>OX465551.1:23188452-25972597 GCA_950022955.1 Xestia ashworthii
AACGAAACCGAAAGGCACTTGTTCTCCCCGTCATTGTTATCATTGTTTTGTTCTACACTATACTTGGGAACCTTCTAGTTACGGAGATATTAGAGGTTAAAGTTGCAAATTTTTGTCCGTTTTTTCCTGAAATGAACAAAACTTGATTTTTCACCCCAAAAAATAAAAGTTGTTGAAGCAATAATTTTTGCGTAAAGTTACTTAGTTTGATGTACAGAATGCTTGGTTGACGGCTTCGTGATGAGGTGGTTTACACCCTGTATAGACAAACTTACGAACAGTAAGTCGTGGGTTCGAACCCAGACAGGCGCATTACTTTGTGTAATTTATTTCATCACCGCTGCTCTCAAAACGGTGAAGGAAAACATCGTGAGGAAACCGGCATGTCCTAGAACTAAAAAATCGAAGACATGTGACATCTACCAATCCGCACTGGGCCCGCGTGGTAAATTATAGCCCATTCCCTCTCTTTGAGAGGAGGCCTTGTCCCAGCAGTGGGGGATCATTATATAGGCTGATGATGATGATGATAGACAAACTAGACTAGTGTAGACAAAGCCATATAAGATATTTATACCTTTAATAACCAATATCCCAGCCAAAGTACCAACATTCACCCCCTCAAGCGTGCATCAACGGGCCCTATAAATTGTATACCAGCTGAAGAGCCCTCGAGAGGGTAGAACGCATCAAAGTGAACACTCCAGGCCCCTCCAGCTTTTCACTCTCCATTCATGTTGTGTCGTAAATATCTCGTCTTCCCATTGACAACTTTTATATTAAGACATGACTTGAAAATCTTGGCATGAAGGCTGAAGGGCGATTTTTAAGTGGGTTTAGCATGGCCTTGGTATTTAGCTTGCTGGTTTATTTTTTCATGATATTATGGCTCTTTAGTAAACTCATTAAACACAGGCAAATCCCGCGGGATCAACCGACCTAACAAATTTTTGAATTGGTCAACTGATTCCACCAGTTTTATGATTTGTATAGTCAAGTAGAAAAGTTTCTAAGATTAAAGAGTAATGATTATAAGTGTGTTTAGCATGGCCTTATTGTTTAGCTTGCTGGTATTCTATTTTCTCATGATATTTTGAGCTACCCTGAAGTAAGCATATCAAAATCAGCCTCTAACGTCCCACTGCGGGGACACAGTCTCCATTCTATGAGAACCCAGTATTTATTTATTCACTAGCTGTTACCTGCGACTTCGTTCGCCTACACATTTTGATGTTTATGTGTGAGACTAAAAAATAGCCTACGGCCTATTCTGAGACCACCAAATACACAAAAAAAGTCATAAAATCGGTCTAGCCGTTTCGAAGAAGTTCGATAACAGACACTGTCACACGAGATTTTTATACATTCGATTTATTTATTTAAACTTTTTGCACAAGTAAAACCTGTACAAAGGCGGACTTAATGCCTTGGGCATTTTCTATCAGTCTGCCTTGGGGTAAGAATCTTCTCATACTTCAGTATTCTGATGTATTAGAAGGGATAAAATGCATGAATTCAGTACAGAATTTCCTCATTGTTAATTGTGCGGATATTCCCATAATCTTGGTATTAATGGTGGCTTTTATTATTATTGATGACAGTTATAAACATTGATGTCCACACACCCTCTAGACAAGATGCTAACCCCTTGGCCACGACTTACACGCTCTAGCGAAACGCGTGTTGCAAAAGACTGCAAAGAGAAAACAAATGAAAGAAATAGTTTGGAGCACACCATGAGTCACCGCGGCAGGAATTGCAGCGGGCGTTCACGCGAAGGAAACAAAGTGAAAACCGCGCGAGTCACTTGACTCAACTCGCATCGCTTGAGGACATGAACGAGGCGTAATAATAACGACCAATTTCCCCAAGCCAACGACGCAAAACTAACCAAATATTTAATAACAGTAATTATAACGTATACAAACCCACAAATTGGCTTATCGCCAGAAATGATAATATAATTATTCATAAAGCCCTAACAACATATTCCGTGCATGACGAAGGAAATCCATTTAGGGGTGATACATCTGCCATAATAGCATCATAAAATAATCTCATTAGGGCAGGAAATGTAATCGGACGTGCGAAGGGCTGGGTCGGACTTGTGGTGACAACCCTACTGTCGTAAGGGTTGTATAAACTTGTTATGAACTTGTTTCGTGTTTTTGCGAATTGATTATGTATAAGAATTGGGTTTTTAAAGGTTTTTAGGCTTATTTTTGTGTGTCCTGAAAAAACCCTCGTTTTTTTCTCATTTTTCGCTTCTTCTGACTGAGCGATTTCTAAGAAATTTTAAATAACTTCCATATAATACTCCTTTCTAAATACAAGCTAGGTATTTCGCATGCCTTTGCCAAATAACTTTTACTAAAAGAATTTTCATAATTTCGCTAAGAATGCTAACAAATTCCTTTAGGAATGGTTAATTTTTGATTCCGACTAAAAAGATGATAATTATGGCAGTCGTTATAGATCAAGTCACAGAACCCGTCTAACCAGGGCTGGCAGTCTCGACAGAGATAACTACAAAATCGTTAACTTTCGGTTGTTGATTACTAACGAACAAAGTCGGTTAGAATAATGATGCTTGCAAATAACGAAAGTATCTACATCCTTGACGCGTTTCTCGTAAGCATAATTATTGCAACCGAATTTATTCGTTAGTAATCAGCGATCGAAAGTTAGCAATTTTGTTGAGATTGCTGATTTTCCCCAAGCGTTATGCGGATTTCTCAGTTATGCGTCACTACATCCATCCATACCATAATATAAATGCGAAAGTAACTCTGTTTGTCTGTCTGTCTGCTACCTTTTCACGACAAAACGGCTGATCGGATCGTAATAAAAATTGGCAAGGAGATGTATTTCAACCTAGGGAAGGACATAGGCTACATATTATCACGCTAATTACTTACGGGGTGAGCAATATGCATTTCGTCTATATTTGTCAACTGTTTGACAACTGACAACCGTCATAACATGCATTGTAATAGAATAACTATTTTTAAGCAATTGCCATTAGAACAAATAGCCCATAGGTGACGGCTACCGCCTTTCGAACAATGAGTCGCAAGTTCAAGCCTCAGTAAAGACATACAAATACATTTTGATTTTGTTTAATGCTATAAGATTTCCGATAGTAACTTTGGTTCGCACTTTCAAAACCCTCACGGTTTTCACTTTTTGTAACAAAGTATTTTGTTTTTCTTTTTAAAGCTTTAAGATTTCCAAATCATTGTTTAAATACTCGTACATACTTTTTTTAACACTTAAACGACAGCTTGGGAATCACTTATTTCAAATAATAAATCTGTAAATATGGCACTTAAGCTGTTAAAGGATCACACACGGAACCCTTTTTCTACTATTTCATAAATTTTCGTCTATGTCTGTGTGTCTCTACGTAGCCCTTTTGTTATAGCATCATATTGTGTAAATTATAAAACCAATGTGGTTCGATTCAATGCACAAATTAATATTGTGCATAACTTAGAGAAGGTTTTCATTTTTGTTTCTTTGTAATCAGTGCTCTCCATCAAGAGAACTTATCATCATGATCTAAGGATACATGCAGTGACATCTATTGAATCAAAATGGTACTAATGAATAAAAATCACAAGATAGAGAAGAAGAGAATAGTCAACATGACCCTGCTTTAAAAATATAGAGTATCTGTTCGACCGCTTTTCTTGCATAGGTAAGTTCTAACAGTTTAACTTCGTGCTCTATAGTTAATGGCGTTGTTCATTTGACTCAATTTTCTGAATCACGGTGTTATGATTTTCCGTGAAACAATGATACTGACATTCGCCCGTTTCAGATGTCTCAAGTATGGTTTTTTGGAAGAGGTTTTCAATCCAACGCCTGTTTTTCTTTATGTATAGGTAACTATATTATGGCTGAGCTATACTTGAATGACGTGATGAAAGTTGTAAGAATCCGCTGGATGTGAGTCGCACGAGACCGGTCAATGTGGCGACACATGTCCATCAGCATTATAATAGACGTCTTTCGGCTGAAATAATGATGAATGATGATAATTCAAATGGAGTAGGGCAGGTGTAGCAGGATGCGGTGATTTCAGGTGGAGTAAAGCTGTGACCAAGTGGCGTTCTAGAAATCGAAACAGAAGTTTTGGTCGTCCAGAGGTGAGATATGCAGACGATATTGTTGCCATTACGGGGATATCCTGGATGAGACTGGCACATGAGCGTGGAGCTTGGCACAAACAAAGAGAGGCCTGTACCCAGCAGTGGGTGAAGTCGGATTATGGATGATGATGATTATGACGCACAACTTTTTCCAGAGAAGTCCGATTTTCATGATTATTTTTTGTTGAAAAGCGTGTATCGCAAAGTTTGTCTCATTTTATATTGAAAATAGTCGTGTTCAAATCAAAGTCAAGCACTTCTGATTTTTCAGATTCATGTGCGTATTGTATAATCATCGCATGCTGAAACATCGTGAGGAAACCAGCATGCCTTTTTTTTTTTTGAGTGGGAAATCATCAAATGACTTCTCCCACTCTGGGCGGAGCGGCAGGGAGTGTCAGACTTTTACTGACTAAAACCCATTCATGTTCCTTCCTCGCCCTTTATGTTCCGGGGCCGCGGTATCTCTGTCGAACAGGCCCGCAACCCCGGCAGGCTTCGGCCCTTGCGGGCACCTCTCCTTATGCTGACATCTCTTTGAGGCGCGCGTGGAACACGAACGCGCCGTCGACACGGCCCCCGACGGCCGGTGCGTCTCCCGCGGCGGCTGGGAAGAGAGGCTCTCTCCCTCTCTCTTTCCGCCACCTCCTTCGCTAGCATGACTGCTTCGCAGAAGGAGGTGACGGCTTCCCATTCCGTCTCGCTCCGGACCATGGATTGAACCAGGGCCGGATGCGAGAGGTCGCCGCCGCCGATCGGCGCTACGAGGACAAGGCGGTGCTCCGCCCACGCAGGGCAGACTTCCACCGTGTGCTCCACCGTGTCCTCCGGTCGATCCTCGCAGTGGATCCGTGTCCGGTGAGGACCTGCGTCAGGCGGAAGGTGAGGACGCCGTGGCGCCTCTCCAGCCACTCCTCAAAGAGGGGACTTACCGCTACCATCGTGGCGTGCCCTGCACGGGGTTGCAACAGTCGCTCTCTCCATGTCGCCATGAGATCGCGCCGGAGGTCTGTCCGCTGAAAACCAGCATGCCTGAGAGATATTTGATCGACGGCATGTAAAGCCAAGACTGAGGACCTTGGGCGGCATAAAAAGTCTCACACCAGGTTAGGCACTAACCACAAGATAAAGATGAAGATCGTGTTGGGGCTTATTTCATAACCCTTTTGACAACTTTAGACCTGGCTGAAGTTTAACTGTGATCGAATGTCTAGCGATGGAGACGTAAGACAGTCACAAGAGGTCCGAAACAGTTTACAGCAGCTATATCGTGTGTCGGCTCATTTCATATTTATATATTTTGGCGATTAATGCAAACCTATTCGAGCAAAAATAAATTGTTACTGACTTAATCTGTACTAATATGATAAAAGCTGCAAAGTTTGTTTGTTTGGTTGGTTGAACGCGCTAATTTTAGGAACTGTTGGTTCGTTTCAGACGAAGTTGCGCGGGTCAGCTAGTATGTATTATAAAACAAAGTCCTCCGCCGCATCTGTCTATCTATTCGCGATAAACTCAAAAACTACTGCCCCGATTTTCATGCTGTTTTCACCAATGGATAGAGTGGTTCTCGAGGAAGGTTTTAAGTGTATAATTTATACGCGGGCGAAGCCGCAGGCATCAGCTGGTATTGACTATATCTTCTATTGTTTGGAAACTAATGACAGCATCGTTGGTCTTCTAAAATGACCTTCGTAACCAATTTTACTTTCCATGAAGAAAGTCAAGGACAAGCTAGTCTGTCAGTCGTTTTCCAAAACCCTTTGATCTGAAAATTCTGTTTCTAAAAGCTTTTTATGCCTTCAGGCAAAAGATAAAACAGTTTGAAGTAGAAATGCCGCACAACTTCCATTTGTTCATTTGTATGACGCCTTTCCAAGTTTTAAGCGCGCATTTGCTGCGTCTTACCATGAATTCCTTTTGCTGTTATAAAATTCTACAGACTTGGTTTGTCTCCATAATTGTGTTGCGGTATTTAATCGTCATTCTTCCTTTGCAAGAACACATCTAAGGAGTTATTGAAGATTTTTCTCGTATTTTCGTGAAATAGAAATATTTTTCTGCCTCTCGTTTTTTTTTTCTGCGAAAAAAATTAAGATTCCGTGTTTGTAGAATTTAATAATATATCTTTGCGTGAATTCTTAACAAAACGTTTGTTGTATAAGTATAGGTAGGTACCTAAATCTGTAGAATGTTTAATCATATCTCTTTGGATGTATTTAAGGATATTAAAAATGTTCGTTCCGCGTAACAAGGAAAGAATGATGAAACATTTTATCAAAAAAATAAATTGATGCAAAGGTTAACTGGAATAATTCCTTTTGCACAGTTTCTTTGACATCGGGACTTGTACAAGTAACTGAACTGAACTTCGATGCTAACGATATGCATGCATACGCTTATGATATAAAGAGAAAAGTTTTGTGTGTCTGCCCCGAGTTCGTTGAAATCGCTGTTTTTCTTAGTTTAAACTTTATGTAATTTTATAGATAGGTATTCTACTTGAGAAGATGAGTGCTCGATGGGATTTTACACCGGTAAATCCACCTAACCTAATCTATTAATTTGGTTATGGTGCCCTAGCTTTGTTATTGCGACTATTGGCAGTCGCTCAATGTCATTCGCCTATTAGTATAGTATTTTGATATGCATTATACATTTTATTTTTTAATTTAGATAGAAGTTCCATAATTTTATACTTCACCTGATTTCATCAGGGTATTCTCAGCAATGCCTAGGCATATACATGTACCTACATTTACTAAGCAGTGAGGGTATCTATAAAAATAATAAACGACTGATAAAATATTTATCAACAATGGTGTCGATTCTGTTGTGCACAAACTAAACTTAATTTAGGCTATTGCTATCTTTTACTAAAAGGCAGTGCGCGAAAAGGACGGCTATAGTATGAACTAAGTTAGAGATGTCAGTCTTGTTTATGCCTTGCGCTTTACCGTGATTTAAATCGACATGTATTTACGTGCACCCTTTATTTGTATGGAAATATGAGTTGCAATTTTTGAAAGCTCTAAATTACGTCTGTCTTTTTCTTGTTTTACTAGAGGGAAAAAGATAGCAATAGCCTAACTTATGTTGAGTTAGTGCACAACAGAATCGACACCAATATGTATGAAATGACACAGGTATTCCATAGAATGACTGAATTATAATATGCTTTGCCGGTAACATACCGAATTGTAGCCGTGTCGTCATCATAAACGACGCTCGCAAGGCTTTTAAGTGATGAGTCAACACACAACTTCGTTACTATGGAAACACATTGTTTATCTATCTTTGTGCGGGCCCGTTGCCCGGGGCGCGTTAGCCTAAATATCATCAGCCTTTGTGGAGTACACACTAGTTTCATTTATCAGTTGTATCATATGATATTTTCAGTACGATTCAGTTTGTTGTTTTTTTCTTCTAGTTAGCTTTTAGAGTGATGTCTGTTTTCATTATTCTCCTGCTACCTACCCTTATTTATTTAAGCCTCTATAATTCCTTAGTAAAACTAATTCATGTTTTTTTTTTAACATAATATAAATTTAACTTTAACAAAGGACCTCTCGACGAGTATAGGCCTCCTCCATCTCACTCCACTTTTTCCTATCACGGGCTGTATTCATCCAGTCTTTGTTTGCGTATTTAATAAGTTCGTCTTCCCATCTTTCCAGGGGGCGACCTCTTTTTCTTTTTCTGGAGGGACCAGCCCACATAGTAGCTTTTCTAGTCCATCTCTCTTCATCCTGACGTGCAACCTACCCTACCCTTATCCAAATTTATTTGAGATTGGCGCAGCATGACTTCTTCTGTACTTCTCTATTACTCGTAATCTAATTGAACACCTCCTTTCTTGCCATATCACCCTTCACACAGACTATCCACCGTCTTCCTCTTCTCCTACACCCATACACATTCATACAAACTTTTCCCACGACGTATCACTTGCACATACCAAGACAACCGATTACCACGTAACTTTTCAGTCACCGGCGGCACATTGCGACTTTATATTTATTTTATACAATGACGTCCACAGATGGATATAAACTTTCTCAAAGCCTCACCACAATGACAAGTTCTGTGTTTCTAGCATGCAACAGATCCTTGCTACCTAATGCAGTCTATTGTCCAATAGAAAGAAGGCACACGGACGTCCAAAAAGCTGGCTTTCACATCTACCTTCATTTTGGTACCTGAATAACGAAGTAACAAGTTAAGTACATTAAATTAAAAATTAAGAAAAACACCCTACACTTGACGACCCGAATGGCGTAGTGGTAGTGACGCTGCCTTACGTTCTTAGGGTCCTGGGTTCGAATCCCGGTAGGAGCAATGTTTGTGTGATGAGCATGGACATTTGTTTCCGAGTCATGGATGTTTATATGTATAATAAGTATGTATTTACAAACAAAAAAGTATATGTATATGTAGTATATCAACTATCTAGTGTCCACGACACAAGCTTTGCTTAGTGTGGCGCTAGGTGGCGCTGTGTGTTAATGTCCAGCGATATTTATTTATTTATTTACTTAGGGTATTTACCCAATAGTGTACATTATTCTTCTAGTCAAGCCCTTTCATTTGATACCCATATTGAGGGAGTTGTTGAATAAATTTTTAATCCGCCATTTTGTGGCGGCAACCATCTTGGACTGATTTTTATCAAACATAGCTAAGGACACTCCCGACTAATTTACCTTTCAAACAAAAAAAAAAAGAAATTCAAAATCGGTTAATCAGTCAAAAAAGCTACTACTTTTTTTTAGTAGAACAGTATTTTTTTATTTATTTATTTAACAATTTATGTACACAATACATACAGAAAAGAAGAAAGGAATAGAAAATAGGTACAAAGGGGATGCTTATTTCTAAAGAAATCTCTTCCAGCATACCTGCGAAAGGAGAGTAGATAAAAAGAGATCTAGACATAGTGTGTAAAAGATGAGAAAATAGAATACATACTAACTTAAAGCCAATTTTAATATAACAAGCGATAAACCTAAGAATATACTTACATCATCATCATCTTTTCATCATTTTAAACACTGTTTCAGAAATGATTCAGTCTAGCAATATTTGTTTATGTTAAAGCGTGCATAGAATGTAATATCAAAATCCCTTTCGCAAAACTTTTCTTAGTTATATGAAGCGCGTGAATATGAGTTTCCCTGAAGTGCAACACAGTCGCACGGGAGTCGTTACATGCCCAGCGTCCCCTATGTTCGAGTGTACACATTACACCCCATGTCCTCTTTGAGCTCATCACTGTTACGTTTCAAAGTGATGCTTTTTGTTCTAGAACATATTTTTAGCTGAAATTCCTTTGACTCATTGGGAAAATGTCGACTCGCATGCTTTAACAAAATTTTATAAAAATGTCTTGTTAAATAGTGACTTTAACCTCGTTTCCGAAAGCTTTGAATGGGTCATTAATGATCTTAAAACATATTTTTCTGCAGAACAAAGCTAGCAATACTTATGTTTATTTACAGTGAAAAAAACATCATCAGCGCTCTTAAAGTCTGAAATATATTAAGTACTATATAATTTTAACCGAATTAAAAAAGGAGGGACCTTTTTTATAAACATACATTTATGCTTATTTGGATTGTGCTCTCCGTGTCTGTAAAATGAAATTATCACTTATTCTCGTAAACACACCTGCTAATTGTGAGCTACTGGGTAGAATCTGTTCGAAATTAGCATGCTTTAACGTAGTTTGCGTATTTCCCGTCTTTAAGGTCCTTATAAAAAAACGTCAAGGATCGATCTTCATAGTCAAGCAGCACTTACCATGATCGGTCCGTGCATACTAAGTTGCCTCGGAAAGCACGTTAATCCATTGTGCATAGATCGTTTTTCCGAAGATATACGATGTTTGCCGAAGCGTGTATTTTTCACATGGAAGATCTGTATGTTAGGTAAGCCTATCTCTAGAGCATACTAGTAATTAGTAAAGTGCCAGCAACTTTAGGCGTTGAATCTTGGTGGTTATGTGTCAATATTGTTTAGCAACTATTGATATAGGAAGTTGAGTAGTTAAATAATTTGATTTCAGTGTCCGGGCGTTAGATTTCGGTCTCGGTGTATTTGTGTTTGACCGATGTTCGTGTTTCTTATTGAGTTTCGGGTCCTTGATTTGTTATCTCTCAAGAATTTTCAGGGCTATTGGTAATTCTGTTTATCTTTATCCAAATAGGGTTGGGACTTTGGATATGTTTAGATTCCTGTCAAAGGTTTAAAATTTCTGTCGACTTTTAGACGCTTTTTCTCATGGGGGTAGGGGAAACTAAAGAATTTCAACTGCTAAGATATACATACTTCCTTTGCTTTGTCCACACGTCCATACATCTGGTCATACACGAGTATCAACGTCTTAAAGTAAAAATTATGTCTAGATATTGGACATGATGGAAAACCCCGAACGCGTACGATCGGTCGTGACGTCAATGAGAACAAAATACGGCTGTCGGTTGCTGCTGACATAAGCGTCGCAGTATGGTGGTGTATATGTCACCGTAAAATTGTCAAATACGTTATATTGTAATATCTCTAGCGATATTGTAAAGTCCCGAATTATTGTCAAATGAACATACTGCTTACAAGAAAACGCATTATTTTTCGTGAAATGCATGCGATGGTAGTCAACTCACGCGGTGTGGAGAGAAGAAGGAGTCCCCCTTGCCCAGTGGTACCACTCTCATGAAAAGATACTGTACCATTCCTGAGAAATATCGATTAATATAACCTAACCTTAAAACACTTCATATTCCCCTAAAAAGCGTAGTCGACGGAGCCCCGCTTCGCGGGGCCCCTATTTCCGGGTGCAGGGTTTAAAGGAACCTAACTAACCTAACGGGGGGGTGCCCCAAGTCCCGATTATGGGGGCAGAGATACTTCCGTATGTTCAGTTGACAATAATTCGAGATATTACAATATCGCTAAAGAGAAACACGTTATATTGTAATATCACGTGTTTGACAATTTTACGGTGACATATAAAATGTATACTTGTATGCGACCAACCGTCAGCGCTACAAGAATTCAGGCCATACCTTTCTTTTTGTGGTTTCGGTTTAATCTCAGTTTGAAAACTAAGTTGAAAGGTTAGGACCAACTTTTATTCGCACGACAGGGTTTCATTTATTAGCAAAACGATAAACAGCAATTTCGAGCTGAACTCAAACAAAGTTCACGTTCTAGTTTTAGATACAATTTGTTTTGTTTGATTTGATTTTTGTGGACGTTGGTATTTTTAACCTTTATTTATTTCTTTACAAATAATTACATTTTAAATATTCCTTAGAAAAAACAAGACACAAAATCGAAAAATATAAAAAAAGGTGTATCCCGCCGGTATTCGGAACATGGTCTAAGCTACCGGAGGTGAGGGCTCCAGAGAGAGGAACCTCCTAACAATACGAGCCGTATCCAGGAGTACCGCTTTCTGAATGAAGCTCTTGATCCAACTGCCTAACCAGAGCCGCCTCAGGTATTGATCGAGGCTCTTGGCAATAAAGCCATGGGCTGATACGACTATATGCACAATGATCGCTGAGTCCACATCCCACATGTCGACAACCTCGCGATTCCCTGAGACTGCATATCTCATGATTGAGTCCACATCCCACATGTCGACAACCTCGCGATTCCCTAAGACTGCATATCTCGTGATTGAGTCCACATACCACATGTCGACCACCTCGCGATTCCCTGAGACTGCATATCACGTGATTGAGTTCAAATCCCACATGTCGACAACCTCGCGATTCCCTGAGACTGCATATCTCGTGATTGAGTCCACATCCCACAATGTCGACAACCTTGCGATTCCCTGAGACTGCATATTATCACCTGATTGAGTTCACATCCCACAAGTCGACAACCTCGCGATTCCTTTAGACCAGCGGTCGGCAACCTTTTGGCAGGCAAGGGCCACAAGGTAGCAAAATAAACTAAAGGCGGGCCGCTCTTGTGATATTATTCCTAGGAACCCAGCCAATACATTGTATAACATAACTTATGGTCATATCCCATAGAAAATACGAAAACTGGTAAAAATTATGAAAAGGCCATTGGAAAATCGAGTTTTATGAAAAAAACATATTTCTCAAAACATTTTTTTTCCATAATTTGCTTTGTCGGTACCTACTTTGTTTTGGAAAATTGGCAATACAAACGAGTCTTTGGTAGCTCTTAACTTTTTAATGGCTTTTTATTTTAAGGCGATTAAACGAGCTAAATTAGCAACTCTATTTGTGGTGGTTCAAACTTCATTTGAAATGCTGTTAGTATAAAGTTCTAATCAGCTTGCACCACAAAGTGGTTGTTACGTCAGTCACTGCAGGCCAAATAGCGCGAAATGAGTGGTTTCGATCGATTTTCAAAAAGACTATAAAACTAAAACACTATCATGCTAATATTTTGCTTGTAGAATTATGTGCCAAGAAGTCAGAATGATCGCATGCATATTAGTATGTTTTTTTTTGTTTGAAATATATTTTCAGAGATAAGTTCGTGTTTTTTTTTATCGAGTCAAATTAATTGTATTATGCTTTCAAAACACTATCATGCTAGCATATATCCTGAAGAATATCATTTATTTTTCTGGTCTTGTTTATAGCAGTGAATCATATACTTTTAGTAATTATAAAACTCGCGTTTAGCTCATGTAATCGCTTTAATATTCTGTTTCCGCACAGGTAATAATGAAACACAACGTTATCATGTTTAACTTTGGATGTACAGTGTCCAACAGTGGAGTAATTCCCTCCCGAAAATTCTATGGAAAAATGTCGACTAGTGTCACTTTAAGGCTGGATTCACAAAATACAGTCGATAGCGGTTCGTTCATTCTTTTATTTTGATATTTTAAACTTATTTACAAAACATTCACGGGCCGCAAGTAAGACGTCCGGGGGCCGCATGTTGCCGACCGCTGCTTTAGACTACATATCTCGTGATTGTGGAGAGTCTTCGTTAAAAAAAAGCCTCAATTCCGCGGGATATACAATCTCATAACCGAAGAACGCGAGTGATGATGCATTCGATGTGCCGTCAACAATTTACGGGGTTTTTTTATGGTGTAATATGAATATTCTAGAGACTAACTTTAAATTACTTATTTAATTAATAAGTTCTATCATCTCGCTAGTTTAATAAGTTAACTGTGCCATAGTTATAATATACAATTCATGATTACAACAAAATAGAGCTAATAGAAAACTAAATATTCTCCAGTTTTAATACCACATGGAATTAGGTCAAACTTTGAAGTAAATATTAATTTGGAGTGCAGTCTAGCGTCGAGTCGACGGTTAGTTGAAAATTGTTTTGAAATTAAGAAAAAGTTCTCACTCAGGTAGACCTACCCGAGTTGAATCGTTTTTAAAACACATTCACATTATTTTGGCTTTTTAGACTCTTGACTGTTTCTTGATTAGTCTTTACAAATGAATAAAATTATAGTGTTTGTTTGTAATTTCATTTAATTTTTTTTATATGCATTATCATCATCGTCTACTTAGCCTAGTTCAGTCTGATTGGATGCAGCTGAATACCAGTATTTAAAATGGAGCGACCTCCACAACCCAGTTACTACTGGGTAGTAGGTACGATACTCCTTGATAACACTGAAATCAGCAATCTTCTTTAATTACCATGTGGTCATGAATAAGGAAAACAGCTTGAGGACACCAAGCCTAGCCACCAAGCTCACTATCTGCCTATCCTTTTCCCAAACATGTTGGTGTCGGCTTCCAGTCTAACCGGATGCAGCTGAATACCAGTATTTTACATGGAGCGACTGCCTGACCTCCACACCCCAGTTATTGCTAGGTAATACGATACCACTAGGTAATACTGGTTGTCAGACTTTTTAGGCTATTGACTACCTGTAAAGACTACCAAAGATGGACAAATGACAGCCGGGACCAACAGCTTAACGTGCTTTTCGAAGCACGGAGGAAACTCGGTATGTAAGGGTTACATACCGAGTTTCCTCCCATCCACAGACCAACCTAGGCAAGCACGGCTTAACGTAAAGATGTTTATTTGGCTGTTATTACTTAGCCACGATCTCCTCACCAACCTCAATAAAGAAAGACCTTGTGGTTAGTGCCTAAGCTGGTGTCAGTGGGTTTTTATGCCGCCAATGCCGCCTCTTTTTATTTTTTTTACTTTTTTTAGGATGGGAAATCATCAAATGACTTCTCCCACTCTGGGCGGAGCGGGAGGGAGTGTCAGACTCTTACTGACTAAAACCCATCCATGTTCCTTCCTCGCCCTTTATGTTCCGGGGCCGCGGTATCTCTTTCGAATAGCCCCGCAACCCCGGCAGGCTTCGGCCCTTGCGGGCCCCTCCCCTTATGCTGACATCTCTTTGAGGCGCGCGTGGAACACGAACGCGCCGTCGACACGGCCTGTCGTCATTAGACGGACGGACGGCTAGCTAGCCCATAGCTAACCGTCCACAGGCCCGCATCTACGGTGGCCGGTAGCCACCACGTGGCCCCCGACGCCCGGTGCGTCTCCCGCGGCGGCCGGGAAGAGAGGCCGCCAATGCCGCCTCTGACTTGGCTTTACATACCGTCGAGATATTATCTCTCAGGCATGAAAGTTTCCTGACGATGTTTTTCTGTACCGAAACATTGATGACGAGGTTCTATACAGGGTGTAAACAGAATCATCATGAAGCCGTCAACCAAGCATGCTGTATATCATATAATACTCAGTAACTTGACTCAAATACGATTGCTAGGAGGCAGCGACTTTTACTTGGGGTGAATAATCACGTTTTATGGTAAACTTATGTATTCCACTGCACTCAAAACATTGTGCTGTGGGATGGATTAATAGTCCGGGGTCGTGGAGTCGTTCTTACATTAAAAACATGTATTTAAATAAACTTGTGGAATGGGAGTGCTATGAAATTTCGAGTAACGTTATTTCGACGTACGCTATTTCGAAAAAAAAATACGAGTTGTAAGCCAGTTCGAAACTTCGAAAGCACAGTTGGAACTTTGATCCCCAATATCTGCGTAACTAGAAGGTTCCCAGGTATGGTCTAGAACAAAAAAATGATCGTAAAGACGAGGACAACAGTCTTTACGAGTCTTTCAGCTTTTTACACACTTTATTTAAACAAAAAAAAAACTCTTATTTTCACTAATGACACCTACCACTGCTTGTCTCTGCATCACCTAAAGGTGACTGGTAGAGAATGCCTATGGCATTAAGTCCGCCTCTGTACTTTTGTGCTTGAAGTGTTAAATAAATAAACAAATAATACTCATAAGTTTATTAGTTTTCAAAACTGAGCGGTCTTGTCATCGGTGACCAAGATTTCAAGATAAAATCCCGAGGACACCGGGATCCGTCCGAGGTCGGGCATAATCGACAAATTCGATTACAGATTTCCCCGGGCGACATTTTTCATTGATCCCGGTTCAGTTAAGGCACTCGAGTCGAATTCGCGTTCAGCAGTCACGTTTTCAATTCATATCGATTTTTTTAGGGGAAGTTGAGACAAGGGGTCATTCTTACGCCTCGTCCACGACCTACGGCGATGCTACTTGCGTCGCCAAGACCCATGGTTTTCTTTTAGCAATTGTTTTTCTCTTCATAGTCGTTGTCGTAACCGCAATCTAACCGTGTAGCACGTGGCCGGGTGGTGATTATTCTGTTCTGTTTGTATGGTTTCGTTTAAATATTGTTCTTTTAAGTTTAGGGCAATTTCCTGACCTGCTTATTGCGTTGTTTGCTTAAAAATATTTTTAAGTAAATTCTAGTTAGGCGTTCCTTCTTTGTTTTCAAGCATCAATTTCTAGTGTTATGAACATATCTAGGCACACAAAATTATGTCAATATAATTCAATGTGCCTATTACTTTGCGAAATAAAATATTACTACTATTAGCGTCCGTAATATCTGTTTATTAATTAGCTATTATTATAATATCCCATTACGTTTCCCGCTGCACAAACGTACATTGGTTGATCAATTTAAATTATTTAGCTGTAGCACCTAAAAGCAATACGCATTATGAGAGAGAGAGATGATACTATCGGTCTAACGATGGGTTAAAAAGAGAGGAAAAATCATAACAACGTCTGTGAAAATTAAAAGCATTACTAAATAATCGACCTGTATGTATACATACATTTTAGTACTGGTTGAATGTTTCACTATTTATTAATGGCATTTTAAGGTATCATGAAATTGAATATTTTTCATTAGTGAATTTGAATTGAATTCCTGCATTAAAGAATACAATAGAATAATTCTATTTGTGTAAACGGTACATTAAGGTCTTATAAATAGGGTTGTAAAATTACATGTTTCGCTATAGGATCGCAAACAAATATTAGAACTTAAAATAGAATTTCAATACGAAATTAGGTACGTCGTTATTTTAAAGTGAGCATTTTTAAACTCCTGCTCAGTCCCGACTTCGGGTTTCTACTGAGAAACTTCTAATTTAAATATAGAATAACATTGAACGAAAGAGTATTATGTATTAATATTGCATAATACCATATTTTACAATTCACGAGTACGTTTTCCCAGGAAGTATAAGGCAAGTTATTCACTTCCAATATTTCGATGTACCTGTTGTATAGTCAGTCAGTTCCAAATGTAAGATTAATAATTTTACTTCGTGCAAACGTTGCATGCTTTTAATGATGAAGCTGGCTACATACAAAAATATTTCCACTGACAGCCCTTTTTACTGCTCTGTCATGAAAGTAACGGGAAAAGATCAATAATACACAAAATGATTGTTTTTCATCCAAATTTATTTTATCACCTTCAAAGTATGCTCTTCCAGAAATAATACACTTACGCCTGCGAAAAATTCGATCATCAAAACATTTTTTAAACGCTGTTTCCGGAATTGAGTTCAGTTCTCGCCGTGTATTCTTTTATTTCGGTTTCGGTTCAGTTGGAAGGCGCCACTCCGAAGCTTGTTGACTAGTTTGCGTGTCAAACTCGTAAACCCACGTATCGTCACCAGTAACAATGCATTTCATAGATTGGGTCGGAATTGACTTGAACTAGCATGTCCTCAGCGACTCTCATGCGATTGAGTTTTTGGAGAAAATTCAGAGCTTTTGGGACTAGCCGAGCGGTAACATGAACCTTTGAACGGAGCGTTGATATTTTTGCTGTGAGAATTACATCGAAGAATATCCATACAATCGTCGTTTTATTTCTGAATTGAGGTTGAGTTCCTACACTATTTCCATCACTTTTGCGATGTTAACTTCAGTTGCAGACGTTGATGGCCTACCAGAGCGAGGCATATTTTCCATTACATCTCGACCGCTTTTGAACGCTTTGTACCACTCATAAGTACGTGTTTTTGTCGATTCACCGCAAGCCTTCTGTAACATTTTCAGTGACTCCGAACACGAAATTCCATTGGCGATGCAAAACTCTCGATATTTTTCGATACTTTTGTCTGTACTGTTCGATATTTTTGCCCATAATGAAATTCGCTATACACACTAGATATGATATAGCTAAAGCCGTACTGTATTTAATATAAATGACAGATGCAACTCAAACTCCGCGCCAATATGGAAAACAGTTGTGTCAATCTAAGAACAAAAAAAAAAACAAAAATTTGAATTTGGAACCATAAACAAATCATCTATTCCCGATACTTTGACTGAATGTATGTCAGGTCTTACCAAGTGGTACCGTATTATCCAGCATTGACTGGGTTGTGGAGGTCAGTTAAGCAGTCATCATTTCAGCGGAAAGACGTCCACTGCTGGACATAGGCCTCCCCCAAATGTCACCACATTGACCAGTCCCGTGCAACTCACATCCAGCGGATTCCCGCAGCCTTCACCAGGTCATCGGTCCACCTAGCGGGACGCGTTCCAACGCAACATCTTCCGGTTCACGGTCACCACTCCAGAACTAGAGACTGATAGGCAGTCGCTCCATGTAAAATACTGGTATTCAGCTGCATCCAGTTAGACTGGAAGCCGACCCCAACATAGTTGGGAAAAGGCTAGAGATGATGATGAGCTCTATTTGTGTCCGAAACCAACTACAATATCAATATCAAATCGAGTTTCTATTTCAGTAGCGAAATGCTCATGGTTGCTTTATCCGGAGTGGGGATTTGGCCCTTTCCTTTGTGTCGGAAATAATAAAAAAGGGATGGTCAATCTTCGTATACGCCAGGTACATCGACCCCACGACCCAAGCTTGAGACATAATGTTCGTATTTTTGCAAATATTACAAATTTTTCCCTTTCAATATTTACGACATATTTTTAAACTTGTTGCGTACTATAGTGGTCGCGAAATTTGTAGTTCAGATTCTGTAACAATTTTAGGGGAAGTTATGTATTTCAATATCCAATCTTTTACATGGCTTTTTTATTTATAAATTACTAGTTTATACCTGTGGCTGCTATGCAGGCGATCCCATGATCATCATCATCTGCTCAGCCTTTTCCCAGTTATGTTGGGGTCGACTTCCAGTCTTACCGGATGCAGCTAAATACCAGTATTTTACATGGAGCGACTGCTTATCTGACCTCCACAACCCAGTTAGTATCGGTAAGACTAGTTATCAGACTTTTTGGGCCACTGACTACTTGTAACGACTGTCAGAGATCTATAAATATAATCATAACTTTATCAAACTTACATTGAAACACAGTTTCCATCACTATGTACTGTATTTTTGTTTCTTGTTATGTACTAATAAACGATTATTATATTATTATTATATTATAAATGACAGCCGAGACCAACAGCTTAACGTGTTTTTCAAGGCACGGAGGAAACTCGGTATGTAAGGGTGGTCACCCATCCGGTCCACCCAGTCAGTCTTACCACAGGGTATCGTATTACTCAGTACTAACAGGGTTGTGAAGGTCAGATAAGCAGTCGCTCTATGTAAAATACCGGTGTTCAGCTACATTTGGTTAGACTGGACTGGAAGCCGACCGCCGAGCCAAGTTGGAAAAAGGCTTAGCAGATGATTATGATGAAGACTGGATTTATGCTTATTTGGAGGCTATAGGTTCGCTCTCATTACATGGGACTGAATCATACATCTTCAGGGTTCACAGGTGTGTAGTTTTGGCTTATGTTTCTTTTTTGAATAATCGTTTCGGTCAATTATACTGTTCGACCTTCTGGCCGGAGTTTTGGTGGAACTGACAATTTTAAGTAGCCGTAAAGCTGCTTTTAGACTACGCTATACTATTGTGCTATAAAGTATAGCAAAGAAGGACCTGATGCTATACTATATAGCATGGCGTTCACATTACACGTGCGATAGCAAGCTCAGTTATCCGCGATCTTTGAAGAGTTGTGGTTCGGCTGAGGGTGAGGGACGAGGAAGAGGGTGGCGCGTGATATAGCATAGCATGAACTCAGCGCATTGCACCAATTTATAGCGTATATTAAGTCAATAATAAAGGGTGTAAAACACCTCTTCACGAAGCCGAAAGGCACTTGTTCTCCCCATCATTGCGATCATTTTTTTATTCTACACCATACCTGGCAACGTTCTAGTTACGGAGATTTAGGGGGTCAAAGTTACAACTTTTTGACAAGTTGTTTTTTAAATACAAGTATTTATTGGAAGATTTTGACTTTTAACGCCTCCACGACCCCCGTACTATTCAATCCATCCATCAGCACAATGTTTTAAGTGCGTTACATTGAGTTCTACCACAAAACATAATTTATAACCTCAAAAAAAAAGTTGTTTCCCAGCAATAATTTTTGCGTAAAGTTACTTAGTTTGATGTACAGAATGCTCGGTTAACGGCTTTGTGATGAGGTGGTTTACACCCTCTATATAGTACAGTACAGTGTGAACGTGTCCATAACAATGTATGGTGTGCGATATTGTTGTGGTATGAGCTATATACTATACGCTATTATATTATAGCGTAGTCTGAAAGCAGCTTAATAACATGAAACGGAAACATTAACTAAAATCTTAGCGTTTTAAAAAAGATTGAATTCGGGACTTGTAGCTTTACTATATAGGATGCAATTCTCTATTACCACACCCGGAGTGCGACTCAAGTGCAATAGATATCCTTTTTGGAGTTCGGCCAGCATTGGAACCTGTGGAGTACTCACAGCTTGGTGTGGTCTTTAAACTAAGATGTGACGTAAATGTTTTGACAGAACACAGGCTGTTCAGACGTAGTATAAGGGGAACATTTCGTAAAGCAAATAAGTGAGGTCTAGATTTGCTAGAACTCCGCAGATGTGATATTACGTATATCGATATCTTATCTCTGACTTGCTGATGCCCGTGGCTTTGCCCGCGTACAAATATATACAAAAACCTTCCTCGAGAACTACTTTATCCTTTGGTGATAACAGCGTGAAAATCGGTGCAGCAGTTTTTTATTTGTCCAACTAGACAGACAGACAAGGCGGAGGACTTTGTTTTATAATATGTAGTGATTTGTCAGTGATGTTTCTGATTGTTATTATGTTATGATTGCTGTCAGAGAGTGTTCAATAGGTGAGAAAGGAATATAGATTGAGTATACACAGACGCTAGCATATCGAGCTACCCGAAACTGTCAAATTTTCCCAATCAAACTTGAACCCAATGCTTTGGCGATAAAGTTGAAAATCTATTAAAGAGATTTGACAGATTGTGGTCACTTCATGTGCTGGTGACTGAACCTGTAGGTACACCTCAAATCTTTGTTATCTCAGAAGCTTCATTGATTACTTGAGTAAACAAAGAGTTGATTAATATTACTCACGCTCCAAAAAGAGTAGTAGCCATCTTAAAAAAATGTATTTCCGCAAATTAAACTTCAAAATATCGTGTTGCTTACAAGTAACTGGGAACATTTAACGGTTTCTTTAGGGTCTAGATTAGAGCATCTCATCTCGTGTAAATAAGTCTTAATTATTTTATCCATAACCACTAAAAGGAACCTAAAACAACAAAAAAAGCTCCACTAAAATAATTACCAAAGGAACAACTTTTTATCTTTATTCAAATGGGGACGAGGAAAAAACAGAGGTTTTCATTCAAAAGGACTTAAAATGGCGGTATGCGGTGTTAATGAATTTTATAAGGAAAAACTTTGGATAGACGCTGAATGCTGGATGCTGAATAGCGGAGTAACATTACATGCTCACTTAGGCACGGAGAGGGACGCTCGCATTTCTTAAAAAAAAGTCATCTCGGTTAGTTTATGTGGGATGTTAGAAATGTACTGATGTTTTTTATGGAGGAGTTCAGCACCAATCTGTCTGCGGGACTGTTCGAAAGAGATACCGCAGCCCTGGAACATAAAGGGCTAAGAAGGAACATGGAGGGTTTTTAGTCAGTAAAAGTCTGACACTCCCTCCCGCTCCGCCCAGAGTGGGAGGAGTCATTTGATGATTTCCAATCGGAAAAAGGGTATTCCCCGAAATTAAAAGTTTCTTACGTTTTTGGCAATGTACGGGTCAGTGCTAGGTTGTATGTTGAGAGACGTATGTAGTTACAGAATTATAATCAAAAAAACACATCAATACAAGCCTCCAAGTTCATAAAGATCGAGGAATGTCTTTGATCTTAAAAAACGTTCCTCTACCTTTATGAATTTGGAGGGGCTTGGAAACCTCTTCGCATATCGATTCGCAATTTCAAAATTCGCTAGTTATTTATTTATTTAACAGTTTCTGTGCATCCCAAACACAGAAAAGAAGAGAGGAACAGCAAAATATGTACAAAAGGTGATGCTTATTTTTAAAGAAAACTCTTCCAGCATACTTACGAAAAGTGAGTGGATAAAACTTGTACTTATAAGCTTTCTCACGATTTTTCCTTCTCCGATGTGCGTTTAAATATTAACACTTGTTTTTTTTAATATAATTAATTCTCTTGGCAATTATGTAAATGGAGACTAAAAAAAAATATAGTTTCAAGTTTATATAAAATTTGTTGAAATTAACATGAGTTCGACTTATTAGGAGAAGGTCTAGAAGGTAGTAACAAGAAAACATTTCCACACACAAAAAAACTGCCAAGATCTAGGCCAACTCTATCCAATTAGTTAGCCCATCCAACGAATTTTATGATATCGCATCTACATCCTACGACTTCTTATATCCTGGTACTAAAGAATGGAGTCAAACCTCTGACGTCACGGTTCGTTACCCCCACCCCGCCATCAAATTTCCACTTTATCTCAGTAGACATATTAGTATTAACGTACAGTATTTCAACTAGGAACAAAAACCAAAGATTAAGTCAAACCATTTTCATTTAGGCCATTAAGTTGAACGTCAAAGTAAACACGGATTGATTCTAGTTGCCCATTCGTATAGGTAAGTTTAGTATGGAGAAGAATGGGCAAGGAACACCACGGTTCCAATTTTAAAATGGTTAAAATGCATACATGAAATTGTTGCCACATTGCCATTGTAAAATAGTACTAAGTTGTTTGTTGTTGTTGTTGTTGTTGTTGTTATACTTAGGTCATCATTTCCCTTATGCTTATGTAGAAACCACAGAACGCCTACAACATTTAAAACATAATATGATCGGAATTGGCTCACACACGCATAAAAAGCGTTTACATCAGTTTCGAGCATACTTTAGGTAACAGGCTACTCGTGGGTAAGTTTGGGCTTATGTGTGTTGTGTTATATAACAAAAAGTTTATTAGACAAAATTGAAAAATGGCCTAGTTTGTTTTATTAGGCCTGAATTCTTGATTCTTTCGTGATGTCAGCGAGAACAAAATACGGCTGGACCGAGCTGACATCAGCGTCGCTGTATGGTGGTATATGTATAGGACACAATGTCGACGACCCGAATAGCGCAGCGGTAGTGAGGCTGCCTTACGTTCTTAGGGTCCAGGGTTCGAATCCTGGTAAGAGCAAATGTTTGTGTGATGAGCATGGACATTTGTTTCTGAGTCATGGATGTTTATTATGTATAATAAGTATGTATTTACAAACAAAAAGTATATACGAGTATGTAGTATATCAACTGTCTGGTGACCACGACACAAGCAATTGCTTAGTGTGGCACTGGATGGCGCTGTGTGTAATGTCCAGCGATATTAATTTATTTAATGTAATGTATTCTTGTACACCACCGACCGATCGGGCCCGACCTTGAGCACGACAAGAATTCAGGCCTTACGAAAGAAAGAAAGAAAAAGCATTTATTAGCCCGTACAGGACAAAACACATCAAAAATAACATTATTTACGAATATTGAAAACTAAACATAGATAAAAAAATAAAAAGAAATGAAAGGTCCTGATCGTGGCCAAAAGGCCCCTATCTCAGCATGATGCTGTAACATTAAAAAAACGGTACGGTACCGGTACCGGAACGGAACGGTACGGTTTTAAAAAAGGGTATCATACGTACTGTACTCACTCAGTAAATGGTTAAAGTCAGACAGGCAGTCGCTCCATGTAATATATTGGTAAATAGCTGCAACCGGTAACATTGGAAGCAAACCCCAACATAGTTGGAAAAACTCTAGGCAGATGATGAAGGCCGGGTTGATTTACTGGTTATTTTTATTCAGTGACTTTATTTCCCTAACCATCCCATTACGTATTAAATAATTTTTATGTATATCCCATACAGCCGGTTATTAATCTTGGATTATTGTGGTAATGAAAGCTTAGGGACGGGCCCTACGTCCTTTGTAGTGGGTAATGGTGGATCTTCATCCATCGTAACGTTAACTTTGTGGTTTCGGGTTTGACGTTTGATAGTTTATGGGTTTAAGTCCAGTCGAATATGTCTCGAGTTTGAATCCAAGGCACGCATTTCTGACTTCTCGTATTCGTGTGAGTATTGTATTTTTTTATCACATGCTTCGGTGAAGGAAAACATCGTGAGGAAGCAGCATGCCTGGGAGATGACTACACGTTAAAGAGAGATTAATCGATAGAGCGTTAAAACAAGTAGTTCTGATTTGTCCGTTTTAATCTGGGACCTGATGTAACCTATACACTATCGTGAATCGTGGTAGTTATTCTCTAAACCTCTTTTAAGAAGAGTGTTAATTGTTATAACACAAAATTACGAAAATCTGTAAAATAACTGAGCTTTTGAACGACAATATCTTGTAAACGTTTATATTTTCTAAAAATAGTTCCAAAATGAAACCTAAAAATGAATAAATTAGTCTCACATCACTAAACTGTCATATGAAAAAAAAAAGAAACAAAACAAAGTCAAGCTATTCAGCCATCAAAATTAAGAGCACAATCCAAAAGCTGTCAGACCACATTTCTCTGGCTGTCTTAAAAATCGCCTCATAAATATTCCTAGCGATATTTCTGCAGGATTTCCATAAAATGTGGATATGACATAGACAAGGCGTAGTCTATGCATCACTAGTGGTGTACACAGCTTATAAATAATTTAAAGGGCTCGGCGCTCCACCAGGGCAGCTAGTTGCAATGTAAACTGAATTAATAGGTTACCTCGCCCACGTGAAACATGCACTGACCCCTGCCCTAGGGTTGGCACTTGATTGGGATCCTAATTGATAAATAGCTGTGTTTAAAAACAATTTTTCATCCCCCAATCTCGGAAAGAGTATTTTTGCTCTTCGATATCTGAGTGCAAAAGCCGTTTTTATCGTCTAGAGGATAAAGTTTTTGCATGTTTCGTTGGTCAGGGGGTTTTGCTGGAATGGGTTAATCATAATTGGGTTTTTCTATAAACAAAAACAAGTGTATTTTAATTTTTAGAGAAGGAACTCGTTACATATTTATATAAGTAAGTGACTGATTTTCAATCGTTACTTTGAAACGACAAAATAATCCCAAAGCCATCCTTTAATGTACAACGTTAATTACATCGATCAATTAAATTATCAAGTAATCAGAACCCAAAATCTTCCCCATCAAGAGAAATTCAGATTTGTTTTAATTCCTTGGCACGAAATGTGCGCAGTTAATGGTGATTTTAATTTTGTTACTGCCATTACCATTTCGGTCATTCCCTTCTTAATTACCATTCATTTTCTTTGATTCCGTATTGTTTTAAGGGGAAGAGAAATCTGCTACTTATGTAAGCTCAAGTTAAAGGCTGTAATTATTGCTTAAGTGGGTTTAATTTATCTTATCTTGGTTCTGGTTTAATAGTTCTGTCTGAGGGTTACTTAAGGGTCATTTTAAGCCATAGCTTATGTTTACAGGCATGACTATTGTTTTGGTGGTTTCCAGAAACCTTTTTTGTAGTGGCGGAACAGCCACTATTTCGTCGCCTAAACTCTACAACTCTTGTTACTTTTTACGTATCTAGGCACAGTAATTGAACATCTATGCTTCTATATTTTTCCATGCACTCGTTTTACGGCAATAGACCCCTACGCTAACATTTGAAGCATTTAATGCAGACGTGTTGGAAATGAGCAGGCCATGTGGCTGGTTTAAAGATAATAGAAGAACGGGCAGAGTGCTAAAATGGACCGGTCCACAAGGCACTAGAAGCAGACGCAGGAATAGCGCTAGATGGGTGGATGAGTTATTGGAGATTGCGAGTCAAATCTGGCTAAACACAGTCACTAACAAAGATAACTGGCATTTCTTGGACGAGGCTTTTAGGGGCTTTCTTCGGGTAAGGCCTCCACAAACTATATAATATTATATGGTTATTTTAAAACTTTGTAACGTCTGTTATTTTATTTTTGAAATTACTAGATTCTTATCTGAACCGAATTCAATACTAAAAGCTTTATCATTAGTTCACCCAATTTCTCACCGCAAACATAGTTCTTAAATACTCCATTACTAACCCATATGGACCTTGTTGTTCGCAATAAAATTATTTCTATTTGATTTTGATATAATTATCATTATCATTACACGTTGTGTGTAAAAAAAACCGACATCTACATGAGCGCGACAACCCTGAACCCTGCCCCCTACATGCATAACGTTGGTTTTACACAAGCTACAGATAGGTTTGCGGGCGTCCCTGTTCCAGTATTATCATCTATGCTCTGTAACCCTGCGTTGCCTGCGTTCGCTCATTATAGAACATTGTCTTTGGGTTATGCGACGACAAGATCTGACGGAACACTTGATGAGTTGCTACGTGTATTGCATTTCAGATGAACGACATCCTTGATATTATAATGAAGCATACTTCATGTTGAGATTGTTCCTAATTGCTTTGAACTGGTAACCTTGACAAAGTTAACATTTAATCAACGATCGTTGTAATCCTCGCGGTTTCACATGCCTGGAGTTTAGTAATGATCCTGGTTTGTGCTACACTACTATAACTGGCGAAATATGGGTATACTATAAGGTTAGTCGTGAACTCGTGATAGCCCAGAGGTTAAGGCCTCGCCTCCTATGCATAAGGTTGTGGGTTCTTATGTGACTTTTTCAGTTAAAATGTACTTTACAAGTTTATCTTGGACATCACAAACATCGGTGAAGGAAAACCTCCAGAGGAAACCTGGACTTGAATTATTAATATAAGTCTGAAATCGCCAACCCGTCTTGAGCAGGCGTGGTGATCAATGCTCGTGCCTTCTCTGTATAAGAAGAGGCCTTTGCCAGCAGTGGGACAGTAATAGGCTGGTAGGTATTATTAATTTATTTTTATTTATTTATGAGGTACACACCTGTCTAACTCATCTCAAGGACAATAGGCATGTTGTCACGTAAATTTAATGACTATCTAATAAATCCGCTTACCATTATTCTATTTTTACCCCAAAACGTAAATAGATTTAACTTTTATACACCCTCGACTAAACGCGAAATGTCACAGTAATGAAAATTATACTAAAGAGGTCTGAAATATTAGGGAACTTTGGACACATTTCTGAATTAAGAAAATTCACGAAAAACGTCTTTTGTAATGGGGCCGCCATTTTTTATGATCTTTTCATTTTTGTATCATTGTACGAAGGCGTGTCCTTCGTAGTTATTGCCTTTTTTATAAAAATTGGGGGTAGATGAGCTTTATTTACCTACAGGGTGAACATTATTGTAATAAATGACTTACAACGGAGTCCATTGTGCCCGATATCGCGGATAAGATAAATGTCTTCGTAAAAACACAAACAACGTCTGTAAAAGAGATTTTCTTGTAATTTTGTTGGAGCTTAAACATTTGTTGTTTTATATTAGATGGAGATTATTCCGGTCTGATCATTTATGTTAATTTCAAAATTGTTTTTTTTTATTTGTGTCGACTGGGGAGCTTATCTGCCAAATTGTCACTGATCTTTTATAAGCTTGAAGAAAATAAGTTGAATTTATCTTAGTCATGGTTTCTAGTGCTCTGATATAGTAAAAAAATCAAAAGTATAATGTCTATGTGATATCTAACGAGAAAAATCTTCCAAAAGGGAAAAGAAAAAAAAGAACTAAAACATAAAATGAAACTACGTCCTGCATAAGTCCAAGAGTGTATAGATCTCAGTATGCAGTTTCGACATTTAAAATGGATGTCACAGCGGTGGAATTCTGATGGCCCCCCCTAGAGTTCAGCGGCCAGTCATGGAAAAAAAAAACTAGCACTTTTTCTGCGAAAATTGTGATAGCTCGCCCAATTTGCACGATATCAATAGAATAGCCTATGTGATTCGGCAAAGATGTAACTTAACTAATGCTGAAATAATTTTTAAAATTGGTTGAGCAGTTCTTGAGTTAAATCGCAACAAACAAATAAACTAAAAATCAAATCTTCTCTCTGTATAACGGGTCCGTGGCTTAGGCCCCCAGTGGTCGAGGCACCTGTGGCCAACGCCCCCGTTTTGATCATTAGTTTAGTCTCTAAATAAACAAATATAATAAAATTCTTAAAATCTGGAGAATAAACGTGTCCGTTCATAATCTCGAAGCGAGCTGGTGTTCCACATAGTAAGCGAATCAACCAACTAACACTATCGCGGGCTAACCCACGGCAGAAAATAAGCCTCTTTCCAGTGGCACCCAAACATAACATAATAATATTAGTTACTTACTATATATAGTTAAGTTGCCTCGTTTGTTTACTACAAAAGTACACACTCATCTAACAAAACACAGCTGGCTAAATACCATCCATCTGCCTTGCCTTTTCCCAACTATGTTGGGGTCGGCTTCCAGTCTAACCGGATGCAGCTGAATACCAGTATTTTACATGGAGCGACAGCCTATCTGACCTGCACAACCCAGTTAATACTGGGTAATACGAAACCAATTGGTCAGACTGGTTGTCAGATTTTTTTGGGCCACTGACTACCTGTAACGACTGTCAACATCTTATCGTGATTTTCGGGACATGGAGGACCCATCCACAGACCAACCTAGGCAAGCACGGCTTAACCTAAAGATCAACCCGAGTGGCTGTTATTATTTAGTCACGAGCTCCTTATAGCCGGCTAAATACACACATACGTATTACAAACCTGACATTCCCCTGGAGAAATAACAAGAAAACTTTATAATTAATTGTGCAATTAACTTAAACGTGTTTTCCTCAAGTGTCATAGCGGATCAAGGTCCCTCAGGAATTGATTGAATCCCTCTAGAGGCATTCCGGTTCCGTACAGTCTATATATCGTAATCGGCTACCGATCCGGACCTTGTAATAGGGTAGCCGGGCAGTGCACTTTGTTTTCATTGGCCATTAAATTGAAACGCTGTGTAAATCTAACGTTATCGGTTTTAGGTATAAATTGGGTTTAGTTTTTTCTTTAACAGGAGCTTAATTTACACTTAAATCACGGATTAGTGATAGCTGATTTTGTTTGCACGCGGAACCTTCACGAAGCGGTCAGGTTCGGGATAAACAGAACATTGAGGTTTGAACGTTGTTATCTGGCCTCAATAACCCAGTCGCTAAATTATTACCAGGTCCAGTGAACCAAACAGCCGTTCGAAACCCATACATAATGATATTAACCCTAATATTTGGCTAATGGGGAACCATGAACATTTCAAAGTGAAAGGGGCCGTATTTGCCGTAGACTAGATGGTAGATGGAGGAAGAAAGTACTAGAGTGGAGAGCACAGACGGTTCGGAAGAATGTGAAAGACAACCGACTAGGTGGACATAAGATCTCATTAAAACGGCCGGAAGAAACTGGACAGCTATGACAAAAACAAAAAAGATAAAACGATTCTTAAGAAACCTACTCCCGGCATTGAGTGGCACACTTCATAAACAATTTATTTATATAGATATTTGCCTTTGAAAAACCTTACAGCATCCTATAAAAACTTTACAGCTCTTTAAGACATTGAAGACACAAATCGATCTGGAAGTAGCGCGGTGTATAATAAATTCTTATTAAAAATGCACGAACACGCTCCGTTCCGCGCGATGTAGGTATACGCGAAGACACATCTAGTACAATTTCCAGCATAACCTGACCTATCATTGGCTATAAGGCTATTCTATGAAAGTACGGCTTAGACTAGACATTATAGTTTGATGTCGTAGTGTGTGGCAGTAACATGCAAGAGAATTGATACTTAATACGCTATGTGTTAAGACTTCTTTTTACTGCAAGACTTTTAATTAATACTTGCGGACGTCACGCAGTTTCACCTGCATAGTTTCCGTTCCCGTGGGAATACGGGGATAAAATATAGCCTATGTTACTCGCTGATAATGTAGCTATCCATTGCTGAAAGAATTTTTCAAATGTAGGTCCTACAATTTTTAAGTTTATCCATCACATACAAAAATGCAAATATTTCCTCTATAAAATGTTAGTTTAGATACATAACATCATGCCTATAATCCCAAAGGGTTAAGCAGAAGTGTAGGTACCTACCAACCAATAGTACACCCACATTTTGGCAGTTATGTTTAAGTCCCATGACATCAACTGGGCGTAAATCTAGACTCCGTGACTGCAACTGAGAAATTCCTGATGAAAAAACCCAATAACACTTTTACCCGACCTTTTGAATTCAATGCAGAATCTCATGCTAAGGACTCGCGCTTGCGACCACCAGACCATAGAGGCAGTCGGAGAAGTAGGTGTTGTTTGTAAGTTTTTTACTCCACTCTAACTTTAACGATCCTTTGGATTCGCAATAGAAATCAGTTTGAAAATATCTTATTAATCTACATAGTACCGCAACGGCAGTGCAAGTACGTAAAATTCGATAAGACTCGTGTTGATAAATTTGACAGTTATTCTCGATAAAATGAGGTTTTATTGAGTCAAAAACTCATTTTATCGAGAATAACTGTCAAATTTATCTAATCGAGTCCTATCGAATCCTACGTACTTGCACTGCGGGTTGGGGTTGTCGCTAGCAAAGCAGTGGGCCAAAACCTCGATAGCAGCGTAAAAGTTACTATGGCAACATGTTTTGGCACAAAAGGCTCGGAGTTTGAACATAATTAGTGGCAGCTCAAACGATGAATGGACTGGCTAGAAAGGAGGATAGACAAGTATGGAACAAGACATGTCGTGCCGACCTGAAATAAATTGGAAAAAGGGTCAAAGAATTCTGAATGATGAAGCCCACACCAGTTACCTTCCACCCTTTTCTTTTTTTTCGGATGGGAAATCATCAAATGACTCAGCTCCCGCTCTGGGCGGAGTGGAAGGGAGTATCAGACTTTCACTGACTAAAACTCATCCATGTTCCTTCTTAGCCCTTTGTGTACCAGTGGTATCTCTTTCGAGCGGTCCCGCAGCCCCGGTAGGATTACCTTCCACCCTGCTCTGTTATTTCGTTGAGGTAGTACTTTAAGGTCCTCCAAGACTCATTCTTCTAAAGTTTGGATGTGGGTAGAGTAAAGATCATAGAGACCAATATCATTCTTGGCCATGTTGCACACAGGACTGGGTGACTTGGCGGCGCTTGAGGAAAGCATACGCAGAACAGTACTTCGGCTGATATGATGACGAGGACGCTGTTAAAACTGATGCTTAAAAAAATACCCAACTCTTTAGAACCATTCATCAGATCATCAACAAACAAAATCACGTACAACTTACAAGTAAGTAACTAAATAAATACTGCTCATTTATCTTCGGTAGAGCTAACAAATTTTTGCTCCATAAACGAAGAGTGTGAGAGATGGCCAGAATTAAATTGGCAGCTTTCCAAGATGGCGGATATAAATAATAGTTGGCGAGAGATTGAGGCGGCCGCAGACTGACAGAGATCCTTCTATTAAGTGACTGTCCTTTATTAGTGCCGCCCGCGATTGTATATTTCATTGTTAGGGCTGTTGCACACGAAAGAAAGGGCGGTTTGGTTTAGTCTTCAGCAGTCAAAATAATTATCGCAAACTAAAGCGAAAGTGACTGTGCCTGTCTCTCACACATATAAACGGCTTAACGAATTTCGGTAAAATGTGGAAAACAGAACTCCAGAACGACTTTTTAAACAAAAATACAAAATATATTATCCGATCCATTTTTGCAACATGTTCAATAATTATCTTCATACTTAATGGAAATCAAGTCATGTAATATAATAAAAAAACCTGCATCGTTTGAATGTCAGTTACACAAGACAGTCCCCTCAAAAAATGATTTAGAGTGAAAATTGAATGTCAAGGTAGTATTTTTTTAATTTCCGCGGGCTAGTCAATGCCCTGTTTTATGACATTAGGATATTATAGCATATACGTTTTATTTCCCATAGCAGATAGACGTTACCCTAAGATAATCTTCGAACTGACTTGCAATAAACCTACTGGTTAGTGGCAAATTAAAGACGCGGCTACATGGCAATTATCGTACTATGACTACTTTAAGTTTGCAGTTGAAAATGGCGCTGTTTCTCAATAAAAACTTGGTACAATTATTTTAGTTCTGTGTTTTCCTGCCTGCTCAGATAAGTTGGTTGAAGTGTATATCTGTGTTTCACAATCACTGAGACGTGGAATCACAGATTTACCAATTTTTGGGTGATATTTGTTCTGCTAGCCTTTCTTTTTATCTTAAATCTCCTTGTTTACGACCAGCAATAAAAAACGTACTTACTCCAAAAACCAAGTAAATCAGTGTGGCGCATCTTAACATTTAGTGAAGTTTCTTTAAGCTAAATAAGTGGCTTTCCCCGGAACGTTTTAATTACTTCCTTTGGCTACTAGATTAGTGGACAGAGAGCCGTGGGCCGTGGGCCGGATCCCAGAAGAAAGACCCAGTTTTCAAATGAAACGCGATATTAGATTTTTGGTGGTGCTAATTTTTGTAATAGAATTGGAAATGGGAAGTTTTCTGGCGTTTGATACGTAGTGGGTATTTTGTAATTGGGATTTAAAGGTTTTTCCGTTTATTTTTCAGCCATTTGTAATATTATTATTGTCATATTTGATTTAGCATTGATGGTCGATTTAGTTTAAGAGGTATGTATGGAATGTTTCATCAAAATTCTTGATCCAATAAGGTATACCTACAACATGTAATTCTACTTGTTGTGTCTACAGACTTCTTCTGTCGTTTACACCATAAACATTGTAAAAAATGTCATGTTATAAACTTGTAAAGTACCTTAAAAAAGTGGTCATAATAGTTAACAGAACATATTATTATCTGATACAACATCAAATGTAAGATAGACACCATGTTTGACACACAAAACATTTTTGACGAGTCAAATATTGCTGCCGTATTTTGTTCTCGATGACGTCACGACCGACCGTACGCAACCGAACGTCAGCGTGACAAGAATTCAGGCTTTATATGACTTGCCGAAAACTAGTAGCCCAACTTTTTTGGGTGTACTTACTATTACGTTCGTGATAATGTGTGCTCTTTAATCACACTTAAAATATTCTTATTTAAATATTCTATTCTCTTAATAATTCAAGTTACACATCTTCAAACCAACCACGAAACTATTACGCTAATCAGGAGAGTGGTAAATTTACAGCTTCAGCAATCAGTTGCGCGTCGGAAGCGAGCGATAAATCTCGTGTAATGTACGTAGCCGGCGCACTACATCACGCTGGCCTTACAGACGTGCGCGCGTTTTACGGCCGCGGTTCCGGGTTTCGAGATGAGATGGTAAGACCTTTAGGCTCACTGATTTGTGGAAGAGTGTATGTATATTAGTGTTTTTTTACGAATTTTCAGTCCACCTGTCTACTCAGATATAGGGCCCTCCCTAGCATGTTATAACATCGATTTCTCCTCTTTTTGTATCAAGCCCGTTCCAGCTTCCTTTTCAAGGACTTTTATTAGATATACGGCCGTTTATTGCACTTGAAGTTAACAAGAAAACTATGGATCATAAACTGAATAATTACTTTATCGCAAACAGAGTCATATCAACAGGAATGTCGCTACGATCTGTCGTTTCTGACTAATAACCGAAGGATTTACTGAGCCATGTGTACGGTCGAACAAGCTACTTAGTTTACACTTTTACTCACAAATTGTATTGTAAAATGTAAACCAAACTGATTAACCTAAGGATCGACCGAGCGGCTGTTATTATTTGGCTACGAGCTCCTCCATCCTCCTCCTCTAGAGTACAAGAGATATAGCAAAATACTTTATCTATCAGTCCCTTCATACCTACCTCTCCATAATACAGAATGATGGAAACGCTACTTTATTACAATAATAATTTAAAGCTACGCTCACTATCAAGGGACTCTGGGTCAGAACCACTTAATTATTCAAAACCCCGGAGATCGAAGATTTTAGGATTTAAATTGAATCCTCGCTGAGAGCTGTACGTAGAGGCAGTTAATAAGGGTGCCTTTTGGCTTAGAATACCTATTTAAATACGTTTTGGAGCGAGAAGATTGAAGATTGGGGAAGTAATTTATGAATGAGTCTGTGGAAATTACTGCTTTATTTATTTATTTATTTAACTATTTATGTACACACAGTAGACAACACAGGAAAACACATTATAAAATATGAGTACAAAGGTACTGCTTATTTCTTAAGAAATAAGCAGAGGGGGGGGGGGGCGGAGGGGTTATCAAAGGTTACTTGATAACATTGCTTCGAAAATGTTGTATTACTCTCGTCACTCTGCTGAAGGTATTTATATTTCAATCATTGTTCAGTGGAATGATTAAACAATACTAGAACAACGCCAATACCACCATATTGTGCTAAAAGTTCGTTGTCTCCCACATTTCTAAATTACTGTTTGATAATCAATGCAGAATACTCTGCTGGAATTTACATAATATTGATTGAAGCGTTGACATTGAAGTATTAACCCTCGACAAAAAAAGAGAGTTGTGATGAGTATTTAATTTTAGTTGTGGTATTTTTGCTCCCAAAATAAAGAACAGTTTTTTAACCGACTTCTAAAAAAGGAGGAGGTTCTCAATTCGGATGTTTCTATTTTTTTTTTTTTTTTTATGTTTGTTCGGGCATAACTCCGTCGCTTGCCAACCGATTTGGAAAATTCTTTTTTTGTTGGAAAGGGTATTCTTTCCGAATGGTCCCATAGCCACCAAGTCGGGATCTGATGATGGAATCTTGGCGAAATCGAGGGAACTCTTCAAATTTTATATGAAAATGTGTTGCGATTTTGGTATTTTCTACAACAAGTGAAGCATCTGCGTTTGATAAGAACCATTCTACCATCAGATCTGATGATGAAGCCAAGAGTCACGGAACTCCATAATGAGACAATGTACCCTAGTCGTGTTTGGGCTTGATGTAATTGTAACGGTATGCACTTTCCATGTATATCAAGCACATGAGAACCACTAAAAAGTGAAAAATAAAAACTTTTTTGCAAAAAATAAAACCGACTTCAAAAAAAAACAAAAAAGTGAAAAATAACTTTAGCTTCTGAAGTCGGTGACAAAAAAACTAAATCAATCAAACAAAGGTCACCGACTTCAGAAGCTAAAGTTATTTTTCACTTTTTTGTTTTTTTTTGAAGTCGGTTTTATTTTTTGCAAAAAAGTTTTTTTTAAATTGCTTGTTAAAACATCATAGATGCACAATGGCGTACCAATAGTCAAAAGATGGTCAAAATACCACCAGGGCCCATGTTTGAAAAGTCATGAAGAAGAACTGAAGAAGATAAAGAGAGAACAAAGCTCATGTAAGTTGGACATTACATGGTCGGTTATCCTCGTATACGTAATTTCAGGCTGACAGCTCCAAAGCAAATGTGTCAACCTGTATTCAGGTAAGCCACAACGAGTCCATAGTAATTAAGTAACTCAATAACCTTACAATGAAATGACAGGTAAAGCAACACTGGGACACCATCACTAATAAACACAATGTGGCACAAAACAGGCAGGACTTACAGAAGTTCACTTCCATACAACGTGTGACAACAGACGCGTTTGACGATCTAGCAGTAGATCTACTACAGCTAGCACAAGCGTTCTCGTCTATGAGATTCGCTGTACGTAACACGTGTTAAAAAGCGAGCGTTAAAATGTTGGTCTGTGGTCGTTGACCATCATTACGAGTTTCCTCCGTGCCTCGGAAAACACGTTAAGCCAGCAGCAGGTCTCGGCTGCTATTTTCGATCTTTGACAGTCGATACAAGACGTAGTCAGTGGCTCGAAAGTCTGACAACCAGTCTTACCAAGGGGTATCGTATTACCTAGTACTACGATTGTGGAGGTTAGATATGCAGTCGCTCCATGTAAAATATTAGTACTCAGCTACATCCAGTAAGACTGGAAGCCAATCGTTTCAGAAAGAAAACATGCATTCGAGCTATGTGCAAAATAAAACGGACGGATTCATGCAAGCCACATTTCCAGAGGTTGAAATATTAACTGTACCATCACTTTATATTTATGAAGCCTGCACTTTCGTAAAAACCAATATGCATCTGTTTAGGCCTGTCGAAAGTCAACGACGCTCAAATAAGTTGCACTTGCTATTTACAAAAACCAATTTTTACCATAAAAGCATATATGCAATGGCTCCAAAAATGTATAAAAAATTACCAGACAAAGTTATTTTAGCCAAAAACTTAAATAATTTCAAACGTCAGCTTTTTAAATTATTGAGCGACAGCCTTGTCGCTCAATAATTTAAAAACTTAATTTTTACTCTGTCGATGAATTCCTTAGTGATAAATTTTGATAAGGTATATTTTTTGTTTTTTGTCAATTTACCTGTCAATTTATTTTTATTTTTATTCTTGCTGACATTTATAATTATTTGTAATTTTAAATTTTGCTGACATTTTGTACTATATTTTTTTAATTTGACAACATTGCTGACATTCTATTTCTATTTTATAAGACTTTTGATTCAATTTAAATTCATGTAATTTTATTTGTTAATTCTAATTGTTTTGATTTGATTTGTATTTATTGATTTTATTTTTTTTGATTTCATTTAATTTAATTAAATTTGATAAACATTTTGTATGCCTACCGGCGGAACAGTTAGTTCAGAATTGTATGTATTTTTAACACCTATTGTTACTTGTGTTCACAAAATAAATAAATTTGATTGATTTGATTGAAAGGTTTCACACAAATGGTTATTTGAGAATCCCTTCTATAATTTAAAATAATTCCTTCAGTTTAAATTTAAATGATCTAATTGTAACAACAATTTGCATGTCATTATTTTATGATTGAATATGTTAGGCTTCTGTTATACTTTACCATTATTAGACTTGTGCAACCATATTTATCGGCAAATAAATCTTTGACTGTGATTCCAACATAGTTGGGAAAAGGCTAGGCAGATGATGATTCAGTTGCACCCAGTTAGACCACCAGCTAACCTAACTAGACACCACCTACCTAATCAGGTAATGATGTATGAAGACGACCTTCTGTTTGTGAGCTATTTATGGTGTAGGGCATTAATTAGAAGCTAGATTAGTCCGTGGCACCTACTAGCGCCACAATGACTGGGTAATCAAGCTGCACTGTCGCCACAATTAATTGCCTATTAGTTTCTAGTATTGTGTGCACTGATTGTTTCCTGAATATGGAGGTTCACAATTGTTCAAACAGTGGTTTATCTAAAATTCTACGTATTTATAGATGTTTATTGTAATTTTCACGACACTGGCAATGAGAGACCGCTTTTTTTTTTTAAATGTGCAAGTAAAAGTGATTCCGTTGACAGGGCCCCGCGATGCGACTGTGACCTACGACCGCGCTTTATTTCATCTCCCCCCGAAAGTATTGTATTTAGAGAAAAAAAAAAGTTTTATATAATTTCTTACTAATCATATTCATCTGTAAAATTCCGCGTTTACGGATGATTTATGAAGTGCTTTTTTAAAATACCTGCAATATCTGCGAATTATAATTTGAGGTTTTTTTTTCTTATAGGTAATATTTTTTGATAGGCCAAAACCTCAAATTCTTCAACAAGCCTTTTATTACAGAAACGCAAAGATCATGTTTCATTGTGCATACTGGGCCAGAATTTAATGGGGGAAAATATAATGACCACCAAAAATAACTTTGTGACCACTAACATCTATCACCTAAAATATCAATTGATCACCAAATTTAGTAAATTGAGCACCAAATTATAATGAGGTGTTTGATGACAAACTAGTTTTGCCTAGGCCGACTTGGGGCACCCCGACACGGATAGATTAGGTTAGAAGAAACAAGGGTAAGAAACAAGGGTATGGCGGGGTCTATTCGCTCGCTTCGCTCGCTCATTCGACCCCGCCATACCCTTCGTGGTTATTTTTTTTTAAACCATTCAGAAGTAGGAGCCCCGCGAAGCGGGGCTCCGTCGACCAGTTCTCCCTCGACTCGGATGCAAGAGCATATCAGTTCAATTCCTGGTGGTCATTAACTAAAAAAATAAATTTTTGGTTCTAATTTCATGATAAAATGGGGATCAATTTTTGGTGATCATTTACTAATTTTAGCAATCAAAAGTGATTTTTTTGCCATTCCATTTTGTTAAATCTGGTGGATCGTTAATTACATGCCGAATTTAATGTCAACAGACTTGTAGGTACAACAAATCGTATTTTTTCTATTAATGAACCAATCATTAAAAACTAGGTATCTAAATTGCTAAAACCACCTACAAAATCATAGACCGCACCACATTCAAAATTACGTGTCGTCAATCTACATTCTTAGCACACATTTATACACGGAACATAAAATCTCTTATTCATAACTCAATTTCCTTAGATTTGCTCGGCAAAGGAAGTGAGCTTCATATGAGGATCGTGGAATTTCTTGTTTGATGAGTAACTTAGTTGGTTGAGCATTAGTGAGCCAAGTTGGTTTTCACCTCACGAATGACAGTGAGGGAAGTATGTTATTAGCTTTGCGGCGACCTGTGCTGGTTACGGAAAGGAATGGTGGTTTAATAAACTCCTGTCTATTTATGTGGTCCTGGTACTTTTAAGTAAACGTTGAAGTTCCAAAATTAATAAACATAGTTCTGTTTATTAATTTACGATTTATTTTCGAAAACTTGCGACTTTTAAAATGCGAAATAAAGCGAGATAAAGCGATTGTAGTACATTTCTGTTGTTCACAGATTGACGAATTTTCTTCGCAACGATTTATTTTCGTAGTGCGCGCATACCCTAAAAGGCAGTCCGTCTGTAAGTTATTAAATAATTGTTTTTATTTATTCGTTTAATTAGATAATAATAATTTTCTTCTATTAATTAGATTTTAGGGTGCTACTGTTGTTCTTGAAGTTTAAATAAATATAGGAGGTTTTTCCATCAATAAAATTAGTTCTATTCAATTGTAGTACATAAATAAATTAGTAGTACAAGAAAAGTCTCTACAGTTTTCGTAAATCAGAGCTGCACGTGACATATAATAACTCAATTTAAAATTGATGGATGGTTGAAATAAACCACCTAGAATCTCAGTAATTAAAGGAGATATACTAGTACTATCCAGGTTTACGGGGTGTAATAACTTGAATATGGAAAGGCATGTATGTACCTACAGAGAAAAAATATGGTCCGTTCGGCCAAACGCACGAAGGTATCGACCAATTTGTGTGAAATTCGCAATCGGGGACTGATTCACAAAATATCTTGAGGTGTTTTATTTGAAGGTTTGCTTTTAAATCGGAGGCAGTTACCATACAAAGCGGTATTTGATTTTTCTTAAAATTGCTTTTCACGTAGGATTCAGACGCGCATAAAATTCTTGAATGCCTATATGAATGAAATCGTTGTTCAATCTTGCACAACTTATTGCATTTTACAGTAGATTTGTTTTCAATAGGTACAGTTGGGTTTTTAGAAAACGTATTTACGTTACTTTAATAAAATAAACTTATTTCAATTTTGCTCGACCTTAGATATCAAACGAAGGAGCGGACTCCAAGTTCAGCAGTCATGCTTACAACCAATACACAGACAAAGCAGTAACCTATAAAGTCATCTAATTTTACTGTTTACTTTCCCCCACTCTAGATTCAAACTTCGAACTGGAGTGGACGTACGGAAATCTTAGAACCGATTGCATGCTCAAATTGGCCGCTGCTTCCGATCTAGTTTGGCTATATGGGGTATAATCGATCCATCTTGGACACAATGTGAGCTGCAACATAGGATATGCCACACCTGCTCACTTGACCGTCGTGCACAACTTATGGCACCCTCCAGGACTTGAATGAGACAAAGGACAGAGCTGTCCAGGTTGCTGCGTACAAGGTCCGACAAAATCTGAGTCATCGATTCGAGAAGATGAAGAAGATTCAAGGATGATTGATGATTCAGCTCAGTTGGACGGCAAAATCGTACAATTCTCAATACGTACATCATTCCAAAAGCCCCTAATAAAAAAGATCTGCTGGTTTCCTGCCAAAGTGGAGAATCTACTCGGTCAAAATGTATGGAACAGCTGTTTTTTTATTACCGATGAAAAGTTTCTATGTGTTCGAAATTATGGACTGAATACGTAGTAAAATATATGATTCTAATATATATTCATCATCAGTATCAGCCTATTAATGTTCCCACTGCTGGGACACAGGCCTACTCTCTATGAGAGGGGATAGGCCTATGGGCCCAGTGCGGATTGGTAGATGTCACATGTCTTCGAATTTTTTGGTTCTAGGACATGCCGGTTTCTTCACGATGTTTTCATTCACCGCTTTGAGAGTAGCGTTTCTATATATATTATTCTATTCTAAATAATAATACTCTTTTCTATATATATTTTCTATTCAGGTACTGGAAATACATGACTAAGCACAAAAACGGCACATCAGCAACGCGTTTTTGAGCTATTATTTTTAACTTGCTTGAATATTAGGTTCCACGTGGCATGTTCCGTTTCAGGCCTCGTCCTAAACAAAATAATAGACGCGCGACCACGCAACATTTGTGCCGATAGATGGTGCCTGTCATATTTTTCGTATAAGAGAGAGAGAGAGAGAGAGAGAGAGATAGAGAGAGGGAGATAATCGCATTTACTTGGGTGCGGTGTGATGAAAACCGATGCGTAGCGAAGGATGCTTTCGTCAAGTTTGATCATCTGGTGATTTTTTTGTCGACGAATTAAGTCAAGTTTGATCATATTAGAAGATTGCTGTCAGACATAACTGTACTGAAGAAAAGGTTAAAGGTACATTCTTAAGTGAACCATAACTAAATTGCATTATAACGAACAGTCGAACAAAACTTGGATAGAACTTGAAATTACCAAATAATAATTTCACACAGAAAGTATAAGCTCCGAAAAAAGTGCTCGGCTTATTACCTAAAACGAGAAATAACTGGCATGCAACGTATTTTCGAAAGTAACAAAGAAAAATCAGCCTAAATTTGAACATATGACTTGCAATGTTAATACGACCTCTGTCGGACACAAATCTAAGACTTTATTTTCCAGAGCATAAAGTTGAATATTGAGCGGCAGGAAAGGTGAGAGGGATAAAATGTAACATGGTTTTTTTTTGGGGCGGAAGCGTTCATTTGCCATGATTTTGTTCCCATCCTCATTAAGATCTTGGGACAAAATAAAGCAATTTCACACGTGGGGGATAAGCTTTTTTTAAGGTATGTAAATATGTTATTGATGGCATTATGTGTGAGATCATAATAATATGAAGAGGTATGAGGGCTACGGAGATTTTTGAAAAACTGAATTCATCTGTTTAAACATTTTCGTTTGTTCGTCTAACTCTTTTATAGCACCAATCTTTTTAGATGCGACCTGCGACTGCAACTTGCGACAAGCGACACACGTGTTAGTCCTTGTTTCTTTCGCGTTACAAGTTGCGTCGTGGTGAGTCGTGGCTTGTCTTTCATTAGATGCTCCACAGGCACTTGAGCGAATATATCGCGGGCCATCGTTATACGTGACCCACTGGTAGAAAATCCACCGGATTTAGGGGCTTCTGCTGATACCGATTTACGATATAAATCACTTTTTATTGCACTCTCAAGTAACGGCAGAAAAACAGCTGAAAATACAAGAGGCGCGTTTGGAAGAGAAAATTGCATCGAAGCCTTTGTTTAGCTCCTCAGTTTGTTGTAGCGAGAAACACGAAGTGGCCATTTTAGTAATAGTGAATTCCACGAAGTAAAGATTCTCTCTCATCGTGTTACGGAAAAAAGGAACACCTTTTATTCACTGTTTCTGCTTTGTTCATTGTTGGTTGATGCAGTTTTTTATTATGCAACAAATATGAGCATGTTTACTTTTATATATTTTTTCAATATTAATTTAATGCTCTATGCTCGAGTTCGTGGCTAAATAATCTTCAGGTTAAGCCGTGCTTGCCTAGGTTGGTCTGTGGATGGGTGACCACTCTTACGTACCGAGTTTCCTCCGTGCCTCGAAAATCACGTTAAGCTGTTGGTACCCGCTGTCAGTCGTTACAGGTAGTCAGTAGCCCAAAAAAGTCTGACAGCCAGTCTTACCAAGTGGTATCGTATTACCCAGTATTAACTGGGTTGTGGAGGTCAGATAGGCAGTCGCTCCATGTAAATTACTCTTATTCAGCTGCATCGGGTTAGACCGGAAGCCGACCCCAACATAGTTGGGAAAAGGCTAAGCAGATGATGATTATATTGCTTTTTTCTGAGCGAGACGAATAAATATTTTTCTTTCTGTCAGTACTACTAAGAATAATGAATTATGTGTGAGTGTGTTGTTGTTTGTTTATTGTGTAAATGCTATGTAGTTTAGTAAGTATGTTTAGTCAGTTATAATAGTTAAAACAATAAACGTAGTACATGTTTAGGTCAACCCAACACAAAAACGACGGGATGTTATAAGTTTGACGTGGCTGTCTGTGTGTGTGTGTGACTCTGTCTGTGGCATCGTTGCTTCCGGCCGGATAAACCCATTTTGATTTTTGTTTTTTTTTTGTTTGAAAGGTGAATTAGTCGGGAGTGTGCTTAGCTACGAGTATGTTTGATGAAATTGGTCCAAGATTGTCGCCGCCATAAAATTGCGGATTACATATTTTTTCACAACTCCCTCCATCCTCCATAAGGGAATGAGAAATATTAACTAAAGAAATGAAAACTAAAAAACGTGACAATTATTCTTTTTGATCAATGTCCTATGATTGATGAGGAAACTGGAGTGATCTGCTGCTACCTAAGACCTAATGAATTATTTTTATTTAGGTTTTTTTTTTCAGAATAGCTTTTAGAAAACGAAACTCATTGTTGTTAAGTCTTCTACATCTACACTAAAAAAAACAACCAACTTCTTTATATTATAAACAGGAAAAAATTGTATTTTTGTGTATGCTTGTAATGAATAAACTCAAAAACTACAGTGTCGATTTCAAAAATTCTTTCACAATTAGAAAGCTACATTCACCCTTAGTAACATAGGCTATATTTTATCTCCGTATTCCCACGGGAACGGGATCTACGTGGGTGAAACCGAGTGACGTCCGCTAGTATTGTATATGATGTGAAAGCTATACGTGTAAGAGAAACGGTATAATCTAGATTATTAGTCATATGGAAGGGTGTGCTACAGACCATCAAACTGAACAACTATCGCCATGGAACCACCATCGAAATCGGGAAAAAATAATCAGGTGTCTCAAACATTTGGTCGAGTATGTATTTGAATTTTGTATCGGGCCGTTTACGATGGTGGTCCCATGGAGAAAGTTGTTCAGTTTGATGGTCTGTAGCACACCCTTTCATATGACTATACCCTTTCTGTTACACGTTGTATACCTGTATGATTCGAATAGTCACAAATAAAAATACCTATTATAGAAATAAAACTACACACAAATCATGTCAAAAAGAATGAATGAAGTAAATTAACTGTCAGAATAGAACCCTGTAACAAAAAAAAACGCCTCTTCTATCCATTCTCCTATTTGCATGAATGTTACATAATTTTCTGCATAGACTAACAGCGGAGCTTAGAGAAAAATGAAGAGTTACATTGTGCGGCTTTATCTAGTTTTTGCTTTTTTTTGTTAACCGTCACTCGATCGCGTGTATGTAGCGAAAAATGATTGGAAAGTATGCTATTTTTTTATTTTTTGCTTCGTGTTTTGATAAAAGTTAAAAATATTCTGAGTGCGTAGGTAAATATTTGAGCGTGGGCTTTGTCCAAATGTTTTTTTTATAGTTAGGTTTGAGTGTCACAGCAAACAAAGTTAATACAAACATAAAGAACACCGGCCACAGCGCGAACAATTTTTTGTTGAAATTTTATTTTAGCGTCTGCCCATGAGAAATATGTAAAAGTATAGAGTTTGAATTCCTGAATAATTTTGTCTTCTGTTATACTTTTATACGAAGTCAGGAATTAAAGATATTTTAGTTTGAAGTTGTAAAGGTTATTTATGTGCAGTCAACATCAGATAAATGTAAAAATAAGTACTTACTTAGCACACACACGCAAAGTAAGGGTAGATCCCTTATTAGCGTGCGAAATACGCAATGGCGAATCAAACATATCTATTGATTTTAAAAGTCACCCCTGGGTTTAACTTTAATAGACATTTTGTAACTTGATTATATACTTCTTTCTGTAAACTATACCACTGATTCCTCAAATAATTAAAAAAGCATTTTATTTGTCAACTCATTTTAATCAATTTCAATGTCAAATTGTAAATAATTCGCTGTTTCATCTCTTATTTATTGTTTTTTTTAAACTGAAATCTTCATTTTGATCTTCAGTTGGACTTCGATTAATTCAGTTACTGAACAGCAAGTTGTGTTTTATTAATGAAGTACGAGTTGCCTTCGGATTTTGTTTGGTGTTTGTTGATATCATTTCCATTAGAGATTTTCAAATGATGGTACGAGTACATCCCAACCGAAGCCAAGAAACCTGCCGGCTGAGATCGGTCAGGACAAATCGCCAGTCAGAATATTATCGTATTTAACTACTTTCGAGAGGGAAAAATATGCAATCGTTTTATATTGAACTTCCAACTAAGTAGCTACGTGCCACGACCTTGAGTAACGGAATGTGTGTAATATAATCATAATAAATAAATAATAAATTATTAGTATCTCCTTTCTTGACTTCTTATTTGTGCGCCTTCCTTAAGCATTGCATTTGTAAGTATCACCTATACATTACTTTAGTAGAAGGCGAGCCTATTGCCACAGACCGTACGAGCACAATGTTCCAGGCTTCAGGATACTAGAATTACAGAATCAGTACAAAAAGTGTTTCCCTCTAAAGATATATCATCCTATTAAACTACATACAATATACTATTATTTCATTAGGCCAGTTGACAAAATAAATGTCATGGGTTTTTGTTTGGGAGGTGACATTATAGTTAGAGAGCCCATGACACTAGACCTAGTTTGAAAAGAATCTCGATACATATTATAATATTATTTCTTTCATAATGGGGTCACACAAAATGGCGATGCTACAATGCAAAACACCTGGCGGCGCTATCAAAAAAACTATTTTTAGGTATCTAGTATGATCGACCTCCTGAAAAAACCACCGCTCATTTGAAATGTCATCAATTTCTTTGTAAGAAAACCGGCCAAGAGCGTGTCGGGCCACGCTCACTGTAGGGTTCCGTAGCTTCCCAGACCATTAAAAATACCAACATTTTTCGTCAGCAAAAATAACTTTGTTTTTCATAGTATTTGTATGAAAAACAAAGTTATCATTTGCGTTTTTTTGAAAAAGTGCTATATAACTCAAAAACTATTCAACTCATCAAGTTGAAAATAATTTTCCTAGAAAGTTCATATAAAGGTCTACTTCTGTGATTTTTTTCATATTTTTTAAACTTATGGTTCAAAAGTTAGAGGGGGGGGGGACACATTGTTTTTGACTTTCGGAGCGATTATTTCCTAAAATATTAATATTATCAAAAAATGATTTTAGAAAACCCCTATTCATTTTTAAATACCTATCCAACAATATATCACACGTCAGGGTCAAAATTAAAAAAAAAATCGCTCCCCACTTTACGTCTGGGGGAGGTACCCTAATAAAAATGTTTTTTTAAATTTTTATTTTTGCACTTTGTCGGCATGATTGATATACATATTGGTACCAAATTTCAGCTTTCTGGTGCTAACGGTCACTGAGATTATCCGCGGACAGACAGACAGACAGACAGACAGACAGACAGACAGACAGACAGACATGGCGAAACTATAAGGGTTCCGTTTTTTGCCATTTGGCTACGGAACCCTAAAAAACCACTGCTGCATCTTCCAAACAGTGAACAAAGTGGTTGCTGCAGCGATTGAACGTCGCCCTCCGCGCAGCTGGATTTGGCATTTTGTCAGCACCCGGTTCCTTTCGATTTATACTGATTGAATACGCGTGCCACGGTCACGTATGAATAATTTTACGAAACTTGGGAGTCATATCATACTAGAAATCGTTTTGTTCGCCAGGCTTTTTGCATTGTAGCATCGCCATTTCGTGTTCCCCTATTAATAACGTTACGAATTATTTATATTTCGCCTGAGAGTGTCATGGGCTCTCTAACTATTAAAAGTATAGCTTAGCCAAAAGTCATGAAGTCAAGCCAGAAAGAAAAAAACTAAGCCATGATTATTTCTTATCATCATTATTCTAGTCAATCAAGCTTTTAATTATTACGATTTTTTTTCCTGACTTCGATAGGCCTTAAGCTTGATTTGATAAATCTTAGTAAATTATTTCGTCGGTATCTATAACGGTGACGTTTGTAGACGCTTAATAATTTCATCAGCAATTGTAGGGCCGGTGTTCTTTACGCCTACTGTTCGCGACAAGTGTCTAGAAACAGTATTTTAAATAGTGGTTAAGAAAGAACGTTCTCGAAAGTACGTTATAACCGTGTATTTGTGATTATTTTTCGAGTGCTTTCTGTTATTGATAGTTTACAAAGTAAGTAGGTACAAATTCCCTCGAGAATAGTCTCGTCACAGGTGCGCGTACGCAACTACTTATAAAAAATAAAGTGAATTGTTATTGTAATTTCGACCGTACGCCGAGGGCTTAAAGTACCTACTTCCTTAATTCATAAAAGTTGTTTATCATCCTTTTGCTTATAGTTTCTTTTGTATTTTTTTGTTAATGTTTTTTGTTGACTTAGTTTTTTGAATAAACCGATTGTTTAGCGAACAATACTACACACCGCTAGAATATTCGCGTATATTTTTTGTGTTCCTGCTTATAGTATAAAAGCTCAGCGCAGGCGCCGCGAAGACAGTTCTGTTTGTGACATTCGAATAGTGAGTTTCGTTCCGATTATTAGTTAACAGTTTCAGTTCAGTGTTTTCGTGTAGTATTGTACGCTAGTTTTAACATTGTAAAATAGTGTTTTATTTCTTCTCCACCCATAGTAATAGTGCAGTGCTTTCCAAACCCTTACTCTCCGTTCCACGAAGCTAACGTTGCAGCCGGAACCTTCGGTACAGGGCGGTTAGTGGCTCATTTTGGCTCCGTTATAGTTTAGATTCCCAAATACGAGTCCACCCGTCTGGTACAATTGCTGGTCCTTCGAGCCGGATACATTCGTCAGTTTTGTGGCTAAAGTACTCGTCGATTGGAAGACGCTGCTTGAGAGAAGATGCCGCTTACACGATCCAAAGGAAAGGCTGGAGAAACGTGGATGGTGGATTTAGGTGATGGCTCATCGTCGACCGTTCCTACTGTTCCCCGCCGCACACCACCACCTACACCAACTGTTGATAGTGCCGAACCGCCGCGCTCTCAGTCACCGCGAGAAGCCCCCCTGTCTGCGCCACCTTCTATACTACCGAGCGACCAGAAGGGGAAGGGTTCTGAAGAAGACAACTTGGCTAGGGTGTTGCAACCGCTGAACCAAACATTTCGTCGTGCAACATCAGACCGAACCGTGGGGTCTATAAAGTCACAAAAGACAAACAAGTCTCATAGTAAAACTCTGAAGGCGCGAAGAGAGTATTTGAAAATTAGAGAAGAGCAATTCAAAATGAAAGAAGAGCAATTAAAACTTAAAGCAGAATTAGTGGAAATCGATCTTCAGATTGCTGAGGAAGAAGAATCGGAAAACGAAGAAGAGGGGCTCTCAAATGAAGAATATGTTCGTTCCTGGATAGAGGAGGCCCCAGACTGCATTTCTCAGCCTGATGAAGACTTTCATACTGGAGGGGAATTTGAAAGTCAACAGAATGATGCCATACCGCCGCCCCACCCCGTGGACATCAAAGCTCAAAAGGAGCATCAGTTGAAATTGATCTCGACGGAAAACAAACTTCCGATTAAACAAGAAGACTCGAAGTGTCAATTTAAACAAGAGCACAATGATAGAGCCGACGCTCTCCGACCATTCATTTCCGAGCTTACTTCCGCCATCGCTGGTCTCGCCGTATCGAAGAACGAGGCAATCGCACCACCTCACCCATCAGTATCAAAGGTAATCATGACGTTACCTAATTTTAATGGATCGCACACCGAGTGGTTGTCTTTTAAAGCTATTTATGAAACTACCCGAGCCTACTTCAACGATATAGAAAATACAGCGAGACTACGAAGAAGCCTTCAGGGGAGAGCCTTAGAAGCCGTTAGCTCTGAACTCATAGGGCATGCTAGACCGGACGAAATAATGGCAGAATTAGAATTACAATTCGGTCGTCCCGATGCAATTGCTCAAGCCGAAATAGACCGACTCCGAGCTCTGCCTCGGTGTAGCGAATCACCGAAGGATATTTGCACCTTTGCAAGCAGAGTGCGAAACAGCGTCGTCACACTTCGAGCACTGAAGAGGGATCATTACCTTATCAACGCTGAACTATTGCGGTGTCTCACAGACAAGTTACCAAATTCTTTACGCGTTCAGTGGTATAAAGAATTTACAGTTGATTACCAGTCTATGCCTAATCTTGGGCATTTTAGTAAATTCGTCACCGAGCACGCTCGTTACTGCAGTGCATTCGCTTTACCTGAAACCGTCACTGAAACTGTCCGACGCTCAGTACACAAGACACACACTGCAACCAAGGAACCATCAACGAGATGCAAAATTTGTGACAAAGTCGGCCATTACTCATCAGACTGCAAGAAGTTTCGCCAAGCTAATTCCGACGGGAGATGGGAACTAGCCAAGAAATATAGTTTATGTTTTCGCTGCCTGCGGCCAAGATACAGAGGACACACCTGTAAGCCAAAAAGATGTGGAACAGAAGAATGCACGGCTACCCATCACTCTCTTCTTCACTATGTCAAAAAGGAAAGAGATATTCAAACACCGAATAAACCAGAAGAGACTGTTGCTAGTTCGTGTACACTAACAAAGTATCAAGCCTTTCTTAAAATCGTCCCTGTAACAGTTATTGGACCGGCGGGAGAGATACCAACATATGCCCTACTAGACGATGGCTCTACAATATCATTAGTAGATGAAGAAGTCGCTGAACAAGTTGGAGCCAAAGGGAAACTTGATCCTTTAAAAATAAAAGCCATCGGAGACGTCTCCATAGATTTGCCCGGTTCCCGAAAAGTGACCGTCGCACTCTCTAATGGTAATAATAAGCAAGTGTCCTTCACAGCTCGCACAGTACCTCATCTGAACTTGTCACCGCAGACGGTGAGCGAAGATGATATAGCAAAGTGTAAACATCTTCAAGATATGAAGGACAAGTTAACTTACGAAATAGGAATACCAAAGGTTCTAATTGGGCAAGACAACTGGAACTTACTCCTTGCTAAAAAGATTCGCCGAGGTCCAGCCAATCAACCAATCGCTTCACTCACCGAATTAGGTTGGGTTTTACATGGAGCATACACAAGTGGCGCCTTGGGTCAGAGCGTTCATTTTATTAACCGTCTGACCACTAACGAAGATAGCATTGAAGAACAATTAAGAGAATATTTCGCTTTGGAATCTCTTATCATCAACCCTCGTAGACCAGATTCTGACCCCGTAAAGAAAGCCGAAGTCATACTAAACAGTCACACACGACAGTTGCAAGATGGGTATATAGAAACAGCACTCCTCTGGAAGCAGGAAAATATTGAGATGCCCGACAATTATGATACAGCAATGAAAAGGCTTTTATCGATAGAAAGGAAACTTGACCGCGATCCCGAGTTGAAGAAAAAATATACAGAGCAAATGGATTCCCTTATACAAAAGGGATACGCCGAGATGGCACCAAAAAATAGTACTCCGGGAAGAACCTGGTATTTACCGCATTTTGATGTCCATAATCCGATGAAGCCTGAAAAACTCCGCATTGTGCACGATGCTGCTGCTAAAACAAAGGGTATGTCCCTTAATGACTTCCTATTGACTGGTCCAGATTTGTTGCAATCGTTGCCCGGGGTGATGATGAGATTTCGTCGTCACCGTGTCGCCGTGTCAGCCGACATAGCAGAAATGTTTATGCAGGTTAAAGTTCGCCCAGAAGACAGAGACGCTCTTCGATATCTGTGGAGAGGAAGTCGACGAGATGGAGCGCCTCAAGAATACAGGATGAAATCTATCATCTTTGGCGCCGCAAGCTCACCGTGTACCGCTATTTTTGCCAAAAATTGGAACGCTAAGAATAATGGCAGGAATAATCCGAAGGCGGTCGAAGCGATTATCCATAATCATTACATGGATGATTATTTAGATAGTTTTAAGACTGAAGATGAAGCGGCTGAGACATCAAAAGCAGTTCGCAAAATACATAAAGCTGCTCATTTCGATCTAAGAAAATGGGTTTCTAATTCGACAGTGGTAATGAAAAAATTAGAACCGAATCAAGAACCAACAGAAACCGTCAACCTGACACATAAGGGTACAGAAGAAAAAATACTTGGACTTATGTGGACGCCAACCACCGATGAGCTAAGTTTTAATCTTAAACTCGCCCGGCTTCCGAACAATCTTCTACAAAAGGAATTACCGACCAAAAGAGAAGCTCTCCGAATAATAATGTCATTGTATGATCCTCTTGGTCTTGCATCACCCATCACAGTTCGCGCCAAACAAATTTTGCAAGAAGCCTGGCGACGCGGTATTGACTGGGACCAATCCCTAGATAAAGACTTAGGGAGACAATGGGTGTCATGGTTACAGCACATGGAACATCTTAAGTCAGTTGCGATTCCAAGATGTTACCCTGGATACAGTGACGCAGTTTCGCTTCAAGTCCATATTTTTACCGATGCTAGTGAAACTGCATACGCGGCAGCAGCATACTGGCGAGCAGTAACACCCAACGGAAGAGTACATATAAGTCTAGTCATGGCAAAGGCAAAAGTAGCTCCACTGAAAGTTACATCCATACCTCGCCTAGAATTACAGGCAGCTGTGATGGGAAGTCGTATAGCTACGGCCGTGGTGAATGAACATCACGTAAAGCCTGATTCTATTACTTACTGGACCGACAGCAAGACGGTGCTGGCATGGCTGAAAAAAGGATCCAGATCGTATAAACCCTTTGTGGCACATCGATTAGCAGCAATAGAAGAGCACAGCAAGGTGGAAGATTGGCGTTGGGTGCCTACAAAATTAAACGTAGCTGACGTTGCGACATATGATGTGCCACCTGATTTTGATGCCAACCACGCATGGTATAGTGGGCCATCTTTTCTTTATGAAAATCCGAATTCCTGGCCCACAGAAAAGACAATTATCACCGAACCTACAGGCGAGGAAAGAACCACAACACTCAAAGAGTTCCAGAGTTTTCCGAAATTCGAAGAAGCAATTCCAATACCATTCAGATTTTCAAGATGGGAAAGACTACTGCGAGCAACAGCTAGATCACTCCAATTTATAGAATTATGTCGAAAGACTAAGGTTAAAACATTTTACAAAAGAACCTGTAAAAACACGGATGCAGATCCCGACTGGAGAAAGACTAAGAAAACTATCCAGCCAAACAGTAACATAACACCTCAGGCTAAAACTTACGCAGTAAGGAAATATATACCGATTGACGCAGAATTTATTAAGAAAGCTGAAATGTTGCTCATCCGAGTCATTCAAACACAGTCTTTTAAACAAGAAATTAACGGTCTCCGAGTTGGAAAACTGGTAGACAAAGATAGCCGCTTAAGATTATTGCCTGTCGAGCTCAAAAATGATATCATAACTCTTCGAAGTCGTATAGCCGTCGCCGAAGGGATTACAGAAGAAACAAAAAGTCCACCAGTTTTAGACGGCGATCATTACGTTACACAACTGTACATTGACTGGACTCATCGTAGTTTACACCATAGTGGGACTGAACCTACTATCAATGAAGTACGTCAACACTACTGGGTAATCAAACTTCGACCCACCACTAAGAAGATAGTGAACCAGTGTTTGAAATGTCGTATTCGCAAATCAAAACCTCCGGAACCGCCCACAGGTGACCACCCAAGATCACGCTTAGCTCACCATCAAAGACCTTTTACATACACTGGCCTAGATTATTTTGGACCAATATCAGTTACTGTTGGTCGCACACGTCAAAAACGATATGTGGCTTTATTTACTTGCCTCACTACCAGAGCCGTCCATTTAGAAATTGTCGCCAGTCTCAGCGCTGACTCAGCAATTTTAGCGATCAGAAGGTTTGCTGCACGTCGAGGGTGCCCCACAGAAATTTATTCAGATAATGGCACAAACATGCATGGAGCAGATAAAGAGCTTCGCGAAGCGTCAAGAGAAGAAGCTAGCCGGCGTGGTATAGTGTGGCGATTCATTACGCCATCCGCACCCTTTATGGGAGGTGCATGGGAACGACTCGTTCGATGTGTTAAGAACACGCTTTATACCGTTCTCAAGCAAAAACACCCACATGAAGAAGTTCTGACCACGTTGCTCTGTGAAGCAGAATATACAGTCAACAGTAGACCTTTAACTCACGTGTCCATCGACAGTGAGGATGACGAAGCCATCACTCCAAATCATTTTTTACTTGGTGGCTCAGCCAGATTACCAACACATGGGACTTTCGACGAAAACGACCTAAATAGCAAGAAATATTGGCGACGTTCGCAGATATTAGCAGACATGTTCTGGCGCCGATGGGTTCGTGAGTACCTTCCCGAACTCCAAAACCGGCGGGAGCCATATGGCCGAGGTGTAAATTTTCAAGTAGGAGACCTGGTCCTAATTGCTGACAGCCAACTTCCTCGAAACACCTGGCCCAGAGGGAGAGTAATAGCCACATATCCAGGCACCGACGGTCATGTCCGGACTGTCGAGGTACGCACAGCAGGAGGTATCCTGAAACGGCCGGCAAAGAAACTAGTACCACTGCCAAAGTAAGTGTCGTTCAGCCGTCGCTCACCGGAAGGATGCAGCACCGCTTCGATTCGCGGTTACGCACTGCTGCACGGCGGGAGAAATGTTCGCGACAAGTGTCTAGAAACAGTATTTTAAATAGTGGTTAAGAAAGAACGTTCTCGAAAGTACGTTATAACCGTGTATTTGTGATTATTTTTCGAGTGCTTTCTGTTATTGATAGTTTACAAAGTAAGTAGGTACAAATTCCCTCGAGAATAGTCTCGTCACAGGTGCGCGTACGCAACTACTTATAAAAAATAAAGTGAATTGTTATTGTAATTTCGACCGTACGCCGAGGGCTTAAAGTACCTACTTCCTTAATTCATAAAAGTTGTTTATCATCCTTTTGCTTATAGTTTCTTTTGTATTTTTTTGTTAATGTTTTTTGTTGACTTAGTTTTTTGAATAAACCGATTGTTTAGCGAACAATACTACACACCGCTAGAATATTCGCGTATATTTTTTGTGTTCCTGCTTATAGTATAAAAGCTCAGCGCAGGCGCCGCGAAGACAGTTCTGTTTGTGACATTCGAATAGTGAGTTTCGTTCCGATTATTAGTTAACAGTTTCAGTTCAGTGTTTTCGTGTAGTATTGTACGCTAGTTTTAACATTGTAAAATAGTGTTTTATTTCTTCTCCACCCATAGTAATAGTGCAGTGCTTTCCAAACCCTTACTCTCCGTTCCACGAAGCTAACGTTGCAGCCGGAACCTTCGGTACAGGGCGGTTAGTGGCTCATTTTGGCTCCGTTATAGTTTAGATTCCCAAATACGAGTCCACCCGTCTGGTACACCTACAAAAGTTAATAAAACATAAAAAAATTTCATAACGTAACACAAAACTTCTTCTAAATTATGTATGTAGAATTATTATCACCACCAATAAAAAGTAAGTTTTATAATGTATTGTAGTTGTTATATTTTACTAGTGATTAAACGAACTTACCTGTAAGTTCGTTTAATCACTAATTATACTTCGGCTTCGTCCTCGGTATTAGCAATGATAAACACTTGTAGACCTTTAGAGATATTTGGTACTTATTGTGAAATATTGATTACTAAAGCAGTGGCTAAGAATATAAAAATCTATTTTTTATTTTTATCAGACTTTTATTTAGAAACACACAGAAAACATAATCAAATGATTAAACCCCCTTATTATAATTGTTAATAATTGTACAGGCAAACGATCTGTTGTTAGATTCAACAGTATGTAAGGGTCTATTATAGAACTTAAAGAACGTATCAGAACTGGCACTCCAGCCAGCAGTCTTTCTGATAACGTCAAGATTAACACCAAGGCGGTGTGCTAGTGAGGTAGCGGCGTGCCGCGTGCTGTGCGCCGAGAACGCCGCCGCTGGCACGCCACTATCGCACAGCGTGCTGCGGATCCAGCGACTCAATGTTTGGCTGGATACGCCACGATGCGGTCTTTTGAGTCCTATGAACAGATTTCTAATGTTCCCACGCAAGGGTTCTGTTCGACTTAAATAGTGTTGCAACGTTTTTCCAGGGCATATTTCCGGTTTTTCATCGAAAAAAGGTAATACTAAAACGGGCTGTGGGCAACCGACACGTGAGGTTTTGATTAATTCTGTTATTTTAATAGAAATACTAGATGCTGAAATCGTTATGTTGTCTATACTAAATTTTGAAAATGTTTGCACCCTGTGAGCGGTTATTAAGGCCAGCAGAGTAACAAGTTTTTTTGATAAAACTTCAAGTGTTAAGTTATCATGTGGAAAGCATTTTTCTAAAAAAGTTAATACTAAGGATGGGTCCCACGTTGTATCATACTTAGGCACAGGAGGACGTGACCTAAATACGCCTTTGAAAAAACGTTTTAAATTTAGATCGGATCCAACATGATCTCCTATGATGAGAGCAAGAGCAGAGCGACAAGTATTGAGAGTTCCATATTGAGCTCCTGTGTTGTACAAACACGTTAAAAAACTTATAACATCAGAAATTGATGCATCATATAAATCAACATTATTTTGATAGCAATAGATGTACCATTTTTTTAAATAAACATTGTATTGTTTTATAGAATTTGATGACAGAGACGTAACCATTAAATCTATCGCTGATGCAGGAGTTTTCTTTCTTAGGAACGCTGACCTGATAATACTGCGGCAACCAGGGTAATCTGGGTGTGCATCTTGCGATTGCTGGAATGAGGAGTTTTAATTAGATTTCCGTTAGGTCTAAAAGTTAGAGTCTGCGATGAGATTAAACTTCTAAATATAGGATACCAGGGCTGAGTAGGCCACAGAGGTACAACTACGATACCCTTCGCTTTATCCGTTATTATTTTTCGTAACACCTTAAGGATTACTGAAAACGGAGGGAACGCATAAAAGTAGAACTCATTCCAGTTTATAGTAAAGGCATTAACAGCGTGAGCCTCTGGATCACGGTGCCAAGAAATGTAGATATCACACTTTTTGTTTATTCTACTTGCAAAGAGATCAATGTTAGGGGAGCCGAAATTTTCTAAAATGTTTGCAAAGGCATCACTAGACAACTCCCATTCAATGTCTGGGTGAATCCGCCTGGATTCTGCGTCAGCTTCTGTGCTATCCACAGACCGAATATATGAAGCATAAACATACAAGTGACGCTTTTCACACCACTGCCATAATGCTGTTGTAACCTCCGTAAGGTGTGGGTATTGGATACCTCCCATGCGGTTTACATATGAGATAGCGGTCGCGTTATCGATTCTCAATAGAATTTGACGGTTAGACAAGTCTTTAGAGAATATTTTTAAGCCAAAATAAGCAGCTAAAATTTCTAAATAATTGATGTGCATAGCACGTTCCTGGTCGTTCCACAGACCGCTAGCTCTCTGTTCTCCACAGGCTACCCCCCAACCCGTGTTTGAGGCATCTGAAAAAATTTCTAAATCGTAGCTGTCAAGTTTTATCTTGTTCACAGAATTTGATACGGCTTGTTTCCACCAGCTAAGGTCTGGTAGTATTGACTTTGGGATGTTCATGGATCGACCGTAGTTATCATCCTGTTGCAAGTTAAGATACTTAATTCGTTCAAATGCTTTCGTATAAAGCCATCCATATTCAATGGCTGGACATGCAGAAACCTGTAAACCAACAAAACTTGCAAATTCTCTTATTTTGCATCTTTTTAAGGAAAAAAACTTAGCTACTTGGTTTTTGATACGATGTACTTTTTCGGTGGGTAGATTGACATGAAATTTTTTTGTGTCAATGTTATAACCAAGAAACAAGCAAGACTTGCTTGGTATTGGGATACTTTTTATATCATTTATGACAAAGCCTAAAGATGTTAGTAACATTCTAGTCTGCGAAACATTTTCTAAGCATTTTTCGTAAGTTGAAGCTGTTAGAAACCAATCGTCTAAGTATACGGTCGACAGGTAGCCCGCAGAGCGGAGAAGTTTGGCTACAGGTTTTAAAATCTTTGTAAAAACAAATGGTGAAGTACTAAGACCGAAAGGTAAACAATTAAACTGAAAAAGTTGATCATTCCATATAAAACGTAGATATTTTCTACTATCAGCATGAATTTTAACAAAATAATATGCATCCTTCAGGTCGAGTTTTGCCATGAAGTAATCTTTAGAAATCAACTTAAGTGCAGTACGCAAATCTTCAATTTTGAAATGTTTGGTATCAATGAACTTATTTAAACTTTTCAGGTTGAGGATAAATCTCATTTTACCGTTTGGTTTTGGCACTAAAAAAGTTTTAGATATGAACTGCCCTTCACAAGGATGACATTTAGAAATGGCACCAATAAATAAGAGTTCATTTATAGCTGTCTTATAATGAGATTCTTCTTCACTAGAACATGTTCTAGAAAGAGGGATTTCTCTTTGGAAAACAGGCCTTGAAAATGGAATCTCATAGCCTTTTATATATGAGAGGACCAGTGGATCGTGTGTGATCAGACACCATTGGTCGTAGAATAGTTCTAGTCTACCAGAATAATTTACCGATGATGTTGAAGCGTTGTGCGCGTCTGCTGCAGATCCTAAGAGCGGCGCTTGTATGCAGGCCGCTGATGCTGCGACTGCCTGTAAGAGTTGGGGCGCGAACTCCTCGTCATCGTTGTTGTCGATGATTTCGTTGGAGTCGATGTTGTCGTATCCTGCTTCGTCGCCGCATTCTTGCGAGCCGGATTGTAGCCCTTCCAGTTTTTTGCCGGCGTGTTCCGTGCAAAAGGTTTAGGTGGTGGCGGGGCTTTTAAGTCTGCGCCTGACTTGCTTATGGCTTTGGCGGCTTTTAAAGTATCCGATAATTGCTCTCCAAAAAGGAAGTTATCCACCTTAGTGTTTTGAAGAGACTCCTTCATATCCTTCTTTACTGCGTACAAGACGAAGTTACGTCTGGTCACTGTATCGTTGTGTTGACAATCACTAAGGGTGCGCCCTGTGTCCATAAGCAGTCGTAAGAGATCGGTATTTTTGTCATTAGACGAAAGCAGAGCAGTGATCGCCTGCCCAACGCTGGAAATGGCAGCAGCCATTATCGATTGCTTTGTTTCGATTACCTTGTCGCGTTTAACCACCATTTCCGACAACGCAGCCTTAATCTCTGGGTTAAGGGCTGGAGTTCCAACGAGTTTACAATTTTCGGGCAACAGATATTTTTCAGTAAGCTCCTTACGGTCTTCTTTTGTTAGGCCTGTAGTGGCAATATGTTCAAATCGGACCGCCACATCCTTCTGTATCTGTTTTCCAAAAACACTGGGCTTAGTCGGATCTACGCCAAGAATTTGAAGTATTTCTTAATCTAATTCAGGTGGCATTGCGTCCTCTAAAATTTCTGGAGCAGGATTAGAGTCCGGTTCATTGGCCGGCGTGGAGAGTGCAACATCTAGCGGATCACCATCCCTCTGACCTGACGCGCATGGTGGAACCATGTCTTGCGGCAGGTCTTCGACTTGGGTAGGACTCGGTGAGGCGCTGTCTGAAAATAACGTTTAATAACGTTACAGACCGTATTTCAAAGGGAGATAATCATTTATCTACCGGCAACACTAAACATTTGTGAAGAGATAGCCCCTCAAGCTATCCGCAACACGTGTTGTATGTCTTTTAACTTTTTTGTATTTATCTAAAAACAGTGAAAAAATAGCCCCAGAAGCTACCCGCAACACAAGTCGCATTTTTAGTATAAGTGGGTAGATTTATTGAGTTCAATTAACGAAGAGATAGCCTCAAAAGCTATCCGCAACGTCATGACGTGATATTGCTTGCCCACGAAGTGAGTCTTGACAGTGAAGACGTAGCCCCAAAAGCTACGCGCGACACATTTTTTGTGGTACGAGACAGCCCCTCAAGCTGCCCGCGATACCATTGCAATATCTACTCATTTTCACTTTTATAATATTGAAACTTGAAGGTAGGTACTAACCTCTTGGTTCCGACTGTCTGCCAGAAGAGTCCTGCGACGATGATGACGATGAAGACGAACTTGACAAAACACGAACTCGGCGGCGCCGGCGACGGCATTTTTTGTCTCGTTGAATCTCCTTCTCGATCTTCCTCAGCTTTTTACACAAATCATCATACTGATGATCGTCATTTCGTCGTTTCGGCATTTTTTCAAACACTTTTATACTTTCAAAAAACGAAACTGAAATTAATCATTTTAATCGTGCGAACTGGCGGAGCACTGAATCGCGAATGAAGGCCGGGCTCGGTCACAGCAACCGAGTAAAGTGGGAATACCGTCAAAAAAAAAAAAAGAATTCTACTGGAAAGTTGAGTGTAAACAGGGAAATACCCTCAATATAGTGCGATATTGGCGATCTCTGTGCGTTACTACAAGTGTTTATCATTGCTAATACCGAGGACGAAGCCGAAGTATAATAATAGTGAAACGAACGGCTCGCCAGCACACAGATAAGCCCTGAGAGGTTTTCGATGTGTGGCTAAAACAAAACTGTAATCGACTAAGTTTTTTAGTTACGAAAATAAATATATTTTTTTAATAAATTTAGCTTGACATCATAACCTATTTGAATTAGTTCGTTTTCACCTATACCAGGCGACACCTAAATGAAATGCCTGATCCAAACCGAACTGTTTTTATTTTCAAAGCTGGGCTCAGCACCGAGAATTCATAATTCAAAAACGGGCATTCGATATTTATTTTATGTCAAAATATCAAAATCAATAAACATTAAATGGATCACCTTTATTTCCTCACAAATGCTCCCAAAACTAGTCTAATTACTTACCATTTGTACCAGGCGCTCATAAAAAGCAAAGAGCGTTCCATAGGCAGTCAGATTGTCGTTGTGTGTGTGCCGCGTTACGGCACTACTGAACAGCTGGGTGCCTAGTTGCCTACCATGACGTCTTATACCAGTTACTTCATCAGTTCGAGACAGAGATGGCGCTAGCCGTCCTCTATAGGTCCATCCCTTTCACACACTTAAGTAAGATTAAATCATCTGCTTAGCCTTTTTGCCAACTATGTTGAAGTTGGTATTTTACAAGGAGCGTCTGCTTATCTGAACTTCTACCACCCAGTTAGTATTGGGTAATACGATATCCTTTAGTAAGACTGGTTGTAAAGACTTTCGTGCATCTGACTACCTGTAACGACTGTTAAAGATCTACAAATGACAGTCATGATCTAGAATCGAATAGATCTTAGTCTTGACCTAGTTATTACTATCATGAAGGAAACTCGGTATATAATGGATGGTCACCCACCCGCGGACCGATGGTAAGCGTTTCATTACCTTCTAAGAATGTTACCTCACTTATCTTGCTAATCTAAAAAAATCGAAAGTTTGTGTTGATTGGTGTTTCTTACTCAGTCACACGAAAACTACTATAAGGATTTGAATGTTTGGCACAAGATAGTTTATAACGTGGAAATAATGATACTTTTTATCCTGGTTGTAGTGTTTGTGTCTATGAAGTGGATATGTCACCGTAAAATTGTCAAACACGTTATATTGTAATCTGTCTAGCGATATTGTAAACTCTCGAAATATTGTCAAACGAACATACTGCTTACAATAAAACGCATTATTTTTCGTGAAATGCATGCGATGGTAGGCAACTCACGCGGTGTGGAGGGAAGGAGGGGTCCCCCTTGCCCAGTGGTACCCACTCTCATGAAAAGATAATGTACCATTCCTGAGAAATAGCGATTAAGATAACCTAACCTTAAAACACTTTATATTTCCCTAAAAAGCGTAGTCGACGGAGCCCCGCTTCGCGGGGTTATTTCCGAGTGCAGGGTTTTAAGGAACCTAACTAACCTAACGGGGGAATGCCCCAAGTCCCGATTATGGGGGCAGAGATACTTCCGTATGTTCAGTTGACAATATTTCGAGAGTTTACAATATCGCTAGAGAGATTACAATATAACGTGTTTGACAATTTTACGGTGACAGATACAATACATTGTATCATGTACACGAGTGGAGGGGGTCGCCGTCAATCGGTCAGTCTGTCGTTAGACGCCAGGAGAATTGGACGTGCGCCCGCGCTTTGCTGGTGCAGCGGTGAGCCAGTGATATAGCGACTATAAGAGACAGTCACAATAGTGAATAGAAAACCGGTAGTTGATCACGTGGGACAGTTGCCGCACTTCACGCGGGCGAAACCGCGGGTATAAGCTAGTAATACCATAAGAGTTTGTTGTACAGGCCCCGAACAGCTGATCCGAGAACTCACGATCGATGCTCCTTCAATTTCACGCGGTATTTACTTTCACTGTACACGGGAATGGTCGTGCTCTGTTTAGATCGCTTGTTCAGTTACTGGAGCCAACAATGTTAGGAGTTCGGAGTTGTGTGGTTCAAGGGTTTCTTGTTAGATTGTTCGAGATTGTGTTTAGAAAGGAGTTCAGGGTGTTCTGTGCAGTTCTGATTTTGAAGTGAAAGATAGGATGGAGATGTCGCTGCAAGTGTTGTTTTGCTAAATCATATTTTCGTTAAGTACGTACGTACGATTTCTAATAGGAAAGGGACTTTTGAATAAAATATAATACCTTTAAGACACATTTTTTTCAACGAATAATTATTGTTTGTCGTTGGTCTAAGTCTAAAGGGTTGAATCCCCAGGTCAGGCAAAGTATTATTGGGCTCTTCCATCAGCCTGGAAACTGGAGTTGTGCAAAGGGGTCGCCGCTATTTAATGACACTAAAACCACTGCCGAAATAATAATTAATGTTGGAACTATAGATATATCTTTAACTAACCTTTCTTGAAATACTCGTACATTCGTGATGTCATGTAAAAAACGTGTTAATATTCAAATCACAGAGAAGCAAAAACATAATACATTTTATACCATATCTGACTATATTGCCCCAGTGACAGTATATGCAAACGAGGCATAGTGAATGAAGGATTCGTTTAGTTTTCTTGCAAATAGACGAAAACATTTTGTTTTATTCTTGTTGAAGACCTTTCCCGGACCGTTGGGTACGCATATATTTCCCTGTGAGATGATTTGTTGCTTTCTTTTCATATATTATCGAATATCTAAGTTAATGGTGACTCGCTGTTTGTGTAATCAATGTGAAAGCTGAATTAATTTTCTTATGTTTGGCAATTTCGTTTTGTGTAGGTTGTAAAAACTTTTTCTTGACAGCGTTCATTCTACTTGGATTTGTGTTGCAAATTTTTTGTTTCAAGCTAATTATAATTTACGTGTTTTATGCTGACATTTACATTATTTCACGAGTATTTTACACTAAGAACATAGTAAATTCGGAACATTCTAAGGCCTGAACTCTTGTCGCACTGACGGTCGGTCGCTCACGGTCGGTTGTGACGTCAGCGCAAACAAAATGCGGCTGTCGGTCGCAGCAGACGTCAGCGTCGCAGTATGGTCACAGAACAAATAGTACAAAATGGTGCTATATAGAACACATGTATACTCGTAGGGTCAGTCCACACCGAGACGCAGCGCGACTTGGCGTTGCGCGCACTGTATAGGAGAGCCCCTCAAAATATAACTTTATTAGTACACGATAAGATACCCATTTCATTGTGAATATTCAGAACACGTTGCACGAAACAGAAATCATTGGCTTTTTCTAGTACCGTCGCGCCGCGTCGCGTCGGGTCTCGGTGTGAATTGACGCATACGCGACCGACCGTGCGCGACCGACCATCGACGCGACAAGAATTCAGGCCTAGACAATTACCATTTTTAATGAAAATTGCTTACACGTGCTAAAAATGAATGACGTAATATTCCACTTGTACCTTCAGGAGAAATTAATAAAAATATAAAATGTCTCAAAGCTAATATCGAGTGGTTTCTGAAAACGGTAGCCTATTCAAACCATTTTCACAATTCTCTCGAGATTTTACTGCTTTCCCGAAAGATTAGGTAGAAGTGTGCCTATGATGTATTTTTTTTGGAATTCTATGTTATACGGCTCGAACGTATTGACATCAACCGGGTGCAATTTGTTCATTTTTCTGCCTCTACATTCCATTCCAATATCAATCTAGTCCAGCCCGATTACAACACTGCAGCAACCTTTTTTTAATTTCAGCAGCAAAATTGCAGATTTCGGTCATAATCCTAGTTCTCCATTATTTCAGGCCCAATTTCAGGCAAAGACAATCGTTACACCAATCGGAACACGGTAAAACAAGCCGGGACTCACTCAAAACCCAATCAGTGCTTCGGGAAAAAAACCGGAATTCAATTACAACTGCGGGGTCTAATAAAATGGGTCGTATTCCACTCGCGCGAATTTTCCAATGCTTTCTGCTATTTGGGAGTTTTAGATTTTTAGGTGTTGGGTTTTGTTGACTGCCGCACGGACGGAGGTGGCGCAATTAGAACCCAGTCATAGATAGAATATTGTTTTTTATGTACACCATCAAAATTACAGAAACAAATTTAAAGGAGACAATTTTTTTTGTTCGGGGATTAGGCCACCCACATAAATTGTAGCATTTAATAATGAAACTTACATTGATTTCTTCCTTATAACCTCTAGATTCCAGTGGTTAAATTAGCTAAGCATTGTCTAAACGGAATAAATGTGAAAAATCTGCAAAAACACTTACGAAAACCAAAATAAACAGAAAAAGTAAATGTCAAAATAATGAAGTTGTCTGTCAATCACTAAAAAAGTGGGTTTATAACATTCCGTGCCACGTTGATTGTTTAAACCATATATGCGATTTTAGTGTAAACCTTTAAAAATAGCATTAAAAATGCTTACAGTTTAATAATACTTATTTTTATATTCTTTCTGATTCTATAATAATTATAGCAGATATGATTACCAACCGGTGGGTACCGTACTTTTTTTAAGTAAACAGAAAAAACGCTCCTATTCACGTAAGTATTTGCTGTCAAATGAGATTGACCACAACAGGAATTATTTGACTCGTAAAAAAATATCATAACATAGCTTATTTATTATGATTTTAAGATTCCGTTTTCATTTCTACGTAATATTTCGTTTAATACCATAGTAAAATGGTTACTTTTTTTTGGTGTTAATATGAATAATAAATGCAACGACCAGGTGGGCCCAAAAAAAATATCTCCTTTCAACAATTTTATTCTTTACGCGAAATACAGAATTAATAAGTTATCGTAAACCCTGCGAACTGAACAATCACTTTTTTGTTAATTATTGCGCGGACGAAGTCGCGGGTAACAGCCGGCGTACAAAATTATATTGATATCATGCAAATCAGTCGAGCAATTTTATATCGCGAAGTGTGCGCTTAGTATTAAAAAGGTCAGACAGAATAATGGGTGTAAAAAACCTCTTAACGAAGCCGAAAGGCACTTGTTCTCCCCGTCATCGCGATATTTTTGAACCTTCTAGTTACGGAGATATTGAGGCCAACTTTTTTTTTTTTTATACAATACAATTTTTTATTATAAGATTTTTACTTTGAACACCTCCACGACCCAACCACTTTTCAATCCATCTATCAGCACAATGTTTTGAGTGCGTGACATTGAGTTCTCACAAAACATGATTTTCCACCCAAAAAAAAAGAATCGTTTCCCAGCAATGTTTTTTGTGTAAAGTTACTTAGTTTGATGTACAGAATGCTCAGTTGATGGCTTCGTGATGAGCTTGATTCCTGTGTAGTTTACCGAAAGAAGTCGTGTAGCTTTTTTCAATGTATCCCAATGAATCTTTTAAAGCAAGTCCATAAACTTGCACCCCCTCGCAGGGCTGAGGCACTAAGCTGCCCTCATACATGTTGCCAACATTTTGGTCACGTAATAGAGTAACGACTATTGGTAATGGGGCTACGTGCGTACCAAATTAGCAGCGGTGCATAAGTAACAAGGTGTCTTATCGGGCGTTGACCTATTTCACTTTCTTCAAAGATATGGCGTTGTTGTTTGTTAGTAACCATGGAGTTTCTTGCCGGTTCTTCTCCATGGAATCGACCAACGCGAACCGTGCACCTTTTTCGACGTTTTATAAGTGCCCATCTAGGCTTATGTGAAATAAAATATTTTGATTTTGATTTTTTGATTTTGAGTACAATTTTGATTTTGTTTGCAGTTTTTTCTTCTCCAAGTTACATAGAAGTGTAGTAACGGTTTGTTGTTGTGTTTACTTCTACTATTGTATACCTTTTTTTTTTTTTTTTTTTTTTTTTTTTTTTTTAGGATGGGAAATCATCAAATGACTTCTCCCACTCTGGGCGGAGCGGGAGGGAGTGTCAGACTCTTACTGACTAAAACCCATCCATGTTCCTTCCTCGCCCTTTACGTTCCGGGGCCGCGGTATCTCTTTCGAACAGTCCCGCAACCCCGGCAGGCTTCGGCCCTTGCGGGCCCCTCTCTTCTGCTGACATCTCTTTGAGGCGCGCGTGGAACACGAACGCGCCGTCGACACGGCCTGTCGTCACTAGACGGACGGACGGCTAGCTAGCCCATAGCTAACCGTCCACAGGCCCGCATCTACGGTGGCCGGTAGCCACCACGTGGCCCCCGACGCCCGGTGCGTCTCCCGCGGCGGCCGGGAAGAGAGGCTCTCTCCCTCTCTCGTTCCGCCACCTCCTTCGCTAGCATGACTGCTTCGCAGAAGGACTATTGTATACCTTACTTAACGATATAATGTTTTTTTTTGTAAACCTTTGCCAAAATACCAAAGTTACAGTTTTTTTTTTCAATGTTATAAATTATTATATTTTTGTTACATAAAAATTTCAAATAAAAAGACTAATTTAACCATTAAATAAAAAAAAAACATTATTGAAAACAATTTTTTTTTTGCCCACACCATGAATTTTTCCTGTATTGTGGGTATAATTATGTATATTTGTGTTGGTTTTATATTGTACCTTTTGTATGCCCTGAATACTATGATACTGAGGTGCTTTCAGTCATTGACTTTCGCTTGACTGTTGTTTTAAAAATCGTATTTTGTAGCAGCTCATTAAAAAACCAACTCATCTATAAGTACAGCGTATTATGATGTTATTTTGGCCAGATTATAATTTCATCTTTTACTATTTATAAGTATGCCTTACAAAAAAAAAAAAAATTTGAAATAAAGCAAGGATTTATTCACGAGAATACATTGTTACGTTTCTCAAAATAAAATGAAATCCATGATTTATTTTTAACTCAACGCAGTCACCAAACTTCCTGTTTATCTCCATATTTCAGCCGGAACTCAGAAAGAGCTACCTTTTGTTCAATTACCTTATTATCCCACACCTTTGCGACATCAGAAGTTCAGAACCTTCAGATTCTGAACATTACTCGTTTGACAAGGGTCAGAAAGTTCTAACCTTTGCTTTCGCCAACACGGGAACCTAATTCATTGGATTAAAATTTAATTTGTAAATGTTCCGAAATTACTGATCCTAATTAATTTAATCAAGTATGGCGGTGCAATGCACTCTGTTTATTTTGTTGGTAATTGATAACGGATATTGAAACTGAAATATACGTGGAATGAAAGGAACTCGAATGAATAATTATAGTAATTAATTACTTTTATTGTGTTTTAACTAAAACCTTTTCGTCATTCAATAACAACGATAACTGTAAAAGGTATATTTTTCAAACATCAAAAAGAAAACTATATCCCTGTTTCACAGATTGACAGTCTGAATAAAATTCCTAAGTTCCTTTGTAGGATAAAGGATTTCGTAGCATCGAGCTACGCCGTAGCTTACGTAGCTGCTACGCCGTAGCAATCGTAGCTCGAGACAATGTGCTACAGATTTGTAGCGCGCAAAGGAATGTTGATTCATTTTCGTTTGGCTACGTTAATTTTCAGACGTGTAAGTTCTTTTAATTTGTAGCCGTACCAGCAGTAAATAACAAAATAAATAAAGCTAACTCATTAAAACTTCGCTGCACAAACTCCAGCCGACACAAATACATACATTAAAAACAAGCGACCTTTCTACATTAAAACAATTCAGTTAAATCCTTTAGGAGTCTTCCATAACTCGATTCCGAATAATAACTAAATCCACAAACAATGGAGTGGCTGCAAGTTAAAACGAAAATTCGCTGTGCCTAAACTTAATTACAATGTTAGGAGCTCCGCAAATACTTGGGAGGAAGATTACTTTTCTGTTTTGTTACATTTTGGGGTAATCCTCGTGTGCCTGCAAGGATTAAAGTTATTGGTTAGCTCGCTACTGTCGGCTCGGAGGTATCGATCCAGAATGTTCAGCGATGGAATTAATTTGTGTAGAGAAATGAAGAAGAATATAGGCTTTTAAAATCTGATATTTTTGCACAATGCAAAAATGACAGATTTTGTATTTTGATGAAGGGGTTAGCCGTAACGTCTTAAGGCGACTACAGGAGCTAAACGCGAGTTTTATAATGCCTGAAAGTATATAATTCACTGCAATAAACAAAACCTGAAAAATATATGATATTCTTCAGGGTATATGCTAGTATAATGATGGTGTTTTGAAAACAATGCAATTAATTTTACTCGATAAAAAAATCACGAACTTATCTCTAAAAAAATCTTTTAACTAGTAAAAACCGTACTTGCGATCGTTCTGATTTTACGGCAAATAATTCTACAAGCAGAATTTTAGCATCATAACGTTTTATTTTTTTAGTCCAATCAATAGATTTTTTGTAAATCGATCGAAAGCACTCATTTCGCACTATTCGGCCCGCAGTGACTGACGTAACAACCACTTTGTAGTGCAAGCTGATTAGAACTTTATTCTAACAGCATTTCAAACGAAGTTTGAACCACGACAAATAGAGTTGCTAATTTAGCTCCTGTAGTCCTATTAAAGTAATATTTTTTATGTCACTCCAGTGTGAGAAAGAGACAAAGCTATAGAGGACGTCTGGCGCCATCTCTTTCCCACTCTTGAATAAGATTAAAACAAAACTGAATTAAAACGTCATGATAGATCACCCGATGATGGATTTTTCAAAGGTTTTCAGTACATACAAAATCTCCACGAAGATCAAACGATTCTTAACACGTCCAAACTCAGAACAATGAATCTGCTACCAGTCATGGCGACTGGCGGTTTTCTTATTCCAGAGATGAATAAACCCAATACTTATCTAATTGACCGAAAATTGTACTCATCATCTTAATAATCATTACTAGATCTATTTGTTTTTTTTTGTAGACCATAAATATGTCTGATTCTGAGAGTAAGTTGAAGTTTGTTTTTAATGATTGTTGCTATTGGTGTGTTTGTATGACCCGATGTATGACAGTGGACGAAGGAAAAGGAGTTGTTAAATAAAAAAAAATTGCTGGACACATAGCGCCAATTAGTGCCACATTAAGCAATCATGCTTGTGTCGTGGACACCAGATAGTTGATAAACTAACGGCCGAATACTGAAACGTCACTCAAAAATTAAGTAGCACTTGTGTTTAACAGATACTCAAAAATGACGTTTGGCCATACAAAATTTAAAACCCAAGAGCTGCTCAAATGTTAAGCAGCCCTTAAATTTTGAGTGACGTTTCAGTATTCGGGGGTAAAGTATTCAAATTCAAAAGGCCCGTTTTGACATTTGTTAGCGTTATGGTAATAACGTTCAATTTCCGATAGCGGTGTCAATTTACTATGGATTTGACGGCTGTCAAAACGGACTTCTTATATTTCGTCGACTCTACACAGTTAAACTTTTTTCCGGGACTCGTCGAGCTTCACTGCTTCAGCGCTGTTCTGGTGGTCGCCACTGTTGATTCTCGTGAAAGCCAGAATCAACTCCTGGAAAGGAGTTGCTTTTGGGAATAGGGTGACAGGCTTGTCGCGCTAGGTGACGGTCACGCGAGTTCCATGAATTTTGTTCTCTCAAAAAGGAGCAAGGAAGTTTTCATCAAAAATAGTATATCAGGATCGTAGTCGGTGGGCTGCGGGACTGTTCGAAAGCTATGCCGTGGTCCCGGAATATAAAGGAAGGAACATGGATGGGTTTTAGTCAGTAAAACTCTGACACTACCCCTCGCTCCGCCCACAGTGCGAGAAGTCATTTGATGAACTCCCATCCCAAAAAAAAACGATTGCCGACTTCTATTTTATAGAGGCATGAGTCGATGTATGTCTGTAAGTTGTCATTAAACCATACGAAATATAATATTTAAACCCAACTAGACAATTCTCCTTCAGACGCGGTCTTAAACTATCGCTTCCTGCCAAATTGTCGATACGCCAAATTGAGTTTAAGCAAGAAATAAAATAGTCTATCAACCGAGCTATTCAGGGGGTCTACCACAATCCTTTATAACAGTTTTATTTTCGTCATAGAACTTTTCTTGTGAATTTATTAAATCACCTTAACTCTTATTTCCAGAATTGGAAGCAATAACTCAATTTTTTTAGGATTACAATGTATAGAGATCTCAGATGTTTATATTTACACCTTATACACCTATGTTAAGCAAGTAACAAACTTTGACTGAGACATTAGGTAACGGCAAAATATTGAATGTCGTGTTATACAGATATTAAAGAAAATCTTAACTACCGTGACAAATAAGACATCGTTTCTGTGGATTAAAACATGAATACGTTAACCCCAATCAACGGTTTAATATCCGTCACTTTTAAAGTGGTGGTTAGCCCCCAAAAGTCAGGAGCCACATTTATCTTGTATTGTAGGTTATATGGCTCATGCCCATTTGGCTTTATGGGTCATGTACGCAATTGCCCGTGATTGACGTACTTTTCCGTCGATTGATGGATGTTGTATACTTGGTGCTTGCAACTTTTTTGTACTGCGGTAGATGTTCAGTGAGACAGGGGAATTATAACCATAAACCTACATCATATTATTAAAGTTGTAAAATAGGTTTGAGGTTATGAAGAACAGGGTGTAAAATTATTCATGCGCCATAGAAACGAGAGGATTCTCCGACTAGACGGGACATAAGTCTGGTGCGCTGCCCAACAGTTTTTTCTATATAATCATATGTCGCGGATAACTTTAACGGCACGATTTAAAATTTCGACATTAGTTGTTCATTTGGTACTTTTTGTACTATGTTGCTGTAGTATTTTTTCGAGTGCCGCTACAATGATATTTCGGGCCGTAATACCTGATGGCTATACGCTGCAGTGACACCCGTGCTGCGGCAGAAACTATGACCAACAAAGTTCATGGATGCAAAATCACCCGAAAATTCTTATTCTAGTTATTGGCTAAGTACTTCTCAATTTAAAGTACCTACATAATACCAATGCCAACAGCACAGATTATTTTACAAAGGTCAAACAATTTTTTTATTTCATAAATTGAGAGAACAATTAACTACCTACATAGCAAACAATTTTACCACCCTTTCTAAAAATCGATACTTTTACACTACCGTTACCATAACCGTAAATTGCTGAAGCTCCGCAAAAAATGTACACAAACGTTCAGTAATCCGTGCATTGGTCTCAAAGCAAAAGAACACCCTCGGCCGCATAGAATCAACAGCCTTAATGCGGACTGAATGGGGTCGGATAAGCTCCATGGAAGCCTGAGAGCCTGGTAGATCTGTGACGTAATACCTGGACTTAGGACCCGTAAAGGAGTTGTGAGGGTGGGAAATATTAATTGGATTTGTAATTTGTGCGTAGTTTTCGTATTTCAATTTTGATGAAATTGAATTGAACTATATTGTATGTTCTTCTATGCTGTTATTTTATTCATCAGTTGATTGGTGTGCTTGTTATTTCTTACTACTTTTTATAATTGCGAAAATCTGTGAGAAAACTTAAACTTCTGATCGCATTTGGATGAATTTTAGCACACAGACAGTCTAATACCTGTTTTTTTTTCATCCCGGTAGTACGATCCCGTGAGATAATTACCGAAGACCACGTAGGCAAACTCATGGGCATAAACAAGTACAGTCACAATACGAGTCAATCATCACCGTGACACAAACTTATGTCATAGATTCAGTTCAGAATTTTAGGTGACCCAGCGTTTTCGTTAGGTTAAAAAAGCTGTTCCCGTAGTTATTACATAAAACCTGTTACTAATTAACAATCATACAAACCCCCTGTGTTTTAAAAAATCACAAACAGTTTCACTCCACATTCAAATTCTCTGCCTGTACCTACTAGGGTAGCATAATCAACTGCAGCTTCTTCACATTAGGCAATAGACCGAGAGACATTGGTAAGTACTTACAGCGCGCCTGTAAATCAAGCCCAATGTGACGGGAGGGGCTTAACTATCGCATTGTGCATTGCATACATTTTATGTTATAAACGTATTGGGATCCTGGCTGTATTTTAAAGGTTTCACGTTTCATGTTAAATTAGTAGTTTCATCGCAGTAAAGCTCGCTACGAGTTTCTTGCAGAGAAGTTCAATTACAGGACCCATTTTAGTAGTCAAAGAGCAGTGTTATTAGCTGAGTGCAAGCAGAAAACAAGTACCTACCTAAAAAGTGAAATGAAGTTTATAGTTGTAAGATTTTCATGGGACTTTTTTATTGAGTTCCTAGAGGTGTAGAGAAAGTAAAAAAAAAGTATTTTTTTTTAAACTTTCTTCTTTAGTTTTTGTTTAATTCGACATTCGACTGTATGTTTTCGATTCGAAAAGATTGACCGTAACTATAGTTGCGGCCAAACTGATCAGATTTCAAAGCGGACCATATTGCGGATAGCGGCCTTTGACAGATAATGTACTAAATAGGCATGACGACAGTATTAAAAAAAATGCAAATCTATTTAGTCCGTCAGTTAGAGCATTGGAAATCAATAATAAATAAATAAATAATAAAATCATTTATTTTCAGACAACTTGGCCCATATAGTGTTAGTACAAACAATTCCTTAATACTATGTTAGTAAACACAATTTAAAACATTACTTATCATAATCTTTGGTAAGCTTGTCAAGCCCCATGCATTACATGTAGCTTGACAAACCTACCAATTGTCGGCCCATCCAGCCTTTCCGCAAGTACCTTCAGAATGGCATTAAATCTCGGGAGGGGGGTTCATGACGTCAGTACGCTCTAAAAATTATACCTAGGCGTGACGTATTGAGAATGTAAAAGCGTCGTATCAATTTTGGTTTATGTAACAAAAGAAAAAATACGGGTCAAATATTTGTTAATAATCTAACTGACGGACTAAATTTGTTTTGATCGTCTTCCCTGTTCTGCTATAGTCCGGTGTCCGGCCTGGGAATAGGACCTACGATACTTTCTAATCCGTGGGTTGGTCTTTGTGATTATTTTCTGACATCTACGTGGGTAAAGCCATGGGCAAAGCCCAGTTGTAAATAACATAATGACATCCGATCCACACAATACCACACAGAGATCAATATTATTGTGGCCACAGTATACACATTGAAAGTATAAATTCCGCCTCGCACTGTAAAATGTAATAAATGTGGCCGAACTATTGTTAACTTTCAATCGAATTCCATACAATTTTCACTCGGTATTCATAACAATGAATTTAGTGTCATCACATTAATAATACCAGCTTTGTAATGTCAGATATACGCCTATAAACATACAAGGAAGGTATTAGAGCGGTGCTTTCTATTTTGACCAGTTTTCAGCTTTTTATGAAATTTCAGCGCTCGCTGGCTGGTGAGTTATATCATGTGTCTACTAAATTCACGGTAATGTGTTGCGCATGAATGCCCTTACACTCTGTTTATGAGATATTACACTGATCATCATCATCAGCCTATTAAGGTTCCCACTACTAGGACATAGGCGTGTGCATCTGGATTGAGAGCCCATTTTTTAAATCCTTGAGAAACGAACTGAGACTTACAGGGAATTTAGTTAAAAATAGTAAAAACTTAAAGCGATAGGCCATGAATTTCTTGAACGTGAATTAAAATAGTTATGATCAAATAACTTAGGCCCTCAATCCAGACGCTTGCGTAAAGTGGCATAGTCTAAATCTCAAAAAGTAAAGTAAAGCACTATCTCTGAGTTGGTAATTTTTATTTAAGAATTTCAGACGGCATATCTTTTACGCAAATACTTACCTTACCTGCCTTTTACCTATCTACCTTTTAGTTTAATATAAATGTCTATGAATTTTGCACTTTGCGATCTCAAACTATGAGCTATCTCACCGTTTGGTATCGGCCAGTGATATTTTTTTTAGATACAGCACATTTTTTAACCTCCGACGCAAAAACGACGGGCTGTTATAAGTTTGACGTTTCTGTGTGTGTGTGTGTGTGTGTTTGTGGCATCGTAGCGCCCGAACGGATAAATCGATTTTTATTTTGTTTTATTTGTTTGAAAGGTGAATTAGTCGGGAATGTTCTTAGCTATGTTTGATGAAAATCTGTCCAAGTTGGCCGCCGCCACAAAATGGCAGATTACATATTTTTTCACAATTCCCTCAAAATGGGTATCAATTGAAACGGCTTGACTAGTAGAATACTATAGATTATGATAAACTTAAAATCCATGATGGCGGCCACCACAAAATGGTGAAATACGTTTTTTTTCACAATTCCTTCAATATGGGTATCAAATGAAAGAGCTTGACTAGTACAACAATATGAAGACTTGGTCGTTTCCTAAGAAAAAGAACCGACATGATACTCCATGGTTACTCTTTAAAAAACCTTTGATTCCGCAATTTTACTGTGTTACAGCGATAATACTCGTACTTAAAAAGGGGAAGAAAGCGTAGGCCGGACAACAAGTGGTTGCTTTCTTCACAAAAACATAAACTTTCTGCCGTTTACTTCATCATCTGCTTAGCCTTTTCCCAACTATGTTAGGGTCGGCTTCCAGTCTACCGGATGCAGCTGAATACCAGTATTTTACATGGAGCGACTGTCTATGTCTAGCTGCTTCACATCCGTAACCTCACTAATCCAGGTCCAGTTGAAAACCAGCGTCGGGCACTAGTTGTTCGGCATTTTGCTGAACTGGGCCTATTTGGCGCAGCCGTGAGGCATACGGTGTCACATTATACCTACTTTTTTGTTTTTTTTGTTTAGATTTAAGTTTTTTTTTTTTTACAAGTAAGGTTTTTATAATAATTTAGGTTTTTTTTTTCTTATTATTATTTTTTTTTATACCGTTAGCACTTGTTGCGTGAGCCAAATAAATGTTTTTTCTTTCTTCTTTCTTTCTATCTGACCTCTACAACCCAAATAATACTGGGTAATATGATACCACTTGGTAAGAATGGTTGTCAGACTTTTTGGGACACTGACTACCTATAACAACTGACAAAGATGGACAAACTTTCTGCCCTTTACTTAAGATACAAAGTCCACTTCTGATTGACCTAAAGTACTAAATATAGATGATGTTAAGTAACAAAATAGTTTTAATTCTGGTTTATAGGAAGCCGATGATTGGGTCAATCCTCCGGTCGCCACCCACTGGACTCAATAACGTTATTATCCCCTGGTAGGATCACCATCGGTTTGAGGAATAGCGGACACGTGTCCGTTTAGATTTATGAGTGTCAATCAGTGTTAATAGAGAACTATGGAAGAAAACGACATGCTGTGCCGACCCAAATAAATTGACTAAGGGGAGAAAAATGATGAATCAGTTTACGGGGTTCGGACCCAGGCAGGTGCATTTTTTTATTAGCATGTATTGTCCCACTGCTGGGCCAAGGCCTCCCCTATAGTCTTCCACTCCTCTCTACGTGCGGCTCTCTCATGCCAATCTATCGCAGGCGCATTACTTTGTGTAATTTATTTCATCACCACTGCTCTCAAAAACGGTGAAGGAAAACATCGTGAGGCCGGAATCATCATGTCAATTCATCTGCATGTCCTAGAACCAAAAAACAAAAAATCGAAGACATGTGACACTACCAACCCACACTAGGCTCGCGTGGTGGATCGCCCATACGCAAAATACGCGCTTTGACGTGGAGTTGCGGACACCAGCCTGTTATACAGTACAATACAATACAAATGGTTTTTAAATCGTATTAACAAAAACTCATACAATTTGACTCAACCTAATTGCCCGGGTTAGGAAGAGGCTTATTTCTCCAGTGATGTTTATGTCCCCACGCACTAGGGGTCTAGCCTATTGACATCAATTTGACACATTTCCAGATTTTAGACTGCGATATACCTGATGAGGAAACCCCTTGACCTGGAGATTGAAGTCTAGAAATAACTCGATGCCAAGCATCTGGACTCACAAACTTTCGCATTAATATGAGTAGAATTAGTTAAAACAAAACCGGTGATGTACCTCGCACTCGTACAATTAAAGTGAATGTACTACTCTGTGGCGATGGGTAACCACTCACTGCTAATGCGTTACTGTTATCGTTCAACATAAAACGTTTTTGCTCACGGATGGGTTAGGTTAGACCGTGGCATAAAACTTTATGTTAATGTATAGGTTATATTGATGGTGCCTACTACCGTTTCGGTGCAGAATTGTGTGTTCGGTGGTAATAGGACGGGTTGGGATGCATCCGTCGCACACATATCATAACTATGATAGTTGAAGTAAGTTTATTTTATCCAGATGAGGTTTGCCAAAATTTTTACACCAGCAGCCTTTGGGCTCATCATACCCAAAAATTGGACAATACCTGCTGCAGTGCATCAGGTATGTTCGCTGATGCGCACACAGATGGCTATTATGCGATATTGGAAAAAGAGTTGCCAGAATCATACACCGAATGGGGGAAAGCACGCATGGCATCTGAAGGTACTTGCAGAAAGGCTGGATGGGCCAACAATTGGTAGGTTTGTCAAGATGTACATATAATGCATGGGACTTGATAAACTCACCAAAGATTATGATATTGTTTATATTGTGATTTTATTTGTGTTTACTTACATAGTTTTAAGGAATTGTTTGTACTAACACTATATGGGCCAAGTTGTCTGCAAATAAATGATTTAATAATAATAAATAAAAGCATTATTTTCACCAATTGTAATATTTTTATTAAAGGTGTATTCTTTCGCTTGGCTGCTGAATCAAAAGCCTGATTCAGAAGGCAGTACTACCTGATACAGCTCGCATTGTGAAGAGGTTCCTGTCTCTGGAGCCCTTACCACCGGTAGCTTGGACCCTGCTCCTGACACCAGCGGATCACGATTTTTTACATTTATGAAAGTGTGTTTAATGTCGAAATATTTAGAAATGTATACATAAATAAAACGCAGAAAAGAAAAAAAGGTCGTCAAAAAGTTCGTACGCATCGCTGTCAACGGGGAAAGTGCCCAGAAAGCTGGCAGCATTACTTTAGTCCACAACAAATTAAAAAAAAACTTCCTACCCATCTCATATTTCATGGTGACCGTACAGAAAGTCTCTTAGCTGCTTACACTTTATTATGGCGGCTACTCGACGTTCTATCAAGGAAGGATTGAGACATCGCCAGACTTCCTTTGAGAAATGCGATAGCTCTTAATGAATTTTTCTTTAAGAACAGGAATCGGGATTAGGATGGGGAAATAGCTGTGTAAGGAAAGGAAGTGGCTTTAAGTGATTTTATTACTTTGCAGCTGATTGAAGCGTGGTTGTAAATTTAATTAACTTTGCAAGATGACTTACGGCCGTTTTAAGATAACTTACGGCCGTTTTGTATAACTTACTTACGTATGTTAGTTAATATACACGTCTCGTAGCTATCGGTGTTTTTTTTAACAATGTTAGCTTGGAATATCCTATCCGCGTCACGTACTTGTCACTCAGAGGACTGTAAATCACAGAAAAAAACAAAGAACACTTTTCTTTGACGTTTTGCTTCCAACGGTCCGTAGGCTAAATGTGTGTGTGTAAACAGTTAGAGAAAGCAACCTTCCGCTACCAGTTAGTTAGTTATTGAACATGGCCGTGAGACTGTCACTTACGGGATATCATTTCACTCTTTAAATCAATAAATAAATAAATAAATATCGCTGGATATTACACACAGCACCATCTGGTGCCACACTAAGCAAGTCTTGTGTCGTGGAAACCAGATAGTTGATATACTACATATATACGTTTTGATTCTAAACGTATACTTATTTTACAATGTAAACATCCATGACTCTGAAACAAATGTCCGTGTTCATCACACAAACATTTGCTCCTACCGGGATTCGAACAGAGGACCCTAAGAACGTAAGGCAGCCTCACTACCGCTGCGCCATTCGGGTCGTCACAATCAATCAATCAATCAAACCACATTTAATCAATCAAGTCAAATCTTTAACAGTTACTTTACTTTATTTACCCTAGGTGTTCAGAGCCTATTTAGGAATACTTAAAAGGTCAGCTGACGGAAAAAAATAAGAAAATCACAGTCATAAAATAAACAAGCCAACTCACTCTTGATTGATTTTCACTTTTACCTATTTTTATGAGTAAAATCTTTGACTGTTTCTTAATTCTGCCAAATCGCTTTAGGTACTAAGGGTGCAAAATTCTAAAGATACTTTGAAGGTCGGCTAAATCAAGTGGAAAAAAGTATTAAATTTTTATATTGACACCTTCGTTCAAATATTAATTTAAAAAGCGGGTTTACGATAAATTTCACTTATTTCTGAACTCAAGACGAATTTTACAAATTACGAAATTGTGTATAAAATAATTCTCGTTTTTTGGCCAGTCTCGGCTGAATTATTTCTGATCTTCAACAGATTAAAGTTCATTCAAAAAAGTGGTAAGAATTTAAAGTTTTTTGAAAATTTAGTAATCGTACGTGAGCTGAGTTTCTTTAGTTAGGCGAATCTCAATTAACTAAGAATACATACTTTAGATTATTCTGTTATCTTTAACTAATGAAAGACAAACTAAACATAATGGTTAAATAAAATACAACAGAAGCGAATATTTTAAGTACCTACAGCATGCGGATCGTTAGGTGTACATATCTGTTTTTGGAAACTGTGAAGAACAGCTACATCAATACATTTTATAAAACGTCTGTCTGTCTGTCTGTTCGCGATAAACTCATACACTACTGTACCGATTTTCATGCCGTATACACCAGTGGATAGAATGGTTCTCGAGAAAATGGGGAGCCGCGGGCATCAGTCAGTTCCTGATATTTTCTGGCGACCCACCAAAAGCTGTATTTAACTTTTTGTAATAAAACCTATTATTATATGTATAAATAACACCCATAACATAACACACGTCTGAAATTCCCGGAGGGTTAGGCAGAAGGGTATCTAAAGGGTGTAAAAAACCTTTTAACGAAGCCGAGAGGCACATGTTCTCCATATCATGGCGATCATTTTTTTGTTCTACACCATACCTCCCAGGTACCTTCTAGTTACGGAAATATTTGGGGTCAAAGATCCAACTTTTTGACTAGTTTTTTTTTTAAACACAAGTTTTTATAATAATATTTTTACTTTAAACACCTCAACGATCCCCATACTATTAAATCCACCCATCAGCACAATGTTTTGAGTGCGTTACTTTGAGTTCTACTATAAAACGTAACTATCACCCAAGAAAAGCAATATTTTTTGCATAAACTTAGTTTATGCAAAAATATTGCTGGGAAATGACGTCGAATAGCTGTCAACTAAGCATTCTGAGTACTGAATGCTTGGTTGACGGCTTCCTGATGAGGTGGTTTACACCCTGTATAGACAACTTATTCTTAAACAACAAACAACTTATTATTAACTTATTTCGCTTATTATGTTTATCAGACTCCTATCATTTGTGTAAATATTCCTTAACGACCTTTATAAGTGAAGTGTGACCTTCACAAGTTCATATCATTCTTTCAATAGATCTCTGCTCAGAATACGGTCATAGACACTTCTCTATCCAATGTAAGTTGAAGGCGACCGCTTAGTAATGGCATCATGCGGCTACGATTTAGAACAAAACGTGACTCGAATGTCGCCTCATAGACTTGTAGTAGCGACGCATTATTCCAAAATTTTGCGACAATCGTATCGATGGACTGGTGTTCTATTCGAATGGGGTAGAAGACAAAGAAACAGTAATTAGTCCGTTAGTTCGAATATCAAAAAAATATTTAACCCGTTCTTTTTCTTTTGTTACTCAAACCAACGAACGACGTGACGAAGATACGATGCTTTTAAAATTGTTTTATTTGTGTAAACTTCATGTACAAGATGTGGTACATTGGCGGACTTAATGCCACTAGGCATTCTCTGCCAGACAACCTTTGGGTCAAATAGGACAGTATTATGTGTGATAGCATAGGTACAATAAAAATAAAAATACTATTTTTGAAGCATACAATTAAAGCACAAATATGGGTACCTAAATCCCTAATTCTCAATACGTCACGCCTAGGTATAATTTTAGTGCGTTCTGACTTTACGAGCCCCCACTCCCTAGTTTTGATGAGTTTTTTGTTTCATTTTAGTTTTATCTCTGTCAATGTTCACTGATTTACAAAAACAAAAAATACATGTCCATTATTCTTCAATACTCTAACTGACGGCCTAAACAGATTTGCATTTTGTTGACACTTTCGTCAAGTTTATAATCGCTTCGCACAGAGAATAATCTGAATCTACGCTCCCTGTCTAACTTAAAATTGAAACTTCTAAGAGATGTTTTCAATTAATTAAGTCATTTTGTATGACCGTATTAAATCAGTACTGGGGGGTTACCATGACGTCTTAAAGCAGCATTATTTTAATGTTACTCCAGTGCGGGAAAGAGACGGAGCTATAGATTACGTCTAGTGCCATCCTTTTCCCACTCTGAAATAAGATTAAAACAATACTGCTTTTAGACGTGATGGTAGGCCACCTGAAGTGATAATGCTTTGCCTTTTTTTCGGATGGGAAATCATCGAATGACTCCTCGCGCTTTGAGCGAAGCGGAAGGGAGTGTCAGACTTTTACTGACTAAAATCCATCCATGTTCCTTCATCGCCGTTTGTGTTCCGGGGCCACGGTATCTCTTTCGAACAGTCTCGCAGCCCCGAAAAGTCCCGCAGCCCCGAACAGTCTCGAAGCCCCGAACAGGTCCGCAGCCCCGAACAGTATTTTTTTCCTACTCCTCCGCTATACTTTCTGATTAATTTCGTTGCGGGATCCAAGACAGTTAAATTCATTCTCTGGGACTTCGTCGAGCTTCATTGTCTCGGCGCTTTTCTGGTGGTCGCCACTGTTGATTCTGGCTTTCAGGAGTTACAGTGGTTTGGGCATGTGTGGCGTGCTTGTCCCAAAAAAAAGCCCCGAACAGTCCTGCAGCCACGATCATGTCTTACCTTCTAGTAGCTGTATTGACAACTCTTTATTCTTATAATCATTTCTTGCCCTTGTCTTACCCTTTTTTTGCTTCCATTCTCTTGTGTCAACCGTCACGCTTATCATTTACTACTTTTTCTTTCATATGCAACCCTTAATTCTAATAGCATCTAATTAGAATGTTCTAGAATTTCACAGAGATAATTTCAGTAGAAAAAGGAAACTCGGTTATGATAGGTTCATCACGCTACTAAAATACCTACTACGAAAAAAAATCTAATGCTAATCGATTGCCAACAGCAACTCTCATTCTTTGAGAGGTGCTGTTGGCAATCGATTAGTATACGATTTTTTTAGAGTTTAAAAACTTGCATCCCTATTTCATCATAACCTCTCCAGTAAGATTTTCTGACCTTTAGAAACTTTTTTTTGTATAAGACAGATAGCACAAGGCTTCATATTTGTGACGCGGCGTCTTTGTAATTAAGAACGTGTACGGACTTTCTTAATATTTCTACGTGTAAGTTTTGTTGTAATGAGTTCGTATTTATGAAGACTTTGCCAGAAGTTATTTGGCTGATGAAAATGTGATATGTTGGGTAGGTAATTCTTTTCTTACTAATATAATTGGCCATATTGTTCATATTGTTGTAATTAATTAAACTATTGTATCTGCCTGCTGTAAGTGTTCCGAAAATCATCATCATCATCATCATTTCAGCCGAAAGACGTCCACTGCTGGACACAGGCCTCCCCCAAGTGTCGTCAATAAAAAAAAAAATAAGGCGGATGTTATTGTTATTAATATACTGAATATATTTCAATAAGGGTGTGGTCGAACCTACCGAACTGGTCGACGGATACCAGACTTGACAGAAACGCAGGCAGTCTGTAATGTGTCCATGGGGTGCGGTATCAGTCACTTCCACGTGTGCCTGGCAGCTGCTGGTTCCTCTCGATACGTCTGGAGAAAAGAGCAGCTGCTTGGCCGGTGCACCCTGGGCGCGGCAGTGTCCTTTCTTGAGGAATGAGTAGAAATTCTCATCCCTTGGGGATTGTCACTGTCGCTGCCAATGAGTCTGACATGGGTGGGGTCCTACCTGGACCAACAGAGGCGTTTCTCTGCGTGACCCTCTGGTAAGCATAGGGTTATAGTAAGGGCGGGCTCGGTGTGCACTTACCCTGCCTCCAAGCAGGCAGATAAGGATACGTCCTTCTCTGTCACCGTCGATCTCGTAATCCCATCATCGAAGTGTCATGGATCACGTCTCGCGGCTTCGATTCGACCGAGGGTATTGGCTTTACCGCCCGGACCGCGAGGTAGAAAACCTCTATAAAAAGTTAACCCGAATCCCAAGCGGCAGCAGTAACTTTACGCATAAAAATATTGAAATAAAATCTTACATTAAAATCTTGTATTAAAAAATAAAACTTGTCAAAAAGTTGTAACTTTGACCCCCATTATCTCCGATACTAGAAGGTTCCCAGGTACTGTGTACGAGTACAACACAAAAGTGATCGCAGAGGCGGAGAGAACAAGTGCCAATATTTATTTTGGCACGGACACAGGATCACTCTCCCTCGCGCTCGCTATCAAATATTTTCACTGCTAAAAATACTGTTTCTAATCAGACAACAGATAAAATAACCTCACTTGTATACCTAATTGTGCATAATATAGTGTGAAGTTCACAGAAATCAGGAACCATATCGGATATCGGTGCAAACGCACGTAGTTCCCAAGTTACAACAGTTTGATAGTTCGTTTTAGTTGAGTTCAGTAACAAGCGGTATTTTGGTATGGAACGAAATGCTGTAACGGTTGTTGTTCATTCAAATTATTGTAGTGTAACATTAAAAGTTTTATTCGTGCTTCGAAATTACTCTTCAATTATATGGAAATCATGTGGCTACCGACATGTCCTGACACCAAAGATTTGAAGGCATGTGGTATGGCATCCTCTTGTTTTCAGAGAAGATCCGAGTTCCCAAATGTAGAGGAACCTTCTTTGTAGGTTGGTAATGCTATGCTTACCTCAAGACAAAAGCAATAAGGCCTCAATTCTTGTCACGCTGACAGTCGGGCGCGTACGGTCGGTCGTGACGTCAGTGTGAACAAAACCCAGCACACAATGTATACTTGTACGCGACCGACCGTGTGTGAACGACCGTCAGCGCGACAAGAATTCAGGCCTAAGTTTGCGTGGTGTTCACTCAATTGTTTTTTGTTTTGCAATCTATGCACCACACTAGTTTTTAAGAAGCACTTGTTACATCTTGGGGCTCACAAAAATATTACTGTTACGGTGTCACCATAACGTCAAATTACGTCACAGATAAATAGGTATTTTTATTTATAAGTTTTATACCCTGTCAGAAATCTCTGTGCACGAAACTGGTGGCGCTTAGCTAATCATACTATGTATCTATTATCATGTTATTAAACTGTACTGATTTTAATCGATTTTTTTATTTGCTATAAAAGAAACGTCCCAACACTAGTACACTGGTTCGTAGGTGCCGAATGTGGAATAAAAGTTAAAATAATAAACTATTCCACTAATGGCACCTACGAAAAATATTGATAGGTGCCGAATGTGGAATACCTCAGGTGCCATTACCTCAGGTGCCCTTGAAGCGGGTGCCCAATGTGGCATACGTCGTAATTTCTCTTGCGTCGTGGGTGCGTATTATTAGTAATTAAAAGACTTTTTATAAATAAATTAATCCTTTAAGGCGACTACACGAGCTAAACGCGAGTTTTATAATTACTAAAAGTATATGATTCACTGCTATAAACAAGACCAGAAAAATATATGATATTCTTCAGGATATTATATGCTAGCATGATACTGTTTTGAAAACATAATACAATTAATTTGGCTCGATAAAAAGAAATCACGAACTTACCTCTAAAAATATCTTTCAAACAATAGAAAACATACTAATATGCATGCGATCATTCTGATTTTTTGGCAAATAATTCTACAAGCAATATATTAGCATGATACTGTTTTAGTTTTTTAATCCAATCAATAGTTTTTTTGTAAATCGATCGAAACCACTCATTTCGCGCTATTTGGCCCGCAGTGGCTGACGTAACAACCACTTTGTAGTGCAAGCTGATTAGAACTTTATTCTAACAGCATTTCAAACGAAGTTTGAACCACCACAAATAGAGTTGCTAATTTAGCTCGTATAGGCGCCTTAAGCAATTTTACAGAATAAAATCACTGGATACACTTTTGCCGCGAAATTGTACAAAATGTCAAGTAGAAAAATTAGTGATGTTCCACATAGTGTCTTCATATAGTGCTGTGCTGTATCGATTGAGTAGGTTTTCGGTTTTCTTCCGTCTAACAGTATACACATATTTAAACTGACATACACAAACAACCAGGGCCTCGATTCTGCTATTACAATAGTGTCAGAGTATTCGATCATTGATTTCATAATGATCAAGTTCTGTCAAATTTTGACAAGTTTGTTAATTCTACTATCATAATGGCGCCATTATGACTTCTCAATGAACAACCACTGACACTCCATTGAAAGAAATGTCATAGAATATTAATCTCGTACATGAAATCTGGCATGAATAAATGTTCGCATTTAGTAGTAGATTTCGAAAACCGCATTTGTACTAAGGGTTTTATAATAATGACAATACAACAATGCCATTAAAACACAATTTTATCACGAGACCATTGACCGACCATTGTGAATTTAGCAGATTACGAACTTTAAGCAAAATGACAATGGGATGAGAATGGAATCGTGTTGGAGTGACGGATTTATTAAAATAGCAGAATTAGGCCCCAGACCCGGAACAACTTCCCATAGTTCATATAACATAAAAATTTTACTAACTCAAGTATTAGGTAATCCGATTTCATAATCACGGAGCCTGTCTGTCCTAAAATCACCGAGATCAATGTACTTATACCTACATAGTTCAATTAAAAAAATAGTTACCAAACTATGAAAACTCTTCAGTATTTAACTCTGTATCTAGATAAATAATTAAATAAATCAACTGTTGAACTTATGACGAGTCGTGATCCTAAATAGTAGGTAATTACGAATAGAATTTCATTGAAATTACAAACTTTCTTTTGATGTACCTCTAAATATTGCTCTTAAAGCTTTTAAAAGGATAATGGTTAACAGTTTTGTAGACAAAGTAAATCGAATATTTAATTAAACGTCAAAAGCCCAACCACGGGCCTTTTAAATTGATTTATGATCCCATGAATCGATATAATATTAATGGCCGCGGCTCAAATACTGTATGGAGATGTTTAAAAAGGTTTTAAGCAGGGTTTCGGGTTATCTATTAGTATTTTGTGATGTTTATCTTGTATGTGGATAAATATTAATTAATGGTTGATGTAAAAGTGATGTACAGGCACTAAATAATAATGAGATTCGTAGGTAGCATCGGCTGCCGGGGCTGCGGGACTGTGTCGAAAGAGATACCGTGGCTCCGGAACATAAAGGGCGAGGAAGGAACATGGATGGGTTTTAGTCAGTAAAAGTATGACACTCTCTCGCTCCGCCCAGAGCGAAAGGAGTCATTTGATGATTTCCCATACCAAAAAAAGTTAACATCGGCTGACAGTTTTCATAGAGGCTGCATCAAAATGAATATCTAAATTATTGTGTTGGATTTTCAACAAAATAGTGCAATAATATTTAGGCATTAATTATACTTTCACATTTTGCCCGACCCGGGAATCGAACCCAGGATCTCATTATGACGCAAGCGAAATAATAATAATAATAAATAGATCTATAATAGCGCTACACATGGGCACGGCTCATATCGTTAGGAGGTTCCTCTCTCTGGAACCCTGACCGCCGCCGGTAGCTCAGACCCTGTTCCCGAAACCAGTTATTTTGAATGGGAACATTTAAAATGTAAAACATATTGACATGAACAAAAGAAATAGATAGAAAAACCTTCACCATCCAAAACAAAAACTACCTACTATCTAATCTTAACAAAAAATAAAATAATCTCTTTTCAAAAATTGCACAAGGCTCCAATTTCATTGACAATTACCTGTCAAATCAACAGCGTCGATGGTTTAATAAATCCGACTATCCGACTAAATTCTCGTCGGCCGAACCTAACCATCCACCCTTGTTACCACGGACATAGAGTAAAAGTTTTACAGAACCGATTCACCTGCTTTCGTCTATAGTTTCGGGCTTATGAGACTTTAAAGCGCAGTCAGGATCGTAATGTGTGTTAATATTTCACTTAAGGCAACCACAAGGAGTTAAGCGCGAGTTTTATATTGTCAGAAAGTATTTGATTCATTGCAATAAACAAAACCAGAAAAACATCCCCACATATGCTAGTATGATAATGTTTTGAATCATGATACAATTAATTTTCCTCGATAAAAACATCACGAACTTGTCTCTGAAAAATTCTTTTAACGAGTAAAAACCATACTTAAATACATGCGATCATTCTGATTTTTTGGCAAATCACAACACACGCAACACATTATCATCATAGTGTTTTATTTTATTAGTTCAATCAATAGATTTTTTTGTAAATCGATCAAAACCACTCATTTCGCACTATTCGGCCCACAGTGACTGACGTAACAACCTCTCTGTAGTGCAAGCTGATTAGAACTTTATTCTAACAGTATTTCAAACGAAGTTTGAACCACCACAAATAGAGTTGCTAATTTAGCTCCTGAAGTCCCCTTAACATCTTGCCTGGAATTCCCGTAGGGTTAGGCATAGGTATAGGTACCTATTAGTATACTCCCATTTTGCCAGTTATGTTTATTTCGTCTTTGCCCGACTCGGGAATCGAAACCAGGGCCTCATGCTCAAGGTTGAGGACCTTATGTCAATCCCATAAAAATTCGTTTTCCTGTTGAAATACGAAAATGATTTCCAGTTTTCTTCACTTCTGGTATTGCTGGCGACGGTAATCATCACCTAAGCCAACATCTGTCACCGACTTTTTTACCACTGAGTGTCACTTTTAGTCATCATCTGCCCAGTTTTTTAACTGGATTCAGAGGAATACCAGTATTTTACATAGAGTGACTGCCTATTTGACCTCCAAAACCAATTTAGAATTGGGTAATACGATATCATAGGTAAGATTGGTTGTCAGATTTCCAGGTTTTTTTTGACTACCTGCAACGAGTGTCTCTTCTAGTAACGTTTTCTTATTCTATGTCAGGGACTAGGGGATTAAAACTAAATTGTGATCAGTGTACGCCAGTAATACTGGGTCCGACAAACGTTCGACTGGGGTGGGGGAGGGATGCGCCTTGTCAATCACGGATTAACGTGGTTACGGCTTACGTGAACGTGCCTGTATCTATTAATTTGTATGTAGTGGTTAGGTTTCAATATGTCTATGTAGCAGCTGGTCTATGTGGATATAGTCCAGGAGGTATCGTTGCGTTTTAGGTAATGTTTTTTATGCTGATCGGTTGCCATGTTGTTAATAAATCTCGAATGACTGATTAGTGAACCCAGCGTCAGCTGACGCACCCGCGGTGAGTTTAGGATTGGGAGGTTATGGAAGTTGTGAAAAAAAATAATTCATAGTTAGTAGTAGTTAGTTTAATAGTACTAAGCTTAAAAACAAGTCATAAGCTACATGGTGGAGAGGGGATTATGTGTCAGCCGCTCGCATGAACTTGTAAAACGAGACACCTGATGAAAAAATGACAGCAATCTCCCACACACTCTAACTTGGTGATAGATTGCTATTAGTTTTTAATCACACTCTCTAACTTGTTGCTGTAAGTTTTTCATCAGGCGTTTCGGACCGGACTAATATGTTTCTGTGTATATGATAAATATTGTGTTTTGTTTAAATGTTCAGGGATCTATACAACAAATAGCTTATGGCCCGCCACTTCGCCTTCTCCGCGTGGAGTGGATAAATTGTCCCACCGGCTTATACTACTGGGTTAAAAAGTACCCTATGTCTAATCCAGATTATGAACTATATAAATGCTAAATTTCATTCATACCCGTTCAGTAGTTTTTGCGTGAAAGAGGAAGAAACATTAATCCATCCATCCTCACATTCTTTCACATTTAAAGTATCAGTAGGATTGCTTTCGTTCGTTGCATTTTGTATTTTTGGCAGAGATTCAGCTGATATAAACTGCAAAGTAAAACAGGGCATGTATTCAGTAAATGATTACATAACATATCATGCCTGTTATCCCCGAATGTGTAGGCAGAAATGTATTTAATAGAACACCCACGATAAAATAAATAAAACCATCAATGGGTTTAAATTTAGCCTTGTACGAGTACTAAATTCACCAGCGATGATTTAACTAAATACTGCAAAAGATAGTAAAGAATAAATCGAAATAAATCACGTAGTCGAAAAGAAAAATAAAGAAGCGTGATAAAAAAGAAAGACAATATACTAGTAAGAATCTCTGTAGGTCGTAAATAAGAATAGACAAATAGTGAAGAAGTAAGAACAGTATTGTTCAGTGAGCATGTAACGGAGGCTCAATGTGGATGCTCCGACAAATGAGGAATGTGCCTCTTATGTATGTAAACAAGTGTGTTAGGGAAAAACAGGACCGTTTAGATAAATCTTTTAGTTTATACGTCTACGAAGGGGTTACGGAACTTATGTATTGAAAGATTTTGCAAATATTTATTTATTAAAACTTTATGCACAATATGCATGACGATAGCATCAAAAAATTACAAATCCATTTAGTCCGTCAGTTAGAGTATCGAAAAAAATGGACACGTATTTTTTGTTTTTGTAAATCAGTGAATATTGACAAAGATAAAACGCATCAAAACTCGGGAGTGGGGACTCGTGACGTCAGAACTAGCTAAAAATTATACCTAGGCGTGATTTATGTTACAAAAGAAAAAATACCGGTCAAACATTTTTTTAATAATCTACCTGACGGACTAATTTGTCGTCTCCCCTATTAAAACTGTACAAAGGCGGAATTAATCCCTTAGGCATTTTCTACCAGTCTACCATATGGTGATGCAGAGATAATACACAAATACAGATGCGCAGAGATAAAACAATAAAAAACATCGTAGTATTCGCATTGTCAAGAAGCCAAAAAGCCTTCTGATGGTAAAAAGTCAACCCTTGGCTCTGCTGCAAAAGCTCAGACATCGCAAGTACTTACGTTGCCATCCAAGAGAAGAAGCTGAACAGTCTGATGTGTAATATTTAGTGTGAACCTTTACTTTGTTATTTTGTTTATTTTAATTTTATGTTTTAGCTCTTTTAATTACTGTAATTGGTTTTAAAATGCAACCATCATCATCATCAGCCCATTTGCTGTACAGGCCTCCTCGCTATAAGATTGAATGGGCCACCACGCGGGCCCAGTGTGGGTTGGTAGATGTCACACGTCTTCGAATTTATGGTTCTAGGCCATGCCGGTATCCTCACGATGTTTTCCTTCACCGTTTTGAGAGCAGTGGTGATGAAATAAATTACACAAGTAATGCGCCTATCTGGGTTCGAACCCACGACTTATTGTCCGTAAGTCGGGGCCGCCACCACTGGGCCATCGCAGCTCCTACCGATGCGATACCTTTTCACTATCACTACATATTATAAAACAAAGTCTCCCGCCGCGTATGTCTGTCCATCTTTAAAACTACGCAACGGATTTTGATGCGGGTTTTTTTAATAGGTAGAGTGATTCAAGAGGAAGGTTTTAGTATATAATTTTACGCGGGCGAAGCCGCGGGCATCGGCTAGTTTGTAATAAATACCCGTTTTGAAAATGCAACCGTTGTAATTATATAAATAAATAAATGTTTGATGGTATGATTGGCGCAGTGGCTGAGCGATTGACTTTTGAGCTGCGTGTCGCGGGTTAGATTTCTGCACTGAACTAACATTCGTATGGCCTACACCTACAGGAAGTTTTTACAAGTTTGACTGTTTGTTTACGTGAGTGTAATTTGGTTCCCTATCCATTTGCATAAAATTTTAAGACTTAATATAACTTAGCATTTATTAAGCATGAAGTTCTAAAGCATAACTTTTTTAAGCATAATATCCTAAAGCATAAATTTGTTTGTTGTTGTTGTATTTTGAAGGTTTTTTTTTCGCTGTAGGAAGCATGAAGCAAGCAAGCATACAGCATGCAAGCAAGCATGCAGCAAACAAGCAAACATGCAGCATTCAAGCGAGCATGCAACATGCAGCAGGCAGGGTTTTTGTCACGGCTCCGGCGCTGCAGGCCTCCGGCGGCCCCACGCGTCCTAATCGTCGCAGACGGCCTTCGCTTACCACCGCAGCTTCGACTTGTTGGCCGGCGAAGCCGGCCAGCCTCAGCCGCGGAGTTTCGCTCGCAGCCGCCTGCTCCTCAGCCCACGGGCCGCCTCGCCCCTACGCGCCTACGCGATTTTAAATTACACTCTAGGAGTAGGACAAACAAGACTACGTGGAGTCGGTTTTGCAGCAATTCGGTTCTGTCACTAACTTTTGTTGCACAGCATATTAAATTTTTAACCAACATCATCATCATCATCATCATCAGCCTATAATGTTCCCACTGCTGGGACACGGCCTCCTCTCAATGAGAGGGAATGGGCTATAATCTACCACGCGGGCCCAGATTAATCCAACAATATTATTTAATTGTTACAGAAACTATAGCAAATTGGTTTGATCAGAATTAACTGATTGACATCTTTTTATACAAAAACTGTCAAAACATCTAATACATTCTTCAGATAAAAGTTATCTCGCGATTGAAAAATCGTTTAAGTTACATAATGTTATGTATAATAAATCATTTGCATGAAAATTGTTTTTGTTATTGATATAAATTGTATGCCTAAATATTATTATGCTAATAGTCATTAGGCCTACTAACGTTATGTGAATCAAATTTATGCCAAAACAAATTAGTCTTTAAGATGATTATGCCAACATAAAATGTATGCCTAAAAAAATTATGCCGAAGTATTATTATGCCAAAACAAATTGTGCGAAAATCGTTATGCCGAAGTATTATTATGCCAAAACAAATTGTGCGAAAATCGTTATGCCGAAGTATTTTAGGACAAAGAACATTATGCGAAAAGAAGGGATCCCGTGTATTTTTTTAAACGCATACATGATAATTATAGGAAAGATTCCGAGGATTTTTTTTCTAATTCTAAATAGCCTCATTTGGCTGCAACTCGCTTGATGCGAAGCTATCCCGCGGCCTAAGGTGCCTTGCGTTTGCCTAGAACAAACCGTTTCACTCGAATTTTGGAGAGATTTACTCGTGGATTATATGTTTTATATGTTTATGATCGGGAAACAGAGAAGCCGGCAGTGAATTCCACAGACTGGTGGTTCGCACAATAATTAGGGATGGTTACAGTTATTTGCTCTCCATCGAGGAGCTCGTGGCTAAATAATAACAGCCGCTCGGGTCGATCTTTAGGTAAGTCGTGCTTGCCTAGGTTGATCTGTGGATGGGGTACATACCGAGTTTCCTCCGCACCTCGAAAAGCACGTTAAGCAGTTGGGTCCGGCTGTCATTTTTAGATCTTTGACAGTCGTTACAGTCAGTGGCAGTGGCATCCAGTAACCAGTTACACTGGAAGCCGACCCCAACATACTTAGGCAAATCCTAGGCAGAAGATGACATAAATAAATAAATAGGTAAATAACTAAAAATTTTCTAGGCAATAAAGGTATCTTCCATCAGCGCCACACGCCATAAATACTTGACTTGAAACAAGCGGCGTCGGATACCATTTAAAGAACAATGTAATATAATTTACAACCGTTCCTGGCAGCACAGGCTCTTTTAGTCTTGGCCTGTAGCCAGAGTTTTACATAATAAAGCTCTTAATAGCATTCTGGTTAGATTTTAAAACATCACACACTGCTGCGGTGGTTTATGATGGTAGGTTTGGTAAAAGACTGCCAGAATGGGCTTGAGTTTGTTCAGAGGTAAAATATTGTGCATTCTTTCAGTTTAATGTCACGTTGGGTGTAGAAGATGGGTTGGTAGTGCCGTCTGTTTTGTGGAGATGGATGAGGGTTTGAATAAGTGGCAATCAGTTTTAAAGCGTTTCGAAATTTCTACAACGTCTTTCAACATACAGTCTACTTTTTTTCGCAAATTCGACTTGCGTTACCGTATACTGTACGCATTATGTCTCTTGGGCTTATGAACAAGAGAGGATGGAGTATACACAGGTATGCAGAAGATAAATATCTAAGTAGTCATAGAAAACCACGTAAACGCACTACTGTGGTAGGTATCACATAAGGAAGGCAAAAGTTAGAAGAGCGATTTTATTTATTACTTCCAAAGATGGCAGACTAGTTATTTTAATGCATCTCTCTGATATAGGCATCAATTAAAAGGGTTTACTGGGAAGAATACGAAGTGTATGTTTAAATGTTTGTTTTTTTTTAAATGTTTTTAATATAATTTTTCAACACACTTGCTCATAAAGTGGCTCTAATTTCACCGCAATTAGGCACATAATGACACCTGTAATCAAACTGTGACTTTTTCATTGCTATTATTCACAAGTGCGTTATAGGGTTATTTTTTTGCTTTATTGCTGTTCTTAAAAAAGTTTCGATACAAAAAAGAAACGTGTTCAATAGTACAAATAAATTAATGTACCTATTGCTTGCTCATTTTATGCAACTTCGTATCTACATAGATAATTTCAACTTTTTAAAATCAAAATCAAAATCAAAAAAATCAAAGCATTTATTTCAAGTAGGCCAGTTACAGGCACTTTTGAATTGTCGAAACAAAAATGAACATTTAAAGTAGCTACAGTCCCAGTCACAAGACATAAAAACTGTGAAAGTACCGTAGTTGCCCATTCCTTTTTTTTTCCATATTTAATAAATAAAACTTTCAATCAAATGTAACTTTTGTTTTCTCTGTATTAAATAAAACTTTGAATTCCCCATTTCGTACGTGGCTAAAATGCTATCCGCGATAAGCCAAAAAAAAAGAAACCTCATTCTTTTAGTCTATGGCCGATCGCCATTGTTAGATGCGCGCGCATAGGAAAACTGATTAATTATTCCCGCCATTGCGAAAAAAAATTCACAACTCGTTTTCAACAAATTATAGTTATTTTTAGTATTATTTTATTCTCAAGTGTGTTGAAAAATGTCGTATGATATACGTGTGTGTTGATGATTACCGTCCTCGGCTCTCTTAAGACCCTCGCCTAACGGCTCGGGTCTCAATGGCGCCTCAGCGGTAATCACCAACATTACACACTTGTACCATAATGTACCTACTATTGTAAGCTTTTTAGGGTTCCGTAGCCAAATGGCAAAAAACGGAACCCTTATAGTTTCGCCATGTCTGTCTGTCTGTCTGTCTGTCTGTCTGTCCGCGGATAATCTCAGTGACCGTTAGCACCAGAAAGCTGAAATTTGGTACCAATATGTATATCAATCAACAAAGTGCAAAAATAAAAATTTAAAAAAACATTTTTATTAGGGTACCTCCCCCAGACGTAAAGTGGGGAGCGATTTTTTTTTTAATTTTGACCCTGACGTGTGATATATTGTTGGATAGGTATTTAAAAATGAATAGGGGTTTTCTAAAATCATTTTTTGATAATATTAATATTTTAGGAAATAATCGCTCCGAAAGTCAAAAACAATGTGTCCCCCCCCCCTCTAACTTTTGAACCATAAGTTTATGAAAAAAATCACAGAAGTAGACCTTTATATGAACTTTCTAGGAAAATTATTTTAACTTGATGAGTTGAATAGTTTTTGAGTTATATAGCACTTTTTCAAAAAAACGCAAATGATAACTTTGTTTTTCATACAAATACTATGAAAAACAAAGTTATTTTTGCTGACGAAAAATGTTGGTATTTTTAATGGTCTGGGAAGCTACGGAACCCTACAGTGAGCGTGGCCCGACACGCTCTTGGCCGGTTTTTATTTAGACTTCTAGTTATTTTGACTATTTAATTGTCTGAGACACGCAGGACGCAAAACAAGTAATTTAAGTTCAACAAAAAGTTTCTTCTGTACCGTTTATCCCATTATTATATTTTTATTTTTCCCTCATCATTCTTCGTGGAATTTCACAGGCAATTTGTTATCTTTATCGTTAATTGCTTATGATGCCGCCCACGCCTTGCTTACCTTAGTTATTTTCCTTGAGCACGCAAATATAGGACGTAAAAAAGGTAGATTTTACCTTTACATTATTGTCGCTTTGCAAACAAGATAATATTATAATTATCCTTCAGGTGTAGTGGGCGTATATCGAAGATATGGCCAAATGTGGAAACAATTTTTGTTCACAATAGAGCTTTTAAACAGGTCTTCCGCCTCCAATCCAAACCTGCATTCGAACTAGGTGTGGAGATGCTCCATTGAAAAGAGAGCATAATAGGGATAACGACTGAAAATATATATGATTTTGTTTAGTCCGTCAGTTAGATTATGAAAAAATATTAGATAAATACGTGTTTTTTTATTTTATATCAAACTATTAAAAATATGACGAAGATAAAACACATCAAAGATCATGAGTCGGCTTGTGACGTCACTTTCTGGTAAAAAAATGTACCGAAATGTGACGTCACACGAGTTTTCGACGCACTGTATCGTCTTCAATTTTTGTTTACCTGAAAAAAGAAAAAATATGTGTTCAATATTTTTTAGAAATCTGTCTGACGGACTTAGCAGATTTTTTTGTCGTCTACCCTATTTTTTCTCATAGAAATGTTTCATTTTACATCAACTGTTCTATACTTTTGACCGTGTTATACCACTTTTGTAGAAAATAGCTGTTTTTAGCTCATTCAGAAGGGTCCACCCTTTATAGCAAAACTTTTTATGTCATAATATTATTTTGCACACCAGCTGATAGCATAAACTTCATTTGGCAGAAAATTCTTTGGCAGATACTCATTTATCATACGTTCAAACTCATAATTTTGTAAGCCAGAATCATCTTTAGGCATAAATTTCATATGCATATGATTTAAAAGTAGAACCATCTTATCGCAGAAAGTTCACAGTCAGAATCGTCTTTTGGCATAATTTTCATATCGATAGTCTTTAAAGGCAGAACTATCATATCTCAGAAAGTTTACAGTTAGAATTATCTTTTGGCGTACATTTCATATGCATAATAATGGAAAGACTCTTCTATCAAATCATGTGAACACTTGGTTTTTATTTCCCAGTAAGAAGCAGGCAAACATGCAAACGAGCATATATCGTGCATGTAGCAAGCACCCAGTATGCAAGCAAGGATGAAGCATGTAAGCAAGCATGCGGCATGCAAGCAAGCATGCAGCACGCAGCATGCAAGCAAGCATACAGAATGCATGCAAACAACCATGCAGCAAGCATGCAGCATGCAAACAACCATGCAGCAAGCATGCAGCATGCAAACAAGCATGCAACATGCAAACAAGCATGCAAAAATCATGCAGCATGCAAGCAAGCATGCAGTATGCAACATGCAGCAGGCATGGTTTCTGTCACAGCTTCGGTTTTAAATTACACTCTAGGGGTAGGGCAGACAAGACTACGTGGAGTCGGTTTTGGAGCGATTCGTTTCTGTCACTAACTTTTGTAGCACAATATATTGACTTTTTAAGATAATATTTTAATTTTAAATTAAGTTTAAAAATGCTATTTCGTGGCATTGAAAAATGGCAATAATGCCAAATAAAATTATTCCAAATGAAATTCTGCAATCTTCATAGTATGCCAAGTGAAATTATATCAAATAATCGTCGCTCTAAACAAACATTATTCTAAACGAAATTATGCGAAATTTGAACACTGCCAAAGGTAATTATGTCAAAAAAAATTCTGCCGTGTAAAAGTATGCCATTCCAAATTCGGACATGCAAACATTCAGCCAAACAATAAGTATATTTAAAAAAAAATATGCCTTTCATATATTCGTTTAAAGAAAATCCCACCAAAAACATTCTGTAAAAAACTAGCCAAGTCTCGATGGAGCTGCTTGTTTATCTCTAAAAAGTAATGAAATCTAGACAAAGTCGTGCTAAGGCTAAGGTTCCTTACAGCAATTTCTTTATTATTTATAGTTAATGTTGTGTGACTTGGCCGTTGAACATTAATTTAGTTTTCGCGAAATGTTATATCTATTGTAACTACAAAATTGACTTTTAGGTACCCACTAACGTATAAAGAATGTTCAACGGCCAAGTCACACAACATTAACTATAAATAATAAAGAAATTGCAGTAAGGAACCTTAGCCTTAGCACGACTTTGTCTAGATTTCATTACTTTTTAGAGATAAACAAGCAGCTCCATCGAGACTTGGCTAGTTTTTTACAGAATGTTTTTGGTGGGATTTCACTTCTTTTTATAGAAACGTGGGGCATATTGATTTATTTTATTAGATTTTCTTATTTGACACAGTTTTTTTTCTTTTTAGGAGTAGTTTTTTTAGTATTACAAATCTTTCTTTTCTTTTTTTTCCGGTTCAGATTATTGTATACAGTAGCAACAGCTTTTCGTATGGCCCATTCGCGTTCATTATTTATTCTTTTAGACGGTTTAGTTTCTGAAAGATCGGCGCGGTATTTACGCCTAAGCCGGTTGTATTCGGTGATCGCTGAAGCTTGAGCTTGTAAACTCTTGAAGTCAACATTTATGAGGTGCACCACATGAAGATATTGGTTACTCGTGAAAGCACCACGTAGGCTTAGCCACAAGAGAATATGGAGGTGCCAATGTCCATGAGGGCATTTTTTAGACTTAGACCTTGGCTCTTGTGAATTGTTGGCATATGCCACACAGCTTGGGAATTGTTCTCTGTACAGGTATGCCCGGGGTATGATCTCAAATTTTGACTTAATAGGCAATAATTCGTGAATCAAATTATTAGAGAATTTTCGAAGTACTGTTTCTTCATAAAATTCCTAACATATTCAAATTTTCGAATTGTTATAATAACAACCTGCTAACCTTAGCAAACCTCACGAAATAATAAGCGAAATCAATGAAATGCAAATAATCCCTCCTAATCCCTAGTAAACGTTTTCAAGCGCAGTAGGAGAATGTCGTAAACGACTGTAACGCGGCCGGTTGCCACTTCGCCATATAAGGTTATCGGAAAAACAAACGTAAGCGCGTTTTAAATAAAATACAGTCAGCGCCATCTAGCGACGTTTGCGGGTATCACCGCCACTCTTAGTCCAATGCATTATATTTTGAAAAAAAATTGAGCGAATTTAATCATCATCATCATCATCAGCCTATTAATATTCCCACTGCTGGGACACAGGCCTCCTCTCTATGCGAAATTAATATTTTAGTGTAATTTTTTATTTAATTTGTGTAATATTCGAGTAGAATAAAGTTAATCGTTCGACTATTTCTTCTTGTAAACTTGTAAGTATAAGTATAAAAGCCAGTCTAGTCTTATCCAGAGTTTTCCTTCAATTTTATTTATATGCGTATTAAAAGCAGAAGGGGAGGCATTCGCCCAGCAGTGGGACGCTATAGGCTAGATTAAATTAGAAGATGTGTCCCACTACGCTGGATTTTTGCAATGACAGTCGATTTTTTTTATGTACCAATAGTAGAAGGGGATCCCTTCTTTTCGCATAATGTTCTTTGTCCTAATATACTTCGGCATAACGATTTTGGCACAATTTGTTTTGGCATAATAATACTTCGGCATAATTTTTTTAGGCATACATTTAATGTTGGCATAATCATCTTAAAGACTAATTTGTTTTGGCATAAATTTGATTCGCATAACGTTAGTAGGCCTAATGACTATTAGCATAATAATATTTAGGCATACAGTTAATGTATGACTATTAGCATAATAATATTCAGGCATATAATTAATATAAATAGCAAAGACAATTTTCATGCAAATGATTTATTTAACATTAACATATTAATAATATTTAACATTATGTAACTTAAACGATTTTTCAATCGCGAGATAACTTTTATCTGAAGAATAATATATTAGATGTTTATACAGTTTTTGTATGTCAATCAGTTAATTCTGATCAAACCAATTTGCTATAGTTTCTGTAACAATTAAATGATATTGTTGGTTAAAAATTTAATATGCTGTGCAACAAAATTTAGTGACAGATTCGGTTCTGTTGCAAAGCCGACTCCACGTAGTCTTGTTTGTCCTACCCCTAGAGTGTAATTTAAAATCGCGTAGGCGCGTAGGGGTGAGGCGGCCCGGGGGCTGAGGATCAGGCGGCTGCGAGCGAGCCGCCGCGGCCGAGGCTGGCCGGCGAAGCCGGCCAACAAGCCGAAGCTGCGGTGGTGAGCGAAAGCCGTCTGCGACGATTAGGACGCGTGGGGCCGCCGGAGGCCCGCAGCGCTGGAGCCGTGACAGAAACCCTGCCTGCTGCATGTTGCATGCTCGCTTGAATGCTGCATGCTGCATGCTTGCTTGCATGCTGCACGCTTGCTTGCATGCTGCTTGCTTGCATGCTGCATGCTTGCTTGTTTGCTGCATGCTGTATGCTTGCTTGCATGCTGTATGCTTGCTTGCTTCATGCTTCCTACAGCGAAAAAAACCCACAAAATACAACAACAACAAACCAATATATGCTTTAGGATATTATGCTTAAAAAAGTTATGCTTTAGAACTTTATGCTTAATAAATTTATGCTTTAGAATATATCATCATTATTATGGCTAGAGAAATTATGCTTAAAAAATTATGCGTAAGCTGTTATGCGTAATTATATTATGCGAAAATATAATTATGCCAAACCAAATTATGCTAAGTTATATTAGGTCTTAAAATTTTATGCAAATGGATAGGGAACCTAGTAGAAGGGGGCATTACCATATCTGTACTTAATATTATAAAGCAGAATAGTTTGTTTGTTTGTTTGGTTGAACGCGCTAATCTCAGGAACTACCAGCTCGAATTGAAAAATTATTTTTGCGTTGGATAGTCCATTTATCGAGGAAGGCTATATAGGTTATATAACATCACGCTGTGACCAATAGGAGCGCAGCAATAAGAAATGTTGCAAGCGGGAAATTCACGCGAACGAAGTCGCGGGCAGAAGCTAGTCTCTAATACAGCTGAGACCAGCTGAGGGTTCTTCATCAGATACTTCAGACCTTCGATTTTTGACATCAAATGAAGCGGCCAACCAAGTTGAATATTTTTTGTAAAGGCGGTATGTCGATCTCTCTAATAGTTTGGTTGGGCTCTTGTGTTTTCTAATCAGGGTCAGCAGGTACTCCAGATCTTCGATTATCCTAGTTTTTATAGTTTTCCCTTTATGTGGCCATTAAACCCTAACTCTGTACCAAATTTCAGCTCTCTGAGTTTATGGGAAGTACTAGTTCTATTTTGATGATCATGAGTGAGTGAGTGAGTGAGTGTCATAAATGCGAAACTTTGCTTTCGCTTAACTTCGGAACTAAATGACCTACAGACTTGAAATTTTAGATTTTAAGTATGTGATTATAGCTTACTGGATGACGAAAATTTCTGCGTTCTGGTCTTATCCAGAGCTTCTCAAATAGGGGCCTGAAAATGCGGCGAAATGGTTCCAGTAAAGGATGGTACGGCAGTGTTTGCTTCGCGCTCGACTTGGCGGGGGCACTGCCGTGCCCCCAGATTATGCCAAGTCTGTTATGCTAAATGAATTTCGGAGCAACAAGATTCTGCCAGATAGATGGAACCCCATTCAGAATGATGTACTGATGATAATATTTTTCTTTAAACTCTAACACTCCTTGCCCTTTAACTTCTTACAGAGAACGTGCCAATAGTTTTGGCCAAAGAATCAGCATTGCTAAGTATCCGACGTGGTAATGCTGCAAGCCTTCTTGTTGAGGGCGATTTTTTCGAGGCCCTGTAATCTTTTTTGATACTTGTTAATTTTTTATTACTATTAAAGAGTTATAGTGTGTAAATAATTAGACTGTAATAAATAACTTCGCAATAATAAGTGACATACTATTGTGTAACCATATCAAAATACTAACCTTATTCATTCCATAGCAAGTTGTTACACAAACTCCCCCCTACAAATCCGAAGCGAACCAGAAAAATCGCGGACACTTTTACTTCAGCGGTTTCGGCTTTTCATTTTTGTTTTTCGGTAGACACCACTCTAATTCGGCCTCGAGTGACGTTGTTTTCGGTACCGGGTGGATCTGTGTCACACACGATGTTTTCGGACCGGTCGACAGCGCGGTCCGTTGGGTTTTGTACTCGTACTAGTCTCACAGATTATCACAGGGATAGAGCACGTTTGCTTCGCGTCGGAAACGTTTGAAGGCAGCGTTCTCCGCCTTAGGGTCAGTTTCCACTAAGCGGACAAATCCTCGCGCACTTTTGATCTCAATGAATAAAGACAGTATTAATTCATATTATCTTTAATTTAAAAACTGGGCACTCCTCGCGTCCTCGAGCACGCACGAGGTTATGCTTAATAGGGATGACAACAAAAAAAAAATAGTCCGTCACCTATATTATCAACAAATTTTTGACCCGTATTTTTTCTTTTTTACATAAACCAAAATTGAGGAAGATAGGTACGACGTTTTTAAAACTCTCGAAACGTCACGCATTGGTATTATCTTAGCGAGTTCGGACGCCACGAACCCGCAACTTTCTCCCGAGTTTCGATGCGTTTTATCTTTGTCAATATTCATTGATTTACAAAATCAAAAAATACGTGTCTATATTTTCCAATACTGTAACTGTGTGTGTGTGTGTCTTTTTTGATACTGTCGTCATGCCTATTCATCGAATTTAAAAGTATTGTATGTCTTAATCCAGGTTATACCTACACTATCTGTGTGCTAAAATCGCGTTTAGGAGTTTTTGCGTTAAAGCGTAACAAACATTCATCAATCTTCACAAACGTTTAAATTTATAATAGTAGTAAGATAAGAAGTGATAGGAACGGTAATTATAATCAGAATATTGTTGGCTTAGTTAGTCCGACGATGTGTAATAATACTGGTCACACTGCGTCGGTAATGACGTCATCATTGAGCTTAGGCAGGAGGTGCTGATGAGGTGTCCAATATCTAAGTAATTAGTATACGTAGGTGCCTAATGATAGGCATCTATCTGAAATTCTAGCTAGATCAATAGTCATACCACAAGTATCTTAACCCCAATAGCACGTTATGACGTCATATGCCATGCAGGGTGGAGGGACACGAACTCTAAAACGGTAACATAGAAATTTTTCGTCGGTTAGGAAATTAAAAATAGAGCTGTTTCCTACAAACCTGTGCGGGAATGTTGAAGAATCACGGATTCACGGTTTTATACTGTCACATATGAAGAATTAGAAAACTGTGTGAAAAGTTAAACTCCCCTCTAATAGCCATTTATATAAAACTAGCGGACGTCACGCGGTTTCACCCGCGTAGTAGTGGTTCCCATGGGAGCACGGGGATAAAATGTAGCCTATGTTACTCAGGGTGAATGTAGCTTTCCAATGGTGAAAGAGTATTTGAAATCGGCACAGTAGTTTTTGAGTTAATTCATTACAAACATTTTATTCATTCAAACATACACACAAAAATAAATCTTTTTCCTCTTTATAATATTAGTGTACTCGTAGATATAATACACAGAGTTTTTTGTGCACTGAGTTTTTTCTTTTCAATAAATTATGAAGCAGCTGTTTTTTTTTTCAAACTACCGATGGCATTTTTCCTACCATCTTGTATACGATGAATGAGTTGCCAACTTAACGAGTTCGTAATTTTGCATCCATTCTTCCATACTAATAATGCGAAAGGAACTCGATATGTTAGTCTGCCTGTCTGTTATATTTTCACTTCATAACGGCTGAAAGGATTATTTTGAAATTTGACAAAGAGGTAGATCACGACCAGGGCTAGGATATAGTATATTTTTAATGCCAGTAATACTTACGCGCTCGCAGTATAATTTCGACTGCTACGCGGACGAAGCCACGGGAAATACTAGTTAATCAATAACAGTTTTTTCCTTTGTGGGTAGACATAGCAACAACATCATTTTTGTGGGCTCTTCATTAAATAATTATTTTAAATAGTTTTTCTTAAGTTTTTAATGAAATAAACAAGTTCATTTTACATTAGGCCCCCCCACACTTGCTATCTATTGTTATCAAGTTTGTAACACCTGCTCCTGGGACACAGTCACACTTCACCATGGACACTAAACTTGCTGCCAGCCTGGAGGACCTCCAACAGTTGTTTGGTTCCCGAATGCAGGAATATGAAGCTAAACTAGAACAGGCTTCCACTAACACCACACCAGCTTCACCTGACATTGCATCCATCGCACGTGAGTTCTCCGAGTTTAAGCTGTTTGTCTGTAAAGCACTTTCCGCATTAAAATCTCAAATTGAGCTGCTTGCTGCTGGGTATGATAGGCATGAAACTGCCATGCGTAGAAAGGTCCTGCTGTTCCATGGTGTTCCAGAGCAGAATAATGAAAATTTACTTGTTGTGGTCAACAACATATTAACCAACCAAGTTAAATTGCCTGAGGTGAATAGGGACAAGAATATTATCCATGTTTGTCACAGACTCGGATACTCTCAGCAGAAGGCCCGTCCCATACTGGTACGATTCTTCAAAATGGAGCACCGGCAACTTGTCTGGGACGGCAAGAAATCTCTCAAGGGTACTGGAATTACCATCTCCGAGTTCTTGACTCAAGCTAGGCACCGTGTGTTTGCGGCTGCTCGTAAGCATTTCGGCATGCCAAACTGCTGGTCCATGGAGGGCAAGATTGTTATTATCTGCCCAGACAAATCCCGCCGCAAGATCGAAATTGCAAGCGAACTTCACGATCTGATTGCCAAATTCCCGTCCACTGGAGCCGACACCGAGGATTCTGTACAGTCGGTAGAACCTGAGTCTCCAAATATCGCATCGACGACAGCTACACCGGCTAAGAGATCGAGAAAGACGCGTCTGCGCAAGTAACTCAGCGTCTCTGTATCTGTTGATCAGTTTATTTACGTCACGACTTCGCGACTTGGTCGCTTTGTACGAACACAATTATTTTGTTTCTTGTGCCGGTGGTTAAATAAGTTATTTTAGTCAGTTTACCGTTGAAATTTTTCACTTTTATTTAATTTAATAAGCCGGTATGTTGATAATTCGTTCATGTTATTGTGATAACTTGATGTGTTGTCAGTGTGACAGACGGAATGTTGACGTTGTCAGTTGTGGACTAGTGTCATTGTCATTGTTCAATTCCATCTGTCATTCGTTACGTTTCATTCCACGTTCGTTTCGTTGAATAATTGTTTTTTTTTTTACTTTTCGTTTTCTCAGTTTTAACGTTTAACTAATTTTAGTGTTTCTTAAAAATTTTGTTAAAATTTCTGCCAATAAACATAGCAAGTTGGGGTGGTTTCTTATTGGAAGGAAACCTACATTAGGTTTTTTATTTTTTATTTTTTATAGATAATTTTATTTTAGTTAGGTACATATATTGATATATATTATATTTATATTAAATATGGATGATGTAGCTGATCTCAACGACAGCTTCTTCTCGTGCTCTTCCTCTGCTAGTTTTGTTAGTGTGGACAGTGACTCTTCCGCACCACTTACCTTACACGATAAAATTTCTTCTCTTTTCTCCAATGACCCTAAGAATCTACATATAGCACACATCAATGCTCAGAGTGTTCCTGGTCACTATTCTGATCTTCTGGCATCCTTTAGCAGTGCTCACCTAGACGCCTTATTGATTTCGGAATCTTTTTTGAAGCCTTCTCTCCTTTCTACTCAATATTCTTTGCCTGGCTTCGTCTTGATCCGCAATGACAGGACTGGCAAGGGTGGAGGAGGTGTTGCTATATACTTGCGTGCTGATTTACCCTACAGGGTGGTCAGCTCATCTCCTTCACTTTATTCTGGATCTGCTGAATACTTGTTTTTAGAAATTTCTTTTCACCACACTAAAGTTTTGCTTGCAGTGCTCTATAGTCCTAATCTAAATGTTGACTACTTTGATTCCCTTGATTCCACTCTCAGTAATCTTTGTCCGTTGTACGATCACGTTATTTTAATGGGTGATTTTAATACGTGCTTAATTAAAAACGACGCTCGCTCTCTCAAACTCCTCTCCGTCTTGTCTTCCTTTAATCTTCAAGTTTTGCCTCTCTCTGCAACTCACTATTTTCCTAATTGTACACCGTCTTTTTTAGACCTTATGATTGTTTCTTCTCCTAATAATGTTAAATATCATGGTCAACTTACTGCTACTTTCTCCTACCACGATCTTATTTATTTGTCGTATCGAATCCGTGTCCCTAAGCGTAAGCCTCAGTTATTATATCTCCGTAACTACAAAGGCATTGATTTGGAGGCATTGCAGCGTGATGCCAACAATATCGACTGGTCCCCTCTGGTCGAGGCGGAAAGTATCGAAGAGAAGGTGAGTTATCTTACTACACTAATTCTCAACTTGTTTGACCAGCATGCACCCATCCGACGTGTCAAAGTGAGACATAACCCTGCACCTTGGATTACCACACAAATTAAAGAGCTTATGGCACGTAGGGATAAAGCTAAGAGCAGATTTAAGCGCAGACCTTCAGAGCTGAATCTTTCTTACTACAAATCATTACGTAATCGCTGCAGTCATCTGTGTCAAGATGCCAAGAGACGCTATTTCCACGACCAACTCAACAACCGTAGTTCTTCTGATGTTTGGAAATTTCTCAAGTCTGTAGGCATAGGCAAATCACCTACCAACCAGTGCAAGGATGTGAACCTCGATGATCTGAATAAACATTTCTCTTTCCTTCCCTTTTCTCTCGATTCATCTGTGAAAGCTGTGACCCTGGAGAACCTTTCTAGACGGCCATTGCCACAATGTTCTCCTTTTAACCTTAGCGATGTTTCTGAGGATGACGTTAAAAAATCTGTCCTTGCGATTACATCTTCTGCAGTCGGTAACGATAAGTTGTGCTCAAGAATGGTTACTCTTATCCTTCCATCTCTACTTCCTGTTCTTACTTACATCTTTAACCACTCTTTGTCCTGTTGCTCTTTTCCTTCAGTTTGGAAGCAAGCTCACATCATACCTTTACCTAAAACTAACAATCCATCCTCGCTATCCCACTTTAGACCTATTTCTATTCTCCCATTTCTTTCCAAAGTTTTTGAGCACTTAGTTCACAAACAATTAACATTTTTCTTAACGTCGAACTCTTTAATATCCCCTTTCCAATCTGGTTTCCGCTCAGGTCATAGTACTGTCACTGCACTGTTAAAAGTAACTGACGATATCCGCTGGGCAATGGAGAGTAAGTCACTTACCGTTCTTGTATTGCTGGACTTCAGTAGTGCCTTCAATTCAGTGGATTTCGACATTTTGCTAGGTATCCTCAAATCTTTAAATTTCTCTTCTTCTGCTTTAGCCTGGTTCAATTCTTATCTTCGGGGACGCTCTCAGTGTGTCCGCCTTGATGAGGCTTTCTCTGATTGGTGTAGCCTTACTGAGGGTGTTCCTCAGGGTAGCGTTCTCTCTCCTCTTCTTTTTTCAATTTTCATTAACATGGTTACCAGTGTAATCTCTTCCAATTTCCATCTTTATGCGGATGACCTGCAGCTCTACCGGCACTTTACAGTAGCTGATGCCAATTCTGCCATTGCTGCTATGAATCATGACCTGGTTTGTATTAGCGCCTGGGCTAAGTCATTTGGATTGCAAATTAACCCTACTAAATCTCAGGCCATGGTCATAGGCAGCCGATTTGTTCGTAGTGCAGCCGTTGTTGCATCTCTGATGCCGTTGTACCTCGATGGTGTTCGCATCGATTATACAGATACCGCCAAAGATTTGGGTGTTACTATTGACTCTTATCTGTCGTGGCGAGCTCAAGTCAATGAGGTAAGCCGTAAGGTTCACTTCTCTCTTCATTCGCTGAAATGCCTTCAGAGTCTCCTGCCTTTGAAGACTAAAATTTCTTTGGCACAAACACTTATTCAGCCGATAATAGATTATGCCGATGCCTGCTACCTGGATGCTACTGAGGAGCTATTAAATAAGCTTGAGCGCTTGCAAAATTTATGTATTCGCTTTATTTTTGGTCTCCGTAAGTATGACCACGTTTCTCACCTTCGCAAAGAACTCAAGTGGCTCCCAATCCGCCTTCGCAGGAACACTAGGATCCTATGTCTCCTTTTCAATATCCTACACAACCCGTCCTATCCTTCTTACCTGCGTGAACGTTTTTCTTATGCTCGCCCTACTGACGCACCGTGTAGATCGCACCTTAGATCCCTACTTAAATCCCATCCTCATAAATCCAGCTACTACTCATATTCCTTCTCCGTCCATGCTGTAAGGTTGTGGAACGCACTTCCGCCTAGCATTCGTGATTTGCAGACCATCTCACTGTTCAAATCTAGAGTGAAAGAGCATTACCTTTCCTCTCAACCATGATTTATTATATACATATATATATTTATTAGTTTTTATATCTTAGCATTATGTATTTATATAAGTATTTATTAATATCTACCTATTTGTGTATTTATATATTTTAATAGGTTAAGTTAGGTAAGGCACATTATCCCTATATATTCTCTTCCTTTTCTCACACACTATTGTCTACATTTCTTTTTTTCATTTCTCCTTTTGCAGGTCTGCTGGCAGAAATTTCTTAAGAAATAAGCAGTACCTTTGTACTCATATTTTATAATGTGTTTTCCTGTGTTGTTTACTGTGTGTACATAAATAGTTAAATAAATAAAATAAAATAAATAAATAACAGCAGGCTTATGAATGGTTTCAAACGCTGGTTGCAGAAAAAGATCTTATTTTATAAAGAGTCTATTGTCACGGGATTTGTTACCGACGCTTGTCTCGCAAGAATTATGATAATGATCTCATTTGCGAATATGGCTGGTGACGGCGAATTTTATTGCGAAAAATCGTCGAATTGTAACTGTCGCATTAAGTCTAGTGCATATTTGGGCGTAAAACTCTTACATCACTTTCGTACATTTTGTATGAAACATCGTACCTACAATTGCCTGTATGGTAGTATTCGGCTTTTTTATTGTAATGCGATGCGCATAGGTCTAAAGTGGTAGTAATCGGTACAGACTAAATATTGTTAAATTTATTCGGCAAACATCAGAAACCATCGTATTTATTTATTTATATATCACTTTAAGCACATAGTACAGAGGCAAACTTAATGCCACGGGCATTCTCTACCAGTCAAACTTTGGGTGATGCAGAGACAAGCAGTGGTAGTAGTATATCTGAAAATAATTTAACTAACATATACAAGTAAAATTAAATTTAAAATTAAAAAAAACCCCGACACAATGTACTAAAAGATTAATAGAAAATGATTCGTTAATTCGCCATTTTGTGGTGGCGGCCATCTTGGATTTTAAATTTATCATAGTGTGTATTCTACTGGTCAAGCCCTTTCATTTGGTACCCATTTTGTGGGAGTTGTTGAATAACTATATAGTCCGCCATTTTGTGGCGGCGGCAATCTTGGACTGATTTTTATCAAACATAGCTAAGAACACTCCCGACTAATTCACCTTTCAAACAAAAATAAACAAAATCCAAATCGGTTCATCCGTTCCACAGACAGGCACACACACATACACGTCAAACTTACACCCCGTCGTTTTTGCGTCAGGGGTTAAAAACGGTATAGGTACATTACAAAAACGACTGACAATAGTAATTTGGTAAAATTTCAGCGTTATTTCGAAGAACGGTTACTACGAATATAATACGAAGTTAGCCGATGCCCTGTACTGGTAATTTTCCATCAGAATTGGTTTACACCTCTGCTTGTCCCTTTAGGGATTACAGGCGTGATGTTATGTAATACTATGTTATGATTTATGACTATGTTATGCACAAAGGAACTTTTCAACAAAAAAGGAATGGTCTGCAAAAGAAAAACTATAGCACAGTTTTTAGTCCATATTTTGTTACCATTATCAGGAAAATTAAAATAAATATTATTCCAGGTCCGGGCTCATCCATTTTCTTATTATACTACTTTTAAATGCGGACCTCTTGAATTACAACAAGTACAAAAAAAGACAGAGATAAAAGGAAAGTTCAATGAATTTTAGAAGACACCGTAATTGCAATTTAAATGTCAAAATGTTTGCTTTGACATCCAAGAATGATGTAGGCGGGGTGTAAAAGCTTTTTAAATTATTTACAGAAATAATTTATTTGACTTTCCTGTTATTTTTGTGCTAATGGATACTAATAGAATTAGTAATAAATGAGATGAGTTTTTTTTTTTTTAAATATAATGTTATTAGAGTTTATCCGCGTACGCGACTTAAGATCATAATAAAAAACCCCGACATTGATGTCAATTCTGTTGTGCAGAAACTAAACTTAATTTAAGCTATTGCTATCTTTTACTAAAAGGCAGTGCGCGAAAAGGACAGCTATAGCTATGAACTAAGTAAGAGATGTCAAACTAGTTTATGTCTTGCGCTTCACCGTGTTTTAATCGACATGTTTTTACGTGCACCCTTCATTTGTATGGAAATATTAGTTCCGATTAAATTTGACAGCTCTTAATTACATCCGTCTCTTTCTCGTGAAGAGAGAAAAAGATAGCAATAGACAAAATTAGTTTAGTTTGTGCACAACAGAATCAACACCAATAACTGTCGGGCCGTAGCCCACCAGATAAAACACCCGTATGGTTGAAGGATACATATTTTTTTCCCCCTTCTCCCTTCTCCCTTTTTCTACCTTTCCCTTTTTCTACCTTTCCCTTTTTCTCTCTTTTTTGATTCTCCCTTTTATAGATTTTTTATTGCTTTTTTTACAGGAGCATGTAGAACAGGGTGTAGTTCTTCATAGCCCTATAAAATAAACAGTAAGCCGATAACAATAACCCAATTTGTCCTACTTTTAGCACAAAAGTAAGCAATTTAAGGCACAAAAAGTCACAGATCTAAATTCAAAGGCACAACTTGTTCAACATAATATAACGCTCAAGCTTTTACCCACTCCTTTTAACTATGAGATGAAAGCACGTTATATATCTAAAGGTAGATAGGTAAATAAATTCCTCTTGTAGAAATGTTGGGAATCTGTATAAATGGGAAGAGTTAAGATCAGTGGTACCTAATTACGTCGGTAATCCTTCGCGTCACGATTTAAGGCACGTTTAGAGGGAGATAATTAGTTCATTCCCACTAGTAGGTACCATTAACAATAGGCACCACAGTATAAAAAAATTGCAAATTTACGAGTATTTAAGTCCGTCAGTTAGAGTTTTCGAAAATAATGGACATGTATTTTTTGTTTTTGTAAATCAATGAATATTGACAAAGATAAAACGCATCAAAACTCGGAAGTGGGGGCTCGTGACGTCGGAACTCGCTAAAAATTATACCTAGGCGTGACGTATTGAGAATTTTAAATGCGTCGTATCTTCGTCGATTTTGGTTTATGTAACCAAAGAAAAATACGGGTCAAATATTTGTTGATAATCTAACTGACGGTCTAATTATAATTGTTTTGTCGTCATCATAATCATCATCCGCAGCCCGAACTCACCCACTGCTGGGTATAGGCCTCTCTCTTCTTGTGCCAATTTCCACGGTCTTGCGCTAGCCTCATCCAGGTTACTTATTCCCCCGACGGCAACTATGTCGTCTGCCCATCTCGCCGCCGGACGACCCACGTTCCTTTTTCCATTTCTTGGACGTTCTTTTTTTGTTTTGTCGTCTCCCCTATTCCATTATGGAACTACTGATTTTTTTGTAATCACTAGTTCCATTTTGAAATAATCTGAAAATAAATGGAACTAATGTTGAATTTTGTAATCACTAGTTCCACTAGTAACATAAACAGTTTCATGATGGAACTACTGATGTTTTTTTGTAATCACTAGTTCCGTTTTGAAAAAAATCTGAAAATAAATGGAATTAATGTTGAACTTTGTAGTGTTGAATTTTTTAAAGGCACTAGTGGCAATGAATGAACCACTTTTTCTATGGAAATAACTTACTATAGGTAAGAACAAGTAGGCCGTGGTGGCTTTGCAAGACATCAGGTAACAAAGGTGTGCTAAATAGCTGCTAAGTTGCGTCATATTGCAAAGCTTGTTTTTTTTTAAATGACGTACGGGGTCTGGTATGTTGATTCATCTCCTCCAGTACCAGACACTTTTAGTGTTGGAAAACTCAAATGACGTAGGTCTGGCGTTCATGGCTAATATTTGCCATTTGGGTGATGCGAAGTCGAACCCAGTATTATTGGCTATTCCATTAAGAATTATAACAAAGGCAGTCCAGAGGGTGGATACCCGATTAATGGCAATAGGCTCGGCCTATTATCTGGGACTTGAAAATAACTGGCAAAATATGGGAGTGCCATATTAAGTACACTTCTGCCTAACCTTTCAGAGAACTCAGATTTCATGTTATGTTTATGCAATGTGTATTTATTTATAGCATAGTTTCACAACGGTATAAATCACCCGATCAAGATTGAAAACTTTACTCAAATTCCCGCTGGGCTCGATTTGCGCTTAGCACACTTCAATTTTTTCTCTAATTTCCTTGTAATACACCCAAAATTAAACTCTGAAACACATATGTGTTAAAGTTCACAATTGTATGCTAAAGGCAATGCGTCATGCGTGTTTAAGAAGTAAGGTAGGTCATCATCATCTTCTTGCCTTTGTCCCATGTTACTTGGTGTCGGCGCAACACGTGTTTTTCTTCCATTCTCCTCTGTGAACTGTCATGCTATCATTTACTCCTTTTTCTTTCATATTGTTACATCAGACCTACTAGAACATTCGAGAAAGCACGTGATTACAGTATGTGTACGTTGGAATTTCGAGAGCTTTCTATTATTATTACTTTTAAAGTTAGGTAGGTACAAATTCGCGACCTATTTATAAAAAGACATTAGAATTTCGACCGTACGCCTAGGTCATACGGTTCATATTTGTTTGTTTTGTACACGTAGCTTATACCTACTACTTTTATTGCCTACCTAGCTACTTACCTACTGTTTTTTATGACCCTCTAGAATATTCGTGGTTATTCTGGTGTGTCTGTTGGCGAGTATAAATAGACCGCTCAGGGCCGCAACGGTCAGTCTTGTCATGCCGTGCTCTCTTAGAACATTGGAGCCTGCTCGAAAATTTTGTACGGAAACTAGCGCCAGCTATCCTTGAGGATGAAATTATTTACTGGTTGGGTTGCCACTTTATAACAGTGATAAGATTTAATTGAAAATAACAATTTTGATAAATTAGATAGAGAAACCATATTTATTTAATCTACACCGATCTAAGCAAATATAAAAAAATTAAATCAATCAATGATAGAGACGTATTTTATTCATGGTTACACTATCAACCATCTGTCACCAACTGACAACTGTCATAGCATGCAATAGAACAGCTATTTTGGGCTTGTTGTCATTAGAACGTGTAGCCCGATGATGACTACCTCTGACTTAGGAGCTGCAGATCGTAAGATCAAACCGCGGTCACGACACACTTTTTGTATTTATTTTGTTAGATTTTGATTTAACCACCACGGATAGAGAGCGCTGCTTGTATGATGACGGAAATACGGTTGAGAGTACCGTCTATCTCATTATATATATTGTAGTCTTTGAGTCTTGTTTTGGCTACAGAACGAAGCGAATCGAAGTGAACTTGAAGTGCGATATCTAAGCGAATAGTGAACAGTAGTGTATTGTAGTGTACTTGTGATTAAGTTTAAATTGTTTTGTGATTAATAAAATTATTGTGTTGTTTAATCGGTAGTAATTAATTTATCTCATACCCAGCTCGTAACAATATCACACAATCCACCCGTCGCTTTGGTCTTCCGCTCCCCCTCCCTTCATCAAATTTTATATTCATCACTCAAATTCATCATAAGTTAGGGAGGTATTATGCTGAAATCATCCCATCGTTTCTCCCCATCATTACGATCATTTTTATGTTCTACTCCATACCTGGGAACCTTCTAGTTGCGGAGATATTGGGATTCAAAGTTCCAACTTTTTGACAAGTTTTTTTTAATACAAGTTTTTAATGTAAGATTTTTACTGTGAACACCTCCATGAACCCCGTACTATTCAATCCATTCATCAGCACAATGTTTTGAGTGAGTTACATCGAGTTTTAACACAAAACATGATTCTTCACCCCAAAAAAAAAGTCGTTTCCCAGCAATAAGTTTTGCGTAAAGTTACTTAGTTTGATGTACAGAATGCTTGGCTGACGGCTTCGTGATGAGGTGGTTTACATCCTGTATCCATCATTTCTTCCCACACGAAATATTGGCGCGCTTGCACACATAGAACCCATGCACCGGGGCTATTTTCACACCCCAAAAACAACATTCCCTCCCACTTCGGTTTGAAAACTATGTCGGAACACTTCGCGAGCAATTTTTATTGCTCGTCTACACAGTGTTAACATAACCAGTAAATCATAGTTCCCTTTTTTTGTAATCAAACGCGGGTGATAGTGTTGTTAACGAAAGGGGTTTGAACTTTTTGGCCTGATTTTCTTCCGCCATTTTGATTTTTTTTCGAAGTCGCTTCTTTAAAGTCAATATTATGACACGCACAAAACCTGTATTAGTCGATAGCTGGTATCAATACAAACAAGTTTTGTATGAAACAAAACGTTTTAAAGTGTCACGTTTCCAAGATATGAGTTTTCAACGCTAAAAAACATTCACTGAGAACATCTTCAGCACAACTTTGACTTGATCAGACACGCATAAAATGTGTATCAACTATAGCTGCATTAACACAAACAAAACTTGAATCTTTAGAAGATTTTGGCTCCGAAAAAACTTGTTGTTATTAATGCCAGTTATCGTTTTATACGTTTTATGCGTGTCCGATAACATCCAAGTCGTGCTGAAGATGCCACCAGTGAATGGGCTTAACCTTGAGAGCTCATATCTCGGAAACGTGACACTTTAGAACATTTTACCTTAGACAAAACTTGTTTGTATTGCTACCAACTTTCGATTAATATAGGTCGTATGCGTGGCCGCTACTTTGAAAAAAGAAAAACAACAAAACGCTTCGTACAAAAATGTTCCAAGCCCTTTGTTAATTTGCTCGACACACATTTTACTCTTACTAATATTAAAAATGCGAAAGGTACTTAAACTCACGCCTTTTAAATACTCATTTTCTTTTTGAAATATTCTTTTGTACTGCATAATATACCGGTAGGTAGGTAGGCACCTAGCTATTAATATTTGAGTTTGTGGGCAAAATAAATTGGAGTCTAACTTATATCAACACTTTCAAGGGCTCTGTGAGTTTGTTTTGTAAAGGGGGTGCGCGATGATTGTTTTGTTTTTAGCGTGGTTTAAAATATTACAGCGAAATGCTGTTATGTTCTTTATTTTAAGGAGCAACGATTTTAAAAGTACTACCAAGTTGTTTGGTTTTTGTATCCTACTCATCGTATTCATAAGTGCAGTGATACTTTCATTTTATTTGTTGAGGTTTTATTAATTATCCCTCTAAATATTAGCCTATCTAGGAGAACAGTTATTCACCCGTCTTTATTGTAAAGTTGAACCTAAAATTATATAAATGCAACATATTTTGTAAATTAAGCAATCCCAGTTTAAATAAAAATTTGTATCTATACTTAATATAATAAAGCTGAAGAGTTTGTTTGTTTGAACGCGCTAATCTCAGGAACTACTGATTGAAATTGAAAAAATCTTAAAAATCATTTATCGAGGAAGGTTATAAAGTATATCCTATCGGTTGTAGCGTAATAATATTACGCTACAACCGATAGGAGAGGAGCATAAATGGAAATTGTTGCAAAAAGGGGGAATATATTTTATTCCTTTTGTGTTTACGTCCTTTTGTAGAACTTCCGACCAATGACCAATTTGGATGATTCTTTTTTTATTTGAAAGCTGGTGGTTATCGTGTGGTCAATTTGGTTAAGATCTGGTGCTGATCTTCGAAGGTATTAATGGGTGGGTCAGCTAGTTGTCAAATAAATGCATTAGAATTTTCCCAGTACACAAGGCGTCACATAAAGCTATACATTACTAGTACATATCTTTAAGGGGCCGGCGGAGGATGCGTATTTCATACAAACGTAATACCAAAATTATTTGTAAATCAAACCTATTCTTAAGGTAGTCTGTATTTATTTCGATTGAATTACAGAATATCTATGTTCCCAAATATGTTTTTTGAGAGAATAGTGATGCAAAGACGAGATATGAGGAATTTAAATTTTCTATAGAAAACTTATTTTTCTTATAACTCTTGTTAAAATCAGTGTCCAATCAAAATATATATTTGGGAACCTAGATATTCTGTAATTCAATCGAAATAAATACACAGTACCTTAGGAATATGTTTAATTTACAAATTATTTTGGTATTACGCTTGTATGAAATACGCATGCTCCGCAGGCGTCTTAATGTGATTATATTATTTGTCCATACTTTAAAGAATACTGACTGTGCGATTTTTCAAAGGGAATTCGGTAGGAATCGAGTTTTATGGAACCTTCGCCACTGCTAGACCGTACACTAGACCGTATGTCAGTGGTAACACGTCATTCTTGCTCTAGTAAAAAGCTAGCTAGCTAGCTAACTGGCACCTAAATAATCAATATTATAAGAAGCCAGTTTAAATACTTTCTTTGTTACCACTAATTGTGGGCTCCAGTAACGTGGACCTTCATAACTGTGGTTCAAGGCGACTGTCTAGCCATTAACCGAAATGACAGGGAGATCAAGTGACCCGAGGATCGTCTAGTTGCGGAAATATTGGGGGTAAAAAGTAATAACTTTTTAACAAATTTTCTTTTCACACAAGTTTTAATGTTAAAACATTACTTTGAATGCCTCCATGAACCCCGTACTATTCAATACATCCATCAGCACGATGTTTTGAGAGCGTTACCAATGTAACGAAAATGTAAAAATCACGCTACAATAAACTGTTTTCTTTTTCCGTAAAAAGTTTACAAGCAAAGAGATTCAAAAGAATTAGTCTATAGAGCGGACATTGGGTGGGAACTCGCACTCGCCCCGCTTTCCACTCGCTCGCATCTCGCTAGTGTGATAAGGCCCTTAGAGTAACTTAGTTTGACGTACAGAATACTTGGTTGACGGCTTCGTCAAGTGTCGGTTAACACCTTATTAAGGTCCATGTTCACCAAAAAGATGACGGTCTGATTATATAAAACTGCTGTTTAAGGTGCCGGCGGAGGATGCGTATTTCATACAAACGTAATACCAAAATAATTTGTAAATCAAACATGTTCTAAAGGTAGTGTGTATTTATTTCGATTGGATTGCAGAATATCTAGGTTCCCAAATATACATTTTGAATGGACACTGATTTAAACAAGAGTTATGAGGAATTTAAAATTTCTATAGAAAACTTATTTTTCTCATAACTCTTGTTATATCAGTTTCCATTCAAAATATGTATTTGGGAACCTTTATATTCTGTAATCCAATCGAAATAAATACACAGTACCGTATGAATATGTTTGATTTACAAATTATTTTGGTATTACGTTTGTATGAAAGACGCATGCTCCGCCGGCCCCTTAAAACACATTTTTGTAGGGGAACGTGCCCCTTAAACAGCTATTATTAGATAATCAGACCGTTATCTTTTCGGTGAACATGGACATAAGTATGCATATTAAAATTGCACTAAAGAAAAGTGACGTATGTCATAGATTCGCACAAACCACACGATAATAGTTCTTTCTGCTCTCTATATGCGACACAAATTGATATGTCAACAGGACGAGGGTGTGCCACGCGGTGCACCCAGCAAATACAAGGCTTGACATGTTGACGTTTACTGATATAATCTCTGTCTTTAACTGTAGGACGAAGTATTATAATATCTGTGCTGTATAGGGCTGTAGGGTATCATTCAAACGGGATGCAAGATTTTTGTTTGAAGGGTGGTTTTTATTTTGCCATCACCCATGTTAATCAATAGCTAACAGGTAACAATACAAAAATGTTTTATCACACATAATATTATTAAGGCGAAAGTTTCTATTGTGTATCTTTGTTACTCTTTCACGCAAAAAGTACTACATATACACATAGGATACTTTTTATCCCGGTAGTAAAAGGACATATTTATCGGACTTCAAGCAGGCAAAGTGCGGCAAAGGGCGGTGGCGCAGTGGTGGCGTCCCCGACTTACGAACAGTAAGTCGTGGGTTCGAAAGTAATACGCCTGTCCCAGATAGGCGTATTACTTTGTGTAATTTATTTCATCAACACTGCTCTCAAAACGGTGAAGGAAAACATCGTGAGGAAACCGGCATCGGCATGTCCTAGAACCAAAAAAATCGAAGAGAGGTGACCTCTACCAATCCGCACTGGGCCCGCGTGGTGGATTACAGCCCATTCCCTCTCATAGAGAGGAGGCCTGTGTCCCAGCAGTGGGAACAGGCTAATGATGATGATGATGACTTGGGCGAAGCTGCGGTCAGAAGCTTGTTAAAAATAAAATCTTCTAAAGCGTCAGATTTCAGAAATGTTAGCTGTGAAAGTTGTGCTAATATCGGTGATTGTAACTTTGAAACGTGACACGTTATAAGGTTTTCTCTCAAACTACGAGTATACCTTGTTTGTATTGATGCCAGCTATTGATTGCTACAAGTTTTTATGCGTGGCTAATAAAATGAAAGTTGTACTGAATGGCGCAAATTGTTCCTTTGATGATCTCAGAAATGTGACGCTTTAGAAGATTTGGGGCTTATACAAAATTTGTTTGTAACGATGCCAGCTATTGATTAAAATAGGTTAAATGTTTGGCTGCTATTTTGAAAATACAATGAAATGGCGGAAATTAGGCAACCCTAATGATACAAACGCAATTCAAGGATGTGCAACTTTTTTGACGGAAAAATGTTGTTATAATATTTTTTAGAGCAGCTTTTTATCAATGGGACTGAACGCGATCAGCACATTAAAACCGCGTTCAAAATACAGCTCAGTGTCAGTACTAAGTATAATAACCATCGTGGTAATGACGACTAGTCGCTCCATGTAAAATACTTGGTATTCAGGTGCATCCGGTTAGACTGGAAGCCGAACATAACATAGTTGGGAAAAGGCTAGGAGGATGATGACCTAAAGGGTAAAAACGGGACACTATCACTAAGACTCCACTGTCCGTCTGTCTGTGTGTCGCCAGGCTTTATCTCGTGAACCATGCTAGACAGTTGAAATTTTGACAGTTGATGTATATCTGTCACCGTAAAATTGTCAAACATTACAATATATTACAATATAACGTGTCTCTTTTTAGCGATATTGTAAACTCTCGAATTATTGTCAACTGAACATACGGAAGTATCTCTGCCCCCATAATCGGGACTTGGGGCACCCCCCTCGTTAGGTTAGTTAGGTTCCTTTAAACCCTGCACCCGGAAATAGGGGCCCCGCGAAGCGGGGCTCCGTCGACTACGCTTTTTAGGGGAGTATAAAGTGTTTTAAGGTTAGGTTATATCAATCAATATTTCTCAGGAAAGCTACAGTATCTTTTCATGAGAGTGGTACCACTGGGCAAGGGGGACCCCTCCTTCCCTCCACACCGCGTGAGTTGACTACCAGCGCATACAAAAAATAATGCGTTTTATTGTAAGCAGTATGTTCATTTGACAATATTTCTAGATTTTACAATATCGCTAGAGATACAATATAACGTATTTGACAATTTTACGGTGACATATCTATCTTGTAGGTATAACAACAAATAATAAAATTAATAATTAAAAGGGGGTTCCCTATTATGATGGTATAGAACCCTTAATGCGCGAATCCGACTCGCACTTGGCCGATGTATTGAAGACGTTGTAAGAGCCTTATCACAATAGCGAGTTGCGAGCGAGCGGAAGCGGGGCGAGTGCGTAGTGAGCTCGCCGCGAGTTCGAAAAATGTGCGCGGCGAACACGCCGCGGGTGGGCAGCAAGTTCGTGGTGGATCCGCGTTTTGTACAATCATTCATTTTGTTTTTCTTTGCGGCGTGTTCGCCGCGCACACGTTTCGAACTCGCGGCGAGCTCGCTGCGCTCTCGCCCCGCTTTCCACTCGCTCGCCACTAAGTGTCCTAAATGTCGTAACCGTTTTAGCGTCAGTGTTCCACCATGTATTCTATACCTATTTAAAATACAAATATGTCACTGACTGAAATAAACGAAGATTATTGTTAATTGTTTTATTAATTGAAAAATAATATAGAATAAGTACCGACATTACATTTGATTTATAAATATTTTTGTATACAATACATAAAAACATTTAGAAACAAAAAGAGTGTCAGCGCACTGTAATCGGAAATGAAAACAGTCGGTTCAAAGCCTAAGCATGAATAGAAGTAGATATAGTAATGCATCAATATTACTATTATTGTTAATATAAGCATACCTCTTTTGTTCTTACATTGAACTGGTTAACATTGGACTTGAGAGATGGTATAAGCAGTATTATTTTTCTAACCATTTTGAACGCTTTGTCTAATCATTGTGTTGTAAATTAATTAAAGTATTGACTAAATTTTGAATTACAGCCCGATACCTAGTTGGTATGTATTTTACTAGATTCAACATTATAATAACTATCAAAACTCAAAGAAAAAGTAAAATCTAGTCAACTGAAAAAATATCGTCACTAAGCGTAAGTTGTAAGAAACGTTCGCGACCGAATAAAATAAAATATTCTACAAAAGCAATGTGATGCAATTCTACCAGGGCACCAGAAACTGGGCTGTTCATGTAGAAAGTTGTTCGAGTCCTGTCGATCTCATTGTGTGCCTTTGAACCCGCTCCTTTGACGTGTTGTCAAAGGAAATACCAGGAGAGCATAGACGAGAGAATGCCTTAGTTCGGTGCGTACTCCAGTGGGGTTAACTTACTTCAGCGTTTATAATGATTGTGGAAATACTTTTGCCTTTTTTGGTACGTTTTCTCAGATTTCGGACGAAGTATCCGCTTGGTTGACTGTGATTTCATTGGTCAAGGATTATGCGGCTCTGATGTGGGTTGTTTCTCGGTAGTTACGGATGAATGGACCTGTGATATCAGAAAAGGTCTTTTAAAAATTACGACGAATTATGACCTCGAACAGGTAGTCGAAGTGTTGTGTTGACAGACCAGCTGCCAGATGGTCGGACGACATAAAAAGGCAGCAGGGCCGATCTGGACCAAAACCACAGCATCCAGAAGCGAATGGAGAACCATGCCGCAGGCAAATGTCCAACAGTGGACTTAAATGTGCTGAGAAGAAGAAGAAGAATGTACCTCGAATTACATCTCGCTAGATATTAAGAACTTGCTAACTAACTAAGCTAAGCGAACCTAACTTAGCGCTTGATGTAAATAAATAAATAAAACTTACCCTGTTAAGACTGAAAGGCCATTCATCCTTATCAACAGAACTTTAAATCTCTTGACATCTTTTTCAGATAACAACACAAAACATTTCTATAGTCTCTATTTTTTCACATTCTTGCTAAAACTAAAATGTCATGTCAAATTTTATTTTCGTTGGCAGCTCAATGTGTCCAGCGAACATCTTGTCAAAATATTCTGTGGTTTTCATGGAATTACTAAGTACTGACGTTGAATGTTTGCCCATGGAATTATTTAGTACTGATACTGTCTTTATTCTATCACAGCGAAATTCCTGCAAAAAAATCTTATTTTTATATCATGTAACAGTTGCCGGTCTAGAAAAAGCTTTCACAACTTAAGCCTACTGGAATCTCGTCGTAAAATGTTGAAGGACACTCCAAGACGTTTGTAGAATGCTGGCTGAAAATTCAAATGTATTTTTTTGCTCATTTTCGGAATACTTTTAAAATGGTGAGCAATTTATTCTGGTAGTGAGAACGATGCACGAATTCCGAAGTTATGGTTTGAACGTGATGTGTTTCGGTGTATTATTTAGATTTGTTCGATTTTCGTGAACTATTTTGACTAAACTTTTGTTCAATGTTTGCAAATACTCTACAGATGTATCATTATTACCATCGCCGGCAGCCTTGTTCCATCCAATGCTAAGTATAGACCACCTTTCTTTTGTCCATGCTTCCCTGGTCTGCGTGATTCTCAACCTGGTCATAACCGCGATCTTCTGGATATCATTCACCCATCCAACTGTTAGCCTGCCATCACTTCTTTACAGATGTATCAAGGAACAAAAATCTTGAAAATTGATTAAAACAATAACACCGATAAAATAATTAAGCCAGCCATTTAATTCCCAACGTCTTTGTGAAGACAATTGCGTCTTAACGATTCCCTTTAATCTGCGGAGCACCAAAAAGGTGTGGACATCGGTCGCTGTAATTGGCTTGTAAAAGAACGTAAGTGGAAGATCCGTGACGACCAACATAGTTTGGCTGTTAGAACACTGTTGGTTGGGCTTTAACCTGATTGTGTTAAGGGTGATTTTGGCTTGTGAGATGTAGTGATTTCTTGGTTTGAACGAGCGTGCCACGTCGGGCAAGTTTGAGATAACGTCCCTGTGACTGTTATCGGCCAATCAGAAGCGACGTGTTAAGGGGACGACGCGGTAAACTACGGATGTTTGTGTGAAAAAAGTTTTTGTGTTGCTCTTTTCTTTTTTCTCCGAATGTCCCTTTTGATTTTTCTCTAGATAGACTTTTGGTGTATCGTGTTTTATAAAGTGTGTTGTCGTATTTGTTTTGTTTTTTTTTTTTAATTTTAGGTTGGATAAAGTTTTTCAGTTTACTTATCGTTTTGATTTAGAAGGAATATTCGAACAGTATTGTTTCCTTCTTCATGTTCTGTAATTGAGGCTTTGGAAGATTGCTTTCAAAAGATTTGATTAATAAATAAAAATACCTAAATGTATTGACTCTAAGAGAAGAGCAAGTAACCAGATACAGACGCTCAGAATAGTAGAGCTAATTAATATAATTCTAATTCATATCGTCACAAGAGAGCATGCAATTAAGCATAATTATTTTCTTTCAGTCAAGATGAAACGTCTGAACGCAAAAATCAAAAGTGAATCCATCTAATGATCGATTTCACTATCTTTCTCTATCGCTCTGAATGATTTAAAAATGGAATCGAAGGAGGAAATGACCGTTCATGTCCGTGAATAAATGTGAATATTTACTCAAGTAAACGGTTCTCCTGAGTGAAGAAACTGTTACCACAACTAACATTATCAATTAAAGCCTTAACCATCAAATTCAATACTCAATAAACCAGTTAAGAAGTGATTTCTAGCGAAACCCATCGTGTACAGGGCTAATCAGTAGCTCCAGAGATGAGAGATGCAGCGTCTCTGGATCCTATTGAACGGCTCCCGGTTCCAAATAAAACGAGTTGGCATCCGATTGAGAAGGTTTCGGTGCTTGATTTTGTAGATGATTAATTGAAAAAAAAATATATTTGTGCCTTGATGTGTTTAAGTTCGTTCGTTAGAGGAGCTCTTGCCTAAATAATTACAGCCGCTGGGCCGATCTTTGTGCAGAGAGTAATTGGTACTAACACTAGATAATAAGTTATTTAATATTATGTTACTAACAATCTACGGATATTTTAGTGTCCGAAATAAAATAAATAATAAAAAATAATAAAATAATTTAAGTTAAGTCGTGCTTGCGTTGGTTGGTCTGTGGATGGGTGACCGCCCTTAGATACCGAGTTTTCTCTATGCCTCGGAAAACACGTTAGGCTGTTGGCCCTGGCATTGGTCATTTTTCCATCTTTGGCAATCGTTACAGGTGTGCAGTGTCCCAAAAGTCTTACAACCAGTCTTACCCAGTGATATCGTATGATCCAGTATTATCTGGGTTGAGGAGGTCAGATAGGCTCTCCATGTTAAATACTGGTATTCAGCTGCATTTGGTTAGACTGGAAGCCGACCCTAACATAGTTGGGAAAAGGTTAGATGATGGTAATTAATATGTTTAAGTTCGTTATATTATGTAGAAATTGGAAAATCAAAGCACAGATTGAAGCAAAAGCAGGTTCTATCTCATACAACTGAAGCCTATCTACAATTTTATTCGTATTTTTAATCTATTCTCTCGACTTTTGTTGATCTAGTTTCTCTATATTTATGTTTTGTATACACCTGACATCCGTTCACACCGTCTTCGCCATCAACATAAAAAGTCGGTTAAAAACATGGTAATGTCTTTATTTCTTCCGGTCTCTTTTCTCTTCTTTTTCCCTTTTTTATATAACAGACAAAATATTTTTACATTCGCCTATTTTCAAGGCGAAGCCTTTTGTCCTTCAACTAACAATTTGAGAATTTGTAAAGGTCGTGGTTGATCTGCAGTAGATACGTTCCCTGCTAACATCAGTATTACATGGGTATATTTCAGCACATAACACCATAAACTTTCATGAAAGCCTCTCGCATGAAATGTTCTTCAGTACAATTGTAACGTAGCGTGCAAGGGACGCGAGAATAAAGCGCGCGATAATAAATTACGTTTTTTTATTATCGCCCATTGTCACTGTTATGTACTGTCGAAGTTTAATTTTCTGTTCAGAGACGCAGAATAAATCAGTTTCTTTCAAACAACACATAATTTCACGCCTGGGATTCTCGAAGGGTGAAAGGAGTACGTAACATCTATTACACCTACATAATCCCAGATAATTATTTTTATGTCCCATGTACTCGTAGGGAGGCCGGGGCTTCAATTAACAGAGGTAAGTACTAACAAGCGAATTTCTAATAAACTATAAACAGCACGTCACTAGTGATTCCTAAAATTCGTCCCTGTGACAGTTCACAGGGACGAAAATTCGTCCTTGTGACAGTTCACAGGAACGAGTTTATTAGAAATTCGCCTGTTAATACTTACCTCTGTTAATTGAAGCCCCGGCCTCCCATACCTATGGGCGAGCTCATTTTTATCATAATCATTATTATCAGCCTATTAATGTTCCACTGCTGGGACACAGGCCTCCTCTCTATGAGAGGGAAAGGGCTATAATCCAACGTGCGGTAGATGTCACATTACTTCTTCGAATTTTTTGGTTCTAGGACATGCCAGTTTCCTCGCGATGTTGTCATTTTCATAAACCGTACATAAATCCAGAAATTGGGAAAAATCTTGTGGAATAAAAATAACACTTTGTCCGACCCAGGAATCGAACTCAGAACCTCTTGCTTAGCAGTGTGTCTTGCGATCAACGAGACGAATAATTTAATCGTCGTCGATACCAGAAGTTTGTTTAAATCCGTACGATTCGAGATAAGGGTAAAATTACGCGGTATTAACGTCGAGATTATTGCCGGACACAATGGCTCCCTCTATCATCGCAGTCTGGTGGCAATAAAAACAAAGTCTTTTCCTACCACTTACGCGGTTGTACCCTCGAATTACCACCCAATAACAATTGCTACGGCCGACCGCACGGCTTTCGCTTGACGTGTGGTGCAAGCTATGAGTGGACGCAAAGGAGAATATTTGAGGTTTCAGGAACTGTTACAGGAATGCAAAGATATCCGTTCAAAATAAAAATGGAAATATCAAGGCTTTGAGTTATTAAATACTGTTGCTCTCTTTAATTCTTTTGTAGTTTCACCTATCAGGATTTCTTCAATCATGAATGCGAAAGTAACTCTATAAGTCTGTTACCTTTTCACATTTTATCCCGGTGCGGGAAATGTGAGCAACTCCACGAACAAGATAGTCGTTTATATTCCTGAAACATCCATCATTGGGATGAATGTTTCAGACATATATATATACTCCTCTATACATGAGCCAGTTCCAAAAGCCATTAATTTTCGCAGTTAAAACACCACGAAGATGTCCACTTAGATCCGAGATCCGACTAAGGTCTGTTAAGATGTCCACTATTTCGGTGTCCTCTACATCTCCCGACTTACGTCACTTTGGGGAACATGACAGTTCCCGCCTCCGCAGTCTCGTTAGCGTCAGTAATGCGATTTTAACTTTCGCCCGCTCCCGCCAATGATAAGGGCCAATTGCTCCTATTAGATGAGTTTGTAGTCGTAATTGTTCTACACTTAGACGTTCGGCCACGGGATTAGTTCAACGAGATACGTTTTTGTGGAGAGATACGAGATACTACATTTATTTGGTATCTCGAGTTAATTGAATGGACGTTAAGAACTTGTAATAACAATGTGGATAAGGGTAAGACTTGTATGTAGACTCGTTTGGGGCCTAACTAAGTTATGTGGGAGAAATGTTTTGTGTTGTTACTAACTTGACATTTTGTGGGTACCAACGTGGGCTTAGAATAATACAATTCATAATCTTATTGTAGGAAATTATCGTTTTCGTCGTAAATATCAGCCATGGTTCGTTCATTCCTTGATGTGAGTTGATGATGCCAATCGTGGTGTCTAAGTCTGTAGATTTCAATATTTTGATTTGTTGGAGGTTATAGGATCCTATAACTCTTGTTCTTCTGTATAATACACATTTAGAGTTCTCACAAGAAAGAAAATCACACAAAAAGACATATTTTTGATCAGCAATCGGAAATAATATCTTCAGCCATGCGTGGCTTCATAAATACCGTAATTTCCTTTGAAGTTTCAGATTGAAATGAGTCAATATACACATCAGCATTCACTTTATATCTACATGTTTGTATGTGTACTATAAGACATTGAAGTTCAATTACGAGCGGGTGATAGGACCCCAATTAGGTGCGAGATACGCTCTATTAGGCAATGCTCACATGTGCGCGCTGATGCGGAACTAGTGGTATTTTAGAAACTTGTGCGGAATCCTCACTAACTTCATATTTGGATAGGACGGCGCTGAATCCTAATTCCTGCGATTATTTAAGGGTGATGTGTTTGTAGGTTTGTCCTTCCGTCAGGCAGACGTGGGGCATATCCACATGACCTGCAAGGAGTTTATGTGAGATAGTATTACCGTAGACTACTACATAGGCTACTTTTCAAAGTTCCGTTGCCAAATGACAAAAAAAGAGGCTTTTTGTCTGTCCGTCCGTATGTCACAGCTATTTTAATCCAAGACTGCTGGCACTAAGAAAGCAAGTATCTTCTATGAACCGCTACACTATAATTTTATTTTAGTGACCAGATATGGCATCATACTTCAGATTATAATGATATTGTAAGTTAAAGCGTAATCTTATTAGAGACAACGCAAAATAAACTTTAGGAAAAGTAAAACATTGGAATATACTAAAAAGTAAAAAGGACGCCCTTACAAATTAAAATAATGAACTGTATATTCTGAAGGTTGCACCTCAAACAAAGTTTTGCCGAGCCGAGAGTTAGCTAACCAATATCCATGATTTCCAACCACAAGCAGCTAATTATGATCTACACCCCAATTTTCTTCCCGAAAATTTGAATTTGTTAAACCGCGTGAATTAATAAACAAATAATCCGGCCGAAGTTTCGAAATTCTTTACATTTGGAGTTTGGTAATTAAGTGTATCAGTAACGAATCAGGGAGCTTTTCAAAACACAGGTTGTTTCAAATTTTGTTCAGTTTAATTAGTGGCACAACTGGAGTAAATTGAGTCATAATAAGGAATAGGGCCAGCTGTAACTGCCCCAGGGTGGCCAGATTAATTAGCGTCGGGGCTCATCATCTTTTCTTCCTTTTTAAAACATACCAATTTGTCAGAGTCGTGTTTTTGTCTCTTTTAGAGCGACCCCTTAATTGTGTTTAAACGTTTCATGGCTTGTTGGGTACTTTTTAACGTTTTTGTGAGCTTTGTCTTCGTTTGTTGATGTTAGAGTTTTTCTGCGAAAGTAGCTTCTTGTTGGAAATGGTTCGTGAAGTGTATGAATAGATAAAATGTTTTAAAAAGGAAAAGAAATAAACACATTTCTTAAAAAAATTACAATGTAACAAAATATTAAAAATATAAAAATTGTAGCCCATCGGTATTGGGAACAGGGTCCAAATAAACGGCGGTCAGGGCTCAGGGGTCAGGGCTCCTAACAATACAAGCCGTATCCAGGACGCATCTTACACGTCGGGTATTTACGAAGATGCGTCCAGGACTACCACTTCATCAAGCCCTTAATCCAGTTGCCTAACGAGAGTCTCCACAGGTATTGGTCAAGATTCTTGGCAATTAAGCCATTTGGCTGATGCGCCTATTAACACAATGATGGCTGAGTCCACATCCCACATGTTGATAACCTGGGGGGCTAAGTCAAGAAAAAAAATAAGTCAAGATACTTGATTTGTTTAACTTTCTCGGTTTTCAATATTTTTTAAAGACAAAAAAAGGTAAGTACCTACAATTTCAAACTTTTATTTTATTTCTGACTATGGATTATCGATACACTAATTGCGTTAAACAAGTGTCAAATATTTTGTGCGATTTTTGATGGCACATATTGGGGATACAACACAGCTGTACACCTCATAACAACAAACCTATTAAAACTGTTCGAAACTTATCACCAAAAGCGAATAAACACAAAACTAATGTAAAAGTAATTAAGTCGCACAAAATCAAAGTTGAAGATGTAATTAAAAGTCTAATATCTCCATTCGGTATGTGATTGAAGGCGTTGACGTATATTAATGGTTTTAACATCTGATTCTAAATTAATGTATAGAAGCGGTGTGTGAATTAGAAGCGTGGCTTAGGTCGCTATCACACTGGCGATTTGCGAGCAAGTTTGTAGCGAGGCGAGAGGCCAGTGGACTCGCCACGAGTTTGCAATGAGAACGCAGCGAACACGCCACAAAAGAAATTAAAATGAAAGCACGGTTCGGGTTGGTCGTTTGGAGAAGAAATGGCAAGAAACTTCATAGTTACTTCTTATTAAAATATTATTTTATTAGGTCTTGATACGAATTCGATTCGGAAAGTCGTATGTCTATCTCGCTCACTTTCGTAATGCCAAAAAAAGACAGACATACGACTTGTCGAATCGGAATCGAATCGAGCGTTTGTGAATAACTACCTATGAAGGCGTGACACCAACGCCTCACAAAACGTTACCATTCATCTCCTCGCTCCTCTGCCTCCCTGGTATATATGCTATATTCCGTTCAATGCAGTTAGAATTGGTCTGTTCAATGTCGTCATCTGCCGAGAGTTCTTGTTACATCAACGTCCTTACGAGCAAACACGCCACGTCTGCGCAACGACTTCGCTGCGTTTGCGTGACGAGAGCGGTTGACATGAGTGTCCAAGAGAGAGCGAGACAGGTGAGTGCACAATATTGTAAAATCGAGAGCTCAACCGTGGAGAGCACGATCAAAAGTCGCCTCGTTGGAAACACGCTGTCGTACCGTCAGTGTGATAATGCTCTTAGGACGTAAGCACATGAAAGGGCCACAGAGCGAAATGATTTATTGAGTAAATAATGTGAGGTTTCACTCCGCGAGCTTTTGGGGTTTTAATAATGAGTTCGCATGTTTTTCTCGCGGTTAGAAGTTGGATCTTTGAGTTGGATGTCTGTCTTGTGTATATTTTGTGCCGGCGGATGTTTAACTTTTATCGTCTTTGACCTTGTAAGTACTGTAGAATATCAACATGGGGATGTATTCTACTTTCAATAAAAGTCGTTTGTACCAGAGTTAATTACTTATTGACCACAAAGGTTATAATAGAATATTTTTGTAAATTTATCTGTCATTTCTGAGGGAGTCAGAATGTTGGAAAGTTGTTACTATTAGCCTTTAGGCTAATCCCAGATCCAGGGCTAACAATACTATAAGGGCCACAGATTGTTAGTTGGGTACAGATCATTATGAATCTCGAGGTTCAACATTATGGTATTTTCTATTTTATTTATCGTGCAAACGTGGTCATTATCAAAGTAGATAGTGCCTTACGGGCACGATAATTTTTCTTGTAAAAAGAAAAAAAAATATATCTTCCAATTAACATGCTCACTAAAGAAAACCGCTTTTATTTCCCCCTTAGTAAAACCATGCTCTAAGCTGTGACAAAACAAACAGGCGCGGCGCGATACCGTGTCGCCAGCACTCCTGTGATAAACTAATGAGCTGCAAACAAAGAGTACAAGCCAGAGATTACGCCAGGAGAACATATAAACAGGGTGTAAAAACTCTTAACGAAGCCAAAAGGCACTTGTTCTCCCGTCATTGCGATCATTTTTTTGTTCAACACCATACCAGGGGCCTAATTCTACTATTTTAATAAATTCGTCACTCCAACACGATTCCATTCTCATCCCATTGTCATTTTGCTTAAAGTTCGTAATCTGCTAAATTCACAATGGTCGGTCAATGGTCTCGTAATAAAATTGTGTTTTAATGGCATTTTCGTATTGTCATTATTATAAAACCCTTAGTACAAATGTTTTTCGAAATCTACTACTAAATGCGAACATTTATTCATGCCAGATTTCATGTACGAGATTATTATTCTATGACATTTCTTTCAATGAAGTGTCAGTGTTTGACCATTGAAAAGTCATAATGGCGCCATTATGATAGCAGAATTAACAAACTTGTCAAAATTTGACAGAACTTGACCATTAAGAAATCAATGATCGACTACTCTGACACTGTTGTAATAGCAGAATCGAGGCCCTGGGAACCTTCTAGTTACGGAGATATTGGGGGTCAAAGTTCAAACTTTTGACAAGTTTTTACTGTAAGATTTTTACTTAAACCACCTCTACGACTCCCGCACTATTCATATTCAATTCATCCATCAGCACAATATTTAAAGTGCGTACATTGAGTTCTAACACAAAACATGAAGTTTTACCCAAAAAAAAAGTCGTTTCCCAGCAATAATTTTTTCGTCAAGTTACTTAATAAGATGAACAGAATGCTTGGTTGACGGCTTCGTGATGAGGTTGTGTACACCCTGTATACCAGGAGGACATAGATCAGACTTGTCTCCCGCAGTGATCTACTGCATGTTGCTACGTCTGATGGAAGCAGTCCCTACTGAAGTCCACCTTTGATGGAAAACAGGCAAGTGGAAAGGTAACATATTTTTGCCCTTATTTTGACCTGTCCTTTGGCCAGCCGTGGGACGTTAACGGCTAATTAAAAAAATGATTGTAGGAAATAGGTACTTATGCGGTTTTAATAAATTGAACATACCGTTCTACGCAATATGTTCGGTACTAAACTACTCCTGATAAATATACCCAAAGGACATGGACAAATCCTGCCCCATCTGAACAAAAATAAAAGTGAATATATATTTATAATATACACTAGAATATATGTAGATAAAAGTACTTTAGACGTAGTGACAAAAAAAACTTCCTTAAACCTTTATAACCTTTGCCCAAAACTGCTGAGCAATACGCACCTTTTATATTTTTGTAATAGAAGATTTTTACAATCAAATGACATAGATTTTATATCTGTTCATGCTGGGGTCCAGGCTCATGCAATTTTTGGGCAAGTCCTTATGGTAACAAAAGAGAAGACAGGAATATTGGAAATGGTCTTACGTGCAACCTTCTGGCTTTTCCAAGTGATTTCGAAGAGTTTTTACGCGTAATATTTCACTACGTTCAGGAACTCGTTAAACATAAACTTGGTAATATAACATCATAATATTTTCTGCTTGATACGCTTTCAAGAAGCGAGAAAACCGCGTCAGGGATAACGTTACAACATATTGGCACTTGCTCCATGCCTTAATGAGCTCGAACATAAACATAAGAACACAATATCGTACTTACCTATACATATGATAATGAATAAACAGGTAAAGTACCTGAATTTAAAATAATGATCGCAACAGACGAACGATTTCTGCTGTGTTCGGTCAACATCTGCCTATCCTTTTCCCAATTATGTTGGGATCAGCTCCCAGTCTAACCGGATGCAGCTGAATATCAGTATTTTACATGGAGCGACTGCCTATCTGACCTCCACAACCCAGTTAGTATACTGGCTAATACGATACCCCTTGATAAGACTGGTTGTCAGACTTTTTGAGCCACTGACTACCTGTAATTACTGTCAAAAATCGTTCAGTACGCAAATAATAGTTATGCCACAAATTAAACTGGGTTATCCCATAGGCCGAATTGAGGCTAATATCACTTGTAATCTATCATGTCTGATTCGTTCCTACCACAAAACATTTGAGCAAAATATAAACCGACTAAGTGAAATTGCTCGTTAGTTTCGTATTACACGTATGATAATTTGAGTTGATTGAATTTGGGAGTATTTCTTGTTGATTGAATTGTCGATACACGACGTAGGTATAGTGTTCGAAATCTGGGGGCACGGCAGTGCCCCCGCCAAGTCGAGCGCGAAGCAAACACTGCCGTACCATCCTTTACTGGAACCATTTCGCCGTTTTTTCAGGCCCCTATTTGAGAACCTCTGGATAAGACCAGAACGCAGAAATTTTCGTCATCCAGTAAGCTATAATCACATACTTAAAATCCAAAATTTCAAGTCTGTAGGTCATTTAGTTCCGAAGTTAAGCGAAAGCAAAGTTTCGCATTTATGACACTCACTCACTCACTCACTCATGATCATCAAAATAGAACTAGTACTTCCCATAAAATCAGAGAGCTGAAATTTGGTACAGAGTTAGGGTTTAATGGCCACATAAAGGGAAAACTATAAAAACTAGGATAATCGAAGATCTGGAGTACCTGGTGACCCTGATTAGAAAACACAAGAGCCTAACCAAACTATTAGAGAGATCGACATACCGCCTTTACAAAAAATATTCAACTTCCACTAAGTTGAATATTTTTTGTAAAGGCCGCTTCATTTGATGTCAAAAATCGAAGGTCTGAAGTATCTGATGAAGAACCCTCAGCTGGTCTCAGCTGTATTAGAGACTAGCTTCTGCCCGCGACTTCGTTCGCGTGAATTTCCCGCTTGCAACATTTCTTATTGCTGCTTCGCTCCTATTAGTCACAGCGTGATGTCATATAGCCTATAGTCTTCCTCAATAAATGGACTATCCAACGCAAAAAAAAATTTTCAATTCGAGCCGGTAGTTCTTGAGATTGGCGCGTTCAACCAAACAAACAAACAAAATCTTCTGCTTTATAATATTAAGTACAGATATGGTAATGCCCCCTTCTACTATTGGTACATAAAAAAAATCGACTGTCATTGCAAAAATCCAGCGTAGTGGGACACATCTTCTAATTGAATCTAGCCTATAGCGTCCCACTGCTGGGCGAATGCCTCCCCTTCTGCTTTTAATACGCATATAAATAAAATTGAAGGAAAACTCTGGATAAGACTAGACTGGCTTTTATACTTATACTTACAAGTTTACGAGAAGAAATAGTCGAACGATTAACTTTATTCTACTCGAACATTACACAAATTAAATAAACAAATTACACTAAAATATTAATTTCGCATAGAGAGGAGGCCTGTGTCCCAGCAGTGGGAATATTAATAGGCTGATGATGATGATGATGATGATGATTAAATTCTCTCAAAATTTTGTCAAAATATAATGCATTGGACTAAGAGTGGCGGTGATACCCGCAAACGTCGCTAGATGGCGCTGACTGTATTTTAAAACGCGCTTACGTTTGTTTTTCCGATAACCTTATATGGCGAAGTGGCAACTACTGCGCTTGAAAACGTTTACTAGGGATTAGGAGGGATTATTTGCATTTCATTGATTTCGCTTATTATTTTGTGAGGTTTGCTAAGGTTAGCAGGTTGTTATCATAACAATTCGAAGATTTGAATAGGTTAGGAATTTTATGAAGAAACAGTACTTCGAAAATTCGCTAATAATTTGATTCACGAATTATTGCCTATTAAGTCAAAATTTGAGATCATACCCCGGGCATACGTGTACAGAGAAATATTCCCAAGCTGTGTGGCGTATGCCCTAACAATTCACAAGAGCCAAGGTCTAAGTCTAAAAAATGCCCTCATGGACATTGGCACCTCCATATTCTCTTGTGGCTAAGCCTACGTGGTGCTTTCACGAGTAACCAATATCTTCATGTGGTGCACCTCATAAATGTTGACTTCAAGAGTATAAAAGCTCAAGCTTCAGCGATCACCGAATACAACCGGCTTAGGCGTAAATACCGCGCCGATCTTTCAGAAATTAAACCGTCTAAAAGAATAAATAATGAACGCGAATGGGCCATACGAAAAACTGTTGCTACTGTATACAATAATCTGAACCGGAAAAATAGAAAAGAAAGATTTGTAATAATAAAAAAACTACTCCTAAAAAGAAAAAAAACTGTGTCAAATAAGAAAATCTAATAAAATAAATCAATATGCCCCACGTTTCTACAAAAAGAAGTGAAATCCCACCAAAAACATTCTGTAAAAAACTAGCCAAGTCTCCATGGAGCTGCTTGTTTATCTCTAAAAAGTAATGAAATCTAGACAAAGTCGTGCCAAGGCTAAGGTTCCTTACTGCAATTTCTTTATTATTTATAGTTAATGTTGTGTGACTTGGCCGTTGAACATTCTTTATACGTTAGTGGGTACCTACAAGTCAATTTTGTAGTAACAATAGATATAACGTTACGCGAAAACTAAATTAATGTTCAACGGCCAAGTCACACAACATTAACTATAAATAATAAAGAAATTGTAGTAAGGAACCTTAGCCTTGGCACGACTTTGTCTAGATTTCATTACTTTTTAGAGATAAACAAGCAGCTCCATGGAGACTTGGCTAGTTTTTTACAGAATGTTTTTGGTGGGATTCTTTGTTTACAAAAATTGTATAGTATATTTCTTTTGTCACAATAAATGAGGTTTTCTTTCCCTGCGCCTCACCCTGTAGTGACTAAGTTTAAGCAAGATTTTGAGATGTTACACATAACATAACATCACACCTGTAACTCCTGAAGGGTTAGTCAGAGGTGCACCTAGAACCCAAACGCCAGATATACTTAAGTTCCGTGTCGCGTGTGCGTGTGACGCGAGCCTATTGTCATCAACCGGGCACAAATCCAGTCCGTGGTTGCTACTGAGAAGTTCTTGATTGAAAAACTCAATAACACTTTGCACAACCTGAGAATCGAACCCGGCCTGGGTACAGCACTTGCAATTGTGGACTAACGTGGCAGTCTCAGTCAGTAAGATGTTTATGTTGTTTGACTTCAACCAGCCAGACATTCCAGTGGGCCGAGTCACACCGGAATGGCAGCGGCCGGCAGTAAGGCGACGAGCATTTACAGTGTAAAATAATTTTAAACTTTAGCTACATACTTAAAAGACTAGTATCGCTTGAAAATCTTGAAAACCGCGAGGCCGCCCGCGGTGATGCGAGTGGCCTCGCGTCGCCGCTGGCAGCCGTGGGCAGAACCACCGACAAGCGATACTGGTCTTTTAGTTAAGTAAATAAAGTATAAAATTATTTCACACTAAAAGTGCACGCCGCTTCTGGGTGTTGGAGATCAGTTTGCATTCGCTCCATGTAAAACAGTGGTATTAAGCTTCATCCGTTGACCTGAAAATCAAGTCCTACGTATTTGAAAAAAGCCCTTGTCTGAACAACGGATTGTGTCAGACTTTTTTTGTATCCACGCAATCGATAGGCGGCACAAAAAGTCTGCCGTCTGTCTTGCCGTTAAACAGTAACCGCAAACCATAGCCATTATCAAGCCAGGCTTGCGTCTTTACAACCGTTTAATGGGACCCATGATTACTCTGAAGGATCAGGGATTAGTTGTATGTGTTACGAGGTATACGACATAACGATTTAAGATTTTATGAGCGTAAGTAAGCATGGTTTGTTTATTTTTAGACTAAAGCTAAAATGGTTGTTTAGTGTCCTCACTAAACAACCATTTTAGCTTTATTCTGCCCGTGGCTAAATAATAACAGCCACTCGGGTTGATCTTTAGGTTAAGCCGTGCTTGCTTATGTTGGTCTGTGGATGGGTGACCACCCATTACATACCTGGTTTCCTCCGTGCCTCGAAAAGCACGTAAGCCGTTGATCCCGGCTGTCATTTGTAGATCTTTGATAGTTGTTACAGGTAGTCAGTGTCCGAAAAAGTGTCTGACAACTAGTCTTATCAAGGGGTGTCGTATTACTCAGCACTAACTGGGTTGTGGAGGTCAGATAGGCAGTCGCTCTATGTAAAATACATGTATTCAGCTGCATCCGGTTAGACTGGAAACCGATCCCAGCATAGTTGGGAAAAGGCTAGGCAGATGATGTTTGTCCCGTGAAAAGAAAGCAGTCCACGTGTGCTACCTTGGTCAGGCCTTAGAGAGTAATTTTTCATTCGTAGATCACATAAAAATGTCGGTGAAGAAGCTAAAAAGAACTTTGATTCCATAACGAGGATATCCAAATTAACGTGTGGTCTGTCATTTTTAGGGTTCCGTTGCCGAATGGCAAAAAACGGAACCCTTATAGATTCGTCATGTCTGTCTGTCTGTCTGTCCGTCCGTATGTCACAGCCACTTTTTACCGAAACTATAAGAACTATGCTGTTGAAACTTGGTAAGTAGATGTGAACCGCATTAAGATTTTTACAGAAAAATAGAAAAAAAAAACAATTTTAGGGGTGCCCCATACATAGAAACTCAAATTTTTTTTTTTCATCAAACCCATACGTGTGGGGTATCGATGGATAGGTCTTCAAAAATGATATTGAGGTTTCTAATATCATTTTTTTCTAAACTGAATAGTTTGTGCGAGAGACACTTCGGTGGAATAGTGTGTGTCCCCCCCTCCTGTAACTTCTAAAATAAGAGAATGATAAAACTAAAAAAAATATATGATGTACACTACCATGTAAACTACCACCGAAAATTGGTTTGAACGAGATCTAGTAAGTAGTTTTTTTTTAATACGTCATAAATCGTAAACCGCAATTTACCTTTCATTTACAACGAACTGCAAGAACTTTTGTAATATATGTTACTTGGCGTTACGGAACCCTTCATGGGCGAGTCCGACTCGCACTTGGCCGCTTTTTTAACTTTAAAGACCATCTATGTGGCTACTTACTTCGGTTGTATGTGCTACGGGGCATCTGTTTGAGCTGATAGGGCCACCATAGGAGCGGTACGACGTAAATTGCTTCAAAGCCAGCGTTTGGCTTTGATATTCTTATGCAAAGCGTATAGGACGGTGTACTTCCAGTCGATCTTGAGGTGCAGCGGCGGGCTGCTATGTGTACTATAACGCGCGTGAGGACGCAGACTTTTTAACCATACGTGATCGTGCTAGGATTTCTAGATTATTCAAACCACAGACCGACGTCTGGGAGGAACTTTTATCTGAATGGCAATGTAGGTGGGACAATTCCATCAAGGGCAGACACCTCCACCAGTTCTTTCCATCCGTTCGTTAGAGGCTGGACAGGACATGGCTGGAGGTTGATCACTGTGTTGCTCAATTTCGCACGGGTCATGGTACCTTTAAGAGTAAATTATTTTCCTTCAAGCTTGTTGACTCGCCTTTTTGTCAATGTTCCACATCTGACTGCGAATATGAACAATCTGCACATATTCGCAGTCACTCACATTTTGTGGGAGTGTAGTCTTTGGCAAAATGAACGCAATATTATGTTGGATAGTGTACAGGTTACATCCGGAGTTATTTACTATACGGACCTTGTAGAAACTAAAGCAAATTTCCGTGCGTTCAAGCGTTTTTGCCATACTATTGGAATCAAATATAACAGCTCTCAACTTTGGACCCATTAACGTTAATATTTATCCGTGGTGCTAGGCAACTGGGCCTATCCCAGTTGTAAACGTCCCTTTGTGCCTGTTGGCCTTGTTTCGTTCTGTCTCCTGCTAATATGGAGGGACAGAACGAAACAAGGGCAACTAGCCGCAGCCGCTATACTTTCTGATTAATTTCGTTGCGGGATCCAAGACAGTTAAATTCATTTTCTGGGACTTCGTCGAGCTTCATTGTCTCGGCGCTTTTCTGGTGGTCGCCACTGTTGATTCTGGCTTTCAGGAGTTACAGTGGCTTGGGCGAGTGTGGCGAGCTTGTCTTAAAAAAAAAAGATGATGTTTGTGTAGTGAGTATCCAACAATGCAACGGGAAAATAGTACATTAGAAAGAAAGAAAGAAAAAAGAAAGAAAGAAAAAAGAAAGAAAGAAAAAAAAAGAAAGAAAGAAAGAAAGAAAAAATATTTATTCGTCGCAAAGTCATGACGTGCATACAATATTAATAAGGTAAACATAGAACGCATTACGCACCCACACATTTAAACTAAAACCGAAAATTAACACAACAACATTAGCATAATTGTAAGACTAAACGGACAAAAAAATAAAAAATTGCACGCCGTGAGTGCGACAAATAGGTTACCACTCAGCATGATGCTGTGCTATCGGGAATCCACAGAACAGCGCTGATTTTCAGTGGTCACCTTTGAAAACGTACGGAAGCCAATACAGCGATATTTGATTAAATGAGAATGTAACTAAAATAAAACAGATAGGACTTAGAGTATACCAATAATTAGCATAAAAAACAAAAACATTTCAAATAAAAAATAAAGGTACAATAGGATACCGACTGCAGGCTGAACAAAACAAACATAATAACAAAGACATGATGGGTTTTACTGCCTCTGTTGCCAGCAACAGAGGCATTGATGGACGAACGTGTAAATGTGACACGAGGTGAAACCGAGGCACACATACGTAAGTCCATCAATTCCTAGTTGTGGCCAAGGCTACTTTTCTCAACTAATGAGAGGAAATTAGTACAATATTACTTTTCAAAATCAATGATGCACACAAACAACAATGTTTTTTTCATCCCCCCATCTCGGAAAGAGTATTTTTGCTCTTCGATATCTGATTGCAAAAGCTTTTATCCTCTATATTTTAAAATCATTCGCTTGCTCGGACATCAAAATTGAGCAAGCGGTTAAAAAGCAACTTTGCGCTTGTATAACAAATAACTATTCTCGCGTTGAAGAGTTTTTTTTTTCAATAAATCGCTTTCTATTAGTAAGCCAATTCGAAATTTAAAATAAAATAAAACCTGTGTTAAGTTACCCCCTTGATTGCCATGTTTCAGAGTAAAAGATCTTTCCATTTTTAAATAACACGACAGATACGAGTCCTGTTTACTATGTAATTCAGTTGGCCGCTAAACACGGACAGATATGGATTTTCATATAACTTTTGCCGGCCGCTGGTCGCATTTATCGGGCCAGTACACCAATTTCGATTTATTTCGAAGAAGGTTGTCAAAATAATGATCAAACCAAGCATGTTGGAGAAAAGATATTTACTAAGTGCCTCGGAATGCACGTTAAGTGGTTGGTCCACGTTAGCTGTCATTTGTAGATCTTTGACAGTCGCTCGACAGAACCCGTTTGTACGGTGGTCATGCACACACGCCTATGAATGTTCCCACTGCTGGGATACAGGCATCCTCTATATGAGAGGGAAGCAGGTAGTTAGTAGCCTGAATCTATGATTTTTACCAAGGTAAGACTGCTTGTCAGAAATTATCATTGTGGAGTGACCTCCACAATGATAATTTGTCGGTTTGGCTCGGTCACGGTTGGTACGCATTAGTACCAACCAAGCAATTCCGTCTGCGTCACATAAGAGATAAAGAGGTTTAGAGAGACTGTGAGACAACATTAAAAGATAAGCTTTCGGAAACTTTTTTTTGAACTTTTTGGTAGGAAAATATGAAATATAATGGTTGCGCTACTTTAACCGTTTACGCAGCGCACGCAACGGAAGCTCTCAAAAAGAATATTTTTTCCCCTTTTTTGCAACATTTTTCATTGACGCTCCGACAGCTTTCCTCGATAAATGAGATATCCAACACTAAAAGATTTGTTTTTTTGTTTTAATTGTAAAATACTGATATTCAGCTGCATTAGGTTAGACTGGAAGCTGAACACAGTTGGGAAAACGCTACACAGACTGGCCTTGACTGGCGTAAGCAGGTTGCGATTGTGAACAGGAAACAGCAGCAACAGGGTATTATTTTATTTTATTTTACTTATTATTTTTCAATTTATGACATTTTATGTAACGTATTAATTAATTTGAACTTATGACATTTTTTTAGGTATTAATTCCATTTTATTTTCTGTCCGACTCTGTTCGTGGTATTAATTGGATTTTATGAAATGTATACTTAATTATAATTATAAATTTTGCATGCCTGAATTGGTACAATACAGTGGACTGCGCATTCACTTGACATCTGGAAATGTATAAATGTACTGTGTTGAGCAATAAATATTTGAATTTGAATTTGAAAGTTACCGGAACGTTGCGGTCGCTCTACCGGCTGAAAAATATTCTCCCTTCACACATTAAGGCAATGCTTGTACAGTCCCTAATCTTCCCCATGATTGACTATAGTGATGTGTGCTACTATGACCTGAATGCTGAACTACTCAATAAACTTGACTGTCTTCTTAATAACTGCATTCGATTCGTCTTCAATCTCCGCAAGTATGATCAAGTTTTTGCACATCGGTCGTACGCATCCGGCAGCGCAGAGCATTTTTTCTCTTCTTCACATACCCACTTTTCCTTCTTATCTCAATTCTCATTTTCAATATTTATGCTCTGCGCACAGCAAAAATCTTCGTTCTTCCAATAACTGTCTTTTACGTTGTCCTTCTCACCGATCTGGGTGATCTGATTTATAAAATCTTTCTTTTCTGTCCAAGCGGTCTTCCTTTGGAATGCACTCCCCCAGAGTATCAGGACGTTGACTAGTCGTTTCACTTTCAAAGTGAAGGCTCGAGAGCATATTCACAAGAAGTTGGCAGATTCGTCTCAAAACTAAGTTGTTATAGTTTATCTTGTTTATCTCTCTTAAGGACGCGTTCGCAAAATTGATAGGTACAGAATCGAACTACTACATTGACACGGCTCATACACACAAGTGTAGTGCACGACTACTATTCTCGCTACCGAGAAAAGTAAACTTGTGTGTATTGACTCGTGTCAATGTAGTGGTTCGATTGATTCAAGTGAACTCATTTTGATACTTAGAAAGATTCATTTTTTTACGTATTTATTTGGAATAAAATTATGGCACCAACATAAATATTTACGTTTTATATTTTTACGTTTTACCTCGGACTTGATGGAACGACCTGAAGGTGTACTTCGGTGACTGCTACTGGAACTCCTCGACGTGTTGGACTAGGTGAGCCGAGTTTGGGCTTGTTTTGTTAGTTATGATGAGACCTTACCTCCGGACTTGATGGAGCGACCTGAAGGTGTACTTCGGGAACTGCTACTGGAACTCCCTAGACGTGTTGGACTAGGTGAGCCGAGTTTGGGCTTGTTTTGTTAGTTATGATGAGACCTTACCTCCGGACTTGATGGAGCGACCTGAAGGTGTACTTCGGGAACTGCTACTGGAACTCCCTAGACGTGTTGGACTAGGTGAGCCGAGTTTTTGCTTGTTTTGTTAGTTATGATGAGACCTTACCTCCGGACTTGATGGAGCGACCTGAAGGTGTACTTCGGTGACTGCTACTGGAACTCCTAGACGTGTTGGACTAGATGAGCCGAGTTTGGGCTTGTTTTGTTAGTTATGATGAGACCTTACCTCCGGACTTGATGGAGCGACCTGAAGGTGTACTTCGGTGACTGCTACTGGAACTCCTAGACGTGTTGGACTAGATGAGCCGAGTTTGGGCTTGTTTTGTTAGTTATGATGAGACCTTACCTCCGGATTACATGAAGTGACCTGAAGGTGTACTTCGGGAACTGCTACTGGAACTCCTAGACGTGTTGGACCAGATGAGCCGAGTTTGGGCTTGTTTTGTTAGTTATGATGAGACCTTACCTCCGGACTTGATGGAGCGACCTGAAGGTGTACTTCGGTGACTGCTACTGGAACTCCTAGACGTGTTGGACTAGATGAGCCGAGTTTGGGCTTGTTTTGTTAGTTATGATGAGACCTTACCTCCGGACTTGATGGAGCGACCTGAAGGTGTACTTCGGTGACTGCTACTGGAACTCCTAGACGTGTTGGACTAGATGAGCCGAGTTTGGGCTTGTTTTGTTAGTTATGATGAGACCTTACCTCCGGACTTGATGGAGCGACCTGAAGGTGTACTTCGGGAACTGCTACTGGAACTCCTAGACGTGTTGGACTAGGTGAGCTGAGTTTGGGCTTGTTTTGTGAGTAATGATGAGACCTTACCTCCGGACTTGATGGAGCGACCTGAAGGTGTACTTCGGGAACTGCTACTGGAACTCCTAGACGTGTTGGACTAGGTGAGCCGAGTTTGGGCTTGTTTTGTTAGTTATGATGAGACCTTACCTCCGCACTTGATGGAGCGACCTGAAGGTGTACTTCGGGAACTGCTACTGGAACTCCTAGACGTGTTGGACTAGGTGAGCCGAGTTTGGAATTGTTTTGTTAGTTATGATGAGACCTTACCTCCGGACTTGATGGAGCGACCTGAAGGTGTACTTTGGGAACTGCTACTGGAACTCCTCGACGTTTGGACTAGGTGAGCCGAGTTTGGACTTGTTTTGTTAGTTATGATGTGAACTTACCTCCGGACTAGATGGAGCGACCTGAAGGTGTACTTCGGGGACTGCTACTGGAACTCCTCGACATGTTGGGACTAGGTGAGCCGAGTTTGGGTTCGTTTTGTTAGTTATGATGAGACCTTACCTCCGCACTTGATGGAGCGACCTGAAGGTGTACTTCGGGAACTGCTACTGGAACTCCTAGACGTGTTGGACTGGGTGAGCCGAGTTTTTGCTTGTTTTGTTAGTTATGATGAGACCTTACCTCCGGACTTGATGGAGCGACCTGAAGATGTACTTTGGGAACTGCTACTGGAACTCCTCGACGTTTGGACTAGGTGAGCCGAGTTTGGACTTGTTTTGTTAGTTATGATGTGAACATACCTCCGGACTAGATGGAGCGACCTGAAGGTGTACTTCGGGAACTGCTACTGGAACTCCTCGACGTATTGGACTACATGAGCATAACTAACAAAACAAGTCCAAACTCGGCTCACCTAGTCCAAACGTCGAGGAGTTCCAGTAGCAGTTCCCGAAGTACACCTTCAGGTCACTCCATCAAGTCCGGAGGTAAGGTCTCATCGTAACTAACAAAACGAACCCAAACTCGGCTCACCTAGTCCCAACATGTCGAGGAGTTCCAGTAGCAGTCCCCGAAGTACACCTTCAGGTCGCTCCATGAAATCCGGAGGTAAGGTCTCATCATAACTAACAAAACAAGCCCAAACTCGGCTCATCTAGTCCAACACGTCGAGGAGTTCCAGTAGCAGTTCCCGAAGTACACCTTCAGGTCGCTCCATGAAATCCGTAGGTAAGGTCTCATCATAACTAACAAAACAAGCCCAAACTCGGCTCATCTAGTCCAACACGTCTAGGAGTTCCAGTAGCAGTCACCGAAGTACACCTTCAGGTCGCTCCATCAAGTCCGGAGGTAAGGTCTCATCATAACTAACAAAACAAGCCCAAACTCGGCTCATCTAGTCCAACACGTCTAGGAGTTCCAGTAGCAGTCACCGAAGTACACCTTCAGGTCGCTCCATCAAGTCCGGAGGTAAGGTCTCATCATAACTAACAAAACAAGCCCAAACTCGGCTCATCTAGTCCAACACGTCTAGGAGTTCCAGTAGCAGTCACCGAAGTACACCTTCAGGTCGCTCCATCAAGTCCGGAGGTAAGGTCTCATCATAACTAACAAAACAAGCCCAAACTCGGCTCATCTAGTCCAACACGTCGAGGAGTTCCAGTAGCAGTTCCCGAAGTACACCTTCAGGTCGCTCCATGAAATCCGGAGGTAAGGTCTCATCATAACTAACAAAACAAGCCCAAACTCGGCTCATCTAGTCCAACACGTCTAGGAGTTCCAGTAGCAGTCACCGAAGTACACCTTCAGGTCGCTCCATCAAGTCCGGAGGTAAGGTCTCATCATAACTAACAAAACAAGCCCAAACTCGGCTCATCTAGTCCAACACGTCTAGGAGTTCCAGTAGCAGTCACCGAAGTACACCTTCAGGTCGCTCCATCAAGTCCGGAGGTAAGGTCTCATCATAACTAACAAAATCAAAATCAAAATCAAAATCAAAGCATTTATTTCAAGTAGGCCAGTTACAGGCACTTTTGAATTGTCGAAACAAAAATGAACATTTAAAGTTGCTACAGTCCCAGTCACAAGACATAAAAACTGTGAAAGTACTGTAGTTGCCCATTCCCTAGCGTAGATCTCTATGGAGAAGAACGGGCAAGAAACTCCATGGACACTCTTTTAAATCAAAATATTGTTACAAAATCTTGGTTACATCATTCATGTTGAGATGGTATATTATGTGAGAACAATGTAGCAAGATGTGCACGTTAAAAGTGTCCATAGCAAAACAAAAATAAAATACAACTCAAAAACAAAATAATTAATTCAAATAAACCATGGCGACTAAGAGATGACCAGTCACAACTGACAGCGCCCGTTCACGAACATGACGCATGGATCAGCACCATTCAGCTCACCCATTTTGAAGGGAACTAAATGGTCCGACACACGCGCCACCATCAGCGAGACATTTGAGAGAGCATGACATACTCTCAACCGCCAGGGCACATTCAAGTCAAGAACTGCCGTAGGTTTCCAGTGAATGATAGCTTATTAGTACATAGTACTCACACAATATAGGCTATGCGATTATATAATACTAACATGGAATTTATACAATGCAAAGATAAGTACAATCTTCAGCAGCTCCAACAATACCATTTAATGCTATCAATTTTTGCGCCCCTGTCCATGTGGAGCAGGACCAGCATTGAGCCAAGCATTTTTATCAGCGATATAATCGCTCAACTTGTAATATGCTTGTTTACATAGTGTGCGTTTAATGCATGTTTTAAATTTCGTCTCATTCAGTTCAAGAATACTTTGTGGAATTTTATTATAGCATCTCAAACAGTACCCCATGAAAGATGAGTCTACTTTAGCGAGTCTAAAGCCTGGCTGAACTAGTTGGTCCCTATTTCTAGTACTGTAATTGTGTCTGTCACCTCTTTTACCAAAAAGATGCAGATTTTTTCTGACGTACATTATGTTTTCGTAGATGTATTGGCAATGAACCGTCATGATGCCAATATCCTTAAATAGTTCCCTTAGAGAATCGCGCCTACGAAGATTATATATGGCTCTGATGGCTCTTTTCTGCAGGATAAATATTGACTCAATATCAGCAGCCCGTCCCCATAGCAAAATACCGTAAGACATTATACTATGGAAGTAACTAAAATAGACCAGTCTAGCAGTATCTACATCAGTGAATTGACGGATTTTTCTAATGGCATATGCTGCTGAACTTAAGCGCCCCGCAAGCGATGTTAAATGAGAACCCCATTGTAGCCTTGAATCAAGCGTAAGCCCCAGGAAAACAGTTTTCTCTACGAATTCGAGTTTCTCTTTATTCAATATTATCTCACAATCACTACTTTTAACATTCGGTAATGAAAATCTTATGCATTTAGTTTTCTTTTCATTCAATACCAAATTGTTTGCTGTGAACCAATTTTGGACCTGAAGTAGGGCATTATTCACTTCATCTAGATTTTGGGCCCGTCTATTTATCTTAAAAATTAGGGAAGTGTCATCAGCAAATAGCACCATATTTTGTGGTTGGTTTTTCAATAAATAGGGTAGATCATTTATATAGACTAGAAAAAGGAAAGGACCCAATATTGACCCTTGCGGAACCCCCATTTTTACTTTCAAACCCTGTGAATTGACACCATTTATTTGAACATGTTGTTTTCTATCGCTCAAATAAGATTTTAGCAGGCTAAGAGCAAGTTTACCCAGTCCGTAATGCTCCAGTTTCAAAAGTAATGTGTCGTGATTTACGCAATCAAAAGCTTTGGAGAGATCACAGAAAATTCCTATTGCGTCTTGGGACTCTTCCCACGCAGCAAATATGTGCTTTAATAGGGTTACACCGGCGTCAGTTGTACAACGTCCCTTGGTGAAACCATACTGTTGATCATGTAAGATTCTGTTGGTGTTAAAATGATAGAGCATTTGATTAAGAATTACTTTTTCAAAAACCTTGCTAAAAACTGGTAACACGGATACAGGTCTATAATTATTGGCATCTTTACTGTCCCCGGATTTGAAAAGAGGTATGACTTTACTGTATTTCATTAAATCAGGGAACACTCCTTGGTCTACACATGAATTAAAAATTAAAGCTAAGTACGGGGCTATGTGTTGTAAGTGTAACGCTGGCCATCTAGAGAATAGACTTTATATTCAAATGTGAAAGCTGGTGTTTGTTCTGTTTGTCACTCGGCAACTATTTTTCTTGTACATATGTCATGTGTAATTTTTATAATAATATATATTAAATATTTCACTTCTTTCCAACTGTGTTTATTACTCTACTCTGCAATAACAACAACAGGTTATGTGCTACATGTGTGAAGTGTAAATATTTTGTGAAAATTAAATATATTATTTTACTCGAAATATGGATGAGTATACTAATTCGAAAGTTACGATGGAAAAGCTGAAAGGTACCATCAACTATCGCGATTGGGCATTTCAAATGCAAAATATACTTATATTCGAGGATTTGTGGCAATGTATTACTGGAAAATACGAAAACTCAGGTGAGAACGCTAACAAATTAGCTCGTAGAGAGGAGAAAGCTCGAGCGAGGCTATGTTTGAGTGTTGAAAAATCGTGCTATTCTCACATTGTGCAGGCGAAAACTGCAAAGGATGTATGGGATGCCTTGCAGAAGGCTTACGATGACACCGGGTTGCATAGGAGATTGTCGTGTCTGCGAACTTTATGCTCTATTAAGCTAGAACAATTCGATAGCATGGAGATTTATGTCAACGAGATCTTGTCACTTGCTGAACAACTCAGTAGTATGAAGAAACCACTTGATGATGAATTTCTGGCTGCTATTATGCTCCAAGGGTTGCCTCAAGATTATGACCCAATGATTATGGCTCTTGAGCATTCTAGTATAGACATAACTACAGATATGGTAAAAACAAAACTTCTTCAAGATAAGAGATGGAAAGGGAGCACCGCTGATAATGGCGATGGCTGCTTATTTACACGGAATCGTAGTAATGAAAAGGCTGGCTCTCGAGGCGAGAAGAAAAATGCCTCAAGTACATCAAAACACGCTAGTACCTCGTCAAGTACGAACAAGTTGTGGTGTTGGAAGTGTCGTTCTAAAGGACATGTCAAGAAGGATTGTCCTCAATTGGACAGTAATGGAGCGACGTCAACTTCCATGGTGTTGTCTGCACTTAACACTGACAGTTCGTGGATCATTGATTCTGGAGCGACAGATAATATGTCAGGACGCCAAGAATGGTTTCAAGCTCTGGATGAGTCGTCGACTAAGGAGGTTTGTGTTGCTGACGGCAAGAAGTTAGATGTGAATGGGAAAGGTGACGTACATTTTACGGTTAACTCTCGTGGACATACGATAGATACTACTTTAAAAGATGTAATGCTTGTACCTGACCTTACTGTTAATTTAATATCTGTATCTACTCTTGCAGAAAAGGGATTTAAATTTATTTTTGATAAAAATGGATGTAACATATTTAAAACTGGTAAATTAGTTATACATGCTAGGAAAGTTGGGAGAGTTTACAGGCTCGATTCTGTGGGTAAAGTCAATCTGACAACGTCATCTACGTCTAAGGATATGATGTTATGGCATCAACGTTTAGCTCATATTAATTTTGACAGCTTGGCATCCCTTAGGAAGGTAGCTAATGATATTGACTTTCAGGTTACTACTCAGAAGAAAGTTTGTGATGTGTGTCTTAAGGGTAAGCAATCCCGCGCTCCCTTTGTGACCAATCATAACAAACAGATGGCCGAGGCGCGGCTGGCGCTCATTCATAGTGACGTCTTGGGGCCGATGCCGACTACTTCTCTCGGAGGCAAGCGCTACGTCCTCACGTTTCTAGACGACTACTCCAGGAAGGTGTTCGTCTATCCCATTGCAAAGAAGAGTGAAGTGTGTAAGTACACTAAAGATTTTATTAGACTGGTAGAGAATCAGTGTAGTGCAAAAGTCAAGGTAATGAGAACAGATAATGGCTCTGAGTACGTTAATGCTGAGTTGACGGACTTTCTTAAAAAGAAAGGCATTGTACATCAGCTAACGGTACCATATTCTAGTCAGCAGAATGGATCCGCCGAGCGCCTGAATCGTTCTTTACTTGACAAGGTCAGATGTCTACTGTATAACGCAAATCTCGATGACAAGATGTGGGCAGAGGCTGTAAACACTGCGGCGTTTCTGATCAACAGATCGCCAAGCTCGAGACTTTCTGGTAGATTACCAGAGGAAGTGTGGAGTGGTAAGAAAGTGAGCCTTAAAAATCTGCGTGTCTTTGGTTGCGAGGCATTTGCTCATGTAGATGACTGTAAACGTAAAAAGTTAGACCCCAAAAGTAGAAGGCTAATCTTTTTAGGTTACTGTGATAACGTCAAAGGATATCGTTTGTTCAACCCTGATGACAATAAGATCGTTGTATCACGTGATGTAGTGTTCAACGAATCTGTGTTTCCAGGGAGAAAATCTAAAATAGGGCCAAAACGTGTGTTTGAACCTATTTATCTTACAGGAGGTGATGATGAGAGGGAGATGCTGGAGACTACGTCGGTTGAGGCGGAGCCAGATACAGTTCCTGCAGAATCACCAAATCATCCTGTTGAGTTGGAGTGTGAACGCGAGGCTAGTAAAGATTCGGTAACGTCGCCTGAATTGGCACCAGAGTCTACTAGTACACGATATAACCTACGTCCACGTATGCCTAAGACAACCTGTAACATAACTAACGTGTGTAATGTGACAGAGCCCATAGAGCCACGTACTGTCAAAGAAGCTTTGAAATGTGAAGATAAAGAGTTATGGCAGAAGGCCATGAAAGAGGAAATCGATTCTTTTGTCTTACACGGAGCTTGGGAGCTTACTGATAAACCGATTGACAAGAACGTCGTTAAAAATAAGTGGATTTTTACCCTTAAACGAGACTCGGATGGGAACATTACACGTTATAAGGCAAGGTTGGTAGCTAAAGGCTTTACTCAAAGATATGGTGAAGATTTCCAAGAAACTTTTTCACCGGTCGTTCGTCATTGTTCTATACGATTGTTGCTATCTCTGGCAGTAGAAATGAAACTTAAAATTGATCATTTGGACGTGCAGACAGCATTCCTGAATGGAGATTTGCAGGAGGAGATCTTTATGCAACAACCGGAAGGTTTCATATGCCCTGGGAGTGAGAACAAAGTCTATAGATTACGAAAGGCTATTTATGGGTTGAAGCAAGCATCGCGATCCTGGTACCAAAAGGTAAAAGATGTCTTACTTTCTTTGGGATACAGACAGTGTAAACAAGAGGACTGCATCTTCACTAAGAGATCAGGTGCGTCGATTGTTTTTATCGCTCTGTATGTTGACGATTTTTTCGTGTTCTATAATGATAAACGTCTGGCTGAGACGTTAAAAAGTTCTTTGTTAAATGTTTTTAAACTCAAAGACTTAGGCCCGGTACGAAACATGTTAGGTATAAAGGTAGAACGTGATGCAACTTCCATCAAACTTAGTCAGGAAAAGCGGATTGACAATATGTTAGATCGTTTTGGCATGACAGACTGTAAGCCTGTAAAGTCTCCCATGATAACTAATGTTAGTTCGATCATTGAGAGTTCTAATAATGTTACAAATAACGTTATAACAAAGTTTCCGTATCAAGAGTTGATTGGTAGTCTTATGTATTTATGTGTAACTACGCGACCTGACATTTCGTTTGCCGTGTCATATTTAAGTAAATTTAACAGTTGTTATACGGAATTCCATTGGAATCAAGCTAAGCGTGTACTGCGATATCTTAAAGGTACTAAGCAAAAGGCTTTGGTATTTAAGAAGTCGAATGTAGTTCCCGTTCTTGAGGGTTATTCTGACGCAGATTGGGCGGCAGATCCTGACCGTAAGTCGTACACGGGGTATGTGTTTAAATACGGCGGTAATTCGGTATCTTGGGGTAGCTATAAACAGTCTTGCATATCGCTTTCGTCCACCGAGGCGGAGTATTGCAGCTTGAGCGAAGCGAGTAGAGAAGCGGTGTTCCTACAAGCTTTAATTAAAGAATTGCTAATGACGACTAGTTGTAAAATAGTAATGTATTGTGACAATCAATCTGCTATACAGCTTGCTATCAATCACACTCATCACAGACGGAGCAAGCATATAGAAATAAGATTTCATTACGTTAGAGATATGATAGATAGGTTTAACGTAGAAATTGTATACATCCCTACGGATGAGATGTTAGCAGATGTGTTCACTAAGCCCCTGGGCTGTGTCAAGCACGAGGTGTTCACTCGTCAGCTTGGTGTGGCATGAAGCTATCATGATGCCCACGTTATGGGGGTGTGTTGTAAGTGTAACGCTGGCCATCTAGAGAATAGACTTTATATTCAAATGTGAAAGCTGGTGTTTGTTCTGTTTGTCACTCGGCAACTATTTTTCTTGTACATATGTCATGTGTAATTTTTATAATAATATATATTAAATATTTCACTTCTTTCCAACTGTGTTTATTACTCTACTCTGCAATAACAACAACACTATGGTCTCAAGTATAGATGTACAAACTTTGATAGACATTCCCCATAGATCTTCGGTCAGTTTGATTTTAATTTGCCGGAAAGCTTTAATAACTGTCATAGGGTTAATGTGTTTAAATTTAAATTCAGTCAGGCAGCCAAACACATTCGCCTTTAATAAGCCAATTGCGGTTTCAGGTGAGGAATTAAGGGCCTCCGTAGTTTTTATTGGTATATCGGTAAAGAAATTTACAAATTCTTGAGCTACTTCCTGATTAGAGCTTTTAGGACCACATGCTGTATCTAATGTAAAGCTATTATTACGTATTTTCTTTCTATTAGTCTCATTATTTATGACTTTCCAAACGGTCTTTATCTTATTTTCTGCTGTTTTGATCTTGTTGCTAATGTGCAGGGCTTTAGCAACCTTGCAAGTATTTCTAAAAATCTTTGAATACTTAGCAACATACTTGCTAAAAGTTTCTGTATTTATAAAAGGCTTAAGGCTGTAAAGCTCAAATAGTCTTTCCCTGCTTTTTCTGATACCTCTAGTTGCCCAATCACTAAATATAAATTTAGGGCAAATACTCTTTGTCTTCTTTTCAAAAGTTTTGTTGAATTCCGTGTGAACTAATGAAAAGAAACGGTCATACAATTGATTTATATTAATATCCTCTTGGCTCATTTCACTTAACTTGTTCTGTAGGGAAATATTAAACCTATTTAATTTGCAAGAAGTTATAGGTCTAAATTTAATCTGAACATTTTGTATTGGAGTTTTACACTTAAAAGTTACAGTTTGTCCGCTATGGTCAGACGGCAAACAATTTACTATGGCTTTATCTAAATAATCACAATTGCAGAAAACATTATCTATACAAGTAGCAGAAGATGAAGTTACTCTAGTAGGTTCTATAAAAGTGTTGGTCAAGTCAAATGACTTAAAAAGATTTAATAAACGACTGCTATTTGGATTCTCTTCTAAAATATTGATATTGAAATCACCACAAATAATTGTAGACTTATTACTGGCTGCAAGTTTTGCCAGGACATCTTCCATTATTGATTCGAATAAGGAAAAGTTTTGATAGTTTGGGGGTCTGTACACACACACAACTACTTGCTTATCTAGCTCAACACAGGACAGTTCGACGCAATGTTCAACCGAGAGACCTACTATGTCATTACGTTGCTTATATTTAAAACTATTTTTTATTAATATTAGGGAACCTCCACGAAGCATAGTTTTACGGTTAAAGCAGCTACCCACCATATAGTTCTCATAATTAATAAGCATTTGGTAATCCTTTAGCCAATGTTCAGTAAAACAAATAATGTCAAACTTACTACTTTCTAAAAACAATTCAATTTCTAATAATTTGGAAGAAATGCCTTGGATATTTTGGTGGAATAATTTTAAGGTGTTCTGCTGAGGCCCTTTTTTACTGACTAATTGAGTGCAAGAAGATACCTTGTTGTTGGTAGGATTAACAATAATATTGTTAATGGTACCTTCTGTTGTCTCACTTTCTAGTTTAAATTAATATATGGAGTGAGGCCGGAGACTCCCGTGCCATCCTCTGACAACAAGACCCTATCACTAATAAACCCTAATTGAGAATTTTCCACGGCAAAACAAGCCCAAACTCGGCTCATCTGGTCCAACACGTCTAGGAGTTCCAGTAGCAGTTCCCGAAGTACACCTTCAGGTCACTCCATGAAATCCGGAGGTAAGGTCTCATCATAACTAACAAAACAAGCCCAAACTCGGCTCATCTAGTCCAACACGTCTAGGAGTTCCAGTAGCAGTCACCGAAGTACACCTTCAGGTGGCTCCATCAAGTCCGGAGGTAAGGTCTCATCATAACTAACAAAACAAGCCCAAACTCGGCTAATCTAGTCCAACACGTCTAGGAGTTCCAGTAGCAGTCACCGAAGTACACCTTCAGGTCGCTCCATCAAGTCCGGAGGTAAGGTCTCATCATAACTAACAAAACAAGCCCAAACTCGGCTCATCTAGTCCAACACGTCGAGGAGTTCCAGTAGCAGTCACCGAAGTACACCTTCATCAGGTCGCTCCATCGAGTCCAGGACGATTAGGCATATAATTATAAACCCTACTTACATACTTTTTTATAGCAAAATGAAATAGAATGAAAATCTTACGAGTACCTTGTCAAGTATCAAATTCGGTTTGTCGAATATTTTGTGTTTTTACAGCGATCTTTTTCAACTCGAGCCGCTCTAAACAGGCGATACATGTCCACTCTCGACGGGGGCCGCGCTCGGACTAAAGTTTCATTCCAAGTGCTTGTGCAATAAATCAAGACGGGTATAGAAATAAAATAACCCTTAATGCAATCGATTAAGATTCATCCAGAATAGCAAAATATGTGAAAAAATAAGTTTCGGTTTTCATTTTTTCTGCGACTATTTAAAGCATTTAGATGAAAAAAAAAACTAACATTAAACATTGAATATGTTAGCCTACATATAGTATTTTTAAAAGTAGTCAAATATGATAATAATAGCACAAAAAATGTACCTAAACTCAACCCGGTATCGTTAAATTTGTGGAAAATGGCAACGAAAGATCGATTTTACATTGTAAAAAAGTAAAATTTTCAATTATAAAGTACCGTTAATTTGAAGATGAAGAACCAATCTATACGATGTAGTTATTGGTTATATTGAATTTTGTTTTATTATGCTATAAAATGTACCGAAAAACAGCATAATTTTGCCTGATATGCAAACGCGCCCTTAACTTTATATTTTTTGTTGTATGTACGAGTATGTATGTATTTATGCTTACTTATTATAGTTATAAATAATTTCTAGTCTTTTTTTCTGTTATTGCACCTACTGTGTATTATCTCTGCATCACCGTAGAAAATGCCTAAGGCATTAAGAGGCCTGCGAAGCATGCGAGTTTCATATAAACGTAATACCAAAATAGTTTGTAAATCAAACATATTCTCAAGGTAGTGTGTATTTATTTTGAAATTATTCGTAAACCAAACATTACCTATCTTAAGAAAGTGTGTATTTATTTCGATTGGATTACATAATATCTAGGTTCCCAAATAAATATTTTGAATGGAAATTGATTTAAACAAGAGTTATGAGAGAAATAAGTTTTCTATAGAAATTTTAAATTCCTCATATCTCGTCTAAATAGCATTGTCCTTTCAAAATATTTATTTGGGAACCTAGATATTATGTAATCCAATCGAAATAAATACACACTTTCTTAAGATAGGTAATGTTTGGTTTACGAATAATTTTGGTATTACGTTTGTATGAACGACGCACGCTCCGCCGGCCCCTTAAGTTCGCCCTTTGTACAGATTTAAAGTTTTAATAAATAAATAAACGACTTATATTAGAAAGTGATTTTTCAGTAGGGGCGGTTTTTTTGTGAATTAGAGTATTTTACACAATATTTTTTTTTAAAGTATAGGATGTTAGTAAAGACGAACCAAGTTATCGATACTAAAGAAAGAGAAAAAGACTGTGTCCTGACTGTACAAATTGGCAACCCCTAAAATCACAGAATCCATTGTCGATTCGATACCTTAATTTAAGCTTATCTGAGCGCAGCAATAAGTATTTCCTAAGCTTAAAACGTTGATCAACAACGACAAAAAACTTCCTTCAAAGTGAGCGTGAAATAAAAATTGCCCAGAGCAAGAAAAGCTAATGAAACTTCAACGTAAAATTGCCTATTACCAGGGTATAATGTCCGCCAAGAATTTCGCTCATACTCCAGAGTTAAGTACTTAATAATTCCTTTAAGGAAATGTTTTCAAACGGTGTACCTTTTAGTTAAATAGTTTTCTGAGAAGTAGGTACGGGGTCCCGGGTGTCACTTTAAGGATTGGTACAAGTAATAAACTTCAGCGGGCAATACCATTTTTAATAAAAATTTGATTATTGTTTGGGAGGGAACGTTTATTAAAATAATGGGATTATTTTCAGATGATTATTTAATGACGATAGACTATGACTGATTTGAATCTATATAATACGCAGAAAGCTTTTAAGCTACGTTGTAAACGATAAAAAAACTAGAGCACCACCATAATCTAGGTTTTTAACGAATTTTAATGTCCGTAAATCTTCCTATACAAAGAGAAACTCCCACCCGTCTAAAACTAATGAAAACATATTTGCCTTTGAAGAGTCAGAGTTCTAGTCGAAGCTCATCTAAAGCAGTAATTGATACGACAAAACAGAAGGGAAGAAACCATTGCCATAAAGCTACAAGTCAAAATTTCACATCTTAACATGGTCGTCCTACGCTTCTTGCACAGTCCGCGTCATAGTCGCGAAGTTTGTAATGTCATTTCGTACTTGAAACTCCGCTTTGTGAGCGGAGTCGCCATTTAGATACTACTGTTACTGGATGCGACGCGGCGACGGCACGCGGCGCGCCGCTGTCTGTATGTGTCGCTTGTTATCAATGTCATCGGGGGGATGGGGACGCGCTTTGTGGTCGAATACGTTTGTACACATCAGGTACATACGCATTGTAGTGGTTTTCCAATACGCGTTATTGCTTGGCGTGCTGTGATCCTGGTCGGTTGATTCCTGAGTCCATGATGGTTACAGGATTTTCCTTTTGTTCGGCAAGCCTGCGTTTGGAATAGGGTAGACAACAAAAAAAACTATTAGTCCGTCAGTTAGATTATCAAAAAATATTTGACCCGTATTTTTTTTTTTTGTAGACGTAAACCAAAATTGACGAAGATACAATGCTTTTTTTTTCTCAATACGTCATGCCTTGGTATATTTTTAGTGAGTTTTGACGTCACGAGCCTCCGAGTTTTGAAGCGTTTTATCTTTGTATCTGATTTTCGAAAACAAAAAACACGTGATATTTGATACTATCGTCATGCCTATTATAACAGACTCGATGATTAGGAACATCTACTTTCAAAGTTTCCACCATTCAGTGTATGTGGTTCTCCCAACCATGCCACACTTGCTGGAGTGTGTTCAGTGTACTATTTTAGAGGACTATAAGAAACGTTACTATCGGTACTGAGGTAGGTCATTACAGTCACGATTGTAGCATGACACACATAACATCACTCCTGTAATCTCCAAAGGATTAAGCAGAGGTATATATAATAATCTAATTCATGTAATAAGGAGCGAACCTATTGACAACAGGGCGCAAATCCAAACTCCGTACCAATTGTAGAGTTTCTTATTATTTCTATTTGAAACTACAAACGTTTTCAAATATACCATATAATGTCATACAAGTGCCTTTAATCTTGCACTTTATCATACAAGCGACCACTTCATCTCTTTTCCTTCGCATTCAGGACCGCAAAGCTGATCACATGAACGCTTATTCAGATATTTCCTTTATCCGGACGCAAGTGTCGTGGTATACGTGTGTTGCGAGCTCAATTCGACCCAGAGGGTTCGCCCGGCCGCCGCCCGGCCGCCCGTTCAGCCGCTGAAGGGCTTCGACAAGCGATCTCGGGCTTACTTGATTTATTTCATACCCTCTCTCGCAATAAAACGGCTGAATTTCGAGATATATCCCCTTTTTTGATGATTCTGCGGTTTCACGTCTTTGTTGGTGATTGGCATTTGATCTTTAACAGTTTTAAGAGCTTTTTATTGGAGTTCGTTTTCTGTTTTATTGGGTGTATGAATGAATATTTCAGTGTCGGTGATCTATAAGTTTGAACCCACAACTTTGCATTTAGCATAACGGTGAAAGAAAACATCATAACGGAACAGGTTATATATACGAGTAGTTTTGTCCAGGAATGAGACATAAAGGTATATGTGACATCCACCAACGCGAGCGGTTCGTGGTTTACGATTCTTTCACAGATTGAAATCCTATGCCTACTGAGTCACGGGATTTCAATCTGTATGAGAACGTAATATAAGGTTGATAATGCAAGGACCTTCTACGAAACCGTCAACCAAGAATTCTGTGTATGAAAATAAGAACCAAATAACGCAAAAAAATTTTGTTAGTTTTTTTGGGATGAAAAATAAAGTTTTACAGTAAAAACTCAATATAACGCACATACACATACACACAATGCTTTTAAAAAAAGCTTGTGTTAAAGTTGGAACTTTGACTAGATGTCAAAGTACACCTTCGTATAATAGAAGATTTCAAAGCATAGTTCAGAACAAAAACAAAATGCCTTAAAGCTTCATTATTGGTATTTTTACACCCTTGATGTAAGTCGAAGCTGACCCTTCACGGCTCGTAACATTATTTAGTCGTAAGCAGATAGGGTGACCCTCTGTCCGCATAGGTGTTGTGGTTTGTATAGATGGTTTAGTGGTTAACGCCCTATTAAGCTCTAAAACCCCCGTGGACTAGTTTGTTACGTTTTCGGTCTCAGTTGTAACATACTTTGATAGTCGTTGTTGGTAAAAAATAGTGTGAAGTTTGAAATTCGATCTAGCTGAACGTATAGGTATTTGCCTTCTGACGTTGCGTCACGTGAAGACGACGACGTCGTTTGACGACGCGTAGATTTAGTACAAAAAAAGAAACTAATAAGTCCGTCAGATAGAATTCCAAAATATATTTTACACGTGTATTTTCTTTTTTCAGGTCGACGGTGACGAATCCGCGGGATGCAAGTCGCACGGGACCGGTTAATGTGGCGACACTTGAGAGAGGCCTATGTCCAGCAGTGGACGTCTTTCGGTTGAAATGATGGTGATGATGAAGTGACGTCACAAGCTGCCACTCATGATCTTTGATGCGTTTTATCTTCGTATTTTTAAATATTTGATTAAACAAAAAACACGTAGGTATACAATAGTTTTCGATAATATAGCTGACAGAAGAAGCTGAATTAGTCAATTTTAGTCAGGATCATCCCCCTGTTGTATGGTAGAGCTCGGATGGAAGTCGCTTTTGTGGAAATCTGAGATCTGCATGTCAGGCTAGACTGGCAGCTGACGTGAAACATATGTCGGGAGAAGGCTAGGGTACCGCTGATCTCCTAGAGCTTTGTTACATGATCAATACATAACATAACACCAGTATTCATTGAAGATGTAAACATATACATCACGCTTGTATAACAGAAGGATTAGGCAAAGGTGTCTCTAATCTAATAGTACATTCACATTTCGTTAGTTATGTTTTATCACATTTTTTCTTCTATTTGAGTGTTCGAAGAATCTAAGGTCCATGTTCACCGAAAAGATAATGGTCTGATTATCTCAAAACAGCCGTCACTGTGACATGTTCCCATACAAAAGTGTGTTACAAACAGCTGTTTTTAGATAATCAGATCGTCATCTTTTTGGTGAACATGGACATAAACCTCTCTAGTTTAGCTATGGCCCCAAAATTAAAAATAAATGTGCCCGAGAAAGTTTGATTATTTCTCTTGAGAGAGTTCTAAGTAAATATCACAATTTTTCTTGTATTTGACTCTTCAAAAACTCAAATGAAAGAAAAATTTTGAATAAGGGACGAGCCTATTGCTATCAACCGGGCTCAAATCCAGACTCCTTGTCTGCTACTGAAAAACACCGAATGGAAAAATCGAATAACGCTTGCCCCGATCTGGGAATCGAACCCTCGTGCTCAAAAGTCCCGCTGCGACCACTAGACCCTACGACTGAAAGAGTCAGTTTCATTGATGAATTAATTTTAACATTAATAAATCTATACTTCTATACTATATATAATATTATAAAGCAGAAGAGTTTGTTTGTTTGTTTGGTTGAACGCGCTGATCTCAGGAACTACTGGCTCGAATTGAAAAATTATTTTTGCGTTGGATAGTCCATTTATCGAGGAAGGTTATAAGGTATAGTACATCACGCTATGATCAATAGGAGCGGAGCAGCAATAAGAAATGTTGCAAGCGGGAAAAAAGCTTCCGTTGAGCAGGCGATGCGTCGCGATATCAAAACTTCACGCGAACGAAGTCGCGGGCTAAGAAGCTAGTGTAAGAATAAAGAGTCAAATTGAAAACCGAGTCTGTTTCGTGCACAAACTTCAGACTGATACTGAGAACTTCTTGCTACTGAAAAACTCAATTACGCTTTCCCTATGGATCGAGGACATCTCGTTTACTGGTCGCCTTTCGATCATCAGACCTACCTAGAAACTATAAGGAGGTACTCGTATTAATAATAGCATTTTTTTTGTACGTGTAACGTTAAATGCGCAAAACCTCAGACACCCCAAATGATTTTTGATTCAGTTGACCTAATTCTTAAGGTTTTATGTGCTGTTTTAGTTTTACTGACAATTCGATTTAATGGCAAGAACTATTATTATTCCGCGTTTGAGAAAATTTAAATTAGACGACAACCATTTGTGTTTGAATGTTTACCTATTTTGGTGGGTTTGCGCACGTGATGGTTGACCTAATAATAAACAGACAGTGCAACATCTTTACAGAAGATATTTTGAAAAATGTGACACATATTAAAAAAAAGTGGTTCAATTGATTCTGCTCGTGATTCTGATCAAACTATTTTCAGGTTTTGCGCATTTAACGTTACACGTTGTACATTAATTTATTTTATTTTAATAACATGTGTATTTATGTCAATGTAAGTAAGTTCTCGTGAATAAGTAGTTATTTTTTTAGACATTGTTTTGTACCCTATCACGTAAGTCTTCCTATTTAACCCAATGGTTGACTGGTAGAGACTGCCTTGTCGCATTAAGTAAATAAAAAAATAAAAAAAGCGGCCAAGTGCGAGTCGGACTCACACATGAAGGGTTCCGCGGCAGCGAGTAACATAATGTAAAAGATGACGTATTTAAAAAAAACAACTCACTAGATCTCGTTCAAACCAATTTTCGGTGGGAGTTTATATGGTAATATACATCAAGTATTTTTTTTAATTGTATCATTCTCGTATTTTAGAAGTTACAGGGGGGAGGGACACACACATTTTTCCACTTTGGAAGGGTCTCTTGCTCAAACTATTCAGTTTAGAAAAAAATGTCAGTATAAACCTCAATATCATTTTTAAAGACCTATCCATAGATAGAAAATACGTATGGGTTTGATGAAAAAAAAAATTGAGTTTCAGTTCTAAGTATGCGGACCCCCAAAATTTATTGATTTTTTCCTATTCTTGTGTGAAAATCTTAATGCGGTTCACAAAATACATCTACTTACCAAGTTTCAACAGCCTAGTTCTCATAGTTTCGGAAAAAAGTCTGTGGCATACGGACGGACAGACAGACAGACAGACATTACGAATCTATAAGGGTTCCGTTTTTTGCCATTTGGCAACGGAACACTAAAAACTGTGCCACTATTATACATGAAATTTAAATAAATAAATATTAATAACAAAACAGTAAAGAACCTCAAGAAACATCTATTCACTCCTCAAAAGCTTAGAGAAACCCAAAGCCATGATCACACACGTCCGTTCACATAAAGCAGAAGCGAAGGAAGTGAAAACGGTGTAAATTATTGGCGGCATAACCGACAGGCGCAGGCTACAACTTTGAGTCGTCACTACTTCACAACTAGTTTAGTGGTGGGACACACGGTGACGTCGGTTGACGGCGTTTTTAAATAAGGATGTTTTTCTAAGTCCAATTGTGGCGGCACCGACTTACGAACAGTAAGTCGTAGGTTCGAATCCAGGCATTACACCTGCTCTCCGCTTACATCACCGCTGCTCTCAAAACGTTTAAGGAAAACATCGTGAGGAAACTGGGATGCGAAACAAACAATTTGAAGATAATTATGCGACATCTATGTATAATAATCCGCGAGTGAATATAATACGCACTGGGCCCGCGTGGTGGATTATAGCCCATTCCCTCTCATTGAGAGGAGGAAGGCCTGTGTCCCAGCAGTGGGAACATTAATAGGTGGTGATGATGACTTGAATTGAGGAATGCGGTTATGTGGGAACGTTGCGGGTTAATAAAATATATAGGGACAAAATCCTTAGATGGTTCTGTGATTATAAATAAATAATAAATAAATATTGCTGGACATTACACAGCGCCGTCTAGTGCCACACTAAGCAAGGCTTGTGTCGTGGTCACTAGACAGTTGATATACTACATATTATTATACTTTTTGTTTGTAAATACATACTTATTATACATATAATACAACATACAATATAAGAAAATGAATAAGGCGACTATATTATAAGGTATTTACAATAATTAAGGCAGTCCGCAGATGTGGGGATGATAAGGGGACACAATAGAAAGATAAATACACTGAACTCACTGGTGTAGTTCTTCAGAAAGGTCGGGTCGGTGCGTAGTACTCGCAAATGACGTGCTTGTATGAGCAGATGTATGAACGTTGTCAAAGTCTGCAAAATTCAGAAGAAAATATTGACGGCTGTTGCCTTTTTCATACAGTAACAGCAAACGCAGTTGTGTTGATGCGGTCTGTTGTTGGTATTGGGCGGTTATGATATTCTGGTTTGCGGTTGCGGTCGCTTTGGGGATTGTACCACAAATATGGCACTTTGAACTTAGAAAATAATTTTTTCACACGTTTGCTTGACGCTGGTGATATGTGACGACGTTCTACTTCATTATAAAAGCAGTGTCCTGTTTTTGTTATATGCACGACAAAGTGAATAACCCCACCAATTTATACTCTGTGGAAAACTAACGCGATTGCTACGTTCTATTTCTAAAGTGTGCTTAAAATAACTCCATCAGGAGAAGTTTCTGCGCAGAAACCACTTAGAGTATCACGATCTTCAGAAATAGACCAGCTTAAGACTACAAAAAACCACACACGAATAATTTCGAAAGCACACATCATAGTAAATTCTACACGCCTCCCGTTTGTGTAATCACGAACCCGTATGTCCCAAATTCCGTACTCCAACCAATCTTCCATCCAGAAATAGAAAAGTAGCCTTTATACCTTGAACTTAAGAGTCTTAGTATCTGCAGTGGATAACATTGTCGCTTTATAAGATTGCTCTATCGAGTTGGAGGTCCCACTTCAGGGAATTTGGGATGCGGTTTCAAGAACTTCATCTTCATATTGTTAGTCGAAGGCATTTAGAGATCCAAAATGTTCGATTATGTGGATAATATCGCTATCCTGTTGCTATGGGGTTTTGTCTTGTCTATTTCATGCCTCTATGCATAGGATTTTGACGGGAAATGGGAGTCAAGTGTTCCGCGAAAACGGTTTTGTATGAGGTGATATTAATTTGCTGCTCGCTTTGATTTTATATTAATGGAAACTTCGACATAACTATGTAATCTGTATTTCCCTGAAACTTGTTGAAGGATGCTTCCTCATAAGACGCATTGGTGTCTTCAACCGTAGGTAGATTCTATCCCGTATCTTCTTGATGAGAATGTGAGTGAGTGATAAGAATATTCACTTGTTTTGGGAGATGGAAACCCATTTTTTTCTGGATTAGCCTTCACTAGATGGAAAGGCATTATTTTGGTTCAGCTACAATTTCACTAATTTACTAATTAAATGGAAATCTTTATAAATTTTAGTGTAAAAGATCGTTTGGTGTTCCAATTAACACAAAAATAGCCTTTAAAACGTTTTAAACGCGAAGTTCTAAGAATCCCACTTTCCATTTTTCTTTGTACTATCGAAATGTTGATAAACCTTATTAGTTTCTTTAAGTACATACTTAAAGAAAATAATGTATTGTTACAATCTGTTTTCTTCCAAATTTCTCAGTATTTTTCGTTTATTATTGTCCAAACCAACGTGAAAGCTACTAGGCACACAATATTTACCTTCTCCGTAAAAAAACCAACTCATATACAAATGCTTGCAAAAAAAACACCCACTAAAAATGTAAGTGCAAAGAAAAGCGGCCAGTTAAACGGGAACAACATTAGCAGTACTGCAGGTGTGGCGTGCATTAGTGGCGGTAAGTGCGTCCGCACTTTGCTGCGGAAGCGCTGATTAATGCCCCGGTTTATACTTTATTTTGCACTGGAGTGTAAATTACACGTTATTAGTCCGACTTTGAATTGGAATTCGCGGAAGCTAGCTAATTGCTAATTAGTTCTTTGGGATTCGGCTACACGGGTATTTTAAATGAAAGAAAGAAGAATTTATTTACTAGCTAGTACTTAAATCTACACTCCATTGAATGTTAAGTCTTGTTTTACTCTTTTCGTAACTCTCGCTTTCCTGTAGCTTTACTTCTCATTGGGTACAATGAAAAGGTTTCACCTATGCGAGCAGCGGTTTCGCAGTGGTGGCGGTCCCGAGTATTTTTATTTTTTATTTTATTTTATACTTTTCGGGAAACTTACAGCTAACAAAAACAATGCTCTTAAATTATACGGATTCGAAGGCCATTTACAAGTTTCCGCAGATAAATACATTCGAAGCAAAAAACAGAAAGAAAATCAACAAAAAAAAAAAAGTGGTTGGTACAAAATCTATATCTATCTATATACATATAATAAAAGAGTAAAAAAGCTGTGTCTGTACATTGAATATATTTAAAAAATAATAATTGAAGCGGGTTTAGAAACAGTAATAGAGCACGAATCCAAAAAAAAAAGTCTGTCTGTTTGTCTGTTTGTCTGTTTATCTGTTTGTCTGTTTGTCTGTTTGTTTGTACACGCTAATCTTCAGAAGTACTGGACGGATTTGAATGATTTTTTTTTTGTTGTATAGGTATTATGTCTGGGCAACATATTGGCTATAATTTATCTTGGAAACCAGAACCGCAATAGACCAGCTAAACTATAAGAGATACAAATATGACACCATAGCAAAAATTGTTTCACGTGATGAGCATTTTCTGCTGAGAGAATAAATTTGAAGATCTGGAACACCTGATGTGGAACTCCAAGAGCCCAGCTACACCATAACAAATATAGGAATGACGTCTTAGCAAAAGTTGTTCAATCTGATGAGCACTCTCTGTTGACTTATAAAAATCGAAGATCTGGGACACCTGTCGTGGAACTCCAATAGCCCAGCTACACCATAACACATATAGGAATGACGTCTTAGCAAAAGTTGTTCAATCTGATAAGCCCTCTCTGTTGACTTATGAAAATCGAAGATCTGGGACACCTGTCGTGGAACTCCAATAGCCCAGCTACACCATAACGCATATAGGAATGACGTCTTAGCAAAAGTTGTTCAATTTGATGAGCACTCTCTGTTAATTTATAAAAATCGAAGATCTGGAACACCTGTTGTGGAACTACAAGAGCCCAGCTACACCATAACACATAGGAATGATGACGTCTTAGCAAAAGTTGTTCGGTCTGATGGGCATTTCCTGTTGACTTATAAAAAATCGAAGATCAGAAACATCTGATGTGAAAATGATTGCAAAGCTATCACTAATTTCACTGTATAATTATAAAATGACAAAAACTGGGAGTACCTCCACGCGGTTAAGGAGGTAACAGTTTAGGACTGATTTTCGATTTTCGATGACGATGGTATATCATTGAAAATTTCACTCTACTGGCCAAAACTCCCATTTATTATTTTATTTTATCGAATAAATATGTCTTCGAGCTTATGTTATTTGAGTGTTTTTGGCATGAAGAGACAGAAGAAGAGCGCCGAACACGCACACAACCAAATATTCATAATATGTTAGAAGGTGAGAGAAAGAATTGCTGGAGTACGACATGAAGAGACAGAAGAAGAGCGCGAAGACTTCGACATTCTCCGAACAGAATGTCGATAACATCTGAAGAATCGGGTGTCTCAAGATATAGCCGTAGGGCATGACGACCTTCCTTGGGTTGATAAGAAACTGAGTTCATTTACGTATACTCCTATGATTGAATAGATACGCCACATATTCCGCCATCGGAGGTATGGTTCAAAATTTTACTTTTTGTGAAGCTGTTAAATGGCAAAAAGAAACAAACGGTATGTGTTGCTCAGGTGGGAAAGATCCATTATTTTCCCGTCCCCGGGCTCTTAGAATTAGACGTTTCAGATCTTCGATTTTGACGAACCCGGTGTCGCTGGCAAAAGCAATAGGATCCGCGTACGAAGTCGCGGGCAGAAGCTAGTACATAATATAAGTTTTGAAAAATACCAACACTATCGAATAATACAAAATTACAAACTACAAACTGAAAAGTTATACAAAAGAGAAAAATAAATTAATAAAAAAAAAACAAACTAAAGGCTACAGTCAGACACAAATTTATGAAAAAGACAAAAAAAAATTATTAAAAAAAAAAAACAAACTAAATAACTACTTATCCATAAAAAAGCTTTTCACCAATAAACGCTTAAGCTGAGAAACACTGGTGTTGAAAATGTCCAAATCATGTTCATTATTAAGTCTGTTAAAACTTATGCACGCACGGATCAGGAACGAATTCTGCCTGTACGCGGACTTGGAGTGAGGGATATGCAACAAAGTGGGTTTGCGAAAAGTTTTGCAATGCGTGACCAATCCTAAACCACCCAACAGCTCAGGGCAATCTATGATTCCATTCGCAATTTTAAATAAATATATCATATCCGCAATGCGTCTGCGCTCATGCAGTGGTAAAATATGGAATCTCCTGCATCGCGCTTCATAATTAGGAGTATATTTCCTAGTTTTGTACTGCAGGAAACGTAGGAACCGCTTTTTTATACCCTCAATTCTGTCAATATAAATATTATAACAAGGGTTCCACACTTGTGAGGCGTATTCCAAGTGGCTGCGGACAAAAGCGCAATACAGGATTTTATACGTTTTAACGTTTTTAAAATCAGCTGACAACCTTAGTATGAATCCAAGTGCTTTAGACGCTTTATTGATAATACTTTCTATGTGAGCATCAAAAAGCAACTTAGAGTCAAACGTGACACTCAGGTCCCTAATAACACTTATCCTATTTATGCTAGTACCATGTAACTTATACTGGAACGTGATTGCATGTGGTTTGCGTGTGTAGGTACTAACAAAACATTTAGAAACGTTAAGTTCGAGTTTATTAAGTAGACAATAATTTTTAAGTTCATCTAGATCCCGCTGTAAACTGAAACAGTCAGAAAATTCTGATATAGGGCATAAAATTTTCATATCGTCAGCGTAAAGAATTATTTTGGAACGGGTAAAGCACGAACCAATGTCATTTATAAAAATAATGAAGAGTAAAGGCCCCAAAAGGGATCCTTGTGGTATTCCTGAAGGTATTTTAACAGTAACAGAACTATATCCATTCAGCACAACTGTCTGACAGCGATTCTCAATATACGACTTAAACCATCTGAATAAATCACCTCTGATACCCATTGCAAGCAGCTTACGCAACAAAACACCGTGGTCTATACGGTCAAATGCCTTGCTGTAGTCAGTATAGACAACATCCACTTGAGAGGGTTCAGCCATGTTAGAGGACAAGTAGTCGGAGCAGACAAGCAAATTTGACACAACAGACCTGTTTTTTAGGAAGCCATGCTGATAGTCATTAAGAGATTGTTTAATGGCGTTATGAACTGAAGCGTAAACAATTTTTTCTAAAACCTTCGCAAATAGACACAGTTTGGATATTGGCCTATAGTTTTCTACATTGTCCTTAGGGCCTTTTTTATGGACGGGGGTAATAAAAGCTGTTTTCCAAACATGCGGCACCACTCCCTCATTAAGAGAACGACGAAATATTAAGGTAAGTGGTAAAGTTAAGCTTTCTGCGCACCTAATTATGAGTATAGCAGGAATACCATCAGGCCCTGCAGATTTATTCACGTCAATAGCCCTCAATAGCTTCAGTACTTCAATTTCGCAGACTTCAACAGAGTTTATATCAGAGGTAGATGTTTGATAAAGACAGTGCATGTCGCTATCCAACTGAGTTACATCGGGAGTAGTGTTCTGGAGAAAGTTAAACTCAAAAACTTCGCTAAACATGTTGCAAATCACATCACCCTGTACCTGACGACCTCTGCCCGTACTTCATAACTGATGGTAAAGTACAAGAAGACTTTTGCTTGCTCTTGACGAAAGACCAGAAAGCTTTAGGCGATTTACTAATATTATTTTCTATTGCCTCAAGGTAACTGTGGTACATTTCTTTTTCCAGTAATTTAGCACGATGTCGCAAAGTTAAAAAAGATTCATAGTCTGATAATTCTCCATATTTCTTAAACTTTGAGTGATATTTAAATTTTTCTTTAAGAATTTTGATGAGAGGGGTTTTATACCAAGGGGGGTAATTAGACATAGATTTGACGGTTTTAGTTGGTATAAAAGTTTCACAAATTTTGTTTAGTCTGACGTACAACAATGACAATGCATCTTCCACTGACCCTTTAGCAAGATCACAGCGCCAGTCGAACGCTTCAAGTTCTTTTATTATCGAAGGAAAATCAGCTGATTGATAGATAAACTTTTTTCTTGGCTGCGATGGGAGCGCATGATACTCAACGAAATTTACTAAAATACTAAGAGCTGTGTGGTGAGGGTCTTCAGGAACAAGAGGGTCAGAGCATTTATCAACAGTTAGGTGATTGTTACAAAAAATTAAGTCTAAGACTCGTTCATTAAGATTCTTATGACCGTTGAATTGGACCAGATCAAACGTGTTCAAGATGTCAAAAAAATCTGTCTGGGCAGAACCGTGAATATTTTCTGGGCGAAAAGAGTATCCATCGTCAGTCAGTTGCCATGTTAAGTTTGGTAAATTAAAATCACCTAAGATAACGAAAGTGTCCGTTAAGTTATTCAATATAATGTCATTTAACTTTGTATAAAAATATGTGAGCTGTGCTGTCAGTGAATACCCTCTGTTTTGCTTGCAAAGATAAATAGTACAAATATGCAATTTATATGATATTACGGGTCTGGAACGCTTCAGAGTCAGAGTAACCCATAGGTCCTCCGCGGACGTGCGCCAGTCACAGCGCTCCTCCGCAATGAGCTCGCGTCGAACAGCAATAAGAACGCCACCACCAAGTGTCTGATTTCTATCTAAGTAGTCTCTGTCACGTCTCCAAACTATGTAACGGTCATCAAATAATTCGCTGTTGTTAAAACCCTCTTTCAGCCACGTCTCTGTTAAACATATAACATCATAGTTACCTGAACACACATTCCTAAAGAAACTTGTCGTTTTTGTCCGCAAGCCACGTACATTTTGGTGATAAATATTAATTGGCATTTTTAAAATGGAAAATAATTAGAATTAAAAGTAACATAAAGAATGCTGGTTCCAGAATTAAATATAACAAATACCAACAGCGTGGCGGGACTAGAATAAGTATGTAATAAGCAAAGTGCAATGTTATTATTTGGTGTAAACTAATGTGGAATGTTATGCAGATTTCATTACTTACCACGGAAATTAAGCAAGATTCCCTAATCTGTCTCTCGTATGAACAGTAAGTCGTGGGCTCGAAGGGCAGGCAGGCGCATTACTTTGTGTAATTTATTTCATCACCGCTGCTCTCTAGACAGTGAACGAAAAACAACGTGAGGAAACCGGCATGTCTTAGAACCAAAAAATTCGAAGAGATGTGAAATCTATCAATCCGAACTGGGCCCGCGTGCGCGATTATAGCCTATTCCCTCTCATAGAGAGGAGGCCGGTGTCCCAGCAGTGGGAACATTAATAGGCTGATGATGATGATGAATGAGTAAATGGATAATACACCGGTTTCTAATGGATTTTACACAGACAGACGTTTTCTATTTATTTCTCGAATTTATGTACGAGTACGCGTTTTGCTGTTGCAACCCCTTTTGGTATAGCCATGTACATCAACTAAGTAATATAGGTATTGATTGCTTGCTGGAGACGATACTGCCGAGCAAACAAAAGCAGGTTTGTTTTGGTTTCCTTGTATCCCAGCCAGGGGAAACATTTCGCTCTTAGAATATTGGAAATGTAGGCGCAAAGGACTACAACTTTGTATCAAAGGTTGAAGGCAACTCAATCCTTTTAGTGTCTGCTGGTAGCCTGGTAACCATTTCCCAGCAGGTGAAACATCGACAGATTGTATTTGTCACAAAAACTTCACCAACCAATTTTTTTTTTACAGAATAAATATCTCCCATAGATATGAATCAAAGAAAACTACTTCCTACTCCAAAAATGTGAATGTAATTTTTTTTATTGGACAAGCCCGCCACTCTACTCGCAAACTTCTGTAATGCCAGAACCAACAGTGGCGACCACCAGAAAAGCGCCGATACTATGAAGCTCGACAAAGTCCCAGAGAATGAATTTCACTGTCTTGGATCCTTTTTTTTACGGATGGAAAATCATCAAATAACTTCTCCCACTCTGGGCTGAGCGAGAGTGTCAGACTTTTACTGACTAAAACCTATCCATGTTCCTTACTCCCCCTTTATGTTCCGGGGCCGCGGTATCTCTTTCGAACAGTCCCGCAGCCCCGGCAGGCTTCGGCCCTTGCGCGCCTCAAAGAGATATCAGCTAAGTGAAAGGGCCCCTTCACTTTGCTGACATCTCTTTGAGGCGACGCCGAGGACTCGACGCCGATGGATACCCCTCCCACCGTCAGTGAGCATCCCGATGGTATCGTATTCCGAGGCTCATGAAAGCACATGGCCTCGGACTTGTGCAATGCCACCTCGAGACCCAGTTGTCGGATCCTCTCAACGACTATCGCAACCCCGCGTGTCATCACTTCGGCCGCCGCCTTGTGCGACCTCCCCTGTGCCAGCACCAGCGTGTCGTCAGCGTACTTTGCTACGCTAGTTTGCACCACCAGGGAGGTCGGCGTGCAGCACCCAGTCGTTACCGATATTAAACAAGGGCGGCCCCAGAACCGATCCCTGTGGGAGACCGCACAGATGTCGTGCAGTCTCGCCGGTTCCATTCTCCGCTGCGACCGGGGTAGATGACGGCTCTGTCTTTCAGGTAGTCCCCGACCACACTACGGAGGTAGGTCGGCACCCGGTGATACCGGAGTGCCTCCCTGATGCAGCTCCAGGGCAGTGAGTTGAAAACTGTCTTGGACCTGCAACGAAATTAATCAGAAAAGTATAGCGGACGAGTAGGAATGTTATTCATGTCTTTTTCTCAAACGTTTTCCCAATCAAGCTCAATATGTAACGAAGTGGCGTAATAAATTTTATTTTTTAGGATTCCGTACTCGAAGTTTAACCAACGGGACCCTAAGCTAAGGTTCCTCTGTCCGTCCCTGGGTCCGTCTGTCTGTCTGCGAGTGGTATATCTCATGATCCGCAACAGGTAGACCATTTAAACTTTCACAGAATTTAAATATATTTCTGTTGCAAATAAAGATGATACGGCTTAATGTGCGAGTCCGACTCACACTTGGCCAGTTTATTTAAATAAAAGCAACAAATGCACACTTCCTCCAAAATCCAAACACAATCAAGTTCAACAAGTATTTCTATGAACCTACCTACATTTGTAATATATTACGCTCACAATATTCCTCGCACATCACGGCCACAGTAAAAAGATAAACCGTATAGGTAAAAAGATAAACCGTAGTATGATTCGGACGTGTCCTTGAATTCAATGTCGATCAAAGGGTTACTACTACTACTATCGGGTATACAGTGTGGTTTTTTCGGTAAGAAAATGACGCGGCGCGTGTGACTATCAATCTGTTCACACCTTAAAGTATTCTTATGGGAGTGCACGCCACAATAGTGGCGATAAGTCTCCTCTTTGGCTTGAGAGGCGCCACGGCGCCCTCACCTTCCGCCAGACGCAGGTCCTCACCGGCATGGAGGAAACGCCCGGGTGTTACCATCGCGAGAATCGAATCTAAGGAGAATACGGTGGAGCGCACAGTGGAGGTTTGCCCCGCTTGGGCGGAGCACCGCTGTGTCCTGGTAGCGGCGATCGGCGGCGACGACCTATCGCGTCTGTTCCTGGTTCAATCCATAGTCTGGGGCGAGTGGGCGGAGGAAGGGGCGCTCGGTTAATTACATCAGGATTTCGGTCGTTTCTTTGAAGTCAACCTACTGCTTAAAATTTACTGTGTAACGGCTCTGTAAGTGCTTGTATTTTTCGTGCGACAGTACCTACCTACCTGTTCTCAGATAATAACGCGGTAGAGTGGCGTGTAAATGGCGCCATACATCACACAGTGGCCCACTATGGCGCTTTATTTACGTAGGAGTTACTTTTAGAGTGAGGAGAGAGGTTTTAGTTTAGGGTTCTCGTCGTGAAAGATTTCAGTGGTGTTAGAAAATGTATTGTTTGGTTATGGTTGTCATTAAATTAGCAGAAGGTGGTTCATATGAAAAACATTGTAGGTCTTTCAGTATTTCATATTTCACAAGTTCATTGGGCAGCACATCAATCTTTAAATTTCCAGTATAACATGGCCTCGCTTTATATAATTTCCCGTACAATGAGAGATCCGCATAAATTGATTTAAATGGCTTGATTTCTCGTCGTGCGTACTGATTTGTTGGGTCTAGATTAAGTGGCATTATATCAGCGACTGCAAAAATGAATAAGACTGAGAACTTGTGTCAATTTTGATGGAGTTCGTTGTAGAAGTACGCTTTAAAAGCGAGTACTACTTGTCTAAATACTCTGGTATATTTTTTATGAGATGGTGCTGATGAAAGGGCTGCTTATCAACTGCAGGTTTTTTTTTTAATAATTCATAAATGGGCCTACTCTTCACCTCAATCTAGTCCTGAGGATAGAGATGAGGTCGACAAAGGAACGAGCTAACCTAAAAGAAGCCTATAAAAGGTAGCACACGTATCAACTCGAGCCGTTCAGTATTATTTGTATGAAACTCCCTACTGCAACGCACACTATTCGGAATCGTAACGTAATCGCCTCGCCTCGGGGCAAGCTCACGAACCGCGGTGCGGTGCGTGGTCGACTTGCAGTTCCCGCGCTCACGGTTCAATTGACGAAGATACGACGCTTAAAATTCTCAATACGTCACGCCTTGGTATAGTTTTTAGCGAGTTCTGACGTCACGAGCTCCCACTCTCGAGTTTTGTTGCGTTTTATATTTGTCAATATTCACAGATTTACAAAAAAAATACGTGTCCCTATTCCACTCCTTGGTAATCAAAAAGTATGTGCTATACAAAATATAAACTCCAGTACCAAATTCGACACACATGGCCAAAAATGCCGTTCAATGTTGCATTCAACCCTATCAATAAACTCTAAACCGAACTTCATACAAAAACCGAACTTCCACCCAAACAAAAACGACTCAGCACCAATTTTCGGCCCACACGCTAACCGAAAATGTTTTTCGAATAGGCATTCCTCCAGCAATATGCTACGCCCGGAACGAACCTACAAAACTATTAAACAAAGCGGAAAAAGCGCTAGAACCCGCTTCCCGTAGTTAGCTTTCAGCGCCACAAAGTGTACGTTCTACTGCTCATATAGATAGGAACTTTCGGGTAATAGCCTTCCTATTGCGGCTTTTGTTTAAGTGGTTATAGTGATCCGGTTTGTGGACGCGTAATGGAATGGAAAATTGTTATGAATTTGGGTTTAGTAGGTGTTTAGCTTTAGTGCGGTGTTATTGTGCGGTTACATGCTTCAGTGCTCGTTGAAAAAAGGGCTATTGTCTGCTTAAACTACTTCACAATTATAGTAGATTGCGATAAACAATTAAATAGGAAATCATTGAATTAGCATAACATTAAATCACGCCTTGTAATCCTTAAGGGGTTAGGCAGAGGGGGCATTTCGCCAGTTATGTTTTAGTCCCATGTAATAGGGTACAAGCCTATTGCCATCAACTGAGCACAAATCTAGACTTGGCTGCTACTGAGAAATCCCCGATAGAAAAACCCAATAAGACTTTGCTCGAACCCAGGACCCCATGCTCAGCATTCGTGCTTGGAACCAGAAGATCAACGATATACAGCGTGTTAGGTTAAACGAGGGACATATTGAGGGAAAGTATTCAGTATTCGATTCTCAATCCAAATATGTAAAAAACCAATAATCTTAATTTTTGACATAATTGTCTAATTAAATACATTACTCATGGACACTGAGCGCGCAAGTACATGTCACGCGGCAAAACACGTGCCGGTCCTGAGTTCCGTGCATAAACACTGCCCCTTTCCTTTGTAATGTCCTCGATGCACCGACAGGGCACACCCCCGCACCACCCCGGGCTGACCTCAGTGTATGCGCGAGCGCCGTTACTTCCGCATGTCTAATATTGCGTTTCCGCGTATCGCGTTTAACAAACAACCCCGCTTACTTCGCGATATTAAGAGTGTCCTGTAAACGTGTTCTTGAATAACTAAAAATTACGTCTTATCATCATTCCAGTGAAGAATATTGAGATTATGGTTCGTGCTTAAGTGTTATCTAGTGATATTGTGCGAGGTACCGTTAATTATTATACAAGGTGTCAATCAACGACTGCGAACATTTGGTCAGTACCTAGTTACCTAGATATTTGCATGTCCAAAGCCAGATTTAAAGTATGAAGGGAAATGGATTATACCTAGAAAGGTCATTGACCCGCACACATGTTCTGCGATAAGCGCATGGTGCACACGTTGCGAAACTTAGGCGAAGTTTTTGGTATAGATCTATCTGTTATGTATTAGTTTTCTTTTTGTTCATATGTTTATTAGTATCATGTAAGCATGGACTATAAATTGCGGGTTTGAATAAGTCCCTCGTTTAAACTAACATACTGTATATAAAAATCAATTGCTGTTCGTTAGTCTCGCTAAAACTCGAGAACGGTGGGACCCATTTGGCTTATTTTGGTTTTAAATTATTTGTGGAAGTCCAGAGAAGGTTTAAAAGGTGAGAAATAGGTAGGTAGGTAGGTAGGTAGTAGGTAGGTACTCGTAGGTAGTAGGTAAGTAGGTAGGTAGTAGTAGGTAGGTAGTAGTAGTTAGGTAGTAGTAGGTAGGTAGTAGCAGGTTTGTAGTGGTAGGTAGTAGTAGCTGTGGTAGTAGGTAGGTAGTAGTAGGTAGGTAGTAGATATGCAGGTAGGTAAAAATGCATTGCAACACAGGTACAGCTAGTAAATTATAAAATGTCTCACAAATACAAACAAAAATTATTGAAAAGTCAGGCCACAAAATAAAAAAAAATGCCCGGGGAAGTTTGATTATTTCTCTCGGGAGTGTAAATATCACAATTTTTCTTGTATTTGAGTGTTTGCCTCGACAAACACATACTTATACAACACTTAACAGCAAATTGTACCTATTAAATCAGCATCTCTTTTAATTATGCTCGACTTTTATATTTGAAGTTACCACACTTAGTCGAGAGCTACATTTATTATTCATGGGTCCTGCTGGTGCTCTCACCCTTATGATTTATATTCATAAAACTGTAACTCTATGAATATTTGAGTCGCAATGAATGCTAAAAACATGTCGCTCTCTTTAGAGAATTCAATATACGTAATGAAAGACATATAATATTAATAGAAGGCGAGATTGATAATGATAATGCCGTTACAGTCCATATTTCCTTACGAATTGAAAATTTTCTTCAAGGTTATGTCAGGGATTGGCTACCTTACCTTGCCAAGGGATTATGGCCCGAGGCATACATTGTGATTCTCTGTTGCTGATGAAATGAAACGCCACGATATTCTTGTGGCTGAAAAGAGTTGGATATTTCTTGTTACGTGGTTCCTTATCAAAAACCTGTTGAACAATGCCATGAAAAACGACATTAAACATTTTTACCTGACTGAAGCAAAGCCAAAAGGCAGGGTTTTGATTTTAGCAGGGGAAATATACTTAAATTCAAACATACATACATAGACTAAAAAACACCACCGGGGGGGGGGGGGGGGTGTTTGAATTGAAGTATTTTGCACCGTAGCGCCTAAACTATTCATCTGATTTTGATGAGTAAGGTGTCAATTGATTCGTTATTATGGTCCGGGTAACATTTTATCTAAATTTTATATGACGAAATTTAATTTTAAATACTGTTCTTAAAGATAATTCAAATTCACGTTGTTGTAAGTCTTATCGATGACTAGTGAAATGTATAATTGTATATAGTGTAAAAATACAACAACATAGTCTAGAAAAAGCTAAGCAGATAATGATTATAACCATCAACAAGCATCATCATCTGCCTAGCCTGTTCTTAACTATGTTGAGGACAGCTTCCAGTCTAATTGGATGCAGCTGAATACCAATATTTTAAATGGAGTTACTGCCGGCTACGACTCTCCTCCTGTAACGACTGACAGACTGACTCACTCTATAAATGACAGCTGGGACTAACGTTTTGACGTGCTTTCTGAGGCACAGAGGAATTCGTCTGTAATGGGTGGTCACCCATCCAAGGACCAACCTAGGCAAACGCGGCTTAACCTAAAAATCGACCCGAGCGGCTGTTATTATTTCACCACAAGCTCCTAAACACAAAAAAGTAATGTGTACAATATATAAAACCAGCCTTCTATAAGTAGGGTAAAACGCTACAAACCTTACTATGTACGAGTATGTATATGACTATTACTTTCATCCGTACCAGGTGTTACAAAGGTATTAATATTGAAATAGTAAGCGTTTTACATTTTCATCTCTTCGGAGTTTTAACGTAGATATTTTTATTCGGACGCGAACGTTATGAGGACTTGGCAATATCTACTTAATTGAAAAGATGATTATCTTTTTATATTTTCACGTTGTCCTGTAATTCAGGGAACATTTATACCAAACGCAATTAGGACAATTAGGCCTGAATTCTTGTTGCGCTGACGGTCGTCGGTCGCGTACGCGTGTACATTATGTTCTATAATATAGCACCATACTGCGACGCTGAAGTCAGCGGAGACCGACAGCCGTATTTTGTTCTCGCTGACGTCACGACCGACCGAACGCGACCGATTGTCAGCGTAACAAGAATTCAAGCCTTAAACCACGTTTAGAAGCTATCATAATTTTTGTGGAAAATTTACACTTATAGCTCTTGAACACCGATAATAAGTTAAACAAATAAATAATGAAACATAGTTCGAGTATACAGGGTGTAAACCACCTCATGACAAAGCCGTTAACCAAGCATTCTGTACATCAAACTAAGTAACTTTACGCAAAAATTATTGCTGGGAAACGACTTTTTTTTTGAGGTTATAAATCATGTTTTGTGGTAGAACTCAATGTAACGCACTAAAAACATTGTGCTGATGGATGGATTGAATAGAAAGGGAGGCGTGGAGGTGTTAAAAGTCTAAATCTTACCAAAAAAAACTTGTATTTAAAAAAATACTTGTCAAAAAGTCGTAACTTTGACCCCCCATATCTCCGTAACTAGAGGGTTCCCAGGTATGGTGTAGAACAAAAAAATAATCGCTATGATGGGGAGAACAAGTGCCTTTCGGCTTCGTGAAGAGGTGTTTTACACCCTTTATATTCTTTGTCTGTTAGGTGTATGAAATGGTAACGGCCCGTGCCGTAAATTCACCTGAAGTGTCATGAGCCCTCAATAGATGCGCTTAATTTTCTTGACTTGTAATTTTATTTCATTTAAGGAAACCGTGTCGAGCTCTTAAAAAAACAAGTCGCATTTAAAAACTTTTAATTTAAATTATCACAATTCACGACTTTTTTATTTCACATATGAACGATTGCATTTATTCAGCGACGTATCGTGTGCCGTGTTTATCGCATTCGTTGGAAAATAAATGGCTTTTTAGTTCGTTACAAGAGTCGACACAGGGTTCAAGATGTTTATACGGGACATTGTTTTGTGCGGAAACGTTGAAGTTAATTAAAACCAGACTCCACATTTACAACGCTTCGATTCGATTCGGAAATCGTATGTCTATCTCGCTCATTTTCGTTAGGCCAAAAAAGGATAGACATACGACTTGTCGAATCGAAATTTATTCCGAGTGTTTGTGAATACGAAGGCTGGAGCTGGCTGGATATACTGGCCGCATTAACAAAATCATAATGCAAGGAGTAGTTTTGCATCCTAGTCAAAATTCAAGAGCTTTTCACAAAAAAGCATAAATATGTCGGATCCTGATGAGTATGCACTTAAAATTAAACACAAACGCCTTTGTTTGGTGTTGAGCTGAGTCTAGAGGTATGGTGTTCGATACGGACCTCGGCCCCATGGATCGACAGTGATCGTTCGGGCGTGGTCGCGACACATACTGGTCTAGGCACTGCTCCGTGTTCCTTTTAAGTTCAGAGTACTTAGTACAGTAGTGTTGGTAATTGACTCTGTAACAATAACTGTATACAAGTTAAAGGAGCTAATTCTCTAGTTTACCCGTATTCCACTCTGCGCCCACAACAGTTTCACACTATGTATGTCACTTAGTACGTCCTGGCCAGGGTTCTACGTGGATGCGACAAATAATTTATTTATCATTTTTGTGACAAGCTCCTGCTCCACTTTACAAAGCACGTAATAGGTAGATCGCAAAGAAAAGTAATGTGGTACAAAAGATCTTGTCGATTATTCTTTTTGTCCACGGCCAATGACTACTCTTGGATGAAAATTTGGAGGTCCCCTCATCATTTCTTACCCTTGTCCCAATTATTATCATTTCTTCTTCTTTAATACTTCTATATTACTCGTCATCTTATCAGACACCTCCTTTCTTGCAGCATTAAGTATCTACACTTTGATTTGATTTTTTGTATTGTTTGTTTGTTACAATTTAACTACTGAACCGATTTGAAAAATTCTTTCACCATTGAAAGCTGCATCTTTACCAAGTTACTGTAAATTATATTGATATTAAGCAAATTAGCCCAGCAAATAAGTATCACAGCTTTCGTGGGCGAAGTCGCGGCCGAAGTACAAGTTATTTATACAGTCCATCGTTTGTTTGGTCTTCGTATACCTGTAGCTTCATTTCACAATTTATTCCCCTATGTTCCCAAACGCCTCGCCTAGGGACGTTGCTTTAACGTCACGTATTATTATGACATGTTATTCAGGAGCACACACAGCTACAGTTATCGCCGTTTTTACTCACTTCACGTTTTTATTTTAAACTCACTCACAACGTATTAACTCTGAATTATGTTGATTAATACTGTTCTCATGTGTGATGTCTCATTTTGAAGCGGGTGATGAGTTGGTTTGCGTTGTGGGTCGTTGCGTTGATTAAGATTTTTTACGTTAATAGGAAATGTTTTTATGTTGTTGCTTTTGAAGAGTTGAAATTCCACTTGAAATTACCTAGTTGGTCAAGAGGTCGCAAGTGGGAATGCTGAACGTGGTAGGTAATCCCCAGGTTGAGCTGTTTTGGGTTTTCTTAAGTTTTTTCTCTTTAATTATAAAACGAGATTTAAACTTCATCCCTACTTAAAATATTTTAATACCACATGGAAATTATAAAAAAAACTAGTATCATTTGGTGACTGTGGCTTACCGCGGCCAAAAAAACTAGCACTTAGGGCTGTAAAATAGTACAAAAATAGAAAACGATGGCGAATGCTTTGCTTAAAAAAATACACTAAGTAGTAATATTTGATTTAAACCTCTGGTTGCTTCAGATTAAAATTTAAGTGTAAAGATAATTTAAAAAATCATAAAAATGAAACTACAACCCCCTTTTTGGCATTCTGCTTTTCCGAAAGAGTTGTCTTTCAACGTCCTAACTTTAACAGTTCTCACAAAAACCCACATATCTCTTCAACAACCTACTCTAACTCAACAATTCAAGTTCCATACACGTTTAAAAACAACCATTTTTGCTGAGTACACTTAGTTTGATGGGAAAGGGTTATAATTCAGTCTCCAGTCAACGCATGCGCGTTGGGCTGAGTGTTTCATTTCCCAGCTGCACACCACTGATGTATTCGCTTGTGAAGTTGCTGCCTTTAAAGTAATGGCCGCTTTTTACGGAGCTTTTTGTAGGACGTTCACATGGAGTATCGGTTTTAGCGGAGAGTGATGATCTAATTTTGTTGATGAAGTTATCCAACATTTGCATATTCTTGTTTTCATCAAGTCTTGTTAACCCTTTGTGTCCTGGAACTTATATCTACGCGAGACACATTGGTTTTTTAATTGTTTGTATAACTACGGCATATGAGTGGTTAAATTTGTCATAAACATTTCGTCTGTCAAACCAGCAGTACAAGTACGTAAGATTCGATAGGACTCGATTAGATCAATTTGTCAGTTATTCTCGATAAAATGAGTTTTTATGGAGTCAAAAACTCATTTTATCGAGAATAACTGTCAAATTTATCTAATCGAGTCCTATCGAATCCTACGTACTTGCACTGCTTGTATTGTATTTGCTCTGACTTTTGACCAGTTTTCTACTAGTTTTTAAAAAGTTAATCTGTCTTTCTTCTTCTTAACGTGTGTTTAGTTGCCTAACCTGGTGTCTGAGTTCTTAAGCCGGCCATGGACTTCTGACTTGGCTTAACATGCCGTCGAGGAGTATCTCTCAGACATGCTGGTTTCCTCACGATGTTTTCCTTCACCGAAGCAAGTGATAATTAAATAATCATTATAATTATTTAATCTGTACAACTTGTTTTAGAAGTACCTATACAATAAATGAAACTTGTGGACACAAGATATAAAATACATGTTTTATACATATTCTTGTTGTAAACGCACGGTAACGGAATAAACTTTGAGGGCTGCCCTTTTCACACCCATACTTTCCAACCTATTACACTTAAGTTCCATATAATAAGGAGCAAGCCTAATTCCATAAACTGGGCACAAATTCCGCGCTGCTACTAACACATTCCTGATTGCAAAACCCAAAAACACTCTGTCCGACGTAGGAATCGAACCAACAACCGCAAGCTCAGCAGTAGCTTGGCCACTTGACCAAAGAGGCCGAATAACACTTTCTTTTCCCCAGAAAGCACCGTAACTGTCAAACCTAATAGATATTTCAGCCTCACCAATTAAATTACCATTAAAAGAGTCGTGAAACATTAAATGTAGCACGCTAACAGTCCCGGTGGGTGTCTCAGTTTCATTATGAGGCCGGCGATGCCCCGTAGTACTCATTTCCGGAACCCGGGCTCTTACCGGACGATATAATAGATTATGATGATTATTACCATACGTTGGGAGGACCTTCTGAGATGGAATGTCTGCTATTCTGTTTTGGTTAAGCTGTTGTTATAGTAATAGGTGTATAGAAAAGGTTCTTTGCTTGAATTTGTTTCATTCGAATTGTTAAATCATTAAAGATTGGGGTAGTGATAGCCTAGTAGATTGATTGATTGATTTTTCGGATTCATATGCGTATTGTATAATTAGCACTAGTTTTGGTGAAGAAAAACATCGTGAGGCAGCATGCCTGAGAGATATTTCTTGACGGCATGTAAAGCCATGTCAGGGGCCTTGAAAAACTCTGACACCAGGTTAGGTGCTAACCACACGATAAAGAGGAAGATTAAATATTCAACAATCGATGAACGCATGAGTGTGGTAATGATTCAAAAATTTATTTTTATCAACAAGTTGTAATACCGTGTGTGGCCTAAAAATCAGCTTCGCAAACTCCGCATTCAATAAACTGCAAAAACTATGGTTAACAAACAGTCCACCGCGTCTGTTCACACAAATGTATTGTGACTATAACTTTTAGTCTAAAAGTTATATAAAATTTATTTTAAAACATTCTCTGTTTTGTTTCTCATGGGAAAATCTGTGAAGGTACCTAAATAAATACACGTCTTACTCTACTCTCTTCCTCTTATGAATTCGGTACATCATCATAATCATCATTTCAGCCGTCAGAAAGACGTCCACTGCTGGACATAGGCCTCCCCCAAGTGTCGCCACATTGACCGGTCCCGTGCGACTCGCATCCTGCGAATTTCTGCAACCTTCACCAGGTTAAATTAAATAATAATCAATAGAATTCGGTACAAACTACAATAATTACAACGAAAATCGAATATTAATTGTTATTATTATTTGATAAAAATAAAAATAAAATAAAATTAACCATCAACTTTGATTGCTACCTTGGTTTATTTTATGTTACATCTACCAATCCGCGCTGGGCCCTCGAGGTGAATTACAGCCTATACTCTCTCATAGAGAAGAGGCCCCAGCCGTGGGAACATTAAAACGCTGATGGTGATTGGTTTATTTTATTTACAACAACTTCAACCACTTACATTTGGTGAAAGTTTGAAAGAATTGTATGAGCTTTAGTGTTACATGTTACGTTTTGAAATCCTCAGTCACATACAGGGTGTAAACCACCTCATTACGAAGCCTTCAACCAAGCATTCTGTACATCAAACTAAGTAACTTTACGCAAAAATTATTGCTAGGAAAACAACTGTTTTTTGGGGTGAAAAATCTTTTACTATAGGTGAAGGTTTGAAAGTTGTGCCTGTTACAGAAAAGTTGAGAGGGAATCGTCTGTCTCGATAAGTACATGTGATGAGGAGGGTTGAAACACAACTGACTAAAACGCTCATCTCTCTATTTGTTTTTTTTTTATTTCCAAGAAAACCAAGGAAACTATGGATGCATAGTGTAAGAATGATATTATGAAAGAAACAGAAGCAAATGATATCGTGACAGTTGACAAAGAACAAGAAAAATACGTATTGCACCGACCCCAAGTAACTTGGTAAAAGGACAGAAACATAATGGGCATCTGTTCTAACTTTCAGATTTAGACTGCAATAAAATATCACTCAAATATCCACAGTACTCTCTCTCTGTCGAAACTATACAACTTAGTTCATCACGCGACTTCATCATCATCATTTCAGCCGAAAGACGTCCACTGCTGGACATAGGCCTCCCCCAAGTTTCGCCACATTGACCGGTCTCACGCGACTTAAATTTCCCAAGTAAACAACTTTGTTGCTAACACAAAACCTGGAGCTTTTAAATAATCTTGAGCGTTTGCAAAATATCTGTATTCGTTTTGTTTTTAACCTTAGGAAGTATGACCATGTCTCCAACTTTCGCAAGATACTCAAGTGGCTCCCAATCCGACTTCGCAGGAACTCTCGGATATTGTGTCTGCTTTTTAACATCCTCCATAACCCTAAAACACCATCCTATTTGCGGGAACGCTTTTCCTACTCCCGTCCCTCTGATGCACCTTGCCGGTCGCATCTTAGGAACCTCCTTAAATCCCCTCCCCACTCTACCGATTTCTATTCCTACTCCTTTACTGTTCACGCTGTGCGGTTGTGGAATTCTCTTCCGCCTGATATTAGAGACTGCCAAACTATTGCAGTCTTCAAAAGAAGAGTAAAAGAACACTATCTGTCTAATTCGCCATAGTTGCATAGGTATTTATTTTTATTTTTTTTATATATATTATAATGTAGTTTATAGTTGTGTTATATATTTTTGTCTTGTATGTATGTAAGTATATTCTTAGGTTTATCGCTTGTTAAATTAAAATTGGCTTTAAGTTTGTATGTATTCTATTTTCTCATCTTTTACACACTATGTCTACATCTCTTTTTATCTACTCTCCTTTCGCAGGTATGCTGGAAGAGATTTCTTTAGAAATAAGCATCACCTTTGTACCTATTTTCTATTCCTTTCTTCTTTTCTGTATGCAGTGTGTACATAAATTGTTAAATAAAATAAATAAATAAATAAAACCAACGGAATAATACACAAGATGACATGACAAAAACTCCTAAAGCTACCAGACAAACAGATTAAATATTTCAATGCACAACATCAACAGCAGTAATAAAACTTCTTACATTCCTTCTTGCAAGCGGTCATGACGTAAAATACTGCTATGTTACTCCGCTATCTTCTTATGTACGGTCAGACAAAACGTTTGTCAAGCATAGTAGTCGAATACTAAACACTAACATCAGTTTTAAAACATAACTTATTATTTACGTGTAATAGTACTTTTTACAAGCAATTTACAGAGATAAATATCATCTAACTTTGGATATTTGACTACACTATCATTACATATTTTAAACAAAAACCCATCGCCCCGTATGTCTGTCTGTTTGGGATAAACTCAAAAACTACTACACCGATTTAAATGCTGTTTACCCCAATGGATAGAGTAGTTCTTGAGAAAGGATTTAATATACATATTTTTTTAAAGTTTTTGTATACAGTGGCTAAACTATAATGATATTTGTTGGAGATGTCGGAACAAAATAGGCCGTCTGGGAGCTTTCAACGAAAAAGCTACCTAAACCGAATTGAGAACCTCCTCTTTTTGGAAGTCGGTTGAAAACTAGATGGACCAGCATGGCCAATAAACTTCATTTAAGAACTGTAAAATAAAAATCGTCTTTAATCAAACTTGCATTTGGTTAGATAATCTACTTATTAGACTATGGTTTTGACCCTCTGCCTCATAATTGACGCAGACGAGGTAGCGTGGGTCAGCTAGATTATTATATTTTTACTAGCATGTATGCGTGTAGCTCGATTTTAAAATTAAACTTGACTGTTAACGGTCACAAGCAACTATAGCGAGCTAATCTGCGTAAAGCTGACAGATCTTCTAGATGATCTAAAGACTGCATATCGAAACACAATCACCATCGTCAAACATCTAGAAAATAACTTAAGGCACAGCCTTCAAAGATTTGATATCTCACAACTATTTCTTTTTTCATGATTCAAAGTCTGTACCCCACAGAAGGTCTTAGTGTAGGACGCATCATCATCATCATCATTTCAGCCGTAAGACGTCCACTGCTAGACATAGGCCTCTCCCAAGTGTCGCCACATTGACCGGTCCCGTGCGACTCGCATCCAACGGATTCCCGCAACCAAGCGTAGTAGCCTTGACGGGAAGACTAATTTCTAAGCGTTTGAACTCCCCGAGATGTATTAAAAAAGGTGCATGTATGGCTATTCCTTTTTTTGACTGTACAAAGTAAGCGTTAAGATTTCTCAAGTATGTTTGGATGAGTCTTAAAATTTCCGCCTACGTGTTCGCTTGCTCACGGCTGCTACCGGCCCAGAGCTTACCCTTTAATAGATTATGTTCTAATGTCCGGTCTATATGCGATATTCGGTAGAGGAAAATATAAAACGAGATGGGATACAAGTCGTTGCTAATAGTCGTCTTATTATTGTTGTAGTAGGTACTTTCTGTTCGACATTCATGTTGACTACTGAGGAGATTACTAAAATAAGAAAAATACGTGTTGAAAACTCCAAATAAATTGGGAAAATGTCAGGAGAGTTATAAAAGTGAATGATTATTCATATGATTTCCTGTTAACTATCGTCCTGATTTCATTTTAAAAGGTCCGAGGGAAAGAAATACTGTCACGAGACAAGGCAGCAAACGGCTTGCCATTTGTGTTATCACTACATATTGTAAAACAAAGTCCTTCACCACGTCTATCTGTCTGTCAGTTCGCTATAAACTCAAAAACTTCTGCACCGATTTTCGTGCTTTTTTCATCAATCGATAGATTGGTTCTCGAGAAAGGTTTATATTAAAATATAAGTGACTCATGAACGACCCGACTAAATGGACAGACGATCTTATTAAGCGGCCAGGAGAAACTGAGTAGCCATGACACAAAGCCGCCAAAAGTGGTACACTCAAGAAAAGAACAACCCAGTGATCTGTTAAAGAATTAACAATTAAGCTTCAACTAGATATTGACTGTAATTGTCTGTTTCTGTGTCTATATGTCAGAGGGAGCAAAGTTAATAAAAAACTCTTAGTGTAACAATCAAATCACACATTTATTATCGTTACAACTAAACCACACAATACTTATTTTGGAATATAATGCATTGTACATACTTTCTACAGAAATTACAAAACTAGCAACAGTTACACCCTAGAATTCAACACATTTTGAACAAAATAACGGTCACAGTTTATTACACGGCATGATATTATAAAGAATAGGTACTTATTAAATCAGACTGACTTACAGTAGGTCTCTTAACTTGATACTATACGACTTGTTCCCTTGGTGGTCCGAGCTTGAAAAAGAACCTCAGCCCCAATGTCCTCAACCCTTTTTTTGAGCGTTGAATCCACGGACAAAATTTACAACGATCGTTGTCACGTGACAGGTAAAGGACATGTATTCATTCACCCAAATCCACGAACAAAAAATAAAAATGTAGGAAACTTAGTGCACTTTTTGTGGAAATATGATTAAATAAAACCTTAATTCCCTAAGAGATCTCTTCAGTAACCGAGAAACATTTGCCCATAATCACCACTCTTGGAAGACCGACATTTACCGGCCCCGAAGATACAGGCGCAGCCTAGTTTGGGGCCCCTCTGTTTTCTATTTTACTCGTTGCGAGTTTTAACCCCCGACGCAAAAACGACGGGGTGTTATAAGTTTGACGTGTCTGTGTGTGTGGCTGTCTGTATATGGCATCGTAGCTCTCGAACGGATTAACCGATTATGATTTTGATTTTTTTGTTTGAAAGGTGACTTAGTCGGGGGTATTCATAGCTATGTTTGATAAAAATCAGTCCAAGATGGGCACCGCCACAAAATGGCGGATTACATAATTATTTATACAACAACGCCCTCAATATGGGTATCAAATAAAAGGGCTTGATTAATAAAATACTATGCGCTATAATAAATTTCAAACCCAAGATGGCCGCCACCACAAACTGGTGATTTACATTTTTTGTTACAACTCACTCAAAATGGGAATCAAATGTAAGGGCTTGACAAGTAGAATCATATACCTAAAATTATGACCATAGATCGGAGTAGGTAGATTGATTTTTGGTACTTGTATCATAAATGCACACAAAAATAATAACATGGATAAGCCATTTTTCCGAAAAGTAATCCCGGTATTTCCGGATTCAATTAAATACTTTGTTAATGTTAGTAGTGATATTATTACTACTCAATTCAAAATTTAAAGGAAGGTATCAAAACTAAATTAATTAATGATTTATCTAGTGTTTAATAAAAGCAATCGAATTCCGATCGAAGCGTTAACAAAATTTTTTTTTAGCCTTTTTAAGGCCTCAACTTTTTATAAATTGTTGCATTTAAACAAAAAATAATCAATCAATTCCGGAGGAATGTCCATATTAATATAAACGTTTCGGATCAATGACTCCAATTCAATCTACCTACTCCGTCATTGGTTATGACCCTATGTGTCGGGGTTTTTTAAATTTTTTAATTTAATGTCAATCTCAGTGTTGCTAAGTTAGGTTAAGAAAATGATTAAAAATGATTCAATAAATTTATTCCTATTACAGACCGATATGACCATGTTATTTGACCTGTAATACCTGTTTCCGCCTTCACTGCCACCCGCTCTTCGCACATCCATACCCTCCTTATCTAAACTTTAAAACTGCAAATAAGTACCTTTCTCAAAATGGCACTCTAAGGAATCCAAACATACTTACCTCATCGAGTTTCCAATACTGCCTTTATTTTCTGAGACGAGCTCCGTTCTTAACGCTCTAGTATAGGCAGAAGGCACGCTACTCGCGCCAGTAGCTCGGCTGCTATTCGAAAACGCTTTTAGCAAAATAGACGAAGAGAATTTTTTAAAGTAATTATTTGCGCCAGTGGCTTCTTAATGGGTTTCACACATTCCTGGAATTCAGTAATTGGATACTTAAAGGTTGGAGTTTGAATTCTAGTGAGGGATTAGCTTTATTGTTTTGATAAGAAATGATTTAAGTAGAATTCTGGTATCGTTCTTTCATGTTTATAAGATTGCTTTAGAGTTCTTTGCTCAATTACTTTAAGTCTTCCATGAATTTTACTACTATTATAAATGTGAAGGTTTGTGATACATGAACGTTTGTTCTTTTTTCACGCAAAAACTGTTGAACGGGTTTTATGTTTTACCCACAGCTGATACTTTTATCCCGACAGTACGATTCCACGTGGTATACTACGAAACCTAATGGCATCAGCTAGTAAAATATACATTTCAAATTAATTCCTGCAATCAATACAAATACGAGGATAACTGTTAGATAATAATTATTTAATGCACTTCTCAAATAACCATCTGCCTACGATCGACTAGAGTAACTGCAACTTTAATTGAAACGTTCAACAAATCCTTTTTCTACTAAAAAGAAGACAGACCAAATCCCTCCACTCCTATCCCTGTCAAAAACCGCTCCACTCTCGCAAAAGTGTCCCCGAATATGACTGCTGTCACAATGGCCGTCACTCTTTGCAAATTGCCGAGACACGTATTTACCGGGATACCAATAAGAGCATGATTGCTCCCGGGACCAATAGAAGCGATGCATCGTTACGTGAGGAACGGCGTAATGCAATCTTGTTACTGTCCTGACTTGATATGCGGAAATCTGATAGAAAATTCAATTTTGCTTATTGATGTATAACTTATTGATGGAAGTGAACGTGTCATGTTGCGGTTTCCGTGTGACGTTTATTTTGCGTCTTTTGATGAGATGACTTGATTGTGCTGTATATTTGGACGTGTTCTTTTTGCATTTCCATGGAAAAAGCCCATGGAAATGCAAAAATAACACGTCTATTCTCGAGTATCGTCCCGCAGTCTGTATATTTCCAGTTATTGACACTGACTGTTATGACAGATGTTGCAAAAAGAATAGGCTTGTGAACTAAACAAATCTAATCTAAATAATGAGTTCTTACAGAAGCACACTGCAGGACGGCTATAGCTATAAACTAAGTTAGAGATGCCAAACTAGTTAATGCCTCGCGCTTCACCGTGTTTTTAGTCGACATGTTTTTACGTGCACCCTACATTTGTATGGAAATATTCGTTCCAATTAAATTTGTCAGCTCTAAATTAAGTTCGTTTCTTTCTCGTTTTATTAGAGCGAATAAATAATAATAGCCTAAATTAAGTTTAGTTTGTGCACAACAGAATCGACACCAATTTCTTTCAAAATAGTCCATCCATCGTTGCTTTTTAAAAGTTTATAGCCAAGTAATTATTTTAGATGTAATTCTAAAGAAATAGCCAGCCGAGTGTGCTTGGGGCATAACTAATGCCATCAGGAGTCTTTGCCAATATCTTCGCGGAATCTTGCTAGATGCGGACGTGATCATCCCTCCCTACTCTCCCCGAATGGGGGGAATGGGGGGCATTGGGGTGTTATTACACGCGGGTAGTTCGATCTAACACGGATTATACGTATTTTAAAGATTCTTAGTTGCATAACGTTATTGAGGATCTTAGTTTTCCTTTCCAGGTCGCACAAACTGGTATTCAGTTTTACCATAAAGACTTTCTTAGTAGCCCAATTCGGAGTATTCATTTGTGCCCGATTGATGGTAGGAGACTTACCCCTTATCATAATGGTTTAATACTATTTAATACTGAATAGGGTTACGTTTAGCTGCAACTCACATGATGTGAAACGATGATGCGGCTTAGGGTGAAAATGTTTGCCTAGAAGAAACCGATTCACTCGAACTTAGAAGATTTGGATTTAAACATAACTGGCGGAGAAGATACAGCTCTTACACAAAAACTTTACACAGCTCTTTTACAATTTTTCGATGTTGGTTTACAAAATTTGGGTGTGCCATTTGGTATACTCTTGGGCAGACGACATAGTTGCCGTCGGGGAAAAAACCTGGATGAGGCAGGCACATTGCACGGCCCTCAAGAGTTGTGGCGATGTCTCAGATGAGTCCGGACATCGCCATTATAGTTTGGTGCCCGGCAGCGGACTACACTAGTTGGGTCGCGAACGTCACGCGTAGCAGTTCTCGCGGCCCATCCACAAAAGCGATCGTATAGGCACACGGCGGTGTCTTTTAGTGGGTGCAAGCCGCACATAACCAAACCGTTTCCCCGGACGGTGCGGTATGCGTTAGGCATTTTTCACCGTTAAAAAAAAAAAAGCACCGTGGAGATTGGCACAAGAAAAGAGAGGCCTATACCCAGTAGTGGGTGAGCTCGGGCTGTAGATGACTATGATGATGATACTCTTAATAGGTACATCTATGTCTAAAGCCCTGGCCATACCGAAAAGACGTAAGACGAGGGCGTGGCGCGGACAGGGCGCAGACGGGGCGCCGTCGCGAATTTTTAAAACATATAGAAATGACGAGGCACGGACGTGAGGCCGGGTGCCACGAGAGACGACGAGCGAGCGCCACGCAATTCCCGGCACCCGCACCTACCCCGCCCGCACCCCCGTTCTCGCTCGCCCCTCATCCGCCCGCACCAGTGCCGCTTCCTTTCTATCTGTATTACAAGAGGGCACAGACGGGCAAGCGTCGTGTCCACGCCTTGCCTGCGCTAAGCCTTTTTTAGGGTTCCGTAGCCAAATGGCAAAAAACGGAACCCTTATAGTTTCGCCATGTCTGTCTGTCTGTCTGTCCGCGGATAATCTCAGTGACCGTTAGCACCAGAAAGCTGAAATTTGGTACCAATATGTATATCAATCATGCCGACAAAGTGCAAAAATAAAAATTAAAAAAAAAAATTTTATTAGGGTACCTCCCCCAGACGTAAAGTGGGGAGCGATTTTTTTTTTAATTTTGACCCTGACGTGTGATATATTGTTGGATAGGTATTTAAAAATGAATAGGGGTTTTCTAAAATCATTTTTTGATAATATTAATATTTTAGGAAATAATCGCTCCGAATGTCAAAAACAATGTGTCCCCCCCCCCTCTAACTTTTGAACCATAAGTTTAAAAAATATGAAAAAAATCACAGAAGTAGACCTTTATATGAACTTTCTAGGAAAATTATTTTCAACTTGATGAGTTGAATAGTTTTTGAGTTATATAGCACTTTTTCAAAAAAACGCAAATGATAACTTTGTTTTTCATACAAATACTATGAAAAACAAAGTTATTTTTGCTGACGAAAAATGTTGGTATTTTTAATGGTCTGGGAAGCTACGGAACCCTACAGTGAGCGTGGCCCGACACGCTCTTGGCCGGTTTTGTATGTTTTGCGTCGCGACGCTTCAATACATTTTGTATGAAGACGCGGAAGAGACATTATGTCTGCGCCCCGTCAGCGTCTCACGTCTTTTCTGTGTGTCCTGCGCCTAACCCGAGTCGTGATGTTAGTTTAAATATTTGTTTGGCTCTATTTTATTACTTTCGGGGATACTCACCGGTATTTTTATAGCAGAATTTGTTAACACTTTCGTGGAATTTTAAAATGACTATTGACAAAATGTATTCAAAAATTTCCAATCGGGTTACGCTCTGCCTGGAATGATATTGCACAATAAATTAATATTGTTTTATATTCTACTGTATTTTATCTTGATTTACTAGGAAAAACAAAATCGTTTTGGTGTCACATTTCACCCAAATGACACCCACTAGACTCCGTGAACACTGATGATGTCGAGAAGGATGCTGCTTCTCCGACATATATAGGGTGTTAAACACCTCTTAACGAAGCCAAAAGGCACTTGTTCTCCCCGTCATTGCCATCATAGTTTTGTTCTACACCATACCTGGGAACCTTCTAGTTACAGAGATATTGGGGGTCAAAGTTACAACTTTTTGACAAAGTTTTTTTTTTAAATACAAGTTTTTATTGCTAGGTTTTTATTTTAAATAGTTCCACGAACCCCATGCTATTCAATCCATCCATCAGCATAATGTTTTGAGTGCGTTACATTGAGTTATACCCCAAAACGTGATTTTTGACCCCAAAAAAAAAGTTGTTTCCCAGCAATAATTTTTGCGTAAAGTTACTTAGTTTGATGTACAGAATGCTTGGTTGACGGCTTCGTGATGAGGTGGTATACACCCTGTATATGTCACCGTAAAATTGTCAAATACGTTATATTGTAATATCTCTAGCGATATTGTAAAATCTCGAAATATTGTCAAATGAACATACTGCTTACAACAAAACGCATTATTTTTCGTGAAATGCATGCGATGGTAGTCAACTCACGCGGTCCCCCTTGCCCAGTGGTACAACTCTCATGAAAAGATATTGTACCATTCCTGAGAAATACCGATTATTATAACCTAACCTTAAAACACCTTATATTCCCCTAAAAAGCGTAGTCGACAGAGCCCCGCTTCGCGGGCCCCTATTACCGGGTGCAGGGTATAAAGGAACCTAACTAACCTAACGGGGGAGTGCCCCAAGTCCCGATTATGGGGGCAGAGATACTTCTGTATGTTCAGTTGACAATATTTCGAGAGTTTACAATATCGCTAGAGAGAATCACGTTATATTGTAATATAACGTGTTTGACAATATTACGGTGATATAAATATTCTTATTTTATTAAGTTTCTTGTATCGTTTTAAGTTCGATGATCGAGTTTATCTTCGTTTCTAAAACAACCTAAAAAAATATAATCGTGCATAAAATCATTACTCAAATACTCCACAAAAACTGCTTGCATATCATCTGACGCCAAACATTTGCATCACAAAAAAATTAAAGGACGCTCTAAAGTACTATCGAAGAATATTAAGGAGTTCTCCTGAAAGATCAGTTCATGAATTTCGAGGGGGTAATCGAAATGCATTAACTCAAGACCGAGCCTTGGAGAACGTAGAAGGCCCTCAAATGATTTATGCGGAACCTTTTCAAAACGCCCGCACGGATATTTGAATCGTATGGCTTTAGGGTAAGAGTGAGAACATACTTACAGTTCTCAGAAATCTTTATGCGTTAATTCTTGAAAGTACATGTGATGCAACTGATGCAGCTGTGGGAAAAGCAAATAAAAGAAGTGGTTTAAAGGATTCAGTTCATTACACTGTACCATAATTATTATGACTGTGCCATGAATGTATCAGGCAAAAAAAAAATTGCATTGAAAAGTATCAGGCTATGCCCACTAACTAGACTGTACCGGCACCGAAAACACAGCCGCGTGCCATGCACGTAGAGTACCTATTAGCACTGGCAAAATATTGCTCGCCGATAATAGTTCTCGCTTCGTGCACGGCACGCGACGGTGACGGAACTTATAGTTTCACAGTTTTAAACAGAAATGATGCCCGTTCTAAACCCATGGTGGATATTCATTAACGGCTCTGTCCCATGACAGAACCATTAATGACACAGGCGACAGTGTAAATGTGGTGCTGTTCCACAACGGATGAGGCACTTAATATCGTGTCCTGCTGTTTGTTCACTAACGGGAGGAGTCATTTTGATGATTCCCCATCCAAAAAGAAAGGGTCTGATGACACTACTGAAAGCGCCAAACTTACCAGTTTGGCGGTTTCGTTCGTAGTTTGAGCTACTGCTCAGTTCTGGGCTACTATACTATTTAGATTATCATCGACACTGTATAAAAAGAACTCATTATAAACGGGTATCATACGCTGTTGATACATTCTTGTGGACATAGTAGTCCGTGACATGTTTTTTTCCGTTCCTGAAACGTTCTTAGCACGGTCATTGTACGGTACGGTGTACGGTGTACAATGTACGGTGGACAGATTTCATGCTACGAGAGACCATGATACATCATCTGCCTAGCCTATTCCCAACTATGTTGGGGTCAGCTTCCAGTCTAACCAGATGCAGCTGAATACCAGTATTTTACGTGGAGCGACTGCCTATCTGACCTCCACAACCCAGTTAGTACTGGGTAACACGATACCCCTTAGTAAGACTGGTTGTCAGACTTTTTGGGCCACTGATTACTTGTAACAACTGTCAAAGATCTGGAAATGACAGCCGGGACCAACAGCTTAACGTGCTTTCCGGCTCGGGGGAAGCCCGGTATGTAATGAGTGGTCACCCATTTACAGACCAACCTAGGCACAGCACAGCTTAACCTAAAGATCGACCCGAGCGGCTGTTATTGTTTAGCCACGAGCTCCTACGAGACCATGACGCGACTTGTAAATTCGTCGAAGGTAAAGATTGATTTGATGATAATTAACGGCTGTGATTAAGGCCTTGTTGGCTTAAGGTGGGCTTTGATTTCCACTGTTTTAATTGGATCAATATTATGCTTAGGATTATGGTAATTTTGATGGAATCTTCCGCTTTACTGGAAATTACCTGAGGTTATTATTTGAATTGTGTTATGATAAACTTGGTGTACACCTAATAAAACCTAATGAATTATGTAGTTACGGATAGTGTGTGCAATTGCACACACTACCCGTAACTAAAACGAATAACTATTTTAGAATTATTATTTTTGTATTTGAAACACAGAACCAACATGTAAATAGAAACCAACAAAAGTAACCACTGCTCTCAAAACGGTGAAGGAAAATATCGTGAGGAAACCGGCATGTCCTAGAACCAAGCAAAATCGAAGACATGTGATGATACTCGTATATGCGATAGTAAATAAGTATAATGGTGGAAGGTTTAATTAAACCTTCCACCATTATACTTAGAGCAGTATTACTTGAGAGCAGTGGTTACTTTTGTTGGTTTCTATTTACATGTTGGTTCTGTGTTTCAAATACAAAAATAATAATTCTAAAAAAAAATATGAACATCAAGAGCTCTAGCCATCACATATCACAATTTAAACTATAAGTACATACCTTGCATGAGAACATAATTATGTACATCGAAGAGTAGTCGGTCGAACAACCTATTTGACCGTACATGTTTAAATGTAAGATTTTTAAAACACCTTCTCGGCCCCCGTACTATTCAATTCATCCATCAGCATAATGTTTTAAGTGCGTTACATTGTGTCTTACCGAAAATCGTGATTTTTCACCCCAAAAAAGTCATTTCCCAGTAAAAATTGTTGCGTAGCGTTCTTTAGTTAATTGATGTACAGAATCCTTCGTTGACGGCTTGCTTACCTCCTGTATGAATGAGGCATGTATAACATTCCTCAGTATGGATTTATCGACAAGGACTTTATTTGAGTATTACTTTCGCGGTATCTAGAATAGGGATGATTCCTAACTAAAAATTATGATTCTGTTTAGACCATCAGTTAGATTGATTTATCAATTTTATAAAAATTGACGAAAATCAAACGCGATAAAGAAGTGGGGGCTTATGATGACACTTTCCGGTAAAAATGTACTCAAATGTGACGTCACACGAGTTTTCGACGCACTTTATGTATTTCATTTTTTGTTTACGTGAAAAAAGAAAAAACATTTGTCCAATATTTTTTGGTAAACTATCTGACGGACTAATTAGTTTTTTTATCATCTACCCTATTCTAGGAATACACTTCAAAAGCCTCTAGAAAATCTGGAAATCAGGCTGCTACCATATGCATATTTTATGAAATAAAATATTCACTATATATGTTACCAATGAATATTCGTTTTCTTGCATGTCGGTGGCCCAGAACTTAGCTACGAGATTGGTGATCCATCAATTCCTTTAGCATGCAGAAAAAACACGATATCGGGTGTCGCATCGTGTCAAAAACATTGAAGAAAAAAAACAAATAATATAGACAAGCAGCATTCACACTTACCCAAAATAATCGCAGAACCAAACACAAAAAGCAGGTCAGAAACATTCAACGTTCCAGAATACTTAACAGATACCCAGTTGCTTTATAAAATAAAATACATTCAGCATATAGACTTGAACGCACAATGTCCACGCCTCTAGTGCATTCTGTACAATAGCCAGAAATTCGCAGAACATTGTAATAAGAGCAAAATTGTGGGTACTGGCATCCAAATACCGCGATACGTCGGTGAGCGTTCGAAAAATAGGATCGGTTTGAAAAAAGAAAGACGCGTTTGTTAGGGTTGAGTTACATGGTGTGAACTACAACTGGGATTGGTTTAATTAGACTCTTGTGACAGTTTTGTGTAAACATTTGGACGCACACAAAAGTTGTTTTATATGTGTGTTGCGTGTATTTGTGTTTTAGGTGTGTATGTGTGTTGTATATGCTGACGACCTATCTGTCAGTTGCGTTTTACGAGCAAGGCCTATCGTCCCCGACGCTATTTAAAAGTAACGTGATACAAACTCAAATCCCTAATCACTCATTGGTGATTTAGGTATGTGAGCCAATATATAGCAGCACTAACAAACTGTCGGAAAGAAGCATTATTGTACGTTCCTTTATGGTGTAGGTTAAGTAACATTCATACTTGGCTAAATTTTGAACCTTACATCAATAGCGAGCTAAAACATTACTGATTTAAGTAAACAGAATTTCGACCTATCTATACATCTATACATATAATAAAAGAGTAAAAAAGCTGTGTCTGTACATTGAATATATTTAAAAAATAGTAATTGAAGCGGGTTTAGAAACAGTAATAGAGCACGAATCCAAAAAAAAAGGTCTGTCTGTTTGTCTGTTTGTCTGTTTATCTGTTTGTCTGTTTGTCTGTTTGTTTGTACACGCTAATCTTCGGAAGTACTGGACGGATTTGAATGATTTTTTTTTTGTTGTATAGGTATTATGTCTGGGCAACATATAGGCTATAATTTATCTTGGAAACCTGAACACCTGATGTAGAACCGCAATAGACCAGCTAAACTATAAGAGATACAAATATGACACCATAGCAAAAATTGTTTCACGTGATGAGCATTTTCTGCTGGGAGAATAAATTTGAAGATCTGGAACACCTGATGTGGAACTCCAAGAGCCCAGCTACACCATAACACATATAGGAATGACGTCTTAGCAAAAGTTGTTCAATCTGATGAGCACTCTATGTTGACTTATAAAAATCGAAGATCTGGGACACCTGTCGTGGAACTCCAATAGCCCAGCTACACCATAACACGTATAGGAATGACGTCTTAGCAAAAGTTGTTCAATCTGATAAGCACTCTCTGTTGACTCATAAAAATCGAAGATCTGGGACACCTGTCGTGGAACTCCAATAGCCCAGCTACACCATAATACATATAGGAATGACGTCTTAGCAAAAGTTGTTCAATTTGATGAGCACTCTCTGTTAATTTATAAAATCGAAGATCTGGAACACCTGTTGTGGAACTACAAGAGCCCAGCTACACCATAACACATAGGAATGTGTGTGGGCATTTCCTGTTGACTTATAAAAAATCGAAGATCAGAAACATCTGATGTGAAAATTATTGCAAAGCTATCACTAATTTCACTGTATAATTATAAAATAACAAAAACTGGGAGTACCTCCACGCGGTAGGACTGATTTTCGATTTTCGACGACGATGGTATATCATTGAGAATTTGACTCTACTGGCCAAAACTCCCATTTATTATTTTATTTTATCGAATAAATATGTCTTCGAGCTTATGTTATTTGAGTGTTTTTGGCATGAAGAGACAGAAGAAGAGCGCCGAACACGCGCACAACAAAATATTCATAATCTGTTAGAAAGTGAGAGAGAAAGAATTGCTGGAGTACGGCATGAAGAGACAGAAGAAGAGCGCGAACTTCGACATTCTCTGAACAGAATGTCGATAACATCTGAAGAATCGGGTGTCTCAAGATATAGCCGTAGGGCATGATGACCTTCCTTGGGTTGATAAGAAACGGAGTTCATTTACGTATACTCCTATGATTGAATACGCCACATATTCCGCCATAGGAGGTATGGTTCAAAATTTTACTTTTTGTGAAGCTGTTAAATGGCAAAAAGAAACAAACGGTATGTGTTGCTCAGGTGGGAAAGATCCATTATTTTCCCGTCCCCGGGCTCTTAGAATTAGACGTTTCAGATCTTCGATTTTGACGAACCCGGTGTCGCTGGCAAAAGCAATAGGATCCGCGTACGAAGTCGCGGGCAGAAGCTAGTTCTAAATAAAACCAATATGATCCACTGAATTCCACCTCCAAATATGGTAACGTCGATAAACGTCAAATCTACAAAACTCAATTTTATTCACACCTAGGAAAGTTTCCCCTACGCTAGTGTATCCCGCACTTTACCGCCTACTTCTACCGCCGGAAACAGACGTGGCTCGCGGCTCGTCCTGAGCTGTGTAATTTCGCGCGCTCGCTTTCCGCATTCTATTTTTGAATGTTAGTATGCGTTCCGGTTTTTTTTTTCTCTTTTAAAGTATATTCTACGGAATTCTTTAGGCTGACCGAGTGTCGCTTGTTAGTGAGCTCGTGGTAAGCAAAAATGAGTGAAACACATATATTCATTTTCATTTTAAGTCCGTCCGTTTTACGCTAAGTACAAATGGGGAACTTTATTTCAGTTGGAAGATGCAGTTTTTCATAAAAGAGTTACGCAAACATTTTTATGTTATCGCCACAGTCTTTCAAAAGTATTTTTAAAGCGTTTCATTCTTTGAGTCTGTTGACATAAGCTTGTTATATGCAGTTCATAAATTTCTGTTAATCAACACATATACATGACCGTTAAATATGCATGAACCAGGAGCCAATTGTGTGCAAACAATTTTCGTCCCACCAATATCAAACCGTAATCTAAAATTGGTTATTAAACAAGAACAATGATGTGCCGTATTCCTATAGGTACCTAACTATTGTTGTCTTATAATTATACCCACTCTATACAAATAAAATACAAATAAACACAAGCCTCGGAACATATCCTTCTGCAGCGAGGTGTAAGACAGGGAGACGTCATATCTCCGAAACTGTTAACCCCTGCACTGGAGGATGTCTTCAAGGTTCTGGACTGGAGAGGACTAGGCATCAACGTCAATGGCGAGTACATCACTCATCTTCGGTTTGCCGACGATATAGTGGTCATGGCCGAGACCATGGAAGACCTCAGCAGTACAATGCTCGATGACCTCAGTAGAGCTTCCGAAAGAGTGGGCCTCAAAACGAACATGGACAAGACGAAGGTCATGTTGAATGTCCATGTCACACCCACTCCTATTTAGATCGGAGACTCTACACTCGAAGTTGTAGACGAGTATGTGTATACCTGGGACAAACGGTCCAGTTAGGTAGGTATAACTTCGAGAATGAGGTTAATCGTCGAATCCGACTCGGCTGGGCAGCGTTCAGGAAGATGCGCGGTATCTTCTCGTTCAACTTACCGCAGTGTCTCAAGACGAAAAGGACCAGTGTGTGTTGCCAGTGATTACATACGGGACCGAGACGTGGTCGCTCACAATGGGCCTCATCCAGCTTAAAGTTACCTATAGGGCAATGGAGAGGGCTATGCTCCGAGTTTCCTTGCGTGATCGAATCAGAAATGCAGACATCCGCAAGAGAACCAAGGTCACCAACGGAGCCCTAAGAATTGCCAAACTTAAGTGGCAGTGGGCAGGGCACATCGCAGAACGGGTGGCCGATGGGGCCGAAAAGTTCTGTAGTGGCGACCGCGAACCGGAAGACGATGCGTTGGAAGACCTCCCACTGGGTGGACCGATGACCTGGTGAAGGTTGCTGGAATCCGTTGGATGCGAGTCGCACGGGACCGGGCATTGTGGCGACACTTGGGGGAGGCCTATGTCCAGCAGTGGACGTCTTTCGGCTGAAATGATGATGAGTGATGAATAGAAGAATCACCCATTGTGCGACATGTCTCTGTGTGCGTTTATTTGAGTATAAAGGTGCGGTTACAGGGCCAGTTACAAATGGGCCGCGTTTTAATACGGGTCGTTTACACTTACCGAATTCCATAAATAAGGAAAAACTTACCTGTTTTATTATTGACTAGCTTCTGCCCGCGACTTCGTACGCGGATCCTGTTGCTTATGCCAGCGACAACGGGTCACGGACAAGGGGTCGTCGAAGATCTGAAACGTCTGATGTCGAATTCTAAGAACCCGGGGACGGGAAAATAACGGATCGTTCCCACCTGAGCAACACATACCATTTGTTTCTTTTTGCCATTTAACAGCTTCACAAAAAGTACAATTTTTAGCCATACCTCCGATGGCGGAATATGTGGCGTATTCAATCATAGGAGACGTAAATGCACTCCGTGCCTTATCAACCCAAGGAAGGTCGCCATGCCCTTTTTTTTCGGTTGGGAAATAATCAAATAACTTCTCCAACTCTGGGCGGAGCGGGAGGGAGTGTCAGATTTTTACTGATTAAAACCCATCCATGTTCCTTCCTCGCCCTTTACGTTCCAGGGCCACGGTATCTCTTTCGAACAGTCCCGCAGCCCCAGCAGGCTTCGACCTTTGCGGGCCCCTCCCTTTATGCTGACATCTCTTTGAGGCGCACGTGGAACACGAACGCGCCATCGACACGGCAGGTCGCCATGCCCTACGGCTATATCTTGAGACACATCCGGTTTTTCAGATGATATCGCACATTCTGTTCAGATAATGTCGACGTCGATCAGAATTCAAACGGCCGTTCAATGAACGTGCATCGCGCATCACGCATCACGTTCATCACTCGTTTCAAAAGACCTGTTAGTAGATGTGCGAATACGCTGAAACTCAAGCCTGATTCTGTATCGGTAAACATTTCGGATTCGCTCACGATCAGCGGACAGTCGCGCATCACGTTCCGCACTTGTCTCTAAAGACCTAGAAGAAGCTATGCGTAGATACGCTGAGAACTCAAGCGCAATTCTCTATCCGTGAACGTCTCCGACTCGCGAGACAATGCGTGACGTTCACGATCAGCGGTCAGTCGCGCATCACGTTCCCTACTTGTCTCTAGAGATCTAGTAGTCGATGCGTAGATACGCTTGAAACTCAAGCGCAATTCTCTATCCGTGAACGGCTCCGACTCGCAAGACAATGCATGACGTTCACGATTAGCGGTCAGTCGCGCATCTATTCTTCACTGGTCTCTAGAGACCTGGATGTAGAAATACGCTGAGAACGCAGGCGTGCTTCGCGATCCGAAGAGGTTTCCACGGAGCAAGTTGCAGCCTGATGTTCTCGAACAGCATCAAGTCTCTCCTGACGCTCTTCGATAGATTCTTGGGATCTTATGATCCTCAATCTTTTAGCTCCTTTGGAACATTGGGAAAGATTTGACCTCTTTCTAGGCATGGTTATAGTTTTGTTGTGAAGATACCTGATCAATTGAAATCTAAGTAACTGCTCCCCTGCGTTACCGGGTAGGCTACCGAGTCACGAAGATAACTGGAAAAGGAAATTAATTCTACAACAGGTGTCCGAGATCTTCGATTTTTATAAGTCAACAGAGAGTGCTCATCAGATTGAACAACTTTTGCTAAGACGTCATTTCTATATGTGTTATGGTGTAGCTGGGCTCTTGGAGTTCCACAACAGGTGTTCCAGATCTTCGATTTTTATAAATCAACAGAGAGTGCTCATAAAATTGAACAACTTTTGCTAAGACGTCATTCCCATATGTGTTATGGTGTAGCTGGGCTCTTGGAGTTCCACATCAGATGTTCCAGATCTTCAAACTTATACTCTCAGCAGAAAATGCTCATCATGTAGAACAATTTTTGCTATGGTGGCATTTTTGTATCTCTTATAGTTTAGCTGGTCTGTTGCGGTTCTGCATCAGGTGTTCAAGTTTCCAAGATAAATTATAGCCTCATAGCTTCTGCCCGCGACTTCGTTCGCGTGAAGTTTTGATATCGCAACGCATCGCCTACTCAACGGAAGTTTAAACTGCTTTGCTTTTTCTTATTGCTGCTCCGCTCCTATTGGTCATAGCGTGATGTTGTATAGCCTATATGTAATGTTGTATATTTGTAGTAAATAGGAGGGTGGTTGCATCCACTCCAATATAAGTTGTGTCGCTTGTCAAATAAACTCAGTGTACTACCAGCTATCCGTCGTTTCACTTGTTTCCCGATCGCATACATATCAGTGGCGACGAGGATGGGATCGAGGATGGGTGTATCGGGTAAAACTACAATTAAAAGATGACGCAAAACCGGTTTACATCAAAGCTCGCCCTATAGCATTCGCACTAAAAGATAAAATAAACGACGAGCTCGATCGTTTAGTACGTATAGGTGTACTAAAACCGGTTCAGTACTCTGATTACGCATCGCCTATTGTTCCTATATTAAAGCGAGACGGGTCAATTAGGTTGTGCGTAGATTATTCGGTAAGCGTAAACAAGCAGCTAGTTGTAGAACAGTATCCGTTACCAACGGCACAAGAACTTTTTACAAAATTACACGGGGGACAGCAGTTTAGCAAATTAGATTTAACGCAAGCTTATTCACAATTTGTCCTAGACGAGGCATCTCAGAACTTAACTTGTATTAATACTCACCGTGGGTTATTTGTTTATACGCGTTTAGTGTTTGGTCTCGCTAGTGCCCCAGCTATTTTTCAACGGGCAATGGAGTGTTTATTATCAGGGTTGGACGGTGTAATGTGTATGCTTGACGACATATGTATAACGGGACATACTAAAGAACAACATTTAGAGAGATTGAGCGCGGTGTTGCAAAGACTGCAAGACGCAGGACTAACATTACGTAAGGATAAGTGTGTGTTTTTTGAAAATCAAATTGAATATTTAGGCTATACCATAGACAAAAATGGCCTAAGTAAATCAAAACAAAAGGTCCAAGCAATCGTTGAGGCACCTACTCCAACAAACGTGAATAAGCTGCAGTCATTTCTAGGGTTAGTCAATTATTACAGGAACTTCGTCCCTAACGCGTCATCAATATTGACCCCGCTGTATTCATTGCTACAAAAAGGCAACACATGGAAATGGGAGAACATACATGATCAAGCATTCAAGGCAATTAAGCAATGTTTAGCATCAAATCAGGTTCTAGCACATTTCGATCAGAATGCCAAAATTATTTTAACGGTGGACGCATCGCCCAGTGGGTTAGGTGCTATTTTATCGCAGATAGGGAGTGACGGAGTAGAACGTCCAGTTTCGTTTGCCTCTCGAACACTAAATTCTGCAGAGAAGCGATATTCACAACTTCAAAAAGAGGCTACGGCAATTATATTCGGTGTGCGACGCTTCCATCAATATTTATATGGGAGGGCGGTTCCGTTTGTTCTTCGCACAGACCACAAGCCTCTTTTATCTATTTTTGGGCCATATCGGGGAATTCCAGAAGTTTCTGCAAATAGGCTGCAACGTTACGCGATGTTTCTTAGTGGTTATAATTACTCCATTGAGTACATACGCAGCGCTGATAACAGCGCCGATTATCTATCGCGCGCCAGCCTACCAGACTATGAGTCAACGCCGCTAAGAGGGGGGTGTGGCTACGAAGCCGACGGTAGTTTGGTGCCGGTAGAAGATCGCGCATCATATGTTAATTTCGTTATCGATAGCAGTTTACCAGTTACGCGTAGCGAAATTCACAGTGAAACTATCAAGGATGCAATATTGACGAAAGTTTTATCATATATCGTTAATGGGTGGCCGGAGCGGTTATCAGATATATTAATCAAACCATATTTTTTATGTAAAACCCAGCTGTCTTATGAAGGCGGGTGTATTATGCGAGGACACAAAGTAGTAATACCCGAAACACTCAGAACTAAATTATTATCGGAACTACATCAATCACATTTAGGAATCGTAAAAACCAAAGCAGAAGCGCGCAGTAGATTTTGGTTTCCGGGAATAGATAACGCGGTAGAAAAAATGATAGCGAATTGTGAGGTTTGTTTACAGTTGCGACAGTTACCAGCGCGTGCGCCGCCAGCGCAATGGCCACACTCACCGCAGGCGTTCTATCGTATTCATATTGACTTTCTCGGCCCCATACATAATCGTTCGTACTTAGTCATTGTAGATGCGTACTCAAAGTGGGTAGAAGCGTATGATATGGGGACAAGCACATCATCATGTTCGCTGATTAATAAATTGTATGAATATATGGCAAGATTTGGCTTACCACATACCATAGTCAGTGATAATGGCACGCAATTCACTTCTGCAGAATTCAAAATGTTTTGTACGTCAAACGGTATATCGCATGTGACGTCACCGGCTTATCATCCGGCCAGTAACGGGCAGGCAGAAAGCTACGTGAAGGTAGTGAAGAAAGGAATTAAATCATGTATGTTAAGTAATAGCAATACTAAAGAATTGAACAACAAGTTATTTAAATATCTATTTGACTATCGAAATTCTGTTCATTCTGCAACGGGCTGTTCACCTGCCCAGTTAGTGTTCGGACACAAACTGCGATCGCGATTAGATTTAATCAAACCTAACCAACCTCCACCGGCGTCTGTCACTCTCACTCGAAACGTGGAAAACAAACAGTGTTTGCAGTCTAAAAATGGCAACAAATATTTCAAAGCTGGAGACTATGTTATGTATAAAAAAAACAACATAAATAAGCAAGGGTCTTGGAATAAAGGTGTAGTAATTAAAAAAATAGGAAAAGTTATTTATATTGTACAGGACTATGTAACTTCTTGTTATGTTAAAAAAAAACCGGCCAAGAGCGTGTCGGGCCACGCTCACTGTAGGGTTCCGTAGCTTCCCAGACCATTAAAAATACCAACATTTTTCGTCAGCAAAAATAACTTTGTTTTTCATAGTATTTGTATGAAAAACAAAGTTATCATTTGCGTTTTTTTGAAAAAGTGCTATATAACTCAAAAACTATTCAACTCATCAAGTTGAAAATAATTTTCCTAGAAAGTTCATATAAAGGTCTACTTCTGTGATTTTTTTCATATTTTTTAAACTTATGGTTCAAAAGTTAGAGGGGGGGGGACACATTGTTTTTGACTTTCGGAGCGATTATTTCCTAAAATATTAATATTATCAAAAAATGATTTTAGAAAACCCCTATTCATTTTTAAATACCTATCCAACAATATATCACACGTCAGGGTCAAAATTAAAAAAAAAATCGCTCCCCACTTTACGTCTGGGGGAGGTACCCTAATAAAAATGTTTTTTTAAATTTTTATTTTTGCACTTTGTCGGCATGATTGATATACATATTGGTACCAAATTTCAGCTTTCTGGTGCTAACGGTCACTGAGATTATCCGCGGACAGACAGACAGACAGACATGGCGAAACTATAAGGGTTCCGTTTTTTGCCATTTGGCTACGGAACCCTAAAAACACAAAAATCAATTAATAGCATATAAAGGTACGGCATCAGTTTCCCACCCGTCAGAAGATTGCTATATTGAAGTCGAAGACATTACTCCACAAGGAACTTCTCCATCAAACTTCACACCTCCAGTGGAAGACAAAGAGTCAGACTCGGGAGGGGAGGGAAATAGTGAGAGTAAAGGAATCGTGGATACAGAAATACCGACTGGCACATCCAAAGAGGAAGACGATGAATTCTATGAGGCAACAGAAGGGACTCAAGATGAACCCCTCGTGGAGGCAGGTTCAGGCCAGACCTCACAGTCAGAAAGGCAAAGGAGTGACGGAAAAAAACTGCGATCTGTACCTAGGGTCGATTATAAACAATTTTACTAAGCAAATTATGTTACTATGTTTATGTTGTCAAGCTACGGGGAGGAATGTTGTATATTTGTAGTAAATAGGAGGGTGGTTGCATCCACTCCAATATAAGTTGTGTCGCTTGTCAAATAAACTCAGTGTACTACCAGCTATCCGTCGTTTCACTTGTTTCCCGATCGCATACATATCAATAGCCTTCCTCGATACATGGACTATCCAACGCAAAAAGAATTTTTCAATTCGAGCCAGTAGTTCCGGAGATTAGCGCGTTCAACCAAACAAACAAACAAACAAACAAACAAACTCTTCTGCTTTATAATATTAGTATAGATTCGGGTCGAGAATTATTAGCATTGATACCTTTTGAATTTGACCACAATGCAAAGCGATACCCTGTATTAAATTGAAGAAGAAGAAATAAAAATAAACATGAACATAATTATCCTTATTTTCTTTCAGTCTTATTTTCTTCATTCTTAACTCAATCGCCAACACCATCAAGTTGCCACAATCGGCAGGCAAACATGCTAGTATATTAGTTATGTGCTTCCAAATTGGCGGTATTGGCTTTGTGTATCGGTAAGGGCTAACAGGTTGGTGACCGCAGGAACCTCGATCCAGTGATTTAAGCTACTCGAAACTGTCAAATCCTAATCAACATTCAACCTAATGCTTGATTGATAAAGTTGAAAATCTATCAAAGAATTTTGATAGATCGTAGAAGCTTGATGTGTGTGGCCCAAAAAGACTGACAAACAGTTTTTACATAAGCAGATGATGATGCAGTAGCGTGATATGTTGGTTCTGTATCAACATATTAGACCAGTGCAGATCATTCATTTTTGAAAACGAAATAAATTATAGTAGAATGAAACCCATTGGAAAAGAAAGTGAATATAAGAAAAATGAAAGGAAAAAAAATATGCATAATAAATGAACATTAGTTACATATATCTATACTATATATAATATTATAAAGCAGAAGAGTTTGTTTGTTTGTTTGTTTGTTTGTTTGGTTGAACGCGCTAATCTCCGGAACTACTGGCTCGAATTGAAAAATTCTTTTTGCGTTGGATAGTCCATGTATCGAGGAAGGCTATAGGCTATACAACATCACGCTATGACCAATAGGAGCGGAGCAGCAATAAGAAAAAGCAAAGCAGTTTAAACTTCCGTTGAGTAGGCGATGCGTTGCGATATCAAAACTTCACGCGAACGAAGTCGCGGGCAGAAGCTATGAGGCTATAATTTATCTTGGAAACTTGAACACCTGATGCAGAACCGCAACAGACCAGCTAAACTATAAGAGATACAAAAATGCCACCATAGCAAAAATTGTTCTACATGATGAGCATTTTCTGCTGAGAGTATAAGTTTGAAGATCTGGAACATCTGATGTGGAACTCCAAGAGCCCAGCTACACCATAACACATATGGGAATGACGTCTTAGCAAAAGTTGTTCAATTTTATGAGCACTCTCTGTTGATTTATAAAAATCGAAGATCTGGAACACCTGTTGTGGAACTCCAAGAGCCCAGCTACACCATAACACATATAGAAATGACGTCTTAGCAAAAGTTGTTCAATCTGATGAGCACTCTCTGTTGACTTATAAAAATCGAAGATCTCGGACACCTGTTGTAGAATTAATTTCCTTTTCCAGTTATCTTCGTGACTCGGTAGCCTACCCGGTAACGCAGGGGAGCAGTTACTTAGATTTCAATTGATCAGGTATCTTCACAACAAAACTATAACCATGCCTAGAAAGAGGTCAAATCTTTCCCAATGTTCCAAAGGAGCTAAAAGATTGAGGATCATAAGATCCCAAGAATCTATCGAAGAGCGTCAGGAGAGACTTGATGCTGTTCGAGAACATCAGGCTGCAACTTGCTCCGTGGAAACCTCTTCGGATCGCGAAGCACGCCTGCGTTCTCAGCGTATTTCTACATCCAGGTCTCTAGAGACCAGTGAAGAATAGATGCGCGACTGACCGCTAATCGTGAACGTCATGCATTGTCTTGCGAGTCGGAGCCGTTCACGGATAGAGAATTGCGCTTGAGTTTCAAGCGTATCTACGCATCGACTACTAGATCTCTAGAGACAAGTAGGGAACGTGATGCGCGACTGACCGCTGATCGTGAACGTCACGCATTGTCTCGCGAGTCGGAGACGTTCACGGATAGAGAATTGCGCTTGAGTTCTCAGCGTATCTACGCATAGCTTCTTCTAGGTCTTTAGAGACAAGTGCGGAACGTGATGCGCGACTGTCCGCTGATCGTGAGCGAATCCGAAATGTTTACCGATACAGAATCAGGCTTGAGTTTCAGCGTATTCGCACATCTACTAACAGGTCTTTTGAAACGAGTGATGAACGTGATGCGTGATGCGCGATGCACGTTCATTGAACGGCCGTTTGAATTCTGATCGACGTCGACATTATCTGAACAGAATGTGCGATATCATCTGAAAAACCGGATGTGTCTCAAGATATAGCCGTAGGGCATGGCGACCTGCCGTGTCGATGGCGCGTTCGTGTTCCACGTGCGCCTCAAAGAGATGTCAGCATAAAGGGAGGGGCCCGCAAAGGTCGAAGCCTGCTGGGGCTGCGGGACTGTTCGAAAGAGATACCGTGGCCCTGGAACGTAAAGGGCGAGGAAGGAACATGGATGGGTTTTAATCAGTAAAAATCTGACACTCCCTCCCGCTCCGCCCAGAGTTGGAGAAGTTATTTGATTATTTCCCAACCGAAAAAAAAGGGCATGGCGACCTTCCTTGGGTTGATAAGGCACGGAGTGCATTTACGTCTCCTATGATTGAATACGCCACATATTCCGCCATCGGAGGTATGGCTAAAAATTGTACTTTTTGTGAAGCTGTTAAATGGCAAAAAGAAACAAATGGTATGTGTTGCTCAGGTGGGAACGATCCGTTATTTTCCCGTCCCCGGGTTCTTAGAATTCGACATCAGACGTTTCAGATCTTCGACGACCCCTTGTCCGTGACCCGTTGTCGCTGGCATAAGCAACAGGATCCGCGTACGAAGTCGCGGGCAGAAGCTAGTTTAAATATAAATTAATTTAACATTTAATAAACTATAAATTATACACAAGAATTAATACACTCTTTTATTATAATGCTTGTGACACTTACATATTTTTCCAGGTTCTTTTAATCAAACTTGTGATGTTTTAGAGGCTGAAAATGACTAACAATGCATATAACTTGTTTAATGACTGTCAAATAACGATCTCGGAAAGAACTTAAAATTTGGCGCCATTTCTGCAGAGACCTCTTCAGGCATAGTTTGTCCGCTGTTTGACGGCTAATACAACACGCCAGACGTATAGGTAACTACTGCCGCTGGTGCTGTTGGAACTTCCTCGTTTCTGTAGTACCTCCGAGATGTTCGCGCAGGCTCATACTGACGATTTCCATGCCGTCATTCGGAAAAAAGTCGTGTCACTTATGAGGAGGGTGCGGGGGAGTCACAACAGTATCCTGAAAACTGTAGCTGAAGATGTTCGTGCACCTGTCTTGAGGCATTTCGTTCGTCTGGTTATTTCTAGGGAGGTATCACCCTCAGGCGCGGTCGCAGCCTGAAAGTTTGGAGGGGGTCACTCACTACACTAATAAAAAAGAAGTGGTGTTTTTTAACCGACTTCAAAAAGGAGGAGGTTCTCAATTCGTCAGAACCTTTTTTTTTATGATATGTTCGCCGATTACTCGAAGATGGCTGGAGCGATTTGATTTATTCTTTTTTTGTTTGAAAGGATATACTTCCCAGGTGGTCCCATAATCATCAAGTCTGGATCTGATGATGGGATCCTGGAGAAATTGAGAGAACTCTTCAAATTTTATAGGCACACTTGATGTGATTTGGGTCGTTTTTGGAAGAGTACTTTCTTAAAGTGGTTCCATTTCAATTTGGTGAAGATCTGATGAAGAACTTCGGAGATAGGCAACGGAACTCCTCAATAAATGATAGCAAATGGACTAGGATTGCTGAAATCTCATGTCTATCTATTCACGCCTCTACGCTGTGAAGGGGTAAGCACAAGTGAACCACTAAAAAGTGAAAAATAAAAACTTTTTTACAAAAAAAAAACCGACTCCTAAAAAAAAAAAGTGAAAAATAACTTTAACTTCAGAAGTCGGTGACCTTTGTTTGATCGATTTACTTAGTTTTTTGTCACCGACTTCTGAAGTTAAAGTTATTTTTCACTTTTTTGTTTTATTTGAAGTCGGTTTGATCTTTAAAACACCACTAGATGTTTATCGCTGTTCCCTAACATTCCTAGATTCGATAGCTAGAAATTTCCTTTTATTATTTGGCAAGATTTTGAGATTTTTCAATTTGACCTTAGATTTGGGGGGGGGTCATGTCCCCTGTGACCCTCCCCCTTCGGACCGCGCCTGATCTCCCTATTGGTTATCTTGACGGGGGCACAGGGGTATTTTATTTTTGTCTTTAGATTAGATTATATTAATTTGATGAGTTTTGTCCTTTGTAATTGTATTTAAGTACTAACAATAGTTTCTAAGTTTTTGTATAACTAACCCTTGGACCTAATTATCCCAAAATTAATATATTTGAATTTGAATAAACACTGTCAATGAAAAAGTACCAAAATATGCAATAACGCTATGAAAATAGAATTATATGCATTTGCCTATGCAAACATGCAAATGCAAATAATTCGATGTCTACTAATGAGCATCGTAACGGCTTAATCTCACGCCTCAGAACTACTTACAACTTAATAACGTACAAAGTATTAAACATATTCATTAACTACAATTTCCTTTTGAATAAAACTTAACTATAAATGAGCTTTTATGATCTAATATAAAATTCCCATTTTCTTAATTACCACAGACTATAAAAGGCGCCAAATGAGACATAACTGTCACATAAACCACGTAATAAAGGCGTATATAATATGTTTAACGAGTAAAAGTAATAATTTTGGCAGATATAATTATTTTGTTATATATTTGAGTCGTTATCAGTAAGTGAGAAATAAAGTGTCGCCGTTGATGATAATGTGAACATTTTAATTTGGGGATTTCAGATTTGTTTGTACGAATACAGGGTGTAAACAACCTCATCAAGAAAGCCGTCAACCAAGCATTCTGTACATCAAACAAAGTAACTTTACGCTGCTGGGAAACGACTTTTTTTTTCAGGTGAAAAATCATGTTTTGTGGTACAACTCAAAGTAACGCGGTAGGTGTTCGAAGTAAAAATCTATAATATAAAAAAATATAGTAAGGAGAAGGTTGTTATGAAAAAAAATGTAGTACGTAGGTAGTAGTACGTAGGTAGGTAGGTAGGTCTGTCGGGTCGAAAACGTAGGAACATAAAAAGAATTGTCAAAATGTTGGAACTTTGACCCCAATATCTTCGTAACTAGAAGGTTCCCAGGTATGGTGTAAAAAAAAATTATCCAATGATGGGGAGAACAAGTGCCTTTCGGCTTCGCCATGAGGTTTTTTTACACCCTTTTCTAGCCAAATCTATTAATTGATTATTTTCGTATGTATTTGAAATTGAAATTATAATTTTGAAAAGTTAATTTATATCGAATGTGTGCATATAATTATTATCCTAAAGGGATTGAAATAAATGATTTTGATTTTGCTTTAAAAAATACCTCCACGAGCCCTAGTGCGAGTCCTACCATAACAGTGATTTTTCACCCCTAAAAAAAAAGTAGTTTTTCAGCAATATTACGTTGAGTAACTTATTTGATGTACATATGCTTTGTCCACTTACATCTTGTATAGTAGTTATGTAAATAAATACATAAATAAAATAAATAATCCTACTCAGAGAAAAAATCATAATGGCTGAGGCTTTTTCAACCGACTTCTAAAAAGAGGAGGTTCTCAATTCGTCTGTTTTTTTTTTTTTTTTTTTGTGTTTGTTACCTCAGAACTTTCGACTGGGTAAACCGATTTTGATGATTCTTTTTTTATTTGAAAGCTGGTGCTTCCCGTTGGGTCCCATTTTAATTTTTTGAAGATCTGATGCTGATCTTCGGAGATATACAATGGAACTCTTCAAAAATAGACGGCAAATCTGCAGTGATTGCTGCATCCGCTTGTAGGTTCATTGTTTATACTATATCATGACGTAACATCACGCCTGTATGCTCTGAGGGGGTACGCAGATGTGTACAATATACCCAGATTTCGACAATGTTTGTTACGTCAGAACTTTCGACTGGGTGAACCGATTTTGATGATTCTTCTTTTATTTGAAAGCTGGTGCTTTCCGTGTGGTTCCATGTCAATCTGGTTAAGATCTTACGCTGATCTTCGGAGATATAAATGGCACTCTTCAAAAATACCCGGCAAAGCTGCATTCATTGCTGCAATCGCTTGGTTGTTTATTGTTTATGCAACATCATGACGTAACATCACACCTGTATGCTCTGAGGGAGTACGCAGAAGTATACAATACACCCAGATTTCGACAGTTAGACGTGTAAAGTTCCATTCAATGGGATCCCGGAGAAATAGAGGTAACTCCTTAACTTTAGAGGCACACCAGAAGCGGTTTGGGTAGTTTTAGGCAGAGTACAATCTCGGAGTGATTTTCAATTTGATAAAGATCTGGTGACTTCGGAAGATAGGCAACTGAACTCCTTAATAAAATATGATAGCAAATGTACTGGGATCGCTGAAGACTCACGTCTGTCTATTGTTTACACCAGTTCATAAGAAAAAATCACACCGATACGCTGTGAAAGGGTAAGCACCTGTGAACCACTAAAAAGTGAAAAATAAAAACTTTTTGCAAAAAATATAACCGACTTCATACAAAAAAGTGAAAAATAACTTTAGCTTCAGAAGTCGGTGACAAAAAAACTAAATCAATCAAACAAAGATCACCGACTTCTTAAGCTAAAGTTATTTTTCACTTTTTTGTATGAAGTCGGTTATATTTTTTGCAAAAAAGTTTTTTTGATGAACAACCGCACTAAAACGTTGTGTTCTAAATGATATCTAATCTCACATTGAAACCATTTGTTTCAATTATACCTTTAGAGGCACTTCTGAAGGTCAAAAACAAAAGGATGAAGCTACCTTCTTCGTCGTGGGACAGTAATAGACTGGAATTATTATTATAGAAAAGAGTCGTGATTTGTACAAATTGGAGGAAAAATACTTATTCGACAAAGAGTGACGAGTTTGCGCCGTTCACCACCACAACATAACTTTGCATCAGAGTGAATAAAGCCTTGCTTTAACGGAGACATTTATGGTCGAATTGAGAATGTATACGATACACAGTACCGCATCAACGTTCGGTCATCAAACTTAGTTATGAATAGACGTTTAATTTTACTACTGCAGCGTAACAAACAACAAATATTGGTTAGATTTATATGCATCGCTCGTAACGACTTTAAGATACCATTGGGTGGTTTAATCGACCTCTGTGTTAAACCGACTTCAAAAAAACCGGCCAAGAGCGTGTCGGGCTACGCTCAGTGTTGGGTTCCGTAGTTTCCCGTCCGTCACAATAAGTGTTCAATCCAATCCGATTTTAATATATATTTTTTTTTGAATAAGATTTGTTCAGGATAATAAAATATGTAAACGAAGTTAAAAAAAATGCTTGCATATACGATTATACTACAAACTTAGTCCAGAAATTATTTTGTACAACTTTTTGTCTTTTTTGTACAAAAACTTGTTTCCATCCAAGTTCAAAATGATTTTCCTAGAAAGTCCTTTTAAAGTTCTACTTTTAAGATTTTTTTAATATTTTCTAAAGTTATGGTTCAAAAGTTTGAGGGCGGGGGGACACATTGTTTTTTTACTTTTGGAGCGATTATTTCCGAAATTATTGACATTATCAAAAAATGATTTTAGTATACCCCTATTCATTTTTAAATACCTTTTAACAATATATCACACATTAGGGTTGAAATTAAAAAAAAATCACTTCCCACTTTACATATGGGGGGCTACCCTAATAAAACATTTTTTTCCAATTTTTATTTTACCACTTTGTCGGCGTGATTGATACACATATTGGTACCAAATTTCAGCTTTCTAGTGCTAACGGTCACAGAGCAGAGATAAGCGAGGACGGACAGACGGACGGACAGACAGACATGGCGAAACTATAAACGTTCCTAGTTGACTACGGAACCCTAAAAAGGAGAGAGTTCTCAATTCACATGTTTTTATTTGATGTTGGTCAAACCAAATCCATCTGCCGGGAACTAAATAAAATTAATCTGATATGTTTTTAAGCCGCCGAGACACTCGGTCGTGCTCGGATTCTATTCCTTTGTTAGGCCTGAATTCTTGTCACGCTGACGGTTGGTCACGTACGGTTGGTAGTGACGTCAACGAGAACGAAATAGGCATTCGCTCGCCGATGACGTCAGCGTCGCAGTATGCACGGTGCTTTATAGAACACAATACGTACGACTGACTCGTACTTAGCGCGATAAGAATTCAGTGATCTCTTTATGTATGAATGGTAATCGTGGTTTCCATAAAAAAATTGGCTTACAAAGATGGCTGTTACCTTAATAAAACGGTTTAAGTAGAGGTGATAAGAATATTGTAATATTTATGTTTAACATAACATCTCGCTTGTAATCCCTAAAGGCTCAGACAGAGGTGTACTTTATGGAATACCCTCATTCGCGAGTTAGTAATGTTTGAGTCTCATGTAATAAGGGTGGAGTCAATCTGATGTCTGTCTGTAAAAACATCCAAAATGAAGTAACAATGATCGGAAGTTTTTATCCAAAAAACCACTGATCTATCCACACGACATAAACTTCATATCTAGCCACGCAAAAAACTAGGTCGAATGTCACACCACGTCCCCATTTGCATTCTAAATGGCAGCGGTATGTTTTTGTTTGGGCACCGGCATCTGGCAGCCGGTCCTGACAGTCCGCCATGTTACACGGTGCGCACATAAATTGAGTTCAGTTTGAAGATCATGTCGCACTGTCAGTTAGGAGATGGTGGAGTTTGAGTGGGATATAGTAATGGGGCAATGGTTTTGTTTATTGTTTAGTTAGTAGACTGCGATATTGATTATAAAAATAAAAAATACCAGCCTATAACTGTTCCACTGCTGGGCAAAGGCCTTTTTTCAAAAGAGAAGGCTGGAGCATTGATCACCACGCATGCTCGAGACGGGTTGGCGATTTCAGACTTATTTCAATTATAAGTCCAGGTCCAATATAAGAATATTACAAAGATATTGATTTTATAGATAGTTTTTACATAATGCAATGAGAGCAGCGGTGGCCCAGTGGTGGCGACCCGACTTACGAATAGTAAGTCGTGGGTTCGAACACAGGCAGGCGCATTACTTTGTGTAATTTATTTCATCACCACTGCACTCAAATACGGTGAAGGAAAACATTGTGAAGAAACCGGCATATCCTAGAACCAACAATTCGAAGACATGATTGTGACATCTACCAAACCGCACTGGGCCCGCGTGGTGGATTAGGTATGGCGCAAAATACGCCATTTGACGTGGAGTGGCGGACACCAGCCCGTTATAGGTACAATACAAATACATAATGCAAGTATTCAGCTGCATTTGGTTAGACTAGAAGCCGACCCCAACTAAGGTGGGAAATAACAGGCAGGTGATGAATAATAGTGAGTTTCTTTGCAGGATATGCCCCATCTCCTTTCCTGCACCTTTCAGGATTTTAACAAAACCAATATTATAGCTACTCAGGTAGCTAGCAGACTATTGCGTTTTAACAATACGTAAAAAAGAAGGCTACACACAGTACTAACTGGGTCGTGGAGGTCAGAAGCAGTCCCTCCATTTGAAAACTGGTTGGTATTCAGCTGCATTAGGTTAGACTGGAAGACGAATCCGACATATTGGGTAAAGCCTAGCTAGGCAGGTGACGTAAAACAGAAAAATTTAAGGATTTATGAATAACTAGCCGATACCAGCGGCTTCGCACGCGTAAAATTATATACTAAAACCTTCGTCTTGAATCACTCTATCTATTAAAACCACCTGCATCAAAATCCGTGGCGTATTTTTAAAGATCTAAGCATACATAGGGACAGACAGACGCGGCGGGAGACTATCCCCCGAATACTGAAACGTCACTCAAAATGTAAGAGCTGCTTAACATTTGAGAAGCTCCTAAACTTCAAATTTTGTATGGCCAAACGTCATTTTTGAGTATCTGTTAAATATAAGTGTTACTTAAATTTTGAGTGACGTTTCAGTATTCGGCCGTTTGTTTTATAATATGTAGTGATAGTGATAGTGATATGATATCATATCGATTATTCAGATTATTTCGTTACTCAGATTTATTTATTTATTAAAAGGAGAACCAACTGCTGAAATATAAGTGAGTAACAATTGTATAAGCGACACAGAGCCAACTACAGGTTCTCATGAGTAGACACAGAAATGATAGTAGAAACCTTAGGATCCCCAAATAACAGGCACGATGATAACACAAATAAAAGGCATTAAAATAAACAATAATACACTCAGACACTAGGTTTGGCATTGTTGACATGGGAAAAAAAAAGGTAAAAATAAAACACTACACGTTTTTTAAAAAGTTTGCATTCAGCCGAGTGCGTACAGAATAAATAGGCTTTGATGGAAAATCATTTAGCAAAAAACACTCACAGATATTGTTACATTGATAGTCATAATCGACATATTGGAAATTTTTTATTAGTTTTTCTCAACGTTTATTTCATTTCAAATAATTAATTAATTGTATTGTACTTATTTCATAATAATAGCTCCTTTAGTCGCCTTGAAGTTGCAACCATTAAAACGGTTTTGAATGTTGCTATGTTATGTATTATTCACTTAGCGGTCATTGGTGCTCGTTTACTCGTACTTGGTCAGAGACGTATTTACCACACAAAACCACAGTGTACTAACAGTAGAACTGCTGAACTATGTCAAACAGACAGACGCCCGCATTCAATACGTAATTACAAGTGTGTGCTAGGTTGTGCCACTATTGTCTTCCGATCGGCTATGACGTAATAAATGAAATTGAAATTGAATTATCTACAACGTTCCTGGGTGTTAACGTTAATTAAGTTTCCCGTTTTTCAGTTTAAAATGTTTTTGATCGCTATCAATTGCAAATCATCATCTGCTCGCCTTTTCACAACGAGGTTGGAGTCGGCTTCCAGTCTAACTAGATGCAGATGAATACCAGTATTTTAAGTGTAGTGATGCAAATAACTTGAACAATGATTTTTAAGTCAAATATAGATTTAAAGGTTCAATTTCATTCTTTTGAAAGGAAAATAACATTTATAAAACTGAAATAAATGTACTCATTTATTTGATAATATTAAAAGGAAGTTAGAATGAGCGTACTTAGAAAGCAGAAACATTACATTATAACAATGTTCACCGTGACACCTCAAAAAGGGCATTAAAACTATAACAAAGTTACTTTTAAGCTGTACCATTGGACGTAACTAAGTTTTCCTGCAGCTGGGACCTACAGTAGTGCCAGAATACCAGTTTTCGCGTGAAAATTCGGACTTCCACTTTCAAATAATTTCTATTGGGATCCCTTCTTTTTGCATAATGTTCTTTGTCCTAATATACTTCGGCATAACGATTTTGGCACAATTTGTTTTGGCATAATAATACTTCGGCATAATTTTTTTAGGCATACTTTTAATGTTGGCATAATCATCTTAAAGACTAATTTGTTTTGGCATAAATTTGATTCGCATAACGTTAGTAGGCCTAATGACTATTAGTATAATAATATTTAGGCATACAATTAATATATGACTATTAGCATAATAATATTAAGGCATACAATTAATATAAATAACAAAAACAATTTTCATGCAAATGATTTATTTAACATTAACATATTAATAATATTTAACATTATGTAACTAAAACGATTTTTCAATGGCGAGATAACTTTTATCTGAAGAATATATTAGATGTTTATACAGTTTTTGTAATGTCAATCAGTTAATTCTGATCAAACCAATTTGCTATAGTTTCTGTAACAATTAAATAATATTTTTGTTTAAAAATTTAATATGCTGTGCAACAAAATTTAGTGACAGAACCGAATTGCTGCAAAACCGACTCCACGTAGTCTTGTTTGTCCTACCCCTAGAGTGTAATTTAAAATCGCGTAGGCGCATAGGGGTGAGGCGGCCCGCGGGCTGAGGAGCAGGCGGCTGCGAGCGAGCCGCCGCGGCTGAGGCTGGCCGGCGAAGCCGGCCAACAAGCCGAAGCTGCGGTGGTGAGCGAAAGCCGTCTGCGACGATTAGGACGCGTGGGGCCGCCGGAGGCCCGCAGCGCCGGAGCCGTGACAGAAACCCTGCCTGCTGCATGCTGCATGCTTGCTTGCATGCTGCATGCTTGCTTGCATGCTGCATGTTTGCTTGCATGCTGCATGCTTGCTTCTTTTCTGCTTGCTCGCATGCTGCATGCTTGCTTGTTTGCTGCTTGCTTACTTGCATGCTTGCTTGCATGCTGTATGCTTGCTTGCATGCTGTATGCTTGCTTGCATGCTGTATGCTTGCTTGCTTCATGCTTCCTACAGCGAAAAAAACCCACAAAATACAACAACAACAAACTTTATGGTTTAGAATATTATGCTTAAAAAAGTTATGCTTTAGAACTTTATGCTTAGTAAATTTATGCTTTAGAATATTATGCTTAATCATTATTATGGCTAGAGAAATTATGCTTAAAAAATTATGCGTAAGCGGTTATGCGTAATTATATTATGCGAAAATATAATTATGCCAAACAAAATTATGCTAAGTTATATTAGGTCTTAAAATTTTATGCAAATGGATAGGGAACCTTTCTATTTCATTATAATATGAGTACCAAAATACTATGTTCGAAACAAGCTAAACAAGTTACATTAAATTAAAACAATTCAAAACCCCCGACACACAGGGCCATAATTTCACAAGCCTTTTCATTTGATACCCATATTGAGGGAGTTGTTAAAAAAAAAATATAATCCACCATTTTGTGGTCGCAGCCATCTTTGATTTGAAGTCAAGCCCTTTCATTTGATATCTCGACTATTGTATTGTATTGTATAACGGGCTGGTGTCCGCAACTCCACGTCAAAGCTCGTATTTTGCGTATGGGCTATTATCCACCACGCGGGCCCAGTGCGGGTTGGTAGATGTCACATGTCTTCGAATTTTTGGTTCTAGGACATGCCGGTTTCCTTTCTAACAAAAAAAAACAAAATCGAAATTGGTTCATCCGTTCGGGAGCCAGACAGACACACACACACACAGACATGTCAAACTTATAACACCCCGTCGTTTTTGCGTCGGGAGTTAAAAATTACAACCAATCATAAGCTCTCTTCATTAATTCATCCACACTATCCATCCATCTTGTTTTTGGTCCTTTTCTCCCTCTTCGCTCATGACATGAACATTACTCGCAATATTCATCACACTATAAGTTTTTAAATTGACATGATCAGTAATATTATCATTAACACTGACAACGAGATATGAAATATCCCGCTTTTATCCAAAAAGTTGACAACATCGTAAAAAGCTGTCAAATATTTACTTATGATAGTAAATTTGGCAATATTACTGAATGCAAATAAGAAATGTGGCTAACTAGTGAACTAGAATTTTAGAGCTTATTATTTTCCGAGTGACTAATAACTTAAAAGTCGACTAAATGTTTGCAACAAATAAAATAACTTGCCAGCGATTAAATATTTCCGCGACTATTATATTATGTAAGGTTCAAAATTAAAGGTGTTATAAAAAATAAAAACTAGCAGCTGCGTTTAGGTAGCAAATAAACTATACCAGTCAAATAAAATATTAGGCGAGGAGCTATAAATAATAACTTGGCGACTAATAATGTTAGTAGGGTGGCAAAGATAATATATTACCAACAATTTATTTATTTATTTGACCAAGGATGCAAGAGCGAGCGAAGCGAGCTCGGGACTTGGGGCACCCCGACACGGACAGGTTAGGTTAGAAGGGGATGGCGGGGTCTTTCAGACCCCGCCATCCCCTTCGTGGTTATTTTTTTTAAACCACCCAGAAGTAATGAATGCCCATTTTCTATTTTATTTTCGCCATTAAGTTTCCGCTTAGATATTAATTCAGTTCCCAAAAGAAAAACTTGATGCTAGTTTAAATTAAAACGGAGCCTATTACTTATTACGATACTCCTTATTAGCTGCCAACCCATTATATATGGTACCCACTCTATTTTTTTTTAAAACCTATATTCATTTTACTTAGTTGCCGCATTAAATACATGCCGAATTTTAGTAGTGAATTGCAATATTAAAACACTGAATTTGATGTTGTAACGTTGTAGGTAGTTGCCAACATTTCATCATTTATACACTCATGCGTACATTCATGCGTTTCAGTAAATTACAACCAATCATTTATTAAGAGAAAAACACATTAAAAGTGACACAGTGTATACACATGGTTAGTGCTTTGTGACTGCAACCTTGTACCACTAGATGCGGGTACAACAACATGTTACATCAAGTGCACTTAACCCTGCAAATGTTGACGTTGACGAAGACAATACGGTAGCACTATGTGCAGGGACGGTTTAAGGACAGTGAAGAGTTTGCGGGAAATTAATTGTAGGGGAAACCGATCAGAACATTATGTCAAATTCGATTTTCAAAACTCAAGTAAATTGTTTAGATGAATAATTCTAAAGCCAAGTCATAAGATAAGATAAGATAAGATTTATTTGCTCAAACATGTGTACACATACAATAATATTTAATAAGTGTATGCAGGATAACATAAAGAAAATTGGTTCAGACATGTTTGCCATATACTATGGCGTGCAAATGTTTAGAATTACAATTTATTGTCATTTTAATATATCCTTCAATCCGAGAAAACAATTTAACAAAAAATTTAACATTACCAAAATAAAATAAAACATAATTTAATCTGCGACTACAAATAACAACTAGTAGCAATAATAAATGTCAATAAATATATACACATGAAACTTATTTAAAATATCATTCCATTCCATATATTATCATTTAAAACATCATTTAAATGTATACTTTTGTAATATCTCCTTTTTAAATAAATTATTCTTATTCTTATTGAGTGAATCAGAATTTTTGTGATTGGTGGTGCTGGAATCGTTACAACATTTTCCAAGGCCCGTTTTTTATAACTTACTTACGTATAACTGTCAGTTGTTATGCCACGTTTCGTAGCTATCGGTGTTTCTATAAACAAAGTTACCTTGAAATATTCTATCCGCGTCACTTACATGTCACTTTGTTCATAGAAAAATCAAAGAAATATTTTCTGTGGCTTTTTGTGGTTTTTAAACTGTCGACAAGCAAAATTTCAATCAGACAGAAACCGAACAATAAGTTATTGAAAACGGCTGTAAATCTGTTTATACTGCAGTCCCAAAACAAACAAGACAAAATATTCAACACCAGTCAACCCAACCATCTTCCAGTTAGTATCACTCCATTAAAACTCTGAAAGACTCAAAAATAACACGCCAACAACGAATCCAATGTGCAAGTTAAAATTGGATTAGAGTTTCCCGCAAAGCAACTTGTTACACAGCGATCCTTGAAAAGGATTTTCCTTCCGATCCTTTGAAAACGTAAATACAACACCACTTGCAAGGAAACTTTTGACAGTGCTAACAAATCTAACTTCAAACTTAGCTGACGCGTACATTGTACATTGTTCTTAAGTTGAACTTGAGCTCGAATCCGGGCCTGTATTTAATCTAGAGCGTCTTTCGGTTGATAAGCCGCTTGCGTATTTTGAGGTTCTAAGAATTTGATACTTGCACGGTCGCCATTGATTATTTTGTGTGTAGGTGGTGAGGGTAGATCGAGATTTGTGCGTTATAGGGTGAAGGGAACAAGGAATAAAAATGAGAATTCCATTTTAGTAGCAAGGAAACTGTGGTTGTACATATATCTCAGCCTGTGTCTATTGTGTTTGTGCATTAAATATTTCAAGGGGCATTATAAACTCAAGCCACAGTTTTTTTTCGACAAAGGACCACTAATCTTTGATTTTAGCAACGAGAAAGTAAGAAAGCTTCTAATAAACTAATTCTTATTTTTTACAGTGTCAACTTAATACTTTAAGTAAAGTAAAGAACAACAATTTAATTGTTACTTGACTTATTTATTTTTACCTATACTATCTAATTTACTAAGTCAGCCACGGACTTAACAACTCACCAACATTTTAGGTTTTATAGCTTCAACATAATTGTGTTCCTTTAAAACAATGTAGTTCACTCATAAACTAGAAAACATTAATATAATTTAGTCTGTGAAAATATAATATAACCCAATAATTCAAATCTAAGATACAAAAGCAAAGTAGGTAGCTGTTTAGAGGACAACGAAAACTTCCGATTAAAAAACAACTTCACAATCCCTAATAACAACAAAATCACTGTTAGTAATGTTTAAACTAACTTAACTAACCAGATGCAGCTAAAATCCATTATTTTACATAGAGCGACTGCCTATCTGACCTCTTCAACAAAGTTAGTACTGGGTAACACGATATCTCTTGGTAAGACTGGTTGTCAGACTTTTTGGGCCACTGACTACCTGTACGACTGTCAAAGATGAAAAAATGGCAGCCGGGACCAACAGCTTAACGTGCTTTCTGAGGCACGGGAGAAACGAGGTATCTAATGAGTGGCCACCCATCCACAGACCAACCTAGGCAAGTACAGCTTATTTATTACAGATTCAAAAAGTATATTTTGCTCTTTATCAGTCATTTCTGACTTACTGCATTACCTCATGGGGTGGAGCGAGTAAAACTCTGTTATTGCCCATTGAAATAGCTCAAAAATCTATTCCCAAGGTGACCACTTGCCGCCTTTAACTTTTCCCCACTAACCTTCTGTATAAATCTTGTGAAGTACTAACAGTTCGATAGTTATTTATTATGAGCACTGTACTAAAACCACACGCAGCACTTCCATACAGCACTGAATTTACTAAAAAACGACGAAAAGATATAGTTTGCCCTTACAAAAAGTACATAACATGCTTTTACAAGCAAGTTTTACATGTACCTCGGACTGCTACTCTATAAGAGGTTAAATGAAAAAGGAAACTTAAATTCCTTAAATCACAATAATTGCAAGAAAGTCTTTAAGGACGCTCTTCAAACTATGTCCTATGAAGATACAGAGAAGTTATTACTTGTGCCAGTGAACATTGCTCATAGTATTGGCATTTTTTAAACTAGTTAGCTAAGTTAAGATAGTAAAAATTTATATACCTCTTTATACCACCAATAATATTTGGTAGGTACCAATAATGTTAGCATATTATGTGATTATTAAATCAAAAATTTTTACCTTAAATTGCCTGAAACACAGGGTTACCTAGTTCAGGCTCAAAACATGTGTGACGTTGACATGGATTTAAGAAAAACTGTAAACTTTTACCTTATATTTTTGAATAAATTTTATTATTATTATTATTTCATTATAGCTAAACCTAAAAATCGACCCGAAAATCTTTAAGGAAGCTCTTCAAAGTATGTCCTGTGAAGATACAGAGAAGTTAATTGTGCCAGTGAACATTGTTCATAGTATTGTTATTTTTAAACTAGTTAGCTAAGTTAGGATAGTAAAAATTTATATACCTTTTTATACCACCAATAATGTTTGGTAGGTACCAATAATATTAACATATTATGTGATTATTAAATCAATAAATGTTACCTTAAATTGCCTGAAACACAGGATTACCTAGTTCAGGCTCAAAACATGTGTGACGTTGACATGGATTTAAGAAAAACTGTAAACGTTTACCTTATGTTTTTGAATAAATTTTATTATTATTATTTTATTATAGGTTAACCTAAAAAACGACCCGAGCGGCTGTTATTAAGCCACAAATCCTCGTTTTACTTACCATTATATCACATTAAAAGACCATATAACACTAAAAAACCTCGTAATTAAAACAACGTAGTTCCAAAAACCCCGCCTTTAAAATTCCACAATTAAAGATGGCTGCTTAATTTGGCGGTGTATAAACACAAAAGTTTGGAGGCAAACATGTCTGCTAAGTACACATAGATAGAGAGCCAAGTTAGCTGAAGCAGCTGAAACTGACCCCACTGAAGTTCGTTGGTTAATTAAAAACCTATCTTGACGTTAAAAATCACAAAAGCTTTTTGGTGAGGCTGTGAGGTTAGCGATTCATTCTGGAATGTTCCTTTCAAAACGCCTGTTAAATGAACAGTATAGGAACATAAACAATCTTTTGAAGAAACTGAAAGGCATTTGTTCTTGCAATAATTTTTTTGCTCCACACCATACCTGGGCCCCGATTCTGCTATTGCAATAGTGTCACAATTGTCTATCATTGATCTCATAATTGTTCATTTTGACTAGTTTGGTGATCTACTAATATAAAGGCGTCATTATGACTTTTCAATGCTCAACCACTGACACTCAATTGAAAAAAATGGCTTAGAATAGTAATCTCGTACATAATGACAAATGAATGACTGACTTACGCGGTAATTTGCCAACATTTTGACAGTTCCTTTTATTAGAGCCGAAATTTGCTCAATTAGCACCATTTTGTATTCCAATAAATATTGGCTTCTTTAATAAAGATAATTTAAAACACTTGTAAGAAAATAAATCAAAACACTGGCCGCTAGAAATAAAAACAAACAAAACTTCAGTAAATAGTAATGTAACATTTGACTTTGACAGCTAAACAGATAAAATGTAATGGAGTTGTATAGTTTCACATTTATCCGCGTTACACATAACAATTTTTTTTTGCTATTTATGAACTTCTTACTACTTCAGATTGCTTTTATCACAAATAAATAGTATATTTAAAAATATATATAAATGAAATCTGGCATGAATAACTGTTTAAATTTAATAGTATATTTTCGAAAATCATTTCTATTATCAGGTTTTATAATAATGGCAATACAACAATGTCATCCTAACACAATTGCGAGACCATTGATCGAACCACTATGATGATTAGCAGATTACGAACTTTTAGGAAAATGGCGATGGAGATCCCATTGTCATTCATCAACAATTATGAAATCAATGATAGACCATTGTGACACTATTGTAATAGCAGAATTGAGGCCCTGGGAACCTTCAAATTACGGAGATATTGAGGGATCAAAGTTACAACTTTTTGAAAAGTTTTTATACAAGTTTTGCATGTAAGATTTTTACTTTAAGGCTGATCCTCTAGGGTAGTACGCAAAATTCAAATTTTCTTACGGTTTTTGTAATTTGCAGGCCAGTGCTAGGTAGTATGTTGATGAAAATATCGTTCGCGATTGTAAGACGTATGTACTTGCAGAATCATAATCATCAAAATCATCGATACAACCCTCCAAGTTCATAAAGGTCAAGGAACGATTTTTTCAAGGTCAAAGACGTTCCTTTTCCTTAAAATCGCGTTTAAAAGTTGATAGTGTTCTTTTGGCTTAACTCGTTCCATTGTCGACAAGATTGAACTCAAGAGAAGGCCCATTGAATATTAAAAAAAAATGCTTGGATGATCTTGATGTGCATTGTCATTACAGATGCAATTCACCTATTATATTTGAGTAATAAGACAATAATAAGATTTGTAATAAAACGGTGAGCCTTTGGTACAAATCGAAATTATGAAATTCCTGATAGAAATATGAATTAATATATCTCTGACATGAGAATCACATGGCAAACCAAACTACTACACCAATACAACATGAATAAAAACCGATCAAGCTCGAGTCTCGCAAGACCGAGCCTGCCCTTTTATTGACCGGTTCAAACCAATTCCACGTTGGCCAGTCATGTGGTCACTCCACTCAAAAAAAAAGAAAAGAAAGAGAGACAACAAAGACAAAGACAAAGAGAGAGACTAAGTTAATGCAAAATTTCTCGAGACAAACAATAAAATCAAATTAAAAATTCCGTAATTATAATTATTATGATGACCGATTCACCAAGCGAGAGAGACGAATATAAAAGAGCAATAATAATAAAAAAAGTACACTCTATTACTCTGAACATTAAGCCGAGTTTTTACACCCTAAAACCCTCTGTTATAGTGCATTTAAAAAGTTGCCGTCATTACCGTCAACGTCCAAATTATCTTGCCAACTTTAAATTGAGGAAATTCGTATGCTTTTTTTATTTTCCCCTTTTTATTATTCTGTTTGGTTATTTTTTTTGTTGCAGATGACAACAAACGTTGTTTGGAGTTGTGGACGTAAATCAAAGTTGAAGAAATTGTTGTTTTTCGTTTAACTTCCGCATATAAATCCGTCAATTATTACGTGGATGTGATACTGTTTTGGCTGGTTACGGAAATAACATGTTTAACAATAAAACTGTCCAGAGATTTTGAAGACACCCCCTTTTTGGTAAGTTAAAAATTTAGAGCCTTGTAGGTTTATAGATACCAGCATATCAAGATACCCGCAACTGCCAAATGTTCACAATCAAACTATTAAGTTGAAATCTATTTCAAAAATTGTCAGTTTGTCTGGCGTCTGTTCATAGCTATTTAATAATCTGAGTTCTCAGGGGCCAATTAAATAAATCTGACAAGTGACAATCCAACAAGACAAAACACCAAATTGCATAAGTTTCTTTCCATACATTTTCTGCACAAATATCGCATTATCATTTGTAAAATAGGCCTTCTAGTTAGCACCCACGTCGAAAAGATGGTATGCCTTTTAAATATATTCGATAGTTATTATAAGGATGGTACGGCGCCGCCGAGGCCGGCCGAAAAAGAGGTGGCGATAATCTAGACGCGTATCACGAAGGCTGTTTCGACTTGGCACACGAGGAGATTACCTGGAAAGATATTGCCTTTGCTCTGCCATACATGGCTGTTGAAAAAAGAAACAATTTGGTAATTTGAAAAAAGATACAACTTGTCTACCCGTTCCTGAGAAAATTGATGGTGGCAGACGGACAGACGGACAAAAAAGTGATCCTATAAGGGTTCCTTTTTTACCTTTTGAAGTACGGAACCCTAAAAATATACTATTTTTGGGGACTGCCGATAAAAGTGAAAACTAAGTAACTTGTGAATTATTTGTGTTATCGATGCTTCTTTTCGAAAATTTCCTAAATAAACAACAAATTGTTCATTTCCTTTTATCGATATCAATCGATAAATTCAATATGCGATTTGAAAAAATCACTACTTGAGTAGCGAAGTACTTTCAAGAATGTTCTATTGAATATAATCAATCCAAAATAAACTTTATCTTAATTGTATAAGGTTGATTTTGACTAACCGTGACGACGCGATGACGCAAGTTCCATAAGTTTTCAGTTCAAAAAAAATCTCGAAAATACGCTTATTTCTCAGCCCCACCCTTACATTCTGATCACGTAAGAGAGTTGAAAGTTGGCGGGTTTGGCCGACTTTTATTAAGCACATTGTTGCGATAGTTCAAGTTTAGAAAAGTAATAGGAAGCGTTGCTTTACTTATTTGATCCTTGTCTTTGAACTTAATTTGGAGCGAATTTTCTTCTTTATTTTTGTAATTTTCTAGAAAGTTGTGAATATATTGGCCAGTCAGCAATACAAAATACTTTGGTTTGGTCTTTTATACAAAAAAAACTTGAGAGCCTAAGGTCCATGTTCACCGAAAAGATAACAGCCTGATTAGCTAAAAACAGCTGTCACTGTGACATATTACCATACAAAAATGTGTTTTAAACAGCTGTTTTAGATAATCAGACTGTCATCTTGTTGGTGAACATGGACCTAAGAGCAATTGTTTTTAACCCCCGACACAAAAGCGACGGGGTGTTATAAGTTTGATGTGTCTGTGTATGTGTGTGTGTGTGTGTCTGTCTGTGGCATCGTAGCGCCCGAACGGATGAATTGATTTGGATTTCGTTTTGTTTTGTTTGAAAGGTGAATTATTCGGGAGTGTTCTTAGCTATGTTTGATAAAAATCAGTCCAAGATGGCCGCAGCCACAAAACGGCCGGCTATATTGTTGTTCAACAAGTCCTTCAATATATATGGGTATCAAATGAAAGAGCTTGACTAGTAGAATACTATACGCTACAATAAATTTCAAATTCAAGATGGCGGCAACCACAAAATGGCGGATTAACGAATTATTTTCTATTTAACTTTTAGTAAGTTGTGTCATGGGTTTTTTAATTTTTTAATTTAAATTTACTTGTTAAAGCGTTTAGTACAAAATAAACTCAGCTGATTAAACGTCTAGCTTTAGGCCTGAGTGCTTGTCACGCGGACGGACGGACGCGTACGAGTATAATAAATTGTATTGTATAACGGGCTGGTGTCCGCAACTCCACGTCAAAACGCGTATTATGCATACGGGCTATAATACTCCACGCGGGCCCAGTGCGGATTGGTAGATGTCACATGTCTTCGAATTTTTGTTCTTGGACACGTTCCCTCACGATGTTTTCCTTCACCGTTTTCAAAGCATTGGTGATGAAATAAATTACACAAATTAATGCGCCAGACTGGGTTTGAACCCACGACTTACTTCCGTCACTCGGCCACCGCGTTTGAGTATGCATTGTGTTACATTTATCACCATACTGCGTATATTGTTCTCGACCAACTTTGCGCTACCGACCGTCAGCGTGACAATTGGGTGGTTTTACGGTAGCTGACGTCAATCCTACAATATTTTTTTTCTTAACCTTCACTTGTGCGTCGGTGTCCTGATGGCCCTGTATACATCAACATCAACAAATTAAAATGGCCTAAAGTAAACTATCTTAAGGCTGATGCTCCAGGGTAGCTCGGTTTTTTGCAATTTGCAGGGCAGCGCCAAGTTGTACGCTGATGAAAAGATCAAAATCATCAACACAACCCTCAAAGTTCATAAAAGGCACCGATGATTCTGATGAATACAATTCTGGAACCAGAGACGCCCTACAGCTGCGAACGGTATTTCGAAAATTGCAAAAATCCCAAGGAAATTTGAATTTCGCGGGCCACCCTGACGCTTTCACCTTAACAATAAACAAAATTTTGACTTTCCATTTTTCCAATCATCTCTTTTGACTATAAAATCTCACTTTCCTTAGTCGCTCATGGAGGGTTGTCCAAGACAATTTGTGCTACCAAACTTATTGCACCTTCTTCCTTCTTCTTATCTCTCTTCAGAATTGTCACTTGTGGTGGCTAGTGCTGGTAGTTGTTAAAGCCTGAAATACGTATTTGTGCTCGTTACTATCATCATCAACTACCTAGCCTTTTCTCAACTATGTCGGTGTCGGCTTCCAGTCTAACCGGATGCAGCTGAATACCAGTACTTTACATGGATCGACTGCCTATCTGACCTCCACAACTCAGTTCTTACTGGGTAATACGATACCCCTTGGTAAGACTGGTTGTCAGACTTTTTGGGCCACTGACTGCCTAACAACTGCCAACGGACAGCCGGAACCAACTGTTTAACGTGCTTTACGAAGCACGGAGGAAACTCGGTATGTAAGGTCACTAAAAAAACTAGGAAAGCCACAAAAAATCGAACCACCACACAAAACCACCATTCTCACAAAAAATATGAAATCAACCATTATTATTAAGCTATGTGTCGTATAGCAAAATATAGCGTGACTCTCAGAAATCCAATAGTTGCTACGGCGTACCTAATGCGCTGGTGCTACGGCGTAGCTAATGCGATGGTGCTACGGCTACGCTATCGTAGCATGTGCTACACAAAATAATTATATTTACCTGTTTTATTTAATTGAATAATTTTTGACTGCCTAGTTGGTCTAGTGGCCGCAAACACTACTGCTGAGCATGAGGTCCTGGGTTCGATTCCCAGCCAAGTCACATTGGGTTTTTTCCATCAGGAATTTCTCATTTACAATGATTTCTATAGCCTGGAATAGGGCCCAGTTGATGGCAATAGGCTCGCGCCTAATTACATTACATGGGACATAAACATAACTGGCGAAATATGGGTGTACTATAAGATACACCTCTGTATAACCCTCCGGGGATTATAGGTGTGATTTTATGTTTTTGTTTTTTCATTTGCAAAGTGACTATTTAATTTGGAACATAATTTGGTACTATGATTTATGCATGTGTTAGCTTAAGTGGCAGTGGGCAGGGCACATTGCTCGCAGAACTGATGGCCGATGGGACCGATAAGTTCTAGAGTCCTAGAAGACCTCCTACTAGGTGCACCGATGACCTGGTGAAGGTAGCGGGAATCCGTTGGATGCGAGTCGCACGGGACCGGTCCATGTGGCGACACTTGGGGGAGGCCTATGTCCAGCAGTGGACGTCTTTCGGCTGAAATGATGATGATGATGATGATGATGATGATTAATGCACGTGGATAATATTCCCTTTTGAATACATGTATTAATTGAATTACTAATGTCTAAACTTCTACACTAATATTATAACAAGTGCGAGTCGGACTCGCCTATGAAGGGTTCCATAGCAGATTGAATGAAAGGTACTGTTTATGATTTATGACGTATTAAAAAAAACTACTAACTAGATCTCGTTCAAACCAATTTTCGGTGGAAGTTTACATGGTAATCTACATCACAATTTTTTTGTTGTTTTATCATTCTCTTATTTTAGAAGTTGTATTGTATTGTACAACGGGCTGGTGTCCGCAACTCCACGTCAAAGCGCGTATTTTGCGTATGGGCTATAATTCACCACGCGGGCCCAAGTTATTTTAGAAGTTACAGGGGGGGGGGACACATTTTACCACTTTAGAAGTGTCTCTCGCGGAAGCTATTCAGTTTAGAAAAAAATATGTTAAAAACCTCAATATAATTTTTGAAGACCTATCCATAGATACCCCACACGTATGGGTTTGATGAAAAAAGAATTTTGAGTTTCATGTCTAAGTATGGGGAACCCCCAAAATTTATCGTTTTTTTCCATTTTTGTGTGAAAATCTTAATGCAGTTCACAGAATACATCTTCTTACCAAGTTTCAACAGCATAGTTCTTGTAGTTTCGGAAAAAAGTGGCTGTGACATACGGACGGACAGACAGACAGACAGACATGACGAATCTATAAGGGTTCCGTTTTTGCCATTTGGCTACGGAACCCTAAAAAGGAGAAAACAATATTTTTGTGTGTGTATGTTTGTAATGAATAAACTCAAAAACTGCTGTGCGGATTTCAAAAATTCTTTCACCATTGGAAAGCTACATTTACCTTGAGTAACATAGGCTACATTTATCCCCGTACTCCCACGGGAACGGGAACTATGCGGGTGAAACCGCGTGAAGTCCGCTAGTCCTAAATATAAAGTTCACATAAATGACTCTTATTATTATCAATTAAGTCAGAAGTGATTTACTTATAAATAAAAAAAAAAAATACTTTATATCAGACCTTTATCCATATGATGTAAAGCAAATACACGTATTTCCGCCATTTTTCGATTTAAATAAACGAGCAAATAAAACATGAAACTGTTTATTTTGTACTAAAACGTGGAATGAATACAGACTTCAGTTTTTCAATATTTTCATACCTCGTATTTGTTTTTTTTTTTAATATATAGAATATAACATGAGCGCTGTGTTTTTAACTTTACATTTAGCAAAAATTCACGCCCATAATCCTCTAGAGGGTCGGCTAAAGTGTACCGCCAAAATAAACATTTCATCAGTATTGTTTAAGTTCCAAAGGTTCATCATCTGCCTAGCCTTTTCCCAACTATGTTGGGGTCGGCTTCCAGTGTACCCGGATGCCGCTGAATACCAGTATTTTATAAGGAGCGACTGTTTATCTGACCTCCACAACCCAGCTAGTACTGGGTAATACGATACGCCTTAGTAAGACTGGTTGTCAGACTTTTTAGGCCACTACCTGTGGCAACTGTCAAAGATCTACAAATAACAGCCCGGAGCCACAGCTCAACGTAATTTCCGAGGCACGGAGGGAACTCGGTATGATAACATACCGGGTTTCCTCTGAACGTCCACTCATTAGAGTGGTCACCCATTGACAGGTCGACGTTGGCAAGCACGGCTTAACCTAAAAGTCGACTCGAATGGCTGTTATTATCAAGCCACGAGCTCCCAAGTTACAGAGGGTGTGTAGGTTAATAGGGCCGAGTCTTTTGCCATCAATCAGGCACAAATTTCGGACTACGGGCTGCTAATGAGAATTTCTTCTTTAGAGTAACCCAATAACACATTTCTCTACCTAGAAATTTAACCCAGGACCTTGAAGGTCATTAGTAGCGCTTGCAACCAACAGGGGTTCTAAAATGGCCACTTTAGCAGAATCATACGTGTAAGTGAGTTTTTTTTCACGCTTGGCTGATTATATTCGATGAAATTTGGAATACGGATAAATCAAGTAATTCAGCAACTCGTCCCACATGCCCACGGCCCATAGCTTTGTACTTTTTATCCCGGATAGAGGTTCCGTGGTATTACCGACACCTCTACGCGAGTGATGCAGCGATAAAAAGCTAGTGTAGTTACTTTTATTTTTAACCGACTTCCAAAAAGGAGGAGGTTCTCTATTCGATTGTATGTATTTTTTTTTTTTTTATGTATGTTCACCGATTACTCGAAGACGCCTGAACCGATTTGAAAAATTCTTTATTTGTTTGAAAGGGTATACTTCCAAGTTGGTCTCATAGTCGCCAAGTCGGGATCTGATTATGAAATCTTGGCGAAATCGAGGGAACTCTTCAAATTTTATAGGATAACGTACAGCAATTTTGATATTTTCTACAACAAGTGAAGCATTTGCGTTTGATAAGAACCATTCTACAATCAGATCTGATGATGAAGCCAAGAGTCACGGAACTCCATAATGAGACAATGTATCCTAGTCGTGTTTGGGCTTGTTGTAATTGTAACGGTATGCACTTTCCATTTGTACCAAGCACATGTGAACCACTAAAAAGTGAAAAATAAAAACTTTTTTGCAAAAAATAAAACCGACTTCAAAAAAAAAACCAAAAAAGTGAAAAATAACTTTAGCTTCTGAAGTCGGTGACGTTTGTATGATTGATTTAATTTTTTTGTCACCGACTTCAGAAGCTAAAGTTATTTTTCACTTTTTTGGTTTTTTTTTTGAAGTCGGTTTTATTTTTTGCAAAAAAGTTTTTATTTTTCACTTTTTTTTGGTTTTTTTTTTGAAGTCGGTTTTTTTTTTTTTTTAAATACTCAACATAATATCATGAATCGAGCAGGCAACCTCAAAATTGCCAATATCAGAATCGAAATAACGAAAATTAGTTCAATTTAAGCAATACGTAATCTTTCAACCTAATTCAAACGAATCTCCTTACTGGGGATAATCGATGAATTTTCAATCACTCCGACATAATCGGTTCGGTGTGAGATCGAATGTGAATTGGATATGTACGATGACACATGAATCAGGTACAGTTTCCAGTTTAACCTGACCTCCCTTTGTACAGTCACGAGCATCAATATTTTACTTGTACCGAGCTGCGAAGCTAAACAAGTTACATTAAATTAAAAACCCCCTGACACATAGGGTCATAATTTCAAGGTATATTTTTTTTTTACTAAATGTATATTGTTCTACTAGACAAGCCCTTTTGATACCTATAAAGACACAATTTGAATAAAAAAAATATTTACGCCGTAAAGACGCATATTGCTTTGCCGAAATTAAAACAAAATCACCTCCGACTGTAGTCATTGAATCGATTTGAAATGCATATAAGTATAGGTAAGGTGGAAATTTCAATTCCCGCACACGTGTTGGTAAATGAAAAAAAACGCACGTATGTAAAATACATCGCATGTTGAACATAATCATACTGCGCGATAAGATTTTTTGAGGAAGTGTATTGAATGAAAATGTTATTTTCACCTCGTAAATGCAATACGCGAGGTCAGCTGGTACTAGGAGAGCATAGCTGATGTGTCGTCATGAGTAGGTACATTCAATCATTCGTCCGCTGGCTGCGGAAACTGAGCTATCACCCATAACGATTGATTGGACGATTCTATTCGATTTGGAATTTGACGATCGACGCTCGACAAGGCTTTGACGATGCTTGATTACGAGTGAAGGCATTGTACTCTATGAATTGATCTAAACTTTATCCCTTCGTCTGTGAAACCCGACCGAATCGGTCTGACGCCATTGTTTAACAATTTTTTTTTATTTTTTTTTATTGGTTCACCAACAATTGTTTACACAGGTTGTATGCTTAAGATAACATGCAAAAATGTAAATGCAACAGTGCAACAATCACTTAAAGGTAAACTCCGCATGCATAAAGAAGTGGTACAATTTATAATATTAATCTAATTTTATAATTTTAGTCTAGTTAAAAAAATAACAATAATAATAATAATCTAATCTAAAGGTCTAAATAATTAACATAACATTTATTGTCTACTTCGCTAACAGGTGAAGGTATAATAATATAGTAATGAAATACAACCGTTTATTCTAACTTGGAACAAAATATCAATTGCTGAAACTATCCATAACCACAATAAATCATAACGAATTCAATTAACACGTAATTGCTTAGAAAAGTAGCGAGTAAGTACACAAAATAGGAAAATATAAATCTTACAGCCCTTTGAATGATATTCCCAACAAGTCTCTCACGACCAGAGACTAAAGCCAGTTGTCTGTCAGTCCTTTCCATAGAAGTAACCTGTGCTACGTACAACCTCATTTCTTTATAATACTACGCGAAACCTCATTACTTCCTAACACGGCTTCTCCTGACACCAAGTCGCCCTCGACTTGAAAGTTGTAGGTTGCAGTAAAGTGATGATCTTGATGCCGCATTGCTCCTATTCCAGCATCGAGATCAGGTGTGGACAGCCCTACCGCCACGGGTTCAGGTCATGCTCAACATCATCAGCTGCGTCATCTGAAAGCGTTTGCGATGATTATTCCTTGTAGGCAACAACGCATGCTAATCACGTAGAAATTCAAAGTCCGCAATGGCAAAAATATAAGATGGTTAGCGTCCCAATCATCCCATATCACTGCTAAAGACTTTACCTCAGCGTATAATGACAAAAATATAAGATGGTCAGCGTCCCAACCATCCCATACCATTGTTCACATAATTACTACGACTAGACTAGACGGTCAAAAGGTCTAGCATTCACACAAAACTAGAAGGTATTTACACAAGACTAGACATAAGACACAAGGTCATGTATTCAACAAGACCAGACATAACACACAGGATCTAGATTTCCAACAGTATACCACAACCAGCGCGTACTGCACCAGCAGCGACAGGCGCACGTGTTGCACCAGTAGCGACAGGCGCACGTGCATCCTGCGCCAGCAGCACGCCCTGCGCCAGCACCGCGCCCTGCGCCAGCAACGCGTCCTGCGCCAGCAGCGCGTCCTTCGCCAGCAACGCAGCGAGTCCTGCACCAGCAGCGCAACCAGCGCCAGTAGTGCGTCCTACACCAACAGCGCAACCAGCGCCAGCAGAGCGTCCAGCACCAGCAGTGCGTCCAGCTCCAGCAGCGCAACCAGCGCCAGCAGAGCGTCCAGCACCAGCAGTGCGTCCAGCTTCAGCAGCGCAACCAGCGCCAGCAGAGCATCCAGCACCAGCAGTGCGTCCAGCTCCAGCAGCGCGCCCATGCGCGCTCAACATCACATGCCTTTGGACACACCCGCACGTTTGGCGACACGCACCTTTGGGAACAAACCCGTGCGTTTGGCGACACACGCCTCAGGGAACAAACCCGCGCGCTAGGCTACACACGCCTCTGGGAACACACCCGTGCGCTAGGCGACACACGCCTGTGGGAACACACCCATGCGCTAGGCCACACACGCCTGTGGGAACACACCCATGTGCTAGGCCACACACGCCTGTGGGAACACACCCATGTTCTAGGCGACACACGCCGTGGGAACACACCCACTGGATGAACGACTCACACCTCTGGCAGCACGCCCACTGGATGGGCGACTCACACCTTTAGGCACACACCCAAAACCATCTCTGAAACCATAAATAGAAAAGAAACAGCACTCACTTAGCAAAACAAAACATTATGGCATTCGTTTCTGGGCACGTATCGGGAGTCTGCTTATGTGGTTTTACCTCAGCGACTAACAAACAGTTTCAAGTTCATGGCTCTCGCATCCCAGGGTCTAGTTAGCTCATTGATTCATCATCGGCTTATTAATGTTCCCACTGCTGGGACAGGCCTCCTCTCTATGAGAGGGAATGGGCTATATAATCCACCACGCGGGCCCAGTGCGGATTGGTAGATGTCACATGTCTTCGAATTTATGGTTCTAGGACAGTTCTCCGGTTTCCTCACGATGTTTTCCTTCTCCGTTTTGAGAGCAGCGGTGATGTAATAAATTACACAAAGTAATGCGCCTGCCTGGATTCGAACCCACAACTTACTGAACGTAAGTCGGGGCCGCCACCACTGAGCCACCGCTGCTCATTGCTACTTTATTACAAAGGTAAGGTCGACGACCTCGTATTCACAAGACTGGCGGTTGGACCGGTAAGTTGGATCGTACCTTTATTCCTCTTCAGGAGTTCACAAGAGCGACATCAATAGATCTCCCACAAAACTTATTTTGTTGTTTTTAGAATGCTTGTGACTAAGTCACGCACCAGTGACCATATGAGCGGAGTAGAGGCGTCAGTACCAATAATAAAATTGATGACTGTGGTTTTTGCTTGCTCACATGCGTTCATGCCTGACGGTTCCGGGGATCAACGACTATTTTCCGAGAGCTCGGCTACACCTGACCAAAGCTTGAAAGCATTGAACCTTCGTTCAGGACGATTTGAATGTCAAAAGTTCTAGTGAGGTACTGCCTCTCTTTGCGCACGTTAGTAATGCTACCACGGTTAAGACTGTCAGCAGTTTCCAGGATTATTACAGTTTTAAACTACGAAGCCATAACTTGCCTTTTTACGCTTTGGAGAACACATCGGTTGGAGTTACTCGACAAGAAAGGTGCTTCAAAACATCAGACAAAATCAGCAAAACCAAGCTCCGCTATCTATGAGAAGATTGGCGAGAAAATAAACAAAACAGAGAATTATAAATCTATGGGTGTATCCACGGATGCCTTGAACAACAGCTGCAATAACGTCTGTTTTGTTATTCGACAAAGCTTCGCTGATTCCTAGATTGTGACCGGCTCTTAGTAAAGTACGTCTCTTTCTTGTATCCTTTTCTCTTGCATTATAAACACTGCGCTCCATATTTGGCAGCAGTAATATCATTGGCTGTACCCTGCGTCCCGGATTTTTGAAAACGGAAGCATCAACCGGTTCCATAAGAAGCTTTTTAGAAAAATTACGACATAATTATATGTCCTCACTGATTACATTCGTAGCACTTGGGTTCGAGATCGAGCGAGCGTGCTTCTTACGGCCTCTAAAACAACTTACTGTTCGGTGTCGGTAGGTTGCTATCTCTGTCTGTTTGACATTTTACTTAGAGACTGTTACGGAAACAAAACGTCAGTGAAAAACATTCTTTGATTTTCAAGTAGGTGACGCAGATAGGATATTTTAAGCCTACTTTGTTAATAGAAACACCGATAGCTGTGAGATGTGGCATAATAACTGACAGTTATACGTAAAGTTACAGAAAACGGGGCTTAGTCAACCCGCCGGAAGACTCAAGTTTACAACTTGGTTTTACGTAAATTGAAAGAATCAAGACTATGTCTTCAGTTGCTAAGTTCGCATTAGCCACGGCTGCCCTAATTTGAGGTTGTCAATAAATACCGCGTATAACCATTTAAACTAATAGAAGGTCGTAATTTTTCGGTAAGACTCTTAATTATTGTCAAACGTAACAAACTTATGGTACGCCGGGCGTACTCAGCGGCATATTCGGATATTGTGTTCATTGTTTCCAATAAAATCCTACAAATATTATAAATGTGAAAGTTTGTGAGTATGGATGGCTGTTTGTTACTCTTTCACGCAAAAACTACTGACCGGATTTGGATGAAATTTTGAACACAGGTAGTTTATAACCTGGATTCCATGGGACAATTATCAAACTTCACACGGGCGAAGCCGCTGGCAGAAGCTGGTATTAACATAATCTAACTTCGAACGAACTTTGAGGGCAAAAGGGTTTTGAATTAAAGAAGGTTAGACAAAACGTATCCAACGACGAAACGATAGCGTCCCTTTATGCCATATAACCGCCGTATTTATTATGAAAAATACTCCTATTTTTCAAGTTCATAAAAAACACGAGAAGTGTCTCTTCAAGTGGCGACGAAAAAAGAGTTATCTTTATTTCAGCTTTTGCAGTTTCCTCGTAACTACCTTCCTATAATAGCTTCAAAACGTAGGTACCCATTGACGACTCATTTCGCGCATGAAATGACTTGTTATTGTTATTCAAAGACTACAAACATTCAAGTTTTTCCGAACAGTTGTCAACCGCTATTCAACTCAATTAGTATTTAGGCATCAACCACTATTCCAACTTATTATGTATTGGATCCTTGTAATAAAAGACAACTAAGTGAAAGCGCCTTGTTCAATCACGCACAACGTAACGCCACATGTCATCGCCAAGCTACTCAATCTATTGAATGACACCTCGCAATCATACGCATCTTCCTCGCTTCATTTGCCGCTGCGAACTGCGACACACGTCGCACCACCTGGGACCCCTCTGCTGCTTTGACCCCAGGCATCGTTCCACGGACCGATAACCACACCTGGACGACATCGAACCGAGAGTCCAATGGACAGACAAGTTGCCAGTGCGCCCTGACAGATGTCCCAATTTTGGGAAATTCTTTGAGAGAAATCGCAACAAATCTAAACGAGACCGCTAATTATCCTCCTTGCGCTAAGTACACATTTAGCCTACGCAACAGTCGGATAGAAGGCAGTTGTCGATTCTAATCTCAAAAATATAATTGAGGCTTTTAGATATGATTTTCAAACGGTATGATGCTTGCGACATAAGAACAAACCAATTTAAATAAAGCTTATTTTGGGACATGAAAAATAAAAGTAGAGTCCAGCTCCTAGAGAAATCTGGCCATTGTTCTTTTAAAATTTGACCAAGTTCGGTCATACAAACAAACAAAAAGCTACTCGCGAAAAACACTCGGGAGTACCTCTGCACGGTCCACTTCGTGACGCCACACGTCAATGGCGTGTTTGCTTAGATACATACTAACCAGGGCGACCTCACAGGCTGTAAAGATGTTATACCACACTATGCTCCTTGTGCTGCTCAACGCTATGCTCCTCGCGCTGTCGCGATGGTCCTCGCGCTGACACGATGCTCCTCACGCAGCCGCGATGTTCCTCGCGCTGCCACGATATTCCTCACGCCGTCACGATGCTCCTCACGCTGCTGCGATGTTGCCCTCGCTGACCACACACTGCTCTACTCACGCAATTAATTGCTACACTCCGCACTGCACACAAAGGTTAATAGATTTTCAGCTTTATCGCTAACAAGCATTAAATTCAAGGTTGATTGGGAAAAAGCTTATCCGAATGATTTTACAACAAAGTATTGACGGTTAGATTTGAAATCGAATGAGAGAAAATTTGATATTGCTGGTCCTTTGACCTGCACTCAAAAACCGACGAAATAGGGAGCGGTAGGCACGACGAGGAAAATGATGTAAGGCATGACAAGTAATTTTGTCGCACTACGTCTCTGCCTCCTTTCCTCACTACTTCCCATGCCACTCGTCGAGTGTATGGCAGGCCCATTAAAGCTTCCACGAGAGTAATCACATACGACCAGGCTTTAAAACTGTAAGCGATTGGATCGTTTGTACGAATGGTTAATAATGAAAGACACTCGAAGTTCTTTGGACGAACTCGTTGCGGAACATCGCTCAAGTTTACGGGGCTAAGCTAACACGAAGTGACCGCGAGGCCCGGGTTCTCAGGGTTAGTTTTTCACCATCAGCATACCTGCCTCGCGTGTCACCTTTAGGTCAATCTCATGTATGACGGTGATCACGCCTTCTCAGCATATATATCGCAAAGCTTGATATTCAATCACACACGTAAAATAACAGAAATGACAAGAATAAAAATGAAAAAGTCAAAAATCGCCATTTTGACTTTCGGTTGAAAAGGTTGAAAAGTAATTGTTATTTTGTTCCTTGAATATTTTACACTTTCGTGGGCAATTTGTGTTCACTATCCCACTTCTGAATTTAGCATTCAGAAGTGAAGATGTTTAAAATAAGACGACGAGGTACATAAAGTAATGAAATACAACCGTTTATTCTAACTTGGAACAAAATATCAATTGCTGAAACTATCCATAACCACAATAAATCATAACGAATTCAATTAACACGTAATTGCTTAGAAAAGTAGCGAGTAAGTACACAAAATAGGAAAATATAAATCTTACAGCCCTTTGAATGATATTCCCAACAAGTCTCTCACGACCAGAGACTAAAGCCAGTTGTCTGTCAGTCCTTTCCATAGAAGTAACCTGTGCTACGTACAACCTCATTTCTTTATAATACTACGCGAAACCTCATTACTTCCTAACAATATAATAATATAATAAAGTTGAAGAGTTTTATTGTTTGTTTGCCTCATTGTTTGAGTGGTCGCAAGCATGACAGCTAAGCATGAGGTTCTACTGGGTTCGATTCCTGCGTCGGGCAAAGTGTTATTGGGTTTTTCCATCAGGTATTTTACAGTAGCAACCACGGAGTCTGGATTTGTGCCCAGTTGATGGCAATAAGCTCGCCCCCTGTTGCATGGGACTTTAAGGCAATAACACGAGCTAAACGCGAGTTTTATAATGACTAAAAGTATATGATTCACTGCTATAAACAAAACCAGAAAAATATATGATAATCTTCAGGATATATGCTAATATGATACTGTTTTGAAAACATAATACAATAAATTTGACTAGATAAAAAAAATTCATTAACTTATCTCTAAAAAAATTTCAATCAAAAAAAAAAAACATACTAATAAATATGCGATCATTCTGATTTTTTGGCAAATAATTCTACAAGCAATTATTAGCATTACAGTGTTTTAGTTTTTTAGTCCAATCAAAAGATTTTTGTAAATCGATCGAAACCACTCATTCGCGCTATTTGGCCCACAGTGACTGACGTAACAACCACTTTGTAGTGCAAGCTGATTAGAACTTTATTCTAACAGCATTTTGAACGAAGTTTGAACCACCACAAATAAAGTTGCTAATTTAGCTCATCTAGTCGCCTGAAGCATAACTGGCGAAATGTAGCTGTAGGTACTGTATTATTCGGTACATTTCTACCTAACACTTTGGGGATTACAGGCGTTATGTTATGAGTTCGTTTGGTGGAGCTCATGGCTAAATAGTTGAGTAGAGTAGAGTTGATCTTTAGGTTAAGCCGTGCTTGCCTAGGTTGGTCTGTGGATGGGTGACCACCCTTACATACCGAGTTTCCTCCGTGCCTCGGAAAGCACGTTAAGCTGTTGTTCCCGGCTGTCATTTGTCAATCTTTGGCAGACGTTACAAGTAGTCAGTGGCTCAAAATTCTGACAGCCAGTCTTAACAAGTGGTATCGTATTACCCAGTATTAACTGGGCTGTGGAGATATGATAGGCAGTCGCTCCATGTAAAATACTGGTATTCAGCTGCATCCGGTTAGACTGGAAGCCGACCCCAAATTAGTTGGGAAAAGGCAAGGCATATTATGATGTTATGAGTTCGTTTACTTGAATCTTTCGCATACGCCAAGCAGAAAGGTAGATACCACTACCACTAGTATGACCACTAGTATGTAGATAGGTTCAGATACTTAAGTATCTTTTTCTTTTTTTTCCTTTTTATATCTTTTTGTCCCATACACATTGTTATGGCGTGGCTTCTCATTTCGAAAAGGTCGTAAAATTCGACGCAAGTAAGCTTCCTGTTTGTGTAAATAAAAGCTCTGAATGTAAATTATGGCTGCGCTGTTTGTTCTCTGCTGTTTGAGTTTAGTCAACTATTCGATGGACTTTGTATTACACGCTAGGCAACTGAAACATGGATTGCAAATAGGTATCCTTCTATACTAGACCTATCTTAGAAAATGTTAAGAATCGCAGCGAAATGCATTAAACAACGGCAGATTTTTGAATGTGACATTTTGCCAGACATGCCAAATACAGAGTGTAAACCACCTCATCACAAAGCCGTTAACAAAGCATTCTGTACATCAAACTAAGTAACTTTACGCAAAAATTATTGCTGGGAAACAACTTTTTTTTTTGAGGTTATAAATCATGTTTTGTGGTAGAATTCATTGTAACGCACTTAAAACATTGTGCTGATGGATAGATTGAATAGTACGGGGGTCGTGGAGGTGTTAAAAGTCAAAATCTTCCAAAAAAAAAAATGTATTTAAAAAATAGCTTGTCAAAAAGTTGTAACTTCGACCCCCCATGACTCCGTAACTAGAAGGTTCCCAGGTATGGTGTAGAACAAAACAATGATCGCAATGATGGGGAGAACAAGTGCCTTTTGGCTGCGTTAAGAGGGGTTTTATACCCTTTATACTAGACATATCAATGTTATGACATTGGGGGTTAGTCTATTATCATCATCCGGACACAACTTAGAGCTACTATCGAGGATTTTGGTAAAAGTTTGTCTTCTTCTATACTTTTCTTTCACTCGTAATCTCAGTCTCAGCAGACCTTTATAGCTATATCATCCTCATTCCTCCGCATCACATACTCCGATAACCGATTATCACACAACTTTCAAACACTCATCATCTGCCTGCCCCCACTATGTTTGTAACAGGATGCAGCTAAATACCAGTATTATACCAGTATAATACATGGAGCGACTGCCTATCTGACCTCCACAACCCAGTTCATACTGGGTAATACGATACCACTTGGTAAAACTGGTTGTCAGCCTTCTTGGGCCGCTTGACTACCCGTAACGACTGTCAAAGATGGACAAATGACCAACAGCTTAACGTGCTTTACGAGGCACGGAGGAAACTCGGTATGTAAGGGTGGTCACCCATCCACAGACCAACCTAGGCGCGGCTTAACCTAAAGATCTACCCGAGCGGCTGTTATTATTTAGCCACAACTTTTCAAACACTGGAAACATAAAAAGATAAATCTCGAAACACACATACAACACTCGGCACCTCGTATCTTGTTACCAATCAATTCTGCCCGCCATTGATTCGACCTCGGTATTCCCTTAAAGTCTATCGTATATCTATTTCTATATACTGTGGGTCATTCCCCAGTGGACAAACATAGAACCAGCCTCAATTTTCGGTTTTGCTTATCTAAAACATCTAAACACACTGAATGAACCTCTATAGCTTGACGAACAAGGTTGATATTTGGGTGTAGAGACAAAAAAGGACAATTTTCTTCCGTGATGGAGGTCAAGTTGCATATGACGTGCAATGGGACTGTCACAGCCTCAATTTGGCGTCTTATTGTTGGAATTATTTATTTGTTTTCTGCTTGAAGTATTGGGCATAGATTAAGTTTGTTACTTATCAGAGAGGGATGTTGTGTGTAAACCCAAAGATAGTGGCAGGAAGTAAGTGGCAATAAGTAGGTATGTCAATAAAACGTTTAATTTTTCGTCTCTTGCATTCTCACATTGACTCGGCGAATAACCTTTTTTTTTGTTTTTTTTTTTCGGACGGGAAATCATCGAATGACCACTCCCGCTCTGGGCGGAGCGGAAGGGAGTGTCAGACTCTTACTGACTAAATCCCATCCATGTTCCTTCTTAGCCGTTTGTGTGCCAGGGCCGCTGTATCTCTTTCCAACAGTCCTGCAGCCCCGGTAACGGTGAACAACTTGAGGCTCTAGTGGAAAACGATTTGTGAAATTATCAAATGTGGTGATCATAGCAGATCCTGATAAAGCCAGATGTTATTCATCCCTGACTTTACCTTTCATAAACATAACATCACACCTGTAATCCCCGAACAGTTAGGCAAAGGTGTACCTTACGTTCTTAGGGTCCTGGGTTCAAATTCCAGTAGGAGCAAATGTTTGTGTGATGAGCATGGATATTTGTTTCCGAGTCATGGATGTTTATATGTATAATAAGTATGTATTTACAAACAAAAAGTATAAATGTGGTATATCAACTATCTGGTGTCCACGACACGAGCCTTGCTTAGTGTGGTACTAGATGGCGCTGTGTGTAATGTCCAGCGATATTATTAAATACCATATAAGGGTGGAGGCAAGCGGTTTGCTATGATCTGGAAAATATCCAGACTCCGTGTTTACTTATGAGAAACTTCTGACAGAAAAATCCAAGAACAGTGCCTGACTCGGTAATCAAAGTTATTTCGTTTCTGTTTGTTTGTGTATTTGGGTTTTAAATGTTTCAAACGCCACAATGCAGAACAAACTCCTAGTGGGGTAACGTTTTGAAAATAAAAGAGTTTTTATTCAGCTGCATCTAGATTAGTAGCTACCCGCAACATAGTTGGGATTAGACTAGTAGATAGGAACTGATGGTCATCATTTGCCTAGCCTTTTCCCAACTATATTATGGATGCAGCTGAATACCAGTATTTTACATGAAGTGACTGCCTGTCTGACCTCCACAACCCAGTCAATACTGGGTAATACGATACTACTTGGTAAGACGGGTTGTCACATTTTTTGAGTCACTGACTGCCTGTAACGACTGTCAAAGATGGACTAATGACAGCCAGGACCAACAGCTTGCCGTGCTTTCCGAGGTACAAGTAAGGGTGGTCACCCATCCACAGAAAAACCTAGGCACGCGCAGCTTAACCTAAAGATCGACCAGAGTGGCTGTTTTTATTTAGCCACGAGCTAACATGTAGTCATAAATAATATAATTATTTATAGGTACTACACCGGACACTGTTATCTGTACTCACGCAACCCGTTAGTCGTTTATGTCGCCCAAGAGACGTGACCTTTCTGTAATCATAGTTTAGAACCCAGCGAGGTTTATTCGTGAACCCTTCGCAAACTTGCTCTCCTGGTAACTGAAAACTATCAAACAGTTTCCAGTTAGTCATAATAACATTAGAAATACTGGTGAATAACTTCGACGGAATAGTTTCGAAGTTTAGAATGGATAATTGATTGATTAAGTTAAAAGCAACTATAGTTTAAGTTTACCAGCTTCTTCTTTAGTAAAAGTATAGAATAGCAAAAATGTATGAGCCAGAATCATACAAGTTCTCTCTTACATGGTCAGGTACATCTTATTGCCTCACCCGGCAAGATGTACCGATATTATGTAAAAAGCAAAACCAAAAGGCACTCGTTCACCCGGACATTGCGATCTGGGAACCTTCTAGTTATAGAGATATTGGAGGTCAAAGTTCCAACTTTTTCTGGAGATTTTTTTTTAACACTAGTAATTTAAGGTTATCATTTTATTTTAAATACCTTCATGACGCCTTTGCTATTCAATGCATCCATTAACACAATGTTGTGAGCGCGTTACATTTAGTTTTACCGTATGACGTGATTTTTCACCCCAAAAAAAGTCATTTCCCAGACATAATTTTTGCGTAAAGTTACGTAGTTTGTTGTACAGAATGTTTGGTTGATGGCTTCGTGATGACTCTGTTTACACCATATATAGTACCATATTTTGCCAGTTATGGTCTAAGACCCATTTAAGAGCTCTTTTACATTTTGGTGTTACGCTAATTGTACAATTTACTTAAAAAGGTATAAACGAAAAAGTATTCCATTATTATGAAAGTATAAGATATTAATATGTGAGATGAAAAAATGTTAACTGTCCATACATTCAATAGAAGTTTTTGCTTAAGCATGCAACGGGATAATGGTTATTACTAAATACTTAAATAAATAAGTTGTCTAAAATTTGTTCTAATATTATTGAAGTCGAGGAAACGAAGTATTTGTATTTGTAAGTATTGGTAACTGTTATTTGAAGCAACGAACGGAAAACATAATTTCATTTTTTTGACGTCTATAGAGGGCGAGTCGTGATTGTTTTGTTAATCGGAGAAAAAGCGCCAGAATATCAACTCAGTCACAATAGATGTCAAAAACTTGGTAATAAAAAATTGTGCTAAGTTAGACGCAGCTTTTTCAGTCTATAATGTTCCCACTGCTGGGACACAATCAACTCTCAATGACAGGAAAGTGCTATAATCCACCACGCTGGCCCAATGTGGGAGTATTGTATTGTATTTTTCATCCCCCCATCTCGGACAGAGTATTTTTGCTCTTCGATATCTGCGTACAAAAGCCGTTTTTATCGTCTTGAAGTAAATTTGAATTTAGAACATCGTGTGCATTAGGCATGTGAATTCAAAACATCATTCAACCTATTTACTTCTACCATAGAGGTAGAAGTAAATGCCGATTTATCATACAATATTTTTTTAATTTGTTAAGAACTCAGACTCGGAACCTTCTTGGTGTACTTTTTTTAATATGTTTTGCGCTCGCCATTTTCTTTTCACGTCATATTGTTAACACCTTAGGTTGAAAACAAGGAATCCAACTTGAAAACAAGTGAAAAACCTAAAATGACCACTCATTATCTAGCGACGAGGAAGTTTATTTGACGCCAACAGAATTAACTGAATTTGTTAATAATGCGCAATTTTTTTTGCCTTTATTCAATTCCTCGCTGAGGTCGGATGAAAAGTTACGTGTTGCCGTTGTCGAGTGCAAAGATTTTTCACCTCGTGCTCTTTTGATTCCCTCGCTAACGCTCAAGATACCAAGTATTGAATCATTCACTTCACTCGTGACTCAATTTTAGAATCTCTCGCTTGCTCGGTCATCAAAATTGAGCACGCGGTTAAAAAACAACTTTGCACTCTTGTATAACAAATAACTATTACAACGGGCTGGTGTTCGCAACTCCACGTCAAAGCGCGTATTTTGCGTATATCCAACACGCGGGCCCAGTGCGGGTTGGTGAATTTATGGTTCTAAGATATGCCGGTTTGGTTTCCTCACGATGTTTTCCTTCACCGTTTTTGAGAGCAGTGGTGATGCAATAAACTACACAAAGTAATGCGCCTGCCTGGGTTCGAACCCACGACTTACTGTTCGTAAGTCGGGGCCGCCACCACTGGGCCACCGCTGCTCTCCAGTGTGAGCGTAATTATTGAGAGTGGGTTAAAATGCTTGCTTGAATGTTTTCAGTAATGTACGTTATGTCGGGTCTGTTCAAACAAGACGTATCTAATCTACGTCCATTCCAAACAATGTACGTTCTGGGTCCCGCTGTCAAAGGAAGAAATTACAGGCCATCGGTCGAGTGAAACAAACATTGTGTGCCCATTGTAATGTGTGTGCGTGTGAGTTAATTTAGTGACGATTATGTCTGTTATCACGGAGGGTGGGAATGGTACTGGCTGGCTTGATGTTTTTTTTTGTTGTAAAATTGGTGCAGGGAGAAAAACAGTTAATTTACTTAGTGTACTGATAGCTGTTTTGAATTCAGTGATTGTGGAATAGGATAATTATATGTTAGTAAAGGCTGAGAAAACATCAAAGAAAAACATCGTGAGGAAACCGGCATGTTCTAGTACCAAAAAAAATCGAAGACATACGACATCTACCAATCCGCATTGGGCCCGCGTGGTGGATTATAATAGAGGAGGCCTGTGTCCCAGCAGTGGGAACAAATAATATGCTGATGATGATGATGATGAAGGGCAGAGAGTTCTAGAGTAAAACCGCAAACATAATATTTTCTTTGTTGAAGTAACATTTAAATAATCATAGGACATAACTCCAAACCCAATTCTGAGCTAAGATTGCCACGCGTAAGCTATTATTGCAATTTATATGTATCTTATCTCGCGCGTTGTGAAAGGGGGCTAGACGGAAAAAAATCTTACGAAAAAGTTGTCACGACACTTTTTAAAAATAAATAATATGAAGGTTGCAATGCGTTTGTTTCATTTCTATTTCGCATTGAACAGTGTGGTGTCGCGACGATTATTTTTGTTGAGTGAACATTCTATTTGTTAATAATAAAAAAAATATTATTATAACTTAAATAAAATAAAATTTTATTACAATTCCTTCACTAGTTAATCGAAAGAACTTCGTTCCATCCGGGTGTCCCGTGTCAAGGGACACCCGGATGGAACGAACTCTCAAGTTTTGTTTTTTTTTTATCACTATTTTGCGTCCAATAAAGAAGCAAAATTCACTTTTGCCCACGTCTTCGTGCGTGTGTATTTCGGCAATTTTTTTTTGGAACAAGCCACTAACAATTCCCAACCCACTGTAACTCTTGAAAGCCGGAATCAATAGTGGCGACCACCAGAAAACCGCCGAGACATTGAAGCTCTACGAAGCTCCAGAGAATGATTTTAACTGTCTTAAACAATATCGGTAGTTATCTCATAGAGACGTATAGCCGAGACAAAAAGTAGTATCACTTCATGGTATAAAACAAAGTCGCTTTCTCTGTCCCTATGTCCCTATGTATGCTTAGATCTTTAAAACTACGCAACGGATTTTGATGCAGTTTTTTAATGAACAGAGTGATTCAAGAGGAAGGTTTATATGTATAATACATGCATATTATAGTAGAGAAAAGCCGAGAAATTTAAAGATTTGTAATGTGATGTCGTAACAAACATATTTTTCTGCGCTTACATTGCAAACGCTGGCTAAACCTTACGAGATAGATCAAATTTATGTACTACGGAATTGCTTAAAAAGATGAATAAAAAAGTCCGCGACACCATATGTTTATATCCTAAGGATAACCCACAGTAACCATTTTTATCTTTTACATATTACAAAAAAAAAAATGGGTTATTTACCAAGCTATTTTAAACGAAACAGTATCATTCCTTATCCAATTAAATACATTAGATACGTTGTGCATTTCATGTAGATCAAAATTGCCTTTTACAGCATGTGATTTAAATGAATGTTTTCGAAATTATTACAGATTTAAAAATTGCGGGACGAGCGACGTGAGGCTCGCCTCAGTCAGGCTCGCCTCAGTCAGGCTCGGGATAGATATAGAGCTGAGGAGAAAGAGAGAATCTTCAGTAGAGCGTGAGGTACGCCGCAGCCGGGATTGAGATAGGCATACGGTTCAGAGGGACAGAGAATCGTCAGTAGAGCGTGAGGCTCGACTCAGTCAGCTTCGGGATAGATATAGAGCTGAGAGAGAGAGAGAATCTTCAGTAGAGCGTGAGGTTCGCCGCAGCCGAGATAGGGATAGACATCGAATACAGAGAGCCGGAGAATAAAATAATAATAAAAAAAAAAACACGTAAAATCAAAACTACTGGATCGATTTTAATCATTTTTTCAGTGAGTGACATGGGCTATATATTTTATATCCGTGCGGAGCCGGAGCGGGCCGCTAGTTTCTTCTAAACCATGGACAATTGGACATGCTCATGATCTACTTGTATGCAATTCCGAAGGTGACAAAAGGTAACATAATAAACACACTGACATATGGACGGTTAGTGTTGGACATAATTTTTTGTCGCATTTATGGTCGGTCGCGTATGGTCGGTCGTGACGTAAGCGAGAACAAAATGCGGCTGTCGGCCGCCACTGACGTCAGCGTCGCAGTATGGTGCTAGAACACAATGTGTACGAGAATCGTACGCGACTGACTGTGCGCGACCGACCATCAGTGCGACAAGAATTCAGGCCCTACTTTCACTTAAAACACAATATTAAAGATGGATTTATGCCAGAATTTGGGACTTTAGACATAAATTACTCCAGAAGCACAGACAGCAATTTGTTAAAAAATAACATATTTTATATAATATGTAGCCAACATCTCTTAGTTCTCAAGGCAAATATCGAAGTACAATAAAAGTCATCATAATTTTTATAACGTGTACTAAAATATTTTATTTCTACCGCCATGTTTTACGAGACGTTGCATGCTCTCTGCATATGTTAGTCGTTACGACGTGGCCCGGTAGCCTGGGTACATGAGTAGGTAATGGACAGAGGCCAAGCTTCATACAATGCACACAAATAGGTATATTTTTTAGTGAGTTTGGCGCCATGAGCTAACTCCCGAATTTTGATGCGTTTTAATTTAGTCAATATTTATTGATTTCCAAAAAAAAACGTAAGTACCCATTGTTTTTCAATATTCTAACTGACGGATTAAATAGATTTGTAATTTTTTGATTATGTCGTCATGACTATTACGTCTAAACGCTGTGCTATTAAGTTCAGAAGTAAGGAGACGAAATAAAGCACAGTATAACTTATTTATTCGTTGTATTTCACTCAACAACTAATAATTTGTTGTACTCATTAATACAAAATAATGTAGAAGTTGCAATGACGGGAAAAATAATTGCGTTCTCACAATCGGTGACGTCAAATGTCAACCGATACGAAGTATTTTCCGAGTTGTTAAGCGCCACATCAATATACATATTCATTCATATAATAAGTTTCTTGATGAGGCATATGGTAGGTGATAATGCGGCTGATGACGTTTATTTTTTTATGTCACAATGTAAACACGTCTTTAGACGATGACTCGACTTGATTTTGCTGAATTTTACCCACGGCATGATTTATTCTTATAAAATTCATGGCAAGTGATTGATTGATTAATACGGGACAAGACAAATCCCGCTGTCATAATTACCCGAAATATATCACGTACATAATAATTATGTGCCTGTTTCCCACCCTTGTATTAAATCAAGAATATCATATAGTTGGGACTCTGTACTACTATCTACTCACGTGCCACAGTGGCCTGTTTTCCTTGATATCAAGATATACGAGCATGACATTTCCTTTATTTTTGTTTGGTTCGGTTGGAGTACCTGTGTGTCCTTTTATAGCTTGGGTATACGGCAAATTGGACCTTAGTAGTTCATTATTTATGTCATGGTGAAGTCGTAATTTATGGAGGAATTCATAGTAGGTAACCTTGGTTGTTTTGTGGAGTTTAGATGATAAATTAAGGTTAGGGGTACCGTAGCTTCCGCAAAAGGCATTTTTTTATCAAGAGAATAGTGACTATGGAAGTTCTCTATACGATAGTTATTTCTAGTTGTTATTAGGGGCTCAGCATAAGCAGCGTTAGAGTTTCAGACTAACTTAGACGACGCGCATGCACGCGCGCCACACTTTTTGATTTGATTTGATTTGATTGCTCCTAATTATAACATTTATCAACCGCTTCAGCCTACTCAGCTAGGCTTTAGATTTTTCATCATTTTTATATTCTGTGAAAACATGAAGTTTTTGTGGTTTAATTGTTCTATTTGCTTACTGTCTGTGTTTGTCAAAACAAAGATTAGTAGACAATACATTGTTTGCTATGTTAGACTTTTTGTTTTCAAACAAAGCTATGTTAGTAGAACTACACAAATAACGTAAATCACTTTATCGTGACGGTTTACAAAGCATGAATATGTAAATTGTGTTTTGAATGTAAATATTGTATTTGAAAGGACTTTATAACTTTTTATAGTACAATTTATTAAAGCCAGAAATTGGACAGGCATTGTATATTTTCGACGGTAAGTCTACCGGTTTGCGTGTATGACTAGATTTGTGAGCATGAATGAAACAAAAGGAGTATGTATGGTAGCTGGTGACATTCTCACGTCCTGCCGTTTCAATCTACCCAGCTTCAGAGTTTATGTAAGTAGTGATATCATCTACCTAGCCTTTTCACAACTATGTTGAGATCGGCTTCCAGTCTAACCGGATGCAGTTGAATACCAGTATTTTACATGGAGCGACTGCCTATCTGACCTCCACAACACAATTAATACTGCGTAATACGATACCACTTGGTAAGACTGATTGTCAGACTTTTTGGGCCACTGACTACCTGTAACGACTGGCAAAGATAGACAAATGAGAGCCGGGACCAACTGCTTAACGTGCTTTCCGAGGCACGGAGGAAACTCGGTATATAAGGGTGGTCACCCATCCACAGACCAACCTAGGCAGCCATGGCTTAACCTAAAAATCGGCCCGAGCGGCTGTTATTATTTAGTCACGAGCTTCTCAAACGTACTCTACGTAAGTTCTTTTACACAAATGCTGAACCTTAGGGTTTGTACAAGTTTCATGTACAAAAACATCATGTAGTTACAAAACACCGGCCGAGAGCGAGTCGGACTCGCGTACTAAGGGTTCGTATGGGAGCCCCACTTAAATAGTATTTGTTGTTACAGTGGCAACAGAAATACATCATCTGTGAAAATTTCAACAGTCTAGCCATTCAAGAGCTACAGCCAGGTGACAGATAGACGGAAAGGCAGACAGCCGGACAGTGAAGGCTAAGTAATAGGGTCCTGTTGTTACCCTTTACGTACGGAACCCGAAAAAGAACCAATTATTCGCTTGCAATGCAGTTTGAGTGCTGGGTATCCATTCTCCTGCCTTCATCGCATTTACTTGGAGTCAGCGCCACATGTCTTCTTCCACACTTCTCTACTACTCATCATTTCATAAGACACCTCTTTCTTACCATATCATCGGATCCTTTATCTCCCTCCGGCTCACTATGTTGAGCTTGCAGAAAAACTCCCCGCGGGTCACCAACTGCCATGGCCCACCTAGAAGACTCTAAACCGACTTAGAAGCCAAGTGGGCCGCTGCAGGTTCAACTTGGTCCGGTGGGGGTATTCCGATAAAGCTGAGTGCGACTGCGGAGCCTCGTCTCAAACCATGGCCTGACATGTTCTTTGTCTAACTCCACCTGCACTCTAAGGGACCTGTCCGAAGCCACCACCAGCACCGTCGACGTGGCTGAGTTCTGGTCGAAACAAATTTAAAACAACAACAATGGGAATCATCGACACGAAGAAGAAGAAGAACCGGATCCTTTATACAGTACATCCATCGTTTCTTTGGTCTTCCCCTTCGCGTATATCTGTCTATATTCTACTCAAAATTTCCTCACGACATTTTTTTCAATCATGCCCCATACCAAGCCACTTGACCTGCCACTTCTTGTCAAATATTGAACCTGTTCTAATAGTGTATGGTAAGCTCATAGTATCCAAGAAACAGCAAACACAGTAAGCTGCTTCCAAAGTGCCACCATTTTATAAAACAACCAATATTATCATACTGGTTGGTAAGTAGCAAACAAAGTATCCGTGTAGCTTGTAGGTAGTCGGAGTACCCGTGTTATCGCCTCGTGCGACCCCTAGCGGCTAAGTTCGGAACTGAATTTAGTAACTATGAGAATTTATCGGTCTTTCACAGTGTTCGCTACGGTTTTGTAACGGCACAAACTGTAGTTTGAAAATTGCAATTTGAATGTTGAACTTTCCGTTCTTGGTTAGATTCAGAGTTGCATTATTGTAACAGTGTATTTTATGACGTTGCTTATTCACTTGTCTGTCGATTGTGTGAACTAAATAGGTACTTGTTTTTAAAAAAATCTGATAATTTGTTAAGTGTGATTTAGAAAAATAATAAAAGTGATGCAGGGTGAGAAAACTGGATTTGATCGTCCTTCAAAATAGGTAGGACTTCGCTTCGTCCGCTGACCACAATTTTGAAGTGAAAACTTCTTTAGGCGCGTGGAGCACATTTTGGGTGAACAAAACTCATGGAACTCGCGTCATCGTCACCGAACCCTTTCATAGAACGGTTATTCAAAATCAACCTTATACAATTAAGATAAGCTTTATTTTGGATTACTTCGTTTTCATTTATATCGGCACCCCGCATGTTTTTAAAGATAGTTTTTTTTTCAGTAGCTGTCCTGTATCAGTATTGCTGTCCGATTGATAGCAATTGGTTCCTATTACATGGAACTTTAAAAATTATAAACGACGACATATTTATGTGTCTACTACAGGGGTGTCATTCTGCTATTTTAATAAATTCGTCACTCCAACACGATTCCATTCTCATCCCATTGTCATTTTGCTTAAAGTTCGTAATCTGCTAAATTCACAATGGTCGATCATTGGTCGGTCGATGGTCTCGTAATAAAATTGTGTTTTAATTGCATTTTGGTATTGCCATTATTATAAAACCGTTAGTACAAATGGTTTTCCAAATCTACAACTAAATGCGAACATTTATTTATGCCAGATTTCATGTATGAGATTAATATTCTATGACATTTCTTTCAATGGATCAATCAATCAATCAATCAATCAATCAGTTTATTTGTGAAACATAGGTGTTTTACATTAGGTGTTTACATAATTAGGTGGTGCGCTATGTTTTGTCATGATTAAGACATACAAATTTATAAGTGACCCATTAGGTGTCATTACATTATATCATTAATAATTTTAAATTAATTAATACATGAAAAGAATAAAAATAATAATAAAAAAGAAACATTAAATACAGTCAAATTAATAAATAGTCATAGTAGGTACTTCATAATATGCATTATTGTAATGATTGGTCGTTCAAGAATTCGTCTACATTATAATAACATTTGTCAATTAATAATTTGATAAGAGCTTTTTTAAACTTATGTAATGTCATATTTTTTATGTCATCAGGAATTTTATTAAATACTTTAGGTGCCATACCAAAAAAGCTTTTTCGCATCAATGCGGTCTTACATTTAAGATTACACAGTTTATTTACGTATTGGGCACGCAATGGAGTTTTTTTAGTGGAAAATGCATTTTCAAATAATTGTGTGTTTCTTTTCACAAACAACGCAGTTTCCAATATATATAATGCGGGAAGGGTAAGTACTTTTAAAGACTTAAAATAAGGTCTACAGCTATCCGTTGTTTTTATATTACACATTGCTCTGATGGAGTGTCAGTGGTTGTTCATTGAGAAGTTATAATGACGCATATTATATTAGTAGATTACCAAACTTGTCAAAACTTGACAGAACTTTATCATTGTGACTTCAATGATCGCCTATTCTGACACTATCGTAATAGCAGAATCGAGGCCCAGGTTGCCCCTCTCCCTGACATTAATCTGCATAGTACTCATGTGAGTTGACCAATATTATGTCTGAATCTTAAAAGAGATCCCTGAGACCTCTGTTTTTTTGGCTGTTTCTTCTCAGAGTACTTGGGTACGAAGCCCGGTGCTTCTGCGGTAAATGACGTGTAAAAGTAATTAAAAAAATATGTTTCCGAAATAAATATCATTTATTTTATCATTGACCCCTCATACATAGAATATAGTGATTACAGGCATATAATAGTTGGACTAAAACCACATTTAATAGGCATGACTATAATATCAAAAAATTGCTAATCTATTTATTCCGTCAGTTAGAGAATTGGAAAATAACGGACACGGATTTTTTGTGTTTGTAAATCAACGAATATTGACAAAGATAAAACGCATAAAAATCAGGAGTGGGGGGGCTCATGACGTCAAAACGCACTAAAAGTTAAACCAAGGCGTGATGTATGGAGAATTTTAAAATCGTCGTATCTTCGTCAATTTTGGTTTATGTAACAAAAGAAAAAATACGAGTCAAATATTTTTTGTTGATCTGACTGACGGACTAATTAGATTTTTTTGCCGTCATGCTTGATTACCGCAGTCGACAAATAACACAACAATATTGTGTCACCACGGAGCTCTTCCTCATTACATGCAAAAACATACAGAGTCAGAACAAATATGTGTGAGGTCTACCCGCACAAATATTTGTGTCAGTGCGTAACCGAACCAAACACCCTGTGTACACAAGGGGAAAACTCGCCACCAGCCCATTAACTTGTCAAAAAATTGCAATATTTTACAATCTATTTCCGCAAAAACACTCAGAATCCTACCGTTGCGCTATTGTATTGTAATAAAGAATTTTTTCCCGCTTTCAAACTTAAGCAGACAAAATATACGCCATATCTAACCAAGTCTTGGGGGAACCTCAAAGCGATCCTCCGTTTATTTATACGTAATCATAACATATTTCTGAGTTTTTTTCTTCCCTTCAGAACAAAAAGAACTTTCCCGTAACACGCATATTTCGTAAAATATTTTTTGGAAAGTAAAGTCCCCTAAAAGTTGTAAACATGGCGGCTCCCAGAGGTCACATATTGTTACCACTCGATCGCGGCACCTCGTTTAGAGGGACTCGGTCTGAGGGTGTGACCAGAAACTACGTTTGAAAAAGGTTCTATTTTTTGTTACTTAAATAAAAGAGAGTCAATGCTGTACGATTTTAATAGGCAATTATAGTAATATTAATTTAGAAGCCAATTACAAAATAGAACGTGAACTTTGAGTTTTGCTCGTTGAAATTATAATTATTTTCCGTTCATTGCTTGAAATAACAAAAACTTGTTACAAATAATTCGTTTTCTCTACATAAAAAAGAACGAATTTTATAAAACTTTTCCATTTATTTTACTAATAATCATTCCCCCGATGAATGCTCAGGCAAAAACTCACGGAAACCTGATTTCATGATTTAGGACCTCTAATTTGAAGATTCTATTGAATATTTAGGCAGTCATATTTTTTTAGCTCACAAACATCCCATCATTTCATAATAATAGAATATTTTTGCGTTAAATGCCTTTTTAAGTAAATTGAACAATAAGCGTAACCCAAAATGTAAGAGGGCTCTTAAATGTCTAGTAAAAACGTAAAGAGAAATCTAAATAAAACAGTATTCGAAAAGCAAAGACGAACATAGAATTATTTTACACACTAAAAGAATAAATTGAATGCCGCAATAACATTCTGATATTTTGATTGTTGTTCTTTGTCTGTACGATTTGCACAGTAATTGTAATAGAAATACAGTTAAATTCGGATTTGTAATGAAAATGAAATTATTCTAAACACTGCTTTCAATAATAAAACGAGTATTTGAGTAAAACACCGATTCAATTAATTGAATTTATTATAAACCAACGATAACAACCAAGGAATGTGATAAGATATTCGTGAAATTATTTTGGTAACTCAGACAAGTAGAATAAAAATAATTAAACTCAAATCTCAATTACATAATTAAATTGATTGATGAGGTAATATAGTACATTTTGATACAATGGAGAAAGATTGTTATTGTAGTTCGAGCCGGTATTAACACACAAGCCGTAGGCGAGGGTTTTTTGTGCCGAGAACTGCAATAACAAATGTCCACGTGTATCAGACGACGTTTTTCAATAGGTACACTTTGAAGAAATAAAATAAAAGAATGTAAAATATTATGTCATGAATTATTTAAACGAGACTATGATTTAAATTTAATTATTTTCCGCGCTTTGCTTTCTTTAAGGAGAAGCATAGGTATGAAGCCGTTATACAGCCTAATATAATATTTTTTAAATAAATATATTTTTGAATTTAGAACACAAATAAATGTTAATTTGTTTATGAAAGTAATTATGAGTTTTAAATAATCATGTTTATCTATGATATTGAATTTATTAACACAATTTGAAGATTTTTTTGCTTTCGCTTTGCTGGTATTGGTATTGAATCAAATTGGACTAAGTATAGGTATAGTTATCTGTGGCTATTTTACTTTCCGCACACGTGTGGAAAAACGATCAAAAACGCACGTGTGTGAAATACACTGCATTTTGAACCTAATTGTAGTGCGGAAAGAAACAGTTTTCGAGGAAGTGTTTTGAAAAATAATTTATGAGCTTTTTCATAAAGATGTTGCAATGAATGCCTAGTAATGGGAAACTGGCAGGTCGGCACAAGAGCGTGGCGTTTCGTACAAACAAACGTCGGGCTGTGGATGATGATGGTGGTGAAGGGTAGACAAAATGTTTTGAAGCATTTTCTTCTTAGCGGAGTTTACGGATGACCCCTGAGCGAACCTTTTTGTTCCCTTCCATCCCGACTGACGCTCAACTAGGTATAGATATGAGCGAGTGTGAAGTGAACATTAATAAATGTATGTCAGCCTCTGATTTCGTAACTAGTTTGACTTTAGCGATATAACTTGAGTTAAACTTCCCACAAAATAAAAAAAAAGGTGAGGTATTAAATAGATTTTATGAGATTTTAACCAACCTTGTGCATTAGGACTACTTAAAAACTTTGAGGTTTTTATAGCATTTCGTTAGTTAATTTTACTATCAAAATTACATTCAATTATAACCATGACTCCATGACAGACAGACAGCCATTGGGGCTGTCTTTTATCTTGGCCAGAGGCTAGACGTAGCCAACCAAGGTGACAACGGCGCTGCTAGCCTCTTGGGCATATTACCATTTGACAGCGTTGTGGTTATTTCAAATTATGTTTAAAAAACAGTAAATAAAAAGGGGCAAGTTTGTAAAAAACATTAAAAAATATATAAACCTAACATTGACACTCCATCCGATATAATTATCACACTAATATTATAACTAGGCGAAAGTTTGTAAATGTGTGATAATGTTTGTTACTCTTTCACGCAAAAACTACTGAACAGATTTCGATGAAATTTTGCTCACAGATAGTTTATAACCCGGATTTACACATATGTACTTCTTACGGTAGTAAGATCTCATGGGATAATTATCAAGCCGCGGGCATAAGCTAGTACCAAATAAAACACCCAATTTAAGAGAAAAGGACCAAAATTTACAATCTGGTAAAGTCAAATCACATAAAGTGAAAAATCATGAAAGTCACTCCATTATTAATAGTGCGGTCGTCCCAACACTCCCAACTTCCTCACTTGATGACATTCTAGAATGTTCCTTACATAATTTATTGACGCGGCCGCGAACCAGATGTAATGAGTATTGAATTTTAGAGGCGTGTCACGAATATATTTCAATGTTTGGAGAAAACTGCCTGATTTATGTACATGTCGGTGCGTTGTTTTTAAGTTAAAGAATCTTTATGTAAGTGTTTATTAAAATGTTAATATATTTAAATGTAAATGTAGCATTAGAAGGACGTTAAAATGTCTTCGTTTTGAGCAGTTTTTTCTGTTCAAGCAACCACTAAGGTGGCTTGACCTCCTGGATTCGATGCCCGGTTAAGCAAAGCATTTTTTTCATGCCTTCTTCTTGGTGGCAAGTTTCTAAGTTGTGTGTTGTACTAACCAAATGGACTTAAAAGTCTGAATAAAAAGCATTTTTTTTAATACGCATATCCGCTTCCCTCTATTGCATGACGAGCAAAAATGTGGATGTAGGTACACTTCTGCACTGTTTTGGACTTTCACGGTTTTTCAGTACTTACGGGATTATATCCGAAACAAAAGAAAATCATGGATATAATCCCGTAAGTACTTTAAGAGCGCGTATCCCAAAAGTTGGCAACGTCGCAAATAGCTGTCAAATATTTACATGTTTTATTTAATTTGGTAATTTTATTGTGTGAAAATAAGAAATATGGCTCTACAGAGCCATATTTCTTATTTTCACACAGTAAAATTGCACAGTAAAATGCACTAAAAAATTGATTAGGAAATGCAATAATTAATATCGTAATACCGAATATATAGTTTTAGATGTAAAAAAAGTATTTGGGAACTGGCCAAATGCCTTTTTTACACCTGAAACGTTTACAACATCAAATTTAGGGTTTTAAGTGCAATTCATATTCAATTTTTTAGTGCACTACAGAGCCATATTTCTTATTTCCATACAGTAAAATTGCCAAATTAATTAAAATATGTAAATATTTGACAGCTATTTGCGACGTTGCCAACTTTTGGGATACGCGCTCTTAAGTGTAGGTACACTTCTGTCTAACCCTTAAAGGAAAATAGATATATTGTTATGCTGTAGTGCATTCTAGAATTAAATTCCTAGTATAATAATACAATACCCTAAAGAGGCCGTCCTACGTAGTTTTGATGATATTGATTGAACTTTATCTCGAAATCCAAATGACTTAAGAGTTCTCAATTTGGACACCATTAACTTGGACTTATAATCTTTAGTTCTGCCGAAGCAAAACACAATTGGATAAAAAAATCTCGATACAAAAAAACATTCTAAAACATGTTGCTTTGCACATATTTTGAGTTAGATCTCTGAAACCTTATGGAATTTAATGGTTATTTTTAGCCCAATAGATAGGTAACCTTATTATCTCAAATCCTGCCGTAAAAAAATCTTATTTTTCTACGTCGTTTTCTCGTAATTAGCATCAAGGCTAGGCAGATGATCTGGCGTTTACATTATTTTATTCTAAGCGAGCACACACACTCTTTCTGTCTCTCGTTTCGCACGCGGAAGTAATAGCGCTATCCTTTTCACACTCTAGCGAGTGAACGCGCGCTGCAGACTCTTAAGTTACCAGATCTGACGGCACATGAGAAACTTTAAGCTGACTACTAATTATTCAACTAACTGCAAGCACAGTTAAGACACCTCTTCAACTGTCTAAGCTCCTGGTACTCTCATCTCTTGGACATTAGTCTCGGATGCTATCTCTTCATTTATTCAAAACTACTTCAAAATTTACAGACATCTTACCTCGATTTTGTGGTGAAATTCAGACTGGAATTGCAAAGTCCTGATTAATGGGATCTCTTAGTTATTGGATGGAGCATAAGAACTTGTGAGTCATAAAGACGTAAAGATAATTAAACAAAGGGGCTCACTAGTAAAAGCCTTGTTGCCTTTAAGTCCTAGTTTCGATTACTAAGTCGAGCAAAGGGTTATTAGGTTTTCCATCAGGCATTTTTAAGTAGCAGTCAGTCTTGATTAGTGATGACTCGTCCCTGTCTAGGACTTTTTTAAATCCAATTTGTTTTCTCACGCTGCAAAATAGAACAAAATCTGTCCTCTAACCAAGATTCGTGTCAAAATTCTAAGCTCATTTGTAAATTCAAACTAACTGTAATCTCACAGCAAAGTTTATCAGCGCCAAGAACCATCAGCCTCTAATCAAATCTACGCGTCTAAATCAAATCATTTTGGACAATGTTCATCAGCATTCTGACATTGAATAGATAGATTTTCAGAAGGATCACTCCATTTCTTTATCTATTTAACCCTTTCCCACATAAAGTTGAAGTTGGCTTCCAGTGCCCCTGAATGTATTAAATGTGGAACAATACAGTGTACTGGGTAAAACGATACCCCTCGATAAGATTGGCAGTGAAAAAAGTGAGTTTCTGAGTACTCGTTACGACTTTCAAAGATCTACAAGTGACAGCTGGGCGGGACCAACAGCCAGATGTAACATAATCACACATTGACATTTTACGTTTCGATATGGGTCATCAGGAGCCCTAAAGCCTGACAACGAGTTTTGCCTTGTAACTGGGCTGTGAAGGTCAGATAACTTCATTCACTGAAGTAAGTTGCATCCGATCCAGTTAGTTGGACTGGAAGCCGACCCCAATATAACTGGGACAGCTGGGTACCCAACAAAAGTAGACGTTAATGTGACTTCGCTTGTTTTCACAGATTTTTTAAACTAACCTTCTATGCCTCACCTCAGTGATGCAGAGGACACGAATTCTAACTAGTGTTGGTTCATCTCATTATTGTTCTTTGCTTAGTTAGTTAGTCGACTTGTTACTGACGTCACTACTTGATTTACTTAAACTTGGCGGACTGTTTGATTTGAAGTGTGAACGTGCTAGCTTGCTGGAAATTTGGCTGCATTATGCTGAAGATTGTGTAAAGGGACACGCTTGACTTATGTGGTTAAAATATTTTATTGATCTGACCTTGTAGATCGAATGAGCTTTTGACATGGCTCACTAGCAAATCTTGCTTCGTAAAATCATTTATTAATTGTGACAGACAGTTTACGTGACATTTTATTATGTGGCCTGTAGCGAGTTAGCATAGAGACAGCTGTCTTAAGAGTTTCCAATATACCACACTTACTTTATCATAATATTTGTGAGCATGGGTAAACAGGATGGACACTACGGATATATTAAAAATACTCAAAAATTACAGAATCTAACTTTGTTCTGTCACATTTTTTGATAAACAAATTATGTACTTCTAATAATTAAAATAATTATTATGTTTTAGACATCAAAAAATACACATCGACACGAAAACGCTATTGTTTAATATTTGGTCATAAGTATACGGATGTAGGAGTTTCTGTAGTTTTTATAAAAAGTACCTCTTTTCTTGGTTCTCATGTAATATCTACCAACTATCGTTTGTAGTAGATATCGTGGATAACGCTACTGACATACATATTTGTATCAAATAACAAACATCTACTTTTACACAAATACTTGTTTATACGAGAAGTATCAACGTTGTACACAGCATGAACCAGAATGGTCCCCACCATTCTGTACAACTGTTTACATTTTGTACAACGCTGTACAACGTTCAAATTTAAGGGAATTCAGTTGAACACCCGTATATGAACGTGACCATCAACTAAATGGCACCATAAGACTAACTTCTCAATCGCATGAAATGTATCTGCTCTCTCGATCCAAATGTATGGAACACTTGGGTCAAGAGGTGTCGAAATTTTCACTAGGAAAGCTGTTTTTTTTCTCAAATATGACCACACACACTTGGCTACATGCTGTAGAACAGCCATAACCAGGTCGCACAAGTACCTACCGTCCATTTTATTCAGTTATCTTTTCATAAAACTCACATGTATTATTATAACAGTCCCCACAGCAAGTGGTCGCGAATGGAACGATAACATGGCCATGTTTACCCATATTACGAACTACATGTCGTGGACTCGGGGCACAAAACAAGTAAGAAAGACACGACGGCTGATATCTACATCTACACTAATATTATAAAGAGGAAAACTTTGTTTGTTTGTTTGTTTGGTTGTAATGAATAGGCTTAAAAACTACTGGACCGTTTTTAAAAATTCTTTCACCATTCGAAAGCTACATTATCCACGAGTAACATAGGATATATTTTATCCCCGTACTCCCACGGGAACGGGAACTATGCGGGTGAAACCGCGGGACGTCCGCTAGTGCAATAATAAAAAAAAACATGAAGTAGTTAGGAAATGGAGTGTCAACTAACTGCATCTTTTTGCAAACTCAAACTCAAAGCATTTATTTAAATTAGACCATTACGGCACTTTCGAATGTCAAAAAACAACAAAAAAAGCGAAGATACAGTCACAGTCACAAGTCACAATAAGTGAAAGTACATTACTGTAGATGCGCTCATTCCAATTTATTTTAGATCTCTTCCTTACATTAAAAAAAAAAAATTATCGCCATTCTGTATGTTAGAAGTTAATTTGAATGACTTGCCGTTATTGGAATCAACGAAGAATAATACGTAGTCGCCGTCATCTCATTCACCCCCATCCACAAGATTTGAATTCAAAATATACCTACATGAGAACTGAAGAAACGTCAAAAACTAGGAAAACATCGTTGATAATTGGCCGTCTCCTATGGAGAAGGTACTACCTAATTCTTTTTATATGATTCAGTGTAAAATTTCGATACAATGTAAAAATTGTTACTGAAATAAATGAAATGAACGGACCGGCAAAAAACTCTACAGTGACTTTGCCACGTCATCTTTCCTACAAAAAATTCATCGTTTCTTTGGAATACATTAAAAATATCCATGTCGCAAATTCAGCAATGAATGCCTCAACTTAATTATTAAGTGAACAGTATGAAAAATAAAGTAGATAGCAATTAACAATAGTATTATAATTCTATTTTCTTGTAGTTCAGCCATAATTACAAAATTTTCAGTGATTAATCATGCTGAAATTCTTTTTGTGATGCATTAAAGCGAACGATTCGAAACTGTTGTAATTTGTTATGTACTGAATAATGTGAAAGTATCATTTATCTGATGTTTACACGACCTCACGAGGGAAGGACCACGCCTTTTTAGTTCAGAGTTAGCATTCTGTATTTATTTTTGTTCTGTATGTACGTCCTCTAGATGCGACATGTTGCAAGTTGTTCCATGCCATGTCATCTGTGTGCGACACAGCTTTGTGAGAGGAACCTCCTGTGTCCCCTGTTATTCTGTTACCTTGCTTTGTTATTATTTGACGACCTACTAAAATAATGTGGCAAAGTTATTATGACCAAGGATTTAAAAAATGTTTTAAATATTTTTTATTATAAAATTATCATCATCTTTAATACATTTTAAACAGGAATGGGATGGGGGAAGTCTTGAAAAAAGAAGAACACGACTTTTTATTTGTTAATCTTATAAAGGGTGTAAAACACCTCTTCACGAAGCCGGAAGGCACTTGTTCTCCCCATCATTGCGATATTTTTTTTGTTCTACAGCATACCTGGGAACCTTCTGGTTACGGCGATATGGGGGGTCAAAGTTACAACTTTTTGACAAGTTTTTTTTTAAATGCAAGTTTTTTTTGTAAGATTTTGACTTTTAACACCTCCACGACCCCCGTACTATTCAATCCATCCATCAGCACAATGTTTTAAGTGTGTTACATTGAGTTCTACTACAAAATCTGATGTATAACCTCAAAAAAAAGTTGTTTCCCCAGCAATAATTTTTGCGTAAAGTTACTTAGTTTGATGTACAGAATGCTTGGTTAACGGCTTTGTGAAGAGGTGGTTTACACCCTGTATTTTTATCACCTAGTTAACATTTATAGTTTCTAAAAAAAAAATGTTCTGTTGAAAATTCCTTGCAACAAGGCCGCACCAATTCCAAACAGGGTGCTAAAAACTCCGGACAGATAGTAACAAGATTTTCTTCCTTGGGTAGAAGAGATTGCCGCCCTGTCTTTTTAGTAAGAATCAGTGGCTTTTCTATTAAGTGTTTAAAAAAAAAACCCGACAAAGAGACAAAAAGCGGCCAAGTGCGAGTCGGACTCGCCCATGAAGGGTTCTGTAGCAGATTGAATGAAAGGTAAATTGCTGTTTACAATTTAGGACGTATTAAAAAAAACTACTAACTAGATCACGTTCAAACCAATTTTCGGTGGAAGTTTACATAGTAATTAATGTACATCATATATTTTTTTTAGTTTTATCATTTTCTTATTTTAGCAGTTACAGGGGGGGCGACACACATTTTACCACTTTAGAAGTGTCTCTCGCGCAAACTATTCAGTTTAGGAAAAAATGAAATTAGAACCTCAATATCATTTTTGAAGACCCATCCACAAATACCCCACACGTATGGGTTTAATGAAAAACCCTCAAAATTTATTGTTTTTTTTTTACATTTTTGTGTGAAAATCTTAATGCAGTTTACAGAATACATCTACTTACCAAGTTTCAACAGCATAGTTCTTAGAGCTTCGGAAAAAAAGTGGCTGTGACATACGGACGGACAGACAGACAGACTGACAGACAGACAGACAGACATGACAAATCTATGGGTTCCATTTTTGCCATTTGGCTACGGAACCCTAAAAATTAACTAAAATCTATCTTTTCGTGTCTTCCAGTATATTATTTTTTACAAAAATCTGAAATGTACTCACCAGATACGAAAAATAGATATTTAGTTGCGTAAGTATTTAAATTGAGAAGGCTAGTCTGTAAGAGATAAATTCGATAGACCATACGAATCGAATAGACCTACCAATTTATATTTATTAGATTTTTTTCTTTCATCTTAACTTTTCCAAAGATAATTAGCTAGGTAAATAAATTACATTACCAATATGATTTGCTATATTATAAAAATTCCACATAGCTAAGGCAATACTTAATGAGACATCCAAGTAAACATTGTAAATTAATGTATAAAAAAACCAACATACTCACAAAACCCATGTTCCACAATCTCCTTATGTCATATCATATCCTGGCCCTTTATCCCACAAAAAAAGCAATACACCTCAATAACCCCATCTGTTCTGATCCCTTTCCACCCTATATTAGGGATGTTAGGTACCAGGCTTACATGACAACACAGAGCTTCATAAAGATAACATGGGGAGCGATAATTAGCGGGCACGGCGCAACCTGTTGACGACTCAGTGGGGACCTGCCCTGCCCTGATACGTGAGAACAGCCCTGGATCGCGTTCACTATAAATAAATAGAGGTCGTTGGTAGGATTATTTTAGATTTAGTCTGTCGTGGGGGTTTTACGGTTATACTTGAACGCTGTATTTTAATGAATGAATGGACAAATAAATTATAGTACAAGGGTCATTGCGTCACAGTTTTTTTCGTCCATGAATTCATTATAGTCTGACTGTGAATATTCCAGACATTCAAGGATTGCAAAGGAAAGCCAACCTGTTTCCAAACAGATTGGAATTGCCTGGTCCCCCAGTGGAGCATGATATTTTCTTTCATACCTCTCTATTAGTCGTCAGCTCACTCAGTAGTTTTCCTATTTTTTGGTATAATCATTTTTGACATAGTTCCTAACTATTAAAGTAAAGAATTTCGTTGTGGGATCCAGTTAAATTCTTTCTCTGGGACTTCGTCGAGCTTCATTGTCTCGGCGCTTTTCTGGTGGGCGCCATTATTGACTCTGGATTTCAGGAGTTACAGTAGTTTGAAATAAGTGTGGCGGGCTAGTCCCATTAAACTATTCTATACTAACTATTCTATTTTTTGATCTTCTACCACAACATCTCACACACTTACACACACACACACACACAGCTTTGCTTACGACATTTTCCTCATTCGTCAATGATTTAATGTACTGAGTTAATAACATAACATTATTAAATATCATCACGCTTGTAACTTCGAAGGGTTACGCAGAAGTGCGTCTACAAGTTTATCTCAGTTATTCTTATTTTGTGTGTGTATTCTTAGTTCCGTTCCATATCTCCAAACTCCATGATCAGATCATGACAATATTTCTGTTGGACCAACTTGGGAGCGTCTTCGAGTCAAACAATATACAGTGGAATATAGAACCTCCTCCTTTTTTGAAGTCGGTTAAAAAGTAAACAACAATGGCACTGGTAACGTATTCCAGTTGATAAGGTAACTTGTACAATATACATAAGCAAGTCCATTTCACAGAGATTAATAAACGTAATACAGAAAGGGTAAATTAATGGGGTTTGTCGACCTGTTGATGAGGCCAAAGGGAGGTTAGGCCAACGTGACTCATCAGTGTGAATTTTTAAATGAAAAATAAAGCAGAACATACGGTTAATTTATTTATTTATTTATTTAGGATCTCCAACAACAGATGTACCTATATCTGTACCATTTGTTGACCGTAATCTATGTACTGCTATGTGTATATGTCACCGTAAAATTGTCTAACACGTTATATTACAATATAACGTGTTTCTCTCTAGCGATATTGTAAACTCTCGAAATATTGTCAACTGAACATACGGAAGTATCTCGGTCCCCATAATCGAGACTTGGGGCACCCCCCGTTAGGTCAGTTAGGTTCCTTTAAACCCCGCGAAGCGGGGCTCCGTCGACTACACTTTTTAGGGGAATATAAAGTGTTTTAAGGTTAGGTTATATTAATCGGTATTTCTCAGGAATGGTTCATTATCTTTTCATGAGAGTGGTACCTACCACTGGGCAAGGGGGACCCCTCCTTCCCTCCACACCGCGTGAGTTTGACTACCATCGCATGCATTGCACGAAAAATAATGCGTTTTGTTGTAAGCAGTATGTTAGTTTGACAATATTTCGAGAGTTTACAATATCGCTAGAGGGATTACAATATAACGAGTTTGACAATTTTACGGTGACATATACATAGCAGCACATAGATCATGGTCAACAAATGGTTTTGAATATCCTTGACATAGAGAACACCACAGTTGGCTGGCTAGATAAAAAATAAAAATTAGCGGCAAATGTATCTTTGGCGACAAAATGAAGAAGTGAGACGAACGCGGAACGTGTCTAAAGTCAATAATGTTGTACGGTATTGAAGACAACAGTCTTTCTTAAACTTTCACGATCAGAACACATTATAAAACATAAATGGAAACAGATAGTGTGCTGTCCTAGTGTGAACCGATCCTAATTAACATTTATGAAGATCAAGTGAGGGTAGTTGAATAAACGCCGTCGCTTTGCTGTGGCGGTACAATCCGGTCGAAACGTCGGGCTTAAAGTAAAGGTAAAGTACGCGATAAAAACCCGTTTCCATATGTTTTATTTGCAGGCAATAGTCAACCATTCGGGCCCGGGTTTGTAGACATCGCTAAGAATTCAAAATTTTGTTTCCAGGACTCCTAGACCATGCAGGTTTCCTCTCCATATTCTTTTACATACCTACGACAAAAAAAAAACAGTACCCGTCATATTTATTGTCAGCAAACTCAGCAGAATATCATTACAACACATTGCCCTAATAAAGATAATGCATGCGAACATGTTAATGACAGACACGCCGGTCGCGACCTATCCACGACCCTGTTGGGACGTGTGGTCACCCCCTGACAGATCCCGGGGCCCGGTGTCCCGGGTCCGCATGGGCTGTTGGAACGCATTACTGTGTGTAATTAGTTTTGTTTGCTCTGATTTTTGAGTAGGCTTTGGGCTTATGGTTGGGTAAGAACCTTGCAAACACTCTACACTGTGTGTACTAGTTTTGTTTATGGCATTATGTAGGTAGCATTAATATTGAAAATATACAAAATTACCTGGTGCAGGATTTTTTTTCTACAGTGTTTTTTCTTGAAGAGCTCGTGGCTAAATAATAACAGCCGCTCGGGTCGATCTTTAGGATAAGCTGTGCTTGCCTAGGCTGTTCTGTGGATGGGTAACCACCCTTACATACCGAGATTCCTCCGTGCCGCGGAAAGCACGTTAAAAGCTGTCATTTGTCCATCTTACCCAAAAAAGTTTGACAACCTGTCTTCCCAAGTAGTATTGTATTACCCAGTATGAACTGGTTGTGGAGGTGAGATAGGCAGTCGCTCCATGTAAAATACTGGTATTCAGCTGCATCAGGTTAGACTGGAAGCCGACCCCAACATAGTTAGGAAAAGGCTAGATAGATGATTACTTAGTGTTTTTTTTCTAAAAAATGGATAGTTGAAGAAAAATACCTGCTCGGCTTGACCCCATGTAACTTGAGACAAGGACAGGTGGATGATGGTGAGTGTCTGCCTGAAAAAGGTGTGAGTTTACATTACATACATAAATTATCAACAGACGGACGTTCAAAGTCCTTCCTTATTCGGTTGTCACTAAGATACATTGTCGGAAAACAACAAACTGTTAGAATGAAAAGCAGTTTCATAGGTAATATTTAATATTTCTAATTCGCGGTGATATCAATAGCGTGAGAACGTCACACTGTTCTTCTTTTGACTGCTCGCAAACATTAGAGTGGGGACACAAGTTTCGATTCCTGCCCGAAGTAGTGCTGCACCATCCACATCGTATGACCGTTTTTTACCATATCGAAATTATTTTTTTATGGAGCTACGTTTATTATGTTGCAAAATATTGTTTCATAATATAAGTACGAGTAACTTCAGCAGGGATGCATCTTTATTCTATTTCATCAGCCGTGCACGATCCCTGAGTGACAAGCGTGGTGAATCAGTGTCAATCTTTCCCTAACATTAAAAATGTACGAGTGATCCAATCATCATAATATGGACACAAATTACTTATTCATTATGATTAGGGACCCACCCTGGCGTAGCATGGGTGCAATGTTAACCTGTCAACGCAATCGAGTTTTCAGTATAAATCTGAGTCAAATATTAACTCAAAATCAAAATCAAAGCATTTGTTTCAAATACAGTTACAGACACTTTTGAATTGTCGAAACAAAGATGAAAATTAAATCTAGCTACAGTCCCAGTCACAAGACATAAAAACTGTGAAAGTACTGTAGTTGCCCATTCCCTAGCGTAGATCTCTATGGAGAAGAACGGGCAAGAAACTCCATGGACACTCTTTTAAATCAAAATATTGTTACAAAATCTTGGTTACATCATTCATGTCGAGATGGTATAAATTATATGAGAACAATGTAGCAAGATGTGCAAGTTAAAAGTGTCGATAGTAAAAACAAAAAAAATAATATAACTAGGTTTAAAAAAAAACCGTCAGGAATATATTATGCTTTAAATGATCATGAAGTTTCGAAGATTTAGGTTCTAGGATGCTCGTTGCTAAATAATACGCAGTCGCACGGCTTCTTGCCAATGTCGTTCCTTGGATAGGTAATCATCCAATACAGTCCCGGCGGTCATTTGTAGATCTTTGACAGTCGTTACAGGTAGTCAGGGTCCCGAAAGTCTGACAACCTGTTATACCGAGGTGTGTCGCATTACCTAGTACTAACTGGGTTGTGGAGGTCAGATAGGCAGTCGCCCCATCTGAACGTGACCCTATCATGGTTGAGAAAAGGCTAGGCAGATTATGAGTACGGAAGATATAAGGCACCTCAAGTGACTTTGTTTTACACTGTGTGTACAGTACAATAAGGTATAGATTAGCTAAACAATTACATAATTAATACAGTTAACTTATTCATTGTTTGCTTAGAGTAACAAGATAGTATTAAGGTTGTACTCGTAGTATTAATTTACAATGATATTGACTTTGAAGATATTAATTGTCTCATTCACCTTAAAAATCACAAAATAGAAACGTAAAACTAAAAAACAAACATAACAATTTGAAAATAAACTAATTGTCATTAAATAGTTTGTATTTCTAAATAAGTAAATTAATATCAGAAAATTTGAGGGTTCCGTAACTTAAAAGGAAAAAGGAACCATTAGAGGATTACTTTGTGGTTTGTCTGTCTGTCTGTCAAGACCCTTTATGCCGACTTCAAAGTTGTAAGTGCCTTATCACACTAGCGAGTAGCGAGCGAGTGGAAAGCGGCGCGAACGCGCAACGAGCTCGCCGCGAGTTCGCAACGCGTGCGCGGCGTGGCTCGCTGCGCACTCGTTGTTACTCGTATAACGCTCTAAGTCAACGTGATCAAAAGATTATTTATGACCGTTTACGTCGCATATTTATCTTTTCACAAGGGGATCGACGGGTTCTACTTCCCGTTGACCTAGAATCATATTTTGCTAGAAGAAATTTCTTAAAGCGCAAGATAAGGCAAAAAATCTGAAAACCACAACCTCGTTTAATATTTAAAAACTTGGCCTGCTTTATGAAGTGTGTACAGAACCCACAGTGCGTGAGTCCAACTCGCTTGGCCGATTTTTAACAAACGTTTATAACTTTTCATCGCGTTTAAGTCGCCATGATTGAATAAAAATAAAACGCCAGAACAAAGTCATTTGATAATCCGACACAAAATATGGAAATAGTACCAGGAAGTACTCACACTCAATTTAAAATTTGAGTATCTAAATGTTTTCAGTTTTAAAAAGTTCTCACATAAAGCGAGAATTCTTCAGTCTTAAGTTATTAATATTTAGAAGTCCTAATTAGAAACTCTGCAAGCAAGAACTAATTAAGATTTTAATCGAATTAAAACAGACTAATCAACCTTGACTTAAAATATTAATTAATCAAAATAATTAATGCTAAAACGTTGTAATAATGACGCAATAACGAAGCTTTCTTAGAACCTATTGATCACATTATAATCCTTATGAAACATATTAATTAAAGAACATTGATCTTCTTAACTCGCCCAGTTAATGATTTCATAACCACGCATAATATTATATCGAAACTCCTTGTACAAACAAAAGTATACTGAACTCCAAAGTAAATTAAACTTTATTCCTGATAGACAATGTTCAGAATTGAGTGAGGTCGGTATTACACTTGAGGCCACGTGTAAGTACACATTCTGGTATGTTGGAATGGCAAGCATGTGAGCAAGAGTAGCGAAGCTTTTACAGAATTTAGTGGGAATGGCACCTTTGGGACTTGAGCTGGGGAAATGGGCAGCCAGTGTAGTATATTATATTTTAAACACTAACCACATAAGTAACCGCTGTTTAGTAGTTACACTGCGGTGCAAAGGTACGTGTGTAAATGTAAAGTTTGTTTAATGCGGTTGTATTACGATTATGTACCTACCTATTTAAATGTTTGTCTATTTGTGTGATAGTTCTGAAATTACGCTTTAAATGACGCTTTATTTCTGGTTGAAATTTTGATATTTAAATATTAAATTTTAGGGCCATTTACTATACTATAAAAAACGTACTAGGTTAGTTTCCTTTTTTGTTTTCACGGGATTCATAAATGTTGAATTATATCCTGTTTGCTATCCCTTCTAATTTATTCGAGTAAGTGCAGTCCAAAAAGAGACTGTTTTGTAACTGCCGTAAGTAGTTAACATTTATGAGTCATTTAAATTAATTAGCCAGCATAGTAATCTAAGCTCAATTTACTAAGACATGTTGACTAATTGAAATAAAAGTTTGTTTCAACACAATTGTAATGCTTTTGTCTGTATTTGACTTACACTGGTCCAATTTATCGTCAGTTAAAGTTTAATTACTTAACTCTTGTGTTACATTTTTAAGTAACGTCCATTAAGTTTTAGATTAAAAGAAAATACATTGAGCACCAACAGTGAAGAAAAAAATCGTAAGGAAAACGGCGTGATCTAAAACCAAAAATTTGATGGCAGTGACATCTGCCAACCCGCACTGAGCCCTTGTGGTGGGTGTAGCCCAATCCCTCTCACAGGCAGGAAACGTGTGTCCCAGCAATTAGAACGATAGGGCTGATTATTACTTATTTGCTTAGACGAGGCTAGGCTTCAAATAAATTCATTAATCACCATAAATAAAAGATACAAACGGTGATAAGACAAACACATTAACCGATCTCATTACGTCAGAGTACCAGGAGAGCATGACAGAGAACTGGTCGCTCAATTCAGTTGGAACGGTGTTTGTACGCGACTCGCAAAACATTTGCTTGATTGTTGTTTCCAATTGCGTGTCGGTTTGTGATGTACTAGGGACTCATTACAATGAAAGATGTATCCGAGTAAAATGAATAGCTATTCTAAGCATGTTATAAATTAATGTGGTTGATTATAAGAGTCGAGGAAGATCAGAGAAACATGGAATGTGTCAAAGATGATAAAAGTTAGAAAGGACGTGACTGTGACTACTTTGGCAAAATGTACGCAATATTAATTTAGTTGGATAGTGTACAGGATACATCCGAAGTTATTTACTATAGGGACCTTGTAGAAACTATTATATTGTTTATAAACTATAAACTACAATTTCCGTGCGTTCAAGCGTTTTTGCCAAAACTATTATTGGAATCAAATAAAACAGCTAAGGGCCCATTAATGTTAATATTTATCCGTAGTGCTTGGCAACTGGGCCTATCCCAGTTGTAAATGTCCCTTTGTGCCTATTGGCCTTGTTTTGTTCTGTCTCCTGCTGATATGGAAGGAAGTGGAAATTACAGTATTTTCCTACTCCTCCACTATACTTTCTGATTAATTTCGTTGCGGGATCCAAGACAGTTACATAAATTTTCTGGGACTTAATCGAGCTTCATTGTCTCGGCGCTTTTCTGGTGGTCGCCACTATTGATTCTGGCTTTCAGGAGTTACAGTGGTTAGGGAACTGTGTGGCAGGCTTGTCCCAAAAAAAAAATGAGGTGACTATCGTGATCACGACTAATACAGTAGTATATTATGTAGAAGTAGAGGACATGCTGCCCCGGCTCTAATTAGCCTCAAATTAGGATACGTTCATGATGATGATTAGGATCCTGAAAACGACTCTCACAAACTTGGTTTCATAAAACAACCAATTCGGTTTCACTGTGGGTAAATCCACTGTTGACGCGGCACTTTCTGTTAGAAAAATTGTTAATAACTCAGAACACAAGTACGTGGTTGGAATCTTTTTAGATATTTCCGGGGCTTTTGATAACGCTTGGTGGTCGACGCTATCTACTTAAAATGAAAAATCGTGGCTGCTACAAAAACATATATAATCTTGTTTATTCATTCTTTTTAAATGGTAAACCGCGCAACTAAAACTCGGACATCATTCTATGTCAAAGTCCCTTACCGTGGGATGTCCTCAGGGCTCGGTAATCTCTCCGTATGTATGGAATATAGGTTTTGATGATTTCCTCGCGATTCCACTTCCACCCGGCTGTTCATTAACCGGTTACGCGGACGACGGCCTGTTGCTCATTCAGTCAAGTACCCAGGCTAGACTAATTTAGCTGACACTTGCCTACGATTAATATCTTAGTGGGGCGATCGAAACCGTCTGACCTTTGCACCGCATAAACTTTTCAACTAATTTTAAAAGGTTATCTTTAAAATCGTGGCCGAGTATTAAATTTAATAACGTTCCCGTGAAAAGAAAGCAGGCCGTGTGCTACCTTGGTCTGGTCTTAGAGAGGAATTTTTCATTCGTTGATCACATAAAAAGTGTCGGTGAAAAAGCTAAAAAGAACTTTTATTCCTTAACGAGGATATCCAAATCTACGTGGGGACTGTCATTTTTAACTTTAAAGACCAAGCCTCGGAACCTATCCTTCTGCAGCGAGGTGTAAGACAGGGAGACGTCATATCTCCGAAACTGTTCACCGCTGCACTGGAGGATGTCTTCAAGGGTCTGGACTGGAGAGAGCTAGGCATCAACGTCAATGGCGAGTACATCACTCACCTTCGGTTTTCCGACGATATAGTGGTCATGGCTGAGATCATGGAGGACCTCAGTACAATGCTCGATGACCTCAGTAGAGCTTCCGAAAGAGTGGGTCTAAAAATGAACATGGACAAGACGAAGGTCATGTTGAATGCCCATGTCAACCCATTCCTATCAAGATCGGAGACTCTACACTCGAAATTGTAGACGATTATGTATACCTAGGACAAACGGTCCAGTTAGGTAGGTCTAATTTCGAGAAAGAGGTCAATCGTCGAATCCGACTCGGCTGGGCAGCGTTCGGGAAACTGCGCGGTATCTTCTCGTCCAACTTACCGCAGTGTCTCAAGACGAAAGTCTATGACCAGTGTGTGATGCCAGTGATTACATACGGGACCGAAACGTGGTCGCTCACAATGGGCCTTATCAAAAGGCTTAAAGTCACCCAAAGGGCAATGGAGAGGGCTATGCTCAGAGTTTCCTTGCGTGATCGAATCAGAAATGAAGACATCCGCAAGAGAACCAAGGTCACCGACGTAGCCCGAAGAATTACTAAACTTAAGTGGCAGTGAGCAGGGCACATTGCTCGCAGAACGGATGGCCGTTGGGGCCGAAAAATTCTGGAGTGGCGACTGCGAACCGGAAAACGATGCGTTGGAAGACGTCCCACTAGGTGGACCGATGACCTGGTGAAAGTTGCGGGAATCCAGTGGATGCGAGTCGCAAGGAACCGGTCAATGTGGTGACACTTGGGGGAGGCCTATGTCCAGCAGTGGATGTCTTTCGGCTGAGATGATGATGATGATGATGAATCATCGACAATCTTCTTAAATGGATAAAACAGATTGACTCTATAGTTAAACGAGTACGAAGACTGATTTATATATTTAAGAACTGAGTGGTTGAAATCATTGTCATATGACGCAACTGAGAAAATTGTGGAAAAAAACACAAACTCTCACTCACTTACACACATACACCCTACACTCCACACAAGCACACATAGACACTCACGCATTCCCCCGCATGCACACCCACTCACACCCAGATACACACTTTCACAAACACACCCCCTATTATTAAAATTTACCCCAGCGTTAGTTATACTGTAAAAATTGTTTGCCTGTTTAAATGGGCTTTGATTTAATTGCGACACGGTTTTAAACTTTTGTAGTTCCAAAATAAAAACTTTTTACTTTTTTTTATGGGTAAGTTATTTCTTGTGTGGGTGTCATCGCTTGTGTTATAGTATCTCATGTTTAAAGATAACGCCTGCGTGTTATTCGAGGTAAGTTGAAGTTTTTCAGTTATAGTTTACTTCCATGTTCCATGCCTAATTATAATTATGCCTATTGACGTTGACAGACTTCAAGTTAATAATAATAAATAACCAATGGAAAACGTTAAAACATTTACCATTGTCTAATCTGGGGAAAACCCTATACCACTATGCTCTCATGCTTAAAAACCAGTCTTATGGTCGCAACATAAGATTGGTTTTTAAGTTAAGCTACTTAACTCTCAGCGGGTTATGAAAAAGTTTTAACTTTTGACCCTTTTTTATTTATTCTGCTATTCAAAATGTCATCATAAGACTCCAGACTTAATAATCAGTTTGTCGAAACACGAAATAAAAACCAAAGAAAAATAGCTGAAACCTTTCAGGTCACTTCAAAATTAATTATTAACTTTTCTGTATGTTTGGCAAAAAGCATTTTTATGTATACCCAAAACTTTTAGGTTACCACGGCTCTTGAGGTTAAGAGCGCGTATCCCAAAAGTTGGCAACGTCGCAAATAGCTGTCAAATATTTACATGTTTTAATTAATTTGGCAATTTTACTGTATGAAAATAATAATGCTCTGTAGTGCACTTAAAAATTGAAAATGAATTGCTATTAAAACCCTAAATTTGATGTTGTGAACGTTTCAGTGGTAAAAAATGCATTTGGCAAGTTCCCAAATACTTTTTTTACATCTAAAACTATATATTCGGTGTTAGGATATTAATTATTGCATTCCCTTATCAGTTTTTTAGTCCACTACAGAGCGATATTTCTTATTTCAAATAGTAAAATTGCCAAATTAATTAAAACGTGTAAATATTTGACAGCTATTTGCAACGTTGCCAACTTTTGGAATACGCGCTCTTAATAATATAAACATGATGTTTATTTTAGAAACTGCTTCAGAAAAAAATCAGTAGACGTGAAAATATCCATCAAGCTCTTGTAAAATTTGATGTGGTCGACAGTAATCAGTTCGGGAATGTCTGGAATTTTAATAAGCCTTTGCCCTTATACCTACTCGTGTTTTTTTAAATTATTCTTTTGGTATGTATTTTTTTTTCTTTACTTAGCCTATTTTGTCCCACTGCTGGGCAAAAGCCTCCCCCATAGCCTTCCACACTTCTCTCCGCGGTTTTCTCAGGCCAATCTCTCGTTAACGCGTCTAAGTCGTCACGCCAGCGTTGTCTGGGCCTCCCTCGGCGACGACGCCCATCTTCTGGCACCCACTGAGTAACGACTCTGGCCCATCGGTCCGGATGCATTCTACGGACAGGGCTCGCCTAATCCCACTTCAACCCGGTTGTATTGTTCCCTACATCAGTGATTCCAGTTTTGGAGCATAATATTATGGTATAACGAATTCTGTCGCTGAGCTTAAATCCTAACACGCTACGCTCCATCGCCCTTTGGCAGCATTTCGGCATTTTGATGTGTTTATGAAGTGAAAAACATAAAAATGTCAGGAGACAAAAAACAATTCGGTGAATAACATGCAGGCCTATTGCCTTTTTTTTTTCGTATGGGAAATCATCAAATGACCTCCCACTTTGGGCGGAGCGGGAGGGAGTGTCAGCCTTTTACTGACTAAAATCCATCCATGTTCCTTCCTCGCCCTTTACGTTCCGGGGCCGTGGTATCTCTTTCGAACAGTCCCGCAGCCCCGGCAGGTCCCGCAGCCCCGGCAGGAGGCCTCTTGCCCTGGACCACAAATTCAAGCTCAATAGTCGCTAGGTACTGTGAAATTTGTAATGTTTGTGTTTTTGTACTTACGTTTTTGACTATTGTAATCCAAAATTTTATCATACGTTCTTTGCAAATAACTACATGTCCCTTATGGGGAGGCTTAGCACGCCTTTTCGCCTTTTAATTTTATCATTTAGGAAGCTTTTCTGTATATTTCATTCTTTTCAATCTTTGTTTACTTTTGTGATGTCAGATAATGACAATGACAAGACTGGTTTTCTTTTTATTGCTGGAACTAGTTGTAGGTTGTATACATTTGATGTTAGACCTTCTTTGTAACCATTTTATTCTTCTATGTTCTAGAAAATGATAAAAATTCATAATTGCATGATGATGGGAAGCCGAGCAGGAAAATTCAGTCTGGCTTTGGTCCTCGAGCCGGCAAGAAGCTGGAAATTGCTCTGAACTATTTGACGTGGTTGCTAAGTCGGTGAGATGTAGCCCTTTATTTTTTTTTTAGGATGGGAAATCATCAAATGACTTCTCCCACTCTGACCGGAGCGGGAGGGAGTGTCAGACTTTTACTGACTAAAACCCATCCATGTTCCTTCCTTGCCCTTTATGTTCCGGGCCCGCGGTATCTCTTTCGAACAGGCCCGCAACCCCGGCAGGTGAGATCTAGCCCTTGCGTCGTATTAAAGTCCTAACGGCCTTGAAAACCTGCTGCTGCTACTACTACTGAGAGCTTCTGTACGCTGACGGCCTTGAAAAGGCATCTACTATACTACTACTGAGAACCTGGACAATGATGGCGAGTTACCCTCGGCCCTCGAACCCTCCAAGATTGGCGTCTGTGAGCGAGCCTGACATCGGCGAGCGGCTTCGCTACAATCCGCAAGCTTTGGACCTGGACCCTTATCACCACGTTACCTCCCTCGGCTTCCCTAAATTAATAAACTTCTAACCCCTTGCCATTTTTCTTTTGAACGTATCCTAATGCGACCGCTGCTTACAAATTCCTGGTCGAAAAATCCAATAACACTTTGCTCGACCTAGGAATTTAACTCAGGACCTCATCATGCTCAGCAGTCTTGCGACCACTAGAGCAGCGAGGCCGTATATTTCTATTGCTGCCTTAAACCAGATCCAGTCTTTAATAAAATGCATGTCAAAAAGGGCAATTTGGTCTCTGTCCCTTATTAAAACCGGTTTTACCCGAATTTTATTATGGTACCGAAACCAAGTTTCGCATGTCCTAATGTCAAGGCACAATACTTCGTAACCACAGCACAACTTTAGCCGACACGTGTTCATTTAGTTATTAAACTTTGCTATATTATATTAGCGAATGACGTCAAAGGGAACAAACTTAGTTTCATACAATAATGAAGAACACCATATACCAAAATCAGTAGTTTGTTCAACAATAATCATGCAAGGTAAATATTATGTAGGCATATTTTCACTATAAACTGAGGTAAGATTACCTACTCTTTTGGTATTTTAATAGCGAAATTCATGTACATATACACACACTGGCAAAATTAGGGGAACAAAATCAAAGTGACGTTTTTTTTTTAACTTATGGGTACAGTCAGTCGATCGTTGGGTGTATCAGTAGCCGTGATCCACCGTAATTTGCAACGATACAGACAGACAGGATTTTACGTGCGTAGGCAAGGGCAAGGCAGAAATCGTGCAAGTAGTGCCGTAGATGATGTTTTATAAAGCCGCTAACTTAAAGAAACCGTCGTCAAACGTCTGTTCAAACCCGAAATGTTTTGGAAGAAGTGCGTAATACTTTACAGCTATGACCATTTTTATTATTACTCTGTAAATAAATTCTAACAACTACACATGTTGGTAGTGAGGCTGCCTTATACGTTCTTAGGGCCCCGGGAGAAGCAAAAATGTTTGTGTGATGAGCATGGACATTTGTTTCCGAGTCATGATTATATGCATTTTAAGTATGTAGGTATTTACAAACAAAAAGTATCGATGTAGTATATCAACTATCTGGTGTCCAAGTTACAAGCCTCTTTGCTTAGAGTGGCACTAGATGGCGCCGTGTGTAATGTCCAGCGATATTTATTTATAACAGTGGTCACCTCTTTTCTAGCCATCTTCATTTTAATAATTTAATACGAAAGCTTTGAAGGCCAGTCATGAATTTTTCAAAAATATCGAACAAACCTAGGCTACTATGATTTATGTAATCACGTCGCAAGTTACAGACTAAGGCTTCTAACAAATTACTGTCGACTCATTTGCTGACGCTTAATGAACCGTCGTGTTAATTACTTCTTTGATTAGGAAGCTCTGTATTATTTTAAAATATACTGGTTCTTGATTTTTAAATAGAGTTATTAGCAATACGCAATCGTTAAGAAAATCTGATTGGTTTTGTAAAGAGATTCCGATTAGTTGTTTGAAAAGATTTAATATGATTATGTAATCCACAACCCTATTTGTTAGCACCGTTTCCATCACAATTGGGTTGTTCTATTTTGAAAAGTCCCTACACCGTCTCAAATCCAATCGTTTAAGTACAGTCACGTCTAATAATATTTAAACACTTTCCTTAATATCATAGCTATTTTCGCGAGAAATAACCATTGTAACTAGGAGATTGGATTGTACGTAATAACATTAAATTTTAATCAGTACATTAGGAGAAACATAATTTAATAAATTCTTAAATACATACGTACATATAATTAGACGTGACTGTAATACTACAACTTATATTTTAAATTCACTGGACAGCGTAAATATTGCAATGAATGCTGTTATACTAACGAAATAATAGTACATTGTTATCCTTGGGAACTTATTTAGTCCCTCGAACTATTAGCGCCCTCACTGCGTTCGGGCCAATCCCCGTCTTGGGACTAAATAAGTCTTTAACCCAGGGTAAACACTGTGCTTTTAATTACCAATACAAGGAACATAAAAATTAAAACATGAATCAACTCAAAAAAAAAGAAGTTCGGACTGCCGCTTTCCCGCCTATTTTGCTTTTTTCTGTGGCTGGCAAGCCATTATTTTTCATTTTCAACATTGAAAAATGGTTAATATTTTGCCCAAATCTAATGTTATTTTAAAGAAATTGTTGAAATTAAATTATAATAAAGTTTTTTTTTAAATATACCTAATTCGTTAATGAATACTAAACTTTATGTTATTGCAATTTTACATCGCGCTGTAATTGAATGGCTGTATAAAAAGTTGGAACATGGTTCAACTACTAAGAGAACTAGTTTTTTTTTAATAATTCGACAGCTGTCAGTTGAACTCAAAAGTATTACTTTCAACCCGCTCCTCAGGCAACTTCAGACCTACTTTCCGAGTATGAGTATGAAAATGGTATTTTTTAAATTAATTTTGATTGATTCGGTCACAAACAGTCAAACTCCAAATAATACAGCGATTATAATTTTTATGTATTTCACTCAATTTGATCTTAGCAAGCTTCTATTCAGCCTCAATAAAACACAGAGCAACAAAATCAAATACAAAATATTCACTTCCCTAATAAAAACAAAATAATTTCACATCATTTTCGAATTCGCCCTCTAGTGTTTTATTGGTCGACCAAACATTGGGGCCCGCAATAAACATGCCACATAATCTATTAAAAAGGGGGTTACTTTAATGTTGGCATGTCACAGTCATAAGGTAAAAGGTAACATAAATAAATTTGCTGTAAAACAGAAGTTACGATTCTCTTCTAACGACGGTATTTTATATTCAACATGGTTTTACGATAGTCCATATTTGATATATGCTGATGTAATCAATAATGTTGTTTTTATTTGTACTTGGATGTCTCATGTCCCAGTTTTAATGGATATTATGGACGGGACGTGGAAGATGAGCTAGGTTGAAAAGTGTTTTGAAAACAAATTCAATTTCATGCTTTAATGGCTTTCGAGGTCGCCAGGATGCCGGTTAATAGATTGAAACTGATAATGTAAGTATTTTCAATGAAACTACATGAAAGGAAACCTCTTTTACTTCAAGTTTTTTTTCTAGATTTTTTTTCTGATTGGTATTTGATTCAATACTTTTCTGAATATGCAATCAATCAGGCGGAATAGGAATTTTTGATATCGCAACGTAGAAATGCTGAGAAAAAAATTAATATTTTGTGAGATTCGAAATTGTCAAAATAAGTCACTATTGGATACAGTATATTTTCGATAAAAATCAATCTATAGACTTTCTATTCATATTGTGAGTTGTGACAGAATTGCGTGGATTCCTGATCCCAGTGATCATTATTGGAATTCCCGACTATATATTTAGAAATATTTCTGAATGAAAATACATCAAAAGGTAAGAATCCAAAGATTTTTCTATTTTGTAATGTAAGATCACATACTGTAGTAATAACTTTCCTATTTTTTTCAACACAAAATCATCCCAAAACTCCGATACCAGAAAAATGCCTTTCTCAATAACCTCAAGGGTGCTATCCCCTTTAGTTAACCGTGACAGCCTGACAAATAAAGTTAACAATTTTAAACCAAAGAAATAACCGTATCAGTTACACCGACTGGGGTTACCAGGACGGCATGAATTGGCGGGAGTTAATATTTCAAAAGACGCGAAGACCGCGAGCGACGACGTGATGCTACTACTAATGTAAGGCGCGCTGTATACAGAGGGGAATTAAACTTAAGACAGAGGGAGAAACGTATAGTACTGCACTTTGTATGCTTTTAAACGATATATTAGCTTTTAGCTTGAGAATCAAGTTACCAGGAAATATAACCGCCATTTGATTCGTTTCAGAATTATTTTTATCCATGATTTCCTAATAGGTTAGTTAAGATGTCTTGTCATTGAAGTAAATTAACAGAAGTCCTACCTAGCACGAGCGCGTGGTGTAAACGTAATATAAATTAATAAATATCGCTGGACATTTACACACAACGCCATCTAAATATTTTAAAATATTTTCATAATATTAAGAATGGTAATATCAATTATGCTTGTTGCAAACAATTTAACTAAAATTCCACAGGAAATCGTAAATCGTTATTTTTACACCGCGCGCTTGTGCCTAAAGCCTTAGGATTTTGGAATTATTATTTTAATTTCAACAAAACGATTGTTAAAAAAAATGGAGTAGCATATAACATCGGTTCTATTTTTGCATTGGCAAAACTCGCCGACTTGAAATTAGTGTGCAAAGGATTCTGCGGTAACCCAAAAAATAAATCCAATTCTTTCCAAAAATAAACCGAATCTCCCCCAGCCAATCAATACAGTGTTTGTACGTTAAAAGTAGATTATTTTCCCACATTCAAGTGTGCCGAGGTCCCAATTTTCTACGCGGCTGATTTTTTCCTTTTGAATCCTCTTCGATCCGCCCGTGAACTCAAACAAACAAGGATTGTTGACTTCTTTCTGCTCCAATAATGTCACTTCCGTAATTCTGTATCGGAGATTTTGTTTATGGCGCTGATTTGGGTCCCCCGTTCTTTGCAAGTATATACTTACTCGGCTTAATTCAACGAATCCTTTTGGCAACATAAGACGCCGAATCATTTTGCATATCAATTGGATGTACTGATTATTTGGGAATAAATAAGCTTGAACAATAAGCATTTTCTTTTTTTCCTTATGTTGAAAATGATGCTGGCTGAAATATGGCGCACTGAATTTAACAAAGGGAAGAATTATACATTCAATCATTATATCCTCGTAAGTTATGTACATTGTACTACATTTTATTATTAACTTGCTTCGTGGAACTGAACACCGATGCAATTTTTGTTGACGACCCGGATGGCGTAGCGGTAGTGGAGCTGCCTTACGTTCTTAGTGCCCCGGGTTCGAATCCCGGTAGGAGCAAATGTTTGTGTGATGAGCATGGACATTTGTTTCCGAGTGATGGATGTTTATATGTATAATAAGTATGTATTTACAAAACAAAAAGTATTTATGTAGTATATATACTGTATGGTGACCACAGCAAAAGCCTTGCTTAGTGTGGCACTAGATGGTGCTGTGTGTAATGTGCAGCAATATTTCTTTTATTTTATTTTTAATTTTGGTATCCGTTTCATGCTAGTTAATAAACATTTAAGATTATTTTCATCTCTGCTTATTTAATTAATTCCTCTCTGGTATAATGGTGATATTCGCGACTTCAAATTTTAGGATCTGAGTTAGATCTTTAGATATACACATAATGCAGTGATTTAATAAGGCTCTTTATCAATGACAGCCTGATTTAAGGTTGATGATCGGTTTATATCGATTAAAACCGAACTGAGTGCGATGCTTACAGATTTATAGTGTGAACCGTCAGTCTGTGGAATTCACTGTCAGCTTTTCTGTTAACTGGTCATTATAATCTGGATATACAGGGTGTAAACCACCTCATCACGAAGCCGTCAACCAAGCATTCTGTACATCAAACTAAGTAACTTTACGCAAAAATTATTGCTGGGAAACAACTTTTTTTTGCGGTGAAAAATCACGTTTTGTGGTATATCTCAATGTAACGCACTCAAAACATTGTACTGATTGATGGATTGAATAGTACGGGGTTCGTGGAGGTATTTAAAGTACAAAAAATACATTAAAAACTTGTATTAAAAAAAAAAAAAAACTTGTCAAAAAGTTGTAACTTTGACCCCCAATAACTCCGTAACTAGAAGGTTCCCAGGTATGGTGTAGAACAAAAAAATGATCGGAATGACGAGGAGAACAAATGCCTTTCGGCTTCGTTAAGAGGTGTTTTACACCCTTTATTTAAAGTTAGAGTATGAAGGAGCTCGTGGCTAAATAATATCAGCCGCGCGGGTCGATCTTTAGGTTAAGCCATGCTTGCCTAGGTTGGTCTGTGGATGGGTGACCACCCTCACATACCGAGTGTCCTTCGTGCCTCGGAAAGCACGCTAAGCCGTTGGTCCCGGCTGTCATTTGTCCATCTTTGACAGTCGTTACAGGTAGTCAGTCGCCCCAAAAGTCTGACACCAGTCTTACCAAGTGGTATCGTATTTCCCAGTATTAACTGGGTTGTGGAGGCAGTCGCTCCATGTAAAATACTGGTATTCAGCTGCATCTGGTTAGACTAGAAGCTGACCCCAACATAGTTGGGAATAGGCTAGGCAGATGATGATGATTTAAAGTTAGAGTACATTGGTTTCTTTTAAGCAAGAGTGCTCCATCCTAGGCCGTATCATATGGCAGTAGTGATTACCCTAGTGGTGTGCCAGTCGGACAACCAAGTCATAGGTCTCGAGTTCTCATATAGCAGTAGTGATTACCCTAGTGGTGTGCCAGTCGGACAACCAAGTCATAGGTCTCGAGTTCTCATATAGCAGTAGTGATTACCCTAGTGGTGTGCCAGTCGGACAACCAAGTCATAGGTCTCGAGTTCTCATATAGCAGTAGTGATTACCCTAGTGGTGTGCCAGTCGGACAACCAAGTCATAGGTCTCGAGTTCTCATATAGCAGTAGTGATTACCCTAGTGGTGTGCCAGTCGGACAACCAAGTCATAGGTCTCGAGTTCTCATATAGCAGTAGTGATTACCCTAGTGGTGTGCCAGTCGGACAACCAAGTCATAGGTCTCGAGTTCTCATATAGCAGTAGTGATTACCCTAGTGGTGTGCCAGTCGAACTACCAAGTCATAGGTCTCGAGTTCTCATATAGCAGTAGTGATTACCCTAGTGGTGTGCCAGTCGGACAACCAAGTCATAGGTCTCGAGTTCTCATATAGCAGTAGTGATTACCCTAGTGGTGTGCCAGTCGAACTACCAAGTCATACGTCTCAAGTTCGAACCCAAGGCACGCATCTCTCACGAGTTGCGGCGAAACGCAAGACCATTTCGGTTAAAAAATAAGCTCCTGAACGCATGAAGCAAACGGAAGATGTGTGCTAAATTCCCACCCTTCAAAAAATAAGTACAGTGATGATTAGTTTAAATTTCGAATCACAACTCATATACACTGATGACCTATACACCTATCTATAGCCAAAAGTCATAACCCTGGGCAGTCACATAATATAGGAATACGTCTCAAAATAGATGTAGCAAATGTTAACAATCTTTCAATACCATTAAAATCAACCATTGAAATATTTTCCATTCAATCTTCGACCATATCTACAAGAGGCACTCGTGGTTATCGAATGCACCACCAGCCACCTTCAACCACCCACTACTAGCCTTTTGTTGTACTTATGAATGGGGCAGGCGGGTACGCCGTTTGCTTAATGAAATTCTGTTCCATCCATTCTGTGAAGTTTTCGGGGTCCTAGTGTAAATGGGTGACTGACTGGTGTCGTATTCCGTTTAGTGATACGAGTTTCTGTTGACATCTGTTACCGATGCAAGGCTATCTGTTAGGCTGCAACATGATTTTGTGTTGCTGGCAGTATTCAAATTCAAATACATTTTATTTTGTGAACATAAGTAAAAATAGGTGGTAAAAATACATAAAAATTGTGTAAAACATTTTGATTTTGAATTAATTTTTTTACCGTGGGTGCATTTACAAACATTGAAATTCACATTCACAAACAGACCCGAAAAAACCACCTGTAGGCAATACCAATATTTTGTTCCGTCCGGGAATGAAACCCACGATACGCAGCGCAACAGCCAATTGCTTACCCACTGCGCCAATCGTGCCGTCTAGATTTTTTACAATGTACTTTTGTTAGCGGTGTTATTATTAGTCTGATATTTTGCAGGACGCTGTTATCCCAGATCTTCATACGAGGGGCCCAAACTAACTGATGGACGCCCGTTAGGCGCTTTTGATAAAACGAAGCACCATATTTATGTCAAGTATAAACTTATATTGTCACTTACAGGATATCTTACTTGATTATTCATTATTTTGAGCTCCCGATATTTCGACGCTGTTTGCAAGCGCCATGATCGCGGGTTGGTTGGAGCTCAAAATAATGAATAATCACGGAAGATATCCCGTAAGGGACAATATAGGTTTAGTTTTAAGCCGTGAAACCTTTAAACAGTTTCATGTCAAGTATGTTTTTTTTTCTTAATTCTAGACCTTCTATTACGAGTATTTCATTATCTACATGGATCAAACTTTAACAAAACACAGAACTATAACAAGAAAACGCGACTCAAACTTCGCCGTCTGCCAATTTTTCGTACCCGCCAAGTTATTGTGTCCTCAGAGCAGGTGACGTCACTTTAAAGTGAATTCTCGTGTCGGTTCTGACGTTTGGAACATAAAATTTTCCTTCATATTGACGACGGTCTTCGAAAAATCACGTCCCAAACTGATTTGGTGACTAAGGAGTTTCTTAACGTAAGAGATTTGGAGAAAAGTTTAGATATATTATGCTGGAGTATATCTTGATTCTAGAATGTACATCTATATGATTATATACCTAGCAGCTCGTGGCTAAATAATAACAGCCGCTCGGGTGGATATTTAGGTAAAGCTTTGCTTGCCTAGGTTACTCTGGGATGGGTGACCACCACTACATACCGAGTTTCCACCGTGCCTCAGAAAGAACGTTAAGCTGATGGTCGCGACTGTCATACCTATCTTGATTGTTGATCTTTGGCAGTCGTAAGCAACGGTATCGTATTACCTAGTATTAACTGGGTTGTGGAGGTCAGATAGGCAGTCGCTCCCGCAACACCGGTGCGTTTATTGGTGAAAAGCTTTTCACAAATAAGTAGTTTATTTGTGTCTGAATGTAGTTTTTAGTTTTTCTTCTTAATTAGTTTGTAGATTTTATAGTCGATCGTGTTGTTTTGTTGCATGGCTTATGTTATGTATAATAAATTTTGAACCTACCTCTTTCTTTTGATGTGTTCTCTTTTTATTTCGAGTGTTTTTATCTGCGGAAACTTGTAAATGACCTTCAAATCCGTATAGTTTAAGAGCATTGTTTATATTAGCTGTAAGCTTTCCGAACAGTATGACACATAAAATAAAACAAAATTATGAAGATGCCAGCGACTGCAGTCTACGCAATAATATGCCTTAAAAATACTAATTTTAATCTTACATGTGCTTAAATACTTTGCAATTATCATAACTCAAGACATAAACAAAATAAACACGGACAATAAGCTCGGAGTTACTCTAAAAGCTTCCAGAAGAAATATTCTTTCCGGTCATAAAATGAAATCGCTTTAGCAATTTTCCCAAATATCTTCGGAACAGATAAAATTGTAAGTTTTCAGAATATCAGGATGGTGTAAACAGAATTTATTACCCGATTTTATGATTGGAGAATGTTTTTAATCTTTTAACCGTTTATGTATATCATTAGAAACACCGTTGTTCTTCCCGTCATTGCGATCATTTATTTGTTCTACACCATACCTGGGAACATTCTAGCTAAGGAGATATTGGGGGTCAAACTTCCAATTTTTTTTTAAGTTTTCTTTTTTTAATACAAGTTTTTATTGTAAATTTTTTACGTTAAACACCCGTACTATTCAACCCATCCATCAGCACAATGTTTTAAGTGCGTTATATGAGCTATCACCACCAAAACATGATTTTTCACCTCAAAAAAAAGTAGTTTTTTTCATAAAGTTAGTTAGTATGATGTATAGGATGCTTGTTTGAAGGCTTCGTGATGAGGTTGTACACCCTATATAGTTTATTAGAATAAGAATAATTTAGAATAAGAATAAGAATAATTTATTTAAAAGAAGAAGGTTTACAAAAGTATACATTTAAGTGCAGTAGAGTTATTTTTAACAATTGTATAATTAGTGCTTATAATTAAACTACAATTACAATATATAAAACAGTTGCTGCCGTTGCTGGTAACGAAATTGTCAAAACAAATGTTAGGTAGCGACCTACCTGATCTAGGTTTATTTAAACCTGTGTTTCAGGCCATCACTTTACATTGCATAATTTAATTAGGACAGTAATAGTTTTCAGAATAAAATAAATCTAATAACAATTACAACAAACTGGTACAAAAACAATAAACATTACAACTAATTTTAGGTAGGAGATGTGTACAAAGTAGATACGAGGGCATAACATAATCAAACTAAGACTTCTAGAAGTTTTTCCGTGTCCGTGTAATTAAGTGTCGCTAAATAATCTGATATTACAAATCTACATTTCCTATAACTTAGACAATAGAAGTTTAGTTTCTTGTTCAGTCTATTATACAGAAAAGGACCTAAAAACACATAGAATCGACTAGCAAAAGCATGTTTAGTTTGAGGCTTTGAGCAAACCAGGTCCTTCCTTCTCCTATCGGAAGGAACTTGGTCATAGTGAAGGGTAGAGTGCTGCTGCAGTATAATGTGAAGAACAAATAATTGCCGTACTGTGAGCACATTACATGCTTTGTAGAGCAGCTGTGTCGGAAATCTAAACGGACGAAAGGTAGCGACCTTTAGAATTGCTCTTTGAGCACGTTCTAGAGGGAGAAGAATTGAATTTCCCGCGCCACCCCAGGACGTTATGCAATACGTTAGAATAGACTGACACAAAGCTAAATAAACCTGTTTTATTAATTTATACTCGGCTACATTACGTAAATACTTAAAAACATATATTAGTTTGCGAACTCTAGTGCATAGTAACTCGATATGTTTACGGAAATTTAAATTGGAGTCAATTGTGACACCAAGATATTTCAAATGGTCAGCTTTTTCTAAAGTAGGGCAAGAACATGCAGTGTCAGCGGACGTGCTACAGGTGTGCGCGTTAATGACTAAGTTAGTAAGCGGTGTGTTAGTATTTCTCATAATAAATGAAATGTATTTTGTTTTATCAGCATTCAGTGTTAGAAAATTATCTTGGAGCCAATTAGATACAGTGTTAAAACCATTCTGAGCATGTTCATAGGCCTCTGCTCTTGATTTAGCTGCAAACAACAGAGCAGTATCATCTGCATAAGACATTACAACACCATTTTTGAGTGGGAGGCTGCACAGGTCATTAATATAGATTAAAAATAATGTTGGCCCTAATATACTGCCTTGTGGAATTCCAAAACGAGTATTAGAAAGATCAGAACTTGTGTGCGGACCAATTTTTACACATTGCTGTCGATCACTAAGATAATCAGATAAAAGTAAAAGCTGCGCTCCTCTTATCCCAAGAGTTTCAAGCTTCTGCAAAAGACTAGTGCAAGAAATAGTGTCAAATGCCTTAGCAAGGTCTAGAAAAATACCAACTGTATACATACCCCTGTCCAGATTTGTAGAAACGTAATTGATCAATTTATTTACTGCTTGGCTAGTGGATTTTTTGGGCCTAAACCCAAATTGATTGTCTGAAAGAAGCTTGTTATCTTCCAGATATTTAATTAGTCTACTATTTATTATCTTTTCCAAAATTTTTGATATACCCGTTAGTACTGAAATGGGTCTGTAGTTATTCACACTCATTTTGTCGCCAGACTTGAAAATAGGTGTGACCACAGACTTTTTTAGCAATTTTGGGAATATCCCATTAGATAAACATAGCTGAAAGATGTGGGTAAGCGGGGGGGCCAGTAGGTGTTGAAATCTTTTTAGTACGTTATTGGGTATATCATCCCACCCCGTTGCGCAGACATCCTTTAAGCCGTTTATAATTCTAACAACTTCGTTGACGTCCGTATCCAGTAAGACAAAAGAGTTCAACGTGGAGGATGTCCCTGTTGGGTTTTGAGTAGGAGGAGTTCTGATATTCATGAATTTTTCAGCCAAGTTTTTACCAACGTTGACAAAAAAGTGGTTAGCCTTATTTGCTGTTTCGGATGGGTTAATTTCAGATGTCAGTAAATCCAACGGAGGTTCGGAATTTTTTGACCTCAGTGTATTGGTTTTTATAAATTTCCACACAAGTTTACTATTTTTCCCCGCCTTCTCGAGTTCATGTTTGTCGTACTGGTTTTTTAGTTTTTTCAACAGTTTATTACAGAAATTACGATATCTTTTATAGGTAACAGAAAGTATTAGATCATTTGGTGCAAGTTTTGATTTTAGGTGAAGTTTGTCTCTGTGTCTTATACAACGAACGAGACCGGGTGTGATCCACGGTTTAATGCAACTATACTTTCTAGGGATTTTCTTAGTGAAAGTGTTTTTCTTTATTACATATTGTAAGGAATTTATGAAATACTGTAACGCGATATTTGCATCAACAGAATCGTAAATAGGGTTAAAATTAATGCCGCGTATGTCAGTTTCAAGTTTTGTCATATTGACTTTAGTGTAGCTACGCTCGCAGTTTTTTCTAGGTGAATTTATTTGCATTGTTAGTAAAACAGCTTGATGATCGGTAAGCGCAGAGTTAGTAACCAATGTTTTAGATAGATTTTTTGATTTTAGAATGATATGGTCTAAGCAAGAACCGCTTTGATGTGTGGGGTAATAGTGAGCTGGTAAGAGTCCATGAAATGCACAAATATTTAGGTAATTGTGTGTGTGGGTATCGGGTTTCTCGGAGGAAATGTTTATGTTGATATCTCCTACAAGTATTATATTTTTGAAAGAACTTATGGTTTTTAAGTTTGTGTCGAGTGAGTCTAAAAATCTGTCGATATTATGAGAGGGCGGCCTATAAATAGCCATGACTACTGTATCGGGAATAATTTTGATGAATAAGCAATTGCTTTCTTGGGATAGTGGTTCTTCTTTGACAGTTCGTAAATTATTTTTAACATAGACTACAACTCCGTCATTTTGGTTGGTGTTTCTGTCTGTTTTGTATGAATAAAAACCCTCCAGTGATGGTAAGTTGACTGTCTGTTTTGACAACCAACACTCTGTTAGTACAATAATATCACAGCTTATATCAAGACTTTGTAAAAAAACTTCAAAACCGTCCATATTTCGGTTTATGCTGCGAATATTTTGTGTAAGCAAGGTAAGTGATTTGTCGCCAGAATGAAGTAGGTATTTACAGTCCTCAACATTGCAGATTTTGGATTCGGACACAGTAAAACTATCTAGATCACTTATTATCTGATTGCTCATGATAATTACTAACTAAGAAGAAATAAAAGAAAACTATAAGCTACCTGTTTGTGTGCCTACTAAATATACTATACTGTGGCGCTCTTAGGCGCCTTCATAGTCTATTGAGTTGATGTAGTTGGTCTCTGCATATTTACGTGCCGGACAACTTACATCACCGGTTGAATGGTCACATTTCCTCTTAAATCTATTGCACGTCGCACACTGGGGGGGAGAAGATTTTCTGCTGCATTCCTTCACGGAGTGTCCCGTCTCTGCACAGTGGTTGCAAGTAGGACTCGTTTCACGGCAAAACTTGGCTGCGTGGCCAAACTGCTGGCAATTATAGCACCTGGTGACTATAGTAAAATCTCTCACCGGGCATGAGGTCCAATTTATAAATATTCTGCTCTGGTTTACCAGCAATTTTCTTATGCCAGCGGGTACTTCCAAAATGTAGTTGCAAGTAGGAAGACCTTTCTTACCGGATTTATGGCTCAGTTTAATGTTTTCAAGGAAGGATTCACGAGTTGTATTCGGCAATTTATCCGATAGGTTTTGCTCGTAAATGCAGTCGAAAACCTCCTTTTCAGTAAGGGCTACGGGAACACCAATGACGGAAACCCTAGGGCGTCGTTTGGAAGGTTCTTCTATTGTAAGACCCGAGGTAAATATCGTCTCCGAATTCTTTAATTTTTCTATATCGCCTTTGTTTTCCGTGCTGATTAGTACTCCCCCATTTTTCACCTTTTTCAGGCCACGAACCTGGAGCTTGAGTTGCTCGGGAGATATTAACTTCTGAACTAGTGACTTGGTGTCGTCACTAGTTTTAGTTTTATCGCTGGGATAAATAGCAATAGAACTCAGATTTGCAGGACGGACGAAATTGTCGGAGCCTTTCTTCACCATGCTAGCGTAGGAATTGTTGGGCGTATTCATCTTTGACTCTATTACTTCTTTGACCTGGTCCAGAGAGTTCGCCATGTTCTTCTGAAGCTGTAGGTGCTGAACGGTGCTGTGGGACTGGAGCATTTTCTGCTTCACCGACTGGTAAAGCACAGCCATCTGAGAAGTCCCACTTTGGACCTTCCGGCAAAGGTTTACGACGCGTTGCTTCTGGTCCGAGTTCATTTTTCCTTCACCAACAATACCGCAGACTTCGGTCAGAATGCCATCAATAGATAGTAACCATTTCTGGATCTCTGGCGTGCTGACAACATCACTCGGCAAACAATTCTCCTCAGGTGCTGGTACAGGTGGTGGTGGATTTGGTGCACTCGGTGGCAATTGTTCGGTAGGCGTTGGCGGAGGACTTCGCCGTAGTAATTGACTACGACCAAATGGGCTCGATCCTGGGTTCGATCCTGGTTGGGATCCTGGGTTAGACATCCTAACCACAACACTTTATTTATTGTCAATGTAAAACAAAAGATTCAGTTCATCTTGCACATAAAAGTTGCTATGGCACTAGTCACAGGTGACACACTTTAATTAGTTTTTAACTGACGCCGCATATAATTATTAAAATATTTGTCGTAACTGTTTATAGATATTTCATTTAAGCACGTACACAAAAACACGTCCGCTTAGTCTCGCGTCTCGTAAAGCGACATTATTACACTAACTTAAAGTGTTATGATTTACGGGTTATTTGTTCGCGAGTAAACTAACTTAACGTACATGGTGCGAATGCGGTGCGATATGTTTCGCTTTCTCTTCTTTTTGCAGAAAATTTCGGAGGAAATTAAAATTTTGAGGTGGCAACAGTTTTTAATAGGATAGACGACAAAAAGTAGATTATCAATAAATATTGGACTCGTATGTTTTCTTTTCTTACATAAACCAAAATTGACGAAGATACGACGCTTTTAAAATACTCAATACGTCACGCTTTGGTATAATTTTTATCGAGTTCTAATAAGTCACGCCCTATCAGAAAAAGGAGGTCCAGACAGGCGTATTACTTTGTGTGATTTATTTCATCACCACTGCTCTCAAAAACGGTGATGGAAAACATCGTGAGGAAACCGGCATGTCCTAGAACCAAAAAATTCGAAGACATGTGACATCTACCAACCCGCACTGGGCCCGCGTGGTGGATTACAGCCCATACGCAAAATACGCGCTTTGATGTGGAGTTGCGGACACCAGCCTGTTGTACAATACAATACAATAGGAGGTCTCATAACAGGCTGAACATCATGGGCTGAATATGAGATTGTTTTCGGTTTAAGCATCGAAACTCCATTGTGGTCAAAATCGCAAACTATTTCAAAAGTGTTGTAAAACCACCATTTAATGTAAATATTTGGTCGCCATATCCAACACTTACTAGCTCAGTTCACCCAATATTACTTCACCGAACTTTGTTATTACTTCAGCCAAGTTTATTTGGTAAATGAACTGAAAACTGGCGTCCAGTGACGCACACGATTTATAACCCCATACATTACTTCTGAAAATATTAACTCACGCAAATTTGAACCTTATCACTCACACATAGAGTATATCAAACTGCATTCTTAGAGTTGTAGATTTGCCAAATTTTAATGCAGTTAACGTAATGTAATTTAGTCTTTATTGCATTAGAGATAAGTCTTGAAATTGGTAATTAAAATCGTCAGGTAAGTTCTAATTAGGGAAGTCGGGGCTCGTTTAAGTGTTATAGAGGCCCTTAGGAATGAGCAGTAAAACGTTAAACACTTTTCACGGTTGATTTGAATACAAAGTGCTGAATGTAACGCGCTAACTGAATTATTTAAGTTACTTTGTAAGTGAGTACCGTTGCTAAGTACCTAATACTATTGAAGTTAGTGTTCCTCTTAAAGTTAGATGATCATTTGCATCTAAAGTTTATCTTGTTAATTTATTTTCTTTCCAGCGTCTTTCACTTTTCTCCATTTCCTATTCTTAGCACCCTTTGAATAATTAATTCAGTTAAAAATGGACAAAAACGAGTCTGTGTGAATAGAAGACCTATTTCGCCACGGTTTCACATGAGCAGAGTGGCGCAGTGGAAGCGTGCTGGGCCCATAACCCAGAGGTCCGTGGATCGAAACCACGCTCTGCTAGAAACCTCTTTTTGTTATTTTACGATTTTAGTTTTTTTTTGACGATATTGGTAATGCAATTTAACGTTTCTGTATAACTTTCTCTTTTAAATTAAATTTCTTACTTATTTTTTATATTTTTTTTGCACGAACATGCAGAATTGATCATGAAGACCAATGAAACGATGGATGGACTGTAAGAAGAATGTTATGGCTAGAAATAAGGTGACTGCTCAGATGGCGAGTAATAGAGAAGTATTGAAAAACAAGATATGCTGCGCCGACTCTGAAAGAGTTGGCATAAGGACTGAAGATGTAAGGACATGCCTTTGCCGATCCCCATTAAGACAGTCGTCGGTCCAATAACAGGTCACGTTTAGCAAGCTAAGCATTCATATTCTAGTAAGTAAGTAATTTAGTCGTTGGACAGTAATAAAAGGAACTTCGCAATGAACAGTCGTTTCCATCATCCACCTATCCTTTATGGATATACTTCATGGCGACCCTGCCAGGATCCTGCCAGACCCTGCCAGACCCTACCATATAAGAACAACAAAAATTCAAGAATGTGAAAATTAATATTGAAGAAAAGAAACAGAACATCAGGACCGAAGAAACAGTCAAAATTCAAGAAAGAAGATGGGTTATCATACTCAAAAGAAGAAACACAAAAAAAAAAACAAAAATCAAAATCCAAACGGGGAAGCCAATGCCAGCACCAGTCACAACTTTTACTCGTCGGAGCACTATAATTCATCGCCAAAAAGTGCCAAAAGAACGCAGTAAAAGTATTAAGAAGAGAACTCAACGCTAGTACTTTTAGTGTTGTCTCCCAAAATCAAGCAAAGTCAGCATTTCAGAACGAGGAGTCCAGGGAACAGCCCGGCCCAGTAGCAGCGGAGTCCAGGGATTAACCCGGCCCATGGAGTACAGGGTAAAGCCCGGCCCAACAGCACCATATCCAGCTAAGCTGCCACCTGAAGCCGACATCGTGGGAAAGTTATAGCGGTTCCAGTACCCGTCGCCACCGAGTCGCCATTTCAAATCAGGTTACATTGTTTTAGCTAAATAAGCATCGTTAAGTAAGTTACCCCACTAAATATGAGATAATTATATAACTTTGTAATGCCTCTAAAAGATCTGTTATCAATATCAAACAATTTGAAAGAAATTAAGGATTATCTTATAAAAATCGGTCCAGTACGGCCATGAAGTATATCCATAAAGGATAGGTGGATGATGGAAACGACTGTTCATTGTGAAGTTCCTTTTAATACTGCCCAACGACTACATTACTTACTTACTAGAGTATGAATGCTTAGCTTGCTAAACGTGACCTGTTATTGGACCGACGACTGTCTTAATGGGGATCGGCAAAGGCATGTCCTTACACCTCCCCCGAAAAGTATCGACTACCCCTTCCCCCGTTAGGGAGAAAAAAAAAATGGTACAATAATAAGTCACGGTACATTTTTTTTTTTCGATCAATACACAAAAGTATTTGAATACAATGCAATGTTCCTATATTAATAGTTTTTATATAATAATAATAAACATCATATACATTGCGATTACATCATTATATTAATTAATTAATGAACATAAAATAATTTTGTTAGATTTTTGTGTATTCTTCGACAAATTTTGATAACTCGCACTGTACTGTTAAGATATACTTATTATTATAACTAGCTTCTGCCCGCGACTTCGTACGCGGATCCTGTTGCTTTTGCCAGCGACACCGGGTTCGTCAAAATCGAAGATCTGAAACGTCTAATTCTAAGAGCCCGGGGACGGGAAAATAACGGATCTTTCCCGCCTGAGCAACACATACCGTTTGTTTCTTTTTGCCATTTAACAGCTTCACAAAAAGTAAAATTTTGAACCATACCTCCGATGGCGGAATATGAGGCCTATTCAGGTCGTGGCTCACTTGACAAGCACCGCACCAGCACGGCACCAGCACAGCTCCTGACCAGCGTCGCCTCGAATATAGGCTACGGCGCGCGGTCCGCGCGCCGCAAGCTAGGTGTAAGCACGCGGTCCCCTCGCTTGCGGCGCGCGGGCACCTCGCTTGCGGCGCGCGGGCCACGCGACGGCCACTCGCCGTCCGCAAGGCGCAAGCTCGTAGTCCGCACGCTGGTAGTAATAGTCCGGGAGGTAGCATTGTATTTTAGGTATTATCTCTAGTAATTATATTTTGTTAACATGGATTCGTGGTTTAATTCACCTACCCCGCGAACACCCTTTCCATTACTGTTCTGAGATTTTTTTAAGTTCAGTATATGTAAACTATTTACAAAAAAGTTTCAGCCGGTGTACTGTAACGATTGATTCAGTTATTGTAACATAAGATCAACCTTCGATTACAACAATATCAGTCGGTTTATTAGGGCTTTTTTATTTGCTTTTTATTTCTAACCGAACTAGGTTTAGTGTCGTGGGCTCTCTAACTAAATTTTTAACTGGCCATACATTAAATAAAGAGTACCCACGACGTGGAGAAGCATGACGGCGCAATGACATTGTTTCGCGGGCCACTCGGCGTCCGCGCGCGGTCCCCTCGCTTGCGGCGCGCGGACCCCTCGCTTGCGGCGCGCGGACGGCGCGCCGTCCCCTCGCTTGCGGCGCGCGGACCGCGCGCGGACGCCGAGCCCCCCGCGAGCGAGGCGTATGGTAGCGGCAAGCGCGTTGACCACCCGCCGTAAGCTTTTTCATATGGACATTAAAAAATATGTTATGCGACACACGATTTAATGCTCTAATTTGAATGGCAAGTAAATTGCTGGGTTGGAGCGGTGCTGGTGCGGTGCTTGTCAAGTGAGCCACGACCTTGAAATCATAGGAGTATACGTAAATGAACTCCGTTTGTTATTAACCCAAGGACGGTCGTCATGACCTACAGCTATATCTTGAGATACCCGATTCTTCAGGTGTTATCGACATTCTGTTCAGAGAATGTCGAAATCTTCGCGCTCTTCTTCTGTCTCTTCATGCCGTACTCCAGCAATTCTTTCTCTCTCACTTTCTAACAGATTATGAATATTTTGTTGTGTGCATGTTCGGCGCTCTTCTTCTGTCTCTTCATGCCAAAAACACTCAAGTAACATAAGCTCGAAGACATATTTATTCGATAAAATAAAATAATAGTTACGCACTTCCTGTTCATAGGTCCCAGTTTTTGATAGCTTTGCAATAATTTTCACATCAGATGTTTCTGATCTTCGATTTTTTATAAATCAACAGGAAATGCCCATCAGACCGAACAACTTTTGCTGAGACGTCATCATTCCTATATGTGTTATGGTGTAGCTGGGCTCTTGGAGTTCCACAACAGGTGTCCCATATAAGTCAACAGAGAGTGCTCATCAAATTGAACAACTTTTCCTAAGACGTCATTCCTATACCTATGTGTTATGGTGTAGCTGGGCTATTGGAGTTCCACGACAGGTATCCCAGATCTTCGATTTTTATAAGTCAACAGAGAGTGCTCATCAGATTGAACAACTTTTGCTAAGACGTCATTCCTATATGTGTTATGGTGTAGCTGGGCTATTGGAGTTCCACGACAGGTGTCCCAGATCTTCGATTTTTATAAGTCAACAGAGAGTGCTCATCAGATTGAACAACTTTTGCTAAGACGTCATTCCTATATGTGTTATGGTATAACTGGGCTCTTGGAGTTCCACATCAGGTGTTCCAGATCTTCAAATTTATTCTCTCAGCAGAAAATGCTCATCACGTGGAACAATTTTTGCTATGGTGTCATATTTGTATCTCTTATAGTTTAGCTGGTCTATTGCGGTTCTACATCAGGTGTTCAGGTTTTCAAGATAAATTATAGCCTATATGTTGCCCAGACATAATATCTATACAACAAAAAAAAAATAATTCAAATCCGTCCAGTACTTCCGAAGATTAGCGTGTACAAACAAACAGACAAACAGACAAACAGACAAACAGACAGACTTTTTTTTTTGGATTCGTGCTCTATTACTGTTTCTAAACCCCCTTCAATTATATTTTTTTAAATATATTCAATGTACAGACACAGCTTTTTTACTCTTTTATTATATGTATATAGATTATCTAATTCTAAAGGGCCCATTAAGTCTAAAGTAACCCTTTCAAAAGCGGAACTAGGTGATGTTGAAGTTATTACCATTGGTTCCATAACGTTCTTATTGGTATATTTCTGTAACTGACAGCTCTTACATTTTTTAACATACTTCGCTACGTCAGTAGACATATCTGGCCAAAAATAATGTCTTTTAATGTTATTTAACATACGATTCACCCCCGCATGGCCACTGCTGCTAATGTTGATGAAGCAAAATTGATCATTTATTTTGTCGTGACACGTGAAGAATTGAACTTTTTTAGGCGAAATACGTCCACTAACTGCTCGTCAGCCTTACCCAAGCGTCCCCACACTGACAGTACCTGTGGTTCTCGCATACAGCGAAACCAGCCACTAACCAATTTAGACGAAATGAAAGGTTTATACCAACTACCAACCCGCACTGGGTCATCTTGATAGATACTACCCATGCTCTCTTATAAAGGGTGTAAAACACCTCTTCACGAAGACGAAAGTCACTTGTTCTCCCCGTCACTGCGATCATTTTTTTGTTCTACACCATACCTGGGAACTTTCTAGTTACGGAGATATGGGGGGTCAAAGTTACAACTTTTTGACAAGCATTTTTTAAATACAAGTTTTTTTGTAAGATTTTGACTTTTAACACCTCCACGACTCCCGTACTATTCAATCCATCCATCAGCACAATGTTTTAAGTGCGTTACATTGAGTTCTACCACAAAATATGATTAATAACCTCAAAAAAAAAAGTTGTTTGCCAGCAATAATTTTTGCGTAAAGTTACTTAGTTTGATATGCTTGGTTAACGGCTTCGTGATGAGGTGGTTTACACCCTGTATACAACGTGTAACAAAAAGGGTATAGTCATATGAAAGGGTGTGCTACAGACCATGAAACTGAACAACTTTCTCCATGGAACCACCATCGAAATCGCAAAAAAAAATAATCAGCTGTCTCATACATTTGGTTGGGTAGGCATTGGAATTTTGTATGGGGCCATTGATTATTTTTTTGCGATGACGATGATGGTGCGATTGCATATGACTTTGCCCTTTCTGTTACTCGTTGTAGAGGAGACCTGTATCCCAGTAGTGGTAACAATACAGGTTTTATAACAAGAATACTTACGAGTTTCTGAAAAAAGCAAACTCACTCACAGGCAGGTAAGTCAACAAATTATTACGAAGGTTTACGAGATGGCCATGAAAACCGTATAAACAAATAACGATGCAAAATGTTCTGTCATTTATGACCGTCTCTTTACGAGGTCAGACATTACGGGATCGTGTTTTAAATGAGCGGGTACTGTTAAAAGCAAGGTTTTCTGTATAACGGGGGGATTCCTGAGGGGGTCTTTTGAAAGTAAGGCTGTCGTTTTTGACTGAATAATTAGTGAAGTGTGGTAGGAGCTTGTGGCAAAATAATAACAGGCACTCGGGCCATCTTTAGGTTAAGCTGTGCTTGCGTAGGTTGGTCTGTGGATGGGTGGGCACCCATTATAAAGGGTGTAAAACACCTCTTCACGGAGCCGAAAAGCCCTTGTTCTCCCCATCATTGCGATATTTTTTTTTCTTCTACACCATACCTGGGAACCTTCTAGTTACGGAGATATGGGGGGTCAAAGTTACAACTTTTTGACAAGTTTATTTTTAAATACAAGTTATTTGTAAGATTTTATCTTTTAACACCTCCACGGCCCCCGTACTATTCAATCCATCCATCAGCACAATGATTTAAGTGTGTTACATTGAGTTCTACCACAAAACATGATTTACAACCTCAAAAAAAAATGTTGTTTCCCAGCAATATTTTTCGCGTAAAGTTACTTAGTTTGATGTACAGAATGCTCGGTTAACGGCTTTGTGATGAGGTGGTTTACACCCTGTATACCGAGTTTCCTCCGTGCCTCGGGAAGCACGTTAAATCGTTGGTCCTGGATGTCATTTGTTCATCTTCGACTGTCGTTAAAGGTAGTCACTGGCCCAAAAAGTCAGATAGCCCGTCTTACCAAGAGGTATTGTATTACCCAGTGTATACTGGGTCGTGGAGGTCAGACAGGCAGTCGCTCCATGTAAAATACTGTTCTCCAGCTACATCCGGTAAGACTGGAAGCCGAGCACAACACAGTTGGGAAAAGGCTAGGCAGATGAAGATGATGAACTTATTAGTGAAGTGTGTTTGAGTGGACGGGAGAGAGTGGATACAATAATGAAATGAGTCTTTAATGATATATCGTCATATCGCGCTAGTGTTCACAGAAGGGATGACCAGGGAAATATGGTGGAGTTACATTAACTGGTATTATGCTATGTACTCACTATGGGCGAGACTAAAAGTAGACTAACCAACGAAGCTGTCACTGAGAATTTCTGGATGGAAGAACTCGATATACGTAACCAATCTGGAAACGAAACTAAAGGCATTCGAAATATTTGCTCAGCTGTTGCGCTTGCCTTGTAGTACATGACAATTGGATGACACAACTGCACTGTTTGTCGGTGCTGTTTCAACGTGATGCAAATCAGTCTATAATGATTCCACAGCCGGGACACAGGCTTTTACTCACACAACGCGGACGCGGTGCGGGTTGACGAGGTCACGTGTCTTCTAATTTTTGGTTATAAGACATGCCACCGGTTCACCGTTTGGCATCCCTTCACCGTTTTGAGACAGGTTGTAGTGAAATAAATAACCGGCGCCTGGAAACGAACTTACTGCTCGTAAGTCGGGGCCGCCACTACATGGCCGCTGCTCTACGTGATGGTTCTGTGCGATTCCAGGAAATAAAATCACGTACAACCCAAAATCCCAATAGCAACATAAGCTGTTTCATAAATAAACATGTATAGTATGGATAACTCGATACTCAAATAATAAACATTTGCGTTTAACTCAAATGTTTCCGATTTTCCTCAAATACAACGACGTATGTTACTGTTGTAGTTAGACTGTGTCTTGCCATGACTAGTTAAAGGCCCAAGACAACGACCCTTTCCAGGTATTTTGATACAGGGCTAGTGTGGATGGAAAGAGAGCGAGACAAAAAAAATTGTACTCTTGACTGTCATGAAATGAGCGTATCATTCTGTTGCCCTTATCCCAATTCATATGGAGTCGGCGCAGCATATCTTCTTCTTCTATACTTCTCTAATGACACACATTCATCATCATCTGCCTAGCCTTTTCCCAACTATGTTGGGGTCGGCTTCCAGTCTAACCGGATGCAGCTGAATACCAGTATTTTACATGGAGCGACTGCTTATCTGACCTCCACAACCCAGTTAGTACTGGGAAATACGATACTACTTGGTAAGACTGGTGTCAGACTTTTTGGGCCACTGACTACCTGTAATGACTGTCAAAGATGGACAAATGACAGCCGGGACCACCAGCTTAACGTGCTTTCCCAGGCACGGAGGATGGGGCAGGTTCTTTCTTTCTTTCTTTCGTTTGGCCCTTAATTTAGAACGAATAAATACTCCACAACCAAAAAAATACGAAACATAAACCTACAAAACCCCTCAAAATAACAACTCTCGTCACCGCGGCTATCATGGAAGAAAAAGTTTAATAAACCAAAAAATGGCCCACAAATCCCAATATTTCACGTCGCTTTATAAAATTCCCATGACGAATATGACGACGGGAAGTGAGTGAATAAAGTCGACGTTTCGGAAAACTTTAAGACAATTTATTATACGTGGTTTCGGTACTGTGCTATGCGCTACTGTTTAACAAAATGAAATATTTGAAAAGTTTTCTTCCCCCGCCTTGAATTTTACACTGGGGCTCGATTTTTGAATCGCTCGCTCTCAAACTTGTAATTGCAAACTCGCGTGTGACTGCTGAAAGATGGATCTGTTTTTGTTAGTACATTATGGCTTCTAAACGCGTTGTGTTGGATTCAGAGATATCCCGAAATTATAAAATTAAAATTAATTTATTTCGGACAACAGTGATCCATAAATACCTTAGTATTACAAACAGCTTATAATATTCTGGTCTTAGTAACGGTATGTGCGGTTGCAATGGGGAAGACCGTTAAAAGCTAATTGTAGATGGCGCCACCATAGCTGGTCTCAATCTGACCAATGAGGTCAAGGTATTTTAAAATATGAAATGACATTCCTTGATTTTCAACCAATGACGATGCTTGGAATCAGCTATGCTAGCGGCATTAGTTCCACAGTGTGCATAACCATTGCGAGAACTAAGCCTGTTCTTATGAGGTGTAAAGATAAAATTTAACCTTCATCAAAATTCATCATTTTCTTGCCGTAATCTCAATTATTAATTTGACATCGGCGCAGTATGTCTTCTCTTTCCACACTTCTATTACTCGTCAACTCATCACACACTTCTTTTCTTGCCATATCTTTTCACACAGTCCATCTATCGTTTCTCACCGGATAGCAAATATTGGTAAGCAAAATATTCTGCTATACTCGTAGTAAAAAATACGACTCAAAATAATCTTACACTTTCGTTTCTTTAATTGCGAGAGTTTCATTCTTCGAACGATTTAATAATCGGACTTCACTTTATTTACCATAGTCGTGCACCTTTTATTTGTTGAAAAGACATCTGTCTTTGTTCGAGAATGTTCAGCCAGTTGCCAAAGTGGGGTAACACGGGTAAAGAGCAAAGATAAACAGATAATTGGAAGGTGTTAATGGCAATTAACTGAATACAGGAGGGATTCATTCGGTAATGTTTGTCTGTTTATGTATGTTAAGCAGTTTGATGTTTGAGTTCAAGGGAATAACTTTGACACGGTATTCTGTCCTTCGAGGTCACAAAAAAATAGGAACAAAGATAAAATCCATTTGTAAATGCAAGACTGAGAGCAAGATTTAAAAATTTCGGCCAGTAATATCAAGAGGATTTGAAGGAAATTATTTGCTGTACCCATAACTGAAAACTACCCAACGAAGAAAATAAAAAACTAAAACCACACAAGCTTGCAGAACGGGGCTCCAAATAAACATTATTCCCATCTAAAACCCAGGAAACGAAACTCTAGCCATAAACTGAGTTTAGATAAAGCATCTAACCCGGACGCAGTAACTGCCAACACGGATACTATATCTAAAATATTTCACATTTCAAAACTGAAACTTGTTGGAACATGTGACGGGAAACGCGCAGTTAAACAAGTATTTAACCGAAGTCTGTTGAAAAGTGACTGCGGTGAGAGTAGAAATGGAGCGTGTATTATATGTATATAGGTAATTGGAACAGCGCTAGGTTTGTATTTTCTCTAGATCACCTAAAAAAGAGAAGAAAGACAAAATGAAAGCAAGAAAGTAAGAAAAGAAAGAAAAGAAAGAAAAGAAAGAAAAGAAAGAAAAGAAAGAAAAGAAAGAAAAGAAAGAAAAGAAAGAAAAGAAACAAAGAAACAAAAGAAAGAAAAGAAAGAAAGGAAAGAAAAGAAAGCAAAGAAATAAATGAAAGAAAAGAAAGAAAAGAAAGCAGAGAAAGAAATGAAAGAAAAGAAAGAAAAGAAAAGAAAGCAAAGAAAGAAAAGAAAAAAAGAAAATAATAAAAAATACTAAAGTACGCAGTGGGGAGGATGATGCGATAGGTAAGTAAGGTAAGTGTGTCTGCATCAACCAATAACGTCTACAGGCCTCCTCCTCGAGAGATGAAGTTAGAATTTTTGATGATTTTATCCTTCATCGCCCAATTTACGAGCAGTGATATTCCTTTTAAATACTTCTTAATTACTCAGCACACGTATTGAAACAATTATTTTTTAGACTCGTACTAACACTTAGTAAGAGTTTAAAAAAATATACTAAATGAATACCAGATGTAGTTAGTACGAAAATTATCTAGTACGTCCCATCTCTAGATAGAGTTAACATTGTGGGGAGCTTCTCAGTTAGTATTCAAGTTTAAACAAAAGATTGCTTTAAATTTCTGCTGTAGGTAGCTTATTTTATGGTGTTTGGCGTGAGCCACTAATTTGTGAATCATATGGTAGCTATGCCGAATTCAGACGTAATTTATTTTATGATGTGGAAACGATTATATCCAGTAAGTATCTGGTTTTGTAAATACGTCATCATCTGCCTACCCTTGTTCTATTATGTCGAGGTCGGCTTCCAATCTAACCAGATGCAGCTGAATTCCATCAATATTCATGAAACAACAATAGAGCAGCGGTGACCAAGAGGTGGCGGCCCTGACTTACGAACAGTAACCCAGACAGGCGCATTACCTTGAGTAATTTATTTCATCACCACTGCTCTCAAAATGGTGAAGGAAAACATCGTGAGGAAACGGTTATGTTCTAGAACCAAAAAAATCGAAAACATGTGACATCTATCAATCCGCATTGGGCCCGCGTGAATTATTATAGACCATTCCTTCTCATAGTGAAGAGACCTGTGTCCCAGCAGTGGGAACATTAATAGGATGATGATGATGGTGAAGATGACAAGAAGTGACTGACTGTAACTAGATAACACTATATAATACACCTTGGTAGCATATGCTTGCCATACTCTCGGGCTTCTGATTGCCTAGTACCTACTGCTGTCAAGTATCGCCAAATGATAGCCGGGTAACGAAGTTGCAATGATGTCCATTATATCAGAACGTCACGCTTTTAATCTCCGAAGGGTTATGCAGAAGTGTACCTAAAAGTATACTCACATTTCGCCAGTTATGTTTAAGTCTCATGTAATAGAGTTGATTCCGGTTGATCCTTTTACCATCAACAGGGCACAAACCCAGATTACGTAGCTGCTACTGAGTAATTCCTGATGGAAAAATCCAATAATACTGCCCGACCTGATCTGACTACTGGTACTACTGTCAAGGATCTCCAAATGATAGCGGGTACCTACGTTGGAACATTTATGTTCAAGGATTTTTTTTTTTTTTATTCCTGTTCCAAATATATATTTTGAAAGGACAACGGTATTTAGAGGAAATATGAGGAATTTAAAATTTCCATAGAAAACTCATTTTTCTCATAACTCTTGTTTAAATCAATGTCCATTCATAATATATATTTGGGAACCTAGATATTATGTAATTCAATCGAAATAAATACACACTTCCTTAAGAATATGTTTGGTTTACGAATTATTTTGGTATTACGTTTGTATGAACGACGCACGCTCCGCGGGCCCCTTAATGTTCCCACTGCTGGGACACAGGCCTCTTCTCCATGAGAGGGAATGGGCTATAATCCACCACACGGGCCCAGTGCGGATTGGTCGATGTCACATAATATCTTAGAATTTTTTGCTTCTAGGATGTTTTCCTCACCGTTTTGAGCAAAACAAATAAAAAAAGCATAAATCATGACACTTATCCTATACATAAAATTAATTTTCTTTTTCTTTAGCAATTGAGTTGATATTGACTATTCTGCCAGTGTTGTGTAAAGACTGACGGCTGCGCAGCAAGTCGAGCCGTGTAACTTCGCACTTTCGCAAGGGAGTATTTTGTCGCCAATCTTGCGATCTACAATCAACCAATCTACAAAAATTCTGCTCTCCTGTGTGTCGTGGCGGTCGGAATTAACCAGATAGATAGGCTTTTTACTAGTTAATTAAAGACGGATGTCTGTCTAAAATTTTAGAAAGCTAGATAATTTCAAACAGTCGGGTTATCAAAATCGACCACATCTATCTATAATACAATCTTAAAACAGAATCGACTAGAACCATTTTTCCCGAATATTGCCTAGAACTTTAGAACCGAACATTGTGTTGGAAAGAAACTATGTTTCCACAATTCCTATTTGACGTTATAAAAATGGCAGGCGAACTTGTTGCGACTTAGTTTCAAAAAGTTTTGATAAACTGCAGTTTTTTATGCTGTTTAACACCATGTGTGAACGGATGTGGCCCATCTGTTACAATGTACCCTTTGATGTCGAAGTTCAGGCAAGTTTTATCGACTAACAGGAGTTTAGTGTTTAGTTCTGTTAGGCTATAAATTATGGCAGTCATATTGTGAATTTTGTGTTATTAAATTGCGTTGTTTCAGAGCTCGCATCAGTTCGGCGAAAGTGAGAAGAGTGGGGAAGGGAGGTTATCCCATACTTCGTTGAACCCACACTTTGATCGAATTGGGAGGCGAATCCAGGATTCCATAATGAGACAATGTCGGTGAGTCAGGAGCGAGTAATGGTAATCCAGTGGTCACTACCCCGACTAATCTGCTATAGGAGGTGAGTTCGGATTCAAGAAAAAGAGAGGAAGAATTCGATACTTTGTGTAAAAAAATATTTTCTATACTTCTATTGTCACTTACTTGAAATCTTCCCTGATGGGTATTTATTTTAATCTCCCGATATTTCGAGATTCTCCCGATTTTGACTAATTTATTCTACCACCATTTACTCCCACATCGTTAGGAAACCGGCATCGGCATGTCCTAAATCCAACGTGTTAGAAGACACGTGACGTCCGCCAAACCAAACTGGAACCCCGTTGTTGAAGATGGCCTCCGTTCCCTGTTTTATAGAGAGGAGGCCCGTGACCTAGCATGCAGTGGGAACGATATTGATTGATAAGCTTTTGTTTCATCAAAATCCTGTACGTTCGTGTAAAGTCTATTTTGTTATTTTACGTGTGCAATCTGATTGAATGCAATCTATCGGTATGTCAAAGGCGAAAAGACTGGCAACGTGTTCAGTTCCAATATTACACATCCATCGGTTGACTACAGGAAAAGATAAAGCTGACATAAATTCCGCATCAGTTTTTTAGTAAAAAAGAACGTCTAATACTACTTTCGAATTCCATGAAGCCAGCAGAAAGCGAGCCTTTATTCAATCAATCAACCGTACTCTAGTCTGGCACAACTCTAGTAGCATGGGGAAGTAGTGATGTCCCCGCAGATTCCCGGCTAATGCACTCGATAACAGATTTCCCGGGGTGGTCGTTTGTCCCGTGGAATAGACCGCGCATGCGCTCCGCTGCAAATTTGATGGCCCCGCGCAACTTCAGGTGTATAATAAAATATTATATTTAGTTACTACTTTTGGTGAGAAGTTTGTTGAAGAAGACATGGAGACATGAATAAATAAATAAGGAAGAACATCATGACAAATTATTATCTTGTCATATGCGTCTGACATTTTATCTGTCCCCATGATCAGTTTTAACAAATTTTCTGATAAAAAGGAAAGTATGTCGTTCTGTCCGGATTGAACTTCCGGGTTGATCTAGAAAAACTAATTCTAGCAATACTGAAAAAAAATTGTTTAGACTTTTCCCAACTATGTTTGGGTCGGCTTCCAGTCTAACTGGCTAACGAAACAAAAATTATTTAAAAAAAAAAAACAAATACGTCATCCACTCTCAAATCGTACTGCAAAATTGTACAATTTCTAAACTCGCAACACCAAAACACAATACGGCACCATCCGGTTAAATACGCACCACAATTTCGGCCATAGTTGGCCAGCTGTTCATTGCGCCACGTACCAGTTCCCGCGAGGGCAGGGATAATGGGGTAACTCGATAAAAGATTTCCCGGGACGACGATACCTCACAACACTGCCATCACGGCCATTTTAACTTCATCCCGGAGTGGCAAGTTGGCCGGGATTTACACTTCTGATGGTCCCGCGCTGTTGTCATAAACAAGAATGGAGTCGGAAAGTTTTGTTATTATTTACAGAAAATGTCAGCTGGGTAAGTGGGTGCATATGTATGTTTTTAAGTGGGATTAATAGTTTTGGGTTTCTAGGAAAATTAAATTTTTATTGTAAGTTTGATGGATGCGAGTCGCAAGGGACCGGTCAATGGCGACACTTGGGGGAGGCCTATGTCCAGCAGTGGACGTCTTTCGGCTGAGATGATGATGATGATGATGATTGTAAGTTTACGTTGCAAAGATATTGTTTTACTTAAATTTAAAAAGTACGGTGTTATCAACTAATAAATGTTATAAAAATCCGCGCCAATTATAAACTGCTATTTGAACCTGCCCGGCAAATTATCTGCCCTACTAATTATTATGGCAAGGCCTGTATACAGTTTACAGAGAGATTTTTTGCCAAAACTGACGAAGATTCGACGCTTTTAAAATTCTCAATACGTCACACCTTGGTATAATTTTTTGCGAGTTCTGACGTCACGAGCCCCCACTCCCGAGTTTTGATTCGTTTTATTTTGGTCAATATTTATTGATTTATAAAAACAAAAAATGCGTGTTCATTATTTTCCAATACTCTAACTGACGGACTAAATAGATTTGCAATTTTTTGGTACTGTCGTCATGCCTATATACCATATTATTATTTTTATCGACATATTTGATTAAACAGATTGATGTAGTGAACGTGACAACCGTTTGCGCGTCAGTGTTACTTCCGCCCTGTATAGTTAAGTAGCTATTCCTCCCTGAAAGTCTTACAACACTCAACCAATATTATGTCGTCTATAACAAGAAAAGAAAATCCAACTTCAAATCGAAGTTCGATGAAACTAAATCGAGCGTACCGTCCGTATCAAGGCCGAATCTGCCGGTCACCAATGAACCTATCTCACCGACCTAGATCTCAGGACTCATAACTTTTCCTAACTGTCTGGGACATATCTCGAGAAACAGTTACCACAAATAAAAGTGCCGTTGTCTGTCCAAAGATAATCAGGCCGGAGGCTAATTTTCTCGACGCGAGAATGGCCGAAAAACAGTTTTATCTTGCCCATAAGACCACTAAGGAAGTAATTCCACTAAACAAAGGGTCCCAATAACGATCCTAGTGTTCCGCCATAAGATATTCGCTGATCGGTGCGCCGGATAAGTTCTGCTGTAGAATAAGAAAATTGTGTAGAAAGGAAACGGGTGTTAATTTGAGATATTAAGCTTTAGAAGGAGTCTGTCATACAGGTATGACAAGGAAAATATTCTACAAAAGCGAAGGTTTTCTACTCAATGTGTCTTTTCTTCTTGATGTGTCACTCCAACTTGATTCCGATACGCACTGTCCTAAGCTGAAAGAGGAGGATTAAACAAGTGGCAATTATTGCTTTTAAAAAACATTGGGGGCATGGCGGTGCCCAAACCGAAAGCTAGCAAAAATGAAAATGAAACTACGGCACAGCCGTACCATTCTTTTCTCGAAACCATTCAAAATATTTCTAAACCCCGTGACGTATTTCTACAAAAAAGGGACATGCCCAAATTTCATAGTGATCTTGGTCTTGGGTGCACACTTATGAGATGTAATAAATGTTATAGAAATCGTCAATATATTGAAAAAGAAAGAATTGGTTAAATAAAACTTCGGATTTCATTGTAGAAACTATCATCATAACTTGTTTTCACCCGACAACAAGCTCTGTGAGGAGTTTCGGATGAAGCGGAAGCAGAATCAATATAAAGTCATTAAGGTTAGAAGAATCGAGGAGTCCATTTTAATGCCAGTTCATTGGTTATATGTAAAATCCAGAATAACAATAACAAACACGGATAAAAAATCGAGTCGAGAGTTAACTTTGTATTATCTGTGGTTTACGTGACGTTTGTACAACCATAGACTATGACTTTTTAAAATAAAGGAACGGTTGCCAGTGCAATTAAATAAAAATCGATACCTTAATGATTTTGATCGAATATAATTTTAATTTGATTTCACTTGATGACAATACCATGTATCTTCTCCAACGTATAATAATGTTTAGAAGCACCGTCCTATTTTTCATAAAATGTCAGAAACGGTCTGTTTTTATGTCGATTACTGTCACTTGACTAAAAAAACGTATTGATAATCGATATAAATTGGTTTCTTTTTAAAAATGGCAACACTTCCGTGCCGGTGTTTTGTAGATCCCTTAATGTAATCATTTCAAAACTTATTAATTACGCTAAAATATTGCTTACTTTTAAGATAAAGTGTATAAGTTGTTATTTCATATTTATTAATATGTGTTTTTTACCACAAATCTTTTTCGTGTGCATTTCATGGCCAAAAATGGGCAATTGCCTTTTAACATGATTGGCATACTGTTTGCGGTAGCTTTATTGTTAATCTAGTAATATATTTTTTCTTTTTCCATCGTTAGGGCTGCTAGAATGTCACTTTACCGAGACATGCTTATAATTATTATGCTTTCAATTTAGATATTGAGTGTGCACTTTTTTACACTTTAAAATTGCATGATAGTATTTTAACTATTTGTCAAGTCTTATCTGAAAAAAACTTATATTGTCATTTACGGGATATCTTCCATGATTATCTATTGATTTGAACTCCCGATATTTCGACGCTGCTAGCGCCATGATCGTGAGTTGACTGGAGAATGTGGGTGGAATCTAAAATAAATTGTTAGAAGCAAACAAATCTTTCTACCCTCTTTTTTAATATCGGGAGCTCAAAACCATAGATAATCACGGAAGATTCCACTATAAAAGTATAGTTATAAACCGTGAAGACTTAAAACAGTGTTCTTATCTGAACGATTCATAATCTGTGGTCTTAGTAATGCTACGGTTAGGGCGTTTGCATATGGGGTGTAATGTGTAATATCTGCGTGTGTAGATGCAAGGAGGGTTTAATGGAGGTGCTAAGTTACTTAACTGAGTAGGGTTCGTCTTCATACAGTAATATTAAGTTGACTTTAGTAAAGAAGAACTGTTTAATACGTATAAATTAGGTGAGGGTTGCTGACATGCAGAGAGTCGGGTGAAACATCATAAGTTATAATTATTCCAATCTAAAAACAGTGGAGATTAAAGAGTAACAATATTTGAATGTTCAACGAATTTATTTAAAACTGCATAAGTCTTCGAACTACTTCGAAGTAGTAATACAGGGAAATTCATTTTTCAAATTTTATTAGATACTGGCTGACCCACGCAACTTCGTCTGCGTCACATACAAATGAAAAATGAAAGGAAAAAAAAAACAATATTGCAACATTTTTCATTCCTGCTCCGCTACTAATGGTCGTAGCGTGATGTTATATAGCCTAAAGCCTTCCTCGATAATGGAATATCCAACACAAAAATAATTTTTCAATTTGAACCAGTAGTTCCTGAGATTAGCGCGTTCAACCAAACAAACAAACAAACTCTTCTGCTTTATAATATTAGTATAGATACTAAGTTGCTGGTGAAACTGTTGATTAGACAGAGAGATTCGATACCTTTTATGACGTCATTTGACATAACGACGTACACAATCCGTGCTAAATTCGGTTTATCTAGAAAGAGATAGAAATAAAAGTTTTATTGGTTATAACTTTTGTATTGTTTGGCCAATTTTGGTTTTTCCACTTTTTGTTTTTATAGAAGTTTAATATTCCGTTTCGAAATAAAAAAAAAAAGATAATTTATGCATAGTCCCATAACAACACTCAGTTATTAATCCAAGCCAACCAGAAATTAAACTCAAGACTTCATGCGCAAGATACTCCGGACTCAAATCTCAATAGTTCAAATGTGTTTAGCACAAAACTCGGACACGCAAACCCCGCTCACAGCTGATGAAGTAAACTGATCATCAAGTGCGCAGGTGACAGGGCCACGCACTCCTGAGTAAGAACAGTTTTAATAAAATAGTAAAAATAGAAGAAGTTTCATATCGGCTCTAGTTACAAAGTTCGAAAGTTCTTTCTTTATCGTGTGGTTAGTATCTAACCTGGTGTCAGAGTGCCACAAATGGGCCTCCGACTTGGCCTTCCACGCCGTCGAAAAATATCTCAGGTATGCTGGTTTGCTCACGATGTTTTCCTTCACCGAAACAAGTGGTAATAGGCTAGTTTCCACCATCAATAAATTGCAAAACTAATTAGTCCGTCAGTTAGAGTATTGGAAAATAATGGACACGTATTTTTTGTTTTTGTAAATCACTGAGTACTGACAAAGATAAAACGCATCAAAACTCGGGAGTGGGGGCTCGTGACGTCACAACGCACTAAAAACTATAGCACGGCGTGACGTATTGCAAATTTTAAAAACGTCGTATCTTCGTCAATTTTGTTTTATGTAACAAAAGAAAAAATACGGGTCAAATATTTTTTTATAATCTAACTGACGGACTAATTAAATTTTTTTAGGACACAAGCCTATTGTACAATACGCACATGAATCCGAAAAATCAGAGGTGCGTGCCTTGGTATTGAACTCGAGACATATGGCTTGACATTGCGACGGTCAGTGCTACTGAATGTCACAATGAATGGAGTCGTTACCCGTGGTCCCGGTAGGTCGACCCATTACCGGGTCCATGGGTAATTTTAATTACCCGTGTTTCCATAGCACTAGGGATTGTTTCCTGGACTTCTGAATAATAAATAATAATAAATATCGCTGGACATTAACACACAGCGCCATCTAGTGCCACACTAAGCAAGGTTTGTGTTGTGGACACCAGATAGTTCATATACTACATAAATACTTTTTTGTTTATACATACTTCAAACTCAAACTCAAATCATTTATTTCAACTAGACCATTACGGCACTTTTGAATGTCGATAAAACGAAAAATAAAGCGAAGCTACAGTCACAGACACAAGGCATAATAACTTGAGAAAGTACTGTAGTTGCCCATTCCCTAGCGTAGATCTCTATGGAGAAGAACGGGCAAGAAACTCCATGGACACTCTTTTCAATCAAAAATGTTGTTACAAAATCTTGGTTACATCTTTCATGTTGAGATTATACATATATGGGAGAACGATGTAGAAAGACGTGCACAATAAGAGCGTCCAGAGTAAAAAAAAAAAAATCAACAAATAAAAATAAAGCAATTCAAATGATCCATGGCAGCTAAGAGATGACCAGTCCCGACTGACAGCGCCCGTTCACGAACATGACGCATGGATCAGCGCCATTCAATTCAACCATATTGAAGGGAACTAAATGACCCGACCCACCCGCCACCATCAGCAAGACATTTAAGCGAGCATGACATTCTCTCAGCCACCAAGGCATATTCAAGTCAATGAAAGATAACTAAATGCAAATGGTAGCTTTACGGTACATGGTACTCACACATGTGTTATGCAATTATAAGAGATGGAATCTATACAATGCAAGAATATTTTTACAATCTTCTGCAGCTACCACAATAATTGTCTAATAGGTTTGCATCTATGGTTGCGGAGCAGGACCAGCATTTAGCCAAGCATTTTTATCCTCAATGTAATTCTCCAGCTTATAATATGCTTGCCTACATAGTGTGCGTTTTACACAAGATTTAAATTTCGTCTCATTCAGTTGTAGAATGTGGGGAGGTATTTTATTGTAACATTTTAAACAGTACCCCATGAAAGATGAATCTACTTTAGCAAGCCTGAAACCTGGCTGAACTAGTTGGTCCCTATTTCTAGTATTATAGTGGTGTCTGTCACCTCTTTTACTGAATAAATGCAGATTTTTCCTAACGTACATGATGTTTTCATAGATGTATTGACAAGGTACTGTCATGATATTAATTTCCTTAAACAGTTCTCTTAGAGAATCGCGTCTACGTAATTCATATAAGGCTCTGATGGCTCTTTTCTGCAGAATAAAAATAGACTCGACGTCTGCAGCCCGTCCCCATAGTAAAATACCGTATGACATAATACCATGAATATAACTAAAATAGACTATCCTCGCCGTATCAACATCAGTAAATTGACGGATTTTTCTAACAGCATACGCTGCTGAGCTCAGCCGGCCTGCAAGAGATGTTAAATGAGGACCCCATTGTAGCCTGTGGTCAAGCGTAATTCCCAAGAAAACCGTTTCATTGACAAATTCAAGTTTCTCTTGATTCAATACTATGTCACAATCACCAATTTTGACATTTGGTAAAGCAAATCTTATGCACTTAGTTTTTTTCCCATTTAGTACTAAATTATTAGCGGTAAACCAATTGTGAACCTGCAGTAGGGCGCTATTTACGACGTCAAGATTTGTGGCACGTCTGTTTATCCTAAATATTAAAGAAGTATCATCAGCAAACAACACCATTTGCGGATGGTTGTTAAATAAATGGGGTAGGTCATTAATGTATACTAAAAAGAGGAAGGGACCCAATATCGAACCTTGTGGTACACCCATTTTTACTTTTAAACCCATCGAATTTACACCCTTTACTTGTACATGCTGCTGTCTATCATTCAGATATGATTTTACTAAACTGAGCGCAAGTTTACCTAAACCGTAATGCTCAAGCTTCAAAATCAGGGTTTCGTGATTTACGCAATCAAATGCCTTCGAGAGGTCACAGAAGATTCCTATGGCATCTTGTGCCTCTTCCCACGCAGTAAAAATATGTTTTAATAAAGTGACACCGGCGTCAGTCGTACAACGTCCTTTGGTGAAACCATACTGCTGTAACTTAATATACATATAAACATCCTTAACTCGGAAACAAAATAATGTCCATGCTCATCACATAAACATTTGCTCCTACCGGGATTCGAACCCAGGACCCTAAGAACGCAAGGCAGCTTCACTACCACTACGCCATTCAGGTCATGAATATGTCGATAGAACATGCAAATTCATAATAACAGCATATCATATCCCACCGAGACCACGGGTAACGACTCAATGAATGCATATCTATAAAAAACAAGTGGAGCACTATTAACATTCAACAAATTTTTAACCTAAAAATGTTCGCTTTGACAATAATACGAAAATGTCTATCGGTATGTTCCACAAAATCCGGGCGTACCGCATTCCGGTTGAATGTTTTCGGCTTTCAGATCCCAGCGGATAAATTCTCAATGATCGGTAATAAACGTAGTTTTATTTCACACAATCAATTCACTGTATTTATCTGCAAAAAGTTGAATAAACTATGCAAACTTTTTTGGTTTTCGATTAAACATTTGACTGCAGATTTATAGTATTAACATAACATAATGTCACGTGAGAGCAGCGATGGGCCAGTGGTGGCGGTCCCGACTTACGAGCAGTAAGTCGTGGGTTCGAACCCAGGCAGGCGCATTACTTTGTGTAATTTATATCATCACCACTGCTCTCAAAACGGTGAAGGAAAACAACGTGAAGAAACCGGCATGTATTAGAACCAAAAATTCGATGACATGTGACATCTACCAATCCGGACTGGGCCCGCGTGGTGGATTATAGCCCATTCCTTCTCATAGAGAAGAGGCCTGTCCCAGCAGTGACAATCGCCGAAACCACCAGCATCTCATCAGCTACCTACCATCTAAATACAAAGCTACACAAGTACCTAGTTTCCTCATAAAATTTTATTTCATCAGAATGAGAGCAGTGGTGATAAAATAAATTTCACAAAGTGCTTGCTTTCCTTTGAATCATTATTATCATTGTCTTGCCCTTTTCTCAATTTATTTGTGGTCAGCACAGCATGTCATAATCTTCCATACTTCGCGATTACTCGTCATCTCATCAAACACCTCTCTTCTAGCTATAAGTGTCTTTATTTCATCTTTCCTTTTGAATATGATCTAAAACTACCCCAACCCTTCGTTGTAAGTACCTATACTAAATTACCAATCATTAATTGGGACAAAAACTCGGCACGCTTAACAGAAAATGTCGTAAGCCAAACCATTTAACACTTACAGTTAACCATTCACGAAAGTCGAGAACGTTTTTTTCTCGAAACCGTCATATATCTCAGCGAACGGGCCTCGACGTCTGAATGGTTGACAATGCGGCACTGAACACGACGAGCCACATATAAACAGGATATAAAATATGTCACCAATAAGCAAGACCAAATGTCGAATGAGGGTGCGAGTATAGTAGGGAGCGAACAGCGGAGAATAGAAACATCGATGTATCAATGCATTATCGGTTACCCGTCAGGAGAGGCGATACGTAATTCGCAGGATTCACGTGCGCTGAGTAAAGCAATGCAGTAAATCAACTTGAATTGACAAGTAGACGTTTATTTTGTTTTTACTGTTCTAGAAAGTATTGAATAGAAATATCTATTTACTTATTTGCTCTCATGCATATGACGACCCAAATGGCGCAGCGGTGAGGCTGACTTACCGGGGTAGGGTAGGGTTCGAGCAAATGTTTATATGACGATCATGGACATTTGTTTCCGAGTCAGGATGTTTATATGTATAATTAGTGTGTATTTACAAACAAAAAGTATGGGGTCGTATATTAACTATCTGGTGTCTGGTGGCACAAGCCTCGTTGCTTAGTGTGGCACTAGATGGCGCTGTGCTGTGATGTTTATCAATATTTATTTATTATTTATTTAAAATCAATATTTCCAGATGATGTAATTGTAAAATGGATTGAATCTATTGATCAATAATAATCAAAATTCCAAGAAATTTTCTTGCAATGACTTTTAGTAGGGCTGTTATCAACTTTCCGGTAGCTAATGTAAATAGTGGTCTAATGCAACTTAACATAACATCAGGACCATTTCGCCAGTTGTGTTTTAAGACCCATGTGATGGTGGGCGAGCCTATCGCCATCAACCGTGCACAAATCCATCCTCCATGACTGTTACTGAGACATTCTTGATGGAAAAACCCAATAAAACTTTCTCCGACCTGAAATTCGAACCCAGGACCAAATGCTCAGCAGTTGCCCTTTGGATAGGGAACCCTAAAAATGGTTTTATTAAAATGAATACCATTAACAAAAAAACAAACAAGTTACTAGAAACAAAAACAGTAACATATTTCATTGTTCCATGCATTTATAAACGATGAATCTTTTCTTAGAAAAATAATTTCATCCAGGCTACCAAAGTTTTCTGAATTAATAATTTCAGTGATTTCAAATGTTTTTCTTTTCATTACGTTAAGCATTATGATGTTTCATGTCACGTGTCTTAAATTCTGCGCTGTTCATTTCAGCGCCTACAAATAACCAATATTATAAAAATCTCGAAAATCACGTAAAGCCGATGATCCTGCCGGATCGGATAGCAGTCCTATCGGATTAGCACAGTTACGGAATAACAGTGGACGAGTTTAGTTTAAAGTCGAAGAATTCCTATCGACATTTTCGAGAATTTTATTTTAACTTGTATAATAATATTAAATCCTTCTATAGCTTTCAACTTCTCTCTGTGAGTGACAATCTCCGGCCACCATCATCATTATCATTTCAACCGAAAGAAAGACGGCCACTACTGCGCATAGGCCTCCCCCAAGTGTGACCACATTAACCAGTTCCGTGCGGCTCGCATCCAGCGGATTCGCGCCACCTTCACTGGGTCATCGGTCCACCTACCCAGAACCAGAACCCCAGAACTCCAGTCCCCGGTCGCCAGAACTTTTCGGCCCCATCGGCCATCCACAAATTCCTTTAGGTCAAGACGCCAGCGACTTCTCGGCTTCCCGCAGCGACGACGCCCCTCTTCTGTCACCCACTGCGTGACAACTCTGGCCCATCTGTCCTGATGTGTTCTGCTTACATTTATTTGTTAATCGCTTCCGTCTACACCATGCTCACACCAGCACCAGAGCAACAGTGAAATGTAGCGTAAAAAGAAATCCTTGAGAGGGCCAATGTCGATCCTTATTTATGAGTCAGCGTATTATTATGACTTGCCAATTTTCCGGAAAATAAAACCCGTTACGGCTTCGATCCGACTCGAAGACGTGACGATGCCGGATCGCGTTCAGATTTTACTGGCGCTCTGTATGATAATTTGCCGTTTCGATGGACGGATGGAAGGTAATATATGATTTGATTTTAAGGAATGATCGCTCGAAATTGGCTTGGCTCGCTTCGGAAGTCATGGTTGAAGATAGCTAACAGAATTGTTGAGTGGATTTGTATTTGCTAGCAATTTAGTAATTTTGTTGAGCGCTTTGACGCGGCTATACGCGGACTTTCTTTGAACGAACATATCGAAAATGTCATTTTCCAAGAACTGTAAGCTTTGCCGAGTAAGCAAGCTGAAGTGGCAGATAGCTGCCGGAGTTTGTCGAATAACCGATGTCCTATGGAGCAAACGAGTCCTGGAGTAGAGACCGGCTATCGGACAACGTAGAGTGGGACACATCCCCGTTAAATGATCTGATGATCTTTAAACAGGTGGCAGACTTGATGCTGAAGGCTATTTAGCAGGCCGGGCGTTGAGGTTTACGTCCACTATTGGACAGCGATAGGCTAAGTTGACTGAGTTGAGACAATTGTGTCTGTCTTTAAGACTGCATACCGTTTTTTACCATCACAAAATGGTCCTGCTCATGACCTCGATCACGCCTGATGGAAAGTGTTGGATGAGCTCTATGATGGTACGAGCGTGCCCAGAAGAAGCCTGTTCACTGTTGCTTTGAAGGCAAGCAGGTTAAATGTGGGTGGGAACACAGATGAAGGCAGAGTTCCACACTTTGGCAGTGCGCATAATAAACGTGGAGGAGAAGCGCTTAGTACGACTCATCGGATACATTGTTGGAGCAGTATTTAATAGTACTCCTATTAACTGATTTGTACTCCTTTTTGTCGTAATAAATTTCTACTATTCGAAAGGTTCGCCTCTGAGCTCAATGTTATTTACAGGCGATTTATAGGTTTCCTAAGTTTTGACCTAGTGAACTTAGATAAGGAATATTTCAGAGTTCTTTGAAAAGACTAAGGACCCAGAAACTTGAATTTCTGACGTCGGATCCTGTGGTCAGTATTTAATACCAAGACGTGACTAAAACTTCTTGAAGTCTTACGATTGTTAGTGAATTTACTTTTGCGTATCCTCTGGACATTTTATCAAAACAATATAAGGTAGGTATCGATTTCATAATACAATTTGTGTTATTTTTAGTAACAATGAAAATTGATTCGTTGTTACTGCTACTGAGCAGAAGGTCATGGTTACAATTTCACGAGGGCCATCATAGTTTGCTTTATATCAGGAGTATTAAAATACTCGTACTAAAGTAGGAGTCCAACGTTTTGATGGTGCCGGTTGAGGGAAAAAAACTCACCCCCAATTACAAGCTCAAACATAACTGCCAATGGGTAGGTGTATCATAGGTACTGTTCTGCCCTACTATTATTATTATATTTTTATTATTATTATATTAGTACATGGCAACAGGAAATTACACCAATATCTCTAATCACCTTGATTTAGATATCACCGCGGTAGAGAAAAACATAACGTAAAATTACTGCAAAAACTTGCGATCAATATAAACTTTTCAGGAGCCTAAGCTTCATTATATTGGCCGAAGTGAGCCCCAACACTTTTCTATTATGTTTTCGTGGCAAAAACAATTTCCTTCAAGGTTTTCGTCGAGGATTTACGAGACACCTTTTTTCGCGTCTCAAAATAGTTTTGGGCGTGTTATGTGCTTTTGAAACAGTGGGAAATAGAATTTGGGGTAATCTTATCGATCTTGTTACCCTACACTTGATTTTGTTTCTTTTGGATACTGCTTGTAGAGAAAGCGATATGGATGATATTTGGGCTTTTGAGATGAAGTATCTTTTTTGACGATATCTTTTTTTTATAAATACACGTCTATGTTATAATATTACTTTATTTTGATCTTAAATATGTCTTCTTAATACATTAAGGACATTGGTGTTTTTAAAGATGACGATGAATTATCTATGAAAGTATCGTCCGCTACCGGCTGCTAATGTTTGTAGATTGTCACTTTGTTTGGACAAAATCTAGTGGCGATGGCGATGCCACAATGGGCATGACGACAGTATCAATAAATTACAAATCTATTTAGTCCGTCAGTTAGATTATTGGAAAATAATCGACACGTATTTTTTTTTTATAAATCTATGAATATGGATAAAGATATAACGCATCAAAACTCGGGAGTGGGGGCTCGTGACCGTGACGTCAAACTCGCTAAAAATTATACCTAGGCGTGACGTATTGAGAATTTTAAATGCGTCTTATCTTCGTCAATGTTTGTTTACGTAACGATAGAAAACATACGGGTCAAATATTTGTTGACAATTATTATGACGGACTAATTATAATTTTTTTGTCGTCGTGTGTATTTTCAAAAATATCTCGACCGGTTTAAGAAACCAAAAGAGCTAACTATGTCATTCCTGTTGAAAAATGCCGTAGAAATATCAATACTTTTGTAAGTAATAGCCACTTTAGCAAAAATTCTCTAAAGCTATGACAAAACCTTGTTGGTCGAGTAGTCGCAAGCCCGACTGTTGAGCATGAAGTCCTGGGGTCGATTCCCGGTTCGAGTAAAGTGTTATTGAGCTGTATTTGTGCCCGGTTGACTTAATGCGTCTAGACGAGCTAAATTAGCAATTCTATTTGTGGTTGTTCAAACTTCGTTTGAAACGCTGTTAGAATAAAGTTCTAATCAGCTTGCACTACAAAGTGGTTGTTACGTCAGTCTCTGCGGGCCAAATAGTGCGAAATTAGTGATTTCGATCGATTTACAAAAAATCCATTGATTGGACTAAAAAACTATAATGCTAACATATTGCTTGTAGAATTATTTGCCAAAAAAACATAATTATCGCATGTATATTAGTATGTTTTTTTGTTTGAAAGAAATTTTTAGAGATAAGTTCGTGATTTTTTTATCGAGTATATCCTGAAGAATAACATGTTTTTTTGGTTTTGTTTATAGCAGTGAAACATATACTTTTAGTAATTATAAAACTCGCGTTCAGCTCATGTAATCGCCTTAAATACATAGGTATGTCGAAATGTGGGACTGTGGGTGTACTTGTTAGGCATACCTCTACCTAACTCAATGGGGTTTACAAAGCGTGACAATTATGTTATGTTATAAAATACACCTCGTATGCATAATAAAACATACTCGTATGGAAACGGGTATTTATCGCAAACTTTGTCTTTAATTTAAGCCCGACGTTTCGACCGGATTGCACCAGCCGTGGTCGCGGGGAGACTGAAGTATTGGAGGTACCGCAACAGCAAAGCGAAGGCGTTTATTCAACTACCCTCACTTGATCTTCACACTAGGATAGCACACTACACTAACAGTGTCCGTATATTGAGATGATTTCACTTGACGAGTACACTTAGTGATCACTGGATTCCAAGCGGAAGAGAGTCTGAAACGGTCTTTCCGTCTCCATATGTTTTATAATGTGTTCTGATTGTGAAAGTTTCAAAAAGAGAATCACCTCGTGAGGGTTAGTTCACCTTGCATGCTTGAGTTTTTGGCACAAAAATTCATCCAAATAGTAATTTTATATTTTTTATTTCAAGCCTGACTAACCGACAAAATAACGAGTAGGTGCGTTGCCACAACACAACTTCCCCAGTTAAATTGTTTCTCAAGGAGCTTTGCCCAGTTAAAGTTGAAACAGTCATTTAATTTACTGGCTTGTACAGTTGTACTGGCCGTGTTGATTTTGCAAAGAAGACGATGTTTAAGTTGCAAAGCCTAAACAAGTTGTTTACAACTTTGATGATAGTCGAGTCCGCAAGTATTTTGCTCTTAGCTGGTTACCGAGTTACTGGAGGCTTTTATTGTATAAGTAGGCAGAAATAGGTATTGTATTTTTTTTAAAATTCGTCTGCTCTGCAGATGGTACATAGTTTTGTGATTGTATTTAGTGAATGATTGAGTAAAATATGTCAATTGTTGCCAGGATTCTAACAATAAGATTAGTTTTAAAAGACCTTGAGGCACTATACGCTAACTAGAACGCTAACGAAAAGACTAATGAATGCGAACGTTTGTCGTGATTTTGCATTGTAGCATAATTTTACTTAGAAATATGGCAACACTAGCTGTCACTTTTGTAGCCAATCACGAACCCGAGTATCATTATGGTAGGGGTAAGTGTGGGGACAGACCGGCATTGGCAGTCGGTAGGCAATTGGTGCTTGGCTATCGTAGCATTAAGACGTGTCGACTACACACACTGGATATTAAGACTGTGAATTGTATATTAGTTTGGAATAAACAAGTTGAGTTTATGAACAGAGTTATCATTTTCTTAAAAACTCAGAAGTGGCATTATCTACGCATTCTACAAAATAAAAGGTACGTTATTTATAAGATTTTTGTTTATTGATCCTTCAAAGTAACATTTTCGGAAGTTAGTCGAAGTTATTGGAAATATTGAAATACAGATAATATTTGTTTTAATTGATATTTATTAAAGCATATTTGATGTTTTTACTTTTATTTTTGATCTTTTTGTCGTCAGATTGCAAGGTCAAGGCTACTCTTTGATTGCAATCCACGATAGCAGAGTTTAAAAATAAGCAGTACATGAGTGAAGTTACTTTAAAAAGTAAATCCGGTAAACTTCCTAGTCTATTTAGTTTCCTGTACACTAATGGAAATAGAAGATACAATCTCATTTTATAATGAATAATATAAATTATGTTACTTTGATGTGGAAATAGTAGTTTATAACGTAACAGTGAAAAATATAATCCACTATAATTTTTTAATTTTATTGGCCATGTGTGTCGTAAATTTAATGACCATGTGTGTCGTATATTTATTGACAATCTGTGTCGTATACTGGCCATGTGTGTCGTATACTGACCATTTGTGTCGTAAATATATTGACCATTTGTGTCGTTTATGTATTGGCCATGTGTGTCGTTTAGTTATTGGCTATGAGTGCCGTTTGATTATTGGCCATGTGTGCCGTTGATTTATTGACCATGTGAGTCGTAATTTAATGACCATGTGTGTCGTATATCTATTGGCAATTTGTGTAGTATACTGGCCATGGGTGTCGTATAATGACCATTTGTGTCGTAAATATACTGGCCATGTGTGTCGTTTTATGTATTGGCCATGTGTGTCGTTTAGTTATTGGCTATGAGTGCCGTTTGATTATTGGGCATGTGTGCCGTTGATTTATCGGCCATGTGTGTCGTAAATTTAATGACCATATGTGTCGTATATTTATTGACAATTTGTGTCGTATACTGGCCATGTGTGCCGTATACTGACCATTTGTGTCGTAAATATATTGGCCATGTGTGTCGTTTATTTATTGACCATGTGTGTCGTTTAGTTATTGGCCATGTGTGCCGTTTAGTTATTGGCCAGGTGTGCCGTTTAGTTATTGGCCATGTGTGCCGTTTATTTGAAGGCTATGTGTGCCGCTTAGTTATTGGCCAGGTGTGCCGTTTAGTTATTGGCCATGTGTGCCGTTTATTTGAAGGCTATGTGTGCCGTTTAGTTATTGGCCATGTGTGCCGTTTATTTGAAGGCTATGTGTGTCGTAAATTTAACGACCATGTGTGTCGTATATTTACTGACAATTTGTGTCGTATACTGGCCATGTGTGCCGTATACTGACCATTTGTGTCGTAAATATATTGACCATGTGTGTCGTTTATTTATTGACCATGTGAGTCGCAATCTTTGCCTGGAGTTCCTACTAATCCTGTCATTCCTTAAGCGAAGTGCGTCGTAGAATATGATAATGTACTTGTATGTACTTACATTTTTATCGTATAAAAACATACAAATCAATGTCTGAAATAGATGGCATTGTCTATTTATTATGTAGCTAATAATTTAAGATCCAAGAGCTATTTCGATATTATTTTTCTCTTTACAGCAATTGGTATTATTACCTTCGTAATCATTATCATATTCAATTCCGTAGACAAAGTTATTAATATATTTTTCTGTCTGAGGTAATGTGGCGTATTAGATGCGACGCATCCTATGAACGAAGAAACGCAACCGGCGCAATCTACATAGAATAGAACAGAATAGAATACTCTTAATTATGTACACCATAAAAATTTTAGATACAAAATTTTTTTAACATTTTACAAGGGGTTTTACAGACCAAGAAGTCACAGAGCAAATTAACAAAAAAAAAAAAAATTCAAAGGCTAGTTTTGATTCAAAAGTTTCAATTTAAACCACGGTACATTATTTTCTGCAGTTTGCCAAGAATTTAATAAAACATGTCCTTTATGAATGCAGAAAAGATGGTTGCGAAGTATGTGCGGTTTACACACAACTGATAGTTGCATTCCATATTTTAAAAAGTTAAAATATTACCTCTGCCGGCTCTATACATCCTTGAAACTGCACTGTTTGTAAAAATAAATCCACATTTATTCAGAGACTATGTTCAGTTTTAATGAACTGTGCCTAATGGAATGTAAAACTGCTCTAATGAGGGAAAAGCTTCTTTGGCATAGCAATTCAAATATATAATAAAATACCTGATGAAATAAAATGTATGCCATTGCACAAGTTTAAAAAAAAAAAAAAAAAAAACTGGTAACTGCTTGAAAAAAATTATTACTCTTTAGACGAGTCCCTTAGTGACGAATCTCTGTAACTATATGACATGAATTTTAATATTTTACATTTTTAGATTAATCTTGAATTTATCTCTAATGTAATTGAATTATGATATTTTGACATGAAATGAAATTGACTATGAATAATAAAATTTAACTTGTTTCCATGTGTAAATAGTTGACCTTAAAATCTTGATATTGAATTAAAAAAAAAAAAAAAAAAACTTGTTTGCATGAGTTAATGCAATTAAATGGTACTCTAATAATTTCATAATTTTATGTAATAATTTAGTATACTTATCACGTAATCGTTGTTATTTTTTTGTTAAAATAATTTGTATGTCAATTGGCAAAACATAGCGCACTACCTAATTTTTAAGATCTTGTAATTGTTACCTATGTTTACGAATGAATGATTCTGATTCTGCTTCTGCTACTGATCTGGATCTTTCTTACTACTCAAACAGGCAGCAAAAAGTAAATGTAAATGAGGCGACGTCCTCCTATTATCTAGCCAAGATAGGCGTGCCCCAAGGTTCGATTTTCGCTCCTTTCCTATTTCTTGCTAATATTAATAATCTCCCGAGACGAGTTCCTTAATGTCGAATCTCTGCAACTATATGACATGAATTTTAATATTTTACATTTTTAGATTAATCTTGAATTTATCTCTAATTTAATTGAATTATTATATTTTGACATGAAATAAAATTGACTATGAATAATAAAATTTAACTAGTTTCCATGTGTAAATATTTGACCTTAAAATCTTGATATTGAATAGAAATAATGAAATGAAACTTGCTTGCATGAGTTAATACAATTATATGGTACTCTAATAATTTCACAATTTTATTTTAATTAAGTGTAATAATTTAGTATACTTATCATAAATAATCGTTGTTATTTTCTTTTGTTAAAATAATTTGTATGTCAATTGGCAAAACATAGCGCGCTATCTAATTTTTAAGATCTTGTAATTGTTACCTATGTTTACGAATGAATGATTCTGATTCTGATTCTGCTACTGATCTGGTTCTTTCTTACTACTCAAACAGGCAGCAAAAAGTAAATGTAAATGAGACTACGTCCTCCTGGTCTCTAGCCAAGATAGGCATGCCCCAAGGTTCGATTCTCGCTCCTTTCCTATTTCTTGTTAATGTTATTGATCTCCCTTATATGATGGCTAAATTATCAGATATATTTTATTTGCTGATGACGCCTCGCTAATTAAAAAAAAAAAAAAAAAAAACCTAAATAGAAAAGATACGAATATCCCAAGTATCAACGAAAGTCTAACTGTTCTCTCGAAATGGATCGCAGCTAATAATCTTTTACTGAATGCAAGCAAAACGAAATGTTTAAAGTTTTCCTTATCAAATGTACCACAACGTGATCTAAATTTAAATCTTGACGCCAATAAACTTGATGTTATAGCGGAAACTGGGTTCTCAGGGATTACTATCGATTTAATTTTGCGGCGGAGCGCGCACTTTACAACTCTTTCGGGTAAGTTAAGCTCAGCTACATGTGCAGTAAGGAAAATAAGGCAGTTAACGGATGAAGCCACAGCTAGGTTAGTATTCTATGCTGATTCCCAAAGTGTAATGTCTAACGGCATCCTGCTGTGCGGATCAGCAGCAGACGTTGACTCAATTTTTATACTACAAAAGAGGGCAGTCCGGGGCAGTCCGCGCGATCTATAAAATGGGTCCTCACGAGTCACAAAAAAAAAAAAACTCGAGGGCTTTTCAAAATAAGAAGCGACTTCCATGATTAAAATACACACAGTAAACATGAAATAGTAGTACCTAAATTCGGTTAAACAAAAACTAGCAAGTCCTTTATCAAAAATAGAATACGCTTTTACGACAAGTTGCCAAAGTCATTATAGAACAGACCAATGGAAGGTTCAAAACTATATTAAGGCGCTTAGACGAGCTAAATTAGCAACTCTATTTGTGGTGGTTCAAACTTCGTTTGAAATACTGTTAGAACAAAGTTCTAATCAGCTTGCACTGCAAAGTGGTTGTTACGTCAGCCACTGCGGGCCAAATAGCGCGAAATGAGTGGTTTCGATCGATTTAAAAAAACTATTGATTGGATTAAAAAAACTAAAACAGTATCATCATGCTAATATATTGCTTGTAGAATTATTTGCCAAAAATCAGAATGATCGCATGCATATTAGTATGTTTTTTATTGTTTGAAAGATATTTTAGAGGTAAGTTCGTGATTTCTTTTTATCGAGCCAAATTGATTGTATTATGTTTTCAAAACAGTATCATGCTAGCTTATATCCTGAAGAATATCATATAGTTTTCTGGTCTTGTTTATAGCAGTGAATCATATACTTTTAGTAATTATAAAACTCGCGTTTAGCTCGTGTAGTCGCCTTAAACTATATTACAAAATCAAGGACTTCGTTGAAGACAAAGAAGTCTGGCTATAATTCCTTCTGCGCATGCGGCTTCCCTGGTAGCTCATAAACGGCGCAGTTTTGTGGATATCTTTAACTGTTCTCAATCTCTTTATTCTTTTCTTTTGATTCAGATTTTTACAATAGTATTCAAATCATTTGTTCTCATCTTTTGCTCAGTATAGTTACAGCACTCATGACAATATTTGTGTCAGTTGTTTAATTTAGTTTTTAATTAAATTTACTTCTTTATATTTACTTACCTTTGCATAGATGCTTTTTTTACCTATTATTTGTGAATGAGTGAACATTGTAGGCTTTGTAGATTCCCAGACGATGTTTAACTATTGTTAAATATTTATCTTGTTTTACATTTATAATATAGTAAGCAACGACCTATTATCGAGCCTACGCTGTCCTCCCATACTAAAGTACTGTTAATACCGTATAATAAAATGATTGTAACACCAAACGATTTGAAAAGAGTAACCATGGAGTTTCTTGCCGGTTCTTCTCCATGGAATCAACCAACGCGAACCGTGCACCTTTTCGACGTTTTATAAGTGCCCATCTAGGCCTATGTGAAATAACATATTTGGATTTTGAAGCAAGAAAAGAAGTGTCTGATGAGATGACAAAAATTAGAGGAGTATGGAAGAAGAAGACATGCTGCGCCGACCCCAACTAAAATGGGATAAGGGCAAGAGAATGACGATGATTTTGAAGCAAATGCCGTTTGGTCTGGCTAATGCTCCGGCTTCCAACGTCTAATAAACTGGATGCTTGGCGCGAAACGTTTTGAGTCAGCTCTTGCCTACTTAGACGACCCGTCAGTGGACCTGAATGAAGGCTGCAAAAGATTAGAAGATATGGGCACGTAGATAAAATGTATGTAACACATTGTAACAAATTTAAAGATATAGCTATACTATTTATTACTTACAATAATTACAGTTGAGATGAATACTGTTCTAGTTATAGTATTGATATTATGCACCAAATTAACCGAATGTCGTGATGTTGTTGTTATGTAAAAAGAATAAGATAAGATAAACAGAAATAGCAGTTTTGTATTAACTTATTTCGTTTAGTTCACATTTTTAAAAAATTATACATTTGCTGACTGGCAACTGGGTGAGTGCACCGGGAGGTTGCACTGTATCGGATGGCCGAATGTCGTGATTTTGCATTGTAGCATAATTTTACTTAGAAATATGGCAACACTAGCTGTCACTTTTGTAGCCAATCACGAACCCGAGTATCATTATGGTAGGGGTAAGTGTGGGGACAGACCGGCATTGGCAGTCGGTAGGCAATTGGTGCTTGGCTATCGTAGCATTAAGACGTGTCGACTACACACACTGGATATTAAGACTGTGAATTGTATATTAGTTTGGAATAAACAAGTTGAGTTTATGAACAGAGTTATCATTTTCGTAAAACGTTTAATGTTTTCATTTTTTATAAACGGTTAATGTGTTCATTATCCGTTTATAATATTTAGCATCATCATCCTATTAATTGTTCCCACTGCTGGGACAAAGGCCTCCTCACTATGAGAGGGAATGGGCACTAATCCACCACGCGGGTTTACTGTGGATTGGTAGATGTCACGTCATCGAATTTTTTGGTTCTAGCACATGGCCGGGTTCCTCACGATGTTTTCCTTCACCGTTTTCAGAACAGCGGTGATGAAATAAATTACACAAAGTAATGCGCCTGTCTGGGTTCGCACCCATGACTTACTTTTCGTAAGTCGGGGCCGCCACCACTGGGCCACCGCTACTCATAATATTTAGTTTAGAATAAAATTGAGGACAGCCAGTAAACACCCCTGAAATCAGTCAGGCCTCTTGGGATATCACAAATTAGGAATCACTGAGGTAGGAAGTAATTAAACTGACATACCATATTTCTGAAAACAACAACCTTTAGCAATATTATGTTTTCCTGGTATTGTAAAAACTTCACATTGCCACGTTACCTTTTATATTAGGTATTACCTACTAGCGGACGTCACGCGGTTTCACCCGCGTAGTTCCCGTTCCCGTGGGAGTATGGGGATAAAATAGTGTAGTGTAGTGTAGATGGATTTATAATGATTTATTGGAAACTAACAAATAGGGTATACGACAAAATAATATAATTAGTCCGTCACAGAGATTTTCATGAAGTATTGGACAAATTTTTCTTTTTTCACGTAAACAAAAACTGATGACGATACAGTGTGTCAAAAACTCGTGTGACGTCACATGTCGGTACAATTTTTACCGGGAAGTGACGCAATAAGACCCCTCCACTCATGATTTTTGATGCGTTTTATCTTCGTCACTTTTAATAATTTGATAAAACAAAAGAACACTTATCCAACATAATATTTGGATAATCTAACTGACGGACTTAACAAAATCATATTTTTTTCCTTCAGTCAGTCGTCATCCCTATTAAAGTAATGTCTCGATATTATAGTGAAACTGTGACATGCCACGTTTCTGGGAACGACAACCTCCAACAAAATTATGTCGTCCTGGTACTCGTACCGCTAAACGTCAGATTGACACGTTACCTTTTGGGTCTCGATTTATAATGATTTATTGGGACCCACTTGACCCCTACCTGGCTACGTTATTATATCACTTTTACGTCCACTCAACTCAACAGCGCTATGCCAGCATTTCCGAATGGAACTTGAACGTTGACCGTTGAGACCGTACTTTTGACGTTTCTAGTAGAATTTATTGTTATGTTTTCTTTCCTTTCTGTATGGTTAATAGAACTGATGGTTCTATAATTGGTGGTAAAAAGAATCATTAAGGTTGTTTTGTGAATGACTACTAGCTCTAACGTATCGAAATATCTCCGTGCCTCGAAAAGCATTATGCATCTTTGACAATCGTTACGGGTAACATAGTCAAAAAACTAACAGTCAGGTAACTGGGCTGTGAAAATCAGATTGACACGCACTATGTAAAATATTCGTACTGGCTAAAAGTCAACCCAAACAGAGTCCCGAAAAGATATTATGTTTGAATCAAATACTTATGGACTTTTCAGGTACTATGGTGTCCCTGAGGTGAAGTCTTATCCGTGTCATTTTTCAGAATAATATGTCACATTGTTAGAATCCTAAAGCTAGATTTAGATTAACTCTCAAAATTGTTACATTCAAGGGTAACAGACGAATATTTTTTGTCAAAAAAACAGAAACTCATTTCCATTTATGGGCAAGGCTATACAATTTCAGTGTGTATTCATCTTTTTTTTGTATTACATGGGAATGAGGTCCGAGGCAAAATGAATGACTATAATGTACTGCTACTGTTTTTGGGGTCCAGTCGAGTAGTTTAGGTAGTTCGGGCATCCAAAGACAGTTCCGTATAGACACGTTTTCACGAATTTTGATTACTTGGTTTCCTACGACTACTGAAACCTTCAAAAGAGCAGTATGAAAGGGCTACCGTGGTAATTTTGAACCTTACCAGCGAGTTACCTGGTCGAGTGAAAAGTGACGTGAGTGTTGTAACAGCGACTAAAAAAAAATAATTTCAGGAATTGCTTGGAGTATACTACGAATTAACGCGATACGACTCGACGCGTGGCACTTGTTCCCTTCACGTGAGGTACTCACGTGAAGGGAAGAAGACGTGCTGCATGCGTGTTACTTCATCTAAGTTGAGTCACAAGTCGCAACATCCCCCCGGTGGTGAACCGGACGTTGGGGTGTCATATTACCAAATTATGCTTTGTAAAGTAAACAGTTTTTTTTTTTTTAACTGAAAATAACTGATGAAAGATTGTTGTAGAACTCCGGAAAGCAAGCTTTGAAAATAAATCAGCCATGTGCCAATTTATCAGTTATTATTTATTTAATTAATTTAATAATTTAACTGGGTTGTGGTGGTCGCTCCATGTAAAATACTGGTATTTAGCTGCATCAGGTCCACTAGGCAGATGATGATGATTTAATTTATTTATTAAAAAATAGTATCACGCTGAAAGAGATCACCCAACCATATCCTACGGAACTCCAAAAAAAGCGAGACAAAAACGTCGTAAACATACATTCAATCTGGGGCCAAATGTTAACTTCATAGTAAAGTCATAAAGCTCGTTATCTGATCGCCATGCGTCACTAGTATCCTAGTACCGATCCTCCCTGTCCCCTTGATATTCCTCTGTTTAATTCGCAAACTGGCGTATTTTCACATGTTGTTTCGCCATCTTTGCTAGTGGATAAAAGTTGTCCTTTTATGGGGACAGTGTAATAAGTTCTTGTTTGATATGGTTAGAAGGGCAAGCCTTAATAACATTGTTGTACGTCCGGAGTTCAGATTGGTCGTTTGTCAACTGTTTGATGGATACTGTGTGATCATTTTTGGAGACAGTTTTTTTTGTTTTTCCCAGGAATTAGGTGATTCTACTGAATACGGACCGGCCTACAGAAGAACGCAGTACCAAAATAATACATCGTCATGACGTCATTAGCATAGAGAGGAAAAAAGAAGTACTAGGGTATGAAAGGATCGTAGCAGGTGGAATTCTCTGGGTGTATGTATTGAAATGGCGAAACCAAATAAAGCTCACAGATTGAAGAGAAGCCTCCTGCAAGCAGCTGTCAGGGTCAGGCTCGCTGTAGACGACCTTGGAGGGTATGGTTGCTACCCGTGGGCTGAGGGTTACCCGCCGTCAGTGTCCAGGCTCGCAGTAGCGGCAAAAGATGGTTTTATTCAAGACCGTTAGTGTCCAGGCTCGCAGTGCAAAAGATTGCTTCAGTCCAACGCCAGGGCTAGATATCGTCGGCTTAGCGACCACGTAATATGTTGAGAGCACCGTCAAGCTCTTGCCGGCACGAGAAACCAAAGCAGACTGAATTAACATTTCGGATTATAATAGTAAAAATCTTAAGTATAAAACACAAACATTGCAATGTACGAGTAGCCAATGAGTAATGCTTTCGCCTGTTTTTTTATATTTTTTACGTAGCCAAAAGTATTTATTTGCACTACTAAGGCAAATCTAACGACACATAATTTATCCAAATCGGTTGAAATCGGTTCGGAGGTGACAGTGGAACGGACAAACATACGTCAAAACACGCGAAAACCGCTTTTTGGATCAGTCGGATAATAAAGAAATATGTTCACATTTACACAAAATATCAATCTTTTCAACTGATTACCCAAATCATTTCCACTTCAAATATTTGCAAACTTTCCACATACCAGGAAAACAGTAAGCAGGAAACAATATCATACAATAAAACGCAAATAAACAATATTGTCAGCATAAATAAGACGTTGCCATAAATAAGTCTACTCTCCATTATATTGCTATGAACTGATAGAGGTTTTATGGGCTGCCGGGATGAAACAGGGCCGAGGACACAAATACACAGAATATACGGCCAGCTTAATGGCCTTTCTTGAAATATTTGAAGGAGATAGGACAAGATCTTCCTAGATTAAGGATTTTTGGAAGACGACGTTTGTCTATTGGGTAAGTGGGTTTATTTTAACTGTGAGTTATCTTTGCTCATGTTTATTCCACTGTTTATTTGATGTCAAGGCGCTTATGGTTAGCGTCTTGAAATCCCGCCTGGTTTTGTCTATAATGGGCGTGAAAGTGTTTCCACTCCTTTATTTCACGACTTCTGATTATGTAACAGTACCTACTGAAAACAATTCCATTTTTTGGCCGACAAATATTGCTACAAATATAATTTTTGTTAAATTCCACAACTGGATTGAAGCTAGATCTGGAATTTGTAGCTTCCTTGAAGAAGTGAGGCGTCATACTTCTTCACAAAACGTCATTCATTCGAAACCATGTTCTGATGTCACCAAAAAGCGTAAACGCCATAAATTCATTACATTTTACTTCTCTTTCCAAATGATTTCAAAACCATCAAAACTCCGAAACACAAAACTCGAATTTGGAAACAAATCCCTAACGGAACCAGGAAGTTAAAGCAAAAAGCGCTTTCTGTTTAATTTTTAACTAACTCCGAAGTTGTGATACAAATTTTGTTCGTCGGCGTTCCGCTGGATGCAGCGTTGCAGTGCTGCAGCGGTTGTAAAAGGAATATGAAATGAGGCGAGTATCTTACCTTTGCGCGCGAATACCAATGAAATGTCCCCGAAGGCATGCGAAGGTTGCTTTAAGAAACACTTGATCTCTGAACTTGTGACCCAAAGGTATTTTAGAAAGCATTCGAGAATTTCAGACGTATACTTTGTATACGAAAATGGAACGGCGAAAGGGATCGGGGGTTTATTTATTTGTTGCTCAGGCTGTTTGAATTTCTTGAGTAAAACCTTCTTGAGACGAAACACTGCCTCTATTGTTTCTAATCACTTTTATTTTACTTTGCGTGTTTAGGAATTTACAAGTCTCTTCTCTTTAGTTGGTAATAGATTTTCAAGGTCGTGCAATTGTTAAATGATGACTGGTTAGTCGACATTGATAGAAGGTAGTACGCAGGTCTGAGTACTTAGAGTGCGCTAGGTCTTATGTAACGTATATTCTATTTATGGCCCTCACATGGTTAGAGCCATGGGACAGGTCTGCGACACTGAGTAGGCTTGTAGCAGGTCTCTGTCCAATAGTGGACATAATTCGACTCACTGATGATAATAATGTTGGTAAACCTGTAATAATAAATAAAAAATAGGATAGAATACTTATCGCTAAAAGCGATATTTAAAAATAATGTGTTTTGGCATTAGAACGTTAAAACACACACCTACTCCGTGGGTGTGTAATATACGCTATAATAACAGATAGTATATTTTCACTTGAAGTAACGTTCACATCATATAATTTTCATTAGCTATAAAAACAAATAACCTAACTTTATGTGATCTAATGTTAGATATATTATAAACTTCTTTTACTCTAATATCATTTAGTATAACGTTTATTTCAAATAATTTTCAATTTGTATAATGCTGTTTTAATATAACGTTTAGTTGACCTAACTTTCATTTTACCTAATTTTCATATTTACTCATTTTCAGCCAAAATTCTGTCAAATGCGCGCTAATGGTCGCTGTTCTAACCTAACCTAACTCAGATAATTAACCAACAATAGAGGGGACATGGCACTCGGCGGCCGCTGCTACGGCACGTTCGCTCCGCACGCTCGCCTTCGCGCGCTAATGGTCACTGTTCTAACCTAACCTAACCCAGATGATTGTCCAACAATAGAGGGGATCTGGCACTCGAGAGTCGGGGGGGGGGGGGGGGAACACGAAAGTCGCAGGCCTTTATAGCCCAATCAGTTTTTGCAAAAATATTCAAAAAAAATAGACGTTTCAAAATTATAATTAACGTTATTATAGATTTTGAATATTATACTAATTAAATATTATACTAACTTAATATTATACTAAATTAATATAAGTTGAAAAGTGCATTATAGGAAATGTTAATCAATAATTTTATATCAATAATTCATTATATCATTTCATCGTTATACTAAACAAAAAGTATATTAAATGAAATTAGGTCACGTGAACGTTAGACTTTCTGTTATTATATCAAATGGCACCACCCCTACTCCGTATCGTGGCTCATTCATAGACAAAGATACATAGTATATCTATTGTCCGCACTTGCCTATACATAACCTTGGATAAGTACTCGTCCTCATTATTTTTGATAGCCCTTTTCCACTCACTGCTGAGTGCTCATGGTTAAAGGTTTCATGTAATTTAACCCCAAAACATTTAAACTTTCGATCAATAAAGCAACTCCAACTTTTTACGCTCATATAAGCATCATAACCACGATATTCAGTTCGTAAACACGTACTTCATAAAATGCACCTCATCCAGAGAAACTGGTGAATAAATAATAGTTTCCTACAAGAGAAGCGCTTTTAGTATCGTGTTAAAAATTAACTCTCCCACAAACATCTTTATTTTGTAGTAAACCAAGTCGTTAACGATATTTTTTATAGGTGTAAGATTAAACTAATAGGCATTTTAAAAATTATGGCTAGAAGTAGACATAAAACTGCTTAGCTAAAGTTCGGCTGGGCTGGCCCAATAAGCTGCGGGAAAAATAAACCTCTTTGTGGCGTTGATTTAAAAAAATAGATCTCTTATAGGTGCTTAGCCTATTTCGAACTAGGTTAGGGTTGGCTTCTAGAATAACTGGATGGAGCTAAATACCAGTATTTTACATGGAGTGACTGCCTTTTTGACCTCCTCTCACCTGAAATTACTAGGTAGTACGAGGCCCCTTGGTAAGACTGGTTGTCAGACTTTCAATATAAATATTCCTTTTGTTTTACATTTTTTGTATAGTAAGCAAAGACTTATTGTCGGACCTACGCTCACCCCCCATACTTTAGTACTAATGCTGTAATGTAACATAATAATATTGTAATACCAAATGATTTGAAAAGAGTAATCATGGAGTTTCTTGCCGGTTCTTCTCCATGGAATCGACCAACGCGAACCGTGCATCTTTTTCGACGTTTTATAAGTGCCCATCTAGGCCTATGTGAAATAAAATATTTTGATTTGATTTGATTTGCAAAATGATTGTTAAAAATTTACAAATGACAGCTGCAGCAACGGTTTAACGTGTTTTCCGGTGTATGGCAGAATCTTAGTCAAGTCATATGGGGGACCATACAGATTTGAACGGACCTGTCCAGTTAGTGCATCCAATAGAGTACGAGTAACTCAACTCAGAACTTATGGAGCTTAGCTCTAACTATCACATATTTAGTTAGATTTCAATCGGTGCCCAGTCAGATCACCAAACATTAATTCACAAACTTTTACTTGACAAGCAACGATTAGAAAACACATTATTTGTCATTTCATCAGTATACAACAACAAGTTTAAGAAATAATTCACTTCGGAAAATAATTATCACATAAACTTTTATTTAATAACGTATTATTTGACAAACAATTCATTATTTTTTCGTTTTATCTCATAAAACAACATTTGAAATAAAGACGTTACACAAATTGATTGTGCCATTTATAAAAAAAAGAAAATAAATGAATTTGGTTTCCTCTATGCACAAATTTTGCTGGCCGGCTTCAGCCGGCCAGCAAGCCGAAGCTGCGGTGGTGAGCGTTAAAACCCTCTGCGACGATAAGCTCGCGTGTGACCGCCGGAGCCCCGCAGCACCGGAGCCGTGACAGAAACCATGCCTGCTGCATGTTGCATGCTGTATGTTTGCGTACTGCATGCTGCATGCTTGCTGCATGCTTGCTGCATGCTTGCTGCGTGCTTGCTGCATGCTTTCTAAATGCCTGCTGCTTGCTTGCTGCTTTCTTGCTGCTTGCTTGCTGCATGCATGGAGTATGCCTGTTTGCATGTTATGAAAAAACTATGCATTTTCTTGTTTTTTTCTGAAAAAAGAGTAATACAAAAAATACTAGCCTGTAAATTATTTTGTTGAAACGTGATTTGTCCAAACGTATCTAAGTAAAAAATGAAAAATTTATAAATGAATAAATATCATCTGATGCATTTGATAAAAGAAGTATTTGCCAAATAAATGTTTGTAAAACGAATATTTTTAAAATAAAACATTTGCGGAATAAGTTGTTTGCGAAATAAATAGTATACGAAACGTTGGTTGTAAAATGAAAATTTGTCAATGGACTTTTGGTAAAACATTAGTGAACCATTTCAATCAGCTAACAAATCAGTTTCTGTCAGTTGTCTGGTTCAAATCTTACTCAGTTTATTAAGGATGATTGAAATCGTAGTTCAACTGTTAAATATTAGTTGAGCGAAAAAAATATATTTAGAAGTAACACATCCCTTTGGCGCTGATTTAATACAAGATCTAAAGGATCTCCCTTCCCAAAGCCGGCAACCAAGTATTCTGTATATCAAACTAAGTACTTAAGTCTACGCACAAGTTATTGCTGGGAAACGACATTTTTTGGGCGCAAAATCAGTGTTACGGTAGGACTCAATGTGTACTCAAATCACAGTTCTGATGAACGCATTGAATAGTACGGGGGTCATGGAGGTAATTAAAGTTAAACATTATTAGAAAATATTTAAAAAATACTTGTGATAAAGTTGGAACTTTACTAAACCCGAAACCGAAACTAGAAAGTTCCCAGGTATGATTAAGAACAAAAAACAATCAATGCCAGAGAGTAGAAGTGCTTTTCTTTTTCGTTAAATTACTTTTATACTCTTTTTATCCAAACTTCCCCATTTGCCTACGTTCAAACATAGATCCCCGTAAAAATATCGAAAAATCTAATCAAATTCCTGAAAACATTAAACTCACAATGTAATGGCATATAACCAGTGCAGCTGCACCGGAATCCGTGAACTATGACGTAAGCGATCCGAAAAACCGTCGCAGTGCGGTTTACGAGGCTATAAACATTGACGCCCTATCCATCGTCAGCCCGAAGAATTTCCGTTCGTCTAATTTGTTAATCGTTTAGTACAATGTACTGTGTAAAACTATTTGGAAGGAGATTGTGGAACAGACGATTTTGAACTGTGAAGTTTAGAAATAAGGTGGGGTTTGGAATGGATGTTGTCATAAGCGGTGAAACCCCGTATTCCTGACTGTTCAAAATCCCTGTCGAGGGATACGGGCGTTGCCAATTTTCCGCAAGAAAGCTCACCCCTTCCGGTAAACGCTTAAGTGTTTGATACCTTAATTGCGTATCTTCGCAGTTCCATGTTTGGACGAATGAAACACGTGCTCTTATTTATTTCGTCTTGTTTTCCTTCCATTTTGAATATCTTAAACAAATACGCCCCGAGGGAGAATTTTTGCACGGTGTAAAAATGAATGCTTTCTTCTAGTTCTGACGAATCTTTTGTTGTGATTGAAAAAGGTATAGTGGAAATGTTTTATCGGTCGCGATTGGTCGATTGCTTGCAGTAACTTATAATAGAATAAAATAAAATAAAAATGTGTTTATTATCTTAAATCTATACAGTTAAGTTGCCGGGGCTTCCCAGAAAGTAATCCGAAGATACTTGTGATGGGATAAACCTCGCTATTCCTCGAATTAATTAATAATTGTTTATCTGTGCTAATTAGGTATAAGTTACACATTTTTAAAAAGAAAAACCAATAAAAAGAAAAACCAATAAAAAGAAAAAAGAAAAATGAATAAAAGAAAAATTGAGAAGCGTGTTTATGGCAGTGTGTTTAGTATAAATGCGTGTTTATAAGTGTGTTCATGAGTGTGTGGATGTGTTTTTTGTGTGTGTTTGTGTGTAAGAGTGGGTGGGTGTGTGAGTGGGCGTGTGTATGTGTGAATGAGTGTGGAAGTGTGTTGGAGAGTGTGTATGTGTGTGTGAGTTGGTGTGTGTGTGTGTGTGTGTGTGTGTGTGTGTGTGTGTGTGTTGGAGTGTAAGTATGTGTGTGTGCGTGTGTGTGTTAGTATTAGTCTGCATGACGCTCAACTCAGAGTCGCCAAAATGCCTTCAACGGCATCATAATTTAGTGTGAAGAGCCATTCAGTTAATTTCTTCTTACACTCGTACAACTGCATAGGGTAAATGTTAAGTATGCGATTTACTTTATTATAGACGCGTGGGGCTTGAGTTACATTCTGACGACTAGCAAAAATTGAACGTGCTGAGTATGTAGGGGCTACGATATCACACCGTCTTTTTTTAAGTTTGTCATGGCTAAAGGGTAGAATTTTGTGATATCTTAGTACCATGTGTAGTATATGGAGTTTTCTGACGGATAGCAGCTTAGAGATTGCGTACAGAGTTTCAGTAGGGAACCTGTAGGGTTTACAGTACATGACCTTAATCAAGGATCTCTGTGCCCTCTCTAAATCTATAAAATACGACTTAGCTGCTCCACCCCATACCGAGATACAATATATGATTACAGATTGGGCCAGTGCGATATATATTTTATTCTGTAGTTCTGCATTCATTACATGTCTCAGGGATTTGAAAACCCATATGAGTTTCCTCACCCTCGCTATAGTTAGTTCGAGGTGTGGGTACCAGCTTAACCTTTGATCTACGACAATACCCAGGTATTTGACGGAGTTTACCTTATGAATTGCAGGGCAACTACAGGTAGGTAGGGTTGGGGTACGACAAGAATGTATTCTAATGTTAAAGTCAGGCGCAGGCTGAGAGTTTGCGTATTTAGTGAAGCAGACGTAGTTGGTTTTTTGGGTATTTAGCGTAAGTAGATTCTCACGTAGCCAATCACCAACCCTAGCCAGTCCACTCTCAGCCTCCAGCCTAACTTTGTCCCAGGTCTTAGCAGAGAAGATAATAGCGGAGATAGAAAACTAAAAGAATAGAAAACTAACTAATTCAAACAATTGTTGTAATGCATTTTTTTCGAAAAAGTGAAGCAAAAATGAAGAGTGAACCGCTAGTGTAAAGTTCACCGTTTTCTATTTCCAAACTTTTTGTCACTGTTTTGTACCGCAGAAACAAATTAAAATAAAATGTATACCTAGAAAACGGTTAGTACAATAATATTGCGTATCTTTCCTCAAGTAGTTAGGCAGAGATACCCATACCTCATTATTGCACTCATAGTTCAAACAGTTACATTTTTAGGTCCCATATAATAAAGCCTTTTGCCATCAACCGGGTACTAATCACCAGGATATTGTTGAATAATTGCAGTTGTAAAATACCCAATAACCTGGTCGTCGAACCCAGGACCTGATACTTACCAGTAGGACTTGCGACCACAAGACCAAGGAGATAGTTCAACATTTATTTTCTAAGTAATTTTTGAAGTGAAAACTTCTATAGGAGCATTGAGTACTTTTTGGGTGAACAAAAATAATGGAACTCGCGTGACCGTCACCTAACGCTTCGTAGCACTCGTAGCTGATCCGCTACGGCGTAGCATCACTTAGGCGTGCGCGGGGCATAACCCGTAGCAGAATGATATAGATTACTCAGTTGTCATTTCTATCGACATTCTCCAAAGACTGCCATACATGTTTTTTTTTCATCTCCGGAGCGCTACTGCCGCTCTGGAGATGACCCATCTCCACACTTTCAAATAGGAACATCTTATCCCATTAACTTTTTGCACCACTAACAGAATACGAAGACGAGTGGATAACGTTGCAACGTGGATCTCCAGTACGTGTTACAGTAAGTGGCAGTGGGGTCAACGAACGCGCGCTGTCATCCCGGGGGAAAAGTCTGTCGTAAGATATGGTAAACTTTAAAGTGGAAACATAGGGGAAGTGGTTGTGATGGGAACAGGTGACATAGACGGCGTTAATCGCTTTTATAGTGTTTCGCTTTCATAGCGTTTCGCTTTCATAGCGTTTTGCTTTCATAGCGTTTTGCTTTCATAGCGTTTCGCTTTCATAGCATTTCGCTTTCATAGCGTTTCGCTTTCATAGCGTTTTGCTTTCATAGCGTTTCGCTTTGGTGGCTCATGTTGATCCGATATATTTTTCAGATTTCCATCTTCATTCGTATATATTATAGTATTTTTATATAGTATTTTTGCAAAAAAAAAATACTTAGATGATATTGTGTCCATGTTAAATGTAGGAGTTTTCTGTCTTGTCATGATATTACGATATTTATGTGAGTCCAAACCAAAATTCGGTATTTTGGTATATTTAATATTATTATTTGCTTACTGTAAAATGACAATAAGCGTTTCATTTGTTTCATGTGATGTCAATGGAATATTTAATGGAATTTGTAGAAGTTAATTTAGATATATTTTTCTAAGTTGTAGTCATCTATATAATAGCTCATTTCTCACAAAGTTTCGAATGAGCGTTTGATCCACGTCTCTTCCACAACTCGATCGCCGTACATTCATCAAGTGCATACCACGCTCTGCATTGCCAGAGTGGTCTCCCTCACGCTTCGTTACTCCGTAGCCTCGGCGACAAGGGTTTTTGTCTTCTCAAAGGAACGAGGAAATCTGAACATTTCTTTCCATCTTTTTTGTCTTGAATTCGCGTCTTCTCAACAGCTTGTTTTACTTAATTAGTGTTATGCTCGTTACTCGGTAATGAGTTGGATAGTTTTCTATTTTCTTTAGCGCGGTAAATTGTTGACTCAAGATGTCTGTTGTTTTTGTTCGTTATTGTATCTCGGACTTGCATTCAGTGCTCTACTAACTTTAATTGCGCAATGTGACTTTCTTTAACTTCTTAGACCTTGGGATCTGGACGAAGTGACTTTGTTGTAGCGATAACGAAGATGGTAACGTCAAAATATTGGTTTGACATAAGCTATCGAAATGCTAATGTCAGCCCTATGGGCTTATACTTTAACCCTTATTCAAATAAAGGTATATTATTACCACATCGAGTTTTTTTTAAATAATGCACTCTAACTTTTAATACGGTAACACTAAAGGTATAGATGTCACATATTTATAATCTTTAATATTTTTTTTATCTATTTTATTTCATTTGAGAACCTGTCAACTTCATTTGTCACTATAAGGTAATGTCAAAGTTGACTCAACGGTTTTGTTGTGAAAAAGTTCTAGTTTTTGGCGTGTGTTTTGAGAAATTTTGAAAGCTTGTTCAAGAAAAAATCTGGTAAGTGCTTTTTCGACGCAAATTCCAAAACTATAACATATTTTGTCTAAACTCACTTGTTAGCAGCATTTCCAATTGACTTATTCATATAATTTAGATGTTTCAAATATGTGGTAAATATCTTACCCTTGTCCGATCCCGCTTTGAAAAATATCAGATTGTCTATATAAAAATCGGTTGTCTTTTTGTATATTTTTGTGTACTACAAATACAATCGAACCTTAAAAAAAAAATGCATATCGGCTCGAGTTTGTTTAAGGGTTAACCAACTCCCTGCCGGGGTTGCGGGCCTGTTCGAAAGAGATACCGCGGCCCCGGAACATAAAGGGCGAGGAAGGAACATGGATGGGTTTTAGTCAGTAAAAGTCTGACACTCCCTCCCGCTCCGCCCAGAGTGGGAGAAGTCATTTGATGATTTTCCATCCTAAAAAAAAAAAAAAGGGTTAACCAACTTAACTGTGCAGGCGGGAAAACAAAACTAATGTACCAAGTTTGACATATTGGTGCATTGCAACGCCACTTTGAAATAATGCACATGAAAGTGGTCATTACTATAATGTGGCGATCACTTTCGTTTCATTTTGTTACTGCGAGTTTTTATGCTTTTAACATAGGCCAATCCATTTCTGATGGTTCTTTCATTGTTAAAATGGCGCTGTAAAAGTACAAGGTGATTATTACTTGTGTGGCTTTAATGGTTACTATTTTTTTTATGCGGGGGATGATTTCAATACTGTGTAGTAAGTCACGTCTCTTTTGATTCTCGCCACGCACGTAATGCATGCCAATGTTAGCGCGAAGCTAGATGCCAGACACTCCACGTTGAATAGTAAATGCATTATCGCGTCTGGTAGCAGCTGTTATTTAATTTAGATCTTTTCACCTTCAGATGTACGGTTGTTTATTAGATTTATGAACGGATAAACTTTGTAGACGTATTTCGCGGTTTGGTATCGATACCTTTTTTTTTTTTTTTTTAGGATGGGAAATCATCAAATGACTTCTCCCACTCTGGGCGGAGCGGGAGGGAGTGTCGGACTCTTACTGACTAAAACCAATCCATGTTCCTTCCTCGCCCTTTACGTTCCGGGGCCGCGGGTATCTCTTTCGAACAGTCCCGCAACCCCGGCAGGCTTCGGCCCTTGCGGGCCCCTCTCTTCTGCTGACATCTCTTTGAGGCGCGCGTGGAACACGAACGCGCCGTCGACACGGCCTGTCGTCACTAGACGGACGGACGGCTAGCTAGCCCATAGCTAACAGTCCACAGGCCCGCATCTACGGTGGCCGGTAGCCACCACGTGGCCCCCGACGCCCGGTGCGTCTCCCGCGGCGGCCGGGAAGAGAGGCTCTCTCCCTCTCTCGTTCCGCCACCTCCTTCGCCAGCATGACTGCTTCGCAGAAGGAGGTGACGGCTTCCCATTCCGTCTCGCTCCGGACCATGGATTGAACCAGGGCCGGACGCGAGAGGTCGCCGCCGCCGATCGCCGCTACGAGGACACGGCGGTGCTCCGCCCACGCAGGGCAGACCTCCACCGTGTGCTCCACCGTGTCCTCCGGTCGATCCTCGCAGTGGAGACAGTGCCCGATTCGGTGCAGGTACCTCCCGAAACATCCGTGTCCGGTGAGGACCTGCGTCAGGCGGAAGGTGAGGACGCCGTGGCGCCTCTCTAGCCACTCCTCAAAGAGGGGACTTACCGCCACTATCGTGGCGTGCCCTGCACGGGGTTGCGACAGTCGCTCTCTCCATGTCGCCATAAGATCGCGCCGAAGGTCAGTCCGCTGAGCGGCAATTTGCCCCGGCAGCGGAGTTTCCCCCCGGCGTAGTACCTCCGTGCGCCATTCGTGTAGGCGCGCGAGGACTATCGCCTCCAGATCCCATGGCGGCAATCCGGCAAGCAGGCCCGCTGCCTCGCGGGAGATCGTGCGGTACCCACGGACCATACTTACGGCCACCACTTTTTGGGGCGAGTTCAGATAATGAGCGGCACGCCGCTTCAAGGAACGCACGACCCCCGCGTAGAGCCTGCGGCAGGAGGCGTTTGGCCCCCCAAGGTTGGGCAGGAGCCGCCTACCTAATTTCTATATCTGATTTGTTTTGAACAGCCGCTCGGGGGCTTGCCTAAGTTGGTCTGTGGATGGGCCCATTACATACAGAGTTTTCTCCGTGCCTCGGTAAGCACGCTAAGCCATTGGTCCCGGCTGTCATTTGAAGATCATTGATAGTCGTTACAGGTAGTAGTAGTAGGTAGGCCCAAATAGTCTGACAACCAGTCTTATCAAGAAGTATCGTATTAGCCAATACTACTGGGCTGTAGAGGTCAGATAGGCAGTCGCTCCATGTAACATACTGGTATTCAGCTGCATCCGGTTATATTGGATGCCGACACCAACATAGTTGGGAAAAGACCAGGCAGATGATAAGTTGATTCATATAACAAGACGCATGCGTGTGTCGTTGTTACTGTTGGGCAGAGTACGCGGCAGCAGCAACGACATTCTGAGGATCATTTCTGATAAATATCAGTGTCCAATATACTCGCTCTGGGTGAAAATTGTGGTAGGGACGGTAAAATAAATGTAATAAGTTGTTAATAATATGTTGTGAATGTGTTTTGTAATTGTTTGTTTTTTTTTTTAATTTGTGACTCTATTGTGCTCAGGCCTGGTCGCTCACCGAGTCTCAGAAGCTCCGCCTTGGAGTTTGCCAAAGAGCAATGGAACGCAGCATTTTGGGTGTCAAAAGACAAGATAGGGTTCGAAACACCACGCTGCGTTCCAAAACGGGCATAGTGGACGTTGGCATGAAGGCTGCTAGGCTAAAATAGGATTGGGCGGGTCACGTCAGTCGCATGCACGATGACCGCTGGGCAAAGGTCTCCACACGATGCTTGCCGGAAGACGGACAGCGCCGCCGAGGCCGACCCAGAAAAAGGTGGCGAGACGATTTGGACGCGCATCACGAGGGTTGGTCCGAGGTGGCACTGGAAAAGAGCACATGGAAGGAATTGGGGGAGGCCTTTGCCCAGCAGTGGGACAGTACAGGCTAAATAAAAAAAATAAAAAAAACTATTACGGATCTTTGTAATCTGACATTAAAATATAAATTAAATTATAGGTAGGTATGTTGAAAAGAGCAAGACTTTCGTTATCATAAAGGGTCTGTGTTACGGGTAGGTAATTGAAACTCTTAATCTTCGCATCTCATTGTTTTCCTGATCTCTGAAAGCGAATCTTTCCACCGTTTTTTGTTGTACAAGTAATTGCTTTTTTAGCTTGCTCGTGACTTTATGATTGTTCCACTTTTTTTTCTAATTTTACGCTTTCCTTTTTACATTGTGACTATGATAATACAGGATAATTTTGGTTTGAATAATATTCACAACCGGCGTCTAAGATTATCACGTTATGAAAATCTGTGTGATATGTACAAGAAAAACAAACTAAAACGATTTGAAAACAGTGAGAAAGTTTCATCAGCATCATCAACATCATTTCAGCTGAAAGACGTCCACTGCTGGACATAGGCCTCCCCCAAGTGTCGCCACATTGACCGATCCCGTGCGACTCACATCCAACGGATTTCCGCAACCTTCACCAGGTCATCGGTCCATCTAGTGGGAGGTCTTCCAATGCATCGTCTTTCGGTTTGCGGAAAGTTTAAGTTTAATATAAAATCAATAAGAAATACAAGACTCGCTTCGTACTCAAAACTCAAACGACAATCATCACAACAAATCTAAATACAAATGAACTAACTCCGTAACACTAAACAGTCCCAAACGCCACATTAAAAAAAACATCAAAAATCTCAACAAGAAAAGTACATTAAAACAAAAAAAGGCATAGTACTAATAACTAAGTTCGTTAAACAGAGGTGGTCGGTACTAGGAGAGCAGCAATAATGGGGAAATGTGTCCCTGTACTGACATTAGGGGCTCTAATGTCACTTTCGGGCGAGAGGGCGTTTCACGCGTTATCGTTTCAGTTACGGCTGGCGGGTTGATGTGGAGAATCCCTCTCCGTGGACGGTTGGTCGTTTTACGAAGAGGTTGACGCAGTGTTACTTACAGAAGTCGGGACAGGTGAGCGGTTTTCGGTTTGAATTAATCTGTACTGTCTGTTAGTGTTTTATTATCTGTGGTGTCTTTGATTTCTTTATAGAACAAAAACTTTATAGATAAAGGCAAAAAAAGGCTAAAAAATAATTGAATAAACCCTCCTTCTTTCGCAATTTTGCCAACATCTGCCTAGCCTTTTTCAAACCATGCTTCAAGTCTAACGAAGACCGAACATCAGTTTTTTTAATACATTCAGTATTTTTACATGAAATCAGGTAATAGGTACTTGACTAATTTTACAATTCAACACCATTTTCTAAAATAACATTTTTACATCCAATATTTACATATTATGTTAAAATGTTTGTCCACCAATAGAACTTTGCGTCTCAAGTAAACAAAGTAATAAAATAAATTTTCAACGATATCACTACTATGTGAAACTCATAATGATAATTTTAGTCCGATTAATAACAATTTCACCGCACTGTACGAGCTTTCGGTGAATTTATTATAAACCAGCTTTAACCTGCGGTTTTGCTTGGCGATGGTGTTTGAAATGATCCCAAGAGAACGTACTTTTAGGATAAATATATACTAAGTATGTCCTTCCTTGCTGATGGTGGCGGGTGGGTCGGGTCATTTAGTTCCCTTCAATATGGTTGAATTGAATGGCGCTGATCCATGCGTCATGTTCGTGAACGGGCGCTGTCAGTCGGGACTGGTCATCTCTTAGCTGCCATGGATCATTTGAATTGCTTTATTTTTAATTGTTGATTTATTTTTTTTACTCTGGACGCTCTTATTGTGCACATCTTTCTACATCGTTCTCACATATATGTATAATAAAATCTCAACATGAAAGATGTAACCAAGATTTTGTAACAACATTTTTGATTGAAAAGAGTGTCCATGGAGTTTCTTGCCCGTTCTTCTCCATAGAGATCTACGCTAGGGAATGGGCAACTACAGTACTTTCTCAAGTTATTATGCCTTGTGTTTGTGACTGTAGCTTCGCTTTATTTTTCGTTTTATCGACATTCAAAAGTGCCGTAATGGTCTAGTTGAAATAAATGATTTGAGTTTGAGTTTGAGCTTACCCTCATCATAATGTACCAGTGGAAAAACAATTTGCAAAGGACAAGTTGAAAAACGAATCGCAACCAAAATTTTACTTGAAGTTTTCAAATTGGACAAGTATATTATTATTATCAATCGGCTCCTTCGATCATTGATCGAAGATCGGCCCGTAAAACTTCACGTTAAAATTTTGTTGCGATTCGTTTTTCCAACTGTCCGATGAAGTTTCGCTTCTACTGTGTCCCAGCACACCATACCTACCGTACCTTTTTAGTCTGTCTGTCTATTTGTTTCGGTTAATCTCCGAAAGGGCTGTAGCTAATTTTACTGCCAGATAGATGATGTTATAAGGAGTATTTTAGTTTGATTTTAGAAACAGGATTAGGGACGAATATTGTTGCAACAGCTCGCTTATAAAAAAAATGTTAGTGTGGAAGCTATACTGACCACGGTTACAGCATTTGCCAAAATAAAACTAAATAGATTCCTAGGGGCATTTGTAAAATTCAAAAATATATTTAAAAAAAGACATGAAAATATGTTAAGAATAAAACCCACAAAGTTACCTAAAAGGATCAGTAACAAACCGCCGCCATCTTAAGGGGCTGGCGGAGCATGCATTTTTCATACAAACGTAGTACCAAAATAATATGAAAATCAAACATGTTTTAGTGTGTATTTACTTCGATTGGATTACAGAATATCTATGTTCCCAAACAAATATTTTGAAAGGACAATGATATAAATGCGAGATATGAGGAATTTGAAATTTCTTTGAAAAAATTATTTTTCTCATAACTCTTGTTTAACCCTTAACCACCTAGCGTCGGTCACAGTGACTCCATGCGATATATTTTTTCAAATATTTCCGTTATTACGCGGGCCACACGCCTGCGACTCTGTGTACTTTTTCCCCTCCCTCTCCAGTTTGCGCTCCGCGCTCGACCAAGCAACACGTACGCGCAGTGAAAAAATTCAGGTAAATATATTTCGTATGCGGTCATGGTGACCGACGCTAGGTTGTTACGTTACTTTTAGTGCATATTTTTCTTGTTGTTTTTTTAGGTTTATCATGTCTCAACGTGATCAAAGTATCAGTAACTTGCTCAACGTGTGACCCAAAAAAGAAATGTAAAACATTCCATTTGTGTTTTCAGTGCAAAAATCCAATTTGCATTGAGTGTTCTCAAAAAATGTGTGTAGGCTGCCGCGAGAAATGGTAAATGTTAGGGAGCTGTAATTTTGTAATAATTGTGATTCGATTGTGCCAATTATAGTTTTATATAAGAGGTTATATATTTAAGTTACGAAAATAATTAAAAACTAAGTAGCCTCATTGATTGTTATTGTTTAGATCTCAGCTTAATTAAAAAACCTATAATTTGTTAAAATATTTGTAAGTCAACTTTTATTAATGATAATAAAAAGTAAAAAGTGTTAATTTGAAGAGTTTATTACAACAATTTGAAATAAAAACAACTGAAGAACATGATGTAGTTTTGATTTGTAGCAATTTTTGAGCTTTTTACTTTCCTAATAGTACTTATACGCAAGCGGTCACCATGACCGACGTTAGGTGGATGTGTTACTAGAATACACGTTAGGTGGCTAAGGGTTAAATCAGTGTCCAATCAAAATATGTGTTTGGGAACCTATAAATTCTGTAATACGAGTACCATCGAAATAAATACACACTACTTTAAGAATAATTTAATTATTAATTCATTATTATTTAATACCAAAAATAATACTAATAATTTTTGGTATTACGTTTGTATGAAAAACGCATGGTCCGCAGGCCTCTTAAATACAAAACCGCGGCAGTAACAGATTTTTTCACCTCAAAACCTAATAAAGCACCCACGTTGCCAATCCTAAACTAACATAAGACACTGACGCAGCCGCAAGCTTCAACAATTTGTTCTCTACGACTTTCAACCTTCTGATCACAAAAATAAGGGTGTTGGAAAAATTGGCGGTTCATTTTGGCGCCAAACTAAACAAGACTTTCTTACGTGCTCCTCGGTCTATTTCAATTTTCGCTTCGTTACCTTGCCAGGCTTCTATCGTGTTTTATTTTTTCTTACATGGCAACTTAAATTCTTTCGAGAAAAGTGAATTTTGTGGCTTGTTTTTTGGCCTCTCTCTCTTGATGGAGTCCTAGTACTCGAAGCGTGAAGGTCAATGTGAGAGGTTCTTAATGTTAATGTTTTCTTCAAAAATCATAATGTGTTCGTGTCTGAAAGCTTGTACTTAATCAGTGAGAAGGTGAGAATAAGAGGTTTTTCTTTATTGGGTTTTTTTTTCGTGTTTAAATGTGGCCTGGAGCATTATTTTTAGTGCATTACAGCCCAAAGGCACATGTGTATCAGACTGGATCGGCATCACCTTTTTTTTATGATGGGAAAATCACCTTAACTTTTAGTAACTGATCCGAGGTGATGCTAACAAGTCTGCGTTGTTGCATTATGGAATTATAATATAGATACTGTTAGCCTGTGTCATCCCACAGGTAGGCAAAGGCCTCCAATGACTTACAGTTTTTTGAGGTACTGGTTTTGTCCACGTTTATTCCATTTTCTATGAAGTCTGCCGCGCCGCCGACACCTGTGCTCCACAACTTTTGGTCCTTCGAGCCGGATAGATTAGGCTTTGGCCAGCATGCTATATAAACGTCGAGTCGAGTTGAGACTCTGCTGATTTCACACCATGGACTTATAATTACGCGTGCGTTGCTTTTAAAGGCGAAAAAAGCATTTCACTTTATTTAAGTTTCGTTAGAGAAATAATATTTCTAGTGCAACTAAAATAGCAGCAGTAATAGAAAGGGACATAAAACAATATTATCTCTGTAATTTCAATTGTATTTCTAACAAAATGTGAAGTAAAACGTTTCTTGAGCAATTAAAGTGTCCCGAAGTTGGGCAGGAAACTTTCTGATTTGATCTTTTACAGTCATTTGATTTATTACGAGGACTTTTAAAGATAACCTTTGAGAGTATGATGAAGGAAAACTCTATACAAGATCAGAGGATTTTAATAAATAATGTAAATTGTTTCTTACTTTTATTCCTATTTATAAGTTCCATGCGAAAGAGGATGAGTCTATTACCATCAACCCAGTCAGCACTTAGGAAGTCCTAATAGAAATTTCAAGTACGAGGTGTTTGTGGGAATTAATCCCAAGACCTCATTCCAAGCAGTAGGTTTTTGCGACCACTACACCAACAAATCAGTCAAAAAAAGGACGCAGGGTTCCCTATAATTATCATTAGCCAGCCAAACAATAACACAAGCACACAGTACATTTAAAAACCAAATCTAAAACTATTCCACCTAAAAGCTGTAGATCAGTTAGTTGGCCTTCACAAGTTTAGGTCTATCTGGGCCGCGAGCCCAGTCCGCCGCAGGCAGTCACCAGTTACCAGGCAATCAGCTCTTTTTGGAGCCTTTTTTGGTTGAACTTGAACGCGCTAAGCGGGAAGAAGTCATGTGATATTCATCATGTTCTTTTGAGTGAACATTCATAGGAGTCTGGTGTGAAATACCGGTGTAATAGACACTGTATTTGTTAACTCGTTAACTAATTATGTTGATGAAATATTGCTAATTTTCTCTCCATCTTGAGCCGGTAATTTTCTATCGCGGTTTCACCATTAATAATCTACTGTACAGACAGATGTGCAGGTGGGGTCTTTTTTCCGCCACGTTCTTTTCCTATCTAGACCTATTTAAAATGTGGGTGTTACAATGGACTATTCTAAAAAAAAAAAAATTTTTCAGCGTAATTTGAATAAATTAACTTAAAAACTATAGAGGGCCTTCACAAGTTTAGCTCTAACTGGGCCGGCCAGTGCTCCGCCGCGGGCACAGGTCACCAGGCAAACAACACTTCGTAGAGCCTCTTTTAAACGAGGCTGTTAGTTGAACTTGAACACACTGAGCGGGTAGAGCTCATGTTTTATAGTGTCATCATCTTTTATTGAGCTTGTTTATGGTGATGATAGGTTTATTTTCTCTATCTCTTTTTTAAGGATTACCTACCCATAAGTTCACTTTCGTTTCGATCCATGGTTTACCATGGAGAAACCATCTCTTTGTTAGGATTTTAGGGTCTAATATTCCTCAATGACACTGATTTCGTTGTACTACGGAAATGGTTACTGGTTACAATAACACCATATTATTATTATACGGCCCTCCAAGTCCGCCATATACGGTCCTTTAAAGTGCGCCAAATACGGCTTTAAAGACACTTAACATTTATTTCAGACTATGTCCATATTCATTCTTTATCGTATAATAAATGTAGGAACTAGTCGTGTTGCTTCAGTCTGTCGTGGTTTGTTTAGAGGAACACCTCTAGTAACTACAATATTCCAAATAAATAAAAAATAAATTTCCAAACAAATTACAAATATACAGGCTTGTCTAACTTCACTTGGTCAGAAAATATACTTCCTTGTCCTCTATCCATAAGGAGGATCGAAAACCTCTAATCAGAATTTATTGCACATTGAAGATCGTAATCCGCAACCCCAACACCAAAGTTACACTTAAAAAGGTCTATTACAAAAATTCTTAGATTAATTACTTCTCTGATCATCCCTTTAATGAAAAGGGTAGGGCCCGGCATTAACACGTTCGGTGCGGTATCAGGTCGATTATATCCGATGCTCATCTTTCCACTGGTGCGGGGTTAAAATTACTGTGCCAACGGCTGGTGCGGGACAGATATATTTGGTCTCCCTATGAATATGAATGAGACAGTTAGTGTTTTAGAATTGCCTCTTTAAATAAATAGTAAAGATACCAAAAAATTGCATCGGGTCCTTTCGACCCGATGCCGACTGGAGCAACATTTTTTACGTCCAGTGCGTTTATCGGATCTTAACGACCCGATACCCGATGACCCTATAGCCGCACTAGATTACATGTTAGTAGAGCTAGTGAGGTCCTTCTGGTTAGGTGACTTTTTATCCAAATGAGAAGAGAAAGTATATGAATCATGAAACGATCTAGGAAAATGTTATTCAAGTCGAGTGAGAGTGATAATTGTGAAAAACCTACGAAAAATAAAGTGAGCGAAGGTCCCCCAAGGCAAATAATATTGGGTAAGCGGAACGTATCTGATAATGTATATACTAGCCCGTCAACTGGTCACACATTACGAGTCTTAAAAACTGCAGCCATCAATCCCAAGCCACCAGATTCACCCACGCCATCAACTAATACAGCTCATAGTGAACGAATACAAATATTGGAACATAAAATTATTCAACCAGGTTATCAAAATTTCGATACCCCAATAATTGATGGTCATTCTCCTATATCCAGCGATGATTATATATACGAAACGTTAGTTGTAAAATGAAAATTTGTCAATGGAGTTTTGGTAAAACATTAGTGAACCATTAAATAGTTCTCAAAAATATTACAAGTACATTTTATCGATATCAATGTTTTTTTTAGTTATCCACAACACTAAAAATGTGTCGACACTTTAACTAACTAGTGCGGATATAGGGTCGGAAAGATCCGACAGACAATACCTTTATTTACAAGCAAACCATTCAGTGCATCTACCTACGACTTCAGCCTTTTATTGAGTATTTATTTGTCAACATATTGGTATTATGGAATATGCTTTTATCATTATCCCTATTAAGATAAGTCCTTCTAAACAGACCGATGTCGAACAGGTCTTTTCGACCCAGCACCGCACCAGGGACAAGTTGGGCTTCGGATATAATCGACCCGATGCCGCACCAACTGAAAGTCATCAAATTTGACTAACGCAGTGAACGTGTTAAGAGATTAATTCGAGAAAGATTCCCCAGGGACTTTTTGTATAGAAAATCTTATTTACTTCAAGTGAGTTCTAAGAGGGACGCGAATTGTGAACGGTTGGCGATTGATGATGAGCAAGAAATATTGTGTTACTGTGTGTATATTTATGCTTTTATTACGCAGACGTTTTTATTGCTGTCGATTAGTGTATCTTCAACGACTTTTTATGATATGATATTCTTAAAGGAGATATTTTAAACACCCTCAGTGTTCTCAGAAAAGCAGGTCAGTTACATTATGTAAGCGGAAACAATGATGTCAATAACACCCCGTCGTTTTTGCGACGGGGGTTAAAAATGAATTTAATTGACATCCTTTTTAATCTTGTTAAAAGTAGTTATAGAAATTAGGAATTCTGAGAGATTTTTACTTGTTTAGGTCTCTATATAATATTGACTGAACTTCGAAGTTTAAAATACTGATGTAGGTACTGTTTATATAAAGTTTGAAAGCACGGTTTACGTGAATTAAGATAATACGCTGAATGTTCACCAAAACGATTAACGGAACTTGAAAAGCATGCATTGAAGAATTACTGCTATACCTACTATTCACACAGACATGAATCTAAATATTATGACCAATCCCGTCCATCGAAAATGCAGTGCCTCAGTGGATGGTAACAATTTTTCGACAAAAAATAATTAAACATCGAATTTTCAATCGTCGATCGCATTTGACCCAATTCTTCACTACTGCATAAAATGAACGTTGATACTATAATCGCTCAATGCTTTCAGTTGGGCCCCATTCAAGACGCGACTGATCGCGTTCGAGTCCGACATTTTGTAGTTGATTTTTATTGAAGCAGGAATCGAGAATGTTATTTCGTTGCCTTTATTTTTGATTCGATACAACTGTGAAATGAGTTTGTGTCCGTGTTTGGAACGATTTGCATTCAAACGTTTGTGGTGTTTTGGATACTGCGTTATATTAGTGTTTTACTTTTTGGAGGTATTCGAAGTTTTTTTTTTAATACTAAAATCAGGTAGCCGGGTTCAAATCTGGATATTTTAAATTGTATCTTGTTGTCTCAGACATCTAGAACGTGGTGACACGAAGAGAAAATACCCGTTTCTGTGTAGCACTAGTGTAGAGATTTGGAAGAGATCAACACTCATGGCCAAATGTTGTTGAAAAAAAACCGGCCAAGTGCGAGTCAGACTCGCGCACCGAGGGTTCCGTACAAACCTGTAGGTATATAAGTAAAAGTTATGGTAATTTAAGATTTTCGGAATTTTTCCTATATGTGTACTTTATAACGTTGCTTCATGCCAAATTTCAAGATTCCAGGTCGTCTGGAAGTATCCTTTAGGTTTTGATTCCCTTGCGAGTAGTTGCGAGTTTCAAAATATGCGGCTTTAATTGCTGTATCTTTTGATTGCGTTGACGTAGAAGTTTGATTTTGTTACAGTTTAAAGATATTATAGACTTGAGTATTTGTTAAGAATTTCAATATAATACCACTACGCGTTCATGAGTAAAGGGGTAATAAGTTTAAAATTATTAAAAATATTTTTATTATATGATGTAACTAAAAATTTATGCTTTTCGCAATTTTTCCTTTATCTGTGTTATAAGACGTTGCTTCGTACCAAATTTCAAGATTCTGAGTTCACGGGAAGTACCCTGTAGGTTTTGATTCCCTTGCGAGTGTCGAAAATTTGCGGCATAAACGGGAGTATCTTTTGATCGCGTTGACTTAGAAGTTTGATTTTTTCACAGCTCCAAGAGACCATAGACTTGAGTATTTGATATGAATTTCAGCTTGATACCTCCACGCGTTCCTGAGAAAAAAGGTCTTGACAGACAGACAGACAGACAGACAGACAGACGGACAACAAAGTGATCCTATAAGTGGTTCCGTTTTTACCTTTTGAGGTACGGAACCCTAAAAATGAGTCCGTAACCACTGAGTTCCCTCGACCTTATTTATATTCGTCAGTCATGTGTAGCATTGACAAGAACAAGATAATTTCTTCCATTGTAGATAATTATATAGTCCCCGCCAGCGTGATCTTTCTTCAAAATGGCGGCCCAAAAGTTCACGTTCCATGATGTCAGATGCGATCCAGTACCATAAAACATTAGATGACAGCACTTTAAATCGTGAAAATATAACTCGACCAAGTGAAATTGCTCGTTAGTTTCTTATTACACGTATGTTAATTTGAGTTGATTGAATTTGGGAGTATTTCTTGTTGGCTGAATTGTCGTTACGTATCTTGGTAGAAATTCTATGTTTACAAAAATTATAGCTTTTCGTGGCGGGGACTACAGTTACTAGTACCCTGTCCGGCACGGTGGGAGCAGTTGTCGTGCTATTGGATGTCGCGCTGACTATCGCGGGTTAGATTCCTGTGCAGAACACATATTTGTAGGGCTTACTTGTTGTTCCTGGTCTGACTGTTTGTGTATGTAAGTTCAAACGTTTGTTAAGTCTAAGGCACTCCCGATCCAGCAAAAATGTCTAGTGTGAATAAAGGGATAAAAATAACTCTCCAAGATTGATTAGAATTCTTCCTCAAACGTATACTTAAGACCATCTATAAGTATTTCGGCAACAGAAATAATTTCACGAGTATATTTATTGTGAAGTACAACTATTTAGATTAAAATCCTCGAACGGACTTATTATGTTAGGGAATTGTTGAAGAAAACTTTTGAACTTGTGGGAATTTCGCGTAGCCGTTAAATAAAGTTGAGAATTTCGATTATTCTCTCGGCTTGTGTTGTTTTTATTCTCCTTGCGTAATTAAAGTTTGTAGTACGAGAGTAGCTCAGTTATTAGCCTACGCTGAGGTACTATTGTAGAAAGGAACAATATAGCTTTATTAAGTTATGCTGTTAAGATACTTTTAACTCAAGGTGGAATATCCGTGGATTCTTCTTATGAAAAGACTAATTTGAACCATGCGCTATACTTTTTTCTATAGATTCATAAATGCTCATGCAGGTTTACGTAAAATATTATACTTTGGGCGAACGACCGTTGATTGGTCATCGGTGCTTATTGACATTTGCGTTTTTCAGATAAAGCTCTAGAGTTGCCATCCCAGAATCAAAGCTGAAATGTATCAAGTGCCTCTGATTACTACTCCTGCAGATCGACGCCAAACAGAGCAGCTGTTTTGGGTCATAGTTGGCCAATCAAACAGAAAAAAACACGCGATGTTCGAAAACAAGTCTTTGGGGAAGAGCGACGGCCGATAGAAGTGAAAACTAAAGTAACTTGTGAATTGGTCGTAGCACTGCTACGGGTTGTGCCCCGCGCACATCTAAGTGGTGCTACGCCGTAGCGGATCAGCTACGTGTGCTACGAAGCGTAAGGTGACGGTCACGCGAGTTCCATGATTTTTGTTTACCTAAAAAGTGCTCAACGCGACTAAAGAAGTTTTCGCTTATAAAAACAAATGATACGGTTAGGTTTACCATGGTGGTCCGTGTGTGGGTGACCACCCATGAATTTGCGGATTTTTTTTTTGTTTTTGTGCCTCGAAAAGCACGTTATACTCAGTCGTTAAGTGGGAAGTAATTCAAAAGTCGAACAACCAGTCATTCCAAGTATCGTATTACCCAGTTCTAACTAGGTTGTGTCGGTCAGATAGGCAGTCGCTCCATATAAAATTCAGGTGCATCCGGGTAGACTGGAAGCCGACCCCGACATAGTTTGGGAAGACAGATGATGACTGACTAATCTTACTCTTCATATTTTTATCCAAGATTTATGCCATATCTTCCAAAAATAAAACAAAATTAATTGACGTTTATATTTCGAATAAAGATTCATAAATCCGACATTAGAAAAATCACCGCTAAACGTAATTACATACTCACGATTAGTAATCTCAGCACAGACAACAAACTCAAATGGAACACGAACAGTACAAAAGACAATAAACTTTGTGATACAAGAAGAAAATCTCCAAAAGATTGGTTCGGCGTTTAATCGCTTATACTTAGTATTCCATACGACATTGGCGATATATTGTGACCGGTCCGCACCAATCACGCGTAAAACCAACTTATCCAATAACGCTACGCGGTCGTATTCTGGAACGCGATATTGAACGATCATCATCTGCCTAGCCTTTTTTGGGTTTAGCTTCCAGTCTCACCGGATGAGGCTGAATACCAGTATTTTACATGGGGCGACTGCCTATCTGACCTCCGCCACCCAGTTAGTACTGGGTACTACGATACGCCTTGATAATACTAGTTGTCAGACTTTTTGGGCTACTGACTACCTGTTACGACAGTCCAAGATCTATAAATGACAGCCGGGACCAAAACGTGCTTGCCGAGGCACGGAGGAAACTCGGTGGTCACCCATCCTAGGCAAGATAGACCCGAGCGACTGTTATTATTTTGCCACGAGCTTTTTCGGTAATCGAACGATATTATTCATTAATAATTTACCCTTCTTAATTACTTTACCTTTCGTAAGTGCGCATTGTAACATTCGAGGTTTATGCCTCAGTAACGCCGAGGTGGGGGTAATTATATATGTATTTTGTACGAGTTGTAATTGCGCACGTGCTTTTGATATTAGTTATGTAAGTCGATCCTGTAAGTAAGCTTCAACCTGTATGTTAATTGCTGGGTATTGTATTGCCAAGGGGTAACGCGTAAACCAGAAACTGGGTTGAAGAGGTCAGTGAGACAGTCGCTCCATGCCATGTCAGATTCTAGTATGGTGCCGCATTCGGTAAGACTAGAAACCGATCACCACAAAGTTAAGAACACGCTAGGGAGATGAAGTTGATGATGCAAATATTGAGGTGCCCAGGGCGCATGCCATCGAATTAACTAGTTATTCATATGGTTTTTTACTGAGGCATTAGTTGTTTTACATTCTAGGGATTCAAAATAGACCTGTGCTCATTCCTCATTTCCTGTATTGAATTGTGCCTGTGTACCCTTTGTGACACTGATTTCATCATCATTTCAGCTGAAAGCTTTCCACTGCTGGACATAGGCCTCCCCCAAGTGTCGCCACATTGACCGGTCCCGTGCAACTCGCATCCAGCGGATTCCCGCAACCTTCACCGGGTCAACGGTCCACCTAGTTGGAGGTCTTCCAACGCATCCATCGTCTTCTGATCTTAGACACATGACACTGATTTACTTAACATCCATTTCTGTAAAACTGAAAGGCTTGTTGCTTGCAGTAGAAAGTACGAAAAAGACTTAAAGGCTTCGTTTAGGGACCGACTACTCACCATAGTTTCTCGAAAACTCTTTCACAAGAAGGTTTACTGCTAATAAAATCTAAATCTACTGGACTGGAAACTTCCTTTCTTTAAGCAAAAACCTTTAACTTTTAAAGCTGGAAAAATCTCATTGTTACTCTCAAACCGATTGCTTTTAAAAGCGATAATAACGTCGCTTTCCAATTTCCTTAGTCAGCGTAAAAATAAAATGAATTTTCACACTACAAAAATTAAATAAGTAGAGGTTTTTTGGAAATGTTTGCAGAAATACTGTTAGAGAGTCTAAAACAATACTTATAATTGTCTCTAACGGGATATCACGGAGCTCAAAAATAATGAACAATACGGAAGATATCCCGTAAGTTGACAGTGATAGTATAAGTTTAGAAGGAAGAATAATTCCTGCAACGCAGTAAGCAAGGCTGTATCATAAACATCAGCTAAAGAACTTCCAGTTCTGGATGACGCGACGTGGAGTGCGTTCTCCAAAGCTTCGCCACACAACAACTTATAAGAAGCATCAGTGTGCTAATTAATTAATATAATTTAAAAATGTATGTCAGCCTTTACTAGGTCACGTGGTCTCCACCTTTTAACTACACTACCCGTCCTTAGAGCAGCTAAAAGTTTGGTATTTGCTATAGTGTCGGTAGAGTTGTTCGACATAGTCAGCTAATGTGGGCCAGCATCGGCATTTTTTTGTTTTCAGGATTTTCTATGTTGCCTGTCATTTATAGTGACATACTCGTAGTTGTGTCGGCTGACATTCGTTCGACTTCTAACCTATACAAAGCTTACCTCCTTTTATATACAGGGTGTAAACCACCTTATCACAAAGCCGTTAACTAAGCATTCTGTACATCAAACTAAGTAACTTTACGCAAAAATTATTGCTGGGAAACAACTTTGTTTTTTGAGGTTATAAATCATGTTTTGTGGTAGAACTCAATGTAACGCACTTAAAACATTGTGCTGATAGGTGGATTGAATAGTAGGTCGTGGAAGTGTTTAAAGTCAAAATCTTACAATAAAAACTTGTATTAAAAAAAACACGTCAAAAAGCTGTAATTTTGATCCCCCATATCTCCGTAACTAGAAGGTTCCCAGGTATGGTGTAGAACAAAAAAATGATCGCAATGATGGGGAGAACAAGTACCTTTCGGCTTCGTGAAGAGGTGTTTTACACCCTTTATAAGGAGTGACAGCCGAGTGGTGTACCTATAGATGGGACTGTCAAGCCAAACCCAAGTCTGGTCTCAAGTTCGAACCCAAAACACGCACCAGCGTATTGTACAATTATCACTAGCTTCGTTGAAGGAAAACATCGTGAGGAAACCAGCATGCTGTGAGATATTTCTCGACGGCATGTAAAGTCAAGTCAGAGGCCCCTTGGGCGGCATGATAACTCTCACACCGGGTTAGGCACCAACCACACGATAAATAGGAAAGTCCATTTATTCTTCAATCGATGTCTTTGCCATTCGACCTTCCATAATAAGACTGTGTAAGACGAACAATTCCTATTCACAACACGTACCGTTCTCGATGGAAACCATATCTTGCGTTATTAATATCAGAAGGTTTTATTTTTTCATTAAATCCGTACTCCCTTTATTTATTCTTCTTATGTATGTTAGAGGCAAGGTTCCTATGGTAAGTAATTGGTAATGAATAAAGGAAGAATTGGGTGTTTGGATGCCTTAGTTATATCAAACCTGTGTTAGTGTTGGCGAATTTTTATACGTATTTGTATTCTTGTATCTATCTTTGACAGTCGTTATTTGGGGGTATGAAGAATCCGGTGTAAAGTTCTTCATCCCCCGTAGAAAAGGGAGGATCCTCCGACCAGACGTTACGTTAGACGATATTATGTCTGGTGGGCTACTAGGCACTTGTTTTCCCCATCATTGCGAGCATTTTTTTGTTCTACACCATACCTGGGAACCTTCTAGTTACGGATATATTTAGGGTCAAAGTTCCAACTTTTCGACAAGTTTTACCTAAATACAAGTTTTAAATGTAAGATTTTTACTTTAAACACCTCTACGACCCCCGTATTATTCAACTCATCCATTAGCACAATGTTTTCAAGTGCGTTACATTGAGTTTTACCACAAAATACGATTTTTCTCCTCAAAAAAAAAAGTTGTTTCCCAGTAATAATTTTTGCGTAAAGTTACTTAGTTTGATGTACAGAATGCTTGATTGACGGCTTCGTGATGAGGTGGTTTACACCCTATATAGGTACTCTTATGTTGCGGATAATGTTACTTGCGCGATATATAATTTTGACGTATTTAAATTCGATTGATAGTTCATCGCCTTTGTCATAGATGTTGCTTCTGTTCTTTTTGTTTAATATAGCTGAAGTACTTTTTTTGTAGTGCCGCTAAAGGTACAGGTAGTCAGTGGCCCAAAAACTCTCTTCCATCGGGGTCGAGTCTTACAAAGGGGTATCGTATTATGCAGTACTAACTAGATTGTGGAGGTCAGATAGGCAGTGACGCACTTTAAATTGAGGAAATCATATTTTCTGAGTGAAATTATTCCAAAATTGCGCTCTTAATAACGAATAATAGAACTCTCATTTTTGAATTGTTTAAACAAACCTTATTAAGGTCCAACCGGAAAGCATGTTAGCCCCGTTGGTACCGGCTGACATTTGTAGATCTTTTACAGTCGTTACAGGTAGTCAGTTTCCCAAAAAGTCGACAACGAGTCTTACCAAGGGGCATCGTATTACCCAGTACTAAGCTGGGATGTGGAGGTCAGATAGGCAGTCGCTCCATGTAAAATACAGGTATTCAGCTGCATTCTGTTACACTGGAAGCCGACCCCAATATAGTAGGGAAAAGGCTAGGCAGATGATGATGATTCCCGTATCTAAATCGTTAATCTTTCTTCATCTTGTGTCTTACCGTCATACATACATACCGTCGAGAAATATCTCTCAAGCATGCTGGTTTTCTCACGATGTTTTCCTGCACTGTAGCAAGCGATAATTATACAATACGCACATGAATCTGGAAAATCAGGGGTGCGTGCCAGCGATATTTATTATTGTTAACCTAAGGGTTAATAATAATAAATATCGCTGGAAATTACACACAGCGCCATCTAGTGCCACACTAAGCAAGGCTTGTGTCGTGGTCACTGTCCATACAATTAATATACTACGTATACTTTTTTTTGTAAATTCATACTTATTATAGATATAAACATCCATGACTCTGAAACAAATGTCGTCACACAAACATTTGCTCCTACCGGGATTCGAACCCAGGACCCTAAGAACGTAAGGCTAGGCCTAGGTTTTGGCAGTCCTACGGTTTCACCACTAGACCACAAGTCATGAATCAACATTTCTACAGAACTGTTGATTCATGACTTGTGATTTTCCTCTGTTTTTTTATGTAGGGATGGATCCCTATATAAGAATCCAGATACGTCGCATTTCTACATAAAAAGCATCGAGATTCAATTCCGACATAAAAGAAATTTTCTCTGCGTTTTAGATTTTTTTCCGTGTTCATTGAGTCATTAAAATCGTTCGCAATAAGAGTGTCCTTTTGAGGGAAAAATATGAAAGAAACGCCTAAAGAAATATTGCTAAAATAAATTGTTTTGGCAACTTTTATGTTCATTTCCAATATTTCGCCAACCACTGTTGAAAATGCGAAAATAAAATTAAAACGTGATTAACTGAAAATGATCCATGGCTTAGCTTATTTTAGGTAAAGAATCTATAAATATTTTAACTGAAGTATTTAAGGGGCCACTTTCACCTCCTATAATTAATTGTCCGTTAAATTATTTGGCAGGTGAGTTGTGACTATTTATTCATCGTGAAACAAGCCCTAAGAGTAGTGAGTAGTAGGTATCTCCCAAATAATTAGCTTTGTTTTAAAAAACTATTAGCCCTATGTAAGTGCCGATCGGCAAAGATGACGAATTTCCATACGAGATTCCATAATTTTGGGGGATTAATTTTAAAATACTATTTTTAGTGGTCATCTTCAATTAACTCTTGAGAAGAAAATTATATATTTCTTAGACCCGAGGGAACAATAAAGGGTGTAAAACACCTCTTTACGAAGCCGAAAGGCACTTGTTTACCCCATCATTGCGATCATTTTTTTTGGTTCTACACCATACCTGGGAACCTTCTAGTTACGGAGATATGGGGGGTCAAAGTTACAACTTTTTGACAAGTTTTTTTCTAAATACAAGTTTTTTTTGTAAGATTTTTACACCTCCACGACCCCCGTACTATTTAATTCAATCCATCCATCAGCACAATGTTTTAAGTGCGTTACATTGAGTTCTACCACAAAACATGATGTTTAACCTCAAAAAAAAAAGTTGTTTCCCAGCAATTTTTTTTGCGTAAACTTACTTAGTTTGATGTACAGAATGCTTGGTTAACGGCTTTGTGATGAGGTGGTTTACACCCTGTATGTTGCTTACCAGGAATTTAAGCTTTATTTTAGGTAGATCTTGCATTTCAGTTCTGTAACTTTATTTCAAAAGTAGCTTTTAACTCAAAACATACGAGTTAAAACGTGATAATTTTACCATCAGAATAAATAACGATTTGTTATAAATATAGGTATAGGAACCAAACATAACTGACCAATTTTTGCCGCCCAAAAATATAGCAGAGGTTAATTGACCTGTCAAATGGGTGCTGACCACTAGGGAGGGGATTAGTCTCCGTAAATAGAAGTGTGGTACCTTTTTCTGCTCTTTGTAGGGTAGTTGGGAACCGCCTCATTGGTTTGTCACTTTTCTGTTTCATGTTGATGGGTTTTTCTGCTTCATTTGATGGTCATTGGTCACTTTGGTGAGTCGAAAGGACTTTTAGCTTTGGAAAATGGAGGTAAGGTATTTTCGGTTTTGGGTGTTACCGGCCCATATTTTGAAGTGGTGTTTGTGAAGCTGTTAAATACCTGTTAACCTTTTTGTAACTGATAATATGGTAGCAAAGATAAGGTTACGTTTTTAATGAATGTAATAAAAAATCGTTTTCGTTTGTCTGTGACTACTGTTAGGCTAACCCCCGAATACTAAAACGTCACTCAAAATTTAAGGGCTGCTTGACATTTGAGTAAGTAGCTCGTAAACTTTTTAATTTTGTACGGTCAATGTCACTTTTGAGGATTTGTAATGTATGTCAGCATAACATTGTTAACTCTCGAAAGATTGTCAAACGAACATACTGCTTACAATATGACGCATTATTTTTCAGTAGATTATAATCTAACGAGGTGCAACCGTAATATTAACGCGCGAGTTGACTTCCATCGTTAACTCGCACGGTGTGGAGGAGGGGGAGGGAAGGAGGAGTCCTTCTTGCCCCATGGTACACTCTCATGAAAAGATATTGTACCATTCCTGAGAAGTACTGATTAATATACCTAACCTCAAAACACTTTATATTCCATAAAAGGCGTAGTGGACGGAGCCCCGCTACGAGAGGCCCCTATTTCTGTCAACAAGGTTTAAAGGAACCTAACTAACCTAACGTGGGGATGCCCCAAGTCCCGATTATGGGGGCAGAGATACTTCCGTCGCATACATTTCACAATATTACGGTTTCACTTCGATAGATTACAATCTACCTAAAAATAACAGCATGTTCAGTTGTCAATATTTAAAAAATTGTTTGACAATTTTACGGTGACATTATATAAATGCTTATTGAATTTTGAGTGACGTTTGGCCGTAAGTATAACATTTAAAATTACCAATACTTTCAGAACCCCATGTGCAGTGATATGTTAGTGATATGATTTTCGCACTGCTGAGTTATAGGACTCAAGACACGCATCACTGATTTTTCAAATGCATGTGCATATTGTATAATTATCACTTGCTTCGGTGAAGAAACATATCGGAAGGAAATCAGCCAGTCTGAGAGATATTACACGGAAAGCCAAATCAGAAGGCCTAACCACACGATAAGAAAGCGAGAACCCGGTTGCACCTAAATCACGTTCTGCCCAGCCTTTTCCCAAAGATGTTGGGGTCGGCTTCTAGTCTAACCAGATGCAGCTGAATACCTGTATTTTGCATGGAGCGACTGCCTATCTGACCTCCACAACCTAGTTAGTACTGGGTATTACGATACCCCTTGGTAAGACTGGTTGTCGACTTTTTGGGCCACTGACTACCTGTAACGACTGTCAAAGATCTACAAATGTCAGCCGGTACCAACGGGGTTAACATGCTTTCCGGTTGCACCTTAATAAGGTTTATTTAAAACAATTCCAAAATACGAGTTTTATTATTCGTTTTCAAGAGCGCAATTTTGGAACAATTTCAGTCAGAAAATATGACTCCCTTAACTTAAACTTAATGTAAAACCTCTCCGCCACCACAAAGAACAATTACTTTCATCACAAGCCGATATTATAATAACATTTACGTACCTACCAAAATCTACTTTACCTTACTTACTAATTACAACAAAATTTAATATTTAAATAATTTCGCCTGCCACGTCACGCGGTACGGGGTAACCTATAACTAATCTAAGTTTAACAAAGCTCTGTAATTAAAACTTTGGTTTTAGATGAGAACAATCGGTCGCCCGCGGCAGTCGTTCCAGTGATTATTCTCTTGAAATGGTAATGAAGTAAGCACTTAGAACGTTTTGTGAGACAAGTCGAAAATTGTGATTTAAAAAGCCAAGTTACTTAAGTCATGAGACGAGTCTAGAAATAGCCTCTAAGCAAAAATGTTATCTTGACTACATTTTTAACCCCCGACGCAAAAACGACGGGGTGTTATAAGTTTGACGTGTCTGTATATTATTGAAAGGTGAATTAGTCGGGAGTGTTTGACTATGTATGATAAAAATCAGTTCAAGATGGCCGCCGGCACAAAATGACGGATTACATATTTATTCAACAACTCCCTCAACATGGGTATCAAATGAAAGGGCTTGACTATTAAAATACTATACGGCGTATAGTATGAATAATAAGATTTAGTATATAATAGCGTATAGTATACCTAATTTCAAATCCGAGATGGCCGCCACCACAAAATGGTGTATATTGATTTTTTTTACAACTCCTTCAATATGGGTATCAAATGAAAGGGCTTGACTAGTAGAATTATGTACACGGTATTCAAAGGGAATGAGAAATATTATATTTTTATATTACACACACACACAGCATACGGCATTTCGTTACGTGACGATTCTACTAAATCGCACTACTCGTAAGCCGCGTTAAGGAACTCCGGTTCAAAAAAACTTCTTCTACTTCGTTGGTCTAGTGGTCACAAGTAACACATATTTGTGCCGTTGGCGCTTGCTTGTCACAATTATGTGACAATGGCGTTCAAAAGGAAAAATAAAGACATTTTTGTTGGTTCATGCCGATCAAATTCATGCTGAGCTATTGCCGCTTTAAAACTTATCTTGCCCACAACGTCACCCAACTGAAAATCGCTCGAGAAAGATTTATCTGCCGGCCGTCCGATTTCCGACCGGTATTTCGATCATAACTTCATTTGTCTATCCGGTTCTGACGCTGCGATCTGGCGACAATACGGTTGCCTACGGTTTCCTTCACCGTTTTATGGAATGATTTACTACTATATAAGATTTGGCTTGTTGTGGGTCGGTGGGTACTTAAATGGACATAATCTCAATATAAGTGTAAAAAATCTCTCTGGAACTCTCCCACCGATTGGTCGACACTTCGTGTTTGCGTTCACGGCCCTATCTTTGGCCAAAGAATTAGTATTGCCATTCAACGTGGCAATGCTGCCAGTCTTCTGGGCACGTTTTCGGATGACAGCAATGCGGAGGAGTTCTATTTAGTACGTAGTATATGTATTTAAATTTTAGACACTGTTTTGTACCCTATCACTATGTTTTCCTATTTAACTCAAAGGTTGACTGGTAGAGAATGCCTTGTGGCATTGAGTCCGCCTATGTACCACTATTGTACATGAAGTTGAAATAAATAAATATTAAACTTACGTCTTATGCTCGTAGGCGTTAGCAAAAACTACAGAGCCATACAAAATCCTTTCCTCTCGTCCACGTTCACAAGATTGTGTGGACACACACGCCAGTCGCTACTTAACTACGCACCTTACAGACAGACAAAATGTTTTGCGATTATTTTAATTTTAACTTTTATCCCTTCGTACTTTATGGGTGTAAAAACCCTCTTAACGAAGCCGAAAACTCTTAAACTCTTATCCCGTCATTGCGATTTTTTTTTTGTTCTACACCATACGTTCTACGTGCTGAGACAGTTGCAGGGCTTCACAAACCTTACCACGCTCAGGGTGCTGTATGACGCTTTGGTAAGGAGTCACTTGGAACACATTGCGGTAGTTTGGGCTCCTCATGAAGCGAAGTACAAGGTCATGCTGGAGCGAGTGCAGAATAAATATAAAAGACATTTGTATTTCAAACTTTATGGGGTTTACCAATGAATTTTGCCCGCTGACGTATCCTACGCTGTTTGTACTGGTTATGGTAGGGTACAACGAACTCAGAGTGCGCAGGGAATATGCACTCGCGGCGTATGCGCTAAAGGTCCTGCGGGGAGTAGCGCATATCCCGGGTGTGCTGCGTCACCTGAAACTGTGCGTGCTAGACCAGTTCGTGTGGAGGCGGCGGCGACCGCCACTGCTGGCCGTGCCTGCTGCCAGAACCAAACTGCTGTCAAAAACACCCCTCACCCGTACAATACGTGTACTGAACGAAGTGCATGGTTTGCAAACGACTATTGTATTGGAGTCATCCTGTAAGTTATGTTGTGTGTAAGTTTAATAAATAAATAAATACCTGGGAACCTACCAGATACGGAGATATTGGGAGTCAAAGTTCCAACTTTTTTACAGTTTGTTTTTAAATACAAGTATTTGATTTAAGATGTTTACTTTATACACCTCCACGACTCTCGTATTGTTCAATTCATCCATAAGCACAATGTTATAAGTGAGTCAATTTCAACAACTCGATTTTTTACCTAATTTCCATGGACATTTTCTTTTTCAGGTTTTTCAAAAAACTTTAATTATAAAGCGCAACATATCCACATTATATATACATTTTCTAAATGGGGATTACATAATTAAATTACTTAGAGAGTTATTTGGGTCACCGAAATTGGTGTGCCACAGAAATTTTATTATTGCCACCGAAATTGTATTGGTGACACAGAAATTCTGCGTGTGCACTGAAATTGTGAATTACTAAAAGAAATACAACGTGGTGTACTATTGCTTAAATCAGTCTTACAAAATTAGCAATCAAGGAACTGATTATGTTTTTTACTCCAATGATGAGGTAAAATTTACTTGAAACTTATACTAACAACCTAGGTAGGGGCGAGCCTCAGCTACCTACCGGGTCACATGTGACGGATAGTGAACTATCCTGTAGTATGAAGGCTAGCTGCGAATAAAAGGAAACCGATATATGCAGTTCCGGACCGAGCTGGTAGTTACCACTCTAGAAAAGGCACGGAAGTCCCGATGACGACCCTACGACATGGCGAGTAAACACTAGGTAACCACAAGGCTGAGGCCTTCGCGGTAGTAGAACATATGGTGTTTACCTGGTATCGGAGGAGTTGGCTTCAAAATTAACAAAACCATGAAACAGTATGTGGTTGAAGTTAACAGCATTTCGGATCGCCTTGCTTATGTGGTTGAAGAACACTACGAACACTAAGACTCAGCAAAATATATAAAATCAAAATTTACAGGCATTTGCCCCAACATCAGGCTACCAGGACCAAATTGTAGAAGAGATCTACGAAGAACTACGAGCTCTGAAAAAAAAATTAAGATCCAACATACCGTAATAATGGCCGATTTCAACGCGTGAGTTGGTAACAAGGAGAACAGAGGAGAAACTGGCATAGACAACTAGCAAGAAATGCTGGAGGACAAATGTTCCTCAATTTTCTACAAGCTAACTCACTATATGCTATGAACACCTTTAAAAAACACGAGCAGCCTAGCGATCATCGATTGGTTAGAGCAGACATATAATATGTAAAACTACGAACATCGCGAAGGAATCTTGTTGTGAGGAAACATCTTCCAACCGATACCAAACTCAAGATACTGTAAGCTAATGAAGATCTATTTAAGAATGCTGTCGATGTAAAACTCATCTGCGAACGATTAACCACCATGACCATAGATGAGATTAACAATAAACTAACAACAGCATTAACTCAAGTCCTTAAGGAAATCACCCCAAGTGTCCTACCAAATAGACCGACTAAATTAACACCAGGTACTATAAAGATGATGGACCAAATAGGGTCACTATGCAGTGAGGGAAACGTGGATAGTCAGGAATACATAAGTACATCCGTAAACAGACTTGGAACGACTTGACTGACTATAACACCAATCTCATACAGGAAGCGTTAGAGAAGAACAGCAGCCGAAGTGTTCTTAAATTGAAGCTGAAAGAGGGCAGGAAACAGATCTTCAAGCTTCTCAACGGAAATAAGTCACAAATAAAAAGGCTACTTGCCTAAGAGTCCTATGAAACTCTTTATAAGAGATGAGCAGCACCAAGCCAGACAATAGCAACTCTAGGGCAACCCCGATTACTAATCCAGAATGTAGGTTCCGAAGAAATTCCCGATGTCATTTCAAATGAAGTAATACAACAACTTAAAAATTGGAGAGCACCAGGGCAAGACGGCATGTTACCAGATATGATTAAAATCAACGGAAGGGTCGTCAGCAATGTGCTCGCAGTATTATTCACAAAATTTTCATCGTGGAATCTAAAGTACCTGCATCATGGCACAACGCAATAATCACCCTGATCCACAAAAAAGGGGACATCGAGAAGCTGCCACAACAGACCCATTAGCCTGTTGTCACATATTTATAAGATCTTCTCGAGAGTTATAGTTAACAGACTCGCCAGGAGGCTAGAATTTTTCCAACCAAGAGAACAGGCAGGATTTCGCTCAAGCTTCAGTACCAATGACCACCTACAAACACTTAAAACAGTCATAGAGAAATGTAACGAGTACAGGAATGACCACTTCGACTACGAGAAGGATTTGACTCGATAGAGTGGTGGTTCATATAAAGAGCCATAGCCAGATGCCGCATCGATGAAAGGTACATGCAAATTCTCCATCACCGCCATCAAAACGCTACTGTCTGTGTCTCCTTGCACGAGAAAATCGGGAAATTCCATGTACAGAGGGGTGTCAGGCAAGGAGACACAATCATCATCATCAACCTAGCCTTTTCCCAACTATGTTGGGGTCGGCTTCCAGTCTAACCGAATGCAGCTGAATACCAATATTTTTCATGGAGCGCCTGCAAGGAGACTCAATATCACCAAAATTATTTACCCTGGCACTAGAATACATATTCCAGCAGATGCAGTGAACTGGGAAAGGGCTGATGATAGATGGAGAGAGACTGACAAATCTGAAGTTCTGTCAAAGTAATTTCGGCATAACAAATATTGATTATTTTCAAAAATCTTCTTTAACATTAATACAATAATTGATTGGTACAATTTCTGTGAAGTCGTGTAATTTCCGTGGGCACCCAGATGCCACGGAAACCACAGAAATTGGCCCACAGAAATTGGAAACGTGGCTATTTTTTCAGAATTACAAGAAACTACCAAGGCTATGACTATTGTTTTCTATAATCTTAAATGTGTACCAAAGGCTGCATAGCATGCTTAAAAGTGATACCTTTATTTCTTGGAAAAATCCTTTTAAAACTTGATCACCGAAATTGCAAAATTTTGTTCCGAGTGAACCGAAATCACTTTCTTAAATTTTTGGCGGGTAGACGTGGCAATATGGTGCACTACCATTCTAACTGTGTGTAAGTGCACGACTGTCTCTTGCCGGGCAGGAATTTATTGTTCGTTTAAACTCATTGGTGGAAGCTCAGGACTGTGAAACAAAATGACCATAGAAATTAGTAATTTCGCACGGACAAAACTACCGTTGACATTTACTCATAAACTATTAGTCTTAACATTCAAAAATAATTAGTTTCCTGTTGGGCAATTATTACTTAGCACAAACAAAATACTTTTTCCTACATATGTTGGAGATTATCTTCATGAGAGGTAAATGCTGTGTATGAAAGTGATTGTGGACAGGACACAGAAATTGATAATTCGTCATTTAGCGATGTTTTTCTTAGAAAGTAATAGTCTTACAAATATAATTTAAGTGGCTTCATTTAGATTCACGTTACTTTAATTCTGAAAAAAATAATCGTTGCATTATCTGTAAAGCAGCACTGCGTTTTCAGCCTAGACGCGTAAATTTTCCGCCTGAGAAATTCACTCAAGTGCGTAACATTGAATTCTACCACAAAATATGAGTTACCAACCCAAAACAAAAAGTCGTTTCCCAGCAGCAATAATTTTTGCGTCAGAATGGTTAATTGACGGCTTCGTGATGAGACTGTTTACACTCTGTATAAGCCGAAGATAGTTTGTTATTTTTAGTTAGCCTATTTGCGTGTACCACTGCTGGCCAAAAACCTTTCTCCTTCCAAACTTCTGTATCCTGTGCAATATCTGGCAATATTCGCATCACAAACGTGATCAGATCCTCACACCACCTTTGCCTCGTAGATTTATCATCATGATTTTAAAATCAATTCATTGAGCCAAACTTGACCCAGCACAGTGCACAAGTACAAATAAAAGAAAATAAAAACAGAATAAACCATAACAAAACGATTCACGTTCTCCGTTCTTTTCAATGATTCTTTCAGAAATTACTTGAACGAGGAAAAAGGAATGTTTTCCTTTATTTTCCGGCAGATGTTTGTAAATAGGTAGTCGAATCTTGTTATGATAACAATGTGATCTTTATTTCACCTTAATTACTTAGCACACGAAAAGGAAATGAAGAAAGAATAGTACATTTTGATACAAGTGGAGAAAGTTTATTATTGTAGTTTAAGGCGGTATTAACACACGAGCCGTAAGGCGAGGGTGTTTTTGAGCCGAGAACTGCAATAACAAATGTCTACGTGTATCAAACGACGTTTTTCAATACACTTTTGAAGAAAAAAAAAATAATGTAAAATATTTGTGTCATGAATGTCACGAGACTATGATTTCAATTTTTTTTTTTCCGCGCTTTGCTTTCGCCAGGTTCAAGAAGAGGCAAAGGTATGAAGCCGTTATACAGCCTAATATAAAAAATAAATTTTATTTTTGTTTTAATTTAGGACACAAATAAATGTTAATTTGTTTATAAAAGTAAATATTAGATAAAAATAATCATGTTTATTTACGATATTGAATTTATAAACACAATTTGAATATTCAAAAAATGTTAAGAAAGACGTAGATCGCTTTTCCGAAATTATAAAAAAAAACATTCACCTCTGAGTCTATAGTCAGAGGTGAATGTTTTTTTTTAAATTATGCTATGAACCAATTTGGACTAAGTATATGTATAGTTATCTGTGGCAATTTTTCTTTCTGCACATGTGTGGAAAAAAACATGAAAAATGCACGCGTGTGAAATACACTGCATTTTGAAACTAATCGTAGTGCGAAAAGAACCAGTTTTCGAGGAAGTGTATTGAAAACAGTATTTTCTGTTTTAGGAAGAAAATTCTGTGTGATTATGCTTAGATACGGTAGTTGGGTTCTACAGGAACTTACAGATGCCAGAAGCATAAAATATATCGTTTTGTTTAACAGCAATCAGGTCAGTGATCCCAGAAAGTGCCAATTTCAAAGAATTTAGAAAGAAAAAAAATGTTTATTTGACGTCAGCACACAAGCAAAATAATACGACTTCAACCTAATTGACATAAGATTTTCGGTAGCTTATGTAAATCTCACTAATTTTGACATTTTCTTCATCATTTTGTCCACCAGTCTGTAAAATTGACTGCTCTTTCGTCTGTTTCCCGATCACTCTAATTTGAATCCCTTCAAAGTTCGTTTAGAGATTGAGAGACGCGAAACGCTAGGCCGCATCATCGCCTTACATCAGGCAAGTTGAAGTAAAACGAAACCTCAGTTTAAAAAAAACTTACGGCCGATAAAATGTCATTTTATCGAGGCCTTGCCTCACACTATGAATTTCTCCTGTCTCGTGGGTGCGTTTACAAATATTTAATCTGACATACGTAGAATAGTATTGTTACATCGGACCTACTAGAACATTCGAGAAAGCACGTGATTACAGTATGTGGACGTTGGAATTTCTAGTGTTTTCCATTATTATTACTTTTAAAGTTAGGTAGGTACAAATTCGCGACCTATTTATAAAAAGCCATTAGAATTTCGACCGTGCGCCTAGGTCATACGGTTCATATTTGTTTGTTTTGTATAAGATAGGTAGGGTAAATAAAAGTAGTAGGTATAGCTTATACCTACTACTTTTATTTACCCTACCTATCTACCTACTATTCTTTTGTTAGTGTTTTTTATGACCCTCTAGTATATTCGTGGCTATTCTGGTGTGTCTGTTGGCGAGTATAAATACACCGCTCAGGCCCGCGACCGTCAGTCTTGTTTTGGCTACACAATGAAGCGATTCGAAGTGAACTTGAAGTGCGATATCTAAGCGAATAGTGAACTGTAGTGTATTTGTGATTAAGTTTAAATTCTTTTGTGATTAAAAAAGTTATTGTGTTGTTTAATCGGTACTAAATAATTTATCTCTTATCCAGCTCGTAACAGTATGTAAAAGGTTTAAGGACGCGTTCGCAAAATTGATAGGTACAGAATCGAACTACTACATTGACACGGCTCATACACACAAGTGTAGTGCACGACTACTATTCTCGCTACCGAGAAAAGTAAACTTGTGTGTATTGACTCGTGTCAATGTAGTGGTTCGATTGATTCAAGTGAACTTATTTTGATACTTAGAAAGATTCATTTTTTTACGTATTTATTTGGAATAAAATTATGGCACCAACATAAATATTTACGTTTTATATTTTTACGTTTTACCTCGGACTTGATGGAACGACCTGAAGGTGTACTTCGGTGACTGCTACTGGAACTCCTCGACGTGTTGGACTAGGTGAGCCGAGTTTGGGCTTGTTTTGTTAGTTATGATGAGACCTTACCTCCGGACTTGATGGAGCGACCTGAAGGTGTACTTCGGGAACTGCTACTGGAACTCCTAGACGTGTTGGACTAGGTGAGCCGAGTTTGGGCTTGTTTTGTTAGTTATGATGAGACCTTACCTCCGCACTTGATGGAGCGACCTGAAGGTGTACTTCGGGAACTGCTACTGGAACTCCTAGACGTGTTGGACTAGGTGAGCTGAGTTTGGGCTTGTTTTGTTAGTTATGATGAGACCTTACCTCCGGACTTGATGGAGCGACCTGAAGGTGTACTTCGGGAACTGCTACTGGAACTCCTAGACGTGTTGGACTAGGTGAGCCGAGTTTGGGCTTGTTTTGTTAGTTATGATGAGACCTTACCTCCGCACTTGATGGAGCGACCTGAAGGTGTACTTCGGGAACTGCTACTGGAACTCCTAGACGTGTTGGACTAGGTGAGCCGAGTTTGGAATTGTTTTGTTAGTTATGATGAGACCTTACCTCCAGACTTGATGGAGCGACCTGAAGGTGTACTTCGGTGACTGCTACTGGAACTCCTAGACGTGTTGGACTAGATGAGCCGAGTTTGGGCTTGTTTTGTTAGTTATGATGAGACCTTACCTCCGGCCTTGATGGAGCGACCTGAAGGTGTACTTCGGTGACTGCTACTGGAACTCCTAGACGTGTTGGACTAGATGAGCCGAGTTTGGGCTTGTTTTGTTAGTTATGATGAGACCTTACCTCCGGACTTGATGGAGCGACCTGAAGGTGTACTTTGGGAACTGCTACTGGAACTCCTCGACGTTTGGACTAGGTGAGCCGAGTTTGGACTTGTTTTGTTAGTTATGATGTGAACTTACCTCCGGACTAGATGGAGCGATCTGAAGGTGTACTTCGGGGACTGCTACTGGAACTCCTCGACATGTTGGGACTAGGTGAGCCGAGTTTGGGTTCGTTTTGTTAGTTATGATGAGACTTTACCTCCGGACTTGATGTATCGACCTGAAGGTGTACTTCGGGGACTGCTACTGGAACTCCTCGACATGTTGGGACTAGGTGAGCCGAGTTTGGGTTAGTTTTGTTAGTTATGATGAGACCTTACCTCCGGACTTGATGGAGCGACCTGAAGGTGTACTTCGGGAACTGCTACTGGAACTCCTCGACGTTTGGACTAGGTGAGCCGAGTTTGGACTTGTTTTGTTAGTTATGCTCATGTAGTCCAATACGTCTAGGAGTTCCAGTAGCAGTCACCGAAGTACACCTTCAGGTCGCTCCATCAAGTCCGGAGGTAAGGTCTCATCATAACTAACAAAACAAGCCCCAACTCGGCTCATCTGGTCCAACACGTCGAGGAGTTCCAGTAGCAGTTCCCGAAGTACACCTTCAGGTCGCTCCATGAAATCCGGAGGTAAGGTCTCATCATAACTAACAAAACAAGCCCAAACTCGGCTCATCTAGTCCAACACGTCTAGGAGTTCCAGTAGCAGTCACCGAAGTACACCTTCAGGTCGCTCCATCAAGTCCGGAGGTAAGGTCTCATCATAACTAACAAAACAAGCCCAAACTCGGCTCATCTAGTCCAACACGTCTAGGAGTTCCAGTAGCAGTCACCGAAGTACACCTTCAGGTCGCTCCATCAAGTCCGGAGGTAAGGTCTCATCATAACTAACAAAACAAGCCCAAACTCGGCTCATCTGGTCCAACACGTCTAGGAGTTCCAGTAGCAGTTCCCGAAGTACACCTTCAGGTCACTCCATGAAATCCGGAGGTAAGGTCTCATCATAACTAACAAAACAAGCCCAAACTCGGCTCATCTAGTCCAACACGTCTAGGAGTTCCAGTAGCAGTCACCGAAGTACACCTTCAGGTCGCTCCATCAAGTCCGGAGGTAAGGTCTCATCATAACTAACAAAACAAGCCCAAACTCGGCTCATCTAGTCCAACACGTCTAGGAGTTCCAGTAGCAGTCACCGAAGTACACCTTCAGGTCGCTCCATCAAGTCCGGAGGTAAGGTCTCATCATAACTAACAAAACAAGCTCAAACTCGGCTCATCTAGTCCAACACGTCTAGGAGTTCCAGTAGCAGTCACCGAAGTACACCTTCAGGTCGCTCCATCAAGTCCGGAGGTAAGGTCTCATCATAACTAACAAAACAAGCCCAAACTCGGCTCATCTAGTCCAACACGTCTAGGAGTTCCAGTAGCAGTCACCGAAGTACACCTTCAGGTCGCTCCATCAAGTCCGGAGGTAAGGTCTCATCATAACTAACAAAACAAGCCCAAACTCGGCTCATCTGGTCCAACACGTCTAGGAGTTCCAGTAGCAGTTCCCGAAGTACACCTTCAGGTCACTCTATGAAATCCGGAGGTAAGGTCTCATCATAACTAACAAAACAAGCCCAAACTCGGCTCATCTAGTCCAACACGTCTAGGAGTTCCAGTAGCAGTCACCGAAGTACACCTTCAGGTCGCTCCATCAAGTCCGGAGGTAAGGTCTCATCATAACTAACAAAACAAGCCCAAACTCGGCTCATCTGGTCCAACACGTCTAGGAGTTCCAGTAGCAGTTCCCGAAGTATACCTTCAGGTCACTCTATGAAATCCGGAGGTAAGGTCTCATCATAACTAACAAAACAAGCCCAAACTCGGCTCATCTAGTCCAACACGTCTAGGAGTTCCAGTAGCAGTCACCGAAGTACACCTTCAGGTCGCTCCATCAAGTCCGGAGGTAAGGTCTCATCATAACTAACAAAACAAGCCCAAACTCGGCTCATCTAGTCCAACACGTCTAGGAGTTCCAGTAGCAGTCACCGAAGTACACCTTCAGGTCGCTCCATCAAGTCCGGAGGTAAGGTCTCATCATAACTAACAAAACAAGCCCAAACTCGGCTCATCTAGTCCAACACGTCTAGGAGTTCCAGTAGCAGTCACCGAAGTACACCTTCATCAGGTCGCTCCATCGAGTCCAGGACGATTAGGCATATAATTATAAACCCTACTTACATACTTTTTTATAGCAAAATGAAATAGAATGAAAATCTTACGAGTACCTTGTCAAGTATCAAATTCGGTTTGTCGAATATTTTGTGTTTTTACAGCGATCTTTTTCAACTCGAGCCGCTCTAAACAGGCGATACATGTCCACTCTCGACGGGGGCCGCGCTCGGACTAAAGTTTCATTCCAAGTGCTTGTGCAATAAATCAAGACGGGTATAGAAATAAAATAACCCTTAATGCAATCGATTAAGATTCATCCAGAATAGCAAAATATGTGAAAAAATAAGTTTCGGTTTTCATTTTTTCTGCGACTATTTAAAGCATTTAGATGAAAAAGAAAAACAAACATTTAACATTGAATATGTTAGCCTACATATAGTATTTTTAAAAGTAGTCAAATATGATAATAATAGCACAAAAAATGTACCTAAACTCAACCCGGTATCGTTAAATTTGTGGAAAATGGCAACGAAAGATCGATTTTACATTGTAAAAAAGTAAAATTTTCAATAATAAAGTACCGTTAATTTGAAGATGAAGAACCAATCTATACGATGTAGTTATTGGTTATATTGAATTTTGTTTTATTATGCTATAAAATGTACCGAAAAACAGCATAATTTTGCCTGATATGCAAACGCGCCCTTAAACCCGCAATTTAAAAATTATCGCGACATCAAGAAAACTCTTACCTCCTTTGTGTTCATGAACCCTGAAAACACTGCTTTTTGGACAGTCTTGTGAAAACATATCTTGTAAGTACAAGAACATAAAACAGCGACGAAGACATGAAGTATGCTGTCCCTAATTTCCCCACATATCAAATATTATCTCCACACTTTCTCTGAGACCATGCAGATGGTAAGTTGAGCTAGGCTAAAGGCAGAAGGGATCAAAAGGGCCGGGGGTGAACCTTTATCGTACAATGGACAATACGGGTTCCGAATAAAAAGTAGTTCAACTACCCTCCTATATTGACACGTACGTACGGCCACTGACGTATAACCATGTTACTAGCTTCTTTTGAAGAGGTTCAGACGAGATTCTATGATTACGTGAGGGGGGTACCTAATAAATTATAATACTTGGAGGTCATTCTACAGGAGCAGCTAACGAACGAGGACGAGATAAAAGATGATGTCCTGCAGTTTCTACGAGCACCCATAGGGAAAAGAGGTGATTTTAGTATCAAAGGTACACTGCGCATTAGAATGAGATCCTATTTTTTTTTCTCAGGGCGGAGCGGGAGGGAGTGTCAGAATTTTACTGACTAAAAACCATCCATGTTCCTTCCTTGCCCTTTATGTTCCGGGGCCACGGTATCTCTTTCGAACAGTCCCGCAATCCCTAGCATGAGATCCTGAGTTCGATTAACGGGTCGAGTAAAGCGATGTTGGGTTTTTGTATCAAGAATTTCTCAGTAGTAGCCACGGAATCTGTATTTGTGCCCGGTTGATGGCAATAGGCTTGCTCCCTATTAGATGGGACTTAAACATAAATGGCGAAATGTTGGTGTACTATAAGGTATACCTCTGCTCTGTTATGTTTAGACGCTTTCATAACAAAATCTCGTTAAAACCAATGTATCTTTGAGTAGTAGTCCAGCAATATCGCTGAAACCGTTCATTCGGTTTTGTAAGGCCGATGTACAACATCGGTTTAGAACGTGCTAATCCCTCGTTTCCTTGTCATAGGATTTGAACAACGTTTCAACCTGAAACTCTTTGAGTTTCCAAACTATTAGGAGATTTCCAAAATACAATACAACACGCCTGTGATTTTCGAAGCGTTAGGCAAAGATGAACTTAGTAGCAGTTTTGTCACCGTCAGGATGGCTGGACCAAACGTGATATGTACATGAGACCATGTGCATTGTTTACTACCTATTTGATACTATTTACTACTTTTAATAAAATATTTGCTACCTTTGCATTTACAGAGATATCAAAGAAATAAAGTGGTCAGCCATTCTGACGTCAGGTTGGCTGACCACTTTCAAGTTCTCATAGTTTTAGCGTTGTATTAACTGCGTTGTTAATGTAAATATTTACTACCTATTTGCTACCTTAACATATATTTGTTACACAGCTTTAAGAAGCTCCTATAAACAATTATTAATAAAAGCCATTAAAATGCCTGTACATAAATTATTGACGTCTTTTCTTCTCAGAATGATTGCTAAAAATGTTTTTGCTTGTGTGTGTGTGTGTGTGTTAGCAACTTAGTGGCTTATTAGCAACTTGTTTCTGGATATCCATAGTTAAGTTTTATCCATTTGTAACATTTTATAATTATTTATATATCGCATTTATTCTTAGGAATCTAAGTTCTCGTGAGACTGGATGATACCATGATGATTCGATAAGACTTGGTAAGACTGGTGTCAGACTTTTGGAGCCACTGACCACCTGTAACGACTGTCAAAGATGGACAAATGACAGCCGGGACCAACGGCTTAACGTGCTTTCCGAGGCACGGAGGAAACTCGGTATGTAAGGGTGGTCACCCATTCACAGAGCAGCCTAAGCAAGCACGGCTTAACATAAAGATCGGCTCGAGCGGCTTATATTATTTAGCCATGAGATCCTACACTAGGCTCCCAACACACCTTAACATAAAACTTACACGCATGTTCACGCATGACAATAACGTATACAAATCGAAGTAGTTTACCGTTCGTATACAATGAACCCTCGTCACAAACTTTTAATTGAAAATGACGCCAAACAATTTGCAAGAGATAGTGTATCATCAGGAGAGTTCACGACAAAACTAATAGCACCTGCTGCTGAAACTGTGTAGCTGGCGACGTGATGTGTACACAATGGGCCATTTTGAGCCACGTCTGACCTTGACAAGAAAGTTTTAAGGAATTAATGAAGACTGAGAAAGTGACAGAGGTGATATGAATGATAGTATACTAGATTTCATCATCTGCCTAGCCTTTATCCAACTATGTTGGGGTTGGCTTCCAGTCTAACCGCATGCAGCTGAATACCAGTATTTTACATGGGGCGACTGCCTATCTGACCTCCACAACCAAGTTAGTACTGGGTAATACGATACCCCTTAGTAAGACGGGTTGTCAGACTATTTGGGCCACTGACTACCTGTAACGACTGTCAAAGATCTACAAATGGCAGCCGGAACCAACTGCTTCACGTGTTTTCTTAGGCACGGAGGAAACTCGTATGTGTATGTAAACTTGAGGTTTGTCTATGAATGGGTGGTCACCCATTCACAGACAAACCTCAAGCACGGCTTAACCTAAAGATTGATCTGAGCGGTAGTTATTATTAAACCACGAGCTCCTGATAGTATACTAGATGTGTTAAAATATAAAAAAGACCAAGATAAATTCAAATAAATGAGAGCGTTAATCAAGAAGCAAGTTTACGCTTGAAATGCAGCGTTGCTTGCATCGCCGCGACGCACGCGGCGTGGCAGCGCTCGCATCAGGGCTTTGTTCACGGAGAAGTGGCGTGAGAAATGTAGCGTTACTACGGAGTACGCGCCGTCACACGCGGCGTCTCCGTAAATAAAACGGTGCCTGAGATAGCCGCGGGGTGCGGTAGTCGGAATGGTGATGTAGCTAGAGCTTAGTCATTCATCGGGCGACGGCCGTGAACACCCGTCCCGCACTGCTTTATAATTATGTAAATTAATATTATTATGTAAATGATATACCACAGATTACCTACGGCATTGTCTCTCTCAGAAATCCATCCAGCGGTTGTCTTAAAGGATTGCTTTTAGCGATAAGATCACCCATTGTGTCACCCTCTATATAATTACCCACGTTGTATTTTTAGATTCTTTGGTAACGTCTTAATGTAAAATGTTTTTTGGTAGTAATGAGTCACACATTTAAAGACATTAAATATGTTTTAAAATTTTACTACGAATTAGAAACTTCAACTGACTTTAAGACCAATGTGTATCAATACTTATTGCAAATAAATGATGATTATGAATATAGATATGATGCAACTACATAGTATGGTGTACGTACATAATCTAAATTATATCTATTAATCCACCGTGTTACTTAAGCGATAGACCTGTAGCAGTGCAGTAAGTAAACTAGTTAAATTAATTAAAGCCCTTATTTAAAAACAGACCGTTAAAATAAACTCAAAAACACAACCCACTAATCAGTAGCAAGATTAACATCTACCAAAACACGCAGCTTAAACCTAAAGCCTCTTACACACGATTTTGCATCCCGAAATCCCAACGCTCGCCATTGCTATTCATTTTAAATCCGACACACTGAAATGCAGTCCCGAAAATAAATCACAACAGTTTTAAACTTGAACGAGTTTTTCTTTGTATTGCTTCCTTACCGCAGTCACAGGGAATGAAGATTCAGAAGGACAGCTTCCCACAGCCAATATTTAGAGGAATGAAGGAAAGGATGAGAAATCCTCAACCTCCATTGAAAAGAGAGGATTCTTCGTTATTGTTGCTCGCTGATGTTTGTCGTGCTGTTTTCCTGTGTCCTAATCTCGCGAATTACTCTGCTGGAGCAAGGAAGGGTTTGCATGACGTCAGAAGCCCAAGTCTGCTATTTTAAACGATATTGTGAAGTCTTAATGACGCCGTTATGTTAGTAGATTACCAAACTTGTCAAAACTTATCAATTATGAAATCAATGATAGACTATTCTGACACTATTGTAATAGCAGACTTGAGGCCCAGGTATGCAAAACACTTGGTCGTTGCAGATGCAGTCACAAGCAAAAACAGGTGCATGCACGCTTTTATACAGGTACGGCGATACCATCTCGTTCCAGCAGTTCACTAGGATAATCACAAAATATACCCTACCCGCTTTTCGTTAAACAAATTTTATAATGGTAACTGTAAAACTTACCAACATACAATTTGTGGTGATTTCTGAAGAGTATATCTCTAGCTGCAATACTTTAACAAAATACGCCAAAGTATAATGCCAGAACCAAACGAATAGTAGTCGCAAGTGCGCTTGCACTTACTGTACGAAGACGTATTCTGCGTGCATTTTCACTCGTTAGGTAATAGACCTTTTGTTATTGTGTATCTTGTTGAGCGGAAGTCAGTAATTTATCTTGCGATATATAAAGAAGTCGAAGAACAGAAAGATTGCACTTTGCTGAAATCTTTGGACAAACAATGCTGGGACAATTAATGGGGACTTGGATCTGTAGTTTTTTCCGAAGGCAATTAGCGAGGAAACTTGGTAACCTTGGTTACGGTGTAGTAAGTAATGAGTTCTGTTGTACGTTTTCATGTTTTGGGGCAGTTCGTCAGTTTCCTTTATTTACTTTTTTTGTCGAGAAAATCGAGACAAAGGATCTGTATTTCAAACTAGCTTCTGCCAAAGGCTGTTTGATAATTGTCCCATGGAATCTTACTACCGGGATAAAAAGTCTTCTTTGGTTAATCCAGATTATAAACTATCTGTGTGCAAAATTTCATCTAAATCCGTTCTGCAGTTTTTGTGTAAAAGAGTAACAAATATCCATACATCCATACTCACAAACTTTTGCATTTTTATCATTTAAAGTAGGATTTTATACTTTGTTGGGAGGCATTGACAGCAGAGTACTATTTAATTGAGTTCAAGACTCAACTGAAACTCAATCCTAGGTATTTGAATTTAACAGGTATTTTTGAATCGTCAAAGCTTCGGTCAGTTCAACGTAGTTTCCCCGTTTCAAAGCACAATTTCTATTGAAGAAGAAACTATCCAGATATTCTAACCCAACTTATTGATTTCAATCTACCTGGTATATCTAACCCTACCTACCTACCTCGTTTGAATAAACAACTCCTTGAATTTATGCTACTTTTGGTCGTCCAAAATATGATTTTAGTCCATACACATAGTTTTGGAGCTTATTCGATACAAACAAAAAATCTATACATACTCTTATGAAGCTCTCTCTCTTAAGAGTCTCTCTCTCATCTCCTATTAATGTTCCCACTGCTGGGACACAGGCCTCCTCTCTATGAGATAGAGGCTGTAATCACGCGTGCCCAGTACGGGTTGGTAAATGTCACAAATTTTCGATTGTTTTAGTTCTTAGATAGCTTCCTCACTATGTTTTCCTTCACCGTTTTGAGAGCAGTGGTGATGAAATAAATTCACAAGGCAATGCGCCTGTCGGGTTCAAACCCACGACTTACTATTCGCTAGTTAGGGCCGCCGCCACTGGGCCACCGCTGCTCTCTTTAGAATCTAATATATAAAATCTCGTGTTACTGTGTTTGTTACCGAACTCCTCCGAAACGGCCTGACCGACTTTTATGAAATTTTTGTGTATATTTGTTCGGTCTGACAATAGGTCGTTGGCTAATTTTTAAACCATAATTCATATTTGGCAGAACAACGTTTGCGGGGTCAGTTAGTATTAGTTTAGATTACAAACTGTAATTTGTACATAAAATGATCACAAATCCATGCTAAGCACATAAATACCCTTTCAATCCCATAAGTTAACAAAGCTTAAATATTCAACCGTCAGAAATCTACATCCCTTTAATTTACGAGCCACAGCGTTTAATCCTGATCGTAAGTTGTTTGTGTAAAAAACATGATTTATTGTAGCATCAGAACAAAATGTCTATGCAGGGCGCGTCGCGGCTATCTCCCGGGTAATAAATGTTCCAGTTGGAAACTCCATGGAAAAATATTCGTGTAAATAAATAAATTAATGGCTGAATTCATTCAGAGGTTTTTGGTAGCAAGTGGTGGTTCTCGCAAGTGTCCTTCATGCAAAAGAAGTTGCGCAAGTGTCAGTCACTCAAAAATCGTTCGCGCAAATTTCCATTTGGTCCAATATCCGTTTGCGCACGTGTCCATTTACGTGAGTCTCCGTTCGCACAAAAGTCCATTCGCGCGTAAGTGCATTCGCGCAAATGTTTTTTCGTCAAAGTGTCTTTTGCACATAATGTCTTTTGTGTTTCGTATTTTCAGGACGCATTTCGGCTATGTCGGAGGTTATTAATTAATGTTCCAATTGGAAACTCTGTGGAAAATTATTAATTAATGGCTGTATTTATAGTGGTGCGTTTTAGCATTTGTAGCGAGTGTTAAAGTTTTTATTTTTCACTATTTTGTTTTTTTCTGAAGTCGGTTTTATTTTTTCTTACTTAAGAGATAGTTTAAAACATCTACAATCTCATTGCTCTTATTTTTGCATTCATCGACTTTAATTTTAGCTAGTTTAGTTTATTTTTCAGCGACTTCCAAAAAGAGGAGGTTCTCAATTCGTCTGTTTTTTTTTTGTTGTTTGTTAACTCAGAACTTTCGACTGGGTAAATCGATTTTGATGGTTCTTTTTTTATTTGAAAGCTGGTGCTTCCCGTGTGGTCCCATTTTAATTTGCTGAAGATCTGATGCTGATCTTCGGAGATATACAATGGAACTCTTCAAAAATACACGGCAAAGCTGCGGTGATTGCTGCAAACGCTTGGTCGTTTATTGTTTATACAATATTATGACGTACCATCACGCCTGTATGCTTTGAGGGGGTACTCAGAAGTGTATATAATACACCCAGATTTCGACAGTTAGGTGTGTTAAGTTCCATTTATTGGGGATAAGCCCTATTACCGTGACATGTATTGTTTTTTTTTATTGGAAAGGATGTACTTCAAGGGTACACTGATGAGAATTTGGTTAGGTTCTGATTACTTCTGATTATGGGATCCATGACAAAGTAACGGAACTCTTAAATTCTTGAGAGAAAATTAACGATACTCGGCCGAATCTTATATAGGCTATCCGGATATTTGAGTCACCTACCATAACGTCGTTATTAACCAACTTCAAAAATAAGAAAGTTCTCAATTCAATGTTCCCCGATTACTCGAAGATGGCTGGACCAATTTTGTTTTTTTTTAATTGTTTGAAAGGGTATACTTCCCAGGTTGTCCCATAATCATCAAATCAGGATCTGATGATGGAATCCTCGAGAAATATAGAGAACTCTTCTCATTTTATAGGCACACTAGAAGCGATTTGGGTAGTTTTAGGAAGTGTACTTTCTCGAAGTGATCCCATTTCAATTTTTTTAAAACTAAGTCAATCAAACAAAGGTCACCGACTTCTGAAGCTAAAGTTAATATTCAATTTTTTGTGTAAAGCCGGTTTTATTTTCAACCGACTTCCAAAAAGAGGAGGTTCTCAATTCGTCTGTTTTTTTTTTGTGGTTGTTACCTCAGAACTTTCGACTGGGTGAACCGATTTTGATGGTTTTTTTTTTTATTTGAAAGCTGGTGCTTGCCGTTTGGTCCCATTTTAATTTGCTGAAGATCTGATGCTGATCTTCGGAGATATACAATGGAACTCTTCAAAAATAGATGGCAAATCTGCAGTGATTGCTGCATTCGCTTGCAGGTTCATTGTTTATACTACATTATGACGTAACATCACGCCTGTATGCTCTGTGGAACCACACGGAAAGCACCAACTTTCAAATAAAAGAAGAATCATCAAAATCGGTTCACCCAGTCGAAAGTTCTGAGGTAACAAACATTGTCAAAATCTAGGTACATTGTACACATCACACAAAAAAGTGAAAAATAACTTTAGCTTCAGAAGTCGGTGACAAAAAAACGAAATCAATCAAAAAAAGTTTTTATTGATAAAACGCTAACTTATTATTTTGTCACCATGCCCAATTACGTGCCAAACACCTACTAAACCCAAGTTACTATAAAAACTCATAAACTTATATCAACTAACAGTTTAGAGGAGATCGGGCCAAACTGAACACGCACCAGAACTCCGAGTCACCTAACCGTGTGCTAACAATGAATTTATGAAACAAGATTAAACCGTTCACTGAATCGACATAAAAAAAACTGTGTATGGAATGATTCAGCGGGTAAAAACAGAATCAACTGAGCGTCAATAGGCTGAATGGGGAATGCTATCGATTCAGAAATGACGTTATATTTCAATGAATACAAGGGTTTTGGTATACGCGGCTGTTTTCGTGTGGGATTTAATTTTCAAGCTATTCACAGAAATATTACTTAGAATCGAAATAAAAATGTTTACTTGGCATAGTAAAACGGAACTCCTTTTGAAAAAAAAAATGTTGTTATAAAATTTATAAAAGGAACAGATGGTAAGTGACTGTCAATCAAAATAAAAATAATTATATTTTTTACATAGGCCTACATCAGTTGGGAACTTACTTATACAACGTCTAAATATAATTTTCACTGTCCCACACCCGTGCAAAGGCTTCTTTTATATTAACAGGTTAGCAAAGGTCTGAAGAAATCACTAACACATTAAAACTTATTATGGATAGAACAAGTCCAGCACGGTGCGTATCACTCTTACGATGGCAATGCCATTCATTTTGGCAGTTTAACAACATTCATTGCGTTATTTTTGCTGTTTTATTTTTGAGGTTTCCAAACTTATTGTGAATGAATTATGAGTCTTTCTAAAATCTTTTTACTTAGAATAAATTTTGTCAATGGTGTTCTGACATGTCCCCGTCGTGTTCGAACTTTTTCGGCCTAAGTTGGACAATTGGACATGCTAGCCACTTTAGAGTACACGAAAGAGCAGCTCACCAAAGCTCTCAACAACCACCTTAAAGCAATCGAATGCAGTCGCTGTGGTCGAAATTGGCTAGATGGCATAATCATTATATCATTGTGCTATCGCTTATTTAATGAAGAAATCTTCCAGCAGTCCTGTGATAGGAGAAACCGAAAAGAAACAGACACAGAACATAGACACATTAATTGTTCACAAAATTGTATATTATTATCAACAAAGCAAATCTTATAAAATTCCTTTATTCATTAATATATAAGAACTTTTTATTTTCCGATGACCTGTGGAAGGTTGCGCGGATCCGCTGGATGCAAGTCGCACGGGACCGGTCAATGTGGTGACACTTGGGGGAGGCCTGTCAGCAGTGGACGTCTTTCGGCTGAAATGATGATGATAATATTTTCCACATGGTGTATGATCTCTAGAAGTACGACATTCAAAGTATTCGAAACAGGTCCAGACTTAAAATTATTTAAATAAATACAAAGTTGATACTAAAATATTTTGGTATGCATGCCTTACTCTTTCTAAGCTAAGAAGAAAACTTGTTACGTGTTTCTACACACGTATGCAACTGTATTATAAATGATATCCACGCTTGAATCTAGTAAAGTGCTACTCATTACATTTGTGAACTTATGCATGGGAACTTTAGTTTAAAAGTGATGTTTTGATAATCTTATATTATTAAATGTCTAGTTGTATTCAATAGAACGGTGCTTTGAGATATCTTCAAGTCACCCCTGATTTTATTGTTACAGGGTAGGAACAAGATCCAAGCTGCCGGTGGCCAGGGCTCCAGAAAGAGGAACCTTTTCACTATGCGTGCTGTGTCCAGGAGTACCTACTACTTTCTGAATCAATCTCTTGACCCAGTCGCGCAATGAGAGCCTCCAAAATCCAAAAGTGCTGGTCGAGGCTCTTTGCTATAAGTCCATTAACCGTAACGATAGTGGGTACAATGATTACAAAATCCAATTGTTTTAATGCACTGTTTTAGACTTTCCCGCGATCATAATGCTTGCAACAGCGTCGAAATATCGGGTGCTCGTAGAAACCAAATAAAATCACGGATATAATCCCGTAAGTACTTTAGGTACCATTTTTTTATTTTTTTATTATTACTAAGTAAAAGGCAACCTTAATCTCATGAGCCCTTGTCAGCGATTCTTAAATTAAGAAGAATGTCCCATTCTGAGAAACAACGAAACCCATTCTTTTCCCGTACAATTACGTAGAAAAACATACAAGCCACTACTTAGGTAATTCACCTGTTTCCTCAAAGGTACTTGAGGTACATCCGCCTTTCTGAGAATATTATCAATTATTGAACATCTAACATTTATTGTAAACAAACAGAGGAAAGCTTTTACCTTCGCCATCGTATTTGGGAACTCAGTTAAATTAAACTCCTCAGTGTTGTAGAGGCTTTTTTTTGAAACCACATAAATATAGCCTCAGGCAAATTGGTTTGTTTACGGTGTACTGGGATTTCGTTTTAAGTTAATATTACAGGGGTATAAAGATACGGTAGACAATAGACAATTTTTATGGTGAGCGAATATTTCTATAATTAATTAATACAAGATGGAAGTACCAACGCCATAGGTACACACGCTTTACCGTTTCTACCTTTCGCGTATTCAGCAGACATAGAACACATCATTTTTTTTTTTAATCAGCTGTCATTTAGGTATTGCACTTTTGTAGGAAAAAACTGTTTTTTTTTTTAATTTTACCGATGAAAAGTTTCTATGAGGATTCAGAATGGTGTACGTAATAAGCGTGCCTTCCACCCTTCATTTTAACGGGTCTAATACCCCTGTAACGTTGCATGTACCCCATAAGCATATGTAGTGGGCTGCAATATTGTTTTTGTATTATCTTTACTCTGTTTCAACTCATATTGTAGCGGTTTATTGTCCCTGAATAAATAAAATGAAATAAAATAAGCACAATTTTGCGTGCATTACATTGTACACAGACCTACAGTAAACACGACGCTTTTAAAATTCTCAATACGTCACGCCTAGGTATATTTTTTAGAGCGTACTGACATCATGAGCCACTTCCGAGTTTTGCTGCGTTATATCTTTGTCAACATTCATTGATTTACAAAACCAAAAAAATACGTGTCAAGTATTTTCAAATACTATAACTGACGTACTAAACTGATTTATATTTTTTTGGTACTGTCGTCATGCATATTTTTCACACCATGCATTGATATTGTTGGTCACTGGCGGAATGTGGGTGACCTCTGCGCGCCTCTGGAAGTATGGCTGTGATTTTACGTAAATGTATTAGATGGTAGGTATTTCTTTCAGTGAACAGTCTTAAACGTGCTAAACGTTACCTTACCAAATTCCCTTTACTAAGAACATCAGTACTCGCTATTATCGTAAACGAGTTCAACCGTAACACCAGTTTCACTAACCAAACAAAACATAAGCTTTCCTTATGAGTAGGATTATGAGCGACTAAGTCTAAAGCACGGTTACACTAGCCGGGAATTAATCCCGTTGAACTAATACCCGGTATAAAGGAGCTTACGCACTGGGTGTAATGAGTAGCGTATGCTTTGGCCGTATGGTTTCATCGCAAAGCAAAACAGTCTCTTCGCTTTTCCTGTTTGCAAAAAAATATTTATTTGACGTCAGTTACTAAAGCATACACAATAATGTAAAAAAGATACAAAACAATGAGTAAAACATAGTAGAAATGTGCTGTGTGCTTCACGGCTGCGCCAAAAAAGCGCAAAATAACTTAAGCTATTAAGGGTTATCCATCTCTGGATGAAGGCCTCCTCCATCTGTTTCCATCTGAATCTACGAGTATCTTGGGCCGTACTGGTCCACTCTATCCCAGCCAGTGCGACGATGTCGTCTCGCCATCGTTGCAATGGTCTGCCTCGGCGTCTGTTTCCGTTTCGTGGATACCAGTACAGGACGCGCTGTCTCCACCTGTTGCCTGTGGTCCTCGCGATGTGGCCTGCCCAATTCCACATCAGTTTCTCGGCCATATACAAAGCATCAGTGACTTTGGTCTTCGCTCTGATGTCGCTGCTCTTTATGCGGTCGCTTATTTTTAGGCCAAGCATGCTTCTTTCTGCAGCTCTTTAAAATTACCTTTATTTGAATTTCATGGTTTCTGTTGTAGCCCATGTTTGACGTCCGTATAAAACTGTTGGTAGTATGTTTGAGTCGAATAGTTTCCTTTTGATGTCGTTTGAGAAATTTTCTTTGAATATTTCTTTAAATGACCAATATTCATTTCTTCCAAGCAATGATTATCCTTCGTTTGATAAATTTCATAGCATTAACCAAAGCGAATCATAATAATTGGGTCCTAAATTGTGAGCTGTTATATTTGATTCCAATAAAACAATAAAGCATTATTATTGTTTTGTACGACACGTGTTGACATAATATCCATCATGGCGATTCCATATTCTGAGAAAGAAAACACTCCAATCTCTGAAGCTGTAAGTCAAAAATCAGTGTTCACTACAATTCTCTTCTCACGAATATTTCGGGCGACTAAATACTCCCGGGACACAAGAACATTCTATAAACAAAGACAATATATCATAATAAGATGATACGGGAGACAAAAGCCGCGCTTATCCCGTTGTGCGCTTAATTGGTATAAATGAAGTTTAAGCTATTCATTAGACTGAATTTAAACTTACCTACCTACCGTACCGTAGTATTTCGCAGATTGTCTGGTTGGTTCAGCATGAGATCTGATGCTCGAATCTGAGGTTAGGCAAAATGATTTTGGGGTTTTCTATCAGGCTGAGCGATAGCCTCATTCGCTGCTTGTTGCGGGCTCGATTCCCGGATGGACCAAATATTTGTATGGCCTACATTTAGTTGTTGCGGGTCTGGCTATTTGTACGAGTATATGTGAGTTTAAATGTTTGTTAACACACCTACTGTGGCAGACTGAGTCTCTTATCACCAATGCTGGACTTTTCCTATTTTCTAGGGAACTGTTCTGCGTAAAGGTAAACGCCGTGATGGTTGGTAGTAGACTGGTTTAATCAAGGAAAACAAAGGTATCAAAAATAAATAACATTCGAAATATAAATAAACACTGTACAAAATACCAAAAAGTATAAAACTGTATAAAAAGGTGCGCGTCGCACACACCTACAGAAGAAATTCCTAGTAGTAGATTTAAAAAATTTGGAGAAATGTCTTTGGACCTTTTAAACCTAACAGTGACGCCGGCTTAGAGTAGCAATTGATTAAAATAATGATCAGGTATTGAAGTATAATATCGTGTTAGTATCTGTCGGCATAATTTCGTGGCTAAATAATAACAGCCGCTCGGGTCGATCTTTAAGTTAAGCCGTACTTAGCTAAGTTGGTCTTTGGATAGGTGACCACCCTTACATACCGGGTTTCCTCCATGCATGCGGAAAGCACGTTAAGCTGTGGGTTCCGGCTGTCATTTGTAGATCTTTGACAGCCGTAACAGGTAGTTAGTGGCCGAAAAAGTTTGACAACCAGTTTTACCAAGTGGTATCGTTTAACCCAGTGCTAACTGGACTGTGGAGGTCAGTTATCTGACCTCCACCATTCGCTCCATGTAAAATACTGGTATTCAGCTGCATCCGGTTAGACTGGAAGCCGACCCCACAGTTGGGAAAAGGCTAGGCAGATGATGATGGTATCTCGGCATGGTTTTTGTCATTCCGATAGCTAGTGTGTAAGATTGTTAATTAATTAAATAAGTCACATTTATAATTAGCATAATTATATTATAACGCAATGTGGAGATAATTAATCATCGTGAGGCCACTAAGTTATAATAATATATGTACATAGGTATGCAAACAGCCATAATGATTAACGTTGGTATGATTGTATTGTATGTATTATTCACATTACGTGTAATTAGGTTAATAACTAGTAGACCTGCAAAGCGTATACGTAATTATATCTCAACCTGTATCAGAAAAGTGTGTTTACCTTCTCCATTAAAAACTTCAATATTTAATAGAGCCAAATGTATGGAACAACTGATATTTTTTTGCGAAAATATTGTAGTTCCGTGAAGAAAATTGTTCGATTTCATGGTCTGTTTCATACCATTAAATATTCACACCTACAACTGGGCTTATAACAGTTGTAAACGCCCTTTGTGTCTATTGGTCTTGTGTTATTGTCTCCTGCTGATATGAAAGGAACTGGAAATTATGTTTTTCCTACTCCCCCGCTGTTCTTTTCTGATTAATTTTGTTGTGGAATGCCAGACAGTTCATCGTGTCCGGGCTTGCATAATCCGTAATATTATCATATTCAATCATGCATTTTTGTTAATATGTTAGATACTCGTAGCATCCGTATCTAGCTGTAAACAAAAACATTGGCTTCTGTTTTAAGTAGTTAAGACTAAATTAAGTGATCTTATGTTCAAAGAACCTCTGTTCTCTAATAACCGTGGCGTGTCCGCACACAAACTTAATGTTAAAACTTGCATACTTTACAACGTACAGATTTACTTTGATCCATTCAACGCTTTAAACGCTATTATGCAACGTGTATCGCATAACAAAATATCGACTCTATAGAACCAGCATATAAATTATTATCATTAAGTAACCGCATGTCCAATCGTAAGTTATAATTGCCGTGACATTTTCTGTTCTCGGGTGCACATCCCTAATTAACTGTATTTGGCACATCACTACCGTACGCGTCGCGTCTCCTCAGTGTGTGCCGCGCCCCATCAGCAGTTGCACGTCTCTAACGTTAGTGTACCGCCAATGAAGCACCTGAGTATATAATTACCGTAGCCTTGGTTAAAAACTTTTCTAATTACCGTTGTACTTATTTAAATACTTGATTTGTTAAGTTACACCCAAGTTGATCATGTAAACAAATGGAGACTCAAACTCAAACTCAAACTCAAATCATTCATTTCAATTAGACCATTACGGCACTTTTGAATGTCAAAAATACAAAACTAAATCAAAGCTACAGTCACAGTCACAAGGCATAATAACTTGAGAAAGTACTGTAGTTGCCCATTCCCTAGCGTAGATCTCTATGGAGAAGAACGGGCAAGAAACTCCATGGACACTCTTTTAAATCAAAATATTGTTACAAAATCTTGGTTACATCATTCATGTTGTGATTATACATATATGTGAGAACGATGTAGACAGACGTGCACATTAAGAGCGTCCAGAGAAAAGATGAAATCAACAAATTAAAAAATAAATAAATTAAAATTAACCGTGGCAGCCGAGAGTTGACCAGTCTCAATTGACAGCGCCCGTTCACGAACATGACGCATGTATCAGCACCATTCAGCTCAACCATATTGAAGGGAACTAAATGACCCGACACACCCGCCACCATCACCGAGACATTTGAGTGAGCATGACATTCTCTCAGCCGCCAAGGCTTATTCAAGTCAGAAAAAATAAAATAACTAGATGTAAATGGTGGCTTTACAGTACATAGTACTCACACATGCGCTATGAAGTTATATAATACTAATATATGGAATCTATACAATGCAACGATCTTTTTTACAATCTTCTGCAGCTTCCACAATAACTTGACTGGGAATCAATTAGTTTGCTCCTATGGTTGTGGAGCAGGACCGGCATTGAGCCAAGCATTTTTATCATCAATGTAATCCACCAACTTATAATACGCTTGACTACATAGTGTGCGTTTTACACAAGATTTAAATTTCGTCTCATTCAGTTGTAGAATGTGGAGAGGTATTTTATTGTAACATTTTAAGCAGTACCCCATGAAAGAGGAATCTACTTTAGCAAGCCTGAAACCTGGCTGAACGAGTTGGTCCCTATTTCTAGTATTATAGTGGTGTCTGTCACCTCTTTTACTGAATAAATGCAGATTTTTCCTAACGTACATGATGTTTTCATAGATGTATTGACAAGGTACTGTCATGATATTAATTTCCTTAAACAGCTCTCTTAGAGAGTCGCGTCTACGTAAATCATATATGGCTCTGATGGCTCTTTTCTGCAGAATAAATATAGACTCGATGTCTGCAGCCCGTCCCCATAGTAAAATACCGTATGACATGATACTATGAAAATAACTAAAATAAACTATCCTCGCGGTATCAACATCGGTAAATTGACGGATTTTTCTAACAGCATATGCTGCTGAGCTTAGGCGTCCTGCAAGAGATGTTAAATGAGGGCCCCATTGTAGCCTTGAATCGAGCGCGATTCCCAAGAAAATCGTTTTATCGACAAATTCTAGTTTCTCTTGATTTAATACTATGTCACAATCACTACTTTTGACATTTGGTAGAGCAAATCTGATGCACTTAGTTTTTTTCCCATTTAGAACTAAATTATTTACAGTAAACCAATTATGAACCTGCAGTAGGGCGTTATTTACGTCGTCAAGATTAGTGGCACGTCTGTTTATCCTAAATATTAAAGAAGTATCGTCTGCAAACAACACCATTTGCGGGTGATTGTTAAATAAATGGGGTAAGTCATTAATATAAACTAAAAAGAGGAAGGGACCCAATATCGAACCTTGTGGTACACCCATTTCTACTTTTAAACCCATTGAATTGACACCATTGATTTGTACCTGCTGCTGTCTATCACTCAAATACGATTTTACTAAGCTGAGCGCAAGTTTACCTAAACCGTAATGCTCAAGTTTCAAGATCAGGGTTTCGTGATTTACGCAATCAAATGCCTTCGAAAGGTCACAGAAGATTCCTATGGCATCTTGTGCCTCTTCCCACGCAGTAAATATGTGTTTTAATAAAGTGACACCGGCGTCAGTTGTACAACGTCCTTTGGTGAAACCATACTGTTGCTCGTGTAATATTTTATTGTTGTTAAAATGGTGAAGCATTTGATTGAGCATTATCTTTTCAAACACCTTGCTGAAAACTGGCAACACGGATACGGGCCTATAGTTATTCGTGTCTTTACTGTCCCCGGATTTAAAAAGCGGTATTACCTTACTGAACTTCATTAGATCCGGAAAGACCCCTTGATCCACGCACAAATTAAATATTAAGGCTAAATACGGAGCTACAGTCTCAATAATTGAGGTACAAACTTTGATAGACAAACCCCATAGATCTTCAGTTAATTTGATCTTGATTTGCTTAAAAGCTTGTAAGACTGTTATGGGGTTAATATGCTGAAATTTAAATTCATTTGGACAGGCTGAAACGTTTGCTTTCAGTAAATCAATAGAAAGCAAGGGACAAGAGTTTAAGGTTTCTGTAGTTTTAATTGGGATACTAGTAAAGAAATTTACAAATTCATGAGCAACTTCACTGTTGGAGCTGACAAGGCCACGTGAGGTCTCTAGTGTTAAGTCATTACTTTGTTTTTTATTTCTATTTGTTTCGCTGTTGATTATTTTCCAAACCGTCTTTATTTTATTTTCGGCTGATTTAATCTTTTTGCTAATGAATAAAGATTTGGCTACCTTGCAAGTGGTTTTAAAAATTTTCGAGTAAGTAGCTACATATTTATTAAAAGATTCTGTTTTGATGTAAGGCTTAAGGCCGTACAACTCAAACAATCGTTCCCTACTTTTCCTAATACCCTGTGTTGCCCAGTCACTGAAAATAAACTTTGGGCCAATAGTTTTAGTTTTCTTTTTTAAAGTGTTATTGAACTCAGTGTGCACTACCGAAAAGAATTCTTCATACAATTCATTTACATTGTTTCTAATATGGCCTGGTATATTTAGCTTGCTAATTAAATTATTATTAAACTTTTCTAAATTGCTGGGTGTTATTTGTCTGGTTTGAATCTGAATTTTTTGTAATTGTTTATTGTACGCGAAAGCAACTGTCTGCCCGCTGTGATCTGAAGGAAGGTAATTTACGATAGATTTATCTATGTAGTCGCAGCAACAAAACACATTATCAATACATGTAGCAGTATTTGTAGTAATTCGGGTTGGTTCTAAAAAAACGTTTGACAAATTAAATGATTTAAAAAGACTTAAAAATCTACTGCTATTTACATTATTCTCTAAGATATTAACATTGAAGTCACCACAGATAATTATTGGTTTATTACCAGTTACAAGTTTTGCTAAAGCATCTTCCATTACTGACTCAAAGATAGAGTAGTTCAGATAATTTGGGGGTCTGTAAACGCACACTATTATATGCTTATCAAGCTCAACACAAGACAATTCAATGCTATGTTCGACCGATAGATCGACTATATCATTTCGAGACTTAGATTTAATACAATTGTTAACTAAGATTAAGGAACCCCCTCGCATCTTAGATTTTCGGTTAAAGCAACTTCCCACGTTGTAGTTATCATAATTTATTTGCATTGATTCATAATCTTTCATCCAATGTTCGGTAAAACAAATAACATCAAACTTGGTTTTTTCTAAAAACAATTCTATCTCTAATTGTTTGGATGAAAATCCCTGAATATTCTGGTGAAATAATTTCAAGGTATTCTGCTCAGCCCCTTTTTTACAAATAGTTGATGGAGAGCTAGAAGATATCGGTTTATCTAAATTGTCTCTATTACCTTCTATTGTCTTACTGACTAGTTTAAATCTAAGCTAAAATGTGTATAATTACAATTAGTATAATTACTAATTTCCGTGGAACTATTTACAAAAGACTGCGACATACAACTTATGTCTGAGTTTATATTAAAAGCTAATAGCCTCGCTATTTGACGTCTAAAACTAATCGGTAGATATGCATTATTCCTCGTTGACTTTAATTTCTGAACGAAACTGTTGGTGTCAAAAAATACCAACTTGTCACAATAGTGACTTAGTAAATGCATGTGATTATTAAGTTTATGAATATAATGATTTTGCCTGCTTGACAACTTCTCAAAGTATGGAAAGGCACAAAGAATTATTTTCCTACAATTTAGTTGCAACAGTTGAGTGACATTGTCAGTGATATCATCAATTTTTACGTTAAGACTATTCCCAACAAATACAGTTAATATAGCATTAGGATCTAATTCCTTCCGAGTTATGGATGTCATTATTTGGTTGTAAGAAGCCTGAGGTGCACAATAATTTTGGGAAGAATGACTCAGATTGTTACTTATTAATTTTCCTAATCCTATTCCGATACTGTCTGTAAACATAATGGAGCAACCACACTGTGAACTACTAGAAAGGGGAGAACTACTTTCTGTTTGTCCTATAGGTATAGAACCTTGTACAATGAGCGGTGAATTTTCAATGGGGATACAGCCCGGAACACTGCCCAACCGGGTCGGGTCCTCCGTTACCTCAGGCAGGACAGTGTCCGGGCTGGATTCCCCTTGTGATGTACATTGAGTGTTTTCGATGGTCATCATGTCTACATAGTCTGCATTACCATTTACTAACTCGTTTAACTCGATGTCCCCGAAATCATGGCTAGCCCGACTACACGAGTGACGTAATCGCTGCCCGCCCGTCGAGGCATCTATCTACTTACAGAATTCTCGTAACATTACCTGATAAATTCAACTTTTCCTGGCAAAATACCTACCTTACGTGTTGCGTGACGAGTCTAAATGTAACTTTGATGTGACAACAAAGAAAATGAAAAGTAATCCAAACTACTGAGTAGGTATTTTGGCGTATTTAAAAAGTTCATCACAATTTTATGTACGTACAGTTAAAAATCACCGATTAAATTTACGCAGAGGTGAGTGGGTCGTCATAAACAGATTGAATATCTACTAACTTACCTACTGTTCAAAATTCACACATTGTTGTTGAGCACTCGAGAATCTGATGTCTCCTACGAGCCTCGTACAGGTTATTTATCACCCGCGATGGCGTAAAGCCGTACCATTTCGGTTCACTGTTCACTTGTGTAAGACATAGCACTAAATTTACGCGCGAGAAACTTAGGACTCGCCACGCGGCGCGCGCTCCGACGAGCGACGTGGATTCGCTTTGGCGACAGCTGGCCGACTGAGGTACTCGTGACGACTGTTCACTCGATCGCTGCGCGGGCGCGCGGGTTGCGGCGCGGTCGTTGACCCGGTCGGCGGTCAGCTGTTTCCGAGTGCATTAGGGTGAAATGATCTTGAAGAAAATAGTGGATTTTCTTCAAAAAAAAAGGTTGCTTTTTTTCATTGGTTTTAGGTTCTACTAATGAAACCAAACCCCTGGTTTCAAGGATAACGGTGTCCACACTAACACCCTGTAGACTTGATGATATTTTCTAATTACCATTGCATTAAATATATATATTTTTTCTAATTACCATACTCATAAATTTTAACTTTTTTTTTTCTTTAACTAGAAAACCACTATTAATTGTTGCATGCCACATTAATTATTGAATTCGAATCTTTGAGTTCTTTCATATTTTAATGTGTATAAGTCAAATTAGTGAAATATAAAAAAGGTAACGGTAATTAGACAAAGAACGCCAAATTGGAGAATGACCGCTTAGAGACTTCGTCAAGTTTCATTGTCTCAGCGATTTTCTGGTTGTCGCCACTGTTGAATCTGGCTTTCGGGGAGTTGTGGTGTGCAAAGTTGTCACAAAAAAAAATGCCCTTTCAGTCGGATAAACGCTGTATACATAGGAATTACGAAATATCGTTGCTGTTTTCGTGTTTAACTTCGTTATTTGTAAAAACTATGCAACAAAATCAAAGCATTTACTATTTCAAGTAGGCCAGTTACAGGCGCTTTTGAATAGTCGAAAAAAAGATGAAATTTAAATGTAGCTACAGTCCGAGTCACAAGACATAAAAACTGTGAAAGTACTGTAGTTGCCCATTCCCTAGCGTAGATCTCTATGGAGAAGAACGGGCAAGAAACTCTATGGACACTCTTTTAAGACGGCAACGGCTTCTTATGAGGTCTTCCGAAAGGTTTATTTGTTTAACTGATCATTATGATAATTATTTGTTATACATATAACTGTCCTGCCGATTAAAACAAATGCAAGATTGAAATTCGGGAGTTTCCATTGCTTCCCCGGCCGTACCCATTATGAACTTTTCATAATTCAACTTCTCCTAACTGCCACGCACGCTGCGTGACGCACGTCATCATAATCATCACTATCCCGATTCATCTGGAGTCGGTGCAGCCTGTTTTCTTTTTCCATACTTTTCTGCTACTCGTCATCTCATCAGACGCTTCTTTTCTTGTCATATCATTCTTAATTAACACAGTCCATCTTTAGTTTCTTTGGTCTTCCTCTACCCATAGATACCCATCCACATTCGTACTAAAATACTTTCTTCACAACATTTTCCTAATTCCTCCGCATCACATACCACGATATGTACACAAGTTAATCAGCTAGAATTACAACAGGTACAGAGGTTCTCATTAAAACTAGTTAAGCTTCAAACTGATGCTGCCACGATGATTAGGATCAGTTTAGAATTGTGCGAGAACGCGGATCAGAAACCTTTCACAGTTATTTTACTACAGCTACCTTCAACATCATCCTATGAAGAAGAATCCATCACCAGCCTAGCCTTTTCCCAACTGAATACAGCTGAATATCAGTATTTTACATGGTTCCACAACCCAGTTAGCGCTGGGTGATACGATACCATTTGGTAAGACTTGTTGTCAGATTTTTTGGGACACTGACTACCTGTAACGACTGTCTAACTTACAGGTACTAAAGATTACGTTAATAAAACGGACTCTAATTAAACCCACGGTAAAATTACTTTATACACGTAAACTAAACTGTATTATTCTTCATAATAACACAGTATAAATGTCTGTGTAAAACAATACATGCATATTATTATTAATAACAGTTTGTTTAAACAACGACAACAGAGCATAATGAGCTGAAACAACAATAGCATAATTAATTGTTTAATAATCATATCTACCGGATCAAGGGACTAATGATTGATATCTGTTACAATTGAAATGGTCGGCGATTCATTTGTATGCATCGTTTTGAATTAGTTAATTATATCTATCGGTTGATGGATCGAGAGGGAGAGGAAAACCAACGAAAAGGTGGATTGTGTGAGGAATCGTATGAAGGAATAATAATAATAATAAGTACTTGCATAGACACAACCTTGTAGCCAGGATTATCCATCAGCAACTTGCCCTAAAATACAATCTTGTGGAATCGGAAGTACCCTACTATAGGTATATGCCCGACCCAGTTCTCGTTAATGGCAGTATCACACTGTACTGGGATCAATCCATCATCACTGACAGGACTGTTATAGCCAATAGGCCTGATATAGTGGTGATGGATCGATCAGAGTGGCGCGCAATGATTGTTGACATAACGGTCCCGCATGATGAGAACCTCGTGAAAGCCGAGAAATATAAACAAATAAAGTATCTTGACTTGGCTCGCGAGGTTGTTGACATGTGGGAAGTGGACTCAGCGATCATTGTGCCGATAGTCGTGTCAGCGCATGGCTTAATTGCCAAGAGCCTTGACCAGCACCTGAGGAGGCTCTCGTTAGGCAGCTGGATCAAGGGCTTGATTCAGAAAGCGGTACTCCTGGACACGGCCCGAATCGTTAGGAGGTTCTTCTCTCTGGAGCCCAGACGGTAGCCCGGTAGCTTGGAGCCTGTTCCCGATACCGGTGGGCTACAATTTTTTTTAATGTTTTTTATATTTTTATATTAATATTTAAAAATGTAGAAAATTTGTGTAAAAATGAATAAAGGAATAATAATAATTAAAAAAAACCCCGACATACGTAGGGTCATAATTACACAAGCCCTTTCATTTGATACCCATATTAAGGGAGTAGTGAAAATGAAATGTAATTCACCATTTTGTGGTGGTGGCCATCTTGGATTTGAAATTTATTATCGGGTATAGTAGGTATTTTACTAGTCAAGCCCTTTCATTTGATACTCATATTGAGGGATTGAGGGAGTTGTTGAATAAAATGTAATCCGCCGTTTTGTGTTTGATCAGTTCACGATGGCCATCTTGAACTGATTTTTATTAAACATAGTTCAGAACACTCCCGACTAATTCATCTTTCAAACAAAAAAATCAAAATCGGTTCATCCTTTCGGGAGCTATGATGCCACAGACACACACACACACACACAGACACGTCAAACTTTTAACACCCCGTCGTTTTTGCGTCAGGTGTTAAAAAGAAGTAACTGATAGCGTGACGAATGACAGGGGAGAATGGCAGAAAAAACAGGCCAGGTGCCAGTCGGACTCGCGCACGAAGAGGTTCCGAACCATAATCAAAAATTTGTTGTATAGGAGCCCCAATTAAGTATATGTTACTGAGTTTTTCCAGTAGTCATTTCACAGTAGCAGCCACGTAGTTTGTCCCGAAGCCTGCCAGGGCTGCGGGACTGTTCGAAAGAAATACCGTGGCCCCGGAACATAAGAAACAAACAAATAAAAAAGAAACATGGATGGGTTTTCATCAGTAAAAGTCCGACACTCCCACCCGCTCCGCCCAGAGTGGGAAAAGTCATTTGATGATTTCCCATCCGAAAAAAAACCACGTAGTTTGTATTTGAGCAATAGGCTTGTCCACTATTAAATGAGACTTAAACATCGCTGTAATATTATTATAGCAGAATGTGGGCGCACTCACGGCGTGCATTTTTTTATTTTTTGTCCGTTTAGTCTTACAATATGCTAATGTTGTTGTGTTAATTTTCGGTTTTAGTTTAAATGTTTGTGTTTGTATTAATGCGTTTTATGTTTACCTTATTAATATTGTATGCACGTCATGACTTTGCGACGAAGACATATTTTTTCTTTCTTACCTTTCTTTCTCTACCTAACTTTTCGAGGAAAACAGACGTGAAGTTATGAACTGTAACACAGGTCAGATATGTACAATAAGTGTACACAAGACAGACCCGCTAGCTAGCTATCTGACTAATCTAGTTTAGTTTAGTTCAGTCGGTTTATTAGGGCTTTTTTATTTGCTTTTTTATTTCTAACCGAACTAGGTTTAATGTCGTGGGCTCTCTAACTAAATTTGTAAATGGCCATACATTAAACAAAGAGTACCCACGACTTGGAGAAGCACGACGGCGCAATGACGTTGTTTCACGGGCCACTCGGCGTCCGCGCGCGGTCCCCTCGCTTGCAGCGCGTGGACGGCGCGCGGTCCCCTCGCTTGCGGCGCGCGGACGCCGAACCGCCCGCGAGGCGAGTCGTATGGTAGCGGCAAGCGCGTTGACCACCCGCCGTAAGCTTTTTCATATGGACATTAAAAGTATGTTATGCAACACACGATTTTTTATTGTTTATTATAATTTAATGCTCTAATTTGAATGGCAAGTAAATTGCTGGGTTGGAGCGGTGCTGGTGCGGTGCTTGTCAAATGAGCCACGACCTTAATTTTTATTTTGTAAATCAATGAACATTGACAAAGGTAAAACGCATTGAAAGTCGGGAGTGGGGGGGGGGGCTCGTGACGTCAGAACTCACTAAAAATTATACCAAGGCGTGACGTACTGAGAATTTTTACGTAACAAAAAAAGAATACGGGTCAAATATTTTTTGATAATATAACTGTCTGACTAATTAGTTTTTTTTTTTTGTCGTCTATCTTTTTTCCATAAACCGGGCCCAAACCAGACACCGCGTTAATACTGAGACCTACCTATTTTTTAATCAACAAATTCTACTTTTGGTCACACAATTTTTTTTGCAACTAGTTCAGGAAATCTTTATTTTAATTTTCAACATATACTATTAACGAGTTGGTGTAAATATGAATATTTAATTTAAAATTAATACGTACGTCGGTATTTATAATTGACTCTCGTAATTCATAAATAATATTGTCAGTTAAATGTAATTCCATGTTCTCATAGTACTACAGAGTGGGGCTCAGTACGAAATAGTACGAAACTATTGTTGTGTGCTTGTTTAGAGCTTTCCAAGTCGAGTTTCACGAGTTAGCAGAGTAGTTTCACTAGTTACGTAACTATGCAACTTTTTGTGACGGACTTTCGTAAGCGACAGTTTTTTTTTGTTGGTCTGTCCAAAAGCATTAACATCCATAAAATTTACAACATTTTTATGAATACAATAATTAACTTGTATTTAGATCGTTAAAATATTTTAATATCACGCTTGTTATACGCATAAGGATAGGCAGACGCGTATCTGTAGTACACCAACATTAGGTCATGCCAAAATAAGACTAGCAATATAAACCTAAGTTCACTTATTAAATCATGAAACAATAACGACATTTAGTATCGAAACTTGTCTTTGCCTTGAAAAGCTATCAAAATTATATTAAAAATCACGCATACAACATTAAAATTCAATTTATCAAGTCCTTGTTAAAATTTAAAATAAATGAATATTCATGTCAGTTTTGGCGACGCATATTATTAAAATTTGAAAATATCACACCGTAATTCATCACTGGTATTTACGAGTGTCAATTTGGCCAGAAATATGGCTGCGTTCATATTAAACTATGAGCCTGTCATCGCTGTTAATAAGTCCCTATTTTTAAGTCACTCGATATAAATTTAAAGTATTTTCTTGCTGTTCCAAAACCAAACAAAACGCTTCTTTTCCCAAAGCTGTATCTTTAGAACCTACATTTTGCCAGTTATGTGACCTATGTGTTTTTTTTTTTATATTTATAACAATATTATAAGGAGGAAAGATTTGTATGTAACAAATAAACTTAAAAACTCCTAAACCGATTTGAAAAATTCTTTCAGCAATGGCTAGTTACATTATCAGCCAGTAATATAGACTATATTTTATCCCCGTAATCCCACGGGAACGGGAACTACGCGGGTGAAACCGCGTGACGTCCGCTAGTAACTCATAAAGTAATAATTAACCTTTGTCTTGAATTAGAATTCCTTTTTAATGTTTTTACAACATAATATTAATCATTTAAAAGACGCATGAAAATACAGCCTACCACAGAAACAAAAAATAGTACGAAAAGCTTACATAATGAATCAATTAAACCACTCCTACCGATTCATTGAATCCTAGTACCCAAAAGGGGTATTTAGGTTCTTCCCTTCTAAAAAATGCAAAATCACGATTATAGTCTGGTTATGTCACGATTACAGGCCGCACTTATTGAAGTTGGCACAATGGGGGCTAAGAGGCGTAAATTTAGAAAGTTAGCCGCTTTTCTCATGACAAAAAGTAGAAAGATACAGAAGATTTGTTCCGTAAAACAAGTGAAATTGCATGTAAAACTACAGGCAATGCGCCTCAATAGAAACAGGACTCAAGTGCCGCGACCCGTCAATTGCGACGTCAGTTATTTCAGCAGCCCGTGCTTGCACCCATTCTGAAGTTGAAGCCGCTGCAGCACTGTTCGCTAGTATATTTTTATCACTGGCCCATGATAAATTTTTTGAAACTTATTTTTGTTTCGTTATGGCTGTCACAAGCGCATGTCACAAGAGGATAGAGACGGGTTTGCACAGCGACCAAAAGTCCCTGTATTATAATACGCGTGTGTTATAATATTTAACGATAGTTAGTACGGGTAGCGACTGGTCATCTCTTTATATTTATTTGTTTATTTGAATTAATTATTTTGTTTTTGAGTTGTATTTTATTTTTGCTTTGCTATGGACAATTTAACATGCACATCTTGCTACATTGTTCTCACATAATATACCATCTCAGCATGAATGATGTAATCAAGATTATGTAACAATATTTTTATTCAAAAGAGTGTCCATGGAGTTTCTTGCCCGTTCTTCTCCATAGAGATCTTATACGCTAGGGAATGGGCAACTACAGTACTTTCACAGTTTTTATGTCTTGTGACTGGGACTATAGCTAATGTTCATTTTTGTTTCGACAATTCAAAAGTGCCTTGTAACTTGCCTACTTGAAATAAATGCTTTGATTTTGAGTTTGATATCTCCGTAAGCACGTCTTTGTGTGCGTGCGCCTCATACGTTATTTTATGTACTCGTAAGTCCTCCTTCTGCGCGTATCTACACATTGTACACATAGCTAGGAGATTAAAGACTTGATTACAGATTTGAAGGCACAATCTTCATTAAGTACGTGCTTTACCGGGTTTCCCATGAAGGTTCAAGGTTGAAAAACCTCGAGTTAAGGAAAGGAGATTAATTTTTATGGACTTAAGTGCTTATTTAAAAAAGCCTTTCCGATTAAAGGGAAACTTTTCAGGCGTGACCTTTTCTTGTGACCGTTTTCACAAATTAAAGTGTTCTGTTGGATTTTTGGACTGTTAAAGATAGGATTTTAAATGTGTAAACGTACATTATAGATGTTAAGTTCCTTGTCCATATATGTCACATATTTTTTCTTAGAAGAAAGAAATTGTATTTCTTTAAATTATTTAGAATTTTTAATTTTAAAAAGTTTATTGTAAAAATCCTTATGTACGTCAGTGTTATTGTAAAATTAAAAAATCAACGAAAATACTTCATAAGTACAATGAAAAACACTAGTACCTCTCTTAAGCATGATCCTCTCATTATGTTTTAAGTCTTCCTCTATCAGCTTATGACGAAACTTCACAATGCGATATTCCACGTACGATATACAATAGCCAGCGTCTCCACGATACCCCCCCCCCCCCCCCCCTGGAAGTTAATGAAAAATGATATTCATGCAACTGGCGGCATAATCCCTTAATTTTAATACTTTTTGGTGCAATAAATTTTACGGCTGGCAATATTTTCTGAGTCATGCCGCGTAGGCTGGGTTGCCATTTTAATAATGTTGCTGCAATGGCAGGTGATGCGGCTGTGAGAGCTTTTATTGTGAAGTGAATGATACTTCATTAAGAGATGTTACCTAGATTATTTAATCATATGTTTTTGTAACTCCATTCACAATTGTTTTGTCGTTCTACGCGTTCACTCTTAGTAACTTATCTGTAAATGATAATTGATGTTTATTTTGCAAATAGGTTTTTACAAACACATACAAGGCATTCTTTTTTTAATCGATGGGGCCGGTGTTTTGTACCTGACTACTATGAGAAGAAACGGCCAAAACAAACTCAGAAGTCCTAAGTTCCTTTTAATCGTATCTATTGTACCTAGTACTTGTCATCAAGATTATCATCTAACCAGTACCCTAGTATATAAAAATGCTGAATTCATACTTACGAGTAGTATAAGGAAGACTCAAGTCTGATCGAATAGAATACCTAGTGACAAGATAATTTAATGAGCACTAGCTAAGGAATGACCAGTTCCTATCAAGTCATTGGCACGACAATTTTATATTTTGTTTGGCCAAAACAGCTACTTCTACCGCGTTGTCCACTGACAACGCGCAGCACAGAGGTAACTTATCACTTCGGCTGCATGCTTTAGAGCTAAAGGGCCAGAATTCGAGGAGGAGCGAACATCTTCCTGCAGTCCTTCCACCGGGAAATCCTTGAACCGTCTCCGGTCTTAAATGTAACTCCAAGCTTTTTAAGTGGGGCTACCCCATGAAACAGTAGCGGTGTGCGATTGTGGAGGACCTGGTGAAGGTTGCGGGAATCCGTTGGATGCGAGTCGCACGGGACCGGTCAATAAGGCGACACTTGAGGTAGTCCAGCAGTGGACGTCTTTCGGCTGAAATTATGAATCAGATTTCTATAAGTAAGTTGCTGGTAGAGGTAAACTAACGTTGAAAATAGTTCTTCGTGCTTTATTATGTGGAGTGCCTAACCTGGTGTCAGAGATTTTACGCCGCACATGGACCTCTGACTTAGCTTAACATACCGTAGAGTAGTATCGCTCAGGCATGCTGGTTTTCTCACGATGTTTTCCTCCACTCCAACTGGTAATTATACAATACGCACATGAATCCGAAATATCAGAGATGCGTGCCTTTAAGGGGCCGGCGGAGCATGCGTATTTCATACAAACGTAATACCAAAATAATTTATAAATCAAACATATTCTTAAGGTAGTGTGTATTTATTTCGATTGGATTAAAGAATATCTATGTTCCCAAATATATATTTTTAAAGGACAATGATACAAAGACGAGATATGAGGAATTTAAAATTTCTATAGAAAACCTATTTTTCTCATAACTCTTGTTTAAATCAATGTCCAATCAAAGTTAATATTTGGGAACCTAGATATTCTGTAATCCAATCGAAATAAATACACACTACCTTGGGAATATGTTTGATTTACAAATTATTTTGGTATTACGTTTGTATGAACTACGCATGCTTCGCAGGCCTCTTAAGACCTTTGACTTGGCAGTCCGTCACACCACTAGACCATCAGCTAATAATTGATAATACTATACTTAGCTTATGTATACTAAGTTATGGAATCAGGCGGAAATTCAGCGTTCCAGCTCGACGAGTCAACAACTCCTGAGGATGCCCCGTGGAGGGGCGAAACACGTGTCGAGTAAAGGTTTGGTTGCATGGCATGCTAATTATTTCTCACTTGTTTTGTATGTGTGCATATGCATGAGGGCGGGAGGGTGGGCCCATATGTGCATGTGCATATGCATGACGGTGGGATTTGTGTCCTGCTTTCAGACCTGGATATTTTTGTCTAGCGGTATTAAAACTAAATATTTTTCATAGCATTTGATCTTATGTATACTAGACATCAATCATCACTACATATTATAAAACAAAGTCTCCCGCCGCGTCTGTCTGTCCCTATGTATGCTTAGATCTTTAAAACTACCCAACGGTTTTTTTAATAGATAGAGTGATTCAAGAGGAAGGTTTTTGTATGTAATTTTACGCGGGCGAAGCCCCGGCATCGGCTATTAGTTATTAAATTAAAAACAGGTCCTCGCATACAAAACGTTAATTTTACTAAAACTGGTACAATCACGTCATAGTTTGTAATTAGTGTGGTTAGACATCCCCTGCACCCCGCACCTCTTACCGCAGGGGTTACAATGGCATTTATTAAATTTTCATGACATTTCACCCACCCAATAGGTTATTTGGGGGTTTGGGGGAAAGGAATAACTTTTGTTGCGTATGTTTAACTTTGAAATTACATATAATTAATAATAAAGGGTTGTTAATAGAGAATAAAGTGGTTTAGTAGTATTGTTAAATCATCTTCAACAGCCCAGAGGATGAACATTAGTGATTTAAGAGGGAGACCACTTTCCCCAATCAAGTTACAGTTGGCCTCCAGACTAACGTGGTGCACCTAAATACCAGTATTTTTCAAAATCAAAATCAAAGCATTTATTTCAAGTAGGCCAGTTACAGGCACTTTTGAATCGTCGAAACAAAAATGAACATTAAATAACGACTGGGACAGTCACAAGACATAAAAACTGTGAAAGTACTGTAGTTGCCCATTCCCTAGCGTAGATCTCTATGGAGAAGAACGGGCAAGAATCTTCAGGAACACTCTTTTAAATCAAAATATTGTTACAAAATCTTGGTTAAATCATTCATGTTGAGATGGTATATTATGTGAGAACAATGTAGCAAGATGTGCACATTAAAAATGTCCATAGTAAAAACAAAATAATTCATTCAAAGCCATGGCAACCAAGGCCACGTTTCAAATTAGGCTGTAAACGATTTGAATGTCCACAAACCCGTTCCGAATTACCGTGAGCGCGATATCGATGTCCCTTGAATCGTCATAGATGACGTCATTATTTATTTATATGTCGGATCCGGTCATTGGTATGGACACGGGAATTAATCAAAGCGCGCCAGTGGTGACATAACGCGACCTAGAGACCAGTCTACCCCCGCCATGGCGTGCTTCTACAGAGTCCTGACGTTAACAGATCACCGCGAGGACGACATTCTGGGTCGGATCGCAGCGGAGTTCAGACGTCTTGAAACTGTATCCGATTCATTGTGCCCAGTGTTACTCGTATAGTGTGAAAGTGTAATGTCAAGTAATTCGTTAGTTTACTCAGTGTAGATATGTTTGAAAAGAGTAACCATGGAGTTTCTTGCCGGTTCTTCTCCATGGAAACAACCAACCCGAACCGAGCACCTGACAATAAACAAAGTATCGCATTTAGTGAGTTTTCATAGCACGAAACCCGTCTTCTGCCCACATAATGCTCGAGCCTAACTAAATAAATCCTGACAAACCCGACATCAGAATTGGGATAAAATCGTGCTAATGAAATCATTTCGTGGGGACAGTATTAATAACAATCAGTGTCAACTGCGTAAAAACCGAAAAAGTGTCGAAAACAAACTTAGTTCGCGATGAGTTTCGTGTGTCGGTTATTGAGTGCAAAAAAACGAACAAGAAAGAGGGTAGACCGATTTGTCTGCATATAAACACCCACCCACAATAACTTTAGTTTATCCGTGATCGTAGTGCTTGCAACAGCACCGAAATATCGGGAACTCAAAGCAGACAGTAAACAAGTGTAATTTACCAAGTGAAAAAAACGGGATACACATCGTTTTTAATGACAATCAGTGACGGTTACTATTTGAAATGCAAAACAAAGACTTTGTATCGCTTAGAGTTTTTTGTGGGACCAGTTTAAAGAATTGTTCAAGGCCAGATTCGTGTACGTCGAGACATTTTCGACCACCCTCATTTACGTGAATAGTGAAAAACAAAAATAAACAAAGTAAAATATGCGCCCGTCGTCAGGGAGCGAGACACTACCACCAATCAAGTGTCGCGGATGCGGCAAACAAGGACACAAACAAGCGGATTTTCGGACGAAGACGACCGCCCCGTCAAGAAGCGGTTGCCTGTGACGGCTGCTACAGGCGTTGGGCAGCGACCGCAGGCCAGCAGCAGTTCACTGGTGTGCTCCAAGTGTGGCACGCTGTTGCACATTGCTAGTCGCTGTGCAGCAGGACAGCGTTGGTCGTGTGCTGCTGTATTGGTGGAGAAGCAAGTCGACCTTTGCACCCTCGAGTCGGAATATGGAAGTACTTTGGTGAGTGTTTCGATTTTGATTCTGGAACTCAATCGACCATAATGAAAGAGTAAATTTTAATGTTGCTTGTAGTGATTAGAGATTTTGGACGCTGATCGTCATTAACTGAAAGTTTTGAACGCTAGGCGTGCCTACAAATATGTACAGGGTAGGCTAAGCAAGATACCAGTGGGTCACGTACCAGTCGATATTGAATAATGTTGGTGTTTGTTTTCATAATGATGAGTAAGCTTAAGTTGTGGTAGAAAGTCGAGTAAAGGATTCTATCGGCCGTATTGTGTTCGACAGTACCAGTGGTTATTACGTAGTCGTAGCCCGGTAGAAATCGGTGTCTCTTGAGGCAACTCAAGTAGTCCGTGGGTGCGCGATGCGCGTTTAACTCTGGCAGAGGTCGGGATCTAGAGAGACCGTAGTGTGTAGTCAGTGGGTGATGCACACGGGCGATCCACTTGATTGATATGCGTACAGAAGTTTTGATCCATGCGCTGGATGTGTGAGAGCAATGCGATTGCTGGTCGGCTGGAGAGCCGTGGCGTTAGAAGTTTTACTCGGAGGTTTCTGTAAGCTTGGCAGTTTTTTTAGCAGTTGAGTTATAAAGGTTGGTTTGAACGATTGTGGTACATGGCCAAAGGGTTGACCTATTTTCAAGTATTACCAATTTAACCATGTTTGATTTAATAAACTACGTCGTTGGTCTAGTGATGGCAAACACGACTGCTGAGCATGAGGTCCTGGGTTCGATTCCCAGATCGGGCAAAGTGCTATTGGGTTTTTCCATCAAGAATTTCTCAGTGAAGCCACGGAGTCTGGATTAGTGCCCAGTTGATGGTACATGGGACTTGGACATAACTACCGGAGTGTGAGTGTACTATTAGGTGCACCTCTGTTTAACCCTTTGGGGAGTTCAGGCGTTATGTTATGACGTTTGATTTTATTAGAGTAGGATTCGGTTAAGACAAAATAGAGTTCTTGACTTTCATCGACCCGATGAATATAGGGTTTGGTCAGGAGTGACCGAGTGGAACAAAATTCTGTGGTGGAGTATTTGGTTGCAGGTATATCATCACACGAGGACGTGTGCAAGCAGGATGGCCGTGTCGGATCCGGTCATTGGTATGGACACGGGAATTAATCAAAGCGCGCCAGTGGTGACATCACGCGACCTAGAGACCAGTCTACCCCCGCCATGGCGTGCTTCTACAGAGTCCTGACGTTAACCGATCACCGCGAGGACGACATTCTGGGTCGGATCGCAGCGGAGTTCAGACGTCTTGAAACTGTATCCGATTCATTGTGCCCAGTGTTACTCGTATAGTGTGAAAGTGTAATGTCAAGTAATTCGTTAGTTTACTCAGTGTAGATATGTTTGAAAAGAGTAACCATGGAGTTTCTTGCCGGTTCTTCTCCATGGAAACAACCAACCCGAACCGAGCACCTGACAATAAACAAAGTATCGCATTTAGTGAGTTTTCATAGCACGAAACCCGTCTTCTGCCCACATAATGCTCGAGCCTAACTAAATAAATCCTGACAAACCCGACATATATTTATTAGCTCTTAGCTGTCTTATTCGTGAATACTAAATCGGAACGCAAAATATTGATGTGAGCGCTGCGCTGTGAGTGATAATTTTATAAAACGGAATGCACCCTAAGATAAATGATCATGTCACAACTGACAGCGCCTGTTCACGAACATGACGCAAGGAGCACTGAGAATTGCCTGTCTATGGTCTACTAAAGCCAATGATGAGTTATACTAACCCTTTAGTAAGACTAAAACACACAAACACAAACAACACTAAACAAACAAAACACACTAAACATTTTTTCTTTCTTTCTTTCTTTCTTTCTTTCAGGCTACTTTCATTCTACTACTACTTACAACTTTCAAAAATCTATGAATGACAGCTGGCATCAAACAATATCGGTAACTCCAGTACTAAACAGAATAATGCCCATTTAAATATACTGTTCTTACGAGTATCTTACTTCATACCAATATCATAAATGCCAATGTTTGTGAAGATAAAATGTCACTTACTCGGTAAGTATCTTCCGTGATTGTTATTTGTATTGAGCTCCCGATATTTCGACACTGTTGCAAGCGCCATGATCGTGGGTTGACTGGAGAATGCGTGAAACCTGGTAATACTATGAGTGTGTTTTGCTGTGACAGTGACATTTTAAGTTTAGTTGTGAACCGTGATACTCGAGATGTATAGATGAATGTTTACTACTCTTTCACGCAAAAACAACTGAACGGACATAGATGAAATTTTGCACACAGAGAGTTTGCCATCTGGATTAACACATAAGATACTTTTTATCCCGGTAATATGATCCCGTGGGACAATTATCGAACTCTACGCGGGCAAAGCCGCAAGCTTAAGTTATTTTTTTATTTCTTGTTCGCACTCAGTTGCTAGTTATGTTTTAGAATATAAAGTTCGGCTCATGAAGAATAACTAGCCAGTTAGACTTCGCGGGATATTTTTGTGTTAAAAATTCATGAACAGAGCTGAAATATGGACGTAGTTTCAGAACGTTGAATGTTTTGGGGATTCTACAAAAGAAGAATCAAAATTTAAATTAGTTCCAGTTTCTGCAGTTATAATTTTATTATTAAAGTAAATGTTTGGTGATGAAATAGTATGATAAAAGAATTTCAAATTGTTTTAAGGGGGAATGTTCTGTGCTTTACTAACCTAACCTTCACCAAACGAATAGCGGTTAACTTAACATTCAAATTAGTAGATATCAACAAGGCATCTAATAGTATAACTGCCTTGTTGGGTTAGAAAGCGCTTGCAGAGCGTAGGGTCCTCGTGAACATCTCATATCGTACTATTAGTAAAAAAAACTTGCGGGGCAGTCTTCGGGGACTGCCGTAGCGGATCGGCTACGAGTGCTACAAAGCGTTTGGTGAGCGTTTCCATGTTTGATGGTGCATTACACACTTTGTTGGAAATCACGCAGTATCCACACTTAAGAAATAGTGATCTATATTTTCTCAATCGAAAATCGAAGCTGCGCTGTCAGCCGTAATGAAATGTTTGACTGACAATTTGCTTACCTTAAACGTTGATAAATCGGTATATGTTCCATTTTCCATTCGGTCGAATTTGTGTCCCTCAAACTCCTTTACCATTAAAGCGCATGTTTGTGGATCCTTAACTCAGTGTAGCTGCCTCATCCTCAACAAATCCACTTGTGTAAGGTATTTAGGAGTACTCATCGATCAGCATCTCAACTGGCACCCCCATATAGCCAAAGTCACGTCTCGCATACGTAAACTAATATATGTTTTCAAGAAGTTACGTAAATCAGCTGATCATGAAACGCTAAAATTAGTATATTTTGCGCTATGCCGGTCTGTCTTAACGTACTGCTTGCCCGTTTGGGGTGGTGCCACCCAAAATGTATTTATCCGCCTTGAGAGAGCCCAGAGAGCTGTCCTTAAGGTGATGCGCTCTCTTCCACGCAGGTATCCCACTCTGCAGCTCTATGCCGATTACAAGGTTCTCACAGTTAGGCAACTTTATGTGCTCCTGTCGACCTTGCGCAAACACTCTGCCCGCCCTCCAAAAGAACCGACTGGCAGGCTCAAGCACAACGTTTTTCCCCACGAACGCCATAGAACTGCATTTGCCAAACGTCAATTCTACGTTAATAGCATTAATATTTACAACCTACTCAACAAAAAATTTAAAATTTACTCGTGCCCTAAATATAAATGCAAAAACTTACTTAGAGATTATCTCCAAACACTAAGTTATGACGACACTGAGGATCTTCTGCAGGGTATTTTACAATAAAAAAAAAAGTCTAAATTTAGCCATAAACGGATGAGTATACTGGGTACACCTCATTCTTTATCACTACACACACCCTACACCTACACACCACATACGCACTCACACACATCCTACTCCCATTCACTACTCACACACACACACAAACACACACACACTCGGACCCTACATTTTATTCAACCCACCACATAGTTAAACGTTTTCATTTGTGTTTTCTTAAATAGATTATATCCCGTTTTCTTTTACACCATTTGCTTACTGTTTGTAATGTCCTGTTTTTTCTTTTATATTATGGCTTTGTCTTGTCTATAACGGAGAATCACTGACTCCTAAGACACAGGCACATACACCTAGTTTAGGAGTCAGAGAATTAAAATTATTGTGAACTAGTTATAAGCCTTATTATGCTCTTTGTTTTTGATGATTGTACTGTGATGGCTTTTGGTGCAATAAAGAAAGAATTTATTTAATTTAATTTATCTCTTATCTTCATCGATAACCATAGATCTTCCTTCCGTACATCTAAAAATCAAAACACATTGTCTGTACAGTATGTAACGTACCTACATGCGGTTTAATCCTGCGCCAGAGCTCAGAGCAACGACATGAATCTCTCTAAACAACAATATACTGCACCGTTGCATCCAATGTTGACGATTTATCGCTGAAAAAATGTATAAGGAAACTTAACATTGTACAGTGATAATAGTTGTAAACTTGGGAGGACATTTTAAGCTAGGAAAGTTGTATGGTTTAAATTGTTTTGAAGGTAGTTAGTTTAATTTGGACAAAGAATAGGGACCACGACTGACTAAAAAAAATGATTCTGTTTAGTTAGATCTTTGAAAAATATTGTATAAGTGTTTTAGGTTTAATTACATTAATAAAAATGACGAAGATAAAACGCATCAAAGATCATGAGTGGGGGCTTGTGACGTCACTTTCTGGTAAAAAATGTACCGAAATGTGACGTCACTCGTTTTAGTTTTAGATACAGTTTACGGGAAAAAAGAAAAAAATATGTGTCCAATATTTTTTGGAATTCTATCTGATGGACGAATTAGATTTTTTTTTGGCGTCTACCCTATTATGTGGATATCTGTCAAGTTTGATTCTGCAATAAAAATATCTGAAATTAGCATTTCGGCCCCGACTTCGTTCACAAAAATGTGTGTCGGCTAAGCATGATTTAAAAATAAATTATTGCCTGCACCCACGAACAATTCAGGTTTCTACCATCATCATCTGCCTAGCCTTTTCCCAACTATGTTGGTGTCGGCTTCCAGTCTAACCGGATTCAGCAGAATACCTGTATTTTACATGGAGCGACTGCCTATCTGACGTCCACAGCCCAGTTAGTGCTGGGTAATACGATACCCCTTAGCAAGACTGGTCATCGGACTTTTGGGCCACTGACTTCCTGTAACGATTGTCAAAGATGCAGGCTTTCTTCTAGTAGAAAATGATATTGTTCTGGAAATTACCCCCCTACACACAAACTGTCACTACGTATTACCCCAAAACGGATTACACAAACGATTTAATAGGATTGTATTAATGGAATTTGCCAATTGAATTAATTTTGTTAGCAATCCGTTTATAATAGCTGTAGCTTTCAACATTTAGACCATGGAAGGGATATATTGGTGAATTTGGTTTGTCGATTTATTAATAGCCGAAGCACATTTTTTTAATGAAAAATATGGTTGGTGGATATTTTGAATATTTGTTCAATTTGTATCAACAGTAGTGTCAGCAGCAACCACGGAATCTGGATTTCTGCCCGGTTGATGGCAATAGGCTTGCAGCCTTATTACATGGGACTTAAACATAGGAATAGGGTAACGACAAAGAAAACTAATTAGTCCGTCAGTTAGATTATCAACAAATATTAGACCCGTATTTTTCTCTTGCTACATTAACCAAAATTTACGAAGATATATGACGCTTTTAAAATTCTCAAAACTTCACGCCTTGGTACAATTTTTAGTGAGTTCTGACTTCACGAGCCCCCACTCCCGGATTTTTGATTCGTTGTATCTTTGTCTATATTCAATGATAAAAAAGAACAAAAATACGTGTCCATTATTTTCCGACAACTGATGGATTAAAAAGATTTGCAATTTTTTGATACTGTAGTCATGCCTATTAGGTACACCTCTGCATTACCCTTTCGGAAGAAGAACGGGAAGAACGGGAGGAAGAACGGGAGGAACGGGAAGAAGAACGGGAGGAACAGGAAGAAGAACGGGAAGAAGAATGGGAGGAACGGGAACAAGAACGGCAAGAACGGGAAGAAAAACGGGAGAAACGGGAACAAGAACGGGAAGTAATGAGTACTAGATTATCACGTCACCCATCTACAGATACCCTGAGGAATGTCCAAAAAATCGTTCGGTCAGTTTATGACCGACCTTGAGGAATGTCCAAAAAAATTGTTCGGTGTGTCTATAAAACAACTGAGTTGGGATTACATGCGTGATGTTATGTATGTGAACTTATTGTTTTCGTGACAAGAAGAAAGCACGTAGCTTTCTTAAAATAAGTAACTGCTAATGAACACAACCATCATTCACGATCTTGGATTGTCAAGACCAAATTATCTCTAATCGGATCAGATCTACCTCAAAATTAAAACCCGGATACATAAACCAAAAACCCAATAAGCATGGAATCCTCTTTCCGAGGTTCACTGTCCACCCAATCCAAAATCAACCTTACCACTTAAACATCAAGGTTTAATTTTCTCCGTGCTACCACCAAGTCCTAGGACCGTACTTAAATTCTTACTTAACTACACAGATTGTCAAAGGGGACGCTAATTACAACTTAACAAGATGCCGCCCGTCCACTGATTACGTCCGTCGGTTAAATTAACTAACGTTTTCTGTGAAACAATTTACTTTTAACTTTGAAATTAACTATAATCGAGTGAAAAACGTTGAAACGTTTCCTTGAGAAGTTTTGAAGCGGTCACTTGTGTCTGAAATTGTGATGAAACTTTTATGAATATTACTTTTCTACGATTTTAAATCAGTTGTTTTTTTTTATTCGAGTGTTTGTAATTCATAATCCATTTATTTATTGTATGTCATAGGTGAACAGAACTTACAATTATTATTATGAATCACTGTGCACATACCCATAGTACAAGTTCTGGAGTGGCGACCGCGAACCGGAAGACGATGAAAGAAAAGAAAGAAAGAAAATATATTTATTTGGCTTATGCCGCAAGTGATCACAACATAACAAAAATAGGGATGCGCAGGAAGACCTCTCACTAGGTGGACCGATGACCTGGTGAAGGTTGCGGGAATCCGTTGGATGCGAGTTGCACGGGACCAGTCAATGTGGCGACACTTGGGGGAGGCCTATGTCCAGCATTGGACGTCTTTCGGCTGAAATGAGGATGATGATGACTACAAACAAAAAGTATATGTGTAGTATATCAAATATCTGGTGTCCACGACACAAGCCTTGCTTAGTGTGGCACTAGATAGCGCTGTATGTAACGTCCAGCGATATTTATTTATTTATAGGGTGGACAATATTTATATTATGTATGTCAATATCATTGGCTATGTTAGAGTGGAGACTGAGAGTTATCTATTGATCAGACCAAATAAATTATGGATGGACTTTATAAAGGAAGGATATGTTGGTTATATACGGGGATGATAATTTTATAAGTAAAAGAAAAGTATGGAAGATAACGAGAAATGCTGCACCGATTCCAAATTAGAGCAGAAAAATGATGAGAGAGCTATGTGTTGCACATCATGAACTGCCTAGCCTCTTCCCAATTATGTTGAACACCACCACCACCGTTGTTGATTGTTGTATGTGTGTTATAATTGGTGATAAATAAATATATAAATAATAATAAATAAATAATGTTTGTGTCGGCTTCTAGTCTAATCGGATGCAGCTGAATACCAGTATTTTACATGGAGCGACTGCCTATTTCATCTCCACAACCCAGTTAGTACTGGGTAATACGATACCCCTTGGTAAGACTGGTTGTCAGACAGTTTGGGCTACTGACTACCTGTAACGACTGTCAATGATATGTGTTGCACATGCTACACCATTTAAATTTTTCATACAACCTTTACAGCATCTTCGTGTGAGTGTGCCAATGGGAATGAAAATTGTATCAGCGAAGAAATGAACCACCAATTTAGCACCTTTAGTAGCGGACAACACTCATAAAACTGCACCACATTTACACTCCACATATTAACTGTGCCATCGTTTGTGGAAAAGCACCACATGTACACTCCGGGACAGAGCCACCAAGGACAGCTGTCTGATCAGCACAAGCCATTGATGCGAGATTTATAATAAAACATCATCATCATCAGCTTATTAATGTTCCCACTGCTGGAACACAGGCCTCCTCTCTATGAGAGGGAATGGGCTATAATCCACCACGCGGGCCCCGTGCGTGTTGGTAGATGTCACATGTCATCGATTTTTTATAGGAAATGCCGGTTTCCTCACGATGTTTCCCTCACCGTTTTGAAAGCAGTGGTGATGAAATAAATTACAGTTCGTAAGTCGGGACCGCCACTACTCTCTGTTATAAAACATACAGATCTTCAATTATAACTTAAAGCAACTTAATTAAAACACAACAAATTTAATTCATAACGTTGTTAAAGTTATCAAAACAAAATGTTCAAAAATTTACAGACGTTCGTGCTTATCCGAAGCATTTAAACTAAAGCTATTTGTTTTAATGAAAACGGTTCTTTGGAGTCTAGGGACACTTCAACTTCAAGCTTTGTAAAACTTGTGACGATAATGTGAAACTAAAATTAACTTGCGTTAGTCTCTGATGATACCTTGCTGGACAAATACTTTACATTTAATGTTTACAAAACAACAGAAAACCTACCGTAAATAAATTGCCACAACGAAATTTTATTACTCATCATCACTATCAATAAGTGATACCCAAATGAATGCCTAAAATGTAATTAGACTTAGTTCCATGTTCACCAAAAAGATGACGGTCTGATTATCTAAAAACATAAATCGAATCGGGGGCGTCGGCCACATGTACCTCGACCACTGGGGGCCTAAGCCACGGACTTGTTTAAAATACATTTTTGTATGGGAACATGTCATAGTGACAGCTGTTTTTAGATAATCAGACCGTTATCTTTTCGGTGAACATGGACTTTTCTGGTTGGAATTTTAATAGAATAGAATAGAATAGAATTTTTATTTTGCAAATATGGGTATACAATCGTTGTTAAGACATCTCAAAGCTCTGCCATATTTTACCATTCGGCATGCAAACATTTAGCTACATTATTTATGCAACATACAATTATCACTCAATAGATCAGTCAGTAACTTATTATCATTATCATTACAGTTAACATTAAATAAATTAATAATCATTTTCATAACAGTTATCATTACATTAATTAATTATCATTTTTATTACAATTATAATTAAATTACAAAATAGTCATTTTTATTACTTACACAAAATTAACATCAACGTCAACATTAATCAACATTATTAAATTAAGAAAATATCAATATTGAACTAATCAACAAATATATTTTTCTCTGTTAGAAACTCATTTATGCTGTAGTACACTTTATCTGTCAAAAATTTACGTAGTCTACTTCTAAACATCACCGCATTTAAATCCCTCCAGCCACTTGGCAACTTATTGAAAATAATAGGGGCCATGCAGTAAATACTTTTGCGCATTAAAGTGGTTTGCCATGATACTTGACAAAGTTTGCTATTGTCACGCCTATTCCTTGGGAATACATCAGCAAGGCGTTGAAAACGATTCGGATTTTGCTGTACAAACATAGCTACTTCATAAATATAAATGCCAGGAAGGGTCAAGATACCGTATTGCTTAAAATAAGGCTTGCAACTGTCTGTAGTTTTAAGTTTAAACAATGATCGCAGACATCTTTTTTGGGCCTTAAATGCTTTAACTTTCAGTGTTTAACTTAGCGTCGAAATTCAAGAGAGCGCTTTTAAGCAAATGGGTTTTACAAGAGGTTACCAACGAGACCGACTTGTTTTTTTAACTAGACTGTCCATATTTATTAGTAGAAAAAAACACCATTGAAATATGAAGGCTTGTAAATACTTCCGGGTCATACTGCAAAAATAATCTTCTGTAAAATACAATCCAAGATTACCGCGAACTTGGCAAGCGCACTATCAATGCACCTATGAGAACTTGGCAGTTTCACTACCGTGCACAAAATACACATGATATCCTTGCAAACGCATAGAAACTGAAATATACTTTAATAACAACATAGCTGTGTCAAATATTGGATACATTTTGTTACTATTCCATTGTTACATTTGTGTAACATGCTGCGCTACAGATCATTATTAGAAGTGTCACTTGAAAAAATGCCCAAACAATTAATTAGTGGCAACAATAATGAGAGTATTTCCGAACTTTAGTTATAAGTTCCATTTCTGTTAGGTTTTTTTGATTTTTTTTTTTGTAAATAATCAATTGTTTAATAGCGTTGCATAAATGCGACGCTTGTCGACAAAGCTCACAAAATAAGTAAGCTGAAGTAATGGGCGGGCACTATTAGCCATAGAACCGGTGACCGTTGGGGTAGACATCATGTTTTTGAGTGGAGACCGCGAATCGGCCAGCGTAAGGTGGGACGCTCTCAGGCGAGCGGGAATCTTCGATCTTCGCAGGGTGGCTGGTAGCAACTGCATGATAGAATGATGCTGAGACTCTAGTTCAGTGACGTGCGATTGAGGAAGTCTACGTCCAGTAGTGGATTGCTGTAGGCTGATGACATCGAGCATATACTCGATGGCTGATGTTAAGGCTACGCGATCCGCTACGGCGTAGCCGCTACGCCGTAGCATGGCGTGTAGCTTTGGCATGCGCGGACCAATAAAAACAATTTTAAAACAGACAGATTTGCTATATAAGACTGCCATCGGAAAATATAATATTCCTTTGTAAAGTAATACCGATCATTTGCGGTACGCATAATAACCATCTATTTACATAGTAATAAGTACTAAAAAACTTCTGGTAAACGTCTGCAATACGGCTCACTATAATACTTGTATATAGCTCCATTTGCACTGCACCCGTAACCACACCGATATCTATCGTTTGCTGAAAACTTAACGGGATTTCAGTTCTTAGTATCCAAGATATAAGATCTATAATCGTTTGTACGTTTCGTTGGGATAGCATTGCTTTTGATGCGTGGTGTACTCCGCCGCACTCGTGGCTCGTGAAATTATATTTTATATGCGCGCTCCCGTTACTATTTGCTATGGAGGACACGGTATTGTCGTAATATAACCTGTATTGTATGTTTTGTTACTATTTTGAGCTTGTTTATTGAAATAAAGTTACGTTTATTAGTTAAGAAAGGAGCTTAACAGATTTTATACGTTTAGTGGCTGATTGAGATGTTTCTCAGTGGGTTCTATGACTGGTACTAATATACAAATATGTACATATATACGAATCATCGCATATATGTATATGCGATCATTCGGATTTTTTGACAAATAATTCCACAAGCAATATATTAGCATTATAGTGTTTTAGTTCTTTTAGTCCAATCAATAGATTTTTGTAAATCGATCGAAACCACTAATTTCGCACTATTTGGCCCGCAGTGGCTGACATAACCATCACTTTGTAGTGCAAGCTGATTAGAACTTTATTCTTACAGCATTTTAAACGAAGTTTGAACCACCACAAATAGAGCTAATTTAGCTCATCTAGTCGCTTTAAACAAAATAACAAAAAAAAAAAAAAACTCTGGATACAAAACTAAATAACAGGAGCGTCCATAAATATCAGCTTCGTCACACATTAATTCTAAAATAGTGCCAAAATGTAATAAATAGTCTAAATTCGCCATAACGTGTTGGCACAAAGGTACGAGTATATAATTAGTAATTCCCAGTAATAACGTGTATATTATTGAACGTTTGATAACAAACTAAGCAGCTATTCATAGCGTAACATGCAATTTCATTAATTAACGGACAGCACGACTCTCCCACGGGCAACTACTAATAATATGGCCAATAATAATGGACTTGGTTTAAGACATAAGCAGATAGCGACTTCAAGTCACAATCGCTTTTAGAAGGACAAGGGCAAGAATTTCTTACTTATTTCCTACCTTAAAGTGGATGCTTCAGGGTAGCCCCCGAAATTCAATTTTTCTTAAGTTTTTTTTTTGCAATTTTCAGGCCAATACTAACTTGTATGTTGATTAAAATCTCCTCCAAGTTCATGAAGTTGTAGAAACACAATGATGGTTTTGATGATTATAATTCGCGTCATTATCAGTCGCGAACAATATTGTAATCAACATACTTATCAACTCAACGTACTTATTAACTTACTAGCTGCTGCCCGCGACGTCGTCTGCGTGAAGGCTCTACAGCACCAAAAATACCGAAGATGCCAGTGTTGCTATAGCATTATAAGTAAACAACTTTTAAAATAGCATTAAAATATATGTTTTTTTTGCAAGCGAAGCAAATGAAGAGAGTTATTAAATATGGGAATCCTGCTGAGTTCAGTCATAATATGTGACTGAAGGAAATAGAGAAAATAATGCAGGAATACATTCCCGGATACAAAAGAGTAAAAATATGTAGAAAGGTATCATACCTTACAACACTTCCCTATAAACTACGTTGGTAGTTATGCTTCCAGGAGCCAAAATGTAAAGAGAGTCAGGACTGGTGACGCGGGAGCATGCGACGTACAGTTGCCCGTGTGAGAAGCAACTCGTCCTGGGGTCGACACCCGCTGCCCTCAGTGTCTGCCCCTGCGACTTATTGGTGGTCATTGCGAAGCAAACACTCACGGGGAACTGTACGCGCTTGAACTGGAACGGGAAGTTATGAGGTATGAGGGGAATGCGTGGTATAAATACTGCTTCGCCGACGCCACAACCCGTAAGAATTTCTGCCTCAATGGTATGTCTGTGGAGCGAGATGACTTTAAGGCGGGTCCCGTTGCCACAACTTCGGAGGAGATAGGTTCCGAAGAAGCATAATCAGGACACCGACCTTCAGCTTGATGGTATGCGCTGGAAGTCCACTTGCTGACAGGGAGTTCAGAAATTCCACGGGAAGACTCAGTATGGCGCTCCCGATCGCTTTCGAGTCGTGCTTCTCGCGCTTCAGCACTTTCGCAAGATCGAGCGGCATCAGTGCGGCTGCGCTGCGAACTCAGTCTTGTCTCTCGCTCCGTGTACGTCTCTGTCGCACGAGACTCAGCATGGCGCTCCCGATCGCTTTCAAGTTGAGCTTCTCGCGCTTCAGCACTCTCGCACGATCGAGTGGCATCAGTGCGGCTGCGCTGCGAACTCAGTCTTGTCTCTCGTTGCGTGTACGTCTCTGACGCGCGAGACTCAGCATGGCGCTCCCGGTCATTTAATAGCCGCATCTCGTATGCTCCTGCACTTTTAAGCGACCGCGACAATGCATTTTGAGTGCGCATAGTATCTAATCGCGACTGGCGCGACGTACTACTTTCTCCAAGTCGAGTTTCCGTATTGTGTTATCGCAGAACAGCCAACCTTGCCTCACGCTCAACGGCGGTTTCAAGAGATCGAGCTAACCTTTTCCTTCGGGAATCATTTGTGGATTGAGATAGGTTAGACCGTTTTCTAGGCATTTTGATTCTTATTAATTTGAAAAACTAAACAAACAAAGATAACAGAAAAACAAATTACACAGAATAATGCAAAGTATACCTAAATATGAATAATTTGATGAGATGATAATAATTAATCAGTAGTTCGATTGAATAGCGAAGTACCTAAGTAATAATTATTTTATGAACAAAAAATTTATATTTCCACGCAACCATGTTAAATTCGACCAACCACACAATAACTAACAGACAACGCAGGTAACCCCCGTTTCCATAGGTTTAGGCGACGACATTGGTACCCATAACATTACTTTTTTGTGAACGAAACCATAGCGCGATCTAATTCGACGCCAACACCATCTAGTTAGGAAAAAGGAAACATTTATGTATAGTGAAAAATTATTATGACTTTACACTATTTTAACATAAAATAAATGGCTGTGTTAACATAAAATAAATAGCTGTGAGTGAGTAAAAATAAATCCAGCTAGCTTTACATCACATTTAAGTTTATAATTAAGTATACGACATGAAAATATATTAATTATTATTAATTACCAAGCAATAATCACACAGATAAATACCGAAGAAAAGTATTAAGTCAATGTTTATTTTGTAAGTACTAACAACATGAAATTGATGAAGAAATGATCATCATCAATGAACATAACTTTGTTGTAATACTTAACACCGCATTTATTTTAAATTGTCTTCCTCAACTCTGCTCAAGATTTTGAGGCTTTTGTTGAAACTTGAATTAGTCAAAACGATAAAAATTTTATGAAGATGATGAAAATGCACATTACCATGTATGATTTTTTTTTTTAAGAATAACTAACAACTAACCTCGCCAACATGATCAAATTTAAATTATTAATTTTAAAAAGTGTTAACATGTAACTTGATTTGATTTTTATGAAATCTCATAGATGGCGCTGCTTTAAAATTGTCTTTATTTATACTACTAATAACATTCATTAAACTGTCTTTCTCTGCCCAAGTTACTTAAATGGTGTAGTTTTTATAGTATAAAGCTAGATAATAGCATGGGTTACTCAAAAACAACATTTAAATATGCGTCGTTAGATTACACGCTGTCACAGAATGCGTAAGAAAAATAAAGATTACCTCTTAGTAATATTCATGCAAAATTTGAAGTAAATCCATGCAGTACTTTTTGAGTTTATCCCGGACATACATACAGACAAACAGACAAACAGACAAAAATTCTAAAAACTATATTTTTGACTTCGATATCGATTGTAGATCACGCCCCAAGTATTCTTTTAAAAAAATATTCGATGTACAGTTTTGACTTTCCTACGATTTTATTATATGTATAGATTAACACGCTTTCACCTTAAAGAAAAAATACTTGAAATTCTGGCCTTGGAGCCTCGTACGAAAACTCAAAAGACGTAGAAAGAACCATCGTAGTGGGAGCCTCCTTTAATTGTTTTTATTACTTGTTGGTAGAGCGGTAACAGTAATACACATTCTGTCAAAAATTTCAACTGTCTGCCTACTAAGCATTAGGAGATACGTCCCGCTGACCAACAGACAGTCTGACGACGGACACTGGAGGCTTAGTAATAGTGCCTTTGTTAGCTTTCGGGTACGGAACCCTAAAACGGAAAGTTCTTTTTGGAATCTAAACCGCTGTTGTCCATGACTTGCGACCCGATTCGTTCTAGAATCGGCATTCAAATGTCCAGCACCACTGATTCCTAATATAATAGTAAGTGTGGTCACCTTGCCAGTGACGTCACAGGTACACTGAGTAACAAAGATGTTTGAGGGCTCAGGAATAATGAGCGTTGTCATTACCAGTGATGTAAATTTGGTTGCGATTGTTCTTTGTCTTTCAGGTAGTGATTGTTTTCGAAGTAAATTGTCAAAGGATGTTAAGTTGGGCTATTGAGAGGAGCGTGTGGCTAAATAATAACAGCCGCTCGGGTCAATCTTTAGGTTAACCCGTGCTTGCCTAGTTTGGTCTGTGGAGGGGTGACCACCGTTTCCTGTCGAGTTTCTTCCGTGCCTCTGAGAGCACGTTAAGCTGTTGGTCTCGGCTATCATTTTTAGATCTTTGACAGTCCTTACAGGTAGTCAGTGGCCCAAAAAGTCTGACCAAGTGGTATCATATTACCCAGTACTAATTTGTTTGTAGAGGTCAGATAGGCAATCGCTCCTATCAATCGATTCTTTCAGTAACAGCACAGAGTTTGAGAGTTGGCGGCCTGGTATCGGTGTTCCGTTAAAAAATGTTGTTACTTGTTATGACGACCCGAATGGCGCAGCGGTTGTGAAGCTGCCTTACTTCTTAGGGTTCCGGGTTCGAATCTCGGTAGGAGCAAATGTGTGTGTGATGAACATGGACATTTTTTTCCGAGTCATGAATGTTTATATGTGTAATAATGATGTATTTGCTAACAAAAAGTATATAATTTATGTAGTATATCAACTATCTGGTGTTCACGACACAAGCCTTGCTTAGTGTGGCACTAGATGGCGCTGTTTGTAACGTCCAGCAATATTTATTTATTTACGGCAACTTAACTGATTTGCAATAAATTCCACATATCCATCTAGCAATTGATAATCTCGGGAAACTGTGTGAAATGAACCGGGTTAATTGAGCGACGATAATTGATATTAATCTGATTAAATGGAGGTATTCGTATTTGAGTTAATCATCTGTTTGTATTAATTTATTAATAAGTATTTACGCTTTTCGCCTTTGATGTTTGAGATTATTTGAAGTAGGGAACTTGATGTGACGAGTTATTTATCACTTCAAGCACAAAAGTACAGAGGCGGACTTAATGCCATAGGCATTCTCTACCAGTCAACCTTTTCTTGATTCAGAAACAAGCAGTGGTAGGTGTCATTACTGAAAATCAGAGAATATTTTTTTAATTAAATAACACTGAAATGTTTTTTTTTGTGTGCGCTCTTAATGAAACGCACTCAAAACATTGTGCTAATATAGTATAGAATAGTTCAGGGTTCATGGAGTAAAATGTTTAAAATATAATATTTAAACTAATAAAACATCTGAAAAAAAAAATATTTTAATATTTCGTAACATGATTCAAATAGCGGATAATTGCAATATGTTTACGTTTTTACGTATGAACGAATGTTTCACGCTCAAAGTCCTTCTTCGAGTCTTAGGAACTTGGAGGGTTGTATTGATGATTTTGATGATTATAATTCTGTAACTTAATTCGTCTTACAGTCGCGACCGATATGTTTATCAACATACAACTTAACACTGCCTTGCAAATTGCAAAAAACTTAAGAAATTTGAATTTCGCGGGCTACCTTGAAGCATCCCCCTTAACATAAAACAATAAATATAAAAAAAAACAGAGTCCATGGCTGTTACTGAAAAGGAGATTTTTGTTCGGGGATTAGGCCACCCACATAAATTGTAGCATTTAATAATGAAACGTACATTGATTTCTTCCATAAAACCTCTAGATTACAGTTGTTAAATTAGCTAAGCCTTGTCTAACCGAAAACACAACAGAAAAAGTAAATGTCAAAATAATGAAATTGTCTGTCAACCACAAAAAAAGTGGATTTAAAACGTTCCGTGCCACGTTGATTGTTTAAACCATCTATGCGATTGTAGTGTAAACCTTTAAAAATAGCATTAAAAATGCTCACAGTTTAATAATATTTATTTTTATATATTCTATTCTGATTCTATTATACGAGTAATTATAGCAGATAATATAATTACCAATGGGTAGATACCGTACTTTTTTTAATATACGGAAAAAACGCCCCTATTCACGTAAGTATTTTCTGTCAAATGACATTGACCACAACAGGAATGATTTGTCTCGCAAAAAAATATCATCAAATAGTTTATTTATTATGATTTCAAGATTCCGGTTTCATTTCTACGTAACAAATAGTTGCAACTGCCACCAGTGCTGGCGGACCAATGGTGGCAGCCGGGAATAAAGGAATAGTTCGTCCAATACTATAGTAAAATGGTTACGTTTTCTTTTTTGGTGTTTTATGAATAAAAAAAATTGTCTCCTTTCCTGATGGAAAACCCAAGAGCACTTTATCCGACCCGATAATCAAAACCAGGACTTCATGCTTAGCCGTCGCGCTTGCATTTTTACCATGTGAACAAATTACACAATGTTTTATTATTATTTTTATGTCTGTAGAATGCATCCGGACCGATGGGCCAGAGTCGTCACGCAGTGGGTGCCAGAAGACGGTCGTCGTCGCCGAGGGAGGCCCAGACAACGCTGGCGTGACGACTTAGACGCGTTTATGAGAGATTGGCCAGATAAAACCGCACGGAGAGAAGAGTGGATGGCTATGGTAGGTCTAAGTGGGAGGCCTTTGCCCAGCAGTGGGACAATATAGGCTAAGTAAAAAATATAAATATACTGTATTTAGTGCAGCTTATAGGTACAATTAACACTAAAATAAAACCCCAATCCTTTTATTCGGTCTTTTCGCAGAATCACAAACCATAATCACCATCGCTATACACAATTACAACAATTTCCTAAAATGATAATACCACCTAAAACAAACGTATTAGGTATATTGGTCTACAGATACTTACACGAAGTTGGTTGTGGAGGTCAGATAGGCAGTCATTCCATAACTTTCATTCTCATTATGAAGCAGTGATAACCAAGTAGGTGGTGTGACTATCGGACTGCCCAGTCATAGGTCGCGAATTCGAACCCAAGGCACGCACCTCTGATTTTTCGCATTCATGTGTTATTGTATACTTATCACTTGCTTCGGTGAATGAAAACATCGTGAGGAAACCAGCATGCCTGAGAGATTATTCTTGACGGCATGTAATGCCAAACCCATGGGGGTGGCATAAGAATTCTGACACCAGGTTAATCACTAACCACATGATAAAGAAAGATTATAGAACTCAAAGGAACTACTCAAAAACACATCAACTTGGAAATAAACACTATCACTTGGAAATATTTCAGAAACTTATCTTTTGTACATTTCCAACATGACACAAGGCATTGCTCGTGTGTCGCCGTCTATTTTTAGTAGGGAGAGTCTCGGCCGAGCCGTTGTCATGCAAATCTGATGCCATTTGGCTCCGACGTTGATAGCACGATTAGATCAGAGCATTATAATCGATTGACTGGTTGGTGTTGGACTTATTAAGTTTGGTAGTCTCGTGAGATGATTAGTTGAGAAGGTTTGTTAATGATGTGTGAAATATTTTTCCTATGTAAATAATACAGGTGAAAAACGTAAAGAATACAGACAGAAAAAGAGATTTTTTTTTACCAAAACCGTGCTTTGTGTATTCTTAGTTTAAGTTTTTAAAGCTGGAGTTTTGAGGTCGTCAACAGGTTTATTTTTGTGTGTTCGTCTTCTTTGGCATCTCGCGGGTTTATCTGTGAGGCTGGTTTCTGCTTAACCGGACAAACCTGTGAAAAGAGTACCAGCCTGGGGCATAAACTTATAAGCGAAGCGACGGCGCGCTAAGGACTCTCTCTGTGGGGTACGAGCCTTGGCTTAGGGAGTCGCTGGGCGGTCAGCAAAGGGACTGGTAGGATCTGTTTGAGGTCGTCAGCAGGAGCATAGTTTGGTAATTAATTAGACATAGGTTTTATGACAAAACACAAGAACGATTGGTCAGTAAATCACACACAAATAAAATCTTTTTTAAGCAGATGGACGGTTCACTCGAGTAAATCACTACTAATTAGGTTGTGGAGGTCAAATAGGTACCTAGTCGCTCCATGTAAAATACTGGTATTCAGAAGTGGTATTTATTTATTAAAACTTTATGCACAAGTAAAAACTGTACAAAGGCGGACTTAATGCCTTGGACATTTTCTACCAGTCTACCTTAGGGTGATGCAGAGACAATACACAGTAGGTGCAATAACAGAAATCAAGTATGTAAGAAAATATTTAAAACTAAAATAAAATATAAGAATAGATACATAAATACATACATAAAACATTTGGTTAGACTGGAAGCTGATCCCAACTTTGGGAAAAGGCAGGCAGATTATGACGGACGGGTCACTTGAGTGCGTATTCATGTTGTAGCATTCCATTTTCACATGCGAAAAATAAAACTACAATGGAATGAAAGAATGTAGTGTGCGATATCAAAATAACTTTCTCTGACAATCCTTTCTAACTACACTATTCCAACCTAGCCACATTATCCCCATCTGGCCATATTCCCCGGCAGACTGGCAACACTCTCAGCTCATCCGTCACGTCTACACAGTTGGCAACACCGTCGTTGTTATGTAAATAAGCGACGCTCAAACGGTGACGATCGCAGATTCCGATAAACGATTGAACTTTGCATTTGAACTCGGAGAATAAAAATCACTAGTCTTTGTTGGGAATGGCGGTTCTTAATGTGCTGGACGTGTTGGAGCCTAATGGAGACTTTACTTCGTATCAAATTGGTGAAAAAAAGACACAATAGTGAACGCAGACCTTTACTAATATCATTCTGCTATTGATAATATACTAATTTATATGGGGTCCGCACATATTTTCCTACTCATCATCTCATAAGTATTGTGTTGAATGCGCGTTTGGCGGGAATGTGAGTGATTTCGGCATACCGCCGGTAATGCCCGTTTTCAACAACACTAAGGGACACCTAACTGGATGCCTACTATTGATTTTCACCAACAATAAGGACGCGGTCGTGGAAACCGACTACCGTAGAACTGTGTAGTAGAACTAGTGGGAATGATTCAACTACGCTGCTAAACTTGGATTTTATTTCTGAGACGGACAAATCTTAATTGGTTTTATTCCATACCCAAATGTTTTTATTGCCATAGTCAAAATTGAGGTATTTTCCAATCGAGGGTAGCCTTACCCACACAAACCATGAGTGAAAGAAAACAATTATCATTAAAGAGCTGTGCAGGTGGCAATAAAAGGTGTTGCTTTGCATCCTGTCAAATTCAAGATGGCTGATTCTTCAATTACTTTCGTGTTATTCTGAAATACTGTCAAGTTAATAAAAAAAACAGCATTGATAATTTACTGACCGGGTATCGTAATTTAAATTGATTATTTATGTATTTTTTTACAAGCTCCTGGATTTTGACTAGGATGCAAAACTACCCCTTGTATACTGGTCGGGTCTTAGAAGTAGGTACATCAAAATGCAAAGAAGAACAATAATAATTTTTTGAAAATGCTTACGAATGTGCGAGAAAATAAAGCAGACTATCATCATCGAGTCATGGATGTTTATTATATGTATATTAGGTAAGTATATTATGTATTTACAAATAAAAAGTATAAATGTAGTATATCAACTGTCTGGTGTCCACGACACAATCCTTGCTTAGTGTGGCACTAGATGGTGTGTAATGTCCAGCAATATTTATTTATTTATTATTATTTTTCAACATCATTACAATCGGCTTTCAATATCATCCGATTCTGCTGAATTTTAAAAAGTAATGCAGTATCTGACTCAAATTTCACTGAAATGGGTTCTTAACTGCTTACGGATAAAACATCATTAACAATGCTCTCTCTCCATAACTGGAATCCGACGCATTCCTTTACGTCGCTCTCGTGTAAATCCGATCGTCAGTTCTCCTCCGATTCGACGCTCGAAACTCGATAATCCATTTTACATAAATGTTTATAACGTTGCATTCGTAATACTTTCTTTACAAATATCTACGCAGGTGCGGTATTATAATAGATTATAATTCAGGGGCCCGTGGCTAAACAGACCTTAACCGACCCAAGGTCCCTATTCCTAGGTCTGAAAAAATGTAATTGAGTTTACCTATATCAGTTTTTCCAACTTCTCATTGGCAGCAGGGAATAAAGATTTGTGTTCCAGTCGATGACAGTAATCTGTTCCCTGTCACATTCGTCTTAAACATGACAGAAACAATGTGAATGTACTATAGTCTAAACCACTTAGCCTGACCCGGGAATCGAACTCAAGACTTCATGCTTAGCTCAGCTTCAGTCGCGCTTACATGGTTGTAAGCGCGGCCAATGAGACAGAATTTACTATCCATACTCATCATCTGCGTAGCCTTTTCCCAACTATGTTGGGGTCGGCTTCCAATCTAACCGGATGCAGCTGAATACCAGTATTTTACATGGAGCGACTGCCTATCTGTCCTCCACAACCCAGTTAGTATTGGTAAGACTGGTTGTCAGACTTTTTGGGCCACAGACTACCTGTAACGACTACCAAAGATGGACAAACGACAGCCGGGACCAACAGCTTAACGTGCTTTTCCAGGCACAGAGGAAACTCGGTATGTAAGGGTGGTCACCCATCCACCGACCAACCTAGGCAAGCACGGTTTGACCTAAAGATCGGCCCGAGCGGCTGTTATATTTTAGCCACGAGCTCCACAGAATTTACTATCCAAAGTAGAAAAAACACTTAAGTTAACAGATAACTAAATAGTAACGTGTTTCCGTATTATTTTTCGTATCTATAACAAAGCGGAAGTGTCGGGTCTTCATTCCTCACATTCACGCCTCGCCTTGCCTTTGTCATGTAAATGCGTCTTTGTCGAAGATGTCGCACGACTTGATCGCGTGTCTTTGTCGTGCGATTAGATCGCGTGTTTGATTGACAATCGCCCGAATTTGCTTCTTGGCCTGACCCGGGTATGAAAGTGCCCTGATTTGATTATCTGTTTAATATTGGTAACGAAGATGTTTTGGAATCCTTGCCTCGTCAACATATTTTACATATTATCTAAACCAATCTTTGTACACAAAATGTTGATGTTTTTTTCCATTAGTCAGTCAGTAAATTGGTAATTGGTGAGGAGCTTGTGGCTTCGATCTTTAGGTTAAGCCGTGCTTACCTAAGTTGGCCTGTGGATGGGTGACCACCCTTACATACCGAGATTCCTTCGTGCCTCGGAAAGTACGTTAAGCTGTTGGTCCCGGCTGGCATTTGTCCGTCTTTGACAGTCTTCACACGGTCAGTCGGTCGGTAATCAGTGGCCCAAAAAATCTGACAAGCAGTCTTACCAAGTGTTATCGTATTACCCAGAATTAGCTCGGTTGTGGAGGTCAGATAGGCAGTCGCTCCATGTAAATTACTGGTATTCAGCTGCATCCGGTAGCCGACCCCAGCATAGTTGGGAAAAGGCTGGGCAGATGATTAGTTAGTAAATTGGTAAGATAAGTAATGATAGCCTAGTGACGTGAACGTCGGACTGCTAAATCATAGGTCTAGAGTTCGCACCTTTGATTTTTCGGATTTATGTGCGCATTGTACCTATACACTTGCTTCGGTGAAGGAAAACATCGTGAGGAAACCAGCATGCTGTGAGATATTTCTTCGGATTGTAAAGCCAAGCCAGAGGAAGCCAAGCATAAAAACTCTGACACCAGGTTAAAGCATTAACTTAAAACTCTGACACCAGGTTAAGGCATTAACTTAAAAATTCTGACACCAGGTTAAGGCATTAACTTAAAAACTCTGACACCAGGTTAAGGCATTAACTTAAAAACTCTGACACCAGGTTAAGGCATTAACTTAAAAACTCTGACACCAGGTTAAGGCATTAACTTAAAAACTCTGACACCAGGTTAAGGCATTAACTTAACGGAAATGAAACAGAAGCAAACCACATTGCTAGTTAAAAAGTCACACAACTTATATTTCCTGAAACATCTCAACTTAGTTTCCAGCATCGATAACGTACGGACTTTCTTGATGTTGTTGGGGTTATCTTAGGAGTAGTACGAGTTTTGTTTACTGAAAGCCTTTTCTTCATCAAACACATTCGAGAAAATCTACTACTACATTAAAACAAAAAATGTCGTTCCTAATAAAGCACTGCTTCCTTACGTAATATAACACCCATACCTTCATTTGGGCACATTTAGTATCCGAGCATCCACTGAGACATGAACCCTTCTGTTTGTTAGTTATCACCTAGCCTTTTCACAACTATTTTAGTGTCGGCTTCCAGTCTTTCTAGACGAAGCTGAATACCAGTATTTTACATGGAGCGACTGGCTATCTGAGCTCCACAATCAATTAGTACTGGATAATATGGTAGGTACGATATCCCTTTGGAAGAGACTGTTTTTAAGACTTTCGTGTCACTACTACCTGTAACGACTATCAAAGATGTACAAATGCCAGCCGGGACCAACAGCTTAACGTGCTTTCTGAGGTACGGAGGAAACTCGGTATGTAATGTTTGGTCACCCATCTACCGCCCAAACAAGCTCCGCTTAATCTGAAAATCGATTAAGGCACAAGCCTCGCTCAGCTCAAATACGTTAACAAAACCGTGTAAAACCTTAGTATAAAGTAAAAAGCGTCACAGAACGGTCCCATTTTTGCGTACCCGCATTGCGATATCAATAAACTAGTCAACAGAGCACATGCTCTGCTCTCAAAGCGTTTACAAAACGGTCAAATATTTAAGCACATACAAATGTAGAGCACATGGAAATGAGTTGTAAGCTATCTCCAGTTATGTGAGGAGGATGTTTGTTTTACACACAGAGTAGTAGAACTTATTACCCGGTACAGAAACTAGGAAACATCTTAATGGATGACGAAATAAAACTGAGTTTTTTATATTAAATGGACCTACTCATGACCTAAATCTTCTCCTCAGGACAGAGAGGAGGTCGACAATGGAACGAGCTAACCTAAAAGTGGTTACTAAAAAAAACTGGTTTAAGTAGATTCGAGTTATATGAACTTGGAAACACCGATGAATGCCGGGAATATTCCACTCCTTGACTGTGCACATAAAATGCTATGAAATATATTTAGTTTTAATACCGCAACACAAAAATATCCAGGTCTGAAAGCAGGACACAAAACCCACCGTCATGCATATGCACATGCACATATGGGCCCACCCTCCCGCCCTCATGCATATGCACACATACAAAACAAGTGAGAAATAATTAGCATGCCATGCAACCAAACCTATACTCGACACGTGTTTCGCCCCTCCACGGGGCATCCTCAGGAGTTGTTGACTCGTCGAGCGTTCGTTCGATTAAAACTAAATATATTTCATAGCATTTAATGTCATGGATTTCCGCAAAGTAACGCCTGATTCCATAACTTGTGCACATAATAAAAGATGTACGTAGCAAAGCACTTCGTGCAAATGTTTGGTACATCGATAAGGTGCGGATATCAAGGTCAAAGGCAAAATTATTAATTTGCAGTAAATAAGTGGTACAAAGGATGGTAAAATAATATGTAGTGCAATGAAACATCAAAGAATTAAACTTAAAATGTCACATACGGGAATCTTCCGTGATTATTATTTATATTGAGCTCCCGATATTTCGACGTTGTTGCAAGCGCGTTGATCGAGGGTTGACTGGAGAATGCGGGTGGATGAAACAAATTGTTAGGAGCAGACAAATCTGTCTATCCTCTTTTTTTGGCTTTTGCTAAGCGCACTACTGGAACTCGACACTAAGAACGATAAACACGAAACTCTATTACTCTACTCCTACACTATACTTTCTACTTATTTTCGTTGCGGGGTCCAAGACAGTTAAATTCATTCTCTGTGACTTCGTTGAGCTTCATTGTCTCGGCGCTTTTCTGGTGGTCACCACTGTTGATTTTGGCTTTCAGGAGTTACAGTGGTTTGGGAATAGTGTGGCGGGATTGACTAGCTTAGCGTAGCAGTTGGATGCGCAGACACCAGATTCTGACAAATAATGTCCAGAATCTGTCAAAGTCAGGTGTCCGCAGGCAGTCAGCTATCTGCCTGTATTGTAAACCATAGCCATTGCCGTTGTAAGTTGAAAATTCAACGACACACAAGGTGTTAAGGACCCTTCGCGAAACCGTCTGTACATCAAAATAAATTATTGCTGGGACACCACTTTTTTTTTGTTCTGAAAAACCATGTAACGCCCTCATAACATTGTGCTGTTGAATGCATTAAGATTAGATGATGATGATGATGATTGAGTACCACACCCAGCCAGGAGCAAGCCTGACCCGGACAAGCCGGATACACCAGGGGGCACGATTTTGTAAGGAAAGACATGCTCTGGGATGGGAGAGGAAGCCCGACCAACCGCAGCCAGTCGGGCACAATCAGCCGACTATGCAGCCTAGAGCCAATATAGGAATAGAGGTAAAGACGGGTACAATCCAAAGGAATGAGCATTGGTGTTTTGATCTTCGTCTGATTGTTCTCTTCTAGCATTGGAGAGGCATGCTCGTTTTTAGTGATTGCGATGAAATATTATGTTCGCGTATATGTTTCTTCGTCAGTAGTATTTGTTTCGCTGTCAGTTTCGCTAAGCTGGTATATTTCCTGGGTGGCTGATCTGAATTTTTCTCTATCTGTTGCTAGCTGAATCCATTCTTCTTTGCTTATATTGAAATATTCCATGTCTTGTATGAGTGACTCATTCCCTGTATATATTGGTCTTCCAACTTTTAACCGTTTTGCCTTGTATCTGATAGCTGCGTGTAGTAAATGTGGCTCTGGTCGCCGGAGGATGTGCCCGTAGTAGCATAGCCGTAGGCATTTAACTTTTTTGGTTATTGTTTTTCCCATGAGAATTTCGCGTGTTTTTTTTATTCGGAGGGTTTCGCGTACTCTTTATCATATCTTTAAGAATGAGTCTTTCGTATCTTCTGAGTTTCAATCGGTTTGCCTTTGTGAGTGCCGCTGCCTTAAGACCGTAAGTCATTGCAGGTTCTATGACCATTTTATAGATAAGCCGCGCAGTTTTCCACTCCATTTTTGTGTTTTTTTATGAAGGATGTTAATGCCTTGGAGTTACGCATCGCTTGTTTGCATCTAGCGTTGATTGTGTTGTTTCTGTTAAGTGTCGATGTTATATACGTGCCTAGGTACTTGATTTCGTCTACTGGTTGAATACTGGTTCCTCCAATTCTAATAAGACTTCGGGTTTCGGTACTGTGTGGGTCTCTGATTACTAGTTTTGTTTTCGTTTCATTAATGTGTAGTCCGACTGATTCCATTAACGGTTTGAATTTGGTAACTATTTCGTCCAGTTCACTGAGTTTATTTGTTGCTATTATCACGTCATCTGCAAATGACAATATAATAGGGAGTTGAATCTCATGATCTTGGTCTAGATGAAGGCACAGCGGACATCCCTGTTTGACTCCTTTGCCTTTGTGCATCGATTCAGTTTGCTGCCCAAACCATTTTATGCAGGTGGATTCGTTCATGCATGCCTTAATGATTCTATTTGTTAGAAATTTGTTAGTTCTGGATACTAAAATGTCTCTCAGGCAGTTTAGATCCAGCGTATCGAAAGCTTTTTCGATGTCTAACGCCAGCATATAGGTTTTTGAGCCTGCTCTCCATTCCTCGTCGAGAATTCTCCTAAGTGTGTACATATGGTCGTCGGTCGATCTATTGCGAAGGAAAGCTGCTTGGTAGTTTCCTAGATCTTCTATTGAAGCATCCAGTTTGCTTAGAAGAAAGTTCGCATATATCCTATATCCCACATTACACATAGATATTAGCTTTCTGTAGTCATTAATTCCGTCTGGCTTTGCTTTTTTAGGCACTGGAATTTGGATCGTTTTGTTCCAAGACATTCGTATATCATTGCTTACCCATGCTGCCTGCATGTGCTTTATAATTTCCGATAGCATTACTGTTGGCAAGGCTTTGAATAGCTCTGACACCACCTTGTCAGCTCCTGGTGCTTTACCGTTGCTCATGCTTTTAATGATGTCACTTATTTCCTCTTCTGATGGTTTTTCTTTTGCGTCTGATGGGTTCTCATTGGGTAGGAGTTCTATGCGTGGACCTGCTGACTTTTTTATCTCTTCTTCCCACCTTGACATGGGTATTAAATGTTGTTTGTTGTTGCGCTTCGTGTTCATTTTATGTCTCCTGTAAAAATCGTATGTGATTCTCATTCGTTGTGATAGATGTGTTCTGCTTAGGTTTCTAAAGAATATTTCGCATTTTTCCTCTTCTTCTTTATTTCTTGTATTTTGCAAATTGTGTCTTGCTTCGCTTAGTTGTTTGATTGCAAATGCTTCTCTAGGGTAACAATTTTTGATGAACTTGGCTTTTTGTAGTTTCGCGAGCGCGATTCTATGTTCTCTGGATCTGATTGGCCTGCTTATAAGAATTTTGCCTGCTGCTGATTTCATGATATTCATAATGGAATCCCATGGGACTAGTTGGCTATTCTGCTTGTTTTGTAGATTTATTACCCGAGGTTGGCTTTTAATTTCGTTTTGATATTCTTTCCTTATTTTCGCACTTTGAAGTCGGCTATAGTCGTAATTTCTGTGGTTGAATTCAGGCTCAGATTTGTGCATTGGTTTCTCGTTGGGTTTCAGCATATGCAGTGTTGAGTTTCTTTTCTCCCTCTTGAGTTTCGGAATAGTAATATCCGCGAAAATAATTTTATGGTCTGATATATTATTTCTCCACTCGCCTTTTATGTATTTAAATATATTAGGCTCGTCCGCAGCAGTAAGTATATGGTCAATTTGCGATTTTCTGTTTCCAGATTTCCATGTTATTTTTAAGCTTGATCTGCCTCTTGATGTATCTATTCTAAGGTTTTCTCTTTTTATTATATCTAATAAGATTTCACCATTGTTATTCGATATTGTGTGCAGCAAGTTAGCACCAATTTTATAAGTAGTTTCATTTCCATTGGTTTTCATGTCTTGCTTTCCTATGTGCGCATTAAAGTCTCCTAGGATGATCATGTTTGACCTTTTAGGCTTTGCATTGATGCAGTTGATCAAATCGGAACATGACTTAGTTGACTTAGTGCTTGGTATGTGTGTTGTTATAATATACAAATTCACAGATTGTCCTTTGCAGAGAGCTGTTATAACTGCCGCCATGACATTTGTATTTCTTCTTGTTATTTGAATTGTTCTTACAAGTAACGCGAGGCCACGGCGTTTGGTAGAGCCACTGAGGTGCCAGGTGTAGTGTTTTGAGTTAAATAGTCCGGTACTCATGTTTGTTTCCTGTAGGCATGCTATGTGTATCCCTTTCTCTTTCAAGGTTTTGTCAATGTTATTTTTCTTTGAATGTGTGGCGGTGCCTCTGACATTCCAGGTTGCTATTTTGTCACTATTAATATCTGTTATAGTTTTATGGCAGGGTGGAGGTGCTAGTATTGCATATCCGGTGGGGACAACTTGTTCATCAGGCGATAACGTTGTGTTTGTACTTATAGTATTGCGTAGTGTGCATTCTGTCGCAGTCTTGAGAGTTAATGGGTGTGCTAAGAAGGCTGTCATAGTGGTTATTCTGATATAATAAGTTAATAGTGGCTACGGCGTGTTGTGGATCTCTGCATCGGTATGTAATGGGAGCACTGGACCCGGCTTGATATACTGTTACATTGATGTAGTAGTACTCGGCTGCTGCAATGATGATATCTTCACCACCCCAGATGCCATCTTTGTATTGTTGTTCTATATATTTCTTCCTTTGCTCATGTGCGCTTCTTTGGTTCGCGGTAGTAGGCAGGTCTCCCGCGAGCGCTAGTGCTATGTTCGGCTGATGTTGATTTTCTTCGACATATTTAGCCAGGTCCCTTCTTATCATGTGGTGGTCGAACGTCAGAAAAATGGCGTTTACTTGATGCGCTATGGCTCTAAAAAGGCAGTTCCCGTCACCGATCATATGGATTATTTCCATATTTAGATTTGGTGATAATGAATCTTGTTTGCTATAGTTGTGCTGCTCCATTCTTGCTTTCATTGTTTTGGCTTCACTAGGATTTGACATGTGTTGCTATTTTTGCTTTTTGCGGTTCTTTATAATGTGGGTAGCCTTGATGGTTTAATCTGCGGAAAAAGTTATTATCGTACCTGTAAAAAGAGCTTATTAGCTAGTGATACTTTACCAGGATTTCTATAAATCTCGCGTTGTTTTGTGTGTTTAGACACCGCTTTGTTACTTTGTTGATGGTCCGGGTTTGTAATTTGTTTTCATTTCATAGGTAATAGGAGAAAGCAGGGTCCTCTTTTGTGTTTTTTTTTGCCAGATGTGTTCGTTGGGACCCAGAATGTAGTAAAATAATGTAGCAGACTGTTCTTTTGTTTTATGGCGTAACGATTTTTTCTGTCCTATTGATTTTAAGGGTTCGGCTAGCGTCTTTTTTTGCTTGAGAGTTTTATGGCCTCCAGATGTTACAGGCAATTGCATAGACTGAAGTTATGGGTATCATGGAAGCTATTCTCAGTGAGGCTTTTATATAATACGTAACCTGATTTTGTGTGAATTTACACAATATGATAATTGTCGTGTGTTGACGTGTGCAATTTTGGCTACTCTTCCAGTAAAGTTGAAGCCAGGGTACTTATCATAATATTTTAAAATCGTCAGGTCTACTTTCTACAAGGATTAATATTATGATTCTTAACATAGAAATAGGTATCATGCGCTTTTAATAGTAGGTACGTGGATTGATTATGTGGGGACCTGGTTTTAGAAATAGAGGAAAGTATCATGCACAATAACGTGTTCCTAGCTAGATAAACTGGGAAAACTCAGACTTGTATACACAAGTGGCTGCTGGTTGGCTGAAAAATAATGTGTTCATTTAAGATCAATAAATTAAACGAGTTCACCGAGTTTCAGCTTCCGCTGCACTGCTACAGCAGCCTTAGGCGTCGTGGACGGGGTACCTAGCACTGCACTGTGACACTGTATTTGGATGCGTAAATGTTTTAACCATAATCTTGCTAATCTTATTTAAGTTCTCGATATGTCCCTGCAATTTTTGGTTCAGAGATTTCACTATTTGCAAACACTCGCGATTATAAATTTCAAAACGACTAAAATTAATAGTAGGTAAGTATGTACAATACTAGCAAACTACGATTGCGACTCGGCGGCGACGTCCGTTTTTTTTTTATGTTGTACCAGATGGGCAAGCGGAACTGAATAGACGACCTTACTCGACGACGGTCAGTCTTCGAATCCTGTTGAATGCATTAAGATTAGAGTTAAAAAAAACGCGTGAATTTTTTTAGAACAAATACATGACATGCTTGCACAGACTGGACAGATCAACTCTTGTCAAATCTTTGTGGTTCTTTTTTCAAAAGACCGTTTTAGACACTAATCTGCATAGTCCTCATGTGAATTTAGCAATTTCTTAACTTTAACTTTTTTAAAGTCCAGAAATTGACCTCTGAGTTTGTTTCGGCTGTACAAAGGCCGGATCTAGTTTAAAAAACTGGGGTATCAAATTTTTTGTAGAAAAGAAACCAGTTATTTGCAAAATAAACTTCATTTATAATGTTTCTGTTTACCTTGTTAGTAGTTTTCTAATTAAAAAAAAAATAAGCCTTGTATATACTTGTTTTGCGCGTTCAATATAACAACATCTTTAGGATGCTGATGCGGCTGCCTCCCTATTGCAGTGCGTCGCTAATGTTTGCTGAAGCTCGAGCGGATGGCTACCCAGCCATAATTCGAAAGAAGGTTGCTTCATTAGTAAGACGAGTGAGAGAGAGTAGCAATAGCATCCTCAGGATGATTGCTTCCCGCGCAGACTGTCCGATCCAACATAAGTGGATGTGTATATCTACTGGGCAAGACTGATCAGTTACATTATTTTATTTTATTGTTATGTGTTGTGTGTGATTGTATAATTTCTAATGTAATTTGATTGATTGACACAGGATATCTGATTTTGACATTGAATTTTTAATCTTTTCAAATGTTATTTTATTAATTTCCTTTGTTTACGCTATTATTTGATTTATTTTGCTAATTGATTTTTACTGTTTATGTTATTTATTTTGTATTATTTGTGTGCTGACTACTTCATTACTGAGTTGCTTTATGGATTGGAAATTATCTGAAATAAACGTATTATTATTTTATTATTTATTATAGGTACCTGTATGCTCCCTATGCCAATCTATTTAAATTACACACTTTAATAGATTGGTATTACATCAAACAACTTTCAAAGGCGACGTTTGGAGACCAGATCTATTTCCGGACGCAAATTGCGTGATATTTCGCTAAATAAACTAGGCCAAATTAAACACCAATCAGCGAGCTCCACGTCATAACAAGACGGTTAAACGATTCCAAATATTTGTTCCGTTTCCAAGTTCATTACACAAAACCGGCCAAGCGTAGGTTGGCCTTGCACGTAAAAGGTTCCGTACCACTGTACAATATTGAATACTACAATTTTTTTTTTTAAGTTTTGTAAAAACGCGTTATGTATTTATGCAGACCCCTATAATTTTTACTATATTTACGGGAAAGAGTACTTTCACGCAGAAACTACTTAACGGATTTGGATGAAAGTTTGCACAAATGTAGACTATAGCCTGGATTAACACAAATAATACTTTTTATCCCGGTAGTATGATCTCATGGGACAATTATCAAACTTCACGCGGGGGTAAGCCGCTGGCAGAAGCTACTATGTTATAATGTCAACTGTTTACCTATTACGATTAAAAAAATACCCTGTGACAGACTGACGATGACGGACAGATATCAGAGCCTCAGTCATAATGTCCCTGCACCACGGAACCATAAAACGTTGATCACAAGATGGCCGCATTCAGATTTAATTATTCAACGATAATTTCTCGAAACGATCGGTGAGTGATCAAACCCTTTTTGAAATATAATGAGAAAATTAGCAAAACAGCGAGGTTTTTAATTAACCATGCTCTCCTTTATTCTTGGATTAAATATCAACCAATTTTCCTGAATGAAAATGATAGCTATTGTCTGTGGGTAAACAATGAACAAAGGGAAGTAAAGATGAAATATAGTTTGACTTTCAGAGGTCGCTTTGTGGATAATTATATCATGTAAGCGACTTCATCTTTGTAAAAATAATTACTGTGGTTTATTATTATCTAGGTATTCAATTTTTATAGCTGGGTTTGTTTTTACATTAAACAGTTGCATGTTTGTTGTTGCCGGAAGACCCTGGTGAAGGTTGCAGGAATCCGTTGGATGCGAGTCGCAAGGGACCGGTCAATGTGGCGACATTTGAGGGAGGCCTATGTCCAGCAGTGGACGTCTTTCGGCTGGAATGATGATGATGAGTTGCATACTGAATCGTGTGTGGGTTTAAACTTATACCGTTACTTACGGGATATCTTACGTGATTATTAATTATTTTTAGCTCCCGATATTTCCACGATGTTGCAAGCGCCATGATCGCGAGGCAGTATAATTTTAGTTTTAAACAGTGGAAGCATGAACAAACTATGTTTTGGACCATGTCATCTTGATACATATATAGTGGTTTCAAGAATGTGAAACGAAAGCTTATTATACCTACTGTTTGAGAAAATTGTTTACTTTTGTGCCGATAGATGGCGTTGTGCCTTTTGCGACGAATCCTGAATCGCGGTGTTAAGATGCGCAGTGGATTTACCTAGGTCAAAATTATTGTCAAGCGAAAATGATCTCAATACACGGTTGAAAGGATATTGTTGTTTCAATATCTTTATATTCACCCCTGCTAAAGTAAAGAGTGCTGCAGAAGTGTCTTTCTGTGAAAGTTTATGACGCCTAGTAAACGGGTTGTTCATTTGTTCCTTCGAGTCGGACTGGTTTTGTGCATCAACCTTGGTCGGGCAAGTGGATCGCTTGCGATAACTGACCAAGCTCATAGCATCAGTGAAGTGCTAGTGGCATCAGCATCAGTGCGGCGGTGACAATCAGCAGCAACTCTGGGAGCAGCAGCAGCAGCGCGAGAAGCGAACTACTGCAGACGGTGCCGGGTGAACAACATCTGCATCGTCAGGAATCAGCAGCAGGGTGACCTCTGGACCTGGAGGAGAGGTGGGACGTGCCGGTGCGTGACGTGACGCAACGTCAATCTACCAGTGGACTCGTCAGGTGGTATCAAATGAAGATATAACCGTGAGTGAACTTTTGATAATAACTTAAGTGCAGTTTGTGATTGGATCTTCATAATTCGGAGTTTTGGGACTTTATAACTTCAGACTAGTTGTTGCGTGCTGCGCGAGCTGCAAGCAGCTCGCGTGCTAGTGGTGGTACCTTGTTTTTTTTTTCACTTATAAAACCCCTAAATGTAATATTAATTCTCAAAAATGACCCTAAAAGAGGTGTTTCACTTATCAAACTCTAGTGAAAAGCCAAATAAAGCCCAAAAGGACTAAAGGTTTCCACTTGATTAAGCTCTAATAATTCTAAATCAGCACCTTCAAATCACTCGAATAACAATACCTACCCATATTTTTTTTCTTACCCCTAGGACGTTTTGAGAACCCATAGAAATCCTTAAATCAGTAAAAAAACACTTAAGAACCCCTAACACATTCTGAAAACTAATTCAATAAAAATAAGATATTAAAATAAAATTAAACTTGAGAATTAATTTAAAGATTTGGAAACCCCATAAGAACCCCTAATATAATCTATAGACTTATTTAAAAACTCAGACCTTCTCTCATTAAAAAAACATTACCCTACAATTTGCTTGTCGACCTACCTGCTACCGGAAAGGTCCTCTACCACCAGACAGGTTTCGAAGCCTATGATATTATTTGTTCAAACACCTAATGGCTATCCCTAAACGTTATGAAGTTACAGTCCTTTCAAGTTTAGGGGAGGTTGGAGGGGGAGGAGAGGGTATACGAATTTCAACGCCCCTCAATAGTATTAAGTGATGATAAAAAACAACCACTATGTGTGCCAGTTTCCGACATACAATGGGGGGCGGGGTGACGGGAAGGGAGAAGGGGTCGCTGTTTATGAATGTGAAAAAAAATGTTCCAAATGTCTCAAGTTCTGAAAACCGGCTAAGGGGGGAGAGGGGGGGGGGGCAAAGGGGCCCAGCTTTAAAATTGTTTTTCTTTGTCGAGCTTCCTCTATACGAATCCGTAAAAAAAACAGAACACGGATCTCTTAGTTTCCGAGATACGATGAGGGGGAGGGGGAGGGGGCGGGGGGGGGGGGGGGGGAGAACGGGAGTTTTGAAAATTGATTTCATTATTTATTAAAATTTGAGATAAACCATAAATTCCGCAACCTTTATTGGCTCATGGGAAGAAACTCTGTACTCTCTGTAGACAACAAGCTACTCATCTACAACTCGGTCCTTAAACCAATATGGACGTACGGAATCCAATTGTGGGGCGTAGCCAGCAAATCTAACATTCTCTGCCTGCAAAGGGTTCAAAATGGAATACTAAGAGCCATAGTAAATGCACCTTGGTTTGCTCGGAATAGCGAAATTCACGACTTCCTGCAAGTGCCGCTCGTAAACTCTGAAATCGAGCGGTACAAATCTCAACACAAGGTTCGCCTAACCATGCACCCAAACCCACTAGTGACTGAACTGCTAAACCCGACAGCGGTGGTGAAAAGGCTGAAGAGGAACCACCTTCTATAAGTGGGAGGCGCAGCACTGGCTGCTCCACCACAACGCCATGTAGCTTGTAACAAATTCGCTTATGGTCTGACGACCGATTGCAAATATAATATAATCATAAAAAAAAAAAAAAAAAAAAAAAAAAAAAATTATTTATTAAAATAACACGGGAGACTAACACCTAAAACAAACAGATCAAGGACAGTACAATAGTCTGATAGCCAAACCAACTTTGGACCGGTCCTGGTCGCCGACCTGGTCGCCGGCTCGCTACGCTCGCCACTCCGATCCACTCAGGACCTGCCAACCACCGGAATGCTACCGTGACCTTATCCTCACGCTATGGGGTCACCGGCTCGCTTCGCTCGCCACCTCCCCCATTCGCTTTAACGGTACCACCACCGGACAGGTTTTCAGTCGACGGCTCGCTACGCTCGCCACCTCCCCACTTTGCTCCACTCAAGTCCTGCCTACCACCGGAAAGCTACCGTGACTTTATCCTCACGCTATGGGGTCACCGGCTCGCTTCGCTCGCCACCTCCCCCCTTCGCTTTACCGGTACCACCACCGGACAGGTTTTCAGTCGACGGCTCGCTACGCTCGCCACCTCCCCACTTCGCTCCACTCAGGACCTGCCTACAACCGGAAAACTACCATGACCTCATTCCCACGCTACGGGGTCGCCAGCTCGCTTCGCTCGCCACCTCCCGCTTCGCTTTACCGATATCACCACCGGTCAGGTTTTCGGTCCAGGGCTCGCTACGCTCGCGACTTTCTTTTTTCACTCCACTCAGGACCTGCCAACCACCGGAATGCTATCATGACTTTATCCTCACGCTATGGGGTCACCGGCTCACTTCGCTCGCCACCTCCCCCCTTCGCTTTACCGGTACCACCACGGGACAGGTTTTCAGTCGACGGCTCGCTACGCTCGCCACCTCCCCACTTCGCTCCACTCAGGACCTGTCTACCGACGGAAAGCTACCGTGACCTTATCCCCACGCTATGGGGTCACCGACTCGCTTCGCTCGCCACCTCCCCCCTTCGCTTTACCGGTAACACCACCGGACCGGTTTTCAGTATTCGGCTCGCTACGCTCGCCACCTCCCCACTTCGCTCCACTCAAGACCTGCCTACCACCGGAAAGCTACCGTGATCTTATCCCCACGCTACGGGGTCGCCAACTCGCTTCGCTCGCCACCTCCCCCATTCGCTTAACCGGTACCACCGCCGGACAGGTTTTCAGTCGACGGCTCGCTACACTCGCCACCTCCCCACTTTGCTCCACTCAAGTCCTGCCTACCACCGGAAAGCTACCGTGACCTTATCCTCACGCTATGGGGTCACCGGCTCGCTTCGCTCGCCACCTCCCCTTCGCTTTACCGGTACCACCACCGGACAGGTTTTCAGTCGACGGCTCGCTACGCTCGCCACCTCCCCACTTTGCTCCACTCAGGACCTGCCTACCGACGGAAAGCTACCGTGACCTTATCCCCACGCTACGGGGTCACCGGCTCGCTTCGCTCGCCACCTCCCCCTTTCACTTTACCGGTACCACCACCGGACTGGTTTTCGGTCACCGGCTCGCTACGCTCGCCACCTCCTCACTTTGCTCCACTCAGGACCTTCCTACCACCGGAATGCTATCGTGACCTTATCCGCCTAAGCTACGCCGCCTACGCTACGAGGTCGCCGGCTCGCTTCGCTCGCCACCTCCCCACCACCATCACCGGACAGGTTCCAACGCCTACTATAAAATTTGTTCAAACACCTAACGGCTTTCTCTTACCGTAATGAAGTTACAGCCCTTTCTATTTTAGGGGAGGTTGGGGAGAGGTGGGAAGGGTACACAAATTTCACCTCCAAAGGAACCCTAAAATCGACCAAATAAATAAACCCCTCAATGTACGAAATCAATCCTCATTCGGTCGAAACCGTTTGAAGGATCGTAAGCTATTGGTTCGCGAGCAGCTCGCGTCTATAAAATATTCCTGTACGGGCAAAGCCCTAAAATCAGTGAAAATCCCTTGAAACCCCTTAAATATCCTAAAATTTCAAAAAAACTCTTACACCTCAGTTGGATGAATCGGTTGAACGACCTCAATCAGTAAATTTTTGGGAAACCGGAAGTAACGCGGCCGCCATTTTGAATTACAGCCGTCTTCAGTCAAGTAGATATCCTTGAAAGCCTTGAAAAACCTAAAAAAACTCATCAGTGGGATGTGAACCACTTGAACGACCCCAATCGGACAAGGTTTCGGAAACCGGAAATGACACGGCCGCCATCTTGAATTTCTGAAATGTCACAATTTTTCCAAACTAACCATAATGAAAGCTACCTGTCAGTAAAAAAACGGTGGCTATACGTTGGCTTTGGTAGAACAAAAGAATTCGCCAAAGTCGGATCAGACCCGAAAATTCATGAACCAATGGCTCTCGGGGTTGCCAGCTGCAAGTGATGAATATGGACAAATGTCATTTGGGGCACCTCATTCTTGGTGGTTATGCAAAATTTTCATTTAAAATGTCGTCATTTCTGCTTTTCTTGTTTTTGGGGAAAATCGGGAAAAATACCCCAAAAGTGGGAAAAAATGTTGCACCAGGCAACACTCGTTAATAAACTACACAATCGGTGCGTACATAACAATCCAGTCGGGGGATGCCAGCTATCCCATTTATCGTGTCGAAAGTTGGGATTTTTGGTAATTTTACAAGATGGCCGCCACACACGCCGCCATTTTGTTTTTCTGAAACGTCGTAATTTTCTGGAAATTTCAAGGATACAGGCCACCAACCAATGTACTCGGTGTTGCCAACTTTTGAGTTTGGTAGAACAAAGTAATTCGCCAAAGTCAGGTCTGACCCGAAAATTCAAACCCCAATGGCTTTCGGGGTTGCCAGCTGAAAGTGATCAGAATGGTCAAATGTCATTTGGAGCATCCCATTCTTGGTGATTATGTAAAACTTCCATTCAAAATGTCGTCATTTCAAGTTTTCATGTTTTTGGGGAAAATATGGAAAATTACCCTAAAAATGGGGTAAATTTTTGCACCAGGCAACACTACTCAACAAAACACACAACCGCTCGGTACAACTCGAACCCGTCAGATGTTGCCAACTACCCGAAAAATCGTGTCGAAAATTCGGATTTTTAGTCGTTTTTACAAGATGGCCGCCACACCAGACGCCATTTTGTTTTTCTGTAAAGTCATAATTTTCTGGAAATCTCAAGGATACAGGCCACCGACCGGTGTACTCGGTGTTGCCAACTTTTGAGTTTGGTAGAACAAAGTAATTCGCCAAAGTCAGGTCTGACCCGAAAAATCAAAACCCAATGGCTTTCGGGGTTGCCAGCTGAAAGTGATGAAAATGGTCAAATGTCATTTGGAGCATCCCATTCTTGGTGATTATGTGAAACTTTTATTCAAAATGTCGTTATTTCTACTTTTCATGTTTTCGGGGAAAATCTAGAAAAATACCCTAAAAATGGGGTACATTTTTGCACCAGGCAACACTCCTCAACAAAACACACAACCGCTTGGTACAACTCGAACCCGTCAGATGTTGCCAACTACCCGAAAAATCGTGTCGAAAATTCGGATTTTTAGTCGTTTTTACAAGATGGCCGCCACACACGCAGCCATTTTGTTTTTCTGAAAAGTCATAATTTTCTGGAAATCTCAAGGATACAGGCCACCAACCCGTGTACTCGGTGTTGCCAACTTTTGAGTTTGGTAGAACAAAGTAATTCGCCAAAGTCAGGTCTGACCCGAAAATTCAAACCCCAATGGCTTTCGGGGTTGCCAGCTGAAAGTGATCAAAATGGTCAAATGTCATTTGGGGCATCCCATTCTTAGTGATTATATAAAATTTCCATTCAAAATGTCGTTATTTCTACTTTTCATGTTTTCGGGAAAAATCTGGGAAATCACCCTAAAAATGGGGTAAATTTTTGCACCAGGCAACACTACTCAACCAAACACACAACCGCTCGCTACAACTCGAACCGGTCGGATGTTGCCAACTACCCGAAAAATCGTGTCGAAAATTGAGATTTTTCGTCGTTTTTACAAGATGGCCGCCACACCAGCCGCCATTTTGTTTTTCTGAAAAGTCATAATTTTCTGGAAATTTCAAGGATACTGGCCACCGAGCGGTGTGCTCGGTGTTGCCAACTTTTGAGTTTGGTAGAACAAAGTAATTCGCCAAAGTGAAAAAGTCCCAAAAATGAAAAAGTTGAATATTTTTTGGGGTTGCCAGTTGAAAGTGATGAAAATGGTCAAATGTCATTTGGGGCTCCCCAAAGTTGCCAGCTAGACAAAGTCTCCATTCAAAATGTCGTTATTTCTACTTTTCATGTTTTCGGGGAAAATCTTGGAAAATACCCTAAAAACGGGGAAAATTTTTGCACCAGGCCACACTGCTCAACAAAACACACAACCGCTTGCTACAACTCGAATCCGTCAGATGTTGCCAACTACACGAAAAATCCATTTGAAAAAAGTCGTAAATTCCAACTCTTAACAAAATGGCCGCCACAGCGTCCGCCATGTTGGATTTTCAAAATGTCATAATTTTTCACAATTGCCATTGAAATCACCTACAAATTGGCCACGTTAAAGTTTGCGACTGTTAAGATTGGTAGAAGAAAACAATTGGTCAAAGTGGAGTGAAAAAAGTCGCAAATTTCAAAACGTCCCAGCGCGGCCGCCATCTTGTTTTTTTTTTTTTTTTTACTTTTTTTTCAAATGACTTCAAACCTTCTTCAAAACCTACGAGTCGAAATTGGTCCAAGTCCTTTCCTCGCCGAGACCGGAAATGGACTCGGCCGCCATCTTGGATTTGAATCTCCTCTATAATTTTCCTCTACTCGACCGGAAGTACTTTACATTTGTTCAAAACTAACCCCTAACCCATCTCTCACCCATTCCGAGAAACGGCATGTCAATGAGTGAGTCAGTCAGTGGTATTGTAGTTTTATATAATATAAATTCAAAACTTTATTATTTTAGAATTTAAAGTTGTGTTTAGGTTAAGTTTAATAGTTGTGTTTTAAAGACTTGCAAGTTTAAACATAAATTGTTGGTCTAATTCGGTGTTATTCTTATATGTTAGTTTAGTAATAATTTTCTCGTTTCAACTTGTGTTCTGTTATATATTTAATAGATAATTGCCACTGGTTTTAATTAAAATATAATTATGGAATCGTTAAGTAATAAATTAGAGGACAATTGTTCAAGAATAGTCAAAGCTTATAGTAACTTTAAGAAATCTCCTAAGGATAGAATAACACGTCCATATGTTAAAGTAAGATTGGAAAACTTAGAAAAATTGTGGCAACAATTAGCAGATGGTCATAGTCAATTATACGAAGCATATGATCCGCAGGAGTTAAAAACATGTATTTATGTTAAACAAGATTGTTATGATCAGACGGAAGAGCTTTACATTCAATATAAAACGGAGTTAGAAACTATTTTAGAGTCATTTGAAGTAAGAGAAGAACAGACTGAATATCCTAAACATGTACAAAGCAATGTAAAACAGTGTCAAGTTAAATTGCCAAAAATTGTTATCCCAACATTTTCTGGGAAATATACGGAGTGGGTAACCTTTCGAGATTTGTTCTCATCGCTCATTCACCATAATAAGTCTATAGATTACGTACAGCGGATGCAATATTTAAAAGGGTATTTATCTGGGGAAGCGGAACAACTACTTAGACACATTCCTATATCAGAATCCAATTATGAACGGTGCTGGGAACAACTTAACAAGCGATACAATAATAAGAGATACTTGTCACATTATATACTAAAAAGGTTACTTAGTCAGAAGAATATGAATAACGAATCAGCTGTTAGTCTCAAAGAATTAGTTGATAACACTTCCGATTGTTTAAATGCTCTAACTAATCTTGGTATCGATGTCGGTAATTGGGACCTTATCATTGTACATATAATCTCTTTGAAATTAGATCCAGAATCCCGAAAACAATGGGAATTAAACGTCACTAGTGATACATCGTGCAGCGATGAGATTCCAACCTTTGAGCAATTTAAAAGTTTCTTGACCAGTCGATACCGCGCTTTTGAATTTTTGACCGCTGGCTCTAATGCGGGTAAAGGAAAAAACACAGAGACGCCAAAAACCTTCCACGCGGCGACTGATGCTGTATTAGAATGTAAATGCTGTAAGGAAAACCATAAAATTATACATTGTAAGAGTTTTATAAAAATGGATGTAAATACCAAACGGGAGTTCGTTAGGCAAAACAGTTTATGTTATAACTGTTTAGGGAACAACCACTCGGCTAAGCAGTGTCTGAGTTCAAGTGTATGTCGTGTTTGCAAACGCAAACATCATTCTTTGCTCCATCCCGCGGGTCCAGGTCATACCGATGACAGTTCCGATCATAAAAATAGTAACGTATCTCAAAACGAGAATGAGAGAGACGCGGTGCAAAGTGCTAAACCATCCGGATCAACTAACTCGGACACAGTGGCCACGTTCTTTTCGGCTAACCAATTACATAGGACAAGTCAAGTTTTGTTGGCTACGGTTCTAGTTAACGCCACAGCCAACAACGGTAGTTATCGTACAATAAGGGCGTTGCTAGATCAAGGGTCCCAAGCCTCGTTTGTAACAGAGGCCACAGCACAGTATTTAGGGCTGAAAAAGACGCCAGTAAGGGGACACATTGCGGGATTGGAAGGTAATAATAAAATTATATCAAAATTTATGGTGGAAGTTATTCTAAGGTCCATACACAACCCCAACGTTCAGCTTAAGGTTGCCGCATACATACTAAAGAGCATAACCACTTTTCTGCCTGGCAAGCAACTTGTACCTGTGGGTTGGGTTTGTGATTTCCCGTTAGCGGATCCGCATTATCACACACCAAACAAAATTGACATGTTGCTGGGGGCAGACATTTATGGGCAAATTATCCAGGAAGGAGTTAAGAAGGGACCTCAGGGTAATCTCGTTGCGCAAGCGACTTCATTGGGTTGGGTTTTATCGGGTGTGGTGGAAAAATCACACCAGCCACATGATAATGTTTTAGTCATGCATTCGCATGTGGAGGAAACAGACCTAATGAAGCGCTTCTGGGAACTGGAGGACAATATGATGGACAGTCACACCATATTATCCGAGGAAGATAAACAGTGCGAACGTTTCTTTGCTGAAACAACGCGAAGAGACAGTGACGGGCGCTATATAGTACGGTTGCCATTTAAAGGCCAAGATGCAACACCCACAGTAAGAAATTCTAAAAGGGTAGCTGAAAAAAGATTGTCTTCATTAGTCACAAAGTTAAGTAAAAATACAAACATGGAAGCAAAGTATCAAGAGGTATTGGAAGAATACTTACGGCTGGGTCATATGGAGAAAATACCTGAAAAGGAGATAAATAACTGCAAGGGAATTTACCTACCTCATTTTGCGGTTGTTCGGGAGGATAAGGATACCACGCAAGTGAGAATAGTATTCGATGCATCCTGTAAAGATGAAAACGGCGTTTCATTAAATGATCTATTAATGATAGGCCCTACTTTACAGCCAACGCTGAGACATATTTTAATGAAATGGAGAACATATCCAATATGTTTATCTGCGGACATAGTAAAAATGTACCGTCAAATCAAGGTTGATGAACACGACGTGGACTTTCAGAGAATTCTGTGGAAAGGGACTGCAGACAATCAAACTCAAGAATATCGTTTATTGCGGGTTACTTTTGGTACAGCATGTGCCCCATATCTTGCTGTTAAGGTGCTTCAACAGGTAGCCATAGACGAGAAGGAGAAATACCCTACCGCTGCTGTAAAGGTTATGTGGTGGTGATAAGGTTGACTTTCCTTTGCACTGTGTCGATGTATTTTAGAATGAAAGACGTCTGTTCTTTACGAGGTTTATTGGCAACTAAAATCAACATGGCTACTTCCTATCTTATAAACGTTAAATCGGCGTGAACATAAGCCGCCCACCAAAGGACTATAATAGTCCTTTAAAAACAATATTAATTAAGTTAACATGCATACAAAATAAAGATTAAACAATCATATCGTCTGGTACAGTGTCGATTGGTAAAGCACACAACTTTGTGACACATCGCTTGGTTATACTTTCACCGCTCTTTACGCTATAAACTCTGGTTAAACCGTCGGGACCGGGGTGCTTGTTAGTGATGCGTCCCATGAACCATTTTCCCGGCGGGAGATTATCTTGCTTGATCAGCACTATATCTCCCTTCTTGAACTCTTCTTCGCGTTTTAACCATTTTGGTCTTTGCTGCAGTCTCGTTAGGTACTCGTTTTGCCATCTTGACCAGAAGTCACTCAACAATTTTTGTGTATATTGCCAGCGCGTCAGATTACTTATTTTAGCGTCCTTTAGGTTTGGGTTTGGGACGGTGACTGGCGCTTCCGTTATCAAAAAATGACCAGGTGTTAGTGCTTGCATGGTGTCGTCGTTCATTGGACATAACGGACGCGAGTTTAGGCATGCTTCTATTTCGCAGAGAACCGTCGTCATCTCTTCAAATGTCAAGTTTGTAGTGAGAACCCTCTTCAAGTGGTATTTTATGGATTTTACTCCGGCCTCCCATAGTCCTCCGAAGTTAGGTGAATATGCCGGTATAAAATGCCACTGAGTCCCGTCATTGGCAAGTAATTCAGCGATTTGTCCATCAAATTGCAAACCAGCTTCTTTCCAGGCTTCATACAATTGTTTGTTGGCGCCAACAAAATTCCGTCCTTGGTCGCTCCACAGATTTATGCATTTTCCTCTGCGGCTGCAAAACCTTTTGAAGGCACCTATGAATGCTGCTGTACTTAGGTCGCCAACCAATTCCAAATGAAGCGCCTTTGCGGACATGCAAACAAATATGGCTATATAGGCCTTGCTAGTTCTGGCTCCTCTGCCCTTACTAATCAATACTTGGAATGGTCCCGCAAAGTCGACACCTGAATTGAGGAATGCTCGTGTTGGTTTCACCCGTACGCTTGGTAAGTCACCCATTACTTGTGTTCTCACTTTAGCATTTAGTTTAGCGCATACCAAACAACGATGGATGTATTGTTTGACCAGCGTCTTTGCTCGCAATATCCAGTACTTGGATCTGAGGTAAGTAAGCATCAACTGTATACCTCCATGCAACGTCTTCGAGTGAGCTTCTGCTATTATAAGGTAAGTAAGTTTACTGTCTTTACCTAAAATTATCGGATGCTTGCTTTCATCACTCAACTCTGAGTTCCGGAGCCGGCCGCCCACCCTGAGGACACCATTCTCGTCAAGGTAAGGATTTAATGATTTCAATTTGCTTGATTTTTTAACCCTTTTCTTTACCTTTAAGCTTTCTATCTCTTCTGTAAATTCTTCCTCTTGTTCTTTTTTTATACAGGTTTGCAAGGCGCGTTGGAGTTCTTCAGTTGTGATTGTACTATCTATGTTTTCTTTTAATTTCCTTTGTTTCAGGAATCTTCGGCAGTAGGTGATTGTTCTCAGTAGTTCCGTCAATGTATCAAAATCTTTGAGTTGTGCGTATAATCTTTTACTTTTCTCGTTGTCGTTTTTTGTTATTTTCAGAGCTCGTATGGTGCTTTTCTTTCTCTCTAGTTCTATTGGTGTTATGTTTAGTTTAGTGAACTGTATCTTCTGGTGCAATAACCACCGTGGTCCATTCCACCAAAGTTCGCAACCTTTCAAGTTAGCTACTAGCATACCTCTTGATGCAATATCAGCTGGATTATCGTGAGATTGGACATGGTGCCACTGACTGCAACTTACATTGGTTGTGATCTCGACAACGCGGTTTGCTACAAACGCCTTCCATTTGTTCGGATCTCCATGTAGCCAGGAGATAACAATAGATGAATCTGTCCAAGCATAGATTTGTGTTGTAGGTATCCTCATTGCTTGGCTTATTTGCTTGAGTAGTTTGGATAGAAGCAAAGCTCCACACAGTTCGAGTCGAGGCAATGAGATAGTTTTCAAAGGAGCTACTCTTGTTCTTGCAGCAATGATTGTGCTTTTTACTGTGCCGTCAGAGTTTGTGACTCGGCAGTATGCCACAGCACCATATGCTTGTACAGAGGCATCGCAGAATCCGTGGATTTCGATAGAATCCTTTCTTGAGCTAAATGTTCCCATCCATCTATTTATGTAGATTCCATTTATATTTTCAAGATCCAATCGTATTTTAGCCCATTTGTCAGCCAGTGTCGTATTCAAGATTTCGTCCCAATCAATCTTTTCTTGCCAGAGTTGTTGAATTAAAATCTTAGCCATTACAAGGCAAGGTGCAATCCATCCGAGGGGGTCGAATAACTTTTGGATGTCGGATAGAATGCTTCGCTTCGTTATTGCTTTTCCGATAACTGGTAAGTTCAGGCTATATTCGAACTGGTCTTTACCTAAATTCCATTGTATGCCCAGGGCTTTAACCGTTCCATCAATCTTTAGTTCTAGATGTGCATTCGATGATCTTTCGCTTGGTTCAATAGTCTCCATGAAATCACGGTTGTTAGAAGACCATTTTTTCAGTTCGAAGCCACCTAGACACAGTAGCCTTTTGAGATCTTGACTGATTCTTATGGCTTGTTCCAGATCATCGTGTCCGGACATAACGTCGTCGACGTAAAAGTCTTCGCGCAATATCTTTGCAGCTTCAGGATATTTGTCACCTTTGTCATCAGCCAATTGCATTAGTGTCTTAACGGCGAGATAGGGTGCGGACGCCGTTCCGAATGTTACAGTCAAAAGTCTGTAGTCTTTGATGTCTTCTGATCCATTATCTCTCCATAGAATTCTTTGATAATCTATGTCTTCTTTATTTGTCCAGATCATTCTGTACATCTTGTGAATGTCAGAAACATAACAAACAGCATGAACTCTCCATCTAATGATTATGCTTCTCAAGTCGTCTTGTAACATTGGACCCAACAAGAGTTCATCGTTTAGTGAAGTACCGTTGGAGCCCTTGCACGAGGCGTCGAACACGACGCGAGTCTTCGTTGTTTCTTTGTCACTACGGATCACCGCGTGGTGAGGTAAGTATACTGATTTATTATTTACTTCAGCCTTAGGTATTTCTTCTATATGTTTCATTTCTTTATATTCGTTAATCACTTTAGTATATTCTTGCTTCAGTTCTGTGTTTTGATTAAATCTTCTTTCTAGTTGAAGGAGTCTTCTTTTTGCTATTTCTCTTGTGTTGCCTTCTACTGATTTTGGTTGTTCTATTTTGAACGGTAGCTTGACTATGTATTTTCCTTCTTTATCTCGCTTGTGTGTCTTCTCGTATATGTCTTCACATAGTTTTTCAGTTAAGGTAAGTTTTCTTTTCATGTCCGTATCGACTTCCCATATTGTAGTCAGTAAATCTTCTATGTTAACCTCTTGTTTCATGGCCGTCAGTGATTTTTCTCGAGCGTTCAGTTTAATTGTTATTCCACCCATTAAGATCCATCCCAAGTGGGTATTTTGGGCGCATGGTGTATCTGGTGGACCTTTAATGAGCCCTTGCTTGAGAATTGATGCATATTCGTTTACACCCAATAACAGATCAATAGGTCCTGATGCATAATAATTTGTATCTGCTAGTTCGAGGTTTGCTATATGCGGCCAATCAGTCCCCATCGTGGTGTTTATCGGTACGTTGGAGGTCAAGTGCTTGGACATCACGTAGGCTCTTATAGGTAAGTTAAATTGGTTTTCCCATCGTGACAATACTTGAAATTTGACCTCATGCTTGACTCGGACTTTCATGGATTCCATTCCGGAGACGATTAAATTTACCGATAATTTTTCTAGGTTCAGGATCTGAGTTGCCTTCTCGCTTATAAAACATGCTTGAGATCCTGAGTCTATCAGCGCTCTTAGAACAGTAGTGTGTCCGTGTTCACTCTTCAAAATTACTACTGCGGTAGCCAATAGTGATATCTTCTGCCCCGCGTTATAATGAGACGCAATCATTGTATGAACTTTCTTCTCTTCTACATCTGCTTGGCTAGATGAAGTCGGTTGCTTGGTTTCTACATTTGGAGCCACTTCATCAATCTTCTTGGGTTGATGTAAAAGTGTGTGATGTCGTCTCTTACAGGTGCGGCAAGACATTGGCACTCGGCACTTGAATACCAAATGTCCCGCCCCAAGGCAGTTGAAACATAGTTTGTTCGCTTTGACGTGTTCGCTTCTTTCATCAATCGTCATTTTATTGAACTTGCTACAATGACACAGTGTGTGCGGTTCCTTACATAAAGCACATGGTTTTTGTTTATCAGTTTCTGTTGCTGTTACATGAAGAACACGCTCTTTGGTAGGTTTAGTGGTAGTCGTCGGGGCAACCATTTCAAGCGTCCGGAATTTGGCTTCTAAAAACTCGCGTAATTCTTTCCATGTAGGCAGCTCTTGAGAGTTCACCGAGTAGGCAGTCTGTTCCCATTCTTTGTGCGACTCCGGGTCCAACTTCTGCACAACCAGAAATGTAATTACTGGATCCCAGGAATCGGTAGACACCTTTACGTTTTCTAGACTGTTAATAACCTCAGTGGTACAATCCAGGAGGGCCTTCAATTGTGCTGCCGTTTGATTGGTACATTTTTTTTGATAAAATAATCGCTTCATTAATGCGTTCACTATTATGCGCCTATTATCGTATCGGTGATTCAGCGTTTCCCATGCTTGAACATAATTAGCACCCGTCACCTGAATGTGCTTCAATAATGATGCCGCTTCGCCCGTGATACTGGTTTTCAAATAGTGTAATTTCTCAACTTCACTTAGTGTAGTACATTCATGAATCAATGACACATACAAGTCCTTAAATGTAGGCCATTCTTCGTAATTACCGGAAAACGGAGGGAGTTGTATATTGGGTAGAATCACCTTTGACCGTAATTTTCCATCACACGTCGTATTGCTGCATGAAGATTGGTCAGTCGTATTCGAAGTACACGAAGCCAACAACTCTCTAAGATCTCCTAACATACATAGGTATAAGTCTTCGTGAAGGAGGAATTCTTCATTCACGTAGTAAGGAATATTTCCACGTTGTTCCCGAGTTGTATTTTTCAACAGATCATTGTGTGCCTTCTTAAACGCAACCCAGTATTCTTCAATCGTTTGAATACGAGTTTGTAAATATCCAGGTTTCGATAACCGTTCTTTTGGGCACTTTTTAAGGTTTATTTGAGTTTTTTTGAGTATTGACGCCAAATCTTCCAACACAGTTAACGCTTGGTCTGCTTGACTCGTCATTGTTTACTCGTAATCACAAGAATCTTCAATAATTATCGTCTATTTGCTAAGTTACTTATTAATGTTCAAATGATATACCGATACCACACCAATACACTTTGTACGCACACTAATTGATCAGTTCTAAGAAATCCGTGCAAAACAACACCAGGTGGTCCCTTATCTCTCAATGGAATGCGGTTCTATTGTTCTCACGGCGACACTCCGTCAATTCATAAAGGTTTGATCCGGCTCGTATTCGACCATATGTGGTGGTGATAAGGTTGACTTTCCGTTGCACTGTGTCGATGTATTTTAGAATGAAAGACGTCTGTTCTTTACGAGGTTTATTGGCAACTAAAATCAACATGGCTACTTCCTATCTTATAAACGTTAAATCGGCGTGAACAGGTTAAAGAAGACTTTTACATGGATGATCTGCTTACGGGCGTTGAAACCGTTGAGGAAGGAGCTAAACTGTATTCTGAAATGAATCACTTAGTAGAAAAAGGAGGGTTTTCGTTGCAAAAGTGGTCAAGCAATAGTGAGGAGCTGTTGAAAAGTTTGAAAGCTAAAGATAAAAATACTACAGAAGAAGGAAGGAAAATTAAAATAGATGAAGTTATGAAATTATTGGGACTTACCTGGGATCGAACAGCAGATGCGTTCCGCTACACAGTGACACTCCTACCGACGAAGAAACCTGTAACAAAAAGAATAATTATATCGGACGTATCACGTTTATTTGATCCACTTGGATGGGTGTCTCCAAGTGTCATAGTTGCAAAAATAATCATACAAAAACTGTGGTTATCAGGTATAGGCTGGGATGATGAAGTTCCCGAAAAAATATTAAATGAGTGGCTTACTTACCGTGATGACTTGTGCCAGTTGTCGGAGTTGCAAATACCTCGCTGGATCAATACAAAACGTAATAATACACTCGTGGAATTACATGGATTTAGCGACGCATCCAAGATGGCTTACGCAGCCGTGATTTATCTTCGGTCCATTGACGATCAGGGTCACGTGTCTGTAAACTTGGTGGCATCGAGAACAAAAGTAGCACCAATAAAACAAATATCAATTCCACGTTTGGAGCTCTGTGGAGCAGTTCTTCTGAGTAGGTTATTGGTTGAGGTAGCTCACACATTGAGTGTTCCGAAGGAGAACATTCATGCCTGGTGTGACTCCACCGTCGTGCTGGCCTGGCTTAATAGTCACCCAAATCGATGGCAAACATTTGTGGCGAATAGGGTTTCTGAGATTTTAACCACTTTAGACACACAACAGTGGTCTCATGTACGGTCCGGCGTAAATCCGGCTGATTGTGCGTCAAGAGGACTGAACCCGTCTGATCTCAAGAAACAAACGACATGGTTTAATGGTCCTACCTTTCTATATTCAGAAAAAATAGAGTATAACAAACCTAAAGACATAGATACAGACTTAGAAGCAATAAAAAGGGTGCACTTCTCGGGCACAGAAACAAACTTATGGGATCGGTTTTCAAACCTAACGAAATTAATAAGAGTGGTAGCGTACTGCAGACGTATGTGGATAAAACGAAAGAACGATCAAGGTGAAAAAACAGGGTTATCAGCGCAAGAATTAGCGGACGCGTTACGTGTTTGTATCCATCAGTGTCAAGCAGAAGGTTTTGGAGAAGAAAAAGAAAAGATATCAAAGGATGGTTATTCAGCTAAGTTGAAAGGACCTTTAAAATCGTTAAACCCATTCATAGACGGAAACAAAATATTACGAGTAGGAGGTAGGTTACAGAAGTCGGAACTAAGTGAAGATAAGAAACACCCAATGTTGTTACCGAAGAAGTCAAGCTTAACCAATTTAATCGTGGTAGACGCTCATAACAAAACCTTGCACGGGGGGCCTCAACTCATGTTAGCGTATTTGAGGACTAAGTATTGGGTTTTGGGGGCCAAGGAACTGGTCAAATCACACGTTCGTAAGTGCGTTAAATGTGTTAGACATTCAGCAACTATAAAAAACCAGTTAATGGGGCAATTACCGGCTGCGAGGGTTACGCCTACAAGACCCTTTAAATGTACTGGGATTGATTATGCTGGTCCTATAAATATAAGGACTTCCAAAGGTCGGGGTCATCATGCTTACAAGGGCTACATTTGCTTGTTTATCTGTATGGCCACGAAAGCCGTACACATCGAGGCTGTAAGTGACATGACTACTCAAGGGTTCTTAGCAGCATTCAGGAGATTTGTCTCTCGCAGAGGCCATTGTTCGGATATTTGGTCAGACAATGGCACCAATTTCGTAGGAGCATCAAGGGAGTTAAAGCAGTTATTCTCGGCGGAGCAAGCTAGTCTAACAAAGGAACTCGCTGACTGTCTAGCGTCACAGGGAACGAAGTGGCATTTTATCCCTCCATACTCGCCTAACTTTGGTGGTCTTTGGGAAGCCGGAATTAAATCGATAAAATTCCACCTTCGGCGAGTAGTTGGAGATTCAACCCTTACTTACGAGGAGTCATCAACAGTCCTGACACAAATTGAGGCTTGCCTGAACTCGCGACCCCTGTCGAGGATGGATGAGGATCTGGATGGCTTAGACGCATTGACGCCAAGTCATTTTCTGGTGGGTGAGCCATTAGTGGCAGTGCCGGAGTATAACTTCGAATCTAGCACTTTGAGTAGTCTACGCCGGTGGCAACTGACCCAACGGATGGCGCAACAGTTTTGGCGACGGTGGTCGCAGGAATACTTGGTAATGTTTCTGAATCGCTATAAGTGGAGTAAACAAACTCCAGAACCATCAGTCGGTATGTTAGTTTTAGTTAAAGAGGACGACTTGCCGCCTTGTCGATGGCTGCTTGGTCGTGTGGTTGCTAAACACCCTGGCAGCGATGACATTACTAGAGTTGTATCTATACGTACAAAAAATGGTACAATAAAAAGGTCTATTTCAAAGATTTGCATCTTACCTGTAATGTCAACTTAGACAAACAGATGCGTTTATTTAGAATTATAAGGTTTAATGTAATTAATTTTAAGGATTTAACTCTATGGCAATAGCTAATGTTTCATGGTGGGCGGAATTCTAACGGGAAAAGTAATGGAAGGCCAAATTTGTTAATTTGCCCTTGGTGGGCGGAATGTTTGAGAAAATTGTTTACTTTTGTGCCGATAGATGGCGTTGTGCCTTTTGCGACGAATCCTGAATCGCGGTGTTAAGATGCGCAGTGGATTTACCTAGGTCAAAATTATTGTCAAGCGAAAATGATCTCAATACACGGTTGAAAGTATATTGTTGTTTCAATATCTTTATCTTCACCCCTGCTAAAGTAAAGAGTGCTGTAGAAGTGTCTTTCTGTGAAAGTTTATGACGCCTAGTAAACGGGTTGTTCACCTACTTATTAGTAAAGTTTAGTTTAATCCAATCTACTGATAAATAATTGTGCATTTAATCTCTATCGCCACGCCATTTTGCCAACTTTTGACCAACGGTACTATGTGCCAAACCTCATCAGTTATCGTTTTGGCTCTAATTATAAAGCTGCCAATGGCCAAAATTATTCGGCACAGATGTTTGAAGGCAATTGATTGTACTGCTACTGCTTACGTCACATCTTGTCACAGTTCTTAAATACCTGTATACACAAGAGTTCATTGAATTATTCGAGAACCTATCGAAGACTAACTAATGTGGTAGATGACAAAAGTCAGTTAGATTATCAAAAAAATTTTGACCCATATTTTTTCTTTTGTTACGTAAATCAAAATTGACGAAGATACAATGCTTTTAAAATTCTCCATACGTCACGCCGTGGTATAATTTCAGTGCGTTCTGACGTCACGAGCTTTTGATGCGTTTTATCATTGTCAATATTCATTGATTTACAAAAATGAAAAATACATGTCCATTATTTTTAAAATACTCTAACTGACGGACTAAATAGATTTGCAGTTTATTGATGGTGGAAACTAGTCTATTGTTCTCCTGTCTGACTGTTTCGAAAGGTTCTGTATTGTGCGTGCTGGTAGGTGCAGCTTTGGGAGATCAGCAAAGACTGTGAGAATCCACTGGATGCGAGCCTAAGACCAGGTACCAGATGCCTCTGATTGACCTATGTTTAGTGGAGAACTTTTTCTATTGATATGATGATGATGAATCCTATCCAGAACTCCAGATATCGCTATCAGAGATAAAGACAGATAAGTTGGATTGTGTATTCATCTACATTTTATTTTTTTAATCTCATTCGTATCTGACCGTGGCTTCACTTGGGGCCTATCAGAGTACCAGCACTGTGACTTTTTTAATGTTATAGCAGCACGCTGAGATAGGCTTCGTACAGGACCAATTTCGTTTCTTTTTGCCCCCTACGTTTATATTTTATTAGTTGTACTGAAAATTTAAATAAATCAACATTGGCACCTGACACAAATATTGTGTTTAGGTGCCAATGTAAGTATTAAATGCTATGAAAAATATTTAGTTTTAATACCGCTAGACAAAAATATCCAGGTCTGAAAGCAGGACACAAATCCCACCGTCATGCATATGCACATGCACATATGGGCCCACCCTCCCGCCCTCATGCATATGCACACATACAAAACAAGTGAGAAATAATTAGCATGCCATGCAACCAAACCTTTACTCGACACGTGTTTCGCCCCTCCACGGCTCGACTTTCAGACCTGGATATTTTTGTCTAGCGGTATTAAAACTAAATATTTTTCATAGCATTTAATGCCATGGATTTCCGCAAAGTAACGCCTGATTCCATAACTTAGCCAATGTAAGTGTCTAAATGGTTATTGGATGCTCGTTATCTGTTGGATTACTGATAATAGGAACTGAGAGCGGCGGTGGTTTAGTGGTAAAAGCCCCTATTTACGTCACGTTGGTCCTGGGGTCCCTCTCATAGAGAGGAGGCCTGTCCCAGCAGTGGGAACATTAATAGGCTGATGATGATGATGATGATGATGATGACTGAAAATTTAACTATTTTATTTTGTGTTTTTTGTCCTGTGCGGGTTAATAAATGCTTTTTCTTTCTTTCTTTCTTTCTAGATATAGAAAGATGGAGTACTATCATCCTAAATGGTTTACAATAAAACAAAACATGCCTATTCTATCCATCTATGCCATCTGCTGTTCCTTAGACATTCAAACAATGTATCTCCAGCTGGTGGCGATACATACGAGTACATTCGCACATAACAGTATCACAGTAGGTACATAAGTACTGCAGCTATTAACCACTAGTAACAACTCCTATTATTAATGTGCTCCTGGTAATAATATAATGTTTCACAGTACAGTGCACTAGTATTTTCAAATTCAATGAACTTTAGCAATAATTCCATCAAATACCAAATGACATTAAATACTTAACAATAATTTAATGTGATGTGATTTTGTTAGTTAGTGCTTTATTTAATTCAATTAGGTATAATGGTGGAAACACAGTATTTTATGGGATAACTTTATTAATAATGTAAAATTCCGAATCCAACCGCAGTCTCCAAACGCTAATCAATCAATCCATCTATCATCTTTTTATCAGGCAACTAAGGGCCATAGATAAAAAACACGAAATTACATTTAACAAAAACAATTAACCAAAAACACTTCCTCATTTCATCAATCCAGCAGGACGTCTTCCTCCTGGACTAGAATTGCAGTGGCCAATCTGGAAACCTCTTAACCGTTTGCGGGCTCAGGTTGGCCGCTGTAGAAATAATCTGGGCAAATGGGGTATCACCGACCCGTCCCTTATACAATGTCAGTGTGGAGCCGCACCTCCTTTCTTGCCCATCCTGCACAGATACCTCCACCTTCTTGGACTGAAACGAAGCCAACGATAGAGCTGTGCAGGTGGCAACATACTAGCTGGGTATTATTAGAGTCTATCGACACCCAAAGAAGAAAAAAACAAACTAAAACATATTTTAAACCTTATGAAACCATACCTATACACGCAACGTTGTCGGCGTCATGTTTCACTGCGTGGTGTCGCGTAAACCGTTGAATTTCAGTAACAAACCGCAGCGACACTGTAAGGTTTCGATGTAACTCTCAAAAGCTTCCATTGACAGTGTCGTTATGGCCTGCTGCTGCGGCCGAGTGGCGATCGCAGACGGCACACCAGAAGTGCTGTCACTAACAGAGCTACAAAACGTATATTTTTGTTTGTTTGACAAATGGCTATCCCAAATCCTGAAGAAGAGATGGCGCGTTCAGAATAGAAACCGAAAGCTAGATTTTGTAATCTAGCTTTCGGTTACTGTCGGTCACTGTCGTCTTTAAAACTGGACTGAGCAAATTTCCGCTCTAATTCTCAAAGGAACTGTCAAAATGTTGGCAGATTACCGCGTAAGTCAGTCATTCATTTGTCATTATATACGAGACTACTATTATAAGCTATTTCTTTCAATGCAATGTCCGTGATTGTTCATTGGATAGTCATAATGACGCCATGATGTTAGTAGATCACTAAACTTGTCAAAATGAACAATTATGAGATCAATGAAAGACTATCGTGACACTATTGCAATGAGAGAATCGGGGCCCAGGAGGCCAGAATCATAAAGGAGGTATTGTATATTGTTAATAGGAATCTCACAATCAATCGATATACATTTCGATTATCATATCACAGAATACTCATGAAGACTGCCTCGTTGGTCTAGAGGTCGCAAGCGCGCCTGCTGAGCATGAGGTCCTGGGTTCGATTCCCAGGTCGGGCTAAATGTTATTCGGTTTTTCCATAAGTAGCAGCTACGCAGTCTTGATTTGTGGCCCGTTGATGGCAATAGGCTCGCCCTCTATTACTTGAACTTAAACATAACTGGTGAAATGTGAATGTACTATTAGGTTCACCTCTGCTTAACCCTTTGGGGATTACGTTATGAATGTTATGTTGTGTTATGAATAACATAACATCATCAGTCGCGATCTTTACTAATCCTTTTGCTTCGTCTATTGTATCACCACATGAATTGATGTATAATAATGCACCAAACCTTTCAGAAACAACATCAGCTCACCAAACAGTGTGTCTTCCTCCACTTATATCTGCGTTGTAATGCAAAGGGATTTGAACATTTTCCTCTACAAAGTAGCGATCACAACGCGATATATTTCGGAAACTTGACACTTAAGAACGTATTGTTTCATACAAAACTAGTTTGTATTGATGCCAGATCGATTGATTTACGTTTTACGCGTGTTTGATCAAGTCAAAGTTGTATTTAAGATGCTATCAGTGAATGGATTTTAACTTTCATAGCTCACACCTCGGAAATGTAACACTTCAGAACGTTTTGTTTCATACAAAACAATTTGGTATTGATACCAGCTATCGATTCACATAGATCTTATGCGTGGCCACTACTTTGAAAACAAATCAAAATGGCGAAAGGAAATCCGGCCAAAAAATTCAAACCCTTTTAAAGTGTTAAATATAACTGGCTAAGATTCTCTAAAACGTAACTATCCTACCCTGCAGAAGGAAATGCAAATGATCAGCTTGGTGTCCTACTCAGACGATGTGCAGACAAAATTATTCATTCTGAATACGTTCTGTTTGGGAGGCGCTGATTAACCGTCGTCTAATTGAGTAACGAACTCCCCTCGACTCACTAAATAGTCGCTGGCGACTGGGTGACGGGTTGTGGTGTGAACGCGGGGGGTAGCGGGGCGGGGAGACAGCTGGTCGGCGTCAAAGGGCGGTTTGATAGATAGATTGATCTGATACTTTTATTGTACACCGAAAGGACGAATACAACGTGTAACCTGAAAATAGTTTGATCAGAATCACGAGCAGAATCAATAGAACCACTTTTTAATAAGGTCACAGTTCTGGTCAAAATCTTCATCAAAAATGTTGCCCGGTCTATTTATTAATAGGTCATACCATCACGTGCGCAAACCCGCTAAAATAGGTAAACAAACAAACACAAACGGTTGTCGTCCAATTTAAATTTTGTCATACGCGGGATAATAATAGTTATTACCAGTAAATCTAATTGCCACTAAAACTGAAACAGCACATGAAATGAAAAACCTTTAATTTTTTTTGTTTTTTTTTCTCTCATAATTAGATCAATTGAATTACACATCATTAGGGGTGTCTGAGGTTTTGCGCATTTATCTTTACACATTGTATAAAGGGCTTGAGAGAGTGAAAACAATAACGATGAAGGAAAAATAAAAATGTATCGACTGGATTAGCTGAAAGCTTTAGTCGATCTTCAAGTTAATCGATAGTCGCTCTATGTAAAATATTCTATTCAGATGCATCCGGTTAGACTGGCAAAAGGCTAGATAGATGATGGCGTAAGGTACTGAAAAGACAAAATAGACCATTTGATGGAAATCGGATATAAAATGGCAATTTCCCATTTTCAAAGCAGGATACATTCAATGAACATTTTACTTCAGTACTGTCACACTAAATTATAACCTAACACCGTATAACACAAACCAATTTAGCGATATTCACAGGTTATTTGCTTTGGCATTTGAATGTTGATTTAAATAAATCAACATTGGCACCTGACACAAATATTGTGTTTAGGTGTCAATGTAAGTGTCTAAATGGTTATTGGATGCTCGTTATCTGTTGGATTACTGATAATAGGAACTGAGAGCGGCGGTGGTTTAGTGGTAGAAGCCCCTATTTACGTCACGTTGGTCCTGGGGTCCCTCTCATAGAGAGGAGGCCCGTGTCCCAGCAGTGGGATCATTAATAGGCTGATGATGATGATCCTGGGTTTGTACTATTTTAGATTATCACTACAAAAAGATTATGTATCAATCATCACTCATCATCAACTGCCTAGCCTTTTCCCAACTATGTTTGGGTCAGCTTCCAGTCTAACCGGATGCAGTTGAATACCAGTATTTTACATGGAGCGACTGCCTATCTGACCTCCACATCCCAGTTAGTACTGGATAATACTATACCCCTTGGTAACACTGGTCGTCAGACTATCTGTTACGACCGTCAAAGATCTACATAATAATATGACAGTCGGGACCTACAGCTTAATGTGCTTTCCGAGGCACGGAAGAAACTTGGTATGTAAGGGTGGTCACCCATCCACAGACCAACGTAGGCAAGCACGGCTTAACCTAAAGATCGACTCGAGCGGCTGTTATTATTTAGCCAAGAGCTCCATCATCACCCATCATATTTATTAAAACGAGTAAGGTAGTTTAATTAGATCCTGTGAGGTAACCATGGTTATCTACTATGCATGCGCCTGTTTTTCGAATGGGAGACACAAAAAAAGGTGAAGAAAGATTCATGAGGAAATCGGCAGCTTATGAGCCAAAAATTTAACATCTAGTGTGGCACACTCCATACAGCTGACAGAAAACATCATCACCCATATGCATCGGGTCATAAACGCACACCGGTTACGAGTTCTAATTTTATACAGTTATATCATCATTCATCAATTTCAACTGAAAGACGTCCACTGCTGGACATAAGCCTCCCCCAAGTGTTGACCGGTTCAGTGCGATTCGCATCCAGCGGATTCCCGCAGCCTTCACCACGTCATCTGTCCACCTAGTAACAGATAGACATACCTACATTGCGCATTATAATTTCTGAGAACGATGGTCGTTTTAGTCATGATCAATTAACTCAAAAAGCACTAAACCATACAAAATCCAAACACAGTGTAGTTTTTCCGATTATTACAAAAGCATATAGGATTTGCACAAAAAATAAGTTAAACCCTGTGGTTAAAATATTATGAAACAATGTTTAATTTTTGAGCTACGCAAGGATATGAAAAAAAACCAAAACAAAAAATAAACTCTGTTTTTAATAAACTCTGATATTAAGTTACGAATAGCTAAAAAATTCAAATGTATGGTTGAACTAACTCTCTTCCTGGTACAACTTTATTCAAAGTTTAATAAAGGTACAAATTACTTTCCTAAAATGTATTTTAGTTAACGAAATACAAAATCGGCGTCGTAAAAAATTGGTTATCATTTTACTTTAAATTATCGTCACAAGAAATGAGTTTTAGTCACATTTGTGTCAAAATATTATTTTCTATGAGTTTAATAATTAATAATAATAATAAATATTGCTGGACATTACACACAGCGCCATCTAGCGCCAATAAGAAACGAGGCTTGTGTCGTGGACACCAGATAATTGATATACTACATAGATACTTTTTGTTTGTAAATACCTACATTATTAATTAATGGCAGAAACTATAGAACGCTACCGTCTACGACCCTTTCTTCTTGTGAGTCATCCACGATCATACACAGACGCCGTTTTACGTATATGTACCTGACCTGACACATCTGAGCTTCATCACCGATAAGATCGCGGCTAGTCTATCCACTCGCAATGATTGCCATTAATAGATAGGTGATATAGAAGAATAAGACATACGCCGACTCCAAATATATTGGGATTATTGCAGGAGATTCTCTCTCTTAGAGAGGAGGCCTGTGTCCCAGCAGTGGGAATATTAATACGCTGCTGATAATGAGGGCAGGAGAATGATGACTATGATGATGAATGCCATGTACGTTGCCTTTCGTTCATACTCTCAAAATGACCAAACCATAATATTAATCAAGTCTAATTATTTTATTATAAATCGGCTTTTTGGCGTGATAACATCTTATAAATCGATTAACACCGGCTGCACTCACGAAAAACTGCCACATCGTTCCGCGCGCCAGTCGATCAACGCCTAGCTCAAACCCATGGACCTAGAAAACTGAAATTTTGTACAGTGGTTCCGTTTATAATGTGGACAAGGAGAAAGGAAGGATTTTTCGAATTCGTGAGTAAACCGACTTTACAAACAACCATTTTTTTATGAATCGCGACATGTTTTATCTTGGGACACAGGAAATGCCCCACTATCCGCGTCTGTGCAAATTCGTTATCATTGCTATTCTTGTTAAATATATTCAAGTTCTAATTGTGATTATGTTCCACAAACTACGCCGGCGTTTTATTCATTTAATATTAACATTTGCATGTGGTAGTATGCATGTTCATTATATTTACTTATGTTATGATATGGCTTAAAGATCTAATTAGAAAGACTTTTAATAGCAGTAGTAGCATTTATGCATTTCTACACTTTGCTCGTGTCTTGTTCTTTTTTCAGAACAATGCGCTTGAATTAATTTAATTTAAATGCGAGCTCTCTTGAAACGGGAGTCTTAAATCTAAGTTGAATTAGTTTTACTGAGTATGTTTAGGTCACCATAAAATCGTAAAACCCGTTAGATTGTAATCTAATAGCGAGATTATAAACTCCCGTTAGATTATCAAACGAACGTACTGCTTACAATTTAACGCATTATTTTTCGGTAGATTGTAATCTATCGAAGTGAAACCGTAATATTATGAAATGCATGCGACGGAAGTATCTCTGCCCCCATAATCGGGACTTGGGGCACCCCCACGTTAGGTTAGTTAGGTTCATTTAAACCTAACTAACCTAATGTAAAGTCTGCAGACAGAAAGAGGGGCCCCGTGTAGCGGGGCTCCGTCGTGTGCCTGCGTGTACTAGTGACAAATAATGTAGGAATAGTACTTGATTTGACTCTCTCTAACGTTGGTTCTTCTTTGTTTTGAATTGATCCCTTGGGCTTATGTACTAAAGAGTAGTAACTGAATCTAACATCATGATCAGAGATAATCGTTCACGTAACAGCCAATTTGGCCGCGTTGCCCTGAAATACGGTATATAGTAATGGTACAGAAGGTTAAAGGATAATTTGATCAGCTGTTCCTGGGTCTTGACTCACACCCGTATTCCAAAAACTTGCTTAAGACCATTTTTTTGCTTGAAACGGTCTTTGTTGCCATGGTAACAAGGAAACCACTGCAGGCCACCGCCTCCGACACGCCTACAAAATTATGTTCATAGGGTGAGTACAGACTAGCTAAAACATGTATTTTCAACAAGTCATGAAGACACCAAGCTGCTTAACACTTTGTTAAAACTTGATTTAGGTACTACTTTTGCTTCATTCACGTTCATATATCTGGGAAAACGCGGCGACACGCACGCAGGACTCGAGCACTGCCACCTGACTTTTTTTAAGAAACCTTTAGGTACCAATAAAGTATGTCCTCCTACGTTCTCTTTCGGTTTTTTTTAGTCGCCTTTTACTCGTTCTATCAAGATGTCTAAACCTATATTCTTTTATTTTATTGTCCTTTTACATCTTTTCAATCGCAAACTTGTAGTTTTATCATTATTCCTAAAATTATCAACCAATGTTACATCACACATTCTTGACGGAAACCAAAGGAATATTACAAGTCAATACGTTGAACACCGTGCCAAGCTTTCGTAAAAACATTACAATACGTTGAAATGCTCATATGAGTACTCACCTTAATCTACCTGCAAAACATGCTGCCCATATCAAACTCAAAATAAGTATGTTGCATGAAGGTTGCAAGCTGCTTTATATGCTAAAAATGTTTTAATAGAATACGTCACAATGCTAGAGATGTCATAAATTGATGTTCGATCGAATGCTCTTGGTTGACATCATCTGTCAAAGAACAAAATCATAAAACCGCACGGATTAACTTTCAAATAAATATTTTTTCATCATTCAAGAATCATTCTCAAGAATTTAAAATGGCCTCAAGGTTTGCTTTACCTCCGGAGAAAAATCCTGCTTACTGGAACTTGTGCGCAAGTACAAGCTCCATTTATGTACGACGTGGACGAGAAGCCCATCAGCAAAAAAAATGCTTGGGTTCGCCTGACCCAAGAATATAACTCCATAAATAATACGCGCAAGTACCGCGTAAGTACCAAATAACATGTAGGCTGTGAGTCCGAGGGCATGGAGTTTGAGGCACGGCCAAAAAATTTAAAAGGGAATGAGGAACGAGATCAAGAATCACATTTGCTAAAAGTGAAAAACCTCAAGCGGATTCAAGAAAGAGAGGAAGAACTGCGCCAGATGAAAATGCAGGAGAGGAAGTGGCTATTAAAGGCAGCAGAGGAAGCCTACTAAAATGCAAAGCTGGACTGTTTAAGTGCCGCGCAGTTGCTTCAATTCAGTGAGGCTGCAAGGCCGAAAAAAATTAAAAATAAATTATTACACATTATGCAAGCCAATTGATTTTTATTATAAAAGTAGTATCACGTATGTATAACAAATAAGTAAAATATCTACATAACACATATAAAGACATAGAAAAACAAAGAAAATGATTTTTCATTTTCATTTAGTCCTACGTAACATTAGATCCAGTCTCATGGCATCCACTGCATGGCCTGGGAATCGAACCCATAACCTCACACTGTGCAGTTTATGACTAGTGGACCTACGAGACGGCAAAAATATAAATATAAACATCACACAATTATCAACATAAAAAACTGGAGCATACATACATACTTATTTAGAAAAATAGGGGTAAAATCCAAGGAAGTGCCAGATTTTGCATTTTTGCACCCTTGAAACCGCAATTTTTAATAAATTGTACCCTGCTGCCTCCAATCCGTCGCGGCTTCATGGTGGTCTCTAAACCCAGCTGTGCTTTATGAGCTCACAGCTTCTGAGCTTTTCTTCGCCAGTTTGCTCTATTAGCAAGTTCCGGTCGTCCAGAGTTGAGCAAAGAATTCAGTCGGAAGATGAACCTTCTTCTGCTTGTCGTATCGATGTACTTCTATACTAACTTTGCAGTCCATAACACCCTTAATTGACTTTCACAAAATGGCATTCCAACTTTCACAATTCTTTGGGAATGTTTCTAAATCCTAAGCACTTTTTCAAAGAATTTTAACAAAGTGGCCCTCAATCCACACGCACATAGTTTGGCCCCAGTAGGTGGCCACGTTTATTGCAGTGGCAGAGGCGCTATTCAGGTCGTAACAAGTGCAGGTAAACGAACACCTTGGACACTTCAGCAGATAGCCCCGGCATAGTTTGGTTCGGACCGCCGCACTTGCACTCGGTATTGGAGGAACCAATAATACTCCATTTTGCCAAATATGTTTTGCAGCGGCCTACTTGTGTACGCAATCGATTCAGAGCTTTCCAAATAGGCCACTGCAGGTCACTGTAGGTAAAGGGCGAGGAAGGAACAGGGATGGGTTTTCTTTGATTTCCCATGCGAAACAAAAAAAAATGTCTGTCCGTAGCCAGGTTGTGCTTAGAAGTATTCGATCTGATTATATTATTACTAGCTTCTGCCTGCGGCTTCGCCCGCGTGAAGTTTGATTATTGTCCCATGAGATCTTACTACCGGGATAAAAGTATCCTATGTTTTAATCCAGGTTTTAAAGTATCTGTGTGCAAAATTTCATCAAAATCCGTTCTGTAGATTAAAAAAAAAAAAAAGTTTCTTAAACTCAAGGAATGTACTATATTAACGAGTTACGAGTATATGTATAATACCGCAACACAAATATACTAAAGATGTAGGTTGGGGGCTAAATAAAAAAACGAAACAACCTTAGCCAAAAACTATTTAAAATAAATGATGTTCGGTAAGCAACTTATGTACGGCATTGGTTTCTCATACAACTTGAAAATTTCAAAAATAAACCAATATTAGTTCCCAAACATCACGAATTCACGAGCTACCTATGCAAGCTCGCTCTTGTTCTCTGAGATTCAAAATGCTGCGTTAACATTTTCATCACCATCATCATCATCAACCTATTAATGCTCCCATGTGTTCGAATTTTTGGTTCTAGGACATGCCGGTTTCCTCACGATGTTTTCATTCTCATGCTTTAGAAATACCAAATGAATTAAGCTTGTATTCATCTTTTATGTGTACGATACTCCATATTATGATTATTTGTCACGACTATATTATTTACGCGATCTTGATAAATAGCCCATACAATTCCACGACAATGAACATTTCCAAATACCCACCGATTTGGGAAAGAAACTGTGCTCAATATATATTTACCACGGAGCAAGTGCTTGCAATTCTTAGTAATAATCATGAATTACTAATTCCTCCTACATACTAGGTAGCTTTGAAATTAAACGCGACGGAAAATAGGTATTAGCAACTATGGTCTCCGGCCGTCCATTGCACAGGCTGCAGGTAAAAGTTTTCAGAACGAGAACGTTGGAACCAAAAATGAACCGTGTTTTCTTTTACAAAAATAATACCAGCCTATTACTGTCCCACTGCTGGGCAATAGCCTCTTCTCATACTGAGAAGGCACGAGCATTGATCACCAAACTAGCTCAAGACGGGTTGGTTATTTATTTATTTATTTTACTTTATATCAGCCCGCTATGTCCCACAGCTGGGCAAAGGCCTCTCCCATGGCTTTCCAATTTTGTTAAACATTGCTTTCTTCGACCAATCCGTTATGACAGTACCCATAGACATTATTAATCTTTCGAACAGTTTCTGCATACGAAAATAATGTGATTTTTAAAGTTTTCCATAGTGTGAAGAGAACGATTTCAAAGAAAATCAAGGCACCACGATTAGGCAAATAAATGGTAAGACCTGCTGTCTTGTACGGATCAAAATCATCATCATCATTCCAGCCGAAAGGAAAGACGTCCACCGCCGGACATAGGCCTCCCCCAAGTGTTGCCACATTGACCGGTGCCGTGCGACTCGCATCCAACGGATTCCCGTAACCTTTACCAGGTCATCGGATCACAATGTTTGGCTACAAAACATGATGAAAGGCAATTTTATATGAAAATGCTCAGATGAATGGGGGATGTGTAGTGTCATGTGAATGGATGGAATAACAAAGTAATACAAAGAGGAAGACGTCTGAAAAGTTGTGGTAAGTCTATGGTTGTAATGGTATGAGTTCGTGATGCGGCTGAATGAGGAACATGTTGTGAAGAAAGATTTGATTACGAATATTTATTATAAGAGTAGGGGAAGACCAAAGAAACGATGGATGTACTCTGTCAAAAGAAATAGGATAAAAAAAATGGAAACATACTGCGCCGAGCCTAATTGCATTCGGATAACGGCAGCAGAATTATGTTGGACCACTCTGGGTTCTGGCGTCCGCATGTCTCCATTTACCATGATAGAAATATTGTGGAGTATGGCACAGGCACTAATGATATTCAAGGTGTTTGGTAATTTGTTTTGTAATTTTGTACTGAGACATGCAAATCGCCTTTTCCAGACCCCTTTGAATCGCTCAATTACGTTTCTTGTTTTTACGTGAGCCCTATTGTATTGTAACTCAGCTGGAGTCTGTGGATGAAGCATAGGCGTGAACATATACGATGTTTGGGCATAGCCGCTGTCCCCGATCAGTATGCAGTAGCTGGATTGTTGTCGGAATTGATAGTCCACGATCAGAACTACGCTAGCACTTTCAAATACCAAGGGTAAAAAAAAATTCTGCACGGTTTCCTTCTGAAACCGAAATCGTCTCTGGAACTGTTCGTTGTTGTAAAAGTCAAATGGGTTCGCATAATCGACATACTCCTCAAAATTCATCTTACTTTCGCCATTTCTAGACAATCTCAAGAAAATAATTATACACACGTCAAACTTGAATTTCAGTAGGTACATATATCACCCACAACGTAAGTTTCTCGATTTCAAGAATCTTCTGGCGCGGGGCAAACATCAAAACTAATGCAGCCATCTCTTTCTTTTCTAAATATTTCTTACAAAACAATTAACAAAAGGTTAACCATCAGCGCCCCCCTGTTGGCTTCATTCAAGTGTCAAAAGATTCTTGTACTACTGTACGTTGAATTTGACAGAAAAGTGGGCGGATATGTCAAATTATAAACAAACTTTAGCTGTCAATATCTCGAATGGGGTGGAAAGTAGGCGTGTCAAGACGGTTTTGAGTCAAGTCGAGGACTCTGCATACGGGTGTTCAGTCTCGAGTCCGACTAAAGTAAATGTAAAACCATACATTCAATGGCAGTTAATGAAAAATTCTTTTCGCGCTTAGGATCGATCGCGCACGAGTATAGTTTGCGTTCTATATAGCACCATACTGCGACGCTGACGTCAGCGGCGACCGACTGCCTTATTTTGTTATCGCTGACGTCACGACCGACTGTACGCGACCGACCGACTGTGCGACAAGAATTCAGGCCTAAATCTTTCACTTATTACGATTTTGATGGAAAGAGAGGGAAAGGAAGACTTAGGCAACGATAGATAGATTGTGATAAATGAAATGAAAGAAAAACGAGTAACTGACAGTGTGACGGTTGGTAGAGAAGAATGGAAAGAAATCTATACCCATATTTATCTTTGGTTTATAATTTATTTAAAGGAGATATATCTAATATACAATCGTAATAATTTCCACTCTACCACAGACGTATGTCGATTTGCAATGTACGGTCGAACAAGCTATTTGGTTTACAGTTCAACAAACAAATTACATTGTAAAATGTAAACCAAATAGCTTGTTCGATCGTACTTTATTTATTTATGTTCACACAAAATACTTAAAAGGACAATATTGTTACATCGGACCTACTAGAACATTCGAGAAAGCACGTGATTACAGTATGTGTACGTTGGAATTTCGAGTGTTTTCTATTATTATTACTTTCAAAGTTAGGTAGGTACCTACAAATTCGCGACCTCTTTATAAAAAGACATTAGAATTTCAACCGTACGCCTAGGGCATACGGTTCATATTTGTTTGTTTTGTACAGGTAGCTAGTAATAATAATTACCTACTTCTTTTGTTAGTGTTTTCTATGACCCTCTAGAATATTCGAGGTTATTCTGGTGTGTCTGTTGGCGAGTATAAATAGACCGCTCAGGGCCGCGACGGTCAGTCTTGTTTTGGCTACCATCGAAGCGAATCGAAGTGAACTTGAAGTGCGATATCTAAGTGAATAGTGAATAGTAGTGTACTGTAGTGTACTTGTGATTAAGTTTAAATTGTTTTGTGATTAATAAAGTTATTGTGTTGTTTAATCGGTAGTAATTAATTTATCTCATACCCAGCTCGTAACAATATATTAACATAGAAGAGCACAAAGGTACTGCTTATTTCAAAAGAATTTTCTTCCAGCAGACCTGCGAGAGGAAAGTTGGATAAGAAATGTAGACACAGTGTATGTTTATGTTTTCTATTGGAAATTGTACTGTTTGTTTGTTTAACAAACCCGCAGTTAACAAATTCCACATCCTAATTACTCGGAAATACGAAACCCCTTGGCAAAACTGGTTGTTAGTCTCTCAGGCTTCAGACAGCCTACGTAACAACCGTCAAAGGCACATGACAGCTGGGACCAACGTATAAAGAGGAAACAACTCAATTGAGTTTGTTTCGATTGTTTCTTCTCAGAGTAGTCTAGTACGAAACACGAGTCCCATCTAGTTTAAAAAAAAAGATGGGTAAAAGTGTTTGTAAAAACCTATTTGTAAAATAAAAATGATTAACATTGATCATTATTATTGAAAAATAAGTGTTTTAAAACGTATTGCTGTCGCATAGTGCCCAAACGACCGCGCGCTGAGACAACAGCAGAAAATACCTATTAAAAGTACACAAAAACAACATTTCGTAGTCCCCTGATTACTTCTCCAAAACATGATTGATTTAACTACTTTTTTCATTAAAAAATTTGCACACATACAGCGAATAAAACCCATCCATGTTCCTTCCTCGCCCTTTACGTTCCGGGGCCGCGGTATCTCTTTCAAACAGTCCCGCAACCCCGGCAGGCTTCGGCCCTTGCGGGCCCCTCTCTTATGCTGACATCTCTTTGAGGCGCGCGTGGAACACGAACGCGCCGTCGACTCGGCCTGTCGTCGTTAGACGGACGGACGGCTAGCTAGCCCATAGCCAACCGTCCACAGGCCCGCGTCTACGGTGGCCGGTAGCCACCACGTGGCCCCCGACGCCCGGTGCGTCTCCCGCGGCGGCCGGGAAGAGAGGATCTCTCCCTCTCTCGTTCCGCCACCTCCTTCGCTAGCATGACTGCTTCGCAGAAGGAGGTGACGGCTTCCCATTCCGTCTCGCTCCGGACCATGGATTGAACCAGGGCTTGATCGTGTTCCTATGTTGTCATTTTTCATACAATCTAGTCAAATGAGTTTTCTGGACGTTTGAACACGGCAAAAAATCTGGCCAATTTTTTAGGTGTTTGAAGGTTCATATTATCTCTTTTAATAAATAATTTATGAAAAAAAAGAAAATATAGGGACATGTCAATAATGGTCATAGAATTTTTGTAAACGAAAATATCACTCTACTGGCATTATCCAGGGAAGAAACAGGGGACTACGTATATATGGAAAAACGGCCATGCTGTGTCCTCATAACGTGCTCTCCTGGCCACGGAATTGGTCTCGATATATTTTGTTATTTCTGTTTGTTTTAAGTTGACTTTCTGCAATTCTCTCATGTATGTGAAAGCTTCAGATCAGAAGTTTGTCTAGTTAATGGGCCACTGTGTGTATAAGTCGTGGCCATAGTTTGTTAACTAGGGCCTCTGATTGTTAGTGAGGATAGTTGCTCTGAATCTATTGTTTACGTGATTTATTGGCTGATCAACTAATGGTTTGGGCTCGTATATGTATAAATAAGGTACCATATAGTAAGTACACAAATAACACTAAAACTCAGTGACAATGAAATTAAAGTCCGCCCCTAAGACGACCCTCTGGCAGTATACCGAAATATATTATTGCTCTTACTTTTTATAAACCCTCGGTTCTCAGCCTAGAGTTGAAAATACAACAGCTTCTTTAGATTAAAATTTTTAACGTGTGATCAAGTGTTCTCATTCTCATCATCATCATCTCAGCCGAAAGACGTCCACTGCTGGACATAGGCCTCCCGCAAGTGTCGCCACATTGACCGGTCCCGTGCGACTCGCATCCAACGGATTCCCGCAACCTTCACCAGGTCATCGGTCCAGCTAGTAGGAGGTCTTCCAAAGCATCGTCTTCCGGTTCGCGGTCGCCACTCCAGAACTTTTCGGCCCCATCGGCCAACCGTTCTGCGAGCAATGTGCCCTGCCCACTGCCACTTAAGTTTGGCAATTTTTCGGGCTACGTCGGTGACTTTGGTTCTCTTGCGGATGTCTTCATTTCTGATTCGATCACGCAAGGAAACTCCGAGCATAGCCCTCTCCATTGCCCTTTGGATGACTTTAAGCCTTTTGATAAGGCCCATTGTGAGCGACCACGTCTCGGTCCCGTATGTAATCACTGGCAACACACACTGGTCATAGACTTTCGTCTTGAGACACTGTGGTAAGTTGGACGAGAAGATACCGCGCAGCTTCCCGAACGCTGCGCAGCCGAGTCGGATTCGACGATTGACCTCTTTCTCGAAGTTAGACCTACCTAACTGGACCGTTTGTCCTAGGTATACATAATCGTCTACAATTTCGAGTGTCGAATCCCCGATCTTGATAGGAATGGGTGTGACATGGGCATTCAACATGACCTTCGTCTTGTCCATGTCCATTTTTAGACCCACTCTTTCGGACGCTCTACTGAGGTCATCGAGCATTGTACTGAGGTCCTCCATGGTCTCAGCCATGACCACAATATCGTCGGCAATCCGAAGGTGAGTGAAGTACCTACTCGCCATTGACGTTGATGCCTAGCCCTCTCCAGCCCAGAATCTTGAAGACATCCTCCAGTGCAGCGGTGAACAGTTTCGGAGATATGACGTCTCCCTGTCTTACACCTCGCTGCAGAAAGATAGGATCCGAGACTTGGTCCTGAAGTCGGACTGACAAGTGTTCTATACTATTGAAAAACAGGAAAAGGGATAAACACGCATAATGTGAAGAGATACGCAGTGCTACGCAGTGCTACGCAGTGCTACGCAGTGCTACGCAGTGCTACGCAACGCTACGCAATGCTACGCAGTGCTACGCAGTGCTACGCAGTGCTACGCAGTGCTACGCAGTGCTACGCAGTGCTACGCAGTGCTACGCAGTGCTACGCAGTGCTACGCAGTGCTACGCAGTGCTACGCAGTGCTACGCAGTGCTACGCAGGGCTACGCAGTGCTATGCAGTGCTACGCAGTGCTACGCAGTGCTACGCATAGCTACGTGGTGCTACGCAGTGCTAGGCAGTGCTACGCAGTGCTACGCATAGCTACGTGGTGCTACGCAGTGCTATGAAAGCTACATTTTTGTAGCACATCTCCGCAAAAATATTTCAATAATTCAATTTTACCACATGATTTCGTACCTATTGGCCACTATCAATATAGTGGAAATGTTGAAAAGAATCAAGAAATTACATTTTCATTCTGCAAGAACTTCTAGGGATAAACGTTTATTTATTTAAAGTTTATGTATCAGGTACAAGAAAATACACAGAAAATATGTACATCCTAAATGTGGCAGCTATGAAATTGTGTATTTATTCAGTGTGAGAGGAACCGCATTGTATTTGTGAATTCCGCTGAAGCGGAAAGTTGAAATTTTCATTCAAAGTAAATTATTTGAATACGATTACGAAGGTATTTTTTATTTTCACATATTCTCTTAAAAATACTAAATGATGATGATTGAATGATGAAGTATTTTTTGGTAAATTCTCAATAAACTCACCTTTTTTCGCATGGTGGAAACTGCAGACAGCACCTTTTAGATTCCGTGCATACTCCTTTATCTTCGTCCACGTTAATGTATCTTGACAACATAACTTATGGAAATAAAGTTAAGTTGTCAAAATTAAATATTTAACAAAATAAACTTTAAACAAAAACAAATTTTAAACAATTACAAAGCTAATAACAATCTTATTAACTAAAACAAGTAATTAAATTAGTGAATAAAATTATTAAAAATATAAAATAAAAACAGTTTTCATTTTTCTTCTATTATATTAATAGAATAATATGTTTTGTATTACGAATTTATGGAGTGTTTTTTTAAATGTATTGAGATCGGTAACCTAATCGGGATGACGACAAAAAAAAACTTATTAGTCCGTCAGTTAGAATATCAAAAAATATTTGTCCTATATTTTTTCTTTTGTTACGTAAACCAAAATTGACGAACATACGACGCTTTTAAAATTTTCAATTCGTCACGACTTTTTATATTTTTTAGTGCGTTCTGACATCAAGAGCCTTTCCCCCACTCCCGAGTTTTGATGCGTTTTACCTTTGTCAATATTGATTGATTCATTGATCAATTTGGCGTCCGTAAAGAACATTCCACTACACAACAAGTCCATAGGGTGACAAGAGTAATAAGGAAGGCATTTGAGAAAAAAGAATATTGCTCATCAGCTTTTCTGGACATCCAGCAAGCATTCGACAGAGTTTGGCACAAAGGGTTGTTATACAAAATAAAATCCTTATTACCACACACGTATTTTGAAACGCTGAAATCGTACTTAGCCAACAGAATATTCCAAGTCAAAGAAAATGATTGCACATCGGACTTTTATGAAATGACCGCAGGGGTGCCTCAAGGGTCGGTTCTTGGGCCCGTCTTGTACTCACTGTATACATCTGACTACCAAAAAGCCAAGAGTTTACAGTCGCGACTTTTGCAGATGATACAGCTTTGCTCGCTTCGGACCCATGTCCAGCTAAAGAATCTGAACTCCTACAGTGTGAACTCCATAAAGTAGAGAAATGGATGGGCAAATGGAGAATTGCAGCTAGTGAGTCCAAATCAGTGCATGTAACCTTTACACTCAAACAAAACTGCCCCCCCCCCCCCGTTACTCTAAATAATACACAACTGCCTCATCAAAACTCGGTAAAATACCTAGGAATGCACTTAGACCGCAGACTCACTTGGAAGAAACATGTGCAAGCAAAAATAGATCAATCAACCTCAAGTATAAGGGTCTCTACTGGTTGCTGGGTAGAAACTCAAAACTAGCAATTGACAAAAAGGTTCTCAATATACAACGTTGTGCTAAAACCAATCTGGACCTATGGTATTGAACTATGGGGCACAGCATGTGGCACCAATATAACAATAATACAAAGGGCGCAAAAACTACATTCTGAGGCAAATTTAAAATGCACCATGGTTCATTAAAACAAAGGAGATCCATGACATCCTTAACCTACCAATGGTTAAAGAAGTAATAGACTACTATGGCTCCAGCTACAAGTCAAGACTACAAAAGCATCCAAATCAGCTTGCAGGACAGCTCACTATCCCTGAAACAATTCGTCGACTAAGAAACGACGAGATCTCTTTGACGACATAGTCGCTGAAGGTTGACTATATATAACGAAGGGTGGGCTCCGCTGGGAGTACCCTAGCACCCTACACACCATTAATAACTAGATTTGCAATTTTTTGATACTGTCGGCATGCTTATTAAGATCCTTGTAGTTTAGTCAGTGATGTTTTATCCTTTTGGAACTTCAATAATTACTTGCTATGCCTGCACATATGCACCGTTACGAGAAATCAAGTATCAAATCGATGTAACTGCATTGATGTGGTGTAAAATCGATGCAGTTATTCAGTTAGTTAGCTAACCCAAAGTTGACCTACAAAAGGAGATTTCAAACGAAATCAAATTCAATCGTGTGTCATGTATTGGCCTTTATACTCACTGTAAAAGGCACCCCATAACCGTATCCTGCAGATGCCTAAAAAAACCCTTAGTACAGTCCAACCAGCAGATCTGTTATCAGGCAACAACTTGAAGTATACTTCTAGTATTGGGAAGTAAAAATACAAATGCTTGAGATATATACTTTACGCACACTCTAAAAATAGAGAATAGACGAATAATTTTAGTGGGTTGGTTTTGGAAGGCTTATTGGGTTCACTAAAATTATTCACCAACGCCCGTCTGACTGTCACAGGGTTGACATGTTTATTTTGCAAGTAGGTTTTTACAAAAACTTTTACACGTCTATTTATTAAAACTAGATGGAGACGGTATTTCGTACTACTCTGAGAAGAAACATCCGAAACAAACTCAGAGGTACTCATAGTCTCTTTTAAAGTCCAGACATTGCTCAATTCACATGAAAACTATGCAGATTAGTGTCGAAGATGGTCTTTTGTACTTTATATGTTGTAAAACACGTTATATTGTAATCTATCTAGCGAGATTGTAAACTCTGGAAAGATTGTCAACTGAACATACTGCTTACAATTAAACGCATTATTTTTCGTTAGATTGTTATCTATCGAAGTGAAACCGTAAAATTGTGAAATGTAGGCGACGGAACTCACCTCGCGCTCTGTGGAGGTGAAGGAAGGAGGGGACGTCCCCCTTGCCCCTTGGTATCACTCCCATGAAAAGGTAATGCACCATTTTTGAGAACAACCGCTTAATCTAACCTAACCTCAAAACACTTTATTATTCGCATATATCTCGTAGCCAACACCTATTTATGTCTGCAGGGTTTAAAGGAACCTAATTAACCTAACGTTGGGGTGCCCCAAGTCCCGATTATAGGGGCAGAGATACTTCCGTCGCATGGCATTATCTTTTCATGGGAGTGATACCAAAGGGCAAGGGGGACGTCCCCTCCTTCTTCCACCTCCACAGAGCGCGAGGTGAGTTCCGTCGCATGCATTTCACAATATTACGGTTTCACTTCGATAGATTACAGTCTACCGAAATATGATGCGTTAAATTGTAAGCAGTATGTTCGTTTGACAATCTTTCGAGAGTTTACAATCCCGCTAGAAAGATTACATTCTAACGGGTTTTGCAATTTTACGGTGACATATATAAGAAGCCAATTAATCTTTCATAGTAGTTTCTACCAAAGCACAATAAACCGAAACCCCCACAACTATTTCGGTACTAAGAAAACTTTTGCACGAGTCCATGTCATACTTCGCCAGTTTTGCCTGTACACCTAATACTTTATCGCCTGTACTTACTCCGAATATCGGGATCAGACAATACACAATACAATAGAATTCTACCCGCGCGTCCAAATTTCCATCCACCAGGACAGCAGTAGACGTGAGGAGGTCGCACGTACGCCGCCGCGAGGGAAATCTACTCCTCTGCTTATTATTTATATACCCTTTTGTTACTTGCGGAGGTAGTCGCTAAATAATACAATGATACCTGAACACTTGGACGATCGAATTTACGAGTCAATTTTCGTGGTACGTGTTTACATAAAAAAAGAAGTAGTTATTAAAAAAAATGTATGAGAACTACACTGCCTCGTATGATCCAGGTTTTATAGCATTCAAACTCAAAGCATTAATTTATATTAGACCATTTGAATGTAAAAAAACAACAAAACACGCTAAGCCACAGTCACACGGCATGATAACTTGAGAAAGTACTGTATTTGCACATTCCAAAGCGTAGACTTCTATAGAGAAGAATGGGCAAGAAACTCCATGGACACTCTTTTCAATCAAAATATTGTAACAAAACATCATCATTCATGTTGAGATTATTATTTTCTCTATGAGACCGACGTGGCGACAAGGTAATCAACTATGTAGAATTTATCAGTTGTCCCATTCATTTTGGTCAAGTAGATATCAAAATTGCACTGGGCCTGCGTGGTAGATTATAGCCCATTCCCTCTCATTGACAGGAGGCCGTGTCCCAGCAGTGGGAACATTATAGGCTGATGATGATGATGATGATGAGATATCAAAATTTTCAATAGTTCGGCAATAAAATTTGTTTCAGTGTTATTTCTTATGTAAATAAGTTGGGAAACGCTTAAGTCAGGTAGTTTAGTGACTCGATACTGACAAGTATTGGTAACCTATTTACAGACTATTTGACCTACTCAAGTAGCACTGAGTGAATAGTTTCACAATAATAAACACAGTTTCCCAACTTACGCGACTTTTCAAAGAAGTTTACTAATATTTTTTTCTAGTCTTGCAGATCCTTCTGGGAAAAGCAATGATGAGTTTATTCAATAGCTTGATACGTTATCAAAATATCAACTTCTTACGGAGCTGACACCTGAGATGGAGCTATTCATCCTCACTCAAGTCGGAGCCTTCGCGAATTATGTATTTTCAATAATGAAATGTAGGTATACAAGGCTTGTTCAGACGGGAGACTTTTAACGAAGAAGAACGAAAATTCTCAATAAGCCTTGCCTTTTCTAAAATGTAGGGGTCGGTCACTAGCCTTAAGCGACTGCTTATCTGACCTACACAACAAAGTAACTGATTAATACGATACCACTTGGTAAGACTGATTGTCAGACATACTTTTTGAACTGTCCATTACATTTCTGCCATCCGGTCTATCGTACCTTCGGAACCTTTTGTACGCGGTATTATTTAACCCTCGCGTCGACAAAAATGCACTTGGGTAGGTATGTTAAAAGTGATCAGTATTAACTGAGTTGTGGCGGTCAGATAGGCTATTTATAGCTATATGTATTAGGATATCGGTTAGACTGAAACACGACTCTAACATAACTGAGTAAAGCTTAGTAAGCGATGATGATAAAAAATGTACTAGAAATAAGTCCCTCGTCTGGGCAGGCCTTTATTTCTTTTTGCTTCGAGAGAGAGACGAAAATTTCGCCGAATTTGTTATTTAAGGTGTTCATTACGGAAAATAATCTTTTAGTAGAGTTTATGTTGAAATGAATATTTGATTACTAATTACATAAACACGGTGTTCAACTTGAAGAAATAAATGCACAATCTCTGGATCATGAGTAGTTACATACTTATATATATTTTTTTGGTACAAGGCGACTTTTAACGTTGCTTTTTGTATAAAAAAGCGAAGTGAAAGACTTCGTTGAGACTCCTAGCTTACGGTAGAAAAGCACAAAAGAAATTGAACACTTTGCGAATCCGATATTCTCTGATTTGGACATTTTTCGACCACTAGACATTTTGCGAACTGGACATTTTGCGGCTAAACGAGGAGGAGGCCGCTCCTATATCACATAACTTCCTCATGTGCCTATATACTCAGCAGTGGAAAAAAGTTTGCCTCGATGATGATAGAAGAATGGAATAAAGAAAAGAATAGAATAGAGCTACCAGGGTCACAGAAACAAAACAAGATTGTGTGTGATTATCTCATGTGCATCTGCCATCGACAGAACAAGGCTGCGAAATAACTATAGTTACATTTCTAAAACTAACTACCAGGTTCACAGAAGCAAACAGGCAGTCGAACTTGACCACAATAAACAGCGTCATCGAGCGCTCGGTACATTTATAAACCGCTCCAATTCATTATGGACGGACGCAAATGATAGAATTAACTGCTCTACTGGGACAACAGGATATTGTGACGGTTGTGATGAATGTACCGACGCAAAGAATTAAAACAATACACAATATTCATATTACTGTCGGTAGGTATTCAAAATTATTACTGTAGTTAATTAGTATTCATTGATACCTGATAATAAACCGAACATCATGTTTTTGAAATTGAGCTGTTGTATTTTCAGCGTTGTTAAATGTTTAATGTCGAAAGTTAAAATTTCATCAGTCTACTTTTAATAAGGCCTTTTTTAAACGAATCGCCTATACATACACAATGTACGCATTCCATTATTGTATGTATATCAAAATACTTATCCAGCATCTTTGTAATATTTTGTTACAAAAATATTGACACGAATATATCATGCAATATCAAAAGGTAAACAATGCAAATTCGTTCCACTTTGATTTGATCTTTAACGTTCAAAGAATAAAGGATAAATTGCCTCAAAGAAAATGTTGGTAGTTAACATAATTTTGCACATCCTACTTTCATTTTCTTCGAAGTACGACCTAAAGCTTTTAGCGGTAAGTCTGTAATGTTTTTATTAGGGCTCAGGGAGCGAACTGGCGAAAATGCCGGAATGGAACCGGCAACGAACCGTATCGAAACGGAAACCGGGGTATTAATGAATGATACATGTTGCATGGAGCCTAATCGATTGGATTTTGTTAGGTTTAGCGGTAAACCTAGATTTGTTAAAACGAAAATGGATTCTGGTCTTTTTTTACGTTGTTGGATTTTTTTTTGCATTTTGTGCAAAAACTGTGGCTTAAATCTGACCGTGTTAAACTTATACTGTCAGTTACGGGATATCTTCTGTTATATCCGTCATACTGAGCTCCCAATAAATGAATGATGGATAATTGCGGACGATATCCCGTAACTGACTGTATAGTTTAACACGGTAGATTTAAGCCACAATTTTTGCACAAAATGCTAAAGTATTTCCAATTATGTAAAAAAAAGACCAGAAACCATTGTATTATAAAAACTACCAAAATAAAAAACAGTGACCATGTTATTTTGTTTTAAAAAACTTCGTATTTTTATATCATCTTAATTCTCTTGCCCATAATTTATTAGGGATCGGCGCAGCATGTCTGTCATATTTTTACATAATTTATCATATCAAAATTATTACAAAAAAGCTAGCTTTAATTTGCGGATTCGTTCCTTTGGATGTGGAAAATGGTCCCACGGGAACTACCCACCCATATAAATCGTTCTACTACTAGGTCATGCAGTGTTTGTATGCTAAATATCAACGAAAATTGTTTATTCCTTATTGCGTAGAGCTTACACAAACTAACATTAAATGTAACAATAGGGTGGTCGACAAAAAAGATCTAATTAGTCCGTCAGTTAGACTGTCAAAAAATATTTAACCCATATTTTGTCGTTTGTTACGTAAATCGAAATTAACGAAGATACGATACTTTTAAAATTCTCAAGACGTCACGCCTAGGTATAATTTTTAGAGCGTACTGACGTCATGAGACAATTTTTTGCAAAAACTAATTGAACTATAGACGCCTGCTACTTTCGTGTTCCTCCCGACCCCCTAGAGTGCCAGGTCGATTTGTTAATCATCTAGGTTAGGTTAGTTTAGAACGGTGACCATTAGGGCGCATTACTTATTCATAGAATTTTGGCTGAAAATGAGAAAATAATATGAAAATAAGGTCAAATGAAAGTTAAGTCAACTACTTGTAAACGTTATATTAAAACCGCATTATACAAATTGAAAATTATTTGAAATGAACGTTATACAAAATGTTATTAGGGTAAAAGAAGTTTGACATGTAACATTAGATCACATGAAATTAGGTTTTGTTTTTATAGCATATGAAAATTGTATGATGTGAACGTTATTTCAAGTGAAAATGTACTATCTGTTATTATAGCATTTATTACACACCCGTTAAAAATATTACAAACTAGCTGACCCACGCAACTTCGTCTGCAACATTATAAGAGAGAAAAAGCTCGAAAAGAGATAAATTTTCCCCGTTTTTGCAACATTTTTCATTTATGCTCCACTTCTATTGGTCGTAGCCTGATTTCATATAGCTTAGCGCCTTCCTCGATTAATGGACTATCCAACACAAATATAATTTTTCAATACGAACCAGTAGTTCCTGAGGTTAGCGCATTCAAACAAACAAACAAACTCTTCAGCTTTATAATATTATATTATAGTCATTAGCAAAGATTTAAAAACATAATTATTTTATTTCCATTTTAATCTCAGTTTATCTCGTCCCACAACTGCATTATTATAGTATCATGATAAATCTGATCAAATATTTTGCAACAATATTGCGTATGTTAATGATTTAATTAACTTAATACGTAATTTATATTCAGTGATAATGCTAGTGAATCAGTATGATTATAATGTCTATGATTTTATTGTGATTCGTTATCAAATTTATTTGATTGGATTTCGGTACAAACTACAAAATCTAACTACCCTGCATTCTCTTTGTTTCTTCAATGACTAAGGCATCCCTTAAACTGGATATCTATCTTTCACCGTTTTATAACACCACAAAAATATGCTCCCACAAAATACCTACGTGAGTTTTAAAGTAAGTGCAGTAAGTTCAACCCATATTTGAATGTTACAGGAGGAAAGTCGAAAAGTAACCAGTACAGATAGGAGCAATATAATTTAAGTTTAAAATGGCCGCCAACTTGCGAGGCACGGAACCGCGCAAACTGTTGCCGTAGTGATGTAACTTTGAATTCCGTTAAGTGTGTGAATCCCGGGAATTGGAAAGTTTTATTATTTAATGACCTGTTTTGCAGTATTCAAAGAAACTGAAGATGGACAAAGAGTTTTATACGGACTTGTTACAATTATGTCAGTTGATTAGTCAACACGATTTGGTGAAATAGCCGATAAACGTATTTTCAAAGCTAACGATTTATTAAAGTTTGAATTCCGAATGTCGTGGTTCTATTGTGGATTATTAAAAAGTTATGATTTTAAGTACTCATATTAAATACTCAAACATATCATTGATGAATAAACGATAATAAACCACGAACAAAAGTTTCTTCGATATCTGAGTGCAAAAGCCCTTTTGAATCCCCTAGAGGATAAAGTAAATTGAATTTATAACATCGTATGCACTAAGTTTGTGAATTTGAAACAGCATTAAACCTATTTACTTCTACTTCCATGGTGCCGAATCTATACTAATATTATAAAGCAGAAGAGTTTGTTTGTTTGTTTGTTTGTTTGTTTGTTTGTTTGTTTGGTTGAACGCGCTAATCTCCGGAACTGCGGGCTCGAATTGAAAAATTCTTTTTGCGTTGGATAGTCCATGTATCGAGGAAGGCTATAGGCTATATAACATCACGCTATGACCAATAGGAGCGGAGCAGCAATAAGAAATGTTGCAAGCGGGAACAAAGCAGTTTAAACCTCCGTTGAGTAGGCGATGCGTTGCGATATCAAAACTTTACACGAACGAAGTCGCGGGCAGAAGCTATGAGGCTATAATTTATCTTGGAAACTTGAACACCTGATGCAGAACCGCAACAGACCAGCTAAACTATAAGAGATACAAAAATGCCACCATAGCAAAAATTGTTCTACATGATGAGCATTTTCTGCTGAGAGTATAAATTTGAAGATCTGGAACATCTGATGTGGAACTCCAAGAGCCCAGCTACACCACAACACATATAGGAATGACGTCTTAGCAAAAGTTGTTCAATTTTATGAGCACTCTCTGTTGGTTTATAAAAATCGAAGATCTGGAACACCTGTTGTGGAACTCCAAGAGCCCAGCTAAACCATAACACATATAGGAATGACATCTTAGCAAAAGTTGTTCAATCTGATGAGCACTCTCTGTTGACTTATAAAAATCGAAGATCTCGGACACCTGTTGTAGAATTAATTTCCTTTTCCAGTTATCTTCGTGACTCGGTAGCCTACCCGGTAACGCAGGGGAGCAGTTACTTAGATTTCAATTGATCAGGCATCTTCACAACAAAACTATAACCATGCCTAGAAAGAGGTCAAATCTTTCCCAATGTTCCAAAGGAGCTAAAAGATTGAGGATCACAAGATCCCAAGAATCTATCGAAGAGCGTCAGGAGAGACTTGATGCTGTTCGAGAACATCAGGCTGCAACTTGCTCCGTGGAAACCTCTTAGGATCGCGAAGCACGCCTGCGTTCTCAGCGTATTTCTACATCCAGGTCTCTAGAGACCAGTGAAGAATTGATGCGCGACTGACCGCTAATCGTGAACGTCATGCATTGTCTTGCGAGTCGGAGCCGTTCACGGATAGAGAATTGCGCTTGAGTTTCAAGCGTATCTACGCATCGACTACTAGATCTCTAGAGACAAGTAGGGAACGTGATGCGCGACTGACCGCTGATCGTGAACGTCACGCATTGTCTCGCGAGTCGGAGACGTTCACGGATAGAGAATTGCGCTTGAGTTCTCAGCGTATCTACGCATAGCTTCTTCTAGGTCTTTAGAGACAAGTGCGGAACGTGATGCGCGACTGTCCGCTGATCGTGAGCGAATCCGAAATTTTTACCGATACAGAATCAGGCTTGAGTTTTCAGCGTGTTCGCACATCTACTAACAGGTCTTTTGAAACGAGTGATGAACGTGATGCGTGATGCGCGATGCACGTTCATTGAACGAACGTTTGAATTCTGATCGACGTCGACATTCTCTGAACAGAATGTCGATATCATCTGAAAAACCGGATGTGTCTCAAGATATAGCCGTAGGGCATGGCGACCTGCCGTGTCGACGGCGCGTTCGTGTTCCACGTGCGCTGCGCCTCAAAGAGATGTCAGCATAAAGGGAGGGGCCCGCAAAGGTCGAAGCCTGCCGGGGCTGCGGGACTGTTCGAAAGAGATACCGTGGCCCTGGAACGTAAAGGGCGAGGAAGGAACATAAATGGGTTTTAGTCAGTAAAAATCTGACACTCCCTCCCGCTCCGCCCAGAGTTGGAGAAGTTATTTGATTATTTCCCAACCGAAAAAAAAGGGCATGGCGACCTTCCTTGGGTTGATAAGGCACGGAGTGCATTTACGTCTCCTATGATTGAATACGCCACATATTCCGCCATCGGAGGTATGGCTAAAAATTGTACTTTTTGTGAAGCTGTTAAATGGCAAAAAGAAACAAATGGTATGTGTTGCTCAGGTGGGAAAGATCCGTTATTTTCCCGTCCCCGGGTTCTTAGAATTCGACATCAGACGTTTCAGATCTTCGACGACCCCGTTGTCGCTGGCATAAGCAACAGGATCCGCGTACGAAGTCGCGGGCAGAAGCTAGTTTATCATACAACCTTTTTAAATTTGTTAAAAACTCAGACTCGGAAACTTCCTGGGGTATTTTTTTTTTAATTTGCTTTGCGCGCGCCATTTTTCTTTCACGTAATATTGTTAAAACCTTAGGTTAAAAATAAGAAACATGAATACAAGTGAAAAACCTAAAATGAGTGGTTCTAGCAACGAGGAAATTTATTTGGCGCCAACAGAATTGACTGAAATTATTAATAATGCGAAAATACTTTTTTTTTGCATTTAGTCATTTCCTCGCTGTGGTGGGATGAAAAGTTACGTGTTGCACTCGAGTGCAAAGATTTTTCACTTCGTGCTCTTTTGATTGCTTCGCCAACGCTCAGGATTCTAATATTTGAATCACTCGCTGCGCTCGTGATTTAATTTGAGAATCCTTTGCTTGCTCGGTCATCAAAATAGAGCACGTGGTTGAAAAGCAACTTTGCACTCTTGTATAACAAATAACTATTTTTTGGGTGAAAAATCACGTTTCACGGTAAGACTAATGATATGCATGCAAAACATTGTGCTGATTGATACATTGAAAGGAACGGGGGTCTTGGAGGTATTTTCTTCAATTAAACATACATTATAAAACTTTTATCAGAAAAAAAACTTGTGAAAAAGATGCACCCATTATTCTTAATAAATTGTACTGAAATCAGACCCCACAAAAATAATTAAAATTTGGAGGGCCTTAAGAACATCGTTTAATTTTTTTCGGAGTATTCTTTTATACCCACTCGGAAAATTTTTAACGATGTTCATGGCCTTTTCAGTAGGAGCAAATTATGAAATAATTTTTCAACAGGATTGTTACCTATCGAGTGCCCGGAATGTTTCCGCATAGTAGGTATCATGCACATCACTACGTCATACGAGTATGTCGCAGCTGGGACAACTTTGTGCTACAAAAGATACCAAAACGTACATTTAATAATTAAAATATTTGAGTTAGACATTCTTCATAATATTAAATAATATGGTATGTATGAGTTACATGTATTCCTGTTTAATTTAAAATCAATTAAATTTTACCTCATTTATGCGTAACATTACTCAAGTTCTTATGATTTAGTCAATAATCTATACATATAATAAAATCGTTGAGACCAAAAAATCTGTTCTTTGAAGATTAAAAAAAAACGGGCCATGTGCGAGTCGGACTCGCCCATGAAGGGTTCCGTAGCAGATTGAATGAAAGGTAAATTGCTGTTTACGATTTAATACGTATTAAAAAAAACTGCTTGCTAGATCTCGTTCAAACCAATTTTCGGTGGTAGTTTACATCATATATTTTTTTTTAGTTTTATCATTCTCTTATTTTAGAAGTTACAGGGGGGAGGGACACACATTTTACCACTTTGGAAGTGTCTCTCGCGCAAACTATTCAGTTTAGAAAAAAAATATGTCAGAAACCTCAATATCATTTTGGAAGACCTATCTATAGATACCTCACACGTATGGGTTTGACGAAAAAAAAATTTTTGACTTTCAGTTCTAAGTATGGGACACCCCCAAAATGTATCGTTTTTTTTTTCATTTTTGTGTGAAAATCTTAATGCGGTTCACAGAATACATCTACTTGCCAAGTTTCAATAGCATAGTTCTTGTAGATTCGGAAAAAAGTGGCTGTGACATACGGACGGACAGACAGACAGACAGACAGACATGACGAATCTATAAGGGTTCCGTTTTTTCCATTTAAAAACTGACCAGGGTGACTTAAAATAAGTAACTGAACATATTAAAACCATTTTTTTAAATTTTTGTTTGTTTGTTTGTCCTCGCATCACGTAAAAACTACTGAACGGATTTTGATGAAATGTTCACAAATCTGTTTAAATAAATTTAGAATAACATTAAAGCTTTAGAAATTATGAAAAATTTTGGAAAAAGGGGGGTAAAGTTTGTATCAAAAAAAAAATTTTGATTTTTCTATAATCATGAAACTCAGAGTATATTATATTTATTATTTAAAATAAAGAAATACCTGTTTCAGCATTTAAATAAATTTCATCCAGAGATGCAAAAAAGAGGGTTATGTGTTTAAAATTTATTAACTTCATACACCTATAGAATAAAATCCAATGAAGTGTACGTTTAAAAGTTGCTACATAAACTTCAAATCTAATACAGGTAATTATAATTTCTCAATTTCCTTAAAATTTGATTTTTGAGGGTAATACGCACAAAATAGCGGAACTCAAGAAAATCGGCTTTCCTCGGTATTAAGCATTTGGTAATATACAGGATGAATACGGTAAACGGGGCAGTAAGGGGAGCTACCTTAACCGCTGCAGCTACACGAAAATGGTCTTAGGAAAACATCCGGAAAGCTGTCGTGAAATTTTGATCCCTATTCACAGATTAAAAATAAAAAGTACTTAAGTACATTTAACAAGAAAATTGCCATTTTATAACATTTTTTTGATGCCAATCGATCCTCTTTCAAATACTGATCAAAAAGTTCTTCCAGACCAACCCCAGTTGGAGTACTCAAAAAGTCAGAAATTGCAAAAAAAATATTTCAGCGGGGCAGTTATATTAATTTTCGTGAAATTTCGACCCACAGAATTAAAAAAAATAACGTTGGTACAGTTAGCAGGAAAATGGCTATTTTACACAAAACATTTTTTGATGCCAATCGATCCTGTTTCTAATACTCAACAGTTAAGGTAGCTCCCCTTACTGTCCTGTAAACCGTTTCCACCCTGTATAATATATATTACAAATAGGTAGACTATCATACAAATTGCACCCCCGCGCCCGGCCCGCGGTGCGCGTAGGTATTACTGTTGGTTCAAGTCGCTTTCGAGTTTTGTTTATCACCATTGTTAATCAGTCATTTATCGAGTCTATTTTTTTTTTTATATATTAATCGATTGTATTACCGACTAGCTGTTGCCCGCGACTTCGTCCGCGTGAACCACCCTTGTCACCTAGGGGTATAAAAATAGCCTACGGCTTGTTCTCTGACCTGCCAAATATACACAAAAAATTTCATTAAAATCGGTGAAGCCGTTTCAGAGGACTTCGATAACAAACACTTTTATATAGAGATTTTTATATATTAGACAGCTTTGTCTGGGGCTTCACTCGCGTTGAAATTGGGGTAATTTTAAATAAAAAAATGAGGGGTTTTCACTGCGCAAAACAATGAGTAAGTACAATTCAAGATCCAGCAGAATTTTAAAGATATACATATTCAGACGTTGCTCATAAATTAGTTGGTTTCAAAACAGAACAGAGGAACTTATCAGAAGTAGGTATTATGTAAAATCTGAAATTATTGTCTAGTAGTCCATTTCTACTCATTATTTTATCAATAGGAGTGCTCCTGTGAAGTTTCGAATGAAATAGTCTTACAAACTTTGGAGCCCCGCTTCACCCTTTTAGAGGGTGAATTTTGAAAAATCCTTCCTTAGTGCACCCCTAGTCTACATAAGGAACCTATTTGCCAAATTTGGAATCTGTAGACCCAGCGGTTTGGGCTGTGCATCGATTTTTAGACTTTGTCACCCCATTTCCCCCTCTTAGGGGTTGAATTCTGAAAAACATGAAACCCGTTTCTACTCATTTATCAATATGAGTACTTCTGTGAAGTTTCGAATGAAATAGTCTAACCAATCTTGTTGCCCCATACAAACTTTGGAGGCCCGTTTCACCCCCTTAGAGGGTGAATTTTGAAAAATGTTTTCTTAGTGCACTTTTAGACCACATAAGGAACCTACTTGCCGAATTTGAAATCTGTGGATCCAGCGGTTTGGGCTGTGCGTTGATTTTTACACTTTGTCACCCCATTTACCCCTCTTAGGGGTTGAATTTTGAAAAATCCTGAAACCTGTTTCTACTCATTTATTAATAGAAGTACTTCTGTGAAGTTTCGAATGAAATAGTCTAACCAATCTTGTTGCCCCATACAAACTTTGGGAGCCCGTTTCACCCCCTTAGAGGGTGAATTTTGAAAAATCCTTTCTTACTGCACCCCTAGACCACATAAGGAACTTTCATGCCAAATTGGAATCTGTAGACCCAGCGGTTTGGGCTGTGCGTTGATTTTTAGACATTGTCACCCCATTTACCCCTCTTAGGGGTTGAATTTTGAAAAAACCTGGAACCCGTTTCCACTCATTTATCAATAGGAGTACTCTTGTGAAGTTTCGAATGAAATAGTCTAACCAATCTTGTTTCCCCTTACAAAATTTGGAGGCCTGTTTCAACCCTTTAGAGGGTGAATTTTGAAAAATACTTTTTTAGTGCACCCCTAGACTACATAAGGAACCTACTTGCCAAATTTGGAATCCATAGACTCAGCGGTTTGGGCTGTGCGTTGATTTTTAGACTTTGTCAACCCATTTACCCCTCTTAGGGGTTGAATTTTGAAATAAACTGAAATCCATTTCTTTCCATTTAGCAATAGGAGTACTCTTGTGAAGTTTCGAATAAAATAGTCTAACTGATCTTGTTTCCCCATACAAACTTTGGGGGCCCGTTTCACCCCCTCAGAGGGTGAATTTTGAGAAATCCTTTCTTAGTGCACCCCTAGACCACATAAGGAACCTTCATGCCAAATTTGTAATCTGTAGACCCAGCGGTTTGGGCTGTGCGTTGATATATCACCCAGTCAGTCAGTCAGTCAGTCAGTCAGTCAGTCAGTTTACCATTTTATATATATATATATATATAGATAGAAGATACAAACTCATTTCGCTTCGGGAAAACAACCACTAAAATTTCAGCCTCACTACCGCTGCGCCATACGGGTCGTCTAATTAATTAGTTTAATTAGTATTGGAAATACTTTACTATAAGTTTCTCTTTTTTTTGTGATTTTGTTTGTTTGTGTGATAGTTCATTCGCAAAGAAAAGTAAATAAAACTAAGACAAACCAATCAAAGTACCAGGAAAACATGACACAAGCGGAACAACAACTCTTCAAACTGTCATAAAGATTGCAACATTGCACTCGACTACCTACCAACAGCAAGTAGCACCATCGTTTCTGACCCAATTCCCTCAAAACATTACTGAAACTTGACGGAGATGAGCTGCTAAAACTACGATTATCTAGCTTCCTCATCACTAATTCAGCATGAAATTACTGCTCTTTGTCTGTTTGTGCTTTAATGTACTGTTTAAGTTTATTTATACATAGTTTTAACTTAGTAGTTTCACTAACACAAATTGTAAGAGAAATAGTGCTAGTAAGAAGAAGATGACAACCCATTGAGTAAAGGCCAGCACGGTTGGCGCGATTGGCTGCTGTGGCGTGTCGAAAATATGCGAAAACTAAGCAATGTATATCTGCTACGGGTTCTGCCCCGCGCACGCTCGTGGTGCTACGCCGTAGTGGATTGGCTACGAGTGCTACAAAGCGTTAGGTGACGGTCACGCGAGTTCCATGATTTTTGTTTACCCAAAAAGTGCTCAACGCGCCTAAAGAAGTTTTCACTTCAAAAAAACATCTATAATTACACCTTTAGTTGACCCAGGCAAGCACTTTACTTATTGAATTTTATTTCATTACTAGCCGACCCGACAGACGTTGTCCTGTCACCTACTACCTACCTACTACTACTACCTACTAGTACTACCTACTACTACCCACCTACTACTACCTACCTACTACTACCTACCTACTACTACCTACCTACAAATTTTTTCTTTCCTTCTGACAATAACAAACACAACAAAAAAATTATTAGCAAAATCGATTCAGCGGCTCTCGAGATTTGCGCTTAGCAACACATTCAGCGATTCATTTTTATATTATAGAAGACTAGCTTCTGCCCGCGACTTCGTACGCGGATCCTGTTGCTTATGCCAGCGACAACGGGGTCGTCGAAGATCTGAAACGTCTGATGTCGAATTCTAAGAACCCGGGGACGGGAAAATAACGGATCTTTCCCACCTGAGCAACACATACCATTTGTTTCTTTTTGCCATTTAACAGCTTCACAAAAAGTACAATTTTTAGCCATACCTCCGATGGCGGAATATGTGGCGTATTCAATCATAGGAGACGTAAATGCACTCCGTGCCTTATCAACCCAAGGAAGGTCGCCATGCCCTTTTTTTTCGGTTGGGAAATAATCAAATAACTTCTCCAACTCTGGGCGGAGCGGGAGGGAGTGTCAGATTTTTACTGACTAAAACCCATTTATGTTCCTTCCTCGCCCTTTACGTTCCAGGGCCACGGTATCTCTTTCGAACAGTCCCGCAGCCCCGGCAGGCTTCGACCTTTGCGGGCCCCTCCCTTTATGCTGACATCTCTTTGAGGCGCAGCGCACGTGGAACACGAACGCGCCGTCGACACGGCAGGTCGCCATGCCCTACGGCTATATCTTGAGACACATCCGGTTTTTCAGATGATATCGACATTCTGTTCAGAGAATGTCGACGTCGATCAGAATTCAAACGTTCGTTCAATGAACGTGCATCGCGCATCACGCATCACGTTCATCACTCGTTTCAAAAGACCTGTTAGTAGATGTGCGAACACGCTGAAAACTCAAGCCTGATTCTGTATCGGTAAAAATTTCGGATTCGCTCACGATCAGCGGACAGTCGCGCATCACGTTCCGCACTTGTCTCTAAAGACCTAGAAGAAGCTATGCGTAGATACGCTGAGAACTCAAGCGCAATTCTCTATCCGTGAACGTCTCCGACTCGCGAGACAATGCGTGACGTTCACGATCAGCGGTCAGTCGCGCATCACGTTCCCTACTTGTCTCTAGAGATCTAGTAGTCGATGCGTAGATACGCTTGAAACTCAAGCGCAATTCTCTATCCGTGAACGGCTCCGACTCGCAAGACAATGCATGACGTTCACGATTAGCGGTCAGTCGCGCATCAATTCTTCACTGGTCTCTAGAGACCTGGATGTAGAAATACGCTGAGAACGCAGGCGTGCTTCGCGATCCTAAGAGGTTTCCACGGAGCAAGTTGCAGCCTGATGTTCTCGAACAGCATCAAGTCTCTCCTGACGCTCTTCGATAGATTCTTGGGATCTTGTGATCCTCAATCTTTTAGCTCCTTTGGAACATTGGGAAAGATTTGACCTCTTTCTAGGCATGGTTATAGTTTTGTTGTGAAGATGCCTGATCAATTGAAATCTAAGTAACTGCTCCCCTGCGTTACCGGGTAGGCTACCGAGTCACGAAGATAACTGGAAAAGGAAATTAATTCTACAACAGGTGTCCGAGATCTTCGATTTTTATAAGTCAACAGAGAGTGCTCATCAGATTGAACAACTTTTGCTAAGATGTCATTCCTATATGTGTTATGGTTTAGCTGGGCTCTTGGAGTTCCACAACAGGTGTTCCAGATCTTCGATTTTTATAAACCAACAGAGAGTGCTCATAAAATTGAACAACTTTTGCTAAGACGTCATTCCTATATGTGTTGTGGTGTAGCTGGGCTCTTGGAGTTCCACATCAGATGTTCCAGATCTTCAAATTTATACTCTCAGCAGAAAATGCTCATCATGTAGAACAATTTTTGCTATGGTGGCATTTTTGTATCTCTTATAGTTTAGCTGGTCTGTTGCGGTTCTGCATCAGGTGTTCAAGTTTCCAAGATAAATTATAGCCTCATAGCTTCTGCCCGCGACTTCGTTCGTGTAAAGTTTTGATATCGCAACGCATCGCCTACTCAACGGAGGTTTAAACTGCTTTGTTCCCGCTTGCAACATTTCTTATTGCTGCTCCGCTCCTATTGGTCATAGCGTGATGTTATATAGCCTATAGCCTTCCTCGATACATGGACTATCCAACGCAAAAAGAATTTTTCAATTCGAGCCCGCAGTTCCGGAGATTAGCGCGTTCAACCAAACAAACAAACAAACAAACAAACAAACAAACAAACAAACTCTTCTGCTTTATAATATTAGTATAGATAGATGACTGAACTCAAAACGGTGATAGAAAATATCGTGAGGAAACCGGCATGACCCACAAGTAGAATCAAAAAATCGAATACATGTGACGTTTATCAACCCGCACAGGCCCTTCCTTTTAAACCTCTTAAGTCTGTGTCCCACCCGTGGGACCTTCATTATGCTGCAATCACAATTTATGTAGTGGATCCCATCGGATGCAAATACACAAACAATTATTTCTCAAATATCTGAGGTAGTGAGAGATTAGTGGAGAGGCATCCATCGGTAACGTGAGGATTTGTAATGTTGCAGCCGCATTAGGAAATCACACGTTTGGAGAAATGTCTAAAAGCTATCATAACAGAGCTGTCCAGATTGCTAAGTACTGGCCTGACAAAATCTGAGTCAACGGGTGGAGAAGAAGAATATTTAGATAAGCCCAAAAAATATGAGCAAGCGTATTATTTATAAGTTTTCACAGCCTTACCGCGGCATCAATTTTAATAGGTACAAAAATGACTTGAATTTTGAGAAAGAGAGAAAAAGAAACATTTTTTTTATGATTGAATGAATTTTATTATGATGATTTTGTGATAATCTACAACAACAAAATCACAGGTACTTACTTAAAATTTTATGCAATTTACGAATTGTTTAATTACGTTTCAATTCAGCCGACCTTATATATAGTCCACGGCTAAATATAGAGGCCCATGTCTTTCAGTGAGGACCGGAAGACTGTGGTGCAGCTTGAACTTTTTCAAGTTGTGCAACAACCGGTCCTCCACTTTCCACAGTCACTGTGACCCTCCTTTTTAAGACTGGGGAGCATCCCAGCTTAATATAAATGGCGTATTTACTTTTGTTTATTTTGTACCAGAGCTTTACAGCTTTAATGACGTATATGTTTAAATCCCCTGAGACTTCGGCCATACCGGTTACATTTCCCTAACCCACCTTTTAAAAACGCAATCTCTGAAGCTTTACGAGGGATTTAGTGTCCCTTTTGAGCCTTTTACATAAAGTAACATGTTTCTAAGTAGCCGCAGTGTAACATGTCCGGCTTTGAAAAAAAGGAAAGAAAGGAAATCGCGGCAACACCATGTCTTAAGTATTTTAATTTACCCTAAAGAGTTATGACACAGGGTCAGAATAAGAAGAATGCGTTCTTATTTACCAGTAACTACAATTTGAAAATATTATATTACTAGTTGTGAAATTAGTACTTTGGTGTTTTAACGACATGGGAAAACATTACTTAAGTTTATTTTTTTTATGCAACTTTTAATATCTAATTTAATTATAAAACGGTCACACAGACAAACACAAAAAAAAACTTTTTATTTAATGAATATAAATATACCATAGAAAGAAAGAAAAATATTTATTAGACGTCGCGTTCGTTTTTCGACGTTGTCTTTTTTTCGACGTTGTTAGAGAAAAATGGAACAACCCAAAATTGCCCGGTCACTTACGAATGTACATATTGAACGTCCATCTCTCTCGAATCTGAAAACGAGTCCAAAAAGCCAGGCATTACCCCAACTGTCGTACCACACTACCTCCCTACAACACAGACAGCTCTAAGATCGATTACTGGCCGCCTGGTGTCAGTATCGAGATAAATGACTCTCGATTCCCGCTTGCGACTCGACTCGACTCCAGACCGCAACGTAATCTGCGCCCTGACGTATGCATCTTCACGTTACACCGACCAGAATAATTAGTTGATTGTCTGAGGTAGGAGCGATTGGTGTATTTGGTTACGGTAACAATAAATAGTCAGGTTATTGTAGGTATTTGAAAGCGAGACGAGGCCTGGAGGAGAGGTCATGTATTCGCAAGCAAAGCGTAGGTGCGTCCACAGCTAGATGGACCGACGATTTATAAAATTTCTGGATATGGTTGACCTAAATATACGGAAGCTGAAAGGAAAACGACTGACTTGGTCTGTGATGAGGAGGGATGAAACAAATGTACGCCGACGACCGATGCCGGCTGATGTGTGTGTTACGCCGACCCCGTAGAATGAGAACAGGGCAGAAATATAATAATGATGATATTGGTGGTTGAAGTGCTGTACCACAGCTAGGGGAAGGCCTGCCTATGTCCAGCTATGCACTGAAATAGACCCAGTTGCTGTATACCTCAAAGTGAACAATAATCATGACATTACTCGGGGCTCCGACAAGTGGCAATGGCTTTCAATGCATTTCTTATACTCTCACAACTACTTCGAGCATAATTTACAGAACTTTTTCGTTAATTTTTGGCTTTTCGGAAGCTTGAACGACGTTAAGGAAATCTAAAAAACTTTTTTTGCAAAAAATAAAACCGACTTCAAAAAAAAACAAAAAGTTAAAAATAACTTTAGCTTCTGAAGTCGGTGACAAAAAAATTAAATCAATCAAACAAAGGTCAAAGGTTTTTATTTTTCACTTCTTAGTGGTTCACATGTGCTTGGTACACATGGAAAGTGCATACCGTTACAATTACAAGAAGCCCAAACACGACTAGGATACATTGTCTCATTATGGAGTTCTGTGACTCTTGGCTTCATCATCCGATCTGATGGTAGAATGGTTCTCATCAAACGCAAGTGCTTCATTTGTTGCAGAAAATACCAAAATCGCTGTACGTTATCCTGTAAAATTTGAAGAGTTCCCTCGATTTCGCCAAGATTCCATCATCAGATCCCGACTTGGTGGCTATGGGACCAACTTGGAAGTATACCCTTTCAAACAAAAAAAGAATTTTTCAAATCGGTTTAGGCGTCTTCGAGTAATCGGGTAACATACATAAAAAAAAAAAAAAAAAAAAAATACATACAGTCGAATAGAGAACCTCCTCCTTTTTGGAAGTCGGTTAAAAATGATAATAAAGATAGAAAATTAAAACTGTTTCTATTATCGCCGTTAATAAAGAGCCACTGATCCCTAAGGCTGCCATGAATATGTTAGCTTGGTAGGTGACCAGGCTAACATAATATGAAAAGTACTGTCGTGATTTTGCATTGTAACATAATTTTACTTAGAAATTTTTGTGGCCAATCACGAACCCGAGTATCATTATGGTCCCTACCATCCATCAGTAAGTGTGGGGACAGACCGGCATTGGCAGTCGGTAGGCAATTGGTGCTTGGCTATCGTAGCATTAAGACGTGTCGACTACACACACTGGATCTTAAGACTGTGAATTGTATATTAGTTTGGAATAAACAAGTTGAGTTTATGAACAGAGTTATTATTTTCGTAAAAACTCAGAAGTGGCATTATCTACGCATTCTACAAAATAAAAGGTACGTTATTTATAAGATTTTTGTTTATTGATCCTTCAAAGTAACATTTTCGGAAGTTAGTCGAAGTTATTGGAAATATTGAAATACAGATAATATTTGTTTTAATTGATATTTATTAAAGCATATTTGATGTTTTTACTTTTATTTTTGATCTTTGTGTCGTCAGATTGCAAGGTCAAGGATACTCTTTGATTGCAATCTACGATAGCAGAATTTAAAAATAAGCAGTACATGAGTGAAGTTACTTTAAAAAGTAAATCCGGTAAACTTCCTAGTCTATTTAGTTTCCTGTACACTAATGGAAATAGAAGATACAATCTCATTTTATAATGAATAATATAAATTATGTTACTTTGATGTGGAAATAGTAGTTTATAACGTAACAGTGAAAAATAGAATCCACTATAAGTTTATTGGCCATGTGTGCCGTTTATTTATTGGCCATGTGTGCCGTTTATTTATTGGCCATGTGTGCCGTTTATTTATTGGCCATGTGTGCCGTTTATTTATTGGCCATGTGTGTCGTAAATTTAATGACCTTGTGTGTCGTATATTTATTGACAATCTGTGTCGTATACTGGCCATGTGTGTCGTATACTGACCATTTGTGTCGTAAATATATTGACCATGTGTGTCGTTTATTTATTGGCCATGTGCGTCATTTAGTTATTGGCTATGTGTGCCGTTTATTTATTGGCCATGTGTGCCGTTTATTTATTGGCCATGTGTGCCGTTTATTTATTGGCCATGTGTGCCGTTTATTTATTGGCCATGTGTGCCGTTTATTTATTGGCCATGTGTGCCGTTTATTTATTGGCCATGTGTGCCATTTATTTATTGGCCATGTGTGCCATTTATTTATTGGCCATGTGTGTCGTAAATTTAATGACCATGTGTGTCGTATATTTATTGACAATCTGTGTTGAAAACTGGCCATGTGTGTCGTATACTGACCATTTGTGTCGTAAATATATTGACCATGTGTGTCGTTTATTTATTGGCCATGTGCGTCGTTTAGTTATTGGCTATGTGTGCCGTTTATTTTTTGGCCAAAACCTAACCTAACCTAACCTAACCTAAACCTAACCTAATGTATGACGTATATTTATCGACCATGTATGCCGTTTATTTACTGACCATGTGAGTCGTAATTTAATGACCATGTGTGTCGTATATTTATTGACAATTTGTGTCGTATACTGGCTATGTGTGTCGTATACTGACCATTTGTGTCGTAAATATACTGGCCATGTGTGTCGTTTTATGTATCGGCCATGTGTGTCGTTTAGGTATTGGCCATGTGTGCCGTTTAGTTATTGGCCATGTGTGCCGTTTAGTTATTGGCCATGTGTGCCGTTTAGTTATTGGCCATGTGTGCCGTTTAGTTATTGGCCATGTGTGCCGTTTAGTTATTGGCCATGTGTGCCGTTGATTTATTGACCATGTGAGTCGTAATTTAATGACCATGTGTGTCGTATATTTATTGGCAATTTGTGTCGTATACTGGCCATGTGTGTCGTATACTGACCATTTGTGTCGTAAATATACTGGTCATGTGAGTCGTTTTATGTATTGGCCATGTGTGTCGTTTAGTTATTGGCCATGTGTGCCGTTGATTTATTGACCATGTGAGTCGTAATTTAATGACCATGTGTGTCGTATATTTAATGGCAATTTGTTGTGGTATACTGGCCATGTGTGTCGTATACTGACCATTTGTGTCGTAAATATACTGGCCATGTGTGTCGTTTTATGTATTGGCCATGTGTGTCGTTTAGTTATTGGCCATGTGTGCCGTTGATTTATTGACCATTTGAGTCGTAATTTAATGATCATGTGTGTCGTATATTTATTGGCAATTTGTGTCGTATACTGGCCATGTGTGTCGTATACTGACCATTTGTGTCGTAAATATACTGGCCATGTGTGTCGTTTTATGTATTGGCCATGTGTGTCGTTTAGTTATTGGCTATGAGTGCCGTTTATTTATTGGCCATGTGTGCCGTTGATTTATTGACCATGTGAGTCGCAATCTTTGCCTGGAGTTCCTACTAATCTTGTCATTCCTTAAGCGAAGTGCGTCGTAGAATATGATAATGTACTTGTATGTACTTACATTTTTATCGTATAAAAACATACAAATCAATGTCTGAAATAGATGGCATTGTCTATTTATTATGTAGCTAATAATTTAAGATCCAAGAGCTATTTCGATAGTCGCAATCATTATCATATTCAATTCCGTAGACAAAGTTATTAATATATTTTTCTGTCTGAGGTAATGTGGCGTATTGGATGCGACGCATCCTATGAACGGAGAAACGCAACCGGCGCAATCTACATAGAATAGAACAGAATAGAATACTCTTGATTATGTACACCATAAAAATTATAGATACAAAATTTTTTAACATTTCACAAGGGGTTTTACAGACCAAGAAGTCACAGAGCAAATTAACAAAAAAATTCAAAGGCTAGTTTTGATTCAAAAGTTTCAATTTAAACCACGGTACATTATTTTCTGCAGTTTGCCAAGAATTTAATAAAACATTTCCTTTATGAATGCAGAAAAGATGGTTGCGAAGTATGTGCGGTTTACACACAACTGATAGTTGCATTCCATATTTTAAAAAGTTAAAAATATTACCTCTGCCGGCTCTATACATTCTTGAAACTGCACTGTTTGTAAAAACAAATCCACATTTATTCAGAGACTATGTTTAGTTTTAATGAACTGTGCCTAATGGAATGTAAAACTGCTCTAATGAGGGAAAAGGTTCTTTGACATAGCAATTCAAATATATAATAAAATACCTGATGAAATAAAATGTATGCCATTGCACAAGTTTAAAAAAAAAAAAAGCGGGTAACTGCTTGAAAAATATTATTATTCTTTATACGAGTTCCTTAGTGACGAATCTCTGTAACTATATGACATGAATTTTAATATTTTACATTTTTAGATTAATCTTGAATTTATCTCTTATGTAATTGAATTATGATATTTTGACATGAAATTAAATTGACCTTAAAATCTTGATATTGAATAAAAAAAAAAATTAAATTAAACTTGTTTGCATGAGTTAATGCAATTATATGGTACTCTAATTATTTCATAATTTTATTTTAATTTTATGTAATAATTTAGTATACTTATCATGTAATCGTTGTTATTTTTTTGTTAAAATAATTTGTATGTCAATTGTGCAAAACATAGCGCACTACCTATTTTTTTTTAAGATCTTGTAATTGTTACCTATGTTTACGAATGAATGATTCTGATTCTGCTTCTGCTACTGATCTGGATCTTTCTTACTACTCAAACAGGCAGCAAAAAGTAAATGTAAATGAGGCGACGTCCTCCTATTCTTTAGCCAAGATAGGCGTGCCCCAAGGTTCGATTCTCGCTCCTTTCCTATTTCTTGCTAATATTAATGATCTCCCGAGACGAGTTCCTTAATGACGAATCTCTGCAACTATATGACATGAATTTTAATATTTTACATTTTTAGATCAATCTTGAATTTATCTCTAATTTAATTGAATTATTATATTTTGATATGAAAGAAAATTGCCTATGAATAATAAAATTTAACTAGTTTCCATGTGTAAATATTTGACCTTAAAATCTTGATATTGAATAGAAATAATGAAATTTAACTTGTTTGCATGAGTTAATACAATTATATGGTACTCTAATAATTTCATAATTTTATTTTAATTTAGTATACTTATCATAAATAATCGTTGTTATTTTCTTTTGTTAAAATAATTTGTATGTCAATTGGCAAAACATAGCGCACTACCTAATTTTTAAGATCTTGTAATTGTTACCTATGTTTACGAATGAATGATTCTGATTCTGATTCTGCTACTGATCTGGTTCTTTCTTACTACTCAAACGGGCAGCAAAAAGTAAATGTAAATGAGACTACGTCCTCCTGGTCTCTAGCCAAGATAGTCATGCTCCAAGGTTCGATTCTCGCTCCTTTCCTATTTCTTGTTAATATTATTGATCTCCCTTATATGATGGCCAAATTATCAGATATATTTTTATTTGCTGATGACGCCTCGCTAATTTAAAAAAAAAAATATACCAAAATAGAAAAGATACGAATACCCCACGTATCAACGAAAGTCTAAATGTTCTCTCGAAATGGATCGCAGCTAATAATCTTTTACTGAATGCAAGCAAAACGAAATATTTAAAGTTTTCCTTATCAGATGTACCACAACGTGATCTAAATTTAAATCTTGACGCCAATAAACTAGATGTTATAGCGGAAACTGGGTTCTCAGGGATTACTATCGATTTAATTTTGCGGTGGAGCGCGCACTTTAGAACTCTTTCGGGTAAGTTAAGCTCAGCTACATGTGCAGTAAGGAAAATAAGGCAATTAACGGAAGAAGCCACAGCTAGAGGGCAGTCCGGGGCAGTCCGCGCGATCTATAAAATGCGTCCTCACGAGTCACTTAAAAAAAAAAAAAATCGAGGGCTTTTCAAAATAAGAAGCGACTTCCATGATTAAAATACACACAGTAAACATGAAATAGTAGTACCTAAATTCGGTTTAACAAAAACTAGCAAGTCCTTTATTAAAAATAGAATACGCTTTTACGACAAGTTGCCAAAGCCATTATAGAACAGACCAATGGAAGGTTCAAAACTATATTAAGGCGCTTAGACGAGCTAAATTAGCAACTCTATTTGTGGTGGTCCAAACTTCGTTTGAAATGCTGTTAGAATAAAGTTCTAATCAGCTTGCACTGCAAAGTGGTTGTTACGTCAGCCACTGCGGGCCAAATAGCGCGAAATGAGTGGTTTCGATCGATTTACAAAAAAGCTATTGATTGGATTAAAAAACTAAAACAGTATCATGCTAATATATTGCTTGTAGAATTATTTGCCAAAAAATCAGAATGATCGCATGCATATTAGTATGTTTTTTATTGTTTGAAATATATTTTTAGAGGTAAGTTCGTGATTTCTTTTTATGGAGCCAAATTAATTGTATTATGTTTTCAAAACAGTATCATGGTGGCTTATATCCTGAAGAATATCATATATTTTTCTGGTCTTGTTTATAGCAGTGAATCATATACTTTTAGTAATTATAAACTATATTACAAAATCAAGGACTACGTTGAAGACAAAGAAGTCTGGCTATAATTCCTTCTGCGCATGCGGCTTCCCTGGTAGCTCATAAACGGCGCAGTTTTGTGGATATCTTTAACTGTTCTCAATCTCTTTATTCTTTTCTTTTGATTCAGATTTTTACAATAGTATTCAAATCATTTGTTCTCATCTTTTGCTCAGTATAGTTACAGCACTCATGACAATATTTGTGTCAGTTGTTTAACTTAGTTTTTAATTAAATTTACTTCTTTATATTTACTTACCTTTGCATAGATGCTTTTTTTACCTGTTATTTGTGAATGAGTGAACATTGTAGGCTTTGTAGATTCCCAGACGATGTTTAACTATTGTTAAATATTTATCTTGTTTTACATTTATAATATAGTAAGCAACGACCTATTATCGAGCCTACGCTGTCCTCCCATACTAAAGTACTAATACTGTATAATAAAATGATTGTAACACCAAACGATTTGAAAAGAGTAACCATGGAGTTTCTTGCCGGTTCTTCTCCATGGAATCAACCAACGCGAACCGTGCACCTTTTCGACGTTTTATAAGTGCCCATCTAGGCCTATGTGAAATAAAATATTTGGATTTTGAAGCAAGAAAAGAAGTGTCTGATGAGATGACGAAAATTAGAGGAGTATGGAAGTAGAAGACATGCTGCGCCGACCCCAACTAAAATGGGATAAGGGCAAGAGAATGACGATGATTTTGAAGCAAATGCCGTTTGGTCTGGCTAATGCTCCGGCTTCAAACGTCTAATAAACTGGATGCTTGGCGCGAAACGTTTTGAGTCAGCTCTTGCCTACTTAGACGACCCGTCAGTGGACCTGAATGAAGGCTGCAAAAGATTAGAAGATATGGGCACGTAGATAAAATGTATGTAACACATTGTAACAAATTTAAAGATATAGCTATACTATTTATGAATATTGATGAATACTGTTCTAGTTATAGTATTGATATTATGCACCAAATTAACCGAATGTCGTGATGTTGTTGTTATGTAAAAAGAATAAGATAAGATAAACAGAAATAGCAGTTTTATATTAACTTATTTCGTTTAGTTCACAAGTTTAAAAATTTATACATTTGCTGACTGGCAACTGGGTGAGTGCACCGGGAGGTTGCACTGTATCGGATGGCCGAATGTCGTGATTTTGCATTGTAACATAATTTTACTTAGAAATATGGCAACACTAGCTGTCACTTTTGTAGCCAATCACGAACCCGAGTATCATTATGGTAGGGGTAAGTGTGGGTACAGACTTGGCAGTCGGTAGGCAATTGGTGCTTGGCTATCGTAGCATTAAGACGTGTCGACTACACACACTGGATCTTAAGACTGTGAATTGTATATTAGTTTGGAATAAACAAGTTGAGTTTATGAACAGAGTTATTATTTTCGTAAAAGTACCAAGTTAGAACTGAAAACGAGTGTTTTTGTTCGAATCGCCAAACATTCGACACACACACAGAAACATTCTGCCGCGTATAAGATTGATGGCTGATGCTACCTTTGTCACGATTGATATAAATGGCCTCTGATAGCACCGAGCAGATTTATACTATTCACTATCACTGCCTGGACTTTATCTCGATTGTCTCTAACTTATGTAGAATGTTATCTATAACATAAATACTACGTACGATTAAAGCCCTTAAAGGGGTATGCAGAAGTGCATTACCCATATTTCGTCATTTATGTTGATGTTCCAGCTTTATGTTGAATTTGTAGGGAATCTATTGACATCCAGATAATCCATGTAATAAATATAAGTATCGTTTTTAAATTTGCTGAACTTGAGTCATGAGAGAGTTTTACCATTACATAAACTCTGAGTTTCCTAATAGAATAAAGCAATCGGTCGATCCTCGGTAATTAGTCGCACTTGCGATCTTTAGGCGTAGCGTTAAAAAAATATGTTTTATACAAAAGGTGAAACGACTCCTTTTAGCGTTCGATTATTGGAATAAGAACTTATAAGCTTTTCAATTAGTTGTAGCTGTTATATCCTTTATTAAGGTTACCACGATTAAACAGTAAGATGCGTAAAACGTGCTTCCTACTAATAATATAAAATAATTTATACGGTGGTATAAATTATTTCCGTTGCCACGTTTTGCCGGTAAGATAACGATCCAATTTTCAATAAGTAATATAAATAACTAAGATCAGAGTAGAAGCTGGATAAAGCATGATGATGGTCGTGTTTTATCTTTAGATAAAACTTTACAAATGAAAACACTTCAGGCGAAGATTAATATTTTTTGTATAATAGTTAATATATCCAGTTTCAGACGAAATACAAAGAAGAAAACATCTGTTATACCAGGGTTTCATAAAAAAGTTTCCATTTTGTTTTCCGTCTAAAATATAAGACGAGTAAATAATGAAAAAAGCTTATACTGGACACATTTTTAACAACTACAAAGTACTTATGCAAAAAATGACTACATTCTCTCTTGTGCTCAATCATGTTTTTTTATTTATTTTTTGTAAGAATTGAAGAGAAAATATAATTGTTTCAGAATTTCGTAGGCACGTGTTTGTACTGGAAGTATTTTTATCTTCAGTAAAACCCTGGGTTTACCTGTCTGATCTGTCAAAGTGTCAGTCTCGCTTGATGAATGGAGATCTAGACGAAATGTTTACTTGAAACGACTATGTGTTGACCTTGTTCAAAGGTACCTTGGTCTTTATGTAATTATTATATTACGACTGTAATCCCCAACGAAGTAGGCAGAAGTATTAAGGTTTAAACTACTTACTACTTCAATTTAAATTTCATGTAATTGAAGTCAAGCTTGTTGCCTTAAGGGACCGGCGGAGCATGCGTTTTTCATACAAACGTAATAGGAAAACAAGATGAAAATCAAACATATTCTTAAGGTAGTGCGCATATATTTCGATTGTATTATAGAATATCTATATTCCCTAATAAATATTTTGAAAGGACAATGATATAAAGACGAGATATGAGGAATTTTAAATTTATTTTTCTCATAACTCTTGTTTAAATCGGTGTTAATTCAAAATATGTGTTTGGGAACCTATATATTCTGTAATCCAATCAAAATAACAATACCTTAAGAATATGTTTGATTTACAAAGTATTTTGGTATTACGTTTGTATGAAATTCGCATGTTCCGCAGGCCTCTTAACTGTTAACTGCAAAATTAGACGCTTATCAACACTACTAAGTATTTTAGAAACTCATAACACTTTGTCGTAACTAGGAATTAAACCTAGGACCTCTTGCGAACGCTAGACAAACGAGGCCTTGTAAAGCACAGCATTTGATGAGAGAAAAATAACAGTAAAATCAAATTATTCGTACACTTATGAATAATTTGATTTTACGGATTAGATTACTCCATCTTCATTATTTAAGGTACTTTTCTGAGATGTGATCTTTATAATAATGATTTTTACTCCATCAACATCGTGGTAGACCTCGAGGAGATGGGATGAGCTAGACAGAACGAACGACCATTAAGTTCACAATGGCCCTGGATCGAAGGATTTGGAAATCATGCATCTGGAACTTTTGCGCGGAAATATGTTAAGTAAGGAGTTTTTCATCGTAGGTGTCGTTTACATGGTTGATCACCACCCATGATGGAAAATATTTGCGCGCAAAAGTCCGTTCGCGCGAAAGACCACTCGCGCAAAAGACCAATAGCGCAAAAATCGATGCGCGCGTATGTTATTTCGTGCAAGTAGGTTCGCGCAAGTGTCCTTCGCGCAAATGTCCTGATACTGGAAATCACAAGCCTTTGCCCAGCACTAGGATGACACAGGCTAAAAGTGGCTTCCACTCTAACTAGAGGCATTTGAATACCAGTATTTTACAAAGAACGACTGCTTACTTGACCTCCATAACCCAGCTTCTTAGTAACGAGATACCCCTTGGTAAGATTTATCCATGCAAACATAACATAGTAAGCTATTTAACGCGACAGCTCCATCAAGGAATCTGTGAAAATCGGACAGCGGCTGTCGACAGTTTATGTCGCAACATTTGGAGCCAGGCCAGTGGAATGTACCCTTAATGGAGTAATGCTACGAAGATGGATGCGATCACTTAAGTGGATAAAATAAAATTTAATTTATTATGAAGTAAATTGTCCAGTCCTTTTAATGTTTTCGGTGTTTTAGATCTTTTTTTGTGTCCATTAAGTTAATTTAGTTTCGTAGCAATCAATTAAGCCTTTTAAATGTTTCAATCGTGTAATTGGATGATTGAAAAGGCTTTATATCTAGACGAGACTATCAATTACTTGATGTAAGTACATTAATACATTATCAGCTCACATTTTTCCACTGGGGGCTTTCTTGAATCCAGTCTGTTAGTTGGCGTGGGCAGTAATCCACATCGCTGTCTGAGTGTGGGTTGACGAATCTGACATATTGTACGTTCACACTTTATTGGTAATACTTTAGCTTCGAGCTGGGTGTTGTAAAGGACAGAATATATCTGATGGTGAATATTGATGTGCAGCATACCGTTGCTGATCTAATACTAGCTAGCAATACTAGCAGTAGTAGTGGAATTATTGTTACCTTTAATGGAGTCTTCTTAATCTTTTGCATCGTCGTTTCGTCCGAGCCCTCGACGCTAAGCCACAATTCCCATCCAACCAATTTGTAACATATTTGACCATCAAAAGGTTAAATTTAAGTTTTCAGTTCAGGTGGGTTAGTTTTGGCAGTTTAATATTGTTTGGTTTGGTTATTCGTTTATTTGAAAATGAGTGTATAAAACCATCCTGGTTAAGTAGGATTCATCGTAATTTCACGTTTCTTATTATTTCATGCATGAACTATATACTAAACAGATTTCCTTTCGTCCCTAGTATCTTATCCCAATCTATATATAGGTCCTAACCCCATCTATAGCTCATGTTGAGGACATTATTGTTATTTCAACTTATCGAAGAATCATTCATTGAAGATCTTAACTACATTCACCAACAGACGATCACGATGGACATAAATATCCAATCACTGGGGCTAGAAGCATGATCAGTTGAGCGCAAGAATTACTTACAAGGAAGATGAGCAGCACTAAAGAAAGAAAAACACATCCCTATGAGGTTGAATATAAATCAGACTTTAATTTATATGGAAAATCGTCACCTCCAACAATGGCGGTCCTGTATTTCTCATGCAAATAAAATCATGTAGTCCCATCGTCTACCTCCGTAGTCTAAATAGAACAAACCTTGGCAACCTCCGCAAAACATCACTTTTTAATCTAAACACATTATCTTTGCTTCGTCGCTGCGCCTCTTTATTTGAATACGTCGTTAATATAGGCGTCACGAGCAGGCCTGTCATTACGGCGCGTCAAAGGCGGAATTAATGGAAGTACCAGGCGTAAGCTAAGTCGCCTCCGTATCACCAGGGTATTATAAGCTTGGGTAGATTGGATTTGTGGTGATATGGCGTATTGATTGTTGTTTTAAAAGTGAAGGGTGGCTGAGAAATGGTATTTAACTATCCAAATGAGTTCGTCAAACCTTAACAATATACATAATAGCAGCTTCACTTAGAGGAGACAATTTTTTGTGGTCGTTCCATTTATTATTCATATTACAAAGAAATAAAACCGTAATCTTAAAATCATAATAAATAAGCTATGATAAGATATTGTTTTGCGAGTCAAATCATTCCTGGTCGTGGTCAATGTCATTTGACAAAAAATACTTACTTGAATAGGTGCGTTTTTTTCCGTTTTCTAAAAAAGTACGGTACCTACCCATTGGTAATCATAACAGGGGGGAACGACAAAAAAAAATCTGATTAATTCGTCAGGTCGATTATTTTTTTAAATTCTCAATACGTCACATTTTTAGCTAGTTCTGACGTCACGACCTCCCGAGTTTTGATGCGTTTTACCTTTGTCGATATTCATTGATTTACAATAACAAAAAATTCGCGTCCATTATTTTTCAATTCTCTTACTGACTGACTAAATAGATTTGTAATTTTTTGATAATGTCGTCATGCTTATTATAATAGAATCAGAATAGAATATAAAAATTATTATTATATTAAATTGTGAGCATTTTTAATGCTATTTTTAAAGGTTTACAACGTTATAAATCCCCTTTTTTAGTTGTTGACACACAACTTCATTATTTTGGCTGTTACTTTTTCTGTTTATTTTGATTTTCGTAAGTGTTTTTGCATTAGGTTAGACAAGGCTTAGCTAATTTAAATACTGTAATCTAGAGATTATAAGGAAGAAATCAATGTACGTTTCATTATTACTTGGCCGGCGCTGCGTCGTTCATACAAACGTAATACCATAATAATTTGTAAATTAAACATATCCTTTAGAAAGTGTGTATTTATTTCGATTGGATTACATAATATCCAGGTTCCCATATAAATATTTTAAAAGAACAATGATATAAAGACGATATATGAGGAATTTAAAATTTTGATGTTTGAATCAATGTCCATTCAAAATATATATTTGGGAACCTAGATATTATGTAATCCAATTGACATAAATACACACTGCCTTAAGAATATGTATGATTTACAAAATATTTTGTTATCACGTTTGTATGAAATACGCATGCTCCGCAGGCCTCTTAAATGCAACAATTTATGTGGGTGGCCTAATCTTCGAATAAAAAAAATATCTCCTTTGATCTATAAAAAAATCTACTGGCCGATGTTTTTGATATTGCCGATATGTTTCTGATATGCCGATATTTCATCACCACTGCTCTCAAAACGATGAAGGAAAACATCGTGAGGAAACGGGCATGTCCTAAAACCAAAAAAATCGAAGACATGTGACATCTAGCAATCCGCACTGAGCCCGCGTGGTAGATTGTTGCCCATTCCCTCTCATAGGGAACAGGCCTGTGTCCCAGCAGTGGGAACATTAATAGGCTAATGATGATGTTTATAATTAAATTAACACTATTAAAACATCGAGGAGGATAGTCTAGCGAGGGAAGCAGACTAGACAATCAAAAAACCCTCGTATTTAGCTTCAAACATGATATTATTGACAGGATGTAGGCGAACTTTACAATTCTAAGAACATATTCTCCGAATTGTAATATTATATAGGCAATCAGACTCTAAATTGACAATGCTATATCTAACCCACTTCCAATATTCCCAAAACCTTCTCTATATAACTATTAGCATGTTCTGAAAGCCTGGTACCTACGGCATCGAGCCCCTATAACCACAATTACGGTAAGACCGCGAATCCGTCAGGCGTGACGCGGACACTAACCGAATACGGGCTGATAATGTACCAAATAGGTGACGAGGCTGTTAGCCTTTATGTGCGCCTAGTCGTAAATGGAATTCATCGTTCCTGTATTTGGGTCTGGAATATTAATGATGGGGATTCCATTTTTTATTAAATTCACAAAACTTGTGTTTCACTACTAAATAGTAATTAATCATTAAACTCCCAGGTAATTTTGGTAAAAGTGGCACGCAATGAAGGACACATTACACTCAGAGTAGATACGTGTTGATGAAGAGCGAGAGCTCAATGATCAATTGTTATCCTACGAAAAAATAAATACACAGCAATATTTATTATGGATATGGATATCGATTATAGAATACATACGAATAGTGATGCCTATAAAAATGACAAAAGCTTTGTTTCTAAATCTAAATTTTTTGGGTCTAACATGGGGTCAATTACCAGAATATGATTTTTTAATTTTAAATTTACTTTATTTACTCGATGGATCTAAGAAGCATATTTTTAGTAAATCTTTCCAGCCAAGATTGGTTTTGACAAGATTTTCACATGTTTCTGCATACATATACAAATATTTGATGACTAGACCATTATAAAAATCGTAAATCATATCACTTAAAACCATTCTAAAGCTTTTCATCAACCAAAATAACATTACCGTATACCTTTGTAGCAAATTCACGGTCACTTTTGATTCAACAATGAAAGGATTCGACAACTACCAGTGTGTCTGATTTTCCATGCACCCCATAGACAGCCAGTCAGTAACAATAGAACGAAACCCTTTGAATATGACTGTCATGTTTGTCTGTACGTGCACCCTATTTGCGAAACACTCTTGGTATGTCAATGCTTTTCAAACAAAATTCATGAGATAGTTACGCGAACATTTTCCCCTAAAATATAAGGGCTCGGTGCTACTAGACATTAAATTATGTATTCGATTCAGCAGACGTGTTTGTTAAATGATAAAATCGACTTGAAATTATTACTACGCATAATATTCGGCTTGATTCGACAGGCAAACCGAGCTACCTCCGTGCCTCGGAAAGCACGTTAAGCCGTTGGGTCCCGGCTATCATTTGCAGATTGACATTTGTTTCAGGTAGTGGCCCAAAAAGTCGGACAACCAGTCTTACCAAGGGTACTAAGTGGGTTGTGGAGATCAGATAGGCAGTCGCTCCATGTAAAATACAGGTATTTAGTTGCACCCGGTCAGACTGGAAGCCGACCCAAACAGTTGAGAAAAGGCTAGGCAGATGATGATGATGTTTTGATCAGCAAATTTCGTACGGTATTTATATTCGTTTAATCTTAAACGGCACGTCGGCTTGGCACAATTTAATCTAATTTTGCTAATTTTTTCCGAACATACATAGACAAATCTTCTTTTGCTTGGACCGTTTTGGGGGTAAACCTACAAAAGGCGACTGGTCTTCGGGAATAAGACTTGGATTGTGGGATTTCTACCTCATTAAAACCTCGGTGGTTACCATCTGCCCATAGGCATCGTTTCAACATGTTTTCAACACCTACCATGTATCTAAATTCAATTTAAGTAAATTCCTTATCACTTCTCGCAAAGCTATAATTAAATTACCCAATCAAATCAAAACATACACTACATGTCTCCAAAGAGCATCAATCTATAATAATAATCACAGCACCTAATCTTTACGCTCAGGTTCCGTATCGGTAGCAATGATTACTCCTTTAATAACAACAGACATACGCAATGTAGGATGACAATATAATACACACATTAGCAGGATTACGATAGGAAATGGAGGACTACTTTGTTTTCTGTAGGGTGGCCAGATTGAGAGACTAACGTTGGATAGTGTTAGTTGCAAAGGACAATAAGCGATTTCGTTCCAAGTGTTCTAACATTTTCTTACCTATATCATTTGAAAGATCTCAATTAGTGTTATGTTTTTTTGTATGGGCGTAACTCTGTATCTTGTGCAGGAAAGCTGTTATAGTGGTATCATTTATCTAAAAAAAATTGAATAAAACTTAATCAATTAATATTTTAATGACAAAAGGGCTGAAGCGATTTTAAAATCAAGAAGAAAAAACCACACGGGCGACCGTGCGCCTACTTTAAGCCCCTCCCCACCTCGCGCCACGTGCTGCAATGTTGTAAGCGCAAGAGTAGTTAACGATATTTTATGATACAGCACTATACGTTAGAAAGAGATGGTTGCCGGTGCATCTACATGCAATGATTTATCTAGCGCTTTCAGCACATTCAGTTTTTGGTAGCTGTGCTGTACTTCCGTGTTTTTAATTTTTACTCCTCTGTTTATTTACTGAAGACTTACGCATTATTAAAGGACTTCTGGTGTTTCTACATTTGCAACTATCGACTTCGGCTTGTTTTGTGGACTTGATTTGTTATTGATTGGCTTATTACGAACTATGGAACATTTGTGTGTGACTTGTAGTCGGTCTTTGACTCGACAGCGAGTTAGACATGAAGTTTCAAGAACGGTATTAGAAGCAAGACCGCGTTTAGCTGACTATATTTCACAGCTTATGTTTAACGGGAAAAAGAACTGTAGGTACTTGCGCTCACGTAATGAGTATTATTTGGTACCTTGGCTGGGCTAGACACCAGCCAAGCATATTGTTACCCGTGGCATTTCTGGATGATATTATCATAGATAATAATCACTACTAAAAGTACTAACTAGTAAACAATTTGCATAAGTTTAAGCCGTACTCTTACATATGGGTATTATTCCTTTGTTATTTATGTATTTGAAAATATATAAATAACAAAGGAAATAATGCAATTATTATAATGTGTTATTTTCTTTGTCATTTATATATTTTCAACTGTGCGGAAAAAAAAAAGATCGCAATGACGGGGAGAACAAGCCTTTAGGCTTCGTTAAGAAGTGTTTTGCAATATTTGCTATGCATTTATTTTACATTGCTATTAATACATATCATGCTAATAGGCTTATCCCCAATCAAATGGAAACTAACATACATAACTTTGGCTAACTGCTTCGACTTGAATATGAAACCTAAAAAACCCTAACCCAGATTGTCCACATTCAATCCTATCGCCTATCCACCACTGTCCCCCATCATCAATTCAATTAGTGACAGCATTAACGGCGCGAGATTATCATTGGGAACTCGGCTTTTCAGCCGTGCACAGATTATGTTCGAATAATCAGCTGGGTGGAATGTGTGCGTTTGTCTTTGATAGACAGCGCGTATTGTCTATGGCAATAAATAGGTTAACTGATTTCGATATATATGGTTGTGTCTTTGAATTGGTCTTCGCTTGAATCGACATACATTTTGAGGTTCTTACAAAAACAATCAAAATGTATGAAGTAATCGTGTCTTTTTTTATCTCAGTAAAAAGAATTACATTAGGCAGAATAGTAGTACATTTTGACACAAGTGGAGAAAGTTTAAAATAATTTTGTATTTAAAATGTAATATGTCGGGCTCGAGCCTTATATGGGCAGAAGGTGGGTTTCGTGCAATGAAAACACACTGGATGCGATACACTCTTTATAATAAACTAACAAATTACTTGAAATTACACATTAACACAATAATCACGAATGTCCACGATGGAAATGGCTAGGGTTGTGAGCTTGTCCGCTCACGCGCACGTTTTCAGGCAGACTGCCCCACCGTTGTCGCCCTACACCACTATCACTAGTTGACAATGACCTCACACTACCGCCATCTTGTAACTAATGTTAGAAGTTTCTTAAATCTACGGCTTCTGCTGCGACATTTACAATATAAGAATTTAATATTATTTAAATTCAAAGATTTTCTGAGTCCTCACTTCGTTTATTCATACAGAAGGGATTTCTGGTGCGGTATGGTATGTTGATATGTTAGTGTGCGATAGCTATGCTATATTTTTCGCATGATTGCCTGGTAATGTTTTAAAAAGTTTTTATTTTACAGTATCATTTAAGTATCCAAAACCAAGAATGTTTATTCTTGGTTTTATTCATTCAAAATCATCATCTGCCTAGCCTTTTCTCAACTATGTCGGGGTTGGCTTCCAGTCTAGGATGCAGCAGAATAGCAGTATTTTACATGGAGCGACTGCCTATATGACCTCAACTACCCAGTTAGTACTAGGTAACACGAAACCCCTTGGTAAGACTGGTTGTCAGACTTTTTGGGCCACTGACTACCTATAACCACTGTCAAAGATCTACAAATGACAGCCGGGACCATCAGCTTAACGTGCTTTCCGAGGCACACGCGTTCAAACGCATTGAAAATATCTAATTTAAATGCTAATTCGCAATAGCAATAATTATGATTTATTTAGCGATACAACATTGTCCTAGATATTACTCGCGTTGTTTTTCTAGACGAATATGTCCCTCGGGGGGTATAAATATCAGGCGGGGTTGCTTTCTGTTTGGTTATTGTGTTGATTTCACCCCCTCTAGGGTCCTCTTTACAGGTTAAACGAGTTAATTACGTTTGAAATAATGACCTCTGTTGGGGTCCTATGTGGAGAAGTTAGTTTGGGGTAGTTTGGTACCTAAACACATGAAATGTGTTGGAGCATTAATAAATTACGATGGTTTTAATGGTATCAACGTTATGGTAATAAAAATATTGATACGTAATGGTATCAATATTTTTATTTTTCATTTCTATAAACAGTATTGTGTTGTATTTGTTTTAAGTTATTCTGAAAATACGGAAACCTTATCGAATGGAAAATGTACCTCCCACTTTATTATCTTTCTCTTAATTGAAACAAGAGCACTTCAGTGATATTTTTAATTACCTATAATTTATGTGTACGAGAGATATCGACTGATTGGTCGCGCAATGTGCTTAATTAATGTAAATTCGATGAAAAAACACGAATGTCATTAAAGCAGATAATAACATTACATGCGAAATGTATAATAAAGTTATCGAAAGGCACATAATCACATTGGTACTGTTATAATTAAAAATGCAGAAATGTTTTTCTTTCTAGGAAACCTTTGAAGTCAATAATAATCCCAAAAATGGAACAAAATCATTCAATGAACAACGATAATACGACCGCCCTCAGTCAGCACTGACCTTTCGGGTGATAATGGACGCTTTCACGATGGACATTCAGGAATACCCTGGTGTATGCGGTTTGCTGATGATATTGTGCTGGTTGCTGAGAGCGGCCAAGAGGACAAGAACAGATTAGATGTGTGGTGGAAACAAAGACTGGAGAATGTTGGCCTGAAATTGAGAAAAACTAACGGAACACTTATTTTGCGATTCGACGGCGGTCTCTCCTGTCCTGTGCCCAGAACTCTTGCCAGAACGAAAATAAATTTTATTGCGGATTGCGGGGACAATATACCAGTCCGTGATTAGACCTGTCGTACTGTATGGATCAGAATGTTAGGCTGTGTAGGACTGACAAGAATGGATAAAGTAAGGATAAAGAAAAGACAAGTTTAGTTATAAACCGTGAAAGCTTAAAACAGTGTTTGGATAGAGTAAAGAATGCGTATATTAGAGGAAAATCAGTCCAGTGCTCAGAATAAACATCAAAGCAATAATGAAAATCGTCAGCGTTCCATGGTATTGTAGCGAGTCGAGTCAACCCTTTATTGGTCGCGTGAACGCGTTCATGCACGCTTGATACACGTATCACTCATGAGGCCCGGCTTACACCAAAGCGTAGCGGAGAGGAGATGTGTTCTAAATAACTTAACAGATATCTTGATAAGAACTGATCTTATTGATGATGTGATTCAGAAAAGTCAAGTGCGTAGTTCTCGCAACCGGCGTGCGTGCGTATGAGCGTATAACCAGGCGAAAGGAGAATGTGAGTATGATTGGATCAGGTGGCGTTTAGTAGTTTCTACATATACCCATGGGAATAAAGTGAGATTAAGTACGAATGAATATACATGGTTGATCGATTCGGAGATCACAATGCTCCGCTTTAATCAGCTTACATCTTAGTTCCGCATTGGTTGAAATCTCACCGCGTCTGGCATCTCTCCCACCCTAGGTTGAATCTTGTACGTCTCTGCACCACTCTGCTCGTCCTTGCGCCGCTTTGTTCGTCTCTACACCACTCCGCTCGTTCCTACACCGCTCCGCTCGTTCCTACACCGCTCCGCTCGTCCCTACACCGCTCCGCTCGTCTCGCTTTGGTGGAGGCTTTAAAACACGTGTGCGTACCTTAAGCTATACGCCTTGCGTGCATGAAAGTTAGTCGAGTTAATCCCTACTAAGTCGCAACTATGACGTGGTGTATATTAATGTGTTATGTACGAGTATTTCAGTAGCTGGGTTAGTAGGAGGTAGGTGGTATTAGAGAGCGATTCTCACAAAGGGTTGGTTGAAAGAGCTAAGCTCTACAAAGCCTTTTAAAATAGCTCCCATAACATAACATGATATAACGCCTGTACACTTCCGCATAACATAACATGATATAACGCCTGTACTCTTCCGAAGGGGTAAGCAGAGATGTATACTCACGAGCACAAATATAAAAAAATCAAAAATAGTTTTCTCGTTGAATAACGATTGTAACTTTTAGGATATTATGAACTATTTAATAATAGCTCTTCTCGTACCTAACACCTGAACCAGACATTTCAAAAATATTGCGTCTGGAACAACATAAAAATGTAATCAATGCAGTAGAAAAAAAATAGGGACCGATTAATCATAATACGGGTAAACCCTTCTAATGTAGGTATGGGTTTACCATTTTACAATTACTGATTAATCAGAATGAAAGAGGGGCGGGCTAACTTCGTCACTTTTTGCATTTTTTAATGTACAAAAATTAACTCTGCGTGTGAACTGGTTATTATAGGCTGATTACCCCTATAGTACGAGGTAACCTTAGCCTTAGAGTTAACCCTTAAAAAAATCCCGATTAAAGCTTGACTCAGGCTATAGACCGTGCCAGGTCCAACCCGAGTGTCGACCGTGCAATTTTGTATGGACACACTCACGCTTCCAAACCGCTACCGAGCAACAGGCAATGGATTTTCGTACAAAATTGCACGGACAGCACTTGGCTTAGCACGGTCTAGCGTGCGTCATCCTTAAAACTCCTATACACCTTAGGTTAAACCTTTTTAGTGTGTTTTATTCTGTAAACATATAAGTGCTCGTCACTGTTGTTAGATATAGAACACACACATTTTGCCAGTTTCCCCAGTTTTTAAAATAACTCATTCGTCGGTAAGTACACAACCCTATATCTGATTCTCTGGACTCATTGGTGAACGATTCTGATTCTGAAACTAAAGCAAATAAACGACGCTGTGAATGGTGGTAATATTTGTAAAAAATATTGTGTTTATTCTATATTCTATACCGACAAACATTATTTATTTATAGTCTATTTAAAATTAATATGACGCCCACGTACCTTATTCCTTTTTTGTATTTTAATCAATAAACAAGTTTAAACGTTCAGTAGTTTAAGTAGGAGAGTTCATCTAGAATTTCTCGGTAGCAGTCGCGAAGCCTGGATTTGTACGAGTACCTGGTTGATAACAATAGGCTCGCTCTCTTACTACAAAACAATTAAATATAACTGACGAAATGCAGTAACTATATAAGGTGTTAAAAAATTAACTGCAAGAAACTTGAGGAGTTGTTTGGAATCACAAATAAAAAATAATCACGAAAAAATTTTATATAAGTAACGATCCGTTTCAAAGATATGCAATATTTTCACTGCGCACAAAATTATTGAATATGCGGATTTGACTGTACTGTGACTGCACCGTGCAGGTCGCTGCGCGCGGGGTCGTTCACCCCTGCGACAGCGCAAACGTAGACAGCTGATTCTAACTTTCCCATCACATTTTGCAGACTTTGGACTTGCAACGTTCTTTTTTTTGTGTAAAAACTAAAAATCCTTTAAAAAAGTTTTTTTTTTTGGAATATATTTGTTTTTTTATACCGAGTACGTACACGAAATTCTTGCTGTTAATTTTTAGACACCTTATTTATGGGCAATGGAGAGGGCTATGCTCTGAGTTACAAGAAGACATCCGCAAGAGAACCAAGGTTACCAACGTAGCCTAATGAATTGCCAAACTTAAGTGGTAATGTGCAGGGCACATTGCTGGGACGTTGTGTGGGAAGACCACCCACGGTGGACCGATGACCTGGTGAAGGCTGCAAGAATCCGTTGGATGCTAGTTGCACGGGGCCAGTTAATGTGGCGACACTTGGGTGAGGCGTATTTCCAGCAGTGGACGTCTTTCGGCTGAAATATAAATGATGATGAGGTTTGTTCCAGTGGTGCCGTCACTGCTTAACCTATCTGGGATTACAGGCAATATGTTATGTTTACGATGTGCATATATCTCGCATTATTACTAGCAAAAACTAAGCTGTGGAACTCCATTGACACTGTCACACATAGCCCGTAATGAAATAGTCTTGTGCTCTCTATCAACAGAGCAAACAGCACAGAGGGCCTAGCATGAACGTACGGAGTCAACGAAACGAAAATACGTACGACTTAAAAAAAAAAGACTCTTTTCACTCAAAATATTTATTTTGAGTATATTTTTCACCAGAGGGCTCTAGTAGCTCTCTATTCATACTCTTGTCTTTGTACTCATCATTATGAACAACTTTTAATATGGTACCAAACCCTAAATCATAAAAAAACCAGCTGTTCCCATACAGTAATTATGATCGCATTAACTTGTCAAAATGTATGGAACAGCTGTTTTTTTTCGCTACTCAGAGTTTGGTCCCAAAGTAAAATAGTTATTTAAAATGATGAGTACAATAACCCCTTAAGAGATACCGTGTATGAATAGAAACACCTTATATAATCACAGCCGCATGGGTAAAACTCAATAGTTAAGCACGCCTTGTCGAGGTGGGTCTATAGATGGGTGATCGTCCATTACGTATCGGGCTCTCTGTGCCTCGGAAAGTACGTTCAGCCTTAGGTCCCGGTTGCCCAGCTGTCGGGTGTAGATCTTACCAAGTCCCAGTCTTACCAAGGGGATCGTATTATCCGGAAGCTGAATCCACTGGACAGGAAGCCAACTCTAACATATTTGGGAAAAAACTAGGCAGTTATTGAGAGTTTTCCACAAAATTAAACTTAGATGCTACAGGATAATTGTATTTCTACTAGCTTAAGCCTGCAGCTTGGCCCACGTAATGTTCGGTAATTGTCCCACGGAATCATACTACCGGGATAAAAGTATAAAAGTATCCTATGTATATATAATATATATGTCCAGGTATATATATATATCCAGGTTATAAACTATGTGTGTGCAAAATTTCATCCAAATCCGTGCAGTAGTTTTTGCGTGAAAGATTAACAAATATCCATACATCCATACTCACAAACTTTCACATTTATAATATTTTTAGTAGGATAGGAAGTAGGACCTGCGGAGAGGCCCTCACAGGGGGCCCGGGGGGAGGAGGCGATAATGGAATGCCAATAACGGCACCATTACGCCTCCTCCAGGCGAATATCAACCACTGCGCCTGTGCTCAGAATCTGTTGCTCCAGAGCATGGCGCAGTGGTCGATTCACATCGCTGTGGTCGCTGAGCCGTACTTTGTCCTGCCCAGGGAAGACTGGGTGGCGGACCTTGACGGCTCAGTGACCATAGTTTCATCGGCCGCCGCCGGTACCCCGACCCTTGAAAATGTCAGGAGGGGTCGGGGGTGCGTAGCAGCACGGTTCGGGGAGATCGACGTGGTGGGAGTATACTTCTCCCCAAGCCGAACTCTCGCCGAGTTCCACAACTCTCTCGCAGAGTTTTGTGTCGTCGTTGGAAACCATTCCCTCCCCGTGCTTGTCCTCGGGGACTTCAATGCCAAGAACTTGGCTTGGGGTTCTCGTTTTACAGATGTGCGGGGAAGGATGGTGGAGGACTGGGCCCTGGAGAAGGGCCTGGACGTCCTTAATCGGGGCTCTGTTCCCACGTGTGTGCGGATGCGGGGCGAGTCGGTGGTGGACATTTCGTTCGCTAGCCCCGCTCTGTCGCCGCGTGTCGTTGACTGGCATGTTATGGAGGGGGTGGAGACATATTCCGACCACCGGTACATCCGGTTTGACGTCTCCACCCAGTCCTCAAGCGCACCAGTCCAACAGGACCCGAGTGGTCCGCGTTGGGCGCTGAAGCAGCTGGACCGGGAGCTCCTCCTGGAAGCCTCGATCGTGCAGGCCTGGGTGACATCACCGGACAGGCCTGCCGACGTTAACAGTGAGGCAGAGTGGTTCCGGGAGGCCATGTCCGACATAGGTATGTCGATATAGGTAGGCTCAAGGCCAAAAATACCGCCCCGGGACCCGATGGCTTGCCTGGCAAAGCCTGGGTCCTGGCCTCGGATGCGGAGGCTCTCGGGCCCCGACTAAAAGGGCTCTTAAGCGCATGCTTGGAGAGAGACCAGTTCCTGCTTCGTTGGAAGACGGGGAAACTGGTCCTCATCCAGAAGCCGGGGCGCCCTGCGGACTCTCCGTCCGCATTTCGGCCCATTGTGCTGCTCGACGAGGTGGGCAAGCTCTTTGAGAGAGTAATTGCAAACCGCCTCGCCGAGCACCTTGAGGGGATGGGGCCGAATCTTGCGGAGAACCAATTTGGTTTCCGCAGGGGGCGCTCCACTGTGGACGCCATCATGCGCGTGAGAGCCCTCACGACGGGGGATGCGATTTCCCGGGGCGCGGTTGTCTTGGCGGTGTCTCTTGACATCGCCAACGCCTTCAACTCCCTGCCCTGGAGCTGCATCAGGGAGGCACTCCGGTATCACCGGGTGCCGACCTACCTCCGTCGTGTGATCGGGGACTACCTGACGGACACGGCCGTCATCTACCCCAGTCGCTGCGGAGATTGGAACCGGCGAGAGATGTCGTGCGGTGTCCCACAGGGATCGGTTCTGGGACCGCCCCTGTGGAACATCGGTTACGACTGGGTGCTGCGTGCCGACCTCCCTAGTGGTGTCAGCGTCGTTTGCTACGCAGACGACACCCTGGTGCTGGCACAGGGGAGGTCGCACGAGGCGGCGGCCGACAATATGACACGCGGGGTTGCGATAGTCGTAGAGAGGATCCGGCAACTGGGTCTCGAGGTGGCACTGCACAAGTCCGAGGCCATGTGCTTTCATGGGCCTCGGAATGCGCCACCGTCGGGATCCACACTGACGGTAGGAGGGGTATCCATCGGCGTCGAGTCGACGTTGAAGTACCTAGGACTCGTCCTCGACAGCCGGTGGAACTTCGTGGAGCACTTCCGACGTTTGGCCCCCAGGCTGGAACGGACCGGGGCTGCCTTCAGGCGGCTCCTGCCCAACCTTGGGGGGCCAAACGCCTCCTGCCGCAGGCTCTACGCGGGGGTCGTGCGGTCCATGGCCCTTTACGGGGCCCCAGTGTGGGCGCGTTCCTTGAAGCGGCGTGCCGCTCATTATCTGAACGCGCCCCAAAAAGTGGTCGCCGTAAGGATGGTCCGTGGGTACCGCACGATCTCCCGCGAGGCGGCGGGCCTGCTTGCCGGATTGCCGCCATGGGATCTGGAGGCGATAGTCCTCGCGCGCCTACACGAATGGCGCGCGGAGGTACTACGCCGGGGGGAAACTCCGCTGCCGCGGCAAATTGCCGCTCAGCGGACTGACCTCCGGCGCGATCTCATGGCGACATGGAGAGAGCGACTGTCGCAACCCCGTGCAGGGCACGCCACGATAGTGGCGGTAAGTCCCCTCTTTGAGGAGTGGCTGGAGAGGCGCCACGGCGTCCTCACCTTCCGCCTGACGCAGGTCCTCACCGGACACGGATGTTTCGGGAGGTACCTGCACCGAATCGGGCGGGAGGAAACGCCCGAGTGTCTCCACTGCGAGGATCGACCGGAGGACACGGTGGAGCACACGGTGGAGGTCTGCCCTGCGTGGGCGGAGCACCGCCGTGTCCTCGAAGCGGCGATCGGCGGCGGCGACCTCTCGCGTCCGGCCCTGGTTCAATCCATGGTCCGGAGCGAGACGGAATGGGAAGCCGTCACCTCCTTCTGCGAAGCAGTCATGCTAGCGAAGGAGGTGGCGGAACGAGAGAGGGAGAGATCCTCACTTCCCGGCCGCCGCGGGAGACGCACCGGGCGTCGGGGGCCACGTGGTGGCTACCGGCCACCGTAGACGCGGGCCTGTGGACAGTTGGCTATGGGCTAGCTAGCCGTCCGTCCGTCTAACGACGACGGGCCGGGTCGACGGCGCGTTCGTGTTCCACGCGCGCCTCAAAGAGATGTCAGCATGAGAGAGGGGCCCGCAAGGGCCGAAGCCTGCCGGGGTTGCGGGACTGTTCGAAAGAGATACCGCGGCCCCGGAACGTAAAGGGCGAGGAAGGAACATGGATGGGTTTTAGTCAGTAAGAGTCTGACACTCCCTCCCGCTCCGCCCAGAGTGGGAGAAGTCATTTGATGATTTCCCATCCTAAAAAAAAAAAAAAAAAAAAAAAGGATTGGAAGTAGGATGAAAAAACATTCAAGTTTTGAAAGAATTAGTTCGTATATTGAATTATAGGCAGTGCACAGAACAGAACAAAAATAGGAATTAAATAACTGAACAGAAAACAAAGTATTCGTCGTGCGTTCACACTAGGGCCTCAGAAACGTCAGGCAGCTCTTTAAGAATTAATCAGCTGAGTGGTTCAATAGTTCGTGTCAGTCGTCAGTAGTCGGCTCAGTTTTGTTCCATTTTGTAAGTAACGAACAAACATGCACGCCGATGTGACCCGCCAGCAGTGAACGGGTTCAATGAGCCGAATTAGGCCAATGTTCTTTCATTTAGTTCGTATATTCGTTTTGTGTATTGTTTTGGATGATTTTCTTGTTATTGGCCCAAATATGTGATATTAAGCTCGAGACGTAGTACTTGTTCGGAGCCCATCGTCCATGTTAAAAGTAAAGACAATGTCAATTAAATATATTTGTGCGCCTCTGGTTAAAATATAGGATCCTCTATATCTTACCTATCGTAATACTTACTTACAATACTTTATTGATACAAATACTTACAATATGCTTAATATCTAGCAAAATTCAAAGTTCATATTGTAAACCCTGACCACAGAATAGATATGCCCTGACTGCTCAACTAGGAAAACCTGCGACTTATGAGTTAGTGTTCTGCTGCCACTTAAACACTATAATTATATACTATAAGGAAATTGAGAGATCTGTAACATCACTATCGTAATTTGACCTATGTTTGCTGCTGTTTGTTTTTGTTGTAAAATCTTTCTGATTCTGAAGTTGTTGATAGTGAAAACACTGCATAAATACCTAGGTAACAGAACAAACCCATTTTTTTTTAATTTTTGTTCACTCCAAATTAGATGGAGACGCTTGGCTGGAGCAAGCGTCTTCCGATTTTCTAGCCAACGGCAACAAAATGTCAAAACCGCGAAAAATTTGTCTTTCGTAGTGTTAGAACTTCGACGATGATATTGAGAACTCACCGTGCCTTGGGTACCATGTAAGGTTGTTTTTCCGAGGCTGTAATTTGTAAAAAAAATACAGTCGTTTCACCCGTAACTATTGTAAAAGAATTACAACATAGTCAGAATGAAATTCTGAACACAAAACCTGAATCCCTTCCTGAATGAATTCCTTCCTGAATTTTGACACTGGGTTGTGGGGTTAGATAGAGAGTCAAACTGCAGTCGGTTAAACTGGAAGCCAAACCCGACTGTTGGGAAAATGCTAAGCAGATGATGAAATGTTAGATAAAAATAAAATAAAAATAATAAAAAAGCTTTTATTAAATCCTTACTTAGTAGGTACAAGTTTGAAATTGTTCGGTCTTAGACAAAACATCGACTTAAATAAAATAAAATGATTAATATTAGTAAGTTAGTAAAAAAGTAAATAAAAAAATTTTAACTTAAAAAATATGTTTGTTAGTGTTGTGCATTAGTACTTGCGTTGTCTGTCTCTATCTCATTGTAAGGACCGCCTGAGGCGGTAAAAGCCTCCTCCAAATGTTTCCATATTTCTCGAGATCTAGCTTTCCTGGCCCAAAGGATTCCAGCAGTCTTTACTATGTCGTCTTTCCACCTTTTAAAAGGCCTGCCTCTTCTCCTTTCAACAGATCTGGGGGTCCAGTTTGTTATGATCTGGGCCCATCGTTGTGGTTCCAGCCTCTGAATGTGTCCTGCCCATCTCCATTTAAGCTTGAGTGCCTGCCCAATCACGTCAGAAGATCTTGTCGTTTTCTTGATCAACGAGGTTTTCACCCGGTCTCTTAGTTTAATATTCATAAAACTGCGTTTGAGTCCTCTCTGACAAGTTCTAACCTTAATCTGTTGTCTTTTTGTTAACGACCAAGTTTGACACGCGTAAGTAAGGCAAGGTATTAAACAGGCACTCATAGCTTTGGTTTTCAGCCTAGGTGGAAAGGAACTTTTAAAGATCTCTTTCATGGCCCAGTATTTGTTCCATGTGTTTCTTATTCTAGTATTGACTTCTTTTTCGCTACAATCTTTAAACGATATGACATGGCCGAGGTAGGTGTAGTCTTCCACATACTGAATTGGTGTTGAGTTGACCATAATAGGAACCTGTTCTTTATTTGTCATAACTTTCGTTTTTTCTTTATTAATTTCGAGTCCGATACTTTTGCTCTGTTCATTTAAGGCTTCCAGCATCACTTGTAACTCAGCTGGTTCTTCAGAAAATATAGCGATGCCGTCCGCGAATCTGAGATGCGATAAATATTCTCCGTCTATCCTAATACCCATGTTTTGCCAGTCCAGTTTCCTGAAAATGTTTTCCAGTACTGCGATGAAAAGTTTGGGAGAGAGTGGGTCACCCTGTTTGACCCCTCGTGCTATCTTAAATGGTGGGCCTGCAACTTCGATTTTGACTCGAGCTGTGCTGTTATTGTAGATTTCTTTAATGAGTTCGATGTATTCAGTGTTGATGCCCTGTTCTGTTAGCGCTTGCCAAATAGAGTTATGTGATATAGAGTCGAACGCCTTTGAATAGTCTATAAAGGCGATATATAAACGTTTGTCGTACTCTATATACTTCTCTATTACCTGCTTCAGAGTGTGGATATGGTCGACTGTTGAGTACTTTCCGCGGAACCCTGCCTGTTCAACTGGTTGGTTCTCATCTATCGGTCTTGTTATTCTTCGAAGCAGAGTCGACGTGAAAACTTTGTACAAACAAGACATCAAGCTGATAGGTCTGTAGTTTGAAATCAATTTTGGGTCTCCTTTTTTGTATAGTATGACTATTTCTGAGCACGTCCACTGTAGCGGAATTTTCTTCTGTTGTAAAATTAAATTGAACAATTTACAGAGAGGAGCGATTAATAAGTCTATTCCTGCTATAATCATTTCGTTAGTCATGCCGTCTGGGCCGGGGCTCTTCTCAGTTTTTAACTTTCTGATCGATAGTTCCACTTCTCTTCCTAAGAAGGGCGGAACCGGGTCGTTATTGCCTGCCCAGGCGACGCTACTCGTATGTGTATGCTTGTCTTGTTGAGGCTCGCTGTAGAGTTCTTTATAAAATTGCGTTGCCACTTTCATAACATCATTTCTACTTGTCGCCGTTGATCCATCAGTCTTGCATAGGTGTGACAGTACATTTTTAGGGGTGTTTAATCGTTTGTATGCTTTCTTGATGCCTCCCGACTTTTTCAGGGAGGAGTAGAGTATGCCGCTTCTATAATTTTTTAAATTAGTTTTTATTAGTTGATTAACTTCTCTATATATTTTACTTAGTCTTAATTTCTCGTGTTTTGTTTTATTTTGTTTGTTTTTCAACTCTTGTCTTTGCTGCTGTAATGTTTTTACTTCTTGTGTTATAATGGATTCCAGCTTATTTTTCCTTTTAGATGCACTTTGTTAAATGTTAGATAATGTTCTTTTATTTCATTTTTAGACACCACCTACATGCATTTGTCTTGTCTGGTTTTATTAATTTATGAGCTGTATCAAACGTTAACATTTTTACTTTTATTCAGCGTAAGGTCTCTTTCACGATTCAATTTAACATTTTTGTCTTGAAAGCTTTTTCTATTTTATTACCAAAAACTCTTTTTTACCCTTCTGAAAATAATTTGATAAAATAGCTAAGTTTTAAGGCACTATCAGTGTAAGACCTGTTTCAGAGCAGACATCTGGGACATGAGTCGGGTGACAGTTAGAAATATACGTGATAAGGGTCCCATGTATCGCTGGGACCGATCTACATTTTATGAAACTGAATTTATAATACGACTGATATATTTATTAATAGCTCGTGGCTAAATATAATCAGCCCCTCGGATCGACTTTCAACCGTGCTTACCTAGGTTGGTCCGTGCCTCGGAAAGCACGTTAAACAGTTGGTCCCGGTTGCCATTTGTAGATCTTTGACAGTCGTTACAGGCCTAAAAAGTCTGACAACCAGACTTTCCAAGAGGTATCGTATTACCCAGTACCAGGGTTGGGCAGCATTACTTGTAATTAAAATACGTAATTGAAATACTAATACGTATTTGGTATTTGTATTTCAATTACATCCATATAATGTAATTTGTAATTCGTATTTCAAATACCTGATACCGAGGTATTTTGGAATTAGTATTTAAAATACTTGAGGCTTCAAGATACATTAGCATTTTAACATTAAAATACATTTAACCTTCATTTAGCGATCGTGAGTGTGTGCGCGGCGAGACCGCGAGAGTGTAATGATAGTAAAGCAGCTATTAGAGTTGGCAACACTGCACCTGTTACTCTGTACGCTAAGCCTGTACGTCAAAATTGGCCAACGAAACGCAAAAATGTACGTCAAATTGTCAATGTCAAGCTAAAATGTCAATTTGTCAAGTCATAACGGTTAGTTGGCTTCGATTTTTTTAAGTCAACAGGAAATGCCCATCAGACCGAACAACTTTTGCTAAGACGTCATCAATTCCACAACAGGTGTCCCAGATCTTCGATTTTTATAAATCAACAGAGAGTGCTCATCAAATTGAACAACTTTTGCTAGAACGTCATTCCTATAAAGGGTGTGAAACACCTCTTCACGAAGCCGAAAGGCACTTGTTCTCCCCATCATTGCGATCATTTTTTTGTTCTACACCATACCTGGGAACCTTCTAGTTACGGAGATATGGGGGGTCAAAGGTACAAACCGTTGACAAGTTTTTTTTTAAATACAAGTTTTTTTTTGGAAGATTTGGACTTTTAACACCTCCACGACCCCCGTACTATTCAATCCACCCATCAGCACAATATTTTAAGTGCGTTACATTGAGTTCTACCACAAAACATGATTTATAACCTCAAAAAAAAAAGTTGTTTCCCAGCAATAATTTTTGCGTAAAGTTACTTAGTTTGATGTACAGAATGCTTGGTTAACGGCTTTGTGATGAGGTGGTTTACACCCTGTATGTGTTATGGTGTAGCTGGGCTATTGGAGTTCCGCATCAGGTCTCCCAGATCTTCAATTTTTATAAGTCAACAGAGAGTGCTCATCAGATTGAACAACTTTTGCTAAGACGTCATTGCTATATGTGTTATGGTGTAGCTAGGCTCTTGAAGTTCCACATCAGGTGTTCCAGATCTTCAAATTTATTATTCTCTCAGCAGAAAATGCTCATCACTCGAAACAATTTTTGCTATGGTGTCATTTTTGTATCTCTTATAGTTCAGCTGGTCTGTTGCAGTTCTGCAGCAGGTGTTCAAGTTTCCAAGATAAATTATAGCCTATATGTTCCCCAAACTTAATATCTATATAACAAAAAAAAACATTCAAATCCCTCCAGTAGTTCCGAAGATTAGCGTGTACAAACAAACAGACAGACTTTTTTTTTTATTCGTGCTCTATTCCTGTTTCTAAACCCCCCTCAATTTTTTTTAGATATATTCAATGTACAGACACAGTTTTACTCTTTTATTACATGTATACAGGGTGTAAACCACCTCATCACAAAGCCGTTAACCAAGCATTCTGTACATCAAACTAAGTAACTTTACGCAAAAAATATTGCTGGGAAACTACTTTTTTTTTTGAGGTTATAAATCGTGTTTTGTGGTAGAACTCAATGTAACGCGCATAAAACATTGTGCTGATGGATGGATTGAATAGTACGGGGGTCGTGGAGGTGTTAAAAGTTAAAATCTTACAAAAAATACTTGTATTTAAAAAAAAACTTGTCAAAAAGTTGTAACTTTGACCCCCCATATCTCCGTAACTAGAAGGTTCCCAGGTATGGTGTAGAACAAAAAAATGATCGCAATGATGGGGAGAACAAGTGCCTTTTGGCTTCGTGAAGAGGTGTTTTACACCCTTTATAGATTAATCTTTTTTTTCTCTACTTTTCAGCCCGTGCTGGTCTAGATTAATTAATTTGTATTTTGCAATTTGTATTTTGTATTTCAATTAATAATCGCTAAAATACTGTATTTTGTATTTTATATTTGAAATACCTTACATATAGATATTTCGTATTTCAATTACTTGCGATACAGTATTTTGTAATTTGTATTTCAATTAATGAAAAGCATGTAGTTTGCCCAGCCCTGCCCAGTAGTAACTGGGTTTTGGAGGTTAGATAGGCAGTCGCTCCATGTAACATACTGGTATTCAGCTGCATCCGGTTAGACTGGAAGCCTACCCCAACATAGCTGGGAAAAGGATAGGCAGATTTTATATTTATTAATAGCAAGACATTTAAATATAAGTGCTAGTTGACACGGACGAAATCGTTGTCTATCTGTAAGAGCCTAGTGACCATTGCTCGCTTGTCGAATTCTGTACAATCAGTCAAAATTGGTGTGCTATTTTGTTTCAAAGCTAAAGATAATAGGGGCTCATTGACGGTTTCTAATAAAATCACTACTAAAAGCCTCATAATAATAATTATTATTTGCAATATGTATTTGTATGAACCAATACTTTATTGGTTATAAAGTCAGTGAGGTTCCACATAGTCAGATATAGATAACATGCACAAAACTTTACAATTGTAAACTTGTCAATTGTATACCCACAGTTAGAGAGCAGCTGAGGAGTTCCATTGCCGATCTCCGAAGTTCTTCATCAGATCTTCACCAAATCGAAATGGGACTACTCCGTTAAAGTACTCTTTCAAAAACTACCCAAATCGCTTCAAGTGTGCCTATAAGAAGAGTTCTTTCTATTTCCACAGGATCCCATCATCAGATCCTGACTTGATGATTATGGGACCACTAGAAAAGTATATCCTATCAAACAAAAAAAAATCCAAATCAATTCAGCCATCTTCGAGTAATCGGGGAAAATAAAATTTAAAAAAAGGTTCCGACGAATTTGAGGACCTCGTCCTTTTTGAAGTCGGTTATTAATGCAAATTGCTTTGATTTCCTTATAATTTACAATTCTGTGTTCTTTAAAACTTAACCTATTAAGCGGTCATCCATCTATGATGAAGGCCTCCTTTATTTGAGAAAGGGTAAATTAGCACATCTCAAATGCCGAGTACAGTATTTAACCCACGAACCGTTAAATGTCTTATTGCACTCGGGGATAATGTAGCTTCACGTTTGTGAAATAACATTTAGAATCGGATCAGTTGTTCCAAAGAAAATCCCTTACATTCAAACTTAAAAACAGAATCTTTTTTTGATATTAGTATGATCATAAGATGTAGCTGAACACACTTAGATTTTTAGAGGGCAATTTTTGCGTTATCGGGTTTTCGTTGTTGGGGATTTTATTTTATTATTTTTTTCACTATTTTTCTTATATTTGAGTGTTTTTACTTTTTAGAGTCAAACTATCTAATAAAAATTGTATAAATATTGAGAAAAAATCGAACTTTCTGAGGCATATATTAATATATTATTTTAAATTTTGGTGTGTGATTATGGTTTAGATAAAAAAAAACAAAATCTATTATTTAAAAAACACTAAAATACAAGAAAAATTGTAATCATACTTGTTTAAATGCGTCAACATGTAAAACGCTGATTAGACGTAAATGAATACGTTGTAAAATTGTTTCGAAGCGTGGTGACTCTGTAGGTATATTATGTAGGGTAATCTAAAAGGGTTTCACATGGTCGCAACATTGAGCGTAGGCTCAGGGTCGATTTACCCTAAGCTATGTTTGTAAAAACATATGGGTTACTTGTGTGTAGTATGTTGTGGTGTCCCTTAAGTTGTTTGCAGTATATTGTTGAAAGATATTTTACGAAGTTTAGTTTTAGTTAGTGTAGTGTAGATTGTTACGGTGTATTAAAGTTTTTAAATTGTTTGGGCAGGAGTGGAAAGTCGACTCGACTATGAATATCTCATGTGGGACAATCGAAGTAGCGCCGGGCTCGAACCGGCTAAAAAATTAAACAATTTCGTAAAAAACGTTGTTTTACAAAATAATTATGTTTTGTATAAAAGAAAATGTTACGATTTTCTATAAGTAGAAACTAATCACACCTCTATTAATATAGTTTCTTAATCAGTTGGTGAATTAAGGATAGGTGAGTACAGGTCAAGAGTGGAATTCATCAATCCAGCAGAACATCTTCCTCCTGGACTGGAACTGCAGCGGCCATTCTCTTAACCGTTTGCGGGACCAGGTTGGCCGCTGTAGAAGTAATCTGGCCTAGTTGGGTATTATCGACCCGTCCGTTCGAGTCCCTCTGCAGGATATGCCCCACCTCCTTTCTTGCCCGTGATGCACAGCCAGCTGCACCAGGATGTTAAATGAAGCCAACGACCGAGCTATGCAGGTTGCAACATACTGGTCGGGTATTATGTGAGCTTATCGACATGCAAAGATGAAGAAGAACAGTGGAATTTCATGCTGATCTAAGCTTTTAGTTACGAGAAGAAACTCCAAGTCAAGAACCCATAAGTTACTTCTAGGTCATTATGCTTCTCTGTCGAGCACAATATCGCTCAGGTGAGATAGAAGGAAGGGACCCGCAAGGGCCGATGCCTGCCGGGACTGTGAGACTGTTCGAAAGAGATACAAAGATAAAGGTAGATAAAGGGCGATGAAGGAACATGGATGGGTTTTAGTCAGTAAAAGTCTGACACTCCCTTCCGCTCCACCCAGAGTGGGAGGAGTCATTTGATGATTTCGAAAAAAAAACCCGGTGATCATACGTGCCCGTGGCTTTGATCGCGTGAATTGGCACATTACCGGGATGAAAAGTGTCCTATGTGTTAACCCAAGCTATAAACTGTCTTCGTCCAAATTCCATCCAAATCCATTCTGGAGTTTTTACATGAAAGAGTAACATACATCCATCTACTCGTATATAACTAACCATCATCACAAACGTTCGCATTTATAAATCGTATAGTATGGTAAGATAAAATATAATTAGGCATTTTATACACGACTGCCAAGGATGTGTGTGGTTTTTTTGTCAATAATCAACGGGTTTGCTTTCTGGTTAGGAATATTAATTTTCAAAAAATCCAATCATGCAGTTTTAGTTTTCATCAAAATCGGGCTCGATACTCCTTTGAGTTTTTTTCGCTATTTGTTAACGTTTTGGATTTGGCCATCCAAATTTAACATCCATTTCAAAAACTACCTGTATTTTTTATTTTTTGTATAAATATAAGAACATTGGTGGTCCGGTTTTTAGATATTTTTCATTAAAATTACTTGTTTGTAATTAATCGTTAACTATCAAATTGAGAACATTAAACTCCAAGTACGAGTACAGTAAATTAACCCACAGATTAAATTCCCGTTTCTCAATAATATACATAGAAATTATGAACATATAAAGTTCTGTATTCCCCAGAGTAATGACTTTTGTGTACCTAAACTAATTATAATAAATTGTCTGTAGGTTATAAAACGCTCAGGACCGAACTATTTATTTTAACTTTTAGGTCCTAAATAAATAAATCATTAAACTAGCTTTTTGTTTATTACCATAGTTGTAATGTTTCGCAGTCTATTTGCGACAAAAAGCTAAAATTCTAACTCGGTAACTAAAGTGTGTCAAATAGACTCTGAACAGAGCCGATAGGCACTTGTTCTCCGCCAGTACAATGTTTTGAATGCATTACATTGAGTTTTACCGTAAAACGTGATTTATCAAAAAACAGTCGTTTTCCCAGCAAAAATCTTTGCGTAGAGTAACTTAGTTTGAAGTACATAATGATTGGTTAATGGCTTTATGAAGGGTGTTTACACCATGAATAGGACTGTAAAAAGACTATGTTACCGCTGTATGTATTCATCTTCTTCTTCGTGGTTCCCCCAATGCTGGGAATCACGACTACATGACACGTATCCAAGCCATGAACCTTCCTGCAGTTCCGCTTGTTACTGGCTGCCACCAAAGAGCCTTCTTGATCGCGTCTGACTATTTTGCAACATACTTAGTTCAAGCTACATAGTTACAAGTTGTTAACAGAAGAAGAAAAGTAGAGAAGCAAGTTCTGTATCATCTAGTAACTGTACGCATTTTTTTTTCCCGGGAAACGACTTTTTTATGAAATAAGGACTCCGCCTGCACCTTCATACGCGAAAATTGTGATACCTAGGCTAATTTGCATGATATCAATATGTAGCTTCTGTTACTCGGTAAAAATGTAGCTTTCTAATGGTGATACATATTTTTTTAAATCGGTTGTGTAGTTCGTAACAAACAAAAGATCAAATATTTCTTCTATATAATATTTAGATTAGATGTGCTTCTACGATAAGACTAAAACGTAAACTGTAACGCACTCAAAACATTGCTTTGATGGATGGACTGTACATGCACTATGAAGGTGTTAAAATGGAAAATAACAGTAAAAACTGGATTATAAAAAAAAAACGTGGAAAATTGTTGTAGCTACACTAGTGGTTTCGGTCAACCGTAAGGTTCCCAGTTCAAAAAAAAAATAAATTTCAATGATGGAGAAACCACTTCATGAAGGATCTTTTGCGTTTTCAAATCTCTGATAAAATCGTTTTCCAAAAGCCTTTGAAATTACTACCAAATAAATACACCCAAAAACGTTAAACACAATAAAAACAATCGACCACCGTAAAATATTCACGACAAAAAAAAACGACTGACGCCATTAAATATGCACAACGTAGAACAAAAAAAAAACTAAATTTCCAACTTCCCGCATGGCCACGTATGACAACCTTGTTTTACGCTCTAAAGCCACTCAAACATGTACAAAATGGCTGCCCATTGTACAATATTCAAAACAAAGCATTTTCAATAGTTCCCCGCTTTGTTCGACCACACATTTGGCAAAACATATCTTTCAATCCATTGGTCAGGTTACTTAACTGTGTGATCGGTTCGTTTGATGGATGTTTTAACAGATAAACACGGTTTATTTTAAACTAGCTTCTGCCCGCGACTTCGTTCGCGTGAAGTTTTGATATCGCAACGCATCGCCTGCTCAACGGAAGCTTTTTCCCCGCTTGCAACATTTCTTGTTGCTGTTCCGCTTCTATTAGTCATATCGTGATGTTAAATAGCCTATAGCCTTCCTCGATAAATGGACTATCCAACGCAAAAAGAATTTTTCAATTCGAGCCAGTAGTTCCTGAGATTAGCGCATTCAACCAAACAAAAAAACACTTCTGCTTTATAATATTATAAGTATAGATTAAAGTAGTGCATTTAACGGTTCAATAGAAGTGAACCTGCAATAATCTGACAGAGTCAAAAGGTTGGCTTTATTTAAAACTTAAACCTTTCCCTAGAAATAATTATTTCAGTTCTAAGTCTTTTCACAATTACTTTTAAACGCTGGTTTTAATAATTAAACTTAAACTCTGTTTTATTAACATTTGTAACTAGTTAAGCTCTGATTTTTAACCGACTTCAAAAAGGAGGAGGTTCTCAATTCATCGGAATCTTTTTTAGGGTTCCGTGGCCTATGGTAAAAAACGGAACCCTTATGGATTCGTCATGTCTGTCTGTCTGTCCGTCCGTATGTCACAGCCACTTTTTTCCGAAACTATACTAACTATTCTGTTGAAACTTGGTAAGTAGATGTATTCTGTGAACCGCATTTAAATTTTTACACAAAAATAGAAAGAAAAAAAAAACAATAAATTTTGGGGGATCCCCTTACTTAGAACTGAAACTCATTTTATTTTTTCTTAATGAAAAAAACCCATACGTGTGGGGTATTTATGAATAGGTTTTCAAGCTAAAGTTATTTTTCACTTTTTTAGGGTTCCGTAGCCAAATGGCAAAAAACGGAACCCTTATAGTTTCGCCATGTCTGTCTGTCTGTCTGTCCGCGGATAATCTCAGTGACCGTTAGCACCAGAAAGCTGAAATTTGGTACCAATATGTATATCAATCATGCCGACAAAGTGCAAAAATAAAAATTTAAAAAAACATTTTTATTAGGGTACCTCCCCCAGACGTAAAGTGGGGAGCGATTTTTTTTTTAATTTTGACCCTGACGTGTGATATATTGTTGGATAGGTATTTAAAAATGAATAGGGGTTTTCTAAAATCATTTTTTGATAATATTAATATTTTAGGAAATAATCGCTCCGAAAGTCAAAAACAATGTGTCCCCCCCCCCTCTAACTTTTGAACCATAAGTTTAAAAAATATGAAAAAAATCACAGAAGTAGACCTTTATATGAACTTTCTAGGAAAATTATTTTCAACTTGATGAGTTGAATAGTTTTTGAGTTATATAGCACTTTTTCAAAAAAACGCAAATGATAACTTTGTTTTTCATACAAATACTATGAAAAACAAAGTTATTTTTGCTGACGAAAAATGTTGGTATTTTTAAGGGTCTGGGAAGCTACGGAACCCTACAGTGAGCGTGGCCCGACACGCTCTTGGCCGGTTTTTTTGTGTTTTTGAAGTCGGTTTTTATTTTTTGCAATAAAGTTTTATGAGTTCAAAATCGCAGTGATCTTTAATGACAATAATTATGTTATAACGACTGTGATTTACTAATCGATCGGCGTGTTTTCTGTGCGCTCGTTGATGGAGGCGCAACTGAAAGTTTGCCATCTGAAAAATTATATCTTGCACTTGCACGTTATTACAATTAGTGTTTTTTTTATCTTCACGGAACTTTAAATGCTGCAGTGCAGTCACTGCGCCGTCAGGTTTTTGTATGAGTCGCATCATGATGCTCAACGATGACCGTTTCGCTTTTAAAATTCTCAATACGTCACGCCTTGTAATAATTTTTAGCGAGTCACGAGTTTTGATGCGTTTTGTCTTTGTCAATAATCATTGATTTACAAAAACAAAAAAATCGTGTCAATGCTCTAACAGACGGACTAATTAGATTTGCATTTTTTTATACTGTCGTCGTGCCTATTAAAAAAGGGAACGTATATACACAAAAGTGATTTCACACATTGGTGAAATCGAAGCACCCTTGGATTTCGTCTTGAATAGACAGGCACATAAACACAAAGACAATCCACCCAGCTAATCAATACCTCCATACCATAAAACTAACAATCCTACATAAAAACCTCTTCAAACGGTTATGTCACAAGGAACAATGTCCCATAACTATCCAGGAGTTAACAAGAAACATACATATTTGAAACTATCCGAGTATTCGTGGTACCCTGGTATCTTGGACTAACGCTCTCTACAAGTCCGTTTATTAACTATTCAAAGGCTTTAAATAGAATCGAAAACGTGCCAAGTCGGCTACAACCTTACCATGTCGAGCCATGCGATGTGAGACGTCATATTATATTAATGCTGGCCGTATTCTGAAGACATTGAGGTGTGAATGTAGAATAGAGGGAGATGTGAGATAGTTGCAATCGTTGGCAGGTCGACCGCATCTTGGTAACCATCAGATCAGGTGCTTAGGTCATCAAAGAATAAAAAAAACATTGACTAAGGTTCATGTTCACCAAAAAGATGACGGTCTAATTATCTAAAAACGGCTGTTATGTAAAACACATTTTTGTATGGGAACATGTCACAGTGACTGCTTTTTTTAGGTACCTAATCAGACCGTTATCTCTTCAGTGAACATGGACCTAAGTGTGGTAATTATTGGAGTAGGATGAATGGGTGCATGTACAGTTTTAAAACTTTTTCTCGTTTAATTTTCAAATTTCGAATGTTGTTTAAACTACGATCGTGTCCGTCACCGATGTTCGTTGAAAAATGATAAAGTACTCGTATCATGGATGTTTCGAGAACTCGTTTTGAAACAAATTGGGAAATAATTACCTTGATGCAACTTGAGTTAATTCTGAAGTAAATAAAAATGTGATGAAAATCTCAACAAAAGTGGCCATCTATTACCTATCCTAGAAAACAGCAAAAACTGATGTAAGACACCAAATTATTCCAACAACCTTTCAGTAGAACTTGTCTATCCAAATAACTGGAATCTAATGGAACTACAAACAAACTTAGATACTCGGATACTTCTCAATGATAACTTCGGAATTAAGTTAAAGAGTTTGAGCCTGCTGTATCATATTACTGGAGTCGAGTAATTTGAGTTAATTTGATCTTCTAGGAATGATGTTTCTAGTCTAGTCATCATATATTTATGTTTTTGAAGTAAAGACTGTTTTAGGCGCGATGAGCAATTTATGTGAACAAAATTCATGGAACTCGCGTGACCGTCACCTAACACTTCGTAGCACTCGTAGCCGATATGCGATGGCATGCGCGGGACAAAACCCGTAGCACATATATAAAACATAGTCTTCTATCGGCAATCCCCAAAAACTGCCCCGCATTTTTATACAAGGTATTTTAATCTTTATATCTTGGCTTATAACGTTAAGTTTCTGGTCCTGCGTCTAATCTCTTTCCGGTCGTGTTGGTTTGCCGTCCCATTGGACTAGGAGAGTAAGGGAAGAGAGAGTGTACCTGTCTGAGCGCAAACTTTTGCATGTCAATAACTCCTGACGACTAGTCTTTAGGTACTGAGACTCCAATCATCTGTTTTCGGTCTCGTATTTGACGTTTTTGATAAATTATGTTTTATGTCCATTTACCAGTCGACGACGGCCTCCTGCAACTTTTCCTTATTTTCTGCATCTCCCGTGTCACACAGTGTGCCGTACAGTAGCAGTATAATAATGTACTTAAAATTAATGCTGCCCTGGTACAATTTTTTACAGTCTACAGTTCAATGTTTATGACATTATCATCCTAAACTTTGTCAATGATGAAAGAAACCTACTTCAATCTCTCAAACATTTAAAATCTTCTCTAATAATTCAAGTAATTGTTCACAAATTAATTGTCATTAAGGTTTAATTATAATTGTTTTGCTAAAAGCCTTTCAACACAACATCTTGGTAAACAAGTTTGTCTTGACAACAGATCTTTAATTAGTGTTTCTTTGATTATTATTATTTGTTATCTCGTGAAGGAACGATTACGATTATTCTTAATGTTTTGGTAATATTTTTCGAGAAAAGAGCACATGGAAGAGTTGTCGGCTTTGACCAGCAGTCGACAGTACAGGCTATTCCTAAACTAGTTAAATGATGAATGAGTTTTGACACCGTAAGTGAAGATGGTTCCGAAGACCTAGATGAGACTCCCACTTACCAGGAAAGCATAGCACAAAAGGGAAAAAGCGTTCACTCATCAGTGGGTGGACTAAGGCTGCCCGTGATGATGACAATCAAATGCTGATCCCTGTAGCAATAATTTAAATGTCTTTTGAAGGATACAACTTATATTCAAACTTAGATACCAATAATAAAAGGATGTCGCACCGAAATCACGCAAGGCGTCCAGAATACTGCCCCCACATGTTGCATTATAAAGGTAGTCAAGTTGGTTAGCAATAAATTTTAAAAATGTATGCGGAACATCGCACATCCCGGTATTTTATTACGTTGAACCCAATTCAGCGGATATATGGATAAGATTTTCATCTTAAAGATCTTTCCGTTTAAAGGTCAAATGAAAATACAGGAATGTGGTATCTAAAATAGAAAAGAATTTTGAAGAAAAGTTTAAGCAAAGTACTGCAGTACAATTTTTAAAATAACATTTTGCGGGAAATATAATGCTAAAGCATGGCAAAATGCTGAAGAAAGTATAGAATTGTTATAATGTAAGATAACTAGAGAATTTTTAGGTCATTTCACGCTCAATATCTGGATCGAACATAAACACAAAAAAAAAGCCAAGGACTTGTCAAGCGCGCGTAAACTTTGGTTCCGGCTGTCATTTGTAGATCTTTGACAGTCGTTACAGGTAGTCAGTGGCCCAAAAAGTCTGACAACCAGTCTTACCAAGTGGTATCGTATTAAATTACCCAGTACTAACTGGGTTGTGGAGGTCAGATTGGCAGTCGCTCCATAAAAATACTGATATTCAGCTGCATCCGGTTAGGCTGGAAGCCGACGCCAACATAGTTGGGAAAGGCTAGGCAGATGATCATCAACAAACTCAAACTCAATGCATTTATTCCACTTAGACCGTAACAGGCACTATTGACTGTCAGAAAAACAAATAGAGCGACGCCATAGTCGCAGATAGAAAGCATAACTTGTGTAAGTACCTATAGTTACAGCCAATCACATCTCTCATCTTCAGTAAGGTTGTTTAGACGCATCTATGATTTAAGTTTTAGCAACCGGGAGTCTGATGAAATTTAAATATTGACAATCTGCAATTAGCCGAATTGGTATTGAGTAAATTAATCATGAATGTTGTGTGCCTTTTTAATTTTACAAATTGAAACGTTATTCATTATCTTATTATCCTAATTATGACTATACTCAATCAAAATCAAAGCATTTATTTCAAGTAGGCCAGTTACAGGCACTTTTGAATTGTCGAAACAAAAATGAACATTTAAAGTTGCTACAGTCCCAGTCACAAGACATAAAAACTGTGAAAGTACTGTAGTTGCCCATTCCCTAACGTAGATCTCTATGGAGAAGACCGGGCAAGATACTCCATGGACACTCTTTTAAATCAAAATATCGTTACTAAAGCGGCCATTTTAGACCTCACTGCTAGAAGTCTGAAAGCGTAAGTTTTGAACTAAACGTGTTCATTGCTAATATTTCCACCCATTAAAATACAAGCACTTTACCAAAAATGTCTTCAGAGTAAATAAATAAAGCGCTTAACTTCAAATGCAGAGTAACAAACAATCCTCTTCACTAAATTAATCAAACTAAACAGATATCACATTTCTACCATTTCATGCACTTCCACATTTAACCAAAACGGAATATCAAAGAGGTCCTGACCCTCCTCATTATTAATTTGATTTCGCGTACCTAAGGTATCCGGATTCCGATATTATATTCCGGGAATCTCTAGCTTTGAAGGCTTTAGACGTATCTATAGAAGCTTTGTGCTTTCGGACAACCTTAACAAAAACAACTCTATTGTCATGTAACTGTGTACCTAATTCTATTGTAGATTTAATCCTTATACGCAATTAGTTGAACTGATGTGGGTTAGCGTGTATGATGTAATTAGGGATGTCTACGTCACAATATTTGGTCTTTACAACTTTGAATGTATTGATGAGGTTAAGTTAAGCTTTGCTTGAAACTGGAGTTCGAGACAAAAGGCCAAATGTTTGGCTTGTGGTAACTTTAGCTACAAAACTAGAATGGGCTGAGGTTTGAGATGGCATGTCGATAAATTTCATTTTAGAATAAATGTTGATGTAGCAAACAATTAAGACAAGTGTCCAAATTTTTTTTGAAAAGTATCTAATGGACAAATAAGTTTGTTTTTTGTCATCTACATTATTGAGACCACTTTCCGAACAAACTTATTTAGTCCCAGGATAATAACTATCTGAATAAACTAAACCAACTATCGGATAATAAAAGCTATCTGTAACATATTACTTACTTACTTACAACTGCCTATTTTACCCTCAATCAAAAAAACACCTTGGGGATTGTACATCTACAGTATTTATAGAGGCTTTCAAATCTTGCTCGGGTAGTAGTAATTGTGGTCGATAAATAATCTATTCGACGTCTAAGATCATTATGGCTGTCTGATCATCATTTATTGTAACGCCCACAAGGAAAATCCACCTGATCGTTGATTACTTCACTAATATTATGATTGCTATCTCCCTTGGGCACATTATAGCGTTGACCTCCTCAATGCTTTTGGATGGTTTTTAGGTTGTTATGAGTGCAGGTTATTTTATTTTTTTATTTACAATTTTCCAACGTTTAAAGTTAATTCAAAGTTAAACTGAAATTGTCACTTACGGGATATCTTCCTTGATTATTTATTGTATAATCACGGAAGATATCATGTAAGTGCCAATATAAGTTTAGTTTTAAACCGTGAAAGCCTAAAACAGTGTTAGTTATAGAAGTAATACTGCAAAGTTGCCAGTCATTTTAAACTTTGAAGATATTTTGAATGTTTTTTTTTTAAATTAGACATTGTATGTATCAGGAGAATATAAAAGGATTAGACGTTATTGAGATATACTTTCAATTACGTCCAAAAACAAGCAAGCGACATTCATTAATGCTGTGCTAAATGCATTATTTTAGCATAGTAGAAGAAATTCGATGAATGACAAGTAAAATAAAGAGGCACATAATTAAGAGAGATCCTCTTTTAATTAAAGTTCTCGAAACATCTACTAAATGGCATTAAGGAATTCAAATCCGTGTACCTAAAGACCACAAAACTCAACCATCAAACGCTTACGATACCTTCAAGTTCACTTCACTTCCAACACATGTTAATGATAAATTCAGAACTTAGTAAGTTAACGAGAGCTGGAGTTGCGGTGGTAAGCGCACAGCTATCACGTTGAGCGAGAATTAATTACTCGCAACGTGTTTACATGTTACAGATGAGAAACGAGGAAGCATGTGCGGCTGTCACGCGGTGGAAATGTATGGAGAAGTTGTAGAAAACTGGAAAGTGAAGCCAATAAACAAAATATTTATGGTGTTTTAGAAAGTTTTAGATTTTGTACGAAATATCTGTTGGTGACGTCAACGATTGAGTCATCCTGAAATTACTGTGAATTTCCACGGGTTAAAAAAGATTTTTTAACTTCCGTTTTTCATAAAATTTTAAGAGAAAAATACTAAGATTGTTTTTTTTATGTCATGTCTTCTTTATCCCCGTTTCAAAAGGGAACTGTATGTGTTACGTTTTTTGCACACAATTTTCCTTTGTTTTAATTTCGAGAAAGAGGAGGCTTACCTGTTTTTGTCTTTTACGTATTTAACATACCAGGGCGACATAAGAACCAGCAGACAATGCGACGAGTCCCACTCGTTAAAGTTCTTTGCGCAACCTAAATCCTGTCTGTATATGTGTGTGTGATAGAAAAAAAATACCAAGGGAACATGAAGCGACGTAGTTCTGCGATAAAAAACCGCTCTATTCGGAGTTCTCGACCCGTAAATCGTTGCTAGCGTCCCCTTTTCTTCTAATACGCGGTTGGTTTGCGATTCCGTGTTATTGTACCGTTCAGAATGTTTGTATGAATGGGATAAAAATTGCACAGAGCACAGTTTGTGTAAAAATATATTTTTAGTTACCTGTAAAATGCGGAAGAATGAATGCTGTTTGTGCTCGGAGATGCTGTGGATAAATGTGTTTGCAATTGTTTTGCAATTCCTTCGTTTCTCACGGCAACATTATTTTACTGAGCATAATGTGCTGTTGCATCTCTTATGTACAGTCGTTAATATAATAAGACAACTTGGTCCATTTTACTAAGTATACAGAGTGTAAACAAACTCATCACGAAGCCACCAAGCATTCTGTACATCAAACTAAGTAACTTTATGGATTAATTATTGCTAGGAAACGACTTTTTTTCTGGGGTGAAAAATCATGTTTTGTGGTAGAACTCAATGCAACGCACTCAAAACATTGTGCTGGTGGATGGATGAATAGTACGGAGGTCGTGTCGTGGAGGTGTATAAAGTAAAAATCTTACAATAAAACTTGTATTAAAAAAAAATACAAGAACTTTGACTCCCAATATCTCCGTGACTAGAAGGTCCCCTGGTATGGAGTTAAAAAAAAAGGGTTGCAATGACGAGGAGAACAAGTGCCTTTCAGATTCGTTAAGAGGTTTTTACACCCTTTATATATTTATTTATTAGCAATTAATCGATGTTGATAGTAGCTTTTACAAAATTAAAATGCTTACAATTCATTAAATACATTTATTTATCGCCATTAAGAACGTGACACCCAATGACAATATTATGTTACATATATTTATATAATGCAATATTAAACTAACAAATAAATGTATCACAGAATATTTTGATAGTGTTCAAAATTGACCAATATTTATACAACGTGGACGATCACTAATAAAATGAATATACAGTCACGTGAAAAATAAATTATAATTATATTATATTTTAAATTAATTGGGAGAGTAAATTAAAAGAACACAGCAGTAGCAGTACATAATAACATTTATTTAAAACTAGCAGATAATAAAAAATCTACAAAATTCATTTATAAAAGCTAGTTCTGCAAAATTAAAGTTTAAAATAATTATAAAAGTCAACATATTATAATTAAAGTTTTCTTTGAATTAAAACGAGGAGGGCAACCAACATTTCATTTAATTAAAAACGTACTAATGAGCTAAACATTTATCATTAAGTATGAACACACTAAAAACGTCTCCCAATTAATTAAAACAGATCACAAAAAGAGTCGTCAATAGAATTTCATAGATTTATTAAATTTAGACATTTTTAACTACCTAGCTGTCTTTAATGTTATATACAATTTACACAATAATAACTTTAAATATTTATATTTTGGCACGACGAGTGACAGGAGATATCTTCGCATTAAAATGTTTGATACAGCTGAAAGCATTTCTCTTTTGCATTTCTTGGAGACAATGTAATATCTCAATGTTATTAGCAAAGAAAACTCCGTGAACAAACTTCGAAACTACTACCATTTCGTAGTTCACGTTGTTTTTATAACATCGCGTGTACAACGTTCTGTGAATAAAAGTACGTTTCATGTTTTCGTAGCAAAGGAAAATGAAAATGTATTAATATGGAAAGTCCTGATTAAGTTAATAGCATCAGAAAGGTACTATCGAAGTATTTAAATTATCACTCTGTCGATTTTTTCTATTAACATTGACAGTTCATTTTTTTTTATTCATATCAATCCAAAGGATTTTGAAAGAAAATCATAATCACTATTTATTTAAAATAATCGAAGAAAGAAACAAACGTAACGATTATTGCGGAACTGTAAATTGAAAGGCATGGCCATGCTAAAGACTGCTAATTTGGCTGCTGATCTACTACTTAAATGAAACATCGATTGAAGTTGAAAATAAAATGAATGTTGATCACGTCAGTCTCATATCACAGTCACACACACGAAAGACCGTGAAAAGCGTATCTCGTAGACAATGTGTCGACAATTTGGAGCCCGTCATTTGCTACCATTGTACCCTTACTCTCGTCTCTGTCGCCTTGGTAACGATCGCTCGAACGTGCGAATTCGGATTCAGCAATAGAAATCATGCCTTTATTAGTTACCTACCCTTATTATGTGAGGTCGTATTTTTTTTACTAGAGAATATAAGAGCTACATTGCCTCATGTGGATTGTGAAGTATTGATGAGTTTTTGTGAGTCTGGAAACGCAAGTATTGAGAATATCTTTCTGCGAAAAGGTTTATTGGAAATCTTTTATACTGTTCTGAAAGAGGGGAGTTGCTTAAAGTAAGTTTTTTTGTTCAAAAGTATAATGAGGCAAAGTAACGCGGAGTATTTTTTTTTAGACATTTTCAACGAATTCTATTCTTAAAATAAAATTTACGATTTTCTGAAAATACTGGTGAATGTATTCTTTATATTTTTTATACATTTTAAATGTTCTTCTAATAATCTTCTCAGTGTTTTATAAATGCTTTTTACGACTACTAAAAATGTAGAATTTTATAAACAAGAAGTAAATAAAAATATACTACGAGTATGCGCTCTTGATTTTGCTATACCAGGAGAATAGAACATGAAATGTGGTTCAATGTAACACAATACAGTGTCGACACGCACGCCCGTTCCGCGCCCGTCAGACGTTTTTAAATCAAATTACGTTCGGGATTGTTCGGTTTCATGAATTTTGATGATGTCACTACGATTTTACGCGAAAATCTGCGTTTTTGGAACCGTGCAGTGTAAAATATTAAAATTAGATTGTTTGGGAATAGGATTAGAAACGCTGTTGTTCACCGGATTTTTTGTATTTTCGCACCCGTTTTTTTGTTTAGATTGTATTCGAAATGCTGTGCTGATAGTTTAATTTTTGTTTTTAAGCTATTGATTGCATAGCTTCTATCGCGGGACTGGAGCGTGGAGACCGAATCCAGAAATTCCGTAACGAAAATAACCTAACACCCCATGTCACCCCATGTCAGATAATGACAATGACAAGCTAGTTTTCTTTTTTATACATTGCCGTAACTAGGAGTTGTAGGTTGTATAGGTACATTAATTTGATGTTAGACCTTCTTTGTAACTCTTTGTAAGCATTTTATTCTTCTATGTTCTAGAACCATCAATTATAAAATTCATAATTTCATCGTGATTGGAAGCCAAGACTGAACATTCCAAACGCAGACTGCGTTTGGTCCTCGAGCCGGCAACAAGCGGGAAAATAAAATAGATAAATAATTATAATTGGCTAACTTGATAAAAAATGCTTTGTTAAAAAATGCTATGCAATAGCTTTACCGCGGCAGTCCCCGAGTGCTACACGTCTTTTTTTTAATGGTCCTGTGAGAACATTTCACTGTCCGAAAACAAAGTCATTTAAAAAAACCTCGTCTTTTTTTCTTGCGCATCAAAAGGCTATTCAGCTGTCAAAAACATTTTAAAATACCAAGACTAGAATTTGAGTGATTCACTAATAACAGATACCTAGAATTTGGCACCAAAGTAATATAATACTATATACAATAGAAGAATTTTTAGGAACGTCAGGACATGGGAAAATATAAAAGAGGAAAAATCACAATATTTAGTTATAATCCACAATAAAGTAACTTACTCACTCAAACTGTTATTCTGGTAGACAGGTAGTCATCTGCAGAAAAGAATAAACTGTTGCGCAAATTGTGACGCTGTCATAAGAAATTCCATTGCGTTAAAGTATTCAAAAAATGAAAGGCCCTTTTTGACATTTGTTAACGTAATAGTAATAAAGTTCAATTTCCGATAGCGGTGTCAATTTACTATGGATTTGACGGCTGTCGAAACAGACTACTTAGATTTCCTTGCAGCAATAAAACCAGTACGGACAAATCTCAAACCATCGACGGACACCGTATTCTGACTGACTGGTACTTAAACTAACTTTAGTTTAGTTCGGAGTCCAGAGCTTTGTTCACAATTTGTTCATATCGAAATTACCGAAACTTTACTTGTTGTAGATATAGAATGTGCAGAAATATCACAAGACACAAGTAACGTGTGTAACGACACAATTTGCAGTTTTTTATTTATTTATTTATTAAGTACAAAATGTATGTACATTGCCGCTCCCACCGAGCGGCAGTGTAAATTTTGTTACGTTTTTGCCATTGCAGGCCAGTTTCAGATTTTATATTAATGAAAAATGAGTCGTGCAATTAATACGTATGTAGTTATAGAATTATAATCATTAAAATTATTAATACAACCCTCATTTTACCCCATTCCACCATTATTTTATTAAAAGTCATTCGTGGAGGTTAAATGATATAGAATAATATAATATAGATTCAGTTCTGCTTTGACTACCTATCATCAGGATAATTATTATTGCAAAAACTTCAATCTTGCTCTTAAAAACTAGCACAAGGATTTTATATTTCAAACACAATAAGTAGTCATTCTTATAAAAAATTACGCAACGGCAACAAAAACGTGGAACAATATGAAAATATAAAAAAGTAATAAATTCGTTGCATAAAACAAAACAACGTACAAATAACGTATTTAACATTTTTGTATTCTAACAACAATTTGACAGCGCCGTGTTGACAGTTCAGCAACATGACAGCAGCCGTACAAAAATACAAATAAAGAATATCACACAAAAGATTGCAATAAAAATATTTTCAATAAAATGCAGGCGAATTGACTAAGATGACGTTATATTGCTCAAATACACTATACGCTTAAAAAACTATGACTGTCAAACTAGTCTGAACGTTTATGACAGGGAGCAGTTTAAAATTTTATTTTCTATGTTGGCAACAAAATTTTACATTCAAGCTTTTTTTCCGATGTACATAATATTATAATGTACACAGAAGGTGTACTGAATAGGTACGTCCGTTCACGACCTCAAACGGCTTGGGCCGGTGACATGTGTCAAGCGACTCGCGGTTATGTCACGTATTTCCTTTGTGAAGTATCGTCGTGGCAACACATGGTTTGCTCTGACCATCTTTTTGCCTTTGATTTCTACACAACCGCTGTCGCGAGACGTCTGACACTTAAACATATAGTGCTTTACTTCAGGGACTAATTTTCTGTATATTTAAATTTTCTCATTACTAGTATGTTATGCTCCTTAACAACTACTTGAAGTAATATGGCTTTAAAACTTTTTACTGCAAGTTACAAACTTAACGCTAAAGTTAAACGCAACTTTAATGCTTAACTGTCAACACAGCTTGTCCCTGCCTTAGTCTGTACATTACATTAACTTAATCGTATTCGCATCAGCTCCTTTCCAACATATGTAAATATTACAAATTTTTATTTTTTTTCTCGTGACATAAAACATCGAAATTCAGTGCTTGCTATTTATAGAATAATTGATTTTATAATATAATTTTATTTTACGACATTTTTTTATTACCATTATCACTAGTTACGTAGATGTGTTCTGTCGTTTTTGTTTAAATAACCATTAAGTGTTATAAAAGAAGGTACGTACACTAGAAATTAAAATGAACAGAACGCCCTTCCCTGGTTCCATAACAACATAATTACCTTTCCACATCACTTCCCTATCTACAATTTACTGAGCATTATTTTCACATAAACGCCTATCTAAAACACATCTTCACACGACTCCTTACAGGGAAACAAACAAAAACAAACTTCTAACTCAAATCTCTGCCGTTTACTTCGAAACTTCCATACCGACCCCCATGAAAAGTCATATCACATCAAATATGGATGTGATAAGAGAAAATAGCGCGTTATTGCAAGTAACAGGGAGGCAGACACGGTCAAAGTGCTCTAAAAGCTTATTGGGCCTGACAAAGGATTGAGCCTCGAATTCCCAGTTCCATTGCAAAGGATGTAACTGAATACAGACGCACGGACGGTGCAAACTCACTCAAATATTAACTTTTATTTGCTACGCTATGTTTTACTTGCACATTGGTCCTTCGAGCCTGGTAGTGTTTTTGTATCTGTACCTGGTTGATATTTTATTTGTACTTTCTATTTTAGATGAAACTACAAAAAGAGACCAGTGACCGCTTAAATATTGCAGTTATTTTCACATTTAAATAGACCGGCAATCAAAGATCTACTCATCAATCATACAAAACTGGCATCTATCAAATTTTTTGAAAAATAGTCATCACTCAACCAGGCTATTTGGATGCGTGAGGAATTGATATTGGTACTAATTAGTAATTAAATAATTAACTATTGGTAAATAGCGGTACAGCTTACCGAGAACTCGGTGGAGTGTTCTGTCTTGGCACACTGATTCACAATCCGTGGAAGTGTTTCAAGGCATTAGGACCAATTTTTTACCTCAATTCCATATCACACAATATAGTTTCAGCAATGGCGATTTGGAAATTGTAGCTATGCACAAAATCATCAATGGCGATTTGGAAATTGTAGCTATGCACAAAATCATCAATGGCGATTTGGAAATTGTAGCTATGCACAAAATCATTAAAAACGCATTTTATCACACACACTTTGCAATTTTACACAAACGACAGAATACAGCTAACGTTTTACAATGTTTACACGCTAAAAGACAGACGAGACTCACGTTTGATTGTACACTGTTGTACCAGGATTTCATAAAAATTGAATGGTATACGGAAATAAAAAGATCTATGAATCTTCCTACGATTGTTCGTGTTATGTATTTACGAGGATACGATTGATACACGGAGACTCTTTGATTCTTTCTGCATAGTATGTATGGCACATATATTATGTATTGTTATAAATATTTATAATTCTCGCTTCGACGTCTACTGGGAATGAAAAGGAATAGAGTTTAACGGTAGCTTATTTTCTTGTTGTTCTTTTCACTTTTACCGGTGCTCATAGAGACAGCACGGTTGAAGTTTGTCATTACTACTCAAGTTCCAATTTTCTTGCAATATTTTCCGCAAGTATTTGTAACTACACTAGTCTAACATGGGATACTGTGCTAATTTTATGTGGTTTTAAACTATAACCAATTCTCATTCAGTTCCGCATCTATGGGTTACTGTGATAGTTTTATGTGGTTTTAAACTATAACCAATTCTCATTCAGTTCCGCATCTAATTGCGCTATTTGCATCTCTTGTGAAGGGTACATCGGAAGCTAGTAGAGTGATGATGGAAAACGTTGCAGTTGTGTAAAGTATCTGAGTAGAAAGTTCGAGGCAAAGGCAAAGGTTCTGAAACTGTTAGCCCAAAAGTTGGTTATATTAATGTTTTCCACCAGTTTCTGCTACCCGATTTCACTCATACCTCAACCTGCTGATTTTATTTCTCCTCTCAGATCAAAGTACAAACAAATTGACAAACCCTTGGTTTTTTAATTTTGCTTTTGATTTAGGTACTCTGTAAGAAAGTTACTGACCCGGTTTTAGCTTTTTTACTGCAAAGTTACGAAGCTTCAAAATTCAAAGTAAAGGGCTCATTGGAAAAACTTTCAATAAAGTTAGCTTTGAAATGTTATTGAGAAAATTAAAACCTTATGACTTAAAAGCCGTTTTAGTATCCAGGGATTCCTTTTTCTTCATTTTTAATCTTTTCTTCGTTTTGTCTCAATTCCTGCCCCTAGTGTATACAAGTAACACAACATTGTTGCTATAACATAATTTGGGTTTTTGCAACATGTTTCACACGCAAATTGTTGTAAATATGTGGCCAACAATGTTATGTAACTTGTTTATTTAACACGAAACATGATTTTCAGATTGCTTGTCTCCCCGTGTAAACATTGCCGTGACACAAATTGTTATCTAACTATACTAATCGCTCGATGCTAAGCTGACACCTACAGCATCGGTTAGACTTCACTCAAGGCACTGTATTTAGAAAATATATGTACTGAGATGCATAACGCGAGTATCAGTACTGTTGCATCCAACTTGGTTGAGCTTGAACCTGTGGACAATATGTTCTTGGGTTAGTTCATTTTATTAAATGTAAGGCCTAAGTGATGGCCTTTCTACTTTCATGATTTCCATAGTGGCTTGAAAGACACGACTTCGAACCATTCGAGTGGTTTCTAAGTAAATCTCTGGAAACATAGCTACAACTCGGATGACAGGTAGAAAAGGTTGCAGATCGCTGGCGATGCATATGTGGACGACTGGACGTCACTACAATCTTTTGCTAATACCCTGGTACCTATAAATATTATTGGTCATTTGGTCCAAAATTATTGTAGTATACAGTTCAAAACGTACTCTATGTCAATATTAATACGAAAATAAAAATGCCTAAGAGAATGAGAGAATGCCTATGGCATTAAGTTCACCTCTGTACTTTTGTGCTTAAAGTGTTAAATAAATAACTATTGTCTTCATATTGTCTTCATAATCAGTCCTTTAAGCTCATTTTACTTTAAATACCTTTGGGACAATACAGTAGTGTTTCAGTACTTTACTTTCTTTTATTCCATTCACCTATCATCTAAAAGTAATGTCTGGTCTATCAAGAGATCATACAGGGGCCATAAGCTTGAAAGGTCTAGAGATAGAGAGTCTTTAACCATTAAGCTCTCTAGTCTAATCTTACAAAGTCTACAAAAACATTAAAATCACAAACTACCAACTCTAACATTCCTTCAATCATTGAGCCATGCACGTTCAGGCTATTAACTTTTCTTTGATAACAGGGAAAGTCACTCAACCAATAACATATTTGTTATCGAGTAACGACGAAGTTCTATACGAGAATCATGTGCGACCATGTTAACTCATAATTGATCCTACTCCATTGATCATCCATTTGAGCAAGAAATTGCACATTGCTCAATAAAGCTCTTTGAAATGTGAAATTACAATCCGAATCAAAAATTGGACTATTATCGAGTTCTAAAATGAAGTATTGTGTGGGTATCTTAATTGAATGAATTTTTGGAGTGCGTCTGAAAGGATTGTCCCATTTTTTTGTTTATTGAAAATATTGAAATAAAATGCTTTGAAACTGAAATAAAATTCAATGCTATTATAGTAGGGGAGCCCTAGGAGGGATTTCGGGATTTACAGAAGCGCGACAGACTAATATACGGGGGATACCTTGCACCCTGAAAAGTACCTCCACCAAAATATGAGCCTCATATATAAGGCCGCCCGTGAAGGATAAAGGATCAGATTAGTAAAAAAAAATTGATTATAAGAAATTCTCGAGCGCGTCAGATTAAGGTAGGGTGAGTTAATTACGTGCTAAAAAGTGTATATTCCACTAATCTGACAATTTGAGAGTAACGTAAAGAACGGGGAGGGCAACAAAGTTGTAAAAAAAAAACGTCATCTCGACATTCTCGAGCGTAGCAATTTTTTTTTTACTTTGAAGGAAATAATTTCTCAAGGATTACGAAAAATATATAATCTGACGATTTCCGCAAGCCGAAATAACAAAAATTCGTCGATAAAGTTAAATGCACACAGCTGCGTGATGCCTATATATTTCCCTCTCCGCGTTCCTATTCCTCTCTCACTCTTTCTCTATCTATTACTCTCTCACTCCGTCCCTACTCTGGTTTCTGCCGCCATGATGCCATCACAGCTGATCATAGAGACTCGTTCGTGGCATATTATCAGGGGGGGGGAAACTTGCCTTCACGTACGTCATCAAAAGTTTTGGATGCGCCGTCTATTAGACGATTATCACTATGCCATATAGATGGTTCATTAAACTAGACTGATAAGTCAGTACTAATTCATGAGTTAGAGAAACAAGTCGACGATATGTAGCAACCGCCAACCCAAGTTGACCTTGTAATTGTTGATGGCTTCTTTTTAGGGTTCCGTAGCCAAATGGCAAAAAACGGAACCCTTATAGTTTCGCCATGTCTGTCTGTCTGTCTGTCCGCGGATAATCTCAGTGACCGTTAGCACCAGAAAGCTGAAATTTGGTACCAATATGTATATCAATCATGCCGACAAAGTGCAAAAATAAAAATTTAAAAAAACATTTTTATTAGGGTACCTCCCCCAGACGTAAAGTGGGGAGCGATTTTTTTTTTAATTTTGACCCTGACGTGTGATATATTGTTGGATAGGTATTTAAAAATGAATAGGGGTTTTCTAAAATCATTTTTTGATAATATTAATATTTTAGGAAATAATCGCTCCGAAAGTCAAAAACAATGTGTCCCCCCCCCCTCTAACTTTTGAACCATAAGTTTAAAAAATATGAAAAAAATCACAGAAGTAGACCTTTATATGAACTTTCTAGGAAAATTATTTTCAACTTGATGAGTTGAATAGTTTTTGAGTTATATAGCACTTTTTCAAAAAAACGCAAATGATAACTTTGTTTTTCATACAAATACTATGAAAAACAAAGTTATTTTTGCTGACGAAAAATGTTGGTATTTTTAATGGTCTGGGAAGCTACGGAACCCTACAGTGAGCGTGGCCCGACACGCTCTTGGCCGGTTTTTTAAATATTTTTAAAGAAATGCCCCGTAGTTTTGGAGGCGTGTCAAAGAAGATATTACAATGCCTTGTCAATAACGCTGCAAGTAAAGTTGACATTGTATTCGATCGCTACTTCACATCCTCTATCAAAGACTATGAGCATTCTCTTCGAGGTAGTGTAGACGACCTCAACAAACAAGAACAGCAGATTTTGCGAAAGACTTGACAAATATAAAGTTTAAGGAAGCTATTGTCAAGTTTTTGATCGATCATTGGGCTGATCAGGAGATGGCAACGATTATCGGTAGTAAGATAAATTACATAATACATGCTTTGTGTTATGAATATTCTGTTACTGATAATAAAGTAACACGCATCATTAATAATGAGTTGCCAACAAAATGAAGATATTTCTATCAGAACTTCTGATACTGATATAGTGGTCATCATGTTAGCAAATATGGAACACCTGCAAGCAAGAGTAGAAGTTTGGATGGATATTGGAGTTGCCAATGCACGCCGATACATCGACGTATCCGCTCTGTACAAAAAATTAGGCCTAAAAATTTCGAAAGCGCAAATTTCGAAATTTCAACCCAGCATTGTACCGACGAGAAAAAAGAAACCTTTGCAATAACTAATGAATTCAGAACATTTTCCAAGAAGCATTTCTGGACTTGGGAACAAAGGAGCATAATGTGCAGGATTCTTTTAACAAAAAATTTAGACGATGTCACAAGGTAAAAGACAAATCACAACCCTTCTCCTTGAGTGTCCGGAATTACGATGCGTGCAACTTACCACCCTGTGAATAGGAGTTACTCCAGCAAGTGTTACGCACAAGATTCATTGCATGCTTGTGGAGAAAATTAACTTTTTTTGAGCATTTTATTTAATTTTTTTTTTATATAAATGCAAGAATTCTACTTAAAAAACATACACTTATCTATTTGCATGCTATTTCCTGAGCTTTTCAATTAATTAAGTTCAATAATTTAAAAAAGAAAAAAAAATGTCGTATTAGGCGAATCCCTCTAGATAATCGTCAGATTATGAGACAGCACATTTAGAACATAAAGATGAAGCATATATATCCTAAACCGACGCGCTTGAGTATTTCAAAATGGCGATTTTTGTTTTGCACATTATAATAATGGCCGCGAGTTTGTGTCACATCGAAATCGTCAGATTATTGAATGAGAGCTTTTTTTTGGTGCACTTAACACTCTCCTTTAGAAAATCTGACGCGCTCGATTATTTTTTTTTTCTTTTCATTTTCAACCTTGCGTACAACCACCCGAATCGTGTAAACGATCAGATTAACATACATAACATTTTTAAAAGTACGTAGGGTGTTGATGCTATCAATATCTGACGCGCTCGAGTATGTCAATGCAATAGTATTTTTTACACATTTTAAAATCTATAGCCGCTTCCCCCACTGATGAATACCTTATATTATATAACATTTTTTTCTTCTTTTATCTAAGCTTTGCAACCCAATAGGTCTCTATGACGCTCGAGTAAATCCCCATTTAGCATCGTGGGCTCCCCTACCACCACGATAGTAAGGTTATATACCTACGTAGTTAAGTAACATCTCGCTTAGTGCTTTGTCAATATCAACTCCAAATTAAACTGTATGTACAAATGTATAGGATAAATAGACAAACTTCGTCAGCTTCAAGTATCTCGCGAGTTCCCGAATAGTTAGAAACCTTCGCCGAACTTCAGCAGACTCGAAAACTTATCGCTATCCGAGACCCTTTGCAAAATTAGACAAATAACCCTTACGAGAATTAAGCGGTTTTCTCGGAATCGTGCGACGGAATGCAAGTCATCTCCGCCATGTCTTAATTACGTCTACCAAAGTACCAGGGTAGCATAGTATGTTAATTAGTCGCTTGACGGAAACTAGTTGTCGTAGATTTGCGGTAACTTGTTAGCTTACATGTGGTGCAAGGTAACGCAAGTAACTCCTGTCTCATTTCAGAAAATAAATGGAACACCGAGAAAGAAATTAAACACAAGAACTTTGACTCTAACCAAGGTATTTTAACAGGAAATCATAACCCACCTGCAGCCGTAAACATTGACAAATGCGGCGACCTTGCAACTACCAGGGTCGCATTCGTAGCCCTCATGTACGGGGGCCAGGTGGGCTGCGTAGCCTCGCAGCGTAAGGCCATGAAGCCTTTGGACGTGGCCACTCGCAGCCGCAGGGCTCTCCAACTCGACCTGAGGCCGAAGTCATTGGCGGAGGAAACTTGTGTGTTGTTTAACAGGCCGTGCTCTGTCTGTTGACAATTAAAAAGAAAACTATGAAATATTTACAGTTACTGGATACTGGAACTTTAAAACTGTGTTACGATTTTGACATACTCCTCTTGTCTTGTCCACGTTTATACAACTTGTCATAAAAATATGCAGGTTGCTATTATTAAAATACTGCTTTTTTTAAGGACATCAGAAATGGGGACAGTGAATAGAACAGCTCCTCTCGGTGTTTCCACTGTCAATAAAAAATGTTTCAATTTAGCCTATCATCATTATTCCACCAAAACACATCCACTGCTGGGCATACGCTTAGCCCAAGCATCGCCGTAACAGCTGGTCTTGTGCCTTCAAATTCAGCTGTTGAACGCAACCTTCACCGGAATTTTGCCCACTTTAAGGGCAATATTACCATTCTGTTCAATGTTTGAACCTGCGGGCCTGAAATGGCCGCTTTAGAAGAATCATAATTTGAATCATCTTAAAAAATTTAAATTGGTAAAATGGACCTTATTTTCATAAACATTAAGTCCATTTTAAGAATTTTAAATTTTAACGTGATTCAAATTATGATTCTGCTAAAGTGGCCTTTTTAGACCCCCTGTTTCGTTTTTAATTCATTTTGTGCCGTACATCATCATCAGCTTCCAACAGTCGACTGCTGGACATGAGCCTCTTCAATCCCACGCCACTTATTCTCGACAGTCTGTGCTGTACTTTATGTTATACTAAACTTTATATTACAATGAAAAAATATTGACTAACCCTATCAGGTCGTCCGTCGATGTACCACACGATGTTGGCGGGTGGCATCGCTGGTTGGGTGGTGCAGTTAAGTAGCACGTCTTCACCTAGCTGCACCGTACCAGGCACACCCATTATCACTGGGTCTTCTTTTAACGTCACTGCGGAAGAAAAAACTACGTTACTTTATGAATATTATGAGTAAAATAAATTTAGACATTAATAGGTCTTGAGTTTGAAACCAAGACACGCACCTCTGATCGTATATTTGCTTCAGTCAAGGAAAACATCGTGCCTGAGAGATATATCTCGACGGCATGTAAAGCTCACTCAGGGGCCCATGGGCGGCATTAAAACATTGATACAGGTTAGACACTAACATACGATAAAAAAAAAACAAAGAAAGAGTGAAAAAAAATGATTAATCCATCTCTTCAAACAGTCATCGATCGATCTTCAATTTTCTTTGTAGTTGTTTCTTTAATGTGCCTTGGATTCATGCTGCACTCAAAATGGTAAAGGAAAACATCGTGATAGCATTATGAGTTGATTATGCGATCAGTTGTACAACATTTTCAAACCAGCATGTTTTTGAGTCACAAAGAATATATTGTGAGAGGAATTATATGAAGGAAAAGAAAAGAATGATAGCGTGTTGGGCCGACCCCAAGTAACACGGGACAAAAGTATATATGTGTCGGGACATAATGCTGATAACATTGTATGTATTGGGTGTATGTAAGTGTGAAATGCCAACATGAAATGTTCAAAACAGTGAAGCATGAGTAGGTTTAAAAAATGATGAGCCAATTCCCGTAATTAGAGACGTTAATTTAGGGGCAATCTTGTCTCAGCGATAATCTATGTGAAAATGACCGTAAAAGGAAGTATTTTTGACATAATATTATGATAGAATGTTTTAAAATAGGGGGATTTTTTCTCTGATCATTTACAACTAGGTAGCAGAGGAAATAAAACACTTCTGAAAATTACTTTCTTAGAAAGTGTCAATTAGGCAGAAAAGTTAATTAATATTCTGACTTTTAATATTCTGAGTAAGTTATTAAAAGTTCATTAATTTTTAATACAAAGTTAAAAATTCTTGGGAAGTCTCATTTTACACAGTATTTTCGCTAGCCTTATCCCACCGATCAGATGAGACATAAGTGATACGAAATTTATCAATGCAGTACAGTCCTTTCACAGATGATATTTTGCCTCAGATTTGTCATCGATCAAAGTGATTTTTAATCTTACCCCAACAAGGTTACTTTTGGGATGTTACTGTAAAACATAAAACTTTACGAAGAAGTTTACGGGATGAAGATTGCATTGGCTTTCATTCCTGGAAAAGTTCTGTTCCCGAGACTGACCAGGAGATCATAACCGCGTGCTAGTATTATTTAAAAAGAAACTTACCAGCCACTGTTAAATTCTTGGTCTGCTTGACAACAGCAAACCTGGGTCCTTCGGTGGAGACCTCACAAGTGAAAGAGAGCTTAGTGTTATAGTTCCTTGGTAGAACTACACTGATGGCACAGCTGTTCAAGTTGCAGGTGCCTTTGGACACGCCTCCCGCTGTGGAGTTGAAGGTCCTCGTGGGGGGCTGGAAAAGAAGGATTATTTTAGGCATAGGTAAAACAACCCTATTCTCAAGAAATACGGTATACAATGTATGCCCCGAGGAGGTAGATGTGGAGTTGTGCAACTGATACATTCCTAATGACATCAAAAAGAAAACCCAGGCTAAAACAGGACCTAAAATCAAACCCGAATAAAAAATACCTAAAACACAATCATTGTTTTTACAGACCTGCAAAAAAACAAACACTCTGAACTGTTGGTTGTTCATATTGCATTCATTGATTTTATTTCTGAACCACAACAAGCCGTTTTCGCTCTAATCCAGCTCCGCAAATAAAATTTTAAAAAAACTATTTTAATAACGCTTCATACAGAAAATATACACAAACGTTGTGTTACACACTTATTTTAGATACTAGGGTACAATAACCGAAGAGATTAAGTTACAATACTCGCGGTGCAAAAGTTTGCTGCATTCGCTGCATTTTTGGCCAAAAACCGAAAATGACATTCATTTCATCATCAACATTCTATTGCCCTTAACCCAATTCATTTAGGGTCGGCGCAGCATGTCTTCTTTTATACTTCGTTACTTTTCGTCATCTCATCAGACACTTCTTTTCTTGCCATATCATTCTTAACACAGTCCATTCATACTCCAAACTTTTCTCACGACATTCTCCTCATTCCTCCGCATCACATACCCATATCACGACAACCGAATACCATACAACTTTTCAGTCACCGGCGCAACTTTCAGACCTCTTCTAAACAAATTTTTTACTTTATTCATTTGCGTAACACCATACATCCCCCTTAGCATTGTCATATCCGCGCCTTTCATTCATCCCTTTTGTGGCCCAATATTCTGATCCATACAAGATAGCAAGTCTACCATTGTTTTATAAATCTTCCCCTTAATTTTAAGGGGAATGGAGGAGTCGCAGATTGTTCCCGTAACCAGCCGCCATTAAAAAATCATTCTAAACGCATTCCAAGCGACATTCATTTACTGATCAAAGACAATAACACCATCATTCATAATCATAACCCGACTTAACCCGCGTCTCACTCACCAGTTGTCCGGGCGTGAACCTAAAGATCTCGTTGCTGCCCCGGTACCACTTCACGGAGTGCAGCGCCGGATCGCCCTGGTCATTCATGTAGTGGCAGACCAGGTTTGCCTCCTGATGAGGGTCACCGTAGCGAGGCACCTCCAGGAATGTGATGTTGTGTGCTGTGGCTATAACTGGGACAAAAGAAAAGAAAAGGTTAATACTTAAGACTAGGTTTTAAAATTTGAACAAGCTAAAGTTATTACTTATGCAACTATTTTTCGCAATAAATAAAAGTATGAACGATTTAAGAACCGTCAAAGAAAGCGATGCTAAGAATTCTAACTTTTGACAGTTTTAACTTCAGGCAATAGGTTGAGGGGGGGGGGGGGGGGGGGCACTGGAATAAATGTTTACACTTTGAAGTTTAATATTTCGTCAATGGAGCATTAAATCGAAAAATATTTTTAGCAACTCCTAAGTCCTAGTACCCCACGATGAGATAGACGAAGAAAAAACAATTCATCCCCACTTCACATGTAGGGGAGCTACGCTAAAATAAAATATTTTTTTAAATGTTATTCTACCATTTTATCGGCGTAATTGATATACACACCTCAACGAAATTACAGCTTTCTAGTACTAACATTCTCTGAGCAAATCTCGGACAGACAAGACGGAGTTGACGAAATCTAAAAGGGTTCCTTTTCAGGACTACGGAAACATAAAAACGTATCATAAAGTAATTACTTTTACGCATGTAATCATTTTGACTTATCTATGATTACAAGTTTTATTTCTAGAGTTGAGGGTGTGTAACACTCAACCCAGCAACTGGATAATACGATAATCCTTTGTAAGATTGGTTATCAGATATTCGGGTTTCTAACCTGCCTGTTACGATGGTCACCCCCCACCCATCCACGGACAAACCTTGGCAAGCATTCCTTTACTTTGAATGAACCCGATTATTATTAAACTACGAGCTCCATCTGTACTCATACCGCAAAAGCCGTTCTGACTTATTAATCCTATCAACCTCAGACAAACGATATTATTACGAAAAGATTATAACCACTGATTCACTAACTACCAGAGCTCAACTTGCAAGTTAATCTTCATTCAATATATGCTACCCTGATAATTTCTAAAAGCTAGTCTAGATGTTTGTGTATCTAAACTAGATTATACATTGTCAACACGAAACGACTAAGGTCCATGTTCACCAAGAAGATGACAGACTGATTATCTAAAACAGCTGTTTAAAACGCATTTTTGTATGGGAACATGTCACAGTGACAGCTGTTTTTAGAAAATCAGACGGTTATCTTTTCGGTGAACATGGACCTTAGTAAACTAACATAGGACAATTTATTTGGATGGCTAGGCTAATGTTTATTCTAGGTATTTGTGTAAGGTAAGACAGTGAGTCTTCAGTTTTAAAGGTCACAGGCACAGCTGTTGGGTCGCAGACTAAATGAAAAATCTATCTTACTATCTTTACCAAAGAAAACAGACAGTTGTGTTTTTTATTTACATTATTTTATTTTCCCTAGGCCTTTTCTGAGGCCTTTTATAAAACTTTTCGTAAGTAAGTACGCTGAAAGAATTACGTTTCCATTTTTCTTGACGACTACTACTTGTGTCAAATACAACCGTTTGCTTCCTGAATATAGTAACTCTTTTTCCATTTATAAACGGACACCAATACTTCAAGAGCCAAAGAAACAACGCGCCCTTTATTTACCATGAGTTGCTAGTATGCTGAACTAACTTTAACAGGAGTCATATCTTTTTACGATCTATTTGCTCCAAAGAAAATTACTGGTAGATACGAGTACACAACAAGCAAAACCATTAAGCAGATTTTGCAATACCGATAACATTGTGCAATACACAACTTTGCACGAACTTCGTGCAGTTTTTGTTGAGCTTGGACGCTGATTAAGAAGTTTCAAACTAATTTTGCACAATGTGCAAAATGTAACAGATTTTAGTTAGTATCTGTTTGTGTTTTGTATTGGTGTATTGCAAAACAATTTAGAACTTTCTGTAGGTATTGTATTATTAGAGCTTCACCTTCTGTTCAATAGTTTAATAGGTCACGTCACTCGAAATCTGGAAAAGTTATTTTCGATTAAAAACTGGCAGCAAATTATTTTTAAATGTGTAAAAAGCAACTACTTTGAGCAACCGAATCAGCCAAGCAATTAATTAGTCTGCTCATTTCACCGCAAAAGTAAAACAATATAATACCGCCAAGAGTGGTTTTGTAAAACCCGCAAAACAAAACACATTTGATGTACCAGGCGTGCATAAATGAATAAGTACCTAGTCACAAATTCAGCACCTATACATGTTAATCCCCATTCAGCACAATCGCGATCATATCGCACATGATGTAGCAACTATCGCTAAGCCTGTACTTAGCAGATTGCTAGCTCAACGCTGAATGCGCTAGATTGTAGAATTAGCATAATACCCCAAATTTTGCTGTAGTATGCGATAGCTGGCTAATTAGAGCCGTGCAGCGAATAGGAAACCGATTTAATGGCTTAGTTCCGATGTTCTGTTAAGAATTTGAATCAATTATATGCCCCATTATGTGCGCGAATGTTGTTTGGCAAGCTGACTGAATTGAAACTAGCTTCTGGCATCTGTGATTGGGCGACAGTACATTTTAAGGACATTTTAATGCTTACAGTTTTTGGATATTTCACACCTCCTACTCACTCATGTACTCCTAATTGTGGTAAGTTTATGTGATCATCTACCTAACCCTTTCCCCGATTACGTTGGGGTCGGCTTCCAGTCTAACCGAATGCAGCAGAATACCAGTATTTTACATGGAGCGACTGCCTAACTAACCTCCACCACTGGGTAAAACGCTATGGTACCTAAGGTACTTTCAGGCCACTGACTACCTGTAACGACTGTCAAAGATACATTACAGCTGGGACCAACGGTTTAACATGATTTCTCAGGCATTGAGCAAACTCGGTATGTAATTATGGTCACCCATCCACGAACCAACCTCAGCAAGCACTGCTTAACCTTGAAGATCGATACAAGCGATTGTTATTATTTAGCCATGAGTTCTTAGAAGTACTAAAGAAATATCACATATCAAAATATCTTGAAACTATTTCCCTTAGGTTAGGTATATAACCGCAAATTGAAAATAAACAACTGAATTGATTTCATAAGTCTTGGCATTTGAATCGCAGAGCCACGGATAATAATAGCATTTAATATATCGAGGCAAAATCGTGTAATTATTTAGTATCGTTATTAATCTCAGACGGATTGATATCTCTGATCTAATAATAACAAGGATCTATGACTGGAGTAATAAGACATTAATACCAATTCCGATAGAAATACATAGTAGAAATAGAATTTACGGCACGTTTGGCACAGTGGCTGAGCGGTTGGCAGTAGTGTTGCGGGTTCGTTTCAACACGGAACAAACATATATTTTTTTTTTCTCTCTGTTTACTTTTTAGGGTTCCGTAGCCAAATGGCCGTAGCAAAAACGGAACCCTTATAGATACGTCATTTCTGTCTGTCTGTCTGTCTGTCCGTCCGTATGTCACAGCCACTTTTTTCGGAAACTATAAGAACTATGCTGTTTAAACTTGGTAAGTAGATGTATTCTGTGAACTGCATTAAGATTTTTACAGAAAAATAGAAAAAAAAAACAATAAATTTAGGGGGTGCCCCCATACATAGAACTGAAACTCTTTTTTTTTTCATCAAACCCATACGTATGGGGTATCTATGGATAGGTCTTCAAAAATGATATTGAGGTTTCTAATATATTTTTTTTCTAAACTGAATAGTTTGCGCGAGAGACACTTCCAAAGTGGAAAAATGTGTGCCCCCCCCCCTGTAACTTCTAAAATAAGAGAATGATAAAACTAAAAAAAATATAATTATGATGTACACTACCATGTAAACTACCACCGAAAATTGGTTTGAACGAGATCTAGTAAGTAGTTTTTTTTAATACGTCATAAATCGTAAACCGCAATTTACCTTTCATTTACAACGAACTGCAAGAACTTTTATACTATGTTACTTGCTGTTACGGAACCCTTCATGGGCGAGTCCGACTCGCACTTGGCCGCTTTTTTTTTAACACGTCTTGAATCGTAAACCGCAATTTACACAATTTTGATACCATTCATGGGCGAGACCGACTCGCACTTGGCCGCTTTTTATTAGTTATAATTACAATTTAACCATTTTATTTTTCCTGGCACGCTAATAAATACTTTTTCATTCTTTCTTTACTTGTAAGGCCGGTTGTGTTGACTGTTTGTGTTTTTGTTACTTTAAATGTTTTTGAATATAACAGTGTTTTTTTTTCAGTATCAAGGGGTTCGATTCCTGGCTTGGAATATCGATTTTTCAAAAATCGAATGATGCAGTTTTTCATCAAAATCGGGCTCGAAACTGCTTTCAGTATTTTTCGCTACTGCTCATAGTTTCATATTCGGCTAGACAACGAGTAAAGTTAAATGCGCAAAACCTCAGACACCCCAAATGATTTTTAATTCCATTGACTCAATTCTGGGAGAAAAAAAAAACCTTTAAATAAATTTACAGGTTTTATGTACTGTTTTACTTTTACTGGCAAGAACTATGACTCTCCCGCATATGAGAATATTTGAATTGGACGATAACCATTTATGATTGTTTGTTTACCTATTTTAGCGGGTTTGCGCACGTGATGGCTTGACCTATTAATAAATTGACAGGGAATTTCTTTATTGAAGATTTTTTGAAAAATGTGACCTATGTGTTCAATTGATTCTGTTCGTGATTCTGATCAAGCTATTTTAAGGTTTTGTGCATTTATTTGGCCCACTTAAATAATCCTTCTTGTATAGGTAATCTTAAAAGTGATAAACAATTTCATTACGTTATTTAGATCTGAATTAATAAACTGACACGGTTTTATTAATCAAAAAATCAAATACAAATATTATACATCAGCCCCTGAACTTCTGACAGAGATAATTATATTCTATTCTAAAAAGTGTTACCGCTTAATAATAGATGTACCTACATAAGTAACTAATTTTTACTCTTCCTATTCCGTGTAAAGCCGAAAATAATAGGAGCCAAACTAAAATGTAGCTCTAGCTTGGTGGCATGAATAACCAGCCAACCAGTCAACTCCCAATCATTTATTTCGTTTCGTCAAACTGGTTTTCAAAACTTTTAACCAACCAGTACCAACGAAAAACACCAAAAAAAGCATAAAATACGAACTACATCAACAAAATCCCTTTTACGCGACAACAAAATCCGTTCGTCAGTTTTATTTTTCGTTTTCTGTTTTAGTTAAATTTTACAGTAAATATTTTTATGCAATGCAACCTGAAATGAAAAAATAACATAGGCTGTTGGTTTATATTAGTTTTTAATTTGGAAAATATTTAAACAGGCGATGGTATTGGTCCAATAAAAGTAGTGATACCCATTTATTAAATCGTATCATATCCTACAAAATTCACGGTCAATTTCAGGTCGTACTGGATCCAAAAGCCGATAAACCAAACTCGATCATCGAACTGCAAACGATTGGGACAATTTTTTTTTTTAAATATATTTTAAGTAGGTACTTAATAATAATACAAATTTAAGTTTTCGTGATTTATATATATTTATTTGAATAAAAGGAACGGTAATATGTCACCCAGACCCGACACGAATGAGGTATATCTCAGTTTTTTTTGTTATTTTAAATAAAGCATTTTTTTTCTATTCGAAATCAAACATTAAGGCAAGAGGTGACTTATGTTTTTGTTCAGGAGACTTAGAAAAAACATCGTTATTGTATGTAACTCACGATACAAAAATTATGGACTAATCCAGGTGACCTGGTGATGGAGGTGGTGTTACGAACCGAACTTATTGGCATCACCTTTTCGGAACTTTTAATTGTTTTCTAAATCCAAATATGACTGTGACAGTAAGCTAGACTGGTGACTTTTGGTTTGCTCGCTTGTATGTATGTTTGTAAAATAAACTGTGGTTACCTATACCAGCGCGTTTTAGTCATAGTAGCTACGATCAGTAACATTTTGGTCCTTCTCCCACGTGAAAAGGAGCCATGGTTTATAATACCCGATCTAAACATCAAAATAGTGAACCACCACAAGGAGCTTCAAACGGAGTCGCCGGCCCAAGCGGAAATGACAATGGATGCACAGCCCACCCGTCGGAGGCCCACCAAGCGCCGCCCGTCAATATTAACAGCAGCGCACCCTCGACAGCTGATGAACCCAACTCAAAGTCTGTATACTTTCCTCACCTATTAAAGGCCCATCAAGCACCGCATGTCCATGACGACAGCAGTGTGCCCTCAGGTAGTCGTGACTCCCCTCCACAACAAATACACAACACACCTAAGTCGGTCACCACAAGATCGCTAGGGTCTACACGATCCTCGAGTACTATAAAAGCAAAAAAACTCGCCGCTGAAGCACTACATGCACGTCAGCTCTGTGACATCACAGCCCGACAAACTGAACTCGAACGCAAAGCGGCTGACCTACACCTTCAGGCCGAACTGGCCGCTATCGAAGTAGAAAGCGTAAGAGGCAGTTTAAGAGGCAGCGATCATAGCAGCGATCGCGCTAGTGCGCAAGCAGACAACATCAATCGCTGGCTTAACGATGTACAACCAAACATCATCCCAGGAGGTAAAATACCTCCCGCTGCAACAGCACACACAACCATATTTAACGAAAATGCTCAATATTCCTTCTGGTTCAGGCCCAGGTCGTAATGTACACTCTGCAATATTGAATGCTACATACCGTCAGACCTACGCACCTAACCAAAATCCAACTAACATTAATAATAATTTCCAGCCACCCGATGGAGCTGCCGTCAGCTGCGGACATAACGATCGTATCTGCATTTTTGATTCACTAACTAATAGACTCAAGAAGTCGGACATCAAACTGCCAGTATGTGACGGAAAATCTGCCACGGACTGGCTTGGTTTCAAACGTATTTTTATTGATACACAGGCATCATTTACTGTAGTTGAAAACTTAGCTCGCATCAGTTCATCGTTACGTGGCGCCGCTCGTGAAGCCGTTTATATTCTACTTGTATCAGCGAACGACCCTATGGAGGTCATTGACGCCCTCGAGATGCGTTTTGGTCGTCCCGAAAAAATTGTGATGCAGGAAATCAACGCTGTGCGCGCTTTACCTAAAGTTGGCGCAGAAGGTAAAGATTTTGTTAATTTTACGTGCCGGGTCAAAAACTGCATTGGCACAATAAAACTATTGGATCAGTTTGACTATCTGCATTCTCCCGAAATTTTTAATTCTTTAATGACCAAACTATCCCCAATCATTCGCGCAAAGTGGTATGAGTTTGCGGCTAGTCATACTGGCAAACGCATCAGCAAGTTGGAGATGCTTTCTGACTTCCTATCTCGTGAGTGTGAACTGCATACAAAGTATGGAATTCAAGATTTCTACTCTTCGACGGCTTCTGTTCAATTACCTATCGAGAGGGGCACGCATTCAGATCAAGGCCTACCCGACGAAAAACCTTCCAATTCCTTTGTAAATAAAAATGGAAATAAATGTATTTTTTGTTCGAAATTACATAATGTCAACAAATGTGACAAATTTTTGGCATTGTCAGTGAATGACAGATGGCAATTTATAAAAAAGAATAAAGTGTGTCATAGATGTTTGGAAAATAGGTCGCATAGGTTTAACCTTTGTAAAGTAAAATCTCCGTGCAGCGTTGGGGGCTGTACCTACAAACATCATAGCCTATTACATAACTTAGATAATGATCAGAACGTGCTAGCTCACGCCGATCTAGAGGACACCTCGGAGTCTGAACTTGAGACAGCGCCGAAGCCATCTACTGATGTCGAAGAGGAGAAATCTGAACCAGACAGCAGTGATGTCGAAGTATCGGCTCATGTTACGGCTATTCGCCCTTCGTCGAGCGTAAGTAGATCTAAATCTCGGCCACTTCTTAAAGTTGTCGCAGTTCAAGTAACTGGTCCCCGGGGGACTGTGGAGACTCACGCACTTTTAGATGATGGCTGTACAACTACTTTCATAGACTCCGATATTGCAAAGCATGTAGGTATCGAAGGTCCGAGTAAACGAGTACGAATAGATTGTGTAGGAGGCTTGTCACGTGATTGCGATATTCAGTACGTTGATTTTATAATTAAAGGGCGTAACTGTACCGACTCCTACCAAATACATAATGCTCGCTCGGTCAAAAATTTAGGTATAAATTATAGAGCTTCTGTAAATAGGGAAGATATTTGTAAATATTCGTACTTATCTGATTTAGGAGATATTTTATGCTGTGAAGAAGTACAGCCTATGTTAATCATTGGTGTAGATAATTGGAAGTTAACCGTGGCGGATACTATTCGTTCAGGCAAGGATAACCAACCAGTTGCAATCCACACTGCTCTTGGTTGGGTTTTATATGGCTTCGTGTCAAGTAGAACATCCAAAGTTGACTTTCTTCACCATACCAACATATCCGAAACGTCAGACAATAATTTTTCTATTGAAACCGCAATCAAAGACTACTACAAATTAGACTCTATTGGCATAATAAAAAGAGACCACCGTGGCAATTCCAATAAACACGCATTGAAAACTCTCCACGAGACTGTACATAGACTATCCGATGGTCACTTTGAAGCCGGTCTCCTCTGGCGACCCGATATTAAGGATGTACCGAACAATTTTAAATTAGCGCTTTCTAGATTTTTATCTCTCGAAAAGAAAATGCAGTCAGATGTGCAATATGCCAACATGTATCGAGATAACATTAAAGCAATGTTAGATAAGAAATACGCTGAAGAGTGCACGGCCCCCCCAATTGGTATCACTTGGTATCTCCCACATTTTGGCGTTACTCATGCCCATAAACCTGGTAAGTTGAGAGTCGTACACGACGCAGCCGCGAAGTTTAAAGGAATCAGTCTTAATTCTCTCCTTTTGCCAGGTCCTGACTTATTACAGCCATTACTTGCAATCTTGATGAGGTTTAGGGAAAACGCTATAGCACTCACGGCGGACATACGCGAAATGTTCCCACAGGTTCGAATTCGTTCATCAGATCGCGATGCGCAGCGCTTTTTGTGGCGCGATGACCCAGCACACAAATTAAAGCTGTATCGTATGTCATCAATGATGTTTGGCACGTGCTCGAGCCCGTGTACCGCCCTATATGTAAAGAACCTTAATGCGAAGGAATACAAACTTGAGTACCCTGGTGCTGCGCATGCAACCATACACGATGTGTACATGGATGACTATATTGGCTCACTACAGAGTGTAGACCAAGCTGCGCTTCTGGCCCGTGACATTGTACATCTCAATCGTCGGGCGGGTTTTGAGATGCGCGACTGGGTCTCGAACGACCTAAAAGCTCTTTCTTTATTAGAACCTGAATCGATATCTCAGAAATTTAACGATGTAATGCTAGGTAACGATAACAACGTTTCTAGGGTGCTCGGTCTGAACTGGCAACCTAGGAACGACGTCATAGGTTTCAGTCTCAACTTGGATTCTAAATCGCCAGCTAGGCTAACTAAACGTGACGCGTTGTCACACCTAATGCAAATTTATGATCCTTTGGGTATTCTAGGCCCACTTGTTTCTAGAGGACGCGTCATGTTTCAGTCAATTTGGCGAAAAGGTTTATCTTGGGACGATGAACTCGATCAAGGAGACCAAAAGCTTTGGTTTGAATGGCTCCGAGATGTAAAACTTGCTTCTCAGTTGCATCTGCCGCGATATTATGGATTTAGATCATCTAATATCATTTACCGCGAACTACATCTGTTTTGCGATGCCAGTGAGGTGGCTTACGCTGCAGTGGCGTACTGGCGACATATCTATGCAGATGGAACAGTGAAGCTCGCTCTTATTGGTAGCAAAAGTAGAGTCACACCATTGAAACCCGCCTCCATCCCACGCCTCGAGTTGCAGGCAGCTTTAGTAGCTGCTCGGTTTGCATCATTCATTCACGAATCGCATCAGCATAAACCAAGTAAGCGTATATTTTGGTGTGATTCGCTTAACGTTTTGAGTTGGTTGCGTAGTGATGCGCGGTCTTTCAAACCATTTGTAGCACATCGAATCGGCGAGATTCTCGAAACTACAGCTGTAACGGAATGGAGATGGATTCCGACCGCGGAAAATGTGGCAGACGATGCGACACGCCATAAGCGCGCAGTATTCAATCAAGAATCTCGCTGGATTACAGGTCCAACATTTTTACTAGAATCAGAACAACAATGGCCAACATCACCATACATAGATACGGCCAGTAGTTTAGAAGCAAAACCATCCGTTCATAATCATTGTCATCTCATTTCCTCGCATAATTTCCCGACACCATTGACTGTCGACCCAGGAAGACTGAGCTCATGGATGAGGCTAGTGAGAGCTACGGCGAGAGCCCATAAATTTTTGCACCTATTAAAAAACAAAGACAGTCCTAAAGAAATAACCGCTGAGGATCTGCGCGTGGCTGAATCACACATTCTGAAGAAAAGCCAGCTCGACTCCTTCCCAGATGAAATAGTCTACCTCTCTGAGAAAAGGTCACTACATCGAAAAAGCCGATTATTCAATCTATCCCCCTACATAGATAAAGATAATTTACTGAGATTGGGCGGAAGAATCAACCGAATGCAAGATATTGGCGATGGCGTGAAAAATCCTATAATTTTGGATCCCAAACACCCTGCTGTCCAGCTTTTGATTGCCCATCATCACGTGAAGTCTGCCCACGCTAATTCCGAGACAGTAGTTAACGAAATGCGGCAAACCTATTGGATAATCAATATGCGAAGTACTGTTCGAAAAATCGCCCATGGTTGTCAACTGTGTCGGCTAAAGCGCGCTCAACCCTTCGCACCGTCTACAGGAGACCTGCCACCAGCCCGCCTAGCCCATCATCGTAGACCGTTCACCTTCGTTGGCTTGGACTACTTCGGCCCAGTTCAGGTCACATTTGGCAGAAGGAAAGAGAAACGCTATGTAGCACTGTATACCTGCCTCGTCACACGAGCAGTTCATCTGGAGGTCGTACATAGTTTGTCAACCGACGCGGCGATCATGAGTTTGCGCCGTTTCGTTGCACGCCGTGGAACACCGAGTGAAATATGGTCCGATAACGGAACAGCTTTTGTGGGAGCCAACAGGACGCTAAAAGGGCTGTACGGGGCAGAAATTAACCGATTTGTAGCAGATGAGAAGATCTCATGGCGATTCATTCCCCCTTCAGCCCCATTCATGGGTGGAGCGTGGGAGCGTATGGTAAGATCAATCAAAACAGCACTCAAGACCACCCTAAGAGAACGCTCCCCCTCAGATGAAGTCCTGCAGACCTTTCTACTGGAGTCGGAGAATCTAGTGAATACGCGTCCGCTGACACACGTTTCAGTTGATCCAGACTGTGAGGAAGCCTTGACACCAATGCATTTTATATTAGGATCGTCTTCAGGGAGACCTATCCCCGCTACGTTGACGGATCGGGATATCATCGGACGAGACGGTTGGCGCAGAGCCGTAAGACTCACGGATCATTTTTGGTCTCGATGGATTCGCGAATATCTTCCAACTTTGGTGCCTCGACGCGGCGGTGGATCATCCCCAAGTATAAAGGTGGGCGACTTGGTTATCGTGGCAGATGGACAGTTACCCAGGGGATCTTGGCCGAGAGGTAGAGTGACTAAGATATACACAGGCCCAGACGGAGTAGCAAGAGTGGCAGACATACTAACAGGTGCTGGCCCTCTCAGGAGACCGCTTAAGAAGTTAGTGCCCCAGGAGCTCTAGGCTAGACTTTAATAAAAATGTGGAGTATGTTACGAACCGAACTTATTGGCATCACCTTTTCGGAACTTTTAATTGTTTTCTAAATCCAAATATGACTGTGACAGTAAGCTAGACTGGTGACTTTTGGTTTGCTCGCTTGTATGTATGTTTGTAAAATAAACTGTGGTTACCTATACCAGCGCGTTTTAGTCATAGTAGCTACGATCAGTAACAGGTGGATTATTTATTTTTAATAATAATATCCAAATATTGTTTTTTTTTTTTGTAATTGTTGTTCTACAAAATCTGTTCGAGTTTCCAGTACAACACAATTATTGTCGTCAGCCATACCTACGAACCAATTACAAAGCATTAAATTAGAATCTCGTTAATAAAAACGGCCAGAATCTCGATCTGATTTATTATCATATGTAGTAATTGTGAATGTAACGTTTTATGTAATAAATTAATTTGAATAGATATTGTAAATGCAAAATGCTGTAAGACATAATTTATTTAATTATTTGAATAAGTTTCTTACATTATTTTTAACCATGTGTAAAAACGCGCTGTGATTGTATGCGTGTAGACGAGTAGAGAAGAAGCGGTACCGTCCGAGACAATAAAGAAGTCAGAAGTGTGTCAGTAAGTCAGACACACACTCACTTCCGATTTCTTTATTGTCTCGGACGGTACTCAGTGCTCGGACGCAAGCAAAAGCGACATAGGTCCTCGTCAAGGCCTGGCGAGCGACTGAATCCACGTACGTAAGCCGGTTTATTTTATAATAATTTATTATTGGCGTACCTGCCCTTAAGAATAATGGAATTGCCATTTTAAATATAAAGGGTGTAAAAAACCTCTAAACGAAACCAAAATGAACTTATTTTCTCCATTATTGCTATCATTTTTATGTTCTACACTATACCTGAGAACCTTCTAGTTAAAGAGAGAGATATTGTGTGTCAAAGTTCCAACTTTTTGACAAGTTTAAAAAAAAATCACAAATGTAAAATGTAAGATCTTTACTTTAAATACATCCACGGTCCCCCGTATCGCCACAAAGTTTTGAGTGCGTTACATTGAGTTCTACCACAAAACATGATTTTTCACCCCAAGAGAAAAAGTCGTCTCCCAGCAGGGCTAGCATGGGCTGGGGATAAAACTTTTGTCCACCGGTTATTTCCACTGACAAGGGACAAAATTATTTTTCATCCCATCTCGGAAAGAGTATTTTTGCTCTTCGATATCTGAGTGCAAAAGCCGTTTTTATCGTCATGAAGGTAAAGTAAATTTGAATTTAGAACATCGTGTGCACTAAGCATGTGCATTCAAAACATCATTAAACCTATTTACCTCTATGGTGCCGAATTTATCTCATTTTTTTTTTAATTTGTTAAGAACTCAGACTCAGAACCTTCTTGGTGTACTTTTTTTAAATGTTTTGCGCGCGCCATTTTCTTTTCACGTCATCGTGCATCGGTCATATTGTTAACACCTTAGGTTAAAAACAAGGAATCCAACTTGAAAACAAGTGAAAAACCTAAAATGACCACTCATTATCTAGCGACGAGGAAGTTTATTTGACGCCAACAGAATTAACCGAATTTGTTAATAATGCGCATTTTTTTTTTTGCGTTTGTTCATTTCCTCGCTGAGGTGGGATGAAAAGTTACGTGTTGCACTCGAGTGCAAAGATTTTTCACCTCGAGCTCTTTTGATTCCCTCGCTAACGCTCAAGATTCTGAGTTTTGAATCACTCGCTTCGCTCGTGACTCAATTTTAGAATCTTTCGCTTGCTCGGTCATCAAAATTGAGCACGCGGTTAAAAAACAACTTTGCACTCTTGTTAACAATAGTTATTTGTAATCCTTGTTTTTAACCTAAGGTGCAAACAATATGACGTGAAAAGAAAATGGCGCGCGCAAAACATATTAAAAAAAGTACAACAAGAAGGTTCCGAGTCTGAGTTCTTAACAAATTAAAAAAATATATAATTATGACTAGCTGACCCGCGCAACTTCGTCTGCGTAAGACGAACCAACAGTTCCTAAAATTAGCGTGTTCAACCAACCAAACAAACAAACTCTGCAGCTTTATAATATTAGTACAGATGCAAGTAAGTAACAATTTATTTTTTCTCGAATAGGTTTACATTAATCGCCAAAATATTCTAATTTTGTTTTTCCAATTATGGGCTCTTCCTTCCACTGCCTTACGTTTCTATCCTTGGGCACTCGACGATTTCATACTCCAGTTAGGTCGAAAGTTCTCATCAAGTGGCATGGCATGAGCCGCGACACGTTAAAGCTGCTTCAAACTGTTGCGGACCTCTCGCATCTGCCTTCCTTCTCCAAAGTCAGACCTTTGATGTTAGTCATACTCCAAGCAGGTCAACACAACACGTAGATGTAGATGCTGTAAACTCTTGAAAACCTTTTGCAAATGTTTTCGTCTCCAAGCCTCCATCATGAGACCTTCGATGACAGTAATACTCCAGCTATTACTAAAGTTCTCATCAAGGTGCATGAAATGAGCCAACACACGATATAGCTACTGTAAACTGTTTCGGACCTCTTGGGACCGTCTTACGTCTCCATCGCTAGACCTTCGATCACAGTTAAACTTCAGCCAGGTCTAAAGTTGTCAAAAAGGTTTATGAAATAAGCCCCAACACGATCTTCTTCTTTATCGTGTGGTTAGTGCCTAACCTGGTGTCAGAGTTTTTATGCCGCCCAAGGTCCTCAGTCTTGGCTTTACATGCCGTCGATCAAATATCCCTCAGGCATGCTGGTTTCCTCACGATGTTTCAGCATGCGATGATTATACCATACGCACATGAATCTGAAAAATCAGAAGTGCGTGACTTTGATTTGAACACGACTATTTTCAATATAAAATGGGGCAAACTTTGCGATACACGCTTTTCAATCAAAAATAATCATGAAAATCGGACTTCTCTGGAAAAAGTCATGCGTCATCATCATCATCATCCATAGTCTGACTTCACCCACTGCTGGGTACAGGACTCTCTTTGTTTGTGCTAAGCTCCACGCTCTTGTGCCAGTCTCATCCAGGATATCTCCGTAATGGCAACAATATCGTCTGCATATCTCACCTCTGGACGATTAAAACTTCTGTTTCGATTTCTAGAACGCCACTTGGTCACAGCTTTACTCCACCTGACATCACCGCGTCCTGCTAGGTGACCTGCCCATGCCATTTGAATTATCATCATTCATCATTATTTCAGCCGAAAGACGTCTAATGCTGGACACGTGTCGCCACATTGACCGGTCTTGTGCGACTCACATCCAGCGGATTCTTACAACTTTCATCACGTCATTTAAGTATTGCTCAGCCATAGTATAGGTACCTATACATAAAGAAAAACAGGCGTTGGATTGAAAACCTCTTCCAAAAAACCAAACTTGAGACATCTGAAACGGGCGAATGTCAGTATCATTCTTTCACGGAAAATCATAACACCGTGATTCAGAAAATGGAGTCAAATTAACAACGCCATTAACTATAGAGCACGAAGTTAAACTGCTAGAACATATGCATGGAAAGCGGTCGAACAGACACTCTACCGGCTATGCAGATTTTTAAAGCAGGGTCATGTTGACTATTCTCTTCTTCTCTTTCTTGTGATTTTTATTCATTAGTACCATTTTGATTCAATAGATGTCATTGTATGTATCCTTAGATCATGATGATAAGTTCTCCTTAAAAACTTTAAAGTCATAATATATAATATATCTTAATATATCTTTTGATGGAGAGCACCGATTACAAAGAAACAAAAATGAAAAACCTTCTCTAAGTTACGCACAATATTAATTTGTGCATTGAATCGAACCACATTGGTTTTATAATTTACACATGATGCTATAATAAAAGGGCTACGTAGAGACACACAGACATAGAGAAAAAATTATGAAATAGTAGAAAAAGGGTTCCGTGTGTGATCCTTTAACAGCTTAAGTGCCATATTTACAGGTTTATTATTTGAAATAAGTGATTCCCAAACTGTCGTTTAAGTGTTAAAAAAAGTATGTATTTAAACAATGATTTGGAAATCTTAAAGCTTTAAAAAAAAAACAAAATACTTTGTTACAAAAAGTGAAAACCGTGTGGGTTTTGAACGTGCGAACCAAATTTATTATCGGAAATCTTACAGCATTAAACAAAATCAAAATGTATTTGCATGTCTTGACTGAGGCTAGAACTTGCGACTCATTGTTCGAAAGGCGGTAGCCGTCACCGATGGCCTATTTGTTCTAATGACAATTGGTTAAAAATAGTTATTCTATTACAATGCATGTTATGACGGTTGTCAGTTGTCAAACAGTTGACAAATATGGACGAAATGCATTTTGCTCACCCTCGTAAGTAATTAGCGTGATAATATATAGCCTATGTCCTTCCCTAGGTTGAAATACATCTTCTTGCCAATTTTCATTACGATCCGATCAGCCGTTTTGTCGTGAAGAGGTAGCAGACAGACAGACAAACAGAGTTACTTTCGCATTTATATTATGGTATGGATAAATTCGGCACCATAGAGGTAGAAGTAAATAGGTCTAATGATGTTTCGAATTCACATGCTTAGTGCACACGATGTTCTAAATTCAAATTTACTTTACCCTCAAGACGATAAAAACGGCTTTTGCACTCAGATATTGAAGAGCAAAAATGCTCTTTCCGAGATGGGGGGATGAAAATAACTATTATCCACCTGCCAAAGCACAGCAACAGGGGGAAAGAGAATTATATCACTTTTTGACATTAGACGTGGATACTCACCCCCCGCCTATAGCATGGCGACTAGTGGAAGAGAAAAAATACAGATATTTTGACATAACAAAGGGAGAAATTTGTCCTCATCTTTAGATGGTGGGTTTAAGTATATCTCTTTGTAAAATCATTAATAAATGAATTCGCGTCCAGGAAATAAAAAAAGAAATGCTTATTTTGTTACGCCCGATTTTCTTGACACTGCCGTTAATAATATTCTTGAAGGCATTTTGTTTTAAAAACTTCCCAAATGTGATGGGATGCAGTGTGGTTCCATAATTTTCAGAGATAACATTTTTTTGGACGTGTACTACAAATGGCGCGATGTCTGATTTTTCCTATAAATGATAAATGATATTTATTCAGTAAGTAGGTTTTCTCAAACACTTTTACACGTCATTTTTTTTTAAACTAGATGGGGCCAGTGTTTCGTACCTGACTACTCTGAGAAGAAACAGCCGAAACAAACTCAGAGGTCATAGTCTCTTTTAAAGTCCAGACAATCTTGTTCAACTCACATGAGAACTATGCAGATTAGTGTCTCAGATGGTCTTTTGAAGAAAGAACCATGCAGATTTGAGTGGACCTGTCCAGTCAGTGCAAGCATTTGTCAGTTATCGTGTAGCTCGACTTTTAACTCAAGGAGCTCAACGAAACGACGAACAATACCAAAGAAAGGACATTTGGGTAGGTCGCTTACAGTACTCAAACTGCCAGACAGTCATTGGAAAAAAACAACAAAAAGTGACCCACAAGGTCCTCATATTCACAATAATTAAATAAAATAAATAATAATTTACAATTCAAATGTCAATAAAAATACGAAATGTCAAATACACACACATAAAATAAACAAAAATAAAGTAAAAAATAATAAAACACTGAACTAAGTATTCATGTCAAATCATTAAATGTCATGACAGTCACAAGTAAATATTCATGTGAAATAAACACACCTTCACACACACATAAAAAATAAAAATAAGTAAAGTAAAAAAAATAATAAAATACTGAACTAAGTATTCATGTCAAATCATTCAATGTCACAGTGTATAAAATAAAGGAATCAATAATAAACAAGCGAAGTCCGAAATTTCAACATTCACAGAGCAAACTGGAGCATCTTAATCCCAAGCCTTTTTATCTTCGAGATAGTGATTAACATGATAGAAGGCTTTCAGGCATAACTTCCGTTTTATAAACGATTTGAATTTATTTAGGCTTAGTATAGGTATAGATATTTTTATAAAAAGTCAGACATGACCATCAGACGTCATATCCCAATTTGAGCGGGAACTCAAGGAGCTGGCGCAACCGGTAATACAGCTAATCAACACTGTTAAAGTGTGGTTACTCGATTTGAGGTTATATACTCAGAGACATTGATAACAAAACAAAATAAATATCCAGCGCAGATGTAATAAAATGAAAAAAGTACTTTGGTTTTCGACGATATTCTCGACTATTTTGTAATAAAATAAAAGTTTTCTTATAACGGCAAAAATTTCGGGGACAAGCGTTCCCCTGTTTTGTCCACCGTGACTATTTTATCCACCCATGTCGCCATGCTCGGAGTGTGGATATATTTTGTCCTCTCCCCGTGGATAAAATGTCTCCGGCCATGCTAGCCCTGCAGCAATAATTTTTGCAAAAAGTTACTTAGTTCAATATACAGAATACTTGGTTGACGGCTTCGTGATGAGGTGGTTTACACCCTGTATAATTGTTTTCATTAAAAAAATAATTTTTAAATATTTTACCTGAACAAAATCAAATGGCATTAAGTACCTAGGTGTTACCACTGAAGTTCAGGATTGTGTTAATATATTTCTATTACATTTAATGCTACAAATTGACTGAGATACGTTCCATTTGTGTCGGGCCTGGGTAAATTTTGAATGGATTGTGACCGTTCTTTTAGTTTTTTATTGTTATTTTTTTTTAAACAGTTCCAATCGTTTCGAGTTTCGGTTCCAGAACGACCTAAAAATAATGGTGTATAATGGGTACCTTAACGAGGCCGAAAGGAACTTGTTCTCCCCGTCATTTCGATCATTTTTTTTAATTCTGGACTGTACCGAGAACCTTTTACTCGTAGTTACGGAGATATTGTAGGCCAAAAGTCCAACTTTTTCCCACGTCCTTTTTAAAATACGCATTTCACTCAAAAAGTTCTGAACGGATCTGGATGAAATTGTTTGGAACGTCTCATCTCCCATGGTATGATTTCCTAAACCGCAGACAAAACTTATATCACTTAGCATTAATGGTATTATTATGTAACGAGACACTGTTGATACACTATTATTCCTTAATAATTTCTACACTGACACTGTTGATACACTATTATTCCTTAATAATTATAATTTCTCCCTCTTTTGTTATTGTTATGTCTGAAAGATAGTATACTATTTTTGCCACCTACTCGCTCCAAGTCGTTCTGAGATCTTGATCTCATTTGTGGTTGGTTTATAATTTCCTGTGCCGCTTCAAGCGCAAATGGTTTTTTCTTGCTTTCGAAATTAAATTGGTTGTCAAGTATTTTTAGTCTGGCCCCTTAATTAAGTTCAAGAAGCTATGACATTGAAGATATGAGCAAATTGTTAACGATTACCCTCACTCAAGCGACAAACGAGTGCAAATGTAAATAAAATTATTTCACTTATTTTTATCCCAAATCTCGCGTGTCGCTTGCAGTTAGTTGTAGCTCAAAGCAAAGCGGTTACCTACATTTCGACAAGGATTTAAAAAAAAATGGATCATGTTATTTTAATTCTTCGTTCTCCTTTCCAGCAAATTCACTTTTTTCCTCAAAAAACTTACCACGGCAATTTCCCCTCTGCAAATACAAAGTAGTTGTGAAGAAAAATATAATTAAAACAAAACGCTCCGAGTTCCCAACAACTATTACCAGGAGCGCATAGCACACAAACAATGAATATAAAACTAATTTATGAGATACGAGGAAACAGAGTTTGCATCAAAATGGACTCGTAAAATTTCCTTTGCTAATATTTTTATGCTGATGAATCTGTTTTGTGTCCTTATGGGAATTTTAGCCAGTTTATGTACAACTAGCTGGGAGCCGTAACGTCTCTGGAGCGATATAAGATTTTATTGGTTGGCAGATTCAGAAAGAGTGGCGTGTACCTTTCTCCTAATGGGTTACTTTGCGGGGAAAATATAGTAGTAGTATGACCGGGGCCTCAGCATCTCATAGGATAAGTGTAAAGGTATGTAAAGCTTAGAAAACTGTTAGTATTATTTTAGTTTGACGCCACTTAGGTGTGACGTACAAATAGCAGCCCCGACACCCACAATATTATCGCGCAATATTACGCATTGTGCACGTTTAAAAAAAAAAAATTAAGACTAGTTTCAGTTTGATTGGCAATGTATTAATAAAATAGAAATCTGCGTACGCAAAATACGCTCTTCGTGGAGTTGCGGACACCAGCCCGTTATTCAATACAATACATTGAAACCTATGTATTGACAAGATTTTTGTCAATGTTATTGGGTGAAAAAATTGATAGTTTGATTGCAAGGTATATATCCATCCCAACATATTATGCAAACTAAGGTACTTAAGGTGAAGGTGGCCGCCTTACAAACACATTCACAATAGGCAAAATAAAATGTGTCTCTCAAATAAATCACACCTTTAACTACTTAGAATAATTGAAACAACGCCCATACTTTTTGTCTCTCATTACATACAATACATCGTCTACTTTTAAAAGACCTACGAACCTTGCAAAAAGTAAACTCCCACCTCACGTGACTACTTGGGGTTATTTTACCCACGTAGGTACTCTTACCTACCTACATAGATAGATAGTAAGTAAATGATGATGATTTATAACAACACGACACACTCCCTGTAACGGAGGAGATTACCCTCGATGACTACACACCGTAATTCCACTCTGGCAGCATAATTTATGAATATTTTATTCAGTAATGTTCTTTGTTAAAAGGCAAGAAGGTACTTGATAACTTTTCTTAAGTCTCACATAAATTATGAAGGAAGGTTAAGCACAGGGATAAGTGGCTGTACTCTACTAGGGAAGCAGAAATTCTGTGATGAAATTTTCATTACAATGTTGAAAGCGCTGAGAACACCTCCGTAATCTTTTAGGGTAAACGTAATATGATATGGGGCTTCTTAATTGCTGGAAGCTAAAAATAAAGCTTTTATGTTTAAGCATTTAAGACTCAATTTTGAAAAAACAAATACTAAATTGTTTAGGTAAATTCTACCGCTGAAATGGTACTTACTTTTTGCTTACGGTTTTATTTAAGCTCATTTTTAATTAGTAAACATGTAACAGACAGAAGATTTCTGAAGTAGTCGCAGTAATTAGCTTCTTGAAACGGTCTTTTGATTACTTTTTTTGTTAAAATTCTGTTAGTTGTTGCATGCGTTCATTGATGAAAAATAATACGTAGGTAGATGATTATGTTGTAATCATAATAAAATGAGATAGAAGTGCTAAACTTCGTACCTAGGTATATTTTTTTACACAAAAGGTACATTCAGAAGAAAGAACATGGCCGCACAACAATAGACACAAACAACAGCACTTTGAAAAAAAAATGCCAATAAATCTATCATTTAAAAAAAGACATTAAGGCGCTTAGGCGAGCTAAATAAGCAACTCTATTTGTGGTGGTTCAAACTTCGTTTGAAATGCTGTTAGAATAAAGTTCTAATCAGCTTGCACTACAAAGTGGTTGTTACGTCAGCCACTGCGGGCCAAATAGCGCGAAATGAGTGGTTTCGATCGATTTACAAAAAAACTATTGATTGGATTAAAAAACTAAAACAGTATCATGCTAATATATTGCTTGTAGAATTATTTGCCAAAAAATCAGAATGATCGCATGCATATTAGTATGTTTTTTATAGTTTGAAAGATATTTGTAGAGGTAAGTTCGTGATTTATTTTTATCGAGCCAAATTAATTGTATTATGTTTTCAAAACAGTATCATGCTAGCATATATCCTGAAGAATATCATATATTTTTCTGGTCTTGTTTATAGTAGTGAATCTTATACTTTTAGTAGTTATAAAACTCGCGTTTAGCTCGTGTAATCGCCTTAAGTAGTTTTTTTCTTAAAATGAACAAAAAGCCATCCGCTTTGTGCCAAAAATAGAACCGGGGAGATAATCAAAAATAAAATGGGTTCGTTTTAAGCAACATGAAAAAAGGGGTCTTATTTTCTGCCCAGTGGTCAGCCTTTGATCTTGGGCTCGCCTCGTAAAATAAATAAATCATGTTCGTTGACTAAGTGACAGGCTTTTGACCTACTTTCTTGTATTAGGAGCGTGTGTAGAGCTGAAAATGATAATCACTCATGCAGATTCAAAATAATTATACACTGTTGCAAAATACATGGGTATTCACACAATTACACATCTCAGATTCCTTAATGTTATGAAAGGTGTGTGAATGGCCTTATTTTAACTACCCAATACAAACCTATAATGTGTAAATAATCAGGTTAAGTATCTTAAAATACTACAGGCAAATAATATATTATTGAAAATAATAGGTACGCTCATTACGAAGATTTTACCGGCAAGGTGTCAATTTTTTACAAGCTAGTTGAATCTTATTCTTGCATCTGGCCACAACTTTATTATAATAATTTGCTTTCTTATAGATAATTAGTTTCTAAAATGTAAATGTTTTATTAATAAAGATCTTGTCCACGCTTTGCCAGATCACCCTAACAAACTGAGCAATTCCCTTTAAATAGTTCAACTGTTTTTAAATATTGCAAATTCTTAAAGGAGTTAATCTTGTAAATTCACCCAAAGCACAACAGAATAAATCCAAGTCCTCAGCAATGAGGTTGAGAGTGCGGAGCGCGCTGTTCTTCCCGTCATTGTGTAATTTTTTTTATGTTCGACCATACCTGGCAACCTTTTACTTACGGAATTAATGGGGGTCAATATCCCAACTTTTTACACGTATTTTTTTTTAAATTTAGTTTTCTACCGCAGTCGTGAACGTAAAGGGCGAGGAAGGAACATGGATGGGTTTTAGTCAGTAAAAGTCTGACACTCCCTCCCGCTCCGCCCAGAGTGAGAGAAGTCATTAGATGATTTCCCATCTTAAAAAAAAAAAGACGTGGTAGTCTGCGCTCTTATTTGCATTTTGTTATTGTTTGCTTTATTTAAAAAAAAAACTACTATCGTGTTCCATCATTGGACACGTTACATTAAACTAAGCTTATTATTAGTAACTTAAGATCTACGTGAGTCCTCCCAATTTTTTTTTCTTGTTTTTTTTTTGAGTCCTACTGTAAAATGTGTGTAAACTCCAAACCAAAAGTTGTTTCTTGCCAGCAATAATTTTTGCGTCATAAATTCGTCACTCCAACACGATTCCATTCCCATCTCATTGTCATTTTGCTTAAAGTTCGTAATCTGCTAAATTCATAATGGTCGATCAATGGTCTCAAAGTAAAATTGTGTTTTAATGACATTATCGTATTGTCATTACTATAAAACCCGTTAACACACAAATAGTTTTCGAAATCTACAACTTTTTTATTCATGCCAGATTTAATTTTTTTTATCAGAATCACGAGCAGAATCAATTAAACCACTTTTTAATATAGGTCACATTTTTCAAAAAATCTGCTCTAAAAATGTTGCCATGTCTGTTTTTTAATAGGTCAAGCCATGACGTGCGCAAACCCGCCAAAACAGGTAAACAAACAAACACAAATGGTTGTCGTCCAATTTAAATTTTCTCATACGCGGGATAATAATGTTCTTGCCAGTAAATCTAAAACAGCATATAAAACCTTTAAATTTTTAAATGTTTTTTTTACTCTCTCAGAATTAGGTCATTTGAATTAAAAATCATTTGGGGTGTCTGAGGTTTTGCGCATTTAACGTTACACGTTGTATATTCCATCCTTCACATGGAAATAATCATCAATCTTTTGCAACGATGCGAGTGGCCTTATATATAAAATAGCTATATTCAAAATTAATTGGTAGTGTTACCTCATAGTTTTGTTATTAAATAAAGGTATTATTATGACAGTAAATGATGGAGCCGTTTGTTTGTAAATTAAGGTTACAGATGTAATTTGTAATCCCTGGTTAATAAAGGGTCAACGAACAATGTAATTGATGTGTCATTTAATACTGAACAGTGAACACAATGACTATTTATAATTGATTGTGACAAATGAGTTGTAAATAATATTTGTAACTAAATATTTAGGTACAGGGGTTAATAATTTTGTCGAGGAACTCGTGGCTAAATAATAACAGCCGCTCTTGCCTAGGTTGGTCTGTGGATGGGTGACCACCCTTACATACCGAGTATCCTCCGTGCCTTGGAAAGCACGTTAAGCTGTTGGTCCCGGCTGTCATATTATGTAGATCTTTGGCAGTCGTTACAGGTAGTCAGTGGCCCAAAAAGCCACCAAGGGGTATCGTGTTGCTGCGGACTGTTCGAAAGAGATACCGTGGCCCCGGAACATAAAGAGCGAGGAAGGAACATAGGTTTTAGTCAGTAACAGCCTTATTACAAAAAGCGGTTTAACTAAAAAACCTGGTTTAAACTTCTATAAACTATGGTCTTAACAAAAATGGTATTACAAATCGTGGTTTTGCGATAAACCTTATACTATATCATGGTCTAACGCTAAACCTTGGCGACCCCTAGTTTAAAGAAGGTCTAAACCACAAAATCGGATCTGTCAAAGTTTCCCTTCTAGGTTATATCATCTTTTTCATTATGTTTTCTTCTTTAAACTCGAAAATCGATTTAATTGATATTATGGATATTGAAGACACACACACAGCAGAAATTTAATCGTGTTTTCAGATCGTTTTTTTTTTAATCCATTTCACATTAAATTATTAAAATTACCTAAGATGGTAAACAATAAGGCAAATGTTCTATTAGAGACCTAAATTGTAAAGCTAAATGAACTTTGAATGTTAAAAATAACCAGGTTTCAATATTTTTAACATTCCTAAACATCATCTAATCATTAACGTATTATAAAACGTTTTCTTTTCTGGGAATACGGAACGTTGCAATAGGCTTGTTAACTGAAAAAATCTAATTAGTCCGTCAGATTATCAAAAAATATTTGACCCGTATTTTTTCTTTTTTCACATAAACCAAAATTGACGAAGATACGACGCTTTTAAAATTCCCAATACGTCACTGTTCGGTATCATTCTTAGTGAGTTGATACCGAACAGTGACGTCACGAGCCCCCACTCCGAGTTTTGATGCGTTTTATCTTTGTCAATATTCGTTGATTTACAAAAACAAAAAATACGTGTCCATTATTTTCCAATACTCTAATTGACGGACTAAATAGATTTGCAATTTATTGATGGTGGAAACAAGCCTATTGAATGATATCATGGTGAACGAATGATTTTTCTGTTAATCTGTGGTTGATGGTTCAAATGACAGTACTAAGAAGACCGAGGTTTTTTTAAGTTTTGTAATACGAATTAATTTAGACCATCGTTCGGCAGATAAGCCCGGACTTGATAGTCCAGGTTTAAAACAAGGTTTATTTAGTTTTTTGTAATAAGACTGTAAAAGTCTAACACCCTCCCGCTCCCCCCAGAGTTGGACAAGTTTTTTGATGATTTCCCATTCGAAAAAAAAAAGGAAAAAAAAACAGTATCGTGTTACCCAGTACTTACTTAGTTGCGGAAGTCAAATAGGCAGTCGCTCCATGTAAAATACTGATATTCAGCTGCATCCACTTAGACTGGAAGCCGACTCTAACATAGTTGGGAAAAGGCTAGACAGATGGTGGTGGCTCACTCTTTTTAAATGGTTCCGCGAAACTCAAACTCGGACGTGATTCTATGTCAAAGTCCCTTACCATGGGATGTCTTCAGGGCTCAGTAATCTCTCCATATGTAAGGAATTTAGGTTTTGATGATTTCCTCGCGATTCCTCTTCCACCCGGCTGTACATTAACCGGTTATGCGGACGACGGTCTGCTGCTAATTTAGTCAAGTACCCAGGCTGGACTCGAGAATTTAGCCGACACTTGCTTACGATTAATATCTCAGTGGGGCGATCGAAACCGTCTGACCTTTGCACCGCATAAAACTTATCAACTAATTTTAAAAGGTGATCTTAAATCGTGGCCGAGTATTAAATTTAATAACGATCCCGTGAAAAGAAAGCAGTCCATGTGCTACCTTGGTCTGGTCTTAGAGAGGATTTTTTCATTCATAGATCACAAAAAACTGTCGGTGAAAAAGCTAAAAAGAACTTTTATGCCTTAACGAGAATATCCAAGTATACGTGGGGTCTATCATTTTTAGCTTCATAGACCATCTATGTGGCTACTTACTGGGGTTGTATGTGCTACGGGGCACCTGTTTGGGCCGATAGGGCCGCCATAGGAGCGGTACGACGTAAATTGCTTCAAAGCCAGTGTTTGGCTTTGATATTCTTACGCAAAGCGTATAGGACGATTAGTACTGAACCCTTACTTCTTGAGGTGTAGCGGCGGGCTGCAATGTAGTATAACGCACGTGAGACCACGGACGCAGACTTTTAAACCATACGTGACCGTGCTAGGATTTCTAGATTATTCAAACCACAGACAGGAGGAACTTCTATCTGAATGGCAATGAAGGTGGGATAATTCCATCAAGGGCCGACACCTCCACCAGTTCTTTCCATCCGTTCGTGAGCGGCTGGACAGGACATGGCTGGAGGTTGATCACTGTGTTGCCCAATTTCTCACAGGTCATGGTAACTTTAAGAGTAAATTATTTTCCTTCGAGCTTGTTGACTCGCCTTTTTGTCAATGTTCCACATCTGACTGCGAATATGAACAATCTGCACATCACATTTTGTGGGAGTGTAGTCTTTAGTCATTAGTCATTAGTCATTTATTCATAAACAATAAATTGTATTTGAAATTACATGGTTTAAAAAGAATTAAAATTACATAAACAAAAACAAAACATCATATTATAGTATTACAATAATGCATAATTATATAACAATGAAATAAACATACAACTTACATAGGAATTTCTACAAGTTATTATATTTTTTACAAGTTACAGGTCTTCTACAGCATATAGACACTTATTCAATAGGAAACTTTTAAGTTGTTTCTTAAAGGAGCTTGAGTAGATAGTGCTTTTTATATGTAGAGGCAACTTATTAAATAATATAACCGATTGATATCTGGGACCGTGTCTAACAATATTTAAATTAGGCTGTACCTTATAGCGCATAATGTCTTGTCTCCGTGTGCCTTCTCTTATCTGTCGTTCTTCTGCTGTTTCATACTCATGCATATATTTGGCCATGTTACTCAGAAGTACAAAAACATAAATGCTCGGCACTGTAAGTATATTTAGATTAATAAAATGTTCACGGCAGCTCTCTGTTTGCGGGATACGGACTATTGTGCGAATTGCACGTTTTTGTAACACAAAAGCTCTTTTGATATTGTAGTCATAACTGTTTCCCCAAAACATTATGCTATATCTAATTTTTGATTCTACCAACGCGAAATATACCATTTTCAAATGATCAATACAAATTTCTGTTCTAAGTGATCTTAAAGCATAACATGCGGAACATACAGATGCATTTATAGCATTCAATTCAGTTTTCCAATTTAGATGTTCGTCTATATGTAAACCCAAGAATTTAACTTCCTTGACGAGAGCAATTTTATCTTCATTCAAAATGACCTCCAAATCGTCCTTATTACGGGCTGTTGTTCTAAACAATAGAATATTGGTCTTTGCAGTATTGATTACCAATTTGTTCATGGTGAACCACACGTGAAAAGCTTGTAATGCTGCATTTATTTTATCTGTTAATTTATCTATGTCATTTGCTGCTACAATGGCATTTGTGTCATCTGCAAAAATTACTATATCAATGTCAGGTAAAATTGTATTCATATAATTGATTAAGTCATTAATAAATAAGATAAATAAAACAGGTCCCAATATTGATCCTTGTGGGACGCCCGTGATCATCATTACAGTTGCTGATTTATAAACTTTTTTGGAGCCATCTTGTGTTTTGTCAATCTCTACAAACATTTTTCTGTTTTTGAGATAGGAAGAGAATAATTTCAAGGCCTTACCTCTTATACCATAATGCTTCATTTTCGTAAGAAGTAGTTCGTGGTCTATAGTATCAAACGCGGAACTTAAGTCCAGAAAAATTCCGGCTACTCTCATTTTATTATTTAATTTACCTATAACATCATCAAGTAAGGTATACATGGCGTCAGATGTGCCTACACCTTTTTGATAACCGAACTGTCTTTGGTTTAACACTCTATTTTCACGCAAATGAGCCAATAGTCGGTTTTTTATGATCTTTTCAAATATCTTTGACAGGATTGGTAGCAAAGAAACAGGCCTGTAATTTTTAGGATCATTTCTACTACCTTTTTTGTAGACAGGTATTACTTTGGCTACTTTAAGCTGGTCTGGGAAGATAGATTCCTCAATACATTCATTCATTCATTTTTCTTTGGCAAAATTAACGCAATATTATGTTGGATAGTGTGCATGTTACATCCGGAGTTATTTACTATACGGACCTTGTAGAAACTAGAGCAAATTTCCGTGCGTTCAAGCGTTTTGGCCGTAAGTACCTATTATTGGAATCAAATATAACAGCTCACAACTTAGGACCCGTTAATGTTAATATTTATCCGTGGTGCTAGGCAACTGGGCCTATCCCAGTTGTAAACATCCCTTTGTGCCTATTGGCCTTGATTCGTTCTGTCTCCTGCTGATATGGAGGGAAGTGGAAATTACGGTTTTTTCCTACTCCTCCGCTGTACTTTCTGATTAATTTCGTTGCGGGATCCAAGACAGTTAAATTCATTCTCTGGGACTTCGTCGGACTTCATTGTCTCCGCACTTTTCTGGTGGTCGCCACTGTTGATTCTGGCTTTCAGGAGTTACAGTGGTTTGGGGATAGTGTGGCGGGCTTGTCCCAAAAAACAAAAAAAAAGATGGTGGTTAACAATTTTGCCACGCACATCTGCGGACACATAAATTAGGTAAGCATTTAGGAAACTTAAAATTGGGAATTGCTCTCAGAACCCTCTGTATTGTGATAGAAATTGAATCATGTTATGAAATTGGGGTGCAGGTCAGTATTCAATAGAAATTGACGTATTATGAACAATGGCAAGCAATTTCGAAATTTGTGCATCGGATAATACCGTGACGTGCTCCTCAAATCATCCATCCTGTAAAATACCTGTTAGGGCTCTAGGTTGTGTTTATAAAACGGGAATTGTGATATCAATGTTTTGAAACAGATTCTTAAATGCTCATAATAATAATGATGTTTGAATCGTACTGTATCAATGAATACTAACAAAATAATAGTATTTAATTTAACTTAAATTCTCATTATTTAGAGCTCTTGTACCTCCTCTCTGACTCTGAATCGAAAGAAGTCGCCAAAAAGTAATGTTATTTTAAAGAGATCTATCCATTGGTACCTATATATCTTAACGCTATTGGACGCTAGGCCCATTCTCCTTTGAAGGCACTTTTCGACTATATCAAAAAATTGCAAATCTATTTAGTCCGTCAGTTAGAGTATTGTAAAATAATCGATAAGTATTTTTTGTTTTTGTTAATCAATAAATATTAAATGCATCAAAACTCGGAAGTGGGGGCTCGTGACGTCAGAACGCACATTAAAATTTATAAAAAGTCGTGACGTATTGAGAATTTTAAAAGTGTCGTATCTTCGTCAATTATGGTTTATGTAACAAAAGAAAAAATACTGGTAAATATTTTTTTATAATCTAACTGACGGACTAATTAGATTGTTTAATCTGAATTAATAAATTAAATAAAACAGTCACTAATTTAATTATGTTTTGCAGATTTTTTCACTTTCCCCTCGACTAACATTGTGGAATGGCTAGTAGAAATAACAAGAACAACTATTTACGCCGTGATAATGGCTTTTAGTCTGTTTTCGGCTTCACAATAGTTAACTGTGAAAAACTTTGTGTAATTAACGATTCATTTGGAACTAACTATGCGGATCGTGGTCCACTAGCGGAAGCCAACTTGCCTTTAAAATGTTTTCAGACCCTGTTTTGGTTGCCGTGGGTTTTTCCAGAAGAAATTTTCATGAATTTGTGATTATTTTATACTGGGGACACGCACCAAGCATTCTGTACATCAAACTAAGCCCGCAACTATAAGCAAAAATACGATTTTTTTTTTGGGTGAAAATCATGTTTTGTTGTAGAACTCAATGTAACGCACTCAAAACATGGTACTGATCTATGGATTAGATAATACGGGGTTCATGGAGGTGTTTAAAGTACGATCTTAGAATTAAAACTTGTATTAAAAAAAAAAACTTGTCTTAAAGTTGTAACTTTGACCCCCAATATCTCCGTAACTAGAAGGTTCCCAGGTACAGTGTAGAACAAAAAAATGATCGCAATGACGAGTAGAACAATTGTTTTTCGGCTTCGTTAAGAGGTGTTTTACACCCTGTATAATACAAGAGTCATAATTATATTATTTACCTGCTGATGTGTTGTAGTACCACAAATATTTGAAAATATTTACTTGTCTCATATTTTATTATTTGAGAGGAAAACTGAAAAGAAGTTAGATTTGTAGTTGAAAAGATATTTTATATATTCGGTTTTAATCTAGATATTTTCTTGTAAGGTAGGAAAATATTACCGTTAAACAGTTTTCTTTTTATAGTATCGAGAATAAAATATTTATGAAGTGTATTTTTGTAGTCCCTTATTTTGATCCGCTATATTTTGATCTATTTATCTCATTTCTCAGTATTTTATCTCGTTTATCCTCTGTATAATAAAGTCTTATTTATTTTCCTGGAAGATTTTCCTGTTTAATCACAAAATATACGTTAGTGAAGTATTCAGTGAAGTTCAGCTATCAAAATTTTAATAATACTGTGAAAAATAAGTAAATTGTAGATCAATCTAGTTACACAAACTTATCCCTTTAACTAAAAAAAAATACCTGTAACTAATGGATGATTATGCCCGAGAATGTGTGTGTTTGAGATTAAATATTCTTAGGGTTATTTTCTTTTTTCTCTATGTTATGGAAATATTTGGACGTTGAAACTTACGCCTAAACAATATGTCTGAGATAGTAAACTCTCGCAAGATTCAGCCGAATTTACCTACTGCTTACAATTTAATGGTACCTATAATCACTATTATTCGGTAAATTATAATCATTCGAAGTGAAACCGTAAAATGTCGCTTGCATTTCACAATTTTACGGTTTCACTTCGGTAGATAATAATCTACCGGAAAATAATGCGTTAAATTGTAAGCTGTTCGGTTGACAATCTTTTTATAGTTTACAATCTCGCTAAAAAGATTACAATCTAACGGGTTTTTCAATTTTACGGTGATATAAACAAACCCTAACACTTATTCATGCTTGAGTAATGTTCACACAGACCAACCGTACATTATATCAGTGCCTGTGATAAGGCAAACCAGCCGTTGGCTCTGTCAAACTATATTATTATATTATATATTAATGCTATCTACGTGCCGATGGCTTCCAAACTGTCGCAGTAAATAGGTCGAGGCCTGCTAATATCCTAGATATTGAAGTCTCGGCTTTAAGTCTTCTAAAGGATCAAGACGTGGATGCTCGGAAATGAAATTCGGTTAGATATTCTATATTTTATGAGATCCTGGTAGATTTTACGCTCTCTGTGAGGTTTGTGAGGTCGCGGATTTGAGTTTTATACCGTAAATAATTTAATAAAAAAAGTATCAATGGATTTTTCGTTACAAGATTTTGCGGAAATCCTACCAATTTGGTTTTATATCTACAATATACATATAATAGGAATATTCACGTTTGACACTTAATTCTCAATTTTGTCATTCCATTAATTTATCACGCAGTAACAATCCACTACATACAGTCATTTCTCGGCCTGTAGCTACATACCAACATATTATCTAAAAATGTGCTAAACCCAGCCTTATAAACTGCAATATTTGATACCATTCATGACTCATTTTCCCTCCTCAATTCTTCAACATAATCATTAAGTTGCAAGAAATATATGGAACATAAGCTTCCCCTCAGCAAGCTTTGAATTGATTCTGAGCTTCCCGCTTCCCAATTCCTTTTATAATTCTTCTTCTCGAATTGAAGAAGTCATCGATTTTGTCCGACCAGTACGTAGCCCCAACGTAGACCTTGAACCGGGTTCGAACGTTTGGTGCAAGTTCAAATCATATCATTGAATATTAACTGAATGAACACGTACACTACATTCAGTTTTAAACTTAGCTAGAAATGCTGATTAACTTATAGGCAAATTATGTATTGATGGCTAAGACCAAATTACATCAATTTAACCTTTACCCCTGAAGGAAGCAACTGAATGATGTCAGCGCCAAAATTCTAATTCGCGATTTTTCATATTACTTAACAACCATAGATTAACAAGAATAAATATCACTGTGATTTTGATTGTGTTGCTAAGTCAGAGATTAAAATAAACTGTGAGCACAGGTTAAAATAAACTCATATGAGCTGTCTCAGAGTAAAATAAAAGATCAACAAATATGTACTCTATAGCGCACCAAGTGTACGGGAAAAACAAATAATGAGTTCCATAAAAAGGGTCATGAAATCAATTTGTGATCTGATCAATACTCATCCCAAACGTTATCTATATTTAAAGACTATTGTTCCACAGCCGTACCCTTATAATTATAGTGCTGGACTTCAATAACTAGTAAAATGTGGATATACTGTTAGGACCTCCTCTGCTTTACTTTTCAGGGATAACTAAGACCCCGTACCTACTATTTCGTGACGATTAATTGTTGGTAAAACTCTTGGACGACAGTTATCGTGTCGTCCTATATGTGAACTAACTCACTTAAAACTACACGATCAGGACATAGTCACGGTGCCTTACGTGGCGTTAAAAGTATCACACAAAAAAAAAACCAGTCAGCCAGCACGATTCGCACAAAAAATTGAATTCCAATTTTAAAATTGGCAACACAATGCATCCAGCCAGCAAATAAGGATGGCAGTGATTATCGAATCACTCACGATCGAGGCGGACAAGTGAATAAGTGGCGATGAGGCTTCACCCTCGCACTGACGATGTGGGTCAGCATACGCTTGAGTCCTCTTGGCTGAATCATTGTCTTGTAGCCTCTTGTCGCATTGTTCTTGTATTAATCGAAGTGAAGGCCAACATACACCCCGACAAAAGCCTCCTCTCTATCCCGTGGCCACGGAACGAAGTCTTATAGCGTTTTTGGTTTGAATTTACACAAACAAATTGAACCTTATTTACACAGTTTGTAAAAACTGTTTTTGACGCCTTCAGCGAACAACGCTGTAAGCGATAGTTTCGTAGCCCAGCTATATGGGAGGAAGTGATAATCCCTAATTTTGTAAGTTAATGTGAAAGTCCCATGTATTGTAAGATCATAAGGCCGTTAACCGGGTGCAAAGTTCAATGTAACTTTTAAGCATATTCGATCTTAAAAGTTACATTTAATTTTGACTAATTACTGCATTAATCTATACTATATAGGGTGTAAAACACTTCTTAACGAAGCCGAACGGCACTTGTTCTCCCCGCCATTGCGATCATTTTATTACCTTCTAGTGATGGTAACATTGGGGGTCAAAGTTCCAACTTTTTTGACAAGTTTTTCTTGTCAAAAAAGTTGCACACTACCACGACCCCTATTCTATTCAATCCATTTACCAGTACAATGTTTTGATTGAGTTACATTGAGTTCAACTACAAAACATGTTTTTTCACCCCAAAAAAAAGTCGTCAGCTATAATTCTTGCGTAAAGTTACTTAGTTTGATGTACATAATGCTTGGTTGATGGCTTCGTGATGAGGTCGTCTACACCCTGTATACAATGAGATAGTCACACACTTCATCATTAACCTATAACTTTCCCAAACATGTCACATGTATTCGGAACAAAAAATCACAAATGACTTAGTTTAATTTTATGTTGGCAATCGGTTATCAAGCATACTTAATAAATATTTTGTCATCAGTCAGATGCATTTTACTTTCATAAATACAGAGCCTGAAATGATTCATATGCACTCAATCACCCTGGCCATCCATACCAATCAAACCAGCACGCGAAATGCATACAACTTTGTTTTAAAACTTTTAATTGAAGTGAACGGTAAAATGTGCAATGATTGATCAATTCCATGTAGTAGAATTAATTGGAATCAGAATAAAACCTGTTCTGATTCCAGGTAATAAGGACTTTCCACGAAATATTGGACACTTGTTTTGCAGTGAACGTTCATTAACAGATTTCCAATGGTTTCGATCAACTACTTTATCTGACGATTCACAATATAATCGCCCAAACTGTATTTTTAAAATTACCCATGTAAGAAATTCGGGATGAGCCATTAAACCGGCTGAAGTAAACATGTTGATACTAAACTGATTGATAAGCTATAATAAAAATAGACATCAAATTAAACCTGAGTCCTCACAAAAACCATAACTCAAAGGTTTAATCATGATTAATAATTTTCAGTGGCTGTGGTGCATTTAAAAACTTGTCTACACCTTTTGTAGGGGTCGGTTAAAAATACTTCAGTCACAATCATTTATCATAAGGATTAGGTTTAAATAAGTTTAGGTGCTCTGATCAATCTTCAGATTTAGAAGCGCTTGCCTTGATTGGTCTGTGGATGGGTGACCAGGACCACCCATTACATACAGAGTTCCCCCGTACCTCGAAAAGCATGCGAAGCCTTTGATCCCTTTGATTTTTGCTATAAACACCTCCACGACCCCCGCACTATTCAATCCATTTATCAGCACAATGTTTTGAGTGACATTGAGTTTTACTACAAAACATGTTTTTTCACCCTAAAAAAGTCGTTTCCCAGCAATGATTTTTGCATAAAGTTACTTGGTTTGATGTACAGAATGCTTGGTTAAAATAAATAAATCAATAAATAAATCAATAAATAAATAAATATCGCTGGACATTACACACAGCGCCATCTAGTGCCACACTAAGCAAGGCTTGTGTCGTGGTCACCAGACAGTTGATATACTACATAATATACTTTTTGTTTGTAAATACATACTTATTATACATGGTTGACGGCTTCGTGATGAGGTTGTTTGCACTCTATAATTAACGACATCGATCTCTAACCTAGAACATCTATAACGGTTACTGTTATCTCCAACTAAAGACCAGTTATCTATAGCTAGTAGTATGAACTTACTCTCCAATGACTCTAGTTAGGTCTGTTCGCTAAACTTTGAAGTGTCTTTACTCAGTTCAGAATTTAGAAGGTCGTCCAGGTAAATTGGCAATCAAAACCCCAAGCGCCCGACTGCATAGTTTAGCTACGGTGTATAAGTGCTGAGAGTCAATTAAACGTTTGATTTAGTTTTACTTTGTTTCATGGAAAAAAATTTTTGATATATTTTCAAAAAACTTTTCCTCGTAAACTGGCTCTCATTGCATTACTGGGTTTGAATGCAGTGTTTTTCACACTTCATTTATTTCCACTAGTGGTTTCCAACATCTTGAACAGTAGTAGGTTACAAGGGCAGGCCAAGTTTGACGACACTACTATTCGTCATTAATCTGCTCAAAATCAAAATCAAAATATTTTATTTCACACAGATGGGCACTTATAAAACGTCGAAAAAGGTGCACGGTTCGCGTTGGTCGATTCCATGGAGAAGAACCGGCAAGAAACTCCATGGTTACTCTTTTCAAATCATTTCATCATCATCATCATCATCAGCCTATATAATGATCCCCCACTGCTGGGACAAGGCCTCCTCTCAAATCATTTGGTATTACAATATTATTATGTTACATAACAGCAGCATTAGTACTAAAGGATGGGGGGACAGCGTAGGCCCGACAATATGTCGTTGCTTACTATACAAAAAATGTAAAACAAAAGGAATATTTAACAAAAGTTAAACAGTATCCCGGAATCATACTCGTATCTACCAATCCGCACTGTAGATTATAGCCCATTCCCTCTCATTGAGAGGAGGCCGTGTCCCAGCAGTGGGATCATTAAAGGCTGATGATGATGATGATGATGATGAAACAGTATCCGGGAATCTATGCTGATAATGCTGATCGCCTTTGAATTTTTAAATCCTTCAGCATGTAGGTACTATCGTTGTGTAGGTCCCTCGTACTTGAAGATGACGAATTTTAACCAGTAAAGGCTAAAGAATAAACTGAAGTGTCTTAGCTAGGCTGGCCATGTTTGCTGAAGGAGCTTAGATCATAAGTCATCGTCACGTGGGATCACCTAGCTGGATGAATCGGCGAAATTAAAAAGGAATAGGTCAAGTTGATTTATTGAAATACTAAAAGGTAATACTTTAAGCTGTGATAGAAATCATCCAACCAAAAAAAAATAAACCGGACAATTTTATAATCGGGATTCACGTACCCATAAAATGAACGTCAAAAGATCAAAACCTCAGGGCTGACTAATCTCGGATGAACACCTAATCACTCGCACACGAATGGCTTCTTACACGCCTCACTAAAAGCAACCGTAAAATGGCAGACGGAAAGTTAATGTACCTACAATACAGCTAACTTCTCACTTGACAAGTTTATATCAAATATCAAATGTTGTAGAGAAATAAAAGGGTGTATGAACTTTAAGAAAAGAAACTTATATTTTTCCCATAAAATCGCGCCTATTGTACCCTGAAGGGTAAGGTAAAAGTTTATTTCAGGGCATATTTCATAAACGTGACAATGACAGGCGACAGGTGACAATTCGACATTTTGACAATTTTTCGTTTGATAAACATTACCTATGACAAATAAGTCGTGGTGGAAAAATTACAATTATGTCAAATTGTCGCGACATTTTGACATATTTCTGTTTCACAAAAATTTTCCCCTGACAGAATTTGTCGCGAAAAGCTCGACTTATTTGTTATATGAAACACAAAATTGTAATTATTTGACAAATTTGTAGACTTGTCGAAGATTTCTGACAGGCGACCTCGCCCAATGTCATAACTACTTCTCACTTACTAATTACTTATTACCAGTGAAATGGTGCTAACATCGACAGACAATAGTATTTTTTTTTTTTTTATTGTTTATTAAATAAAGAACAAAACAAAATATAAATATAGGAACATCACAAAAACCTCAATAGGTTTGTCTGGATGTTGATCCACTTATAAGCTATCTTAAAACTAGACTATAAAATAATCGTACACAGTTTAAAACAATTTGTAGGGTAGACAGGTCATAAAAAACAAGCACAGCGCGGTCGGACTCGGACATCGCGTCGATGATAGTTACTAATGTAATAACATTTAAGTACAGGATGGTGCATTTCAAAGAGAGTTAAAGAATTTTTTGTACTTATATTTATAGTTACTATTTGTAATTTCCGATTGAATTTTTGTTGGGACCTCATTAATTAAAGTAGGTATTAAATAAGCGATGGTTCGTTTCCCGTAATAGTTCGTGAATCTTGGTACTATCAGTTTTGCTTGGGCTGCTAATCTGGTTGCTTTGCTATGATTGACTTTAATTTGCAATTCTTTGTTGGTGAACTGTTCTAATAATAACAACTTTCGTATTTATGTGTGTACCGGCTAAATTTTACAATATCTAAAGAAACCTGTGACGTCATCACCATCATAAAGTGTTTTTCTTATTTTATTTGGTATTATTATTTTTAATAAACGAAGTTGTAGGTTATATATTTTGTCTATGTAAGTTTTAAACGTTCTGCCATAGCTAGTAATTCCATATGAAATTATTGATTCAGCGAGTGCATTGAAAAGGTACTTTGTATTTAATTACTGCAAATTTGGCTAGCATTGCTCGCAGTTTATCACAAACGGAGTCAATATGATTACCCCAGTTAAATCTGTCATCAACAATCAAACCCAAATATTTGTAGTTGGTAACTTGCTGCAATGGTTCACATTTGCAACCAAGTCTAGATAATTGCACTTTATTACTTTTATGCAAACATTGGTGAGTGTGCGCGACTATTGTAACTGGCTTGTCAGAATTGAGTAAGTGGTTGGAACGCACGTGGATAGTCTTAGTTTTCCCAGCGTTAAGCACCAGTCCAGCATCATGAGACCACTTACATAAATTATCAAAATCGTTTTGAATCGATTGTTCAGCCTTCGATAAGTCTTTATCAGCTGCTACGAGACATGTGTCATCTGCGTATTGGTAGACTGAGCAATTGTTTATAACGTTCTCCATGTCATTGACGTAAGCTAAATAATACAGGGGCCCTACAACTGAGCCTTGTGCTGTTCCCGTAGTTACTGCCGCTACTTCACTGAGTTCATTGCTTATCTTTACACGGCAAGTTCTATTTTTTAGGTAATCTTTGCACCAGTTTAAAATTGGGCCTCGAACCCCTGTATTGTAAAGCTTGTGTATTAGTGTATCATGCCTAAGGGTATCAAAAGCTTTGCTAAAATCAATGAATAACAAGATAACATGTTTTTTATCGTTAAGGTGATGATTTATTTCATCTGTGAATTTAGAAAGCAGTATTGAAGTTGATTTATTAGGCTGAAAGCCATACTGAGAACCCGATAAGACATCGTTTTCAGTGTAAAAATTTTGAATTTGCTGACTCACGTATTTTTCTACTACTTTATCTATGACTGGTAATATTGTGACTGGCCTGTAACTGTCATAGTTACTATGTGATCCATTTTTGTAAACTGGTCGCACGACGCCTGATTTTAATTCTTGAGGATATACCCCAACTTGTATACTAGTACTTATTAGCTTAACTATTACCTTAGCTATCTTATCACTTAAAACTTTAACATCTATACATCGGATGCGATCTACACCAGCAGATTTATTAACATTTAGATTTTTTATAATAGTTGAAATATTAAGAACAGAAGGGTTTTTAAATAACATGGACTTGTTAATTGGAAACATATATTCTGATTCTGGTATAAGTTTTATGTTGCATTTAGGTAATATTTTATTTACATTTTCGCTAAATCCCTTACTAAAATTATTAGCTATCGTATTTATGGTTACGTTATTTTTCTTGAATGCTTTGAGTATTGCTTCATCTACTGTCTTACAAATTCGACCAGATAGTGTGTTTAATATATCCCACATTTTCTTTTTATTCATTTTATTTTCATTAATTAGGTTAAAGTAATATTGGTTTCTAGACTTGTCTATAACTTTTTTAGTTTTGTTTCTCTGTTTATTATATTGTAATCTAAGTATTTTATTATTTGTATCTTGTTTCCACTGACTGAAAAGCAAATCTCTTTTATAACACATATTATTAATTTTACTGTTTATCCATAACTCTTTATTCCTTTTACTGTTGGTATTTATTATTTTTGAATACTTCGATTGCCCATAACAATAATCGAAGCTGTTTTTAATATAGCTATATATCTCTAAAGGGCATTGCATACCATCAACTACATTCCAATCTATGGCGTCCAACTTTTGTTTCAACTTATTGTAATCAAGTAGCTCTTTAACTTTTACGGCATCCTGTACAGCGTTTCTAGCACCCCCACCAATACAAGACAACACGATCATGCGATGGTCGGCCCAAACCGCGCCGAGCGCCGCCGAGTAAAGGTCCAACGAGCGCGATCTTACAAAAATATGATCAATACAACTACGAGTTATAATATCATTTCGTTTTTCGATTCTTGTGTAATCCGAAATTGCGCTCGTTAGGCCACACTCAGCTAAACAACTTATATAGTAATCACGGATATTATCTTTCAATTTTAAATCAATGTTGACATCTCCTAAAAAGTATAAATCTGAGTGTTTTAAGGTGTCCTTACACAATAGTTCTTTCAACTCTCTGACAAACAAGTGCTTACTATCTTTTGGAGGTCTATACACTGCGCAGATTGATGCCGTGTAGTGATATGATGTAGTCAAGTGTCCAATTATGTATTCGCAGTGATTAAGTGATACATTATCCATAATTTGAAAGTTGTTGGTACATTTAACATACATTACGATACCACCACCTCTGCGCTGTTCTCGCAACTTATGATACATTTCATAGCCATTTATATTGAAGAATTGAATGAGATTACTGTTTAAAGAAATACCTACCTCCGTTAAAATGATAACATCAATATTAATTTTAGAAGAACCAATAAATTGAAGGACTAAAGAAAAGTTTTTAACAATCGAGCGAATGTTAATATGGACAATATTTAGTTTTTGTTTACTGTTTGGGAGGTGATCACTAAACTCGTTGATGGATGAACATTCAAGGAATTCTGATATTTCCGGTGAAGAAACTGACGTGATCACTGAGTCTAACTATTATCGACAATTATTCCCCTGAACCGCCATTTTATCAATATCACTAGTGCACCTGATGACAGTCGGTTTGTCGTTTTCGGTTTTACGTACCAATATTCTGCCATTCTGGAACCAGACGTATTTGTACGTTTCCTTCAATGCTTGTTTTGCTTGCCATAGTAGAGATTTGTTCGCTTTGGTAAGAGCGTAACGAAACAAAACTTTTGACTTAGCTAAGTCAGGACTGACCTCGGGTACTACATCTTGAACAACAATTGGTCCTTTCCGCGCCGTACGTATCCACTGATCCACCTGCTCCTCATGTTGTAACATCACCTGAATAACTCCTTCTTTACCATTTCTGCCTTTAAGTCTTTTGATCGTTATGACTTGGTGTTTTTCGATGTTGAGTTTTGAGGCTATTTTATTTGAGAGTATGCCGAGGTTCTCGTTCTCATTATCAGGAATACCAGTGATCTCCAGCACATTGGCCAGTGTTTCTTGCTCAATATTTCGTATGTGTTGTTCCAATGCATCAATTTTTAATTCCAAGTGTGTGTTTTGATTTGTGAGGTATGTGTTTTTCTTCTCCATTTCTTTAACTTTCTCTGTAAGAATTTCCAGTGTAGAATTTACAGCATTCATCTTTAAGCACCAGTTGCTAAGCGAATCATTCACTGATGCCAGTTCTTTCTTCACTGCTTTCTTAACTTCGAGGGAAACATCACGAAGTAATTTATTCACCGCAGCACTGTTCCCATCCAGCTCGCTACCATTATCATCCTCATTTTCATCATCTTCCGGAATTACGAAGGACTTACGATGAGGAGACTCCTTGTGACAATCATCACATGTCCACTCCAGGTTTTCGGCATTGCGCAGAGCTGACAGCTGCTTAGAGGATAAGCCTGTGCATATTTGATTTGCGTGAACTACTTTGCCACATTTGTTGCACTCCAGCCCCGGTGATTTTTTTGTAATAGTTTTATCACAATTATCGCATTTAGGCATTTTTTCCGTTGGGGGATAGGGTAGATGGTTAAATAATAGATACTTGACTACTCCGTACGATTGCTCACGAGTGAATGACAGTACACAGTAGCAACAGTAGCAACAGCGATTAAGAATATTTGGTTCAACCAATAGGTACGTCGGCGTGATTGCCAAACAATATTTCTTGGTTGTCGTGTCGGCCCAAAGTTATTATTTTCGTGTCCGTTTTACTTGTTGCAAATACTAATACCGAAAAAATCCTAGAATGCTAGTCAAAATTATAATGTAAGGCAAACATTTTTATTGCTACCCTCATACTGCTATATAGTTTTAACCAAAATGTATGCTGTGACATATTTGTCGCAATTTACGACAAATAAGTCGATTACCATGACCAAAAAGTTTTGACAATTTTATTACATACTGACATTTTAAAACTGACAATTATAGACCTTTATGAAACGCGATTGACACTGACAATTTTGTCAACTATTTACCTGTCGCAATCGGACATATTTGTCACGTTAATGAAACAGAATTTGCAGCTACAATTCGACAATTTTGTCAAAAACTGACAAATTGTCAACTTGTCACGTTTATGAAATAGGGCCCCGGACTTATTTCGCACTTGTCAAAGCTATGCTATGCTAGTCAACAAGCACCAAAAAAAGGTCCAACACCCGTGGCACCGGCACAATGCTGCTTAATCACGCGCACACAGTTACTAGTTCACAGTGCTCAGTTACACAATCTATTGGTTATCTCCTGATCATCAGCCTATTAATGTTCCCACTGCTGGGACACAGGCCTCCTCTCCAAGACAGGGAATTGGCTATAATCCACCACGCGGGCCCAGTGCGGTTTGGTAGATTGATGAAATTAATTTAAAACAGCGACAGTAAATTTAGAACAATGTAGTTTTATTGCAGAGATTTCACAGAGTACGTCAAATCGACATTACAAACTAGTGAGGTACGTACTAGTAGATTAGTGTTGTCTGTCACTAAACTTGGAATAGACAATCGGTAAAGCTAAATTTATAATTACAATATACATAAGTAGATGTCACATGTCTTCGAATATTTTTTGTTCTAGGACGTTTCCTTACGATGTTTTCCTGCACCGTTAAGTTATTTCTTAATTCGAATTATTATTTGGAAGTTTTTATGTTTTTTATTTTTACCTGAGTATATTGAAATGTGAAATGTCAACTAATTAGTTTTACAGGTACGTTTAAATACTTCCAATTTTAACATTAGTACCTTGACTTTAATTTTTGCTTTATATGTGTAATATTTTATATCTAAATTGGAGAGGTGATCTGTACCACAGGACCTTCCTACTTCAGGCACCTTTCTATAAGATATATTGTGCATATGTGAACCAACGCCTGTAATTCCTGATGACAAGATAAATACAGATTTATGATTATGATTCACTGCAAGGTATCAAAAGTGAATTAAACTTTCTATTGTTGATAATAATCAACTTATTAAGATCTATTACAAAATCTAGCAATAGTTGATGGTTTTCTTAGTCTAATCTCTCTTCAAATATCATTTACATTAACCCCTTTATTGCACAAAATAACTAACAATAACTGAACTAATGAAGCAATACCACCTACCTAATTGTGAACCAACCCATGCTAACTAATTAAATCCACAAAATAACGAAAATATGAAACCAGCACGTTCATAACCGCTTCTAAATATCGATTGTTAGGTCCTGAATGCAGAGAAAAATGCCATAAAAAGACTAGAAATTCAACTGCATTAATTAAAACCCTCATCCGTTTGAGGTGATGAAGTAGTCTGTTCGTATCCGACACCACAAAACGACCGGAGTGGAAGACAAGTAGAAAAATTACTTTTTTAGTTTCCCGAGCGATGCTTTCAGCATTCCTTTCACAGCGCATTCCTTTTACTGCGCACTTTCTTTCACGTAACAAAATTGTACTCCAGAATGACGATTCATTTTGATAGTATCCGTCTTTTATGTAGAAAAGGAAATCGTTTCGATCGCCTCTTATAAAGCTTTGATGAATACCTAAGTGGAGAGCAGCGGTGGCCCAGTGGTGGCGGCCCCGACTTACGAACAGTAAGTCGTGGGTTTGAACCCAGACAGGCGCATTACTTTGTGTAATTTATTTCATCACCACTGCTCTCAAAACGGTGAAGGAAAACATCGTGAGGAAACCGGCATGTCCTAGAACCAAAAATTCGAAGACATGCGACATCTACCAATCCGCACTGGGCCCGCGTGGTAGATTATAGCCCATTCCCTCTCATTGAGAGGAGGCCGTGTCCCAGCAGTGGGGGATCATTATATAGGCTGATGATGATGATGATGATGATGAATAAGTAGAATATCAAAACTATGAGTAGCTTCTAAAAATGCTTCTATCATCATCATCTGCTGAGCCTTTTCCTTGGGGTCGGCTTACAGTCTAACCAGATGCAGCTGAATACCAGTACTTTAGATGGAGCTACTGCCCGTCTGACCTCCACAACCCAGTACAGAACTAAGTAATAAGATACCCTTTGGTAACACTGGTTATCAGACAGTGCAAGTGCATTTTTGTTTTATATTTATAGAACTAACTAACTTAAACTATAAACTAAAAAAAAAAAGTGGCAAAATTCTCCTCCTCAACGCTGTAATTGCTAATGTCCCCAAGAGGCTGGCGGCATTACCGCGCCTTATGGCAAAGCTAAAGCCTTTGGCCAAGGTAAAAGCCAGCCCTAGGGCCATTTGCACCACCAATCAGTAAATTAATTTAGCGCTACCAAATTAAAACACCATCGTTTAACGTTGAAAGAAATGGACTATGTTTTAAAAATGTTGACCGTTAATAAATGTTTCCTTCGATTTTTGATGCAAGCGGTTTCATTATTGCAAATCATCAGCTTTTTCAACTGAGTCACTTGTGTAATTGGTCAACGGGATCAGTTGACCAATTCAAAAATTCATTAGGTTGACTGATCCTGCGGGATTTGCCGCATATGAGATGAGTTTACCAAAGAGCTGTGTCAACAAGACACTTTCTCACTCAGTTGTTATCCGTTTTGGTAGAGTCATTCAAGGTCTCGTTACAATCGTACCAAAACAGATACCCACCTCTATCAGAGGACCTAGACACAAGCACATTCTGTCAACGACAACGGAGATGCAAGAGTAAACATTATTAGGAAAAAAAAAACATTAATAAAAACGAGTTTAAAAACCCTAAATCTGAAGAAAACTACTTAAAACCATGACCAATGACTACCTACCAACTTTTAATTAAACACTTACGTAAATCACGCGACAGGTTTTTTTTTATATTAACCTGCTCTGTCCCACAGTTGGGCAAAGGCCTACATGGCTTTCCAATACTGTTTACAATTTGAGAAGTTTTTATATCTTTTTTTTTCATAGCCTGATCTGTCCTACTCCCCCCACCCCTTCCATTTATTGCGAACCCGTGTGTCCACGTTCCAATTCATTATATCATATAATTAACTATTTATTTTTCGTTGTTTTCAGCAAGCCCTTTTAATTGATACCCATACCATGGAGATGCATAAAAATTACTGGTCCACCATCTTTGAAAGTCCGCCATTTTAGATTTAGAATAATGTATTTTCGCTAACCAGGCATTGTTATCCAAACCAAACGTGTGTGCAAAATTTCATGTCAATCGGTTGCTGATAACTGTTATAAAATTCAGATGAGTTGGTTTAGGTCAAGATTATTTGACCTTAACAAACATACACGCATTGCGAGTTAAAACAAAGCCTGTTTTAAAAAAAAAAAAATGATTTATGATCAAATCGATGTCAATCCTGGGGTCAATAGATATTGCAGTAATACGATACGGCCCAGTTGAAAGTGAAACCTCTAGGGCCTAGATTCTGGGCCCTCAGTTTTGATAAAAACGGGATGCCTCAATAGTCATAATTAATAAGCTGCAAGTACAATAGCACCACCAATCAATAAATTGATTAGGCGCTACTCAATTTAAAGCTCGTTCTATTTCTGTCAACCGTTGAACGTTGACAGAGATGGAACGGTCTCAAAATGTTTAGCGCCTCGTGCATTTGGTGATTAGTTTTGAGCTGCAAGTGAGTTTCATTCTTTATTCCTCCGATTTGTATTCATTTGGATGTTTACTTGCATAATAGGCTAGTTTCCACCATCAATAAATTGCAAATCTATTTAGTCCGTCAGTTAGAATATTGGAAAATAATGGACACGTATTTTTTGTTTTTGTAAATCAACGAATATTGACAAAGATAAAACGCATCAAAACTCGGAAGTGGGGACTGGTGACGTCAGAACTCACTAAGAATGATACCAAACAGTGACGTATTGGGAATTTTAAAAGCGTCGTATCTTCGTCAATTTTGGTTTATGTGACAAAAGAAAAAATACGGGTCAAATATTTTTTGATAATCTAAGTGACGGACTAATTAGATTTTTTTAGTTAACAAGCCTATTGTCAGGGTCGATAATTGCTTCGGGACTTAGATATGCAGTATAAACGCCGATACTTTATGTTAGCAGGGTCTGGTTAAAAACTTATTCGTGAAAACCCTCTGATGACAAACCTTTAATTCATGAAAGTAACTCCATTATCGTATCAGTAACTAGCAGGATATCTAGTTTAAAATTCCGTAGTCATTACAGAACATTGCTTCCGTCCGTAGTCTCATTCATCACAGTCACTCAACCAGCAATTGAACACCTACATGCTCGTTCATTCATTCAAATCGTTCAACTATCTCGACTAAGAACGTTTAAGTGAAGTTAAAAAATTGGATCAGGCGGAAAGAAAGGCTATAAGAAAGTCTATAATCGATTAAACTAAGTATGGAAAATAAACCTAGGTTTTCGGATACTTAGAAAAATCATATTGGGACTTGACTAAACCTGGCTTGCTAGCACCAGTAATAATCTCTGAACTAGATTAGTGCTAGGCATTTTTTTAAACATCACTCCGTTTCAGTCAACTACAAATGGTTGACAGAAATGGAACGATATATCAAATACGTTTAGCGCTCAACGCTGTAATCTTTTGTGGTTTCAACGGGCCTTATCTAAACTATTATACTGATCATCAGTCTCATTAATATTTTAGTCTAAAATCTTTAAAAATGTCCATGTCCGTGACGGTACAGGGCGGTAACCCCTTGCCTCTATCTGCTTATTTGCAATAAAGTTTCGTCTTCTTACTTTTACAACACGCGGGGGTGATACGCTTCTGACGCTTTTCCTGGTTTTCTTGTAATATCAAATTTGCACTGAAATTGCGCATTTCAAGAAATTTCTTTGAAAATTGAAATAACATGGTTTTCTATTTTTTTATTGGTATAGGTAGCCAAAATTAAAATAATGCTAGACTCACCCACAAAAAGTCCAAAAACTAGAAGTACTGGCATATTGAAAATAAAAACTAAATATCCGTAACACAGCAAAAACTTTTTCCTTCACTATACATTTCACATTTTTAATCAAACATTATTCCATTTTGTCACTATCCTAACTTTTAATTACGAATAACACATTTGAAGCCATGAGCTGATTCAAAAACACGCACGAAATCCACGAGAAGAATTTATCGCAACACGAGATCTACTGCGAAAATCGAGACGTCGAGACGTGCGGATGGCCCGGATGCCTTCAGCCGACTGCGGCACAGCATCCAGCCCTGCACCTCCCCTTCCCTCCTAAAATTTCCTCCTTCTCACCCCCTCACGCGCCCTTATCGCGATCCCGTAATTAGATAAATGTCATTGCTTTTGTCTGTGTTTTTTTGCTCTTTCCCCGACGAATTTTGTCGGCCGATGTAATAGACTCCGCGTCGTTTGAGACGCTCATTTACGTAAATGCTGTTTGTCTTGTACGTGTGTGTGTGTGTGTGTGTGTGCTTCAATTCCGCGCGAAAATATGTCTCGGCCGTATTTCTACTAGTTTATGAGTCTTCCGTCTCACAGCCCGCAGTTTCCACCCACTTCAGATTTGTTTTTATTGCCATATTTTTTGAGCAACAATCTTGGTTGAGTTTCGTTCCTGATGTGACAAGTTTGGGAGCGGTTGTTAAAAAGATATGGACATGTCTATGATATGAACAGGTTCATAAATGTAATGCAGAATCAGGACTAGATATGGGTTTATATCTAGATCATAAAACTGTAGTATCTCCGACAGTCCCCTCGGTTTAAGAACCTGTTGGAGAGTTAGTGCTTATCATGCCGCCTAAGTTGTAAAACAGGGAAATGGTAATTGTGACGCTATCAAAATATATTATACTGTAAACATTGTGTCGCTATATAGTATTATGTAGGTCAACTTTGAATGCGGTATGCAAACCGGACGTTGTAACAAGCGTATCAGTTACGGGAACCACGGAACTAAAACCTCAACCGCGATTTTTCAATGAATTTAAAGTTTAGCTCCACTCAATAAAGTACGGGCCAAGTCTCGTTTGTCAGAGTCGAATCTCCGTGCTTTTATATGAAGAGTTTTATGAAAATGAACGTAAAGTAGTTGAAAAAGAAGATTGCATTCATTTCTTCACAAGAGATATAGCGTAGAACTGCACTTGGAAGTCTTTGAGAGGCACTATCTGAGGAACTCATCTGATTTGATGATGGAACGGATAATGCTTTAAGATTCAATTCGTAGCAAAGTGCTGATATTGGTTTGATGTCAGTACGATATTGGAGCTGTAACATTTTCTTTATTGGTAAAGAGTATAGATCTGCATTAACATTGTTGCTTTGATAACGTTTCTGTGGATTTATTTTGCATAGTTACTTATTTTTCCTTTTCACGTTTTTATAAGACTATTATGTGACTACATTGTCTTCGTTTTCACTGACTATTGCTCTCTAAGTTATGTTATTAGAGAAGCAATAAACTATAGCGGCATACATGAAACGTATGTCAATGGGCGGAGATTCACGTGGACTCTAAGAAAAAAAAATGAAGCCAACTTTTTGCCAGAGGAGAATGAAAGAAAGTAACATTGAGCTTACCTCAACAATAGGACAAGGGCCGGAAGAAGATGACAATTAAACTTACTGACTTTTGGAAAATTCACACAGACTACTAACAAAAGTCTCACAAATGTAGAATTAACCCTATACATCTCCTTAAATCTTACTAAACGAGCGTTAACTCCTATCGCCAGTAACCACGGTTCAAATGGGAAACGGGAACAAAATACGGGCTTAAAATATAAAGATAATGTGTAAGTAGTGACAAATGGCTGGACTATCACCCCATTCACCCAGTTTGACCCATTTCCATAAGTAGGCACAACTTGAGCACAAGATAAACACGACGACACTATAAGATTCCCTTTTCAGCTCCGTTTCTCTTTCGTTGGCAAGAAATTAAAACAGATCCGTTTCTGTGATAATGTTTACTGTGATTTTATTTCTCAAGAATTCGTTTTTTTTTCACAGAACATGGATAGCATCCATGCTCTGTGGAAAAAAAATACCTTAATACAACAGTACTAAGAACATTGGTGGAGTAGTCGCAAGCGCGATTGATGAGCATGAGTTCCTGGATTTGATTCCCGGGACGGGAAAAGTGTTATTGCTATTGATCTTCTACCAGGAATTTCCCATTAGCAGCCAACGGTGCATATGGATTTGTGCCCACTTGATGGCGACTGATGAGACTTGAAACATAATTGGCAAAATTAGGGGTACTGTTAGATACACCTCTGCCTTACCCTTCGAGAATTACAGTATATTATGATTACAGTATGCTATGATTACAGTATGTTATGATTACAGCATGTTATGATTACAGTATGTTATGATGGCGCCGAAAGTGCGTTGAGTGCAAAATTGCACTCACGGACTGCCCTTAGAAGCAGCCACTATTCTTATAATATAGCATCATCATCATTAATTACAGACGTAGGCGAAAACGCTACCAGGTTCAAATGAGATTTGGCAGATCACGTGCGCCGCATGCATAACGACCGCTGGGCAAAGGTCTGAACACGATGGGTGCCTGAAGATAGACGGCGCTGCCGAGGCTGGCCTAGAAAGAGGTAGTGTGATGATCTGAACGCGCAACACGAAGGCAATGTTTCAAGGTGACGCAGAAGAAGAGCACCTGGAAGGCTTTTACCCAGCAGTGGGACATTCAAGGTTACTAAAAAAAGTATAAAATCCATACAAAACAAATGCATAATGCGTCCAAATCATCAGCCAGGGGATGGACGACGCCGCCAAAGCCAGACTAGAAAGAAGTAGCTTGTTCTGGTTCAAGGCGGAACTTTTGCAATTAGTTGAGTGACTAGGTCTAAGCACCGTAGGGTAGGACAGGCAGGATAAACACATCGATGAATTGTCTTTTTAAACTTTCACGATCAGAACACATTGTAAAACATATAAAGACGGGTATTTATGGCGAATTTACCTTTTTTTTAAAGTCCGTCGTCGCCTTCATTTTGCTGTCGCGGTACCTCCAATACTTCAGTCTCCCCGCGACCACGGCTGGTGCAATCTGGTCGAAACGTCGGGCTTAAAATAAAACACATCGATGAGTTTGGGCTTCAAGCAGATCGACAGATCTCCCTTGTCCAGTAGCATGTATATTTTAGTAAGCAATATTATTTATTTTTCAACACACTTGCTCATAAAGTGGCTCTAATTTCACTGCAATTAGGCACATAATGACACCTGTAATCAAACTGTGACTTTTTCATTGCTATTATTCACAAGTGAGTTATAGGGTTTTTTTTTTATTGGTTGAATTGCTTTGTTCTTAAAAAAGTTTCGATACAAAAAAGATCGTGTTCAATAGTACAAATAAATTAATGTACCTATTGCTTGCTCATTTCATACAACTTCGTATCTACATAGATAATTTCAACTTATAAGTTTTTAATAAATAAAACTTTCACTCAAATGCAACTTTTGTTTTCTTTTTTTTTTACTTTTTTTTTAATAATAAAACTTTGAATTCCCCATTTCGTACGTTGCTAAAACGCTATCCGCGAACAGCCAAAAAAAAGAAACCTCATTCTTTTAGTCTATGGGCGATCGCCATTGTTAGATGCGCGCGCATAGGAAAACTGATGAATTATTCCCGCCATTGCGAAAAAAAATTCACAACTCGTTTTCACTGTTGAAATTATAGTTATTTTTAGTGTTATTTTATTCTCAAGTGTGTTGAAAAACGTCGTATGATACACGTGTGTGTTGATAATTACAATCCTCGGCTCTCTTAAGAACCTCGCCTAACGGCTCGGTCCTCAATGGCGCCTCGGCGGTAATCACCAACATTACACACTTGTACCATAATGTACTATAAAACTTTTGTATAGACCTTGCTATTTAAATATTCCGTTAACTTTAGGTGGCCGGCAGAAGAAAAATACCCCAATCTTGGTGATCTCAGATATTTTGTGGTCGAATAGCTTCTCGGTGAATTGACTTACGACTTAGGTGTAGTAATTAAAAATGTTTGTTATGTTATGCTCTATCCAAGTTATAAGTTTATTTTGGTAGTTCATACATTTTTGGGCTACTTTTGAAATTAGCCCAAAAATGCATGAAGGCTGGGTGGGTGATCTCCTTTGTTACTTCTTAATACGGGGAGAAAGCGAATATTGAAATCATTTTAACGACTTCTAGGCGGGGTCCGTTATATTTTGTATTTTTTCTTAATTAGCTGATTGTAAGTACTGACCGTCAGTTGGAACACAGAACCCTAAGGCCACACTCTAAGTCCCCGTGCTTTCGTCCGGACCCCGCCGGCTGGATCAATCGCCCACTTTCCTGTAACCACTTTTTCATAACGTCCATATTTCAAACTCATCCACTTTAATCATGTAATGGACTGTACAAGTTCTGTTCAGTTGCTTATATCTGTCGAGTTGAGAAACTGTCCAGCTGAGAACCTGTCCAGTTGCGAATCTGTCCTCTTGCTATGGAGGCGTTTTACCACGCGTGGTTTGTATGGGAATGAAGTGGTGAAGATGTTGCTTTTGGCAGCGGCTACCAAGGTGACCCCATGGCTTATAGTATTATTTTATTTTGTTTCATTTTTCTGCAGTTTTTAAATACCCTACTAAAAGTTTTCAATTATTTTGGGTTCTAGCTATAATTATCTTTCAGTAAAAAGTGTTACAAGTATCATTTTCGATTTTGAGAACAAAATAACTACCTTTATAAGAGATAAATTATTTTTCATCGTAGATTTCAGTAACATAAATCAAGAAAGTTTGAGCCTTCAACATTGTTCTTTTGACCTGTGTAAAATAAACGACCCGAAAAACTTTCATGAACACACTTAAACCCGAGGTCTTGTTTCTGGCAAAAAAGAAGGTATTTTTCTGATGGAACTTTACTTTGAACTAAACAAACACTGTGTTTTTTTCTTTGGTAACCTAAAAATGCGTCGCGGCTTTGTCCTCAAAATATCAATGGTGGATCTTTACAGGAACAAGACGTGAATAATGGTACTATTTAACTTGCAAAAGTAACTCTGTTTCACTTTTTCACCATAACGGCTGAATGGATTTGGAATTGGACACACAGATGGACGGACGGAAGGACTACATTTTAGTAGATATTTTTTGGTTTCAGGGAACCTTCAAAAAGCAACCAGTGTTTGGGGATAAAACTGGGTAGTGTGGGTTTTTTACTCCACTAAAATCACCCAGGTGACACCGTTTCCTAGGCAAGTGTGCATTTGATTTATACCAGGACTTCACGCACAACAAATGCTACAGCTACTATTGTACCAAAGTGCTGCCACCCGAAGAATGTTCCAGCAATTGATTTTGCATTTCTGCACGTATCAAAAAGAAACTTTATTCTTTGGGACCCCGTAAAAGTTATTCGCGCAACAGTGAAGCAGTAACAAATGGAGTGACAATGTGAACGTTACGAAACACAATTGTGACTACCATCAAAGAACACTGTTGCATCCATAAACGAAACTTTAACGTGCAAAACTTTTGCAAGCTTGGTCTATCGTTTAGTGACATCAACAAATAAAAAATAAATGGCTCGTAATCAAAAAATGGATGGTAATCCAATGGCGGAGCCATTTATTTCGTCAAACGCTACTAATATTTACGTTTACAACGCGCATTTTTTTTTCTCTATTAATTTGTGTTTAATGTCCGTATTATTACTGTTAGTATAATTTACTTACAGGGTGTGAAGTGATAATTATTTTGATAACAAAAACAATGACTAATATGGTTGTATTTATGTTTTAAGATGATTATAAGTTTTGTTATTTTATTGTTTTATATGTTTAATGTTTACACGGTGAAATTTTCAAGTGGGCGTGGATGGCTAAATTTGCGCCGTATTCCAGTAATTCAATTGTCAAGTTCCATTATGGGACTACTGGGATTTTTTTCTCCCAGTAGTTCCATGGAAAAATTGTGTTTAATCATCAAATTGAATTTGTTGAACTTTTACTTAATATTTTTGACTATTTTACTTTAGAGGACCAGAGTAATAGTTACGTTAATTCTGAAAAATAACGACGGACTGGATGCTAGTAATCAAGTTATGAATTAACATGGATACTTTATCTGATGATCATCTAAAAAATTATTATCGTGATATTTTCGAATTCTGATGTCTTGTGCGTCCAAATAAAATGTTTTCTTTCGCGAGGAACAAACTGTCCACTTGTTTCTTATTCCCTGGTACCCACCATAGGGATGGTCACGTATTGGACAGTGCGTGGAATGTAAGAATATTCCGCGGGGATCACGTACGCCCGCCGTTGGGAGCTGCCTATAGGCCGACAATCGGGCTGAATTCCTGTTAATGACTCCACGAGAAGGAAGTTTGTGCCATGTTACATAGCGCGTGATTATCTTTTCATGCGTCCTACGATTTATTGAGTTGTTTAGCGGACATGATGCTAGATTCTTCTTTGAGGGATGTTTCGGATACTTCACTTGTATTTCTCAAAACATGGTAGTTAATTTATACCTTTGTACATATTTTTCTTTTGCTTTCTTCTTTTCTGTATTCAGTGTGTACTAAATTAACACTTTAAATATGCTTTAAATAAATAAATAAATAAAGCAAAGCAAAAAAAACACATTTTTTACGGTAAACGTTTTTTCACCTTCTCTTACCGGAAAGTAAAGATCTATGGAGTTAAATCCTCGAGAAAAACACTATTAACACTCTGTACTGCATGATTCTCATAACAACAAAATTCCTACATATATCCTGTTATGGGTACTATCGGATGCCCAATATTTCAAACATCACAATGACATAGAAGCTGTCTGCATCCATTAATCACGCAACGGAGCCGATATGCTGCAATTAAGCGAAGCCGAGCGACGTAGCGTAGTTCATTGTTGGAGCTAGGTCCCTGGTTAGTTAGGATTTGAAGGGTCATTTTACAGCTTGGCTATCCTCGTTTTCATGAGACCCTGGTAGGCGTCGCAGCGATTTTATGTTTAGGTTTTAGGTTAACTTGAGATGAAAATAAACGTTGCTGTATATATCGCCTCCGTCTATTAGTATCACATCGCGAGCGGGCTGAAGCCCACTCTGAAACTTTTCAAAATATCTTTTTGGCGTTTTAATGCTTAATGCTTTCCCTCTGGGTTCTCCTGACTGCGATAAGGTTAGCTGGCGCCGTAGCTTCGAAGAAAAAAAAACAGATAAAAGCAGTGTGTTTTGTGTGTGTGTAGAACAGTGTGTTGTACTGCATAGTAAAAATACTTGACACCATAATTGCTGCAGACATGGTAAATCAAAGCCATAGAAGTTCTATTCGTTTCGCTGGAAATTTTAATACTCAGGCGAAACCGATACCGGATCTCAAGCAATTCCGCGATTGAGAAATAAAGTGGAAGCATCTTGGCTTGCTGACAGGCTATGGGAACTGACAAGCCCTTTGGCATTTAGTCAAACAAAGGGACGGCTATAGTCCAAGGACGCTTCCCCAGGACTACACTGAATTCATTTATCAGAAATCCCATTTCCTAAAAGTTTGGGCAATCCTCTTGGTTGATTGGTCACCGGAATTATTGTGTGTATGTTTTATAAAACTGGTACACACGAGCAGACAAAATATGTATGGAATAAAATTGTAATTCCTGAATCTATTAAAATTCCTAAAACAACAAGTTTCAGGAATTTACATTCTGCTATCGTAGATAAGCAGGAAAAGCAAAATAAAATTAAATAATCAAAAATTGCGACCGCTTTTGAAGAAATATTTTCAGTCAAGTTCATAAAAATATGAATCCGCCACGTAAGCTCAACGCGTTGGTAGATGTCACATAATGTCTTCGAATGATTGTTCTAGGACTAGGACATGCCGGTTACCTTCACCGTTTTGAGAGCATATTTTGCCAAGACATAAAATACATAAAGTAACTCACATGCATGAACCCACGACCTTCAAGGTCTTGAGTCCCCACTGCTCTCATGTACACATGAAGTCATACTGATGATGATATTGATAGCCAGGGTCCCCACTGCTGAGCAAGGGCTTCTCCCCATGACTTCTAGTTGTTCCAATCAAGGCCCAATGTGAACCACTGGTCGTTTGTTTTGCCCAACTCGACCCACCATCTTCTATCTGCTCCATACCACACAATATATCATAGAACAACAAAAAATGGCCGACCAATTCGTTATTAACCACGATTATGTTGAATCAAACCACTCTCCCGTATCCCGGACGGCAGCAATCTGTACGTACGCCGCAAATATTATGTAAAACGTCCCTTTATTTAACGGTGCGTATGTAAGCACTTTTTTGTTCGCGATAATCACGCGTGGGACGTATGCTCACACAGTTGACAGTCTTACGGGGTTTTATTTATCGTTGAAATGCTTTCCAACTGAGATGGGACATTTTTGATTTAAGACTAGCATATAACTGAAAAACAACACGCGGGGCAGTCTTTTTGGAGTGCCGATGGAAATGAAAACTAAGTAATTTATATCTGCTACAGGTTGTGCCCCGCGCACGCCTTAGTAATGCTACGCCGTAGCGGATCGGCTAAGAGTGCTACGAATCGTTAGGTGACGTCACTGCACGCGAGTTTCATGATTTTTGTTCACCCAAAAAGTGCTTAAAGAAGTTTTCACTTCCCAAAAAGAGTCAAAGAGTTGAGGACACTTGGGGGAGACCTATGTCCAGCAGTAGATTTCTTTCGATGATGATGACTATGGTTTGCTCGAGAGGCAAAATGTGGGCGTACTGTTAGAAACCCCTCTGTCTGACCCCCTTCAGGTATTACAAGCGTGATGTTATGTTTTATGGTATTTAAATCACTTTGAGTTAAAATCTTTTCATCAAAATATAATTATTTCATAAAAACTCAACAATAACTTGACATCAAAAACTTTTAAGTAATTAAACTTCATGTCCTAATAGTTTCAAAACCTGTCACAAAAGATGAACTAAGTTATTTTTATTTAGTCTTATTTTTTATTCATCGTTTTCTTTTATAACAAACTAGCTGTTGCCAGCGACTTTATTCGCGTTGGAATTTTGATGTGTACCTATGTGTGAATTTCTCACAGTAATGCGACTTCTGTTTGGTACACCTTACCCGTTGGAGATTTCAGAAGTTATAATGTTACAATGTTAGCAATATCATTGCAGGCATTTTCTCTTAAAGGTTGTCCGCGAGCATTCGCCTGTAATGTAACAGCCAGACACACGTCTGTCTGTCTGTTCGCAATAAACTTATAAAACTACTGAACAGATTTTGATATGTATGCGAAGGGGACACAAGTGAAACGACGGATAGCTGTTACACTGAGTTTATTTGACAAGCGACACAACTTACATAGGAGTGAAAGGAAGAATTAAAGGAAAGATAATTGTTTTTTGTGGCATTAAAAAACCTAAAAAAAAATTACAAAACAAAAAACAAACAAACAAACTTTTATTGTCACTTACGGGATATCTTCCGTGATTATTTATTGTTTTGAACAAACATAAACATAATGCCAAAAGGGATTCAGCTCAGCATAATGTCAGATGGACAGATGGACGATGGACACAAGTTGTGCCACCTGATGCTGATTTTCAGCTGCAGCCCACGAGTGCCATACGCTCGACAAAAACACATATTAATGTCCAAAACTTACAAAATACCAACATACAGTATTACATAAATAGTATATAAGTAGTATATCAACTATCTGTTATCTAAGACACAAGCCTTGCATAGTGTGGCACTAGATGGCGCTGTGTTCTAATGTCCAAAGATATTTATTTATTTATATTTGTGTATTTAAATACATTAAAAACCATAACAACGATAACAAATGATGGAAGGTATAAAATAAATAATATTGATGATGGGGATTGGATGCAACCACTCTTAACCACGAATAATACACAACAGATTTTTATACAGCTTTCACCAATAGATTCTTGAGGAATGTTCTCTTGGTTGAAATATGACAAACGTATAAGTCAACCCGCCTGGGAGCTTTAATCGAAAACGCTGCCTCGACAGACAAAACATGGAGGCATAATATCTTCTACTATACTTATGCGAAGCCTTGGAGTATCGCTAGTTAGATAATAAGTAGATAGGTACTGGTGTCGATTGTGTTATCTAATAAACTTAATTTAGACTATTGCTTGCTTTTACTAAAAGGCAGTGCGAGAGAAGGACGGCTATAGCTATGAACTAAGTTAGAGATGTCAAACTAGTTTATCCCTTGCGCTTCACTGTGTTTTTAATAGACCTGTTTTTAAGTGCACCCTTCATTTGTATGGAAAAATTAGTTTCAATTAAATTTGACAGCTCTAAATTACGTCCGTCGCTTTCTCTTTTTATAAGAGAGAATAAGATAGCAATAGCCTAAATTATGTTTAGTTTGTGCACAACAGAATCGACACCATTATCTTACAAAAAACAGTATTAAACGCCATAAAATGTTATAAATTATTATTACTGTCCGTATGTAAATCAGTGTTTGGCGCAATGAATGGTAAATTTTCCCCGTCGCAGATGGTATTACCATAAAATACCACTTAAACCCGTTAAGTAGATTTATGTTTACACGGACAGGCGATGTTTTGTTAGTAGATGTTTCTTCGCGATATTAAATTATAGGCACGCTGAAATATTTGGAGGGGAAATGCGAAAAATGGAAGAGAATTTCTATCTGAGTTGATAGCTAGCCAAGAATACCTAACAATATATCAATCTTGTAGGCATCATATGGGTTTTCTTCCCATTTAGCGTCTGCCTTCCTCAATTGGGCACACCTTCAAATCTACCCTCACCTTTTTTATTTACCTGACAAGTATCGAGGTTATTATTGGTCTTACGTTTTATCTTATTAAGGCGCAGATACATGACTTTTAGTGATTTAAAATTGATCATCACGTCTTAACTTCTAGTCTAATTTATTTGAAAAAAATATATGTTATACTAGACCATTTCTTTCATAATTTGATATGTGAAAATGTGAAGAAATATTTTTATAACTTAGTGTAATTAATTTGTAAAGTAATGTCTAACGCGGCAGAAAAAAACGATCATCACGCAAAAACTATCGGGCGTATTTGCATGAAACTTAAATCATCTCAAAGACAATTTAATGCCCTTTTTATTAGTATACGGCTTTTATCCGTATTGTGTTTGATAAATCAAGGTGGGTTGTTTTTCGAATAATCTTGGTGCGCATTGAAGCGGGGCTCCTCGGGGCGACGGGTGGAAGTGTATCGCTGACCACTCTCACGCACGGGTATACGCTATTGCTAAACTTCTCCCACTCGCTCAAGGTCGTTGGCGTGAGGTAGCCCCTTAATACTTATTATTGATGTATGGATAGCTGTCGAGAGAGATGTTTGTGACTCTTTTACGCAAAAACTACTAAACGGATTTGGATGAAATTTTGCACACAGTTATTTTATATATATGTAATATGTTTGTTATTTATTGAAACAACTGAATAAGTTATTGCTCTGTAAAGAGAAATTTATTATTATTAAAACATTTTACAAACGATGTAGACACTTCTACTTACAAACTAAACTTATTCTAAACATACAGATCACTGTTATTAATTAATTACTAACCTGTAAAGAGAAACAACATTAAAAGCTATTGCTTCAATAATTTTCTATTATTTTTAAGAATAATTAAGAAAACGTGTTCACATGAATTTTACACACCCAATCATCGAGTAGTGCAGGCTTGCTGTCCACAGATAGCGTATGTAATCCAATGCGCGGGAAATTCAAATTTAAATGAAGAACAGAGCTTCATTTACATCTCCCCCCCCCCCCAACTATACAGACATTACTCAGGTACTGGTAAAATTTTTGTTATGTGAAAGTAATTTGGTTCTAACTTTTTATGACCTGTGTTTACTTTATAAATAGAGTCAGATAGTTTTTCTAAAATTTTATAAGGTCCAATTTTTACTTCATCTAGTTTTTTTCTATTTAACCGGTTTCCATTTTCTATGTATACTAAATCACCTACTTTTAACTGTAGGTCTATTCTGTTTTTATCAAACTGGTGCTTATTATAATTGTGTGATTTTATACTTCTTTCTAATGCAATCCTTCTATCCTGTAATAAATTATTATTTGTTTTTATCATTTTTAATTCATCCGGTAAGACATTAATTATTTTTCCTTGCAATAAATATATTGGGGAGAATCCTGTCACAGTGTGTTCCGTTTCATTATATTTCTGAGTACACTCATGAGCGATAGTGGTCCAAGCAATTTTATCTTTCTTTTCGTTAATTTTACATCTTATTTTATTAATTAGTGTTTGGTTTAATCGTTCGTTTATACCATTTGAGAAAGGTGCATTTACTGCAGTGTAGATAATAGTTATGTTTTCTTTTTCTAAAAATGTTTTTAATTCTTTTGAATTTATGCCCGGATATTGGTCTGATAGAATTGTTCCGATTGTATTTTTAGTTGTAACCATTTTTACAAGTTTTATAAAATCATTTGCGTTTTGGGTTTTTGATGTTAAAATGTAGGCATATCTAGTGAAATGGTCGACTAAAAGATGTAAGTAAGTTTTTGTTGAGCGGGAGCCACCGAAGCCACCAATAGTATCTATAGATACTATTTCAAAAGGGTAAGTAGCTGGACCCAGATGAGACATCAATCCATATTTAAATTTTGTTCTAGTTTTATTTTTTATGCATATTTCACAGTTATGGCACATGTTTTTTATATTTAGTACTAAATTTTTTGCTGAATAGAATGGTTTAATTGTATTTTCCATTTGTTTTACTCCTATATGACAATATGTGTAATGAATATTTTTTATAATTTGTTTACTAAATTCTTCTGTTAGTATAATTTTTTCTTTTTTACCTATTCTTTTGTAGTATATTTTATCTTTAAGTATTAGTTTATTTTTATGTAGTTTTATATCTTTATTTTCCTTTTGGTCATTTTGTATGTCTTCTAGTTTAATAAAATTTACAACTTTTAAAACTTCTTCCTGATTCTCATGTGATTCTAATACAGGATTCCTGCTTAAACTATCTGCTTCTATGTTGTACTTTCCTGGTGAATATATTACTTCAAAGTCAAATTGGGATAAATAGTATGTTAAGTCTCCTAACTCTTCATCTGTCCTCGCCTTAATATTAAGTTTTTCTAGAGGTTTATGGTCTGTGAATACTTTAAATCTTTTTCCTATGAGCCAATGTTGCCAATATTTTAATGCTTCTTTTATGGCTAAGCATTCCAGATAAACAGCCTTTTTCCTTTTTTGGCTGTCATTTAATTTTCTGGAAAAGTATGCACATGGCTTCTCTTCTCCGTTTTTTTGTGGTTGTTTTAATATAGCCCCTATACCCTCTATACTAGCGTCTGTGTAAATATGCATAGGTAAGTCCGGATCAAAAATCTCTAAAATTGGTCTTGAACAAAACATGTGTTTTATTTTATCAAATGTTTCTTGACATTTTTCTGTCCAAATGAATTTTTGATCTTTCCTCAACAAGTTGTGCAAAGGATCTAATATGATTGATATATTTGGTATATATTTGCCATAAAAGTTAATTTTACCTAAAAACTGTCTAATGTTCTTTTTTGTTTTTGGAATTGGAAAATCTGTTATAGCTATTAAATTGTCTTTTAGTGGAGTAATTGTATTATTTTTTATTATGTGACCTAAGTATTTCACTGAGTCCTGAGCAAAATTACATTTAGAAAATTTTAGTCTAAATCCCTCTTTTGAGATTGCTTCTAATAACTGTGTTAAATGTTTAATGTGTTCATTAAATGTCTGCGAAAACACTAGAATGTCATCAATGAAATTGACTGCAAAACTAGATAAGTTATGTTTCCTAATAATGCTACTTAAAATTCTTTGAAATATTGCTGGAGAAGCTTTTAAACCAAATGGCAAACATGTCCACTGATAATGATTTTCTTGAGTAACAAATGCTGTTTTCTTTCTATCTTCTATTTTTAAAGGAATGGCCCAAAATGCTGAATTTATGTCTAACGTCGAGTAATATTTGCAATTCCTTGTTTTTATCATTAAATCTTCTATAAGTGGAAATGGTTGTGATTGCGGCACCACTATTTTATTTATATCGCGAATATTTATGCAAAGTCTGGATTTTCTCCCATCTTCTTTTTTATAGGCTAACGTTACAGGAGCCGCAAAAGGGCTATAAGATTCTTCAATTAATTTTTTTTCTAATAATTTTGAAACTTGTTGTTCTATTTCCTTCTTATCTTCAAAATTGCATCTATATGGTCTTTTGCTACAATATGTATCTACTAGTAAATCTATATGCGCTTCATAGCCTTTTACTACGCCTACATCATATTTATCTTTTGCAAATAGTGATTTAATTTTTTTTATTAATTCATCTATTTTTGACCTTTGGTGTACGTCTAAATGATCAACTGAAATGTTGAAGTTAGTAATTTCTATGTGTTCATTAAAGTTTACCTTGCATTTATTATTCCTAACTAAATTATCCTCCTCTGTTTTTTGTTTTTCATTATTATTGTCAACAATTGAATATTGTATGTTTTCAATGTTGTCACCTGTTAAGCCAGGAATATTTGTATTATTATGTTTTATCTTGTTGTTTAAATTTTGTTTTATTTGAAGGTTTTCATTTTGAATCAGTTGAAAAGTTTTTATGCAATCTAATCCAATTAAAAAATCATAATCAAAATTGTGTTCATCTACAACAAAAACATTTACCTTTTTCTCTATTTGAAAATTTTATTCCTAGGGATTGTTTTACACCATTAATCGTTTTTAAATTTGCCTGATTGTTATTACAATTATGGGTTTGGTCATTTTTTAAGGATAATAATTTTGAATTAATCAAACTTACATTAGATCCTGAATCATAAACCCCCAATGTTTCTATGGTATCATTAATTATTACTTTAATTTTGATTAATGGTGGGATTACTAGTTTTTTGGATCTACTTCATTTAGACTCATTTCTAATTCCGAATTGTTAACACTCCTAATCGGCTCTTTCTTTGAATATGAATTGTCTTTATTATTGAACCAGCAAACGGATTCCGGGTGATAACGATTTCCTTTTTTTCTTTTTCACAGATTTTGCATGGCTGAGGTTTTAAATTACTTTGTTTATTTTTACCATCCAGATGTACTTCTTTTTTTTCTACTGTTTTTTTATTTAAATATTCTAAACCCCTAATGCTACTAAATAAATCTTCAGTTTCTTTTATTTTATTTCTATTAATTTCATCAGCTATAAAGTTAGGTAACCCAGTTACTATTAAATCAATTAAAGTAGGTTTATCTATAGACCTGTTAATTTCTAATAGAAGCCTCTCTTTCTTTAAGGCATACTCAAGTAATGAACCCTGCCTATATTTATATTGAATTGCATACCTTATTGGTGTCCAGCCTCTGTTCACATATGTTTCACAAAAGTTCTTTTTCCAAATAACCCAGTCAGAATTAATTGTATGTTTAATAATCATCGAACAATACCAGTCTTGACATGAGTCGTCCAAAAATATCCGGAACACTTGAATTTTTTGAATATCTTCAGTTACACCAACACGAGTACATTCAGCTTCAAAGTTAACCATCCATTGTGTGACACTAGATGTCTTTTGCGTGAATTTATCTATTACCATTTTCTCTGATATCTGTTTTAAATTAAACTTGTTATGTTCTTTCTTCAAGTCAGCAAAGTTTTCCAAAATTCTTGTAAGGGCTTCTGTTGAAGTTTCACCCGTCATAATCTGTGATTTTGGTGTAATTTCTTCCAATAGGTATCCTTTGAATTGCATATTTCCATCTGCATCCATATAAGTATCACGTAACTCTGTTGTCATTGAAATCCATACTTGTCGTTTTTCGTGTCTTCTCTGTAATGTTGTTTTTACTTTTTGATAATTTTGTGTTTTCACTAATACATCATTTAATTTCACCGGTTGATAATTTTCCGGAATTAAGAAAGTATTTTTGTCGGCATCCATTAGTGAGGTTATGCATATCATATTTGTCTTGGGATCTTCGCCCGATTTCACAACAAACTCAAATTTTAATCTCTCCATTGTTTACAACGGCTATCAATAATGTTGTTTTGTAATATGTTTGTTATTTATTGAAACAACTGAATAAGTTATTGCTCTGTAAAGAGAAATTTATTATAATTAAAACATTTTACAAACGATGTAGACACTTCTACTTACAAACTAAACTTATTCTAAACATACAGATCACTGTTATTAATTAATTACTAACCTGTAAAGAGAAACCACATTAAAAGCTATTGCTTCAATAATTTTCTATTATTTTTAAGAATAATTAAGAAAACGTGTTCACATGAATTTTACACACCCAATCATCGAGTAGTGCAGGCTTGCTGTCCACAGATAGCGTATGTAATCCAATGCGCGGGAAATTCAAATTTAAATGAAGAACAGAGCTTCATTTACATATAATCTGGACAAATATTAAACTTCACACGGGAGTAGACGCGGACATACTCGAAAGCTGGTATCAAATATTTTCATACGAATTTCTGAACACAGATAACTATTAATTAGAAAAAAAATCGGTTACAATAACGATGCTTGCGAGTATCGCATCTTGGATGTAGAGATTTGCGTTTCGCGCAAGCATTGTTATTGCAAACCGCATTTTTTATTGTTATTTTAGCGATTGAAAGTCGCTGTCCCTGTGCAGTGTCGACATTTGAGCACGGCATGTTTTATCAAGCAAAATAAAAATAAATCTTATGTTTTATTTTCAAACTAGCTTCTGCCCGCGACTTCGTACGCGGATCCTATTGCTTTTGCCAGCGACACCGGGTTCGTCAAAATCGAAGATCTGAAACGTCTAATTCTAAGAGACCGGGGACGGGAAAATAATGGATCTTTCCCACCCGAGCAACACATACCGTTTGTTTCTTTTTGCCATTTAACAGCTTCACAAAAAGTAAAATTTTGAACCATACCTCCGATGGCGGAATATGTGGCGTATTTGTCACCGTAAAATTGTCAAATACGTTATATTGTAATATCTCTAGCGATATTGTAAAATCTCGAAATATTGTCAAATGAACATACTGCTTACAACAAAACGCATTATTTTTCGTGAAATGCATGCGATGGTAGTCAACTCACGCGGTGTGGAGGGAAGGAGGGGTCCCCCTTGCCCAGTGATACAACTCTCATGAAAAGATATTGTACCATTCCTGAGAAATACCGATTATTCTAACCTAACCTTAAAACACTTTATATTCCCCTAAAAAGCGTAGTCGACGGAGCCCCGCTTCGCGGGGCCCCTATTTCCGGGTGCAGGGTTTAAAGGAACCTAACTAACCTAACGGGAGGGTGCCCCAAGTCCTGATTATGGGGGCAGAGATACTTCCGCATGTTCATTTGACAATATTTCGAGATTTTACAATATCGCTAGAGATATTATAATATAACGTATTTGACAATTTTACGGTGACATATTCAATCATAGGAGTATACGTAAATGAACTCCGTTTCTTATCAACCCAAGGAGGGTCATCATGCCCTACGGCTATATCTTGAGACACCCGATTCTTCAGATGTTATCGACATTCTGTTCAGAGAATGTCGAAGTCTTCGCGCTCTTCTTCTGTCTCTTCATGCCGTACTCCAGCAATTCTTTCTCTCTCACTTTCTAACAGATTATGAATATTTTGTTGTGCGCGTGTTCGGCGCTGTTCTTCTGTCTCTTCATGCCAAAAACACTCAAATAACATAAGCTCGAAGACATATTTATTCGATAAAATAAAATAATAAATGGGAGTTTGGCCAGTAGAGTCAAATTTTCAATGATATACCATCGTCATCGAAAATCGAAAATCAGTCCTAAACTGTTACCTCCTTAACCGCGTGGAGGTACTCCCAGTTTTTGTTATTTTATAATTATACAGTGAAATTAGTGATAGCTTTGCAATAATTTTCACAGCAGATGTTTCTGATCTTCGATTTTTTATAAGTCAACAGGAAATGCCCATCAGACCGAACAACTTTTGCTAAGACGTCATCATTCCTATGTGTTATGGTGTAGCTGGGCTCTTGTAGTTCCACAACAGGTGTTCCAGATCTTCGATTTTATAAATTAACAGAGAGTGCTCATCAAATTGAACAACTTTTGCTAAGACGTCATTCCTATATGTGTTATGGTGTAGCTGGGCTATTGGAGTTCCACGACAGGTGTCCCAGATCTTCGATTTTTATAAGTCAACAGAGAGTGCTCATCAGATTGAACAACTTTTGCTAAGACGTCATTCCTATATGTGTTATGGTGTAGCTGGGCTCTTGGAGTTCCACATCAGGTGTTCCAGATCTTCAAATTTATTCTCTCAGCAGAAAATGCTCATCACGTGAAACAATTTTTGCTATGGTGTCATATTTGTATCTCTTATAGTTTAGCTGGTCTATTGCGGTTCTACATCAGGTGTTCAGGTTTCCAAGATAAATTATAGCCTATATGTTGCCCAGACATAATACCTTAACACAACAAAAAAAAAATCATTCAAATCCGTCCAGTACTCCCGAAGATTAGCGTGTACAAACAAACAGACAAACAGATAAACAGACAAACAGACAAACAGACAGACTTTTTTTTTGGATTCGTGCTCTATTACTGTTTCTTAACGCCCTTCAATTACTATTTTTTAAATATATTCAATGTACAGACACAGCTTTTTTACTCTTTTATTATATGTATTAGATTATATGTATATAGAATATAGACTATCTACCAAATAATACAAGTTATTTCATTTTCTACTTTGGCTACTTTGGTCTTTGGTGTAAATGGGTTGGCAGAAAGGCTTAAAATACGTAAGCGAGCAATTATGCGGCAAACGTGATGTATGTCGATAGCATCATCACGCTGCCTTTTTCAACTACGTTGAGGTCGGCTTCCAGTCTAACCGAATGCAGCTGAATACCAGTATTTTACATGAACCACTGACTATCTGACCTCCACAACCTAGTTAGTACCTACTGGGTAATACGATTCCCCTTTATAGGACTGCTTGTCTGACTTTCGGGCCTCTAACTAAACTAATAACTAAAGATTTACAAATGTTTTTTTGGGGTCAAGGACCACTGTTAGTGTGTAACTACACCAATCAATCGAACGTCGATCGATAGTAGAGTGGATTGGTCGAATAAGAAAAACTATCGATCGAACGTCGACTAATCTCTTCTACCGAGGTTCATGGATACTATTTTTTTTTATTGTCAAAAAGAAACCCTCTTATTATTATTTTTGTTTTTTTGAATTTATTATACTTCACATATTTATATTTGCTCGTTTACAATTTATTCATTTTTTATTCTTGTCCGTATCTGACCGTGGCATCACTTTAGGCTATCAGAATATCAGCGCTGTGACGTTTTTTTTTAATGTTACAGCACAGCAGAGTCTGCTCGTACAGGACAATTTTTTTTGTTTATTTTTTTTATGATTTTATTATTTTTCTCACTATGTTTACTTTTTATTAGTTAATATAAAAAATATAATAAAATTATATAATCCAACCATTTTTAGGGTTCCGTAGCCAAATGGCAAAAAACGGAACCCTTATAGTTTCGCCATGTCTGTCTGTCTGTCTGTCTGTCTGTCTGTCCGCGGATAATCTCAGTGACCGTTAGCACCAGAAAGCTGAAATTTGGTACCAATATGTATATCAATCATGCCGACAAAGTGCAAAAATAAAAATTAAAAAAAACATTTTTATTAGGGTACCTCCCCCAGACGTAAAGTGGGGAGCGATTTTTTTTTTAATTTTGACCCTGACGTGTGATATATTGTTGGATAGGTATTTAAAAATGAATAGGGGTTTTCTAAAATCATTTTTTGATAATATTAATATTTTAGGAAATAATCGCTCCGAAAGTCAAAAACAATGTGTCCCCCCCCCCCTCTAACTTTTGAACCATAAGTTTAAAAAATATGAAAATAATCACAGAAGTAGACCTTTATATGAACTTTCTAGGAAAATTATTTTCAACTTGATGAGTTGAATAGTTTTTGAGTTATATAGCACTTTTTCAAAAAAACGCAAATGATAACTTTGTTTTTCATACAAATACTATGAAAAACAAAGTTATTTTTGCTGACGAAAAATGTTGGTATTTTTAATGGTCTGGGAAGCTACGGAACCCTACAGTGAGCGTGGCCCGACACGCTCTTGGCCGGTTTTTTATTTTTGTGTATTTTGTCCTGTCGGGCTGATAAATGCTTTTTCTTTGTTTCTTTCTTCTATCATCGATCGATGATATCAGTCGACAAATAATCGATAACTATGATAGCCCTTGCTTGTTATTGTAACCTATTTATACACACCTTTTCGAGTGTTTCAGGCCCGTTTCCAGTCTGAAAACGGAGGGTTTTGCTAGCTAACCATTCGTAAGTATTTAAACTGGTCCTTTGAAAATAACATAAACGATAAAAGGATTAAAGGGTTTCCCTATGGTTTCCCTATGCTAATATACGCTGAGTAGATACTTTGCTTAAGCGGTCGTTTATACCAAAGTCTCGGACTAAAATATTTTTATATGCCTGTTTCATAAGTAAGGGTTAATATCACAGATGAAACTGAACGAGATTAACACATCAAAACCGCGTTAAATGATTTGTGAATTTACACTGAACACTCTTGAACAAGGTTTAGGAGTTCTGATCTCGTTTTCTCATGAATTAAGCTATTTTTTATGTTTCCTCATACTTTAAACTTTATTAATTTTCTAATTATAGATTCAAACATTCCTTCTCATATAAACTCTTTGTGGAAAACTACCTCTTTGTAACAGCTACGAATTTCCAGGAAAAAACAAAACTGTTGGAAATCTGTACCTACATATTTCAGTATTAAGATTACAAAGAAACGTTTGCAAACATATTGTATTCAGAGAGGAACGTAGACAGACAGGCGGAAATTAAGCCTGTAAGCAAAGCCAGGCGAGGGAACAATATGAGCTGATTATGTGCCCAGATATCGAGAGATCTGCTGTTATTAAATACTAGTACCTCCCGCGCGACTTCGTCCGCCAAAAATGTGATAACTCAGCTAATTTAATTTAATAAAGGGTGTAAAACACCTCTTCACGAAGCCGAAAGGCACGTGTTCTGCCCATCATTGCGATCATTTTTTTGTTCTACACCATACCTGGGAACCTTCTAGTTTCGGAGATATGGGGAGTCAAAGTTACAACTATTTGACAACTTTTTTTTTAACACCTCCACGACCCCCGTTATTCAATCCATCCATCAGCACAATTTGTTAAGTGCGTTACATTGAGTTCTACCACAAAACATGATTTATAACCTCAAAAAAAAAAGTTGTTTCCCAGCAAAAATTTTTGCGTAAAGTTACTTAGTTTGATGTACACAATGCTTGGTTAACGGCTTCGTGATGAGGTGGCTTACACCCTGTATTTCAATATAATTTATAGCTTATGTTACTCGATAAAGGTGTAGCTTTTTAATGGTGAATATTTGTTTACAATCGGTTGAGTTGTTCTTGACTTATCGTAACAATCGTAACAAACACACAAACGAAAAATCAAATCTTTCCTCTATATAATATTAGTTTATAATAATATTGTCAGAAGATGTGATATGCTAATAAACGTAGCGTGATCTTTAAGGTTCCGTGTCGGGTGGTCCTCACTTATCCCGGGCAGCGAGTGCACGTACCCTTAAAGTAGTTCAACTACGTATGAAAAAAAAAATCTGCATCTTTTTGGTAAAAGAGGTGACAGACACTATTACAGTACCAGAAATAGGGACCAACTAGTTCAGCCAGGCTTTAGACTCGCTAAAGTAGACTCATCTTTCATGGGGTACTGTTTGAGATGCTATAATAAAATTCCCCAAAGCTTCTTGAACTGAATGAAACGAAATTTAAAACATGCACTAAACGCACACTATGTAAGCAAGCATATTACATGTGGAGCGATCTTATCGCTGATAAAAATGATTGGCTTAATTACTGGTCCTGCTCCACAAGGACAGGGGCGCAAAAATTGACAGCATTAAATGGTATTGTTGGAGCTGCTGAAGATTGTACAACTATCTTTGCATTGTATAGATTCAATACCTTTAGTATTATATAATCGCATAGCCCATATTGTGTGAGTACTATGTACTAAAAAGCTATCATTCACTGAAAACCTACGACTTTTCTTGACTTGAATGTGCCCTGGCGGTTCAGAGTATGTCATGCTCACTCAAATGTCTTGCTAATGGTGGCGCGTGTGTCGGACCATTTATGAGTAGTTCCCTTCAAAATGGTTGAGCTGAATGGTGCTGATCCTTGCGTCATGTTCGTGAACGGGCGCTGTCAGTTGTGACTGGTCATCTCTTAGTTGCCATGGCTTATTTGAATGAATTATTTTGTTTTTACTATGGACACTTTTAACGTGCACATCTTGGTACATTGTTCTCGCATAATACACCATCTCAACATGAATGACGTAGCCAAGATTTTGTAACAATAATTTTGATTTAAAAGAGTGTCCATGGAGTTTCTTGCCCGTTCTTCTCCATAGAGATCTACGCTAGGGACAACTACAGTACTTTCACAGTTTTTATGTCTTGTGACTGGGACTGTAGCTATATTTAATTTTCATCTTTGTTTCGACAATTCATAAGTGCCTGTAATTGGCATACTTGAAATAAATGCTTTGATTTGATTTGATAATTTGTTAGTTTTATTCTAAACCCTAACTAGTGTTTCTAGTGAACACCACAATGATGAATTAGCTTAGCTTCAAGTCATCATCATCAGCCTATAATGTTCCCACTGCTGGGACACGGTCCCCATACAATGAGAGGGAATGGGCTTTAATCCACAACGCGGTCCCGTAGGTAGATGTCACATATCTTCGAAGTTTTGATTCTAGGACATGCTGATTTCCTCACGATGTTCTCCTTCACCGTTTTGAGAGCAGTGGTGATGAAATAAATTACATAAAGTAATACGCCTATTTGGGTTCGAACCCACGACTTAGATCCATGTTCACCGAAAAGATAACAGTCTGATTATCCAAAACCAGCTGTCACTGTGACATGTTCCTATACAAAAAAAGTGTCATAAACAGCTGTTTTTAAATAATCTGACCGTCATCTTTTTGGTGAACATGGACCTTACTGTTCGTAAGTCGGGGCCGCCACCAGTGGGCCACCGCTGTTTTATGTACCTAGGCGTTTTCCCAAATATTTCGGTTTGGCATTCAGTCTTAAGCGGATGCAACTGAATAAGTACCAATATTTTTATTATCCAGTTGAATCCAACGGGCTTCTGACTGGTGGCGGTACTTTCATTCAAGCCTAAAAGCCTTTATAAGCATACTACTCTTGATAAAGTTAGGGTTTCTGAAGAGTCTGCTAGCCTTATGGGGTAGCCCGATTGCTGGCCCCTAAGCACATCACTGGGCCGGTGTTTCATACCTGACTGTAACTACTCTAAGAAGAAACAGCCGAAACAAACTCAAAACCTGAAGAAAAGAAAGGAAAACTGAGAAATACCTGTATACGCAGGTACCTAAAGTAAAATAAATGTAATGAAAATACTAAAACTACCTTTTCTATTATGATTTAATTTTCACTTACGTTCCAGTGTAACCAAAAATGACTAAAGTACCAAGGCTGCAGTAATTGGTAAGAGCTCAAAATACTAGAACAGTCGAATGTACGACTGTAGACTATGAGAGGTGCCCGGGGGCATGTTGCAGTGAAATGCTAATGACAGCTGGAAATGAGTTCCCACTGACCGCCTTCTATCGGAGTGACTGGGAATTATTGGGCCGTATCAAAGAATATGGATGCAGTTTAATGTTTAATGCTTGGTTTTCAGGTTTTTAAAACATTTTTTTTTGTTGGGCGAATTAAGTCAGTGGAAAGCAAAGAGAAAGAAAATTTTGAAAATTCGGTGACATATCAAACTATAAAGGCAGAAAAAATTGTGTTTTTTCCTTCTCCGCCGCTTTTACTTTTCTGATTAATTTCGTTGCGGGATCCAAGACAGTTAAATTGTTTCTCTGGGGCTTGGTCGAACTTCACTGTCTCAGCACTTTTCTGGTTATCGCCACTGTTGATTCTGGCTTTCAGGGACATTAAACAATTGCAGTTTGTAAATTGTGTGGCGGGCTTGTCCCAATAAAAAATATATCAATTTATAATGACAGATCCGATAATAATGTCGTTAACAACTACCTAATTTAAGTAAAGTGTTTTGCTCGATTCAATAAATTTGACAGTTCATTAAACCATACCCAACTGACAAATGTACCGACTGCCGCATTGGTTTAGTAGTTGTAATAACTACTAGTCGCAATAACTACTGCAGAACATGAGACCCTGGGTTCGATTCCTAGGTCGTGCAAAGCATTATCGGAATTTCCCGTCAGGAATTTCTCGGTAACAGAACAGTCTGGATTAGTGCCCGAATGATGTCAATTGGCACGCCCCCTGTTACGTGGAACATAAACATAACTAGCAAAGTCCTAATGTACAACAGGTAATCTCTGCCTAGTTCTTTGGGTAAAACAGGCACGGTGTCATGTAGCATGTGAAATCGATATAAATCGAAATATGTCTTTCTTGTTCCGTCTCCTAGACTCTGGGCAAGTTTGAGCAAGACAGATATAGTAAGCAAATTACGTCAAAACTTAATGCAGAGACAAATTGCGCCGATTTGGCTCATGCAACAGACGGGGAGTTTTTGACACTGAGCCGATTCGGCTCAGGCCCACAGAGCAAAAGTAAAATCAGGAAGATGATCAATAAATTTACAATTGAATTAACAGGTTAGGACACGATGCGAGTGACAGGTGCTGTCAAGCGATCCACCGGTCGCTGCGCTTGTATTATTCTTTATATTCGAGTTTAAAATACAATCCTATCCTTTGCCCATCAGCCCTATTTGACACATGCTGTCACCATCCTCCGCGTTACCTACAGTTTCCATTTATCGACTTGTCAAAAACAGAACGGGAATCCTTTCTAGTTTTTAAAAAGACCGCTTCGTATGTATGTTGTCCTGGTATGTGTTTTTTTTCCAGTTTCCCGTTCACCGATGTAGCTGCGTTTTAATCAATATAGTTTTGAGAGGAAGCAGTGGGATATTAGTTATAGATTGGGTTTGGAATCTGTTTGTACCAGTGCTACACGTGGCGTGAATTTACACAAAAATTTGTTTTCATAGAGCGAACGAACTGCCACCGGTTTTATATAAAACTGGCGGAATACAGCAGTGCACTGGTGGTTTCTTAGCATAAAGCCGTAATGTTATGTTATACTGACAGTTACAATACAGTATTCTTTATAGCTACATCGATGTTATGAACCTAAGCATAGGTTTTTTCACTGATCAGCCGTCCGTACGCCCAGTACGCGCAAAATACGCGTTGCTAAAATGGCGTTGAGGACATCAGCCCGTTATACTCAAAATATGCTAGTACGTAGAGTGTGTGTGTAATACAATGTCCACTTCTGGTACACTGGCATCCGCTTTGTAAAATAAATGGGTCCATATTTCCCAACGCGTGGCGGGCCTAGCGCAGGTTGCTGGGTTTCACAGTCATGTCTTTAATTTTTTATTCTAAGACATACTCTCTTCAGCATGTTTCCACTTTCACCATTTTGAGAGAGAGAGAAATAACAAAAAGGTCCTACGTCTTACGTTGAGTCTACGGTGACATTCTACCCTAATCATATTTATTCAGAACTCACCAAACACCTAAAACGAAATAAAACGACATCTACTTTTTAGTGTACAATAAATCAGTAAAATTAACAAGGGCTTGAAGGTCTCGCGACGTGTACAGATGGGGTGCCAGGCCTCCGACGCAGCCTCCGTTATCAATCACCAGGCCAAATTACGGAGAGATGTAGAGCTATATGAAATTGGACTGTACACTATTGTATTTTTGTGGTTTTGTATTCAATTAGATGTTATTGTGTTGTGTTGCTGGCTATTCGAGAAGGCCAAAGTTGTAATATTGTTGATAATACTTTTGTAAGACTAGTTGAGATTCAATCGTTTCAAATAGTGCTATTTCTTTTATTATTTAACTATTGATGTACACACTAGTTACTGAAAAGAAGAAAGTAACTGAAAAAACAAACAAACACACAAAGGTAATGCTTATTTCTAAAAAATCCATATTGTAAAAACGCGCTTTGAACGTAGAGTTGCGGACACCAGCCACCTATAAAATTCAAACGCAAGCACGCCTTTGTGCCTTTTCATAAGCTTTTTTTGTAGATATAATGGAAACAAATGCATAATAATCAAATGACTACTTACTATCTGTGATGATCGGATTATGATATTATTAATTTAATAATACGTACTCGTGTATTTTATTGAACCATCACATGACCTTTTTTTTTTCTTTGTATTGTTTCGTTAGTTAAGTAAACTCTTAATAGTAAGGTTTACTATTGTATTTCATCTTATTGTTATTTTTTTTTTGTCTTATGTTATCACTTATTTCTGTGAATGCTGGTTAACCTATAATTGGCGACTGTGTAAGTCCAAGACCTTAAAACATTTTTATATCTCAATGCTGTACACAGAAGCTGTTGGTGAACCTATGTTAATAAATAAATAAATAAATAAATAAATGACCTGAAAAGATTCACGAGTGAGACCTGAATGAGATTCGTATGTACTAGGGAAACATGCCACAAAAGGAGTTAGTCTATATTCAACAGTGGGTGGCACTAGGTTGTCAATGATGCTGATCAGGCAGCAACTGTTGATACTTTCGTGAATCGACAAATAAAGATATACGAATGTTTTTTGCCCCAATACTTGTAATATCAAGTAAACAATCTCTCAATTGCTTTCCAATCAATCAATACTATACCGAGAATGGACATCGAACAACAATCATCAATGGTTGGAACCACAGGAACAAATAATCTTCTGTTGGCTCTTGGCTCACACAATATTGACGCTTCGCCCAACGACTCGAAAGGTCATAACACAACATGTGCTGGTCGTCGAAAGTGGTGTATTGCTGAGATCACGTTGTCTGATGATTGGGTCAACTTTGGGTTGTTCTTGATCGGGTTACATTGCTTGAATGGCTGTCTTGATGATCGATCGACTTGATTGGTTAGGACTGAAGGTAAAATGTAGCTGGGTCTAAAAACTAACAGAATAGGTTAATAAATAAAATAGCCTATATTGATGCTACTTTCAAATGTTGCCTGCTAAAACTAAATTGATTTAATCAATTCAAGCTTGCATTTGAATGATCGGCAAACAGCTTGTCTGTTGGCAAAAACCTCCTTTAAAGATTTCCGCGTATTCCTGTCTATTGCTAAACGGGTTCATACCGGACCTGGTGGTACGGATTTCTTGAGGCCATCTTCCCATCTTTTGTATTGTGACATAAGATGTAACTCAGTTCAAATAATTTTAGTAAATTGTAATCTCCTACTGTAAAAGGAACTGTTCTTAAAGATTATTAATATACGTAGGTATCGCAGCTTTGGTCCAGTGGTTGCAAGATCCACTCTGATCATGAGGTCCTGGTCCCGAGTAGTGCAAAGAGTTATTGTGTTTACAATAAGCTGGGTGTATACTATGCTTCAAAAAGAAAGAAAATATAGTCGCATTGAATAAATATGCCTGCCTGCCTACTAGGAAATTTCACTGCAGCGAAATTGTCGATTGTCGAAATTGTCGATTTTTTTGTCCATTTTATGCCATATATGCAGTCAATTTGGTCTACTACAGTTTGCCGTTTGCATAGTACGTTGAGTGAATTCAATTTTCCCAGAACCCAGTAATTTATGGCCGCTGAAAAGGCTAGGGATTTTATAGCAACAATGCAATAACTGAGTTTAGAAAAATCCTAGTTATTCTAGGAAATTTAACTAACTTTCAGTAGTATTTTATTTTAAATTTCTAAAACTGTTTGTGATATTCAAACAACAAGGCGAAATTCTATACCTTAATTTAGTTATATAATTGTAATCTGTAATTCCTTATACCCCGAGTGATACTTCCACCACCGATCAGCAGTCAAAAATCAGCAAAGTGTTTGGCTAGTTTGACGAAGGGTTAGTCAGAGGTGTACACAGTATAATGACATTTCGCTCGTTATGTTCAAGTCCCAGGTAATAGGGAGCGAGCTTTTTGCCATTAACCGTACTCCGTGGCAGCTGTTGACATATTCCTAGTGGAAAAATCCACTGACACTTTGCCCGGCACGGGAATCGTACCCAGGACTTCATGCTCCGCAGTCGTGGGTGCAACCGCTAGACCAACGTGGTCATTATCAAAGCTACAAAAATTTAAGCAAGTACTGTATAACAAAATGCCCCCTACTCTTTTAGCACCTCCGACGCCGAATCATCTCGATTCAAAATGGCGTTGCCCTTTCCTCATAATATACATGTTCCTTCCACACTTTCATACGCGTATTGGAGACGAATGTTTGCACAAATACCTCGTGGCAACAATAATATTGCGACCAATATGAACAATATATCATAACGAAGTTTAACTTCGGTCACTGTGGTGTACTTCACTTTGTGCCCGTCATATGAACGCTTTGACGAAATTAAACGGTGACCACTATTCGTTTTGTGTTTTTGTCGCGCTGGTTATTGGTTGTTAAACAATAGTTTTGGTGTAAAATAAAAGAATAAATAAACTTGAGGGGGATGATGTATTCTTGAGAGCGAACCGGAACACAAGTGGGAAAATCAAGTGTTGCCACACGGCATATATTTTACATTCAAAATTAATGTTGCCACATTATACGCAACATGCTGCGGCCACACAAGATACAAGCTTACATTAGTAAAACATTAACAACGAAACTTGTCTTTAAATTTTTAGTAGGTACAACACAATGAATATTTAACATGTGGACCAAAATTTGCACAAAAAACATAAACAAAATATTTTTCAGAATTAATATTAATTAAGTACCAAATCTTATATTCTAATAATAACAAGCACATCAGAATCAATAATAATTAAATACCAAATCTTATATTCTAATAATAACAAGCACATCAGAATCAATAATAATTAAGTACCAAACCTTATCAACTCTTACATTTTAATAATAACAAACACATAATATATCTATAACCTAGAGCGTAAACTCTCTAACGAGCTACGACTTGAAATGATACATACAATCATATAATAAATTATTCGTGATGCTATGGTATGCCATTATGGTACATATTCTGCAATAAAAGAAATAAACAGTTCGATATATATAATACCGACCAGCGGCAACATGCTTACATAATGACAGCCGTGAATAAAAATGCTGCCTATTGCCTATGCATAAAAGGAACGCATGCTTAGCACCTAACAAGTTACAACTTATGAATCTAGAGGCAGAACACATATTTTTAAAATAGAACGAGTATGGGTTTTACCATTTGAAGTTTTTACCTCGACGGCCCTAACATGGCCATCATGACCAGGGTATGTTTTTACCACTCTAGCCATTGGCCAGAACATTGCAGGAACATTGTCCTCTCTTAGTATAACTAAAGTACCTACCTTGATATTGGGTAAGATATTTAACCATTTAGGTCTGTTTTGCAGTATATTGAGGTACTGTTTGTGCCACATCTTCCAAAATGATTGTTTTATTTGCGTGCATACCTGCCATTGCTTCAACCTATTTTGTGGCACATTTGAGACATCATTTTCTGGATACATAGTTAAAGCGTTTCCTGTCAAAAAATGGCCTGGAGTCAGGTAGCTATAGTCATTTACATCACTTGAAGATATCGGTAGCAAAGGTCTAGAATTAAGTACTCCTTCTATTTCTACCAACACAGTATTCAACTGTTCATAGGTTAGCAGGTGACCCTGTACTACTCTTCGTAAATGGTACTTAGTACTTTTAACTGCCGCCTCCCAGAGGCCACCAAAGGTAGGGGAATAACATGGAATGAAGTGAAAGTCAATTCCTTTTTGAGCTGTAAATTGAAAAACTTTACTTTGGTGGTCTCTGGAAGAAAACAAATCGTACAATTCCACCAAGTGATTCCTTGCCCCCTTGAAGGTGCTGGCATTGTCGGAGTAGATCTCTTTCGGCAGGCCTCTTCGCGATATAAGTCTACGTAGGCACGCGAGGTAGGTATCGGATGTGAGGTCTGAAGCTAGCTCTAGATGTATTGCCTTAGTGGCGAAACATACAAATACGCAGATGTATCCTTTACCTATAACGGATCGTTTCACGCGCGAAAGTTTTACGTTTACAGGTCCTGCAAAATCTACTCCAACTTTCTCAAAGGGACGGCTTAACGCAGTCACCCTCCCGGCCGGCAAGGAACCCATCAGCTGTTTAGAAGCAGTGGCTTTTTGCCTGAAACATATTACACATTTATTTGTTATTTTCTTTACATACAATAAACCATTAGTGATCCAGTATTTCTGGTTTAAATTGGACAATAATAGTCTAGGTCCTGCATGCAGGAGACGCTCATGTTCAGACCTAACAATACATTCGGTGACATACGATTGCTTAGGTAAAATCGCCTGATGTTTTTGAGTGTACGGAATATTTGCGTGGTGTAACCTGCCGCCTACACGCAGAATGCCCAGATTGTCTAAAAACGGATGCAAGCTTTGTAAAGAACCCTTTACACTTTGATTTTTATTTAAAACTTCCACTTCTTCATGGAAGTGCAATTCCTGTTCACCCTTAATGATTAACATAAGAGCAGAATTAAGCTCTGTGCTCGACAAAAAATTGTGTGAAACTTTACTGCCTTTTAAATTATTGATAAATCTTAACATATAGGCTAATATACGTGTCATTTTATGGATGCTAGAATATTTGTGCATACCTTGCAAAACGTCGTTTGTTGGACGAGCTGCAGATCCTACATTGGATGAGATTGCTGTGATTGACCGGCTCTCAGGTAAGTCTGATGGTAACTCTATAGATTGATTAAACATATACTTACTGTCATACAAAAATCGAGGCCCATGCCACCACATGTCGCAGGCACTAAGCTCATGCGGATTGACACCCCTGCTTATGTAGTCGGCGGGGTTGTCTTTAGTGTTTACATATAGCCATTTACAGTCAGCAGTATTACTGGTTATAGCTTTCACTCTGTTCGCCACATAAGCCGTCAACTTCATCGCTTCCGATCGTAGCCAAGCCAGCACTATTTGGGAATCGGTGAACAAGTAAATTTGATTTATTTTTAATTTTAATTTAAGTGTGTTTGAAACTTTAGCAATCAAAATAGACAAAAGTAGTGCAGCATTTAATTCTAAACGTGGCACAGTGAGGTTTTTATTCTGAATCGGGTTTATGCGGGATTTAGAACAGAGCAAATGCACTTGTACATTACCTTTATTGTCAGTGGTGCGTGTGTGTGTCACACACAGCAGCCATATGCAGTTGAACTGGATGCATCAGAGAAACCTATGAGTTCAACTGTGTTTGAATCAGATAGCTGAATATTTCTACCTATATAAATTGGATCCATTTTTGCAAGACTATTTAAAAATCCTAACCAATCTGATTTAATATTTTTGTCAGGCTCGGCGTCCCAGTCAGTCTTGGAGGACCATAACTTTTGCATAATAGCCTTTGCCTGTACGACGATAGGACCTACAAAACCCATAGGATCATAGAACTTTCCTATGTACGCCAATATTTCCCTTTTGGTAATGTTTTTTGCATCAAAAAATTCTGGACTTGTTATTTTAAATTTATCCTGATGAACAACTAACTGCAAACCTAAAGTTTTTATACTACAGTCGCTGTTTTGAAATTCTAAATCGTCAAAGTGCCGCTCAGTTGAAGGAACATCTTCTAATATACGACTGTCATTTGATGACCATTTATGTGTTTTGAAACTGCCCTTTCTGAGAAGCTGTTGAAGCTGCGATTTTGCTTCCATAATCAACCCTAAGTTACTATTTGAATAGAGTACATCGTCTACATAGGTGCAGTTGTTCAAAATGGACGATGCCAAAGGCATTTCGCGTTCATTTTGTATCGCAAGCTCCTTTAAACAACGCGTAGCTAAATAGCTTGAGCTTTTTAGCCCATAGGTGACTGTATCTAGCCTGATGCACTTTATTGTTTCGTCAGGGCTGTCTCTCCAAAGAATGTTCTGTAAGGATGTATGCTCAGGTATTACGCGGACATTTCGGAACATTTGTTTTATGTCAGTAGTGAATGTATAGTCACCAAAACGGAACAAGAGTAGTATATCAAAAAGATCTCTCTGAACTGGCGGTCCGTTTAGCAACAAATCGTTGAGCGATACTTTCTTACTTGTCTTCATCGATGCGTCGAAAACTGTACGTAATTTAGTAGTCTTACTGTCGGGTTTGAGTACCGCATGATGTGGTAGAAAGTAAACTGCGTCCTTACCAAGTTGATAGCTCTCGACATCAACGACGTGCCCGTGATTTAACTTTAAATAATCGTGTATAAACTTCTGATATTCTAGGAAAAGATTATGATCTTTGTGCAATTTCTTCTCGAGGTTTAAAAACCTTTTTAACGCGAAATGAAATGAGTTTCCTAGCGCATCGTTTACATCTTCGAGTGGCAGTTTCAAAGGCAAGGCAACCTCAAAACAATCATCCTTCAACTGAGCGGTCCTCTGGAAAATTTGCTCACAAAGCTCTTGTTCTGAAGAACTTTCATTATAGATTTCAGGAACGCACTCAGTTTTCCAGAACCTATCTAAATTTTGAATTAAATTTGACTCGCATTTTGATGCGCATTTTAGTACTGCTACCTGATTGCAGACACTCGTAGGCAAGCTTCCCCCGATTATGTAGCCGAACTGCGTGTTGATAAGTTGTGGATACTGTTCACCTGGCGTCGAAGGCCGTGCCTCACTAAGCGGCGCTGCAGGACCGTAGCTCGTCGACTCCGATGGCAGCAATGCCTGGAAAAAGCAGTCGGCTCCCATTAGCAAATCGATTTGACTGGGGATATTAAAATTTTTATCTGCTAGCCTAAGATTTGGTGGAATCACAAAGTCTGAGAGATATAATTTTTTCTGTGGTAGCTCACATGTGATGTTCTCAACTACATGACAAGTAGTTGCTAATTTAAATGGTTTGACCAATGAATGTATTTCCACCGGTACGCAGCGCTTCACGCTGGCTTGAGTATTGACTATCCCTACTATATTAACATTACTCTGCAGGGGCTTTAAATCTAGCAGCTGGACAGCCTTTTGAGAAATAAAAGACAGCTGTGACCCACTGTCTAGCAGGGCTCTGAAAGTCATCTCTGTACCATCTTGAGCGAGGAGCTTTACTTGGGCTGTGGGTAAAAGTACATTATTGGTTAATAAATTATTCGCCGCCAATGAGGCGGGAGATGCGGCGGCCTGCTGATTATTCACCTTATCATTATCGCAGTGTAACAGAGAATGATGCCTTTGTTTGCATTCTTTACACCGAAAGTGAAATCTGCATTTCCCTGCATGCGCACCTAAACATACATGGCATATCCCCTTTTCATCTGCAAACTGTAACCTTTTATTAGCAGGCAATAACTGAAAGCTTTGACACAAGTATAACTTATGATTGGACTTACAGAATAGACATGAAGCTTCCTGCGCTGCAGTGTAGGCTGCCAGTTTGCCCGTGGATGAGCCTGGACGTTGCTCCCTTACTTCCTTGTGATGCTGGTGTGGCTGGCCATAGGTTGGCTCAGCATTTTCTAATGCCAGAGCACGCTTGTCAATGAAGCTCAGAAAGTCCTCCACGGTGGGGTCCGACTTGGTGTCCCTCTCAATCTGGTACGCTCTCGATGTGTATGCATCTAGTTTTCGGCAAAGTACACACAAAATTATAGCATCCCAATACCTAACGTTTGGATCTAAATTGGTCAAGGCAGCAAGTTCCTGTTTAACATTTGAGACGAATTCTCTTAAACTGCTTGCTGATGATTTCGTTAAAGGTTTCAGGTCCAAAATTGAGATTATATGCTCATTAATAATTTTAAATCTATTATTGTACCTATCGTTTAACAATGCTAGTGCTTTTACATAACTTTCTTGCGTCAAAGGTAAGTTTTTGATTAATTGCAGGGGTTCATCCCTGAGATATGCACGCAAATAATACAGTTTTTGTACACCATCAATTGAATTATTATCATTTATAACAGAGTTGAAAAGATTTATGAAAGGTATGTATTCTGTGAACTTACCACTAAAAGTCGGTACATTAATGGGTGGTAACTTCAACTTAGAAATTGGAGCAGACGACGGCGGCGTAGAGGTCTTTGGTTTTAGTGTTTCGCGTGTTTTTATTTCCGCATTTATTATTGCTAATATGTGAAAGTAGTGCTCCTCTACAACGGAGACATCTTCTTTATCTTGCTCATTCAAGCTTAAAATTTTTAAATTATATTTTTCATATTCAGAAAATAATTCTAAAGCACGGTTTTTTTTCACTAATAACGCTTCGCTTGAAGAATTTGCCACATTTTCATTATTGCAAACGAAGTTATAAAGCCTGGTTAAATTCCCTTTGGTGTATCCTCTAGCCGAAATCAAATCCGACAGCTCCATTTTCTAGTTGTATGGTTAATTTCTCACAATATATCGCTAGAACACAACTATAGCTAAAAATGGCACTGTTCTTCACAATTTTTACTACGTGAAACTTATCTCTAACGCTTTTTACTTTCTAGAATCCAACGAGAAACTGGAAGGGTAGGCACTAGGCAGGCAGGCGACGGATACGGAAATCGTACATTGGCCGACATACGCCGACAGCACCTTATGCAGCTCCGAATTGTCAATCACGTGGTAGCACTTTGTATGCGGAACGCTAGTTCCGATGTTCACCGCCAGATGTCGTCCAAGTCAGCTCGATTCCACGGTTACGCTTACGCAGCTTCGACTTGCACCGAACAGCCACCGAATGCCGCGCTTTTTGACACTTTGAATGAAATGCCGACACTTTGTGGTCCGACAAACTGCAGATTTCTGCAAATACCGAAAAAACCGCAATAATGCCACTGATCACTGCCGCGAATTCCTAAAACTTTCGTATTGTATCACTGACACTGCCTATCCGCACTTCGCCGACACGAGATTGCGCGCTCGCCGACACACTGGCGCCTTCAACTTAGGCCGACTTTTTACGCCGAAAACGGTGTATTTTTCCTGGATCATGAAGTTATCTGGCCAGCATCCCTCGAGTATGCGTCCACGTTGATCCCGTAGCCGATGTAACAGAATCACGGCCACTGTCTGGTTCTCGACGACGCTGAGGTTGAAAAAATGGCGGGCCTTCGGTTGAGCACGATGCCGCGTCGTCAATCTGGCGAATATTTGGACTTTCGCACGTTCCACGTTGAATTCTTCTTCTCGAAGGACCAATGTCGCGCTGGTTATTGATCGTTAAACAATAGTTTTGGTGTAAAATAAAAGAATAAATAAACTTGAGGGGGATGATGTATTCTTGAGAGCGAACCGGAACACAAGTGGGAAAATCAAGTGTTGCCACACGGCATATATTTTACATTCAAAATTAATGTTGCCACATTATACGCAACAGTTTTGTTGTTGTAATTACTAGGAGAATAGATGTGTGTGTTTTGATATGAATAGAGTTTATTATGCAACTTCTATTTAAGTTTAGTTTTCAGTAGTTCCATGTAGTATGACTTTATGAGTTACAATAATACAGACAAGTAGGCCTTAATAAAGGTCTTAGTAAATCTTAATATTTAGAAATTACTTTTCATGATGTTATTTATTACACGCTAATCTAACAAATCACCCAATGAATTGTAATGAGAATGAATGTGTATGGGTGGGTGGTTCCAGCGTGTGATGCAGGGCAAGCAAGTGCGGGTCGCTACAATAACTTTTCTATGGCTTCAACGTTTTTCTTTTAATATTCTTCTTTTTTGTGTGATTAGTGCCTAAAAATAAAATGGCGGGGCGCGGATATTGAGCATAACAACAACCCCGTCTATCTGGGGGCTATACTAGATCGGTCACTCACCTACAAGCACCATTGTTTTAAGACGAAACTAAAAGTGGGCGCTCGCAATAACCTGCTACGTCGGATAACCTCTACCGTCCGGGGCGCCTCCGCACATGTACTACGGACTTCTGGCATGGCTCTCTGCTTCTTGACTGGCGAATTTGCATGCCCAGTGTGGCATCGATCCTCTCATGCCCGAGAGGTAGATGTAGCACTTAACGAAACATGCAGAATAACTGGCTGCCTAAATCCAACTCCACTAGCTGCTTTATACCCGCTTGCAGGAGTGGCTCCCCCTGAAGTTCGAAGAGAGGTTGCCTGCTCCTTCGAAAAACATAAACAAAAGACAAACAGACGCCATCCTCTTTATAATGCGGAGATTTTGCGAGGCAGGCTGTAGAGTCTGAACAGCTTCCATAGGTCGAATATTCCACCAATCGACCACACTAAGGTCGAAGCACGCAAAAAACTGTGGCTCCTTAAACATCCCCTTCGGCTCACTATGTTGAGCCTGCAGAAAAACTCGCCGCGGGTCACCAACTGCCATGGCCCACCTGGAAGACTCTAAACCAACTTAGAAGCCAAGTGGGTCGCTGCAGGTTCAACTTGGTCCGGTGGGGGTATTCCGATAAAGCTGAGTGCGACTGCGGAGCCTCGTCTCAAACCATGGCCCATCTCCTGACTTGGCTCTTTGTCCACCTGCACTCTAAGTGCTTAACCTAATGTCAGAGTTTTATGCCTCTGACTTGGGTTTACATGTCGTCTATAAGTATCTCTCAGGCATGCTGGTTTCCTCACCATGTTTTCCTTCAACTAAGTCTTCAATTTACACTATCTACATCTACACTAATATTTATAAAGAGGAAAAAATTGTAATTTTGTGTGTATGTTTGTAATGAATAAACTCAAAAAGTACGGTGCCGATTTCAAAAATTCTTTCACCATTGGAAAGCTACATTCACCTTGAGTAACATATAGGTTACATTATCTCCGTACTCCCACGGGAACGGGAACTACACGGGTGAAACCGCGTGACGTCCGCTAGTAAGTGATAATTATACAAATAAATCCGAAAAATCAGAGGTGCGTATCTTGGGTTCGAACTTAAGAGGCCTGCGGAGCATGCGTAGTTCATACAAGCATACTACCAAAATAATTTGTAAACCAAAGATATTCCTAAGGTAGTGTATTAAAGTGGTTAAGTATTTATTTCGATTGCATTACAGAATACCTAGGTTCCCAAATATATATTTTGAAAAAAAGAAAGAAAGAAAAAAAAAATGTTTATTTGACGTCAGTGCATTATGCACACACAATAATGTTAAAAAAGTTTCAAAAAGGACAAAAATACATAGTACTCGTATGTACTGTGTGCCTCACGGCTGCGCCAAATTTTGATTGGACACTGATTTAAAATTTCTATAGAAAATAATTAATTTTAATTTCATCATATCTCGTCTTTATATCATTGTCCTTTCAAAATATATATTTGGGAACATTGATATTCCGTAATCCAATCGAAATAAATACACACTACCTTAAGAATATGGTTGATTTACAAATTATTTTGGTATTACGTTTGTATGAAATACGCATGCTCCGCCGGCCCCTTAACACCTATGACTTGGCAGTGCCACGGCCATACCACTAGTCTATCACTGCTCTTTCTTTTAATTTGAAGAGTTTGTAGCAATTATTACAAGAAGCCATTATTATATTCAATACCTGCCAAATAAAATGTATTAATATAGGTGCTTAATATAGGTACAGTAAGAGCATGTTTATCACACTAATTAGCTAATTACGAACGTTTGTGTCGAGAACTTAATTAGGTAAGGTCCCAGCCGTTAATTAAAATGCTCATAAACGAGACAATAACGCGACTGTGTTACGGATATGTTTGTATGTATTTATTTAATACATTTTATTAAAGATAGCTGGATCTTTAGTAAAACGTTATTTGAGTTACTTTTATCTTAAAAATAACTAATTTTAATATATGAGTACCAAAATTAGTTATTATTGTCTCTTTGAGAGTGTCTCTTTAGAATTAATTTATTAATACTTGTACGTGAACTTAAAGGGGTTTCTCCTGAATACACTACTCTTAAAAGAGGTTCTTCTTTCTAGAGCACTAATGAACGACTAGACGAAGTTTCTGATGCTGATGTATTTGGTCAAAATACTGTCAGTGTTAACTTTAACCTTGAGGCCTAGAAAAGCCTATACTAGTTTTGTTAACACTGACCTAATGATGTTGTTATAATTTATAAAACAAAAACTATCTTATATTTTACATTTTGATTGTTTATGAACATATTTTACAAAAGGTACCAAATGGAGCAAACTAGCGCAATATATACAGGGTGTGTGCGGTGTCAGCGGCCGGAGATCAAGACACCGCCCACCAGGAAATGAAGCCGACTTAGAGCCACCACGTTATTATACCCTGGTATCTACACAATGTTGCTGTAAAGAGATATAAGGAAAATATTACGATTTCCAGCACTGATTTGAGAAATCTTGGCGGTCATAAAAATGTATTTCGTTTTGAGATTGACAATTTTCCAAGATGGATGAAGTATAGGCTTTTTAACAGTATTTGAGAAGGCTCTGTATCCCTGTTATATTTAATACTTAAATGTTGCGTAAGAAACATGATATCAGATAAGTTCTGTAAGACAGAAATTATACGTCATTTTTAACCGACTTCTAAAAAAGGAGGAGGAGGTCTATTTTTTTTTTTATGTTTGTTCGGGCATAACTTCGTCGCTTGCCAACCGATTTAGAAAATTCTTTTTTTGTTGGAAAGGGTATTCTTTCCAAATGGTCCCATAGCCACCAAGTCGGGATCTGATGATGAAATCTTGGCGAAATCGAGGGAACTCTTCAAATTTTATATGAAAACGTGTTGCGATTTTGGTATTTTCTACAACAAGTGAAGCATTTGCGTTTGATAAGAACCATTCTACCATCAGATCTGATGATGAAGCTAAGAGTCACGGAACTCCATAATGAGACAATGTACCCTAGTCGTGTTTGGGCTTGTTGTAATTGTAACGGTATGCACTTTCCATGTGTACCAAGCACATGTAAACCACTAAAAAGTGTAAAATAAAAACCGACTTCAAAAAAAAACAAAAAAGTGAAAAATAACTTTAGCTTCTGAAGTCGGTGACCTTTGTTTGATCGATTTAATTTTTAACCGGTCACCGACTTCAGAAGCTAAAGTTATTTTTACTTTTTGAAGTCGGTTTTATTTTTTGTAAAAAAGTTTTTTAAAAAGGCACTTTTAAAGTTATTGAATACCTAAATTAGCAATGTCAATACCGACTATGGATTTGCAACACCAGAGGCGTCACAGATACTTCACCTTGGCAGAGAAAAAGCCTTCTCTCTCTTTTATACCGAAATAAAGACAGCCCCTGTCATTTACCGCCAGTAACAACATTTCACATCATTAATTTATCAGATTACAACAGAAAAACACAACTACACGTAGGATGAAAACATATAAAAGCTTAGTTTTTTGAAGTTACCTTCATGAACCGTATCTCGTGAACCGACTATTTTACAAACCAATTCACCTTGAGCTCCCAGGATTTCTGCACTCCCCGTAATTTCGTTACATCTTTTTATCGGTAAGAGGAAAGTGGAGGTCTTAATACGGTTGTCGTTAATCATATATTATTCAATACCGTTTCCCCTATTTCCTATATTTTTGCCACCGTTAACTTTTAAAGGTAAGGTTTAAGGGGCCGGCGGAGGATGCGTATTTCATACAAACGTAATACCAAAATTATTTGTAAATCAAACATATTCTTAAGGTAGTCTGTATTTATTTCGATTGAATTACAGAATATCTATGTTCCCAAATATGTTTTTTAAGAGAATAGTGATGCAAAGACGAGATATGAGGAATTTAAATTTTCAATAGAAAACTTATTTTTCTTATAACTCTTGTTAAAATCAGTGTCCAATCAAAATATATATTTGGGAACCTAGATATTCTGTAATTCAATCGAAATAAATACACACTACCTTAAGAATATGTTTAATTTACAAATTATTTTGGTATTACGTTTGTATGAAATACGCATGCTCCGCAGGCGTCTTAAGGTGCGTGCACAGCTGTGTCATGGTTTTCGTCAATGATCATTTTCATTGCTTGAAGTCATCAGGAATCGTTTTAGGATTAATGAATTCTTGATGCTATGCTTCCTAGCGTTAAGTTTTATTAACCTGTTGCTGAGCTAATTCCAACTAATAATAAGCCTACTTTACCACGGCAAATATTACCCAAAAATAAGTCGATTATATTATCTGAAACTGTCATAATCGTTATGTCAACTTCTTTTATCGTCTATTTAACTTTCGCTTAGTTTTCTGTGAACACATCCCCAAACTGCGCATAAAACTTGATGTTTAGAAAAGTGCGAGTGAAGTGATAAAAAAAGTTTTCGCCAGGTTTACGACGAACATCAAACTATATGTACCAGGGCGTTATGATGCAGAAAGAACTATTAAGATATCAGTGGAAAGGTGCTCGTTGGTTCTGACGTAGAAGATGTAAAATAATGTTTTAAAGAAGGGGTAAGTACTAAATAAAGGAAGGTCATTCAGCTGGATCTTCTTCCCCGTTACCGAATTGTTTAAACCCAGTAGATATTGGTGTCGATTCTGTTGTGCAAAAACTAAACTTAATTTAGGCTATTACTATCTTTTTCTCACTAATAAAACGAGAAAGAGACGGACGTAATTTAGAGCTGTCAAATTTAATTCGAACTAATATTTCCATACAAATGAAGGGTGCACGTAAAAACATGTCGATTAAAAACACGGTGAAGTGCAAAGCATAAACTAGTTTGACATTTCTAACTAAGTGCATAGCTATAGCCGTCCTTTTCTCGCACTGGCTTTTAGTAAAAGATAGCAATAGTCTAAATTAAGTTTAGTTTGTGCTCAACAGAATCGACACCATTGTCTAATAGATTATGAAAGTCTAAGAATCGAGGCTTTTTTTACCAAGGAGTACAATATCAATGTATCTGTCATTCTGTGTTATATTCCATACTATTTCTAAGTATGTTATAAGAGCTCATTACAGACCGCGCATTATTTCAGAGCGCGTCGTGTTGCCGACAGCCGGAAATAAAACCGTGCCGCGTGGTGTCGTCGCGTTCGACACTAACCGAACTCATCATGAGCAAATTATTCGACGAACTGCACGGAAGTTATGGTATCCTGGTACTCATCGATCATGTTCGTGTTTTAGTCTTCAAGTTACTTAACTCGTTAATCTCTAGTTAACTCTAACTCTTTTTACGTTTAAACGGTTTTGTAATTAATAGTGATTGGATGAAGTACCTATTTATTACCTAGGAACAATCGAAAACTTATGGTAGTAAAACCTCATGACCTTAAAGATGCTATGAATTGATACTTCCATTGTGGAAAGAAGTAATTTTCCTCCTAAAATAAATCACGGTCTGATTGCCATCGGGGTTAATCTTAAACGCGAAGTTTTCTCATGCCATTACAGAAAAAATATGTTGTTTTCTTTTAACGTAAAAACCGTTTATTTGATATAAACGGTTTTTAGGGTTCCGTAGCCAAATGGCAAAAAACGGAACCCTTATAGTTTCGCCATGTCTGTCTGTCTGTCTGTCCGCGGATAATCTCAGTGACCGTTAGCACCAGAAAGCTGAAATTTGGTACCAATATGTATATCAATCATGCCGACAAAGTGCAAAAATAAAAATTTAAAAAAACATTTTTATTAGGGTACCTCCCCCAGACGTAAAGTGGGGAGCGATTTTTTTTTTAATTTTGACCCTGACGTGTGATATATTGTTGGATAGGTATTTAAAAATGAATAGGGGTTTTCTAAAATCATTTTTTGATAATATTAATATTTTAGGAAATAATCGCTCCGAAAGTCAAAAACAATGTGTCCCCCCCCCCTCTAACTTTTGAACCATAAGTTTAAAAAATATGAAAAAAATCACAGAAGTAGACCTTTATATGAACTTTCTAGGAAAATTATTTTCAACTTGATGAGTTGAATAGTTTTTGAGTTATATAGCACTTTTTCAAAAAAACGCAAATGATAACTTTGTTTTTCATACAAATACTATGAAAAACAAAGTTATTTTTGCTGACGAAAAATGTTGGTATTTTTAATGGTCTGGGAAGCTACGGAACCCTACAGTGAGCGTGGCCCGACACGCTCTTGGCCGGTTTTAATTAATAAATTCCCAAAATCCAGAAAAGGTGTTTTCTACAATTAGTTGAAAAGTCTCTCAAATATCACATCACATAATCACCTTTTTACCTTGAAGTACCAGGCAAATATAAATCAAAGAAACTTTCATACCACCATCTCTTATTTCAAGCACTTCAAGCCTCACATTTCTCCCATACATTTGGCCGTGTTTATTCTAACAGCTGCAACAATAGCCTCGTGAAGTGTTCCGGGCTCACGTAGCAGCTATGCAACCCCTGTACAGCTGCAAACGTTGGAACGTTTAAACAACTACGTTTACCGTCAGCAAGGGAACATTCTGTTTGTAACTAGACTTGTGGTTCAGAATTTTGAAAGTAGTGTGTGAAGTGAATGTAGTTCTGTATGAAAATTAGAATGATTGTTTTAGTAAGTTTTAAGGTTTGATATTTAGACCGGGCCAAGTGTTACCGAGTTTTGCGGAAGGAATTTATTGCCAGCATTTTTTTTAAACCCACCCCCCCCCTTTTTTTCGAAAAGCAGGACATAGAATTCCCCCAATCGTCACATATCCACATCAATGTCCCCGTACGTCCTGCATCCACTATTTTCCTACACTGAGTCATCAGTTCTCCATCCACGGTCGTCTCTTCAGAACAACTGCACTCTCTTCGAGCATCGAACCCCGCTCACTGACACTTAATTTGGTCATTTTTCTTCGGCCAAAACATACTGATACAGTAACTCCCATTACCAAATGTTCGAAGTCATGTTGAATCCACCAAACTACTGGGCCCACTCGTTGGATAGCGACTCTCTCCTTTTCACAAAGCCTAGGTCCAGCAGTAGAAACATCATAAGGTTGCTTATTTTTGGCTACGATCATCATCAACAGCCACATTTCATCCACTCAGACTAGGCTTTCCTTTAGTGCCATGTTTCCCTGGTCTACGCGAATCTTAGGTCTTCCTTATGATCGTCTGAATCCATCATTCTATCGTAAACTTTCTGAGCAACCATTCAGTGAGGGTTCTGTCTTCTAACAGTAACGTTGAAAATAAACGCAAATCTAACAACACAGGTAAAACCTGAGAATATCGCTAGTGACTAGCTAGACACGTGCTCTGCACGTCGTGTACGTTTCCCGTATTTTTCAGTTATGTTTATGTGTGGCGCCGTAGCACGCGACCAGAATAGATTGACTCCGTATAAATCTTCGCACGGACCGGAGTATTGGTGAACTGCTGGAGATTATGGTAAATGCTGGAGATATTGCGTCTATGCTTCGGTTTGCCACATTTTTATTTGGATTTGTCGGGTTATTTTTATATGGTGGATGTTTTTTTTTTGACTGTTTCGTGCTGCGCGAAGGTTAAACTTCGATTCCCACAGGGGCTTGGAGTATTATTACCTGCAACAAAAACTTTCAACAAGTTTCATTTTGATTAATTAGTTTCGATGACTTATCTTTTTTACTTATCACTGGAATGGTCAGATGTCTTGTTCCTCAGATCTAGCAAAAGTTTAAGGGGTGCATGCGTAGTTCATATAAACTTAATACCAAAATAATTTGTAAATCAAACAAATTCTTAGTGTGTATTTATTTCGATTGAATTACAAAATATCTATGTTCCCAAATATATATTTTGGATAGGGACAATGATAAAAAGACGAGATATGAGAATTTAAAATTTCTATAGAAAACTTATTTTTCTCATAACTTTTGTAAATCAGTGTCCTCACCACAAGTTTTGTTTTGTGGCCGATTGTTGCTTATTCCCTTTTTACACATTGGATTGAAAACATAACTGGTAAAATGTGTTTTTTTGCAATATACAGGGTGTAAATCACCTTATCACGAAGCCGTCAACCAAGCATTCTGTATTGCTGGGAAACAACTTTTTTTTGGGGATCAAAAATCACGTTTTGTGGTATAACTCAATGTAACGTACTCAAAACATTTTGCGGGTGGATGGATTGAATAGCACGGCGGTCGTAGAGATATTTCAAGTAAAAATCATTCGATAAAAAGTTGTATTTAAAAAAAAACTGTTCAAAATCTTGCAACTTTGACCCCCAATATATCCGTAACTAGAAGGTTCCCAGGTATGGTGTAGAACAAAAAATAGATCGGAATGACAGGGAGACCAAGTGCCTTTCGTTTTCGTTAAGAGGTGTTTTACATCCCTTTATACAAGTTAAAGTAAACAAAACACAGATAATCTACATAAAGCCATAGGGACACACATAAAACGTTCCACGTGCAGGTCACGTAGTATTGCGAGCTCGCGCTGGGAGCAAGCCGGAGCCTGCAACCTTTATCTTGTGGCACGTCGGGCCGTGGTAACCTTCACACATGTATGGGTTGTGTTATGCAGATTGTTTAAGTATATATAGGAATACATGGTGTAAACAGACTGAGACTGATAGTGTTACGGACTCTTTGGTTTTTTTTATTCTTTGTCATTTAAATTGTTTTTTTTGCTGTTTTTTTACGTCTGTCGTTTTGGTTCTGTTCAACTGTGATTTTCTTTCCTTCTTATCGATTAAAATAATAAAATATTCATTCATTACAAGGTAATTATTTCACTTTTCGATAATAGTCCTCTACCTCATCTTTTTCATTGGTCCTTCGATTAGTTTTCAGCGCCTATTTTTTATCACAACATAGTCACCCACTTACTTTTATTCACTTTTATTTCGTTCCATAAGCTTTCATCCACGTAGTTATGATCACCCGTAACAAAGGCAAAATTATGTCGGCCAATCCCAGCCCCGACACAAGTATTCCTCAGCCTCATAGCTCCGGTTTGCCGACTAAAAGCGTACGCAGTGAACACACCGCGCAAAGCCGTTCATCACATTCGTCGGCAACTGTGAGAGCACAAAAAGTAGCGGCAGAGGCGCTCGTCCTACGTCGGCGCCTGGAGCGCGAGCAGGAGCTCGCTGAACGTGAGCGCGACCGCGAACGTGAACTCGCCGCGTTACAGCACCAGGTCGAGGAGTGCGAGCTGCAAGCCGAGCTGGCGGCTATCGATGCCGACGCTACAAGCGCAGGAAGCCGCGCGAGCCATCGGAGCTCTACACGGGTGAGCGTAAACAGAACAAAAAAATGGATTGAAAATCACAATCTTGACAGCTGTGTTGATAGGGACGTCACTGCAGTAGGATGTGATCAAGGTCAACCTGGCACACCCCCCGGTCACTCGGTACACCCACCGATGACCACGCGGACAACTGCACTCCCTATTAACCTCCGAGCATCCGAGGCGGTTGGGTGTAGGCCCCCGCTCATTTCCACGGAGCTTGACCAACCTGCCACACTTTTACAAGCTGTAGCTGACACCGCGGCCGCCGCAAAGGCTCTCGCATCTGCCTCTGGTGTAAAGAAACTGGAATTGCCTCAGTTCTACGGCAATACTTTGCATTGGCTACAGTTCAAACGTACCTACAATGTTACAAAAGCTAATTTTTCTCCGCTAGATAACATAAACCGACTTGACATTGCGCTGCGTGGCACCGCGCGTGAGGCCGTGGCGGCGCTGTTGATGTTGACGGAGGACCCGGAGGAAGTCATGCGCGCCCTCGAAGATAACTTCGCGCGCCCCGAGCTCATCGTTTACAAGGAGGTTAATTCGTTAAAAAACCTTCCACGCCTAGGTATCGATCTCAAAGAACTCGGAATACTTTCTAATCGGGTACGTAATTCGATATCTACAATAAAGTTATTGAACCACTTAGAATACCTGAGTTCACCTGAGTTGTTCCACGCTGTTCTTGGGAAACTTAACCCCACTATGAAAATTCGGTGGACCGATTTTGCGGCCCAGGACACTACAGGACGCCCGAAACTCGAAATTCTGTCCGACTTTTTAAAGCGTGAGTTAGATCAACACATTCGTTTTGGTATGTCACCTGAGTTTAGTGCGACACAACCGCAACCCAATATTTCTTTTGATAAACCACTGAAGCGTGAAAATGTTCACAATGCTGTTATGAAGTCAAAACATACTCCTAAAGTCGGGTCTACAATAAAACGAGAGTGTTTATTTTGCAAAAAAGATCATAATATTAAGGAGTGTACACATTTCAAATCTTTGTCCATCGACGATAGATGGCAGTGGTTGCGTGAAGCGAAGGTTTGCTATAGGTGCTTAAAGGCTAGTTCACACCTGTGGAAAACGTGTAAAGTGAATCCGTGTGGCGTTGATGGCTGCCCTTTTCGGCATAACGCGCTTCTTCACCGGCAGCCATCGCCGCCGCTCGTCAATACACTTAACGAGCAAGCCACAGATGCTGTTACACACCCGACAACTGTTGAACATAATACACACCCTACGTCAAATGCTGCTGAACCGACCGGTGAAAAAGTGATTGTGTCTACAACCTCGACAGGTGCACAAAAACCGAATACTATTTTAGCTCTTCGCCCTCGTGCTTATTTAAAAATAATACCAGTTACAGTCTCGGGCCCTGCTGGAACCTGCAACGTGTACGGGCTCCTTGACGACGGGAGCACCGCGACCATCATAGATTCCAGCATCGCCAAACTGATAGGGGCGACCGGGCCACAACAGACCATAACGGTAAATGGCATAGGTGGTCTCGAGCGAAATACCACAATATCATATGTAGACTTTCTCATTAAAGGTAGACACACACAGGATACATTTTTAGTAAAAAATGCTCGATCTATGGAGTCATTGTGTTTGCGCCCGCAGTCGGTCAAGCGTGAAACGATTGAGTCTTTTTCACATTTGTCCGACCTGGTTGACGTTCTGACATACGACGACGCAACTCCAACTATCCTCATTGGAGCTGAACATTGGCATTTGTCAATCAACCGCGAAGTTCGAGTTGGTAGAAGGAACGAGCCCGTTGCCTGTTTGACAGCTTTGGGCTGGACTCTATACGGCGTTGCTTCTAGCAAAACGAAGTTGATTGAGTTCGTTAATCATACGTACGTGGATACAAACAATGATGACAGTTTAGAATCATTGGTTAAGGAACAGTATAAACTCGACTCTATAGGTATTACTAAAACGGAAACTCTGCATAGTAAACAAGACCAGCGCGCAGTCGACATTTTGGAAGCGACTTCCAAACGGTTGCCTACTGGTCGATTTGAAGTAGGCATGCCGTGGCGCGACGTTATACAGCGTGTTCCAGACAGCTACCCACAGGCGATGTCACGTTTTTTAAGTTTAGAACGACGGATGGCCAAAGAGCCCGAGTTTGCTAAAGCATACAATGTGTTCATAGACAACATGGTTACGAAGGGTTATGCAGAGGAATGTGCTACAGATACATACTACACACACTGTGGTAACAAACCTGACCGCTTATGTGACAGCAAATCTGGCGGCTTTCGTTTTTATCTACCACATTTTGGTGTGTACCACCCCCAAAAACGAAAAGTCAGGGCAGTTCACGATGCAGCAGCCAGGAATGAAGGAGTCAGCCTGAATTCCTTACTGCTCTCCGGTCCTGACCTACTCCAGCCGTTACTTAAGGTTCTATTTCGTTTCCGGGAGGGTCGCATCGGAATAACCGCGGATATCAAAGAGATGTTTCCTCAGATCCGGGTTAGAGAGCAGGACAGAGACGCTCTTCGGTATCTGTGGAGACCTGAAAAATCACATGTCATAAAGGAGTTTAGGATGACATCTGTCATTTTCGGTGCTTGTTGTAGCCCCTTTATAGCACAGTTTATAAAAAACAAAAATGCTCAAGAGCACGCACATACACATCCAATAGCCGTGGACGCTATTTTGTTCAGTCATTATATGGACGACTACATCGACTCACAAGATAGCGTTGACGAAGCAGCCCAGTTAGCGGCAGATATTGTGACCGTGCACAATGCAGCTTGCTTTGAGATGCGAGGATGGATTTCCAATGAGCCAGGGGCACTAAACCTTGTCGCTGAGGAGCTCAGGGCCGCTCAACCGTTGGAAGTTGATCTTGGCGAATCTAATAACAGCATCCGAGCCCTAGGTATTGCATGGAACCCTACCGCCGATGTTTTGGGTTTTCGAACAGGCTTAATTGGAACAGTCCCTAGTTCACTGACAAAACGCAAGGTGCTGTCACACGTTATGCGCGTTTACGATCCTTTAGGTTTATTAGGACCCATAGTCGTCAAAGGACGGATTCTGTTTCAACAAACCTGGAGATCTAATATCGACTGGGACACGGAGCTCCCACAAACAGAAGCATCCAAGTGGTTCGAATGGTTTCAAGACCTGACAAAAGTCTCTTTGCTGAAGATACCGCGTTGGTATGCAAAGGCGAAAGGCTACGAGCCTTCCCACAGAGAACTTCACGTCTTCGCAGATGCAAGTGAGCTTGCTTACGCCTGCGTTGCCTATTGGCGTTTGATATACCCTGACGGCAGCATCAAGCTCACTCTCATCGCAAGCAAAGCCAGAGTCTCGCCGTTGAAACCAACGTCGATCCCACGTTTGGAACTTCAAGCTGCTTTGATAGCTTCTCGATTGGCACTTGTCATTAAGGAGAGCCATCGAAAAAAGTCAGTGCGTACATTCTTCTGGACTGATTCGATGACTGTCCTCCAATGGTTGCGCAGTGATGCGCGAGCGTTTAGACCTTTCGTTGCCCATCGGCTAGGTGAAATTTTAGAAAATTCTTCGGTCAAAGACTGGCGATGGGTACCGACAGATCTGAATGTCGCTGATGATGCAACCAGATTGCGCCCAATTCATTTGGAACCTTCACACAGATGGTTTTGCGGCACATCATTTCTTTTAAAGTCCCCAGAGGACTGGCCCATGGAGCCACTTAGCGTCGCACCAGTTCGGGAAGAGCTTAAGTGTCAACGGAACGAGCTGGTGGGACTGACTTCATTAAGCACAGACTTACTTACACCTGTCACGGCGGATTTAGCTCGCTTCAGTGACTGGCTACGATTGTTGCGTGCCACAGCCCGGGTACACCAAGCTGCGGCTGTTTTTGGAAATATTTTGGCCACCATTCGAAATTTTAAATCAAACAGTGGGATAGCTCACCCCCGCTCCCACTCTTCACCAACGTCGACCACTCTTACACCCTTGAATGCCGACCTAATAAAAGCCGCTGAAAGGCACATATTGCAGCGGGTTCAACAGGACAGCTTTTTGCAAGAAATTCACTGCATTTTGAACAAGAAACCAATTCCTCCAAGCAGCCGCCTCATCAAACTATCGCCCTCTCTGGGAGAAGATAATCTTTTGCGTTTGGCTGGAAGGATAAAGGCCGTAGAAGGCATCGATCCCGACTCCCGTTTCCCGATCCTACTTGACGGTCGCCACCCAGTCGCACGGTTATTGGTAGAATATTACCATCGCCAAGCAGGTCACGCAAATCATGAGTCCGTGATAAACGAGATAAGGCAAAGATTCTGGTTGTTGAGACTTCGCAACACGGTCAGAGCTGTAGCAAACCAATGCCTCTTCTGCAGAATTCGCAAATCACAGCCGCTAAATCCAACCACTGGAGATCTTCCACCACAAAGACTAGCTCATCACCAGCGAGCGTTTACCTTCACTGGCATAGATTATTTCGGTCCTGTCAACATAACCATTGGACGCCGCCATGAAAAGCGCTATGTGGCCCTTTTTACGTGCCTCACGACCAGGGCCCTCCATTTGGAACTGGTACACAGCCTATCCGCCGACTCTGCAATCATGGGTCTCAGGCGTTTCTTTGCCAGACGCGGGATCCCGCAGACTATATATTCGGATAATGGAACCGCATTCGTTGGTGCAAACAGGATCCTACGCGAATTTTACACAAATGATGTGCAAGATTTTGCCGCCACAAAGGGCATTAAGTGGAGTTTCATCCCAGCGGCGGCTCCTACCTTCGGAGGATGCTGGGAACGCCTCGTCAGGACGGTGAAAGTAGCGCTGAACGCTACACTGAACGAAAGATATCCCAAAGAGGAAACATTTTTGACTTTGTTAGCGGAAGCCGAGGCGATCGTAAATTCACGCCCACTCTCGCATGTGTCCACAGATCCAGATGACCCAACCACGTTGACACCGTTCCACTTTCTCATCGGGTCTTCATCGAACCAAACCCTGCCAACGACATTGGAAGACCGTGACCTGATCGGACGCTCTGAATGGAAGAAAGCATTAAAGTTATCGGATCACTTTTGGAACCGCTGGGTGCGCGAAGTGCTGCCGACTATGCAAACACGAACCCAGGTTAAGGGAGATCGTGGACAAGACCTCCTGATAGGAGACGTGGTTATTATCGTCGACGAATCGCTACCACGAGGGACATGGCCACGAGGCCGTATAGTGAAGGTGTTCCCTGGAAAAGACGGCGTTAATAGGGTGGTGGACGTTGCGACGGCCGGAGGTACGTTACGCCGGCCCCTCAAAAAACTTGTAAAGCTTGCCACATAAGGCTTCTTTTAACCTTGACTGTTGGTGCAGTGCTGCACGAGGGGCAGGATGTTACGGACTCTTTGGTTTTTTTTATTCTTTGTCATTTAAATTGTTTTTTTTGCTGTTTTTTTACGTCTGTCGTTTTGGTTCTGTTCAACTGTGATTTTCTTTCCTTCTTATCGATTAAAATAATAAAATATTCATTCATTACAAGGTAATTATTTCACTTTTCGATAATAGTCCTCTACCTCATCTTTTTCAATGAAAAAGATGAGGTAGAGGACTATTATCCAAAAGTGAAATAATTACCTTGTAATGAATGAATATTTTATTATTTTAATTGATAGGAAGGAAAGTCACAGTTGAACAGAACCAAAACGACAGACGTAAAAAAAACAATTTAAATGACAAAGAATAAAAAAAAACCAAAGAGTCCGTAACATCCTGCCCCTCGTGCAGCACTGCACCAACAGTCAAGGTTAAAAGAAGCCTTATGTGGCAAGCTTTACAAGTTTTTTGAGGGGCCGGCGTAACGTACCTCCGGCCGTCGCAACGTCCACCACCCTATTAACGCCGTCTTTTCCAGGGAACACCTTCACTATACGGCCTCGTGGCCATGTCCCTCGTGGTAGCGATTCGTCGACGATAATAACCACGTCTCCTATCAGGAGGTCTTGTCCACGATCTCCCTTAACCTGGGTTCGTGTTTGCATAGTCGGCAGCACTTCGCGCACCCAGCGGTTCCAAAAGTGATCCGATAACTTTAATGCTTTCTTCCATTCAGAGCGTCCGATCAGGTCACGGTCTTCCAATGTCGTTGGCAGGGTTTGGTTCGATGAAGACCCGATGAGAAAGTGGAACGGTGTCAACGTGGTTGGGTCATCTGGATCTGTGGACACATGCGAGAGTGGGCGTGAATTTACGATCGCCTCGGCTTCCGCTAACAAAGTCAAAAATGTTTCCTCTTTGGGATATCTTTCGTTCAGTGTAGCGTTCAGCGCTACTTTCACCGTCCTGACGAGGCGTTCCCAGCATCCTCCGAAGGTAGGAGCCGCCGCTGGGATGAAACTCCACTTAATGCCCTTTGTGGCGGTAAAATCTTGCACGTCATTTGTGTAAAATTCGCGTAGGATCCTGTTTGCGCCAACGAATGCGGTTCCATTATCCGAATATATAGTCTGTGGGATCCCGCGTCTGGCAAAGAAACGCCTGAGACCCATGATTGCAGAGTCGGCGGATAGGCTGTGTACCAGTTCCAAATGGAGGGCCCTGGTCGTGAGGCACGTAAAAAGGGCCACATAGCGCTTTTCATGGCGGCGTCCAATGGTTATGTTGACAGGACCGAAATAATCTATGCCAGTGAAGGTAAACGCTCGCTGGTGATGAGCTAGTCTTTGTGGTGGAAGATCTCCAGTGGTTGGATTTAGCGGCTGTGATTTGCGAATTCTGCAGAAGAGGCATTGGTTTGCTACAGCTCTGACCGTGTTGCGAAGTCTCAACAACCAGAATCTTTGCCTTATCTCGTTTATCACGGACTCATGATTTGCGTGACCTGCTTGGCGATGGTAATATTCTACCAATAACCGTGCGACTGGGTGGCGACCGTCAAGTAGGATCGGGAAACGGGAGTCGGGATCGATGCCTTCTACGGCCTTTATCCTTCCAGCCAAACGCAAAAGATTATCTTCTCCCAGAGAGGGCGATAGTTTGATGAGGCGGCTGCTTGGAGGAATTGGTTTCTTGTTCAAAATGCAGTGAATTTCTTGCAGAAAGCTGTCCTGTTGAACCCGCTGCAATATGTGCCTTTCAGCGGCTTTTATTAGGTCGGCATTCAAGGGTGTAAGAGTGGTCGACGTTGGTGAAGAGTGGGAGCGGGGGTGAGCTATCCCACTGTTTGATTTAAAATTTCGAATGGTGACCAAAATATTTCCAAAAACAGCCGCAGCTTGGTGTACCCGGGCTGTGGCACGCAACAATCGTAGCCAGTCACTGAAGCGAGCTAAATCCGCCGTGACAGGTGTAAGTAAGGCTGTGCTTAGTGAAGTCAGTCCCACCAGCTCGTTCCGTTGACACTTAAGCTCTTCCCGAACTGGTGCGACGCTAAGTGGCTCCATGGGCCAGTCCTCTGGGGACTTTAAAAGAAATGATGTGCCGCAAAACCATCTGTGTGAAGGTTCCAAATGAATTGGGCGCAATCTGGTTGCATCATCAGCGACATTCAGATCTGTCGGTACCCATCGCCAGTCTTTGACCGAAGAATTTTCTAAAATTTCACCTAGCCGATGGGCAACGAAAGGTCTAAACGCTCGCGCATCACTGCGCAACCATTGGAGGACAGTCATCGAATCAGTCCAGAAGAATGTACGCACTGACTTTTTTCGATGGCTCTCCTTAATGACAAGTGCCAATCGAGAAGCTATCAAAGCAGCTTGAAGTTCCAAACGTGGGATCGACGTTGGTTTCAACGGCGAGACTCTGGCTTTGCTTGCGATGAGAGTGAGCTTGATGCTGCCGTCAGGGAGACCAAGTGCCTTTCGTTTTCGTTAAGAGGTGTTTTACATCCCTTTATACAAGTTAAAGTAAACAAAACACAGATAATCTACATAAAGCCATAGGGACACACATAAAACGTTCCACGTGCAGGTCACGTAGTATTGCGAGCTCGCGCTGGGAGCAAGCCGGAGCCTGCAACCTTTATCTTGTGGCACGTCGGGCCGTGGTAACCTTCACACATGTATGGGTTGTGTTATGCAGATTGTTTAAGTATATATAGGAATACATGGTGTAAACAGACTGAGACTGATAGAGAAGTAAGAATATACTTTTATTTGCACTATTATCATTTATCTGCCCAGCCTTTTCCCAACTTCGTTAGGGTCTGCTTCCAGTCTAACCGAATGCAGCTGAATACCAGTGTTTTACATGGAGCAACTGCCTATCTGTGCCTGTAAACCAGTTAGTAGTTGGTAATAAAAAAAAACCCCTTGGTACCTAATACTGATTGACAGATTGTCTTGTCACTACCTGTAACGACTGTCAGTGATCTACAAATGACAGCCGGGACCAACTGCTTAACGTGCTTTCCGAGGCACGGACGAAAGTCTGTCTGTGTGGTCGCTCATCACGAACCACCTAGGTAAACTCGGCTTAACCAGAAGATTTACCCAAGCTGCTGTTTGTTTAACCAACACACTTAGCCAGAGGTATTGTATTACCCAGTACTAACTGGGTTGTGGAGGTCAGATAGGATACTGGTATTTCCGAACAATGTTGGGAAAAGTGGTGTCCCAGTGGTGGCGGCCCCGACTTACGAACAGTAAGTCGTGGGTTCAAACCCAGACAGACGCATTACTTTGTGTAATTTATTTCATCACAAATGCTCTCAAAACGGTGAAGGAAAGCATCGTGAGGAAACCGGCATGTCCTAGAATCAAAAATTCGAAGACATGTGACATCTACCAATCCGCACTGGGCCCGCGTGGTAGATTATAGCCCATTCCCTCTCATTGAGAGGAGGTAATTTCCCAGCAGTGGGAACATTATAGGCTGATGATGATAATGATGATGATGTTGGGAAAAGGCTAAACAGATTATGAGTGAATTAATGTCAGCTGATCACGGAATATTGCAGCTAAAGTTTTTTAAATGTCATAATAGGTAGAAACTTTAAATTAAAACAGAGCAAAACTCTTGTCAAGTTACAAATTAATTAATGTATCCCTTCCTCAAGTAAATTAATTTAACTTTTAAAGTTTTAACCTTGATGGAAAAGCATTTAGCGTTTCAAATTAATAGAGGACGATCGATTGACACTTAAATTGTTTCACACGATTCAAGCCATACTGGCACTAGTTAGGCACTTAATAGTGCCAAATTGTAAAATGGTTTGTGAAGCATCACTTTATACATTTTAAGCGCTATTTTACAAAGGCTGATGAACTAGCGTTGGTAACTTTTAATTTGGGTAATGTTTTTTTAACCGTATTCTTCTTCTTTCGTATCGGTGGGTGTGGTACGACTTCTTTAGACTTGGGCCTAGTATTTCGGCACGTTAATCGCGCCGTTTTTTATGTCGTCCAAAGTGCAAACGTAGTGGACTATCCGCCAAATGAGCCGTCGTCTGGTCGGATGCACCCTACTCTTAAATAAATAAATTCGCAAGTGACTGTCTGTCTGTCTGCATTTGGCACAAGGATAAACTAAATCATTATTGACATGGGATTTATTAATTGTGGCAACATGTTCCTGTAGGACTGTTTTTGACCTCCAAACGGATGAAGCCGCGTGCAAAACCTTTAGAAAGATGAGTCAATAAATCATCCAAACTTGAAAAAAAATTACCGTACATTTCAAGACTTCAAGGAAACTAAATTAAACAAAAGAAAGTACGTAATATTCGATTAGGAGTCCTCAGATATAAAAAGTGAGTAAGAAAGCCATTTTCTAATTGTGCCCGAGCGACGTTTAAAGTGCGCACATAAAAGTACACGATTCTACTGTATCACTACTGTTATGTTCCGTACGGAACCCTCTGGTGCATCTTTTTATTTTCTTGCGTTCTACCGTAGAGTTGCGTTTTAGCTTTTTTAAATCCTTTCGCTACGGTTGTGTAGTATCTAGTCAGCTTTGCGTTATTAGGTCTGTGTTCTACGTAGCCCGCTACGCTTGGTGTGGTCTTAGCTACGAGGGCTACGCTTTGTGTTGTTACTGCTACGGTTTACGTAGCCTTTGCTACGCTTTTTTTTGTTTTTATTTGACCTCCTTAATTTCATGATGTCCGTGTATTCCTAGTGATTGACTGAAAAAGGTTGTGATTTTTTTAAATATTTACTTCGATCAATAATTAATTAAAGTTTCATGAATTAAAGATCGAGTAAACTATAACTTGTACAGGGAAGAAACTTTCTGACCTTTCTAGTACCTACCTGGTTGGTTCCATTGAAATTTTTGGGTATTTATACGTCATTATGTTTTTTGTAAAATAGGCATTTTTTTGCTGGCTGTTTTTTTTTTAATCTTTGAATGGGGATCAAAATTTTACGAAAAATTATCAATAGTCTACTAAGACCATTTTCATGTAGCTGCAACAGTACTTACTGCCCCGCTAATAGTTTCCATCCTCTATACAATTACTGATTCCGAACTTCTCAAAGACTCATCAACCTAGGTTTTCTTCAACAAAAAGCATCCCTTATTTCTAAAAGATCGTGAGTATAAATTACTATGCGAGGCATGTTATCCGCGTCAATAAAGTCGCAGAGGTCATGCATAGGTCATTCGAATTCCTGAACCAGTGAGTTTTAATGAGAAGAATATTAATTGAGTGGATTTTTAAGCTGTGTTCTCATTGGACGACAGATTTATTTGAATATTTTGTTTGCATTTTAAGTCATTATGGAGTTAGTATATCGTCATTCTTTATTGATTTCTTTACAAATCAATTACATTTTTAAATATTCCTTACAACAAACAATACCTATGTATAAATATTACAAAAAAAATACAATAATAAATATTAAATCAATTAATACAGGAGATATAAAGACATATTAGATACTAGCTTCTGCCCGCGACTTCGTACGCGGATCCTATTGCTTTTGCCAGCGACACCGGGTTCGTCAAAATCGAAGATCTGAAACGTCTAATTCTAAGAGCCCGGGGACGGGAAAATAATGGATCTTTCCCACCTGAGCAACACATACCGTTTGTTTCTTTTTGCCATTTAATTTTAACAGCTTCACAAAAAGTAAAATTTTGAACCATACCTCCGATGGCGGAATATGTGGCGTATTCAATCATAGGAGTTACGTAAATGAACTCCGTTTCTTATCAACCCAAGGAAGGTCATCATGCCCTACGGCTATATCTTGAGACACCCGATTCTTCAGATGTAATCGACATTCTGTTCAGAGAATGTCGAAGTCTTCGCGCTCTTCTTCTGTCTCTTCATGCCGTACTCCAGCAATTCTTTCTCTCTCACTTTCTAACAGATTATGAATATTTTGTTGTGCGCGTGTTCGGTGCTCTTCTTCTGTCTCTTCATGCCAAAAACACTCAAATAACATAAGCTCGAAGACATATTTATTCGATAAAATAAAATAATTATTATATTTGCGGGAACGCTTTTCCTACTCCCGTCCCTCTGATGCACCTTGCCGGTCGCATCTTAGGAACCTCCTTAAATCCCCTCCCCACTCTACCGATTTCTATTCCTACTCCTTTACTGTTCACGCTGTGCGGTTGTGGAATTCTCTTCCGCCTGATATTAAAGACTGCCAAACTATTGCAGTCTTCAAAAGAAGAGTAAAAGAACACTATCTGTCAAATTCGCCATAGTTGCATAGGTATTTATTTTTATTTTTATTATATATTATAATGTAGTTTATAGTTGTGTTATATATTTTTGTCTTGTATGTATGTAAGTATATTCTTAGGTTTATCGCTTGTTATATTAAAATTGGCTTTAAGTTTGTATGTATTCTATTTTCTCATCTTTTACACACTATGTCTACATCTCTTTTTATCTACTCTCCTTTCACAGGTATGCTGGAAGAGATTTCTTTAGAAATAAGCATCACCTTTGTACATATTTTCTATTCCTTTCTTCTTTTCTGTATGTAGTGTGTACATAAATTGTTAAATAAATAAATAAATAAATAATAAATGGGAGTTTTGGCCAGTAGAGTCAAATTTTCAATGATATACCATCGTCATCGAAAATCGAAAATCAGTCCTAAACTGTTACCTCCTTAACCGCGTGGAGGTACTCCCAGTTTTTGTCATTTTATAATTATACAGTGAAATTAGTGATAGCTTTGCAATAATTTTCACATCAGATGTTTCTGATCTTCGATTTTTTATAAGTCAACAGGAAATGCCCATCAGACCGAACAACTTTTGCTAAGACGTCATCATTCCTATGTGTTATGGTGTAGCTGGGCTCTTGTAGTTCCACAACAGGTGTTCCAGATCTTCGATTTTTATAAATTAACAGAGAGTGCTCATCAAATTGAACAACTTTTGCTAAGACGTCATTCCTATAAGCGTTATGGTGTAGCTGGGCTATTGGAGTTCCACGACAGGTGTCCCAGATCTTTGATTTTTTATAAGTCAACAGAGAGGGCTTATCAGATTGAACAACTTTTGCTAAGACGTCATTCCTATATGTGTTATGGTGTAGCTGGGCTATTGGAGTTCCACGACAGGTGTCCCAGATCTTCGATTTTTATAAGTCAACAGAGAGTGCTCATCAGATTGAACAACTTTTGCTAAGACGTCATTCCTATATGTGTTATGGTGTAGCTGGGCTCTTGGAGTTCCACATCAGGTGTTCCAGACCTTCAAATTTATTCTCTCAGCAGTAAATGCTCATCACGTGAAACAATTTTTGCTATGATGTCATATTTGTATCTCTTATAGTTTAGCTGGTCAATTGCGGTTCTACATCAGGTGTTCAGGTTTCCAAGATAAATTATAGCCTATATGTTGCCCAGACATAATACCTATACAACAAAAAAAAAATCATTCAAATCCGTCCAGTACTTCCGAAGATTAGCGTGTACAAACAAACAGACAAACAGATAAACAGACAAACAGACAAACAGACAGACTTTTTTTTTTGGATTCGTGCTCTATTACTGTTTCTAAACCCACTTCAATTATTATTTTTTAAATATATTCAATGTACAGACACAGCTTTTTTACTCTTTTATTATATGTATAGATATTAGAGATATATATTTATTTATATATATTTAGAGACCTGCGGAGCATGCGAATTTCATACAAACGTAATACCAAAATAATTTGTAAATCAAACATATTCTTAAGGTAGTGTGTATTTATTTTGATTGGATTACAGAATATATGTATAGGTTCCCAAACACATATTTTGAATGTACACCGATTCAAAACAGATTTATGCGAAAAATAAATTATCTATAGAAATTTTAAAATTCCTCATATCGCGTCTTTATATCATTGTCCTTTCAAAATATTTATTTGGGAACATATATATTCTATAATCGAAATATATACGAAACCGGCTAGTAAGTTATTGAATATGGCGGTTAGTGTTTTGCAGCAGACATGACTATTAAAACCAGTCATGTACAATACCTTCCAAATGATTGACTAGGACCGCAGCATTACTGTGGAGTATTAAATTCACAGTCGGCATTTCATTTACAAGTTTCAAGCTATATTCATGCACAGTGACTACCCAGCTTTAGGAACGACACCATTGGAATTTTTAGTCTAATGGCATTCCTCAAAGAACGCGTGCCGGACGTTTTAAAATGAAAAATTGTAAAATACTACTTCACTGAACTTTACTCGAGGTTTAATCTTAAAACTTTAATTGCCGTTTGAGCGTCTAACAGATTTAAATTTGAATTTGAGTGCGGATTAAACTTTAGTTAGTTTAAGTTTTATTTTAATTTGGAAAAAGTGATGAGGATTTAGAATTTTAATTGTGTTTTGTTTGTGGACTTTTTGTGTAGAAATATTCATTAGTTTAGTGTTCATGATCTTGCACGCACCAAAATATACGTCCTCTCAATTTTTTTTTATGATCACTGATTCTGATAATCTTTTTCACTTTCTTTTGGGTACATATTGGGATTTAAATAGGACACGAACTTATTAACCATCAATATTTCACAGCTTTTTTAAGAAAATTAAATTCTTGTAGAATAGGCTTAGTCTACATGAATTTAATTACAGCTTGTCACTAGAATGTCACCTATTTACCTACCCTTACCTAAACCTAACCTCAACATGGAATTCAAACCACATTTCAAAGTTGACCGGTGCCAATAGGAGCCCACCACACAGATTGCACTTTCGGGTACTTAAAGTAGAAGTCAAAACGTAGAGCGAGACTTAAAAGCTAGTGGCTCAAATTGTTCCCGAGGGATGCCGATCGTCGCCGAACTCACCCGAAGCTGCTCGAAGCTGTATGTTGCATTTAGAAATAAGGCAGAGGTTACTAGTGACTGATAAATAGATAATGGATTTCTTTTGTTTTAGCCGACACTTGTACCATTATTAGTTAACCGTTAAATAATTGTATAAAAACTCGTTTTTTTTTTTCAAAAATCCGGTATGAAATAACAATAGCGGGCAGGTAGAAAATGTTCAAACTTGGAACGGGCCTCGTTTTCCAAAAAGTGTCGTGCCTTCCGGCGATAGAATACTTTTTTCTTTTATGTCACCCTGGTACTTCGGGGCGTGTTGTTTTCGCAAAAATAGACTGTTCCCTTGCGCTTTAAAATGTTGAAACATGGACATGAAAGGGATTATATGGCTTCGATCGATATTTTCTTATAGTACCGTTAAACGGAGTGAATAGAAATGCAGGTCGAATCGTATCAAAACTTTGCGAAGGATTTTATTTAAACGTTGAGTTAAAATGGCATATTTTCAACAAGGTGTCTAAAAATAATTAATAAGTAAGAAAAAAGTTAGTTGGTACTCCTAACATAATTATCATATGAATTCATAGTTAAAAATCCTTTTAAAGTATTGTCTCTATCCACCCCGTTTTACCCCGTAATTTTCGTGAAACGATTAGGCGGAGGTACCTAATAGTGCACCCACATTTCGCTAATTATGGTTCAAATCCCCTGTAATAAGGGTCGAATCTATTGCCATCAACCGGACACAAATTCAGGGTCGCAGCTGCTTCTCAGAAATTCCCGATGGAAAAACAACCCAATGACACTAATACTAGGGAATGAAATCAAAGACTTCGTGCAAAACAGTCACGCTTGCAACCACTAGGCTAGAGGGCCTAAATCATCATCATCTGCCTAGCCTTTTCTCAACTTTGTTGGGGTCGGCTTTCAGTCTTACCGGATGCAGTTGAATACCTGTATTTAACATGGAACGACTTCCTATCTGACCTCCACAACCCAGTTAATACTGGGTAATACGATACCCTTGGTACTTAAAACTAGTTGTCAACCTTTTTGGGCCACTGACTACCTGTAACGATGCTTGCTTGCTTTTGTGCGATGCTTTTTTTTTCTTTCTTTCTTTCGACTGTCAAAGATCTACAAATGACAGCCGGGACCAACGGCTTAACGAACTTTCCGAGGCACGGGAGAAATTCGGTATTTAATGGGAGGTCAGGGTCACCCATCCTTAGACCAACCTATAACAGCACGGCTGGAGCCCGAGCAACTGTTATTATTTAGCCACGAGTTCCTTTTTCGTACAGTATTCTTCATTGGTCGCAATCAGACAAAGGGATTTCCATATGACGGCAATGGTTCCCCACAAAGCTAAACCTCAAATCAATCAGTTCGATATAATTACATGGTGCAGTGTTGCATAGACACTGGGGCTTTAGTTAGCGGAACAACTGATTTCAGAGTTAACGTCCGAACTGTACGACTTAATGAGCCTATTAGGGAAGCATTCAGTTAGGAGAGGGTTATCTTTGTATGCTTAATGTATAGGTGGGTATAGAATTTAATTTAATCAGATATGTTTTAGTCTCTTGGATAAGCGATGCACAGAACCGAAAAGTAAGGCTAAAAAGTTGATATTGACCTCATCCTTACTTTTCGGTTCCGTAGTGGGTGATTCTGGGTTTTTAAGATGATTTTTAAATCGCGTGTAATAGAGGGGACTTATTTCCATCAATTAGCCATGTATTCCAGGCTTCGGGCTGCTTCTGGGAGATTTCTACTACCCAAAACACATCAGTTGCAATTATACCGTCGAGACCGAGGAGGCAAACATTAAATTTTTATTAAGTAAAATTCTTCGTATCGATAATCGTCTTCAAAATGTGATCATAAATTATGAATCCATGAACTGGATGGATGTGAACGATGATATAGGCCGACAAAGGAGCTGAGATCAAAATTTAAAATCGAAATATTTTATTTCACATAAAACGTCGAAAAAGGCGCACGATCCGCGTTTGTCGCTTCCATGGAGAAGAATCAGCAAGAAACTATGGTTACTCTTTTTAAATCATTTGGTATTACAATATTATGATGTTACAGCATTAGTACTTTAGTATTAGGAAGCGTAGGCCCTACAATAGGTCATTGCTTACTATACAAAAAATGTAAAACATGTTTAAAAAAAGGGAGTATAGTGGTTACGACGCGCGATCATGATTTATATACAGAGAAGTATGAAACAAGAAGAAGACGTGCTGCGCCGACCACTTATAAATAGATAAGGGTAAGTGAAGGACGATGAACTCGTGAACTCTTTTGAAAATTATCATAATTCTAACGTGCATAGTTTTTGATAAATTCATTTAATAACTAATTAATATGTCCCAAACGTACCCAATTCCCCAGACGTCCCAAACTTTGCGTTACAAGCAAAATATTTAGCGAACTAAAAACTTGCTCAATACTCACACAGGTGCTCGACGTAAAACTATGAAATTACAATTTACATACATTATTGTGGAGTGAGTTTGGAACTTGAGAGATTTAGGGCCAGTATTTTCTATAGTAAAATAAAGTACCTAAAAAATATTTCTGTAATAACATATTATTTCTACGTACAATTTTAGTTAAATAAAATAATACGTTGGGCCAGTTTTATATTTGCTTGTTCAAATTATTATGAGAAACAGCTTTATTTAAAGTTAAAATTATATACTGTTTTAGCTGAGTAACGATAAGTCATCGGGACACATTATTTGAAGAATATTGTATTAAATCTGATATTTTAAAAGTCCGTTTAAAAAAAATATTAAATCATCACCTTTACCCAACCACGTTGGGGTCGGCGTCCAGTCTAATCGGATGCGGCTGAATACTAGTATTTCAAATGGAGCGACTGCCTATCTGACCTACACAACCCAGTTAGTACTGGGTAATACGATACCCCTTGGATTACTAACGGGTATCGTATTAGTACCTGTAAGGACCGCCAAAGATCTACAAATGAAAACTCGGAATGTAATGGGTCGTCAGTCATCTATGAACCAACATCAGATGATCGACCCGAGCGGCTGCTATTTCTTAATTCACGATATTGCTGTACCATGCTCTAAATGATGATTGAACTCTAAGATCCAGTCCATGTCACGATTTCAAGACAATCAACCAAAATATAGAACAAAACACGAAAAAAAGAAACAGATAAAATCCTAAAACACAATCCCTCAAAATGTAACCTTAAACCACAATTATAACGAACAAATCTCATAAGCCCAAAGCCGTAAAGCCGTCCAATCAAATCATCCACCAGTATTACATTTTTGTGTACAATCATAATAAAGAATCTTGTTCCGGCATCGCTAACTGTCAATAAACCGGGTCTGGTCTTGGGACGCAACATTAAAATGAAGCAAAACAAAATGAAAGCGAGTGTGGGGTAAGGACGCGCGTCCATTGATGCAGAGTGAGGACAGAAAGAAAAGCGGAAAAGCGGTGCAACTGCTTAGCGACGAGCTACACATTCACATCATACTTTCTTTCTTTATCTTTTCTGGTGTCAGAGTTTCCAACTGACTTGGATTTACATTCCGTGGCGAAATATGTCTCAGGCATGCTGGTTTCCTCAGACAATTATACAATACGCATCTGCCTAGCCTTTTTAGATTGGGGTCGGCTTCCAGTCTAACCGGATGCAGCTGAATACCAGTATGTTACATGGAGCGACTGCCGATCTGACCTCCACAACCCAGTTAATACTGGGTAATACGATACCACTTGATAAGACTGGCTGTCAGTCTTTTTGGGCCACTGACTACCTGTAATAACTGTCAAAGATCTACAAATGACAGCCAGGACCAACGGCTTAACGTGCTTTCCGAGGCAACTTGGTATCTAAGGGTGGTCACCCATCCAGAGAGCAGCTTAGGCAAGCACGGCTTAACCTAAAGATCGACCCGAATGGCTGTCATTATGTACCCACGAGCTCCTCCGCGTGAATTATACAATACGAGTCCGAAAAGTCAGAGGTGCGTGACTTCGGTTCGAACGTAAGACCTATGATTTGGCAGTGCGACTGTCACACCTCTAAGTTATCACTGCCCGACATGATACTATGGATTCCGTGACAGCGTTCGCGGAGAAAGTTAAAGTTGTTTTACGTATGTCACCGTAAAATTGTTAAACACGTTAGATTGTAATCTCTCGAAATATTGTCAACTGAACATACTGATTACAATATAACGCTTTATTTTTCGGTATATTGTAATTTATCGAAGTGCAACCTTAATATTGTGAAATGCATGCGATGGAAGTATCTCTGCCCCCACAATCGGGACTTGGGGCACCCCCACGTTAGGTTAGTTAGGTTTCTTTAAACCCTGCAGACAGAAATAGGGGCCCGATTACGCTTTTTAGGAGAATATAAAGTGTTTTGAGGTTAGGGTAGGTATATAAATGGGTATTTCTCAGGAATTGTACACTATTTTTTCATGAGAGTGGTACCATGGGCAAGGGGGACCCCTGATATTACACTCTAACGTGTTTGACAATTTTACGGTGACACATACATCTCGTCCAAACGAAGTTTGTGCTCAACGATTTGGCAGTAGAAAAACATCCACTGTTGGACGCAGGTCATCCACACACGTCACCACATCGACCGGTTCATTCCTGTGTTTTCAAGAATATAACTAAACATGACGAAAATGTCTTCTAAGGGGACATAAAAATAATAAAACCATTACCATGTATATTCTGTAACCTACTCGTATATGATTCAATGCAAAACTTTATCATAAACTTATAGTTTCTGTTTCGTTTGAATCATTTTAATCAAAGTTTTCCAAACCATTCACAGTGTAGCAGTAGCTTCACCGCTTCAATGGAGCGCCGGCCTTACGGCCTTACGTAGTCGAAGAGCTTCGCGTAAACAGAGATAACGAGTGTATATCAGAGAATAAAATGGAAATAGATGTAAAAGAGCTGGTTATCTTGAAGCGCCGGCGCTAGTTAGTGAGTTAACGTGCAAATTAGCGCGATAATGAGGTATGCCATGCCAGTTAAGATTAGATGTATGTACGGACGTGTACAGGCGAAAAGACAGCAAATGGTAGGAGTAAATCAAGGTACTAGGAACACAGAAACAGTGGGAGTGAAGTTTCAAAGTAAATTAAGATTTTTATTTAGTTACAAAGGAGATCATTCACTTTGTGCAATGATTTGGGATAAAAAAAAAGTCGGCAGCGACGAATGAATTATATTTTATTTAAATGTTGGAAGGAGTGGCAACACTTTTTTGTATGGCGGCAATGCTGTAGCGAATTTGAGAACAAAAATATACAACGATATAATTCTAAAAACCCCTAATACAAATTGTTTCCCGTATGTCATTATTTGGAAAGAATCGAATTTTAGAATTACTTATATGAAATCCTACTAAACCTCGCACACTTATCCGCGTCGAATCGGACGAATAGATGACGTCATACGTATGAGAAAAAATTCTTTCGGCGCCGTCGATTCCTTCGGCGCGGATAAATGTGCGTCCACCTTAAAAGTGTGTAATAATTATTGAATTATTGAAGGCAGCTAAAAGAAAAAATATCTCAAACTGGATGATGTCCTTTCTTGAGTAGATAGTTTATAATCTGAATTATCACATAGGATACATATTATACCTACCTCAGTGTCAAGTGCGACCACTGAACATGAAGTCCTGGTTTTGATTCATAATTTATGTCAGAGAGTGTTATTAGGTTACTCCGCTCCATCAAGAATTCTCCGTAGTAGCCACGGAGTCTAGATTTACCCCAGTTGATGGTGACAGACTTAAACATAAATGGCTAAATGAGGATGAACTATCATCCCCGGGGCTTGGGACTGTTCCGGGGCTGCGGGACTGTTCGAAAGAGATACCGCCGGCCCCGGAACATAAACGGCGAGGAAGGAACTAGGATGGTTTTTAGTCAGTAAAAGTCTGACACTCCCTCCCGCTCCGCCCAGGAGTGGGAGAAGCCATTTGATGATTTCCCATCCGTAAAAAAAATGGTGAACTATCAGGTACTAATCTGCCTTACCCTCCGAGGAAAACAAGTGTGATAATATCTTATTAATCATATCATATCTTATTAATTAATGAATATTTTGTTTTCATCTTCACCGTCATTATAAATTGCCTGACTATAATTACACTTTGTTTTTTCAAATCTCTCTGAATGTTTTGGTTCAAAACACAAGATTTCATCTAACTGGCCCGGTACTCCCAGCAATTAAATAAAATCAGCTTTCATCTGCCTCGTCTTATTGTTATTCATGCATTTCGTTTGTTTTCTTAACTAACTGCCTTATTTACGACGGAGAGACAATGGGATTATACAGAAAAGGTTTTTCAATTGAAAAAATATTTTTCAGGAAGAATTTTATGGCATTTGAATTAATTGGAAGGCTTGGTTTGTCTTGTTGCTTTGTTGCTTTAAATTTTTGGAGGACTTTAAAATGTTGCTTTTGCATTTTATGAAACCCTGGTACTTGGTACTCACAGTCCACCAATGAATTTGTGAAATTCTCGAAAAAACTCAACACGAACCAATAAAAACACTCATCATCATCTGCTAGCCTTTTTCCAACTATGTTCGTTTCGGCCTCCAGTCTTACCAAATGCAGCTGGATATCTGTTCCAACCAATAATAACACAATTTATCTTATTTTGTTTTTATTGGAGCCTGCAATTACAGATAAAACTTGCTCACATTCTTTTAAACAACACTCGGCTAAAATTAAACACCACACACAATATTTGCCACACAAATAACGAAGCTATCTGTTCGAAAATTTCATGTTATCTTCAAGTTTTTGCTTGGCGCAATAATTCAAGTCTATTTAAACTTACGAATGCAAATTAAAAGGCATGTAAAGTGTTCGCAGTTAAATCTTAAATGTTGAAATAAAACGAGTGACTTTCTGTTCCTGTTTGTATTAAATCTCTTTCTAATAATTACTTAAAGTATGATAAGGGGTGGAAATAAAATAAATATTAATATGTACTGATGACGATTCTTATGCCTAGTTTCATTGTTGTTGTTTCTACCTTTTCTCATTGGTAACGACTACACAGCATGTCGTATGATTCTGACCATCAAACTGATCAAATTCTTCATGAAACCAACATCATAATTGCGGAAAAATAATCGGCTGGCTAATAAAAAACTTCTATACCTTTGAACCCAAATGACAGCTGTTTATTTTTTCACGAATCAGTCTCAAGTGGTGGAGTGGCGAGCGCGAACCGTAAGACGATGCGTTGGAAGACCTTCATTAGGTGGACCGATGACCTGGTGAAGGTTGCGGGAATCCGCTGGATGCGAGTCGCACGGAACCGCTCAATGTGGCGACACTTGGGGGAGGCCTATGTCCAGCAGTGGACGCCTTTCGGCTGAAATGAGGTTAATGAGCCTGAATCAGACCATGAGGGTGTGATTCAGGCTCATCAGCTCTTTCTCATACACGCTGAAAGATATATTCTTGATTAGGAACCGCGAATAATGAAATGCAGAAACAGGCTTGTGGTGTTACGATGTTCGCGGGGCAGCTGACAGTAGCTTGATAAGAAAAGCCGTGGATCATCTTGAATGGTACGATCGTAGCTGCTATACGCTAATGAAGATCATGAAAGGGTCTTTTAAATTTATTTGTCTTTCCTTCGTAAGGAGAGGAGCTCGTGACTAAATCAGCAAATAACTACAGATCTTTAGGTTCAGCCGTGCTTGCCTGGGTTGATCTGCGGATGGGTGACCGCTCATTACATATCGAGGTTCCTCACGTTAAACTGTTGGTCCCGGCTGTCATTTGTAGATCTTTGACAGTCGTTACTGGTAGTTAGTGGCCCAAAAAGTCTGACAACCAGTCTCATCAAGGGATGTCGTATTACCCAGTACTAACTGGGTTGCAGAGGTCAGATAGGCAGTCGCTCCAAGTGGAATACTGGTATTCAGCTGCATCTGGTTAAAGCCGAGTCCAACTTTGCTGGGTAAAGGCTAGGCAGATTATGAGATTCCCTTCGTAACTAAACTCCGAACTCGTACCCAAACATTTCGTAGATTGTTGGGCAGAGTGTTTTGGCCATTTTCGCGTATGCTGAATTTTGATGGACCTGATGAGAACCTGTCAATACGTTCCACATACAATATGTGTATTCTAAGTGTTTGTCATCCACTTGATCTAGAGGACTTGGTCCCGTTTCAAACATCGAGGGAGCTTCTGAGAAAGGGATCGGGTAAAACCATTTATAGTTGAAGATTACGATTCCTGGAAAATAAAAATATATTATTTAAAAAAGGCATATAATTATTAATCATTAACACAGAGACATATTTTCTCTCCGTCATTGCGATCGTTTTTTCTTCTGGGCTATACTTGGAACCTTCAAGTTACGGAGAAATAGGAGGTCAAAGATACAACATGTTCACAATTTAAAAAAAAAATACAAGTTTTTAATGTTATAAGTTTACTCTAAATACCTCCATGATCTCTAATATTTGACCCTTTATTATCTAAATGTTGTTCAAACATTATTGCACGTTTGATTTTCAACTCTAAATAATAAGACAAAGGGTTACAAACAAAAAAAAATGTATTGTCAAAATAAATGCACATCATTATTTATTTTAATAATATGTATGTATTTACAAAAAAAAAGTATCTATGTAGTATATCAACTATTTGGTGTCCACGACACAAGGCTCGTTGATTGGTGTGGCACTAGATGGCGGTGTGTCTAATGTCCAGCGATATTTATTTTATTTATTTATGATTGCACGTTTGATTTAAACGCTAAACACTAAAACAAACGGTTGAAAATCAAACAAAAACTTAAAAACATGCGCACCATTTGTTTTGACAATACATTTAAGTACTTGTAGTAATATTCGTTACCTTTACAAAACCCGCTTTTATTCAAGGCGTATTTGCATTTTCTCATAAGCACTCGTTCGATTGCCGAAGTGCCATTAAACGAATTACCATCATACGTTGAAGCAATTTCTCTGTAATTAAACAAAATGATCTGTAAATGCTTTGTCAACTAACAAAAAACTTTTATGACCTTTCAGAAGATCTCCTATGTTGGCTCAATGAAGGTTGACTTAAGAACGAGATACTCGTAATTATAATGTAAATTGATTGTTTATGCTGATGACCGTTGAGGAGTTCCTGCATCTGAAGCCAATCCTGGGAGGAGAATCAGAAAGAAGCCGTTCTAATTTAGCTTGCAAGATTTTAAGTAAGCAAAGTTGCAAAGATTGCAAGTTATAGTTTCTTTGGTATTGTTCGTCGTTTCGTTGAGCTCCTTGAGTTATAAATAGAGCTACACGATAACTGACAAATGCTTGCACTGACTGGACAGGTCCACTCAAATCTGTGTGGTTCTTTCTTCAAAAGACCATCTCAGACACTAATCTGCATAGTCCCCATGTGAATTGAGCAAGATTGTCTGGACTTCAAAAGAGACTATGACCTCTGAGTTTGTTTCGGCTGTTTCTTCTCAGAGTAGTCAGGTACGAAACATTGGCCCATCTAGTTTTTAAAAATGACGTGTAAGAGTGTTTGTAAAAAAATAATTGCTAAATTAACATCATTTATCGAATCAAAGCTCTCCAAAAACCAGTAAGGCCACGGTAGTGTACGGCTATGCACAGATGCGTGGCTCACTAACAAATGAACCGCGCAGTTAACGAGACAGACCTTTTCTGCCACCCTACGTAGAAGTGGTAGGTCGGTTTCTACGAGTACTGTGGGTAAAACCTGAATAAGGCTGGCGCATTGTATGAGCTACTGTGAGTGGGGTGTGACCCACTGTAGCCCACTTTCGAAGAGAACAGGGAGTGTGTCCCACCTGTGGTATAGCAAGTAAATAGAGGCTTACCTAAGAACTTTGTCGGTTAAATTCATCCCAACATTGTCTTTTGAGAACCTCATGACTCCAGAGGCCAAACGAAAAGGCGACTCTTTCGCAATCCAATTTTTTGGTAGACCATTGAGTGACTTCATCACAAGTACGTCAAGATCTATGCTTATTCCGCCCCACTTGTTCAGAGTCAGCATCTTGACAATGTCTGCAGTATGCTGGACAGGCTGTGTACTTTCCCACAACTTATGTCTAATAATTTCCTGTACAATAGTATGTTTAGCGTAGCGGTTTACGTGTATTCTAGCCAGTCTTATGTTGGGAAACTGAAGAAGTTTCATAAGACAGCTCCTCTTCAGCATGACGTCAGTGACAGGTGCAGTAAACAGCAGGTATACCTCCCATTCTGGATGAGCTCTGGCTGCAGACTCAACAGCACACGCCTGTCGCGAATCAATCCCACCTCTACAAGACGTCTCATGGAAGAATATTGAGTTAGACTTCGGTGAGAATCCAGGATCTTCAGCTGATGGTAAGGCATCATTGGTATTGTCACTATAGCACTGTATGTTAGCGTCCAGTGGCGGCCAGTATATGATCACAGGAATCTGACCCCAACGCATCTCAATAAACTTTTCCCAGATCATAATGAGAACATTAAATATAAGGAACGACGTGATAATCCAAAAAATAAGTCTTTTTAACTGATTGCAGCGAAGCCCAAAAGTTTTTCTATACAACATTTTATTTTATGCGCTAAGTGCATTTATGTGAGTTATTGTATTTAAATGGGCCTTGCAATTTGTGTTTTATTGCGCGGTACCTATTACTTTAATCGTCGCACATAGCGCTATTGTTAATTAGAAATAACAAACTATGTAGCAATGGTGTACGGAACTCAATAATTATTTCATTTTTACACATATTAATTTACATTTTTAAATATTGTAGTATAAAACATTAAAAAAAACTCTGACACCAGGTTAGGCACTAGACTCGATAAAGAATGATTTAAAAAAATATAATGCTTAAACTATCATTACAGGGTTAATAATTAATTATTACTTAATTATTATTCTTTATTCAAATTTTTATAAACTTTTTACATTTTTAATTATTAACTTAAGAAAATATATAAAAACATTTAAAAATATAATAAATTGTAGCCCACCGGTATCGGAAACAGGGTCCAAGCTACCGGCGGTCAGGGCTCCAGAGAGAGGAACCTCTTAACAATACGGGCCGTGTCCAGGAGTACCGCTTTCTGAATCAAGCCCTTGATCCAGCTGCCTAACGAGAGCCTCCTCAAGTGTTGGTCGAGGCTCTTGGCAATTAAGCCATGGGCTGATACGACTATCGGCACAATGATCGCTGAGTCCACTTCCCACATGTCGACAACCTCGCGAGCCAAGTCAAGATACTTTATTTGTTTATCCTTCTCGGCTTTCACGAGGTTCTCATCATGCGGGACCGTTATGTCAACAATCATTGCGCGCTGCTCTGATCGATCCATCACCACTATATCAGGCCTATTAGCTATAACAGTCCTGTCAGTGATGATGGATTGATCCCAGTACAGTGTGATACTGCCATTAACGAGAACTGGTTCGGGCACATACCTATAGTAGGGCACTTCCGATTCCACAAGATTGTATTTTAGAGCAAGTTGCTGATGGATAATCCTGGCTACAAGGTTGTGTCTATGCAAGTACTCTCCGTTAGCTAGACGAGAACACCCGGAGATAATGTGACGGTTTGATTCGCCTGGACGGTGGCATGCCCGACACATGTCAACCGTACCGTCCTTCACAATAAATCTCCGGTAGTTATTCGTCATCATTACTTCATCCATAATTGCTCAGACAAAACCTTCGGTTTTGTCCGAAGAGGTCCTCGGAACGTAGCCAGGACACGGACGCTAGAAAATCTATATCGGGCCCATGAAGAGCCCGGTAAAAGCGCCCGTGAAGCTCCTTGCCCTGCCATTCTTTCCTGCGGTCATCAGTAGTAAGTACTATAGGTTTGCGTAAGTTCTCTTTAGCCAAGGAGAGCGGGGTGAGGCCCTTGTCCATCGCGACCACGTCTCGATGCATCTCCACGTCGGCTTCTAGGAAGTATTCCCTGAGACTGCATATCTCGCGATTGTGGAGAGTCTTAGCGTTTAAAAAGCCTCGACCCCCACACTTCCGCGGGATATACAGTCTCATAACCGAAGAACGCGGGTGTTGCATGCGAAATGTCGTCAACAATTTACGGACCTTCGTATCCAGGGCGTCTAGTTCTGTTTGAGTCCATTTGAGTATGCCGAAAGAGTACATCAAAACCGGCATGACCCAACCGTTGAAGGCGCGTACCTTATTCCCGCCCGATAAAAGACTATTAAATACTTTTTTCAGGCGGCCAAAGAAGCGCTCCTTCAATGATTGCCTCATGTCAGCAACATTGATGCCCAGCGCTTCCGATATACCCAAATACTTATAGGTTTCGGGTGCTGAGATCCCTCTCAAGATTTATGGAATCTGAGAGCTGGGTTCCCACAGAATCCACAATCTCCCCTCGTTTTACATGCATGACCGCACATTTGTCCACACCAAATTCCATCCTGATGGCGCTACTGAAGGTTTCAGTAGCGCCATCAGGATGGAATATATACGGCATTGAGCTTAAAGTGGTCCCATTTCAATTTGGTGAAGATCTGATGAAGAACTTCGGAGATAGGCAACGGAACTCCTCAATAAATGATAGCAAATGGACTGGGATTGCTGAAATCTCATGTCTATCTATTGTTTACACCAGTTCATAACATAGCATCACGCCGCGCGCCGCTACACTGTGCACAAGCACAAGTGAACCACTAAAAAGTGAAAAATAAAAAAACTTTTTTGCAAAAAATAAAACCGGCGACAAAAAAACTAAGTAAAGCAATCAAACAAAGGTCACCGACTTCTGAAGCTAAAGTTAATTTAAATTTTTTTTTGTGTTTTTTGGAGTCCGTTTTATTTTTGAAAAAAAGTTTTTATTTTTCACTTTTTTATTTGACACTTTGAATCGAGTTCGAGAACGAAGTGAGCGTCGAAGTGATGGGGGAATTACCTTACAGAGTGCCAATTCTTACGTCATGACATACATTATCCGTCAAAATCTCCCTGTCAATTTAGTTCAACTCGCTGACACGCTCGCAACTGTGGCGCTAGTGTACATTCGAATTATTAACCGAGTTTTTAGAATGCCAATCAAGAAACTCACAGCGAATTAAGATTAGAAGTTTAGAATGAGGTTTTACAGAATAACACCCCAGCTCCTCTATATCGATCTAAAAGATCAATTAATAACAAAATAAACAAAGAATTGAACACACTCTGGTTACACAATGAAAAGAATACAAAGACCATTTGTTGTATCTTACAATAACATTTCAAATACAATGCAATTTTCTAAAACCATCACTCTGGCCCTTGTATTGGACTTTTTATTTTTATTTTAAGACAATATAAACCCTTTTTAAAGTCTTGTCGAGACGTAGGTACTATAGCAATGCAATTTGATAATAATAGCGTAATAAAATGAGATATCGTGGCGCTGTAGATGCTTGGTATGGTCACGAAAGCAGCGGAATGGAAATCTGTCAGCCTATTTGAAATATATCACAATCTTATCAGACGGAGGTTTTGCCAAGGAATTTGTTCTGCCATTTTGTTTTCCTTAGCTATAGTCTAACACTAAAGGGCAGTAGGTGGAAAGAAAACAAGAGAAGGAGAATTCGCAAGAACATACCTAAATACAAACAAACATACATACATAGACTGCTAAAATCATAACCTTTCCTTTTGGCTTTGCTGTACTCGGGTAAAAATGGCGTGAAGTAGTTTTGTTGCCATCCACGTCATCCGAATCAGTCAATTACCACTCATCATTATCTGCGTAGCCTTTTCCCAACTATGTTGGGGTCGGCTTTCAGTCTAATCGGGTGCAGCTGAATACCTGTATTTTACCTGGAGCAACTGCCTATCTGACCTCCACAACCCAATTAGTACTGGGTAATAAAATACCCCCTGGTAAGACTGGTTGTCAGACTTTTTGGGCCACTGACTACCAGTAACAATTGTCAAAGATCTACAAATGACAGCCAGGACCAACGGCTTAACGTGCTTTCTGAGACACGGGGGAAACCCAGTATGTAATGTGTGGTCACCCATCCAAGCACGGCTTAACCTAAAGATTGACCCAACTGGCTGTTAATATTTAATCACGGTCTCCTTAATCATCCTCAATCAATCACTACTATTTTATCTTAAAAGTCTCTGTTTCACTGGCCTGACGGGGTTGGCATCTAAACAAGCCACAACAAGGAGCTGAAGGGTCGTTGCTCGCGACCTCTGCAGTCAGTTCACATGGCGACTGTACCGAACTCATTCATAATATAATACAACCACTTTTTATCCTCATGCATATTTAAGACAAATTGTCTGGGCAGATTAGAGGACAGCGTCTGGTGTGGTCTGATAAAATGTATGGTTTGAAGAACTGCAACATGAACACACTTTGAATGTCATGTGAAAATTGTGTGAACTTAGTGTAGAATATTTAATTTTAAATGGTAGCTTAGGAACTAACAATAAATTATTGTAAAGTTAGAAAAAAAAAAGTAGTGCATGTGCATGTGAAAACAAAAAAAAAACTTGATGGACTCACGAGATTTTAAGTAGGTACCTAACTAAAAAAAAAACTAAGTTTAATGTAAAGTGTCTATGTTTGAGCACGGTCGTAGTTTTTAAGATTCAAAACAGCTAACAATCAATATTAATTTAAATAATAGCGTGGACCACCATATCTGCCGTAGACAACTCGTTAAAAAAAAAATGTCATACGAAAGGCGATAAATGCAATCAACTTTGTTATTGTTGACAACTTGACTAGAAGTTTGAAATGAACTGACGACTTGGTCACAAGCTTAACGCTATGCGAGATGCGTATTGTGAATTTGTGACAGTGGCTGTTGAAAACACAAAAGAATGTAACTGCATGTTTGAAACATTTCAAGAGTAATTGCGACGCGACGCATCACGACTTGCGACGCCACGCATTACGATTTGCGACGCGAAGGTAATCGTCCGAATGAAACAATTGACACTTGCACGTTCTGCAATGGCAATGCAAGTTGTGTCACTTGTCGTATTGCTTGAAGACTTGAACAAGGCGTTACGATGACGAGACTATAGTATAATATGGTACGATAAAAATGTAAATAAATTTTATAGAAATGAATAAAGGCATAATAATACCAGACTATTATTGTCCCACTGCTGGGCAAAGGTCTCTTCTCAAACACAGAAGGCACGAGCATTGATCACCATGCTTCCTCAAGACGGGTTGGCGATTTCAGATTTATATTAATTATTCAAGTACAGGTTTCCTCACGATTTTTTCCTTCACCGATGCCTGTCATTTCCAAGATAAGCTTAGAAAATACATTTGAATTGAAAACGTCACTTTGGTACTTGCCCGGATTTGAACCCATGCATGAGAGGCGAGGCCTTAACCTCTGGGCCATCACGACTAGGTTTTTTTTCTAATTATTCCTAAATAACTAAATTGCAAAACCACATAATTTTGTTCATACTCTTACAAAGTAAAACCAGCACACAAACGACATCAATTTAAATTATTTCTCGTAATCATACCTAATTGGACTAATTTATATTCGTCTACACAATAATGTGAAACTTAAAGAAAAAATTACAGGAGGCTTTTAGCGTTTATTTACGTTGTCATAGCTCAGGGTGGCTCGGGGCTCATGGCTCCATTAAACCGACCGTAGCGAGGGGGTGTAATGTTTTAAACTCGAAACTTGACTCTCGTTAACTTCGCAGACTGGGAGACTAAAAAGTTGGCCTCCATTTTAGAGGCAACTTTTTTGTATTCTTGTATTGTCACTTCAATAAGGGACTAGAAAGAAAGAAAGAAAAAGCATTTATTAGCACGCACAGGACAAAACACATAAAAAATATCAGTATAAAACTTACTAATAAAACTTACACAGAAAAAACAAACATATATTTAAAAATTAAAAGAAACGAAACTCGTCCTGTACGAGGCCAAAAGGCTCCTATCTCAGCATGGTGCTGTAACATTAAAAAAAAAAAAAACACACGCTCAAATAATAAGAGTGTCAAGATTGCAGCTGCAAAAAGTCTAATGAAAAAAATGTAACACTGCAACGCAACTTCCGTCACGACTTTTCTCACGCCTAGGAAACAAGTGATCGCCATCGGAGGTCTTGATCGGGGCGCATGATAAAACAACATAAAACACACACACAGTCACAGTCGAATAGAGAACCTCCTCTTTTTGGAAGTCGGTTGAAAAAGAACATAACGGCTCTGAATGGTAATTACATGTTACATTTAACCAGTTAAAATCGAGAACGAATACTACCAACCAATCAGGTCACATTGTGCAAACTCCAAACTGTTACAAAAAAACCCTTACAGAAACACCATTTCAGATGGTGAAAACCAGAATGTCCCAGGATAAATGACGGAATATCCCAGCGTGGTCTTTTCAACCGACTTCCAAAAATAGGAGGTTCTCAATTCGACTTTTTTTTTTGTGTTTGTTGCCTCAGAACTTTTGACCGGGTGGACCGATTTTGATGATTCTTTTTTATTTGAAAGCAGGTGCTTTTCGTGTGGTCCCATTTCAATTTGGTTAATACCTGATGCTGATCTTCGGAGATATAAATGGAACTCTACAAAAATAGACCGCAAATCTGCAGTGATTGCTGCAACCGCTTGGATGTTTGTTGTTTATACAACATCATGACAGAACATTACGCCTGTATTCTCTGAGGGGGTTCGGAGATGTGTACAATACTCCAGATTTCGACAGTTAGGTGTGTTTAGTTCCATTTATTGGGGATAAGCCTACAACCAAGACATGTATTGTTTTTTTTTTATTCTATTGGAAAGGATGTACTTCAAGGGTAGTTTGATGAGTGTTTGGTTAGGTTCTGATTATGGGATCCATAACATAGTAACGTCAATTCTTAGGAGCAAATTAGCGATACTCGGCCAAATCTTTTATAGGCTATCCGGATTCTTGAGTCACCGACCGTAACGTCGTCATTATCAACCGACTTCAAAAAGGAGGAGGTTTTCAATTTAATGTTCCCCGAATACTCGAAGATGGCTGGGACCGACTTAGTTTTTTTTTATTATTTGAAAGGGTATACTTTCCAGGTGGTCCCATAATCATCAAGTCAGGATCCTGATGATGGAATCCTGTAGAAACAGAGGAAACTCTTCAAATTTTGTTGACACACTAGAAGCAACTTGGGTGGTTTAGTAAGAGTACTTTCTCGGAGTGATCCCATTTCAATTTAGTAAAGATCTGTTGAAGAACTTCGGAGATAGGCAACGGAACACCTCAATAAATGATAGCTGAATTAATGATAAATGATAGCTGGGATTGCTGAAATCTCATGTACCTATGTCTATTTTTTACACCAGTTCATAACAAAAATCACACCGGTACCTAAAAGGGCAAGCACATGTGAACCACTAAAAAGTGAAAAATAAAAACATTTTTGCAAAAATTAATACCGACTTCACACAAAAAAAGGAAAAATAACTTTAGCTTCAGAAGTCGGTGACAAAAAAAAACTAAATGAATCAAACAAAGGTCACCGACTTCTGGGCACGCCACGATAGTGGCGGTAAGTCCCCTCTTTGAGGAGTGGCTAGAGAGGCGCCACGGCGTCCTCACCTTCCGCCTGACGCAGGTCCTCACCGGACACGGATGTTTCGGGAGGTACCTGCACCGAATCGGGCGGGAGGAAACGCCCGGGTGTCTCCACTGCGAGGATCGACCGGAGGACACGGTGGAGCACACGGTGGAAGTCTGCCCTGCGTGAGTGGAGCACCGCCGTGTCCTCGTAGCGGCGATCGGCGGCGGCGACCTCTCGCGTCCGGCCCTGGTTCAATCCATGGTCCGGAGCGAGACGGAATGGGAAGCCGTCACCTCCTTCTGCGAAGCAGTCATGCTAGCGAAGGAGGTGGCGGAACGAGAGAGGGAGAGAGCCTCCCTTCCCAGCCGCCGCGGGAAACGCACCGGGCGTCGGGGGCCACGTGGTGGCTACCGGCCACCGTAGATGCGGGCCTGTGGACGGTTAGCTATGGGCTAGCTAGCCGTCCGTCCGTCTAGTGACGACAGGCCGTGTCGACGGCGCGTTCGTGTTCCACGCGCGCCTCAAAGAGATGTCAGCATAAGGGGAGGGGCCCGCAAGGGCCGAAGCCTGCCGGGGTTGCGGGCCTGTTCGAAAGAGATACCGCGGCCCCGGAACATAAATGGCGAGGAAGGAACATGGCTGGGTTTTAGTCAGTAAAAGTCTGACACTCCCTCCCGCTCCGTCCAGAGTGGGAGAAGTCATTTGATGATTTCCCATCCTAAAAAAAAAAAAAAAAACTTCTGAAGCTAAAGTCATTTTTCACTTTTTTGTGTGAATTCGGTTTTAATTTTTGCAAAAAAGTTTTATAAAAGCCATTTATATTGTTGCCCGTCTGTTGCCTCTAAAATGTTTATCGCAAATGGGGTTTATTAGGCATAATGAGCGGCGTAGTCGTACATTAGCGTATTATTTGTGACTCCGACGAGGGCACGCCGAACATTAGGACTACGTATGGCAATACTGTAATGTCACCTGTCGCTTGTTTTATTTAATTTGCAAAAAAAATGTAGCTGTTATCAACTTGATTTTGGTTTTGATTATTAACATGTTTTTGCTATCATGAGGAGGTGTTTGCGGTAATTATGCGTATTACGGGTGTTGATGATGTACCAGGAGGTTATAAATACAAAGTAGGTCAAACAATATTATTATTTTTATGTTTTTACTTCCAGAATATCGTTACTTTAGTAATTTCCCAATCTTTCAGTTACCTTTATCGATGACAGGTATTATAAAATCCATCAATGTACCAGGATACCATAAATAAAAGTTAGTCTTACGTAATAAAATACCCAAGTTATAGCTATTAAGTCGTATCTTCCTCGAAACTGCGTCTAAGAAGCATCTAAATTCGATTTAAACCCAATACCCTGGATATAATCCCTGCAGATGGAAGTTTAAATCGCAGTTTCGCTATTAAGTTTTTGACTAGTGGCCAATTTATTGTTTATTCGCCAGCGTTCGGTTCCGTTTGATGCAGAACTTTATTATTGTACGTGTTCATACTTTGGTTGTTCAGATCATATCTCTTTGTTTTCTTGGTACGGGTTTTTACGGCAGTGTCTGCCTAGTATTTGCAATGAGCAATGTTAATTTTTGGTCCCGCTAGTTCTACGATTTTGAGGCACTTAAAATGGTAGGACTTGTGGGAACAAAATATTCCCATTAGTTCTACCGTATCTGTATAGTAGAATTAGTCGATCTTAAGGTTAAACCGCGATTACTTAGTATAGTCTGTGAACGGGTGACCATACCGGGTTGGGTTTACATACCGAGTTTTCTCCGTGTCTCGGAAAACACGTTGAGACGTGGGTCCTGACGATCAATTGACAGTCATTACAGGTAGTCAGTGGCTCGAAAGTCTGACAGCCAGTCTTTCTAAGGGGTATCGTATCATCCAGTAGTAACTTGGTTGTGGAGGTCAGGTCAAAAACTGTATTCAGCTGCATCCCGTTAAACTGGAAGCCGACCCCAACATAGTTGGGAGAATGTTAGGCAGTTGATGACTGGTCCGTCAAAACAAAAAATTGAGTGGCTCACAGACAGCTTTCTGGTTTTGGAAACACCTGAAAATTTAAATCGGCCTTAATGATGGGTCGCACGATTCTTCAAGTGTCCGTAACTAAATCAAACATTCCGCAAAACCACTTTAACAACCCTTTTAATTCATGGCAGCCACATCAAACGTTTCGAAAAATTTCGTTTCCAAATAATTAAAGGCCGTCGGATGATTAGTAAAGTGCCATCCATCCAAAATACAGGGAGACGCATAACAGATTAATAAAGTATAGGGTGTTCAATAATAGCAACAGTTTATTTGCCAGCAAAGCGGTGACATGGTGAATTTATAGCCTTTGGTTGGGCTGGCTTCTGCCGGCACTGGATTAACATTAAAATAACTCGCAAATTGCACACTAACTACTTAGTGTGACCATGGTGGCTAGCGCATTAGGATATGACCTGGTTCTGAGAGAGTATTTTATTTTAGCCTTTTTACTAAAAAGTAGCTCGTAGCTAAATAATAACAGCCGCTCGGGTCGATCTTTAGGCCGTACTTGCCTAGATTGGTCTGTGGATGGGTGACCACCCATTACATACCAAGTTTCCTCCGTTCCGTGTATCATTTGTAGATCTTTGACAGTCGTTACAGGTAGTCAGTGGCCCAAAAAGTTTGACAACTAATCCTACCGAAGGAGTATCGTATTACCCAGTACTAAGCTGGGATGTGGAGGTCAGATAGGCAGTCGCTCCATGTAAAATACTGGTATTCAGCTGCATTCGGTTAGACTAACGAATTAACGAGTTATTTTTTGTATGTAGGCAACCTTCTTCTGTGAATACCATAAAATAAAACAGAGTATTTCACCTACACGTGTTTTTGCCCACTATACGTATTCGAGATATTACATATAATCATTTTTATTCATCCTATCTGTTCCAAGACGTATTTCTTCAAAATAACCTCCTAAGTATTTAAAAATCTAAAGATTCTCCGAAAATACCCAAACACACCATGAAATATGTACGAGGCACTTTTTAAAAACATCTTCAAATACGTGTTTTCTTAGCTCACAACATCAAAACATAAACACGTCTCTATCAGATTTTTATCCACTGGTATAAAAACCAGTTAATTCACCTTATCTGCCGTAATAAACATAAAACATTGTAGGTAAACGTTCTACGCTGCTAGTGTATTCCTTTATACAACCTTATTAATTTAATAAAGGGGAAATCCTGGCTGTGCTGTAGTTATGGCTACGCTAAGCCGCAACGGCGCGGCAAGTTAAAATGTGCTTGTTCTAAAAACACGATGAAAAGCTGCCAAATGTACGTTATTTAGCTTTTTCGGAGATACGGACTCGTATTGCAGCATGAAACGTCTACTTTAACAATCATCGTCGATTTATTTTATTTCCGTTTATAAAACGCACGTACCAAACGGCAAATGCGACGAAGAGTTCGGTGAACTCTGTAGCTAGGCAGAAAGTAAATAGCTGATTTCACGCGTTGTTTGTTAGAGTATTTCAATATCCATTGTTTTTTTTTATTACCTAAACGGCATTTATGTCATAAACGGAGTGCTGCATACAGAGAATGTAGAAATCCTAACTGAAATAACGATAAAATAACCTGAGAAAAGTACGGGTGACATATGATTCAAAATCATAACCTTAATATTCCTTTTGGCTTTGCCGTAGTAGGGTAATAAGGAGCTGAATGCGCCCTGTCAGTTTGCGTAGCATTATTTTCTTGCTTATCGATGCTAACGTTTACAATATCCTTGCAGACATCCGTATCACTAAAGTACAAATCTCAACAGTTTCTACCAAAATGCTCTACCGTATATCGTCCCACACTATGTTGATACGGCGTGTGTGTATTTTATTATGGTTTTCTGAAAAGTTTTAATGTGCACTTTGATAAAACATCAACTACAAATTCCACATGAAATTATCATAATAAATGACGTATTGAAGCGGAGATGTCGTTAAGTTGTACAAGGAAATACTACCGAGACTAGACCTCCTCTCTTTTCTGTTTCCCTGGTCTGAGCGACTCTCAACCACTTAAGCGCTAATGACATCCACAGGTCTCATTTGGCTGTTAGTCTGACTAAATATTTGCGTACTCTCGTACAGTGCTACATGGTTATTTTGAAGCATTGCCTTAATCAGCGCTATCTTGTTTTTATACAAAATTCCACAAATGTTTCACCAGCAACGCGCCCCTCTGTCAATACATCTGTATGTAATAACATTTTGCTCTTCTTTGCATATGTACGTCAACAGTGGCCAATACCGTTGAATCTGGATACAAAGACGCTTTAAACTGAACAATACTCGTGAACTTAAATGCCATTCATCCAACATCCACAACTACAATGAAGCGCCCCAGGCCTAGACACCTAGTTTTTGTTGCTTATTAACTTTATCACTAGGAAGGCGACTAAACGAAGAACAAATTATTAACATTAACATAATATAACATCACGCCTGTTATCCCGATGGATTAGGCAGAAGTGTACACCAACCACGAGCACCAATATGTATATACTTTCCTAAATTGAATTGCAATTTTCGCTAGAATAACGATTGTAACTTGGAATTATGATCTTTTTCATAAAGATATGAGTTCCAGAATACTATGTTCGCAATAACAGGAGATTTTAATCAGAAAAGCTGGAGAAAAACACTTTTAAATGTTATTTTGCGTTTACATATTGGCGTTCGTGACTGTACCTAATATAAGTACACCCACATTTTGCCAGTGATGTTTTAAGTCCTATATTAGGGGGGCAGCCATTTGCCTACAGTTGCTACTGAGAAATTCCTGATGGAAAAACCCAATAACACTATGCCTTACCCGGGATTCGAACCCAGAACCTTACGTTCAATAGTCGGCTTACGACCAGTGGACCAACGAGGCAGTCACACATGAACATTTATTAAAGTCGAATTAATGAATAACATCTTATTACGCTATGAGGGTCTTTACACAAAATAAATAACAAATATAGGTATTAGGTATTTATTTTTATTGAAAGGAACAGCAAACCGTTACATTATTAGGACTCAAAACTAGTTTAACAAAGTAGTAATTTGGTTATAACGTAACCCACAACGCTGTCCACAAATAGACACAGAAGTTTTAAAAAAAGGTTAATCTGTAGGAACATATATAGCAGTACGTGTAGCAAATACTTAATTAAAATTAAATGGTGCAATGACAACTAGTGGAAAGTTTGTTTAAAATGAAAGTATAAAGCTTAAAGATAAAGATAGGTAACATAAATTATGTAACATTATTACTATAATAGGAGCACTTGTTATATCAAACTCAAACTCAAAGCATTTATTTCAATTAGACCATTACGGCACTTTTGAATGTCAAAAATACAAAGAAAAATCAAAGCTACAGTCACAGACACAAGGCATAATAACTTGAGAAAGTACTGTAGTTGCCCATTCCCTAGCGTAGATCTCTATGGAGAAGAACGGGCAAGAAACTCCATGGACACTCTTTTAAATCAAAATATTGTTACAAAATCTTGGTTACATCATTCATGTTGTGATTAAACATATATGTGAGAACGATGTACAAAGACGTGCACATTAAGAGCGTCCAGAGAAAAGATTAAATCAACATCATAAAAATAAAGTAATTAAAATTAACCGTGGCAGCTAAGAGATGACCAGTCTCAACTGACAGCGCCCGTTCACGAACATGACGCATGTATCAGCACCATTCAGCTCAACCATATTGAAGGGAACTAAATGACCCGACACACCCGCCACCATCACCGAGACATTTGAGTGAGCATGACATTCTCTCAGCCGCCAAGGCTTATTCAAGTCAAAAAAAAAAAAATAACTAGATGTAAATGGTGGCTTTACAGTGCATAGTACTCACACATGCGCTATGAAGTTATATAATACTAATATATGGAATCTATACAATGCAAGGATCTTTTTTACAATCTTCTGCAGCTTCCACAATAACCAAACTGGGAATCAATTGGTTTGCCCCTATGGTTGTGGAGCAGGACCAGCATTTAGCCAAGCATTTTTATCATCAATGTAATCCCCCAACTTATAATATGCTTGCCTACATAGTGTGCGTTTTATACAAGATTTAAACTTTGTCTCATTCAGTTGAAGAATGTGGGGAGGGATTTTATTGTAACATTTTAAACAGTACCCCATGAAAGTTGAATTTACTTTAGCAAGCCTGAAACCTGGCTGAACTAGTTGATCCCTATTTCTAGTACTATAGTGATGTCTGTCACCTCTTTTACTGAATAAATGCAGGTTTTTCCTAACGTACATGATGTTTTCATAGATATATTGACAAGGTACTGTCATGATATTAATTTTCTTGAACAGCTCTCTTAGAGAATCACGTCGACGTAAGTCATATATGGCTCTGACGGCTCTTTTTTGCAGAATAAAATAATATAGACTCGATGTCTGCAGCCCGTCCCCATATTAAAATACCGTATGACATAATACTGTGAAAATAACTATAATAGACTAGCCTCGCGGTATCGACATCAGTAAATTGACGGATTTTTCTAACAGCATATGCTGCTGAGCTCAGCCGTCCTGCAAGAGATATTAAATGAGGGCCCCATTGTAGCCTTGAATCGAGCGCGATTCCCAAGAAAACCGTTTTATCGACAAATTCTAGTTTCTCTTGATTCAATACTATGTCACAATCACTACTTTTGACATTTGGTAGAGCAAATCTAATGCACTTAGTTTTTTTCCCAATTAGAACTAAATTGTTTGCGGTAAACCAATCATGGACCTGCAGTAAGGCGTTATTTACGTCGTCAAGATTAGTGGCACGTCTGTTTATCCTAAATATTAAAGAAGTATCATCAGCAAACAACACCATTTGCGGGTGGTTGTTAAATAAATGGGGTAGGTCATTTATATAAACTAAAAAGAGGAAGGGACCCAATATGGAACCTTGTGGTACACCCATTTTTACTTTTAAACCCATTGAATTCACGCCATTTATTTGTACCTGCTGCTGTCTATCACTCAAATACGATTTTATTAAACTGAGCGCAAGTTTACCTAAACCGTAATGCTCAAGTTTCAAGATCAGGGTTTCGTGATTTACGCAATCAAATGCCTTCGAAAGGTCACAGAAGATTCCTATGGCATCTTGTGCCTCTTCCCACGCAGTAAATATGTGTTTTAATAAAGTGACACCGGCGTCAGTTGTACAACGTCCTTTGGTGAAACCATACTGCTGCTCGTGTAATATTTTATTGATGTTAAAATGGTTAAGCATTTGATTGAGCATTATCTTTTCAAACACCTTGCTGAAAACCGGCAACACGGATACGGGCCTATAGTTATTAGTGTCCTTACTGTCCCCGGATTTAAAAAGCGGTATTACCTTACTGAATTTCATAAGATCCGGAAAGACCCCTTGATCCACGCACAAATTAAATATTAAGGCTTTTTTTTTTTTTAATCTTTATTTATTTAGAGGCTTTTACCTTACAAAGGTACGTCAGCCTCATCATATCCTAATCTAACTATTATTACACATAATTATAATCTAACTAATTATTACATATAGTTATTGCGTAAGCGAGGGAGACAGCGATGCAGCAACCATTTCATAAATAAGTTTCGCTTCTCCCGAATTAGGTATAGATAATGTTCTAATGAAAGCCCCAAATATTAAGGCTAAATACGGTGCTACAGTCTCAATAATTGAGGTACACGCTTTGATAGACAAACCCCATAGATCTTCGGTTAATTTGATCTTGATTTGCTTAAAAGCTTTTACGACTGTTATGGGGTTAATATGCTGAAATTTAAATTCATTTGGACAGGCTGAAACGTTCGCTTTCAATAAATCAATAGAGAGCAAGGGAGAGGAATTTAAGGTTTCTGTAGTTTTAATTGGGATGCTGGTAAAGAAATTTACAAATTCTTGGTTCCTTGGCAACTTCACTGTTGGAGCTGACGAGGCCACGTGAGGTCTCTAGTGTGAAGTCATTACTTTGTTTTTTATTTCTATTTGTTTCACTGTTGATTATTTTCCAAACCGTCTTTATTTTATTATCGGCTGATTTAATCTTGTTGCTAATGTATAAGGATTTGGCTACCTTGCAAGTTTTAAAAATTTTCGAGTAAGTAGCAACATATTTATTAAAAGATTCTGTGTTGATATAAGGCTTAAGACCGTACAGCTCAAACAACCGTTCCCTACCTTTCCTAATACCCTGTGTTGCCCATTCACTGAAAATAAACTTAAGGCCAATGGTTTTAGATTTCTTTTTTAAAGTATTATTGAACTCGGTGTGCACAACCGAAAAGAATTCTTCATAAAATTCATTTACATTCTCTAAATTAGGGCCCGGTATACTTAACTTCTTAATTAAATTATTATTAATTTTGTCTAAATTGCTTGGTGTCATTTGTCTAGTTTGTATCTGAATTCTTTGCAATTGTATATTGGACGCGAAAGCAACGGTCTGACCGCTGTGATCAGAAGGAAGGTAATTTACGATGGATTTATGTATGTAGTCGCAGCAACAAAAAACATTATCAATACATGTAGCAGTATTTGTAGTAATTCTAGTTGGTTCTGAAAACACGTTTGACAAATTAAATGATTTAAAAAGACTTAAAAATCTACTGCTATTTACATTATTTTCTAAGATATTAACATTGAAGTCACCACAAATAATTATAGGTTTATTACCAGTTACAAGTTTTGCCAAAGCACTAAGTAAGTAATAGGTATAGTATAGTAGGTAGGTATAGTTCAAGTAATTAGGGGGTCTGTAAACGCACAATTAGGGGGTCTGTAAACGCACAATTAGGGGGTCTGTAAACGCACATTTAATAGGAAACGGTGAATGAGGCTTTTAAATTTACTTAGGTATTGTACAATTGAATATATCTATATGTACAAAGGTACTGTTGGCAATATTATCACAATAAGTATGAGTCTTTATTATAGTAAACTTTTCCCACCTACTGGCCAAGGTCTATATTCTCTAAATTCTTTCCGTCAATGTGCCCTGTCGACCTACCCTACCCTGTTCCTACCCTCAAATCGCACGTAAGTGTCGCCGATGGCTCTGATGCTAAAGTCCAGTGGCTGTAAGCGGAGAGGGTCAGCAGTCCTCTTGCACCGGACGATCCGGTAGTTCAGTACGATATGGTACAGCAACACTTTCATCACAAGCGTCGAGTACCTCATACCTGCAGAAAAGGAGAATAATATTAAGGGTAAATTTTATAGTTTTTTTTTTTAAATAACATCCCACTTTTAAGCCCCGATAGACTGAAGTAAAACTGATAATTATTACACTTACATTACATCAATTGTGTTTAAATTAGAGGGTGGACTATTGCTATCAACTAGGCACAAATCCAGGCTCTGTGAGAAAGGACCTGCCCAAAAATTGTATGAGCAAAAAACCCAGCATGAACAAAAATATAAAATTTATGTAATTTAATAGTAAAAATTTTCTATAACAAAAATTTAAAAGTTGCGTATTGCTCAGCAGTTTTGGACAAAAGTTATAAAGGTTTAAAGAAGTTGTTTTTGTCACTACGTCTAAAATCAAATCAAATCAAATATATCAAATATATTTATTTTAAGACAACTAGGTCCAAGGGTTAGTTATACACAAACTTAGGAAACTATTGTTAGTACTTAAATACAATTACAAAGAACAATACATCAGAATAATTAAAAATAAAATAAATTAAAATACCCCCGTGCTGGGACACCTCGCCCCGTCAAGATAACCAATAGGGAGATACCTCCCTAGTAATCACCAGCCGAACGAAATGCCTCAACACAGGTGCACGAACATCTTCAGCTACAGTTTTCAGGATGCTGTTGTGACTGCCCCGCACCCTCCTCATAAGTGACACGACTTTTTTCCGAATGACGGCATGGAAATCGTCAGTATGAGCCTGCGCGAACATCTCGGAGGCAAAAGTACTTTTATCTATGTATATTCTCGTGTATATTAAAGTCTGTCCGAGGCATTTAATAAACACAGTTTATTGATTAAAAACACTTAACACACACTTGGAGACAATTATTCCTCAAAATGAGACAATCTTTTTGTTTGTAATAATAAGATCACCGAGGAAAATCAGGTATGTAATCTCTTTGCTTTACACTAACAGATTGAATTCTGGCACAAAACAAAACACATTCAAATTATAACAACAATAGGGTTACCAGCGTAATAAAAATCTATACATATTTAAACTTCATTTAAAAACATTTTCTGTTCAAAAATCCCTAACAAAGTTAGACTGACAGTGTACTCAATTATGCACTTTGGAAACTAAACTAATTATTTAATAATAAGTAATGGTTAATTATATAGGGTGTTAAACACATCTTAACGAAGCCGAAAGGCACTTGTTCTCGCCGTCATTGAGATCATTTTTTTGTTCTACACCATACCTGGGAACCTTCTAGTTACGGAGATATTGGGGGTCAAAGTTACAACTTTTTGACAAGTTTTTTATTAAAATTTTAAATACAAGTTTTTTTGCTTTAAATACCTCCACGAACCGACCGATCAGCACAATGTTTTGAGTGCGTTACATTGAGTTCTACGTGATTTTTGACCCCAAAAAAAAAAGTTATTTCCCAGCAATAGTTTTTGCGTAAAGTTACTTAGTTTGATGTACAGAATGCTTGGTTGAAGGCTTCGTGATGAGGTGGTTTACACCCTGTATTTTGAGTTCTATTTCCGTTAATGATTGTCCAAATTTCTTAACTTTTTATCATAATTATTGGGAATACTTTTATTTTTGTTCACTTGGAGCAGGATTGGTCCATATCCTTTCTAAAAGAAAAATCCAGTAATACTTTGCCTAACCTGGACATCGAACCCAGGACTACATGCTCAGCAGTCACGCTTGAGTCCACTAGACGAACGAGATATACCTATTATTTTAATTACTTTAAACTTACCGAGACAACTTCTTGGTCCCATTCCGAAAGGCGTGTAAGTGAACGACTTTATATCCTGCTTGTTCTGGTCAGAAAACCTATCAGGATTGAAGGTATCTGGGTCAGGGTGATGCTGGTCATCCATCTGAACGGAATTTACGAGGTTGTAGATTAAGTCACCTGGTTGAACCTGAAAACAGGACAAAAATGATTGAAAAATTGAGGTACAGGTATGACAGGGTTTCCAGGTCCTCCCGACCTGGAAAAATACTAAAGACTAGGTAGGTTAGACTAGGATTCACATTGAACTTGGATTGGAAGCAGTCCAAGTCGTGGAAAGGCTGCAGTGGGATGACGTTGACTAATAGTAATACGCGTAATTTATTTATTTACTGAAAGTAAATGTACGAGGATTGGTTCGAGGTGGCACGGCAAAAAAGCTTATGGAAGGAATTGAGGCATCCAATTCCTTTGCCCAGCAGTAGCTCAGTGCCGGATCAAATAGAAAAAAAACAAAGCATATTAAAAATACAGTTGTACAACACTCAATCACTCTTTTAGATTTTTGATAAATAATTTCGAGATTTAAGTTTGGTTTATTTTCATTCTGCGGTTCCGCGTATTGTTAGGAATTACACAAAGACACATTCACTTCCTAGTCACAAAAACCACACCACATTGAATTCTCCTTTTCACAATTTAAAAAGATTCCGCTACAGTTTTTTTAATTAACCAACAGAGCAAAGCCGGCAGCTGGTAGTCCCAAGCTAATTTAAGATCTAATGCGTTCAAGCTAATCTCAGAAACTAGAGAAATTTAGTGCAGTTTTCACGACCACTGAGAGTTGAAGCTGGCTTTAATATATTAAATCTTACTCTGCATGTAAAATTATTTTGGTTTTACTATTCTGACACAAGATAAAAGGCAAACTTCAGCAACGAAAGTGAACGCGATTTACACATATTTACACACAGGTGCGTTTTTGCGTTTCTGCGTTTCCGCGTTTCTGCGTCCTGCGATATTGCAATTTGAGTTTTAGATATTGTGATATGAGTAGAATATCGCGCGATGATAACGCGCTTGTGTTCGGAATAGCGTCGCATTATCGCGTGCGATAAAACTTTTATATTAATTATCGCGCGATAATAACGCACTTGTATGGGGGAGCTGTGCTTCCACACACAGGCGCGTTTTTGCGTTTCTGTGTCCCGCGATGTTGTGATATTTGTTTTTAGTACATTATGTATTGGGACGCATGCAATCCCACACACTGTTACGATAATAACGCGGGACGCTTGCGTTTCTGCGTTTCTGCGTGTCGCGATATGAGTAGAATATCGCGCGATAATAGTGCCAATATTATGTCAAATTATTAGCATGTGACAGTTCTTGAACGCCGGTTAGATATGCTGATCTCATTCTACTCATTATCTCCACTCATATCCTACTTGTGATATTATAATTATGCGAAAGCTAATGATGATGGATGGACGTTAGTTAATCTTACTCTTTCACGCAAATACTGCTGAACGGATTTGTATGAAATTTTGCACACAGATAGTTTATAACCTGGGTAACAACTTGGGATACTGTTTTATCCCGTTAATATGATCTTGTGGGACCATTATCCAACTCCACGCGGGCGATGCTGTGGGCATAAGTTGGTGTCATAGCCTGATTAGAGCAACGTAACGACCAGTAAGTCTTCAAAAAAACAGTAGTTGCTTTATGTTTTAAATGAAAATCTCTGCTACTTACTATATATGGAGAACCGCCTTCTCTGGGAGGTGGTAACACGTATGTCTTTGTGCAGACTCGGTCCATCATAACAGCCACAGACCATTTTCTAGAACTCTCTGCGAAGTGATTGAAGTAATTAAAAACTACTTGTATCTGTAACTTCCAAACATGTACACACATTATAAATATGGCTTTACATGCACTTTGAATTATGGTTAAAAAATGATATACTACATTTTCAGCAAATGTACTATGAACATATTATTTGTGTTGCTTTCCGCCATTTTAAAGTCTACAAACAAATGTTCAAATGTTTGAAGTCCAAATAGAAAATTACCATGTAAAACGCAATCCAAATATTTTAACTCGGCAATGCATTCAAATGTCAGTTCTCCGAATTTCTCCTGTTTAGCTCTGATCTCCTGGTACAATTTTTCTTGGACGTGTGAATTGAGAGCCAGTTCATGGATGCACATCGTCAGGGTTGTGGATGTAGACTCATAGCTCGCCAGAAATGCGAAGTATATTTGACCCGTTATTTCGTCTAGAGTTAAATCTGGGTGAGAAAATAAAAGTTGTTAAAATTTTGTTATAATGTCTGTGAATGACTATCTCAGACACTAATCTGCATAGTCCCCATGTGAATTGAGCAAGATTGTCTGGACTTCAAAAGAGACTATGACCTCTGAGTTTGTTTCGGCTGTTTCTTCTCAGAGTGGTCAGGTACGGAAAACCGGCCCCAACTAGTTTAAAAAAAAATGACGTGTAGAAGTGTTTGTGAAAACCTACTTGCTAAATATACAGTCGATTTTTGCTATAGCTTAAAAGGACTATCATTTTCATATGAGCCATGATTTTGGACAAGTTATATCGAAATAACGAAAGAAATAATTTAATAGGAAAAACAGACCTTGTGCAGCTTCCATTAGTAGATGAACGAAGTCAGGTCTAACTACGTTGATCTTTTTTCTCATGTAATACTCGATTGCATCCGATATTACCTTTCTGAAGAACTCTGTGCCTTCAGAAGAAAGGAGTTCGATACCTAAAAACTGAAACGAAAATAAAGGTAGATACACACAAGTTAGATGTGAGTGGAAACGCTGAGAGCGACTGCGACTAACCGTATGTTGACGTTCATCAGTAAGGTTATCAGTTGCTTAGTAGGTACTCGCAATAATAATTGGCGTACGAATATTACCAGAATTAAAGGATGTAAAAAACCTCTTAACACAGCCGAAAGTCACTTGTCCTCCACGTCGTCATTCCGATTATTTTTTTGTTCGATCTACTGTGTAGAACAAAAAAATATGGCCTGGGAACCTTCTAGTTACGGAGAAATTGGGAAAAACTTTTTTGACAAGTTTTTTTTTTTATGAAATTTTCATTGTTAGATTTTCATTTTGAATACCTCTACAAACCCCGCACTGTTCTATCCATCCATCAGCACAATGTTTTGAGTGCGTTACATTGAGTTCTACCAAAAAACTAGAGGTGAAAAATATTTTTTTCACCTCAAAAAAAAAAGTTGTTTCCCAGCAATAATCTTTGTTTGCGTAAAGTTACTTAGTTTTTAATAACAGAATACATGGCTGACGGCTTCGTGATGAGGTTGTTTACACCCTGTTTGTATGTGTTTGAAGGGAATAAAATGATACATAGGGACCGTAGTATGTAGGGTCCGATAGAGTACACCTAACATCATGGGAAAGGGTCCTCGATTCATGTATGTTTACACAAGTGATACTTACTTGCATAATCTTTGCGACGGCTTTAAACTGAATCGTGAGAAAGTAGTACATTCGTCTCCAAAACGTAAAGGACGTAGCATTTTCGCCGATGGTGAAGAACTTGTTATTCCGGTCCCTGATGGAGTCTATTTGAAGACCGAAGCCGGTAGAGGCTATGACGTCAGTGTTGTAGCGACGCATCAGGTCTAAGACATCTATATCTTCGGATTTATGGCCTGTGTGTGCGACAAACAGTAGTTGAAATTAACTTTTCTTGGGTCGATAATACTGTATTTAATTGGTTTAAGCAGAAGCAAAAATTTATTTGCATATTCCCTATTGGACATTATGCGCCTAAATGTTTAGTTTATGCTCATGGCTTTGTTTCGCATGGAGTAAGGTAGTAAAATTGTCAATTCAGGTTATAAACTATTTGCATTCAAATCCATTTGGTATTTTTTTTTTGCAAGAAAGAATAACAAACATCCATCCTCACAAACAAGACGATTTTAATAAATTCATATAATAATCTAACCTTTTAAATACTCCACAATCCTGTTGCTGATTTCCAACATGGAAGGCATCATGCATCTCATCTTGGACCCACTGAATGCTGGACTGAGGCGACATCGCATCTTACGCCATTCGTCACCTGTACCAGGAAAGCAAAAATTCGAGGAGTTATCTTCTAGCTTATAAAATAACTGATTGATTCGAATCCCCTGTACGATCCCTTGCGTCTCCTTCTACTGATTAGATAAAATACTCAATTCGGTTCCATCAGTTAGGGACTTTTAATCCCTCAAAATATCGTATTTCCCACGTTACGTATTCTATTTTTGGAAGGGTTAATTAATTTTGTGTAACTTGAGCATTCAAACTTTAGACGGTTTTAGATTCCATGTTTTAGAAACAGAAACCTTTAAATTAAATCTAAAAAACTTTTTTGCAAAAAATAAAACCGACTTCAAAAAAAAAAACAAAAAATTGAAAAATAACTTTAGCTTCTGAAGTCGGTGACCTATGTTTTATTGATTTATTTCTTTTTGTCACCGACTTCAGAAGCTAAAGTTATTTTTCAATTTTTTGTTTTTTTTTTTGAAGTCGGTTTTATTTTTTGCACAAAAGTTTTTATTTTTCACTTTTTAGTGGTTCACATGTGCTTGGTACACATGGAAAGTGCAAACCGTTACAATTACAAGCCCAAACATGACTAGGATGCATTGTCTCATTATGGAGTTCCGTGACTCTTGGCTTCATCATCAGATCTGATAATAGAATGGTTCTTATCAAACGCAAATGCTTCACTTGTTGTAGAAAATACCAAAATCGCTGTACGTTATCCTATAAAATTTGAAGAGTTCCCTCGATTTCGCCAAAATTCCATCATCAGATCCTGACTTGGTGGCTGTGGGACCATTTGGAAAGTATACCCTTTCCAACAAAAAAAGAATTTTTCAAATCGGATGCCAAACGACGGAGTTATGCCCGAACAAACATAAAAAAAAAAAAAAAATAAAAAAAAAAAAAATAGAAACATCCGAATTGAGAACCTCCTCCTTTTTTAGAAGTCGGTTAAAAATAAAAAGGACAAACTCTGTTTTAATCTGAGGATCTTATGAGCTGCTGTTCTCAAAACCATTACACCCTTATTCCCAAAAGGTTACACAGAGGTATAAAACGCTCTCAAAACGGTGAAGGAATACATCGTGAGGAAAAAATTCAATTCGAAGACATGTTACTTTCTTCCTCTTACTCGTCGTATCGATGATTTCCCTTTTTAGGGTTCCTTGGTCTTGATAAGGAACCCTTATAGTTTCGTCATGTTCGTCTCTCTCCGTCCGTCCGAGGTTTTGCTAAGAGACCGTTATTACTAGAAACCTGTAATTTTGTAGGGATGTGTATATTAATTACGCCAACAAAATGGTAAAATAAAACTTTTGAAAATATTAGGGTAGCTTTCCTATATGATTAAGTGGGAATGATTTCTTTTCATCGACTACCTCATCGTGTGGGGTATCGTTGAATAGTTCTTTTAAAATGATTTAATTGTTCCTAACACTATGCTCCATTTACGAAATATTAAACTTTAAATTGCACATTTTTTTTCCGTCAAACATTTTTTGATAATCTAACTGACGGACTAATTCGATTTATTTTTTGTCGTCTAGCCTATTTTTGTGGTCCAGCAATTGGGAAAGTTTCCGGCTAATTATGCTAGAAAAAGGTGCAAAACCGACCTTCCATATTCAGGAGACTGGATCCCAGCAAAGGTTCAATTTCCTTTGGGAACATCTCCTTTCGATTCACAAAGTGGTCGAAGTTCTTGATGGTGATGCTCTTCATCAGCTCAGGGTCCCTCACTAAAATCACTGGCTTCATGCCTTCCATGAAGCCCACGTATCTGTCGGTTTTATAAACAGGATATTTAAATGACAATCGGAGCACAACGGCAGCCCATTAATTTGTATAAATCTCAGCTTCAATTACATCTTGAAGGTATTTTCGGGAAGGTTAGTTGTTTGAAAAATAATCTTCTCGACGGTAATTGACGTTGTTGAACTGTCAAAAGGCATTAACATTTCATTGCTACTGTAACGATGTACCTACTGTGTGTGTGTGTGAATTTCATGTGTTTTTTTTATTGGCGCTTTTCTTTATTATTTTACTTCTGACTCAAAGTGCATTAGACCAGTATAGCCACCTGCATAGCTCTAAAATTTGCTTCAATTAAATGGTGGTTGTACAGGATGGGCAGAACAGTAAGGTTTTGATTAAAAGGTTTATAATAGCTACAGGGTAAGTGACCAAAGCCGTTTAGTAACTAAGTACACAAATAAAACTTACCTTTCATTAGGGAACGCCTTATAAACCTCATCAATATCCTCAATCAGATGTTTAATAGCAAAAGTACTTCGAAACGTGTTCCCAAATATTGGCACACCAGGTCTGAACTTGATCCCCCATTTTTCGAAATGGTGATGCAATTTTTTATACTCGTATATAAAATAAAAAAACAACACTACAGAAACAGAATAAAGAACTAGCTGAGTTATCATTGCGGAAATGTTGTTTCTCATGAATAAGTAGCTGTATTTATGTAAACTATAATTGTTATAATTAAAAATCTAACGTCAGATAAGACGCAGTTGTTTTTTATTATGTTTAGTTAAGATGCATGCTCCAGGGCAGCCCGCAATATTCATATTTTCATGGGTTTATTGCCATTTGCAGGCCAGTGCTAAGTTGTATGATTATCATAATCTGATTTGCGGCTGGAAAACGTATGTAGTTACAGAATTATTATCATCAAAATCATCAATACAATCCTCCAAGTTCATGAAAGTCGATTCAATATATAACTATTTCATGAAATACTCATTCGATCAATTTTGATCATTATTTATTTACTTATTATAATTCTGTATTTTTTTAGGCCCACCTGGTTGTTGCATATTATTGATATTACATAAAAAAGGAACGATTTTACTATAACATTATACGAAATACTTACATAGAAACGAAGCCGGAATCTTAAAATAATAAGCTATGCTGTGATATTTTTTGCGAGTCAAATCATTCCTGTTGTGGTCAATTGCATTTGACAGAAAATACTTACGTCAATAGGGGCGGTTTTTTTCCATTTACACAAAAAGTACGGTACCTACTGCTGCGTCTGCTTTAATTATAATAGAAATAGAATAGAACATAAAAATAAAATATTATTAAACTGTGACCATTTTTAATGTTATTTTTAAAGGTTTACGCCAAAATCGCGTATATGGTTTAAACAATCAACGAGACAGGGAATGTTCTAAATCCGCTTTGTTGTAGTTTTTTTTTATTTACTCTTTCTGTTTATTTTGGTTTTCTTAAGTGTTTTTTCCAGACTTTTCGCATCTATTTCGGTGAGACAAGGCCTAGCTAATTTAACCACTGTAATCTAGAGGTTATAAGGAAGAAATCAATGTACCTTTCATTATTAAATGCTACATGTGGATGGCCTAATCTCCAAGCAAAAAAAAATATCTCCTTTAATCAACTCAAATAATCATACGTGTAATACGAAACTAACGAGCAATTTCACTTGGTCGGGTTATATGTTTGGTCGGGGTATATAAAGTGCTGTCATCTAATGTTTTGTGGTACTGGAACGCATTTGACTACATGGAACGTAAACATTTGGGCCGCTATTTTGAAGTAAGTTCACGCTGACGCTCTCGTTTTTTTATTTGATCCAAAGTTTGTGAACCCAAATGTGTTTACAAAAATTAAACGAGTAGCTTGTCGTGGCGTGGACTATAGGTACTTCTTACAGCAGCAAATCATATTTTTATCAACATACAAGCTAACACTGACCTGCAAATTGCAAAATTTGCTACCGTGGAGCTTCCACCTTAAGTTTTCATAGTTCATTATTATCTTAAAACGGATATTTTGAAACGGGAGATTAGAGGTAGTGAGAAAAAAACAATGAAACTCTGAAGTCGTATTGTTAAGATGCCACTCTTTATGTGTATGTCACCGTAAAATTGTCAAACACGTTATATTACAATACAACGTGTTTCTCTCTAGCGATATTGTATACTCTCGAAATATTGTCAACTGAACTAACGGAAGTATCTCTGCCCCCATAATCGGGACTTGGGGCACCCCCCCGTTAGGTTAGTTAGGTTCCTTTAAACCCTGCACTCGGAAATAGGGGGCCCGCGAAGCGGAGCTGCGTCGACTACGCTTTTTTGGGGAATATAAAGTGTTTTAAGGTTAGGTTATATTAATCGGTATTTCTCAGGAATGGTACATTATCTTTTCATGAGAGTGGTACCACTGGGCAAGGGGGACCCCTCCTTCCCTCCACACCGCGTGAGTTGACTACCATCGCATGCATTTCACGAAAAATAATGCTTTTTATTGTAAGCAGTATGTTCGTTTGACAATATTTCGAGAGTTTACAATATCACTAGAGAGATTACAATATAACGTGTTTGACAATTTTACGGTGACGTGTATATTAGCATTCTCCACCTACCGTAACTAAAATTAAATAGTTTCAGTTTTAGTTTTATAAGTTATAACTTATAGGTAAACAAGTATTAGACACGCGTTTTTTAAGCGAAGCAAGAAATTCTAGGTTTGATTCCTAAGTCGAGCAAAGCGTTGCTGTTGAGTTACATCAGGAATTTCTCGGTGGCAGCTAAGAGATTGAATTGGTACCCGATGGATGGCAATAGGCTCGCTCCTTGTCTCATTGTACTCAAATATAACTTGCGATATGGGGTACTTGTTTACCTATAAGTTATAACTTATTAACCACTTAACCACCGAGGAAGTTATGTTTGACATGATTTTATTCCTCGTAGGTGAGCCACGCAACTTTGTCTGTGTCACATGAAAGAGAAAAAGCCCACAAAATTTTCCCCATTTTTGCACACTTTGCATTAATACTCCGCTCCCATCGGTTGTAACGTGTAACAACATGCCCTTAACCTTCCTCTATAAATGGACTATCCAACACAAAAAAAATGGTTTAATTCTAACCAGTTCCTGAGATCTGCGCGTTCAACCAAAAAAACAAACTCTTCAGCTTTTTAATATTAAGTAGGTATATAATTATTTTACCGGCCAAACTGCATTTCAGAACAGACTAGTTTGTCCTAGGCCAAACCGGTTTATCCGTTTTTCCTCCTTCTATCCGAGTCGAAGGAGTTCCGGTCGACGGTGCCCTACTTCTGAATGGTTTATAAAAAATAACCACGAAGAGTATAATGGGATCTATGCCTTTCCCGTCGAATCTAATCTATCCGTGTCGGGGTGTCCCAAGTCTGTATAGTTTAGTTTGGTAGTGAGGCTGCCTTACGTTCCAAGGGTCCTGGGTTCGAATCCCGGTAGGAGCAAATGTTTGTGTGATGAGCATGGACATTTGTTTCCGATTATGGATGTTTATATGTATAATAAGTATGTATTTACAAACAAAAAAAGTATCTAAGTAGTATAACAACTATCTAGTGTCCACGACACAAGCTTTGCTTAGTGTGGCACAGGGTGGCGCTGTGTGTTAATGTCCAGCGATATTTATTTATTTATTTAAGGTAAAACCAGTTTTTCCTGAAATCGGGTTTGACCGGTAACATAGTATATAATACTATTCGCACGCAGACAATACAACAAATACAGCACATAGGTTACAAAATAACACACAAACAGCATAATAAATTTTAAAAATATCCCACGCAAATAAAACTATGACGCACGAATCAATGGCCGCAAGTAAGTTGTTATCTGTTTTCTCATCTCTTTACTAATTATTCAAATGGACACTTGAATATTTCTTCACAAAAACAATCATTTTTCAGGGATCCGTAGGCAAATAAAACATGGACACCATTAAGTAAAGAATTAATTAACGAATTGTATATTTTTTAAATGACTTTACTACGATCTTCACGTTTTTTTTTCGAGTTGATTCATGTTTTCATTTTTGTTTTCCTTGTATTCGTAATGAAAGCACATTATTTACCTCGGGTTAAAGACTTATTTAGTTCCTCGAACCACTGGCGCCCTCGCTACGTTCGGGCGCCAATCCCCGTCTCGGGACTAAATAAGTTACTTTCACCCCTAGGGTAACAATGTACTATTATTAAGATAGTACATTGTTTTATAGAGGTAGATTAAAATTACGAAGAATTAGGCCTGAACATCCTATACAAACAAAGATGGGAAAAAATCGATGGACATTAAGCGTGTCCTGTACCCTATTGGATCCCATTATTCAAAAGAATATCGACTGCCTCGTTGTTTGAGTGGTCGACTGCATGACGTGCTGGGTTCAATTCGCCGGCAAAATGTTATTGGGTTTTTCCTTCAGGTAGTTCTCAGTGGCAGCCACTGAGTCTGGATTTTTGCTCAGTTGATGGCAAATAGGCTTGTATTATGTGGGTTTACTATAATTGGGTACGCCAGCGCCAGCTCTGTCTAAACTTTCAGGGATTTCAGGCGTGGTGTTATATATGTGTTCAAAAAGTTATACCTAATGATTCTGAGTAGTCGTTTTAATGCACCTTCACGGTTTTTCACTACACTTATAGTACATACTGTATAAACCTAGTGATACTGTGAGTGCGTTTTGTCGTGAGTTACAATCGAATTCCAGTAGTGTGCGTAATAAAAGACTAAGAAAGAGGGTAGACAGATTTGTCTGCTCATATTTAATAATTTTCGTCTCACCCGCATACCTCTTCAGTATTCCCGCGATCATGATGCTTGCAACAGCGTCGAAATATCGGGAGCTCATAGAAACTAGTGAAAATCAATCGTGAAGTCGTTTTAAGTAATGGCATATTTTTGGTTACAACAGCAAAAAATACTTTCGATTCTCTCTTTCTAGTTTCCCCGAAAAATGCTATGTACGAGTATAAACATACTTATTTACCGCCCATAATTTCAATATTGTGCGTGAGTGAATTTTTATTCCGACTACGGAACTCCTGGCTGTGCGTTGTCCAACACGCACTTGGCTATGAATGCTATGATTAAGAAAATTGGTACTTAACAAAAGGAAAGAATGAAAGGAAATAGATTTATTTCTTAAATCCACAATTGCACACAACATTAAACAAAAATAACAAGAAAACTTAAATCTAAGTATAAAAAAAGATATTGTGCCGTTTCTTCAATGCGTTCGTCACAATGGGCTTTACATTTTTTATAATACCTACGAGCTTTTTATTTTAAAAATGCATTTCAACCAAGCATTCTGAACATCAAACTAAGTTACTCTACGTAAAAATTATTGCTGGGCAACGACTTTTTTTTTAGGGTGAAAAATTCACGTACGGTAAAATTCAATGTAACGCACCCAGAACACTGTGCTGGTTGAATAGTATGGGGGTCGTGAAGGTATTTAAAGTTAAAGTCCATCTTAAACATGTATTAGAAAAAAACTAGTGGAAAAGTTGGAACTTTGACTCCCAATAACTTCGTATATAACTAGAAGGTTCCCAGTAATGGTCTTGCTAGAAATGATTGGAAAGACCGGGAGAACAAGTATCTTTCGGTTTCGTTGTGGGTATATTTACTTCCTTTATTTAATCACTAAATCAAGAATGCCTAATGTGTAAATCTATCTACAATAAGTGCTAATAAATCAAGAAGTGTCGGTGTATTATTTTGTATGAAAAATTGTATCATCTCATGAAAGTTAACTTTATATCCGCGTCCATGAGAATGGGAGAAGTGGAATCCCAAAGTTACATTAAATTATTCTCTCTTTTGGAATTTAACCCAAGTTCCATCCATAGCCTTGATGTTAAAGTTATGAGGCTTCAACTTGATCGGGTCCATAGTCTTCTCAGTCTTCACGATGGTGAAGTTCAGCATTATGAGATACAGGAGTACCTTGATCTCCAACAGCGCGAACCTCAACCCTGAGAAGCAAACCTCCTGTTCAATTAAGCAGTCCTGGTACAATTCAAGAAAACCACTCACGTTTTATTTTGGTAGTTCGAAAAATTAATATTTTACCTGTAGAAGGATCTTTTAGCTTGTACGGTCGAACAAGCTATTTGGTTTACATTTTACAATGTAATTTGTTGGTTAAACTGTAAACCAAATAGCTTGTTCGATCGTACATAAACAGAACAAACACCGCGTCTTGATTTTTTAATACTTTTTACAAAAAAAAACTCTGATATTTAAAAGCAGCGCCCCCTATCTACTTGCGCTAAAAAATACAGGAGGCTCTATACGATTATTGGTGGTCAAAAATAATCAAAGACTTACCGATGCAAATTCTCGGACCTCCTCCGAAGGGCGAATAAGTGCAAGGTTTAATATCATGCTTGTTCTCTTCAGAAAACCTCTCAGGATCGAACTTATGTGGGTCAGGGAAGTAACGTGAATCCATGTGCAGGCAGTTCACCATGTTGTAGACAATGTCTCCGGGTTTCATCTGACAACAAGTCATGAACAATTTGACTTAAGTCCTTCCACCAAAATTTTACTTCCGCGTTCGCTTTCAAAATCAAAGTGAGTGTTTATGCTTGTAGCAATAACATCCAAAACATAGTGATCTTTAGTTTCAAGAATTCTGTTTCATGTTGCAAGGTTTCTGTTGGATTGCAGCTATCCGAGGTGAAATAATTATGAAATGATTGTAACATTTAAATACATGAAGGGTTGATCACTTTTAAAATAAAGAAATGATCTTAAGATCATGATATAGTGTATAACTTACAAGATAAGGCTTAGCCCCTTCTCTTGGCGGCGGTAGTTCATATGGCCTCAAACAAACCCTATCCATAAAAATAGCTGGAGTCCACTTCCTTAGAGTTTCTAAAAATTAAAAAAATTCATGACATTCTATAGTACCACAGTTATTTACGATAGGAGTAGGAAGTCGACCTACCGTTAATGACACAATCCAAGTACTTAAGTTCACTGAGTTTATCAAATGTAAGTAGTTCCTCTTCCTCCTTTGACTTTCTGCATTCCTGGTACAATTTCTCTTGGACATCGGGGTTTACGGCAAGCTCATGAATAGTCATTACTAGAGCTGATGCTGAAGTGTCGAAGCCAGCAGCAAAGAATATGAATACTTGCGATGTTAAGTCATCTGGAGTCCATTCTGTAAATGAGAATAAAAATTATTAAGAGTCATCCAAAGTCCAATGGTCTAGTGCAGCGGTCGGCAATACGCGGCCCGTGAATAAGTTAGTTATAAGTTAACCGTAAGTAAGTTATAAATATCAAAATAAATGCACGAACGAACCGCGATCGACCGTATAGTGTGGATCCAGCATAAATCCACAAATTTTGGGAGGAAATTACTCCTCTGTTTGACACTGTATCAAATATTGAACATAATATCGTTTTGTCTCATTATTCATTTTGTCTGTGCGGAAACATTATTATTAAAATAATAAGCCATTGAAAAGTTACGAGCCACCAAAGATTCGTTTTTATTGCGTTAAAGTTGCGTTAATATTGTTAACGCAGCTGTTGGCGTGAGTTTGTAATAAAACAAGTGTCAAATTTCCAAAACAAAGTCAGTACCGACAATCAGCACAATTATTGAAATATTCAATAAATTTTATTTGTAATTGACGTATGCAGTGGTTTTTTCATAAAACTCGATTTTCCAAAAGCCTTCTCGCAGTTTGTTTTTTTTTGCTTTAAATTTTTCTATGGGATATGACCAATTTACGTAAGTTTATTGGGTTTCTATGGTTAATATCACAGGTGCGGCCCGCCTTTAGTTTATTTTGCCACCTTGTGGCCCTTGCCTGCCAAAAGGTTGCCGACCGCTGGTCTAGTGGAACAAGGATTTTCGTTAGATAAAACTGATTGAAACTTCGTCTGGCTTTCTTTACTCAATCATAAAGCTCACCATGGTGGATCTGACTGAATGGTTTTCTACTCAGTACGTCATACATAAACATAACAGGCAGGACGTGCTGAAGACAGTTGAAGACTTCAGACTTAAAAGATAAACAAACGACCTAAGAGACCGTTCAGGCGCAGGATATCTAATTCAAAAAATAAATTAAAAAAAAATCAAAACAAAAATGAAATAAAAATAAAATAAAAATCAAAACAAAAATGACTAATTCGAATTAAAAAACAAAACTAACAAAAAAATTATAACTTGATCTGATTTCTTTTTAAAAAAAAAGAGAACCGACTTCAAAAAACCAATCCACTGAAAAGAACAAAATAATTTAAAAAAATTGAATGCACCTCACTCCTATCCTAATTCAGTCCCTATTCCGTCTTTATTTCAACCCCGTAAAGCAAATTTGTCCAAAAAAGATTAATACTAACAATAAGAAAACTAAAAATTATCTGGGTTTATATGTACCTACTTAGTTTTTGAAGTCGGTGCCAAACTAACAAGACATATACATATTTTTTAAAACAATGAACTTACGAGTAAATTAAAAACAATTGCACACGAAGCGACGGCGACGGCGGCGTCGGAGAAGTAAGGGGACGGGCCCCCTGGGCCTATATAAGCGACGCGCAACCCGAAAGACCAAACCATAGTCCGGTTAAGCAGACGACAACCTCTCTAGGTTAAACTGCGAGATGCCATTCCGAAAAAAAAAAGAAAGGCCAAACACTTGAAGGCACAGACTTCGTTGCGAGCAGATGTTATTTCTGTGAATATTCGAATGCACTAGTATTATTATTTTCGAAACATTTTTGGTTTGGTTTGTTCATCGTATTATTTTCTCTGTTTGACAGCATTTTTTTTTTGTTTTTGTTGGTTTGGCACCGACTTCAAAAACTAAGTAGGTACATATAAACCCAGATAATTTTTAGTTTTCTTATTATTAGTATTAATCTTTTTTGGACAAATTTGCTTTACGGGGTTGAAATAAAGACGGAATAGGGACTGAATTAGGATAGGAGTGAGGTGCATTCAATTTTTTTAAATTATTTTGTTCTTTTCAGTGGATTGGTTTTTTGAAGTCGGTTCCCTTTTTTTTTAAAAAGAAATCAGATCAAGTTATAATTTTTTTGTTAGTTTTGTTTTTTAATTCGAATTAGTCATTTTTGTTTTGATTTTTATTTTATTTTTATTTCATTTTTGTTTTGATTTTTTTTTAATTTATTTTATTTTTATTTCATACTTTTTAGTGATACGTACTCCATTTATTTTAGGTTTTGGGATAATTTCTAGTTTGTACATAGTTAGGTTCCCTCTCACAGAGAGGAGGCCTGTCCCAGCAGTGGGAACATTAATGGGCCGATGATGATGATGATGACATAGTTAGGTCCTCCATTTATTTTAAAGGTAGGTTTTTAGTGATAAGTTTTAGAGTAGTACTTGTATCAGTCTGTAATTATGACATTGACATATCTACTATTATTCAGTGTGCCTATAGGCCTAGGTAGAAAAACGAAGGATGGTTTAAGGAAATGTCGCACAAGGGAGAATGAAAACACCCGATGAAAAAAAGCGACGAGTTGATGCTGCAAGAGATCGTCAACATATTATTCGTGCTGCAGAAACTGATGAGCAAAGAAAGGGTCGCTTGTCAAAACTTCGTGAGAACGCCCATTTTAATAGAGCCTCCAAATGTGAGGAGCAAACCAGTCAGCGTTTGTTACACATGCGGGAACATATTCGTCAAGCTAGGGCAAATGAAACTGAGGAGCAAACTATACTCTGCGCTTGTTGTCCATGCGTGAACATGCTCGTCAGAGTAGAGCCAATGCAACTGATGAGCAAACTTCTCAGCGCTTATCAAAAGTTGTTCGGTCTGATGGGCATTTCCTGTTGACTTATAAAAAATCGAAGATCAGAAACATCTGATGTAAAAATTATTGCAAAGCTATCACTGATTTCACTGTATAAAATAACATAAGCTGGGAGTACCTCCACGCGGTGCGGTAACAGTTTAGGACTGATTTTCGATGACGATGGTATATCATTGCAAATTTGACTCTACTGGCCAAAACTTCCATTTTTATTATTTTATCGAATAAGTATGCCTTCGGGCTTATGTTATTTGAGTGTTTAATTTCCTTTTCCATTTATCTTCGTGACTCGGTAGCCTACCGGGTAACGCAGGGGAGCAGTCACTAAGATTTTATTGATCAGGTATCTTCACAACAAAACTATAACCATGCCTAGAAAGAGGTCAAATCTTTCCCAATGTTCCAAAGGAGCTAAAAGATTGGGGATCATAAGATCCCAAGAATCTACCGAAGAGCGTCAGGAGAGACTTGATGCTGTTCGAGAACATCAGGCTGCAACTTGCTCCGTGGAAACCTCTTCGGATCGCGAAGCACGCCTGCGTTCTCAGCGTTTTTACGCATCTACATCCAGGTCTCTAGAGACCAGTGAAGAATAGATGCGCGACTGACTGCTGATCGTGAACGTCATGCATTGTCTCGCGAGTCGGAGACGTTTACGGATAGAGAATTGCGCTTGAGTTCTCAGCGTATCTACGTCTGCTTCTGGGTCTCTAGAGACAAGTGCGGAACGTGATGCGCGACTGTCCGCTGATTGTGAGCGACATGCATTGTCTCGCGAATCGGAAACGTTTACCGATACAGAATCACGCTTGAGTTCTCAGTGTATTCACACATCTATTAACAGGTCTTTTGAAACGAGTGATGAACGTGATGCGCGAATAACTGCTCGCTCGCTGCTCACTTTCCGACGCCTCCGCGCGAGCTTACAACCTAACTAGACATGAGTAAAATAGCATGTAAACGAGTGTTAATATTATGTTAAGCAAACCAGTGTTGATATTTTATAAATAAAGTAGTTTACATATTATTTAAGATACCAATCTTGGATTTAAAGGGGGGAAAAATGTAGGGTATTTTGATATGTAATGATGTGGGTAGACTTAACTACGAATAAACAGTCAGTATCCTACCTCTGTGTTTAACTGAACGTTCCAAGAACCGAGAATTACCTACTTGCCGATTTGGGTTTCCACGACCTATAAAGACAGAAACTGAATTATTAGGTCCGGATGAAACTTTGGCAAACAAAGGCCGGTTTTGCAACCTCAAAAGAAATGAGAGCGATCGCATGATAAACAATTATAATCCACGTCTACTCGAACTTTGTGTGTTGTTCGTAAACCGCATCAAATCGGTTCAGCCAAACGTGAGATAATCGTGGACAAACATACAATCGTCTTTCAAAATCTACAATCCAAGAAAGCAAAACGGGATCTATGCGGCAACGTCACGGGATATCCATTAGTGTCATACACTATAACCTTCCCCAGAATGTAAAGAACACTTTTCTGAAAACCGCATCAAAATCGGTTCAGCCAAACGCGAGATAATCGCGGACAAACATACAATCGTCTTTCAAAATCAACAATCCAAGAAAGCACAAAACGGGATCTATGCGGCAACGTCACAGGATACCCATAAGTGTCAGACACTAAAACCTTTTCCAGAATGTAACAAACACTTTTCTGAAAACTGCATCAAAATCGGTTCAGCCAAACGCGAGATAATCGCGGACAAACATACAATCGTCTTTCAAAATCTACAATCCAAGAAAGAAAAACGGGATCTATGCGGCAACGTAACGGGATATCCATAAGTGTCATACACTAAAACCTTTCCCAGAATGTTACAAACACTTTTCTGAAAACCGCATAAAAATCGGTTCAGCCAAACGCGAGATAATCGCGGACATACATACAATCGTCTTTCAAAATCAACAATCCAAGAAAGCACAAAACGGGATCTATGCAGCAACGTCACGGGATACCCATAAGTGTCATACACTAAAACCTTTCCCAGAATGTAACAAACACTTTTCTGAAAACCGCATCAAAATCGGTTCAGCCAAACGCGAGATAATCGCGGACAAACATACAATCGTCTTTCAAAATCTACAATCCAAGAAAGCAAAACGGGATCTATGCGGCAACGTCACGGGATATCCATTAGTGTCACACGTTAAAACTTTTCCCAGAATGTAACCAACACTTTTCTGAAAACCGCATCAAAATCAGTTCAGCCAAACGCGAGATAATCGCGGACAAACATACATACATACGGGTCGAACTGAGAATCTCCTTTTTTTGAAGTCGGTTAAAAACGGGATCTATGCGGCAACGTCACGGGATACCCATAAGTGTCATACACTAAAACCTTTCCCAGAATGTAACAAACACTTTTCTGAAAACCGCATCAAAATCGGTTCAGCCAAACGCGAGATAATCGCGGACAAACATACAATCGTCTTTCAAAATCTACAATCCAAGAAAGGAAAAAACGGGATCTATGCGGCAACGTCACGGGATATCCATAAGTGTCATACACATAAACCTTCCCCAAAATGTAACAAACACTTTTCTGAAAACCGCATCAAAATCGGTTCAGCCAAACGCGAGATAATCGCGGATAAACATACAATCGTCTTTCAAAATCTACAATCCAAGAAAGAAAAACGAATTCTATGCGGCAACGTCACGGGATACCCATAAGTGTCATACACTAAAACCTTTCCCAGAGTGTAACGAACACTTTTCTGAAAACCGCATCAAAATCGGTTCAGCCAAACGCGAGATAATCCCGGACAAACATACAATCGCCTTTCAAAATCTACAATCCAAGAAAGCAAAACGGGATCTATGCAGCAACGTCACGAGATATCCATTAGTGTCACACACTAAAAACTTCCCCAGAATGTAACCAACACTTTTCTGAAAACCGCATCAAAATCGGTTCAGCCAAACGCGAGATAATCGCGGACATACATACAATCGTCTTTCAAAATCTACAATCCAAGAAAGAAAAACGGGATCTATTCGGCAACGTCACGAGATATCCATAAATGTCATACACTAAAACCTTTCCCAGAGTGTAACGAACACTTTTCTGAAAACCGCATTAAAATCGGTTCAGCCAAACGCGAGATAATCGCGGATAAACATACAATCGTCTTTCAAAATCTACAATCCAAGAAAGAAAAACGGGATCTATGCGGCAACGTCACGGGATACCCATAAGTGTCATACACTAAAACCTTTCCTAGAGTGTAACGAACACTTTTCTGAAAACCGCATCAAAATCGGTTCAGCCAAACGCGAGATAATCGCGGACAAACATACAATCGCCTTTCAAAATCTACAATCCAAGAAAGCAAAACGGGATCTATGCAGCAACGTCACGAGATATCCATTAGTGTCACACACTTAAAACTTCCCCAGAATGTAACCAACACTTTTCTGAAAACCGCATCAAAATCGGTTCAGCCAAACGCGAGATAATCGCGGACATACATACAATCGTCTTTCAAAATCTACAATCCAAGAAAGAAAAACGGGATCTAGGTATTCGGCAACGTCACGGGATATCCATTAGTGTCACACACTAAAAACTTCTCCAGAATGTAACCAACACTTTTCTGAAAACCGCATCAAAATCGGTTCTGCCAAACGCGAGATAATCGCGGACATACATACAATCGTCTTTCAAAATCTACAATCCAAGAAAGAAAAACGGGATCTATTCGGCAACGTCACGGGATATCCATAAGTGTCATACACTAAAACCTTTCCCAGAGTGTAACGAACACTTTTCTGAAAACCGCATCAAAATCGGTTCAGCCAAACGCGAGATAATCGCGGACAAACATACAATCGCCTTTCAAAATCTACAATCCAAGAAAGCAAAACGGGATCTATGCGGCAACGTCACGGGATATCCATTAGTGTCACACACTAAAACCTTCCCCAGAATGTAACCAACACTTTTCTGAAAACCGCATCAAAATCGGTTCAGCTAAACGCGAGATAATCGCGGACAAACATACATACATACATACATACATACATACGGGTCGAACTGAGAACCTCCTTTTTTTGAAGTCGGTTAAAAATAACAAATTACTAACATGTCCCCCTTCGCCAAATGTCCAGCAGTCGAAAAACGTCCAATTATTTTAGCAAAATGTCCAACTTGCAAAATGTCCAGAAGTCGAAAAATGTCCAATTTGTAGAATTTCCAATTCGTAAAATGACAAATATTCATCATAGAGTTGTCACCCTCCCCGTGTGAGTCATTATGACACATTGTTACCCAAAAAGTACCAGGCTTGCATGACCTCAAGGTGGTAGAATGATGACGTACATTTTGATTTACATATTGAGCTAGAGTTGTGGTTGGCGTACTAACCTCCCTTAGCCTCCATGAGCAGTTGAAGCATATCAGGTCGTTCCACTTTTTCTTTCTTTCTATATTCCATGGTAGACGCTACGATTTCTCTGAAGAAATCGTTTGTCTTTTTGGGAAATACGCGTAAGCCTAATTTCTGTACGATTAGGAAAAAACAAAATTAGTAATACATAATTTTTACAGTCCCCCTGACCGAGTATCAGTGATGGCAACCTATTTCAGTGTGCACTAGCCATCAACGCTAGAAATACAAACAACGTGTAACTTTAAATACGCAAAACCTGAAAATAGTTTGTTCAGAATCACGAGCAGAATCAATTGACCACTTTTTTAATATAGGTCACATTTTTAAAAATATCTTCATTAAAAATGTTGAACTGTCTATTTATTAATAGGTCAAGCCTGATTGTTTACCTATTTTGGTACCAAAATAAGTAAACAAACAAACACAAATGGTTTTAGTCCAATTAAAATTTTCCCATACACGGGATAATAATAGTTCTTGTCAGTAAATCTAATTGCCAGTAAAACTAAAACGGCACATAAAACCTTTTCTTTTTTTTAATTGAAGATGGAACAGGAGGTCAAGGGTGAGAGGATGACGGCGAGAAGTTTTGAAAAGCGGTTGACCAAAGTTCACACTCATGACACACTTACCTTAGAAAATTTGGGGAATAAACTAGTAAAAATTAGCATGATTCTCTGTGCCACGGTAAAGTTGAACACGTCGGTTCCAATTTTATAGAACTCGTTGTCTCTATCCACTAGGGAGTTAATCTTGAGGCCGAAGCCAGCGGATGCTATGACGTCATTGGTGTACCGACGCACCAGATCGTCTACGTCTATGTTATCAGATTGATGAGCTGTAAAATAGCGTGGATAGAATTTCTGTTGATAAATTAATGTACATACCTACACATCTTTTGAAATATACAGGGTTATTGGTAACTCGACGTATCAAAATCAAAATCATTTCAATTCTTAAAGAACGTCACAGTATTAAACTAAATCAAAAACAATATTTATAATGAACCTACCTAGTCTATGACTTTTCAATACGTTTTATGCCATTTTAGATAGCTAATAAGACAAGGATATTTTCTAATAATTTGCACATCTGGCGTACTATTATTATTTTTTCAATACAACATTTTTATAAAAAATACAAAAAATATGTTTCATGTATGATCTTTGACGAAGTTATAGGTATTTTTGAACTTTTAATTACCAACAATGGTCTGCTTAGCTTAGCTTATATAACTTAAATTTCAGTACAGTCACGCCGTAAATCGTCATTAAATTAACTTTAAATGATTGAATCTGATATTTTTCATGAAGAAACTTAATAATCTAAGTAACTCAAAAACTACTGAATTTCGGTAGAGCATTTGGTGGCTTTAATTGAATCAGTACTGGTCGTAGGTATGTATTAATTCATACCGTGGAGGTACTCGATGATATTGTTGGCATTTTCCACCATCAACGGAAGCAATAACTTCATTTTGGAAGTAGTGTATGAAGGGCTCAACGTAGTCCTCATATCCCGCCATTTTTCACCTGAAAATATACACAAATATAAATCGTAACTTCGATTTTTGCTGGTTGGTCCGTGCAAGGATTGCAATAATTGTTTTTGCTAGCCTGCGTTCCAAAATAAATTTGTTATTGAAAGTTATTACAGCCAACGCAGTGGCACATTAACAATCTTAACCATATTTGAATATAGTTTTAATTAATTTTAAATCTTTCTTTGTCACTCAAGCGTAAAATGATTGACATGTGCATTCTTCCCGTTTTGACATATGGATCCCAGACTTGGTCTTTGACAAACATACAAAAGTGCAAGCTCAAGTTTTGCCAACGTGCAATGGAGCGCAGCATCCTAGGCGTCAAACTAACCGACCGTGTACGCAACAGCAAAACACAAATCAGTGACGTTGCTCAAAAACCCGCCAAGTGTAGTAACCGCGATGTGAAGCCCTGGCACAACCAGAAGGCGACGCGGTAGACCTCGCAGGAGATGACGGGACTAGCTGGACTAAACCAACGACCAGTTGTCCACATTTGCCGTGGATTGAAGAATTCGGAAGTCATGGGGAGAACCCTTTGCCCAACAGTGGGATGACACAGGCTAACACAGTTCTACAACTCACTTTAGCAAGTTATTGTCAAACAGACTGTTAACGAAATTATTCACAAAGAAAAGCCTTTAAATACTTCGCTAAAAGAGAAACACGGTAAAATGCCTTTAAATAGCTTCACCTAATTATAACGAATACTGAAAAAAACCCTGTTTACGTATGTCTTAAATAAATTAAGTATACCTTTAAGTGTTTACAGAAAAATAGAGGAAAATAACAAGCACTGGTTAGCTTTCACGGTTTAAAACTAAACTTATATTGTCACTTACGGAATATCTTCCTGGCTTATTTACTGTTTTGAGCTCTGATATTTTCCGATATTTTTTTATCTTCCATGATTATTTAAAACATCACCTATATAATCACGGAAGAATCCCGTAAGTGACAAAACATTTAAAGAAATTACCAAGCTTTTTAATGAACTAACGTTATTTCTTAACGATGAACAGCACGAATAATGGGATAAAAGTACGCCGTCAAAAGTATACTGGCTGCTTTTTATTAGGATTTATCTTGCGCTTCCACAGGGTGAAACAACATCATTTTTTTGTTCTAGGCCACTATACCTGGGACTTTCTACATAGTTACGGAGACATTGGGGGTCAAGAACTACACAAAACATACGACGAAGTTAAACTAGCTTATTGAGATCAACTGCGGGCACTAGGAGACCAGGAACCCACGAAAATAAACCACTTAGCTGACTGACACTGCGCCCCTTCGTCAATCAACTCATCACTCGGCACGATTATTATACAACGATCTGACATTGGCTTAATTTGTGACCTGGTGTTGATGAACAAATTGGATCTACAATAACAGGATCATTCAGACAGTGCATGCGTATCTTAGGGTATAGTCTTGTGAGATATTACGCGTCTATGATGTAAATTGTAACATTTACTGAGCGCCTGGCTTCGAGCTGTTCCCTAAAGTGCGTTTTTTTTCTTTCCGCTATACTAATCTCTGCTATATAATTGATGGATTATAAGATTATAGTCTGGAATAGCATAAAGGATACTTTTTTTTCTGTAGCCATGCCACACATACGAAATCGCAGGTAACAATTATTAGTACTGTAAATACGAAAGACTGAAGACTCGCACATAGAAGAGAAATGTGTCCTATCTAAAGTCTGAGACACTAATATTACCAACATTATGACACCAAGTAGTGAAGCGCAACACACACATCATCATCATCTGCCTAGCCTTTTCTCAACTATGTTGGGGCCGGGTTCCAGTCTAACCGGATGCAGCTGAATACCAGTATTTTACATGAAGCGACTGCCTATCTAATCCACATCCCAGTTAATACTGGGTAATACGATACCACTTGATAAGACTGGTTGTCAGACTTTTTGAGTCACTGACTACCTGTAACGACTGCCAAAGATGGACAAATGACAGCCAGGACCAACAACTTAACGTGCTTTTCGAGGCACGGAAGATACTCGGTATGTAAGCATGGTCACCCATCCACAGACCAACATAGGCAAGCACTGCTTAACTTAAAGATCTGCCCGATTGGCTACTTATTTAGCCACTAGATCCTTTAGAAATGCAACACAATAAACTACAAAAAAACAACAAAGTTTAAGCACATACCTTTCATGAATACCAGGCTGCTAGAAAGCAGAGAGTCGTTGTTTTCGTTAAAGAAGTCTCGGTGATCAGTGAAGTTGTCGAAGTCTTTGACGGTGATGGTCTTGATCAGATCAGGGTCCCGGATTATGAGTATAGGTAACGTGAACTCCGAAAAACCCACATATCTGAAAATTTTGCAATAGCCACTTTATAATATTAATATTTGGATGCCTGTTTTTTTTGGGAAACGACGTTTTCTAAAAATTAAACCTTATCATTTTCATCATCATTTCAGCCGAAAGATGACCTCCCCCAACTGTCGCCACATTGACCGGTCCCGTGCGATTCGCATCCAGCGGATTCCCACAGCCCTAACCAGATCATCTGTCCACCTAGTGGGTGGCCTTCCAATACAACGTCTTCTGGATCGCGAAAATAAAACCTCGCAGATTGATTTATCACCCTCGAAATCCCCTGCATACAAAATTTCATGGAAATCATTGGCGCCGTTTCTGAAATTTAGATTACACAGGGTACTGGTTAAGTCGACCTAGATCCAGAGCCAGTAACCCTGACACATATACTTATATACAAGAATTGCTCGTTTAAAGATTAGATAAATGCGACAGTAAATGTATCTTTTTCTTTTTGCCTTGCATTGTTTTTCAGTCTGTTCATCTACGTTTGTCAAAAATTATATATGTAGTATATCAACTATCTATTGTCCACGACACAAGCTTTGCTTAGTGTGGCACTAGATGGCGCTGTGTGTTAATGTCATGCGATATTTATATATTTATCTTCTATACGGTACGAATTAATTAACGGCTGTGCAGCTGTTGATGTTATCTGGCACAAATATTGACCATGACCTGGGTCGAGGAATTTGTATCCCATTAGTACGTTATCTTGGGATTTTCGATCAGCACGCGAGCATCATCATCATAAGCCTATTAATGTTCCCACTGCTGGGACAAAGGCCTCCTCTCTTTGAGAAGGAATGGGCTATATTCCACCACGCGGGCCCAGTGCGGATTGGTAGATGTCACATGTCTTCGAATTTTGTGGTTCTAGGACATGCCGATTTCCTTACGATGTTTTCCTTCGCCGCTTTGAGCGGTTTGCATTCGCACGCGGACATAACCGCGGGTAAATGCTGGTTTTGTTTGTTTGTTTTTTTTATAAAACATTGCCCGAATCTAGGAAGAACCTGTATCGTGGGTGTGTTTACAAACATTTAAAGTCACATACACAAATAGCCTGACCCAGAACCCAGAACGTTCGTTCCGTGAGAGGGGCAATCAATGGCTCAGCCACTGCGCCAACCTTGCCACAGTTATTTACGGCACGCTGTTTATTTGGTAATAAAATAAAGAAAACACGATTAACAAGCAATTAAAACAGGTTCCACTAAATAAGAATATTTGTGTCACACAATTGGTAAGGACTAAAGCTGATGTTATTAGCGATAGCCATAGTATTTGCAGGTGGCATGATAATAATAAGAACAATGGGACATTCATTCGACCTTAAAGGGAATGAACTTTTTTTATATAATACATAGGCTTGAGTTTCGCCGCAACTCGCCATTAGGCATTACTTTTTGCATTAATGTAAATGTGGTTCGTGTCTGTGGAACTTCAAGCAAACAACGGTGACGCTGAAGTTTGTATGAATGTCCGATATCGTTGCTGAAGTTGAACACCACCAAATACTCAACCGATTTTAAAAATTCTTTCTCCATTAGAAAGCCACATCATGGGCGAGTAACATCCTACTAATATATATAATATTATAAATGTGAAAGTTTCTGAGTACATACTCATAAACTTTCGCATTTAGAACCATACATATGGATGGATGTATGGATGTTTGTTACTCTTTCACGCAAAAACTACTGAACGGAAAACTACTGGATCAAATTTATCACACAGATAGTTTATAACCTGGATTAACACATAGGATACATTTATCCCGTTAATAAGATCCCATGGGTCAATTTCAAACTTCACGCGGGCGAAACCGCTGGCAGAAGCTATTTGGCTATAAATTATATTAATTTTCGCGGACGAAATGTTATCGAGAATAATTTACCAAACAACAAAAACTCACTTGTCATCCGGAAACGCGTCATGGACCTCTTGAAGTTCATCGAGAAAATGTTTCTTTTGGAACGTTGAGTTATACATATTACCAAAGAACGGTACCCCAGGAATGTACCTAACACCGCGTTCATTGTAAAAGTTATGTATTTTCTTGTAAATATAGATGTAGTACCCTACGAGGGTAGTTATGAGGATGATTAATATTTCTAGAATCATGTTGAAATGCGCGCGCGACGGGACTCGACTGTGATTGTACACTGCGCACGGGCATGTCATAAGTGATGAGCATATATACATAGAGGAACAGATAGCGTGTTAGGGCCCAATCACACTAGCGGATTGCGAGCGTTCTGAAAGCAGAGCGGACGCGAATTGAAAAAGTTAAAGGTACTTGATAATACTGTACAGATTATCAAGCTAGGTTGACAGACTTTCAAGTTTCTGACTATCCGTGACTGTCAGATATCTGAGACTGAGACTGTCAAAATCAAAACTGTCAGCCGGTACCAATGGATGAACCTCAGACCAAATAAAAAAGTTTGGACGGAACTCTGCGAACAGAGAAGTGAGGCCGGTTGCGTAAACATGTGTTCATTTATTGAGACGTAGTTTATTTAATAGTAGTTAAATGTAAATGTGTGCATATCATGTCATGTTAAAAACAAAAAAAAACCATTTAAAAATTCTTTCCCCATTAGAAAGCTACATCTTTGCCAAGTAATATTGGCTATAAATAGGCTTGTGTCCTGAAAAAAAATAGTTAGACCGACAGTTAGATTATGAAAAAATATTTGACACGTGTTTTTTCTTTTGTAACGTAAACCAAAATTGACGAAGATACGACGCTTTTAAAATTCTCAATACGTCACGCCGTGCTATAATTTTTAGTGCGTTCTGACGTCACGAGCCCCCACTCCCGAGTTTTGATGCGTTCTAACTTTGTCAATATTCATTGATTTACAAAAACAAAAAATACGTGTCCTTTATTTTCTAATAACTGACGGACTAAATAGATTTGCAATGTATTGATAGTGGAAACTAGAATATTGTATTGATTTTAGCGGACGAAGTCGCGTACGAAGGGTTATCAAAAATAATTTACCAAACAACAAAAACTCACTTGTCATCCGGAAACGCGTCATGGACCTCTTGAAGTTCATCGAGAAAATGTTTCTTGTGGAACGTTGAGTTATACATATTACCAAAGAACGGTACCCCAGGAATGTACCTAACACCGCGTTCTTTGTAAAAGTTATGTATTTTCTTGTAAATATAGATGTAGTACCCCACGAGGGTAGTTATGAGGATGATCAATATTTCTAGAATCATGGTTGATATGGGTCGCGCGACGGGACTCGACTGTGATTGTACACTGCGCACGGGCATGGAGGGCATATCGATTTAAGTGATGAGGATATACTCGTACATACATATACATAGGGGGACAAATAGCGTGTTAAGGTCCTATCATACTATCGGATTGTGAGCGTCCTCAAAGCGGAGCGGGCGCGCAACGAACACACTGCGCATACGCAGCGAATTCGCGGACAGATTGCGGACGCTCAACCAGATCGCCGCGAATACCAGCGTACGCAACGAATTCGCGGAGTGTTCGTTGCGCGCCCGCTCCGTTTTGAGGACGCTCGCAATCCACTAGTATGATAACGCCCTTAAGAGTCATAGACCGATAATTCAGTATAAAATACTGGTACCAACTCAGTTAAACTGGAAGCCGACTCCAAGAAAGATTTGAAAAAGTTAAAGTTACTACTGGAATATGGTACCGATTGGCAAGTCTGGCTGTCAGACTTTCAAGTTTCTGACTATCCTATACAGACTGTCAGAACTGTCAGCCGGGACCAATGGATAAAGCACGTGCATTCTGAGGCACGGAAAGGTCTCGGTACGTAAACCTTGAGTTGCAATCAATGGACCAGTGCCATGTGTTCTGCCTAGCCTTTTCCCAACTATGTTGGGGGTGGCTTCCAGTCTAACTGGATGCAGCTGAATACCGGACGAGCACCCAATAAATAAAACAAAATAATTATATTTGTTTTAGAACAAGTAATTGTTCATTATTGTTAGTAACAAAGGTCTTAAAAGTACGTTACTTAGTTACCTGAAGTTATATGAAGATTGTATTGTTGTCTGCATTTAGTAAATAAACATAAATCAGCTGTTTTTTTGTAAATTGAAGCGACAACGAGTTCAATTGCTAAAGTAGACGATTGCAAGGGGCGAGCTCGTGACAAACAATTTCCCACTTTATTTTCAATCGACAGAGCCTATCTTTGGTTTTCTGAAATTGATATGATAAAAGCATTGTTTTATACTTACCTACAAAATTATAGTGGACATTGCACTTAAATGGTTATTAATAGTCTGTCGTAAACACGCTTTATTGATAACAAATATTGCATTATCATGCAGGATTGGCAATAATGTTATTATTTACGTTTTTGATAAATTTATTGAATTAAATATGACACATCTTGAAAAACTGGATAATTATAACTCTGCTGTATGGTCCTATTGATCAAATTATGAAAAAAACATCCCGTCATTCCTAGTTCCAAAAACTTGATTAAAATGACCTTGCACTAAGACACAAATCCCGCCCCCCGCGCACTTGACCTCGTCCACCTCACCTCTTTCTCGCTCGTTCATAACAGTTCGTTCAATTTCGGCGGTAGCTAGAAGTCGACGTAAAGAAACTCGACGCAGCGGGAATGATTAAAAGCTTCGGTTTCAGCTACCCTCATCCAAACCTTTGACTTCGGCCAAACTAGGCAATCATCATCATCATCATCATTTCAGCCGAAAGATGTCCACTGCTGGGCATAGGCCTCGCCCAAGTGTCGCCACATTTACCGGTCCCGTCCGATTCGAATCCAGCGGATTCCCGCAGCCCTCACCAGATCATCTGTCCACCTAGAGGCCTTCCAACACAACGTCTTCCGGTTCGCGGTCGCCACTCCAGAACTTTTCGGCATACGGCCATCCATCCAACTGAAAGACTTGAAATTTACTCTAACATAGTCGGGAAAAGGCTAGGTAGATAATTTAATTTGATGTTAAGATCTATGTAAGTCAATGAGTCCGACATCCATTTAAAGTAGAAGTTTTCAAGAGCAGTTTTTGGAATTTCTCCTATATCTTGGGTGCGTTTGCAAAAATGTAAACCCGCATACACAAACAGCCAGACCCGTAACAACTGTCCGTAGCCGTAGGCCCCGTAGGCCATTCAAATATTTGTTCCGTTCGGGAATCGAACGCAGTACGCAGCGCAGTGGTCAATCGCCACTGCGCCAACCGTGTCGACACTCCAGGACTTACTATCCGTGTGTGGTATGTGTATTATACAATAGACTTGTAACGTAGTAGAAACACGAAAAAGTTTCTATCGTTACTTTGTTTACATAGACAGATTCAACGCTTACAATCTAGTCAAATGTCAAAACAAACGCCACAGATTATGTAAAATCATTAGGGCCTTCTCGTTACTAAACGACTAAATTAGCCGCGCTCCAGTAAAGTGCGCACCGCGTTCCGTGTATCTGCACTAGTGAGTGTGGACTTGTCTATGCGTGGACGCGGGTATATAGGTCATCGTCCCGATGACCAGCTCTTTTTTCTGCTCCCGATAATTAGGCGCGTTCACCGGCATTTTATCCACCGTGACCTCATACGTGATCTAGAATATTCGGCTTGAAGCAGGCAGTTAACTCGTTTCTTTAACGACATAACCTAAAATAAGTGATTTTATAACCCCAATACTGGGTAAGTTGTTGAACAGTAATCGTTTTCTTATTTTCCTTGTACCATCTAGCTACGTGGATTCGAGATGTGAATCCACCCTTCATCACTCTTTTTGCTTTGCACTTTAATTTTGTAAAAACATGTAGCCTTCAGCTGAGTGTATTTTGACATTGTGTTTTCCTTCATGACACTCAAAATGTGCAACTCATGTCGTGCTTTCCATCACTACCTTGTAAACTCCGTACTGATTGTGACTACCACACATCACCTGCATGGCGCATGGGTACTCCCCGCTTTGCTTACGCCTTGGTGTCACAATCAGCGGAGATGACCATCAGCCATCTCGTGACACGCTGGACGTTTTTCCAGGGTCCAAGGTTCCGGCTGATATCCAAGGTTCCGGCTGAGAACCAGATTACGGCTGAAATCCGTATTACGGATAGCTGCTCGTTAGTACCGGCTATCAGCGGGCCAGCGTCGGGTACCTTTTTACCTGCGTGGCCGCTACCAGCATCCTCGGGTCGGCGTGAACACCTGCCGACCGTCACCCTTCCTGGCGTCACCAGCGTGGCACACCGCTACGGTCTTCGTCGCATCAGGCTGAGCCAGGAGAGTACCGCGCTAACCCCCAGGCGGGCTTGGAGAATTTAGTGACCATAGACCTTCCCACACCCGTGTTAATTGTTGAAATTATATTTTAATGTTGACAAGGTTTCGTGGTTTCTGTTAACCTTCCCCACGAACACCCCTTCCGTCACAGACTATATACCAAACTATGTACAGACACGCTTTGATCTCCAATGAGTAGGTCCAGCTACAATTAGTTAATTAGTGGCAGTACTAATTGAAACCGCGACGGACATCATAAATGCATAATTCCGATTGAACCTGATTTCGCATCTGGAGCTTGTATATGTTTATTGTTTTATTAATCTACACTAATATTAATTCTTAAAGTATTAAAAGCAAATAATATGCTAAAGTAAATAATATGTCTGTTTGCCCGTCTGTTTGCCCGTCTGTTTGCCCGTCTGTCGTTCTGTCTATCTGTTTGTTAGCTTTACGTAACGTCCTAACATCTGAACGGATTTCAATGAAAGTTACTCGTAGACCATGATCCATATTAGGACACCCGACACAGGACATTTTTATATCAGTAGGTATTACATTCCCGCAAGATAGTTTCCAAACTAAACGCAGGTGAAGCCACGGGAAAAGGTTTGTAAATTATAATGAACTAAAACATCGTACAGTAATTTTCAATTACATAATGTAGTTCAAATATTGTCATCACTAAAATGTATTTATAACATTATGTGTATCTGTACAAACATGTATAGATTTGACATTAATTACGATTCTGTTTATGAAAGGGTTTAAAAATAATTGCTAACGTAATACGCTTAACAATAATAATTTGTTATATTGTATGATTTTTTAATAGATAGAATAACAATTACGTTTAGCGAGCTGAAATTACTGTTATACGCCCTTGAGTCTAGAGCAAGTGCTACTGCTGAGCCATGAGGTCGTGGGTTCGTTTGCCAGGTCGGACAGAGTGTTATGAGTTTAAAGTCCTCAGACCCGGAGTCGGGTTTTGTGCCCGGTTGATGGAAATATATCACCGGTTCTGCCCTAAAAATAGCCAACATACTTAATTTTTTTTATCAGTCTGTTAAAAATACAAACAATTTAACAAAACTGTACATAGCAACTAGCTTCCAGCATGAGAAGGTTTAAATTCACTGAGACCGGCGACCGTTCGACCGAAAATTGTTAAAGCCTCACTAACAAACGAACGAGGCTTTGATCGAAAATGTTCTTCTCCATTTTTCCACTTTGACGCGACTGTCATAATGAATCTTGTAATAAGGTCAGGATAAATACGACGATTTTTTGTCTTAATTGGTTATATTTTTAAGTAAAAGTCGTTAAATACATCTTCAACGGTCTAAATTGTGGGACAAGATTTTGTTCAGTGTCTTTGGATTTTTTGTTTTTCTTCTGTAGTCATGAGATCATGGTAGTTTTCGTGAAGGAGTGTGTTTGTTTATTTATAGTAAGTGGATTAAGTGAAACCTATGTATGTACCTTTGACAATTACTCAATGTACCATATTTCACGTAAAAAAAGATTTTTCTATTCTACTCTATTCTAGGCTGAGGTGATTGTTTCTGTATGAGCTGGAGTTATCATTATTAATCATGCATTTCTCCAGTTTACTTTAAACTATAGTGGGCAGGTGGGACATTGGATATGCATACATGCCACTAAACTAAACTTATAACCTTTCATCCCCACCAAAAAACACCATTAAATATTGATTAACTTTTAATAGCTCAAAAATAGAAATTGTTAAAGAATTTACGATACTTGGTCTCAATTTGGATACTCATATAAATTGGAAATCCCACATACAAAAACTTAGATCAAAAATTTCAAGATTTTCATATGCTCTACGTGAAATAAAGAAAACCACCAATCTTCAAACAGCGCTCACCACATACTATGCATAATGCTTATACATGGCTAAGCTACGGTGTTACCCTTTGGGGAAATAGCACAGATGCACCCTCACTCTTTATCCTTAAAAAAAAATTAGTTAGAATACTGGCAAATATTGATTAAACCGACAGCTGCAAACCTCACTTCCAAAATTATAATATCTTAACACTCCCCAGTATATACATACTCGTATTAGAATCCTGCAAATTTGTTCGTAAATATCAAGAGCGCATACACAAAGCGCGAAGATATACAATCACGTTTCACACTCCGACACAAATCAAGATTAAACGTTCTGCAATCTCAACTAAAAATATACTCAACAAGCCCCTATGTAATGTCTACAAAAATATATAATAAACTACCTGAAATAGTAAAAAAGAAGAAAAATTAAACATATTTATAAAAAAAACTAAAACAATTTTTAACAGAAAAATGCTATTATAGCAAAAATGAATATTTAAACGATAAAATATAATTTAATAATGTATAAAAATGTCTATGTGTATGTATAAAGAATTCTTATTATGATTTTATTGGATTTATTTTAGATATATTTTTTCTTTTTGTATTTTTAAAGCTTCCTCTCTCCTACTATATCTTTGTCTTTTGCTGTGCCCGACAGGGTCCATAATGATCTCATTTTTAATTTACCACCTAAGTACACATTGTGGAATGCAAATAAAGTTTGAGTATTGCGTATTGAGTATTGTGGCGTATAATTATTAATTATGTTGTTTTTGCTTCTCTGCCCGGCTAGCATGGGCAGGGGATAAAAATTTTATCCACCGGTTATTTCCACTTTTGTTTGAATTTTGTCCCTTGTCAGTGGAAATAACCGGTGGATAACGACACAATGTAACAACAAACAATGACAAATAACAACGAACAATGACAATGTAACTACTAACACCAGTTTCTAAGTTGTGTGTTTTACTAACCATTTTCAGGTTCATTTTCGGTGTTACGTACCTCAGTCGGCAAAAACGGAAACCTCCCAGAATCACTTTTTTGTCTGTCTGTTAAAACCCCTTTTCTCAGGAACGCGTGGAGATATCAAGCTAAAATTAATATCGACTACTCAGATCTGATAGCTCTTGGAGCAACCTTGCGCGATCAAAAGATTGTAATAATTAATTACTTCTCGTTGACCTAAAATCATGAAATTTGAAAATTTTATTATTTGCAGATCTTTGACGGTCATTACAGGTGACTCGAAATTCGGACAACCAGCCTTCCTAGGGAGTACAGTATTACCCATTACTTACTAGGTTGTCAGATACGCAGACGCACCATGTAAAATATCCGGTTATCCGGATATTTTACTTGGTGCGTCTGCGTATCACCGCACAGCGCGCGTCCGCACAGTGTGCGTGGCCGTGACAGTTGAACGATATTTTTTGAATATAGACCCAAAACTCAACTTCAACTTTATTCTGCGGAACCCACAGAGTTAGAGTGGTGTCGTATAAATAAGGCAGACATCGCTCGACGACATATAATCGTTAGCCGCGATGACGCGGGCGCATCCATGCGGTAATCCGTTCAACCGGTTTATTTGGCACTGAGTAAGAACGTCTCGTGTCGTAGATGTGGCAAAATAAATCCTTTCTTAATGATAAATGATGTTTATTAAATTAAATTAAATTCCGGTGTTTCGTACCTGACTACTCTGAGAAGAAACAGCCGAAACAAACTCAGAGGTCATAGTCTCCTTTAAAGTCCAGACATAATCTTGTTCAACTCACATGAGAACTATGCAGATTAGTGTCTGAGATGGTCTTTTGAAGAAAGAAACACACAGATTTGAGTGAACCTGTCCAGTCAGTGCAAGCATTTGTCAGTTAGCGTGTAGCTCGACTTATAACTCAAGAAGCTCAACGAAACGACGAACAATACCAAAGAAAGTACATTTGGGTAGGTCATTAATAGTACTCGAACTGCCAGACAGCGGTTGGGAAAAAAATGTGACCCACATGGTCCTCACATTTACAATAATTAAATAAAATTAATAATAATATACAATGTCCTTATTTTTTCTCTTCATAAAGGTTCACATAGTTTTCGTAAATAAATATAGTTGTCACAATGACTTCTTAACAAAATGCATAATACGAGTATGTTCCTTTGTGAGAGACTGGCGTCCATACTAGGATACCCTGTGTGACGGATCCCCAGGCTAATTTGAATACATAGATAAATTATTTATTGCAGAAGGAAAAAGGCAGACTAACTTAACGCGAACAAAATAAAATTACATATGGTGTAGTGTAATGATGGGGGTGAAGTAAAGTGTCCTGTGAAGTGAGAAGGTGATGTGTGCAGGTGAAGTGAGAAGGTGATGTGTGCAGGTGAAGTGAGAAGGTGATGTGTGCAGATGATGTGTGCAGGTGAAGTGAGAAGGTGATGTGTGCAGATGATGTGTGCAGGTGAAGTGAGAAGGTGATGTGTGCAGATGATGTGTGCAGGTGAAGTGAGAAGGTGATGTGTGCAGGTGAAGTGAGAAGGTGATGTGTGCAGGTGAAGTGAGAAGGTGATGTGTGCAGGTGAAGTGAGAGGGTGATGTGTGCAGGTGAAGTGAGAAGGTGATGTGTGCAGGTGACGTGAGGTAATTAAAATTGTTGCAAATTGCGTATTGTAATTAAAATTGTATTATTAAGAGAATATAAATTTGTAGTGGAAAAAATCACTATCATTACTACATACAGGGTTTAAAAAATCTCATCACGAAGCCGTCAACCAAGGTTTCTGTACATAAAACTAAGTAACTTTGCGAAAAAAATATTGCAGGAAAACGACTTTTAAAGTCATTTTTTGTGGTAGAACTCAAAGTAACGCATGCTAATGGATGGATTGAACAATCCCCGGGGTCGTAGAGGTGTTAAAAGTAAAAATCTTACAATAGAAACTTGTATAAAAAAAAAACTTGTCAAAAAGTTGTAAGTTTGACCCCCAATATCTCCGTAACTAGAAGGTTCCCAGGTATGGTGTAGAACAAAAAAAAATGATCGCAATGACGGGGAGAACAAGTGTCTTTCGGCTTCGTTGAGATGTTTTTTACACGAACTTTATTTTAAAACATAGTCCTCTGTCGCGTCTGTCTGTCTGTTCGCAATAAACTCAAAAACTACTGCACCTATTTTCGTGCTGTTTTCACCAACAGATAGAATGGGATTTATTTTGTTCGCGGGTGAAGTCGTGAGCATCAGCCAATATTTAATTAACAAAACTATTCCGTCAGCACCAAAACATTGCCTAGTTTACCTATTAAGTCTAACAATAGCACACTGAAGAAACTCTGTAAAAGGACTCAAAATACTAACCTAGTAACGCTGTCAACAATGCCAACATAACACTTAAAAAAGATGGCGAATCTGAAGCCAATACTGGTTGTAACTTTCAAGGAAAAATTGTAACTGAAAAAATATAAATAGAAATTGCCTGACGAAGTGTATTCAGTCAGATCAGTCTTTCCATGTAAAATACTGGTACTCAGCTGCATCCGGTTAGAGTGGAAGCCGACCCCAATATATGTAGTAGGGAAAACTCTAGGCAGACGATGATCATGTTATTAGCACATTTCCTACGTCCAAAAAAGTCATGGTTACTAAAGATCTACATTCAACACTGCCAATAGAATGGAAAACTAAGTAATGTATTATCTACTACGGGTTGTGCCCCGCGCACGCCTATGTGTTGCTACGCCGTAGCGGATCGGCTACGAGTGCTACGAAGCGTTAGGTGACGGTCACGCGAGTTCCATGATTTTTGTTCACACAAAAGTGCTCAAGGCGCCTAAAGAAGTTGTCACTTCAAATATACCACATCCTTCTCTTCGTAGCTCCATCTCAGATTTCCTTCAGGAATGACTGTTAGATTTTTGATAGATGTTCGCGACCGAACCGGAGAGATGGGACATATTTATCTGCTCCACAAAATAATTTTCCCCAATATATATTTTCTCTCCCCTATCACATTTAGGCGATACGTGATACGTAAGATATTGAATAAACAGTTTGGTCAGATGGGCAAATATTTTTGTGATCTCATATTTTTTGGACCTTAACCCCTGACATTGAGAAGGAATGGATATAATGTATGTGACTCATAGTAACAGTACATAAAGTAATGAACCATTTGGTTATCTTCAATTTAAAAGGCGTCATTATAGGTTTTCAATGCTGCAAGTCATTGATCTGGTGTGATGATGATTGTTTTATCATCTTTAATTATTTTATACCCCACCGCCCCACACTGTACGCTTGCACCCCATAGAGAGTGCTTGTGCCAAATTGTAGACCTCACGTCCCAGTAGACCTCACGTCCCAGTAGACCTCACGTCCCAGTAGACCTCACGTCCCGGTAGACCTCACGTCCCAGTAGTTTCCGAGATTTCGTGATGAGTGGTCAGTGAGTGGACATGTATACAGATTTCTTTTTTGTATTTTTTTTCGATCTCTGGCACGTCATTGTGCACTTATATCATTCTGCCAATGATTTTACGACTTTGCTTTATTCGTATGTAGAACTCCAGCATAACACCGTCAAGCAACTATTTTGGAGTGACGAGAGACTACGAACTTATGAAACTATATATATGTCACCGTAAAATTGTCAAATACGTTACATTGTAATATCTCTAGCGATATTGTAAAATCTCGAAATATTGTCAAACGAACATACTGCTTACAACAAAATGCATTATTTTTCGTGAAATGCATGCGATGGTACTCAACTCACGCGGTGTGGAGGGAAGGAGGGGTCTCCCTTGCCCAGTTGTACAACTCTCATGAAAAGATAATGTACCATTCCTGAGAAATAATAATATTGTAATATAACGTGTTTGACAATTTTACGGTGACATATACATTATAGGCAATAGTTGCAGGTTTAGTGTGGTTTTCATAATAAACAATCATTGATAATTGTGTTGGACAGAAGGCCGATTTAGTGATTAAATTTTAAATTACAGGTTACTTTTATGGATTGGGCATGTTCACCGCATGCTGGATAAACTGTGGGCCAAAATAGCAGAAAACTGGTGCCCTGAGATAGTGAGCAGGGACAGGTTCCGTCAGAACTGGAAGGACGACGCTCGGGTTCGGGAGAAGTGGAAGAAGTGAAGGGAAGGCTTTATCCGGGAGTGGGACAGATCATGCTATGCTTTATCAGATTCAAATGTTGTGTTATATCTCAACTAAAAGTCAAAACAGAAAAAACACTCAGACGAATTGATAACCTCCTTTTGGGAGTCGGTTAAAAATAGCCTAATCGTTGTAGCTCACAACGGCTTCTGCTGAAGACGTCCAATATTGACATCACTGTGAGCAGTGTGCAGTGGCGGGGATCCCTCTGACCACGCATCACACGTGTGATTATCATGTACATACTACATGAAGTAGTTACATGTGATCAATTCTCCTGGATGATATAGGGAGTGGGACGGGAAAAGAGATCATAGATATGCCGAATAAAAGCGAAATTGGACTGCAGGTATAGCTAATAGTGATTTTGAATGCTTTCAGAGCCAATCTAGTTTACACCGGTAAAGTTCTGGTTGATTTGAAAGTACGGTTTTAAACTATTGGTAGGTACTTGGATTTTGACGAAGTAACATTGAGAATTCAAATTCTAATTATTTATTAATAATCAAGTACATAGTTTTTGTGATTTAACGGTGATCCCCAAACTAGACGTCAGTCTATATGGGGATAGGAGTTGCACATCGTTAAATTATGCTTATAGGAATAGGACGTACACGGCGATTATTAACAAGATTAAACTAAAGATACAATTTTGTGAAGTGAGAACAATATGTTTGTTGTTTAAAATCTGTTTTTTTTTTAACGAATTTCAATTAACCACAGCCCAACGTCAATGTATTTAGTACCTACATTATTAATTACAACATTTTAATAAACGCCACATACAGTAAATGTTTTACATTAATTTATTCCGCAAAAATAGTTTCAAAGCTACTAGGAAGCAAAATTATGTAAATAGACTGTTTATCAGAAATATGGCTTTTATGTATTTATTCCCAGAAAATATTAATTGCAGCAAAATGAAAATAAGGCTTTTTTCAATAAAAATGAGCAAAGATCCCCCTCACAAACCACGATGTTGAAAAAAAATGTCGTTGCTTTCTACCAGGATAACAGAAACTTATAGACCTCATTCACAGATCGAAAAACACAATGCAACCAACCATAAAGCGATGACTCGTTGGCTCGGCAAACTTGCAGGCCGGCCATAAATTGTATAATTCAACAACCAGGGTAACAGAAATCAGTATTGGGCCGGGAGTTCGACGCACGTTAACTCTCCACAGGGTGCGCGCGTGACCAGACTGTTTAGGTGGCCAGGAGTGAGGTCCAAGTTACAAGAAAGTAGTTGATGAACTACATAGAATAGTAAAATATAACATCATGCCTGTTTTCTCTGAAGGGTTAGGCAATGGTTTACCTATAGTGGGTACATCCATGTTTCCCATGTTATGGGCGAACTTATTAGCATCATGAAGTCACTAATACAGATTCCGGCAGGCTACTAATGAACACACCCAATAACATTTTGTCCGACCTAAGAATCAAACCCAAGAACCCGAAGTCAGCAGAAAAACATTTATGATTTTGCCAAAATGTCAAAAGCTATAAAACCTAAGCTGACCCTTCGTATGAAAAGATAATGCGTCGTAAAGGAAATAATTTTCCGAAAGCAAACTTTGAATAGTCATAAATGCAGTTTGAATTTAAGCGGATTTTGAAAATAGACATAAAAATATAAACAACATATTCGGAAGACACAAAAAACATAAAATCCAAGACCCGTGTAGGTAATTATAATTCGCTAATTGTTCATTTTTTCAACTTATAAAACGAGAAGAAAAAAAACACACAATTGTAAATAAGATCATAGAAAAAAATCTAAACACATGTATAGATAATAATAATAATAATAATAATACTTTATTGATACAAATCCTTACACACAAATCTATATCTATACTAATATTATAAAGCAGAAGAGTTTGTTTGTTTGTTTGTTTGTTTGGTTGAACGCGCTAATCTCAGGAACTACTGGTTCAAATTGAAAAATTCTTTTTGTGTTGGATAGTACATTTATCGAGGAAGGCTTTAGGCTATATAACATCACGCTACGACAATTAGGAGCAGAGCAGGAATGAAAAATGTTGCAAAAACGGGGTTTTTTTGCCTTTCGTTTCTCTCTCTTATGTGACGCAGACGAAGTTGCGTTGGTCAGCTATAGGCTATAATTTATGTTGGAAACTTGAACACCTGATGCAGAACCGCAACAGACCAGCTAAACTATGAGAGATACAAATATGACACCACAGCAAAAATTGTTCCACGTGATGAGCATTTTCTGCTGAGAGAATAAATTTAAAGATCTGGAACACCTGATGTGGAACTCCAAGAGCCCAGCTACACCATAACACATATAGGAATGACGTCTTAGCAAAAGTTGTTCAATTGACTGCTCCCCTGCGTTACCGGGTAGGCTACCGAGTCACGAAGATATTTTTTTTTTTTTTGTACTATAATATTAAGAACAAAACTCTTAATAATTAATTACGATCTAGCCTAAAAGACTAATAAGCAATTTAACTCTAACTTAATATGTTACGTGATAGAATATGTTAAAACTAAGAATAGTGTTCATTTGCACTTTTACACAAGTCCGTAGCACTTTCTTAGAGTCTAATATAATTTATAAAACACTATGTTCATGTGTTATATGAATAGCACAACATTGTTACTATTACTCATTCACTTTGTACACTACACTAATTCAAAAGGTTTAGTTCTTTTTAGCCTACGCACTAAGTTTGTGTTGTCTAGCAGCTGAATTGCCTCAACATTCACGTGTCGATGAAGTCTAGAAGATAAATGGAAAAGGAAATTCAACACTCAAATAACATAAACCCGAAGACATATTTATTCGATAAAATAAAATAATAAATGGGAGTTTTGGCCAGTCGAGTCAAATTTTCATTGATATGCAATCGTCATCGAAAATCAGTCCTAAAATGTTAGCGCCTTCACCGCGTGGAGGTACTCCCAGCTTACGTTATTTTATACAGTGAAATTAGTGATAGCTTTGCAATAATTTTCACATCAGATGTTTCTGACTTTCGATTTTTTCTAAGTCAACAGGAAATGCCCATCAGACCGAACAACTTTTGCTAAGACGTCATTCCTATATGTGTTATGGTGTAGCTGGGCTATTGGAGTTCCACATCAGGTGTCCCAGATCTTCGATTTTGACGACCCCGTTGTCGCTGGCATAAGCAACATCAGGATCCGCGTACGAAGTCGCGGGCAGAAGCTAGTGCTTAATATCTAGCAAAAGTTCACAAATAGTTAAGGCGTACAAAAGATGAAGCCCTGACTCCTAAACTAGGAAAACCTGTGACTTAGGAGTCAGTGTTCTACTGCCACTTGGACACTATGTACCTTATGGAAATTGAGAGCTGATAAGCTGATATTATTTTTAAAGAGTACATTATTATGTAGTGTTTTAGAGAAAAAAGTAAACAAATTTATAATCCATAATAAAAATTGAAAAAAATTGACAAAGAAACGTAAATTTAAAGTGACATTTAAAAGTTAAATTTGAAAAGTATAAAATGACTGTGTGGTGGATTCTGTATGTGTGTCTGGAAATCGTATGATTTATTTGCATTGTGCGAGTGTTTGTGTGTGTGTGTGTGAGATGTGAGATGTTTCTAGAATTGCAATTGTTTCCTGTGTATTGTGTAGTGTCATTGACGCGCCGAAATAATAAAAAAAGCGTCAAAAAGTTGTAACGTTTTATTTTTACCTCAGATGCAAATTGTTTACGCTTTATGAATTTTACGCCAACAAAATGTGATTTACGTTATCCAAACAATGTAAACGAAAATCTCAGGGTTTTTATCTTATTCGTCATCTCAACAAAACAAAATACTTATTGTTTTGTCATTTTTTTTTGTCATTGTTTTCACACAATTATAATAACTGCTCACTACATTATTTTCAACCGACTTCTAAAAAGAGGAGGTTCTCAATTGTCTGTATTTTTTTTTTTTTTGTGTTTGTTACCTCAGAACTTTGGACTGGGTGAACCGATTTTGATGATTGTTTTTTTATTTGAAAGTTGGTGCTTCCCGTTGGGTCCCATTTTAATTTGTTGAAGATCTTATGCTGATCTTCGGAGATATAAATGGAACTCTTCAAAAATACACGGCAAAGCTGCAGTAATTGCTGCAATCGCTTGGTTTTTTATTGTTTATACAACATCATGACGTAACATCACACCTGTATGCTCTGAGGGAGTACGCAGAAGTATACAATACACCCAGATTTCGACAGTTAGACGTGTAAAGTTCCATTCAATGGGATCCCGGAGAAATAGAGGTAACTTACCTTAACTTTATAGGCACACCAGAAGCGATTTGGGTAGTTTTAGGCAGAGTACTTTCTCGGAGTGATCCCATTTCGATTTGATAAAGATCTGGTGACTTCGGAAGATAGGCAACTGAACTCCTTAATAAATGATAGCAAATCGCTGAAGACTCACGTCTGTCTATTGTTTACACCAGTTCATAACAAAAAATCACACCGATACGCTGTGAAAGGGTAAGCACATGTGTGAACCACTAAAAAGTGAAAAATAAAAACTTTTTTGCAAAAAATAAAACCGACTTCACACAAAAAAGTGAAAAATAACTTTAGCTTCAGAAGTCGGTGACAAAAAAACTAAATCAATCAAACAAAGGTCACCGACTTCTGAAGCTAAAGTTATTTTTCACTTTTTTGTGCGAAGTCGGTTTTATTTTTTGCAAAAAAGTTTTTTACATTATTCGCTTTACACCGCTTCTCAGTGCTTTAAGAATTCCATCGCTATATTCTATTTGGCACCGCTAGACGCCGCATGCTTGTTACTCCGCTGAAATCGCTTTATTATATCAAGCCGTTTAAATTGTACTAACAAAATGTCAACAAAAAGTTGTGCAGGTTGTCTGAATGATTTTAATGCCAAAGAATGCTTGCAGTGCTTTATTTGCCACAAATGGTATGAATTGTTATGTGCTAATGTTCGCGAGGCGGTGTATCAAGCAAAAATCAATCTGGAAGTGTCCTAGCTGTATCAGTAAACAACCAAAGACTGATGATAAGAATACACCTGTCAGACTGACCAAGCTTATGAGCCCTACTACGGAACGGTCGCCTTGTTTGTTGTCACCGACAAAGGATACCAATGTTACTCACTCCAACTCCAAACAGTCACAAAGCCACGCCATGCTGACCCCATTGGACTCTGATTATGTAGGTATTGCTTGAAGAATTGAGAGAATTTAGATCGGACATGACAGCTCGCCTGGACAGCCAGGCAAACACGATAAAACTCTTATTAAATCAATTTTCCCAAACGAAAACCGAGTTGGATAACGCTATGGGGGTAATGAGGGTGCTTGAAGAAAAAATTGATGCTAAGCTAACTCAGAATAGGCAAACTGGAGACATAATAACTAAGATACGTGACAATCCTCCTTCTACATCTACTTTTGCAGATATTATGAGATCCACGGCGTTTAAAAAGTAATTGAAAAAGGATAAAATAATTTAAAAAAACCTAGAATATCCGTCGGGGGCTGCCATCACTATTTAAAATTTCAGCTTAAATAAAAAAATTAGTATCACCACGCGTGGTCACTTTTCGTGTCTGTCTGTAAGACCGCGCTGTATTCCAAAACTTCACAGGGAATTTTAATGTGTGTAGTTTTCACTATTAATTAGGAAATCAAACGTATTCTGGAAAGTTTACAAATTAACTACGTTCATATTGAACTTAGACATAGCCATGGATATACTAGCTCAGATATCTTGATGGTGTGTAAATGTTTCGTCCTGAATTATCATTGCAAACGTGCGTAAAAGGGACGAGTCGTCAGTACCTACCTTATAAATACAATCCACCTATGAATGTTTCTACCTGTATTTGAGTAAGCTGTCCATCTCGCGGCATTCGTTCTATTTGGTCCCAAACAAAAGCTATTCGCCCGCTACAGTTCAACACTTGGACCCCACGGCACCCGATACAGTCGCGAGTCGGATACGAAATCAAACAAAATATTGTTTTGCCTCTTCAGATTCCGATAGTTTTTCATCCATATCTACCAACGAGCTCTCAGCTGTAACTGTGATAAATTCTTACCATTTCTTGTAATTAGTAGCTCTAGTAGCGTGTTACTTTCCAAAACTGATATTTTATGAACATAGTCAGATATTAATATTTCCATTGCTGGGATACTAGCTCTACAAGAGAGATTGAGCCGTGATCGACCACGCGGATACAGTGAAGGTTGTGATGGATGTCGTGCTAATTTGCTCACGATATTTTCCTTTACCATTTTGAGAGCAGCAATTGTAATAAGATTGCATCTTTTTTTTTTTTTTTTTTTTTTTTTTTTTAGGATGGGAAATCATCAAATGACTTCTCCCACTCTGGGCGGAGCGGGAGGGAGTGTCAGACTCTTACTGACTAAAACCCATCCATGTTCCTTCCTCGCCCTTATAAGATTGCATCTTTGGTCTTGGTTAACAGCAAGACTACGAAGCGTAAAGGTCGTTCGGACTGGGTTTGTTCCCGATTGTGACTATCAGGTAACTGCAGGAAATGGGACTCGTAACTGGCGCAATATTGGTCTATAATCCCCCGCCAAGAGAAGCTATACATTTATTCGGGTTCGCAACCTTCGGTTCAAATTAAAAAATGACAGCGGCAGCGTGAACTTACTTCAAAATGGCAGCCCAAATGTTTACGTTCCATGATGTCAGATGCGTTCCAGTACCACAAAACATTAGACGACAGCGCTTTATATTGCAAAATATAACCCGACCAAGTGAAATTGCTCGTTAGTTTCGTATTAAACGTATATGTTTTGAGTTGATTGAATTTAGGAGTGTTTGTTCTTGATTGAATCGTCGATACGTATCTTGGTAGAAATTCTTTGTTTACGAAAATCATAGCTTCTTGTGGCGCGGATTTAGGTACTATAAGTACATCTCTGTCTACCCCTTCTAGGTACAAAGGCGGAACTGTTCAAACAAACTTGCTAAATAGACATAAACCATCTCGTTTTCTCAACATTACCGACAGAGACCCTACTAATGAACCCAGCGGGGATTGTTTGCCGTCCCCGGGGTTGTCAATTAAAAAATGAGATATTTTGTTAATGATATACAAACGAATCGGCGGCCCTTGTGAAAATATTGCTGTGATTGACGATATTTTAATTATTATGGTAAAGAATTTGTAGATGAGTGAGATAATTCAATTATGTTTTCGTAATTATTATTATCCTTTTTAGGTGAAGTCTTCATTTAATCAAGACAGAAGTTCAGAAAGTCGAAGAATTCTTAATTTCAATTACGAATACAAAGTTATAAGGCTAGAATCAAATTATCAGACGTGACTTAAATGCCGCGTTTGATAATCTAGTTTCATTCAAATTTTCAAGGACGGTTCTTTGCCCTGTCTTACCGTCCGTTATTGATTAAAACGTACACAATCTTATCTCCACTCAAAGCGTTCTTAATCTTTCAAAGAGGAGTTTGTCAGGTAAAATTACTTCAAAGGTACTATTCAATATATGTGAAATTCTTTGACAAGCCACCAAAAACACATCCGCTTCTAAAAACAGAGGCATCCAATCCATCACTGAAACATAGAAAACCAAAACACATGACAACTAAACCCTTTGCTAACAAAAAACCGTTTAAAAAACAAGGAAAAATGATCTGTCTGGCTACAAAAGGCAACAATAACTCATTGAATTGTGATTCTAAAGGCACACATCACACCAATTAAATCGTTGCGGGACAGAATGGTATTTGCTGGCACCCAAAACATTTGTCAAAGCGGACGGAACGCTTGAAAAATTTCAACTGAGGCAATACGGCACGAATGAAAGATTAAATCGGAGCTCACGTGGATGTAGATGTACTGGAAAAGGCTGGGTTATATTACATTGTATTATTGCTTAAAAAGATATGAGGGAATGAATAACAGACTGCAGGACTGTTTGAAAGAGATACCGCAGTCCTGGAACAAGGGCTAAGAAAAAACATGGATGGGTTTTAGTCAGTGAAAGTCTGATACTCCCTTCCGCTCCGCCCAGAGCCTGAGGGGTCATTTGATGATTTCCAATAAAAAAAAGGGATTGAGTAACACCTTCACAAACCACTAATTGCATTGCATTTTAGTGTTGTCGAGCTGATGATTTTTTCTGACATAATTTATGTGCGTGGACTACAAATTTCCTTGCCAGTTCTTGAATTAGGGTGCTGGATGCTCTTTGGAAAGTCCTCTAACTATTAAAATAAATTCGACGAGTTATTATCGTCGAATTTATTTTAATAGTCGAAGATTTTGCAGTTAAACTAACTAAACTAAAACCAAAATCGAGACGAAATCGTATCATAACTTCCTATTCTAATCCTTACTAATATTTTAATGCGAAATTAAGATAGTTTCTTACCTTTTCACGCCTAAACCTTTGAACTGATCTTACTGAAATTTTGCATATACGTTTTCACGTGTACAGAAACTGACATATGGAACCTTTCATCCCGAAAAAAAGTACTGGTCCTGAAGAAAAGCACAATAATTTATCGTTCTTAAGAAATGGATGGCGCCACGTATCTTTCGAAACATGATTGAATTAAATTATTACAAGCAGAGTACAACCCGTATTGAGAGTCAAATTCTAAATTAATGCGAGTGAAGCTGAGGGCAAAAGCCAGCATCAGAATAAAATATTGCAACAGCAACTTGTTTCGTCAATCTATGTAGAAAACAGGAGAATACCGTAGCAATCTCTTTCCGAAAAAATACAAATAATTCACTAAACAAAGGAATTATTCAAGTACGCAGTAAAAGGGATTTCATTTTCCTCTCTATTTACTTAGTAAATAACTCACACTTCTGAGAGACACGAAACAAAAGTTCATATTTGATCAGATTAACGTGATGTTGCTTTAGACGCGAAATGAGCAAATCTTTCCAGTAAAATAATTTTTGTTTTATATTTCTACACGTGTAACTGAGGTGCTGGTGTAGTTTTTCTTTGATATATCTCAAGAATTTTGATGATACTTTAATTTTTTCTGTCCCATTTCTTAGCCACTTCTATTGCTTCGTCGGTAGGATCACAACGATCGCTGTGACTGCAGCTAGGGCACAGAGGTATGGAGGTGAAACAAAGTCTCTGAAACGGCTGTAGGGCAAGGTATTCTCATAATTCAGCACTAAATCCCAATATAAGTTCCCAGACAGTTCAGTGACTTCCAAGTATAGATACCGAAAAATCTTGAAAGACGAGTAGGTACCATGACCACACTAAATAAAACTCCAATGACGGCGAGTATACATAAAATTAATGTTCCATTTATTACTCCCCTTTCTGAACAATTAACATTTATATTTACTCTGTTTCCTGAAGCACCGGTTATAAGCAGCCGCGCTTCATGAAGTTGAAGTTCAAACCTGGCCGAAATTAATGTTGAAATTGTCATAAAGTTGCTTCTTCCTTAGAGAAGATAAATAAACCTTATATTATACGCTTCTAGGTTCATCTAGTTACAAATACTTATTAGTTCTGTGTACAAAATCCTGGGCGCATCGCTTTATCATTTTAATCGGTTTCCGGGCGGGCAGGTGCGAGCCGTCGTCGCGTTTCAACAATTTCATTTAACACCCGCGATCAAACTGCACGCTTAAACCAGGGTACTAGGGTATCAGGATATACGAGTAGGTGGGTTTTATCTTATCGGATTTTGTGCGACTGAATGTATTGATGCGGGAATATCTGTATTGGTATTGGCGTTTCATTTGTGGTTATGTGGTTATGATCCCCTGGTGAAGCAATAATCGTTGTTAATAAGTTTTGGCATGACTATTTTGGCTAGTAGGTGCTAATTACCCGATAGGTACAACAATAAGTCATCAAAGGAACTATTAGGCACGAATTTCTTAATCCATTGCTGCGTTAAAAAATATCTATATAAGTATTTTACCTTTCAAATTAATAGCACGGCGATTTTAAGTGTGTTACGCTTTTTTTTTTAGTAGCCGTACTCATCCTCTTCACATGACCAAACCATCAAAACATGCTCTTTTCAATTTTTGTTCCTACATTATATAAGTTTTTCTGAAATGCAACCTATTTTGGTTTAAGATAAGAGGCATCTATGGCAGGCCATCTATAATACACATCAAGTTCGGAAGTTAGAGTAATAAACGTATCGCATTGGTTTTAGATCTCTACTCACTGGCGTCACTATTACGTCCTTGTGAAGAACACCTGCCTCTAACGACGAGACATGACGTGAATGAGAATCAGGGAATGTATCCGGTTTCCAAGTTATTGGTACATCAATATGACAACACGAAAATTTGAAGTTCATCATCTGTCTAGCCTATTATTCCCTACTATTTTGGGGTCGGCTTCCAGTCTAACCAGATGCAGCTGAATACCAGTATTTTACATGGAGCGACTGCCCTGACCTCCACAACTCAGTTCATACTGTGTATTTACACAGAACTAACTTCAAAAAAATCTGACAACCATGGTTGTCAGATTTTTTGAAGTTTTACCTGTACTTACCAAACTCGTTTAACTTGAGAAGAATCATCAGCACGATTTTTTAATAAATATCGCTGGACATTAACACACAGCGCCATCTAGTGCCACACTAAGCAAGGCTTGTGTCGTGGACACCAGATAGTTGATATACTACATATATACTTTTTTGTTTGTAAATACATACTTATTATACATATAAACATCCATGACTCGGAAACAAATGTCCATGCTCATCACACAAACATTTGCTCCTACCGGGATTCGAACCCAGGACCCTAAGAACGTAAGGCAGCGTCACCCACCTTTACGCCATTCGGGTCGTCAATCAGATTAAAAAAAAGGGTAGTAAGTTTATTGGTCAACTTCTTTTTTCAGCAATAAGATTCAAGAAAGATTCCTTCTTTGATTCATTTGTCAGTTATGGCCATCGTTTAGGTATACAAGTCTAAGGTCCATGTTCACCGAAAAGATAACCGTCTGATTATCTAAAAACAGCTGTCACTGTGACATATTCCCATACAAAAATGCGTTTTAAACAGCTGTTTTAGGTAATCAGACTGTCATCTTTTTGGTGAACATGGACCTAAGTTGCTTTTACAAAATTTTATTTACAACATAATTATGTATCAAGACGTCTAATAACTCAAACTAAACGAAATAAAAATAATAAAAAGCCAAATAACAAATATTTAAATTCTAACCAAAAAAAAAACATGCGTCGTGACGATGACGCGAGTTCCAGTGCTCAACGCGCCTAAAGAAGTTTTCACTTCATTAAAATATCAACGAAAGAGCAAACACATAGCCGAGAGAAACACTCAAAATACGACCGAGCAGCTGAAGACCTAAGAGCCTCATTCACCCCGTTAATCATTTCATGCGATGGAGCCATAGGAACGGAATATAACAGTTTTTAAAAAAAACCGCATCAAAGCTTAATGAGAAATGGGGAAACGCTTATTCTCAAATAGTGTACTGGTTGAAAGTGAAAATACAAATCTCAGTTATAAGAGCAGTTTCAATGAGAGTAAGAGGCACGCGAAAACATGTCAGGGCCTTTCAATGTGAAGATGGAGCAGGAATACTTTAGTGACAGCTTGATCTCGTAAAACTAAATTACCTACATGTGTTTATATATATGTGTGTGCAATGTATTTTTATATATATTATGTGTGTGCAATGTATGTAACTCTGAGTTGTTTCTATAATAAACATTATCTACATATTCACGAAAGAGCAACATAAATATTTTTACGCGTTAAACCAAATTTACCGATTTGAATCATGACATACAAGTTTCCCAAAGAGTTAAGCAGAGTTGTACCTAAAAATACACTCACATTTCGCCAGTTATATATTTAAGTCCCATGTAGGTAATGGGGGCGAGCCTATTGCCATCAACGGGCCAAAAATGCAGACACCGTGGCTGCTATTGAGAAATTCCTGATGAAAAACCCAAATACCACTTTGCCTGACCCGGCAATCGAACCCAGGACCTCAAGCTCAGCAGTCGTCGTCGCGCTTTCCGACCAATTTTAATCTTTGTCTAATTAGCAGTTTCAGAACCTCAGCCACACTTTACGTACCTACTACATTTGATCAATAGATCAATACAGGGTGAAATTGAATAGATGCGACACATTTAAATATACAATAATACGTGTTGTCAAGAAAATGTATAAAATATCAAATGTAAAATTGTAATGAACGAAGGAAGGGTAGTGGGCGGCGCGCGGTCGCCGGGAAGGGATGCAGCGCTGGCGCACATGCGAGGTTTGGCAACGTCGCGCGATACTTACATTAGAAACTAAGCTAAATTAGGTAAATGACCGCTATGAACGGGAATACCGATAATTCATACTTAAATAAAGATAATAACATCAATGGACCTTTTGAAAACGATAATCGCGTAATTTTTTTTAACGATTTAGATAGTAGAAAAAACAGTTTATAATTACTATGTTACTGTAACTGAAGCTCCCATTTCATTTTGTCGCATTTATTCAAATTCACCCTGTATTAACCTATGAAGTCCTAGTACCCACAGAATATTAGATTACCTAACTAGTAACTGTTTCTTAGAAACCAGTTTAGCTATGTACTTAGTTTTAATCCACGCGTTGGCCTGCCGCCGTCAATTAGGGCCCTATTAGCTCGGTCACTTTAATTAGTAACTATTGTAATAGACTTGTGTGTCTCTGTAATTAGTAGAATTTGACTAAAATCGGGTTTAACACAATACACCTACATAAACTCCGTTTTATCTTGGGTGTAGGTAGACAGATATGAAAGAACAATAGAAATAACGACAGTATAAATAAAACTGCAAATCTATTAAGTCCGTCAGACTATTGGAAAATAATGGACACGTATTTTTGTAAATCAATGAATATTGACTAAAATAAAACGCATTAGAACTCGGGAGTGGGGGGCTCGTGACGTAACAACTCACTAGAAATATATACCAAGGCGTGACGTATTGAGAATTTTAAAAGCAAATTTTAAATTCGTCAATTTTGGTTTACATAACAAAAGCAAAAATACGGGTCAAACATTTTTGGACAATCTAACTGAGGGACTAATAACGTTTTTTTTGCTGTCTACCCTATTCTTATCTTACAGAGTCTCTTTTCTTCTTCTCAGTTCTTCTCAATTCTCTCTCAGTTTCTCTTTGCCCACGTATGTAAGTATATAGATATGCATGCGTCTGGGCATAGACGTACGCAGGTCTCAAGCACTACACACTTACCTTTCAGAACTATCTATGATGAACACATTATAAAACATATGAAAACGGGTATTTATCGCGAGTTTGAGAGTCAAACTCTCTTCAGCTTGGAATCCAGTGATCACTAAGTGTACTCGTCAAGTGAAATCGCCTCAATATACGGACACGGTTAGTGTAGTGTGCTGTCCTAGTGTGAACCGGCCCTAATTAACATTTATGAAGATCAAGTGAGGGTAGTTGAATAAACACCTTCACTTTGCTGTGGCGGTACCTCCAACACTTCAGTCTCCCCGCGACCACGGCTGGTGCAATCCGGTCGAAACGTCGGGCTTAAATTAAAGGTAAATTCACGATAAATACCCGTTTTCATATGTTTTATAATATCTATGATGAGTTTTCGTGTAATTCTCTAAAAAAATAGGCCGCCCTTCCCAAGCTAATAAAAATAAAATAAAAAGCCTAACAAATCCAATAATACTAAAAGCCTTTATAAATAAAATTACCAAGCTGTGCAAATTATTAACACCGAATCGTGGAAAATTAGTATCGATCATGTTAGAAGGATGTGGAAGCTAAATAAATGAATTTGAATCATAAGTCTCCGCAAAAGCTACTGTTGAAATTGAGCTATGTTTTTAATGAATATTATGCGCAAAAGTATTGTTAAAAACAAAACATATCATTTTAAACGTAAATTGTAGAACTACGTAGTAAGACACATTTATGTTAAACAACAACAAAATAGCAACAACACTTTACAAAAACCAAAAAAGAAGCATATGGAGATGCTGGGATTTGAACCCAGGACTTTCAGCATGCGAAGCAGACACTCTACCACTGAGTTACATCCCCGGTGACATTATTGGCGAAATAACGGTTCTGCTTTTAACTACCAGACTGTCACGCTATTCAATAATGTGGGCTGAGTACTTTCACTTGCCTTGCGTAGTAGTAACATGCGACACATACATACTCGTATAATGTGTATAACTCAGTAATTACCATAACAACTGTATGTAGGTCATTTTAAAGCCCAAGGCCAGGTTTATTTAAACTTGATTGGCTTCAAATAAGTGTTTATATAATAGCTTACTTCAAGTGTCGTAGTAGAAAAAAGGTGAGCAGAATTCTTATTTTAAATCATATTACAAACGACTATTTTTTTTTATCGATGGGAAATCATCAAATATCTTCTCCCACTCTGGGCTGAGCGGTAGGGAGTGTCAGACTTTTACTGACTAAAACCCATCTATGTCCCTTACTCGCCCTTTATGGCATTTCACCCCAACTTTTATTGTATACTATACCTATTTACGAATGGCTCGCCTTGAAAGTAAATAGGACAACGGTGTAACCGAATCAGCTGTGTCGTATAAGTTAAACAAAACTTATCAGGACCAACTATCTACCAGTTTACCTAAGAGTAAACTAGAATGAGGTTATCAAAACAATGTTATGTGAACAATTTATATGTATACTGGGGTAGTAAGCAACATCCATAAATAAACATCACATCTTGTATCAAATCAAAAGAAGAAAAACAAAACGCGCATCGGCAATCAAATCAAGACATCGTAGCCAATGATCTGAACAGAAATCAAACGTTAGATACCAGGACGGCAGAGGCAGTGAGAGATGGCACTATAACGCGAAGTAAGGCAGTTGGGGGTCCGTATCGTAAAAAAGACCGAACGATCGACGTCCGGAGCTCTTGCCATTAAAGTGCGCACGGGTCGGTATAGGGTCTAGGAAGAAAGCGGAAGCGGAGGCGGGAATGTTCTGATCAAAACAATAACTAGCCAACATTTTTACCAACCACCCATTACGTACCGATCAGTTTCCTCCGTGCCTCGGAAAGCACATTAAGACGTTGGTCCCGGTTGTCATTTGTAGATCTTTGACAGTCGTTACAGGTAGTAAGTTGGCCAAAAAGTCTGACAACCCGTATTACCAAGGGGTATCGTACTACCCAGTATATAACAGGGTTGTGGAGGTCAGATAGGCAGTCGCTCCATGTAGGTATAATACTGGTATTCACCTGCATCCGGGTAGACTTGAAGCCGACCCCAACATAGTTGAGAAAAGGCTAGGCAGATGATGATGATGTTGCCAACCTCATGTATCAAATGGCCAGTTCCTATAATTAAACTTTACATATCCAAATCTATGTGCAATTTGATTTCGGATACAATCAACTTTCACGGAGCAGTCAATCAAGCATTCTGTATAATCAAACTACGCTAAAAATGTTGCTGCGTGTAGGAATCAACGTAACGCACTCAAAACAATGTGCTGATGAATGCTAGAATAGTAAAGGGATCATGGAGATATTAAAGTACAGTTATAACATTTAAAACATGTGTAAAAAAAACTTGTGAAGAAGTTGGCACTTTGACCACTATAACTAGAAGGTTTCCAGGTATGGTTCAGAAAATAAAAATGATTACAATGCTGGGGAGAATAAGTGCCTTTGCCTTCGTGAAGGTCCTTTTCACACGCATTAGCAGAAATTCCGTTTTACGCTATAAGCCTATAACTTAAACATAGATCGTTAGCTGGATCCCATGGACTTAAACTATGGAAGCGATTCTTGAAGTAACGCCTCTGAATGCCTTTGCGTGACTTTTGGAAAAAAAATAACAGGAAATTGCGTCCCTTAAAGTGAAATGCAAAGGATCGTTACGTGTTCTAAAAGCAAAATTTATTTTATTTTGGAATCATGCAGTACTCCATGACAACTTTAAGAAGGCTATCACACTTTTTCTTGTATTTGAGAGTTTTTAGAGTCTAACACTCCAAGGTCCATGTTCACCAAAAAGATTACAATCTGATAATCTAAACCGGCTGTTTAAATCACATTTTTGTATGGGAACATGTCACAGTGACAGCTGTTTTTAGATAATCAGAGCGTTATCTTTTCGGTGAACATGGACATAAATCCAAGAATAATTGAAAAATTAAACTGAGAATTTAGATGTGTGATTATGGTTTAGATATGGCAACAAAATTAATAAAAACATATGCCCGAGGAAGCATGATATTTTCTCCCTGGAGTGTTCTACATAAAATGTCACAATTTTTCTTGTATTAAGAGCGTTAGACTCTGAAAATCAGGAAAAAATGTGATAGCCCATAGCCCTCTTAACGTCAATTATTTATGCTACCCAAAACAGTGGCTTTGAAACATATCAAAATTGATGAACAAATAGATGATGAGAATTTTACATCATTCAAATCTACATAACATACCGTCATACCTGTTATCTCCGAAGAGTTATGCAGAGGTGTAAACTATTCAGTTTAGAAAAACATTATATTAGCAACCTTAATATCATTTTTGAAGACCTATCCATAGATACCCGAGATACGTATGGATTTAATGTTTTTTTTTTTTGAGTTTCATTTCTAAGTATGGGGAACCCCCAAAATTAACTGTTTTTTTTTTCTATTTTTGTGTGAAAATTTTAATGCGGTTCACAGACTACATCTACTTACCAAGTTTCAACAGCATACCTAGTTGTTTTAGTTTCGGAAAAAAGTGGCTGTGACATGATGAATCCATAAGGGTTCCGTTTTTTTTCCATTTGGCTACGGAACCCTAAAAAAACACCTATAATACACCCAACACATACATTAATTTCACCATTCACATCCCTGCCAATCCCCCATAACCATTTTCACCTTTAAAGACCACACCTACAGGAAGAAGGAAGGGCTTCTTATGTTCTTCTTCTTCTTTAAGTGTCGATGAAACTTAAATTGTGATTGATAGTATATGCAAACAGCTGTTTAAGGGACAGGTTCCTCTAGAAAAATGTGTTTTAAACAATTGTTTTAGATAATCAGACCGTCATCTTTTTGGTGAACATGGACCTTAATCGATGCAAAAATTAGAGCTGTACAGGTGGTTGCATATACTGTCAATCACAATTTAAGTTTCATCGACACTTAAAATTAGAGCTGTGCAGGTGGTTGCATATACTGTCAATCACAATTTAAGTTTCATCGACACTTAAAATTAGAGCTGTGCAGGTGGTTGCACATATTATTACTGTCAATCACAATTTAAGTTTCATCGACACTTAAAATTAGAGCTGTGCTGTGCAGGTGGTTGCATATACTATCAATCACAATTTAAGTTTCATCGACACTTAAAATTAGAGCTGTGCAGGTGGTTCCATATACTGTCAATCACAATTTAAGTTTCATTGACACTTAAAGAAGAAGAAGAAGAACATAAGAAGCACTTCCTTCTTCCTGTAGATGGATAGGTAGAAGCTACAACTTCCGGTCGGCTTCCAGTCTTACCGGATGTAGCTGAACACCAGTATATCACAAGAAGCGACTGCCTATCTCACCTCCATAACCCAGTTAGTACTGGGTAAAGCTGCTAGCTGACTACAACTGTAGATCGACACTATAGTAAGATAGTAATGTTCTGAGTATACCTAATACTTACATTATTCTTAAAAAAAAATAAAACAGCACGATTGTTACTAGCTAAGTTAAATCGCTATCTCAAGAAGCACGGATGCTTTTCCGGTAGTTGTCTAGTTTTATGCCTGGATTTCCACCACCGCGCCGTTGCCTTAAAAGCCGGAAAACTGCAATGCCGCTTGGTGGCAGAGAAAGAACGTTTACTTTCTCGAGAAACTCCTTTACAAGGAACACTGCCAGCTAAATAGTTTTAAAATATTCCATTTCATTGTTACACACACACAAGCAAACCAGCTTCAAGCCTGTAGTACTCGAAGGGTAAAAGTAGAGAGATATCTGATCTACACCCATCACTAGTTATGTTACACTAGTTGTGTACAAAAAAGGCAAATCTATTTCGTCCGTAATCGAAGTTAGAGTATTGGATTGGAAAATAATGTACACATATTTTTTGTTTTTGTAAATCAATGAATGTTGACTAAGATAAAACGCATCACAACTCGAGTGGGGGGGCTTGTGACGTCAGAGCTCACTAAAAATTATACCAAGGCGTGACGTATGAGAGTTTTAAAAGCTTCGCGTTGTACTACGCCAATTGAATGTCAAAAAAATAATAAACACGGTTCAAATATTTTTTGATATTCTAACTGACGAACTGATTAGATTTTTTTGTTGTCTGCCCTAATAACGGCAAGCCTATTTCTATCATTCGGTCACAAAATTAAAAATTAGTTCTGCTGTTGAGAATTTTTGACATTTTTGTTTTTTTTAACATTTTAGAAAGTTATAACTATCACTTATCAGGACACTTACGGTGAAAAGACATTTACGCGCAAGGACGTTCGCGCAAATCGACTTTTGCACGAACGGACATAATATGCACGAATGGACATTTGCATGAACGATACTTCTGCAACAGACACTTGGGCGAATGACATGTATGCGAATCCATTTCCATGACTGGACACTCAGGAGACTTCATTTTCACAGAGTGCACGTGTACAAAGATTGGCAAAAACCCTTAAAAATGAAAACTCAATAAAATACATTAACTTTATTAATTACTCATTTATTTAGCTACTCTAGAATCGAACCCAGCCCGCGTAATATGACCACCGTAGACACGAAAGAGAGTCGAGAAATCTTTCCTTCATCTGTCATTTTGTCGATTCAATGACAGATGAACAAAAGATTGGTCTATTGGGCAGGGCTCATACTCCTACTCCTAGACTGAGGTATTCCAACCAGCAAGAAGCACTCACAACGAAATAGTTTTCCAAAAGACCATTGTCATCAAAAAACAATCCTTTTTACCAATTTCTAGAGATTCAGTTTTCTCTACCAAATAAGTCCTAAGTTACCCCAACTAATAACCTCGCAAGTTTATAGTCTAACTGAAACAATGGTCTTACAGTCGGACTTCAGATATTGGAGATTCAAATGATAGGTCTTAAAGACCTCGTTTTAGCGTTCCTTGGTAACTGTGCGCCTTGAATAGAATAATAGTTTTGTCATTCATCTATTTGACCTCGTGTCAGATTCTGTGCTCCTAGTCGATCAATCTAATAATAACCTCCTTGGACAATATTAATTTAGAAGAGCTTGTGGCGAAATTAAATTAGTTGAGAGTGATTAAATTAGAGAAGCTCGTGGCTGAATGATAATAGCCCCTCGAGTCAATTTTCACGTTAAGCCGAGCTTGCCTAGGTTGGTCTGTGGATGGGTGACCACTACTACATACCGAGTTTGATTCGAGGTCCCGGCTGTCATTTAGTAGATCTTTGACAGGTTCCCAAATATATATTCATAATAATTATATATTTGGGAACCTAGATATTATGTAGTCTAATCGAAATAAATACACACTTCCTTATGAATATGTTTGGTTTACGAATTATTTTGGTATTACGTTTGTATGAACGACGCACGCTCCGCCGGCCTCTTAAGTTATTATGCCTTGTGACTGTGAATGTAGCTCTGCTTTTATCATATTTTTGACATTCAAAAGTGCCGTAATGGTCTAATTAAAATAAATGCTCGAGTTTGAGTTTGATCGAGTTGAACGTTGTACGATTGGAGAGGCATAATATCTGGCAATGAACTATGTATGCTGATGATGAAACGGGATTTGAGTTGAGTAGAATATTTATGCGCAAGACACAGAAATTTAAAGAAGCGTCGTGTCGCAAAGCACACAGAAAATGCAGGGCGCGGACAGGCGCGGAAACGACGTTTGCCCGTCAGCGCCCTGTTGTAAAGCACATAGAAATGACGACTTAAGACGAGGCACGGGCGCCGCCGGCGCCGGGAGCGAGCGGACGAGGGACGGGCGACAATAGCGGTGCGGGTGGGGAGGGGAGTGGGTTCCGCGACACGTGCTGGCCCGTGCCTCGTCGCCCCTGCCTCGTGGTTAGTCTAGGCGTCGCAAGGGCGACTGATGAGATTGAGGTCCTGGTTTCGATTCCCAGGTCGGAGAAAGTGTTGTCAGAAAACACACAGTCTGGATTTGTGCTCGGTTGATAGCAATAGGCACGCTCCCTATACCATAGGACTACAACATAACTGATGAAATGTGGTTACTAATTCTGGCATGATGTTGAATATTAAGAGCGTTTTATCAGTTATTTTAAATTTACAAGTAGGTACTTTTTCAAATTGATATCGGTGCGTAACCGATATCAGGTTGAAAAAGTAGAATTGTACTACAGAACCCCCAATCGTATGCAGTCACGAACTTAGCACGTTTTTTACAATCTCGCCAGACCTTACAAATAGGTTTTTTTCTCTCAATGTCGATAGTAAGCAATAAAAAGGGTGAATGCTCCTAATTTGCTCCACTTAAGCGTGATTTATTTTTATTAAAGACTTTTAGCTTTAAACTGGAGCCACTTTGCCTTTTTAATTCTATTGTTTGCCTTGAGTGCTATTGTGGTCGGTTTTTAGTTTTGTTGAAGTAAAAAGAGTCTTGGCTTTCTTGTTGTTTGTTAAAATAGTTTGTTAATTAACATTTTTATTTTGCAGTTATGGATTTTTTCAGTTTGTCTGGAAAAGTTTCCTTCCAAACAGTTCAAGCTTCAACAAAATCCAAATGCGCTATCCACACAATATTATCTTAACCTCACTTCTATTCCACAGTTTCGAAGACAATTCAACAAAATTATAGTAATTATAATTAACTAATCCCATTTCCAAAGTGGTCTTAATATAGCGGGACTTACAAAATCCCCTCTCGAGGTCTCGGCAAGCATCAAAAGCTCAAACTGAGCTGCAACTGGATCTTGTACTAATTAAAACTTTCGACCAATCGCCGAACGCTAATTCCAACTCTGCGAGTTACTTATCCATTTAGACTTGAGACGGCAATTGTACACTTTACCCTATCTTACGTTCGTGTTCTTATTGTATTCGTTACTACATTGTTAACTTTTATTTTGTTCCTCTGCTATTCTCATAAAGGTTCTTGCGAACGCCACGTGGTTTAACCCGCGTAGTTCCCTAGGAGTACGGAGATAAAATATAGCCTATGTTACTCTGTAAAGTGGAATTGGTGGTAAACGTGGCTTTCTAAGAGTGAAAGAATTATTAAAATCGGTCAAGTAGTATTAGAGTTAAATTGTGACAAGCACACAAACAAACAAAATATCAAAACTTTCCGCTTTATAATATAGAAGAAGAAGAAAATAGAAGAAGAAGATAGGATAAAGCCCATGCAATACGGGGTGAGCCCAATGCCGTCAAAATTAAATGAAGGGTACAAATAAAGACGCCGTTACTGCTACTGAGAAATCTTTGGTGAAAAACCCCAGTAACACCTTGCGCAACCCAGGAATCGAACCCTGGAGTAGTCGCGCCTCCGACCACTAGAACGAGACAGAATGTAAAACTTTTAGTATGAGCCTTATAGTTCGGTGAAGGTACTTGAGCCGATTGTACAAGGTGCCTCCCTTCTTTATCCGAGCCCCAAGATAGAGGCTAATAGTGATGTGGCAGACATGTTGCTCCTCAAATGCCAATTAGAAAATTATAATTATAATTATTGTGATTATTTAAGCAGAGTTGTTTTATTGATTTATTTTAATACATAATTTTAATCTAATGTGATTTAATATTAATTTGGACTTATATTTTATTGTTAATTTTGGTTATTTTAATTCTGATTGTGATGTTTATTTTATTTTAATGTTGACTTTAATGCTGATTTTTAAATTGATTTTAATTTTAGTTTTAGATGGTGAATTTATTTTAGATGTGGATTTTAACTTTGATTATGATTTTTGATTCAAATAATGTAATGTGATGTAATTTTTTTCATGTAATCTATATGGGTTTACTGCCTGAAATAAACGATATTATTATTATTTATTATAGTAATATTTAAGCCTTTAGTCACTAGTAACATTGCTTGTGTTAATTTGTACCTGCTATATGTACCTATTTATAATGTGGGCTTTTTTTTTCAACTCTTCCCTAGTCGCTGGATAGATGGCGCTGATCTCGGTATGTTACTGCAAGGAACAGAACGTGACATAATTTGACTTGGACCTAATGGTTATATTCGGAAGCTTATGCAAACGAAAGTGTCAGTCAACGAGCGTATGTGACGTGTGTTTTTTCAAGCGTTTTGGCTTTGGCACCTAGTAACGTAGTCAGATCAACGCCATCTACCGAGTTCTTGGAAACTATTTTTTTTAATTCTCAATTAAAAACCTCTCATTATCATCATCACCAGCCTATTAATGTTCCCACTGCTGGGTCACAGGCCTCCTCTCTATAAGAGAGAATGAACGATCCACCACGTGGGCCCAGTGCGGATTGGTAGACTATGTCACATGTCTTCCAATTTAGGGTTCTAGGACATGCCGGTTTTCTCACTATGTTTTCCTTCACCGTTTTGAGAGCAGTGGTGATGATATAAATTACACAAAGTAATGCGCCTGCGTAAGTCGGTAGTTTTTGTTTCTTTATTAATTTATTAAACTTACACACACTATTTTTACAAGATAACCCCAACACAATAGTGGTTTGCAAATAAATTCTACAATATGGAAATAGCCTAATGAAAGACACAAATATAAGAAACTTAACTTAAACGACGAAATTGGACCCAGATTGTGCACATAGTACATAAACTTGATTTTAACACGTAGTTCGTCGACCCATGGTAATGAAGTGAAGTTACGAGCGACAAAGTACTAGGGAAACATGAGTTCAAAACTAGTATCCTGTTCTCTTCCTTAGGCGATTGTATAGGATATTTAAATTACTTGGTAGTTGCTAGCTTTGTCATCTGTTGCGTCGTTTATAAACTGAGAAGTTTACTTTGGGTACTTCATGTGGTAAATTGTTCATGCTAAATACAAATAAGTCTTCATATTGATAACAGGATACAAGATCTCAAGTAATGATTGGGCTTTGTTAATTCTCTACACACTTTCAATATCACATAGACTCCTTTTGCGACAATATCTTTAGTTTTGTATACCTCTACGAAAAAGGGTCTTGACACACACACACACACACACACGTATACAGAGACAGGGCTGACAAACGGACCACAGAGAATAATACTCAATACTCAATACTCAAATCTTTATTGCATTCCATATGTATTACATAGATGGTGTTATCAAAATAATATAAAACCAATATGGACCCTGTCGGGCACAGCAACATTAGGAGAGAGGAAGAGGGCTAAGTATCAATTCAATAATATTACTATAAGTTATTAAATGTATTTAAATTATGAATAAATATGTATATATATATATATTTAAATTGTTATGTCTGTGTATTAGGTATAATAAATTATCTAATTTCAATTTTGTATAACGATTAGAATAATCTATATAATTATTATGCAATTATTATAAGTATATTTCATTATTATTAAATTATATTATTGTTTATGTAAGTATTAATATTTTATATTTGGTTTCCTACATTTAACGCTAGCGAGTAATTTTGTTTTGCAATTGATTTGTCATCTATAAACTCCTTTACTGAGTAGTATGCCTTGGATTCCAGAAATTGTTTCAATTTATTAATAAATACATTTGTTTTGTTTACTTCTCGAATGTTATTTGGCAATTTATTATACATTTTTGTGGACATAACTAAAGGGCCGGTTGAGTGCATTTTAAGTCGGGATTGGGGTACGTTTATTTTATTTTTGTTGTGTCGAAAGGTGTACCTAGTTTGTGTTTCTTCACAAGTGGTGTAAAAATGTGGATATTTTCTGACAAATTTACATAATTCGAAAATATATAAACAGGGAAGTGTGAGTATTTTGTGTTTTTGGAAGTGTGGTTTGCAGCTATCTGTTTGTTCAATATTTGTTATTATTCTAATTAGCTTCTTTTGTAAAATAAATATAGTTTGCGAATCGGTACTGTTTCCCCACAGCATGACCCCATAGCTGAGCCATGCCTGAGCGTATGCATAGTACGTAACAAGTGCCGTTTGAAGGTTGGTAGTTTTTTTTAATTTCGCGTAGGGCGTATGAAAATTGTGATAGTTTTGTTCTTAATTTCTGAATATGGGATTTCCAATTTATGTGGGTATCTATGGACAAACCGAGGAGAGTAAATTCATTTACTTGTTCCAATTTTGTATTATTAAATGTGAAATTTAGTGTGGGTGAAAAGTAATTAATTTTGTTTTGGTGAAGTTAATTTCTAGGTTATGGTTATCCATCCAGTTTACAACTGTAGAAAGAAGGGAGTTTAATTTATCGTTAATATTGTCATGGTTCTGGCATGAGGTAAGCAGAGAGATATCGTCAGCAAATAGAACACATGGTCCGTTAATAATTTTAGGAAGATCGTTTATATAGATAAGAAACAACAGGCAGTCCGTAACACTCCCTTGGGGGATTGACGCATTTACTGCTTTGCTGTCAGATCTTATTTTAATTATTTCATTCGTGGTTTTATCGAAGTATTCAATTTCTACCAGTTGTACCCTATCTTTTAGATATGATGTAAACCACTCATGAGCTTTCCCTCGTATTCCTATCCCATGTAACTTGTCTAATAGTATTTTAAATTGGACCTTGTCATAGGCTTTGGTCATATCAAGCAGCATGCCTAGTTTTTATTATTAATAATGGTTAGAGCCTCTTGAACGTATTTATAGACTGCTAACGTTGTAGACCTGTTTTTGCGGAAACCGTTTTGGCAGTAATCCCTATGATATCCGTTTTTTTTTCTTTGAAAACCCTTTAAATGAAAATATTCCTGTACTACAATTATTATAATAATTTTACAAGACTTCATTCAAAAACTTTTTTGCAAAAAATAAAACCGACTTCAAAAAAAAAAAGTGAAAAATAACTTTAGCTTCTGAAGTCGGTGACGTTTGTATGATTGATTTAATTTTTTTGTCACCGACTTCAGAAGCTAAAGTTATTTTTCACATTTTTGGTTTTTTTTTTGAAGTCGGTTTTATTTTTTGCAAAAAAGTTTTTATTTTTCACTTTTTAGTGGTTCACATGTGCTTGGTACACATGGAAAGTGCATACCGTTACAATTACAACAAGCCCAAACACGACTAGGATACATTGTCTCATTATGGAGTTCCGTGACTCTTGGCTTCATCATCAGATCTGATGGTAGAATGGTTCTTATCAAACGCAAATGCTTCACTTGTTGTAGAAAATACCAAAATTGCTGTACGTTATGCTATAAAATTTGAAGAGTTCCCTCGATTTCGCCAAGATTCCATCATCAGATCCCGACTTGGCGACTATGGGACCAACTTGGAAGATACAGTCGAATAGAGAACCTCCTCCTTTTTGGAAGTCGGTTAAAAAGAAAACTATACTTTTGTTAATATTCTTAGTAGCACCAAAATAAAGAGTGTAAATAGGTACTGGATCTCACAGACCCTGGCAACCTACTAGTTACGGAGATGTTGGAGGTCCAAATTCCAACTTTTTCACAAGAGTCATAAAGTTTTATTTTAAATACCTCCATAACCCGTTTACTAATAATGCATTCATCAGCACAATATTGTGAGTGCGTTACATTGAGCTTTAGCAGTGAAAACGTGTTTTTTTTAGCACCGTAAAACGTGATTTTTCACCCCAAAAAAAGAGTAGTTTAACGGCAATAATTTTTCCGTAGAGTTGCTTAGTTTGATGTACATAATGCTTGGTTGACTGCTTCGTTATTTTTCCAACTATTTTTTTTCTTGTATTTTAGTACTTACATATGTAGTAAAATCAAGGTAGCTTTAGGTAAGTAAAATTATTTACCTAGGACCTTTGTCGACCTCTCACTCGAGGTAATGAAGTGAGTTTTACGAGCGCAGTATCATGAACTGAACTTTATAACGAGGTATCCAGTTACTCCAAGATGGAGTAAATATGTAAATGTCGCGACGGTTACCTTGTCGCGGGGCTCTCGGCCACGCCACCTATCGTCTTTCTTAGTTGGGAACTACTGGCATTAAAATAAACCGGCTTTTGTTTTTTCTTAATGATGCACCAGAACTGGGATCTCTTTTGTACCCGAAACTAACCTATTTTACCAAATCGTGGCCGAAAGATACTGAGAACTATGAATCTATTATTTTTTCATTCAAATACCACTTCAGGGAAAATGTGTCTAGAATCAGGGCCACAGAGCTTCAAGGAGCGAGGGAACTCGATCCGTTGGCTCTAGAACGAATTGACTTGGCTCGATTTAGCTTTGAGCCCCTCCAGGCATAACTGCGCCATTCTCCTCGTTTAATGACTGCGATGTCACCTTCAAATTGATGAATCGCTACCAAAATGGCCCAGTGTGTACAGGAAATATCCATTTAAACTACCATCCTAGAAACAAATTGAGTAACTAGATCAGTTTACTCTTCTTACTTCGTAATAAACATAGTTAGAGATGCCAGGGTGTTATAGTAGCAAGGGAACTCAATATTACATTACGTCCATCTGACTGAACGCCATTCCAGTTGCTACAAACTCTCAAGTCAGTTGAATTCTCAGATACTATTGACAAAGTTATCCAGTAAGATTATTACTTATGGAAATACGTCTTGATTACTCAGTACGTTCTAGACCGATCGGGTATTCTGTAAAGAGGAGGCGAGTTAAACTTTGTTAAATAGACCACACTCATGTTAAAGGTCAGCAAAATATTGGTGCGAATAAAATTTTATTTATTTATTATTTTGATTAATTAGATAGGCATGCGACATTTTTGTAATCGGGGGAAACTTGGATGGGGCTGGCGACCCAGGAACCCCACACGGTACCCAGCAATGGGTGAAGTTAAGTGATGATAACAATTTTGGAATAGATGGTGTAATATTTCTTTTTGTTTATTGTTCATGAAGTTTTCAAAAATAGAAGCATCAAATTCTAGTCAAGAAAACAGCGAACGTCAATCTGAACACGAAATCTTACCCCACATTCGTTTAAAACCGACCCTTTCTCAAGTACAAAAAGTAAACATTCCCTCCACATACCAGGCTCTAATAAAAGGAGTAGAGGTGATGAAACGACACGCCGGTGAATAAATCACGCTGTGTATGAGAGCGTTTAATCAAAATTCGCTTAAATCACAGTTGATGGAAGTTAGTTCCTGAGACGTGTGGGAACATGTTACTGTATAAACTGCTCCTACTTGCTTGCGGTGGTTGCGGTAACGACGGGGCGTTGGATACAGGGGAGAAATGATGTTTTATTGACGTTTAATACTGTATTTTTATTTACAAGCATCACTAGGTGAGATTTGTTACAAGAGTATTAAATGAGTCCTTACAACATTTCCAACGTTTTTGACCTGAATATTTCTAAAATATCACTATCGTGCTGTGGGAAGATGTCCACTGCTGGACATAAGCGTCCTCTAAACATCACCAGGACTATATCCAAGGCTTCCCGTATCCCGCATATTCTGATGAACTAAAAAGAGTACAAACAAGGTCATCGAATATTCTTGTCATTTTGGCTTTCAATCCGGAGTTCCGGAGTTTCGGAGCGATTTTAAGCATTTTTCAAATCCGGAGTTGTTATAGAACACCGGAGTTGAAAAAGGTTTTTAAAAACCATGTAAACATTATTTACAAAACGATGAAAAACGCATCTTAATTCTTCGCACCTTAATAAAAAACAAAGCAACCCATCTGCTAATTTGTATCTGGATGGATTCGTAAGAGTAGAAAAAGCAATTTATGACAATGGCGGATGCAGAGGAAAAAACCTTTCAGAAGAGTACCTATGTGTCTTGCCGACGAGCGTGGATTCAGAACGTGAATGCTCGTGCAAAAGCCTGCTGCCGAAGGCTTTTTCTGCTTAGATGTTATCTTTCTGACTCATCTTTAAATGCCGTATCGTTTCTCAAAACATATTACCAAGAACTTTGATCTCAAAAAATGTAGATTTTTTTAAGTACCTATAACTTCATGAGTATTATTTTATTGTAACTTGTCAAACAAATGTTTATTTTTTAAGATTGTTGATCGTTGTCTGTCTGTCAGACAGTAATTTTTTAAACAAAAAGTTTCTTAAAAATTATTATGTATTCTTGCCAAATAAATGTTTATTTTTCATGATTGTTGATAGTTTTAATATTTTATAATGCGTATTAGTTGTCGATTATAACGTCTGTCTGTCAGACAGTAAATTTTTAAACAAAAAGATTATTTTTATTAAAAATTATTAAGTATTCTTGCCAAACAAATTAATGTTTATTATTTATGATTGTCGATTGTTTTCATTTAAACTAATATAATAAAGCTGAAGAGTTTGCTTGTTTGTTTGAACGCGCTAATCTCGGAAACTATTGATTGCAATTGAAAAAATATTTTTTGTTGGATAGTCTATTCATCGAGGAAGGTTATAAAGGCTATATAATCGACAACAACTAAGCTACAACCAATAAGAGCGGAGCATAAATGAAAATTGTTGCAAAAACGGGGAATATTTATTCCTTTTGTGGGCTTTTTCTCATTTATGTGACGCAGATGAAGTTGCGTGGGTCAGCTAGTATGCGTAATAATTGTCTATTATAACTTTTGTCTGTCCGACAGTGAACTTTTAAACAAAACCACTGATTCCTTAACAAATAAAACTTCTATTGATTAAAATAAAGGGCCTTTTCATTAATTTCTTAAAGAGCTGTCAACTCCGGAGCCAACTCCGGAGTTCCGGATTTGATTGCTCAACATCGTAACTAGCTCCGGAGTTGATAACTATCCGAGTTTGAATGCCCTAGGTACTAGGACACAAGGACTTCACAGAAAATATTGCAAGAAGCATCAAAATCAGCAACAACACCACGAACAACAGTGAACTCTCGCTTAATCTGAATTTATGACGCGCCCGACACCTCCCACAGAGCTGTCGTATCAGACGAAATGAATACAAAGTTTGTTATGAATGAGTCGTGCCCTTTACTTACGTGGGCAAAGTACGCCGTGAAAATATCCCGTGGAAATATTGCCGGAGAAAGTAGCGGTAATGACAACAATGGGGAGAATGTGGACAATTTGTAAGGATTCTTTATGAGCTTATGAATAAGAAGTTTTGTTTGTAAAATCTTTATTTACCAACCTTCAGATTTAAATTGAGAAAGAAAGAGAGAATATCATAGGGTTTTGAACTTTATGGTGCGTCCACACCTGCGCACAGTGCGGTTTGTGTTAATCTCGGGAAATTTTTGGACGGTTTAGGCGCAGAATGTCTTATCCGCAAAATGTCCTGCGGTCGAGAAATGCCCAAATCGCAGAATGTCCAGGAAAACGTTGTCACGCCCCTCGTGTTAGTCATATTATTATGACACATGTTTCCCAAACAGTACCAGGCTGGCATGAGCTCAAGGTGGTATGCGAGGCGCGTTGCGTGCACCTTTAGGCACTCTATGAGAATTCTTCATATATACGTCACTGAAATGGATAGAATGTGATTGTAATAAGGCAATAACTAATTTAATTAGAGACCTTCACTAAGAAAGGAATGAGTGGAGTTCATGGTAGACGTAGGCGGTATCATAACGCCACATGTGAACAACGCAACATACCTAATGTCACGCAATATCCTACAGGAGAATAGCAGAGTTATCTGGAGAGCAGGAGTCATACAACAGCCTGACATCTACCGCCGGACCATCAGACACCAGACCCGTCTGTTCTAAGAACCCTCAGGTTGTATACCGAGTTTCCTCCGTGCGTCGGAAAGCATGATGAGCCGTTGGTCCTGGCTGTCTCTTGTAGATCTTTGACGGTCGTTATATGGGTATCTTGTTACTAATTGGGTTGTGGGGGTCTGATAGGCGAACGCTCCATCTAAAATAATGATATTTAGCTGCATCCTTTCAAACTCAAACTCAAACTCAAATCATTTATTTCAACTAGACCATTACGGCACTTTTGAATGTCGATAAAACGAAAAATAAAGCGAAGCTACAGTCACAGACACAAGGCATAATAACTTGAGAAAGTACTGTAGTTGCCCATTCCCTAACGTAGATCTCTATGGAGAAGAACGGGCAAGAAACTCCATGGACACTCTTTTCAATCAAAAATGTTGTTACAAAATCTTGGTTACATCTTTCATGTTGAGATTATACATATATGTGAGAACGATGTAGAAAGACGTGCACAATAAGAGCGTCCAGAGTAAAAATAAATAAATCAACAATTAAAAATAAAGCACATAGAGAGGAAGCCTATGTCTCAGCAGTGGGGACATTAATAGGCTGATGATGATGATTCTGATGAGTTGCATACGGTTAGACTAGAAGCCGACCACAGAATAGTTGGGAAAATGGCTATATGATGACCAAGAAGTATTCGCTGAAATTAGCAGAAAATGCAAGTAGGCATTCGATTTTCATTCATTTTCAAAACAGTTCGAAAGCTATCAAAATGAAAAAACGAACGTAAAAAGCCTTGTCACACAAAATTGTTCGCATATGAATGAGTGCGGAACACAAAATTGTCCTCGTAAAAGCAAAACGAGAACTATCAGTCAGCCGAGTTGTAAAGCTTTGTTATCTCTTCACAAATACACCCCCAATGTTTGATAACGAGAATATTGCATCCGTACCTAACAGTTTCAATATCGCAGTGAAAAAACATGCAGCCAGCATTTAATTTTAAATTAAACTGACCAATGACCGAACATCCCGAAGTTGCGACCCTTAACTAGAAAACCCCAGTCGAATTTATCACTTATTTTATTACGACAATTGTTAAACGATACAAAACTTTAACCTCATTGAGATAAGGTAGGAATTGTAGTGATTGATTTCCTGTTTCCGTATTTGAATAGTTAAGGCCACGAAGACTGCGGTTTTGCAGGAGATGCGCTTATCTTTGTAAATGTGTGTTTGTATGGATCTTGAGCGGCAGTAAAAGTGTTTTAATGGATTGGATGTTTATAGTGTCTGCGGAGATCACTTAGTACTGGAAATTGTGGTGTAAGACTTTACAAGTGGGGAAATAGCAACAATCTTACTAGGTACTACTATAAATGCGAAACTTTGCATGGATGTTTGTTACTCAATCACTTCAAAACGGCTGAACGCATCTGTATTATATTTGTCTCAGAGATAGATCATTGTCTAGAATAGCTAATAGACTATTTTTTTTTAAACACATCATATAAACATTCGCACGCGAATGTAGTTATGCAACAGCTAGTGTATTGTAGCTAACCAATTCTTGACGGATACTGCACAATGGAAAGAAAAAAAAAAAAAATTAAAAATTTAAAGAACCCCCGACACAATGTACTAATAGTTAAATAGAAAATTATTCGTTAATTCGCCATTTTGTGGTGGCGGCCATCTTGGATTTTTAATTTATCATAGTGTATATTATTCTACTAGTCAAGCCCTTTCATTTGATACCCATATTGAGGGAGTTGTTGAATAAATACGAATCCACCATTTTGCTTGGACTGATTTTTATCAAACATAGATAAGAACACTCCCGACTAATTCACCTTTCAAACAAAAGAAACAAAATTCAAATCGGTTCATCCTTTCGGGCGCTACGATGCCACAGACAGACACACACACACATACAGACACGTCAAACTTATTTTAATATAATAATACCCCGTCGTTTTTGCGTCGGGGCTTAAAACTGGATTTTGTTAGGTTTTGAGCCCGCAGACTTGTCAAACAAAACTGAATTTAAATTTTACCCAAGCAGGGCGAAATAGAGAAAAACAGCTGTATTTATATTTAGTAATTATTGAGAAGGAAATAATAATGTTTACGATTATGGTTCTTACCTATCTACATAGTTACTAGTTAAAACAAATCTGCCGAAAAAAATTGAATGAAATTGTAGTTTCCCAAACAAGTTTAATTTTTAACACTTCACGAAACTTTCAAGAGCATTCCAAATGCAATCAGGAGCACAGAAATCGATGACGGGTAAACCAATGAAACAACAACCCAACAACGCTAGTTTTTTGGCCTCAGATGAAAAGTCTAAACGGCGGCGGCGTGGCCAATTAAAAGTTTTACCAATTAACCAGAGCCAATGACGATACGCAGTTGCATGCTGTTATCTACAACTTTATAACCTGCATAACATATCTCTGTGTTATCTGCTACCCTGGTACAAACTGTGCAATATTGCAGCATTATTTTTTGTTGGAACGGATTTTATCAACGGGATTTGTGAAATTGTGGTGGAGTTTTTACTGGTTACGATAGTATTTTGTCTTTGATTGGTGATTACTGGTTTTTCGTGGCGTGGCACAGAAACCTGTATCATGAGCAGAATTAAAACCTCTCTTTTGCTCATAGGATTTTGATTTTTACTCGGTACAGTTTGCACTACTCATCAGTAAATGCATCATTATTTTGCCGTTATGAAAATTTACTTGAGGTTGGCCAACATGTCTTCTTCTTACCATATTCTCTATTCATTCATCATTCCAGCAGTCAATCATATTAAATGCGTTTAATGCTAAAGGCTTTTCAAACATCGTTTGGTCTCTGTCACCTTCAAATGATTTACAGAAATGTATAACATTACGGTGTTAGCGGCTTGATGTATCTTCTAAGACAGCGTTTCCCATTTAATGGGTCGCGACCTGATACCGTGCCATCAAAATAAAATACTGGGTCTTAGCATTTTGCCTTGTCTTATCAATAATCGACACCAGATCATTGATACATTTTAGGTAATGTTGTCATGAAGAATATACAAAATTAGCTCATCAAGCAATAACTTTTTTAATACCTTTTGTCACAACAATACAAAATAGTTTACTGTGTCAATTGAATATAACATCATTTTAATATGTTTGGAGACCCAAACAATGCCTGAATTAGAAGGCTCTGCTCTTTCAACATCTTTCTGTGACCTTAAGTAAATATGCAATGGAAGTACATTTTTCTGTTTTTGTTTTTAACTTATATGTATATACTAAACTTAAGAAAATAAATACTTCCCGCGATCTCGGATTCCTTGGAAAAAATAAGCAGCAGCTCCATATTTCGCACTAATTACAACATTCAGTAAATGTTTTACTTATCCAAATATGTAAACAGTTTTAATATGCTTTAGTTCACCAGCTGGGCAGGGGGTGGTGTTAAAAAGTATTGAGTGGGTCACGTAGGGGGTCATGCAGTGTGAAAATTACCGGGCCATCGCAGAAGAATTATTCGGAAAACCCTCTAGAGGGTTATAAACAGGTAATGTGAACACCATCTCTCAATCAAAGGATGTTTGTTTTCTTTGTTTTGCATAGCCTAGGAGTGTACCCACACTCCATGAGTTTTCTAAGCAAAAGATATAGTATAACACAAAAAGACGGGATACTTCTTGGCTACCAGGAGTACAAGGCAGGCAGGAGCCATTGATTGCCGCTCGTTACCTGCGACGCACTAAAATAAATTAAACACTCAGCTGTCACATAGTACCTAAAGGGACCAGTAGGTAAAGTTTACGTGCGATCTACTCGTGTATGTCTGACTATAGTTTGATCAATAGCAATATCATATTCGAAGTAGCAACAGTGAGAAACATATATTCAAGGGCCCAAGTAAAACAACTATGTAATTTGATAATTTAGATAAAACAACAAAATCCCTTTTCCTCAAAACCCTTTAAGTAATTGAATTTATCAATTAAAACATTCAACATAAAATAAAATAAAATCATCTCTCGACAGCCTCAAAAATTCACGCACTAACGAATTTATTACAGTTGACTTACCGCTTATTCATCGACAGGGGTGGAGGCTCGTTCAAATTCAACACTGGCTCCGTCCGTGGCGGGGGATTTTCCCGGGATTACGTCGAATCCCGTGACGTCATCGGCCCGTGGCTTATACCCGGCTGACTTATCCGGGCACGTTTTTTTTTCTCTCCGGGAAAAATATCGTCTTCGCAGTCGCTTAGCTGTTGCCGGAGTGACGCCTCTGAATTTTAATTTGCTTAGTCTGTGATGAATTAAATTTGAATTTTTTGTATCGATTTTTTATGTTCAGTTTTTGTTTATAAACAGTTAAAGAGTTTCAGGGACGTTTAACTTTTATTATGAATTCGAGGCTTCTGTTTTATGTTTTTGTTGAGTGTGAGTGTATTTCCCTTATGAATAACTCCGAAGCCGTCTGAAAGCCTTATAATAGTGGTGAAGGGGGAGGCACATAATACTTACCCATAGGTACTTCCATACTAATTAGTGTAAAATAATGTCACAGTTACTATCTGTCTCTTACGTATTCAAAAAATAATAAATAATCTAATTCATAAATTCATTAATTCTAATTAATAATAATCGTATTCATAAATGGTGCATACGAGAATGTGATAAGGTAGAATATAAAATCTTTATAGTGCGATTTTTTTCGATTTCTAAGCGGGCAAAATCAGCCTGTGATTATATTTCTAAAAGTTACTGACGCTACTTATCATCATCATCATCACTGACGCTAATATCAATCATTTAATTTCCTTGTTAATTCTGGGATATAATACTTATGATAGAGAAGTAACGTAGAAGAAGACATGCTGCGAGGACCCTAAATAAATAGGGTCAGGAGAATTTCCAATCACCAGGGTCATTGACTTTAGCACACAAACATAGAAGTAAGTACCTATAACTACTAAATCAGCCAGGATCAAAGTCTTGGTAGAAATAATAAATGGCAGGGAGTTAACCCCTGATAAGCTGACGTGAGCTAAAGCTCATCTTGTAACTGTGGACTGCCTGTTTGTGGCTACTTCTGTGTTTAGTCGAGTAAAGCTTTGGAAGTTCATGTTGTTCAACCGAAACAAGATTTTCAACCGAAACCGTAAATAAACAACCATTTCCCAATAATAATGTCGTCTAAACGTATTGTTGTTAAATTAAACCTCCAAAGCGAGTATAAATAAACAGCATAAAATACAAAAAAAAAAACATTTTACGAAGACAAACATAATTAAAATCAAAACAATGGGCTTTATACTCGTACGGAAGGCGTATAAAAATACTCGTAGTCGGTAAACAACAATAAGAGACAGCGAAATCCCTTAAAGGGCCTGCCTGCGGCCAGAAACTACCAGGCGACAAGAACTCACAAGGAGATAAAAAAGTAACGTACCATCGCTCATAATCAACGCCGTGCGAAGAACAAAGCGAATAACACAACGAGAAAGATTATATCAGAGGAACAGTGTGATGCAAGAAAAACTGACGCACACAAAGACTGACTATTACGAGTTGAGAGCAAAAAATAATACTGCATCTGTCTTTGGATAAAACTGAATACAAAAGGATGCTTTCAAATTCAAATAAGATAATTTTGCAAACGCATACATTATAACGAACAACATGAAAATTGCAAAACGCTTTTATCTGCATCACAATGAAACAAAAATGTTGAGTTATGAGTAAGTACTTAGTATGTAAAACGTTGCATTGCCATTCGTCTGTCGTACTCACAAAGCGTGCGCCTTCCACGTAGATTAAATAATACGCAACGAATGCATTTTATTTTCCTTTCGAAAGCTGGAATATCGCTCTGTGAAAAACTGTTGATAAAATTGAAGTAAAAATTATGGCTGAATTTAGTCAATATTATCGTTGTCATTTTAGATTCGCCATAAATATTGTTACAATATTATTAATTGCGATACTAATTTATTAGTAAAAGAAAGTTTAACTAAGAAATCCACGAAACTATATTTAAGGTATCAAAATAAATCTCACCCAGTTACCAGGAAAGCAGAAGCGAGAGAGATTAATTTTCATTTTCAATGAAATATGAGATCAAAGAAAGTTCATTAGCTATAGTAGCACCTAATATTTGAAGTTAGACTTTCTTAATCTTAACGATCGATATTGTTGCTAGACTGTAAACTTTGTTTCAAAGGTACATATTAATCATTCATTCAGTGATTTTGAACTAAAAGAGTACAAAGTTGTAGGTTATGGGTTAGAACCCAGACTGTAGCGTTATACTGCTGATTATTAGGCCAGCTAGAAAACAGCATACGACGAAAGAAAACTCGAACAAGCAGGAAAATCCATGGAAACTACACTGTAGTTAAACCATATCGTTACAGCCCATAAAAGGCTACACCCTAATGACGCAGTCATCATAAAGCTTAATGTTACTTATCCCAATATTCCCTGACCCTACCAGGAAGACAGCACCGGTGAGAAGTAAGTAATATGGCCACTGTATTCCGCACTTTGGCCGCCATTGCTTCACCCTGCGGTAAAACAGGGTGTTATCCGCCATACGCGCGTCATCTATTTTGATTACGTTCCCAGTAATGCGTTATTATATTATTTATATTGTACTTATGGAACCAGAAACTATGTTAGGGAACGTTGTGGGATTATTTTTAAGTATGGTTATAGTTGAGAAAGCTTTTTTGTGAAACTCAGGGGCATATATGTATATGTCACCGTAAAATTGTCAAATACGTTATATTGTAATATCACTAGCGATATTGTAAAGTCTCGAATTATTGTCAAATGAACATACTGCTTACAATAAAACGCATTATTTTTCGTGAAATGCATGCGATGGTAGTCAACTCACGCGGTGTGGAGAGAAGGAGGGGTCCTCCTTGCCCAGTGGTACCACTCTCATGAAAAGATACTGTACCATTCCTGAGAAATATCGATTAATATAACCTTACCTTAAAACACTTCATATTCCCCTAAAAAGCGTAGTCGACGGAGCCCCGCTTCGCGGGGCCCCTATTTCCGAGTGCAGGAACCTAACTAACCTAACGGGGGGGTGCCCCAAGTCCCGTTTATGGGGGCAAGAGATACTTCCGTATGTTCAGTTGACAATAATTCGAGACTTTACAATATCGCTAGAGAGATACACGTTATATTGTAATATAACGTATTTGACAATTTTACGGTGACATATATACTAAAACGGATGTGCTGCTCAAAAAATAGCTGTGACAGGTTGTATGTGAGTGACAGAGTTCAGGCCGATGTCCAGTAGTGGACTACCATAGGCTGCGTTGATCGGTAGTGGCGTTAGGGTAGGGCGCGGTTGGGCGACCGCCCAGGGCGCCAGGTGTAAAGGGGCGCCGCAGGCGCCCCTGATGGCCCCTCATACACAGATTGTTTTCAGCTTGTTCATCAATGGAAAATTCTAACCGATCACTTGGAATCATCTATACAAAAAAAAAAAATGTCTATGTCTATATTTCAAAATAACAAAATCTTTTTACTAAATCAACTAAATGCATATGATAGTATACGGGTGGAAGGAATACCGACACAAAAATGGTAACGTTTTCAGTACATAATTATTCTGAACATGTGGGAACATAGAACATTGCGCTATCAGGGCCTCAATTCTGCTATTACAAAAGTTTTGACAAGTTTGGTAATCTACTAATATAATGGCGCCATTATGACTTTTCAATGGTCAACCACTGACAGTCCTTTGGAAGAAATGTCATAGAATGGTAATCTCGTACATTGATAAAATCTATTATAAATGAAATCTGGCATGAATGAATGTTCGCATTTAGTAGCAGATTTCGAAAACCATTTGTAGTAAGGGTTTTATAATAATGGCCATACGATAATGTCATTAAAACACAATTTAATTACGAGACCGTTGAGGCGTTGATCGAGCATTGTGAATTTAGCAGATTACGAACTTTAAGCAAAATGACAATGGGATGGGAATGGAATCGTATTGGAGTGACGAATTTCTGGTCAGCTATTCAGTACATTTTGACCGTGTTTGCGTTGCAGTTAGAAAAAATCCTACTGGATTTTCTCATGATCGATCGGTATAGAATCTATATATAACTAGCCGACCCGACAGACGTTGTCCTGTCACCTACTACTTACTACCTACCTACTACTACTACTACTACCTACCTACTACTACTACTACTACCTATATACTACTACCTACCTACTACTATTACCTACCTACTACTACCTACCTACTCCTACCTACCTACTACTACCTACCTACTACTACCTACCTACTACTACCTACCTACTACTACCTACCTACTACTACCTACCTACTACTACCTACCTACTACTACTACCTACCTACTACTACCTACCTACTACTACCTACATACTACTACCCACCTACTACTACCTACCTACTACTACCTACCTACTACTACCTACTTACTACTACCTACCTTATTACTACTACCTTATTACTACTATTTTTTTTTTCATAAGAACCTTCTCCTGACAATAACAAACACAACAAAAAAAAGAATTAGTGAAATCGGTTCAGCCGTTCACGCGTGATGCCGTGACCAAGGGAAATAGGGATTCATTTTTATTTATATAGATTTAGATTTTATAGATAAATTAGGAGTCCCTTGCCTTGTGGCCTTAATATGAATAGGCAATTAAGTGGTATGCATAATATTGATTACATCATTCGGAGCCTCACCTCTCCCCCCCAAATAGAAATAACCATTTATAATTATACAAGCCATTATTTTAATCATTGCCTGGATTTTCGTACGGGTTTGAATTGCAGTTAGGTGTTCACTAAGGGTTTACTCTTTTGTGCTAAATACAATGTTGCGTAAACATTCCAACTTGTCTTTTGACCCAGAGGTCAGAAAACATAACATCGTCATAATTAGAAACTGTCCGCCGGCAGTTCATTTTCTTTAGTCCCGTGCTTTATAACAGAATAAATAAAGTTCTAACAATTTATCCTTGTACTCGTACTTTCCGTGATTGCAAAAGAAAAATTGATCAATGGCTTCATAATCTCACTTAAGAAGAGTCGGAGAATTTAGTTAAACCTTAAATATATTTCTTCCTCAGACATGCACACCAATTACACGTAGCGAAGAGTGTGCTTGTGGGGAGGTTCCACAAGTACACCTTGGCTACTACCTACTGAGAAATTCCAGATAGTAAAACCCAATAACACTATCCGACCCGGGAATCAAACCCAGGACCATGCTCAGCAGTCGAACTTGCGGTCAGTAGACTAACGAGGCAGTTATGATTAATGTCTTTTATTATTAATTTCTCCAAAACAAAAATTCTTCCACCCTTATCTCAATTTATTTGGCAGCAGCGCAGCATGTTCTTTTTTTCCATAGATTTCTAGAATATAGTGTTTTCGTACAATGATGGCATCATTGGTACACCCTAGTCCTGTCATTCACAAGTCACTGGATGTGATAGACGCCACTGCTAACGAAGTCCCGCAGCCGAAATGCTTAAAAGAAGATTGATTTCTATTTGACGTCGGTCGTCGTCAAAATTATTGTCACTTGATATAAGAGGAAAATGCGAAACCTGGATGAAATCGTTGAGCGCAACACGTGTGTGGCCGACTATAGCCGCGGATTACCTGCCGTGTGTAACCTTATTTGTGTTCAGTGTTCACAGGGATGCCACACCACATCTAGACCCTGTGGAACGGCACACAGCTTAGCAAACACACAGCAAAGTTCTGGAATAAGTCGTGCTAATTACAGAACTTTTGTTGCAACGACGTTAGTAAAGGTCTGAGAGAAATTTTACCAAAAGCAAATTGGGAGAATCTGTTGCAAATATAGTATCGCTAGCGACCTGCCGGACGAAGCAGGGCGCCACCTATAGCATCCAAAAGAGCGATCTTGTACGAACATCACGTGATTTTTATAAAGGGTGTAAAAAACCTCTTTACCATGACCTTCTAGTTACGGAAATATATCAACATAATTGCGACTACAGATTCCGGTTTCTTCATGTTGGTATAACTTTTTTGGACAGACATTTCAGTTTCGCGGTCAAACAATAAAATAATGAAAAGGCCCTTCAATTAACATAAGTTTTTAAGTGCTACAAGGGTCGACATTTTGAGCATTGTTCTTTTGTAACTTTTCAAACATACTATTTTATACCTACCTACTGTATACATTTGAAAAGCCACCAATTGAGGTTACAACTAAGTGCAACTACTTTGCGCTCGAAATATGTGATCAATTTATTTGAAGGTACAGCGGCAACCCTATGTATCGGCAAAGACGTATGTCTCCATTTGTACCGCGTGACTAATGCGCCGTGCTGTCGACTCGCTGCAGAGGACTTACTTCGCAGCACACGCGTCTTTTCAGCAGCTCTTTATGAACTGAGTGTGTATTGAGAAACTGTTAGTATTGTGGAAAATAGGCACGATGACAGTGTCAAAAATGTTTTGACACTATCGTGTCGTCACCGTCTTTAATCCGACAGTTAGAGTATTGGAAAATAATAGACAAGTATTTTTTGTTTTTGTACATCAATGAATATTGGCAAAGATAAAACGCATAAAAACTCATGAGTGGGGGCTCGTGACGTCAGAACTCACTAAAAATTATACCAAGGCGTGACGTATTAAGCGTCGTCAAAATCATCAAAATCAAAATCAAAGCATTTATTTCAAGTAGGCAACACAGGCACTTTTGAATTGTCGAAACAAAGATGAAAATGAAATGTAGCTACAGTCCCAGTCACTAGACATAAAAACTGTAAAAGTACTGTAGTTGTCGTATCTTCGTCAATTTCGGTTTACGTAACAAAAGAAAAAACACGGATCAAATATTATTTGATAATCTAACTGATGGACTAATACGTTTTTTTGTTGTTGTCTACCCTATTCTTATCTTACAGACTCGTTTCTCTTTGCCCACGTATGTAAGTAGGTATATAGATAGATATACATGCGTCTGGGCATAGACGTACGCAGGTCTCAAGCGTCGTCGTCTACCTATAGTAATGCGTAGCCGTTTTTATACAGGGCTATTTTGCCTAAGGAGTCAGTCACGTGGGTATTTCTGCCACGCAATATAGTACCGAGGTAAAAGGATCTTATTCCAACCAAAGGTCAAGTGCAATCAGTGAAAGGCATCAGTGGCTACTGGAGCCTTTACAAGCATGTTGGCGGCATAACAAGTGAACGTTTACGAAAGTGGCCGACATTTATTTTATTCGTGGTGTAAACTCCACAATGTCATCGAAATCTGTTTAGTAGTAGGCGGGGGGTAGATCGCCAAAATTATCCCATCCCCTTTATTTAACAACCATCCGCAAATGGTGTTGTTTGCTGATGATACTTCTTTAATATTTAGGATAAACAGACGTGCCACTAATCTTGACGACGTAAATAGCGCCCTACTGCAGGTTCATAATTGGTTTACCGCTAATAATTTAGTACTAAATGGGAAAAAAACTAAGTGCATAAGATTTGCTTTACCAAATGTCAAAAGTAGTGATTGTGACATAGTATTGAATCAAGAGAAACTTGAATTTGTCAATAAAACGGTTTTCTTGGGAATTACGCTTGACCACAGGCTACAATGGGGTCCTCATTTAACATCTCTTGCAGGCCGGCTGAGCTCAGCAGCGTATGCTGTTAGAAAAATCCGTCAATTTACTGATGTTGATACGGCGAGGATAGTCTATTTTAGTTATTTTCATAGTATTATGTCATACGGTATTTTACTATGGGGACGTGCTGCAGACATCGAGTCTATTTTTATTCTGTAGAAAAGAGCCATCAGAGCCATATATGAATTACGTAGACGCGATTCTCTAAGAGAACTGTTTAAGGAAATTAATATCATGACAGTACCTTGTCAATACATCTATGAAAACATCATGTACGTTAGGAAAAATCTGCATTTATTCAGTAAAAGAGGTGACAGACACCACTATAATACTAGAAATAGGGACCAACTAGTTCAGCCAGGTTTCAGGCTTGCTAAAGTAGATTCATCTTTCATGGGGTACTGTTTAAAATGTTACAATAAAATACCTCCCCACATTCTACAACTGAATGAGACGAAATTTAAATCTTGTATAAAACGCACACTATGTAGGCAAGCATATTATAAGCTGGAGGATTACATTGAGGATAAAAATGCTTGGCTAAATGCTGGTCCTGCTCCGCAACCGTAGATGCATACTTATTGGACAATTATTGTGGTAGCTGCAGAAGATTGTAAAAATATTCTTGCATTGTATAGATTCCATCTCTTAGTATTGTATAATTGCATAACACATGTGTGAGTACCATGTACCGTAAAGCTACCATTTGCATTTAGTTATCTTTCATTGACTTTAATATGCCTTGGTGGCTGAGAGAATGTCATGCTCGCTTGAATGTCTTGCTGATGGTGGCGGGTGGGTCGGGTCATTTAGTTCCCTTCAATATGGTTGAATTGAATGGCGCTGATCCATGCGTCATGTTCGTGAACGGGCGCTGTCAGTCGGGACTGGTCATCTCTTAGCTGCCATGGATCATTTGAATTGCTTTATTTTTAATAGTTGTTTTTTTTTTTTTACTCTGGACGCTCTTATTGTGCACGTCTTTCTACATCGTTCTCACATATATATATAATCTCAACATGAAAGATGTAACCAAGATTTTGTAACAACATTTTTGATTGAAAAGAGTGTCCATGGAGTTTCTTCTCCATAGAGATCTACGTTAGGGAATGGGCAACTACAGTACTTTCTCAAGTTATTATGCCTTGTGTCTGTGACTGTAGCTTTGCTTTATATTTCGTTTTATCGACATTCAAAAGTGCCGTAATTGTCTAGTTGAAATAAATGATTTGAATTTGAGTTTGAGTTTATCTCAGGTAACTAATAGACGCCTCCTAATTTGTAAACTTGTAGCAAATTATATCAGATTTCCCCAGAATCAAATCATCGACTACTTGATAATATAACAGCTAATATCAAGCCTACATATTAGCGCGCGGCGCTTTTATCACATAATCTAAACGAGCTCTTTCTTTATGTAGATAAAATTTTCAACAAAATATCAATTTACGTTGCTTCCTTTTCTAACAAAATGTATTATCAGCAACCTTCTACCTGTTTTCCCACCCCTACGATTAATGTTCTTTGTACACTTTTTGTATCTGATAAGAGATTTTCATGAGCTTTTTATAAGGTGTGAATAAACACCTGTTTATGAGAGCAAGGCATTAAACACATTTAGGGAAAATTTTTGTCAAAGGACTTGTGTGTGTGTTAAGATTTGTTTAAACAACATTAAAAACATAAACGTACAAATAAAACGTAAACATTTCCAGTACAAATTGATGTTTTATTGAATCATGAATTTATTTCAGAAAATCCTTCACTACATCAAAATAACGATACGAAAACCAAAATAAATTGTTAGTTTGAACATTTTTTCGGATAGTAAACATAAACATACATAATTTACAAGTTGAACTGTTTCCATAAATCTGGAATCGTCCCCATAGAACGATTTGTCACGATATTTGACATATTACCAACGAATCGCATTCGAAAAAAAGTTGAAAAATCGTCGGTGTGTAAACTTTTTTACAAATATGCATGTAAACTATCGTATTTTACAGCTTCGTGATTTGTTCGTGATAAATGAGCATTTAGTAAACGTTCGCTTTGTTAGTTGAAATTGTTTGTGTGTTATAACTCGAAACTAAAATATTGTGCATGTTTTTATTGTTGTTTTGTTAAAACATACATACTTTTAGTTCTGGCAATTTCACATATTCCACAAATAAGAAGTGGTCGTGGTTTTATTATTTTATATCTCACTAGTTTATGTCCGCGGCTTCACCCTCGTTGAATCGGTAATTAGCCCTACTTTTTTTACTGTATGGGAAATCATCAAATGACTTCTCCCACTCTGGGCGGAGCGGGAGGGAGAGTCAGATTTTTCCTGACTAAAACCCATCGATGTTCCTTCCTCGCCCTTTATGTTCCGGGGCCACGGTATCTCTTTCGAACTGTCCCGCAGCCCCAGCAGGGGGGAATATACTCGTACTACCGGGATAAAATGTGTATGTGTTAATCCATGTTAATAAGTATCTGTTGTTGCAAGAGAGAGTAACAAACTTCCTCATAAACTTTGGCATTTAAAAATAGTAAGAACACACATAATTTATGTATGTAGAATATAAGTGGAATCTAGAGGAAGAGCTGATTTAGCTGGACGGGTTTCGATGGCACACAGGTTGGGACATTTCAATAATGGTAGCATAATTTCCGCCACCCACACGGGCAAAGCTGCGAATATAAAACTAGTTTCAAATTAAATATTGTGCCTGAAAACGTCTTCTCATTCACAAAAAGCCTGCAGGCCAGAAAAGTCAAAGAAATGTTTTTCAACAATTAGAAAGTCTGGCTAAAACCACAAACACGCAAAACTTTAATTACTACACGAAAAAATGAATTTCAGAAGCGGCGTTCACTTGCAAACCAGACCAGACCAGACCAAATGGAAATTAATTCATACATTTCTCTTGGTATACTATATGGCAGTTGTCATGCACTATGCACATGCTTCCAACACACCAACGCATATTTTATAATAAAGCCTAATTGGACTCAGCGCACTAAATATTATAAAAGCTTGCATCCATTAGTTGGGCCGTATTTTAACAACGCACAATGATATATGCGGCTTGCGTGCTGTTGGCTCTGAAACAAATATACTTCTCGTGGATATCGTAAAAGCGAATGCCAACTTCATAATTTTTTATGAAACTTGAGTATTTATTGCGAATGTAGAACCTGCGTAAAAGCCCCTAAAGACCATCATAGCAAATAGCAATCCATTAGCCATTATTGAAGCGTTCTATGGGGATTTATATTTTTTATTAGACTATGGCAAAATGCGCGGATAAAAAACTTAAATGCGCGGTTGGCATTTTCTTTTAATTCTTACTCTGAAGAATATTGATGAGATTGAAATAATAAGAGGTCTCGTTATTACGCAGGAAATTGTATGCACGTCAACGTTTTATGCGAAATTGTTTGGTTTATTAACCCACTTCCAAAAGAAGAAGGTTATCAATTCCTTTTTGTTATTTGCCACGTTCGATCTTTATGTTCGAGAAACAGTAAATCATCAATAACTTTAAACGTGGACGGGGTACAAACGTATGAAGTAGTTAAGCATAGTTTTGGCGTCTAACAGTGAGATAGGTACACGACATTGTTTCTATCGAAAGTAAAACCAGGATCAGACTGACACAAACCGACAGAGGCCTATAACCTGCAGTGACTGAAGGACTGAAGCCAGGGCCTCAGGTCTGCTATTACAATAGTGTCAGAATGGTCTATCATTGATTTAATAATTGACAAGTTTTGTAGAATACTAAATGGCGTCATTATGACTTTCCAATGGTCAACCACTGACACTCCATTGAAAGAAAGGTCATAGAATGGTAAACTCGTACATAATCAAAATCAAAATCAAAGCATTTATTTCAAGTAGGCCAATTACAGGCACTTTTGAATTGTCGAAACAAAGATGAAAATTAAATGTAGCTACAGTTCCATTCACAACACATAAAAACTGTGAAAGTAACGTAGATCTCTATGGAGAAGAACGGGCAAGAAACTTCATGGACACTCTTTTAAATATATTGACAACATGTGTAAAACTATGTATATGTTACCGTAAAATTGAAAAACCCGTTAGTTTGTAATCTATCCAGCGAGATTGTAAAATCTCGAAAGATTGTCGACCGAACATACTAGTTACGGATCTCACCTCGCGCGCTCTGGAGGAGCGCGAGGGAGAGGGGGTCTCCCTTGCCTTCTGGTACCACTCTTATGAAAAGATAATGCACCATTCCTGAAAAAAAACCGATTCAAGTTCCCTAACCTCAAAACACTTTAAATTCGCATAAAAAGCGTAGTCCACGGAGCCCCGCTACGTGGGGCTTCAATTTCTGTCAGCAGGGTTTAAAGGAACCTAACTTCGGGTTGCTTCAAGTCCCGTTTATGGGGGCAGAGATACTTCCGTCACATGCATTTCACAATATTATGGTTTCACTTCGATAGATTACAATTTCTACCGAAATATAATGAGTTAAAATGTAAGCAGTATGTTCAGTTAACAATCTATCGAGAGTTTACAATCTCGCTAGATAGATTATAATCTAACGAGTTTTACAAATTTTCGTGACATATATTCGTATAAATCAAATCAGTCATGTATTATGTACAATAAATGTTCAAATTTAGTAGTAGATTTCGAAAACCATTTGTAATAACGGGTTTTATAATAATGACAATACGACAATGTCATTAAAACACAATTTTATTACGAGACCATTGACCGACCAATAAATAAATAAATAAATATTGCTGGACATTAACACACAGCGCCACCTAGTGCCACACTAAGCAAAGCTTGTATCGTGAACACTAGATAGTTGATATACTACGTATTATATACTTTTTTGTTTGTAAATACATACTTATTATACATATAAACATCCATGACTCGGAAACAAATGTCCATGCTCATCACACAAACATTTGCTCCTACCGGGATTCGAACCCAGGACCCTAAGAACGTAAGGTAGCGTCACTACCACTACGCCATTCGGGTCGTCAATGATCGAACATTATGAATTTAGCAGATTACGAACTTTTAGCAAAATGACAATGGGATGGGAATGGAATCGTGTTGGAGTGACGAATTTATAAAAATAGCAGACTTGGGCAGTTGGGCCCTAGGTAGTGGATGATGATGAGGTAAACAAACTGTTCATTTATAAATCACACGATAAACAAACGACTTAATCCTATAACATAACTCTTTCGAAAATAAAAATATAACGCTCCACCACTTACATCTTAAGCTGACGTACGTTATAGCCACGAGAGCTCATATATTAGAATAAAGTCTAGTTTGGCTCAGCGCTCGCCAAATAACGTGGTATAAAAGAGTACATTACTTTTGCAGTAATTTGACAATACGCCGCCGCAGCAGGGTATTTTGCCAGTACGCGTTGACTGCAATTTGATCTATAGGCACCTATTTCGTTTACATATTTATTGTTGGCTGATTTTTACTAAAATACACCATGATATGTGATGAGACGATGAGACCTACCCTTTGTGCTTCGCTGTTTTCTATGTTGTTTAAGTCATCATGAGACGTCCACCTCCATAGCTAGAATAGGCATCCCCCAAGTGTCACCACGTCGATCGGTCCTGGTATTCTGGATTCACCTCCTAAAAAAAGACCAGAAATTAACTCCTCCTAGATCTCGGCATCGACAGCATTAGTATTGGCTTCAGACATGTTCCTCCAAGACCAGGACATAAGGAGAGATGTAGCGTCATCGCTTGTCATACGGCTACGCAATCACTGCTTTGTGCTTTCTTTTTTAAACATTTTGATTATGTTAAATCGATAATATCAATCAGTCGTTACGAGTTTTCATAAGCCCCAAAGTCTGCTTACTCTGGTTGTAGAGGTTAGGTTAGCCACAATCAATGGAGCTACCCCAACTTACTTGGTAATAGTCTATGCGGATGACGATACTAATCTATATCAATCAGATAATATATACACACGTAATTGGCACCCAAATTGTTCTGGAACCACTAACGTTAGCATTTAGATGGTAATTATTGTAATAATATTTTATTAGATTCCAATAGCTGGCACAAGTCATTATGCCAGTAATTGAATATCACAATATCCAGATAACACGATATTATGCCGTACACGTCGTCTGCCATTGCATCAATGGTCATCATACTGAAAGTTAATTTGCATTTAGTACCAGGACATCATGTCATGAAAAGATATTGATAATTTCAAGTGTAGGATTCTTTATATTATGATCTTTGACTTGACAATTGCAGGGCATAGACCTCATAATAATAGAGGATGTTCACACTCAAGTGTTGTAGACGACTACTACCTTACATGCATACCTAGTACCTTAGGTGAAAAATAAGACTCATTGTAGAACCTAAAACATCAGTGATGAATTCCCAAAGTTTTAACATTAAAAAGAAAACTTTCCAAAAAGAATAATCTATACTAATATTAAAAAGCTGAAAAGTCTGTACTTATGTTTGTTTGTTTGAAATTTGAAATTGAAAAAATCTTTGTGTGTTGGATAGTCCATTTATCGAGGAAGGTTATAAGTTATATAAAATCACGCTACAACCAATAGGAGCGGAGCATAAATGAAAATTGTTACAAAAACGGGGAATATTTATTCCTTTTGTGTTTTTACCTCAGAACTTTCGACTGCGTGAACCGATTTTGATGATTCTTATTTTATTTGAAAGCTGGTGCTTGGTCCCAAGCTGGTCTTTGGTTGCTTGGTGGTGTGATCCCATTTTAGTTTTGGTTAAGATCTGGTGCTGATCTTTGGAGACATATGGAAATCGGAGATAATGGAACTCATCAAAATTAGACGTCAAATCTGCAGTGATTGCTGAAATCGCTTGAATGTTTATTGTTTAAACAACATCATGGCAGAACATCACGCCTGCTCTCAGGGGGTATGCAGATGTGTACTCCCAAATGACAGTTAGGTGTGTTAAGTTCCATTTATTGGGGATAAGCCTATTACCGGGACATGTACTGTTTTTTTAATATTATTGGAAAGGGTGTACTTCAAGGGTAGTTTGATGAGTGTTTGGTTAGGTTCTGATTATGGAATCCATGACAAAGTAACGGAATTCTTCAATTCTTAGGATCAAATTTACGATAGTCGGCCAAATCTTTTATAGGCTACCCGGATATTTGTATCACCTACCATAACGTCGTTATTAACCGACTTCAAAAAGGAGCAGGTTCTCAATTCAATGTTCCCCGATTACTCGAAGATGGCTTTACCGATTTTGTTTTTTTTTATTGTTTGAAAGGGTATACTTCCCAGGTTGTCTCGTAATCATCAAGTCAGGATACTGATGATGGGATCCTGGAAAAATAGAGGGAACTCTTCAAATTTTATGGAACACACAAGAATCGATTTGGGTAGTTTTAGGAAGAGTACTTTCTCGGAGTGATCCCGTTTCAATTTGGTACAGATCTGATGAAGAACTTCAGAGATAGGCAACGGAACTCTTCAATAAATGATAGCAAATGCACTGGGATTGCTGAAATCTCATGTCTGTTTATTTTTTACACCAGTTCGTAACAAAAAATCACGCCGGTACGGGTGAAAGGGTAAGCCACATATGAACCACTAAGAAGTGAAAAATAAAAAAACGCAAGTAAAACCGACTTCACACAAAAAATTGAAAAATAACTTTAGCTTCAGAAGTCGGTGAAAAAAAACTGAATCAATCAAAAAAAGGAATTATCTCTTTTATGTGACGCAGACAAAGTTGCGTGGGTCAGCTAGTATAAAATAAAAGGCCATAAAGATAAACAATTAAGGCTTTAAAAGCTTTTATAATTTAAAAATAACAGCATCGTATTTTATTAATGCATAAGCAACTATAATAATTAAAGTTTATACTAACTGAAAGAAAATCTTTTCATAAAATAAAGTTAGAACGAGCGATGGACAGGTACCTATAGCATTATACGAGTACAATCAAGTTAATGTAATCGTTATTCTCATAAAACCAACACAAAAATAATACAAAATTCCAGTTACACAATATTCTTTAAGCACACACTCGGAACGTTCCAGACACTGTACAAAAAAGAATACCTAAGCAACTGCAATTAACAACCACTTTTTAATACAAAAAGTTGATTGCCTTCTCATTCACTCTAAGCAAAACTGCATATGTGTGAAAGAGACAGGCGCAATATTGTCGGTTCGCATCTGCGTCCACTTACAGTTTTTCCTGCATTTTTCCCACCTACAGGGTTTTTTATGTTAGTATGTCGGTTATGCGGTATTCTGATTAAGGCGAAAACGTTGGACACTATTTATACACTGTCATATTTTATACGCATTAATCATTTTTGTTAAATCTTTCTCTGTAAATTACTTTTGTCATATTATAAACTACTTAGGTATACTTTAGTCATAATCTATTCAGTCATCATTTTACTACCATCATCATATGCCTGCATTTTCCCAACTATATTGGAGTCGGCTTCCAGTCAGTTGAATACCAGTATTTTACATGGAGCAACTTATCTGACCTCCATCTCTTTCGAACAGTCCCGCATCACCAATGGCTTAACGCGCTTTCCTCTGAAAGACTGCCCAGCATGCTTTTTTTTTATGATATCAGTAGGTGGTAAAATGGAGGGGGCCGTGTAAATAGACGTCTGTTATTATTTAGCCACGACCCCCTCCATTTTAATTAAAGACTGATATTATAAAATTACATGCGGGCCAGTCTTATAGAAGTGAACACTAAGTAGCTTGTGAATTGTATCGTCGAGCTGCGTGTTTTTTTTTTTTCAATTTATATGTTCATATTCTATTTTCCCCCTCCCTCTTCTCTACTCCCTCCCGCTCTTCTACCACTTCCCTTCTCCCTCAGGGCCCGTCCCAGTCGTAGCACTGCTACGAGTTGTGCACCGCGCTCGCCTTTGTGGTGCTACGCCGTAGCGGATCGGTTACGAGTGCTGCGAGAAGCGTACGTAACGGTCACGCGAGTTCCATGATTTTTGTTCACCCAAAAAGTGGCACGCCTAAGAAAGTTTCACGTCAAAAATGTAATCCTTCAAAGTCCGACTTCATAGCAATTGCCCCATCGTCGTCCGCTAAGAGTAACAATAAAATTTATTGCCGGCTCTAAAATATATCTTAACTACAGAAAAGCTTGTCTCTCCTATCTACCAATTTCCAAAGAGAAAGTTATGTCTTGAAGAGATCTCAATCGAACAGATTTAATGCCATGTTATCAAGATAAGTGAAAATAATGGATTTTTCCGGCTGTCTCCGTCTCTGCTTTGTAATTTATTTCCTGTTCATTAAGTGCCTGTCTTTAGGTATATTATGTGACTTATGTTCCTACTTAGATTAAGGACTGCCTTATAGGACAAGTGGACGCAAGCAGGACTGCTGAGCATGAGGTCCTGAGTTCGATTCCCGCGTCGGGAAAAGTGTTATTGGGTTTTGCTATCAACAATTCTCGGTAGTAGTCACGGAGCCACGGATGGCGATAGGCTAGCCCCATATTACACAGGACTCTAAAACATAACTGGAGAAATGTGGGTCACCTTTGTCAAACCCTGTTAGATTAAAGGTTTTATTTAGATATTAAAAGTAAGTTTTAACTAACTAACAAATTCGTGATGGAAAAACCCAATAACACTTTGCTCCACCTGGGTATGTGTGGTGTTCATTCGTACGCTAGTTAGGGTTTAGAGTAAAGCCACCGTATATCAGGGTGGTGTCTTTGTTCAGGGTTGTACAATAAAACACTGTTTCCAATATTACTTGGTTAGGCGTGCTGTCGCTAAGGCTGCTCGGACTAGACTGAGCGCGGCGCACCGCTCTGCGCTCCCTCCAACGCGCATCCCCCACCACAACACGCATAACTCATTTATTAAACGTCACAGTATCAAACCCAGGACCTTATGTTTAACAGTTGTACTTGCGACCACTGCACCAACGAGATAGTCCAAAAATAAAACAAATAATTGAAGTCCTAATCCATGTTCATCAACGGGAACCCGGTAGTGTTCCACTTTTCCCCACGTTACCCTTCCATTACTCTATTATGATGAGCGAATGTTTTGTCGTTTGCACGCATCTCTGCCTCTCTGCCTGAATTATAAGTTTTGTCATACTTTTCATTAAAAAATATCTTTTTACTTGACATTTCGACTTAACGGCTGCGTGATTTGGGACCTTTTTAGTGTATGGGGGCTTTTATTTGTTATGTAAGAGAATCCATTTTTTTTAGTTTTTATGTGCTGTAGAAAATTGGCCTAATGTGAAAGCTAGAATAAAAGGGCAATTTCTTTTGTTGCCTTCTTTATGTTAAGATTTAGGTACCAACTTTTTATTTTGATGAGTTTTCAGACTTCATTTTTAATTTAACATTACATTAAACTTTTTAAAGGAGTCGTCTACTTGGGAGACTGAAAACGTGGGTTAAACAAACCTACATTTTTGTTTTGACCCAAAACTTTTTTCGGACACCGCGATATTTGCTTATTTAATGAGAGTCAAGAGCCATATTTAGCCACTGTGTAAGTGTAAAACTAAACACTAATTAGACTGCAATGTTATTTATTTTGGATCTCCAACAGAGGTTACACAATAGGATGACAAAAAAAAGAAGAATTTGTCCGTCATACGGGTCAAAATATATTTTTTGATAATCTATTATCAAAAAATATATTTTGACCCGTATTTTTTCTTTTGTTACGTAAACCAGAACTGACGAAGATACGACGCCTTTAAAGTTTTCAATACGTCACGCCGTTGTATAATAAAATTGTTAGTGCGTTCTGACGTCACGAGATCCCACTCCCGAGTTTGATCTGGGTTTGAGATGCGTTTTATTTTTGTCAATACTTATTGATTAACAAAAACAAAAAATACGCGTCCATTATTTTCCAATACGACGACCCGAATGGCGTAGTGGTGGGTGAGGCTGCCTTACGTTCTTAGGGTTCGAATCCCGGTAGGAGCAAATGTTTGTGTGATGAGCATGGACATTTTGTTTCCGAGTCATGGATATTTATGTGTATAACAAGTATGTATTTACATACAAACATTAAAAAATTATAAATGTAGTATATCAACTATGTGGTGTCCACGACACAAGCCTTGCTTAGTGTGGTACTAGATGGCGCTGTGTGTTAATGTCCAGCGATATTTATATTTATTTATTACTAGCTTCTGCCCGCGACTTCGTACGCGGATCCTATTGCTTTTGCCAGCGACACCGGGTTCGTCAAAATCGAAGATCTGAAACGTCTAATTCTAAGAGCCCGGGGACGGGAAAATAATGGATCTTTCCCACCTGAGCAACACATACCGTTTGTTTCTTTTTGCCATTTAACAGCTTCACAAAAAGTAAAATTTTGAACCATACCTCCGATGGCGGAATATGTGGCGTATTCAATCATAGGAGTTACGTAAATGAACTCCGTTTCTTATCAACCCAAGGAAGGTCATCATGCCCTACGGCTATATCTTGAGACACCCGATTCTTCAGATGTAATCGACATTCTGTTCAGAGAATGTCGAAGTCTTCGCGCTCTTCTTCTGTCTCTTCATGCCGTACTCCAGCAATTCTTTCTCTCTCACTTTCTAACAGATTATGAATATTTTGTTGTGCGCGTGTTCGGTGCTCTTCTTCTGTCTCTTCATGCCAAAAACACTCAAATAACATAAGCTCGAAGACATATTTATTCGATAAAATAAAATAATAAATGGGAGTTTTGGCCAGTAGAGTCAAATTTTCAATGATATACCATCGTCATCGAAAATCGAAAATCAGTCCTAAACTGTTACCTCCTTAACCGCGTGGAGGTACTCCCAGTTTTTGTCATTTTATAATTATACAGTGAAATTAGTGACAGCTTTGCAATAATTTTCACATCAGATGTTTCTGATCTTCGATTTTTTATAAGTCAACAGGAAATGCCCATCAGACCGAACAACTTTTGCTAAGACGTCATCATTCCTATGTGTTATGGTGTAGCTGGGCTCTTGTAGTTCCACAACAGGTGTTCCAGATCTTCGATTTTTATAAATTAACAGAGAGTGCTCATCAAATTGAACAACTTTTGCTAAGACGTCATTCCTATAAGCGTTATGGTGTAGCTGGGCTATTGGAGTTCCACGACAGGTGTCCCAGATCTTCGATTTTTTATAAGTCAACAGAGAGGGCTTATCAGATTGAACAACTTTTGCTAAGACGTCATTCCTATATGTTTTATGGTGTAGCTGGGCTATTGGAGTTCCACGACAGGTGTCCCAGATCTTCGATTTTTATAAGTCAACAAAGAGTGCTCATCAGATTGAACAACTTTTGCTAAGACGTCACTCCTATATGTGTTATGGTGTAGCTGGGCTCTTGGAGTTCCACATCAGGTGTTCCAGATCTTCAAATTTATTCTCTCAGCAGAAAATGCTCATCACGTGAAACAATTTTTGCTATGGTGTCATATTTGTATCTCTTATAGTTTAGCTGGTCTATTGCGGTTCTACATCAGGTGTTCAGGTTTCCAAGATAAATTATAGCCTATATGTTGCCCAGACATAATACCTATACAACAAAAAAAAATCATTCAAATCCGTCCAGTACTTCCGAAGATTAGCGTGTACAAACAAACAGACAAACAGACAAACAGATAAACAGACAAACAGACAAACAGACAGACTTTTTTTTTTGGATTCGTGCTCTATTACTGTTTCTAAACCCACTTCAATTATTATTTTTTAAATATATTCAATGTACAGACACAGCTTTTTTACTATTTTATTATATGTATAGATTATATGTATAGATATAGATATAGATTTATAATACTCTAACTGACGGAGTAAATATAGATTTGCAATTTATTGATGGACGAAACTAGCCTATTAGACATATGCGGTAAACAAGCAAGACCGAAGTGAAAGTATGTCCAAAAGTATACAAGTAGAAGATCACATAGTTACATCTAGGTTTGTACAATCAATTTGACAAGGATGAAAAGACTAAAATAAATCAAAAGACCGCCTCGTTGGTCTTTTGGCCACAAGAACAACTGCTGAGCAAGAGGTCCTAGGTTCGATTATCGGGTCGAGCAAAGAGATTTTAAGAGATATTGGGCCTTTCAGTAAGGAATTACTCAGTAGCAAACTCAAACTCAACTCAAACTCAAAGCATTTATTTCAACTAGACCATTACGGCACTTTTGAATGTCAAAATACAAATAAAATCAAAGCTACAGTCACAGTCACAAGGCATAATAACTTGAGAAAGTACTGTAGTTGCCCATTCCCTAGCGTAGATCTCTATGGAGAAGAACGGGCAAGAAACTCCATGGACACTCTTTTAAATCAATATATTTTTACAAAATCTTGGTTACATCATTCATGTGTGATTAAACATATATGTGAGAACGATGTAGTAAGACGTGCACATTAAGAGCGTCCAGAGAAAAGATTAGCAGGTACGGGAGTCTGGAATTGCGTGATGGCAATAGGCTCGCCCCCTATCACATGAGTGGCGTTTGGGTGCATTATTAGGTACACCTCTGCTTAACGCTTCGGAGATTACAGTCGTGATGTTATAATAGTTATTTGTTATACAAGAGTGCAAAGTTGCTTTTTAACCGCGTGATCAATTTTGATGACCGAGCAAGCGAAAGATTCTAAAATTGAATCACGAGCACAGCGAGTGGTTCCAAACTTAGAATCTGGAGCGTTAGCGAGGGAAGTACGTGTTGCACTCGAGTGCAAAGAGCATGAGGTGAAAAATCTTTGTACTCGAGTGCAACACGTAATTTTTCATCCCACCTCAGCGAGGATACGACTAAAGGCAAAAAAAAAAAAAATTAAATGATGTTTTGAATTCACAAACTTAGTGCACACGATGTTCTAAATTCAATTTACTTTATCCTCAGGAGGATAAAGTAAATTTGTATTTAGAATATCGTGTGTACTAAGTTCATTAACTTCTGACTTCTACCTCCATGGTGCCGAATTTATCATACAACCGTTTTTAATTTGTTAAAAACTCAGAGTCGGAACCTTCTTGGGGTACGTTTTTTTTAAATTTGCTTTGCGCTCGCCATTTTCTTTTCACGACATATTGTTAAAACCTTAGGTTAAAAACAAGTGATAAGTAAACCTAAAATGAGTGGTTCTAGCGACGAGGAAGTTTATTTGACGCAACAGAATTAACTGAAACTTCTAATAATGCGCATTTTTTTTTTGCCCATAGTCATATTGTCGCAGAGGTGGGATGAAAAGTTACGTGTTGCACTCGAGTGCAAAGATTTTTGACCTCGTGCTCTTTTGATTCTCTCGCTAACGCTCAAGATTATAAGTTTTGAATCTTTCGCTTGCTCGGTTATCAAAATCGAGCACGCGGTTTAAAAGCAACTTTGCACTCTTGTATAACAAATAACTATTACACTGAACCCAAACAACGAAAAACACAATTCGTATCTATAGACACACACATGGTACAAAGGGTTTTGTAAATCTCCTCTAAGCCGTTTCATAATACGAAGCAGTTGGAAGTCGGCAACGATCAGGGGCTGCTAATAAAATCGATGGGATGACGTTGTAACTCTAGTGGAGAATAAAACGAGGGGCGGGAGATAGAGGGAACGATTTGTATAGCTTGTAATGTAACAATGTAATGTTACAAGAAAAGAGGTCCTTTGTGAAGAGTGAAAGACGGGTTACATTGATATAAATAATAGTATATTTTATAACGAGGGACTAAACGAAGCCATTATATACCCGAGGTGGTTTGACTCCCGAGCTTGCGAGGGAGGCAACGAAAGCGAGGGTATATTAAATTGGCGTTTAGTCTCGAGGTGCAAAATGTACTTTTCACTTCGAGTGCGAGAAAAATAGTAATTTAAAACCGAACAAATTTACACTCGACAAAAATTCTGAACTGAGCGGGCAGTTTTTTCTTCTATCAGGTCAGTCACAGATTAACAATTTAAAACACAACACAAACTCTCAACATTGTCGCAATGAAGATCATCCACACTCCACAGATAATTAGTAGGTACATTACTGCAGCGGCTAGCAACAGAGGTATTGCACATATTATTATAGTACTTTTCAAAATCAACGATGCACACAAACAACAATAATTTTTCTCGCGTTGAAGAGTTCATTTGTTTTTTTTTTCAATAAACCGCTTTCTGTTTGCAAGCCAATTCGAAATTTAAATAATACCTTTGATCCATTAAAAAAAAAAAGTTAGGTACTGTTTTGTGACCATGTTTCAGAGTAAAAGATCGTTCCATTTTTAAATTACTTTTTACTCCCTAGGGAATAAACGGTCACTTTAATCCCGCTTCGTAGGGCTATAATGGCGTACTTTTAGAGCATGAGAAGTGAAAAATACTTTTTTTTAGTTATCACTAGCTGATGCCCGCGGCTTCGTCAGCGTACAAATTATGTACTAAGACGTTCCTCGAAAACCACTCTATACATTGGTGAAAACAGTGATTAACACTGGAAACAGGTTATTAACCATGTTTACTGAGAAATATTGAGAACTCATAACCAATAGTAAACATGGTAAACGTTTTCAGTGTTTATTACTATTATGAGGTTCCTCTCTCAAGATCCCTGACCACCGGTAGCTCGGCCCCTGGTCCCAATGCTGGTGAGCCACTTTTTATTTCTAAATAAAGTTAGTGACTATGTCAGTTGAATACTTTTTTTAGTTGACCAAAACTGCGTAACCATCATCAGCCTTAAGGGTTCAACCCCAAGTTCTGACAATATTGTGTACTTTCAAGTTTCATTGACTAAGTTCATAACTGCTCAAAAGTCTAAGTTCCGCCACAATACGTAAATTTTCCATCTTTCACAAGCCCTCTGCCCTAAATATGCTGAGGTTAAATTCTCCCATTTTACTTTGTAATTTTCCTACAATATTACTCAAACGGAAACATTATTCTTTCAAATGAAATACAGAACAAGAAACTCTTAACACTCCATAGGCCAGACTTAAGACTTCGACTTCTAAAGTCGCCGACTTTTGAAGTCTTGTCAAAATATATATCATTGGGCACTACGAGCCGACAAAGTTAGCCAAGTTTTATTGTCGTATTTATGACTGTTGTTCATTCATTGTTTTAATGTCACTAAATCTACGAAACTAAGTTTGTTTCGCGTTTTATTTGACTTAGATATGCATGCCATATTTATGGCCTTATAGGAAAGATATAAAAGATTCAACAAACATTGTAATATCATCATGGTGATATCATCTTTAATGTTTCGACCCAAAAAACGCAACATTATTGAACATGGCTTGTCAATTTTCATACGGCAGTTATAAACGAATAGAAATGCTGGAACTATTACTTATCTTGGTATATTTCTACAAAACCGGCTAAGTGCAAGTCTCGCGCACCGAGGGTTCCGTATAATCTTGTAGGTATTTTTTTTAATAATTTTATATATTTACGGTTCTCAGATTTTTACATGTGCTGTAAGACATTGCATAATGCCAATTTTCGTGTTTCTAGGTCAACGGGAATTACCATTGACCTAGAATTGTCAATTTTGGTTAAAAGCAAGTACAAGTTAATGGAAAATTCCGAAATATAATAAAGTTGAAAATGGTACTTATTACAAGTTTTCGACGTTCAGACGTTTTAGACGTTCCAACAGAAGAAAATTACTGCTTTGCCTCTCTGAAAGGGTAGGTTAAAATACACTTGATAGAGATAGATCTTACCATGATCTGATCGACCAGGATCGAACGCATTACGTCAAACAGCTAACATCACATACTTAGCAGTAACAAGAAAATCTGCAATAAGGAAGACGTACATCGGAAAACCTGTAACTACCCAGTTTTATTAAAATACTACTTACCTTCTCATGAACAATCGTTGTTTTCTGGTCATTCACTTACTAAAAGAGGTTATGGTGGTACTATTTGAGAAAGCTAATGAGACAACAATGTTGGTTCTTTAATTTGCACAACAAGTGTCATACATTTATTTTGAGAAACCAACTTCGAAAAACAAAAAAACTTTCAAGAAATTTTCAGAAGATGACCTTTATGGCGCCTATTTTCCAAAGGCAGATGTACTGTTTTGATAAATTGGTTTTTGGAGGATACATTCATTCATGAGCTATTAGAAAAGTATCAGTTTAATATCCTGAAGGGTACATTTCTCACAATCGGCACTTTATGGTGTAAAGGTGGAACATTTCAAGGAAAACTTTAAAAGTTCGATTTCTCAAAAACCACCCAGTTTGGACCCCAAGGTATCGGGGTGTATATAAATGACGATTACAACTCTTTCAACTTTTTGAATCGTTATATCTCAAAAACGGTGGCTCTTAGGGAAAACAGTATTTCGACATTTTTTATAGATAATTATCTGATCTACAATTTTTGTCTGAGCTCATTTTATGATGAAACTTAACGTTTTTCTGAAAATCGCGAAAAACCCGTTTTTGTGATATTTGACCGAGATTTTTTTTTTTTGCACGATCGATGAGAACTTTTCACATTTCCTTTATAATAGTGTATTAAACAATCCTACAAATTTTCAGTCGGAATTTTTGTAACCTTGGATGACTAAATTGACCGGACTAATAGAGTTGGTATAAATTTCAACTTGCTTGGAACTTTTCCCTGCCTCTATCAGAAAATCGGTAGTGACATACGGACAGACAGGCGGACAAAAGAGTGATCTGATAAAGGCGGGTTCCTTTTTTAAATTTTGAGTTGTAGAACCCTAAAAAACGAAAAACTTTTAACAAACTAAATACATAAACTGTTAAAAAGATTCGCATTAGAGTGGAGGCGAAAATGTAGTCAGATCTGCAAGCATTTAAGAAAATAATAATTAAACCAACGTTTTAAAATAGTCTTCACGGTGTTTTAAGAAAATTACAAGAGCTAGACTTCGAAGAAAATAATATGATAAACTGTCAGATAACTTATTTCAAAGCTGCCACTTGCCGATTCTAACAATAAAATGAAAACAAACAAACGGTTTTGTAATGTGAAACAGGGGTGACCTTATCATAAACATGTACTTATAAAGTTATAAGTATTTGTCCATCAAGTCTATGAAAGTGTGTAAGATAAAACTTTGGCAAGACAGGTTGAAATGTTTAATGCTGATGTTGTACGTAAACTTTTACTAACTTAAACATAAATGACAAGTCTTCAGAGACATCTCTAGAGATTTAAGATAGTGAAACACTAAAATAAAATGGCCGATGGGGCCGAAAAGTTCTGGAGCACTGGCGACGTTGTGTTGAAAGGCCTCCCACTAGGTGGAACGATGACCTGGGGAAGGTTGCAGGAATCCGCTGGATGCGAGTCGCACGGGACCGGTCAATGTGGCGACACTTGGGAGAGGCCTATTTCCAGCAGTGGACGTCTTTCTGCTGAAATGATGATGATGAAAATAAAATTAGTGTAGTAGTAAATTAAGTAGTTATCCTAATGTCTTATGGACTAGTTTCTTCTTCTTCGATCGCTGGCACGATAATTTAATTTTTTGCTAGCCCAGAACTTCACCACTTCCACGGCGTCGTCGGTGGCAGCGAAGAGGTTACTTCGGCTGCATATTTTTTTGGGCTGAGAGGGCAGGGTAGGTGGTAGAGAATAGTTCACGATACAGCTCCACAACCACACCTCGTTACTGTGTCTAAGGACTAACTACTTATCTTTTAGTGATCGTCTTAATGTAACGCTTCTCACACTAACCGACATTTAAATAAAAGCGTATATTTAAGCTGAATTTTCAATAGAAAATACCATTCTGAGCTATGGTGAATCCAAAAGGGCAGAAGACCTAGAGTAATCGCGAGGAAGAGCTTAATGAGACTCGCATAGACCAGGGAAGGGCAAAACCAGGAGCGGCACAAGTCAACAAAACGCCAGAGGTGACGACGCTCATTATTTTTTTGTTCCTTTTTAAGTTCCATTTCACCACAAATGAACCAACACAACACAAACTCTAATTTCCAACCACAAAGTGCGTATGATTGTCATATAATGCCAACCAAGTGTTGTCCTAACATACATTGTGGCGAAACTTTAGCAAAAGGGTTCGACTTACTCTTTCATGGTTTAACTTAGTAACTCCGTATAAACAACCGTTCAGCGAAGTATAATGAAGCAGGGTAAACTCTGCCTCGGTTAGTTAAACTAACAAATATTTTACTTTTATAGTTAGTAGGTGGAAAGCCTTACTAGTACTTATAGTACAATAAGGCGAAGAGAGGATTCCATATCGTTCTATATACTGCCAATATTAGACTGCGTCATGTAATTTTGTACCAAGTGCAGTCCTGTCATCTTTCGCCCCGCTCACCAATGGAAGGCATTATGATTTAGGAGACCCCCATTATGCTAATGGGACTACTACGGTATTATAATGCCTTGGAAACGTTTTTATTGCAGTAAACACCACAATGATAGTTTCGATGTAGGGGAAAAGACGTATAACGCCAGTTATACGTACCAGGAAAGCATGACAAAAGTGAAGCAACCTATGTTCAGCAGTGGGTGGAACAAGGCTGCCAATGACGATTATGCGAAAGAGGTAACTTCTATAGCATTCTAACATCCTAGTCACTTTCCGTTCTTTATATTATTAGTGAAACAATATAGATAAACAGCTTCGATAACTCGACATCAGATTCGATCGGAACTATTTATGATGTTCATCGCGGTTTCAATTAGTACTGTCACTAATTAACTGCACCTACAGCAGCCGCAGCTCTACCTACTCATTGGAGATTAAAGCGTGTCTGTACATAGACTATTGTATAGTACCTATATACCTAGTTGTAGTGTATATTAGGTATTGGAGTGTAAACTCATTTGGAAGATCAATTGAACTCATTGGTTTATAACCATGACCTTTAAATGTGATACTAACGTTCAATAAATTCAATTGAAAAAATTAGCCAATAACCGAGGAGCTCGCCTAAATAATAACATCCGCTCGGGTCAATCATTAGGTTAAGCCGCGCTTGCCTCGCTTGGTTTGTGGATGGGAGACCACGATTTTCCTCCGTGTCTCGAAAAGTTAGTTAAGCCGTTAGTTCTGGCTGTCATTTTAAGATCTTTGACAGTCATTACAGCTAGTCAGTGGAATAGTTGGGCTAGGCAAATATTGATGAAGGATGCAAAAATAGCAGACCGTCAATGAACTCAGTAGTAGTACCCCGGTATCTTAAGTACACCCAGACTTTGCCAGTCATGCTTATGAGAAATATCTTTATTTGTAAATAGCTTTATTTATAACAATGACGATGCAGTATCGATCATCTTGAAACAGACATCTTATCAGAAAACCTGTTTACAAACAGACAAGTACTACCGCATTTACGTACAACGCCCTTATTAATATCATTTCATGCAGACAATGCTTCTTTATCTGTCAATAGAATATGAGCTCTACCAACTGGAGAATAAGGGAAACTTTTAACTGTTTCGCAACTTATTCGAGTTTTTGTGTCAACTCAGGATAGACCGTGGCGGGTTCGAGTCGAGTGTAATGCTTGTTGCTCGGCCGTCACTCGGTTTAGATTGAGTGTGTCCATCCATACAAAATACATAATTATGTATAAAATGTTCGTCAATATAAATAAGAACCTCCTGCTTTGTTTTCACAAACCTCCTGCTTTGGACACGGAAAACAACCTTATGATAGCTAACACGGGCGAGGGTCATTCTTTCTCGGAATATCTTAACACCGCGATTCAGAAAATTGAGTCAAAAGAACAACGCCATCTATCAAGCACAATGTTAAACTGCTAAAATATAATGCTTGAATAGCGATCGACACACTTTATTGGATAGGTACTAGATCCTTATTATATTATACAAGTAGCATACGAATCTAGAGCACCTTTTGCTGCCATAACTTTTTTTTAAAAAACCCGGCCAGTCGACATAAAAGTTATCTGGAGAGAACATTTTTATTTTCATTTCGGTTAGTAATAAATTAAAGTGGTAACAGCCGCTCGGGTCGATCTTTAGGTTAAACAATGCTTGCCTAGGTTGATCTGTGGATTGGTGACCACTCTTACATACCGAGTTCCCTCCGTGACTCGGAAACACATTAAGCTTGACTCTTTTAAGAGAAACGGGAACAAGACTAGAAAATTATTTTAGCATTATTTTAATTGTATATCATTTTTCATTTTAGAATCGTCCCGGCTGTCACTTGTACATCTTTGAAAGTCATTACAGGTAGTCAGTGGTCCAAAAAGTCTGACTGTCTTACCAACGGGTATTACCTAGTACTAAGTGAGTGGTGAATGTCAGATAGGCAGTCGCTCCATGTAAAATACTGGTATTCAGCTGCATCCGGTTAGACTGGAAGCCTACCCCAAGTCATAGTTGGGAAAAGTCTAGGCAGATGTCGAGTACCATTTAATACTCGTAGAAGTCGCTGCATGGATATTACATATTATCTTTCATAATAAGTTCTTCTTGAACACTTTAAACTCATTTATTTTTTGTTAGAGAACACCGCACGTTCGTGTCCAGGACGGGGAGGGGGGGGGGGGTAATCAACCGAAAAATAAAGCGTTATAATTGTAAGCAGTAGGTTCAGTTGACAATGTTTCGAGAGTTTACAATCCCGCTAGAGAGATTACAATATAACGTGTTTGACAATTTTACGGTGACAGATACGTATCACAGCAACACACGCATGTAGATACCTCTATTTCCGCATCACTTACCTAAATCTGGATGCCCGTGCGCAGTGTACAATCACAGTCGAGTCCCGCCGCGCGCGCATTCCAACATGATTCTAGAAATATTAATCATCCTCATAACTACCCTCGTGGGTTACTTCATCTACAGCTATAAACAAAAGAGTTACTACTTCAAACGAAGAGGTGTTAAACAATACCCTGGCGTACCGATTTTAGGGAACATGTATGACACAACGTTCCAGAAAAAACATATTGTGGATTCAGTTCAAGTTATACATGATGCGTTCCCGGATGAAAAGTGAGTAATATTATCTTGTTTAATTAGAAATAGTAATAAAGGCCAACCGTCGCGTCGTCGGTCTGGCGAACTTAAAGTCGTATGCGCAACGTACATAAGGTCGTTTTCTTTTTTTTTCCATCCACCCTTAGTGGTCACCTAGTCAGTTGATGAATTTAACTTTACTTTTCATGCCCGTTACTGAACAAGTTATCACCAAATAATAAGAATGGTGCCGAACAGCCGTTCCATACATTTTTATGGGAAAAGTCCTTTTTTTCGGATGGGAAATCATCAAATGACTTCTCTCTCTCACTCTGTGCTGAGCGGGAGGGAGTGTCAGACTTTTACTGACTAAAAACCAGCCATGTTCCTTTCTCGCCCTTTATGTTCCGTATCTCTTTCGAACAGTCCCGCAGCTCCGGCAGGAATCGGAAAAGTCCTGGAGTTTACTTAATTTGCCTGGGTTAATTCACCTAGGTGCAATAACCACCCTAGAAAATGTTTCGTTACATTCTTTTATTTTTATTTTTGAATACATGTTTGTTCATATTCACTCCCACACACACACATTAACCCACTTGCACACATGCCACAAATGCGCTCCACTTTTACTTTAATATGATTTAATTTTTAACTTTAATCTTTGAATTTTTATACCTTTTTTATTTTATGTTGTGTTCAATTGCATAATAATGTTAATATTGTTGTGGAAGAGCGGAGTCACCTAACACAAGCATCTCTTTCTTAAAAGGTGATGTCCATATCTGTTTCTTTAAGCCTTATGTGATTGAAATAATCAGTTTTTATATTCACAAGTGCTCTAATAATACCATTAATGAGTTCATTAAATTGATGTAAGGCCTTGAAAATATCACGGCATTACAGACCCGTTCGTTAGTAGGATTCATTTTTAAGACAAATTATGATCTTACTTTCTGTGTAATGATTTATTTACACAAGAGTTAAACAATATTATTATTTAGGTAAAAAGTTGCGAAAGACTCATTTAACAATTTCCTCCATATTGTTGTCAACAGGAAAAGAACCCGAAATACAGGCAATTTCTGACTATTTTTGTATCAACGAATCATATTGTTCCAAGGAAAAATAAGTAACCTAACAGTTGGAAAGTAATGAGGACGGTGTATCAATATAATATGAATAATATACTTTCCTTATCCACGTACATAATTGCAGGATGACACGCGTTAGTAAAACCCAATTGTAGACCATTTTGAGATTTTATTACCCTACTTTCCGCAATTATTAAGTACGAAGAGATTTCCTTATTGCCTGAATTTTGCAAAGTGGAAACGTTTACTAAGGAGCATGCATAATCCTCGCCTTTTTCCAATGGAAATTCACAGGACTACATAACAGAATGCCACGTGTAAAATCTTTTGATCCATTTCCTTCTTACTTGGTCTACATGTTCATACACATTGTCCTCAAACCCGCGCGCGGACTATGAACCTTGAACGTCATACCCACTACAATAGCTATTCACTGCTATGCTCTCCTGGTAACATAACTATCACTTACATTTCCCACTACATAATTTACTCATATTCCCAAAAGCCCAACAACCAGTCTCACTCATACCAAGGGGTGTCATATTACTCAGATAACTGAATTAGGGAGGTCACATAGGTATACAGTCGCCATAATTAAAATACAGGTATTCAGCTTCGGTTAGACTGGAAGACGAGACCCCATCATATTCGAGAAACGTTAAGGAAGATAGGTGACGGCACTCTGCGAATATTGAAGGACATTTCGAAAACGCTAGTTGACATTTTTTCCAGATACGTGGGTTTCATGGAATTCACTATGCCAGTACTCCTTATCCGGGACCCGGACCTGATTAAGAATATCACAGTTAAAGACTTCGATCACTTTACTGATAAAAGAGAATTCCTCACTGAAGATTCGGATCCTCTGTTTGCTGGCAGTCTGTTGCTGATGAAAGGTTAGTTATAACTTAATGTTTTTAAACAAAGACTAGTTTTATCGCAAAATATGAAACCATGTTTAAAAGCTACGAGTATAAGTGTCATATTGTTAGGGAATATTAATAAACAATATAACAACAATAACAATAAACAACATTTATTTCTTCAAGACTGAAACCTATTACAATTATTGTACCTTAACTAATTTAGTGGCAAGATACAAGACAAGTGCAACTGAACTTAAACTAGGAGGACTCCTGTGCTATAAGCACCAGTTACTTCCGTCACCACCATGATCGAGCTGCCATTACAAGTGTGGTGCGGTACAAATGAATGAATTCAGAATACGTTGTACAATGCAGCGCTGCGCCTCGAGACGCCGCGCGGCGCAGCGTGAAATCACTGGCTTGTGACTGGCTGGTTGTGTAATACCGTCGTGCAGAGTCGCATCTTTGTGTGAACTGACGCTATGAGATAATTTGTATACCAAGCGAGTAAACAAAATCACCCACCCTGTGGGCTCGAGTGGTTTACATAGCCTAGTCCCTCTAACAAAGAAGAGAACAAAGTGCACATGTTATAGGATCATTAACCTTCAAAACGGGATATTTAACGTGTTTACTGTTTGTTCTGAGTTCCCGATATTTCTGCGCTGTTGAAAGCACCATGATCATTATGATAAACTGACGTTGTTGCGGGTGGGTGTTTATAAGCAGGATAATCGGTGAACCCTCTTTCTTGTTCGTTTTTTACCGCTACCTCTGGTATAGGATTATTATATAACTGGCCAACGGTTAGCTCAAATGATCCAATTACATAACAATACATCACATGTGTTGTAGACCCATTTGGGTGTGCATGCACTGCCTGTGTGATATTGTACTTTACCTCCAATTGATCAGCCCACCAAGTGTCAAATTATGTCAATGTCAGATCGCTTTAAATTCCGGTGTTATGAAGTGTCCCCTAATTCCGGAAGGTGCAATCCTGACCTATCATACGCAACAGAGATGTACAAAATATCCTGTACAACGTATCTGGAATACAAAATCCAAGATACTTTTAAATTAAGTATTTCAGATACCAGATACAAAATACTTTCGAGAATAGTACGAGTATCTGAAATACTAGATACATAAAAACTTTTTTGCAAAAAATAAAACCGACTTCACACAAAAAAGTGAAAAATAACTTTAGCTTCAGAAGTCGGTGACCTTTATTTGATTGATTTAGTTTTTTTGTCACCGACTTCTGAAGCTAAAGTTATTTTTCACTTTTTTGTGTGAAGTCGGTTTTATTTTTTGCAAAAAAGTTTTTATTTTTCACTTTTTAGTGGTTCACATGTGCATACCCTTTCACAGCGTACCAGCGTGATTTTTTGTTATGAACTGGTGTAAACAATAGACAGACATGAGATTTCAGGAATCCCAGTAAGAGATACACATTTGCTACATTTAATGAGGAGTTCCGCGCGTTGCCTTTCTCCGAAGTTTTTCATCTAATCTTTACCAAATTTAAATGGGATCACTCCGAGAAAGTAGTCTTTCTAAAACTACCCAAATCGCTTCTGGTGTGCCTATAAAATTTGAAAAGTTCTCTCTATTTCTCCAGGATCCCACTATCAGGATCCTGACTTGATGATTATGGGACCTTCTGGGAAGTATACCCTTTCAAACAATTAAAAAACAAATTCGGTCCAGTCATCTTCGAGTAATCGGGGAACATTGAATTGAGAACCTTCTCCTTTTTGAAGTCGGTTAATAACGACGTTATGGTACGTGACCCAAATATCCGGATAGCCTTTAAAAGATTTGGCCGAGTATCGTTAATTTGCTTCTAAGAATTGAAGAGCTCCGTTCCTTTGTCATGGATCCCATAATCAGAACCTAACCAAATTCTCATCAAACTACCCTTGAGGTACCCTTGCCAATAAAATAAAAAAAACAATACATGTCAAGGTAATAGGCTTATCCCCAATAAATGGAACTTAATACACCTAACTGTCGAAATCTGGGAATATTGTACACATCTGCGTACCCCCTCAGAGCATACAGGCGTGATGTTACGTCATGATGTTGTATAAACAATAAACATTCAAGCGATTGCAGCAGTTACTGCAGATTTGCCGTGTATTTTTGAAGAGTTCCATTGTATATCTCCGAAGATCCGGATCAGATCTTCAGCATATTAAAATATAACCACACGGGAAGCACCAGCTTTCAAATTAAAAAGAATCATCAAACTGGGTTCACCCAGTCGAAAGTACTGAGGTAACAAACACTGTCGAAATCTGGGTGTACTGTACACATCTGCGTACCCCCTCAGAGCATACAGGCGTGATATTACGTCATGATGTTGTATAAACAATAAACCTACAAGCGATAACAGCAATCACTGCAGATTTGCCGTACATTTTGAGGAGTTCCATTGTATATCTCCGAAGACCAGCATCAGATCTTCAGCAAATTAAAATGGGACCACACGGGAAGCACCAGCTTTCAAATAAAAAAAGAATCATCAAAATCGGTTCACTCAGTCGAAAGTTATGAGGTAACAAACACAAAAAAAAAAAAAAAAAAAAAAAAAAAAAAAAAAAAACATACAGACGAATTGATAACCTCCTCTTTTTGGAAGTCGGTTAAAAATTGGTATCTTCTAAATACTTCTTAAGATGAAAATACTGTTGTAAGAAAAAAATATTTTATTTTAATGAATATAAGTTTATTTTGTCAATTGGCATTAATGTTATTTACGAATAAATCGTGTAAATCGCTGAAATATGACTGAATATTATATGAAAACAAAACATTACATTTTTATATATGTGTTACATTTCAAAAATATGTTTTTATTGTAGGGTAAGTATTTAAGAGGGCTATAACAATTTTTCTTGTATTTTGATGTTTTAAGACACTAACACTAATACAAGAAAAAATATGACATTTATTTTGAGCACTCAGAATTAATCAAAATTTCTCAAGCATTTTTTTATGGCCATACCTAAACCATAATCACACATCAAAACTGAGAATTCTCTACTTTCATTAATTAAAATAAACCTCTAGCCTAGCCCTCTTAAGCTCTTCAACATTTTTTTGCATTATTTTTTATAAATGTAAATAACATTTTACTAAAAGTATCTTATCAGAAAAAGTATTTATAAAATACTAAGATACCAAACAAAATGTATTTAAATGCAAGATACAAATCCAAGATATGTCACTTCTCTGATACGCAAAACTAACTTTTTCGTAATTGAATAATTAGAAACGCTTTAGGAATTACAATATAACATGGCCTCGCATTGTATAAGTTGCCTGTACAATGAGAGGTCCGGATAAACTGGCTTGATTGGTCGTCATCCGTACATCCACGAAGTATTCAATTGGTTCTTTATAACCAGACAAGAATACTAGGACCAGTCTGTATAAAATGGTTTCATTAGTTAGTTACCTAGCTTGTGGTGACTTCTCGACTTGTCGTTATAGTTATTGTTATTATGTATGCTTTCAGGGAACAGATGGCGAGAGATGAGGGCCACCTTGAGCCCAGCATTCACTAGTTCCAAAATGAAGTTAATACTTCCGTTAATTATGGAGAATGCCAACAATATCATCGAGTATCTTCATGGTATGTAAATTAACGTACCTACTATAAAAGCAGCATTCAAAATAATGTTTTTGCAAAAATATATGAATTAACACTAGTAAAGGTACATCCACACCTAAGTTTCTTTTTGTGGAGTAACATTCGCAAATGGTAGTTCGTAACAAAGGAACACAAAATCTTACCTATTGTAAAATTCGCTAAGGTTTCTCTACACAAGGTAAATTGGGTAAGGGTGCGCGTTTAGTTCTAAAACTTAAAAAATGCAAAAGTAATTACCTAATTTCTTTCCAGCCCATCAATCTGAAAACATAGACGTAGACGATCTGATGCGTCGGTACACCAATGACGTCATCGCGTCAGCTGGCTTCGGCCTCAAGGTCAACTCTGTAAAAGACCGCGATAATGAGTTCTATAAAATTGGCAACACAGTATTTGATTTCACCTTTAAACAGAATATGTTGTTAATGTTTGCTACTCTTTTTCCTGAACTAACCAAGGTAAGAATCATTATAAAGTTGAAATTGGAAAAGCCTAGTTTAAATAAATGACTTTTGACATTGTATAAAAAAACAGTGCCCTAAAAACTAATTTCGTTTTATTTATGTCAAAAAGAAAACAGGCGTTCGTTTCTTCTCCGAGAAGACGTACAGTTTCTTCAGAAATCTTGTGGCTTCTACCATGGAATATAGGAAGAAACACGACGTAGAGAGACCGGACATGATTCAACTGCTCATGGAGGCTAAGGGAGGTAACAAGCGTCTGCATGAGACTGTTCAACACAGCTCGGTCTATACCTACTGCAATGTTTAAAGGCTAAGGGTCTTCAACAAGTGAAATTGTACGCATTGGACATGAGGTTCCGCTCATTCAAAGTCATTCAATATGCATTAGGTTGAGTTGTACCTGCCAATTTCGACGAGATTCTAAACAAAATTATCCGGACATAAACCCAATCTAGAGTTGCACACTACAACTTCAGCTGTACTTCAGTCCGGATTGTCGTTATCTGAGGCTTTACGGCCGCGGGTGGGCCTGGTAGAATATTTTTTCCATAGTCACCTATTTCTCTTCCTCTCCAATTTCTCACTCCGACAGTTCTTTATGTACGGATAATGTTCAATGAAAACTTATTCATTCCAATAACACTTTGCAGAATGGACTCCAGACGAGTTGACTGGCCAAGTATTCATTTTCTTCGCTGCTGGCTTCGACACTACAGCATCAGTTCTGGTAATGACCATCCATGAGCTTGCCCTGAATCCCGAATTCCAAGAGAGGTTGTACCAGGAGTGCAGACAGTTAAAAGAGGAGAGAGGGCTTACCTTCGATAGTGTCATCGAACTCAAATATTTGAACTGTGTGTTCAACGGTTGGTTTATTTATCCGTCATTTTTATCTCAAAAATAAACATTTCAAAGGCTCAGTATCAGCTTTAGGCGTCACCTTAAAAAAGCACCAGTTTAATGTAAATCAGTCTTAAATCTGCTGGCACACTCAGCAAGATTTTGACGCAATGAAATATGACCGCAGGTCAACAGTAGAAAAACGAATTTACTTACGTACGAGAGCCTGTTGAAAATGCTAAAATATCTACCTAATAGTCTCAATTTTCCATAGTATTTAAAATTTCTGATTTAATTTTCTTACTTTTAGAAACTCTTAGGAAGTGGAGTCCTGCTATTTTTTTGGACAGGGCCTGTGTGAAGACTTACGAGCTACCTCCACCAAGAGAGGGTGGAAAACCCTACATTGTAAGTTATTCAATTTGTACAGAATAAACAAACATTCTTATGTCACACTGGCACTTCGTCCGCGAAAATTGTGATATTTCGAGAGTTTACAATATCGCTAAAAAGATTACAATATAACGTGTTTGACAATTTTACGGTAATATTTATACATACAAATGGGTATTCTAAATGAAACAACATAATACTTACATTTTTACGAAGTTATTTTAATTTTTGAAATGCCTTGCTAAAAAAATAAGATGATCCTTATTCGGTTGGTAGTTAAAACCCGGCGATCTCGTCTACAACATGGTGAACTGCCTGCACATGGATCCACGTTACTTCCCTGACCCACATAAGTTTGATCCTGAGAGGTTTTCTGAAGAGAACAAGCAGGATATTAAACCTGGCACCTATTCGCCCTTTGGAGGGGGCCCGAGAGGTTGCCTTGGTAAGTCATCCCCTTCTTTTTTTTTAGGGTGGGAAATCATCAAATAACCTCCATCACGGATATCATCCCGATAGCACTTTAAGTGAAGTGAAAAACCGTGAAAGTCTGAAACAGTGTACTGAGTCAGTCCGGAGTCGGGTCCTGTCGGTTTGACTGAACCTTTAAATATTTTATTCCACCACGCGTCACGCATCATCACCACGAATTCCGAAAATAAACCGAACAAACATTACCAGGCATGCATAATCGAACAAGTGATTTGTTTCACAGGAATGAGATTTGCGATGTTGGAGATCAAAGTCCTCATATACCAAATAATGCTGAACTTCACCATTGTGAAGACTGAGAAGACTTCGGACACCATCAAGTTGAAGCCCGATAACTTTAACATAAGGGCTGTGGATGGAACATGGGTAAAATTCCAGAAGAGAGACTAACTTCTACGAATGTGATTTAAGTGCCATTCTACGTCGTGGGTTTCAGCTCTGCAAGCTAAATCTAACTTTATTCAAATTATAGAACCATTTACTGACGAAATGAGAACAATATTTGAAGTCATTTACTTAGCCAGTTTTTAGTGTGAGGTTAAAGTGTATACCTTGTTATAGGTAGTATTGTTAGTTAAAAGTACGTAAGTAAACATTATATATATCCTGGGCCAGTGGCAACATGTATTTTATAATGTGTATATTTATTATTAAAATCTTGTAAGAGTTGTTTGTAACCTGTCAAATAATAATTGCTTTTTTACCATTGGCACTCGAAAACGGGCTTTTTATTCATCGATAACAGTGAAAGGAAACTCTTTTATTATAGTGAGGATTTTATTCACTCCATTGAGTGAATTTGGAACGATAAGAATACAACACTGAATTTCGAAAATTACATTGAGAGATTGACCAAGGGCTTTACGTACGGTACTTTCCGACGTACGGAGGAAACACGGTATGCGATGAACCCTTGAAGATAGACCCGATTGGCTGTTATAATTAATCCAGTAAAATACTATACTTATTTTGTATACTTATTTTCTCGCAGTCAATGGTAAAAAGTGGAGTATACAACTTGTGAAAAAAAATCATCTCGTTTCTTGTATCCCTCGTTCCGCTCAGGATTCTACTCTAGAATCCTTCGCTGATATGTGCTGTTAATTAAATTCCCTTTTTTCTAATTACCATACAATGTAATCCCTGTAAGTCAAAGCTACGTTCAAAATACTGATGATTCTACAATTGAAAAGTGTTATTTAAACCTACATAAGTAGGTACCAAAATAGTTTAGTTAAAACCTACATCTGCAGGGCATTCACCACTCATAGTTGGTACATTTTAATTACTATCTGCAAGTAACATTATTATTTCATATATTTCTCTGTAACCCCAACGTCACAACATTTTAAACAGAAACTTACAAGAAAATAATATCCAGTTTTTAATTAAGTGACTTAATTACGTACGAGGCGAACCAACCCCTCATGGAGAGGGTTGAATTTTTTACCAAGTTTCCACTTCATAATAATGTAGGATGCTGAATAAATAAAAAGTTTCAGTAGTTGCGACCATTGGGAGTTTCTGGGAAGCAAGTCATTCGTTGAGTTGGTTTTTGAACATAATTTTTATTTATTAACTTTTAGTTTGACTCTAAGTAGATTTATATTACTGTGGTATGCTCCCGAAGAACTTAAGTGCGCTAGCTGATAAACTGGCTTTGACTAAAATATGTGACATAAGCTTCTTGTTTTTCCAATTTTTTTTTTCTTGACGCAGCAGGGTTTGCTATTTGCCTGGATATGAATTATACTAGCTAATTTCCACAGACCCTCTTATGGCTTTCTTTCTTATATTTTCATCAATAAGTTACCAGGACCACACGAGAATCACAGAGTGCGACTTTATCATTCTAATCACATTGAAATTACGAGCTTTTCATTTCGGATCAAGTGACACCAATTTTAGATTAATCGCTTGGCTATTAAAACAATAGGAATGAACTGTGTTAATTCAACAAAGCCGTCCGTATTGACACTGCCGCGTTGATTGTGTTTGTAACCGCAATTCTGATTGCAAATATAGATCCAGTTTATGCTTTTTTAGAGTCCTTGTAGGCAAAAAGGTTGATCCAAATGATTAAACAGTGTTTTTGGTATCCATTTTAATTTTGAGAAGAGAAAATGCTTTTAAATGGGGCTTTTTTGAAATAACTTTTAATTTATAGCCGAGGTAAATATCGATAGGTTTACAAAACAGATTTTACCATAAAAATGGCTCGTCTACATAAAATAAGGCCGATCACTAGGCTTGTTATCAGAACGCGATACTATTTTGAACACCCGCCGTAACTATTTACTATGCGATTTTATTCAGCGATTTTATGGTTCTATTTAATCCAGCCAATATCAAAACTCGCCTACTTTACAAGGTTTGGTAGCTAGAAAAGGATTGATAAATGAAGTATTGCGATGGTGACTATAGAGAAGTATTGGGAGAAGAAGACATGCTGCGATCCAATACACCTTGGTAAGACTAGTTGTCCGACTTTCTTGCCACTGACTACTGTATGTGACTGTCAAAGATCAACAATTAATGACAGCCGGTAACAAAAAAGGTACGGAGGAAACGACATGTAACGGATGGGCACCGATCCACATCGCGTACTTGGTAAACTCAGCTTGACAAGAAGATCGTCTCGTACGGCTATTATTACCAGTACACATTTATCAAGAACAAGTCCCACTTCTCTTAGTAATTAATCAATTTCTCGTGTTTCAAAGTATGTTTGTGTTAAAAAAAGAGGAGATTGCAAGAGTTCTTCGAAGTCAATTAAATCTGTCTAAAGTCGTCGCGTTCTTCGCGAACTCGACCCACTTTGATTTGTGAATATTAATACCCGAGTAACGAATGGCAAAGGTCCTAACTTTTGTAATTAAGGCTACGATTTCCTTCTTAACTTTAATGAGAATGAGTATAAACATTTGTGTGATTTTACGAAGTGAAAATCGTGTAAAAAGATCATAGGAAAAGGTTAGAGGCTAAAAGAACCAACATTTTCTCGATACCATTTATTACAACAGGCTTCAAACTAGATAGAAACTCTCAATTAAATACCTAAAAGGTCTAGACGAAAACCCTTTCATTGAAGGATACTAGTGAAACATAACAAAACCACAAACTATTTGTCCACGCTCGCAGGGCCTTAACAAAGAGATTTCAATTTAAGTAAAGCAATCCAATTTCACACGGCCATGGACATACATAAATGGGTATAATTTTATACCGCGGATGTAAGCCCCGCTTAAAATTAACGACTGTTAGTTATGACGACCTGGTAGCTGCCGACTGATATTTTATTAGTTTTTATTGAAAATTATACAACGAATAACACCAAAAACGTGTCTATATTCACTGGAACGAATATAGACACGTTTTTGGATAATTAAATATTGATCTTTGCATATTAACAAAGTAAGTAATAATTTTGATCGCTATTCAATCTTTATTATAACTTTTTCCAACATTGCCATTTTGTCACTTTTCACCATTTTATATTTTCTTTCACCTGTGCTTTCAAGTGTGTTTTCGATCAATTTGTATGTACTTGTTATTTTGTATTTCACTCGCCATAAAAGCTAAGCGATAAATACAAATACCGGTGTAGTTTTTGGCTTCGCTTTTCTTTAGCAATCACACAACCTAAAACACTCGGTTATGTACAACTAAATAATAATAATAATGGTTATAAAAAACTGAACACGTCTCAAAAGCATGCAAAATGAACATCGGTATCATATTGAACACAGGACTGTGCGCCCTGTATTTTGTTGAGGTTAAATAAATGTAAGCTATACTGTGAACATTGGGGTATTTTAGATAGCCTGCGCCTGTCTGTACCCTGTCGCCGACATCCGCGAGACATCCCGACCCACGGCAAGAGAACGTAACGTAACGTGTTTTTATAAATTTACTGACGTCTCGCGGTTTCACCCGCGTAGTTCCCATGGGAGTACGGGGACAAAATATAGCCTATGTTACTCACTGATAATGTGCTATCCATTGCTGAAAGATTTTCACATAAGAGGGAAAAAGCTACCTACTACTACCTACTTACTACTACCTTCCTACTACTACATACCTGCTACTATCTACCTACCTAAAAAAAACCTTTTAAATCTTCCCTGGACTTCCACAAATAATTCAAAACCAAAATGAGCCAAATCGGACCAGCCCTTCTCAAGTTTTAGCGAGACTAACGAACAGCAATTGATTTTATAAATAGGTACAGGGTGCAATTTTAGTCATGGCCAATATTTTAATCTAAGGCTCTACTCACGATACTGATTGCATTAGGGCTAATAATTCGCAAATCTAAAACATTATGTAAAACCTTAATAATGTTAGTAAGTGTCTCAAACTATCAACGCAGCGCGGCGCGCGCGTACATACGCGGCATTGCGCGTGACCTCTTTTGACCCCGCCCGACTCGTCTTATGGTAAGTAAGTTGCTTACGATTTGATCCAACTTTCCTTATTCGTCGGTATAGGGAATAAGGGTGAACGGGTGGTCTTCCACGAGCTAGTGCATGTACGATACGTGAGGCGCGAGCGGCGATTACGTCACAGGAGTAATAGATCATACACGTCAATGCACCTGCGCAGTCGTAATGACACTAGTCACAAGTTAGTTCCGGTTCGTAAAAAGTTCGGGACTCGCTTTCGCATTTTTGCGTGAAGAAACGGGACGGACAGAGTTCGTTCGAAGCGGGCGGCATGCGTTTGAGCTATTGTTATTGTTAAGGATATGCCGCGCTCACTTCGCCCGGCCGGCAGCAAACCTGTTTTATTATTATTTGATGTTTGTTTACTTTTCGTTACGCGTTATACTGCTCTTTAAAATTTTGATACTTCAAGACTTATTGGGGTTTATGAAGTATTATTTTTTTATTACTTTTAGTGTTTATTTGCAACATTATGCCTTTGCAATGTGACTTACTACATTTTTAAGGTTTTCCATACGTGCATTAGTAATATTTTAGATTTGCGAATTATTAGCCCTAATGCAATCAGTATCGTGAGTAGAGCCTTAGATTAAAAATATTGCCCATGACTAAAATTGCACCCTGTATAGATAGTAGATTTTCTTGTAAAAGTTCTGGACTTTCAAGTGTAATGGTAGCTCATTTGATGTCATTTATTTTTTATTGGATTACGAATCTTCGAAATATCTGATCTGCCTCAATAAAATTCCTTGTAAAATTCCGGGTATTTCGATTAGGAAAGAACTTGAAAAACTTACAATGTAGTGTTAATTTAAAATACAAGATTTGCTAGAAAAGACGCGGACATCAGCCCGATATACAAATTCAACATAATGAAATAAACCGATTCAGAAGAATCCCTCTTCTGAGAAAATCGTTCCGTTTGCAGTTAGGAAAAAAAGCTAAACTGAATATGCATATTTTTTACTACTACAGCGTAGGTAATAAATAAATAGACGGAAAATCATTTTACGTGCTATCGTCGTACAAGTCGGGCACGTCACTGAACGGATTAACGCTACGTCAAGCGCCCCGATACACCTGTTGGGTGCAATGCAGTCCCACGCAATGTACTCCATTATTATCTCCGTCTGTTTATGGCGCCTTAGTAATCGTAATAAGGTTTGACCTGCAAACAAACAGCCTTGCGAGCCGAGTGCTTCACACTACGTTTACACCTAGCGAATAGCGATGTTGGTGCTTTATGTTAGCCTAGTAGTTCTGGTGCGTAAGACTACCCACGCACTTGTTATTACAATATTTGACGGTGCACTTTTTCCACCATGACGGATAAAAATGAACACACATTACGTACAATTATACCGTGAACTTCCCACTGTTCCATCGCGCATGACTGATGTATTCATATTTCCGCATTTACACACTACACCACCAGTAAATGGCTTTTTGCGAACATCGTTCATCATATTATATCATACCTACCCCGACAAATAAAAAATATACAAATTGTCAAATGTAATTAATTCGCTGCCGCTGAATTTTAAGGTTTGCCGAAAAAGCAATTAATCTGATAGCTTGTTTAATTGGTCCGGGCGATCATGTTCCAAAACGGTTTATGTTTAGTGTTTTATCTGACCTTTTTACTACTGATTTATTTAGATATCTTTTAAATAAATAAAAATAAATAAAAAAGCCTTTTATTTTGTTGGGTATGTGTGCGTGTGCCTACGCACCGATAAGTATAACGAATAAACGTCAGTGCGTTACTAGCAAGTAGTGGTTTCACTCGTCTGTCCTCGTACTTAACATTGGCGACGAACCTACCTACGTAAAATAAAAGTAAAAATGTCCGGCACAGTTTTTGGTCTATTAACTGCGTTTGATCACAATGCACAGTCATGGGAGACCTACAAATGCCGCATTAAACAGTGGTATGTGGCGAACGACATCACCGGAACGAGCGATCCTACAGGAATAAAGCGACGAGCTATCTTGCTGAGGGCACTCGCGGATGGCACACACAAGTTGGCGGCAGACCTCGCGTTGCCAAAGCAGCTGCAGGACGTACCATATGATGACGTACTTAAGCTGTTGGACGATCATTTCACCCCTAAGCGATGCGGGTTTGGCGAACGTTATAAGTTTTACACGGCTTCGCAACAAGAGGGGGAGACGTATGCACAATGGGCTGCGAGGTTACGAGGACTGACGGCGCACTGCGGGTTCTCTAATGTAGAAGAAGCTCTTCGGGACAAAGGAGATTGCCCGTTTTGTAAGGGAAGTTGGGTCCCAGTGGAAAATGCTTGTGCCCTGAAGATTTTTATTGTACCTAATAGTAAAAACATAGCACTTTCATAATCGGAAACGTTTTTTCATTTTGTCACCCTGGTTCAGGAGATATCATTATTTTTCTGTTCTAAAAATCTAGGTTATAATTACAAATTGACAGACTATCATCACCATGAACATGGAATTATGTCTCTTTTACTTTATGCATAAAGTAATAGAGACATAATTCCATTACTTTATGCATATTTCTACACTTTAAGCATATTTATACTTACATAAAGTAATAAAGACAATTCCATTGTACTGCTATTTAGCAGTTTGGTAAAAAGTAGATACCTAAGTGCTCATCTATTGTGTAGAATAATAATGTTTAAATATAACAAAAAATGTGTAATTAGTTCACAGCTTCAGCACTGGATTAAGTTTTTAGTAATGACCCATAATTAACGTTACTGATTTTAGTAATAGTACAAACCAAGGGAAATAAAACAAATAAAACTTGGATATTTCTACACTACATTGTACTGCTATTTAGCAGTTTGGTAAAAAGTAGATACCTAGGTGCTCATCTATTGTGTAGAATAATAATGTTTAAATATAACAAAAAATGTGTAATTAGTTCACAGCTTCAGCACTGGATTAAGTTTTTAGTAATTACTCATAATTAACGTTACTGATTTTAATAATAGTACAAGGGGAATAAAACAAATAAAACTTGGATAAACTATTTATTCTTCATAAAATATTTCATCCAAAAATGGAGCTGGAGCACTTACATTGTTGAAGCGGCCCCAGCTTAAATACCATAATACTGTCATGGTATGAGCACAACACCCTACTGTACGGTTACCCACTAGACAGTTACAATAGTAAGCAATGATACTTTCTAAAGAATTTGCCCGATTTTCATCTCTACTTATCAATAAATAAGAGTAATATGTTTTGTGGCTCACATGGCGGGATTTAATTCTAGCCCTAATTAAATAACTATTTTGACCCAATATTAAGGGCAAATCCTCTTCCAACACATTGCTTACTTCAACATTATATGTACCATTACTTCTAATGTGCTCCCCATAATAGGATCTAGCCTGTTTTAATTGGTAAGATCCCAAAGCAAATCTTAAATCATCTAAAGTTAATCTAGGAAAATGGTCTAAATGGGGAGCATTGCTGTCTATGTTTTGGAAAACCGCACGTCTCCTATTGATGTTTTCCCTTCGAATAAATTCCCCTAAAAAATTGCTAGTATTTAATCTCGCCTGAGCAATTTGTAAATACTCCGCAGCATCAGGTCTGTCTTCTATTGTTGGGTGGAATTTATTCAAAAGAGCACAAGCAATTTTAAAATCATCCATAAGGTGTGTTGATGCTCTGTTAAAATACTCTTGTCGAAAGAGTTTGTAGTCTCTTTTAATGCGACCGTTTACAACTTCTACTACCCATCTACACATAGTAACACATCTAGACTTATTTGCTTGATCAGTTGTCAATTGAAATTCATTTTCCAATAATGACTCAGGCATGTAAGTTTTATAATTATAGCTTTCCAACTCGGGGATCACGTCTCTAAATCCCCTATCCAATATAAAGACGTCCCCCTGTCTAAAAAATGAGCGCATTGGACCACTTTCATTATGAAATAGATCACTCATGATTGTTGAGTCATTTTTTGTTGCTTCATACGGTCCAGTGCACTCTAAAATATATCCATCACAACATGTCATTAAAAATGGTTTAACCAAATTAGCATACTTGTGTAGACTATATGTTTGTTTCTGGTATTTGTAGTTACTACTACTCTGTACATAAACATAATTATGTACCATCACATATGACAATAGCAGGTTTAGCATCTGAAGTCATGCTACTATCTCCAAATAGACCTTCAGGAATAGTCCTGTTACGTGAGGCCACATTTTGTACATTAGTATGAGTAAGACCCAAATGCATTGGTACAAAATGTTCTTTTAAACATTCTCTAACAATCTTCATTTTTTTTTCTAATGTAGATCGTGGCAATTGAAAAAGAGTTGTCAGTCTTTGATTGCTGTCTCCTGTCCTAAGCTTAACAAGAAATATGCTCAAAGCAAGGCTAGGATTTCTAACCGCATTATTCAAACTAGGAACGCTATTTAATATTTCATTAAACTGCACTTCTGTTAGTCCCAGCCAGTAATGGCGTAAATGTGAATCCATTGCTGCAATATTATTAAAATCTAAAGTCCTTTGAGAAGCCCTTTCCAGCATGGAAAATATGTCATCGACTTGAAAGCCAGTAAAGTCATTTAAAATAGCAGTCAGTTCATCCCACTGATTACTATGTAAATGGTGATGACAGATCCTAGCATTTAACGGTATATATATATTGTACTGCAATAACAATAATTCCTTTATAGTCATAGGCACTAAAAGACGTTCATTATTTTCACAGCCTACAAAAATACAGTGACGAGAAGCTGCAGCAACTCGTTTATACTTTTGTGAGTTAATTTTAGATTGTACTTGTAGTACTTGTTGTGTTTGGGGTGTTGGAGCTGGCATTGGAGGTGGCTCAGGTATCCCGGTGTCCTCTAATAAAGGCGAACCTGCATCCATGACACTGTCGGGTCTGTTTGAGTCTTGAACCTCCAATCGTCTTGTTTCCCGAGTTGCCGCTAACCAGCAAGGAATGCACACTCTTTGCAAATGTGGAACCTAAAATCAAATAGTCAGTATTATTGAATGTCAGAATACGCACCAAACCCTATATTGCTATTGTGCAAGAAAATGAATAAAAATACTATCAATCAGAAAGACACAGTGCAGCAGTTTTTCTTAAATATATTTAGATAATGTTAAGCACAATTGCGGAGCATGAGGTCTTATGTCCGTTTCCCAGATTGGGTTTCTGGGTTTTTTCCATTAAGAATTCCTGAGTAGCAGCCAGGAGTCTGATAGACTGGGTTTGTGCCCGGTTAATGGCACTAGTTTCATCCGTATTACTTGAGACTTAAATAAAAGAATTTGTACTGTTAGATACACCTATGCCTAATTATCATCACACTTATGATTGGGGATTACGGTGTGATGATATGAAATGTTATTAAAAAAATACTGACCAGGTGAGTTAGAGTCCATCTTAAAATCATGCTACGTTGTGTGCAGTCTAACTCAACTCTATGGGTTCTCCGACTTGCAATAGAGATGCCACATCCATAACAGATGTTCAAGTGACCATATGCAGGTGACATATCCTCGTGGGATCCAGTTATATTAGATAAAATCCTTTCTTGCAACAACAAATAACATTCAATACACAGGATATTATCCGGCGTTACCTGGAACAGATTATAAAATCATTACTCTTCTACATTTATTTAAACTTGTAAATACATAAAATAAATCCTCATAAAGGAATATACAATTATACAGTGCACTTCGTTTAATCAAATGATATTTTGAGTTTGCTATATTGTCTATAATAAATATTGTTGTATATGCACACGATAACTTACAGGTGTAGGCATTGTCCAAGTTCGTAGAAGAACTGTCATTTGCTCGTTCAACTCCTCAACTGTATACCGGCGTAAATTAGGTGCTAATAAAATCGAACAGTTAATACAGCGTTGGGAAGGCAGACGGCGTGCCCGACTTCTGGCTGGGGTAGACATAGTTGTGATAAAAACTGTTCGGGAGTCCAATGTCGCACCAAATATAGCACTTAAGAGTCAAATATCTCACAAAGAACAGCACAAACAAGAGTCAATTATCTCACAAAACATAAAGTACTCGAGGAACTTATTAGCTCAACTCGGTGGTCGCAGAAAAAGCACGTATCGTAAATAATAACTATGTAAATACGGAATTCAAAACTCAACGTATCTAAACAAAGCAATCACGAACGTAACGAATCTCTCTGTCAGACTGTCAGACAGAACCTGTGCTGTGACAAGCGCAAGTAAATGTTGCCAGATCGATTATTTTTAATCGTTACTAAATCGATTTCAGTTTTTTTTTATCAATTTATCGATTAAAACTGTTTTGTTAATACGGCTTTTCCAAAATACGTAATGTTTTTTTATTTGTGTAAATCGCTTTTATGAACATCTAATCAACAATATAAACTAATTATGAAAATAAGCAATCTATTGTTGTCATTGTTCCATCGATATTACCGCATAGACTATAATTCTAAAACATAATGCTAAAACATTATATTTGAAGTTGCCAAATGTTGAGACCTACTTTTAAATGTTGAGAGACCCTAAACTAGTTATAAAAATTAAAAAATATTTTTTTTATTAATAATAGTCGTTTTGTTTTGATATCGATTACTCCATTATTATACGAATTTTCAATATTATTTGATTTCTGGCAACTTTTTTTGTATCTTATCAAACGGATGTCGACGTAATGTTTAAATATTAATTAACTTTAATTTTATTCCCAGGGTGAAAAAAATTGTATAAAAAATAATTTGCACACAAACAAATAAATAATATTTTTAGGTTATTATTCCAAACAGGCACACGACAGCACAAAAGGGACCTGCCCCGTGTCATTCTCCTTTGTCATGGGAATGTTGCCCGGATCCGACAGAGAAAAGCTTTTCTCGAAAGAACTTGCGGGCCTGACATTAGCAAAGGCGATGGAGTTGGCGGAGAACGCGTGGAGTGCACGTGCAGCAGCGGGCGCCGGGGCGCAGGCCGCGCCGCACGATCAGATGTTCAAGATTGCGCGGGCGACGGAGTCTTCGACCCCATCGCATCGAGAGGCGGCGGCGCCTAGTTCGGGAGTGAAAGTGCAGTGTCAAGTGTGTGGCTATCATAATCACGAGTCATCCCAGTGTCGATTCGCGAAAGCGAAATGTAGGAAATGCAATGTTACGGGGCATCTGCGTAGGATGTGTAAAAAGATAAATTATGTCGAATCGAAAGCGGTGGATGAAAGCGACGATGACGGTGAGTGTTTCAATATTCGATCAGTTAAAGGGGAGCCGATGATAGAAACGGTATCGGTTTCGGGAATTGAATTAAAATTCGAGATAGATAGTGGTTCAGCCGTAACAGCAATATCAGTGGAAACTTATAAAACATATTTTAGCAGTGTACCATTGTCGAAAACTAATAAGCGATTGTGTTCATATACGGGTGATAAAATTGTTTGTGAGGGTATAGCGCAGTTGCAAGTAACCTATGCGAACACATCACACGTACTATGTGTATACGTCGTGCGAGACGGTGGGCCGCCAATCCTCGGTCGTGATTTTATTTCAAAATTCAGGTTAGAATTGTTGCCGATACGATATTGCGACCACTCGGATAAAAATGATTTGTTTGTTACATTACAACGTCGATATCCATCGGTCTTTTCGGATAAATTAGGGTTATTTAATAAATTTAAAGTAAAATTACAATTAAAGGAAGATGCGAAGCCAGTGTTTGTTAGGGCTCGACCAGTGGCTTTCGCCTTAAAAAATAAAGTAGATAAAGAGATAGATCGATTAGTAGGGCTAGGTGTATTGAAACCGGTTGACCACGCGCGGTATGCGTCACCGATCGTGCCGGTGTTAAAACAAAATGGATCTATACGTATATGCGCGGACTTCTCAACCGGTGTAAACAAACAATTACTCATCGATCAGTATCCATTGCCTACGATAACGGAACTGTTTGCTAAATTGCATGGAGGACAACAGTTTACCAAATTGGACCTCTCCAATACCTACAACCAATTTATGTTAGATGACGAGTCACAAGAATTAACTTGCATAAATACGCATAGGGGAGTTTTCAAGCAAACGCGGTTGTGTTTTGGTATTGCAAGCGCGCCGGCCATTTTCCAGCGCGCGATGGAGGGCGTGCTGGCGGGCGTGCCCGGCACACTGTGTATGCTCGACGATATTTTGATTACCGGGAAAAATAGATCGGAGCACCTGGATAGATTACATCAAGTGTTGTTAAAATTACAAGACGCGGGACTTACTTTACAAAAAGAAAAGTGTGTATTCTTTAAGGACGAGGTCAATTACCTAGGGTACGTGATAAATAAAGATGGACTTCATAAATCACCACAAAAAATAAAAGCCATGATTGAAGCACCAGTGCCGACAAATGTTAGTCAGTTACAGTCATTTTTAGGGCTGGTAAATTATTACAGAAACTTTGTTCCTAACGCGTCTTCGATTTTAAGCCCTTTGTATGAATTGTTGAAAAAGGGTAACAGGTGGGTTTGGTCACTGGAACACGATGAAGCGTTCACCGCCATTAAGACATGCTTAGCGTCAGAACAAGTATTAGCACATTTCAACCCTGACGCTAATATAATTTTAACAGTAGATGCTTCACCGGCAGGTCTTTCTGCAATATTATCGCAAGCAGAACCCGATAGGGGTGAGAGACCGATCTCTTTTGCATCGAGGACGCTTAATGCTGCTGAGAAACGTTACTCGCAGATACAAAAAGAAGCGACCGCGATTATATTTGGGATTAGGCGTTACCATCAATATTTATATGGTAGGTCGGTTCCGTTTATTCTTCGGACCGACCATAAACCACTGTTGTCGATTTTCGGACCGCATCGTGGGGTACCTGAAGTCTCAGCTAACAGACTACAGAGATACGCACTGTTTCTGAGCGGTTACAATTATAAAATCGAATATGTGCGTAGCGCTAACAACAGTGCGGATTTCTTATCGCGCGCTTGCTTGCCTGAGGGGACAGGTGCGGACAGGGGCGTGCAGGGCGTCGACGCAACGATGATGCCCGATCTCGACCGCGCGTCATACATTAATTTTGTTGTGGACAGTAGTCTACCAGTAACTTTAAAAATGTTACGCGAGGCCACAAGTGCAGATGTGACTTTGCGTAAGGTGGTGCATTTTGTGTTGAACGGATGGCCTAGGAAAATTACTGAGGATGATTTGAAGCCGTATCATGCGTGTAAGACGCAATTGTCATATGAAAATGGTTGTGTTATGCGAGGACACAAAATTGTTATTCCTGAGGAATTGAAAGCAAAAATTCTAATGGAATTACATCAATCACATTTAGGTATTGTGAAGACAAAGGCAGCGGCGCGAGCGCGGTTTTGGTTTCCAGGGATAGACGCTGCTTTAGAGCGTTTGATAGGATCGTGTGAGGTGTGCTTGCAACTGCGACCGTCACCGGCGCGGGCGCCGATTGCGCACTGGGAATATCCTCCAACGCCATTTTATCGGGTGCACATTGATTTTCTGGGTCCTATTAACGGCAACACCTTTTTAGTGGTAGTGGATGCATATACCAAATGGGTAGAGGTTTATAATATGAAGTGCAGTACTTCTACTTCTGCAACGATTGACAGGTTGTATGATTTTATGTCAAGATTTGGTATTCCGCATACACTGGTTAGCGACAATGGTACATCTTTTACGTCACATGAATTTGAGGCTTTTTGTAGGGTGAACGGAATTTCGCACGTGACGTCACCCACATACCACGCAGCCAGTAACGGGCAGGCGGAAAGCTATGTTAAGATAGTTAAAAAGGGTATTAGAACAAGCTTGCTGAGTGGTAATGGGCCGCGAAATTTAAATAACAAACTTTTAAAATTCTTGTTTGACTACAGGAATTCCGTTCACACATTAACCGGTTTATCTTCGGCGGAACTGGTCTATGGTCGGAAGCTTAGAACACGTCTTGATCTATTGAAACCCGAATCGCCGTCGCCTTCATCCACGGCTCTCGCTAAAATGGTTAAACGTAAATAGTGTTTGCAAACTAAGTCGGGCGGGCACAACACCCAAGTTTTTGCAACCGGTGATATAGTTTATTATAAAAAACATACCGTCAATGGTAAATACACATGGTGTAAAGGGATAATTGTCAGAAAAATCGGCAAAGTGTTGTATTTAATAAAAGATCAAGTAAATTCCATAACTTCAAAGAAACATAAAAATCAGATAATAAGATATAAAGGCGACGATTGCAATGACGACAAAGTCGTGGACATAGACCTTGAGGAGCTAAGTGGTGGCTCAACGACAGAGACGGAAACTTCTGAACAGATGCCGTCACCCGGCACTGGTGAAGCAAGTGAAGACACGTCAATGGCTGAAGATAGCTCTAACCTGGCAAGAGCAGCCACACCCCCCGGTACACCTTCAGATGTTGTTACACAGCCGACAACACCAGACAATTCCGGGGAGGAGGAGGAGTACCAGGAGGCTTTAGCCGGTTCACCTAACACTGGACAAGCTGACGAAGCGCCACCGCAACAACAGACAAGTGAGCCTGTGCCAACACCACGGTCTAAACGCAATCGGCCTAAAGTCAACTACAAATATTAGAATGTATGTTTAACTATAGCATTTACATGAAGCTAACTGTTTGTATTATATTTCTAAGCTAAGGGGAGGAATGTTGGGTATGTGTGCGTGTGCCTACGCACCGATAAGTATAACGAATAAACGTCAGTGCGTTACTAGCAAGTAGTGGTTTCACTCGTCTGTCCTCGTACTTAACATATTTCTTGCAGAATTAAGGTTTACAAAGTATAGTAACGTACTCAAAGTGTATGTAGTTTCTAGTGTTAGTTTGCTGTTGTTGTGTTGATGAGTTTAATTACATGTTTAATTTTCTAATTTTTGTTATAGGAAGCGTAATTATTCCGCAAGAACCCCTCTGCAGGTAAAGGCCTCCTCCAAAGTGTTCCAGTCTTCTCTGGATTTTGCTGTTTGCATCCAGTTTGGACCCGCCGTGAGTTTTCAAAAAATCAAAATCAAAATCAAAGCATTTATTTCAAGTAGGCCAGTTACAGGCACTTTTGAATTGTCGAAACAAAAATGAACATTTAAAGTAGCTACAGTCCCAGTCACAAGACATAAAAACTGTGAAAGTACTGTAGTTGCCCATTCCCTAGCGTAGATCTCTATGGAGAAGAACGGGCAAGAAACTCCATGGACACTCTTTTAAATCAAAATATTGTTACAAAATCTTGGTTACATCATTCATGTTGAGATGGTATATTATGTGAGAACAATGTAGCAAGATGTGCACGTTAAAAGTGTCCATAGCAAAACAAAAATAAAATACAACTCAAAAACAAAATAATTCAAATAAACCATGGCGACTAAGAGATGACCAGTCACAACTGACAGCGCCCGTTCACGAACATGACGCATGGATCAGCACCATTCAGCTCAACCATTTTGAAGGGAACTAAATGGTCCGACACACGCGCCACCATCAGCGAGACATTTGAGAGAGCATGACATACTCTCAACCGCCAGGGCACATTCAAGTCAAGAACTGCCGTAGGTTTCCAGTGAATGATAGCTTACTAGTACACAGTACTCACACAATATAGGCTATGCGATTATATAATACTAACATTGAATCTATACAATGCAAAGATAAGTTTGTACAATCTTCAGCAGCTCCAACAATACCATTTAATGCTATCATTTTTTGCGCCCCTGTCCATGTGGAGCAGGACCAGCATTAAGCCAAGCATTTTTATCAGCGATATAATCGCTCAACTTGTAATATGCTTGTTTACATAGTGTGCGTTTAACGCATGTTTTAAATTTCGTCTCATTCAGTTCAAGAATACTTTGTGGAATTTTATTATAGCATCTCAAACAGTACCCCATGAAAGATGAGTCTACTTTAGCGAGTCTAAAGCCTGGCTGAACTAGTTGGTCCCTATTTCTAGTACTGTAATTGTGTCTGTCACCTCTTTTACCAAAAAGATGCAGATTTTTTCTGACGTACATTATGTTTTCGTAGATGTATTGGCAATGAACCGTCATGATGCCAATATCCTTAAATAGTTCCCTTAGAGAATCGCGCCTACGAAGATTATATATGGCTCTGATGGCTCTTTTCTGCAGAATAAATATAGACTCAACATCAGCAGCCCGTCCCCATAGCAAAATACCGTAAGACATTATACTATGGAAGTAACTAAAATAGACCAGTCTAGCGGTATCTACATCAGTGAATTGACGGATTTTTCTAATGGCATATGCTGCTGAACTTAAGCGCCCCGCAAGCGATGTTAAATGAGAACCCCATTGTAGCCTTGAATCAAGCGTAAGCCCCAGGAAAACAGTTTTATCTACGAATTCGATTTTCTCTTTATTCAATATTATCTCACAATCACTACTTTTAACATTCGGTAATGAAAATCTTATGCATTTAGTTTTCTTTTCATTCAATACCAAATTGTTTGCTGTGAACCAATTTTGGACCTGAAGTAGGGCATTATTCACTTCATCTAGATTTTGGGCCCGTCTATTTATCTTAAAAATTAGGGAAGTGTCATCAGCAAATAGCACCATATTTTGTGGTTGGTTTTTCAATAAATAGGGTAGATCATTTATATAGACTAGAAAAAGGAAAGGACCCAATATTGAGCCTTGCGGAACCCCCATTTTTACTTTCAAACCCTGTGAATTGACACCATTTATTTGAACATGTTGTTTTCTATCACTCAAATAAGATTTTACCAGGCTAAGTGCAAGTTTACCTAGTCCGTAATGCTCCAGTTTCAAAAGTAATGTGTCGTGATTTACACAGTCAAAAGCTTTGGAGAGGTCACAGAAAATTCCTATTGCGTCTTGGGACTCTTCCCACGCAGCAAAAACTTGCTTTAATAAGGTTACACCGGCGTCAGTTGTACAACGTCCCTTGGTGAAACCATACTGTTGATCATGTAAGATTCTGTTGGTGTTAAAATGATAGAGCATTTGATTAAGCATTACTTTTTCAAAAACCTTGCTAAAAACTGGTAACACGGATACAGGTCTATAATTATTGGCATCTTTACTGTCCCCGGATTTGAAAAGAGGTATGACTTTACTGTATTTCATTAAATCAGGGAACACTCCTTGGTCTACACATGAATTAAAAATTAAAGCTAAGTACGGGGCTATGGTCTCAAGTATAGATGTACAAACTTTGATAGACATTCCCCATAGATCTTCGGTCAGTTTGATTTTAATTTGCCGGAAAGATTTAATAACTGTCATAGGGTTAATGTGTTTAAATTTAAATTCAGCCAGGCAGCCAGATACATTCGCCTTTAATAAGCCAATTGAGATTTCAGGTGAGGAATTAAGGGCCTCCGTAGTTTTTATTGGTATATCGGTAAAGAAATTTACAAATTCTTGAGCTACTTCCTGATTAGAGCTTTTAGGACCACATTCTGTATCTAATGTATAGCTATTATTACGTATTTTCTTTCTGTTAGTCTCGTTATTTATGACTTTCCAAACGGTTTTTATTTTATTTTCTGCTGTTTTGATCTTGTTGCTAATGTGCAGGGCTTTAGCAACCTTGCAAGTATTTCTAAAAATCTTTGAATACTTAGCAACATACTTGCTAAAAGTTTCTGTGTTTATAAAAGTCTTAAGGCTGTAAAGCTCAAATAGCCTTTCCCTACTTTTTCTGATACCTCTAGTTGCCCAATCACTAAATATAAATTTAGGGCAAATACTCTTTGTCTTCTTTTCAAAAGTTTTGTTGAATTCCGTGTGAACTAATGAAAAGAAACGGTCATACAATTGATTTGAATTAATATCCTCTTGGCTCATTTCACTTAACTTGTTATGTAGGGAAATATTAAACCTATTTAATTTGCAAGAAGTTATAGGTCTAAATTTAATCTGGACATTTTGTATTGGAGTTTTACACCTAAAAGTTACAGTTTGTCCGCTATGGTCAGACGGCAAACAATTCACTATGGCTTTATCTAAATAATCACAATTGCAGAAAACATTATCTATACAATAATAATAATAATAATTGGTTACGCCAACATGGTTTTGGCGTGTAATACTGTACTTATATACATAATTGTAATGCTTGACGTTGGACATTTTAACTGACTAGGTACGCAAAAGGGATGGCGCGCCTGGTTGAAAGTGTCCGGCAATCGCTCCTATGGGCTTTGCTCATGCCGCGGCAAAAGGAACTCGAATCAGTGTGAAGTTCCAATGGCCGCCTCGCATCTCGTGACTATGTTCATGTGTGTAAAAAAAGTCTCTTCATCACCTCGCGTGCGGTCGTTGACTATCCTGAAGAAAAGATCTATCTCTGATCTTCGGAGTGCCGCGTCATCGCATCTCCAGCTAAATTATTGCTGAGAGTGTTCACATCTTCGCTATAAAATAAACCCGCGGGTCAATTGCCCATAATCGTTGGATAACATTTTTAAACTAAAAACTTCAGTGTGTGAGGTGGACTTTGAGTGCAGTGGGAAGGCAGTCCCTCTGGAGCTGATCGCAGACGTGGCCAGCAAGGTAAGCCTCCTTAGTAACGTACCTAAAGGTTTCCAACTGTCCACCGTCAGGCTGTTGCAATTGCTAGAATATTCGAATCAGCGCATCTTCATTTTAAGATTACCGCAGCGTATCGTTTTTATTATTATAGGTCAATTCATATTCTTAGGATCGACCGTTGACGAATACGCACCATTTGGTCCTTCGAGCCGGATCAAATGGTGCGTATTCGTCAACGGTCGATCCTAAGAATATGAATTGACCTATAATAATAAAAACGATACGCTGCGGTAATCTTAAAATGAAGATGCGCTGATTCGAATATTCTAGAAATTGCAACAGCCTGACGGTGGACAGTTGGAAACCTTTAGGTACGTTACTAAGGAGGCTTACCTTGCTGGCCACGTCTGCGATCAGCTCCAGAGGGACTGCCTTCCCACTGCACTCAAAGTCCACCTCACACACTGAAGTTCTTAGTTTAAAAATGTTATTCCCACGATTATGTGGTCATTGACCCGCGGGTTTATTTTATAGCGAAGATGTGAACACTCTCAGCAATAATTTAGCTGGAGATGCGATGACGCGGCACTCCGAAGATCAGAGATAGATCTTTTTTTCCGGATAGTCAACGACCGCACGCGAGGTGATGATGAAGCTTTTTTTACACACATGAACATAGTCACGAGATGCGAGGCGGCCATTGGAACTTCACACTGATTCGAGTTCCTTTTGCCGCGGCATGAGCAAAGCCCATAGGAGCGATTGCCGGACACTTTCAACCAGGCGCGCCATCCCTTTTGCGTACCTAGTCAGTTCAAATGTCCAACGTCAAGCATTACAATTATGTATATAAGTACAGTATTACACGCCAAAACCATGTTGGCGTAACCATTTTCCCCGGCTTGAAAGATCCTACTTTCAAAACGCAAAGAACGCGAAATTATAATATAATTGCATATCGTCGCGAAAACTCTACCTCTAGCGAGGAAAACTAAGAAAAATTAAGTTACATGATACAAAAAAAAACTACATTATAAAATTATCTTAACCCTAACCTAAAATACGATAAGCTATAATTAATGCTTACTGAGTAGGGAGTGGGCACAACTTAACAATCGGTCTGCTCTGAAGCATTCCACCTTGTACCTTCACTGATGCGACTCTACATATCCCTTTTTTGTCCGGAAAGATTTCAGTAATTAAACCTAACGGCCAATGCAAGGGCATGACATTATCTTGCATTGAAACAACGACCATACCAACCCGTACTGGGTTGGAGGAAGTGTTCCATTTTTGCCTTGTTTGGAGAGTGTGCAGATATTCATTTCGCCACCGCTTCCAAAAAGATTGGACGAGTTGATCAGTTAACTCGTATCGTGAAATAAGGTGTAAACGCGTTTCAGTAACTTCGCGAGCGGGTAAAAACACAAGCGGTTTCGTGTTAAGGAAATGTGCAGGTGTTAGAGCGGTAGGTTCTGACGGATCTGAGCTAAGTGCATAGAGTGGTCGAGAATTTAACAAAGCTTCGACTTGAGCTAACATAGTGTTAAGCTCATCAAAGGTAAGTATTTGTTGACCGACGACTTTCAGAAGATGCGATTTGACACTCTTTACCTCACTTTCCCAGCATCCACCGAAGTGTGGAGCTCTACATGGGATGGTTTTAAGAGTTATTTTATGCTCCGCCAGTGCCAATTCCCAATAGGGGCGATATTCTTGCGACAAGAATTGGTAGAGATCGCGAAGATAAGAACGAGCACCAATAAAATTGGTGCCGTTGTCAGTATATAGACACTCGATGGGACCACGGCGAGAAATAAACCGTTTTAATGCTGACAAGAAGCTCGCGGTGCTGAGATCTGATGCAACTTCCAGATGCAAAGCACGCGTTGTCAAGCAAGTAAAAAGACATATATAAGCCTTGCGACTCCTTTGGCCTCTGCCACGCACAGACGTTATCATGAGCGGTCCAGCGTAATCACACCCAGTGTGTGAAAATGCTTTAGGAGCGACTTCCACACGTGACTGCGGCAGGTCAGCCATGATTGGAAACACCGGTCGTGGCTTAGCGCGAAAGCATACATTGCAGTTGAAGGTGATACGACGAACAATACTTCGCGCGGACAGAATCCAATACCTCTGTCTCAAAAGAGACAGAAGCAAGTTCGGACCTGTATGAAAGTTTTTGACATGATAGTGGGAAACTAAAAGTTCCACTACGTGGTCCTGTCGAGGAAGTAAAATTTGGTGACGCGAATCAAAGTCTAACTCAGAGTTGGCTAAGCGTCCACCAACGCGAATAAGTCCATTATGCAGAAACGGACTAAGTTTCTGTACTGGCTTTGAACATAATTGTTTGCGGTTTATACGATCGAGATCTGATTCGAAATGGATCCGCTGAACAGAGCGCCACACAACTAATTCAGCGAACTCTAAGTCCGATGCGGTAACGGGTCCCTTCGGGAGACGTTTGAGAAATTTATAGACGAAACAAATTGTCTTTAGATATTTCATCCAAGAGGAAAACCTACTCGCACGATGGTACAGAATGTCTTCTGTTAGAAAACTGGTATCCAAGTCTGCCTTCCCAACTGAGGGTAGAGCCACAGGCTTCATCTCTGGCAGCTCTTGCACCTCACCGGATACAAATGGCTTTACGGGCCAATCGTGTCTGGGTGTTTTAAGCCATGGCGGTCCACTCATCCACAGTGGATGATCAACTAACTGGGCAGGTGTTAAGCCACGAGAAAGACAGTCACTTGGATTCTCAGATCCCTTGACATGGAAGAAGTGCTCCGGCGATAAGTTTTCGTGGATTTTAGCGATGCGATTGGCTACATAAGTGTGCCAGCGATGCGGAGAAGAATGAATCCAACTCAAAGTTACAGTTGAATCTGAGAACGCTACGACAGCTTCAATGGCGTATCGGGCGGAGTAGAGAACGAAAACTCGTTTGATAAGAATTGACAAAAGGAGTGCGGCGCATAGCTCCAAGCGAGCTAGCGAAATAACCTTAAGAGGTGCGACTTTGGACTTTGCACATACCAGTGAGACGACGATGTCACCGTCTGGCTTGACTACGTGGGCATAGACAGCACCACCGTAGGCCCTCTCACTGGCATCCGCAAAGCCAACTATAGAAACCTTACAATTTTCAATAACGCCAATATGACGTGCGAATTTAAGCTGAGAAACTTCAGGTAACTCAGCTTGAAATTGTTCCCAAAAGCGGACAATGCGATTCGGTGGGACCTCATCCCATCCTATTTTGACAAGCCACAAATCCTTGATCAGTAACTTAGCGTATAAAATCATGGGCGCGACTAATCCCAATACATCAAAAAGACGAGCGATAGACGACAAGATGGTCCTTTTTGTGCAAGGGCGCACATCAGGGTTGACCTGGAATGCGAAATAGTCATGGTCGGGAAACCAGCGTAGCCCAAGAATTTTCAGGGTCGGATCCTTACTTAGATCGACACTATGCGAGAGTCGCAATGACTCGGGAATAGCCTGAAGGACTTCAGAGCTATTACTTGACCATTTGGTCAACTCAAAATCACCAAGTGAAAATAACTTAATCAGTTGTTGAGATGACTCTATTGCTTGCTCTACATTAAAGGTAGAGCTTGCTATATCATCCATATAAATATCTCGGCTCAGTATCTCACTGGCCAGAGGAAATTGGTGCCCATCGTCCTTACACAATTGTTGAATGGTACGAATCGCGATAAAAGGAGAGCACTTCAGACCGAAAGGAAGAACTGAAAACTGGAAGATTTTTAAATTTTCATCTTCGTGAAAACGATAGAGTATTCGCTGAAGCGGACGATCTTCGGGACGAATCCCTATTTTTAGATACATAGCTTTAACGTCCGAAGTTATGGCTACAGCGAAGAGTCTCAGGTTCAGTAAGATATTTAGCAGGTCCGTTTGAAGAACGGGACCAGCGTAAAGGATATCATTCAACGAAGTACCATTGTCTGACTTCGCGCTTGCGTCAAGAACCACGCGTAACTTAGTAGTTGTCTTGTCTTCGCGAATGACAGCATGGTGTGGGATATAGAACGAGACTTCACCTGGCAAAACTCCTTCCACCAAGGAAATATAGTTATTTTTGAGATAATCTTTAATGACGTCATCATAGAGAAGTTTGACGTTAGGATGCGATTTAAATTTACGTTCGAGGCTAAGAAACCTACGACGAGCGATTTCGAAAGAATTTCCCAGCACCGAAGCGTCCGTCCTCAGTGGCAAAGCAGCGACATACTTGCCAGATGGGGTGCGAGTAGTGGTAGAACAATAAAACTGCTCGCAGTGTTTATCGTCTACACTTGTGATTGAAGAAGCCTGAACTTCCTCGATCTCCCAGAATCTACGCAAGTCGCAGCTTTCCAAAGAAGTCGTTGCGCAAAACGACATCGTAGCGGTAGGAGGGCTTAAAATAGGTGCGTCTCCCATGAAGATATATCCTAACACAGTCTCTAATGCATCTGGATATCCAGCGGCCGAAGTAACCTTGCTTGGTTGCAATAACTTAGCAAACAACTTTACTCCAAGCAGGATGTCAATATTCCCCGGCATTCCCCAAGTATCATCCGCGAATAGATGCGAATCGATATGATTGAGATCAGCAACATCTATCGGGCACAATGGAAGCTGTCCTGTAATCTCGTCGAGAACCAGTGCCTCAATCGTGTACTTGGGTTGAGCACGAAGGCGCGAGCTAAATGTGAAGTCGACTGAACCGCGAACCGACTGAGACGTACCACCGATACCTTTAACCGTGATTATAGAATCGTCACGTATTGGTAGTCCAAGCATACGACAACATCGGGTGGTAATATAATTCTTCTGAGAACCCGGGTCCAATAGACAGCGAACAACAAAATCCTTCCCCTTTCTACCTACCACTAACACTTTTGCAGTAGCTAAAACCTCCGTAGTGCGAGTACTATTATGAGCTGAGGCCGAATGAGTACACAAAGAAACGCGTTCCTGATCCGGGGACTGGTCTATGGCACTGGCAGACGAGGGAGCGGCGCCGACGGTCGGCGCGGGTAACTTCTGTGGAGGCGGCGGTTGATCAAAATGTAACAGGGAATGATGTTTACCGTTGCATTTCTTGCACGAGAATGTTGATTGACATTTAGATACTGTGTGTTGACTACTAAGGCAATTACCACAGAAGCGATTATCTTTTACATATTTAAATTTGTCATTCGTATTTAATTTTAAAAAGGCACTACACTTATATAAGTTGGTGTGCACCGACTGACAAAGCGAACATTTAGGTGACGTAGCTACATACACCTGCGATACCCTACTAGAGGGTGCGGGGGGGGCACTAGCGCTGGCGCCAGCAGTCGAGCGCTCAGGCTTCTGTGGCGCGGTGCGATAAAGAATTTTTACCTGTTCTCGTACGAACTTAACGAAATAATCATAGTCGACGCTTTGAGGATCCTTTAACGAGCGAAGTGACATTTCGTAATGTTTTGCGATGTCGGAGTCTACTAACTTAAGACCCACGTACATAAAGATAAAATCAGACATGTTGTCGATTTTTAATTGTTTGAGTCCAGCCACAATAGCGGTGTATCTATCAAAAACCTTTTCTACATTAGCGGGCGAAATACCAACAGCCTTTAAGGAAAACAACTGATTTAAATAATTAACGGCTAAAGCACGCGTGTCCTGATATTTAGCGATAAGCGCGTCCCAGATAACACGATAATTTTCTGCAGCAGGAACAATACCGGCTGCCACGCCTTTGGCTTTGCCTTTGAGATGACCCAACAAATAATGAATACGATCAGAATCCGAGAGATCGGGGTTTGTATGAATCACCCGTTTAAACGTCTCATAAAAGAACGGAAAGTTCTGAATGTCACCATCAAAGGTAGGTAATTCGATTCGAGGTATTTTGATATGCGAAGATCCTGCCTTAGTCGAGCTAGGAGCCTCCTGTATTGAGGTTAGGGAACTCAAAACATTTTTGATTTCGCACGCCAGATCGTCAAATGAAGACAATGAGCTATAATTAACCTCATATGATGGATTAAGTTTCATTGAAATAATGTTTATATTATCAATAGCAGTTATAAATTCAGATCGAATTTCATCGATTGATTTAGCTTGAGCAATAAAAGTGTCCCGAGATTTTTCGGTTTTAAGGCAAATTATAGAATCAAATAACCTTTGTAAGCGAGCATAGTATGCGGCGCGTTTGCCCTCATACATTTTTAGTTTATCTTGTAAATCTTCCATTTTAAATTACAATAGATAATAAATTTACACAAAAATATCAATTCAGAACCCACTTATATCCCAGAACACAGAACCCTAACAAGCTAGTACGAAAAGTGTGAATCAAAACAAAAGAAACAAATGCTTGCTCAGGTAAAAACAATAAAATAGGTAGGAACCACTTTTCCTATCCTGCGGAACCCTAGTCTACCAAAAATGGTAACAAGGTGCGGTAAACAAACTGAATTTATAACAATAAATCACAGTTATAAAGATGCTCAAACAAATAATATTGTGACTGTACAAACACAGAAAACAACTTTCGATAGGCAACTACTTAAAACGAAGGAACATGTGTAGTTTATAAGTAGAAAAAATGCGATGAAGGAATATACCTAGGTAGGTATCTCGATAAAATTCTAATGTACCTACTTAGATGTAAGTAACTGAACTCGGAATGAACACAAGAGTATGTACCGAAACCGGCTGAACCTAAATAACTTATAGGTGCGATGGAAATTAAAAACCAAAGTTCAAAAAACAACTTTAGTTTTATTAGGTATGGAAATAATATCCAACCATGCGAAAACGAAAGATAAACAATAAAATTGTTGTCATATAAAAATAAATTAAAAATAATTTAATGCGAATAATTTAACTAAATTGCAATAATTTAATCAAATGCGGAGTGGACTGTATTGCGATTGAATACTCGTACAATACGAGGCGATTTAATTGGATAACATTTAATTAAAAACTTCAATTAAATAAAACTAAATCAATCTATAACAAAAGTACAATGACTGTTTTACAATGATTGTGGTTCCCTGATTTCAAGGTCAATGTTGGTACGAAAGTAGGTCACTCAAGACAACCGTTGTGAGAACCCCAAAAACGCTGTTTGTCGTGCACGCGGTATAACCCACGAATCTACCCGCTAATCCAAATAATGACCTATAACGCGCAGTTCTTGGAAAATACCTTATTTCACGGTAATAGTATATAAGTATATGATTTTTGATATGATTTAGTAATATAAATCTGAAATTACACAACTAAAAATATGAAATGTGACGGGACTTCGATAAAGAATGCAGATGATAATCGACCTTACGGTTAACGAAATAAGGACGAGTTTCCTACAACGATATGCAATTACACGCAAATAATTTCTCGATTTTTGTAGGGTATCTAAAAACAATTATATCTAGGCTCGTAAGGACCAAATGGTGCGTATTCGTCAACGGTCGATCCTAAGAATATGAATTGACCTATAATAATAAAAACGATACGCTGCGGTAATCTTAAAATGAAGATGCGCTGATTCGAATATTCTAGAAATTGCAACAGCCTGACGGTGGACAGTTGGAAACCTTTAGGTACGTTACTAAGGAGGCTTACCTTGCTGGCCACGTCTGCGATCAGCTCCAGAGGGACTGCCTTCCCACTGCACTCGAAGTCCACCTCACACACTGAAGTTCTTAGTTTAAAAATGTTATTCCCACGATTATGTGGTCATTGACCCGCGGGTTTATTTTATAGCGAAGATGTGAACACTCTCAGCAATAATTTAGCTGGAGATGCGATGACGCGGCACTCCGAAGATCAGAGATAGATCTTTTTTTCCGGATAGTCAACGACCGCACGCGAGGTGATGATGAAGCTTTTTTTACACACATGAACATAGTCACGAGATGCGAGGCGGCCATTGGAACTTCACACTGATTCGAGTTCCTTTTGCCGCGGCATGAGCAAAGCCCATAGGAGCGATTGCCGGACACTTTCAACCAGGCGCGCCATCCCTTTTGCGTACCTAGTCAGTTCAAATGTCCAACGTCAAGCATTACAATTATGTATATAAGTACAGTATTACACGCCAAAACCATGTTGGCGTAACCAATAATAATAATAATAATATTCCACAACTATCACACAACGCCATCTAGTCCCAAGCTAAGCAGAGCTTGTGTTATGGGTACTAGACAACTTATAAACATACTTATATATTTCTAAATACATACATATTATAGATAAATAAATTACACCCAGACACAGAACAAATGATCGTGCTCATCATACAAGTAGCAGAAGATGATGTTACTCTAGTAGGTTCTATAAAAGTGTTGGTCAAGTCAAATGACTTAAAAAGATTTAATAACCGACTGCTATTTGGATTCTCTTCTAAAATATTGATATTGAAATCACCACAAATAATTGTAGACTTATTACTGGCTGCAAGTTTTGCCAGGACATCTTCCATTATTGATTCGAATAAGGAAAAGTTTTGATAGTTTGGGGGTCTGTACACACACACAACTACATGCTTATCTAGCTCAACACAGGACAGTTCGACGCAATGTTCAACCGAGAGACCTACTATGTCATTACGTTGCTTATATTTAAAACTATTTTTTATTAATATTAGGGAACCTCCACGAAGCATAGTTTTACGGTTAAAGCAGCTACCCACCATATAGTTCTCATAATTAATAAGCATTTGGTAATCCTTTAGCCAATGTTCAGTAAAACAAATAATGTCAAACTTACTACTTTCTAAAAACAATTCAATTTCTAATAATTTGGAAGAAATGCCTTGGATATTTTGGTGGAATAATTTTAAGGTGTTCTGCTGAGGCCCTTTTTTACTAACTAGTTGAGTGCAAGAAGATACCTTGTTGTTGGTAGGATTAACAATAATATTGTTAATGGTACCTTCTGTTGTCTCACTTTCTAGTTTAAATTAATATATGGAGTGAGGCCGGAGACTCCCGTGCCATCCTCTGACAACAAGACCCTATCACTAATAAACCCTAATTGAGAATTTTCCACGGTGACAGATGGATCCTCTCCAGTACAATGTGTGTAAACATTTATAGCACTAGTGCTATATTCATTCGTGCCAGTCACCTGAACATTAGTAGAATTACTAATTGTCGATGTATTAATAATATAACTAAACTTAGACATACTATTTATGTCTGTGTGAATACTATAAGATAATAGCCGAGCTATTTTGTGTCTACATACAATAGGTAGATACACCTTACCCCGTGTCGACTTTAGTTTACCAACAATAGTGTTGATATCCAGATATATAAGTCTGTCACTATAGTGACCTACTAGAAAATGAATATGGTTATTTAACATATGTATATAATTGTTTTTCCTATTACCCAAATTTTCAAAATAGGGAAAAGCACACAATATGATTTTACTACATTTTAACTTTAACAACTCGGATACACAGTCAGTGATATCTTCCTTTTTAATCTTAGAACTATTGCCTACACATATAGTTATGGTGGTACTAGGATCACAAACGGTTTTTGTCGCAGATGCCATAACCTGTTTGTAGGTAGACCCTGGCATACAATTGTTTTGAGTACAATAATTCAGGTTATTACTAATTAATTTACCTAGCCCCTTACCTATATTGTCAGAGAACATAACTGAAAGATTACAATCATGATTATTATGAGAAATAAAATTACCACTCTCAGGCAGACTATCATGTGTAAAATTATTTGATTGTCGGTTCGTTAAACTGTCCTGAGACAAATTCTCAACCTGGGATGGGTCCTCCATTACCTCAGGCTGGATATTGTCATGGTTGGTAACCGTCTGACAACTACATTGACCCATTACCAACTCATTTGCTGCAAAAATATGTTCCCTAATTTGGTTCTGAGATATCATATACATTTATTTTATCTTCCCATCTATTGCGGGGTCTCCCTTTTTTTCTTTTGCATACTGGTCCCTTCCATGCCGTCACACTGTTTGTCCACCTCTGGTCTTGAAGACGTGCTACGTGCCGGCCCACTTCCATTTTAGTGCAAGTGTTTGTGCCAGGTCGTCTGTTGCTTTTGTGGTGTTTCGTATTTTTGTATGTCGTACTCGTATTTTGTCTATTCTTTTAATATTTAATATACTGCGCTCCATTCCACGTTGGCACGTTTTAATTTTGTTTCTATGTTTATGTTGAACTTCCACGTCTGGCCTGGGATAAACTCCTGCCTCATACCATGCCTGACCTACGCCTGGTCAGGCATGGTATGAGGCAGGAGTTTATAACCTTGGTCTTCAGGGAAGTTGGCATGTTACTCTTAAAAATTTATTTTAAGCTCCAATACTTATTCCATGTTATCTGGGCCCTGCGTTCGACCTCCTGGTAGTTGCTTTGGCTATCGAAGCTAATTTGTTTACCTAAGTAGATGTATTTTTCGGTATGTTGAAGAGGCTCGTCGTCGACACATATTTGTACCTTTGTGCTGTTGGTCATTAACATGGTTTTAGAGAGGTTCATTTCAAGGCCAGCCAACTTGCTGGCTTTATTTAATGACTCTACCATGTACTGTAGTTCCTCTCCTTTCTCTGATATCAGCACCAGATCGTCGGCGAAACGTAGGTGTGTTAAGTATTCATTATTTACTATATTATTCATTATATACCACGTTCTTTCCAGTCGAGCTTACTTATTATTGACTCTAATGTGGCTATAACTAATATGGGTGATAGTGGGTCCCCTTGTCTTACGCCTCTTGTAACAGGGAACCAAGAACCAGCTGTTTCTAGTTTAACTCTACTTTTGCTGTTGTTGTATATGCTTTTAATTACTCGTATGTATTCGATTTCCACTTTCTGTGTTATTAGAGTTGCCCAAATATACTCGTAGTTATGCGACACTGAGTCGAATGCTTTTTTATAATCTATATATGCCAAGTACAGCGGTCACCTTTCCTCTTGGTATTTCTCGATAAGAAGCTCGATTGTGTGCATGTGATCGATTGTAGAGAAGCCTTTCTAAATCCGGCTTGTTCAATGGGTTGTCTCTTGTCTAAAGTAGAGCAAATTTTTTTGGTGAGGATTGTGGAAAATAGCTTATATATGTGGTCGGTCGTAGGCTATTTGGTCTGTAGTTTCCTACATCTTTAGGATCTCCTTTTTTATATAACAAGATGATGTCAGATTCGGACCATTCGAGGATGAAGTTAAATAGATTTGTAAAGGGTACGGCTAGTATAGGGGCAGCTAGTTTTAAAGTCTCGTTTGCCATCTTGTCCGAGCCCGGGCTTTTGTCTGGTTTTAGTTTATTTAATGCCACTATGACATCATTTTCTGCTATTTGGTTTCTATTTATTTTGTTTGTACCTTGGTCTCCCTGGCTGGTGTCTTTAGGCTCCTTTGTGCTGTATAGTTTCTTGTAAAACTCGGTTGCAATGCTGACGACGTCAATGCTATTGTTTTTTTTTGTTATTCCGGCTCGTTTTAGCCCTTCTATCCAGGTTTTATTTGGTTTCAGCTCTATGTATGCCTTTTTTGTGTTACTAGTTTGGCTCAGGTGTTTTTCAATTATTTTATATCTATAGTTAGTAAAGTATTCCTTTATATATTTGCTACCAAGCCTATAGACGGCGGAAAATTCATTTCTCGTTGCTCTAGTTTTATAATGACTTTTGATGATTTTTTGCAGTTCTTGTCTTCTTTTTAAAAGTTTTAGTGTGCGTTCTGACAATATTTTGTGGTTTTTCTTGGAGTTTAGTACTTTCCGGGCGTTATGCAAGCTTAAGGTGATGAGTCTGATTAAGTTATCGTAATATTTTTGAACTGAAGTAATATCTTGTGCGCACATTTGGTCTTTCGATATGTAGGAGTATAGGCATTCTTTGAACTTCGAAATTTCTTCTTCGCTTGTTGCTGTGGTATTTTAACAATTAATAAATTTTGTTCGGTTTTTCTTCATTTGAGTGTCATATGTTATTGTAGCTCTTACTGGCCTATGATCTGAAGTGTAGTTTACGTTCAGTACTTCAATATTTTGAAATAGGAGCGGACGGTTGGACAGCACGAAGTCGATTTCGTTTTTATTGGTCCCATCCGGTGATCTCCAGGTCCATTTGTTTTTTGTTTGAAAAAAGTATTCATAATTGATAGATTGTTTTCCCTGGCAAAACCGATTAGTCTTTTTCCTCTCTCGTTTCTGATTCCGTATCCGTGCTCTTTCATTATTAGATGTTCGTCTTTGTTTGGTATTCCAATTTTCGCATTAAAGTCGCCCATCAGTATATAGACTTTATGTGCCAGATCCAAAGCCTTATTTAGTGTCATATAGAAGTTATCTATTTCAGCGTCGCTTGCTGTTGTAGTGGGGGCGTAGACTTGTATGATAGATAAGGTAGAACTTTCAAATTTCAGGTATAATATGATCTTTCTGAAAGACCGAGGTAACTTTCCATATTATTTTTGAGATGGGTTTTTATTATGAAGCCTATGCCATATCTTCCAGGTGTTTGGCCTGTATGGCACAAAATGAAGTTTTCATGTTCTTCGATTTGGTTTCCAATAAGTCTCGTTTCCGCTAACCCCACCACATCGAATTTGATTTCCTTGAGAGCCTCGTCCAGCTCCATCAAGCGTTTACTGCGCTAAATTTTGTACACATAACAGTGGCCTGCCTATTCGTGGAGATTGATCGAGCCTGTCTCTGTCTCATGGACTCCTAGTCCCTTAGAATTGCCATTAATTCAAATGAAATTTCACGGAAGGATAGTTTTCCTGATGACACAATATTTTATAGACAAAAAGATTGATCCTTTCTGTCCTTACTAAGGTCGCTATGTTCCCAGTCCAAGAAATATTATTCCTGGAAAGTTATCCTTACGAAACATCAAGACAGTAAACTAAGCTTTGCCTTGTTTTCACGATTAACGTGTATGGCATAACAATAAGTTTGGGTACTTCGGATTCCAGATAAAAACAACGCTTAGCCACGCATGGGATTATAATTTATCTCCTGCGTACTAGTTTTGTTTTTGTTAGTACACAAACAGATGTGTGTGCGCTAAAATAGACCGTTTATATGTTCCTTAATTTTCATAGTCCTACGTGACGGCAAACAGAAACTATCAGGGACCGAAGCAGAATCAACTGGCCTTCCAAGCCACGAGGCTTTCTCATCAACTACTTACAAATCATAGTCTGCTTAACCTTGGGAACATCATAGTCACATAACATATACAAATGACGCAAAGCACGTGCCCTGTACACCAAACGACACAATATTTGACCAAATGGTAGGTGAAATGAGGCTGTGTAGGGCAGGCACGTTATTTTATACTCTGGCTGGCGGTCAAAAGGTTAATATTAACAACAATACAACTTTCCTGCGTATTTAATTTACAGTCATCTCTTGGCAAAAATTTCACCCGTATCGTGAAACAAGAAATGTGATTACAAGTATAGCCATCCCCAGCTGACTGCCGACAAAATGTGTAAATAGCGCTCCCGGTTAAAGTTGCAGCGCACACCGGTCCGAACCAGTTTAAACTAGTTGTAAATGTTAGGGGCACTGTTGCGAAACTTAAGTTTGTACTAAAAATTATCTTTGTTACACACAATTGTTGTTCTTTAACTTCGTTCCTCTACGTATTTTACATTTTCTCTGCATGGTTGTCGATATTAGGTAGGTATAGGTATACTATACAACGGCTGAATAAAGTATTTGTATTGTAGTGCTTTGGCTTCATGAAGTGTGTACTTTCACTAACCAAACAGTGCAGTGAGTACAGCAAAACAGTGCTCCCCTATTTATTTAACGTTTACACGTTGTATATCTGATGAAAATTTCTCCCACCTAGATAAGAATTCCTCGTTAAACCAGAAAGTCTCGTAGTTATATTAGTTAGCATTTGCTCGCAGCTTCGGTCACGTTATGTACAGAAATTAACCCACAGGAACTTTTTAAATGTAACCTACAGCACTTGGGAATAATGTAACTTCACGTGAATAAAAGAAGTTCCGAAGATTTCCCACTACATATACAAACTTTTACCTCCTTAATTCCAATTCGCCAATATTTTCCCGGTCAGAAATTTTGAATCTACCACCACAGACAAAAAGACGTTGTCACGTCAAAAAATCCTGAAAGGCCTATACAAACAGGAGTAATGTAGTGTCCTGAATGTTTTGTCCGTAAATCTCATCCAACATATAGGTATAAGCTCGGTAGGCCTCCATTGTGGCACATAATTCCGTCACGGATTCGCCACCGACACGTACCAACACTCGACACAATTATGACCAGCTACGTGACGCTTCTGTAGGGTGACGTAGCGTACTATTATGTATGTATTTCTAAGTAAAACAGAAACGAAACTTAACAAATGAAGCTTTTTTTTACCACTAAGGTAACCTTACCTTTTACACCCACATTTTGTCTTTTCATTTGCCATTCCTCGGGCTCAAATTCAGGCAACAAACATTATGCTTAAAAGTGTGAACTACAGCGGTTGGCAAGCATGGTGTGTCCAATCAATGTTCATGATTTCTCTAAAATAACCGTGTGACGTCACAACCTTACATCCCCCAGACCTCAGGGGTCCTAAACCGTCCGGGGTTGCGGGCTGTTCCGGGGTTGCGGGCTGTTCGAAAGAGATACCGCGGCCCCGGAACGTAAAGGGCGAGGAAGGAACATGGATGGGTTTTAGTCAGTAAGAGTCTGACACTCCCTCCCGCTCCGCCCAGAGTGGGAGAAGTCATTTGATGATTTCCCATCCCAAAAAAAAAAAAAAAAAAAAAGGGGTCCTAAACCGTCGGCTCCCAACATCTCCGCCCCCCTCTTACTTACAATGACAATCGTGGAGGACCCCCAGTGAATCTCGACAACTCGCATCTCAACGAGTCTGAATGGTACTTCCGTAAATATGTACTTGTACAGATCTGTGTAATGTCTGTGACGGAGGAAAGAGTAACCTTTCCTACTTGTGAATTTGATGATAAATAAACACGCATTAGTAGCACAAAGTAGGTAGTATATATATGTAGTGTGTGGGATCTCCAGGAAAACTTAAACGTCTTGAGAATACTTTATTTTCTTCAACACCTTTTACAACACCTCTTTCAGTATTTTATATTACTCGCCATCTTGCGTTTTTCTTTACCTTTCACTCATTGAATCACCTATTCAATCATTCGTACAGAAACATGCCTTCTAAACGTTTGGAAATGTTTGGTTTATACAGCCTACTTACAAATCATATTATATATTTCATATATTATATTTAATCCTACATATATTATGTAGTTATCTAGTAAAAGTAGTAGTAGAGCAGCGGTGGCCCAGTGGTGGTGGCCCCGACTTACGTTCAGTAAGTCGTGGGTTCGAACTTTCGAACCCAGGCAGGCGCATTACTTTGTGTAATTTATTACATCACCGCTGCTCTCAAAACGGTGAAGGAAAACATCGTGAGGAAACCGGCATGGCCTAGAACCATAAATTCGAAGACATGTGACATCTACCAATCCGCACTGGGCCCGCGTGATAGCCCATTCCCTCTCACAGAGAGGAGACCTGTCCCAGCAGTGGGAACATTAATAGGCCGATGATGATGATCTAGTTAAAGATACCTACTTAAAATGTTGGTGGTTCGGTAGGAATAAAACATGTCTGGCGAAATGTGTATGAACAACCAATCAACTCATCCTTTAAGCGTCCACTACTAACTCAGGCCTCCCTCAAGTTTTACCCTGAACGCCCTGTCTTTTGAATTCTGTATCCAGTCTGACCCAGACTTTTTTCAAGGTCGTCGAAACCTCTGCCTACCCGACTCGAGAATACACGCGTTCGCTACTTAATTTTCGCAGAATATTTCTGTAATAATTAAAACTTACAGCAATCGAAATTCCATTATAACAATCTTAGGAATTTCATTAATAAATCAGTCGATACTTGCTGGAACTATGTTCGGCTCCAAATGAACTCATTTATCGAAGCAAGTTCTTCCACAAAAGTAACGGATCGATCAGACCGTTTCGTGAGCCCTTAGGCGCAACATTTCTTCTCATCTCATGCCCCACAATTCAATATCATAAAACTAATTTTACGGATGGTATCACCATTTACAAGTAGTCGTCTAGATTTGCGAGGAAAATGCCGACAGTTGTAATGGAGGCAACGTTGGAAAAATACTTCAAAGAAACTTGTACAGTTCATTACTTTCCGTTGAATAGAAATATACGCGGTTCTATTTGATGATAATACATTTAAATACGTTGCTCTGGTATACGATATTTTCTTGTGTGAAAGAAATTTGATTTTTCCCGCATTTTCTTTTTATTCAAATAACTGTAATTTGCATTTTCGAATCGGCGTGGGAGTATTTTAGTCTTTATAATGTATAGTATTCTGTTTATTACCTGTTAGACCAGATGCCAGACTCCTTATCCTTTTTAGGCCTTTTCCACCGCCTCATAGACAAAAAAAATCCGAAGGAACAAAGAATAATATCCGAATGCTCACATTACCCACACAATCTGTGACACCACATCACACACAGTGAAGACATTTCTTCAACAGAGCGAGGCGTTGCCCTCCATAAAAAGTATCATATGAAATTCTCAAAGAAAATAAAACCTGCTAGGCGCGCTATCTTTATCCCTTTTATGACAACGCGGGCAGAGAGAAAAAATACAATATTTCTTTCATGAAATGACTGTGCCCCTCAAACCGTTGAAGAGGAAAATACAAGTTTTCATATGAAAGTATTGTATATTTCATACCGAAGCTCGGAACGTTGTCAATGTTATAGTTTAGTAGTACGAGTATATTAAAAATCAGGAAATGTGTAGCCGAATTTGTCGGGGAAAATCACTATGTCGAATGATTTTTGCCTTTGACTTTATTTATAAACGTTTTAGGGGGGCAGGGGATGTTTTCATTGTCAGGCTACAAAGCTCAAGCTGGTGATAGAGCGTCCCATATTGTTGGGTCTTAGATGACTTTGGTATTTCACCAATTTACAACTTACGAGTAAACATAATAAGAAATAGTTCCCGCCTATGCGAAATCACTGTAATTTATTTTCTTTGGTTGACAACCTAATAACAAACTGTCAGTTCTGTAAGCATTGTTGTATTATTTATAGTTACGAAATACGTGAGCACGTACCAGGCTCATAGAACTTCGAAGAGGAAGCTAGCAGAATAAAATGAGATGTTTTTAATTTCAACTTTTTTAATTTTCCTCATCAAATTCGCTTCTCCGGTTCTCCCCAACTCTTTCGCCGCGGCTGCCCGCACTCGCGAGCTACACTCAATCACAAGTTGAACTCGAAGCCAGTTCAGAACGTGCACAATTATCTACTAACTAACCAACTAACGAGAAAGTTAACCAGCACTTAAACAGCTACTTCGCTTCGGGCTTTTTGTTTACGATACTAGTACCCACTCGGTTACTTCTCTTGTGAGTTCTATAACTTCTATAACATGACTTCAATTTGATTTGTTTATGCAACTGTGAACTACTTAGGTTTGCTGCTATCCTGGTACTAAGTTTGTTTAAGTGTAGCAGCTAAGGAGTCCTCGGGGGCTTAACTACTATATTTAATTCCACATACTTCAAGGTGGTATTTAATTTATTTAACTGGTTCCCAATAGAGGTGCGAAAGTGACGCAATGCATGTTTCAATGCAAAAAGGGATGACACTATACGTTCTGCATAACTCCTTCTCTCATTCGCATCGGAACAATAATCACTTTGACATCTCGCAGAAGTCTTGCAGCTATTCGTACCATGATTAATTTGCCCCATTTTCCAAACATTTCCTTAGTTGACTACTAAATTGTACAAGGCAAACAGACGATACAGGTTTCCGCGTGACATCATTGCTGAAAGTTCGACACAACAGAGAACTTGGAACTACTTTCCCCTTCGGAGTGCCTTAAAAGCTTCTGACTTACCTTCCCAACTAACATTACTTTGTGACATAGTTCTAAACTATAGTTTTAATGCTTTCTGGATATGTAGACAGGTAAGTAAAGAAATAAGTTTGATGTACGCCATTTATTACCATTGTCTTTAAAGACTTTTGTTTCATCATTTGCAAATACAGTGTCAAATTAAAATGACCATCGAAACTACGAGTACACAGACAATTTGAGAATCACACTTTCTTTATCAAAAACCGAAAAATCGCTCCAAAAACCTGTTATTATATAATTCTGTCATTAAATGAAGCAATAATACTGTCGACCGTAACAATACAGTTTCATTGACTCGTGTCTCCCACAATATCTAATGACACAGATGCAGCGTCTGTGTAACTGAATGCAAGGAGCTCATTACAACCTCTCATTCACAGAGTATTGGAAATTTCACGCACCGCTAACCACTGGAGTATTCAATAATAAAAGTGGTCTTATGAACTACTCAGATTGGTGAGGGCACTGCACAGGCTCTTGTTCAGTTGTTGATCTAGTCGACATTTTTTTTTTTTAATATTGTCATAATGAAGAGTTGCTGAAACACAAACTCCTTTTTAAAAATCGTTGATTCGTTCATTCTCTGACAGACAACTAACAGCGATGAATCTAGAAGCATACAGTTTTAAAGTGTTAACAAATGATGTTTGAAAATTGTACCCTTCGAAACAGGGGTTAAATTGGGGATGAAACTTCGAACTGAAAAAAAATTTTAGAAACCGTGCAGGTAAGATTGATTGTCAGATTTTCTGGCCACTGACTACCTGTAACAACCGCCAAAGATCTACGAATGACAGCTGGGAGTCCGGGACCAACAGCTTACCGTGCGTTCCGAGGCAGGGAGGAAACTCGGTATGTAATTTATGGTAGATGGTATGGTATTGATGGTGATGGATGGAATTATTGGTGGTGGTGGTAGCCAAAAAAGCACTCGTGTCAGTCCTCATGTTAGGCCTCTTATGCCTAGTTTTGGTGGATGGGCGCATACCTACACGGACCAACCTAGGCAAGTACGGCTCGAAAAGTCGAAAACCACTCGGGTCGCCGAGTGGTTTTTATTATTTAGCCACTAGTTCCTCCATATATGTCTAAGACATATCAGATTTAAAATATACAGAAGGCAAAGAAAAACACAAATAGGTACTGAACATTAGTACAAGGCCAAGAACCTAGGCTAGTATTCTTGAAAATATATATTTTAAACACAAGAAAATTTTCAATTATGTCAGATATAAATCGATATTAGCCACTTACCGGGTGCGGCGCTGTCGTGTCGCGGCATACTAATACAAACTGATGATACTTCGCTAGTGGTTCTACTGTTGAAAAGAACCTTTCACAGGCACTTGTGCCGTGAATATTTTAACGTTGCTAATTGGTTTACATTGCTTTCCCTACCATATCTATCCCTTTTAATTGGATCGTGTTTTTCTTGTAAACAATGTAATACTGGCAGTGAGTGTAGGTGCTAACCCGTCTGAGGTACCTAATGCACTAGGAACTTGGTAACAGACTACCAGTTTTGATGTTATGTGTTCCTGGTACCTGGAACAAGGATGCGGGGGATGTTCATGGGTTTTTTCTATTGTAAGTTTTAGAATTTTATCTAATCAAAGAATTCCCTGGGCTGATCACTCTATCTGGTTCTGAGACAGTTCTAGAATAATTCTTAAAATAGTTGGATGTTGGATACTGGTTTTGACTCACGGCCCACTGCTTCGCCCCGTGGATGTGGGAAAATCAAAAGGAAACCTACCTACCTACCACCAGGGTAAAAGTCTCCTGATTCGAACCTTGTCCTAATTTCATCGAAATCCGATCAGCCGTTAACAGGCGTGAAAATGTAACAGACGGACAGTATTACATTTAATCCTACTTCCTACTTAATAATTGCAAATGTATTTAGTCCGTCAGTTGTCAGAGTATTGGGAAATAATGGACACGTATTTTTTGTTTTTGTAAATCAATGAACATTGACAAAGATAAAACGCATCAAAACTTACGGGGGCTCGTGACGTCAGAACGCACTAAAAATAAACCACGACGAACGTATTGATAATTTTAAAAGCGTCGTTTTTTCGTCAAATTTTCGTTCACGCAACAAAAGAAAAAATACGGGTCAAATATTTTTTGTTAACCTATCTGACAGGCTTATTAGATTTTTCCAGTTCACAAGCCTATTATAGAAAGAAAGACAGAAAAAAGTGGCCAAATGCGAGTCGGACTCGCCCATGAAGGGTTCCGTAACAGCAAGTAACATAGTATAAAAGTTCTTGCAGTTCGTTGTAAATGAAAGGTAAATTGCGGTTTACGATTTATGACGTATTAAAAAAAAACTACGTACCTACTAGATCTCGTTCAAACCAATTTTCGGTGGTAGTTTACATGGTAATGTACATCATATAATTTTTTTAGTTTTATCATTCTCTTATTTTAGAAGACACACATTTTACCACTTTGAAAGTGTCTCTCGCGGAAACTATTCAGTTTTGAAAAAAAATATATTAGAAACCTCAATATCATACCCACCCGTATGGGTTTGATGAAAAAAAAAATGTTGAGTTTCAGTTCTATGTATGGGGGGACCCCTAAAGGAGACAATTTTTCTTGTTCGGGGACTAGGCCACCCACATAAATTATAGCATATAATCATGAAACTTACATTGATTTGTTCCTTATATCCTCTAGATTCCAGTGGTTAAATTAGCTAAGCATTGTCTAAACGGAATAAATGCGAAAAATCTGCAAAAACACTTACGAAAATCAAAATAAACAGAGAAAGTAAATGTCAAAATAATGAAGTTGTCTGTCAATCACTTAAAAAGTGGGTTCATAACGTTCCGTGCCACGTCCATCTATGGCGGGCTTGTCCCAAAAAAAAAAGCATAGTTCTTACAGTTTCGGATAAAAGTGGCTGTGACATACGGACGGACAGACAGACAGACAGACAGACAAACAGACATGACGAATCTACAGCGTGTTAGGTTAAACAAGGGACATATTGAGGGAAGGTATTCAGTATTCGATTCTCAATCCAAATTTGTAAAAAACCTATAACCTTAATTTTTGACATAATTGTCTAATTAAATACATTACTCATGGACACTGAGCGCGCAAGTAGGTGTCACGCGGCAAAACACGTGCCGGTCCTGAGCTCCGTGCGCAAATTCCGCCCCTTTGCTTTGTGTCCCCGATGCACAGACAGGGCACACCCCCGCGCCACCCCGCGCTCACCTCAGTGTGTGCGCGAGCGCCGTTACTTCTGCATGTCTATTATTGCGTTTCCGCGTATCGCATTTAACAAACAACCCCGCTTAATTCGCGATATTAAGAGTGTCCTGTAAACGTGTTCTTTAATAACCAAAAATTACGTCATATCATTATTCCAGTGAAGAATATTGCGATTATGGTTCGTGCTTAAGTGTTATCTAGTGATATTGTGCGAGGAACCGTTAATTATTATGCAAGGTGTCAATCAACGACTGCGAACATTCGGTCAGAACCTAGTTACCCAGATATTTGCCTGTCTAAAGCCAGATTTAAAGTATGAAGGGAAAATGGATTATACCTAGAAAGGTCATTGACCCGCATACATGTTCTGCGATAAGCGCATGGCGCACACGTTGCGAAACTTAGGCGAAGTTTTTGATATGGATCTATCTGTTATGTATTAGTGTTTTCTTTTTGTTCATATGTTTATTAGTATCATGTAGGCATGGACTATTGCGGGTTTGAATAAGTCCCTCGTTTAAACTAACATACTGTATAAGGGTTCCGTTTTTTGCCATTTGGTAACGGAACCCTAAAAAGCATGTATTAGCCCGACAGGACAAAAAATATAAAAATTAAAATGGTTGAATTATGAATGCTAAAGTTTGTGAGGATGTATGGATATTTTTTTTTCCGAATGGGAAATCATCGAATGACTCCTCCCACTCTGGGCGGAGCGGGAGTGTCAGACTTTTACTGACTAAAACCCATCCATGTTCCTTCCTCGCCCTTTACGTTCCGGGGCCGCGGTATCTCTTTCGAACAGTCCCGCAGCCCCGGGATGTATAGATATCCTGGATGTTTGTTATTCTTCTAAGCAAAAACTCCTGACCAGATTTGGATGAAGTTTGGCACACATATAGTTTATAAATAGAACCAACCACCAGTTGAAACCTGAGTTAACACCTAGGATACTTTTTATCCCGGTAGAACAATCCTCCCGTGAGACAATTATGAAACTCCACGTGGGCGTGGCCGCGGGCACTAACTGGTTTTTTTTCCCGCCGTTCAGTCCACAAAATGCGAAGTTAATTTTAATTTCCTCGTTTATTTTCAGAATGAGACTTTAAGTTAATCGGACTGTCGGCCTCAATTCCTGAAAACCAAAAACGCTGCGTTATAATGAAACGAGAATACAAAAGTGCCTACACGGAACATGTTGTATTTTAATAAAGTAGGCACTGTCAGGAAATTAACTGTTTAATAAAATGTCATGTGATTTCAAAACGGTATTTGTTGGTAGCCCATTTAATAGCATGAGCATAATCATCAGCCTATAAGGTTGCTGTTGCTCACTGCTGGGACCCAAGCGTCTTCAAGTTGCCCGGGCTGAAAGACCTCACATAGGTTAGTTTGGTTATTTTAGGACGTGTCGCGGACCCCCACTATGTTTTTCACCGTTTTCAGAGCAGTGTTGCTGAAATACATTTAGGAACACACAAATTAAGTAAAGCCTGCTTACCTTGATTACTTAAGACCAATAACTTTATAAGTCACGGATGTTACCACTGGTCCACGACTGCTAAGAATAGTCAATTGTCTGATTGAACACACTTATGACTATTGAGCAGATAGTCAATGGAATCTACAGGGTGGAGTCAAGCACTCTGTATATCAAACTACTAGCTGCTGCCCGCGACGTCGTCTGCGTGAAGGCTCTTCACAGCTCCTCCCCCGTAGGTGATAGCGTGATAATATGTAGCCTATATGTTGACCCGACCTCTTAGTAATATTCATGCAAAATTTGAAGTAAATCCATGCAGTACTTTTTGAGTTTAACCTGGACATACATACAGACAAACAGACAAAAATTCTAAAAACTATATTATTGGCTTCGATATCGATTGTAGATCACGCCCCAAGTATTCTTTTAAAAAAATATTCAATGTACAGTTTTGACTTTCCTACGATTTTATTATATGTACGAGTATATGTCACCGTAAAATTGTCAAACACGTTATATTACAATATAACGTGTTTCTCTCTAGCGATATTGTAAACTCTCGAAACATTGTCAACTGAACATACGGAAGTATCTCTGCCCCCATAATCGGGACTTGGGGCACCCCCCCGTTAGGTTAGTTAGGTTCCTTTAAACCCTGCACTTAGAAATAAAAGAGAGAGAATATAAAGTGTTTTAAAGTTAGGTTATATTAATCTGTATTTCTCAGGAATGGTACATTATCTGTTCATGAGAGTGGTACCACTGGGCAAGGGGGACCCCTCCATCCCTCCACACCGCGTGAGTTGACTACGATCGCATGCATTTCACGAAAAATAATGCGTTTTATTGTAAGCAGTATGTTCGTTTGACAATATTTCGAGAGTTTACAATATTGCTAGATAGATTACAATATAACGTGTTTGACAATTTTACGGTGATATTTAAAATATAGAAGATGTAACTTTACGCAAAAATTATTATTGAGAATCGACTTGAAAAATCGAAGGTGAAAAATCACATTTTATAGTAAAACTCAATGTACCGCACCCAAAACATTGTACTGATGGACGCATTAGTACCTAAACGGGGTAAGGAGGTATTTATAGTTAAGTTATGACCTTAATACCTTGTATTTGAAAAAAAAACTTACCAATCGAATTGAGAACCTCAAAAACGGTAAATTTATTTGCATCAGACCATCAGATCCATAGAATCCGTAGAAGATCCGTTAAAAACTTGTGAAAAAGTTGGAACTCGTGACTTCCAAAGTTCCAATATCTCCGCAACTATAAGGATCATAGGTACTTGGGGAACCAGAACAAAAAAAAATCGCAATGATGGGGAGAACAAATGCATTTCGGCTTCATTACACCCTTAATATGATGAGTCAGGTGCTCATCCAGGTACAATTGAAACCTTACTTTAACGTTCTAGCTACAAATTAAACTTTCTACATAGATAATATATGTCTGCTATCTCCCACAAAAAGCCTGTATCTCTTTTATTCCGCATCATATTTCACAGCAACCGGATAGCCGTCGTTACGTCGACGTGACGTGACGTGCCACAGTGCCATATTTACGCCATGTCATCTGATTAAGTTGGGAAATCGAGCTGAACCCGATTGATGGATGGCAGTATCGTTAATTACGCTACAGATGATCTTGTTGCCAAAAAATGGCAAGCTTTCACGGTTATTTGCTGGGATTTTGTGAGATAATCCTTGGAGAAAATGGAAAATAGAGATGTAGCATGGATCTATTGAACATTTTATAATTAGAGGGCGCTGTTAGTTTTTTTTTTTTTTGTGAAATTGTAAGTTTCCAAAATTAAAGATGACGACGCTAGTTCTAAAAATACGTGTGGTCTGGAGCAAAGCAAAATTCAAATGCGATTTACCTCTATGTTTTCACGAACATAGTAGGTATTTTGGAAGCTAAACTATTACAAAATACATAGTTAGGTCGTGCCTGAAAAAAAAACCCGCTATTTCGTAAGAAAATTGCGGTACAACGATATCTTCGTAAATCATCTTTCATGGTTAATGTTTATCAATTTCTCAGTTCTTTAAAAGTTCATTCATCAGTATACCAAGCTACCATAACTCAAATAGGAGTTATTAACCGACTTCCAAAAAGGAGGAGGTTCTCTATTCGACTGTATGTATTTTTTTTTTTTTTTTTTTTTTTTTTATGTATGTTACCCGATTACTCGAAAACGCCTAAACCTTCCAAGTTGGTCCCATAGTCGCCAAGTCGGGATCTGATGATGGAATCTTGGCGAAATCGAGGGAACTCTTCAAATTTTATAGGATAACGTACAGCAATTTTTATATTTTCTACAACAAGTGAAGCATTTGCGTTTGATAAGAACCATTCTACCATCAGATCTGATGATGAAGCCAAGAGTCACGGAACTCCATAATGAGACAATGTATCCTAGTCGTGTTTGGGCTTGTTGTAATTGTAACGGTATGCACTTTCCATGTGAACCACTAAAAAGTGAAAAATAAAAACTTTTTTGCAAAAAATAAAACCGACTTCAAAAAGAAAAAGTGAAAAATAACTTTAGCTTCTGAAGTCGGTGACAAAAAAATTAAATCAATCATACAAACGTCACCGACTTCAGAAGCTAAAGTTATTTTTCACTTTTTCTTTTTGAAGTCGGTTTTATTTTTTGCAAAAAAGTTTTTTTAAGCAATAAAGTTAATACAGCTCCAGCCAGCAAACAGCAAGCCATGCAGCAAAGTAACAAATTTGCATCTGGTGTCGTCTGCCTCGCATACAAAAGGACTCAGTTAAATGCTTCTTGAATTATTGCTATCCTGGTATGCAGAACAATCAGTACACATGTGAAGTATTTACTTAAGTATTATGTTGACTAAAATCTACACACGTCAATAAATTAGGTAAGTACTGTTCAGACTTGAGTCTGCAATTGAGAAATTCCGCAGCGATTGGGGAAATCCTAATTATGTAGGTTTAGAGCCTCAAACGAACGATGTTGATAATTATAAGGCTCCAATCAACAGGGATTACCAACTAATTAGTAATGCGTAAATTATGTACATTTGTCTATTTATTTACTCAAAGCTATGTGACATCGAAATCGTCGGCCATTACTCAGATAGGCTTAACTCGCTGAATTTTAACTGGGATTTAGTTTGTACGCTCATTCACGATCACGTTTACTGTACGCCAGTTACTTGAGCAAGTATCTGGAGCTTACGGATTTCTAGTGAATTCATAACGAATGCAACTCTTATTTTGTTAGACAAAATAGAAACAGTTGATTTTATTAAGATGTAAAGTAAGTGTATGTAAGGAGGTAACCTGTAGCAATCTCAGGTAAAGAAACCAATAGGACAAACCCCGCATACCAAATGAAAATTTAAATTTATAATTCAAATAAGTACCTATACAATGAAAATTACCTACTATCAAGTATTGGATCAAGGTTTCTATACTTTAACTCGAGATGTGACGAATCAATACGTTGTCCTGCTGAAAATCTTCTACCCGGACATGAGTTGCGTTGGTTAACCTGGAAGCAAAAACAAACCTCGGACCAGACTGGGAGAAGCAAAGAAAACCTGCTCAGGTTGAGATTTAAAAACGATGGGACACTTGAAATCGGGCCCTATGTGGCCTACACATAGAGAAAGCTCGCCGCCGAACTCCAGGCCGAATTAATTCAGATTGCCGTACGAACGATAAGAAGAATTATTTTAAGTTTGTTCCAATTCCAAATGAGCCGTGCAAACGAGGCACCGAGACGAAAGCCTTGCTTCGGTATTTACGATTTAAAATAAATGGTTGGGATTGGCGGCTAAGGCCCCGAGACAACGACGGCTTACTACAACCTAAGGATGAAACGATACCGACAGACATTGTTCCTTTCTAGAACACAACACTGTTGCGGATTTATATCTACGTAATTTACGAAATTTGCGACACGATTGAACGATGGTTCGGGGTGTGAAAAAGAGCTTCATTTTTCGAAAACGAAATGTTTACTGTCATTTTTATTATTTTTGTACTTGTTTAACTGGTGCTGGTAGAGAATGCTTTGTGAGATTTAATCCGCCTATTGCATAACATAACATCACGCCTTGTATCCAAGAATGGTTAGCCAGATGTGTACCTAACAAGTAGGTACACCCACATTTAGCCAGTTATGTTTAAATGCCATGTAGTAGAAGTCTATCAACTGCACACAAAACCAGATTCCGTGGATGCTACTAAATAATGAAATTCTTGATGGAAAAACCCAATAACACTTTGCCCGACCCGGGAATTAAACCCAGGATCTCTGGCTCAGCAGTCGCGCATGGAACCACTAGACCTACGAGGCAGTCCTATAAAGTTTAAAGAAATCAATTTAATTTTTTACGACTGCGTAACTGAGCATTATGTTTCAACCGTGAAGGTTTCAACATTGCAAGAATTCAAGAAAATAAAACTCGGTCATAAAACGTAAAACCCGTTGCTTCTGCGTCGCGCACCAACATGCACGGCGTGTGCACGCTGGCGATTCGGTTGTCGTGTGTGGTGATACTGAGTGCCGCGACCCACCCGTCCCCAGCATACAACTTGTCATACGCAAAACGATACTCCAATACAAACAACTTATCCCGCAAACACAACCCGTTCCGCAAACAAAAATGGTCTACTAATTCTACTATACCCAACCCGACCGACAAACAAAAGGAGTTCCGCAAACATTTCTCGTCCCGCAAACATAAGTGGTCCCACAAACACAGCTCCTCCAGCAAAAACAACAATTCCAAAACACTCCATAAGTCCCGCAAACACAAGCGATCTCGAAAACACCGCTCGCCTCACACGTTTGACATCAAAAATATTTCTTCTAAACTACTCCGTGATCTCATAAAACATCACCCGCACCACAAACACCACTCTCGACACAAACACCACTCCCGACACAAACACCGCTCTCCCCACAAACACCGCTCTTCCCGCAAACACAATTCATCTCGGTTACACAGCTCACCACACACACAACCCGTGCCAAATGCGACCGACCCACAAACAAAACCCAGTCAAAGTACTACGCCCGTCACACAAACTCCTCACAGTACCGTAAACACCACGGTCGCTGTGGTCACGAGTACGACCACAAAGCCAGCGAGGCGACAACGAGCAAGTCGCAGCGATTTTTTACACAGGCTTACTCGAGATCTTCGTATCTCTGTGTTACGAACTACTCGTCCTGTGGCATCCACTGTCAAAATAAGAAACCGTTGAAGTTGTTTTGAGCAAGCCACGAGGCGCCGAGAGGCGACTAACGGAAGGATAGCGTTCACGCGAAGGAATCAAGATAAGGAACGGTGACGAAGGCTTATCGCTTGTAAGAGGACATCATCATCATCGTCTGCCTAGCCTGTCTCCAACTATGTTGGAGTCTGCTTCGGATCCAGTCTAACCGAATGCAGCTGAATAGTCATAACCAGGGGTAACAGATACCTTTTGGCAGTTAACATTTGGAAAATTGTAAGCAGTTGATGAAGACTTCTGATGGCGGAAAACTCGTGGCTAACCTCTTAACTAACTTCCAGAAACTTTAAACCCTGTTATAATGTGAGAATATATTTCACAAATAAAATATTATAAAAAATCATTAATGAAATATTTAATTTAAAACTTGAGATAGTTTGACGTGTCTGTGTGTGTGTGTGTGTGTCTGTGGCAGTGGCATCGTAGCTGCCGACCGGATGAACCGATTTTGATTTTGTTTATTTTTTTTTGTTTGAAAGGTGAATTAGTCGGGAGTGTTCTTAGCTATGTTTGATAAAAATCGATTTGGGTATCAAATGAAAGGGCTTGAATGAGGAATATTATATTATTATACTACACACACACAGCACACGCCGAACTTCGTCGTATTATGGCTGTTTTGACTAAAACTAGACGACATTTGAACAAAAGCTGGCTGTGAGATTTCAAACACTCGAGTAAGCGAGGCAAGTTGAAAATTCAGCGCACTTTTTCTGAGGTGAAAGTAAAAAGGAGCAATAGTAATAGTTTCAATAAAACGATACTCTGTACCACGCCCGTCCAACATGGCCGCGGTTATAGATGAACGATATCGACAGACATTGTTCCTTTCTAGAACACAACACTGTTGCGAACATGTACCTATCCAAGTAATTTACGAATCCTACGGCACATATTAAAAACGATTGAACGATGTTCAGTGTGTAAAAACGATTTAAATTTTTCGAGAATATGTATATTGTTGTTTTTTTTACACGACTGCTAAGGAAGTGTTTATTTTTACTACTTTTATATCTGTCTGGTACTGGTAGAGAATGCTTTGTGAAATTAAATCCGCCTCCTTGTATTCCCGAATGGTTAGCCAGATGTGTACCTAACAAGTACACCTACATTTCACCAGTTATGTTTAAGTCTCATGTAATCGGGGGCTAACAACCGAGCATAAATCTCTGGATTTGAACCCAGGACCTCATGCTCAGTAGTCGCACTTGCAACCACAAAACCCAACGAGGCAATCCTATATCAATTTACTTTTATTACGACTGCGTATTTACATAACTGAGCATTATGCTTCAACCGTGAAGACTTCAACATCGCGAGAATTCAAGAAAATAAAACTCGGTCATAAAATGTAAAAACCCGTTTCTTGTGCATCGCGTACGAACATGCACGGCGTGTGTAAGCTAGCGCTTGGATTGTGGTGTGTGGTGATACTAAGTGCCGCGACCCACCCATCCCCAGCACACAACTTGTCCGACACAAAACGTTACTCCAATACAAACCAATTATCTCGCAAACACAACGTTTCCCAAATACTTCACTCATCCAGCAAATACAACCCGTCCCGCAAACAAAAATGGTCTCCTAAACCCAACCCAACCGGCAAACAGAAGTGGTCTCCCAAACCCAAAACAACCAGCAAACTAGAGTGGTGGATATCACTTTTGTTTGCTCCCAGCAAACAAAAGTCGTCTCCTAAACCCAAGCCCACTGGCAAACAAAAATGGTCTTCTAAACCCAAGCTCATCGGCAAACAAAAGTGGTTTCCTAAGCCCAAGGCGACTGGCAAACAAAATTGGTCTCTCAAACCCAAGTCGACCGTCAAACAAAAGTGGTCTCCTAAACCCAAGCCCACCATAAAACAAAAATGGTCTCCTAAACCCAAGCCGACCGGAAAGCAAAAGTGGATTCCTAAACCCAACGCAGCCCGCAAACAAAAGTGGTCTCCTAAACCCAAGCCCACGGGCAAACAAAGGTGGTCTCCTAAACCCAACCCAACCCGCAATAAAAAGTTGTCCTTTATTGACCTGACTCGCAAACATTTTTCGTCCCGTAAACATAAGTGGTCCCACAAACACCGCTCGTCTATCAAAAACTACAATTCCAAAACTCTCCGCACGTCCCGCAAACACAAGCGATCTCGAAAACACCGCTCGCCTCACACACTTGCAATTAAAAATATGTTTTCTAGACTACTCCGTGATCTCATGAAACATCACCCGCGCCACAAACACCACTCCCGACACAAACACCACTCTCCCCACAAACATCGCACTTCCCGCAAACACCACCATCTCGGTGACACAGCTCGTCACACACACAACCCGTCCTAAAAGCGACCGAGCTACAAACACAACCCAGTCAAAGTACCCACAAACTCCTCACAGTACCGTTAACACCACGGTCGCGAGTACGACCAAAAAGCCAGCGAGGCGACAACTAGCAAGTTGCAGCGATTTTCAGGCTTACTCGAGATTTTCGTTTTTCTGGGTTACGATCTACACGTCTAGGCGACACTCGTCTTGAGGCATCCACTGCGAAAATGAGAAACCATTGAAGTTGTTTTGAGCAAGCCACGAGGCGCCGAGACGCAGCTAACGGAGAGATGGTGTTCACGCAGAGGAAACAAGATAAGCGCCGCCGTGTAGACTGACGTAATTTGTATCTCGACAGTGAACCATCGCATGAATACAATACGGAGACATGAAGCTAATAAAAGAAGACATAGTTAATTCTCATAAACAAAGTTCGTGAGGTTATTACAACGCACAGGCGCACTCTCTGCTTCTTTACCTCTGCCGCCGGCGCACGGGAGAGTATTACCACAAAAAAAGAAGAGAGAAATTCCTAATGCTTCATAACCCCAAGCTCAGTAGTCGCGCTTCCTACCATGACCCCACCGGGGCAATAGAAGACATAATGGTAGGGTAGTGGATAAAACATTCAAGCTGTGAAAGAGGACGAATGACGTGTACCTCGGAGGAAAATATTTTGCGTACAGGAACAGTGACGACGGCTTATCGCTTGTAAGAGTACACCATCATCATCATCATCATCATCATCGTCTGCCAAGCCTGTCCCCAACTATGTTGGAGTCTGCTTGGGATCCAGTCTAACTGAATGCAGCTGAATAATGACTGGCTATATGACGCACACAATCAGGGGTAACAAGATACCCTTTAGCAATTAAAATTTGGAAAAGTATAAGCAGTTGATGAAGACTTTTGTTGGCGGGAAACTCGTGGCTAAACTCTGGACTAACTTCCAGAAACATTAAACCCTGTTATAATGTGTAAATATATTTCACAAATAAAATAATACAACAAATCATTAATGAAATATTTAATTTAAAACTTCATAATAATATAACCATAATTTACTAAATATCAACAAATTGTACTAAATAAAAATAATATCAAATTCAAGATATGGAAATTGTTTTATCAAAAGTTTGCGCACGTTTATTTTAAGTAACACTTAAATGCCTGTTTTACCTAACAGTCGACGACACCAAAAACTGGCTGTTAGATTTTCAGCTCTCGGTTGAGCGACGAAAGTCGAAAATCCAGCGCACTTTTACGTAGGTGTTGGTGAAATAGAGCAATAATAATAATTTAAAAAAAAGCGAAAACATAAGGTAGTAACCATCAGATTCAAGAATATAGTTTTATAATGATTATAAACTTTATCACATTCAGTATCACTTACATTTTAACTTAAATTATTTTTAAAAATAAATTCATTAAAGAGGTCACACATACAAAACATCAGGTCAAATTAAATTAATTGGAGGAACTTCACACACACTATAAACTTGAGAGATTTTCTTTTTGAGAATTAAAAAAAGTAATTTCCAAGAACTCCGTTGAACTGACTACGTAAAAATCATACATCACATACGCTCGTTTACTGACACTTTCGTTTGCATAAGCTTCCGAATATAATCATTAGGTCCAAGTGAAATTATGTGACGTTCTGTTCCTTGCAGTAACATACCGAGATTAGCGCCATCTATCCAGTGACTAGGGAAGAGTTGGAAAGAAAATCCCTCATTGCACTCGACTATAAAGAGAAGTTTCACAACGTAATTTAATTGAACCTTGTTATATTTTTTCCCGTTAATGGAATGTTAACTATTGAGCCCTTGTTAAAAGTATAATACCGGACTTAAGAAATATAAATCTAAAAGCTAACAAACTCATAGTTTTTATTCATATTCTTTCTTAGATTTATAAGTAGAGGACGACCAAAGAAACGGTTAACGTTAACAAGTAAACGGTATTCATAACCTGACCCGAAGTATCGTTCCTAACCTAACCCGAATTGTGATATAGATAGGTTTTTCGGTTTTCCCTCTCCTCTTTCTTAGAATAAAAAATACCACTATGTAAATGAAACTTAATATTTACTATGCGTAGTCAAAATATTTAAAAAAACCGCGAGCGGATAGCGGGGCGAGTGCGCAGTGAGCTCGCCGCGAGATTGCAACGTGTGCGCGGCGAACCTGCATGCCGCGAAGAAAAACAAAAAGAATGTCCAATGATGTTTGTTTTTCACGCTCGCTCGCAACTCGCTAGGGTGATAAGGCCCTTAGTAAAAATGAATAATACTTCTAATATACTTTGAACTTACTATTAAAACAAAAATAAAAAATGTGTTGTTTGTGCCGTTCAGTTTAGGAGTGATACTTTGGTTACCCGGGTTAGGATTCCGGGTCAGGTTCGAAATAATCCACGATGGATGGACTGTGAAATAATGATATGGCAAGAAAAGAAGTGTCTGATGAGATGACGAGTAATAGAGGAGTATTGATGAATAAGACATGCTGCGCCGACCATAAATGAATTGGGATTATGGCAACAGAATGATGATGATGATCTTGTTTCAACATAATTATCACTAGAAGAGAATAGGGATGATGACTGACTAAAATATTATACAACGTGTAACGTTAAATGCGCAAAACCTGAAAATAGTTTGATCAGAATCCAATTGATTCTTTTTAATAAAAGTCACATTTTTCAAAACAATCTTCATACAAATGTTGCCCTGTCTATTTATTAATAGGTCAAGTCATCACGTGCGCAAACCCGCCAAAATAGGTAAACAAACAAACAGAAATGGTTGTCGTCCAATTTATTTTTTCTCATACGCGGGATAATAATAGTTCTTGCCAGTAAATCTAATTGCCAGTAAAACTAAACAGCACATAAAACCTTAATTTATTTTTAAGTATTTTTTTCTCTCTCAGAATTAGATCAATTGAATTAAAAATCATTTGGGGTGTCTGCGGTTTCGTTGTATATGATTCTGTTTAGTCCGTCAGTTAGATTATCGAAAAATATTGGAAATATGTTTTTGTTTTATCAAATTAATAAAAAATGACGAAGATAAAACGAATCATGAGTAGGGGCTTGTGACGTCACTTTCCGGTAAAATATGTACCGAAATGTGACGTCACACGAGTTTTCGACGCAATGTACCGGCTTCATGCCATTTGGTGGGACGCAGCTCAGATCTCATTTATTTTATTATACCATCTTCTGTAAAGTACCCTGTGTCCATGAAATAAATTAAATTGAATTCAATTTTTTTTTATGTGAAAAAAGAAATAATGTTTCCAATGTTTTTTTGGAAATCTATTTGAAGGACTAATTAGGTTTTAATGCCGTCTACGCAATTATAAAATATCAATGGCGAGAGAAACTTTTACAATACAGCACGACTTTATTACGTACTACTAAGGACTATTTTCGTAATCCAACCATCACTTAACATTAATTAGGTCTTGACAGAAGCATACTCATCGGGTGATGTCCAAACCTGGAAAAATAAACTTTATTACAAAACCCATAGTGTATTTTTCTTATTGCTATTAAAGAAGAAGGAAGGTAAGCGTGGAGAGTTGATATTAATATAGCGATAGCTACATAAGAATATAAAAAAACCGGTCAATTGGGAGTCAGACTCGCACACCAAGAGTTCCGTAGCACCAAACCATATAGTATCATTATTTTTAACGCTCATTCATAGGTAAATTTACAATCAACTGCAAAACCAAAATTAGTTTTTCATGATATGTTGAAAACAAAGTTACGGCTACAGTTTGACGAAAATATCCCATATATCAAAAGCTAAATATCAAATCTTAGTCAAAACAAAATTTTTTGTAAGAATTTTGCACCTCTTACTTTAAAAAATGAGCCATAAATATTGTTTCGGGGCGAAACACAATGGGCATGACGATAATATCAAAAAATTGCAAATCTATTTGGTCCGTCAGTTAGAGTATTGATAAATAATGGACGCGTATTTTTTGCTTCTGTAAATCAATGAATATTGACAAAGATAAAACGCATAAAAACTCGGGAGTGGAGGCTCGTGACGTCATAACTCACTATTAATAATATACCAAGGAGTTGACGTGTTGAGAAAAGCGTCTTATCTTCGTTAATTTTAGTTTACGCAACAAAAGAAAAAATACGGGACATATTTTTTGCTTCTGTAAATCAATGAATATTGACAAAGATAAAACGCATAAAAACTCGGGAGTGGAGGCTCGTGACGTCATAACTCACTATTAATAATATACCAAGGAGTTGACGTGTTGAGAAAAGCGTCTTATCTTCGTTAATTTTAGTTTACGCAACAAAAGAAAAAATACGGGACATTTTTTTTTTTATCTAACTGACGGACTTAAAAAAAAATATTACTTGGATTTTTTTTTTCTCGTCTACCCTATATTTATGGTTGTGACATAGGTACCAGACAGACAGACAGACAGACGGACGGACGGGACAAATCTATAACGTAATAACTACGTATTTGGAGAGCATTCTCGATAAAGGTACTTCTCTGAAGACCACCGCTAGCGTAAACCGCAGTTCCAACATATTGACAGATAGCAGAATCACGACTGGATTCTATGTAACTGTATGACAGCGGTATCAAGTTCAGTCTGTCATAGCTATTGGGGTACGGTTGCTACTGTTGTTTGCGCCTTTGGAAATGTACCTCAATACTCTTACACAGGGTTAGTTGATTAAGAGTTTAAGCTTTCTACGTTTAATACTGGGTGTAAACAACCTCATCACGAAGCCGTCAATCAAGCATCAAATTAAGTCACTTTACGGAAAAAATATTGATGGGAAACGATTTTTTTTTTGGGTGTTTAATCATGTTTTGTTATAGAACTCAATGTAACACACTCAAAACATTGTGCTGATGGGTGGATTTAATAGTACGGGGGTCTTAGAAGTATTTAAAGTAAAATCTTACATTAAAATTTGTATTTTTTTTAACTTTTCAATAAGTTAGAACGTTGACCCCCAATATCTCCGTAACTAGAAGGTTCCCACACAATCACGGGGTCACAATGACGGGGAGAACAAGTGACTGTCGTCTTCGTTAAGAGGTTTTATACACCCTTTAGATTAGTAAAGATACACTACGCACACAGAGTTGTATCGCTCACCGCTCCGATATCGGTACTCTCCACACTTACCCAAGCCTTGGTTAGCGGTATCTTGAACCTCTTAGTTCCTCCAACATACTTATGTTAGCCTAGTACTATTGTTGAATATCACAGCCTCGAAATAGTAGAAGAGACATCAGTGTGTCCGTTGCAGTTACGTGGGCCGACTGAAAAAGGTATTATAATTTCGTAAGGTAGTTGATAAATAACTTGAAATCTTATATCGGAGCCAATAAGCAAGTTTTCTTTGTTCTCATGTGTTGTACTTATGGAAAACAGATGCTCAAATCAACCAGTTACCACAATAGTACCTGACTTTGTGGGAGAGACAGTTACGTCACAATTGTAAACATGCGACAAGCAACATCTTTGACGACCCGAATGGCGTAGTGGTAGTGACGCTGCCTTACGTTCTTAGGGTCCTGGGTTCGAATCCCGGTAGGAGCACTGTTTGTGTGATGAGCATGGACATTTGTTTCCGAGTCATGGATGTTTATATGTATAATAAGTATGTATTTACAAACAAAAAAGTATACATGTAGTATATCAACTATCTAGTGTCCACGACACAAGCTTTGCTTAATGTGGCGCTAGGTGGCGCTGTGTGTAAATGTCCAGCGATATTTTAACATCTGCATCTGCATCTTCCGCTATGTGTTCCTAGTACATCATCTGCCTAGCCTTTTCCCAACTATGTTGGGGTCGGCTTCCAGTCTAACCGGATGCAGCTGAATACCAGTATTTACATGGAGCGACTGCCTATCTGACCTCCACAACCGAGTTAGCACTGGGTAATACGATACCCCTGGTTAAACCCTGGTTGTCAGACTTTTTGAGCCACTGACTATCTGTAACGACTGTCAGAGATCTACTACATGACAGCCGGGACCAACAGCTTACCGTGCATTCCGAGGCACGGAAACTCGGTATGTAATGGGTTGTCACCCATCCACAGAGCAACCTAAACCTCGAAAGATCGACCCGAGCGGCTGTTATTATTTAGGCACGAGCTCCTCAATAAGTGTGCTTAGCACATTTTATAACAAAGGTTTATTGGAATAGACTGCGACGCGCAAAGTAGATTGTTTATGTTTATTGGGCCCAGTTGCCCCACAAATCACAATTGCTTAATATAATTTATTTAAAAGGTAACTTTTGTCTCTTTTTATCTTCATACAATTGACAGAAATAGAACGATGTTTTAAAGCTAAGGGAGCTCCGAACTCCAGTTGTGTTGCAAGTAGGCGTTAATCATAGACACAATTGATTCAAATATTTACCTAAAACATGTTGATCAATACTGTGTCCGTCCACGAAGCGGCTCTCGAACCCTGGGTGGATGTCCTCCATCAGCTTCTGATGGCTCTCCTTGAAGTTCCAGCACAGGAACCTGTGGCCTGCCTTCTCTAGGTCTAATATCACAGATATTAAGTTCTGGAAAGAACATGAAGAGAGATTAGAGAAAAAAAGAGCTTATTTTGCAACTTGTGGCCCATTCTCTCATAGAGAGGAGGCCTGACTTCCGACAGTGGGAACCCTTACTGACGCGGAATCGGCTTGAGCCGTGAGAAAGAGCTACACTTACATCCCAGCAATTAATGCATTCGGTGCCGTGTCGTGTCGGTGTCCCTTTCTATATGGAAGAAACCACAATGCCGGCTGGCCATATACAACTTATGGGCTAATTTAGTATGATTAGAAAAGGCACACGACATTCACGCGATGGAATGAGGAAAATGAGGGTATTCGAGTAGAGGAAGAGCAAAGAAACGATGAATGGACTGTGTAAAAGATGATATGGCTAGAAAGGAGGTGCCTGATGAGATGTAGTATGGAGGAAGAAGATATGATGCGCTGACTCCAAATGAATTAGGATCATCATCATAATCAGCATACAATGCTCCCACTGCTGGGACACAGGCCTCCTCTCATGAGAAGGAATGGGCTATAATCCACCACACGGGCCCAGTGTGGGTTGGTAGATATCACATGTCTTCGAATGTTTGGTTCTAGGACATGCCGGTTTCCTCACGATGGTTTCCTTCACCGTTTTGAGAGTAGTGGTGATGAAATAAATTACACAAAGTAATGCGTCTGCCAAGGTTCGAATCCACGACTTACTGTTCGTAAGCCGGGGTCACCGCTGCTCTACTATGCTTTCAATTAGGATAAGGGCAAGAAAATGGTGATAGAAAAAAAAATCATCAGGTCTCACCTCAGCGACTCCCAGATCCATGGCATACAGCTGCCTGGCGTCCAGTACTACCACGGCGATGTACTGCGGCACGTGGCGACGGATCTTGTTCTGTATGTGTTGCGAGCTGGCGTACGATAGTGCGCCTGACAATGTGATGGACACGCAGTCTTGGTTGCCCACCTGTGGGGGTGGAGTGGCTCAGTAAGGGATTACGATGTATAAGCAGTTTACTTAAAATTATGCTTCGTCAATGGCAAGGGGTTTGACCTTTTTGCCGTAGGAAATAAACATTCGAAGCATTGTGTTTTAAATACTGAATAAAAGTTTTAACTGCGCCAAACCCTATCTACGTTCGTGCACCAAACCTCGTCTCGGGACTAAATAAGTTACTTTCACCTCTAGGGTAACAGTGTAGGACTGTGGGACTGTTCGAAAGAGATACCGCAGCCCCGGAACATAAAGGGCGAGGAAGGAACATGGATGGGTTTTAGTCAGTAAAAGTCTGACACTCCATCCCGCTCCGCCCAGAGTGGGAGGGGTCATTTGACGATTTCCTATCCGAAAAAAAAATGGTAACAATGTACTATTGATGGCCCGGTACCGGGTCGAGAGCCAGCAAATGGGAAACGTTGTTGTAGTATGTTACCTTGAACCCTTCCCCCCTGACAGGCGGGCGCGCGACGTGCGCGAGCGCCCTGACGGCGTCGGCCCCGGCGCCACACAGTATGCCGTACTCCAGCCCCGCCGCGCTCCCGCCCACCACCGTCACCACGTACACCAACAACTCGATTTCTGTGACACGTAAAACGACGAGCTGTTACCAGGGTTCCATACTCAAATGGCAATCTTAAAAGTTAAGTTATATTAGTTCAATAGGATAGATGACAAAGGCTGATTTTTCAATCATTAGATAACTTTTATAAGAAGAGTAAATCTGACGTTTTGACAGAGAGTCCATATAAAAACTGACTTATTTCTCGGATAAAAGTTATCTGGCGATTGAAAAACCAGCCCTTAAAAAAATAATTTATCCGACAGATAGATTACCAAAAAATATTGGACTCTAAATTTTTCTGTTACGTAAACCAAAATTGACGAAGATACGACGCTTTTAAAATTCTACATACGTCATGTCGTGGTATAATTTTTAGTGCGTTCTGACGTCACGAGCGTGCGTTTTATCTTTGTCAACATTCATTGATTTACAAAAAAAAAAATAAGTGGCCATTATTTTCCAATACTGTAACTGACGGACTAAATAGATTTGCAATTTATTTATGGTGGAAACTAGCCCATTAAGAAATAAGATTATCAATTTGCAACCATAATTAAAACTGTATTGATTCTCTTTTTTCATTCATATAGCAGAAACCCTAAAAATCAACTAGGAAATTGGGATAAGCCATACATTTTTTGAAAATGAATACTCACTGCTATTCCGCCACAGCCTCCTGATGATGCCGAGCTCCATGAGCGAGAACATGGCGACGATGATGATGCCGGCCAGCGTCGCGCGCGGGATGTAGTAGAACGCGTCCGCCAGCAGCGTCACCGCCAGCAGTACTAACATCGCTGTGGGGGGGGGGGGACCGACATGAAGTTGGCTGTGAATATAGCAACGCGCGGCCGTATTGTACCGGGGAATGGCTCTCTTTTCTCGCGGACACCGACGGCTCAACATCAACTTTGCATTTTGTACTACACATAATTGTCTTTAATTAAGTATTAGATAGATATTTTACGTTGTTATTCTGAGTTTTTATAGTATTTAATAATGTTATTTACTGGGTGGCACGACACACCTGATGGTAAATAGCCACGAGGAATGCCTCGGAGATGCAACTCGCGTAAAGCAAAACGCTCGTCTGTAGACGTAGACATCTGTAATACCAGGGCCTTCGCACGAACGCCGCCATCTCAGAAACGAGGGGAAAGGCCGAGGTGTGTACCTAACAGTAAACCTACATTTCGCCAGGTATGTTTTAAGTCCCATTTAAAAAGGGCGAGTCTATTGCCGTCAACTGGGCACAAATCCAGACGCCGTAGTTGCTACTGAGAAAGACCCAATAACGTTCTGCCTGACCCGGGAATCGAACCCTGGCTCAGCATTCGCGCTTGCGCCCACTCGACCAACGAGGGAGACTCAACTCTCATCTACTACAAAATTACCTTTAAAGAAGCAGCCGGCCGGCGTGACCACTCCACTGGCGTGGTTGAGTGCCGTGCGAGTGAACGAGCCAGTAGACGGCATGCTCTGACAGAACGACGACACCAGGTTGCACATGCCGATGGCCAGCATCTCCTGCGTCGCGTCTACTGTCTTGCTGCCGGCTAGAACACAATAAAAACAGTTTAACATCACGTCAGAGATTGGCCAAAGAGAAACCACACGTAGAGAAGACTGGAAGGCTATGGGGAGACATTTGCCCAGCAGTGGGACAAATATAGAGGCTCAGTAAAAAAAAACTCAAGTCAGCATGCGTCTAAACGGTAGGCAGACGTAGACACCTACTTGTTGATAGATTATTACCAGGGAACCAAGCAAGACCAGGAGCTGCCACTGGAATATCCTTCTCTGATTTGAAGATTGCGACAAAAGACGATGTGTGTAATGTAATATTAGACTATTCTGAGCGTTTGTTATAGTAGATGTTGGATCCTTTATCATGTGAAATGGTTACTACGGTTTTTCATGGTCGACATAATTATATTTCCTACCCAAAATTTGTCCAAACTGCCACGTTAATTCATCAAAAGTTCAACCGGTAAGCATATGCAAAAACCAAGAGCCTTACCGAACGCCTTAGCGATGGCGATGCTCTCTAGTATAGCGACCAGCGGCAAGACCACGCCCTCCCCGCCGAACACGGCCAGCATGCCGTCGAAGTACAACGTCTGGTTGCCGACCTGCGTGTGGAAGGGAGGCAGTCCGAACCTGGGCAGCCCGCCCTGGATTGTACCTGTGGACATTACATACAAGCGTTTTGTAAAGAATCACAAATGTGTGATTCGAGACGGTTATGTCCAGCAGTGGACGTCCTTCGGCTGAATTGATGATGATAATGATGCTTCCTGGCAATGTCAAGCAAGAGCCAAAAGAACTACGCTGCTTAATAATTATACGTCAACATCATCGAGAACGCGCATCGTGCATCGCACGTCGAATGCCTAAACAATTCTACAAAACGCTACCAGGAACGCAATAAATACAGGTGGTGCACTCCCAGTGCCAGCTATAGGCATGTCAGTCGGGTAAATGCAGGGTTAAAAACCCAGGAGCAGTGTCCGCTTCCTAATCCCTATGCGAAAAAGGGATAGTGCTATAGATTATGTATCTTACCGTCTCTCTCTCGCAACGTAAAATCTTACTGCAGTGTGAGAAGGCCAATGGCATATATACATCCCGTCTAGCTCTTTCTCTTTCCCACATTGAAGTGAAGCGTAGGCCCCCAATAAGCCCTTTGGTACCAGGATTACAACAATCACAGGTGATGTATTGGCTAACCTGTGAGAGCGAAGGGAGTGATTTCTTTAAGGCTCAGCACGAAGGCAAGTATTGCAGCTACGAAGACAACGAGTGCGTTTCGTGCGCGCACAAAATTGAGCCAGCAGCCAGCTAGCCGCGCCCGGCACGGAGGTGTGTTATCCGACACGGATATTGTGGCTCGCTGTAAAAGAAAAATAAAGGCATAAAACTACTAGGAGCACACGTTTGCCTAGGAGATGGATTTCTCAGTGCTATACCAGAGTCGGGATAATGTGCCCAAACAATTATGTCAGCCCCTTAATATAAAAATACTATAAATACAAACGTGGTATTATATTACGATCAAAACTCACTTTAAGTAACAGCAAAGCTACGATGGTGCTGATTCCCAACAAGGTATCCCATAGCTGTACCGTCTTCAAGTTTTTAAAGAAATTGATGATGGCATCGAAAAATGTGTTTCCCGAGGATCCTGAAAACAATATTATTATACTTACATTAAATATTCACTTCTTGTAAAGCTACATGATAAATATGTAAGTACACTCATCACGATCTGCCACATCTTTTCCCAACTATTTAATTAAGAAAGTACTTATGTACGAGTATGTAGATGTATTTTACATGGAGCAACAGCCGGTAACACGATATCCAATGGTATAAGACTGTTTGTCAGACCCATTTTTTTTGATTACTTAAATTACCACTGTTAAAATTATCAGCGATTTTTTTCACATCTAATTCAGTGCAATCAAATCCTATTTTGTTATCATTATCACGTTGTAATCGATACTATATTTTTTTTGATAATATCTTTTTGTTAAGGGTTGTTGAGATGTTTGCATCAAGTGGTCGTTATAATGATGTCACTCGCACTAAATCACGTGTGGCATGGAAATGTGATATAAGAATGTGTAGTGGCCTGACGCTAACATTATTTCAATTACTAAATCATACCGAGAAGTGATGAAGTTTAGGACCTACCAAATCTGGAATAGGCATGACAACAGTTATATCAAAACATTGCAAATCTATTTAGTCCGTCAGTTAGAGTATTGGAAAATAATGAACACGTATTTTTTGTCTTTGTAAATCAATGAATATTGACATAGATAAAACGCATCAAAACTCGGGCATGAGTCGTGACGTCAGTACGCTCTAAAAATTATACTATACATATTGAACATTTTAAAAGCGTCGTATCGTCGTCAATTTTGATTTACGTAACAAAAGAAAAAATATGGTTCAAATATATTTTAATAATCTAAATGACGGACTCATTAGATCTTTTTGTCGTCTACCCTATTAAAGTACCTAGTTACAGTATCGATTGATATTGATACTGATAAATAAGACATATCATATCAGACGGAATGCGCTATTTCAAGGCCCGGCTTCTGTGTTCTTAAGACTTCGTTGTTACCTGCTATCCTAGTTGTTACCTGATATCCTAAACAGCGATTTCAGTTGTGACGCGCTGATCTGAAGCGCAGCCGCCGTCGTGAAGCCACTGATAACCGGCTTTGATATGAAGTCCAATAGAAAACCTGAAAATAAACCATTTATTATTTAAGAGAAAAAAGTTTTAAACCTACAATATAACAGTGTAGTGCACGTTTATTACTAGTTTTAGTCATTAAACTGCAGTTTGTACGGTTTTTATATTTTTTTTATTGCGGTTTTTCTTTTCAATATAGGTACCTGCCATACACAATATCTATATTTCTATTCCATTAGATCCTCCAAGGCGATGAAAGTATGTAAAGCATAACTCCTACCATTAACTAAGACAAAAGAACCGAGTTACAATAATCTTCCTCTTTCAAAACCTTTGTATGCATCATGAAAAACATGGTAACATCACGGATGAATGCACGGCCTTGCTCTTGCTTTGATTATATTCAGTTCAAGGCTAGTTTGTCAAGACAAAAAACTTTAGTAAAAATGCAAACAAGACCACGGATAAAAACTTTGAACTACGACAAGCAATCAAGTTTCAACATTCACTTTGTGTCTGGTATTTCCTCCAGAAGAAAGAACTATTTTTTTTTAAATCTTTATTGAAAAATAGAGGATTTGATCAAGCATGATCATGTCATCCCCATAGTTACAGACATATTAACATATACATTCACATCCTACTTACAACCACAATCAACCATTTTATATATGAATCTCGCTTCCTCTGATAAGGGGAAGGCAAGAATCCTATTACACACACCAGTGTCGTACAAGCCAATGCCGTAAGCAAGCCCAAAAGATAACCTCTCAGCTCGTCAGCTCGTTCCGAACACATTCCACTAAAATATGAAATACATCCTCAGCCAAATCACATTCATTACAATTCTTAGACGTAACTTTACCCATTAGGTATGCAAAACTATTCAGTGGGATATGTCCGGTACGCAGCCTCATAGCAGTCACTATCGTGTGTCTAGATAAATCGGAATGACTAAACCAAGGAGAACGTGACAAATTTTTTTGGATTGTTTTATACCATATGCCTTTTACTAGAGAGCGCTCATCAAAATATTCCTTCCATATGTTCCTACATTTGATCTTTATCGTATAAAAAACGTCGGTATAATAATAAAAACCGGTCTCGTTATACAAGACACGTATGAATTGTTCGGTGATCGTGTAGCTCAACCCTTTTCGGGGAGCTCAACGACCCGTCGGTCAACTGTACCAGATCTGCAGGATATCAGAGGAGGCCTCTTTTATTAATTACTCAAAAACCAACGTGAAACACTTGAAGGTATTGAGTACTTTCTTCTGTTTAAATCCAAACAAAGTGACGGAATTTTTTCATGCAAATGTGTGGTAGCGTTTAATGTCCCCACATGCTTTACTAGTTAAAGAGAATTTCTCAACAAAAACAATGAACGCCAGAAGTTCAGTGTCTTGCATACATTAGCATAAACAACACTTTCTCTTTACGTAACAAGGCGACAGATACCGAAGCAGTTGTTAACATGCGATAGATGTTAAGGCGCGGGTCCACCGCGGTGCACGGAGCCACGGACAGGCTACGCACGTGTATCAAGCTTCGCTTTGTAAGAAAATGTATGTGGTTGTGTCCACAGCAACCCACGGAGAGGCTGCGCATGAATTGACGTCATTGATACATGCGTGGCTTGCTCGAATAAGGCGCACACGTAGCTCAACGCTCTCAACGCTATGCACGCTGTGCACGCGGTACACGCTATGCAAGAATATTCACCCTCGAGTGCCCTCGACTAGGCCGCGGTGGGCCACACACGCTATAGTTGTAAGTACATAGTCGTGGGCGTGTAGTGTGTACTGCAGTGGAAACGTAGACCTACGTAGTTAAACATATTAATACAAGCAGCTAAAATGCACCGCGTGCCCGTGCACAGCATGCGCCGCGGTTGGCCCGCGCCTTTATGCTAATCGAACATTTGAATATTCTCGACACTATTCGATAAGAAGTGATTGACTGTTTTTATTCGGGACGTAAAGATATAACCACCTGAAGGACTGACAGATTTGAATGTCGATAGTATAATACTCAAGAATTTACTAGCTTTTGATCCGGATGGCAAGGATATCTTTTATCTTGAAAAAATCGTTTTGGACCATACTGGAGACGCCGTGTGAAACAAAGGCTGTTCTTTTGACCTTTGTAGAACCATATTTTATAGTTCGCAACCACTATAATTGACCATTAGTGGAAACGTAGAGATTTTTTGTTAAGGAAATTCAGAACTTGTTCCAAGTTGGTATTTATTTATTGATCATCTTTTTTCAACTAACAATTTAAAAGTTTAAGTGGCAGATAATTGAAAAACTTGGGCAAACCTTGTAGGTACCTAAAATTAGATTTTTTTAAATTGACGAAACTATGTTGTGAATTTGAAATTTATTAGGTGATCAGAGGCCCAAGTGAGTTTGCAATAGTAGGCCAATACTGCCAAGGGTACTTGCAATTTGCAACAGTAGAACATGAATATACTTGACTTCAATAACTTTCCAATGTGATAACAAGCTGATAACTGCAGAAATTCGTTACACTGTTCTAGTTCGTTAAGAAATTTTATTTGTTTTTTTAACCGAATTCTATTTATGAGGTTATCAATCGACCTGTATTAATTGAATTTAATTGTAATTATTGTCAGAATTGCACATTTTTTGTATACAGGGTGTAAACCACCTCTTCACAACCTGTTAACCAAGCATTATGTACATAAAACTAAGTACCTAACTTTACGCAAAAATTATTGATGGGAAGCAACTTTTTTTTTTGAGGTTATAAGTCATGTTTTGTGTTAGAACTCAATGTAACGCACTTAAAACATTGTGCTGATAGATGGATTGAATAGTACGGGGGTCGTGGAGGTGTTAAAAGTAAAAAACTTACAATAAAAACATGTATTTAAAAAAAAAAAGTTGTCGAAATGTTGCAACTTTGACCCGCAATATCTCCGTAACTAGAAGGTTCCCAGGTATGGTGTAGAACAAAAAAATGATCGCAATGATGGGGAGAACAAGTGCCTTTCGGCTTCGTGAAGAGGTGTTTTACACCCTTTATGTTGGTCACAATACCAGCTTCTAAACATGTGCCCCAAATCCAATAAGTGCTTGTATATTTGTCCGCGCATATCTCAAAAACTATACGTCGGATTGTAAACATCTATAAAAAATATAGCCGGCCTACGTATACGTATAGTCCAAGTTAGGAAATAGTGCCAATTTCATTAAAATTGTTTCAGTAGTTTGGGAGATAGAGAGATAAGTGAGAATCAGTAACTAAAAAGACGTGTCGTTGACCTAACAGCGTAATTCTAAAAGGTATCATTATACGTGTAGTTTTTTCTTCATCGTCTTTGTGGATGATAAGTGCTATCAAAACATAAGTGCTATCAAAACTTCTAGTTAGGTACCACATCAAAAAAGGGTGAAAAACTATTTTGCAAAAAATAACCAACTTAGCTTCTGAATGTATGTTCAAATGTATGAATTTACTACAAGAAAAGTCTCAAGCAGATGGGGCTAGTTTTAAATAATAATAATAATAAATAATAATAATATAATAATTGTGAATATTTAGTAGTAGCTAGCAGAGAAGAACTTTCAAGTAAGTACTTACCTAACTGCAGTACCCCAAGCAATAATATAACGCATCCCGACAAAAAAGCAGCCAAATAAGCGAAGTCAGCAGACTTGGCGACATACTTGGCCAGCAAGGCAGCCAAGATGGCGGTGGGGCCCACAGTCACGTCCTTACAGCTTCCGAACAGCATGTACATGAGGCCAGGGAAAATGCTGGAGTATAAACCCACCTGGAAAGAATATTGGAACTGGTATAACTGTCAATCTAGCCATGTTTGATTTGAACAGATACCAGGATAGCAATTAATCGAGGAGTATTGTCGAATCGGACGCGAGAAGCGCAGGGCAGGTTCGATGTGCCGATGCATAGGCAGGCACATGTCTTGTGAACGTCTAGACTGGACGTTGGTGATATAGGTCTGACCAAGTATATTATGTCTTTACGGTTTTTTGTCTCAACCACCAAATGATTCAATCGTTTGCCAACCGGATATATTTACTTTTTTCATTTGTTTAAAAATGTATCTAGTGTCTCTTGACTAGATGGTGATTTTGGAACCACTACAGAAAATTAGGCTGGGTGGCTATTCTTAAAAAAAAAAACCGCGTAAATAACTGGGCAAGTACTTTCAATTAAAACCTTCTGATAAGCATAATACGAGTAATATAAGGCCAAAGTAACAAAAAGAAGAAAGTTACCTGTGGAGGTAAACCAGCTACCATAGCATACGCGATGCCCTGAGGTATTGAGGTCAGTCCCACTGTGATACCTGCGGAAAAACAAATATCTTTGATTAATATCTTCAAGAAAATAACAAGCAACAAAAAACCAACTAACATTTATTTCTTACCAGATTTAGCAATGACTAAAGGATTTTATGGCTGGTTTTCCTCCATACTGGAGGTCAAGTAAAACAACAAAAAAGAAGGCTCAAAATTCACACACGTCCTACAGTAAAAAGAAGTATCTCAAAAAATATATAAAAACCGGCCAAGAGCGTGTCGGGCCACGCTCACTGTAGGGTTCCGTAGCTTCCCAGACCATTAAAAATACCAACATTTTTCGTCAGCAAAAATAACTTTGTTTTTCATAGTATTTGTATGAAAAACAAAGTTATCATTTGCGTTTTTTTGAAAAAGTGCTATATAACTCAAAAACTATTCAACTCATCAAGTTGAAAATAATTTTCCTAGAAAGTTCATATAAAGGTCTACTTCTGTGATTTTTTTCATATTTTTTAAACTTATGGTTCAAAAGTTAGAGGGGGGGGGGACACATTGTTTTTGACTTTCGGAGCGATTATTTCCTAAAATATTAATATTATCAAAAAATGATTTTAGAAAACCCCTATTCATTTTTAAATACCTATCCAACAATATATCACACGTCAGGGTCAAAATTAAAAAAAAAATCGCTCCCCACTTTACGTCTGGGGGAGGTACCCTAATAAAAATGTTTTTTTAAATTTTTATTTTTGCACTTTGTCGGCATGATTGATATACATATTGGTACCAAATTTCAGCTTTCTGGTGCTAACGGTCACTGAGATTATCCGCGGACAGACAGACAGACAGACATGGCGAAACTATAAGGGTTCCGTTTTTTGCCATTTGGCTACGGAACCCTAAAAATGAGTAAAAAAACATACACTTCCTTGGCAGTCGTGTAAAAAGATGGCCATACTTCCGATCGCCATCCTTAAACTCTAACATACAAAAAATTGCTATAAAAATTTGTTCGGGACAGTAATATCTACAAGGATATAGCTAAAATATTGAGAAATACACGAGACCGGTCAAAGTGGCGACACTTGGGGGAGGCCTATGTCCAGCAGTGGACGTACTTCCGCTGAAATGATGATTGAAAATACTGGTGATTTTGACATGACTGCAATATTATAGAGTTTCATCATCGAACTGAGGCTTTTTTTCTCACTTGTTCGACCGTCGAACATCGAACTAAAACAACATTAGTGAGAATTAAAGCTAAATCAATATTGTCAAATTATTTAACAACCCTACTCGGAACATTCTGTTGATGATTAACATAGATTTTAAAAGATGAGTTTAAGAAAAGTCCAGCAAACAAAAAAAAACGAACAAAATTTTTACAGAACTTTTATTCATCTCTTATGATTTAAGGTGGAAGCCTCAGGGTAGCCCGCGAAATTCAAATTTTCTTACGTTTTTTTGCAATTCGAGGGCCAGTGCTGGGTTGTACCTATGTTGATGAAAATAAAAAATTAAGAATGTTAGACTGCCGATCGGAAGTAGCCATATTTTCTTATGATCATTTTTATGATTTTTTTGACATACTTCTCTTTGCTATAGGACGTGGGTAATTTTGTATGGGCAGTGGCTCACTGTTCTTTCTTTTCCTCAATAAAGTACCAAGCCAAGCAAACAGTAAGAAATGGAGGCTGTTTAAAAAAACTGAAAAAGACGATATTTTGACTTTATGACTATGTCAAAACTGTTTAGTATGGTAAACTATTTAGTTATTAGTAGTCAAATTAAAGACCTCAAATCTCTTACCATTTAGGTATATTTAAAGATATAGATAGCAGAAAACACGCATAATACAACTGCATAAAAACTCGCGAAATTCCAAGCATGAGGATATTTTGTTTCTATTACAAATGCAAGGCCTTGAATTAATCAATTAGACATCAACATAATATAAAACACGGGTATAGGTACACTATCCACTCAGTTACGCCTCAAAAAACTGCTGTATTTAATCACTGTTTAGATTTATAGAACTTATATTCTTAAACCTAAAATGCAACATTGGATCTCGTAAATTCGTCTGTTTGAAACATAAGCCTGTCTTCTATTACTGGAATCGGTACCTAGTTAAAAAGATATTCGACTGGTTTATATATGCACCAGTTTTCATCAGGTTTTCCAAAAGAGTTTTTATCATTCAGTTCTCGATTCTTATTTTATCCGTGACGACGATGCCAAAGAATCATGATTCAAAGCAAGGCACTGATCGAAGACTCCACGTTGGGCACTTTACGTGACGTTGGGTGCCAAAATTAAGATTATAATACACTTTCAAAAGTTTAGATTCAGAACCGCTTCACACCAGAATGATAAACTCTGGATTTATATGACTCCTGCTGCTCTGTTTCCACAATTGCGTGGGAAGATAAGATAAGATCGACTTCATTCAGAGATTATCTGTAAATCCCAGACGTGCTCAGTTTACAACCATCGCAGTTTACGTGGTTTAGGTTCAACATCATAAACAGACAATTAAAATTCTAAACGCACAGGATATTATGGTTATTAGTTGGCACTTAACGAGGTAATGTGTTGATTATTTTCTCGGTAGCCCTAAATAGTGTACCTACTAAGTTCTGTGACCCTGCTCCACCTCAGATTGAACACGAAATAGAAAATTGGACACCAGTAGTCGTTTCTTTAGTAGACCACATACGTGGCGATGTGGATACCAGCCCGTTACACAATACAATATCTATCTATACTATTATTTTATAGAGGAATGATTTGTATTTTTTTACATAACGAATAAATTTAAAAACTACTGGACCGAATTGAAAAATTCTTTCAGCAATGGATAGCTACATAGTACATTATCAGCAAGTAACATAGGCTATATTTTATCCCCGTACTCCCACGGGAACGGGAACCATGCGGGTGAAACCATGTGACGTTCGCTAGTACAATATAATAGTAGACAAACCACATGACTGCATGGGCGGTTAGTTTTTCCTCCTTGGGGTCTAAAATGGCCGCTTTAGCAGAATCGTAAATGAATCACGTTAAAAAATTAAATTCTTAAAATGGTCTTTGTATCCATGACCATAAAGTTCATTTGAAGAATTTTAAATCACGAAAATTAAAAATTCTTAAAATGGACTCTATGTTAATGGTTGCAAAGAACATTTTAAGAATTTAAATTTTTTAGCGTGATTCATTTACGATTCTGCTAAAGCGGCCATTTTAGACCCCCCTGTATGCTAACTTGTAACAATGACCCAGACAGAAAAAAGTTATCTATGCAAAACTAAAAATTATCGGATACACAAACGAAGCAACTGTATGTATAATTACAAAAACGGAAACATTGGAGTCGGTTATCGAACGTTATGTCATCGCCAAACCGGTTTATTTGTCGGTCATGCAGGCGAATTCAAGCATTTAGGTAATAAGTACATATAAGGTAAAGAAAGCTGCTTCTGCGTTAATGTACTCGTTTGTCCTTTTCCAAAATTTTCAGTCATTTTTCTGTGATATTTGGGACACATGTCTTACTAAACTGAATATTCTTAGCAGGCTGTATACTGCATTTGAATATCTTTCTTTAGTAGCAATGTATGCTAAACAAAACACGGTGTGATTAGATTAACATACATCCGGGAGAACAACGCCAAGTTTTATTATTAGGTTTTAGAAAATTCTTAGTAACAATGGCCAGTTGAATGAAGGACTAATGATTTGTCTTGTGATATTCTTAAAAAGAGCTAGGTAAGTAATTTATAGAGCCTACCAAGATGTAATAAGCGCAAGAAATTGCATGACTGTTGCAGTGGCGACGGTTAAGTTTAGATACATAATAAAAAGATCCGGTTGGAGCTAACAGGATAATATAAGCACTTAAAAGTTATCCCAATTGCAATGTCGTTGTAGCACGAAGCATGATCTACGGCAGTAGTAATCAGATTCAATTCTACATATTTTTAGCTTCAGGAGAGCTTTCACGATTTCAGTACCGAGTTAGAACACCAGGATCGCATAGGTAACACAGCATACACATGACACGGGTGGCTCGACGATGTAACAAAAACTTCTATTATACTAAATTTGTTAACGCCTCGTCTGGAGATTCACCATTTATAAGATAAATAATACGATGATAATAATTTCATGTATATGATATCATCGTATTATTTATCTATCTATGGAAACGATGAACCGATTCACACCACACCACGAAACCGAAGGAGCCGTTCACTCAGTATATATACCAGGATTACATAGAATATTAACAAGTATCATCTCATCTCACCCGCTATGGCGTCTCGTAGTAAAAACTCGAAACTGTACTTCGGGAGCCATATTGTGATGGGCAGTCTTCTCTTCCACGACTCGATGCTACAGAGCTTGGAAGACACCCGGCGTAGTCTGCTATTCGTCTGCTGGACATTTCCTGAAAAGAAAGGCAGAATGTAAAAATATCCATTACAGAAAAAAATACATTTTTAACAATAAAGGGTGTTAAAAACCCCTTAACGAAGCCGAATAGCACTTATTCTCCCCGCCTTTGCGATAATTTTTCATACCTGGGAACTTTCTAGTTACGGAGATATTGGGGGTCAAAGTTACAACATTTCCACAAGTTTTTTTTTAGTGCGTTACATTGAATTTTACTGAGAGCAGCGGTGGCCCAGTGGTGGCGGTCCCGACTTACGCGCATTAAGTCGTGGGTTCGAACCCAGACAGGCACATTACTTTGTGTAATGCCAAATCCATCGCCACTGCTCTCAAAACGGTGAAGGAAAACATCGTGAGGAAACCGGCATGTCCTAGAACCAAACATTCGAAGACATGTGACATCTACCAATCCGCACTGGGCCCGCGTGGTGGATTTAGATTTAGGATTTAGCCCATTCCCTCTCATAGAGAGGAGGCCTGTCCCAGCAGTGGGAACATTTATAAAAAAAAGGCTGATGGTGATTGAATTTTACCGTAAAATGTGATTTTTCACCTCAAAACAAAGTCGATCCCCAGCACCAATTTTTGCGTAAAGTTAATTAGTATGATATACAGAATGTTTGGTTGATAGTTCGTGATGAGTCTGTATACACCCTGTATACAAAGGCATGAAGTTTACAACTTTTAATTACAGTTTAATACCGTAAAACGAGTATTTAATCAACATCGTTATAATTACAATCCCGTACAAGGCTAATGATGGTGTATTTCCTAGGTTACATTACATAACATAAAACGACCTGATAAATAACAATGTTAACTAAACAATAGGATTCATGATTTATGAGGCAATTGCAGCTGAAGTGGGTACACTGCTTACGTATACCAAACATGTTGGTAAAGGTACACATAGGTATTCCGATTTAGTAACTCTGAGAGGCTATCAACCTTTTATCTCTGACGCTTATAGTAAGAGCAAACAGAAAATAAAAGTGAGAAAACCTACAAATCCGCTCCCAGGCAGTGCCACTGCCTCAACGCACATCAACGCACATGCACTTTTGATCTTTAAACCAAAAGTGCATGTGCGTTGAGCACATTACTTCTGTCAGCGGCCAATGCCATTGGTGTCGTAGTGTAGTGCCAGTTGATGGATGACTAATGCTTAGTTTGCAGAGCAAAGTGTTGACAATGGCGTCAAGCATCTCCGTTAATTTCTTTTATAATCCCAATGAAAACCAAAGCAAAGTAAACACTAGGTTATAAAGTGACAGTCAACTTGTGGGAAAGGTAAACATTGATAGACATAGAACACATAGATTTTACATTGTTTGAGTAAGTTTATTAAATCCATAACGGATTGTAGAACTTAACTGTGATTGTTTTAAAATCCTATTGTGTTTATGACGCTGTAGTAGAGATTACCTATTAACTATGCTATAATCCTAGGTATAACACGGTATAATAACAATTGGATTTTTCTATTATGGTTTAGTAATTAAGACTACCCCATTCTTAATTTCCTTATACCTAATGACAAAGGAACAGGCATGAGACACGCGAGTCACAGTTAGTTATTACAAACATTCAATAGCAAAATTCAAAATATCACTGTTAGGGAAAAAATCGGTACTACCACCATACCTATTTCTGCCGCATAGCAGCATTTGCTATTCTGGTGGCTTGAGGTTTTCAAGTATGGTAGACAGCGCTGCCTGATACCTGCGCACTTGACAATCTTATGACTGCATCAGCAAAGCGGAGTTCCCAGATATATTTAAGGCGACTACACGAGCTAAACGCGAGTTTTATAATTACTAAAAGTATATGATTCACTGCTATAAACAAGAGCAGAAAAATATATGATATTCTTCAGGATATATGCTAGCATGATACTGTTTTGAAAACATAATACAATTAATTTGGCTAGATAAAAAGAAATCACGAACTTACCTCTAAAAATATCTTTCAAACAATAGAAAACATACTAATATGCATGCGATCATTCTGATTTTTTGGCAAATAATTCTACAAGCAATATATTAGCATGATACTGTTTTAGTTTTTTAATCCAATCAATAGTTTTTTTGTAAATCGATCGAAACCACTCATTTCGCACTATTTGGCCCGCAGTGGCTGACGTAACAACCACTTTGTAGTGCAAGCTGATTAGAACTTTATTCTAACAGCATTTCAAACGAAGTTTGAACCACCACAAATAGAGTTGCTAATTTAGCTCGTATAGGCGCCTTAATGAAAAATTGCCATCGACACGCTATGAAGAAGAGTAGACAACACCCCCGTGATATCTCTGGGCGCCTAGTAACTATCAAGTTCAGCACAAATTACTTCAAAACTGCCCACCACAGAGTTACAGACTAAAAAATCTTTTATAGGGGCCGGCGGAGCATGCGTATTTCATACAAACGTAATACTTACCAAAATTATTTCGATTGGATTACAGAATATCAATGTTCCCAAATACATTCTTTGACAGGACAATGATAGAAAGACGAGATATGAGGAATTTAAAATTTCTATAGAAAACTTATTATTCTTATAACTCTTGTTAAAATCGTGTCCAATCAAAATATATATTTGGGAGGCGTCTTAACACACAATGAGTATGTTTTCACAAAGCCATAAGCGGAACCAAATGTGGAATTACAATGGTAAACATTTAGGAAAACTAACGCAGAATCACAGGCAGAATGGAAGTCCTTGGGGAAGGAACAATAGAGCGATATGTATACGTGAAGTGGTTACAAGTGTCTTTTATAGAGTACCAACTTACTTTAGATATTGCTTTCAATATACATACATACTCGTAATACATATTATATTAAACGCCCCTTGTAAAATTTCGAAAAAAATGATTTAGACCTGACATGAAAGAAAAGGAGTAAATGGGGTCCTAAAATACCAATGATGGATGGTACCTATAAGAATGTCAATTTTCGCACTAGCGATAAATGTTTTCTGTTTACGCTATTCGGAACGGTGTTCTTTTAAGACGCATGCCAATTACTAGTCCTTTGTCTTGTGCACCGTGGCGTGTAGTTTTAACAAAGAGAAAGTTCCGCCTGCAGTTTTGGAAGTACACAATCATTTTCCTTCCATACATCCCGGTGTCAAGGTACTCAAATAATAATAGCGAGGCGGCAGGATGGGACAAGAAGAGGAAAATGATGATGTGCCTTTCAAACAAATTCCATCCAATAAAAACTAAGCGAGCGATATTGGTAAAGAGAATGGGCTAGTTTCCACCATCAATAAATTGCAAATCTATTTAGTCCGTCAGTTAGAGTTTTGGAAAATAATGGACACGTATTTTTTGTTTTTGTAAATCAACGACACAAAACATCACAAAGATAAAACGCATCAAAACTCGGGAGTGGGGGCTCGTGACGTCAGAACTCACTAAGAATGATACCAAACAGTGACGTATTGGGAATTTTAAAAGCGTCGTATCTTCGTCAATTTTGGTTTATGTGACAAAAGAAAAAATACGAGTCAAATATTTGATAATCTAAGTGGCGGGCTAATTAGATTTTTTCAGTTAACTATTGTAATATTATACTTATTATGGTTCAAGTATGTGAAATGTATACTTATTATAGTTGTAACATAACAAGAAATACTATAGAACTGATTATGGACTGTAGCTTGCCACAGTTTTTTATTGAGACTAATCAGTGTCCTAGGTCATTTCGATATTTTGTTGATATTTTTAGAAAAAAATATTACGTAGAAAATGTTGCGTAGTCTAAACCAGAAATTAAGCTGAAACGATCACAACAATTAGCAAACAACAAAAGGAATGAATCCTCATGAATGATTCCCAACAAGGGGGTCTTCTCGTAAGCCGAAGAATTCGACAAATCGTATTATTACCCACATCGTATTGAAAAAATAAATAAACAACATAGTAGGTAAGTATAAAACTTTTATATCGCGATCTATCGAATCATTTTCACCGATTCTATTCATAACTGGTAAGTAATTTCCGCATATTTTTTTTATTACAAACAAAAAGAAAACAATTTACACATTACCGATAACTTCAATCATTTTCACATAAAACTGAACACAAATCAAACTGCAACAATGTTAACGCGTTACATTTCGAAAAATATTTCCAACAAGTTGTAAAAATTACGATGTATCGTAAGAAAATTCCGCGACGGACTTAACAACCACCTTCTTTGGAGTTTTAAAACATACTAAGCAACCTTCGCCGGCTTCGCGTCTCGGCGATCCAACCTTTGTATAATCCAAATGTTCGCCAACGTCAACAGTCATACATTGCCCGTTGCTTGTTAGATTGACCAACTACTTGAGAGCAAATGCAGCGTTGGATGGCATGCACTTACCGTTGGTCATATTGGGCAATAAGTAATACCAGTAATACCAACAACACCATGAGATTGTATGATTGATACTCTTCCGATTCAACAACTTCTCATTGAAGCATTAGTTGATAATGAAGTTGTTGCAGATCTCTTCTGAAATCTCCGCTAGTTGGTATTTTCTGTATAATTATGTAATTATGGCTAACTTTTTTACTTCCATAATACATTCATTAATATTTTCACAGTCGGGGATGCATTCAAATTCCATTCAATCGATTCGATTGGTTCCATTCAAATACTCGTATAACAAAATAATCTGATAAATTAGCGTTAACCTGGTTTTTCCTCCTCGTTTTGGTCCTCCTGTCTAGACTGATTTGTTTCTCACTCCCTGGTAGGTACAATGTTATGATCATTACCACTCCAATCATAAGTGGACTAATGCAAAATTCATAGTCAGTTGTGCTGAGTTGTGCCAAAATGAGGGAAGCAGTAGGTTCGGTTTTGATAGATGACGGAAATCCTCAGAATATATTTTTCGCAAAGTACAGTTAATCTTCTCAAGTCTTTATTGGACGGCAAACAAGCCCATGACCCTATTAATTGTAAGCGGTCACTACTTAAAGGATATCTGCAATCTGATACCAGAGGCATAGCAGAATGCAATCCAGCGTAGGAGGGCCGGGGTGGGATGGCCCCAGGCGGCGCGATTCAGGGAGCGACAGAGAGTGGAGCCAGGATGCGGCGAGCGGGACCAGGTATACGGCGAGCGGAACCAGGTGGTAGGTACCACGGCAGATATTACTATTGTCGTCGGGACTACGTTGTAAAAACAAGGACAACCAAGCACTGGCGTATTTATTATACGCCACTGGCCCGGGCAGCAGAATAGCTCATGTCGTGTAGTTATAACTACTTCTGGATCGTAATAGGTTTAATACGTCGTCGTGCGATAAACCTGCTTGGTATGGTTAGTAATTAAATAATAATAATAATAATAATAATTTCAGTTTATTTCAGGTATTAACCCATAGCAATTACAATAATACACAATAAAATCAACACAACACAAAAATCTTCATAAAAAACAAAAACAAAATTAAATCAAAATTGAAATCAGCGTTTAAAATTAGAATTTAAAACAAAATTGAAATCAAAATCAAAATTAACATCAAAATTAAAATTAAATCATAATATTAAAAAAAAAAAACACAATTAAAATCAAAATCAAAAATTAAAATTATAAATTAAACCATGTCAAATATAAACAAATAAATCAAATCGAGATCAACACATTAAAACCAAACCTCACAACATAAGGTACACTAATTCCGGTCTTAATAGACAATATGTGTTTTTATGTGTGATTATTTTTATGAAGGATCTCGTGGCTGACAGCCGCTCGGGTCGATCAGGTTAAGCCGTGCTTGCCTAGGTTGGACCACTCTTACATACCGAGTTTCCTCCTTGCCTCCGAAAGCACGTTAAGCTGTTGGTAGCAACACCACATGGCGGTTGTTTGTCCATCTTTGACAGTCGGTAAAGGTAGTCAGTGGCCCAAAAAGTCTGGCAACCAGTGTTACCAAATGGTAACATAATGGTTGTAGAGGTCAGATAGGCAGTACAGTACTTTCTCAAGTTATTTTGCCTTGTGTCTGTGACTGTAGCTTTGATTTTTCTTTGTATTTTTGACATTCAAAAGTTCCGTAATAGTCTAGTTGAGATAAATGGTTTGAATTTGAGCAGTCGCTCCATGTAAAATACTGGTATTCAGCTGCATCCGGTTAGACTTGAAGCCTAGGTTATAAACTATCTGTGTCCAATTTTTCATCCGAAACCGTTCAGTAGTTTTTGCGCGAAAAAGTAACAAACATCGATACTCACAATTTTTATAATATCAATATATATATTAAAAACATTTAAAAATATAAAAAATTGTAGCCCACCGGTATCAGGAACAGGGTCCAAACTACCGGCGGTCAGGGTTCCAGAGAGAGGAACCTCCAAACAATACGGGCCGTGTCCAGGAGTTCCGCTTTCTGAATCAAGCCCTTGATCCAGCTGCCTAACGAGAGCCTCCTCAGGTGTTGGTCGAGGCTCTTGGCAATTAAGCCATGCGCTGACACGACTATCGGCACAATGATCGCTGAGTCCACTTCCCACATGTCAACAACCTCGCGAGCCAAGTCAAGATACTTTATTTGTTTATCTTTCTCGGCTTTCACGAGGTTCTCATCATGCGGGAATGCGTTATGTCAACAATCATTGCGTGCCGCTCTGATCGATCTTTCACCACTATATCAGGCCTATTGGCTATAACAGTCCTGTCAGTGATGATGGATTGATCACAGTACAGTGTGATACTGCCATTAACGAGAACTGGGTCGGGCACATACCTATTAATAGTAGGGCACTTCCGATTCCACATGATTGTATTTTAGAGCAAGTTGCTGATGGATAATCCTGGCTACAAAGTTGTGTCTATGCAAGTACTCTCCGTTAGCTAGACGAGAACACCCGGAGATAATTGTGACGGATTGATTCGCCTGGACGGTGGCATGCCCGACACATGTCAGCCGTACCGTCCTTCACAATAAATCTCCGGTAGTTATTCGTCATCATTACTTCATCCATAATTGCACAGACAAAACCTTCGGTTTCTCCGAAGAGGTCCCCGGGACGTAGCCAGGACACGGACGCTAGAAAATCTACATCGGGCCCATGAAGAGCCCGGTAAAAGCGCCCGTGAAGCTCCTTGCCCTGCCATTCTTTCCTGCGGTCATCAGTAGTAAGTACTATAGGTTTGCGCCAGTTCTCTTTAGCCAAGGAGAACGGAGTAAGGCCCTTGTCCATCGCGACCACATCTCGATGCATCTCCAGTTCTCCACGTCGGCTTCTAGGAAATGTTCTCTGAGACTGCATATCTCGCGATTGTGGAGAGTCTTAGCGTTTAAAAAAAAAAAAAAAAAAAAATACAGACGAATTGAGAACCTCCTCTTTTTAGAAGTCGGTTGAAAAAGCCACGACCCCCACACTTCCGCGGGATATACAGTCCCATAACTGAAGAATGCGAGTGATGCATTCGAAATGTCGTCGTCAATCGTATCCAGGGCGTCTAGTTCGGTTTGAGTCCATTTGAGTATGCCGAAAGAGTACATCAAAACTGGTATGACCCAACCGTTGAAGGCACGCACCTTATTTCCGCCCGATAAAAGACTATTAAATACTTTTTTCAGGCGGCCAAAGAAGCGCTCCTTCAACGATTGCTTCATGTCAGCCACATTGATGCCCAGCGCTTCCGACATACCCAAATACTTATAGGTTTCGGTTGCTGAGAGGGATCTAAGATTTATGGAATATGAGAGCTGGGTTCCCACAGACTCCACAATCTCCCCTCGCTTTACATGCATGACTGCACATTTGTCCACACCGAATTCCATCCTGGTGGCGCTACTGAAGGTTTCAGTTACCTTCAGTAGCTCCATCAGTTGCAAATCGTTGGGGGCAAAGAGTTTCAAGTCATCCATGTAAAGGAGGTGAGATATAACCCGACCATATTTCCGCAACTGATAGCCTAGACCTGAATCCTCCAGCAGTGTGCTAAGAGGATTCAAGGCTAAGCAGAACCAAAGTGGACTCAAACTATCGCCCTGAAATATAGCTCGCTCTATCCTTATCGGCTCGCTATTCCTCTGAATTTCCCGACATCCTGGATAGCGAAGGACTGTCCTCCATTGCCCCATACACGACATCAGGAAGGTGCGCAGAGTTGTATCAACTTTATACAACTCTAGCACCCTCATGAGCCATGTATGTGGCACCGAGTCATAGGCCTTCTTATAGTGTCTATCCAACATGTCGACAGACCCTTTCGGGAACGACGAACCTGTTGACTAATGGCCATATCAATGAGGAGTAGCTCCTTAGTACCACGGGACCCATTCCTACATCCATTTTGGGAAGCAGACATGACAGAGTTGTCATCTATATGTTTACAAATTTTTGTTCTCAAAATGGATGTAAGAACTTTATAGACTGTCGGGAGACAGGTGATTGGTCTATAATTTTTGGGTTCCGCAGTACTACCCGATTTATGGAGCAGGTGGGTTATACCTGTTGTCAGGAACTCTAGCAGCGACCCCGACTCTAAGGCTGACTGGAATAGGGTCGCCAAGCGAGCATGCGACCTTGTGAACCATTTAATCCAGATATTGTGCAGCCCATCCGGCCCTGAAGATTTCCAATTAGGCAACGGACGGACTGCACAAGCTACGTCTTGGGGGCTGTTAGTAATTGCCCCCATTTCTGGTACTGGATCGCACGCTCGTTCAATAACCCGAGTCCATTCACCCTCAGCATGGCTGACAGGCCGCCAGATGCTGCGCCAGAACGAACACATTGCATCATCATCCGGCAGGTGTGTGTCAGCCACACCTTGGTCCGGTCGCTCCCAAGCCCTATAAACCCACCTTTCATCTCTTTGGAATGTGCGATTCTGAGTGTATCGATCCACCCGCCGCTTATACCTACGTATACGGCTTGCCCATGCATACACTTTATGCTTCAGGAAGTCGATGCGCTCTGTGACACGGGACATGTAGTCTCGAGGACTGATATCAGTCCCCGAGAACGCCCGCCTCACAAAACGCATCACTCTAGGATAATTCTCATTCAAAGATCATTCTCAGATCAATTCGCCGATGAGTGCTCTGGCCCCACAAATACGTCGTTCAATCCTGTACTGCCATGCCGGCACGGCTGGTTTTGCCGGTGTAGCTCTGTCGTCAGAAAATTTGACACGAGCTGCACAACATGCCGCTACGGCCGCACAATACAGGACTGTGTGAACATCGGTGAGGTCTTCGCAGTTATCAAAATAATTTGACAACTGCGAATCCAGAACAGCCACCAGCATCCTATTTTTGTTATGCATGGGCAAACGAGGTAAACGCGGTCTAAGCTCTGGTGTCACGAACCGATATTCTCGAATCGCACCCTCCAAAGTACTCCTCCTTATTATGATTATTATTATGTTAGACCTCCCACTAGGTGGACCGATAACCTGGTGCAGGTTGCGGGAATCCGTTGGATGCGAGTCGCAAGGTACTGGTGAATGTGGCGACACTTGGGGGAGGCCTATGTCCAGCAGTGGACGTCTTTCGGCTGAATTGATGATGATGATGAATAGAATTATGGCACGCAAATATGATAATTTTGACAATTAATGAGTATGAAATTTTGGATATATTTTAGAAAATAGATTATATATTTAAAAAAATAGATAATCTATTTTCTAACAAGTCACTATGATAACCCAGACAGCCAGACTTCTTCAATGATTTTTTTTTTTTTTTTTTTAATTTAAAAAGACTATGATCTCCATAAAAGTTTACAATCTTTGAACAGATTTGAGTAAACCAGTGAGGGTTATCTCCTTGAAACAATTAAGTCAATAGTACCTAATATTTATTTTTCATTTCAATGTTATCATCATAATGAAATAACTATAATTAAGGCAGGTCTAATTAAGGCAGGTATAATTAAGGCAGGCAAGGATATGGTAAAGGTGTACCTACTAATGGAATCACAAAATCCAATGTAGGTAATTATTGGAATACATATTTACAGTACTTAATGAATAAATCAATAAACAGAATTAAAAAATATATTCTGAACTAATGTACCTACTTATAATGATAGTAGAAAATGTGCCAAAAAAGAAAGCTCAAAAAAGCATGCTGAAAGCATGCTAAAAAAGCAGCTAAAAAAGAAAGCTCCACAGACGTGATGCTATGTGTTTCTTTCTGTAAATATTTCTAAATTCAAACCTTCACAAAACAAAACTTTACTTAGTCATGCTTGTAGTATTTTTTATATCTATATTAACTGCCAGACAGTTAAACAGATTTAAGCAAATATGTACGAGTATGAGATTACAAAGAAGAGATCATTTTATACTAGGCCTAAGTTTACATGGATAAGGTTTTACTTGATTGCCGAGAATTTAGTTACAATGTTGGTTTATTTTAATAGCGAAAGAAAACATCGTGAGGGACTGACTTATGAACAAAAATATCAAAAACAAATGACATCCAACCAGTGTTGGGGTTAGCTAGGTGGATCATAGCCTACTCTCTCTTATTTAACATGAGCCAGTGTCCCAGCGATATGAACATTATAGGCTGATTTAATGCCTGCGTGGCAATCACCCACAGCATGAGAACATCACCCACCAGCTGCTTTACAGGTGATGCTGGGGTTACCAACACTACACCTCGTCGTAAGAGAGGAGGTGGCCATAGCGACTTACAGACTCGAGGTATTAAGTAACGATTCTAGAATCAAACACACACGCATCCGAGAAGATCCAATCAAAGAGCAGCCGATGATGGCATCACCTATCGACTGAACCCTGAAGACCCACTGCTTCAAAAAACACTACAACATTGAGCTCATTGAGGAGTTGTGTGACTACTCAGGCACAAAAGACCTAAGGATCTACACTGATGGATCAAAAACCAACGATGGGACAGGTGTCGGGGTGTTCTCTGACAACCTAAACATTAAAATATCCAAACCTCTTGGAATGCTCAACTCTGTTTACCAAGCAGAGTGTGTAGGTATTATCCAAGCAGCACACGCTATAGAGGCCAGGGAGGTTACGAATACAAACATTTGAATACTCTCCGACAGTGACTCAGTTCTTCAATCCATAAAGATCAGATCACGTCGAGACTAACACTAGAATGCCACAAGGCTGTAGAACGAATCACGGTGCTAAATCACAACACGGTAACGCTGCAATGGATTAAGAGATCACAGTGGACAACTTGGCAATGATGCGGCTGATGAACTTGCCAGAAGAGGATCCAACACAAAACCCTACACACAATGGGCACAATGCACAATGGGCACAATGGGTTCGGGTCCATACCCGAACCCATTGTGCCCATTCCCTTCAAGCAGCTAAGAAGGATCACAGTTGAATACACGCAGGGAAATGGTGGACCTTGACACCAGGATGTAGGCAATACAAGCAAGCTATGCCATCCCTGTATACAAAGCTGACCTGGACAAAGATAGCCTGCGTCTGATGGCGGGGACCATCACTGGACACTGCTCACTGAATAAACACTTCCACACCCTAGAAACCACTGACAGTCCCCTGTGCAGAACTTGCAAGGAGGCGGAGGAAACCGTGGCGCATATGTTCCTTGAGTGCGCAGGTGTTACCAAGATTCGCAAGGATACCCTGGGAACACCAAGATCACTTGCGGATGCCCTAAGGAGACCGGGAAGTTTGATCTGCTTCTGGAGGGAGGTGGGCTGGTTGGAGTAATCGGCCACCATGGCTCACGCACAATGGTCCACTTCAAGGACACCTAAACCCCATGATTGATAGGCTGATTTGTGATAAATTCTTCTTTAATAATTCTGAATCACTCTTGTTTTCTTTGTTATAATTTATTAACCTATTTTATCTGAAATGAGTTTTTTGCACAATCAACTTCACTTGATATAGTCACAATAGGCAAATCCATTGTCTTGCCGTAATCCACAAGTGTGTAATTAATATGAGTAATAATAAATATCACAAGACGGACACAATCATTTTTATTTTTTCACATAAATTATGTTAATTTATAGAAACAGTGTCGATGTGAAAAAAATAAAGAGAACAGGCGGCGGCGACCTATCGCTTCCAACCATCAGTCTCAGATCAACAAAAAATCAGTTTGGTTATACTTTGAGCAAACAAAGAGTCAGTTTATTTGGTACTAGAAACAATGATATTTAGAATCAAACTTACAAGACACAAAAAAATTAAGTTTGTTTCATTCATTTATACTAGACAGTCATGATTATTATTAACGTTTGAACTTTATAGAATGTTTTACGCACCTAATAGTGGCCTTCGAGGGTCGTCAGCATCCATTTTCAGTTCGTTATAACATCGCTGCACACGTGAATCTCTCACATTTATGTCATTTGAATAATCTTATCTATTTATTGATAGAATTACATTATTTTGTTATTGTTTACAATTGGTATTCTATTGCCTCGTCTTTGACATCCCAATGTCACTATGGTGACATTGACGTTGGGCAGGCCAACGACAGAGCTCGCGTTTGGATATTTTATTTTACTCAACTCATTCAACACTTCTGTGCTGTGCTTGTAATCAACGGGATAACTTTAATCTAAAACAGTTAATAATTTGGGTACCAATTACATGTGTAATAAAGGGAAATACATTAAAATAAAATTGATGAATAAGACAATTAGACAATGCGTATCCGAAACGAGATGAATGAAAGCGTTTACGAAGCTTTCTTCACACGCTATTATTTTTCTTATTATTTATTTTTCTCTAATTTTCTGTGTCTAATAAATACTTTTTCTTTCTTTATTTCATTTTTCAAGTTTTTTCAAGTATTTGTAACGAGAAATTCTTTTAATTTTAGCTTCCATAATTAGTAGATTTTTAATATACTTGAAAACAAAACTTTGTGATCAAATTTTAACTGGCCAATATTGTAAAAAGAATGTGAAAATGTTTTTTATTTTATTTGGGCTTGGGTCTTTTCTCATTTTTATCCCGTACTATACCCGTACCATATGTGTGTTCCCGTACTATATGTGAATACATATAGTATATTTTATAACGAAGGACTAAACGAAGCCATTATATACCCGAGGTGGTTTGACTCCCGAGCTTGCGAGGGAGTCATTCAAAAGCGAGGGTATATTAAGTTGACGTTTAGTCTCGAGGTGCAAACTGTACTTTTCACTTCGAGTGCGAGAAAAATAGTCATTTAAAACCGAACACACTCGACAAAAATTCCGAACTGAGCGGTCAGTTTTTCTTCTATCAGGTCAGTCACAGATTAACAATTTAAAACACAACACAAACTCTCAACATTGTCGCAATGAAGATGATCTACACTCCACAGATAATTAGTACCTACATTACAGCAGCGGCTAGCAACAGAGGCATTGCACATACTTTTCAAATTCAACGATGCACACAAACAACAATAATTTTTCTCGCGTTGAAAAGTTCATTTGTTTTTTTTTTCAATAAACCGCTTTCTATTTGCATGCCAATTCGAAATTTAAATACTTACCTAATACCTTCGATCGATTAAAAAAAAAAAAGTTACTGTTTTGTGACCATGAGAGTAAAAGATCGTTACATTTTTAAATTACTTTTTACTCCCTAGGGAATAAACAGTCACTTTAATCCCGCTTCGTAGGGCTATAACGGCGTACTTTTAGAGCATGAGAAGTGAAAAAACCTTTTCGTTCGAATCGTTCGCTCATATTTAATGGCTCTGGAAATGGAATGTTGTTAGCACAGATTAGATATTAGTAGCTAGCATTGATAACCCAGCGAACGATAACCGTACAGAAATAATATAATTTAGCCTAATATGCCAATAAATAATAGTTAGGTAACAATTAAACATCTATTTAGCAAGCAATGATCTCAAACTGGGTCGTACGTGAGGACTGGAACAGATAACCTATTACCGAGTCCAAGTCACATTCTACCGACTGTAACTGGTTGTCTTACCGGTTAATTCAGCAGAATTTGATAAAATAACTTGTTTAACTGAGTCATACTGGGTTCCTTGAATGCTAACTTGTGACATACTGGGGTTAACTTATGTTGAAAGCGTCAGAATGGCCCGCGAAATTCAAATTTTCTTACGTCCGTACGTTCTTCTTTACAGCCGGGACCGATATTTTCATCAATATACAACTTAGCACTGCCCTGCAAATTGCAAAAAAACGACAGAAATTTTGAATTTCGCGGTCTACCTTGGAGCATACCTACAAGCCCACAACTTAAAATAACGCACGATTCCAATTCAAAGGTGCTTGTGCTTGAATCGAAATAATAACGACTCCTGAATTAAACCGTTAATGAGTCTGGTAGTTTTTTCGGTATTAAAAAGTACTTAGATACCTTCCCTTAAAGGATAAAATCATTTTAACGAAACAAAAGCGCCCGACTTTTAAATATAGCAATCCGTATAAGTAAAAAATTGCGCACCTAATTTTACCAGAAGAATCAACTGGTGATCTGCAAGAAGTACCGCATAATTATTATGTGTTAGAGAATTGAAGATCTATCAAGTTATCTAAAAAAACAACATGCCTACATAATATCTAACTCCAGGAGGGTCACTGGTGGACAGCTAAGGTTAGGGTACACAGACTACTAAAGTTAATCTGTTAGGAATTAAACCATTCTGCGCCGGACTCAAATGAATTACGAATTGGAACAACTAAGGGCGCTTTCAATTTAGACGTGTCGTGCCGCAACGCGGCGGTGCCGAAGCGGTGTGTTTATCGTCTTGCGTACAGACGTTCGTTTATTTTCATACAAACGCATGTTGCGGTAACAGTGCGGCGTCGATATGCGCTGCGGTACCGACTGCGTACGTTTGCCGAGCCGCGCGCTTCGGCACCGCAGCGGTGCGGCACGACACGTCTAAATTGATAGCGCCCTTAGTTGTTCCAAATCGTAATTCATTTGAGTCTAAATTGAAAGCGCCCTAAGGGATCTTGTCATGGGGTTGCGGGCCTGTTCGAAAGAGATACCGCGGCCCCGGAACATAAAGGGCGAGGAAGGAACATGGATGGGTTTTCGTCAGTAAAAGTCTGACACTCCCTCCCGCTCCGCCCAGAGTGGGAGAAGTCATTTTTGATGATTTACCATCCGAAAAAAAAAAAAGATATGTTGTCTTGAAAACGATGATGCTGATTCAACGGCTGTCAGTTTGTAGATTTTTGTTGGAACGCAAAGGCTAGGTGTAGGTCCCAAATAAGTTGCCTTTACGCGCTTGTGACCTCTTTTCTATGTGTCTTGTGAGATAAGGGCTGAAATCTGACAAACGATAACAGCTTGTCACAATGTTATTCACTATAAATAATGATTACTTATTTAACTTAAAATCACCATAACGATAAGATAACATCATAAACAAACGTCATAGAAACTGACGTAGGGGGTATAAATTACATCAATGTACTATGACAAACAACATTGAAAATAGGTAGGTAGGTATACCTACTAATAGTTACGAACCCCAAAGCCTTCCGTTTACTAACTTGAACTATAAATGAGTAGTAGCGGTCATACTGGCATCAGTGATAAGCCAGACTTTTCACCAGTTTTCACATCTTCCAAGTGCCACCTAATACCTATTACACACACCAATTGCACAGCTAAGTCAAAATGAGTAGATCCAACATCTGTAGGAAAGATAGTCATCTGCCTAGCCTTTTTCCAACTAAATGGAGGTCGGCTTCCAGTCTAACCGGATGCAGCTGAATACCAGTATTTTACATGGAGCGACTGCCTATCTGACCTCCACAACCCAGTTAATACTGGGTAATACGATAGGTACCATACCACTTTGTAAGACTGGTCGTCAGACTTTTTGGGCTACTGACTTACTGTAACGACTGTCAAAGGTCTACAAATGACAGCCGGGACCAACAGCTTCACGTGCTATGCGAGGCACGGATTAAACTCGGTATGTAAGGGTGGTCACCAATCCACAGACCAACCTAAGCAAGCAGGGCTTAACCTAAAGATCGACCCGAGCGGCTGTTTTTATTCGAGCTCCTCAATAGGAAAGATAAAGTGATCCTTAAAAGATAAAGATTGTTGAAACTTGTAGGTTTGGTTTTCTGTGCTGATTGTGCTTTGACGTAGGTACCTACCATAGTTTGTCCAAAAATGGTCCATGGCATTCTGTATCATTCCATAATTTGGTTTGTTTGTAAATAACAGTTACTGATATTCAATGTGATTTGGTAATACTTATCGCAAACAAATATGATGTTTGCGTTTGTTTGTTTTCATTACTCATACTCGGAAAGTAGGCCTGAAGTTGCCTGAGGAGCGGGCTGAAAGTAATACTTTGCAGCCCTAGGGAAAATCGCTTTCAACTGACAGCTGCCACATTATAAAAAAAAAAACTAGTTGTATTTTCACATTTGCATTGAACTATGTTCCGACTTCTATACAGCCTGTAAATTACAGCGCGATGTAAAATTGAAATAACATAAAATTCAGTATTAATTAAAGAATTTTTTTTTTAATAACTTAGTTATAATTCAGTTACAAATATTTCTTTAAAATAACAAAGATTTGGGCAAAATATTTACTATTTTTTCAGTGACGATAGTGAAAATAAAGGCTGAATAGCCGGCCACAGAAAAAAAAAAACAAAATAGGCGGGAAAGCGGCAATCCGATTTTAATTTTTTTTCGAGTGGTTTCGTGTTTTTGTTTTTATTTTCCTTTTATTCGTAATGAAAAGCACAGTGTTTACCTCGGGTTAAAGACTTATTTAGTCCCTCAAGCTATTAGCGCCCGCGCTACGCTTGGGCGCCAAACCCCGTCTCGGGACTAAATAAGTTACTTTCACCCCTAGGATAACAATGTACTATTAACACGATCTTATTTGTAGTAATAGGAAAATTCTTCTAATATTTACCTACTTCCGCGGCCGTCCCGAATCTTCTATTTTTTAGCTACAGCTAACAATTATGTACTTACATATTTTTCACGGGAACCGTTTTATCTCAACTAATAACATGCCAAGGTCAAGTTTATCCATCAAATAATTTCCACGATATTTATGAGCATTAAAACAACCTACTAACCTAATACTTGTGCTATTAATTGTATCAGAACATGGAGTCAAATGCCCGCGTCATAAACATCAACACACAAACAAAACACCGCCTTTCATCGCTGCTCGCCTGGTGCAAAGGTTCCTTGTGTTACATCAGATAGACCAGTTACCGAGTTACTACTACACTCCTCTGTTTGTGTCCCTATTATAGAAATAAAACCGACTTCACACAAATAAAAACTTTTTTGCAAAAAAATAGAACCGACTTCAAAAAAGTGAAAAATAACTTTAGCTTCAGAAGTCGGTGACCATTGTTTGATGATTTATTAAGTTTTTTTGACACCGACTTCTGAAGCTAAAGTTATTTTTCACTTTTTTGAAGTCGGTTCTATTTTTTTGCAAAAAAGTTTTTATTTTTCACTTTTTAGTGGTTCACTTGTGCTTACCCCTTCACAGCGTACCGGTGCGGTGTCGTGATGTTATGTTATGAACTGGTGTAAACAATAGACAGACAATAGATTTCAGCAATCCCAGTCCATTTGCTATCATTTATTGAGGAGTTCCGTTCCATATCTCCGAAGTTCGTGATCAGATCATGACAATATTTCTATGGGACCAACTTGGAAGTATACCCTTTCAAACAAAATCAGAATTTTTCAAATCGGTTCAGGCGTCTTCGAGTAAGAGGTGAACATACATAAAAAAAAAAAAAATACATACAGTCGAATAGAGAACCTCCTCCTTTTTGGAAGTCGGTTAAAAAGTGTGAAAAATAACTTTAGCTTCAGAAGTCGGTGACCTTTTTTTGATCGATTTACTTAGTTTTTTTGTGACCGACTTCTGAAGCTAAAGTTATTTTTCACTTTTTTGTGTCAAGTCGGTTTTATTTTTGAAAAAAAGTTTTTATTTTTCACTTTTTAGTGGTTCACATGTGCATACCCTTTCACAGCGTACCGGCGTGATTTTTTGTTTTGTTGTAAAAAATAGACAGACATAAGATTTCAGCAATCCCAGTAGGTACATTTAATATCATTTATTGAGGAGTTCCGTTTCCTATCTCCGAAGTTATTCATCAGATCTTCACCAAATTGAAATGGGTTCACTCCGAGAAACTACTCTTTCTAAAACTACCCAAATCGCTTCTGGTGTGCCTATAAAATTTGAAGAGTTCCCTCTATTTCTCCAGGATCCCATTATCAGGATCCTGACTTGATGATTATGGGACCTTCTGAGAAGTGTACCCTTTCAAACAATTAAAAACAAAATCGGTCAAGTTATCTTCGAGTAATCGGGGAACATTGAATTGAGAACCTCCTCCTTTTTGAAGTCGGTTAGTAACGACGTTATGGTAGGTGACTCAATTATTCGGATAGCTTTTAAAAGTTTTGGCCGAATATCGTTATTTTGCTCCTAAGGATTGAAGAGTTCCGTTCCTTTGTCATGGATCCCATAATCAGAACCTAACCAAATTCTCATCAAACTACCCTTGAAGTACATCCTTGCCAATAAAATAAAAATAAAACAATACATGCCACGGTAATAGGCTTATCCCCAATAAATGGAACTTAATACACCTAACTGTAGAAATCTGGGAGTATTGTACACATCTGCGTACCCTCTCAGAGCATACAGGCGTGATGTTCTGTCATGATGTTGTATAAACAATAAACATCCAAGCGATTGCAGCAATCACTGCAGATTTGCCGTGTATTTTTGAAGAGTTCCATTGTATATCTCCGAAGATCCGCATCAGATCTTTAGGAAATTAAAATGGGACCACACGGGAAGCACCATCAAAATCAGTTCACCCAGTCGAAAGTTCTGAGGTAACAAACACAAAAAAAATATATACAGACGAATTGAGAACCTCCTCTTTTTGGAAGTCGGTTGAAAATAGGTTTTGTATACGGCAACTTAGTTAAATAATAACAACATAACACACGTTTCCACACCTGTATTCATTGCCAGAAGGTGTAAACAGACTCATATTAGTACAGTCAGTATTATTAGTATAAGCCAGTAGTACTTACCTACTCTAGAACAGATTTCTTATATATGTCACCGTAAAATTGTCAAACACGTTATATTACAATATAACGTGTTCCTCTCTAGCGATATTGTAATATCTCGAATTATTGTCAACTGAACATTACGGAAGTATCTCTGCCCCCATAATCGGGACTTGGGGCACCCCCCCGTAGGCGCTACCCTGACCAAATGACCTTGAGTATTCGTTCCCTCTTCGCCGCACCCCGCCTCTAAAATATTTCGTCAAGCAGTACTAGCGCAATCTAGCGGATATCTCGCGAACATCTTACAAACACAAGTAAAATTCGCAGACCTTAGAATTCATAGACATGGCATCCAAAAAAACGTATTAAACATTTTATGGTTCGCCAAAATAATTTTGATCATGAAGAATTCTGTGACTAATTGACTATACTTTAAATACTTCAAACTTTTATTCTAATACAAGTATACAGGGTCTTTTTGATATCAACGCACAAACGATTATGGATCCGGTACATAATTCTGGATCTTTCAGGGTGGAAATTTTTGTCAGCTTTTCCAAATAGTTTTTTCAATATTTACGTTTTTAAATTAAACGATATAAAATCGGTACTGTAGTAATTTTTGTGAAAAAAAAATTGCTTTAAAATTAAAAAATCGGATGATTAGTCGACATTTTTAATTTTAAAAGCAATTTTTTTTTGTTGATTAGAATAACAATTTTAAACAATTTAAATTTAAAAAAGGATTTTTTTTATTTGAAAAATGTCGACGAGAAATTCCACCACTGGGACGTCAAGAATAATGTACTGGATCCGAACTAAACCCTATTATGGTTCTCCATAGCAAACATTGTGCCGTGTTTATGTTTTAGCGAAATTCAAATTTTTGTAGGTTTTTTGCATTTTGCGGGTCAGTGTCAGGATCTATAGGTACTCATGAAATAGGGAATGCGGCTGTGACAAGTGTGGCTTTACTGAATTATACCTTGGGATTCATCGATACAGTGTTCTCTGTTCGTATAATAAAAAATACACTTCTTTTTCAAAAAAATATATTCTTTTCTATTATACGAACAGAGAGGATTATATAGTTGATTCCCAAGATTATAATTCAGCAAAGCCACACCTACCACAGTCGCATTTCCCATTTCATGAGCGTAGAACCGGATACTGACCCGTAAAATGCAAAAAACTTCAAAAATTTGAATTTCGCGGGATGATAGTCGGAGCATTCACCTTAACATTAGTTACCTACCTGTTATTCAGACGGTGGGTGATTGATAAAATTAGAAAAAAAAAACAAAGTCAATTTTTATCATCATTTATTAAATTTCAGAAATTAAAATTGAATGAATACTCCAATGTATCCCGCGAAATACAATTTTTTGTAAGATTTTTGCATTTTGCGGGTTAATGTCACGTTCTATGCTCATGAAATATGGAATGCGTCTGTGACAAGTGTGGCTTTACTGAATTATAACCTTGCGATTGGTCGATACTGTGCTCTGTTCGTATAATGAAAAATGTTTTTTTTTTTTCAAAATACTTAAATTCTATTCTATTATTCGTATAATAGAATAGAATATAAGTATTTTGAAAAAAAAAACATTTTATACGAACAGAGATGATTAGATTGTTGATTCTCAAGATTTATAATTCAGTAAAGCCACACCTGCCACAGCCGCATTCCCAATTTCATGAGTATAGAACCGGACACTGACCCGCAAAATGCAAAGGACAATGTCCAGAATCGCCCTGTGCAACTGAAGGATCGGACATGCACGATAATTCATTGCCTGTTGTATCATATTTTTTGCAAATACTTTTGTAGCACGGACTAGCTTTTTGTTGAAATGAACATTATAAAGTATTTAACGTGAAAACATCCGCCATCTTTGTCAAACGTCATGTCGTTGTCGTATCGAAAAAGATTAGGGATGCCCAATCGATTGTAATAATCAATCGATTGAATTTTAACTGACTTGCGAATGAATGTTTCATTTTTTATAATCTGAATTCTGATTCTGATTCATAAAGTATACTTATTAGGTTTTTTAAATGAAAGTATTCAGGAAATAATAATAAATGGAATAATAGTGATTGTATGTTTATATTGTAGCTTCCATTTGCACTTTATTCGAAATAAATAAACATTATTATTTCTAACAAAGTGCAAATAGAAGCTACAATAAAAACATATAATCACTATTCCATTTATTATTATTTCCTGAATACTTTCATTTAAAAAACCTAATAAGTATACTTTATGAATCAGAATCAGAATTCAGATTATAAAAAATGAAACATTCATTCGCAAGTCAGTTAAAATTCAATCGATTGATTATTACAATCGATTGGGCATCCCTAATCTTTTTCGATACGACAACGACATGACGTTTGACAAAGATGGCGGATGTTTTCACGTTAAATACTTTCGCGCTGATTCTATTTTAACACATACAAAACGTAATGTTAAATAGATTTTAGAATTAAAAGTTGCATTTACACACACGGCTGTTGTTTTTGTTTCTGAAAAATCACTCTGAGCTATGAAAAACTAAACGTAGTAGTCGTGGTTATGGTTAGATTATAACCTCAAAATCTGATAGTTTTTCTTAAATATATCTGTTCTGAAGCTAGTCCGCTACAAAAATAAGATCTTACAGGAGTTAACCAATGATCAACAACACAACACATAATTTTCCGATGCTCTTGGTTCCAGGGCGAACAATGTATGGGCGCTGAGCAATGTCCTTTCTGCATTTCGCATACATCGTAGCATTCACCTTAATCTGATATTTCACTAAATGTCCATGACTTCACAAAAAATCATCTAATCATGTTGTCTTTTATACAACGTAACAGAAGAGGTATATTCATATGGAAGAGTGAGCTAAAGACTATCAAATCGAAGAACTTCCTCCATGTAACCACCATCGTAATCTCGAAAAAAAAAAAAACAACTGCCCCATACAAAATTCCAATACTTACTCGACTCAATATATACTTCTATATAAATCTGTACTATTTTTAGTTTACATATCACAAAAATCTAAATGTACGTGTAGGCGTATTTACGTCAGAAGGTTCACCACCTTCACTTTTCCGTCCTATATCGGTTGATAACTCAATCTCTTCAACAAATGGTTCCATATTTTCTTTACTCTTTTTTTTGTTTATTAGTGCCTCTTCAACGTATGAAGGATTTCTTATTGTCATACCTCGAGGATAGCGGGGGTCTACTAATTCTGGCAACAAACAATCTACATAAAATGATGTAAGCTAATTAACAAGTCGTCAAACAAAAGTTGAACATCCGAATTCGTTTTATGTTTTTTGATTAGTTTGCAAATAGTAGATCTTGTTCGTAGTATAGCTTGTTTTGTTATGAGTTTTCGGTGTTTTATGTTATATTTAGTGTCTGTGACGAGAGCTTGTAATTTGTTGCAAAAATTCCTTAAAATGTGGTTCCGACATTCTATTTTTTCTACTGTTATATCAGAATATGGGCGAGCCTGTAATATTTTGGAGTAGGTGCTAGCATCACCGTCAGATATCAGCCTTCCGTAAATTAAATTGTACATTTTTATGGATTCTTTAAATCCTTCCACAATTATTTCACTCTCCATGTTTGTGGATGGACCACTGTAATTTTTAAAACAATTGTTTTCTGATGGAACAACTTTATGTTTTTCTGCACGGGCACAGATGGCACAGTACTTATTTTTAACGCCTAAAAAAAGTATTTCTCCTGTATGTTTGCCAATTATGGCAGCTGCACCTGAAAGAGCATTATAATTCTTTTTATAACTCCGTTTGGACCAGCAGCCATCAGCAATGACATCTATTATTGGGATCCCGATTCCCGTCTTTGTTTACCCTGCCATTGCAAATTGCAAATTGTTTTTCATTTTCTGCGGCCTGATTCATGGAGTTTATTAAAACTTCTTCCCATTTCCTGCTAATCAGATTATGGTTCTCAGAATATATCTTCTCGGTTAACAAAGGGAGGTTGATAGCTGACAAAAATTCATCCAGCTGTGAATGCCCCCCACCTATTGCAATAGTACCAGCGACAGCGCATGTATTAATATTTAAGTAGTTGTCACTGCAATTGTCCCCATTTATGACAAACTTTTGATTGCAAAGCTTACACCTAAACGTAAATTTTGATTGTAGACCAATTCGGGTTTCAGCTATGAGATCAAGTTCTGTGAAACTGCATCCAAGTGGTCCATGGTTTGAAATACGTTTTAATTCGGAAAGGAAGTGGCTGATATCAATAATTCTTCTGTTTATAACTTTTTCTTCGCAACTTTTTGCTTCTTTTTCATATGACATTTGAAACTAAAAAAAAACATGTATTATGTAAGTATACAAAGTATCCAAAAATTTTTTTTTCATCTGAAGCTGTTATTCATTTTCAAAGACTATATACCTACTATACTTTTTTCAACTTAAACTTCAAGAAACTTGCCTCTTCAATGGTTTTATCGGCTTCTTCAGTATTTTCCGATTCCGTCAAGTCTGGTACGAAATCGTCTTCTGAACTACAACAGAAATATATTGCATAAAGATATCACTTATATTTTAGGTTCTGGTGACTGTAGGTGTAATACTTACTCATTATTGCATTTTTCCTTCGATTGTATATTACTAATCTCAATTAGAGGTGCGTCAGTTTGGTGGCCCTTTGAACTGTAAAAGATTAATTATTTTAAAATATATTTAAATCTCAAAACACTCCAAAATGAATACATGACAAACACTGAACCACGTAAGTACTGAATCAATGTGAATGTTCATGTCTGTAGTTTCATAGCTCTATGGCAAATTTATTGCAAAGATTCATTTTTATTTGTTAGTAAAATTATGATAAAGATGAGATGTTATTTACTTTGCTAAGTACCTACTCACATGTTAGACCAGTACTTAGTGAATTTATTATATTTTTGATAGGGATAGGTACATACGCGCTATCAACGTAATTTTCTTGAGAATCTTTAGATGTTGTTGGCGTTTCTTGTTGACTATATTGGGCTGCTCTTTTAGCCCGGCTACAAAAAAAAAAAAAGATTAATAAACGAATTGCATTGATTTTTAAATACTTAAGTAGGTATATTGTGTCATTATAGTAAATAGGTAAAAAAAATATTTCTCATTCATATAAAAGATTAGCCCACGATCGTATGTATTGTGCAATATTGGCGCAATGGATTTTCAGCGTACCTCATAGTATAAAATATTTTATCTCACGAGAGCCATACTACGCTCGGCCGGCCGGCCGAAGTACACGTATGTATACTTAATGTACTCTGTGCCGGCCGATGAATAAGTTTGCAGCGAGTTACGCACAGAAGCGCGCGTGTATGTATATACGCACTATATATAACTACAACTATGGCTCACGCCCGCTCGTACGATAATTTTTTTTTACCTACAGAGAGTCGAGGTTCCAACAGTGACCAGAGCTCAGATCAAAGTTTCTTTCATCTGAGCTCTCACCAGAGAGTGAAAATCCCTTGCGCGATCCGTCCTGATATTTTTAAATTCGTTCAAACTTGAGATTAGAACATAGGTAAATAAAATCGAGACTACTTACCGAGCTTCGATCATCATTGCCACTTTTGCACGTCCTAGTCGCACAGCTTTCTTGTACTTGGGCATTTTGGCTGTTCACACAACAATAGCGTCCTTTTCGCAAAATTCAATAAGTGGTATGAAAATATAAACACAAAGCGTCTTTTCGCGATAAATGAAACAATAAATAAATAATATAAAAAATCTATAACTAAAACAAACGTCAATAACAAAAACACACTATAAACTAATAATAATATCTTCTGCGTGAGCGAGTAAGTGCACCGGTGCGCGAGCGTCGACGTGGCAGCAAACGATACGGGTATCACCCTCGAGAGCTCGCGGCACACTAACAGTGATAAACAGTGTTGCCAGGGCCCTTGAGTCGAAAGTTACGTTTCGTTTTCTGAAATGTTACATTTTTGCTGCAAAAGTTACATTATTGTTGTTTTTTTTTTTTAATTTACACGTTTTCGGGGTCGGGGGTCAGAAGCAAATTGATGTCAGCTAAATGGCAGAATCATAATTATAGATGCTCTGTGGGCAGAATCTATTATAGAGGCCGCGGTCGAGGAACGACTTTTTCAAGGTCAAAGACATTCCTCGACCTTTATGAACTTGGAGGGCTGTATTGATGATTTTGATGATTATAGTTCGTCTTACAGTCGTGAACGATATTTTCATCAACTTAAAACTTAGCACCGGCCTGCAAATAGCAAAAAAACGTAAGAAAATTTGAATTTCGTGGGCAGGTAGGTACTGGTGAATCTCTTAGGCCTTCACAAATTTTTGTTCTAAAAAACTTTATTTTTCACTTTTTAGTGGTTCAAATGTGCTTGGTACACATGGAAAGTGCAAACCGTTACAATTACAACAAGCCCAAACACGACTAGGATGCATTGTCTCATTATGGAGTTCCGTGACTCCTGGCTTCATCATCAGATCTGAAGTAGAATGGTTCTTATCAAACGCAAATGCTTCACTTGTTGTAGAAAATACCAAAATCTCTGTACGTTATCCTATAAAATTTGAAGAGTTCCCTCGATTTCGCCAAGATTCCATCATCAGATCCTTATTTGGTGGCTGTGGGACCATTTGGAAAGTATACTCTTTCCAACAAAAAAGAATTTATCAAATCGGATGGCAAACGACGAAGTTATGAGCGAACAAACATAAAAAAAAAAAAATATAGAAACATCCGAATTGAGAACCTCCTCCTTTTTTAGAAGTCGGTTAAAAAGAAACTTCAAATTCGCCAACGTGGCATCAGTTTTTTAAAATCAGTTTTTTTCATTATTGTAAGTTTTTTTCAAACACAATCAGGCGTTTCTGTAGATAGGAAACCGCGAACGGTAGGAACGTGCGCGCACACGTTCAAGCAAAATGAAGTTTTAAAACTGTTGTTTAACGTTTTTTTCTCATGGCGCTTTCCATTCAGAGCCATCTCTGAGTGTGATATAGAGTGAAATACTTTTTAGACGCGCCAGTTAGGTGCGTTCAATTTGGATACGTTGAATCGAAATGCGTTCGTAAACTGTTTTGCAATAAAAATCTAGTATTACAAATGTCGTTGTTCTCAAAAGTTACGAAAATTGCCTTAAATATAAAAATTACTTACATGTTACGCGAGGAGGTCAAAAGTTACGAAAAATGTAAGAAATGTAACCTTCTGGCAGCACTGCACACTAAGCCAGCGCAAGAAAATCGTAGAGAATACGTACAGATTTGAGAATATAATAGATATAAAATCAAATTTTCGTGTTTTGAAAAAAATAAAAGTTCCATAATGTTCTTTATTAAATTACCTATCTATTAGTTTAAGTACCAAATCAAAATAATGGTTATTTTACGAGGAGATGCGTATTAAATACCATTATTTTTCATTTTTGTAGTTTCATTGTGACCCTTTAATTAAATATTATGTTACATAAATAAAAAAAATGAATCTACCATTTTTGAGTCAAGAATACGTAGAATTTAAATGTATTTTTTATTAGTTGGTATTTCTATTGGATAAAAAGATAATAGCTCATAAAAACTGCACAAAAAAGGGCTGCTGCCGCGTTTTGCCTGGGGTAGCGCCTTAAACCCTGCACCCGGAAATAGGGGCCCCGCGAAGCGGGGCTCCGTCGACTACGCTTTTTAGGGGAATATGTAGTGTTTTAAGGTTAGGTTATATTAATCGATATTTCTCAGGAATGGTACAGTATCTTTTCATGAGAGTGGTACCACTGGGCAAGGGGGACCCCTCCTTCTCTCCACACCGCGTGAGTTGACTACCATCGCATGCATTTCACGAAAAATAGTGCGTTTTATTGTAAGCAGTATGTTCATTTGACAATAATTCGAGACTTTACAATATTGCTAGTGTTATCAATAGTAAATTGTATCACATTTTATCCGATTCGATTTGTAAAATTATATTCGATTTTAATATTAAAAGTATTATATTGACCACTGTAGTACTGGCTGAGTTCGTAGATGGCACGACTAACCAATCATACTGCTTTGATTGGAATGTAGGCGGAATGGTGGGAGAACGTCACGTTGGTTGTCGTGCCAATCTTGCGAGCTCAGTCGTGCATCAGACGTCGAGAAGTCGACTGCTATAACCCGAGTTATGTTGAAGAATACCAAGTGTTGATTATAAAGTGTATTTGATTTTGTGTGTTGGAAATTATAAGTAAGTACATGACCATGACATAAGTCTATTATTTTAAAACCTTATTTTAAAAAGCTATGAACCTAAGCAACGGATAATTTGGATAATTAAACTATAACCGATTCTCTGTAAGGGTACAGAGTCAACATTTCAGAAGTGGGATAAAGATTCCTGGTTTTGGGCCAATTAAATATCTTTTTACTCTCTCTCTCTCTCTCTCTTTCTACCCTTAATTATCTACCTGTGGGGTTTACCTACTAAATCATTGTGGTACCACATTAGCTCTAAAATTCGTTATTTTTCTTGTACTTAAAATAATAACGGGTACGGTAAATTGTTTGGGTTCATGGCTATTTAATGGCTATATGAAGTTGCTATTTCTGGTACATAAACGAGTGAAATGTTGTATAAGTGAAAAACCTAGCAGTTGTTTTAATTAGTGTAATTATGAGTTTTATAACATACAGCAACGCGTTTTGCGAACATATGGATGTGAAAGTAATGGCAGTATTTTATTTAACTGAATATTTACAAACTACCTAATGTAATGATTAGTTAGTTTTTTTTTATTATTATGTTACTTACGCTTTAACCATGCTTACGTTTGCTGTCCAAAGATTGATTGGTGGCTTTTCATAACCACTTAACAAAGTTTTTAAAATACAACCTATGTTCTCGGGGATTTCACCTGTATAATGTGTTCATTTTATGGTTTTATTTTATTTTAGATTTTGTTTTAAAGAACGATTTCTTTGGGATATAATTTATATTCCAGGGGTACCTCATGGAGAGGGACGAACGCAAGCGTGTTCTCTACACACCGACAGACCTGACGAGGTCACCCAATGCTAACCGGCACCGGTGGTCACGCAGCCCAGTAAGGCGTCAAGCCTGCAGCCGGGACTTAAATCGGTCACGCAGCCGGCCGAGCTGTCAATCAGGAGTCCGAGTCGCTGCTCGACAGTGCATCGTCGCAGTCGGGAGAGTTCCTGCATACGCAACCGCCGCGCATCGGGCCGCGACCTGGACCACCGCTCATCGAGATGCAGTCCGGATTGCCGTGCATCGGGCCGCAGCCTGGACCGCCGAGCGTCGAGCCGCAGGTAGGACCGCCGCGCATCGAGCCGCAGTCCGGGCCGCCGCGCATTGAGCCGCAGCTCGGTGCAGCGTGCATTGAGGCGCAGCTTGGACCGCCGCGCATCGAGCCGCAGCTCTGACCGCAGAGAATCGAGCCGTCCGGACCGCCGCACATGCTGCCGTTCGCGTAGCCCAGTAAGGCAGCCGCAAGCCAGCGCAGGGAGAAACGTGCAAGGCGCGATTCGAGATAAGACCGCAGGTGAGCAAACTCCTTTATTAGAATTATCTACTCTTTCGGTCCTTGTCAATGTTTTAAAATCTATGTCTAATAATAATGCAGATAAATTAGGTTCCCTGAACAACACCATTCCAGAGTTCGACCCAAGTAAACGGGAACAGACAATGACAATGTGGTTGCATAAAATCAATGAATGCGCAACCATTTATGCGTGGTCAACAAAAACAAGTAATTTATTTTGCATTTCCAAAACTAAAGGGTATAGCACAAAGATGGTACGAAGGCCTTCCGTCGGTCTTGTTTACTTGGGCTGAATGGCAGGAGAAACTTTTAGCTACATTCCCATCGGAAGAAAACTATGGCCAAATGCTGAGCGATATGTTGGCCAAACGGGCTAGATTCACGAACTCCCTGGAAGAGTATTATTATGACAAGCTGTCCCTAATCAATAGATGTGGTATAAGTGGGAAGAGGGCCGTAGAATGCATTTTACATGGTATCGACGATCGGTCGTTTAGGTTAGGAGCTGAGGCAGCTCAGTTTGATGACCCTAACAAGCTTCTTTCATACTTACGTAATGCTCGAAATACAAAATTCAATAACGAGCGTAAAATAGTTAAAGGACAACCTCCAAAACACCAAAATAGCGTTAACCCAAGGCCAACACGTTGTTCGAATTGCAAGAAGGATGGTCATGTCACATCTCAGTGCACCCAACCCTTAAGGAAGTGTAGTCGATGCAATAAAGTAGGTCATGAGGTGGAACAGTGCTATGCTAAACTGCCATCGACTAAAGAGAAAAACGTCATGCGAGTAGAGGATAGGGATGACATAGGCGCGGTTAGTTCTTCAAAAATAACAACACCAGTGTCGGAATCAAACAAAAAGTATTTCAAGACTGCTGTTGTTAACGGTTCTCCCATAAATGCATTTATAAATTTTGGGAGTGAATGCTCAATGATTAGATTGTCAGTATTTTGAAATATAGGTTCAAGTTATAGTATCGATAATCTCCCAGTACTTAGAGGTTTCGGCAATTCAGTTGTCCATTGCAAAGGTAAACAAAGGGTTCAAATAATTATCCATACCGTAGAGGCTGATCTCGAATTGCTGATAATTGCAGATAATGCCATGCATGTGCCCCTCTTAGTAGGTCAAACGTTCACGGAGCAGTCACACGTAGTCATTCGCAAAACTAGTGATGCCTTGGAAATCGTTGAACTTCAGTTCCAACATAAAGTACCTAACTGCAAAATAGATTTGCTTTGTAAAGACCCTGTTGAGTTTTTAGGTCTTGCTATTGTGGACTTATATACAGATCCGCCGCATCAGGGTGAAATCTTTGTCGATAGAAGTATTCGATTCCAGAATGGTGTTCGCTATTCAGTAGCCACTGGATTGTTGCAGATGAGAAAAGGTGGAACAGGACAAATCGTTGTCAGTAATACTTCTGCAACCCCTTTAGTGCTCGTGGTCGCATTGCTCAGGAAGAGTCCAGTATGCAAGTTTTGAACGTTTCCTCATCTGGCAACAATGATATGAAGTCTATGCTGATTTAAATCTCGAAGCTGGACTCTCTCCCGAGCATAAAGTCCTGTTACTTAACCTGCTTATTAAGTATCGATCCTGTTTTGCATTTAACTTATCGGAATTGGGGAATACCAAAGCTGGTCACATGACTATAGATCTCCAAGATAAGGAACCCGTTGTCTACAGGTCCTATCGTTGCGGGTCTTACGTTGAAACTCCCCAAATGCTTCTTTTTCCTCTTAGAGTATTTAGGCTTCGAAATTTCTGCTGATGGCATTCGTCCTGGCGAAAGAAAAGTAGAAGCTGTGAAGCATTTCCCAACTCCTCAGAGCCAACATAATGTGAGACAATTTCTTGGGCTGTCTAGCTTCTTCCGCAGATTTGTCCAAAATTTCTCGGTTATTGCGAAACCGCTTACACAACTTTTGAAAAAAGACTCTAAATGGTCATGGGGTACAGAGCAGGAAACTGCGTTCCGTCGTTTACAAAAGGAGCTCGTACAACGTCCCACTTTAGCTCTATATAATCCGAAGGCGGATACCCAACTTCATACGGACGCTTGTTAGATTGGAGTGGCAGGTATCTTGCTGCAAAAAGATAGAGACGATGTACTAAGGCCAATCGCTTACTTTAGTAAGCAGACAACGCCCGCGGAACAAAATTACTCGTCTTACGACTTGGAGACCCTTGCCGTAGTTTCTTCCTTACAGAAGTTGCGCGTTTATTTAGTAGGTATCCCCTTTACAATTATAACTGACTGCAACTCTCTTCGCGCCACCTTTCAGAAGAGAGATATGATCCCACGAGTTGCTAGGTGGTGGGAACAAATGCAGGAATATAATTTTTGCATTGAGTACAGGGCCGGACATCGTATGGCTCATGTCGATGCACTAAGTCGGAACCCTGTGCAGCAGGCTCATGATGTTATGGTCGTTAGTGATTGTGATGGGTTAGCCACAGTCCAAGACTCGGATAGTGAGATACAAAGGATTGTTGGTATTCTAAAAGACCCCCAATTTGATGACGTAATTGATATAAAATCTAATTACAAGCTGAAGAATAATAGGTTCTACAGGGTAACTAGTGATGGCGATAGGTGGGTCGTCCCAAAGGGGGTAAGGTGGCAGATTGTCAAACAGAACTAGGATGATATAGGCCACTTTGCACTTGACAAAACTCTGGAACGTATCAAAGCGACATATTGCTTTGCAAAGATGCACAACTTTGTAAAAAAAAAAATATCAGTTCTTGCCTAGAATGCGCTTATTCAAAGGCGTCTGGAGGTAAGAAACCTGGTACTTTACACCCTATACCAAAAGTTGATATTCCCTTTGATACGGTCCATGCAGATCATGTGGGCCCTTTCATCCGTAGTGCGAGAGGAAATTTGTACATTTTAGCTTTGATTGACGCATTTACTCGGTATATTTATTTGAAACCTGTAAAAAAAAAAACACAAAAACGTCCACCTCTGTAAAGGTTTTCCGCGAATATTTTGGTTATTTTCGGTGTCCCAAAAAGGGTAATAACGGATCGTGGAACTTCTTTTACTAGCGAAGCCTTTAAAAGGTTCATGGACGGAAAAAAATATTAAACACGTGTTGAATGCGGTTTCTACCCCAAGAATGGTCAGGTAGAACGCTATAACAGGAAACTTGTTGATGCATTGACTACGAAGTGTGTTGGCTCCCCTGAAAATAAATGGGATGAGCATCTACCTGACGTTCAGTGGGGGATGAACAATACATTTAACAAGGGTATAAATAGAACACCTTCAGAGTCTCTATTTGGCATTAGACCATCGGGTCCTACTGACTGTAGAATTGTATCCGAACTGGCAGACGACATTACTGGTTCTTCTCAGAATCAAGGCCTCTCACAAAATAGGGATGACATTAACACTCACGTCAGTACCTATCAAGAGTCGCGAAAGAAGGCTTATGACGCAAAGCATTGTCCAGCTCCAAAATATAAAGTAGGTGATCCTGTGAGGGTCGAACGACAAGTCCCAGCTACAGGAAATAGCAAAAAAAACTTGTTCCGAAGTTTCAGGGACCCTATAGAATCACAAAAGTTTATGATTTTGATCGCTAGCAAATTGAGGACACTCCCCTCACACGAAAATCTAATCGGCCTTATTCGACAGTTGTTGCAAGTGACAAAATTAAGCCCTGGTTGAATTTTAATAGACCACATGACGAATCGTCTGGCAATGACACCGAATAACCGAATTATTTAATATTATTTTTCAATTTGTGATTAACAAACTTTTATTTGTTTCAGTATTACCTAAAGGTTTACCCTATCTGGGCCATGAAATAATGCCCGTTATTTTGTCAGACCCTTAGACCATGAAATAATGTCTACTGAGGTCATCCCTGGCCATGAAATAATGCCAGATGCTTAAAATGGGCCATGAAATAATGCCCGAAAATGTACATCGAGCCATGAAATAATGCCCGATGTACATTGAGCCATGAAATAATGCTCACCATTAATTATAGTGGGCCATGAAATAATGCCCGAAAATGTACATCGAGCCATGAAATAATGCCCGATGTACATTGAGCCATGAAATAATGCTCACCATTAAATAGTGGGCCATGAAATAATGCCCAAAAATGTACATCGAGCCATGAAATAATGCCCGATGTACATTGAGCCATGAAATAACGCTCGCCATTAATTATAGTGGGCCATGAAATAATGCCCAAAGTTTTGATTGTGAATATTGTGTTTAATCACTTATTTTCTATAAAATCTTAAACCATATTGCTTATATACTTTAATGTATTCAATAATTGTTAATGTTACATTGAGCTATGAAATAATGCTCGCCATTAATAAATATAGTGGGCCATGAAATAACGCTCGCCATTAATTATAGTGGGCCATAAAATAATGCCCATAATTGTTATTGTGAATAATGTTTAATCATTTATTTTCTATAAAGCATTAAAGCATAATGTTTATACGTTAATGTTTTCAATAATTGTTAATTTTGCACAGGTTTATTTAGATAGTCCCTTTTATCTATTTTTTTTCCTTTACATACTTTTACTATATACCTACCTCTTTGTGAATTACACGAGGACGTATACTGTAATTTGGATGGCCGACTGTTATCAATAGTAAATTGTATCACATTTTATCCGATTCGATTTGTAAAATTATATTCGATTTTAATATTAAAAGTATTATATTGACCACTGTAGTACTGGCTGAGTTCGTAGATGGCACGACTAACCAATCATACTGCTTTGATTGGAATGTAGGCGGAATGGTGGGAGAACGTCACGTTGGTTGTCGTGCCAATCTTGCGAGCTCAGTCGTGCATCAGACGTCGAGAAGTCGACTGCTATAACCCGAGTTATGTTGAAGAATACCAAGTGTTGATTATAAAGTGTATTTGATTTTGTGTGTTGGAAATTATAAGTAAGTACATGACATAAGTCTATTATTTTAAAACCTTATTTTAAAAAGCTATGAACCTAAGCAACGGATAATTTGGATAATTAAACTATAACCGATTCTCTGTAAGGGTACAGAGTCAACACTAGAGATATTACAATATAACGTATTTGACAATTTTACGGTGACATATATATTAATATAATTATGTAATATTAATCTACGTAGATGAGGGGTGACGGTTCTACTCGTGTCCAGTGATTACCCTATAACGATATTATGATAGCGGTGTACCGTCTGGAGTGAATTCTAGAAAGTCGAAAAAAATTACATAGCCCTTCTTTTTCCAACAAACTCAATGAAATAGACAATCATGTTTTGGACTCATCGACCACTGAGTAAAATCTTCATAAACACATTCTGTAATACCATTACCTACTGGTTATTAAAAATATAACCAGTAGGTAAAATATTGTGCTGATGGATGGATTGAATAGTATTGGGGTCTAATAATTAAAAACTTGTAAATAAAAAAAAAGATGACATAAAGTTGTAACTTTGACCCCCAATATCTCCGTAACTAGAAGGTTGCCAGGTATGGTGCAGTCTCTAGCTTTCGCAGACACTGCTGCATACTGTCTGTAGAACACTTCTTCGTCCCGCATTTACCAAATACATCAATTTGCAAGTTAAAAAAAAAAAAAACCATTTGTTCGTTTTGTTCGTTCATTGTTAATTTATATTCAAGACTAGCTGACCCACGCAACATCGTCTGCGTCACATGTGAGAGAGAAAACCTCGCAAAGGGAATAAATTTTCCGCGTTTTTGCAACATTTTTCATTTATACTCCGCTCCTATTGGTCGTAGCGTGATGTGGTATAGCCTAATTAAGCCTTCCTTGACAAACGCACTATCCAACACAAAAATATTTTTTCAATTCGAACCAGTAGTTCCTGAGATTAGCACGTTCAAACAAACAAACTCTTCAGCTTTATACTTAATATTAGTATTGAGTATTAGTTTAGTGTAGTTTTTGGTAGTAAGAGTTTGAGGTTGTTGTAAAAAAACTGATTTCTACGACTTACTTTTTTTTCTGGTGGTCGCTCGCCCAAAAGTCAAAAGTCACCCAAAGGGCAATAAAGAGGTCTGCGCTCGGAGTTTCCTTGCGTGATTGCTAGAGAGTAGAGAACCAACGTTACCCATGGGCTGAAAAGTTCTGGTGTGGCGTTTGCAGGCGGTGCATAAACGTTGTCAGGAGTACAGATTTACGACGAAACCGACATGGGGTATCTTTCATTGAGGCTGCGGTACTCGGGGCTGCGGGACTGTTCGAATGTTTCTAATGCAAGGCGTCCCCATGTTGCATCAGCGTTATACATGTGCTCCTAATCAACGACTACAAGACTGCATTCACTTTATGCATTTGTTAGCATTTCGATGCGCCTCTTGTAAACGAATAGTTTATTTCATCACATTATTACATTTCTAACGGAATGTCGGATTTCCAATGATTTTAGAAAATGTTACTAATATTATGGAATCTTATTTTAATTGAATTATAAAACCTAAACCTATTCGTTTAAAAAATTGACAATTATGTTGCTTGATATGTTATGCATGTTTTCAGTTTTCCCAAATAATTGACTGTTTTCGTGATTTGTTTTTAATACCTACTGTAAGTAACTGAAGGTGCTCCCTCACCCGGGAGCAATCGAATCTAAATAACAGTTCAGATTCAACTTACAACCCGGGCGCAATAACTTGACACCTGGCTCGAAAATAAATACTACGTTATTAGTATACTTACAGATGTTTTATCTCAGTAGGTAAATAAAATTATAAATCAGTAATACTTAAGTTTTTAGTTATGTTAGGGTTTTCATTTCAAACCTCGCCATAGGGCGGAATTTCGGAATTTCTATAGACAAACGTCATTTGAGCCAGCTGGTGTCAAGTTAATGCGCCCGGGTTGTATTAAACACGGTGCATGGGAAAATTGTCACCACTTTAGAATAAGCATAACTTTACCTAACTCATTTAGACAAGGGCAGAGATATTGTTTATATTGCTATCTCGCTCTAAACGGAAGGTGTCTATCTATGCAAGGTGCTTGGCATGTTTCGTCATACAAAGTGTCCACTTTATTCAGATCCCTTACAACTCCCTTTTCTATGTATCTTTAGCGGAAACCGTTTAATATGAGAGGTTACGTTAAAATAGATACCAGGCTCGCAGCAATATCTAGGACAGCCAGATCACGAGGTTGCCAATAGCACGGTAGTACCAATAGCGTCGGCCCTTTTACGAAATACTCGAATGTTTATTATCTGTACATTTATGATGTCCTATTATGTGTGACAAGTTATACTCAAATTAAAGGAAAAGAAGATAATGATTCAGGAAAGAGACACTTCAGTGTCATTCAGAATGAGGCAAGAGAACTAAAAATTCAGAGGGTCATCATTGATTGTTTCGTCAAAATCATCATCATGTGTGAATTTTAAAGAAAACTACACAATGTTGTTTGTACCTTTGTTATTGTACACACTCATAAAGCTTTTCCCCCACGGGGGTAAGCAGAAATTATAGAACGCCACCCTGTACACTGATTCTTTTGCTAACTCTAAATTAGCTAGAAATAAATGGTTAAACTCTTTTTTTTAAGAGGGCTATCATAGTTTTGCTTGTTTTTGTGTGTTTTAAGAATCTAAAAGAATAAGAAAAATTGTGATATTTATTTTGAGCACAACCTAGAGAAATTATTAAACTTTCTCGAGCAGATCTTTTTTTAATTTTGTGGCCATATCTAAACCGTAATCACACATCTTAATTCTCAGTTTTGAAGTGTGATTATGGTTTAGACAAAGGATTTTTTTTTGTATTAGAGTAATACAAGAAAAATTGTGAAGAACAGGAAAAACTAAGCCTAATACTGAAATCTATGGCTAATGTTTTGGCGCGAAATGTGCATGCGTCGCGCGTCGATGGCAAATAAAACCGCATCGCGCATGCGTCAACCGCATTTGCTTACCAAACGTTGCCCAGTGAGGTCGTGAACATACGCGTCATAGTTTCAGTTGTTGACATTTCAGTGCATTATATTTTGTTGATAAACCAGTGATTTTTTTTTGAGAAAAAGGTAGGTTTAATATGTGTTCAGTATTTCTTTTAGTTTTTATATTTCCGAAAAACGTATTGATCAATGAATGTGTTGTTTTTGACCGAAAGCTAGCAACACGTAACTCGCCTTTTTCGATGCCGCTTACTTACTAAGAAAGCTCTCTTACAATAGTACATAATTTGTTGAAACTTAAGTAATTTGGACCTAAATATATCTCGATTGCCCCTATTGTATTGCATTGCAATGAAAACTATGCAAGAAACGCTGTATCCGATAAATAATATTGTTGAATAGGTAAACATTTAAATAGGCACAGGTAGCATCACGCCTGTAAACCTCGAAAGGTTAGGCAGGTGGCAGAGGTGTACCCAATAATAGTACTTACACATTTTGCCTGTCATGTTTGAGTTCAATGTACTTGTGCCTTGTTGATGGCAATAGGCTCACCTATTGCCATCAACAAGGCACAAGTCAAAATTACAGGTAATTTTTAAAAAGCACCTGTTTTATAGTACCCAGGAATCGAACCCACAATCGTTAATCGCGTACATGGACACTCGCCAAACTGTCCTAGACAAAACTGGCAAAATGTGTGTTAACTTAATTATGTTGATAATGTGAACCTCTACCTACCCCTTTTAAGAACACGAGAGACACGCATCCGTGACTGAGTGATTACATGATCGGCTTATCGTGTCGTCTGCAACATACGCGACATGTCATCTGCAACTAACGCAAGATCCGCATTGCGGATTTATCCGGATTTATTTAATTAGGTACATTTAAAATTACCTCTAGTAACAGATGGATCTATTTAGCACTGGATGGATGAAATGGCGGCAGGTCACGAACTTAAGGGGTAGATTTATAAAACAATGGTTAGATCTGCTGTCTTGGCTGTATCAGAATATTCGGCCACAAAAGGGATGTATGAAAGGCATCTGCATGTCTCGGAGATGAGTATGCTAAGGGAGATGTGTGGTGTTACGCAAATGGATAGAAATGAGCACATAAGAGGAAGTCTTAAAGTGGCGCCGGTGACTGAAAAGTTGTGTGGTAAGTTGTCGTGGTATGGGATGAGGAGGAATGAGGAGAATGTCGTGAGGAAAGTTTTGAGTATGAATGTGGATGAGTATATGAGTAGAGGAAGACCAAAGAAACTATGGACGGACTGTGTTATGAATGAAATGGTAAGAAACGAAGTGTCTGATGAGATGACGAAAAATAAAGAAGAAAAGTGAAGATATACTGCCCCGACCACAAATGAATTGAGGATAAGAGAATGTTGATGATAACAGTTGGATGCAGGTTTGTTAATTGACGATTTGAAAGCCTAAAAAAATAATATAAAAGCAGGTGACACTAGTGATCTAATTATTTACGATCTACCCGTGACCTTATCACTTATCAGTGAAAGGAACTTTGCCCCCTTTCTTTGCTTTCCCTGTATACCCAGTTCTCATTGTTTTGTTGGGTCAAAAAATAACAGCACAAATCTTGAATAGAGAGAATTTTGTATGTACCAATTTTGTAGCCACGTACAATAATTAATCTTCGCATATTTACAAATTTGCGCAATCTGTACTGTCATTTTCTCGTAGTAGGTTGGTACAACTGAGGTCGTTGAACACTACACTGACACTGAGGTACCAAAGACCGTAGGATATAGGTACTTAATTTTAATTATTAGATACCTACTAAACCTACCTAGTTATTTTGTACCTAGTTTAATCGATGGAGCTTTTTACGTCAAAAAGTTTTTTTTTATTCCAAACTAACACTAAACATAAACAACTAACTATTCAGTATACCGGATTCTTGAGACGATTGACAGTTATTTAAAACTGAAAATGTAAAGTGCAAGTAGCTTCAGGCCGTTGAAAACTGATATTGTATTTTAGATTTCTATCTTTTAAAGCTTTGCCGATTAGCATTGTCATTATTTGTCATTCATACTCTCTCACTAGATAGTACAGATAGACACATATCTAATTTTCATCAGTACAATGTATTACCCGCATCTCACAACCTTACTAATTACATTTTCATCTTTATCAATTAATATTAATTAGCAGTACAAAGGTGATAGATAGTACTAGATAGACATAAGATACAAGAGGTGATTTTGATACAGTTACAACTGTACCTATAGATCTATGAATTGAACTGACTGTCTAAGCACGGTCGTTTCATCATAGATTACTCACCCATCGCTTTCCATCAGGCGTGATCGAGACCAAGAGCAGACCCAATAGACTAGTGCAGATAATTTTTAAAACGAAAACAATTGTAGTAGGATGAAACCCATTGGAAAAGGAAGAGAATATGACAAAAACGAAAGGAAAATAATTTTCGGGCGATCTGAGGTCGGGAAGTGGGAGGGAGGAAACCCTCTCCTCCCACTCCCCGACCTACTATGATTCTACTTTGATTTTTTTAGTTTTTTTACCATTTTCGAAGGTATCTGCGCTAGTCTACAATTTGTGAAAAAAAAAAATAATAAAACAACAGAAGAACTACAAGGCATACCTAGGCTTTCTATCACAGGGAAGCAAAATGACTCTAATGTTATTACCTACCTACACGGTGACACCATTGACAACCTAAAGGGTGTTGATTACGGTTCAATGACTTGTACTTGTACCTAGCACGATTTGTGCGGCAAATGACAGGCTAGCCCGAAGTAATCATAAACATAAGTTACGAAACATAGGCACCTGAGGTAATCACAGGAAACTTCATTAATTTCGTATATTACACTGAAAGCAATCTGTAATTTATGGTTGAGTAAAGCTTGCTAGACCAGCAACTAGTTGAATTTTGCAAGACATTCTCAAGTTATTAAATTGCAATCGGTAATAAGAGAAGAATAATAAATCCGATGAGTATACAGGGTTTAATTTTACAATGCCACCTGGAGGGAAAGTACTCTAAATACTGGAGATGGCAACTTTTACTCAAAAAGGAGACATTCCTTTATTTTTAAAAAGAAACAAGTCTACATGATTTCATTTAGACTTGTTTCTTTTTTCTTATTTCATTTAATTTATCATGTTTGTTAGAGAGATTTGATCCATACGGCTGGCCCTATCGATTGATCTCCAAAAAGTATAGGACGTTATTTTTCGAACTATAGTCGGTGCGATTCCCGTGTGACAACTGATGGTAAGCGAATTTTTCAAAATCTGTGAAAGCAGATTTGTTTCTTTAAAAAAATAAATTAATGTGTCTTTTGAATAAAATTATCTATCTCCAGTATTTCGAGTACTTTCCCTATTAGTGGCATTGACAAATTCCACCCTGTATACCTAAGTATACAAGTTTCAACCAAATGTCGTAAGGAAAGGATTATGAATGTAGCTTTAAGAGTAAGAAGCGACCAAATAAACGACGACGAAAAGACTGTATGAAAGACGATGACCCATGAATCCACCAGTGGAGAAGGAGGCACAGATGCAAAAGTCATGCTTCGCCGATCCCAAATAAATTCTAATAAGGGCAAGAACAATGATGAAAACCAAAGTGGTCGACTTAACTTAATGGACATTTTAGTCGTAGAGCCGATGATCTTTAGGGTAGAAGTGTTCTTGAGTGGAGACCGCGAATCGGCAAGGGCTCGGTGGAAGCACCGTGGCTGGTAGCAATTGGATGAGAGTTGTTGAGAATCGAGGTAGTTCTGTTTCTGTCAGTCGCTTGAAGACTACAAAGAAAGTGGGGCATAAGGATGTCATTTAGTAGTATAGTTTTGCTATGAATATGTCTGAATAATCAATATCTGTATTATCCTCCTCCTTATGCAGTTATCAGTGACGTAATCCGCGGATGCATTAGTCTGCCACTAACTAGTTCAATTCGCCCCTTATCATAGTTTCCTCACTCAACACATACTTTCAATGAACTTATACCCTGGTATCAGCAGCAAGTTTGTTACTCTCTTATCAAAACAGATGACGATACCATCACTCATCTTTCGTCAGTCTGACAGTGATCCCAATACATTGGAATAATAATTGCATTGATAATATTTAGTACATTATTGCAAAGGGCGAGAACGAGATCCCAACCAAAGAGTATATAACCCCAGCACGCCGTTTCATCCAACATTGCTGGAACATCCTGCAAAGGAGTCCTTGATGTTCTTTGTCCGTACCTAAATTCGAAACTTCGCGAGTTCTTTTTTTGAAAATAATGACAATATTTCCATGTACCTATGTTCGAAAAAAGTTACATCCCTGATTATGTTAGAGAGCTTGTGCCTGTACACAGAAGCACTGGTCGATCGAAGAATAAGCTATGCAGCCCTAGTCACTTAAGTGAAGTGGCTACCTATGTAGTCCTTCCTCTCTAAATATTTATATACGTGTTACGGTTGCGCATCATAAATTCTGTTCTACTGTCTACATACAGCACTACAAATTGCAAAAAAATTAAGAAAATTTAAATTTAGCCGAGTTCTCTGGCGCTTCCACATCCTGCCTAAGGTCAGAGAGGCAGTTGCTCCGTGTAAAATACTGGTATTCTGCTGCATTCGAAGACTGGAACCCGGTAGCGATGTCAAGACTTTGTTCTCTAGTAAATTACTTGATACTTGAAGGTTCTTTTATGTTACATAAGTAACGTGGGAGCATTACTTTTCCAAGTTTTCCTATATGTGATATACCTTGCTACTACCTAGGTACCTACTATAGTTTGGGTATGAGAGTCGAATCTAAAATGAAGACATTGTTAACTGTGTGCATAAATATTGAAACCAAGGGTATAACGTACAACAATAGGTAATTAAATAAGCATCTGCATTCTGTGTAACGTAGAATATTATGACCATAGATGAACCACATGATTGATATCTTTCCATCGTAAATAAATAAATAATGCATGGACAGTAAATGCATGTTATTTGACCTTAACATCACGACCGCTTCCTTCATGTCTTTATTCGGATCGGAGGTAGTTTCTTCACATCGGAAATTGTTTGTTTAACTGATTAATTATGTGTATCCGGTTTTTTTATTAAAAGTATACAATTACTGGCGTTCAGAGAAAATTAAGTCTTTTGTCTTAAAGCGAAAGAGGTATATTTGTTTAACACCTGATCTGGGTTAGGTCATATTATGCTTTTTATCTTGGTAGTATCATCATTCTCTAGGCCTTATCCCAATATATTTGAGGTCGGCGCAGTATCTCTTCTTCTCCTATCTTCACTCGGTAGTACGTTCGTGTGCGATAATATTTCCGACCAGAATTCTTCAAGGCAAAATAATATCAGTTCAATACTACAGGATCATTCTTTCATGGAAACTTTCAATCACTGACACCAAAATGGTTTTACTTTCACTGTTTTGCGCACTAAGTCTAAGTCTAAATATCCGAGAAATGAACCAATAATAAACCCATAATCATGAACATGTGCTTGTTCCGAATAATATTCTCCTTTTTTTTTGACAAAACTTATACCTGTTTACAATACGATAAGACTTGCCAGGCTTCCCTAACAATAATATTTTTTTTAATACCAGACATGTTTGATAAAACTCAGGTTTAGGTACCTAAAGTTAACTTCAAGAAATCTTCATACCAAGACGGATATAGAAAACTATTCTTGAAAGTTATTTTTCTTAGTGTAGCCACAGGTGTAGCGATGTTTTTTTTTTAACTATAGCCGTAAAAGTAAAAAACTACCTTTCAACATCCTACTTCTTTCTACATTTAGATAGGTATTTTTAAAAACACATTACCCTCTCTTTAGTCGGGTAAAAAGTACCAGGAACTCATGGTGGTCACTGTCTTCTTTTCAGCAATGGCTCGAGTATGCGTGATCGGAGCGGGCGCGGCTGGTCTGTGTGCGGCCCGTCACCTCCTCGAAGAGCCATGTGTCAGCCAGGTGGACATCCTGGAGCAAGCGCCACAGCTCGGAGGCACCTGGGTCTACACTGAGGATGTTGGATATGATGATTTTGGGCTACCTATTCACACCAGTATGTACAAGAGTTTGAGGTGAGCTTCTCAGATTTCGTATTCTTGACCAGTTTGTGGTCTTGGTGCTTTCTGGCACATGCCCGAAGCACTCAAGCTGATCATGAATTCCTGGTGCCATTGTCAGGTTTCACAATTAGTTTCTCAGTAACAATTATTGCTGACCTGTGACTGGAATTGTTTGGGGGGGTTACCACCTTTTTCTGTGGAATAGAGGCTTGCCTTGATGTAATATCTTAGTACGAAAGAGCCAAAGAGACAATATTCATCAAATTGTTTTGTCTGACTTGCAGTCTGTCTGTTTACGTTATCAGGATATTTCCACACAAAACAATATTTTTATCTTGTCATTATTTATGGAATTCCTCCTTAGCTCCAGCATGGCAACAATAACAAGATCTCAGCTTACGACACATTCGTATCGAGGGTCGGAGGCTATCAGGGCAGCATAGCTTGCTCAGATATATTTACGAGCATTTCGTACATCTAGAAGTGTGTTTAGAAACGTGATTAGGTTGGAGTGTTCTATTTTCTATAGTTATCGTTGTTTGTGAGCATGCAACACAGAATTAACATTTTCCTTAAATTTTCCAGTACCTCCTTCTTTAAGACCAGTGCACGCAGTGTCCCATGTAAACATGTAATACCAATCATTTGAAACGGCAATCAAAAATTCAAAATAAGACACCATTTCCAACAACGAAAGTAACGTAAAAATTGTGTCTAACCGGCAATTCCTATGTCAGAGGCCCATGGGTGGCATACAAACTCAGACACCAGGTTAGGGACTAAACCTCACGATAATGAAGTAGAAAACCGGGAATTTAATGATAATTCAAAAAATAATGTATTACATTTCCATTCACTTTCACGCCCTCATATCGCCAGATAATTTATATGCCATGTAATGTTTATATGCCATGTACGAGTAGTAAGGCACGAGGCCGTTGCCATCAATCAACTAGGACTTCAGGCTGCTAAAAAGAGAAAACATCCTAAAGAAGAAACGCAATAACACTTTGCCCGAACCGGCCGGGAATCGAACCCAGGTGCGCTTGTCACCACTGGACAAACGCAGCAGCCGAAAAAACACTTATAACTATGTTTTGTTAATTGAATGACTGGGTAAGACCTATCGTACCTAGCTCAAACATACACAAACTCAAATGTTTACTTAACCACGTCCGTTTAAACATTTCCATTAGAATACGATTCCGTAAATATTCACACTTTATCGAAATTGATTTACGATTCCACGTGGTTCAAGGTATCGATTACAGTCTCCGGATTGTTTGTGTCATATTAATAACTCGTTAATTGTAGTTTTACGAAGATAATACGACAAACAAGCAAAGGTCAACAGTTGTGGAGAAAAGAGAATAACTTGTAAACAGTCCGTAATGATGAAGCGATTTATTGAGCCGCTTCGTACCTGTACCCCCATATCTCTTGTCTGCTCATATAACCCTGGTTGTTGCGATTCCTCAAATGTAGATGTTAAATTTCATGTAGGTACTCGTAGTTAATAAAAGGGGTACCACCTATCGTAAAGTTTCTACATATCTCAGAGTGCATAGTTCATCATGAATCAATATTGTTCAATCTGTTTTAATTTTAGTCAACGTCACATGAAACATATAAGGTTGCCGAAGTAAATCACAATGCGATTAATTACGATGTCATCCTGCATGCACTCTATCAAAGATTTTATTTACGAAAAATAAACGTCGTCCTAAAGCGACTAACCAGTCCCAGCGTTACAAAAGAAACCTTTTTTCATAGTGATAGTTATCTTTGTCTATTTCAGGACTAACCTTCCTAAAGAAATCATGGGGTTCCCAGACTTCCCTGTACCGGAGAGCGATAAGTCTTACCTACCTGCTAAAGACATGCTAGCTTTTCTGAAGCTATATTCAGATAAACATGGAGTCACGGAGATAATTAAGGTAAATAAGATTGACTAAACCGCAAAATTCTTGCTCAAATAGTTCGTTGGATTTGACAAAAAAGGCTAGATATTTTCATCCCGAGGAAATATCCCCAGAAACGAAATATATATCTGGGATTTCCTTCACAGTTCAGCCACCATGTGCAGCTTGTCATACCAAAACAAGGGCCATCCGGAGAACTCTGGGATGTGACCTTCAAGAGTATGCTCACCGGCGTCACGGAGACCAGGGAATACGACTACGTGTTCGTCTGCAACGGGCATTATAACACACCGTTTATACCGCATATACCAGGGCTGAAGGAATTCAAAGGTTAGTCAAGATGGAAGCAGTAAGCACTCAAGTTTTCTGCGACAGGTACATGAAGGTGTAAATAGTAAAATTCTCATCATCATCATCCGGTTGATAGACGTACCACTAGCTAGACGTGACAAATCATGTGTCAAACATCTATGTCAGCTCATTGAAATCCAAATCAACAACTACCTAGCCTTTTTCTAACTACGTCGGGTTCGGCTTCCAGCACCACCGAAGGCAGCTGAATAATGGTATTTTACATGGAGCTATTTCCTATCTGACCTCCACAACCCAGTTAGTGCTAAATAATACGATACCCCTAGGTAAGACTGGCTGTCAGAGTTTCGGGGTACTGACTACCTTTTCGAATACAAATTATTCCAAATAATTCCAAAGCCGTGGATCACGTGATTATGACGGATTTTTCCCCCACTTATTTATTATTTTTGTACTGCTTTACTGTTTTATGTGTCATGCATGTTACATCGAAAGTTTCTTTTTTCATCCCTCTATTCTAAAAGTTCAAACAGACAAAATACCCTCAGGTGACATAATGCACAGCCACGACTACCGAGTGCCTGATGTCTTCACGGATAAACGAGTCCTAGTCATCGGCGCGGGACCCTCAGGCATGGACATCGCTCTGGAGCTGACCAGCGTCTCCAAGAAAGTCGTCCTCAGCCATCACTTAAAGGAACATCCTCGGACCGTATTTCCTGAGAATCTGACGCAGAAACCTGATGTGGACAGGCTTGAGGGAAATAAAGCTTACTTCCTTGATGGCAGTGAAGATGAAATTGATGTCGTGTTCTTATGTACTGGTGAGGACTGTTTTTACTTCACCTAAGCTTTACAGAACCCAAATAGAAACATTTCAAGATAGAATCTTGGGCTCCTAAGTGTCTAAACGAGAAACAAATTATGAACTAAGTGATTTTAATGGATCAATCTGTTGTGCCGTCCAAACCTTGTTAGTTCTACGTAATTTTGTAGCTCTATTTTTCATAGCAACCCTATTTAACCCTAATCTTCCGATGCAGGGTTAATGTTCCTATTCCATGGGTCGTAGATTTTGATCGAGTCGTCCCGCCCTTATCTACGAGGTCTGCCGCAAAGCCTTCTAACTATGTCAGCGCTCCACATTGGCTGGCTAATTTATCGTTGCGAATTAAACTAGCGTTAAACACACCCACACTAGCCATTTTGTGATCATTGTGCTATTCGTTATTGCAATTAGGTTACCTGTACAACTTCCCGTTCCTGCACAAATCCTGCGACATCGTGGTGGAGGAGAACTGCGTGGAGCCACTGTACAAGCACGTGGTGAACATGAACCACCCCACCATGTGCTTCATCGGGGTCCCGTACTACGTCTGCGCCTTCTCCATGTTCGATTTACAGGTAAACTATAGTACCCTTGGTACCCCAAAACCCCCTCAAACCACCACAACCCCCCAAAACGTGTCTTCACCTTGACACACATTTGAGTTAGCCTTTTCTTTTCTCCTTGTAGTTTTTACCATCCTCACTGAATGGTAAAAACTACAAGGGGGAAATTGCTTTTTTTTTTAAACCACCATTTATATCATTTCTATCTTTTATTGTGTTCTAATATTTGTCTTTGCATCCGGCATCGTTATAAATCAAATATAATTGAAAAATGCATTGATAAAATTTACTAAAGTTGGCAAACACAACAGCATATAACGAAGCCGAAAGGCACTTGTTCTTCCCGACATTGCGATCAATTTTTTTGTTCTACACCATACCTGGAAAACCTTCTAGTTAGGGAGATATTTTTTTTTTTTTGGGAAAAGCCCGACACACGCCCAAACCACTGTAACTCCTGAAAGCCAGAATCAACAGTGGCGACCACCAGAAAAGCGCCGAGACAATGAAGCTCGACGAAGTCCCAGAGAATGAATTTAACTGTCTTGGATCCTGCAACAAAATGAATGCTGATGGATGACTATTCAAATCATCCATCAACACAATGTTTTTAGTGCGTTACATTGAGTTCTACCACAAAACATGATTTTTCACCCTAAACTAGAAAGTCGTTTCCCAGCGATTATTTTTGCGTAAAGTTACTTAGTTTGATGTACAGAATGCTCAAGGTTTACTCCTTGTATTTTTGTTGGGCACTATAACTTGCATGTTAAAATCGGGTTGGCACATTTGTCACAAAAGCCAGTATCAGTATTGGCTTATGAAATGTGAGTTAAAGTCGAAATTGCTCAATCTTCTGAATAGCCTTAAACGTGAACTTCTATTACCCAGGTCCGCTACTACGTCCGCTCAATGAACGGCACCTTCAGCCTGCCGACTCCAGAGGAGATGGCCGAGCATTGGGAAGAGGAAAAGCAGGACCGAGCAGCGAGGGGCTACACCAAGAGGCAGGCGCATATGATGGGTCCGGATCAGGTAAAGAGAAAAAACAAATTACAATTCATCTTTTGAAGAAGACCTTGAAGGGCCAGATGAGGTCTAAGTTCTATTGCATTTGCTTCCTTTAGCGGTTTACGGTAACGCCTGGCGTTATTCCCTTCAAGAGATGCTGTTTTATTTGCTCCTCGTTTAGCTCATCATCATCATGGGGTTTAGGTTTCCGCGCATAGTCTTTGAAGTGGACCATTGTGCGTGCCTCGTTTAGCTCTTTTGTAAATTGTTCTTGGACGAGTACTTCCAAAACTTCAGATGTGGTGTACGTACTACGAGTATTTATGGAGGCCCCGTATTGATTATTTGTCTGTCTGGGTAAAAAATATGATCAACGTCCAAAGGCACCAGTCTTATCTGAAACTAGCACTTTATCCGATAGGTGATGAAACAATTTGCTACTGATCCATCGTTGCATCCGTCTTGACTTTTGACATCCGAAACAGTTGTGCATTTATCGCCTTGTCCATTTACTATACTCGTTAGCTGTCCTATTTCATCATCCGCAATATAGAGGCTAACTAGGTAATATAATATTATACTGAGTAGCAAGGTAGTGAGAGTGCTTAGAAGGGAATGCAACCTTTATTATACTTATCTAAAAATAGAATTACCTGCTTGGTAAGGCAATTTCGAAGAGGTGTTGTAATTGGGGTCGCAGGTTTGTCTAGAAAATGTTTACCAACTGTCTTATGAAATGATTGAAATGAAAATAGCCAAAAAGACGAAATATAAGGCTTGTTCTGTTGGAAAATATAGGTAGCGTGATAATTGATTGTTTTTTCTTAGTGAAACTAAACTAATAAATTGGGAAATAGACTAGAACGTAGCTTGGGAGTTAAGTACAATAATTTAAGCAACGTTTACTGTTAAATAGGTGAATTTGGTGACACAAAACTGTATGTTATTGTTAGGTTTGCTTCGCGTATTTGCAATTGCGACAGTCCATCCCTGTGCCCATCGTGTATAAACCTCTCCCTCCATCATCTAGGCTGACTACTACGTGTCGCTGGCGCAGGAGTCTGGCACAGCCCCCCTGCCGCCTGTCTTCACCAAGGTGCACAATGACAGCAGCCAGAAATTCCTGGATAACCTCACTGACTATAGAAACGATGTGTATTGTATTCTTGATGATGATAATTTTGTCTGCTACTGAGATATTCTGTTTTATTATCTTTTAATCTTAGGACCTAGGATGATCAAATATAACCGAAGGTATCATATATGTGTAGGGATTCTACGAAATAGCTTGCTGTCTTTGTTTAACTACCTAAGATTAAGTATTTTGGTGTACCTAATCATAAAGTAAGAAAATAATTATTCGAAATTATCTTTAGCAAGCCTATACAATACTCAGTAACCTAATGTAGTACTATTAGGTAATACTTAGTGATTATAAACTACTAAACATTTATAACCAGTCAATTGTATTAATTTTTAATTACCTAGGCATAGGTATAACTAGGATACGAAACAATAAAAGTTTCTTATAAGATTTTGTTTCCTTTTAGAATAAACAAGGTAAACATTAATTAATTTACCTCTAAGCCAATTATGATATAAAACTAGGTAGGTACTTACCATGGACATGTCCAATTGTCCATGCATATAATGATGATTGATTGTGTGGGGATTTATAACGCTTTTAAAAAGAAAATAAGTACTTACAAGCCATGATTTACAATAATTTTATTTTGGAAATTTTGAACACATTCGCAAGTATTGTTTTCTACTGTCAAGTTTCATCGCTGCAACGATGAGTGAAACTCAGTCCTGCGTTTAATTGCTAATCGTTTTTTCCACAAAACGCTTTGTTATTATACATCAGAATTAAAGGCTATAGTGGTAGAGCATGAATTCGCCTCGGCGGACGCTTCTAGAGACTAAATTGTCAACACTTTCAAGTTACTGTTTACTCGCACAGTGCCCGAAAATTAATTGGAGGCCTATGTTGAGAGAACTGTCCACTCAACGCACACTCGGCGCTATGAATTTTAATAGTCTCTAGAAGCTAGTCGATTCTGAGCCTTGTGGCTATAATTTAAAGTTATTTCTTCGCACTGTCTTCGCCAATTCTTGGCCATCCTACTCCAGGACTCTTACTGACTACAACTTCATCTTAAGGGGCCGGCGGAGGATGCGTATTTCATACAAACGTAATACCAAAATTATTTGTAAATCAAACATATTCTTAAGGTAGTCTGTATTTATTTCGATTGAATTACAGAATATCTATGTTCCCAAATATGTTTTTGAGGGAATAGTGATGCAAAGACGAGGTATGAGTAATTTAAATTTTCTATAGAAAACTAATTTTTCTTACAACTCTTGTTAAAATCAGTGTCCAATCAAAATATATATTTGGGAACCTAGATATTCTGTAATTCAATCGAAATAAATACACACTACCTTAGGAATATGTTTAATTTACAAATTATTTTGGTATTACGTTTGTATGAAATATGCATGCTCCGCAGGCGTCTTAAGATTACCACTACTGCACATAGACTTCCACCACAATGACCGGTTCTTAGTGGGTCTTTGGTAAACTGATCCCACACAGCCGGATCCCGCGGGTTCAGTCGAACTAATGTTTTTTTAATTGGTCAACTGATCCCATTGACCAATTTTATGATTTGTATTTTCCCATTTCCGTGGCTTACACTGACTTACACATCTTTCAAATTTCTGGGATAGGAGCTCCTTCTTTACGCAATCCCCGAGGATTGGACTGAATTATACCGGACCTACGCCACTATTATTATGCCTGAACTAGCTAACAGCTATATTTTTTAGGACTAAATTCTAAGAATACTTACAAATACTTACCTACCAGTGGAGCACTGGGTCATCCTTGTTTCCCTGCTTTCCAGTAGTCTTCACTGTGTCATGTCACCCCCTTCTGTGGTCGTCAGTTCCGTATCTTGGTTTAGCAACAAATCAAGTTCCTTCTCATGTGCATTTTTCCGATATTTATTGTCATTGAGTTTAGGGAGCAATTCGTTTTTAATTATGTTCTTATACCTGAATTAAGTATTTCTCTGCTGGACATAGGCATATGCACCTCATATTGATTTTTAAACTTTGCGGTTCTTGAATCAATGCGTGTCTTCTATTGGAAAATTCAAATAGTCTCAATATCTACATAGTACCTAGTAGAAATAGATACCTTGTTAGTAACTAGGCCAATCTTACTACTATTATAAATGCGAAAGTTTGGATGTATGGATGTTTGTTACTCAATCACGCCACAACGGCTGAACGGATCTGGATGAAATTTGGTACAAAGATAGATTATAGTTTGGAATAACACATAGGCTATATATTATTGCGCTATTAACTTAGGGGGATGAGCAATATTGCATTATATTGCATTATTCTTCAGCTGTTTGACAACTGTCAACTGTCATAACATGCATTAGAGTAGAACCGCTATTTTAGGACAAGCGTCATCGACGTAAGTGGCTTGATGGTTCGGCGAACTACCAGTAAGCTAGGATTCGCAAGTTCGAATCGCAGCCAGTATCCACTTTTTGTGTTTCTTTTTTTTATGCTGTAAGATTTTATATTATTTAATTGCTTTATGATTTCCAAATCATAACAAAATAGATAATTATTAGTTTTTCTGTAACCATTCAAAAAAAAAAATGAAAATTGAGCAATTTACACAGTACGAAAAAAATATCTAAAAAGTTAAAAAAAAAGTTTTTTTTAGTTATTAAAAAAACCTACCACGTTAAAAATTGAACTCTTTCGGGTGGGAATCGAACTCGCGACACGCAGAGCCGCAGTGAATCGCTAAGCCACTGCGCCACCAGCACAGTAAAATTACCTTGACAAATTGCATTGACACATTGACACATTGCATTGGCGTGACATTGTTCATGTTCGATACAATTTGTGTGATTTCTTATTTTTTGGTAGTTTTTCGATATGCCTGGAAAACGTAAAACTAATCTCTCGCAGAGAAGTAATAAAGCTCGGGCTATGACAGTTTCTAGAGGTCGAGAGACGACTCCTCAAGCGGAGCTTAGAAGAATTGAGCAAGCGGAGCGACAGGTTGATTCTAGATCAGCTGAAACGCCAGAACAGTTAGAAATGAGACGAATACAACACGCACAATATTTGGAACGTCAACGTGCTGCTGAAACTCCGGAGGAAACTCGACAAAGGCGACTACATCACGCACAATATTTGGCAAGTCAACGTGCTGCTGAAACTCCGGAGGAAACTCAGCAAAGGCGACGTCATCACGCACAATATTTGGCATCGCAACGTGCTAATGAATCATTTGAAGAAGCAGAAAATCGACGACGAGCCAGTGCTGAGCGAATGGCACAGCGACGGCAAACCTTTTTAAGAAACACGTGGTCCTCATTTGATAAAGCAGCTTTTGAGTATGATTCAACTTTTGACTACGCCAGTCACAGGCTTATAAAAATGGAGAGATTAAATATAGAGTGTAGATTTTGCAGGGCACTTAAATGGAAGGAAGAAGTTGCAGGTATGTGTTGTTCTGGAGGAAAAGTTTGTATTCCTTCAATAGATGAGCCTGTGGAGCCTTTAAAACAGTTATTTTCTTCCGAGACAGAGGAATCTCGGTGTTTTTTGAATAATATTAGAAAATATAATTCATGTTTTCACATGACCTCTTTCGGTGCTGACAGTGTGATTACTATGCCTGGATTTTCACCAACTTTCACCATTCAAGGTCAAGTTTACCACCGAATTGGTACTTTACTTCCAACCTCTAACATGGAACCACAGTTCTTACAAGTATATTTCATGGGTGACGAGGAAGCCGAAGTTGAGCGGCGGTCTAGGCTTATTCAAGGGGTCGATAGGGAGACGGTACGTAAGCTACAAGAAGTACTGCACAACAATAACATTTTAATCAGAGAGTTTAAAACAGCGCTAGAGCGCATGCCCGATGAAACCTGCAAAATAGTAGTCCACCCCGACCGGGTGCCGCGGGGACAACACGAGCGACGCTACAACGCCCCAACGAGCAACGAAATAGCGGTCGTGATTGCAGGTAGCGAGCAGACCGCACCTCGAGACATTGTTCTACGAGCACGCACCGGTACGCTTTCGAGAATCGCAGACACTCACCGGTTCTACGATGCTCTAGAGCAGTGTTTTTCAACCTTTTTCATGACACGGCCTCTTTAGTATGAATAAATATTTCGCGACCCCCCTACCCGTTGCTTTTTTTTTCATGAATTTTATTTTATGACAAATTAATATTCAATCCAACAAATTTATACATTTTCATTATTAGGGTTCGGATAAATACGTAATTAAGCATGGAAAACACATTTTTTACATCGAATGCGTCGCCAATAGATAATTCCATCTAATATCCTTTAGTTAACATTTTTCCCAATAAATCTTTTAAAACTTTTTTACAACTCCCCTATAGAAGCTTCGCGACCCCCCTAATGAGCCTTCGCGACCCCCCAGGGGGTCGCGACCCACAGGTTGAAAAACACTGCTCTAGAGTACCCGCTCATATTTTGGAAAGGGCAAGAGGGGTACCACTTTAACATTCAATTAATTAATCCAGCTACTAGCCGTCCCATACCAAACAAAAAGGTATCCTGCATGGAGTTTTACGCGTTCCACATGATGTTCCGGAAAAACGATTTTAATTTACTACTGCGGTGTAGGCAACTTATGCTACAATTCATAGTGGACATGTATGTCAAAATAGAGAGTGAGCGCTTGAGATACATAGCGCTTAATCAAACTAGGTTGCGAGCAGAGAGCTACATACATTTACAGGACGCCATAAGGACCGATGGTAACGTCGACCCCAACAATTTGGGGCAAATGGTAATCCTTCCCTCATCATTTGTTAACAGCCCAAGGTACCTCCACGAGTACACACAGGACGCATTTGCTTACGTTCGCAACTACGGTCGTCCAGATCTGTTCATTACGTTCACCTGCAATCCTGCCTGGACAGAAATAACTAAGGCGCTTATGCCTAACCAGAAAGCGAACGACAGACACGATCTCATAGCTAGAGTGTTCAGAATCAAGGTCCAAAAGTTAGTCGCCCTACTTACTAAAGGCCAAATATTTGGGGAGGTTCAATGCTTTTTGTACTCGATTGAGTGGCAGAAACGAGGATTGCCTCACGTACATTTGTTGCTGTGGCTGAAAGAAAAAATACGTCCAAACCAAATCGACGATATTATATGTGCCGAGATCCCTGACCCGAACACGGACAAAGAGTTGTATGACATCATTGTAAAAAACATGATTCACGGACCCTGTGGCGTACATAACCAATTGTCTCCGTGCATGAAGGACGGAAAGTGCACAAAAAAGTATCCCCGGGCACTATTGAAAGATACGCAGACCAACCAAAATGGATATCCCTTATACAGGCGAAGAGCCCCCGAGCACGGTGGTAGGACGACTGAAATAAGAATTCGTGGTGGCCCTGTACAAGTTGACAATAGCTGGATTGTGCCTTATTCGTCGTTATTGTGTAAAATATTTAACGCACATTTAAATGTTGAATTCTGCAGTTCTGTCCAAGCGATAAAATACATTTGCAAATACATTTGCAAAGGGAATGACCAAGCGATTTTTAGTGTCCAACAAGGTAACACCGGTATTAACCCCAGAGATGAGGTGCAAACGTTTAGGGCAGGCAGATATGTCAGCAGCAATGAAGCCGCGTGGAGGATTTTGGGCTTACCGCTGCACGAGAGACACCCCACTGTCACCCATCTGGCAGTTCACTTACCCAATGGCGAGCGAGTGTATTTCACGGAGCGGAATTTCCGAGACAGAGTAGCGACGCCTCCGAAAACAACGTTGACTGCATTCTTTCAACTGTGCGAAAATGACCACTTTGCAAAAACTCTGCTTTACTCTGAGGTACCACGGCACTATACATGGAATGCATCTAGGAAGGAATGGAAGCGTCGTGTACAGGGAACGCCGGTTGACAATTGGCCAGGTGTGAAGGCAGGAGACGCATTGGGTCGGATATATACTGTGCATATCACTAACTTTGAATGTTATTGCTTGCGAATGTTGCTCAATGAGGTGCGGGGCCCGACATGTTTCCAAATGCTTAAAACTGTAGATGGTCAAGAGCGAGTAACGTTCAGGGAAGCATGTGAGGCACGTGGTCTATTAGAAAATGACAATCACTGGGATGAAACCATGGCGGAAGCCATTCTTTGTCGCTCAGCAGCCAAAGTTAGGAACCTGTTTGCAATTTTAGTGAGCACTTGCGGACTATCAAATCCCCTCCAGTTGTGGGATAAATACAAGGACGCTTTATCAGAAGATATCGCGCATAGGCTGAATGGCACTCACAATGACCTAATCATTAACGAAGCTTTGATACAGATTGAGGATAAAATGATTTCCATATCTGGAAAATGTCTCGCTGATTTCGGCCTACCCACACCACAGCGAAGAGGGGAATTGTTAAGCGATGTTGTGAAGGAGCTAGACTACGATACCGTGGTTTTAGAAGCGCTGGTTAATGAAATGGCACCACGGTTGCTTCCCGAGCAACGTCAAGTCTACGAAACGATTCTCCGCCGTGTAAATAGTGGGGAAGGGGGATTTTTCTTTCTTGACGCACCAGGGGGTACGGGAAAGACATTTGTGCTGAATCTGCTGCTGGCCCAACTCCGCAAAGACCGCAATATAGCACTTGCTGTGGCTTCCTCGGGCATTGCTGCAACTTTGCTGAACGGTGGTCGGACTGCACATTCCGTTTTTAAATTGCCGCTGAACCTGGCAAGCGAAGATACCCCAAGATGCAACATCACCAAAAACAGTGGCCGGGCACTCCTTTTGCAGCAGTGCAAGTTAGTAGTATGGGACGAGTGCACAATGTCGCACAAGCATGCACTGGAGGCGTTGAACCGCAGCTTACAGGACATCCGTGGCAACCAGGTCCTAATGGGCGGCGTTGTCGTTTTGCTTGCAGGCGATTTCAGACAGACACTCCCAGTTATTGAGAGGGGCACACCGGCGGATGAGATGAACGCATGTCTCAAGGCGTCGCCGCTGTGGTCCAAGGTCGTAAAGCTACATCTCACGTGCAACATGCGCGTCCACCTGTATAACGACCACGATTCAGGTGTATTTGCGAATAAGCTACTGCAAATGGGAGAAGGCCGTCTGGAATCGGACGCAGACGGGAAAATTCTATTGTCCGAAGAATTTTCCCATCCAGTAGCTACAGAGGATGAACTAATCATGCACGTTTTTCCAAATTTGGAAGTTAATGTAAATAATGAAGAGTGGTTATGTGAGAGGGCAGTGCTATCGCCAAAAAATGAGTGGGTCAACAAAATTAACAAAAAAATTTTAGACATGATCGTAGGCGATTCAAAATTGTACACATCCATAGACACAGTGATGGCTCATGACGATAGTACTGCCTACCCTGTTGAATTTCTTAACTCCCTGGAGTTAACGGGCGTGCCGTCACATAAGCTGGAGCTTAAAGTTGGCGTTCCAGTTCTGCTGATGCGAAACCTTGATGCACCCAGACTGTGCAACGGCACCAGGCTTCGTATCACAGAGCTGGGCAGTAACGTTATAAAAGCCACTATTATAACAGGAGCTGCTAAAGGAGAGAGCGTATTAATTCCTCGTATACCCATTATTCCAAACAACTTGCCATTCCAATTTAAAAGGTTGCAATTTCCCTTAAAATTGGCTTTCACAATGACCATCAACAAGTCCCAGGGCCAAACATTAAAAGTGGCAGGCATTCATTTGGGCACTCCATGCTTCTCACACGGCCAACTATATGTTGGTTGTTCACGTGTTTCAAGTGCCCAAAACTTGCACGTGCTGGCGGAAAGTAATAAGACATTTAATGTTGTGTACAGATCAGTGTTGGAATAAACAAATAACGCCCAACAAGGCGTTTTGAAAAAAAGTTGTAAAGGACACCTTTTATAGTCATCACCCACATCATCACTTTCTTTGTTCCGTCCTTTTGTATTTTTTAAAATATTTTTATGCGTTGTATGTTTATTGTTTTTAATTTTCTTTTTTTTTTGTAATTTAGTGTGCACGTCATGTTTCAATAAATTAATATTTTTCTTCGTTTTTTTTTCTTTTAGTTACGTCACGCCTGTAGTCCCCGTAGAGTTAGGCTGTGTTGTACCCAATTACAAGTCCACATTTCGCCAGATATGTTGAAGTCCCATGTAAAAGGGGGCGAAGCTGTTCCTATCAACCGAGCACTATTGCAGAGTCTCTCACACACACATCTAATTTTTCACACGAACGAAGTCGCGGGTACCAGCTAGTCATATATCTATCTATATATATAAAGGAGAAGTCCACTCACTGACCACTCATCACGAAATCTCGGAAACTACTGGGCCGTAAGGACTCAAATTTGGCACAAGCACTCTCTAGGGGGTGCAGGCGCGTACTAAGAAAGGATTTTTTTTAATTCGCACCCCAAGGGGTTGAAAAGGGGTGTCAAAGTTTGTATGAAAGTCCTATGTTTTTAAAGTTAGAGATATGAATGTAAAGCCTGAATGTTCCTTTTGGCTTCTAGGTGCTCACTAAGAAAAGGTTTTACGAAATTCGGACCTTAAGGGTACAAAAAAGGGTTTTTAATGTTTTCTTCTATATATATAAAGGAGAAGTCCACTCACTGACCACTCATCACGAAATCTCGAAAACTACTGGGCCGTAAGGACTCAAATTTGGCACAAGCAATCTCTAGGGAGTGCAGGCGCGTACTAAGAAAGGATTTTTTTAAATTCGCACCCCAAGGGGTTGAAAAGGGGTGTCAAAGTTTGTATGAAAGTCCTATGTTTTTAAAGTTAGAGATATGAATGTAAAGCCTGAATGTTCCTTTTGGCTTCTAGGTGCTCACTAAGAAAAGGTTTTACGAAATTCGGCCCTTAAGGGTACAAAAAAGGGTTTTTAATGTTTGTATGAAAAAAGTTAAACATCCAAATTGAATCTTACGTCATGGCAGCGGGAGAATTATTTCCATTTGAGTTCCAGGTGTGTCAAACCTTCAAGGGACAAACAGGGAGTAAAAATAATCCGATCCTCAGGAAACTTCAAAGAAGGTCATTTTGATGTTTTAATTCCGTTGGCCAATTTGAATGTGAAAGCGCTTTTTTTGCGTATGGGCAAATCCACCACGCGGACCCCAGTGCGGTTTGGCAGATGTCACATGTCTTCGAATTTTTGGTTCTAGGACATGCCGGTTTCCTAACGATGTTTTCCTTCACCGTTTTGAGAGCAGTGGTGATGAAATAAATTACACAAAGTAATGCGCCTGTCTGGGCCACGTGTTCGAGCCAGCAATGTGCGCCACGTGTCTTACAACTGGGAAAGGTTTCAACCTTTCACCCAGGAGCGGTCAAGACCTGTTTATTGTTCGATGCGTAAATACGTTACTGAAATGTCTTGCCATGGCACCTACGGAACCACCTGTGAAGTCATGGCAGCGGGAAAACTATTCCTATTTGAGTTCGAGGTGTTTCAGGATGGTATTTTTAATGCTGTTTTCTTGTAATATTAACTTGGAACATTTTCTTGCAACATTAACACACTAAATCTCATTTGATAAACACCAACGTATGAAACACGCGAGTGAAACCGCGCGGGCACAGCTAGTATATATATAAAGGAGAAGTCCACTCACTGACCACTCATCACGAAATCTCGGAAACTACTGGGCCGTAAGAACTCAAATTTGGCACAAGCACTCTCTAGGGGGTGCAGGCGCGTACTAAGAAAGGATTTTTTTAAATTCGCACCCCAAGGGGTTGAAAAGGGGTGTCAAAGTTTGTATGAAAGTCCTATGTTTTTAAAGTTAGAGATATGAATGTAAAGCCTGAATGTTCCTTTTGGCTTCTAGGTGCTCACTAAGAAAAGGTTTTACGAAATTCGGCCCTTAAGGGTACAAAAAAGGGTTTTTAATGTTTGTATGGAAAAAGTTAATCCACTCATCACGAAATCTCGGAAACTACTGTTCCGTAAGGACTCAAATTTGGCACAAGCACTCTCTAGGGGGTGCAGGCGCGTACTAAGAAAGGATTTTTTAAAATTCGCACCCCAAGGGGTTGAAAAGGGGTGTCAAAGTTTGTATGAAAGTCCTATGTTTTTAAAGTTAGAGATATGAATGTAAAGCCTGAATGTTCCTTTTGGCTTCTAGGTGCTCACTAAGAAAAGGTATTACAAAATTCGGCCCATAAGGGTACAAAAAAGGGTTTTTAATGTTTGTATGAAAAAAGTTAAACATCCAAATTGAATCTTACGTCAACGCGTTATTGCATACTTTACATTGAAATGAGAATTCGGAAACCGATATGGATCCAAATTGAATTTTACGACAACGCGTTAATGCATATTTTGAAATAAGAATTTGGAAGTTCATTGAGGGCGTAATTTCTAGGTGGCCAGTATGTTTCAGTGATATGCAGGCGTGTGCTGAAAGGTATTGAAATGAGTTTCTATAACGTTTTAAAGTTTTATGCTAATTTCTAGGTGGCCAGTATTTTTCAGTACGCAGGCGTCTGTTGAAGGGTAAAAAAAAAACGTTTCAAAAAACGAACTTAAGCGAAACACGCTCAAGCTCAAGCTCATTTCTGTTCTGCGATATTTTGCTGTTACTACTAATTTGATTTGAAATATTTGACATCATCGTTGTTTGGGTTGTCTTCGTTTCGGTATGTTTCACTTATGCTGGGGCTACACTATCGCGATAACGCGAAGATTTGCGTTGTCGCGACACGTCTGGCCAAAGAATTCGTCCTATCGCGAATCATCTTCGCCAATACGAACGCCCTTCCCGCCGCTGTCGGTAAATTGCCGCACATCAAAGGCTTTTGTCGCGACAAAGTTCGTGCGTGCGTTCGAATCTTCGCCTACAAGTCTGGCCGTAGCATTAGTAATTTTAAATTGGAGGATAATCATTTTATTGTGTTCTTACCTATTGCCTGGTTGGAATTTTGTTATGTCTATTGCTTCGCGAATTACATATTGTGTATTTCACACTTTGGTATTAAGTACTATAATAGTAGGTCTTTTAGTATTAGTCGTTCTTACTAGAAAAGGTGTCCTTGAATACCTACGATCGTATTTTAATTTTAAAGTTGTATCTTTGGTTTAGGCTGGTGTTGCAAAAGAATAGCTATAAAGAAAATTACGTTCCAAATAATGTTTTTTACGGTACTTACTGGTCGTAAGCATTGTTTAATTAAATGGATAATCAAAATATTGGTTATCACTTCTAAGTGCAAATTCTTAGCCAAATAGTAAATAATCCTGGCGATGGCGCATGCTTATTTTCATCTCTATCATATTTGGTGCATCACTCATGGCAGCGGGAGAATTATTGCCATTTGAGTTCCAGGTGTTTCAAGGGACGAACAGGGAGTAAAAATAAAATAATCCGATTCTCATGAAACTTCAGTGAAGGTCATTTTGATGTTTGATTCCGTTGGCCAATTTAAATTTCAAAGCGCATATTTTGCGTATGGGCAAATCCACCACGCGGGCCCAGTGTGGTTTGGCAGATGTCACATGTCTTCGAATTTTTGGTTCTAAGACATGCCTTTCCTTTCCTTTCGTTTCCTCACGATGTTTTCCTTCACCGTTTTGAGAGCAGTGGTGATGAAATAAATTACACAAAGTAATGCACCTGTCTGGGCCACGTGTTCGAGCCAGCATTGTGCGCCACGTGTCTTACAACTGGGAAAGGTTTCAAGCTTTCACCCAGGAGCGGTCAAGAGCTGTTTATAATTCGATGCGTAAATACGTTACTGAAATGTCTTGCCATGGCACCTACGGAACCGCCTGTGAAGTCATGGCAGCGGGAGAACTATTCCCATTTGAGTTTGAGGTGTTTCAGGATGGTATTTTATTGCTGTTTTAAACACCAACGTATGATACACGCGAGTGAAACCGCGCGGGTACAGCTAGTAATGTCATATATGTGACTACCTACCTACATGATAATAAATTAATGAATATTATAATTTATTATGCAAATTATAATAAAAATAAAACTTACCTAGCGAAGGGAATCTTATTAAATTTTATTCCAATAAAAAACAAAAGAAACAATCGTTTATTTTTCATATACACAGAAATCTATTATGTACAAATACCAGGAGTTCAGACACCGCAAGCGATTGCAGAATGTTCAATTGCACTACTATAGCCCGCACGCCACGTCTTGATACAATCAGCACTTGTTTCGCACTACTAACTGACTCGCCATTTACTTCAAGAAACTTTATTCCGTTGCACTTTAGTTCAACCTAGTTGGAGCCTTGGAGGTTATCGAATGTTTGCCTCGATCGTTCGCTGCGAGTATCGATGCACCTTCCTTGCTTTATCAAAACAAGGATATTTCATGTATAAACTGGCCAAGTTTGCCGACTACTTCCTCTGTTGCGGTCATTTGTTTTTATTGTTTATCATTTCCTTTTACGTGACGGTTTAATTAGCGTTTTTTTTTCAATAAGTATTTAAGTATTTTTATGAAATGTTTACCTGTTTTTATTTATTGTATCATGTATACAATAAATAAAAACAGGTAAACATTTATGCTTTTTATGCTATGGGAAAAGTATGTATTTGTTAGGCACGAACCTTTACTAGGTGCAGCGCATTATGCTAATAAGAGCAGGTAAAATATTTTTAGGGGGCGTATTATCATATTTATCTTACTTTCCCTGTTTTCCAGTTGAGAAAATAAGAAGTTATTTTGATATTTTACTAAAATAATTTTATTCTAAACTTGTTCCAGGAAAAATACTACGCCTCATTAGCAACGGAAGCGAAAACGAAAACCCTGCCATCAGTGATGACGAAGATCAGGGATGAGAGCTCGATTAGGTTCCTACACAACCTGAAGCACTACAGGCAAGATGTGTACAAGATCATCGATGACGACACCTACGAGATCATCAGTAATGGGAAAAGGGAAGTCATTTGTTGAGCCTTAACAGAGAACTAAGTTATAAGACATAAGTTAGTGTTAGTCCGTAATTTACGTTAGATGTTTTCGTTTTCAATAGTTTTACGGTCTGGTATTAACAAAGGATTTACAGAATGACTTAAGTACTAATGAGGTACCTGTTTTTTTTCTTTTGCTCAAGTTGTCAAATTTATTTTGTAATGTGTGTTAATTTATTTAATTTGATTTACTGTTAAATTCAGACATGTATTAACAACCATTTTATAAGTACAATAAAGTCTGGTGCGGTGACGTGTTTGGTTTCAATAAAACACCAAATTCAGCCAAAAATATTTTATTTAAGCGTATTTATAATCTTTATATTATCAATGCTGATATATTATTAATCTTTAATTCTAATATTTTCATGGCTTTCCCCATTCTATTACACGCTAAGGATTGATTGGATTAATTCATAAAATTTACAACAGTCTCACATTGAAGCTTGCAATATATCGTCCGGATATTGCTTTCTAAGGCTGTTTTAACTTTTAATGAATTAAACCAGTGTTAGTATACGTACACTGGGCCGAGCCAAATATCTTTCATCAACAAGTTTGTACTTATTGTAATAATAACTTCGCTTCACATACTTTAAGTTTAAAAATAAAAATGTTACTTTTACGTTTAATATAAAAATACCACATTTTTCAATATTGTTACCGAAATTCGCACTTTTGTTTTTCTAATATATTTGTCTCAATTTTGTCACCAATATCTCAATTTTTGTCAGTATGCAAAATCATAAAGAAAATAACTTAATCTTAAAACTTACTTCTAAAGCTATTTATTCGTTAACAAAAGTACGACGCACGCCAAATAAAACTAAAAATTGTGTTTTTAATTAAAATAAAATGGAGACTTGATTATTACAATATAAATCAACTGCCAGCGTTCACTCATTTGGCCACACTCCGATGAATACAATTTCCTTGTTATTTGAGTCTTTGTATAACAATAATACGACTTTACTAAAATTGTGTCCTGGCTGAATCATTTGTAATTTGTTTTTAATTTTCTTACAAACCTCCCTCTGGCCAATTCGTACAAAACCTACCCTACACTCCTATCCTTGGTCGCCCTACCTACATCCCTGTCTTTTCAGTCCCTTAAACTTCAAGATATGAATAAAAGGATCAAAAGAAGGGCTCAATCATACCCTGTCGAAATAATACAGTTATGCACTAATTAAAAATATATATAAAAGTAGATTTTACAGTAAAATGGCAACATTTAGGAGTACAAGCAGATGAAATGAAAATTCAGAACGAACCGTAAAGTTACACATACCAACTAGTTTTCCAAACTTATTTATATACAATCTTAAGTTACTACGGCGAAACGTAAACGATTAGCATCAAGCGTCTAGCACCATTTCGATATAAAAGTATACTTCAATTAACATAAAATTATCAACCAAGAAAAATATAAAAATTATTGATAAAAAACAATAATATAACAAACAGCTCCAAGAACCTCATGCAAGATATTAATTTCTTTTATCTCTCCGAAATTATCCAACACAACACTAATGTAAATCACTGGTAAATTTTGAATCAAAGAGGGGACTAGCTGAAAAAGTATTGCATTTTAAGATAATAGACATTTATACCAAGGAAAACTACGTATACATAAAATCTAATTGAATAATATACATGAAAAATACATCTATACACTGAGATTACAGCGTTACACGTATAAAAAATAAAATCACATGACATCACGTTCGGTCGCTCAACAGTCGAGCAACAGTTCACACAGATCAACATCGCCTCGCACTCGGCCCACAAACCAGAATAATTCAACATTCCAAATGGATACCACTAAATATAACGTAACGAGGGTAACTTTTTAAGATAATTCGAGTTTTATTACGTCAATATAAGTCGTCTCCTAAGGACGGGTGAATGTGAAAAAATTGCCACAATTTGAGCCTCAAAAATCTACATTGTACTTTATTAAGACCTGTATACGTGAATCTCCAAGCTACGATCAGTTAAATGGAAGAAACACATTAATATTGCAAAATTCTATTTTAAACACGCTAACACCGAGATAGATAAAATTGTGTACTTTTTAATTACGGCGCCACGATACAGTGACTGTACTGCGACTTTAGTTAGAAAATAAAACATTAAACGATCAAGATCGTTATTGCACTCTGTAAAATGAAACTTGCAATTTTTATTACATTTTTCTTGACTCGATTACAATGACGTTAATGTCAAAGTACTAGGGGCACAGTTTCACTTAGGAGGTCGTCGTTTTGTTAGCGAACGGTATGTCTGGTTCCATTCGCAAGGTTTGTGGCGTCGGATCGTAGTTTCCTGCTAGGTAGTAGACGTCATTGTTGTCGTAGACTGTGCTGTACTTGACCGGGTCGTCGCCCATGCGCTCCTTGTACTGAGCGAGCGGCAACACTTCGCATTTATGAGATATTGTTTGGACGTCATTCTCGTCCGTGTGTGGAGATTCAAACAAACCACCCTGAAATGACAGGAAAAGATAATTATTGAAACTTGTTTTTTCAAAATTAAGTTTATAACATGTAACCATCTGAGGATCTTGCAGGAAATATCAAATACAAGTACAATATCAGATGAGCAAATCAGCGCACTGAAAGGACTGACCCGCAGAATTATGGAAAAGAGAAGCATTAGCCATAGAATACAACATATTTTAATATAAAACCTTCATATTATAAAACAAAGCCCTCCACCGCTTCTGTCTGTCTGTTGCGATCAAATCGAAAATAAATGCAACGATTTTCATGCTGTTTGCACCAATGGATAGAGTGGTTCTCGAGTAAGGTTTTAGTATATACGAGTAAACCAATTTGGGTTTAGGCGCATTATTATTCTCATTTTGGCAACCGACTCCCTAATGGACTACTTTTCATTATGGCCACTTCTGATTAGGGCTACTTCTCACTTGGGATACTTCTCCCCTGGGCTAGGCGTAGCCACAGACAGCTAGTAGTATATATGTACGTACCGGGTAGTGCAGCTGGTCGGTACAGCCGACAGTCTCCTCAGGGTGGTAGAACCACTTGACGCGTACGGCCATGGCACCGCGCGCCTCCCACAGCGCCACAATGCGACCAATGTACGGCCGGTCTGGGCGCCCGGTAGACAGGAACACTGCTGCGTCGCCAACCTGGAGAGAACATAGAAAAACGTTATTAAATTATGCTCCAGGAGGCTGCGAAATACAAATTTTCTTCATAATCATCATCATCATCATCATTTCAGCCGAAAGACGTCCACTGCTGGACATAGGCCTCTCCCAAGTGTCGCCACATTGACCGGTCCCGTGCGCCTCGCATCCAACGGATTCCCGCAACCTTCACCAGGTCATTGGTCCACCTAGTGGGAGGTCTTCCAACACATCATGTTCCGGTTCGCGGTCGCCACTCCAGGACTTTTCGGCCCCATCGGACATCCGTTCTGCGAGCAATGTGCCCTGCTCACTGCCACTTAAGTTTGGCAATTCTTCGAGCTACGTCGGAATTTTAAAATTTTCTTAAGTTTTATTTTTTATTCAACGTACAAACTAGCACTGGCCTGCAAATTGCAAAAAAAACATTCGAAAATTTGAATTTCGCGGGCTGCCCTGACGCTTTCACTTTAAAGCCATGCCACACCACGTGTCACCGCGACGACGCTAAGATACTCGTGCGAAATAACATCGCCTGTAGTTGGGACAAACGGAGCGTCAAGTTCGTTAAAGGCACAACATGCCTAGTAGCTAATTTCAGCAAGGCGGTACACACATCAAAAGTGTCTAGGGATCAACATATATTTTTGCAATAACTTTTCTCCTGATTGATATTAATTAAAATTTTCTTTAAGGATTCATCAAATAAAGTGTTTTCGTTTGTCACAGTAACGATAAACCAAGTCACCTTTGCATTAATAAAGAAATTTGCCATTTTCCTAATAAAGGGATTTTTGACATTTGAACCACTAACATTAAAGTTCGAAAAAAAGACTGAAATAAGTTTTCTTTAAAATTTTATTGGGTAACTTAAACAATTGTGTTTCTACCGCGAACACTAACAACACAAGAACATCGGTTTGGCATACTCAAAATGAGTTCATCCAAATCACGCTGTGGAATGGCCGCCCATGTTCGTTGTAACAACAAAAAAAGGTCTTCTTGCGACTGGATACCCTCCATATTCGGCAGAGCTCTTCTCTGTAGCATATCCCATGCATGCTCAATCGGGTTCAAGTCTGGCGACTGAGCAGGCCAGGGCAGGACATTGATGTTAGCTGCGGCGAGAGTCTGTCTTACAACTCTTGCGGTGTGCGGTCGTGCATTATCATGCATTAATTGAAATAAGGGACCGATTTGCACTTGTAGAGGAACGATGACGTCTGATACAATCGTCTCAGCATAAATTTGAGCGTTGAGGTTGCCTCTGATCCAAATCAACTCAGTTCTTCCGCCGATCCAAATACCCGCCCATACCATGCTGGTTCCACCACTATAAGGATGGACTTCCTGGCAGGATTTTAATCGCTGTTGGCGTCCAGGGGTTCTCCAGTGTCGTATACTTCTTGTATCCAGTCTCATACCAAAACGAGACTCATCAGAAAAGCACACGAAACGCCATTGTTCTTCTGCCCAATTTCTGTGTTCAAGAGCCCATTGATATCGAATCCTACGATTGTGCATTGCTATAGGTGGTACCCGTAGCGGCCTTCGGGAATGAAGGTTCACTTCATGCAAGCGGTTTCTGACTGTTTGGTCGCTAATTAAGTTCCCTGAAGAGTGATGAAGCCTCACGGCTAACATCATGGCGGTTATTGTTGGAGCTCTTCGAGTTAAGATTTGAATGTATCGGTCTTGTCTCCGTGTGGTGCAGCGATACCGTCCTCCATGGCGCTCAGCCACGGTACCAGTGCTTCGGTAACGTGTCCAAAGTCGACTGATAACACTCTGACTTGTATTCAGAGCTAAAGCCACAGTACGTTGCCGGGAACCAGCTTCTATCATTCCCACGGCTCTGAGCATTTCTTCCCTGCTTAAATGACGTCGCCGCTCCATAATAACGTTGGTTTTAATCAGTAGTAGGGAAACAGTAGCACTAATAATGTCTTCAATGCGTTGTATGTTTTATAGGGAAAATATTGACAGCTGATTTTCATCTTTTACTCGAATTTGATTGACAGTTCCTGTTTCAAATTATGAAATGCAGCAAAAAGGATCCATATAAATTTATAAAATCATAAATTTATTACAAAGCCACATCTCAATCTCAAGAAATCCGCATAAAAATGCTTGATCCCTAGACACTTCTGATGTGTGTATTTCAGTACTTTTTAATGATCAAAACGCAACAAAGTCAGCCCGCGACGCCCGCACTACTTTATGGTGTTTTAGCGGGAAGTAGTGGCGCCGTAAACCGCAACAACAAGTTTTAAGGGATCAAGATCAAAGGGTTTTCAACCAAAAAATAATATCAAACTACCTACCGCCATTTTCTATGACAGTTCAAACGTCCGTAACTGTCGCGGCCATGTTTTAACGTCATTTACCTCAATCTGCCTTGTTTACATCTAATTTTTTGGAAACAAAAAATTGCGATAACGATTTTTTAATATTATACTTTAACTAGTTTTCAAATAAGTGTTTTTTTTACACATAGACTTTGACGACACTGCCGGCGTTATCAAAGACGACGGGTTCCCGTTTCACCAAAAAAAATAAAACCGACTTCAAAAAAAACCAAAAAAGTGAAAAATAACTTTAGCTTCTGAAGTCGGTGACCTTTGTTTGATTGATTTAATTTTTTTGTCACCGAATTCAGAAGCTAAAGTTATTTTTCACTTTTTTGTTTTTTTTTGAAGTCGGTTTTATTTTTTGCAAAAAACGTTTTTATTTTTGACGACCCGATTGGCGTAATGGTAGTGACGCTGCCTTACATTCATAGGGTCCTGGGTTCGAATCCCGGTAGGAGCAAATGTTTGTGTGATGAGCACGGACATTTGTTTCCGAGTCATGGATGTTTATATGTATAATAAGTATGTATTTACAAACAAAAAAGTATATATGTAGTAGATCAACTATCTAGTGTCCACGACACAAGCTTTGCTTAGTGTGGCACTAGGTGGCGCTGTGTGAATGTCCAGCGATATTTATATTTATTTATTTATTTATTTTTCACTTTTTAGTGATTCACATGTGCTTGATACACATGGAAAGTGCATACCGTTACAATTGCAACAAGCCCAAACACGACTAGGATACATTGTCTCATTATGGAGTTCCATGACTCTTGGCTTCATCATCAGATCTGATGGTAGAATGGTTCTTATCAAACGCAAATGCTTCACTTGTTGTAGAAAATACCAAAATCACTGTACGTTATCCTATAAAATTTGAAGAGTTCCCTCGATTTAGCCAAGATTCCATCATCAGATCCCGACTTGGTGGCTATGGGACCATTTGGAAAGTATACCCTTTCCAACAAAAAAAGGATTTTTCAAATCGGTTGGCAAGCGACGGAGTTATGCGCGAAAAAACATAAAAAAAAAAATAAAAAAAAAATAGAAACATCCGAATTGAGAACCTCCTCCTTTTTTAGAAGTCGGTTAAAAACATGCTACATAAAACAATAATTAAAATTATAAAATAACTGATTTTTAGAATCTGTTTTTATGCGCCAATTTATGGCATTTTTAATAAATAAAAAGAGTTTTGGATACATTTAAGTCCCAAGCTTAATCCTCTGAATCCGAGCTGCTCCTAAGAAGTTCGTGCAACTAGTTAGCGCTGTGGGTGAAGTAAAGTGTAGTCAGTTACTCACATTGAGCACCTCCTCCCCGCGCTGTATGGCGCGGTAGAACAGCTTGCGGTGTCGCGGACGCGCCGTGCGGCGGTACGCGGCCCCGTGCCAGCGCCACAGCGCGCCGCCCGGCAGGAACGCCGCCATCTTGCTCACTCCGCCGCCGCCGCCGCCGCCGCCGCAGCCGCCGTCCGACGACGTGGAAGATACTGTGCGGCGCTTGGCCTTCTGCGACCAACACGGGAAGGTGGTTAGTGTCAATCAGAACATGAGATGATATTGAAAACTGAAATAGTGAAAAGTAATTCGGAAGATCCGAGAACAGAAGATATTAAAAACTTAACTTAATTTATCATAGAACTTTAGCAGGTTAACATACCTTTTTTACGTCACTCGTGGAAGCAGTAGCTGCCTCCTCCTCTAATCCTATTCCACTATCCTTTAAATTGTCTTTACTAGTTTCTTCTTTCTTCATAGTCATTTTACTCAAATTGCTGAAGTCCAAAACGGCGTTTTTGACCAAACTCTTCCTGGACAACACCGCTTTCTTTATCACAGTCTTCATTTTGTCGTCTGGGGACTTCTCCACTGCGATTAAAGTGGAGAGTCTGTCGTTAGAATCGACCGAGTCTTCATTCGATTTGTTAGAGTCAACGTAGTCAGAAGAAGACTTGACTCTCTGCTGATCGTCGCCAGATGAACTTGAATGCTCCTTGCTGCTTGAGTGATGTCTTTTCCTGTGTTTCCTATGGTGTTTCTTATGATGTCTTCTGTGTTTGCAATGTTCTTCGCAACATTTATGCTTCTTCTTTTTCTTCTTCACGTATTCCATTGAAGTGGGATCATCCTCACTGGAATGACGCTTTATTTTGTCTTTTCGGTGCTTTTTAAGCTTCTTTCTGTCTTTTCGGTCTTCGTCTTCTTTCGAAGTTGTAGCCACCGGTTCTGTTACTGGTGGTTTAACTTCAGTACTTGTGCTTGCCGCAAGAGGTACCACAGAAACGACGGCCACTTTCTTCTCTTCTGTGCACACACCGCTAACACTTGTATTTCTTCTTCGTTTACCAAGAGTAAATAACGGATTTTCATATTCTGAAAATTCAAGAAGATTTAATTTAGAAGATAGAACTTAAAGTACTAGGGCGATATAATTATAAAGAAGTTGATTAGATACTGACCTACAACTGGGTAGTTTGGTTCCAAGAACCTAATATCCTCAATAGCTATTCTGCCAGAGTCTCCGTCGTCGAATTCGACGGCGACGAACTTGTCATCGTGAGGATCCGGAGACGAGACTGCCACGGTTCCAGGGTACAGGCATCGGTACTGTTGTGACCAGTACGCGCACACTCGGGTACCAGACGGCAGCTCTGTTACTGTTGAGGGGCTTACTTCCAAGATCTGAAATAAGCGAGAAATGGATTAAGATTATCCTGTCCGATAAAATGTAAGTATGCAAATATTTTTGGCATCAAAAACTTACAGCATCTCTCAAAGTTTCTTCTCTTGACATAATATGAGGTTTGTTTCCTCGTTCTCCATCAATAGTGATGGCATACACGTCAGGTGCGGTCACAGCACTTAGTTTCCCTGCGTAGAACAAACCTCCCATAGCCGTAAGTACTCGAGGCGACTGATCTAATTTATCTTCAGTCAGTGTACATTTGGACACCGGTGGTGGTGCAGCCGGCTCTGCAGGTGCTTCCTTTGCTTCCTCTTCAGTCCTCTCTTTTGATTTATGACTCTTCCGCCTTTTTTTCGCACGCCGCTTGTCTTTGTCACTATCACTTGAAGCGCTAGCACGTCGCAGCGCGAACTCAAGCTCGGGTATATCATCTCGTGAATGTTTCCGAGCTAAGCGGTCTACCTTCTCTCTATTCTTCTGTCGCACTTCATTGAGACTCTCCATAGAAGAGCTCGCTGATCGGTTCAGCGCCCATTCGGCTTCCTCCGGGTCAGAACATGCCTTCATAATCGGCTCAGCTTTCAGCTTTGGGCGCACTTTGCTTGTCCGGTTGATCTCTTCTCTTGAAGGCTCTCCTCTCGTGCACAATATGCCACCTTGCTTGCTTAGCTTGCCCTTTGCCAAAAGAAAGCCAACAAGACTACTCTTAGACTTAGGCTTCTTTGCAACTATAGTCTCGGTGGAATCTGGGCTGGAGACCTTCCGCGGTCTTCCTACTTTACGTTTCTTAGATGATCCTCTGTCTGAATCAGGTGACAGTGCTGGAGTAGATGGTGCCGGAGAGGCTGGTAATGTGGGTAACGGCGGGTTTAAAGCTTTTAACTGCGCTTTTCTCTCATCAAACTGTTTCTCGAGTGCTAGTAGTCTCTCACGCATGTCTTTTTCTATTGCACTGGCAAGTGCATGTGCTGACCGGACGTTAGTGTTGTGTGTGCACGTCGCAGAATTACAGGAGCAAGCAGTGACGCGTCTCAGACTTGTTTCCAACTCTCCTCCACTGCTTCTTCCTTCGTCTCTGTCCCTATCACGCTTGTGTCGACGCATTTTCTCAAGTTTGTGTCTTAACCTATCTTCTCGGTCACGACTTCTTATTTTTCTCCTTTCGCCACTCGAATCGCCATCTCTATGTCTATGTCTGTCTTTTTTATTCACTGAAGAATCTGCCGAGCGGCTTCTATCGGTGGGACTTAATAACGGTTCACTTTTAATGAAGGGACGGGACGTCATAGCCATATTTGTTGGAGGATTCTCCACTACTTCCTCCATGAACCTCTGTTCTGCTAAAGCACATAACAAGCCCAGACCATCTAGAGAAGGTTTTCCTTGTTCGTTGGTAGAGGGATCTGTTGACGGATACTCAAACCGCCTGTGAGGTTCAACCTCGGTTCTCGGTGGTGATTTGGGCGATGTCTTTATTAAAATATTTAATTTCGTCGGTGTTCTTGTGTCGATGGTCAATGGTACCGGTTCCAACGTGGGCATACTAGTTCCTGGTGTAGTACGTTCGAATTGCTCGATACTATTCGATAGAAGTTCCAACCCACTTACGTCTACTGGGGGTCTAGTGTTATGTGCAGGATGTGGAACTGGCGTCGTCCTCGCTGTGTCTATCACTAGATCATTCGAAGTATTGCTACTTGAGTTGTCTAAACCGTCATCTCTTTCTATTGAATCTATTGATTTTTCTACGTTTCCAACAGTCAGTAGATCTTCCGAAGAACATTCTTCAGTGTGATCGATATTTGGATGTTGTAATAATTGATTGTGATTTTGCAACATATTGTCTTCAGGGTAATGTGCAACTCCAACGCATGCTACATCCCTTTCATCTTCATCAGCTTGATTGGGTGATTCATCGTCCTCATCGATGTGATCAGTTTGGTTGGACGCGTCCCTGTGTGCCGGGAGCTCAGGAGCCTCAGGGGGTGGCGTTGGCGGAGCAGCTGGTGATGTAGCTTGACTCCGACACGCCTGCTCTGAGTAATCAGGCTGGTAGTACAAGTGCGTCGTCATCATCGGCTGCTGAACCGGCTCTGGTGCATAAGATGGCTGCGGTTTCTCATGCTGTGGTTCCGGTTCGATTTTAATCAAATGAGGTGTGATGAGCGGCTGCATTATTGGTTTCCTCTTGTCTGACGTGTGTGCGTGGGTTTGTTGCTGAGGGGCGGGAGCGAGTGTTACCAGGCGCGTAGAATGCGTGTGGGTGTGTTGTAACGTCGCCGTGCTGGCGAGCAGGTCGCCTGGTAGCAGTTGTAGGTGGTGAGAGGGGTGCGGCGCTTGAGGCAGGAGCAGCGGTGCTGACTGATAGGGCATGCCTCCCCAGACGACTGCGTGCGGCAGGTCCTGGGGTGCGGGCAGCAGCAGCAACGCGCCCGACGTGGGCTCGCGGACCAGCTGGAAGCCGCCGGACATGCCGCCCCCAACAGACCCGACGCCACCGACGCCGACACCGCCGACCATCATGCTTTCCATTGACATTTGAGCTGGAAAGGAAATGAGTTTGATTGTTAATAGGCATCCTAATAAATCACAAAATGCATTAACTATCGAGTTATTAGTAAGTAGGACATGAATTACGTTAACGATCGCATTGGCTTAGTACGCTAACTTAAACCAACTGAACTTCATTGTATTCTTCTTTATTTGTGAAGAAGGTTACCAAGGCAACATAACAATAAGAGTGTCAACATCTACGCTGCGCTGCACTAATGTCAAAGACCACGGAGCATAGAATGAACGGAGTGTCAATTTACACATTTATGAAGAATCAAACTCGTTAGAATTTGTGCACGACCACACACTATCTGCAAACGCGTACATTTGCCCGCATATCAATACTCCATTAGTTTATTTAGTAGTCCGTGTGTATGGCTCATCACTAAGTAACAATACAGCATACGCGCCGACCGCTTAATATTCAGTGGGCGCGCTTCCGGAGACGAACAGGAATGTTAATGTTTTTGGTGGGAAATTACTCTTTATGTCGCGCTTTCAATGGTAGTAAATGTGGGGAAAACTTGCCGCGGTTTAAAATTTAACAATTAAAATATATAGTTGCCAATTTTCTGTTTTAATGACTTGTTTTTAAATTATTGCGCCAAGCAGTCTCATATCATTGCCTTAATCAACGTGTACGATGTATGTATTAATCTACCTAGAGTAGGTAACTAATATTTTTCATCGTCACTTCCTACATAATTCATAGTTTTATAGCGATTTGCAAAAAATGTGTACGACATGAATATATACTACTACGGAACCTACAGGTATCATCATAAATTAACTCATACCTATGTAGTTAAAATAAACGCAGGAAAATTATAAAACCAGCAGTAATTAAAATATTCTAATGAATAACAATTAACTACCTGCAATAAAAGCCTCGCAAACGTTAAATTAATTTCAATGTTTATGCAAAAAGAAACATTATTATTACATTAAGAAATATAAAAAAAGAAAGGGGCCACCCTTTCTTTCATTTGCATATAGGTACATACATATGTAATGCTCATTGTGTCTTTTGTTTCACAATTAACTCCAAAATAGATGCATACCAAATTAACAAACAGATACCTATACAAAGTTACAAACCCAAACGAATCGAATCTTAAACTGATCAATAAAAAAACACACAACTAAAAATTCCCATTGATTGCTTAAAATTCATTTTGAAATGCCCAGCTCTGCGTCGAAACACATCCTAATGACTTGCATTTTACTGTTCCAATTAATCCATTATTCTTTTCACATCCCTACCGAGAGCGAACGAGATGGTGCATACAGGAAATAGACGCGTTTAAAAGAGACAGAACGAAACCATTAGCATCGCTTTAATTTTAAACGTTTTTGAATAGCAGTGGGTTTTTTAAATAGTTTCATTTAGTTTAAATTGAGTGATGCGTTGAATGTGAAATAGTTTGGGATGTTTACGATGTGAAGTTTTTTTTTCTGGAAGGCGCCCCCGTGATGCAATGTGGAAATATTTATTATAGTTTCTGAGATGTCAGATTAAGTCTCCGGCACTACTTAACCTAGCCATTTACTTGATTTGAAATGAAACTCATAATGTTAGCCGTTTGTAACTGATAAGTTCGCTTCTTTGTTTTTGGTTTACGATAATAGACAACTGCGTTACACATAACACGATGTTTTTTACGTCTACGAGTAAAACAGCTTCTGAAAGTTGGCCAAGAAGCAAGGATCGTTCTTAAGACATTGGATTTCAATATACACAACTACCGGCTAGTATTCAGATGCGTGATGGCCGGGAGGCTGTATTACCGTGTTGGATGCCGGGCCAAACCTCCTTATTAGAGAGGTGATTTTCTCTTAGGTATCTAGGACATCCTGGTCAGGTAAATTGCTATACATATCAACAGTGAAACTACGCATACGACTATACGCAGGTTTTCCGTGAAATCTTAAGCACTTGTACCTACGTGTAAATTAGATTTATTTCAACATGCTTCCAAAACAAACCCTATTTTTTACCAAAATGGTGCATTGTCAACTAATTGGATGATGTTTTAATTTTACATAAATTATCATAGGATGGAATCCAAGGTTTAAGAGAACTATCTCCACATCAGGACCCGAACGAGATAATTAAAAGAAGATGATCATTTCGAAGACTCTTCTCATCGAGATGTTTTGGGTGGAAGGATACAATTTTAATGAAATATGATGATACCTAAGGAGCTCGTGGCTAAGCAATAATAGCCGCTAGAGCCGATCTTTGGGTTAAGCCGTGTTTGTCTAGGTTGGTCTATGGATGGGTGAAAGCACGTTAAGCTGTGGTCCCGGCATTTGTAGATCTTTGACAGTTGTTAGTAGGTAGTCAGTGCCCCAAAAAGTCTGACAACCAGTTTAACCAAGGGGTATCGTATTACCCAGTACTAACTGGGTTGTGGAGGTCAGATAGGCAGTCGCTCCATGTAAAATACTGGTATTTAGCTGCATTCGGTTAGACTGGAAGCCGACCCCAGCATAGTTGGGAAGTTGGTAGGCACTAGGCAAATGATGATGAAGATACCTAAGTAGGAATGTCCGTATTTTTGAGAAAGTTATATACTTAGAGAACTAACAATCATTCTGTTCTAATCAATCTGTCAAAAATTTTTCTAATTAACTCGAGCGAGTACTTAGCATACCTAAGGTTATTAACATTGAATGTCTCTGAATTGAGTTTAAGGCTAGATTTTGAACGTTTAAAATTACGAGAATTTATTCCTCTGGTTGCATCTCATCAGCGGCATAATAAATAATGATATAAAGACAATTTTCGACAGCCATAATAAAACCTACCGTAGTCGTATTTATTTAATGATCGCTCCATTTTGACTACTTACTCTGTGGCTCAACTTTCATCAAACTTTATTTTAGGCAAATTAAAGAATGTTTTTCTTAGCTTTTCCTCTTATATTATAAATAGAATATAACTAGGTATGTAGAATCAGAATAATTCGGTGCCTTACATAAAGCATTTTCATCGGATGGGCGGTCAAACCTTTTTTGGATGTGTTTAATCATTTGTTATGTTTTATCAATCATATTTAGTATGATGGCCCAATGGTGGCGGCCCCGACTTACGAACAGTAAGTAAGTCGTGGGTTCGAACTTCGAACCTAGACACCGCATTACTTTGTGTAATTTATTTCATCACCGCTGCTCTCAAAATGGTGAAGGAAAACATCGTGTTTCTGTCAGCCAGCAGTATAGTATGGCAGTGTACTTCTATAGTTGAGACTGCTATACCTAGTTGATAGATTTAGAAGGTGGGTAAGCACAAGCAGCTCGTCAACTTGCCTTGTTCTTTCATAGCTCGGTACCTAAGTACTTACTAAGCAACAGTTAAGAGAATTCAAGGAACCAGGCACTCATGTCCTAAGTAAAGTGTAATGTAGGTATACCTAATGTGTTGTTTTTGTAGCTAGGTATGAAGGACACCTAGGTACTTATAGTAGCAATCGTAATCGAGATTATTGTAAAGTACCTATCGTAGTTTTAAATAAAGTTTAAGTACCTACACGCATTGAATGCGCAATTAAACAAAGTTGATTGCAATTTATGACTATCAAAATTTCATTTTTTTTCCCTGTTTACTAAAGTTTATCGCGAACTAAGCACCTAGCTATTAAGTGCCTATATTATAATTTTGTTATCAGATAGTATTAAAGCCACCAATTACGGCGCCATCAATCATTATAGCGTTATTTCTTCAACGGTCGCGTGAGGTGTCAAACGCGCGGCGTGCGCTCAAGACGCAGCAAAAATTCACGCCATTACCGCACCACTTGAAATTACAAGAAAAACATAAACGCAAAAAGTCATTCACAACACTAAAAAGATCGAGGCGGCGAAGATGAAGCACTGCCTTTGGAGGCGCGACGACTTCTTATTGGCCGAGACGCCGAGTAGGCGGAGTTTTATGGGCGGAGCGATAAATGTTAGGGCTGCACGTAAGTCGACTCCGGTTTTATCGATAAATGAGTTTTTATGTTTTTTTATGGTGTTATAATTTATGGCGTGGAAGTGACAGATTTCCGTTCGTGGGGAACAATTTAGCGGATGGATGCGGGTGAGCGATGGATGCCCACGATATAGTTTTTTTTAAACCTCGAGTGAAGTCACATGACGTCATTTATGTTAAAGTGGTCAACATGTGAGAAATATTCGGTGATTACTGTATTGCGAGTATTAGTTTACGCGTTCATAATTTTTAAGTGGTTTTTTAAGAACCGGTTTGTGGATTACCTAATCGTTTTTGTGAACCATAACATTTTTACTTTGAGATTTAAAACTTTTGCCGGCAAATTAGATCGTAAACATGCTTTTCAAATTGCCATATAAAAGTTAAGTATGACCGTTTAGTACAGCTATTGCCTTAGTTATTTAATAAAAAACACTATACCGCCTGTTAGCCTGCTCCCATGTTCACACGAAACCGATAAATGAAATAAGAATGCATGCACTACCATTTAGTTATTTCGATAAATGAAATAAGAATGCATGCACTAGGTACCATTTAGTTATTTCGATAAATGAAATAAGAATGCATGCACTAGGTACCATTTAGTTATTTCGATAAATGAATTAAGAATGCATGCACTAGGTACCATTTAGTTATTTCGATAAATAAAATAAGAATGCACTAGGTACCATTTTGCTATTTCGATAAATGAAATAAGAATGCACTAGGTACCACTTTGCTATTTCGATAAATCCATTTTATAACGGGTTCGATTCCGGATTTCGATATCGAGTGCTTATCTAGATATGGTCTAGGTTATTATTAAATTCAACGAGCGACACAAAATGAATCAAACCGGACTCATTAATATCAATCTATAAGTACTTATTCAAATGTCTATCGGTAATATTTCTCTATTATCATTAATTAACTTATCTAGTTTATAATCCGTTTACCGAACAACTGCTGGGGCTAGAGTTATACTTTGAATTATTGTATTAATTAGCATTATACAATTGTACTTATCATAATACTTAATCTAATTTACCAAGCCCTTCAGGTGGTAAGTATCGGGTCTTATCTATAACTACTTGATTACAAATTGATAACTATTTTAGAGATTAAGAGGGCTACTTATCACTATCACAAATTTTCTTGTATTTGTGTGTTTAAAGAGATACACTCAAATAGGTACAAGAAAAATTGTGATATTTATTTAGAACACTCCCGAGAGAAATAATCACTTTCTTCGCCATACTTTTTTTTTCAATTTTGCGGTCATGCATATCTAAACTTTCTTCACACATCTAAACTGAGAGTTTTGAGTGTTAAACTCTTCAAACACTCAAATACTTACTAGAAAAAATCTGATACCTAACCCTCTAAACAACAACGTCTTTATAAAATTAGCAATAAAATCAATGAACCTTTCTACGAAGCCAATTTAATCGTTCTTCCTCATGGGGTTTCTTGTTCGTTCTTCTCCCAAAACTTTATTGCAAAAAAGAAAACCGACTTCAAAAACAAACGTGAAAAAAACCTTTAGCTTCAGAAGTCAAGAAAACTTTTGAACTTTGTTGAAACTTTTGTTAAAGACTTGTTTGTTTGTTTCAGTTTTTTGTCGAGTTAAAAAGTGAGCGTAATTAGATCGTAGATGATTTCGTCATCATTATAAACAACTTCCTGCCCATGTCTCCATTTTACGTGAGGTTGGCGCAATACTTTTTATTTTCTTACAATCATCTTCTGCCTAGCCTTTTCCCAACTATGTTGGAGTCGGCTTCCAGTCTAACCGGATGCAGCTGAGGGAGGCCGGGGCTTCAATTAACAGAGGTAAGTATTAACAAGCGAATTTCTAATAAACATATAAACAGCACGTCACTAGTGATTCCTAAAATTCGTCCATTTTACATGGAGCGGCTGCCTATCTGACCTCCACAACCCAGTTAGTACTGGGTCATACGATACCACTTGGTAAGACTGGATGTCAGACTTTTTGGGCCACTGACTACATGTTATACGGCTGCCAAAGTTGGACAATGACAGCCGAGACCAACAGCTTAACGCGCTTTCCGAGGCACGGAGGAAACTCGGCATGTAAGGGTGGTCGGCCCATCCACAGAGCAACTTAGGTAAGCACGGCTTAATCTAAAGATCGGCCCGAGCGGCTGTTATTATTTAGCCATGAGCTCCTTTTATTTCTTTTCAATCTCGGCTCTAACTAAATCGTCTCGCTATCATTTACTCCCAGAGTTGATGATTTCATTCGAATGCTTTGACTTTCCACGCTTACCTGCCCCCGTATTCACAACGCTTCGATTCGCTTCCGATTCGGAAAGTCGTATGTCTATCTCGGTCGTTTTCGTAATGCCAGAAGAAGACAGATATACGAGTTGTCGAATCGGAAACGAGTCGAACGTTTGTGAATACGGGGTCAGGACCATACACAACCATTCTCTTATTCATCTAATATCTACCATCATGGTGGTACCTAATTGCAGATATTGTTCATTTGTTCCCTTAATAGGCTAGTTTCCATCATCAATAAATTGCAAAACTAATTAGTCCGTCAGTTAGAGTATTGGAAAATAATGGACACGTAATTTTTTTTTTTGTAAATCACTGAGTACTTACTGACAAAGATAAAACGCATCAAAACTCGGGAGTGGGGGGCTCGTGACGTCACAACGCACTAAAAACTATAGCACGGCGTGACGTATTGCGAATTTTACAAGCAGAAAAAATACGGGTCAAATATTTTTTTATAATCTAACTGACGGACTAATTAGATTTTTTTAGGACACAAGCCTATTGAAAGTGGTGGCGGCCCCGACTTACGAACAAGTCATGGGTTCGAACCCAGACAGGCGCATGCATTACTTTGTGTAATTTATTTCATCACCACGTCTGATCTCAAAACGATGAAGGAAAACATCGTGACATCTATCAATCCGCACTGGGCCCTTGTGGTGGATTATAGCCCATTCCCACTCATTGAGAGGAGGCCTGTGTCCCAGCAGTGGGAACATTAGTAAGCTGATGATGATTTCCCTTTATTTATTCTTCGATTGTTCCGTTCTGCAAGGAGTCTGTCTGACCAGTAATGAAGGGAAGAGTGCAGCAAATACACTGTTTTCTTTTTAAAATAATAGAGCGATAAAAGAACCTTACTATCTGGCTTATTATAATTATATAGATCCTTGTAAAAAGCATTAAGTAAATACGTATATAGATTCTGTAAGCTCGCCGTAAGAAATAGTGCAAAAACATTATAACGTAACCTAAGGACTAAAGTTTTCAATACGCAAGTAATATCCGTATGACCTTATCAAGCTGCAATAATTGTGAAGAATGAATGTGACTCAAGTCAATAAAAATAATACCTTGAACAAATAAAGCGAAGTGCTTAATTATCTTAGAAACTATGAATTACTTTGTCGTCATTCATAGACAGGTGTTTAACGCATCTGCATTATTAGAATTGGTCGCAAAAAGATAAACAATTGAAAAGGTGTGACAAAGAACCGGGGTCCAAAGTAAGGACTAGGCTTGCAGGAAATTGAGAATATTGCTAATAAAAGAATGCCACAGAGGAAGCGCTTCATCACCTAATATGCAAAGTCATTTTAGATGGATAAAGAAGAGGACTGAAAAGTTGCAACAATCAGTTATAGAACAATGATAAAAAGCAGATCAAGTACTAGGCTTGCAAGATATTGAGGATATGACAAAAAAGGCGGAAGAACTGCCTATTTGACATACCTACTTAGTAAACACAGCGAAGTGCGTGTGCCGCAGGCTTCAGCTGCCAATACCTAATGAATGCCACACAATATTTCAGCTGATTATCATAAAAGGTGACCAAACGATAATTGTACGGTACAACAGCAATGGCTCTCGGGAATTATCGTATGCGGTACTCGTTCCTATGGTAATTAATCCTTCACATAAGCTCATTATAACTATGATGCACTGGGCTATTGAATCTGGGGGTCTAAAATGGCCGCTTTAGTAGAATCTTTATATGACGTTAATAAATTAAAATTCTTAAAATGGACTTTACGTGTATGAACATAAAGTCCATTTCAAGATTTTTTTTTAATGTGATTCATACTATGGTTCTGCTAAAGCGGCCATTTTATGCCCGCTGTAGGTATCCTTCAATATTGGAGTTAAGTCGTTTCCTAGATAGGTCCTATTCCTAAACTAATGCATAAGCGCTTTTATATTCCTTCCAAAACTTAATATACCTAAATCACTTATTATAGTACTAGCTTGCGATTGCAAATCATATGCAAATAGAAGTTACAGTCCAATAAAATTCATTCACCTCGATGGCTCGATCGTATTTCGTCACATTCACCAAATAATTTTTGTCGTGGAGCGTACCTACCTGCGTCCATTCATTCACCAGTACAATCAGTACAGGTGAGTGCGAAATTCAACGCCAACGTTTTAATGGCAAAGGGATTTCATTAATTTCTACCTAATGATGAGAAAGAGACAAAAAAAACGGTGCCCGATGAAAAGGCCCGATGTGGCCCGATCGACATTATAAACGCGATCGGGTTACGGACACGGAGTGAGGCTGTTTTGTGCACCGTACGCGTGGTTCCGCATAAATTATACCTACTTTAAAAAGGATTATGTGAATTAGGCAAAACTAAAGTACCTACTGAAAGTAAAATGTTTCGAATGGTTAATACAACTGTGTTTGAAATACCTACGTAATCATTCATCTTTTCTCCCTAATTTTGTTGCTTCCATCAAAGTACCTACCTAGGTTAAGGAACTCGTTAATATATATCGAATAGGTGCATTATTTTGAATAAATTGGTAATTTTAGATTTTAAGTAGGTACGTAAGTAAGATTTAACAAAATTTGCTGATTATTTAGATATACCTGATAGGTATTTCTAGAATTTGAAAGAGACTACGACCATCTCAAAATGATTCCTAAACCACGACTTATTACTTATCAGTAACTTATCATGAATGCTGAAAATTAAATGGTATTTTGATACTTTTGAGTAACTAAACGGTGTTTCTTGTAAAGTAGACGGAACCTAGTGGAATTACGTAGGTAGGTAGTGTCGTGGCGAATCCTCTTCCGGAAGGAATTAACTGTTTTCTTTTTTTTTTTTTTAATGCAAAGGCAAGTTAGGCACCTGAAAAGAAGTAAAACAAAAAAAAGCGCCAAAGCAGCCACTCGCGGATTTGCCGGCATTTTAAACCCGACCAATTTTAATAGACATCATATTTCACACAATCCATAGAAGCTAGCAGCCACCTCACTTGGCAGGTTAATCGAAACCGGTCATCGGCGACTATTGACCGGACGAGTACAGTTGCAATGCTGCTACCAAAGCAACATGACTGAAGAGGTGGTATATCTAAACGGACGGCATTCTCATTCAGAATTAGGCGCCTTTTTCCTTAGACCTACTTTCTATCTCTTTTTATTTTTAGAAAAAAGAATGAGAAGGACATATACCGGTTTAGGAATTAGTGCACCAGTGTTAAATTTTCATTTCTGGCCGGGGTCCGATGTCGCTGAAACAGCGGTCTCGCAATGCAGTTGGCGCGTAGCTACCAGGGCCGCAGATATCAGTAGGAGGTGACTCACCGGGGTAGGGCCAGAGGGGAGCGGGCGGCGCGGCTTGGGGCGGGGCAGGCCACGCCAGTGGGGCGGGGCGCTCGTCGCACAGCACGTTCGCCACGCCGACCGTCATGGCCGCCTGCGCCGCTTCTGCACAACAACACAATGACGTGGCGGCTGCAACGCGCGACAGTCGACACGCGTAACAACACATGAATTACTAATTCACACGTTAAAATAATTATAACTCTTTTATATTCTGGCTTCCTAGTTTGCCCAATCTAATAGCACGCTTTCAGTAAAAAAATAAAAGAACGAAACACGCAAAAGAACAGCGTTTTGTTTTTTACGACCTTTCAAGAACAAAAATTGCAATTTCAAGTTACAATTTAATTGCTAGGTAATCAAGTGAACTCAAGAATCATTCTATACTTAATTTACTCGTTTCGTTGTGAATTCATGCAGGAACATAATTCAGTAGGAAGGGCTTGAATTGATCGGGGTATGCACTGTTACTGTTATACCCTTATCGGGTAACAAGCTGTCACGAAAGCACCGTTCGTTATTTTAGATGTGTGATGATTCTTGAGACTTCGCAACGAGGATGCAGCTTCATCGCGAACGATTAATTTCGAGCTAAAAATTTTATCTGACGCAGCCAGTCATTTCCATCCGATAAGTAGGAAAAGAAACGACTGCACCTACTCGTATTAAACCTATTTAATGTGTCATATAGGAACCTCTTCCTGTCTCTGTTACCCGTAGCCTACAAAAGTTGAGTCTTTCTTTTTTTATTACCTATCCAAGATACCAAGGCAGTAACTAGGTAATAGGCATATACCTAATGATTTCTATGAACATGGTTTTATTAACATTTACTTACCAGATTTAAAATAAGAATAACTTGCACATAAAAAGGTTCTCGCATGCAAATCAGCGTTTGCTGTAAACAACAGCAGACGCTTTTTTATGAAAGACACAATTAACGTATTAATTAACATGCAAATCACGAGAAACGCACTCGTAAAACCAGCTTTCTTATGAAACGATTCTACTAAGATTGCGTGTGCGATCATTTTTAAACATTCTTTGTTAATATGAGTATACGAATATAAGAACGTTAATCCCCTATTCATGTGGTTTAGAAATACTAGTAAAAAACATTTTTAAATTAAAATCAGTATGATTTCGATCTCTTTTGACAGGCAACACCTAACTTTGAAATGTCGTGGTCGTAGAATCGGTAGGCTCAGGTTGAGGGTTTTAATACAATGTTTGTTTGGTCATAGATGTTAATGTGGTGGATGTAGATGGATTCATAGCCTCAAGGAAACTATGGATGAACAGGTAGAATGAACCACGATACGATGGTGACAGGTATAGGGGAGAGATCGATCTAAATAGGGGGGGGCTAGACCAATCATCATTTCAGCCGAAAGACGTCCACTGCTGGACATAGGGCTCCCCCAAGTGTCGCCACATTGACCGGTCCCGTGCGAGTCGCATCCAGCGGATTCCCCCAGCCTTCACCAGGTCATCGGGCGGCCGTGTAGTTTATTGGTAGAGAATTGAGCTACATAATTGCATAGCTTCTTAATAAGGTCGACTTCACTTAACTTCATATCGATTTGATTTTAACGATTCTACGAGTACCTACGTTAATTTTCTTAACATGAATCTGTAGTATTTTTCCGAAGTGACTAAATGTTTGATCGCCGTAAAAAGCAGTACTTAAACTTAAATATGTAGATTTTTGTTGCTCCTAATTTACGTAAATACGTTTCCCCAATGTAATTCAAAATCTTGTGTGTATTCCTAAAACGCTTATCTACAAAATGAAAGCCCCGTATCAAGAACGAATCATTGATTAAATTACATAGATAGTTATGAAACTAACTCTAAATAAAGAATGTGTTTCAATTTAACGATATAAGTAAATCAAGATAGTCGCCAGCAAGTCCTTATCACATTGATTAAGAATACCAAATCACCGAAGGTATTTCTTACGTCGAAGAGACGATAGCATCGTTTGAAATCGTAGGAGTAACACATTCTAATGTTATAATCTTTGGTAAGTATGTGGGTACCAAAGATCACGTGTAGGAAAAGTTTTTATGAAAATCTCCGAAAAACTATTAAAACTCTCCAAATCATTACATCACGAACGAAACATGCAAAATACTTTTGAAAGGTATAAATTAGCAAATTTAAAAGAACAATGCTCGATAGTATCAGAATTCGAAGGGAATCGTAAAAGTATTGGAGCTACCCCATCTGCTTTCATGGCGAATGCCGATTAAGGGATTAAAAACAGGTGAATGGACAGCAATAACGTCCACCCCATTGTTAAAATTTACTGCGGAAAAAGGGGGTGTCGTGGTCAAACAAACCGCAATCGTATAGCGAAAAAAGCAAAAACATGCCGAATGGGATTGAAAATGGTTCATGCAGAAGCATAAGTAGGTATCTATCAATGAGATCTTGGACAGTTTGGATGATGGTTGTGATCGTAAATTAAAAAGAAATAGATGAGGGCCTATATATACTCGTACAAAGTACCATACTTTTAAGAAAACGATGGAACAAAATGGATTCCGCAACCATTCTCCTAAGACCGATTCGCCATTGGACTGTTCGTCGACAGGATGATTCATTTATTTCCGTTCCTCCAGCAGAGTTTGTCATCTACGAACATTTCGCTGAGAGAACCTTATTCGTCACTTTTGACGACCAGCCCTTTCCAGCTACAAAATGTTTCACCGATACGACGATAAACCTATATAAAACGTTAAAAAGAAACGTTGCCCTACACTTAGAATTGCTCCTGTATCGTGGTATCGTGGGTGCTACAAACATTTAACTCACATAGACGCGAAATTGCCAATCCTGTTGAAACAAATTTGTAACTCTTCGGAAGCCACTTGTCTTATACAATTTTGAAGTTTGACATGAGATTTTTTACCTTAGTTAACTATGACTACTATGAGATTCTTAAAGAAACTAAATACTTTTATTTCTTGACTAAGTAAGTCGATGTTTCCCATAAGTACTTATGTGAAACATCGTTTAGAAATGATAATTAATCGAATCGAATTTGTCGAGCTGATTTTTAAAGCTTGTCCAAGTTATAGTCTTATATCTGATTATAATTGGCATAACAAATTCCTTACAGGCTTCACTCAATTAACAATTTGTCTTTATAATGTTTAGTTAGATTACATTCAATTTGTTTAAAATGAGAATCTAGTACGAGTACACTACTTACCTCAATTGGTGCAAGATTCGGGAGGCATATTACTTCTTTGGTTAAAATTTCCAACTTGCCTTGGACTTCGGAGATCGTTCTTTATAAAACTTTTTTTTTTTTTTTTAGGATGGGAAATCCCATCTCGGTTACATTGCATGATTTGATAGTTAACTATTGGCTATTATTAAGTTTTGTCAAAAAACACTAAACTTTATTCAACTAAAAAGTATAGCGGCCAGAAATTCAGAACACCCCCTGTTGTTTTATAATATCTTGTCCACGTGAACTAAACTAAATCCGTCCGTAGATTCCCTGCAATGACGTCTACCGGACATGGCCCTACGTAATATCTGTAGTATGTGACCTGATCGGGTTGCCCAGCTGATCGGAAACCGGTCCGGACCAGTTTCCGACTAATTTATATCGTAATTCATTTGGACTCGTTATTAAAATTCAATGGCCCTTAATCGGCTATTGTCGACTAAAAGTCTTGGGTTACTCGACTCCTAGAAGAACATGAATTGAGTGTTTTGTTGCTTTCCTCCTGAATTTGTTATGGACTATTCCCGATTAGGGTTTCCTAAGCTCTCGCCTTTGTTTAGTTTTTGGACAACGAACTGATGTACAAAAATGGAAAGTTTCTAGCTCTTTTTGTTGCCTCAAGCAAGTCACACAAAGATTTTCACTAGCGTTTTCTGTCCTATTTTATTTCTCAAATACAGAAAGTTATTAGATAATAAACAATGACGACGTAATTTCTCCGCAAAACTTATTACACACTTTTTATTATTTTATGGAATTCGCTTGTCAACAAGATTTCAAACTAAAAAAAAAAATTAACTGCTTTAATTTCTCACGAAACAAATTCCCACAAAGAGATGAAATATCGGAGTGGCAGCGGGGCGAGGAGACAAAACGAAAATTGTGAAAGGAAGCACGTGCTGGTACCTCTGTCTCGCTGTACTGTATAGCGCTGTCTTACTCCATCACTTGTCGTACTACAGAGTAGTACAAATAAACGTGAACTCACTGAACTCAGTCAGTCTTACAATTTATTTATTTCTTTAAACCATAACAAATAATTATTTTAAAGTTTTTTTATTTTCTTTTATAATCATAATTGTGATTTTAGCGTTCAATTTGCATAAAAACATTTAGAACTAAGTATTAAATTCTAAAAGTGAGTAGGTAGGTACCTAAAATTAACAAAATATCCGCCTTCAGCCTTTTTATTAAATGAAATATCCATTTACTTCGCGTCAATAATCTTGATCGCGGGACGTGTACGTTTCATCTATGCTTGAATTACACTGTGTGTATCCTATCAGTTGACCTTCACCGTAACGTCTCTGTCTAACGCTGGCATTCCAAGCATAAGTGCGTCTCTTTCACTCCTACAGCTACGCTCGCCACGGCGCTCCGTAACAACTCCTCGTGCTTACTGTGAGCCTAGTATCACGCGCGCTGAAGAAAAGGGTTTATCCGACGCCGAATGACCCGGATGCAACTAGGATTTTCCGAGCAAAGAAACTATTTAGTTTTTCGCGACACAAAGTTTATTTTCCGATGGAAAAAATCAACAAGTTTTTTTATTTTAAAAAATTTGATTAATAAATTTTACAGGTGAACGTTACACCAAATATTGGCCGTGTATCGATTTTTTGTAGCAAAAAAATGCAGTGGTGATAAGTTACATTTATTTTTCACGCTATCGCTAGGAAATCTAGGCCAGAGTTAATAGCGTCCCTATTCTAGAATTAAATAAAATAGCTGCACGTCGCATCGTCGCGTCGCGTCGCGTTGCGTGGTCAGCGTAGTGAAGCGTAGCGTAAATAGACTGACGCGACGTTGCTTGTGGTCGCTCAGCCAGCCAACTAGTTGCTTGCCAATTCATTTGAATGTTTCTATTTGTGAGAAAAGCTTTATTGTGACAAATTGAATTAACATTAAGTGAAAATGATTCCTACATCAAATACCTAACTTTATAATATTGCATGATTTAAAATTTGGTCCAAAAGCAAAACACTCCACCAGCAACTTTAAAATTGTTGTTTTAAAAAAAAAACAGCTACATACATTCCTACTAAATGAAAGAAATGTTGTTTTATTTAGCATGTAAAATTGTAAATAAATAAAGATTTGGGGACTTCCTACAACTTAGTTCTTGTTCCTCCACCCCCCGATTCGATATAACGATTAATTGAATTCAAAATACACATAAATACGATCTGTGAAAATTGAACTTTTATTCCAAATAATTTATTTTTTCAATAAATCGAAATGTTTAAAATTTTCAACCTTACCTAACATAGCGTCAGTCGTCTATCTTGATCATATCTCGATGGTGTCATTTGTCCTCGAGAGCATACGGCGCGATCGAACTCCTACAAAATTCTACCAGGGCACCATGAATGCGTGGAGTTCGTTGTGTTTAACCGCGCCGAACAACGTGTTTCCGTTCGTTCAGGCAAATATAGACACTATTCTTGAACGAAAAAGTGTAAATTCGCACAGTGAAATGATACGATTCTAAGTTAGATCATTGCTTGCAAAAAATAAATAGTAGAAGCTGTATTGAAGTACCTAAGTAATGAATGCATGTCATTTTATTTTACTGTATTTTAATGTTTGACACCAAAAATTTTATTTGGGTTTTGTCTACATTAAGGCCAAAATATTTTATCTACGGCCCAATCTATCCTAGATTTATTTCACATAGAAACTTCATTCATTTCATTTCACAAGTTTTTATTTTGTTCATATCTAACTATCCCCAATTAGTGATTGTTTAACATACTTAATACTTAAGTGGGGAACAGATTATCTAAAATTACAATTATAATGCAAATAAATGTCAACATGCACATTAAATAGCAAAGTCAACATTTTTTTTTATCCAAACAACATGGGCTGGGGTGAGATATGGCACCCTCTTTCCGCCACCCCTCACGGCATACACTCCGTTGAAATATAACTTTTATTACCCGGAATTAAGGTATAAAATTTCAGGACAAAGTTATAGAGGGGTTCGTTTAGTTTATTTGAAAATTTTAGGCATGCATTTACGGAATTGAAAACTTTATGGAAGTGCAAATTTCTATAAATAGCGCAAGTTTACGAAGTTAGAATGATTAATAGTTTCGTTTTTTTATGGCTTAACTATTCAGAACATAAAGTAAAAAAACCGGCCAAGAGCGTGTCGGGCCACGCTCACTGTAGGGTTCCGTAGCTTCCCAGACCATTAAATAATAATAATAATAATAATAATAATCATTTTATTTCGGACAAATTTCACATCCATAACAATTGTTAGTAAACATGACCTTAAAAACTATGTTAGTAGAACATGTAGGTTTGACATAATACATAAAGGGGCAATCAAATTTCCCCGCAATGACATTCAGGACGGAGGTTTAAGTGACGTTGACTTATTCGATTGTTCACAAATAAATCATTAATAATAATAATCCATCAGCAACTTGCTCTAAAATACAATCTTGTGGAATCGGAAGTACCCTACTATAGGTATGTGCCCGACCCAGTTCTTGTTAATGGCAGTATCACACTGTACTGGGATCAATCCATCATCACTGACAGGACTGTTATAGCCAATAGGCCTGATATAGTGGTGATGGATCGATCAGAGCGGCGCGCAATGATTGTTGACATAACGGTCCCGCATGATGAGAACCTCGTGAAAGCCGAGAAAGATAAACAAATAAAGTATCTTGACTTAGCTCGCGAGGTTGTCGACATGTGGGAAGTGGACTCAGCGATCATTGTGCCGATAGTCGTGTCAGCGCATGGCTTAATTGCCAAGAGCTTCGACCAACACCTGAGGAGGCTCTCTTTAGGCAGCTGGATCAAGGGCTTGATTCAGAAAGCGGTACTCCTGGACACGGCCCGTATTGTTAGGAGGTTCTTCTCTCTGGAGCCCTGACCGCCGGTAGCTTGGACCCTGTTCCCGATACCGGTGGACTACAATTTTTTATATTTTTAAATGTTTTTTATATAAATTTTTATATTAATATTTAAAAATGTAGAAAATTTGTTTAAAAATGAATAAAGGAATAATAATAATAATCATTTTATTTCAGACAAATTTCACATCCATAACAATTGTTAGTAAACATGACCTTAAAAACTATGTTAGTAGAACATGTAGGTTTGACATATAATACATAAAGGGGCAATCAAATTTCCCCGCAATGACATTCAGGAGACTGTTTGAGCTGCCCCGGACCCTCTGCAGTAGCGACGCAGCACGCTTACGTCTGATAGCTACAAAGCCATCAGTGTGCGCATCAGCAAACATTCCCGACGCACTACAGAAGCGTGGCAGCCCCAGCAGCATCCTGAATGCATTGTTATACTGAACTCGAAGAGCATTGATGGCCCTCTGCGTACAGCTTGTCCAAAGGTTACACGTGTAGAACGTCTGACAATATGCTTTGAAAAGCGTTACTTTTACTTGACATGTAGAGCGAGCAAACCTACGGACAAGCATGTTGCATCGAACCGCCAATGCTCTTCGTTCCCTTTCTACATCCAGATCATCTTTGATGTCTGCAGTAACAATATGGCCGAGGTATTTAAACTGTTGAACACGGTTCAAGACACTACCTGCCAGTGGCGAAGGGTGAAAAAAGAGTCAGGGTAAGCCGAGAAAAAAAATTAGAATGATTTTTTTTTTGACTTGGCTTTTTGATGTTTGTTTTGACCTCATTTTCATTGTCAGCGACCCCAAAAACCACGAAAACGACACCCTTGAAGAAAAAACCGAAATTTTTCGTCGGCGCCATCTTTGATTTTCATTTTGACCTCTTTTTTATCATCAGCGACCCCAAAAACCACGAAAACGACACCCATGAAGAAAAAACTGAAATTTTTCATCGGCGCCATCTTGGATTTTCATTTTGACCTCATTTTCATTATCAGCGACCCCAAAAAACACGAAAACGACACCCATGAAGAAAAAACTGAAATTTTTCGTCGGCGCCATCTTTGATTTTCATTTTGACCTCTTATTTATTATCAGCGACCCCAAAAACTACGAAAACGACACCCATGAAGAAAAAACTGAAATTTTTCATCGGCGCCATCTTAGATTTTCATTTTGATCTCATTTTCATTATCAGCGACCCCAAAAACCTCGAAAACGACACCCATGAAGAAAAACCGAAATTTATCGTCGGTGCCATCTTGGATTTTCATTTTGACCTCATTTTCATCATCAGCGACCTCAAATACCACGAAAACAACACCCATGAAGAAACAACCAAAAAATGTCATTTTGGATTTTCATTTTGACCTAATTTTCATCATCAGCGACCTCAAATACCACGAAAACAACACCCATGAAGAAACAACCAAAAAATGTCATTTTGGATTTTCATTTTGACCTAATTTTCATTATCAGCGACCCCAAAAATAATGAAATTGGCAACCATGACAAAAAAAAAACAAGAAAAAAATAGAATAAAATGCAGAGGTACCATAGTAAAAAAATAAAAGTGAACAACAAAATAAACATCCAAATAAATAACCTAATACGAAATCCACCATTACTAATACTATCTCGTTCTTCCCCTATCATACTTTATTTTTCTGCCCCTGTCGTAACTCGATAAAATTCGGTTTACTGCACAAAATAATGTCATTCATCAAGCATGAATGATGTCCGATTCTTTACGAAATTCAACGAGCGATAACGATTTCTTTCCATCTCGCTCACGCGCATGCATTTTCTATTACTTTCTCTATGAATAACTCGGTTTGCTTCGGCTTACCAGAGCCATACTATGGCGGGCTGGCTAGTGACGTCATGACGTTTATTTTGCTTAGAAATTAAGCTGCCAAAAAGCCGATAGCGCCTGCGGGTTATTTTATAGCAAAATGTTATTGAAGGGTAATTTTTTTTTTATTAAATGCGAGTAGGCGTTTGGTGATGCTTGTAAGAAGTAGCGATTGTGCAATTTTTCAATTACGGTAGGTAGAGAGTGGTTGTGTTCTAAACTTCTGAAGGTAAGCCGGTGGGAATTGAGTTGTTAGGAGCCTGCGCCACTGCTACCTGCTAGCTTTATGGAAGGAAACCTATCTGAGGACTTTGCTCCAAAAATAAGAACCTCACTCTTTTTGGCATTATACCTTAAACCGTGCTCCTCAACATACCTCTCACAAACATCCAACAGCTTTCTCAAGCCTGATATTGAAGGGCTCAAGAGTGCCATATCATCGGCGTAACTGATATTATTAAAAGCCACTCCATCTAAATAACAACCGGCCTGCAAGCTACTGAGCTCACTAATGAGACCGTCTATGTACAGGTTGAATAAAATCGGTGAAGTCAAACCACCCTGCCTGACCCCGCATTGCAACCTATACTCATCAGAACTCGCATCCGCCCAACGCACACAGTTCACTTGATGACCATACCAGTACCTAAATATATTTACCAGCTCTAATGGCATATCTGCTTTGCGTAATTTAGCCCACAGTACATCATAATTAATCATATCAAAGGCTTTCGACATATCAAGGAAGCAAGTAAAGACAGGACTTTGATTATCTACGTAATATCTCACTGTCTTTTTTAGACACATGATGGCAGTCTCTGTTGACAGCCCCTGCCGGAAGCCGTGCTGTGCATCATGTAACTTAATATTCCCCCGTAGAAAGGTGTTTAAGAGACTGTCAAAAACCTTTGCGATAATCGTTGCCAGGGAGATCGGTCTGTAGTTTGACTTATCCGACATGTCACCAGTTTTATTTTTAATAATTGGCACCACTACAGTTTTCATCATGTCACTGGGCAGATACGAATGTGAAATACAAAAATTATACAGCAAAGCTAAGACACGGGGCAGATGCTTGCCAGCGTGTCTTAAATGTTCAACACTGAGTCCGTCGTGACCGGGTGACTTACCACGTTTCATCTGACTAATTGCATTTCTTACCTCCTTAGTTGTAAATCTTATGGTAAGATTGGTCATTTGTGACGACGCGGTACTAAATTCAACGTCACCCGACGACGGCGAGGGTCCCAGCGGCGGATCAATAGCAAAAACATCTTTAAACAAGTTAGAAATATCAGTGGCGTCAGACAGTCCATCGACACTCACCGGGAGGACAGGTGCATGATTCATGCTTTTAGTGCTTTTCCAAAAATCCCGAAAATTATTTTTGTCATGAAGTAAGGCCACCCGATCCATTACTATTTGGTCCTGGTTGTCTTGGCACCATTTAATTTTAGCTTTAAACGTCTTTTTTGCTTTAACCATATTATTGTACAATTCACCACGGGAGGGTTTGCCCGCTGACACCCATACCAGAAAACTTAGTCTGGCCTCCCGATGAGCCTCGCTAACATGCCGATTCCAACCTATAATATAACCACCTTTTCTTTTACAACGCGGCCCATCAAATGAAGCAACAGCAGCGTTGCTGAGAATCTTTATTAAATTATTATATAATTGGTCAATAACTAAACGATGTTCTAATATATTACAATTCATGTCACAACAATTACGGAAGTCATCAGGAAAATCAATAAATTTTAAATCATTATTACATAGTTCACTATAGAATGTCAGCTGTTGCAAATGTCTGTTACCCCATAATACTTTATTTATTTTACTGTTACTCTTATTCATAAAATTTAAAATTGGATTAATAATATTTAAATTACAATTTATAAATAAGGGAAAGTGGTCAGACCAGGTAACATCATATTTTACATTGACACTAGTAACTGACTGATAGGCTGACTCCGTCACCACACAGTGGTCGAGCCATCTTTGACACCCATGAGACTCGCTGATAAAAGTGTACGCACCAGAGTCAATACCTAACATATTTATGTCCGCACACAACCACTTTTGTTCAACACAAAAATTGCGCAACTCGTTGCCAAAAAGTTCGTTAGGATGGGAATTAAAATCGCCTAGAATATATACAGATCCTACCTGCTGCTCCTCAATAATTGCATGAATCCTACTTAGGCAGTCTGTGAACTCACTTAGGTTCTCCGCACAGTTGGTCGGCATATAAACACTGAACACCAAGATTGGTCTATCACGTAACGTATTAAAAATACCAACATTTTTCGTCAGCAAAAATAACTTTGTTTTTCATAGTATTTGTATGAAAAACAAAGTTATCATTTGCGTTTTTTTGAAAAAGTGCTATATAACTCAAAAACTATTCAACTCATCAAGTTGAAAATAATTTTCCTAGAAAGTTCATATAAAGGTCTACTTCTGTGATTTTTTTCATATTTTTTAAACTTATGGTTCAAAAGTTAGAGGGGGGGGGGACACATTGTTTTTGACTTTCGGAGCGATTATTTCCTAAAATATTAATATTATCAAAAAATGATTTTAGAAAACCCCTATTCATTTTTAAATACCTATCCAACAATATATCACACGTCAGGGTCAAAATTAAAAAAAAAATCGCTCCCCACTTTACGTCTGGGGGAGGTACCCTAATAAAAATGTTTTTTTAAATTTTTATTTTTGCACTTTGTCGGCATGATTGATATACATATTGGTACCAAATTTCAGCTTTCTGGTGCTAACGGTCACTGAGATTATCCGCGGACAGACAGACAGACAGACAGACAGACAGACAGACAGACAGACAGACATGGCGAAACTATAAGGGTTCCGTTTTTTGCCATTTGGCTACGGAACCCTAAAAAGGGTAGCTACGTGTAGTGGGTAGGGTACTGAGGGAACCTACTGTTTAGTTATTTGTCTTGCCTAGTGCTTTTGCAGATATTCTATGATAAAGAAGTCAAATAGTGCTTGCAATATAAAACCGGCTAGGGTATTCAGCAACGACAATTTCCTATTAATCAACTTAATACCTTTTAAACATAATCCTGTAAATTGTTGTCGTAAACGATTGCTAAATAATTTAAATATAGTGTTATTGCACATAATAGGTACTCAGTTTTCCTCGACAGTAAATTGTTTTAATCGCCCATAGAGCGGACACATTTGATTACATGCTCGTTAGAAAATCGTCTTTTATGGTGTGTTACTGTATCGTGTATCGATTAAATATTAAAACGCGTGTGAGATCGATGATGATCAAACTTATATCGCTTCGTACAGTCGCTACGCTACCTAATTATTATATCTTCAAGATCAGTTACTGATGTTGCGCATATTATATAGACCTTAGTGGTCCTGATCACCTAGTCATCATTCATTTATTAGTTGACTAGACGATATTAATTGTATTTCCTGCAATTTTTAAAACATTATTAAGACGTAAAGAAGAATTCGATTGGGATTACATAATTAGTTAAGAGCTATTAACCGAATAATTACGTCTAAACTATGATTGATGCGGTAGCATTGAGAGCTAAATTAGTGTTAACCGGCGGGCGTCCATCTCTTTATGAATTGATATCAAACACAATTCGTAACAGTAATTTATTCAGGCACCGTGAATAATTTTTTTATTGACCCAAATATGGTCGTTATCATATCTTGGCGTTTTCATACTCAATTGTGGAAATGTAGACGCATACCTGTTAGGCTGCAGCTGCCGTAAAACGGAGTGAATTGTGTGCGTTTTTATCGCAGGCACGAATAGAAGACCCTACCGGGGCTGCGGGACTGTTCGAAAGAGATACCGCGGCCCCGGAACGTAAAGGGCGATGAAGGACCATGGATGGGTTTTAGTCAGTAAAAGTCTGACACTCCCTCCCGCTCCGCCCAGAGTGGGAGAAGTTATTTGATGATTTCCCATCCGAAAAAAATTAAAAAAAGGCACGAATAGAGACAAAACTTAGGAAAGTATTGAAACGTTGAATAAATTAATATAAGTAAGTACCTAAGTAGTGTTCAGTCCGTTTCACCAGGTATGTGTCTGTTCAATAATATGAATTGATTTCAAATCAAAATATGCGCGACATACATCAAGATTTATTCGTCTTCAGTCGAACGATGAATCGATGACGGCAAATTGGGAATAGGTACCTACCCACTTAAGTCCTAGTTTTATTGCACAAATCCCAAAGAGTCACGTCAGTCACTCAGAATGTGAATTCCTAATGAAATATAAATACTTAAACATATATATATTTTTATTTAAATTGATATGAAACAATAATAAATACTTAATTAAGTACAAGCTACCCAAGTAAAAAAAAATCGTGCAGTTATAACAATTATTATAAGCGCCTAACTACCAAATCATAAGTTCAAATCAGAACCCGTCAGTTTTCCTCTCTCCGGTTATCCTTCTATCTATCGCCCGATTCTATCTCTCTATCGTCACGAACTCGACGGATGGATAGAAACGTCACGGAATGTACCAGGGGCGCAGTAGCGGGCAGGCGGTATGCGCGATCCGCTCGACAGTCGCCGTCTAGGGTCGAGCCGAGCGAGGGTCGCAGTGCGGGGGAGACTCAGACTGTCTTGTAAGTCACTACGAGGGTTGTCAACTACCCGTTATTTACCTCACAATACGAACTAGGAATAATATGTTCGTTTTGAATGCAGTTTCTCAATGCTTTAAATGTTTTTAAAAGCTGTCCGAACCTTGGTTATTTTCGTAAATTGGTTTAATTTCAGTGGTTATAAAAAAACACTGATGACTTAAAACATGACATTGACAAAACTGCAGGATGATAATTACCTTTGTTATGCATACGTTATGCATAGCAGTTCACTATCACTTTATAATAAAACAAAGTCCTCTGCCGCGTCTGTCTGTCTGCCTGTTCGCGATAAACTAACACTACTGCACCGATTTTCATACTTGCAGCAATGGATAGAGTGGTTCTCGATGAAGGTTTGTTTACGTAACTAGCTGATGCCAGCGGCTTCGCCCGCGTACAAAATTATGCTCTTATAATTTGGGCGCAGGCGAAGCCGCTGGTTAGACTTGCAAATAAACGACATAAATGCTAAGTATGTCCTCCACAAAATATTGCACCTAAATAAAACAAGAGCCCGAAAAACCGTTGAAATTGGAGTAAGTAATGTAATCTGCCAATTGCCATAGCGTGGTTAGTAAAAAACTATGTAATGTTATAAATTGGCGGGCGTCGTCGCCAGCCCTGGGCCGCGGATTGGCGGGAAGCGCGCCAAATGTTTGTGACGGGCGGTCGGGGGCCGAATTGCCACAACGTGATTAGAAATATTCTACTCGTTGGCTGCAACAACGCGCCAGCCGCTGACGACGGAGACAGCCTCAGGCTAGGAAGGTGGAATACATTCCTACATTTTCTGCCAGCCCGGTCACAGATAATTCACAAGCAATCCATACATGATGCAGAATTTCTAAGCCAGCATCAAGGGCCCCGAAATATGATGCTCTTGAATATAGTCCAGAACCTCGAAAATTAAATCTTTTCATATCACTGAACATTTCCTTAGTAGGTGTCGTAAATAATAATAATGTAATAGTACATTGTTATCCAAGGGGTGAAAGTAACTTATTTAGTCCCGAGACGGGGTTTGGCGCCCAAGCGTAGCGCGGGCGCTAATAGCTCGAGGGACTAAATAAGTCTTTAACCCGAGGTAAACACTGTGCTTTTCATTACGAATACAAGGAAAATAAAAACAAAAACACGAAACCACTCGAAAAAAAATGAAGATCGGATTGCCGCTTTCCCGCCTATTTTGTTTTTTTTTTCTGTGGCCGGCTATGCAGCCTTTATTTTCACTATCGTCACTGAAAAAACAGTAAATATTTTGTCCAAATTTTTGTTATTTTAAAGAAATATTTATAACTAAATTATAACTAAGTTATTTAAAATAATTATATTCTTTAATTAATACTAAATTTTATGTTATTTCAATTTTACATGGCGCTGTAATTTACAGGCTGTATAGAAGTCGGAACATGGTTCAATAGAAATGTGAAAATAGAACTATATTTTTTTTTAATAATGTGACAGCTGTCAGTTGAAAGTGATTCTCCCTAGGGCTGAAAAGTATTACTTTCAGCCCGCTCCTCAGGCAACTTCAGACCTACTTTCCGAGTATGAGTAATGAAAAATACTATGTTGCCTTCTCCGAAACAAAGTCATAAAGATATAAACAAGTTCTGATAGTAGATAATTAAGTACATAGTACGTACATACCTATACCTAGTTCAAAATAAAATTAATTCCTTACATTATTTATCCAGTAACGTAGTCCGTTCGTTACCTGACACAACCGCTAGCTTCTCAGGTAAAATCCTTAGATAATACGGGTAACATAACATAGATTATGTTACTTACTTACTACTCTTTAATAAATACTCGTAATTAGGTACTACGAACGTTGCTTGGAAGCCATTTGAATTCGTAACACTACGCAACTAACGCCACAGATGACGTCATAAAAATAAGCGACGTCTTTTTGGCCTGTTAACGCAATTACATAACAAAAAAATAATTATGACGTGAATCGTGATTAATCTTAACAGCAACTTCTAAAAAAGGGCCAAGAGCGTGTTGGGCCACACTCAGTGTAGGGTTTCGTAGTTTCCCGTCCGTCACAATAAGTGTTCAATCCAATTCGATTTTAATAATTTTTTTTTTGTTTGAAAAAAGATACGTTCAGGATAATAAAAAATGTAAACGAAGTTAAAAATATGCTTGCATATACGATTTATACTACAAACGTAGTCCAGAAATTATTATGTACAACTTTTTGTCTTTTTTGTACAAAAACTGTTGTTTCCATCCAAGTTCAAAATGATTTTAGTAAACCCCTATTCATTTTTAAATACCTTTCCAACAATATATCACACGTTAGGGTTGAAATTAAAAAAATAATCACTTCCCACTTTACATATAGGGGGGCTACCCTAATAAAACATTTTTGATTGATTTACGTGATTGATACACATATTGGTACCAAAGGAGATAGTTTTTTTGGACCCACCAGGTCATTGCATTTATTATTCATAATAACACCAAAAAAAGTAACCATTTTACTATGGTAGTAAACGAAATATTACGTAGAATTGAAAACAAAATCTTAAAATCATAATAAATAAGCTATGTTATGATATTTTATTGCGAGTCAAATCATTCCTGTTTTGGTCAATGTCATTTGACAGCAAATACTTACGTGAATAGGGGCGTTTTTTTTCTGTTTACTAAAAAAAGTACGGTACTTACCTACCCGTTGGTAATCATATTTGCTATAATTATTATAGAATCAGAAAGAATATAAAAAAAATATTATTAAACTGTGAGCATTTGTAATGCTATTTTTAAAGGTTTACACTAAAATCGCATAGATGGTTTAAACAATCAACGTGGCAGGGAACGTTATGAACACACTTTTTTAGTGATTGACAGACAACTTCATTATTTTGACATTTACTTTTTCTGTTTATTTTGATTTTCGTAAGTGTTTTTGCAGATTTTTCGCATTTATTCCGTTTAGACAATGCTTAGCTAATTTAACCACTGGAATCTAGAGGTTATAAGGAACAAATCAATGTAAGTTTCATGATTATATGCTATAATTTATGTGGGTGGCCTAGTCCCCGAACAAGAAAAATGGTCCCCTTTCAGCTTTCTAGTGCTAACGGTCACAGAGATTAAGCGAGGACGGACAGACAGACATGGCGTAACTATAAGGGTTCCTAGCTGACTACGGAACCCTAAAAAGAAAATTACCTACCGATCCATTTAAAAATAAACAATAACGTCAACCCTAACTCGAAATGCCAATTAGGTAAATACACAAACACTTCATTTCAGCATTCCTAGCACCGAATGACCGAACGTATCAAAATACAAGGAATTCATAATGATCGTCACAGTTAGCCCACATGTTTCGACCACTTGCTGTGTGGCATTTATTTATCTAATCGTTCTCGAATATTTTGTAAGCCAAACTAGACTTTATTGTAAGGAATCTAAAGTAAAATTTTATATTTTTGATTATTTTAAATGTGCATCAATCTCACTATAATGAAACGTATGACTGCTTCTCGAATTCGTGGTGCCCTGGTACGTGAAAGTCAACTTTGTAGTTGTGACATAAAATCTTATTTCGCTTACTATCTCGACGCGATCCACAAAATTATTGCCAGGGGGGTATGGATGGATGTTGGGGTGCCTTGTGTGTGATGTGTGTGACACAACATTGATTTTTAATTAAAAAATCCATTTTCTATGAATAAACTAAGTAACCGTCATGTCTACTGTCTAGAGAAGACGGTTTTTTAGGGTTCCTTAGCCTATGGCATAAAACGGAACCCTTATAGAGCCGTCATGTCTGTCTGTCTATCCGTCCGTATGTCACACAGCCACTTTTTTCCGAAACTATAAGAACTATGTTGTTGAAATTTGATAAGTAGATGTATTCTGTGAACCGCATTAAGATTTTAACACAAAAATTGAAAAACACATTAAATTTTTGGGGTTCCCCAATTCCCCATACTTTGAAGTGAAACTCAATTTTCGTCAAACACATACGTGTGGGGTATCTATGGATAGGTCTTCAAAAATGATGTGAGGTTTCTAATATCATGTTTTTCAAAACTTAATAGTTTGCGCGAGAGACACTTCCAAAGTGGTAAAATGTGTCCCCCCCCCCCTGTAACTTCTAAAATAAGAGAATGATAAAACTAAAAAAAAATTATGTACAACATTACCATGTATACTTCCACTGAAAATTGGTTTGAACGAGATCTAGTAAGTAGTTTATTTTAATACGTCATAAATCGTAAAATCGTAACTTTTATATGTTACTTGCTGCTACGGAACCCTTCATGGGTGAGTCCGACTCGCACTTGGCCGTTTTTTTTTAAATCTGTCTGTTTGTCTGAACTAAGGGGATCTAAGGAAAATTATAAAAACAAAAATAATAGGTATACGCCATTTATGCCTCTTCATAATACGCTACAATTAATTTTCATGCAATTAATTGTTACAATCTCCTCCCCAGACAGCGTATTCCTATTCCGTATCATATAAGGGCAGTATGATGAGTCAGTCTGCGTACTTAATGCAAATGCTATTCCGTTACAAAACGTACCATGAAAAGAAAACATTTGGAAAGTCGCATGTCGAACACACATCGACCACCACGCATATACAGCATGTTCAAAGACAAAAAAGAAAAATAAAATACATATTAATATTGTTTTTATTGTTTCATGCATGTATCATAAAAGCCACCGCACAGTAATTGTAAAACTGTGATTAGCATGTAATTGGCTGAGCCGGTGCGTTTTTGCAGTGTAAATAATTTTGAACGTGATAATATACGCTCGCTTTCGCGATGTTATCTGTGTAGAACGGGAGCGAGGTCCGTATTCCGCGCATAAAAATATTGTTTGATTACGAAGCTTATTTTTTATCTTGGAACAAATTAGTAAGCTACAATAAAAGTGGTTTTATGTTTGAAGATTTTTATATTTGGGCTGTAAATTATAGAAAGAAAGAAAGTAAAAATGTTTATTTGACGTCAGTACATTAAGCACACACACAATAATATTTAAAAAAAAAGTTACAAAAAGGACAAAAATACATAGTATGTGCTGTGTGCCTCATGGCTGCGCCAAAAAGGTCCATTTCAGCATTCATGCCAGACAGGTGATGCTGTCTGACGCTGGTCTTCCATACCTATAGGTATAATTACTTAGCAACATACAATGTTTGGCTTACTATTTCGAACCATTTATATATTTTTTTTATTTCTAAGTACCTACTAGGTAGGCTGGCACCTTAGGCAGTGTATTTATAAGTGCTATTTCGCTGAAAACTGAAAACAATATTATTATCTCACTATTCCTGGTAAGGTACCAATTAACTTTTAAAAGTGCACAACAAATAAAGGCAAGTTATTAATTAACGTTGTTCATAATATCGCTTTATTGTGTCACGGACAACTACGTCGTAAAAAGGACTAATGTTCAAAATATTAAGTGTAACATAAAATTTTACGATGTATCACTTACCTAGGGTATATTACGTTGCTCCAAATACTTATTAGTAGTTTAGGTTACGATTACAAGCTCTTATATTTATAAACTTCTCGCTGATGCCCGCGGCTTTGTCCGCTTACAAATTATATACTAAAAAGAAAAACTTTACCCATTGGTGAAAACAGCATGAAAATCGGTGCAGTAGTTTTTGAGTTTATCGCGAACAGACAGACGCGGCAGAGGACTTTGTTAGTGATGGTCAAAGTACAATCAATTTTTACTTCATCAATAACTTCTTATAGGTACCTATCCAAGTTAAAAATAATATCTTTATTAAGTAAATATATTTAAACAATACTTACCTCCTATGAATTTCATAAAAAAGGAAAGATTAAGATTGATGGTACAGGTTTTATCGTAATATTTATAAATACCAAATATACTCGTAGTTATTATTGTACCTGAATTGAAAAACCTTGGACGTCAACAAAACGTTATGAAGAAATAAAAGTAATTTTGCAAAACCTTATTACAAAAAATAAAAACTATGGGCTTATTTATGAGGGCAGTTGCAAGCCAAAATAGTAGTAACTTGATCGTAATTTAGTCATTGAATTAAAAAACGTCGTTTACGTCGTCAATTATAATTTAAACATTTACGTCGGCAGCAGGTGTTGGTATAACGTCCTACATTTATTCACTGTTCAACCCCTTCGTATCGATTTGGTCGCGCAATGACGTATTTGTAAGTTTTATACGATATTTTTTACGGTATTGCCACTTTATTTTGTTGTTGGTTGTAAAACAAAAAAAAAAACAACAAAATATATTCTTGTTTTTTGCTTGTTTGGGACGTAAAACAAGCAAATATTGTTTAGATTTTATTTAAATTTGTTCTTGTTTTTTTTGCTTGTTTGGGACGCCGTGTGTCGATGTGTGCTAGACAGAACGAAAAACAATAAGTACCTACAGACTATGTCGAGCGAGAAGTTAAACGTTTCGGTTTAATAAAACGTTGGTGTCTAGGTATAAATACGTATAAAAATATTCTGTTAAACAGCATCTCTCATGAGAACTGTTCTGTAGTAATGATGAAGTAATTGAATCACCATATTAGATTTTATTCAAGTTTCAATTCGCAATAAAGTTTACTGCGTGTAAAATATTGTTAATATATTCTGTGCACGATTGTCGATATCATCTATAGTAAGCTATTCACAATAATAAGGGCTGCTAGATTATTAAATATTCATATAGGTAATAATTGCAATTTACAGCCGAACCAACGTCGTCTGCCACATTGGAATTATTGAAAAACCACCTGCTTCATGCCGCGTTAATTGATATTTTAATGAGCTTAATTTTAACAATGTGCGTTTCATTAGAAATGTGAACTCTATGATAAAAGCGGTTAAGACTTTTTTTAAACAAAATATTTCACGCTCAGGTTGCCACTATCCACAAATTAGCTCTAAAAATCTTAATCTGGCGTTTCTAAACGACCAGATTCTCATTTAAAAAAAAACCATTTATTGAAAATTCATGAAGGTGAATAAAAACCCAAGAATACCTCGTGGCCACTTGAAACATAGAACTCGATCGTTGCACACATTACAAACAAGCCGATGTTATATCTGATTAGCATATAATTGTCGGATACAGACGCGCTTTTATGCCATAAATCTCCTTTACAAAGGCCGATACGCACATACACACAATTATAACCGTACGTCTTATTGACCATAAATTAAATGTCAAGCTATGTTCTCGTGGAACTGTGGAGGAAAACCTCACTTACATTGTTATGGCGTTCGACGTGATCGGGCAAAGTATGTAAGTTTTTTTACTACGAGTATAAACAGGGAAAATTACAGCATGTTATGATGTAACGATTTTTTGAAATTCATAAGTTGGGGTTAGAAGAACCTGTTTGGGAATGTTATTGCACGGTTTTTTCATGGTTTTAAGTTATGCAGAACACATAGGGCCAGATAGGATACAAAAAAATAATAATGACCAGCAATAGAAAAGATGTGAGTTAAAACAGATATCGAACATCTTAATACGTGACAAAAACTTTAATTGTTTGTCAGCTTTAGGGCTTCTGAATTCACGCCGATTACTTCTTGGAGTCACCTTCCGCCCACGCTTCATAAACCTCTTGAAATGATAACTCTTAAATTGCAACCTTTGCAACTCAATTGTCAAGCTTCATTTTGAAACTGACACGAAACTTTCGTCGGACGTAAATATCAAATCATAGTGGCAAACCAAACACATCAGCAAACACGCGATCCAAGACCAAAACGATGGCAAAACAGAAGCTAATTCATTTTTTTTTTTTTTTTTTTTTTTTTTTTCAATCATTTATTCTCTCTCACAAAGTTGACTTACAATTAATGTTAACAAAATGTCATATAATATGCTGTATCCAACCGTTGTGAGAGACTGGTGCCTGATGTAGGTTTTTAGAAAAAACCTGTGTTACAGGTCACCAGGCCCCCTCCAGGATAGAATCAGCTTTTACAGCGATAACGAGTGAGAGTATTCAGAATCAAACAATATGATTACCCAAATTAAAAGCAAGTTAAAACAAATTAAAAACAAAGGAAAACTAAAATGCTTACCTATATTATTGCAGAAGGTGTGGACTGTGTGGAGTCATGTGTGTGAGTGAGTAGGTTTCTTGAGTGAAGTGTGAACCGTAAACGCAGATGTATGAGTGAGGGTGACTTTGTGGGGTAAATGTCTAAATGTAGCGAGAGTTGCAGATTGTCAAGCGAGTAGAAGGAGGGAAACAGTTAGAATGAGTGGGGATGGTCAAAATAGGGTTATTTCTGAACAGTCAGGAGATTTTCGGTTTTTTGATAATCTAGGGTTTTTAGGTATTTTTTTATTTCCCTTTTACATAAGGATGTAGTTTTTGGATATAAATTTAGGGATTTATTCAGCTTATTGTAAAGATAATGCCCAAGAAAGCAAAAGAATCTTTTGGGGAGCGTAGATTTGAATTGGGCCGTTGGACATACTCTACCTTTTCGTCGGTTGTCATTATGTAATTTAGCGTCAAACTGTGTCTGAGAGTGTTTTTTTAGTAAAGTAAGTAGTATGAACGTCTGTCTAACAGTGAGAGTGTCCCAATCTTTATGCAAGTCAGTAGTAGGATAACGAAATGGGAGACCGGCTCCAACCTTGAGTATGGCACGCTGTGCTCTTTCCACTTCGATGAGGTGCGTTTTTGCGGCACCTCCCCATGATGTGATGCAGTAATCAATTAGCGATTGGCACAGTGCAAAGTAGACCATCCTAATAGTCTTTCGGTCGGCCGAGTGTCTAAGGGTTTTGAAAATGTAAATAATTTTTCTTAACCTGGTCACGAGGGTCTCTATGTGTGGTTTAAAGGAGAGGTATTGGTCAATAGTGACTCCAAGGTACTTAATATTTTCGGTCATCTCAAGAGGCGAACAAGAGCACTGTTTATCTTCACTGACACAGGTGTGGGCAGTAATCGTTAAAGATGAGGGTGGAAGTAGGTTCGATCTTTGAGCGAATGCAATGTACTTTGTCTTAGAGACGTTGAGAGTCAAAACATTGTCTTGTAGCCATTTACTAACACTGTCAAGACCACGTTGTGCAACAACAAAAACCTCCTCCCAACCATCACCACTGAAGAACAGTGCAGTATCGTCAGCAAAAGTAATGATCTTTCCATTTAGGAGAGAAAGTTGACAAAGGTCATTAATGTAAACCAAGAATAGTGTTGGCCCAATAATACTGCCCTGCGGTACACCAAAATTGACTGAGAGCTCTTCACTGAGTCTGTCATTTATCCTTACTCGTTGTTTCCTACCAGTAAGATAGTCTTCCATCAGTTTCAGTGGGATTCCTCGTATACCGAGCCGCTCAAGCTTTCTTAGAAGGTGCGGAATAGAGACTGTGTCAAAAGCTTTTGCTAGATCGAGAAATACCGTTAGGCATCTCTTTCTATCATCTAAGCTGACCACAATAGAGTTTACTAACTCGTGAACTGCATCATTGGTACATCTGCTGGCTCTAAAACCAAATTGTGAGGGCGAAAGAAGATTATTTGCTTCCAAGAATTTTACAAGACGCTGATTTATAAGGCGTTCCAATATTTTAGACAACGCAGGTAGAATGGAGATGGGTCGGTAATTGTTGACACAGTCTTTTTTTCCCGCCTTATGAATGGGCTTGATAACAGCTACTTTAAAAGCCTGAGGAAAGACTCCCGTTGAGATTGACAGATTGCAGATATGTGTTATGGGAGAACAGAGCCAGTTTGCGTATCTTTTAATGATCTTACTGCTAATCTGATCGATTCCCACCGCACAATTATCCTTCAGGCCCTTAATGAGGTTGAAAATTTCTTGTTCATCGGTAGAGAGGAGGACAAGCGAGTTTGGAGAATTTGCAGTAGCGTGATTACGGGAGAAGCAAGGTTTTGTAGTTTTCGAAGAGGAGATTTTATTAGCCAACTTTGCTCCAACGTTTACAAAGAACCTGTTGACGTCATTTATGTCCGCCTCGGGACTGTTAGATGACAAGAGGGAGGACGCAAAGTCTTCCCTCTTGTCAGATCCGCTAATTTTTTTTATGACATCCCATAACTGTTTTTTGTTACCCTTTGCATTTTCAATCTCCTGTTTTTCATACCTCTTCTTTGCTTTTTTAAGCAGAGAGGAGCAAAAATTTCGATAGCGCTTGTAAGTCTCTTTTAATATCTCGTCGTCAGGGTTACGTTTTAATTTTTTGTGCAAATTATCCCGGTTTCTCATGCAGCGAAGAAGTCCTTTAGTTACCCATGGTTTGGTTATTAGTTGTCTTTTAGAGGTTCTAGCTATGCTGGTATTATTTTTTATTGCTGAGGTAAGGCAAGCCACGAGGAGATCGGTAGATATGTTAGCGTCTTGACAGTCAAGGATAGGTCGGTAATCGATGTTTGGTATTATTTTGTCCAGATTTTCGAAGTTTACCGAGCAATATGTTTTATTCAAATACTTGAGACGCGTTTTAGGTCTACAACTAATAGCTACACTCTCGTGATCAGTGATGGATGATTCGAAAACAAAACAGCAAGCTTCCATTTTAGTTCTCAGCATCATGTGGTCTAAACATGTTAGCCCATGCGTTGGCAGAGTATGAGCCGGGAGCAAGCCATGGCTAGCTAAGCTGTTCAGGTAGTCGTATGATCGCTTATCGGGACTGTTTGGAACTATATTGATGTTTATATCACCACAAAAGAAAACATTTTTAAAACTTTTTAGATTTTTTAATAGCAAGTTAATTGAGTCTATAAATTTTACCGTGTTTGGTTGACTAGGTGGGCGATATAATCCTACGATGCAAGTATCTCGGTCCAGTTTTAAGACAAGGCAATTAGCGTCGGTAACTGTGGGTTCTTCGGATATTACATTAAGTAGCTTGTTGTAATATATCACAACACCTTCATTTTGAGTTTTATGTAAAGTGGTTGCAATATGATTGTAGTTTTCGAGAGAAGGGATAAACTTTGCGGAAGGGAGCCAGCATTCAGTAAGTACTAGGATATCCCAGGGTATTTGAGATCTTTGGACAAGCGTAACGAAATTTGGCATATTACAATTAATGCTTCGAATATTTTGAGACAGGATATTGAAAGTATTTTTGTTCATTTTTATATGATTTTTTGCATGTTCTATGTCACATGTGATAGTTGTTGCTACTTGAATAGCGTCCAGATCAGAGTATATTTGGTTAATGGTTTCCATGGTAGTAATTTAAAATTTATATGATGAGAAAAATGCAGTCACGTCTAATACGTGACATCATGCTGAAATAGAAGTCAAATATACTCGATTCTGGAGCTTTTGTAGCTATATATGCAAAGATTAGACATAGTGCAAGAGATAGTGTGCTAGGGAAAACACCATAGCATAGGGTTTCGACTCGCTTGAGTGAAGTGTGTATTGGGTTGAGTGAAGGATGAGCGTGGTGAGGAATATGTGTGAGTGTAATTCTGCAAAAACAACGAAAAGTTACTAATAAAAACGTGAGCAATACGCAATAATAAATAACTGTTACAATAAAAAATACAACAATATAAAATACAACAATATAAGAACAATACGGTTGGACCAAAGCTAGTCACATAATAAGTTTATGTAGGTTGGTTTCTTCATCAATGAAAGATGATGAAAGATGATCTAATTTGAAATGATGGCGATTCAAATTCCCAAAACGTTACGATTTTCACATTCGATCGATAATGTCTAAGACGTCGATTGCTAACGGCGCCATTCAAAACGGTAGCATGAGATTAATGTTAATGCCGAATTCAAATTGAGATCCTCGAATCAATTATGTGGAAAAGATTTATTTGTCTTTTAACAACGTCAAGTTTGTTAGGCCTCTATTTTTATTGAATGGACAATGGTACGAATACCTCCAGTACAATGCGTTGAATGAGTAAGAACAGAACTAATATGAGTATCTCGTTGGAAGCTGCGTTACAAGGATACAAAAATTTCAGTAATTGGGAAGGCTTATTATTTTTTAGCCTTTTCCCAACTATATTATGTATTGGGGTATTTTAAATGTCTCGGCTCTGAAAAAATAGTTATTACAGTCAGGTTGTAATAATTATTTTCATTCACAATAAACCATTTTCAGTCCACAGTGAAAAGCTTTTAAGTTGGCAACAATGTAGCGGCTTATTATTTATGCTTGCATATAAACAATGTACATTAGGCACAGCGACTGTCGTTATTTATTCATTGGATGTAGCTATAATTCAAGGTAGTATCAAAAACTGTGCTCGCGTGATCGAAGCGATTCGGCGCGATGCCGCGATAACAGCGCGATTTCATTTCAAACGCGCAATCAATTAAACTAGACATTTGACTTACGAGTCCGAACGTTCGATTTTGTTTTTATTGGTTTTAGCGGAACGAAATATACGTTGATTTTTTATTCGAACTTACGAGCAAATAATAACGGAACACGGAAGCCTTTGCAATAAAGTACAAAAGTGGAGCAACCTGTAATTTGTTTGTTACCAAATCAACACACACCATATTGAGCTTTAGCTTCTGTATCTTAAGACGCCTGCGGAGCATGCGTCGTTCATACAAACGTAATACCAAAATAATTCATAAACCAAACATATTCCTAAGAAAGTGTGCATTTATTTCGATTGGATTACATAATATCTAGGTTCCCAAAAATATATTATGAATGGACATTGATTTAAACAAGAGTTATGAGAAAAATAAGTTTTCTATAGAAATTTTAAATTCCTCATATCTCGTCTAAATATCATTGTCCTTTCAAAATATATATTTGGGAACCTAGATATTATGTAATCCAATCGAAATAAATACACACTTTCTTAGGAATATGTTTAGTTTATGAATTATTTTGGTATTACGTTTGTATGAACGACGCACGCTCCGCCGGCCCCTTATAGCTCACTTCTCCAATAGCTTGATATTCGCAGCCTTTAATAAAGTTTAATTTTACTTTTTTTTTCATTACCAAGCGCATCTTGGTTAATACATAGTGGTACCAGGCCAACAGAGACAGCAAAGAGGTTCTAGCGAGACTAGGGACCGTCGATGGCGCTATCGGTATTGTCTGCCAATGACAGTGAAGATAAAACTGTTTCTACAACTCTACGCACGCAGGTAGGCTGTATATTAATTATCTTTCCGTGTTTTATATTCATCGTTTGATAAGAAGGAAATAGCAATCTGTGTCTGCAAACTTGAGTCTTTATCTTTTGTCTACATACGAAATAACTTACCGATATCGTGCATGCGCTGTTGGTTGTCTTTTTGAGACAACGCTGCGAGGAGACCTGCATCGCCTACTCGTTGCCGGGCGACCGCGATTCCAACGGGAATAGAACCTGTGATTAAAAATATCTAAGTATTACAACATTTTTGACTAAATAAAAAAATGAAATGTGAAAAGTCCCCATCGACTCACATTTAATTTGTAATGGTGTGTTCCCATCCTTCTACCAATTTTTAGCTCCATGCGAATTATTGTAACCTTATCCCTATTTTTTGAGCTTGACCGGACTTTTCTTAAATTATCGTAGGTCTACATTAATCTAAAGGTCTATTCATTTTTATTTATTATAAGTAAGAAAATGTCGCGATGATGAATAGAAGGATTATTTTGGGTGTCTAAACTACAACAAGCACTCTTTTCATCGCTGTCTAGCATATTGCGCTACCAATGTACTAGGCAAGCATAAGATCGTGGAGGCTTACCGTTGTTGAGCGACGCCGGTATCGCCGGAGGCGGGTGGTCGGGCTTGTTACCGGGCGACGCTTGCTCAAGCTTGACGGCAACCAGTTCTGAAACTTGGACGTGTTGCGGTTCCCGTTTCACCTGGACTTGCACATTTTGTCCCGCAACCCCAAGCCAGGTTACAGGATTTGTTCGACTACAACCACTGTCTGCGTGCATTACCTATTGAGGAAAATAATTTCATCAGTAAAATAACTCTAGTTTATGCGACAGGTTTGAAATAATAAAGAAAACCTATGCTAAAAATAAAAAAAAATTGTTTCTTACAAAAAATATAGCAGTATTGATATCCATTTTCGCTACCTTTTTAGGAGAATTTGTCAGGCAAGTGTTGCATGACCGTTTTGCCTGTTCGGTCTTGATAGTAAGAGGCTGCATGACGCCAATATTGTCCAGCATCTGTCGCTGGTCACCGGGACAACATAAAGAATCAGGAATACAAGCTTTACCCAGTTTGGCTTCTTCCATCTTATTATGATCCCTGTCCATGAGAAAAAAAAAACGAAACAATTACTATTTTGCAGGCAGTATAAACTACGTAACTACGAGCATTTTCAGTAGCAGGTGCCAGTGAAATAATGCTAGTTTTTTTTTTTCATTTTTCAGCAGCTTGATATTGAATATCTCAAATAAATAATGACAAGTACTCATATGCAGACTTCATAAATGCTTTATTCCCTAATAGTAATTAATCTCTACTTTGCATCATATTGCTACTACTTACAATTAACAAAAAAACAACTACAGCGTATAACTGAGGCATGGAATAAAACTAAAAGGCAAGCATTGAATGAATTTCAGAACAATGTTATTGTTACAAATAAATAATCCGCCAAATCAAACAGTTGCATCACGATTCACACCGCAGCGAAATCTGTTGACTGGCACATTTATCAATCAAGTTTCCAATTTGCGTTTACCAACAAATTGCAGACGCGCCATTCTTCACGACTTGTAAGCAAAATCCTCCTTCCTTTTATCACAAAAGTCATCATCTAACGCTTACTTGTCTGTGAGGAGTACCCGCTGCGAGCAGTTGAGCAACTCCAGTTGCAGCGGCGAGTAGGGGGAGTTGGGCGGAGGAGTCGGCACGCCGAACGTCGACAGCGACGTCGAGAACAAACTCTCCGTCACTGGAACAACTGGATGCATTAACCTTTTAAGTTATGTGACCTTAGTACATCTTATAATTTTAGTGCTTAAACTACGATACAGGGACTGGTATCCTAGTAGTTAGGTCTTTCATGCAAGCACTAAGGTATTTCTATCTCGCTCTAACCAGCAGGCGGTAAACCGCTCATGTTACGTGATTTGTTTATTAACATTATGAAATCTAATCGTATTATTAAAACTGCATGTACGTGCACGTTTGTTGCCCACCGAATGGTCCCTCATCCGACCGATGCTAATTGTACTCTAATTTCGCTAGTTAAGTTCCATGTGAAAAAATGGGATAAAAACTAACAGCAGTTTTCTTTCAAGAACACGAATACATGAAATACATCAAATCTACAATTTGTAAAATCATTGCGTACGAGAACTGCCTTTTAGATATATTTCCAGGTTCAGAGAAATAACCAAAAATTAATTAGGTTTTGCATAAAAGTTTAAACTTGTCATTTTCCCGAGTTCTCCTCAAAGCCAACCAAACTTTAAAAATACGAGCTAAAACCGGCCCAGCGACTAATAAAATAAACTAAACATGAACTCTTTGGGCATTTGCGAACAAAGAATCTATTTTTGTCGGGGCCCAAGGGATCTAAGACCTTAATTAGTGAGTGTCACTCGACAGCCGGCAACTCCTGCGCACACATGTGTTCCTCCTGTTCATATTTATATCGCATACTGGATGTCATGCGTATGCACGTGCTCAGTACTTTGAAACAAACTTCAAATAAAGAGGAGGTTCTATGTTCGTATATGAGTATTTTTAAGCAATAAATATACCATACCGTACACGGCATTTCCCTATAGTACCGAAAGATTAAAGGTCAGAAAATTAAACCTTATAAAACCGTGAAAAACTTTCGTTCGAGGTTCAAAGAAACTTTTCTTTTAAACAACAAAAACATTACAAGTTCTTGAAAGTTTTATTGGCTTCATGTTTTGCAATGATATCGTTTTTCGTTTGAGCCAATTCTTTTTATTTACAAGAACATCGTCAAGGTTCATCAAAGAGCGTGTTTTGACATGAGGTCATGGGTCTCTAACAAACCCGGTGCATTGTCATTACTGCCATGAACTCCAGAAAGTATGATAAGCTGCAGTATTTTGGCTGAAATTTTATTCAATAGGAATTATTAAATTAATTTATTTGTACCCTTATAAAATCGGATTAAAATAGTTTCTAATAGTGTTTAAAAAAAGAACAAAGTGCAACAAAAGAACAAAAAAAAAACAATTGAAGTAGTTTCACTGATAGTTGAACTAAACAACCAGGCAATCATATCGTCACAGGAGTAATGCTGCATTTTTCCTTGTATCAATAATTATACATGTAAGGCACCGACGATACCTATCAAATAAGTAAACATTTTATAAAAATAATTTTCGTTTGTATGTTGGTATGTTGTCCTCCATTTCACGGATGTCACTCCAATACTCGCGCCGCGTAACAAATCGTCTTAATTCGGAACTTCAAAGCATTTCTGTGATTTTATACGCATGTCTTGCTCGAAAAAATAACTTAACATACAACCTTTAAAAGCATTGGGGTTCCTAGAACTTAAGTCTGTCAGGGATGGACTTAAACAATGAAATCATTATGACAGTAGCGGACGAATCGGTTAACTTTGCAGCCAGGGTTGTCAAGGGACCTTTTAACAAATAAGTATTATTATGAGGGCTTCAGTCGATGTATGGAAAAAGAAGAGGTGCAGAGCCTCGCCTATGCGAAATCAATTAGAAAAACATACATAGGTAAATGAACCCTGAAAACATAACACTCCTTTTTTTGGGCAGTCGTGTAAAAATGCAGGAAGATATGGGTAAATGATTGTACTTATTGCTGAAAATTATAACCTCTTACTACAGAGAGAGGGACGACGAATAGTTAATTAGTAAGTACTAAATTAACATGCAGTAAAAAGCGACATGAACATTACTCATTCCTTTAAGTATTGTCTACAAGCAGATTTTGGGACCTAGGTATTTTCAGAAATGCTATGCATCTCAACCGTGGAACTTAACAAATACTGCTTTAATGACAACATCGCGATCGGCGCGAACAAAGTTAAGGACGGTCGCTAGTCGACACGGCTTGTTTACTTATTTACTCGCCGTAAGTTGATAAACCAGTCAAATGCCAGCCGTACGAGATGTCATCCCATATTTAGAAGAAAAACGAAGCCCTGAATCCCTACTCAAAGTAATTATTTATGTAATATGAAATCAAAGGTCAACATAACGCCTAGGCTACGTCTTTTAAAAAATGTCAAGTCTGGCTGGCATTTTGATGGACAGGTTTCCTTTTTCAGGCCTTTTTTTATTTACTTCACATGTGATGTGTGTCTTTTTTTCCGGCTTCTAATAAGGGCCGAACCAAACTATAAAACTGCGGAGCTAGTTCTTTGTTAGCAGATTCCCCAAAAGTTTACAGTTTATCATGAGCAATACATGAGCATGAATGAAGACATCAATCCCAAAATATTATAGTCTAAACTTCTCCAAGAATGTTATGCATCCCTGGTCCCAACGATCTCTGCCCTCAGGAGCGTTTACACTCCAAACATAATGTTATATCGCCGGCAACCACCGTGAGCTGTCAGAAACGTCACGTCAAGCATATCCTAACGCCTGTCGCCCGGGGCGCAGGCAGGCATCACGCGATGTGTAACCCGGTTACGAGAACAACATTAACTCATTCACATTCTTTGTTTTGTTTCTGTAGTCTGTTAAATAAAATGAAGCATGCGGTATGTCCTTCATATTTGTGTTTTACTGGTAATCCAAGATCAATTTCGCATTGTAACATTTGTAACATTGGGAGGAGAAGGAACATGATACGATTTATTTGTTTAAACATTTGGTAATCAAGTTCGCTAGTTTTCAGTATTTCAGAGCGTGCTTAGCTTGATTTATAAACTAAAACAAAGGTAGCCTTCACAGTACGCCGAGTCAATGACCTATGAATAAAACCTAAGTAAAGCAAGGTAAGTTATTTAACAATTAAGCAGAACCGTGAAGTTTGAACCCACCTTTGTGTATCGTGGGTCGGTTACCGGCCTGCGTCGGGAACAGCGAGTAGAGAGGGAAACGGGCCACACCTGTGGACGAAATATAATATATAAATGTTTAAACTATCGTTCTGTAGACCTGTGTTTGCTTTACAGTAATATTATAAACTGAGTAGTACGTAATTAACGTTGACTACAAATTAAGGCAAACAAAGAAGTAATTAATTAGTTGTAGAAATAGGTTAAATACATTATTAACTAACTTATTTTATGTTGTCTGCTATTCTTTGATAAAATGAAAATATGAATAATGTTAGTCTAGTTATATTTTAATCGTAATTCTCTTCCTTTTTACAGAAAACCGAAAGATGCGTTTAGTTTGTATAATTTTATTACCGTTAAAGCGCAAATATTTTTGGGCGTTACTTAAAATTGTTAGAGATCCAGTGCCGAAAGTACTAGGCTGGCATACCTTGCTGGAGATCAGTGGGCGGGCGGGAGCGGGCGCCCCCCGCCGCCCCGCCCAGCATCGCCTCTCGTGTTGAACCACCTCACCACCTGTGAACATACCACCACGTTATTACGTGTCCATACCAAATATTACGTGTAGGCGTAAAAAAAGTGTAAAATATTATTTTCCTGAAAAGTATTTTTTGCCTGAACTCTAGTGTAAGAAATTATTTATCTTTTTCATTGGCTTGCCACGTGTAACGCTAACACCTACCTAATTCAGATATAATATTTGGATACCGACGCGACAATCTAATGATTTAAACTTAGGTACCTACTACCTAGTTGCTTAAATAGCTGAGGTAAACAGAATCCAAATTACTTATTATTATCTTGATACGAAAATAGAATTCTACTTAATCGTTCACACATATTTAATTAACAAGTTGCTGTAACAATAACTTGATAGATTGTAAACAAACTGAAAATGCCTAATTTAGCAGTGAATCATCATTGAGCGCCAAGCAAGAATACATTGAGAATTAAACAACGATACTCTTTTGATAGCTGTTGCCTTGGTACACAGAATCTTCATTCACTTTCAAATCTAAAAGAATCAATTTGGAGGTGGTGCGCATGTACCGTTTAGGCGCAGAATGTCCAATTCGTTAGTAATTCAGTTATTTTCAATTCAAATAATTTGATTCAAAGGTTTTACATATTAGATAATTTTCATTTCATTGTTGTGCTGCTGTTTTGCCAACTTATTATTTGCGCTCTACGTTATTATATGCGATATCTATTCCAAAATGAATAGATTTACAATGCACCGGATAGTTTGTCTTATTTGTCAACCTGTTACATTTTTTTTTGATAATGCTAATTATATAATAAGTACACGCTTGGTAAATAAAACAGGAAAGGAAAACTGTCCTTGAAAATAATATCAATACTCAAATACAACAGTTAATATTACAAGATAGGCTAAACCGTCGGGTAAAAGAATTCAAAAATAAATATGCAATACATACAAATGATGACCTCATGTTTTTGTTTTGGTATGGTCCTCGCCATAACCATCAGAGCACGATGCACCAGAACAACAGTCACGATAAGAGGTAGCAATTTGGCGAGGTCGGTCACTGATCGTCTGACGTCACAGATATCGGACAATACTGGCGCTGAGTGAACGGCGGAGGCGAATAGAAAGTGTTAAATCGCTGTGAGTTTTTTTTTTGCTGACTTTCGAGTCAGACGGACTAGGAGCTCAGAAGAAGGAGGTGACGGTCAATTGAATTTATAACTTTACGAATTTCAATATTATTCATTGATGAAACTTGAATCAGGGGCAATCAACATTGTGGATAACGGCGGGAGTAAGTAGTGGGTATAAATAAATAATTAAATACTATACTATACGAGGTATAATATGTCCTTAGATGCATAATCATTGAGCTAGTTTCTCGTAGGTTCGTAGCATTTAATAGGTCGGACTAATTGCCTTGATTTAGTATAGAAACGTTTTGAGCTTAGCTTTACATTCGCCGTGTCGTCTATCTTCGTCTCTCGACGAAATTATTAGTTCATGTTATACTTTTGTTTGAGCAACGCAAGCGCAGCTGATCCCCATAGCTAGTTTTGAAATAAAATTCTAAATACTACGGCAGGCGCAAAGTTTTTCAATCAATTCTTAGGTTTGATTTGCGTAACCTAAATGGTACTGGGTGACTTTACTACTTTTGTAACTTTACCTCCATTAGCTCTGAATCAAACAGCGTATACATATAATATTTACAGAATTATTTCCAAATTAAATAAAATAAGCTGAACAAAAAAACGTAAATAATTTAGCATTTTCCGCTCAATTTTACACAGTCGCTCGTTAAGCGATAAAAGGAGGTGTATCTCTTAACATTCTTCTCCAAAACAAAGTAATACATTGTGAGTAGTTTGAAAGCAATTAAATTATCATATAATAAGCAGAGACTCGGCTGGCGGAACAAAACTACGCGAACACAGAGTAGAAAGCGAATGGAGTGATAAATTACGAGGGTAAGTGACAGACCACTAATGTGACTACACGGACATCGCTTAAATATGGCGTTTGCAACGACCGCGGAAACTGCATTGCGAATTTTCCAGACTCTCTCGCTTTTCGAAAAGCAACGCAAGAAAAAAACATAATAAAAAAAAAACAATTATTACTTAAAATATTATGAGAACAAGAACAGTTTCGACTACAAATAGTGTTGCTCCATACAGCGTAAGAGTGTTCGGGTTTATACATAGCAACGTCTATAAGTATTGCAGATTCCAGCCGACTTCATTTCGTTAAGTATGTCGTATAAGTCAAGTAGTTTTTACTCTTGTGGAACACTACCTCTCCATTTACTAAACACTCCACGTTAATCTTAAATACTACGGGAACGTAACGGTGTTCGTATGAAATTTTACAATTATGTTGTTGTAACATATTTCCACTAATTATCATATTAAGTGGATATTCCTAAGATGTACTGTGGCAGTTCGCCGAGCCGCCCACAGCTGGTATGTCACGAATCACGAGCACATAAAGTTGCGCGAAATTATGGAATACAGTAATTATCTAAGTTGTTCTTGACATTACAGAGACATTGAAATATTGCAGGATTTAGATTAATCTAGTAAATGCATGCTCATTTTTAAAACTGTATTTCTGTGTCTCAGCGAAAATGTTTTGTTTATTTCAGCGTTAAATAAAGAAAACTGTATTTAGTATGGAAGAACAAGACATGCTGCACCGACCCCAAATCCATTGGGATAAGGGCAAGTAGTATAATGTAGCTCTGTTAGCGTAAATCTCAAAAACTACTGAACCGATTTTCATGCTGTTTTCATCAATGGATAGAATGATTCTTGAACGCGGGCTAAACCGCGGGCATCAGCTATGATGAATCAATAAAACTGTATGAGAAAGCCAATAATATTCTTAATAGCACAAAGACAAGCAAAGCAAATACATTAAAATATTCTGTTCTCCTCAGTTTCACCCAGAAAATCGCAATCCATTACAAAACGTACCTCTTCCCGTTTTCCAAATAACGCTAATAAACTCCACAAGGTTCAATTAACAAAAAAACGATTGTTAACTCGCGAACCTAACAAAAAACGGATCAAAAGAACTAATCATTCGAAATTGTGAAATAAGAAAAACACGGACGTCCTTCGTTTAACACAGTCGGATCGGCCCGGGACGGTTCGACGAGAGAAAAAAACTGGTAACAAAAAAACTGGTGTCCTATTAAACAGTGAGAGATGCAGGGAATAAATTATGCTAACCCATTTGAAATGTTAAGGGCATCGCATAAAAGGATGGTATTAGGACCTTCCCGGAATATCGTTCCCGAAGCGGCATTAGAATACCATTTAAGAATAGTTCGTGAAGTTAATTTAAGTGTTCGTGTCTCTGTTTAGGTCGGTGTGCGCATTTCATTCGCAATTCTGTCATCACGATTGAATGAGATTTTGCAACATTTCGCGCCTGAAAACTTGCGTTAGGTGGTTATTGCGCCAAAATTGGGAGTTTTTAGTGTATTATTATCGTCTTGCTTTGATGCTGGTAAGCTTCTATGCGTTTCATAGTTATGACTTCCATCTATACTACTCGTAATATTATAAAGCTGTTTGTTTGTTTGATCGGTTGGTTGAACGCGCTAATATCAGAAACTACTGGTTGGAATTGAAAAATTATTTTTGTGTTGGATAGTCCATTAAGGCGACTATAAGAGCTAAACGCGAGTTTTATAATTAGTAAAAGTATATGATTCACTGCTATAAACAAGACCAGAAAAATATATGATATTCTTCAGGATATATGCTAGCATGATACTGTTTTGAAAACATAATACAATAATTTGGCTCGATAAAAAGAAATCACGAACTTACCTCTAAAGATATCTTTCAAACAATAAAAAACATACTAATATGCATGCGATCATTCTGATTTTTTGGCAAATAAATCTACAAGCAATATATTAGCATGATACTGTTTTAGTTTTTTAATCCAATCAATAATTTTTTTGTAAATCGATCGAAACCACTCATTTCGCGCTATTTGGCCCGCAGTGGCTGACGTAACAACCACTTTGTAGTGCAAGCTGATTAGAACTTTATTCTAACAGCATTTCAAACGAAGTTTGAACCACCACAAATAGAGTTGCTAATTTAGCTCTTCTAAGCGCCTTAATCGAGAAAGGTTATAAGGCTATATAACATCACGCAACGACCAATAGGAGCGGAGCGTACATAAATAAAAATGTTGCAAAAACGGAACGTCCGGTCCTTTTGTGAGCTTTTTCTCTCATAAGTGACGCAGACGAAGTTGCGTGGGTCAGCTAGTTCATTCATAAAATTCCAGCTACACTGCGTTCTGCACAATCTCAAAAACAAGTTCTTGGACTCCTGCACGTTTCTACTTAAATACCAACTAATAAACTTAAGCTTCCTAATGATAAAAGAACAAAATTTATTCGCGAACTGTGTGGCTTAACAGATCAATGCCCTAATTTTAAAAGCCTCCCTTTATACTAAGTTCACGCGTGAGCGACCTGAATCACAATGAGATCCTCCTTAGAAATATTCCTAAAGGTATTTTCTAATTTCCTGACCTGTAAAAGCCAAAAGCTAAGGTTCCTCTCAAAAAGAGATTTAAATAATAATTCGGGAGTTTCTTATGTAGAAGCGATTAGTATCCAAAGATATCGTGGCGGGATCTTAAGATAACTTGTGCTTGATTGATCGCATGGTCCTCCAGACAACATGGAAGAATGAAAGTGCAGAGTTCTAATTTTAAAGAAACCCATTATTATTTTAGAATATTGGAAACCAAGACAATCTTGAAATCAACAGATAAATCTTCAAACAGTCTAGTTATATAATTTGGACAGTTCAGCGTATTCGGTATCGCACCATCAATTATAATTATCGCAGGATCTCACGCGATCGATCGTGAGATATTATCGCGTGTGGGTTTATGCACTAATGAATGATATGAAGGGCAACGCGATTATTGTGAAAACAAACAATCCAACGTAAATATACGAAGGGAGCTTTGAAATCATCTGAAAGATCTCTAACACACGGCTTTGATTCGGTAATTTTAGTTCCACTATTTCTTCAGCTGATTTGTTTCGATCGGTGTCACTATGCACGGTACGGAATATGCGAAATACTACGCGTGGACTCTGCTAATCATCTTTCCATCAAAGGAATTTATTTGCAACTCAACCCCTGCTTTCAAGGGTGGTCCATTCAAAACTCAAGAAAACACGCAAGAAAAATAATTAATTTAACAAAACTGCCTATAAATGTTTTGCACGTTTATCGTAAATTCATGTTTATGTCTTAAGACAAAATATGGTACAGACAATAGGCTCTGATAAACGGTGACCAGGAGGACAGGAGTTGTAAAGATGTGAGCGGATGCAAATGCGTGAGGTCTTGCGCCTCCGGTCGAAGTGCCTCGTAAATTTTCAAATGCCTATTCTTCGACGACAAAGCTTCTAGAACTTCACTCACAATAAGACAAGACAAGTATTGGATTACTTAGTCGTCAGCAGTGTTATTCGAATTTGAACGTTTTTTTATTTAGCGCCGTGGTATAGATGGAATCAGAGTTTACTTTTTATTAGATCTCATAAATGGGGAGGGCAGGTATTACACTGGACAATCTTTTGATAAGATGTCTGTTGACTGTGAATATCTATGATAATGCGTCTAAATCCCTTCAATTTCCACATAATTCTTCTATTTTTTAGACTAGAAGTTATAGGGAGCGAGTTTTTGAATGAATTGCAGAAATTACACGAAACACCAGGAAATTCCGACAGAAACCGTAGGCAAAGTGGTGCAAAAATCAGAACTAGAGGTGTAGTTTCGAAATAAAACGCGGTTCCATTACACACTTGCCACGGGACTGTGACTAACATAAAGCGAACTTATTTTAATTACAGGCAAGCTCTGCTGACGATATCCCGAGAATGTGGCCTTTATTACTAGGGGAACATTACATTGTGGGCCAACAAAATTATAAAGACATGGACGAAAAAATTCGCAGCGAGAATTACGTCAAATATTTTGCAAGTCCTACGATGAGTAGAAAAATAAACAAAACAGTGGCTTGTAGACAGCCGCAACTTCTGTTTACTGAATGTTTTTTCTTCTTTTTTCGAACAGCATGGAAATGATAAGTCCTCACCGCAGTTTGCAATACTTAACGAAAGCATCTCTTTGGCAGCAAAGGGAAAATACTTGGACAGCTGGCTACAATTGGAAATATTTTCATATTTCTATCAATGTAAACAAACTATTCTATAATGCTCTCAAAACATCGTGAGGAAACGTGTAACCTAAAAATCTTAGACATGTGACATCCACCATCACGTACTGAGCCCCTGGTACCTAGGTTGTAGGTTATTATAGCCTACCCCCCTCTGTCACCGAGGAGGCCCGAGTCCCAACAGTGGAAACATTATAAGGCTGTGATTATGTTAACAAAAACTTAGTATTTACCACCATGTAACTTGACGAGGTTAGTTATGTACGTACGTTTTTTATAAGCCGTTTAATGCATTACACGTTGGGTGGTATGTATTTATGTAGATAGGGCTTATGTATGCATATATTTTGTCACGTACCACCTAAATGACTGGACCAAATTGGTGTTGAATTTATCTGCATATGCAACGAATAGTTACATGTTGTATGTCCATTTTTAGGATACGTGCTTTATAATATTTTTCATTACTCATACTCGGAAAGTAGGTCTGAAGTTGCCTGAGGAGCGGGCTGAAAGTAATACTTTTCAGCCCTAGGGAGAATCACTTTCAACTGACAGCTGTCACATTATTAAAAAAAAATCTAGTTCTATTTTCACATTTCTATTGAACCATGTTCCGACTTCTATACAGCCTGTAAATTACAGCGCGATGTAAAATTGAAATAACATAAAATTCAGTATTAATTACAGAATATAATTATTTTAAATAACTTAGTTATAATTTAGTTACAAATATTTCTTTAAAATAACAAAAATTTGGGCAAAATATTTACTATTTTTTCAGTGACTGTAGTGAAAATAAAGGCTGAATAGCCGGCCACAGAAAAAAAAACAAAATAGGCGGGAAAGCGGCAATCCGATCTTCATTTTTTTTTCGAGTGGTTTCGTGTTTTTGTTTTTATTTTCCTTGTATTCGTAATGAAAAGCACAGTGTTTACCTCGGGTTAAAGACTTCTTTAGTCCCTCGAGCTATTAGCGCCCGCGCTACGCTTGGGCGCCAAACCCCGTCTCGGGACTAAATAAGTTACTTTCACCCCTTGGATAACAATGTACTATTTGAATTGGATATTTCTATCCGTTGTTGTTAACTTGGCTGTATAAGATAGATGATCTGAAATTTCCATTTTCCCAGTGTCCCATATTTAAAGCTCTTCGGTCAGAGTAATCGTGCTAGCCAGGCCATTATAAGTTTGTTAGCTCTCAAATATATTAGGGAGTAGTAAATAGGAGATAAGGCAAGCGTATTGAACTAACTTTAAACTTTACTTTAGAGACCACGCTTGAAGCAATTTGCCGAGATGTGCTTTAGAGGAAGTTTGTGGCTACACTTTCTGATTTAAAAGCAAACTTGCAAAATATCAAACTCATAGTACACACATGATCTACAAAATAAAGGTTTTGGTTGTCCATTTGATACAATTGATTCCCAATCAAAGACATCCAAATATTTACGAACGAGATAATTCGCTTTAAATCTCTTTGTGTCCAACCTATTCGAAATCAACAAGCAACACACAGCGACATAAACACCAGGGCTGCATGAAACTCATAAAAGCTTTTATTAAAACCATAATACCGAAAATCGATTAATTCGGCAACACAAATTGCGGGAGATGTCTCGCCGGGGTTGCTATGCGACCCTACGGGCCCTAGTCCGACCCCTGTGGCACCCCTGTCCAAGCGGAGATTATTTATTTGTTTATTTCTTATAAGTACTTAGAAATATCGTAATTTTGTTTGTGACAAAAGACTTGATACTTAAACAAGATATGAAGCAATAATGTATTGGACACAGACAATTAAAGAATTTTACGACTGGAATGACAATGACTTTAGTGGAGGGTGAAGCTAGATTTTGATTTAGTGGGGAGACAATTTATGCTTCAATGACTGAATTAGAGATACATGCATACTCGTACATAATGGATGGAACCGTGTGAAGCATGACATGGCAAGAAGGGGAGGTGTCTGACGAGATGACGAGTTATAAAGGATACATGCTGCGCCGACCCTAAATACATTTGGGATAAGAGCAATAGAATGATGACATAAACGCACGCCTTTTCCCTCGGAAGAAGGCAGAAACGAAAAAATAAAGAACAAAGAGAAAAATTGATGAACAAAGTTTCGACTTCTCGAGGATTTTCAGTTTTTCCGTATGAATTAACACATTAACTTTAGGATTTGGTTTTCACGCCCATATTCGCCTTTTGTTAGCATTAAGGTTGTGACTGTTTATTTTTCGAAGTTTTATTTTCTACGTTTGTCGCTGATTCTAAACACAATTCATGCTAGACGTCCGGCGTTATCGGTCAGTGTCATCTTTAGTCAATGTCCGCTGTTTACGGACACCGCATAATAATTATATTATTGCTGTAGTTTTGTAAGTAAGTAATTTACAAAAATACAATAATTTGCAGCGGATGGTGACTTGGTCAAACCTAAAACAATTTTCTAGTTTCTAGCAGTATGCTACCTTTTTTATTGGTAAGTAACAGTTAACTTAAAGTGTGGTATTTCGATAGTTGAAGCTAAGTTGGGCAGCTAATTACATTCTCAGAGTGTTTACAATTAGGCTTTGACAGAATTTGGTCAAATAATCCAATCAGATCACCAACTAACAGCAGTGACTGATCAATCTCCCATGATACTTATTAAGAAAGTAAGTATCACATGAAGTCGTTGCGAAACTCTCTAGCTTCACCATCACAGGCTCACTCCCAATTGTGACGCCGTTTAACCTCAATTGGTTAATTCACACTTTGCTTAGCGTCAATTAAACATAATTACTTGATTATAGCCTGGGTGGCTCGTCATTGTTATACTTGCTTTTACACGCGGTTGTACTTCGAATTTATTCCTGTCTTTTGCTATATTATTTACTTTCTTAACGAACCACAAGATGGTTCACGATCCTCAGTTCTCACCTGGAATGTCTTTGTATGACAGAGAGATAATTGTAATATTTTTCTGCATTTCGGACAGGTTTGGTAGCCTTCCCAAGGGTGTAATTATATTTATAACGTAAACCTACGATGCCAAGAATTGATGAAAATGACAAATGAAGAAAAAGACGTTATGCAAATGCATAGAGGTAAAGATCCACTTACAACTATGGATGCTTTTGAAGATGTTACAGATGACGAAAGAGAAGCAAACATTCTTCAAATTCTCCCTTTGCCACAGGTACAAGCAGATTTGAAACAGTCATCGCAAGTTCCCATTATCTGGCACCACAAACATTTTAACTGCACTCGAGGAGAAAAGTTACAGTTCAACATTAACGGAATTTATGAGCGTGACTCAGCCAAACCAAGTTGAAGTTACCATAGTCAGTAACTTTACGAATACTTGTGAAGTATGTCTTAACTTTGAAAGAGTGGTGTAGGTTGAAATCTTGAAACTATAGGAAGATATTTAGTTGATTCCGAAGTGCAAATAGGTGTTTTAGCTTGTAAAATTGAAAAGGGTAAATCATAGTTGGTCATAACATTAGATAATTTATTGATTGATAATGGCAAGAAAATGGCTATTGAAACTGACAAAATTGTAAGTTGAACAACCTGAGTTGTTAAAATAGAAGAAATCAAGATTTTTTGGACGCAATTTATGTGCACAGATAGACAAGCAATCAAGCACGCAATATACAGAAGTTAAGAATATTTAACCCCAGCGCTTTTTGCGTCAGTGGTTAAAAATAGACTGTCTAGCAAAATACTGAAAGTTAGTAATTACTATAACTAACTGAATCACATTGAAGCAGAATTTACCAAAGAAGAAAGACCTTTAGATATCAGACGAAAAGAGGAAATCTTTCTAAAGACAGTACAAATCCTCGTCTTATATCTAGAATCAGACATTCAAAGTCTTTCAGAGGCGACTCAACACTTATGAAAGAGAGTAATATCTAAGGATTTAGGACCAATATAGCTTCTTAGAGACTACCTAAGATCTTTCAATGGAAGTTTGAAGTAGTTCCAAGTATATGAAAGTTGGTAGACGAACTTTAGCAAGTTGATGTGGAAGAAAAGTGGAAGTATCGAGATTTAATAGGCGAAATAGTCGTGGTCGCTCAAAGGAAAAATACTGTAAACTGTAACGATAAATTCTATTAGGGTTCCGATAAAGACTTATGAAAACATGCGAGTTTCGTTTGATAAAATAAAAACGGTTTCCTTAGGACAGGAGACTGTTTATAGTGCTCAAATAATCGACGAAGAGACGGATAACTTATCGTGTCTTCAATGAAATTGTTTTAGTTATTTTAGTCAGAGCTAAAATAGTAAAGTAATGAATGAATTTGCAAACAACGCACATTGCATATTTTGACAGGCTTTGTTTGCCTTTTCAGCATTTGCACAATATGCGTGGAACCATTCCTGTTATTGCAAAAATAACTAATAGGAACAAACAAACAATGTACGTTATTTATTATTTCACGGGTACATACGCGTCGGTTATATATGAGTAACAATAATATTTATTTATCGCTTTCCCGGAACTGGTGATAACGGCTATCAGGCAGGGCTGCCTCGTGCTGCTATGATTATGTATTTACGAGTATTTATTAATACAGTAATGTTAAAACAATTTGAATATACTGATAGATGAGAAGCTGTTGCTTCTTGGGTCTCTTGTTCCTGATTTTCATGGTTGTCGCTTAGAAGGACTTTTTTATTGACCTTTTCACTATTTTTTTAATAGGGTTTTTTTATTGCCATGCATGAATGCAGGGTGTTTTTACTTATTACTTTATTGACTTTGTTTTGTTTTAATATTTCCAGAAATTATCATTCTCATCACCATCTCAGTAATACACATTTCAGTAGTCAGCCCTTTCTAGCCAAATTATCACACAGTCCATTTATTGTTTCTTTGGTTACCCTACTCCTGCCCTACTCTTATAGCTCTACGCATCTCCTGCTTCCCTTATCCTTACCCTGCTCTACGTAACATCATCATTTCAGCCGAAAGACGTCCACTGATGGATATAAGCCTCGCCCCAGGTCGCCACATTGACCGGTCCCGTGCGTGCGACTCGCATCCAGCAGATTCCTGCAACCTTCACCAGGTCATCGGTCCACCTAGTGGGAGGCCTTCCAACGCAACGTCTTCCGGTTCGCGGTCGCCACTCTACGTATATTTACACTGCTTTATTTTCTCACAGAAATACCGGTGATAGTTACTTTTATTTGCATAAACCATTTACCTAAACTAGATAAACATAACTAACGTGGTTAAGAGCTTGTAGTTACGTCGCAACCCTATTGATAACGGCCATAAATGTTTCCCAGCGTCCGGACAGCCCTGCAGTGACAGTGCCTACCTACCTACGTATCGCAATCGCAATATAATATATTATTAAGTGAGTCGAACGCGTGACACTCGAGAACGCGCCTCTCATATCACGAATATACCACGAATTTTTACTCGTAACCATAAAGTTTTGCAAATGGAGTGTTCAGAAACATATTGTAATCAGCATTCTCTTGCCCTTTTTCCAATTCATTTAGGGTCCGCGCAGTATGTCTTCTTCATCTACACTTCTCTATTGCTCGTTATCTCATCAAGCACCTCCTTTCTTGTCATATCATCGTTTACAGAGTCCATCCATCGTTTCTTTGGTCTTCCTCTACTCTTATTCCCACAAAATTGTGTACGTCAAACAGAATTTAGGAACGAATAATAACAAAATAATTGCGAGCGCGATCACAAATCTATTTGTTTAGTGAGATGATTATGTGCGACTTGTAATTGAAGCAATGTCAGTCTATGCAACGGTCTAAAGATATGACATACAGGATAAGCCTCATGTGCATTTTATGTTGCGGTTAATAAAATAAACCATCCATACCAAGTCTTCCATGAAGTATACAGAAGTAAGACATCAAGTATTTATCAACCGTGGTCGACAGTCGACTGTCAGAGTGGACTGAGCATGCACTAGTTATGGAATGCTGACAGTAGTCACCGACAACCTGAGAGTTAGCGCTCCATTTATTCTTACTCCGTGGTTACCAGTACTATAGAATAAGTAGATATAAACGAAACTATCAACTTGCAAGCTTATAATTAAAACAAGGCAGAAAGTTTCGCTGCCGAGTGAGTTACTCGATAGCTACTGAATCGGATTTCAATGGTTAATGAAAAGCTACCCATGGAAATTTTATCATGGAACATTATAATTATTATTATGAGGTTTGTGATCGAAAAGGCTTCTATGTTGATATACGTGGGTGGTAATATTTCACTATTTATCTACAAAATGGTGAACATCACATCAATTAACATTAGTATTGGTCTGGAATTCGTATCGTTGGATGCTTCTGTTTTTAGAAAGACTACTCTTCGCATAGTATTTCTTTAAAAATGATCAAACCTTAGATTGTCTAATTGATTAAGAAAAATATCTATTTGTTATGTTATCTTTTAATGTATTTTTGCCTGCTGTAGCTGTAGACAACTGATTTCCTTTCAGTAGGATCTAGGCACACAAAACGTCTGCCTCACACACTACTAGCGACGAAGTCATCTCTATATCTATCTGCGAGCCTAGTACTAGGTATAGCTAAGCACCGGCGAGACACGAGCGAAAGTTCCTCGCTACGCTATAATTCGAATACCTACCTACGCTACTGGGGGGTACGGACAGCAGATTAAGTTTGCTTTGATGTTTCAATTTATTAAATTGGTCCTTTTTAAAGGTAATTAATTTTCATTTTCAAGGAAGCCAATGACACTGAAAACAGCCGTCTAGCTAGACGAATGCGATTTAGTATTTTGACTAAGATTTAAGTAATGGTAAAGGTTTTAACCAAAAATAACCTTGAAAATTAAATTAAAGTGTCATAATGAGATAATATCCGATATGATAGAGCAGAGTTTGTACTCTGCTCTATTACTGTAACAAGTAATTAATAATTGTATCCTGTTTTGCATTTAAAATGTATGCTAAGACACTTATTATTTCGATGGTCCCAATTAAGAAAGTCGTATCTTCAAAATGACTACTTTTCAGTAGAGCAGTTTGAAATTTGTTTTGTCGCCCAAAAAGAAAATACAAATCGCAGAAACCTTAAACTTGGAATATATCTTAGACATATGTATCTTTATATTATGCAATATATAAAATTAAACAAATACTTGTATTTTACGAGAAAATGCACTTGCGACATTATTTATCTAAAAAAAATACTGAACGACTGTCGGTTGTGACAGATTCGACATTTTTAATTGGGTTTCTATTAATGAACTTTGTTGGAAGTGGAACATACGACATTTTTAAATGTTAAATTGTGAATTAAAAATGTCGAATATGGGTTAGGAGGTTCGGAGAAAGTGAGAAAAAATAAATAAAGAAACGAACTTGTATTAATCAATAAACATAACGTCATACATATTTGTTTATGCGACATGAAAAACACTCAAAAATCAACTACTTATAACAATATGCGGTAGGTTCGTATAATTATACCTACTTAAAGCTTTTCTTGGCTAAATTATTATTAAAACTATTAAAAAAGAGTATTCTTACACATTAAAATAATGGCCATTCAGTTAGAATCATACATTAAAATCAGTCATGCTACATCTTTCAGATGTACAAAAAAACTAAAAAACTAAATATGGCACTTGAATCTTTAAAGTGGTAAACACCTTCCCTACCTAAAAAATCTTAGAATCTATTACAAAATAGGATTAATCAGTCTTGCAGTTTCGTCTTGGTTAAGTACTTAATAGCTTAGGTAACAAAATTACGTTTCATAACTAACCGAATAAAGTAATATTACGTAAAAAAACTTGTAAAAAAGCTTGTATCAAAATATAAAATAGGGACAAAACATCTTAAAAAGATTAACAGATTAATTATTAGTCAATATCGCTGTTGTCGTCATCACTAAGTTGTCTTGTATCTCTCTTGTCTCTGGGGGGCACATGTGGCAAGTTTTTATAGAACGAATGATATTTTCTTGGGATTGCTAAGGACTTACACATGGAGTTCAGATCTTTATACTTATCGTACGGAATGGGGATGCCTTCATCGCAATAAGCTTGATTGAGTTCAAAATGCCTTGTGCGCTGGTTATTTCTATTCCCTGTCCTTAGAACAACTAAAATCTTAGGTTCCTCACCCAGATCATACTTATATTCCATGCGATCATAGAAATTTTTATTAACTTTGACTTCACGAATTTGTGTCCATCTCATCACCTGATTAGTTATATCCTTTGTCCAGTTTTTGTTATCCAACAGTCCCTTGAAATTGAAAAAATCCTCCCTGTTCATCTCTTTCACCACATACGGTTCTCCTTCAGTCTTTGACCATCGTACTAAAACATTCCATTCATCGGGTACATAAATATTTTTATGTTCGCTTGCTCGCTCGATCATTGCGTGAACACTATCACCCTCATTTTGGGTGTGACCTTTCTCCATGAATCTGTGAATGATGGTAACTCCGAATTCTTTAGCAGCAAGAAGATACAAAGCAAACACAATGCGATTTCGATTCTGCCCTGCGCAGTTATCCGACCAAAACCTGAATTCCTCAACCCCTTTTTCAACACGTTCTTTTATAAAAGCGTACAAGCAGCTAGAAACCTCATTCGCACCCTTTTTTGCAATAACCTCATGCCACATATAGCAAATTGCAGCTTTTTTATTGACGTCATAAATCGTGAAGTTGTAAGCATTTAATTTCCTCTTATAATAGAAAGTGCTTACCTCTCCGTGTGGCGTTTGAAGAACTTTTTGGAAATCAAACGTTGCAACAACAAGTTTTTCATTGGTTCTTCCATCAGCTTTGTCAGCATTTTTTAAAGCGCGAGCTTTTTTCTTGTGCTCCTTATGTTCCATGAATCGTTGCTTTTCTTCTTCATTCGGGAACTCATTATTATCAAATACATGGCAAATATCACAACGATCTTTTTTAGGTACATGAAAAGCAAGATTGAAATTTGCATTCACGATGTCACGGTACTGGCGTTTATTTGCCTTGTTCGTATATTTACCTGGATACCATCCACACCATTCCTCATATAAACGGAACATCTGCGCAGTACTAGTTATATTATTTAAATATAACTTTTTGGAGTCTTTTCGCGTGTAATGTGATTCAACACGATCGATCGAGTTCACATGGTCTTTCACGCTCTGTAGCATCATGTGCTCGATAACTCTAGGCTTGTGTTCATATTTGCCCCGTTTGTCTTCAGCTACAGCGATTTCTCCGTCATATTTTTTCCACGCCGTAGTTACGATTCGTTCACCAGAGGATATCGTACTTAAAAACATCTTTTTACAAACCCTTTTAGGTTCTTTCTCTGAGTTTGGTAGGTAATAGACAAAAGTGTTTTCCCGCTTGTGCTTGGTTTCTTCTGTAGTTTTACGTCCTTTAGGAACTTTTTTAGAGTATTTGATCACAAACTCCCAATGTTTTTTACGATCGCCCAGCTTCCAGAACTTTGTAAAAATCTTCTCTCTTTGGTTTGCATCTATATTTTCTGTACACTTGTAGCGGCAAGTTTTTCCACAAGTTTCACCTAATGACTTTTCAGCTATTTGTTTTCCTTTGTAGTTTTCATAAGCTTTTCCTTCATTCTTCAATTTCTTCCTTTGTACTATAGTCCAATTTTCTTTGTGCTTTAGTCTTTTCTTGCCAATATCAGTTTTGTAAGTCTTTTTTCTAGAAACCTTTAGTGAAGAAGGTGTTAAAACAGTAGAAGCATCTGTCATCGTTGAAGGTGTTGGGAGATTATGATAGACGTCATCAATGCTCATCATGCAGTCTTCTACACATAAGGGGCAAAAGCGAGAGTCACAGTTTTCGCTATGAGGACGAACTGGGGATGGGACTGGTGTTACATCGATGGGACTAGTGGCTGGTACCATTTCGTGCTCAACAATGGTGACTGGTGCAATATTGGTCTTCTCGGGAAAATTAGCCTTTTCCGAGGTCGTTGGTGCATAATCAATCGTTTCAGTCACTTCGTTATTTTCAGGGGTTTTCGGTATATTGACAGTCGCCTCGACCTCAGCAATAGTAATACAATGTTCACCAAAAGGTGGTGGAGATAAATACTGGTCACTAACAACATCACCCATCAAATCTTGCAGTTGAATAAGTTCATTTTCAAAATTGGCTGGTATTGGAGAAGAAACTCGATCTAAAAACAAATTGAAATTATTTTAATACCATAAAACACAATGTCCATTCCTAAAATATTGAATCAAAATCGATTCTATGAATTTTCGAAAGATCATTAGAGATACATCCGTCAAAAAAACAAATCGTGTAGCCATTTGAAAAAGTCGGTAGTGTCACATAGAACCAACCATTAAATATTAATTCCGTTTAAAAATGTCGTATGTGTTACAACCGACAAAACAACAGATTTTGCAAACATTTAATAATGTCGAATGTGACACTACCGACAAACAGGCCTACTTAACATCAATCTAAGAAAGTAGGAAGTGGCACTTCCGACAATCTTGAAATGTTCGAGTTCAGTTAAAAGTGTCGGATCTACCACTACCTACATTTTTAAAGGGAACTTCTTCATTTATTTAGAAAAACATTGGTAATTGAAAATCGTAAATAACCTATGACTACTTTGCATAAGAACTGTACATTAATGTAATATAAAAATAATTATTATACTACTTACCAGGTTCCACGTCGTATAATTCACATTTTTGTTTATCCTCAGGAATTGTGTTTCGTTTTTTTTGCTGACTATTCTTATCTTGTTGTAATACAATATCAAGTAAGCGCTTAGAACGATGCGACATTGCTGAGTAATAAATAAATTCAAAAAATAAGGCACGAACATAAACAAAGCAGTCAAAACAACGAGACGCGTGCGCTCCGCCCGCCAACAAAGTGCGTAGTGGCAGAACCGCCGTTCCCCGCGCCCTTACCCTCCCCGTGCGGTGCGAGCAAGAAGGCACGTAATGCCACATCGTACATTCTTATACGGGCGCGCGATCATTATCGACAATTTTGATACTGAAAAAACTGTCAAAATGAATGAATTTTAATAAAATAAAATATACACATTTTAGAACTCATTATAGCTAATTTAATTATGTAATAAAGTGAAAATCGACAAAATGTCACTATCGACTTTCTTAATTGGGACCATCGATTTATTAAACTTACAAAAGCACTTCTTAAGGGGCTACCTCACGCCAACGACCTTGAGCGAGTGGGAGAAGTTTAGCAATAGCGTATACCCGTGCGTGAGAGTGGTCAGCGATACACTGCCGCCCGTCGCCCCGAGGAACCCCGCTTCAATGCGCACCACGATTATTCGAAAAAACAACCCACCTTGATTTAAATTGTCTTTGAAATGATCAAGTTTCATGCAAATACGCCCGATAGTTTTTGCGTGATGATCGTTTTTTTTGCCGCGTTAGACATTACTTTACAAATTAAATACACTAAGCTAAGTTATAAAAATATTTCTTCACATTTTCACATTTCAAATTATAAAAGAAATGGTCTAGTATAAACATATAATATCTATACATATAATAAAAGAGTAAAAAAGCTGTGTCTGTACATTGAATATATTTAAAAAATAATAATTGAAGCTGGTTTAGAAACAGTAATAGAGCACGAATCCAAAAAAAAAAGTCTGTCTGTTTGTCTGTTTATCTGTTTGTCTGTTTGTCTGTTTGTTTGTACACGCTAATCTTCGGAAGTACTGGACGGATTTGAATGATTTTTTTTTTTGTATAGGTATTATGTCTGGGCAACATATAGGCTATAATCTTTATCTTGGAAACCTGAACACCTGATGTAGAACCGCAATAGAGCAGCTAAACTATAAGAGATACAAATATGACACCATAGCAAAAATTGTTTCACGTGATGAGCATTTTCTGCTGAGAAAATAAATTTGAAGATCTGGAACACCTGATATGGAACTCCAAGAGCCCAGCTACACCATAACACATATAGGAATGACGTCTTAGCAAAAGTTGTTCAATCTGATGAGCACTCTCTGTTGACTTATAAAAATCGAAGATCCGGGACACCTGTCGTTTAACTCCAATAGCCCAGCTACACCATAACACATATAGGAATGACGTCTTAGCAAAAGTTGTTCAATCTGATAAGCCCTCTCTGTTGACTTATAAAAATCGAAGATCTGGAACACCTGTTGTGGAACTACAAGAGCCCAGCTACACCATAACACATAGGAATGATGACGTCTTAGCAAAAGTTGTTCGGTCTGATGGGCATTTCCTGTTGACTTATAAAAAATCGAAGATCAGAAACATCTGATGTGAAAATTATTGCAAAGTTATCACTAATTTCACTGTATAATTATAAAATGACAAAAACTGGGAGTACCTCCACGCGGTTAAGGAGGTAACAGTTTAGGACTGATTTTCGATTTTCGATGACGATGGTATATCATTGAAAATTTGACTCTACTGGCCAAAACTCCCATTTATTATTTTATTTTATCGAATAAATATGTCTTCGAGCTTATGTTATTTGAGTGTTTTTGGCATGAAGAGACAGAAGAAGAGCGCCGAACACGCGTTCAACAAAATATTCATAATCTGTTAGAAAGTGAGAGAGAAAGAATTACTGGAGTACGGCATGAAGAGACAGAAGAAGAGCGCGAAGACTTCGACATTCTCTGAATAGAATGTCGATAACATCTGAAGAATCGGGTGTCTCAAGATATAGCCGTAGGGCATGATGACCTTCCTTAGGTTGATAAGAAACGGAGGTCATTTACGTATACTCCTATGATTGAATACGCCACATATTCCGCCATCGGAGGTATGGTTCAAAATTTTACTTTTTGTGAAGCTGTTAAATGGCAAGAAGAAACAAACGGTATGTGTTGCTCAGGTGGGAAAGATCCATTATTTTCCCGTCCCCGGGCTCTTAGAATTAGACGTTTCAGATCTTCGATTTTGACGAACCCGGTGTCGCTGGCAAAAGCAATAGGATCCGCGTACGAAGTCGCGGGCAGAAGCTAGTTTTTAATAAACAGAATTGTTGAATACAAACATGAGAATTGATCAGTTTACTAGACTACAGGTTTATTTAATCCCTACTTTGAAAAGTTATTTGAAACAGTTTACCCGATTTAAAAAAAGGATGACTCTCATTGGACAAATCTAAGCTGTAAAAACTTGATATTTTTTCTACCATTAAATGAATTTCACTGAAACCTCTTTGATCTCGTAAATTCTCTGAAAACGTGTGAATATAATGCAATTACACTTTTTATAGGAGAGGAAATAAAAACAAGAGTTTGTGTGCAAACGTTACCGCCTCCCCGCGTAGTTTTTCAGCGCAGTGAGAGTGGAGTGGGATTATACATAATTGTGTGTTTATTTAGGGTTTCCTGCCAGACGCTGCCTGCCTACTACTGCGCGCCCATGCCGCCCTGGTACTCGCTCACGTAATTATATCTGGTGGGGCTCTCCCCTTGTCGTTTGCTGTACGAACGGCACTTTATTGTATGTTGTTTGTTACGCCTTAGGTACCTATATTACCGCTGTCTGGACATTTCCTGGCAAGATGAAAACACATGTTATCATTTTGAGTATGGTAAACCTTTATATTTACACAAAATATGAAAAATACCACCACAACAAGTAGGTATGACCGATTAACTTTCAAGTTTTATCTAGTTGCTTATAGGCAGCTGAAAATCATTTTAAAACAACAAAGAAACTCAAAAAAGTTAAAACTTAGGGGTCTAATAAAGAGCGTTGCCTTGTGAAACTCCGCCCCGCATTCACTCACGCGCCTGACTTGGCAATTAGTGCAGTTGCGTTTTGAACTTCCAACAAATTAAAACTATGTATTAGAAATATACCTTAGTAACGTTATTTGTAAAAGTTTTACGAGTTATTTAAAATGAACGAGCGCAGTTATGTGCTTACCCAGTAAAACCGCTTCGTTGATTCGTCAGTTAGAGTATTGGAAAATAATGGACACGTATTTTTTGTTTTGACAAAGATAAAACGCATCAAAACTCGGGAGTGGGGGCTGGTGACGTCAGTACTCACTAAGAATGATACCGAACAGTGACGTATTGGGAATTTTAAAAGCGTCGTATCTTCGTCAATTTTGGTTTATGTGACAAAAGAAAAAATACGGGTAAAATATTTTTTCATAATCTAAGTGACGGACTAATTAATTAGATGGTTTCAGGTAACAAGCCTATTGTAAACATTTATAACTTAATCGAAATTATAAATCTCATACTTACAAGTAAAATAAACTGTCAAAAATATCACTGTTTAAAAATAATCAAAAAAATCTGATGCTAAATAAATTAAATACTTAACTTACTTATACAAAAGCGGGAAACAGCCGAAATACCCTTTACGGAAAAAAAAAAATATCGAAGAGATTTGCATACCTACTCGTACATAAGTAATCAATTATCATTTATATTCGGATAAGCAATACAAAACAATAATAAGTAAGCGAAAAGTTTTAAACGCGCTATATTCAATTGGTCCCATAAAGCGTTAATTTAGAAAATGATCGAATAGTATCGAATCATATTCAGAATTTTAGATGCTTTTACGTTCAGCATGTTTCACAGAAGTTTATTCAATAATGAATTTAAAAGTGAGAAAATTAGTGAACAGTACAGACTAGGGTAGGTACTTCTATAATGAGTTAAGTATTACATTACGAGTGTGTTATGTTACGAACTTGATACTTGTGAATGCATCAGAAACTGCTCCATTAGTTGTCTCACCTTCGATTCAACTGCCTTTCTGACATCCTGACAAATCCTAAAGCCCTAATTAAACGAACCACATTCATCTCCCTTTCCTTATTCATCAATGTTTAACCTCTACCGTATCCCGACGTCCCGTACATTAACGATTTTTAATGCGCCCTGTAGTCGCGTCCTCCAGCTAATGAAGCAATCTGTCTGTCCTGTGTCATTATTCATTATATTGTGTGGCTGGTCGGGTTTATTCCAATACAATTCTGTCTGATCGTCAGCCGGTATCTCGATAGCGGAAACGAGTTTAATTGTTTTCATTTATTGCTTTTGGAGCGGGATCAAAGTGAGCTTTGATGTAATTTAGCTGTCAGTGGTGTTGTATGACAAGTTGGGTTTGTAGCCGCAAAAAAAGGGGAATGTTTTGGTTAAAAATTAGGCAGTGATTTACAATGATATCCAAAATAGAAGCTATTGGAAACAGTATTAGTGATAATGTGGAAAATCATTAAAATGTACAGACATACGAACGTGGGTGTATCAAAGATGAGAAATACATTTGAAGCTTTACAATACGAACCAGACGTTCCTCTGTTACTAGTAAAGGAGAAGTTCAAGCAGTAACATTTTAAAAAAGATAAACCTAAACATCGATACTAAATAAGAAGCTGTGGCCATCAATACACAAATTCTCCGTTCTATATGCGTCCAAAACTTCAACTAAAAACTTAATTCAAATTCATGTGCATCGCGTTAGGATAGGACCAACCGATAACGCGGCCTTCCCAGTCCTTCATAAAAAATATTCAATACTTATTATTCGGATTATAGAAAAAACCTATCGTGGCGGTGGGAAGTGGGAATAGCAAACTAGTGATGTGTGTAACATACTCGTAAGTTTTAGAAATAGATAGAGTTGGTATAAATTATTGTTTAGCAAAATTATAGGTTAGAATCACGAGAATTAGGTAGTGTTGTGTGTAGGAATGTGTTGATAGCCTGTTGTGTAAGCCATGTAAGGATTACCAAAGCAAATGAATGCTTTCGAATCAGTCCGCAATCCAGCATTGAAGAAAAACTACGATACTTCGTTAAATTCTTTAACATCTAATATTTGGTAAATTAATAGGTTCGTCACCATCTCATACTCTTTCCCATATCCCAAGGCCAATTTAAGGTCGGCACTCGGCAGTCGGCGCAGCATGTCTTACCATTTATCATCCTTTACAAAGTCTATCCATCGTTTTATTGGAATGAAATTACTATGAAATAGATTACTGTATTTCTGACATTCAGATTCGCATTTTATTTATTGCCCAAATGAAATGCGTATCTGAATGTCAGAAATACAGTAATCTATTTTAAAATAGTAACGTAATAGTAGTAAGTTTTACTAGTGTCACTTAATCCCAGGCTAAAACATTTGCATAATTTTCCAACAACATCGAATTTTAAAAGCCGTCATTTAAAAACGCATCAGTTCATATCGATTTAATTATCGATAACTGTATAAGAAGTGATCTGATTTACGACGAACCAAGTTGAGAGTATGCAAAAACTGAACTTGCTACTATCATTCAACATTTTTTACATCGCCATACCTGTAAGACCGGATAGCCGGTAGAATTGAAACTGGTTTTGCGAAATATGCGATCACTGATCTTCTGGCTATTACTACCTACCTAGTATCTACTGAATTATATGTCAAGTTTGTGAGATGAGTTTTAGGATACGTTTTAAATCTATACGCTTTAAAATTGTGCTTTAAAGTTAGCTGCAAAACTGCGAAAATAAGTGTAACAAAAATCTGTAGGCAATTAGCAGATTATAAGACGTTGATCTAAATAAAAAACATTGTCGTCTGTAGTTGTAGGAGCTTTTTCAAACTACAGATAGTTTTTTTACGAACAAAAATGCTTTATCACAGAAATAGTCACATTAAATGTCACAATCGGGTACGTTGTTTTATTTATAGACAGATATTATAAGGACAATAAATAAGGTAAGTATTGCAGGGCAACATATTATCGACACCTTCGACACGCGACGCGACGCACATCCCTAACTTTTTTGTTGGGGTTAGGGTGCTACCTGGCCCTTAGGTAGGCGTTTCTGGGAACCGTCGTCACTTGATAACTTACTGCGATAAACGCGCGCTCCCTAGGAGAATGGTGCCTTAATATAATGTCGGTTAATTCGATACTGTGGTATTGTTCATTAGAAACTTTTCGGATTTATAAAAAGATAGAAGTTTATTGTAAAATGTTTAAAAAGGATATCCTGAGAACAGGAGCATTCAAGATATTTTAAGTTGCACCGAATGATACACAAACAATAATGACTACATGTAATTAGGACCGTCCAAACGCGCGTTGAGTTGACGATATCATCGAAGTGGTGGGAAACAGATGGATGAGGGATGCAGAGGACCGATAAGAATAGCAGAAGAAAGGGTAGGCCCAACAGTGGGCGATTCTAGGCTGAAATGATGATGGCATGCGCCATAAGCTGGGAGGGTAGGTACTTCTAACCGACAACAACAAGCAAACAAACAGCTTAGAGTTAAAACCAACAACACGCATCAGTTATTAAGAATCCCTAATTTCCTATAATCAGTTGTTTATGAACGGCTGACACGAAAAGGGTAACCACTCGGTTATTAGTAGGTAGTACCTACCGGTAAAACCTAGATTCCGCGGCTCGCGTGACCGTAACTTTCCAGTGATTTAGCTATTTCCCCATAATTCTTACGTCCTAGTACCTGTGGTCCCTGTGGAGTAATTAGTCTGTAGGTAATTTTTATTCCGGTACCTCTCAATTATCTATTGAAGCTAGATAGATTGTTTGCTGAATAATTTATAGTTTTTCTAGGGCTCCGTAGCAAAACGTCTCTTTCGCAAACAGTGTACTGGTCGAAAAATGTCTCTCTCTCATAATGTCGCTTTCGCAGATTGACTCTTTCTTAAAAAGTAGCTTCTTGCAGTCCTTAGGGAACATCCTACTAATGTTATATATGGTTAATCTTAGTATGTTTGTTATTCAATCATGCAAATCTGCTAAACGGATTTGGATGAAAGGCAAGCAAATAGAAGTTGCGGGCAGAAGAACCTAAGTACCTATTGTAATATACATATTACAAAGGATTTTGTATCCATTAAAGTGAAGTCTGGCTGAATTTTCATGTCTGAATGAACCATGGATATCATCCAAAACACAATAGCTATACCTAACCAAACAAACTATCTACTAACAGTGAAGTGTGTTGATTAAGTGCAGATCAAAGGGCCGCTCGCAGCAAGCTGTTAACTCGTCTATTGACTGACGCTAGCATCGAACGTCACTCGATGTCCTACGACTGCCCAATGTTGACACTCCACATATTTGACTCGAGTGCTCTCGGTCACTGATAAGTGAGGATCGTGAGGAATCTCTACCGAATTCCTTATCGCCTGGTAATATTAATTTGGGCGTTGGAGTATTGAGGAAGGTGGGGGAGGGATAACGTGACCCTGGTTTTTTAAATTTGCTTCGGTTTTTTTAATGTGAACCAAAAATCAATCTTGCATTATTTTATGGATGCCATTTTTTTTGAGTCGATTTCCTCCATTTCATTTCATAGTCAGATTTTTTTTTTATTTTATCGACAAAATATGAAAATGAAACCATTTCCCGAATCGACACAACACGACAGTAGGGGCAATAAAAAATTGCGTGGGTTTGCACAAAAGTTGAAAACAGCGGGGTCGGGCTACAAGATCGATGGTGGGTGCATTTTTTATGGTAATGTACTCGCCCCGGGCCACCGCTGTTCAGCGCTGCCCATTGTACGAACTACGTACTTTATAATAATACCAGCACTAAAATATGGACTCCTGTACTTCCAGCTATGGAGTCTACTTCTAGTCCAACCAGAACTAAACTTGGCATGAACCCCAGAAGTTTAATTTTTCTGAGAAAAAAGTGTAGGTATTCGTGTATTTGACTGAACCTTACGTTATAGCAAAACGTGATTGCTAGAACATAAAATTAATATTTACTGCTAATTAATATCTTCGGAGAAACAGTAAATGCCAGCTTGCATAAGACACGGTGACTTAAGATTTGTGGTTACTGAGGGTTCTGTATATAATTAAACTTTTAAGTACCTATGACTTCAGTGACGAAGCTCAGAAAATATAGGTACCTCAGAGTACCCGATGACTCATTTAGTATTTATTTAGTACTAGCTGTACCCGGCATGCGTTGCAATGCATTTTTTCCTCCCTGCATTTCTACTACCTACCTACTTACTGACCACCTACCTACCCACTTCTCACCGTTTAAACCTTCCCTGGACTTCCACAAATAATTCAAAACCAAAATGAGCCAATTCGGTCCAGCCGTTCTCGAGTTTTAGCGAGACTGACGAACAGCAATACGAGTAGATATTAAGGCGCCTATACGAGCTAAATTAGCAACTCTATTTGTGGTGGTTCAAACTTCGTTTGAAATGCTGTTAGAATAAAGTTCTAATCAGCTTGCACTACAAAGTGGTTGTTACGTCAGCCACTGCGGGCCAAATAGCGCGAAATGAGTGGTTGCGATCGATTTACAAAAAAACTATTGATTGGATTAAAAAACTAAAACAGTATCATGCTAATATTTTGCTTGTAGAATTATTTGCCAAAAAATCAGAATGATCGCATGCATATTAGTATGTTTTCTATTGTTTGAAAGATATTTTTAGAGGTAAGTTCGTGATTTCTTTTTATCGAGCCAAATTAATTGTATTATGTTTTCAAAACAGTATCATGCTAGCATATATCCTGAAGAATATCATATATTTTTCTGGTCTTGTTTATAGCAGTGAATCATATACTTTTAGTAATTATAAAACTCGCGTTTAGCTCGTGTAATCGCCTTAATTTATTCATCATCATCATCATCATCAGCCTATATAATGATCCCCCACTGCTGGGACAAGGCCTCCTCTCAAAGAGAGGGAATGGGCTTTAATCTACCACGCGGGCCCAGTGCGGATTGGTAGATGTCACATGTCTTCGAATTTTTTGGTTCTAGGACATGCCGGTTTCCTCACGATGTTTTCCTTCACCGTTTTGAGAGCAGCGGTGATGAAATAAATTACACAAAGTAATGCGCCTGTCTGGGTTCGAACCCACGACTTACTGTTCGTAAGTCGGGGCCGCCACCACTGGGCCACCGCTGCTCTCTAGTCGGGGCCGCCACCACTGGGCCACCGCTGCTCTCTAGTCGGGGCCGCCACCACTGGGCCACCGCTGCTCTCCCACCACTGTATAGTATTTATTGTTAGCCACCTAACTAGACGAAACCCTCTTCACGTAATTGACAAGACGATCTACGCATCTATAACTATAAATTAAATATAAGAATAGAAAAAGCATTCAATTAAGTAACAAGATAAGTAAAGCTATATTTAACCACGATACCAAAGCATTAATTAAAAACTCCATTGTAACATTCGTCAGAAAAAAAAAAAAACTAAAACGCAGAATATCTACTTACAATCTACATTTTGCTACAAGTTCTAAGTAAAATAAATTATTTGCAAAAAAGTCTGAGATCAATTAAGATTGCCTGTTTTTGCTTTCTTTAATTACAGCAGGATATCAAATTGTAATGCTAGAAAAATTAGAATTAAGCAATAAGTCAAAACTTACTGGTCATTGTGTGTTGTGTGCTTAGCCATTCCCCACCTGCGGGCTTATGCCCCCATCGTCTGCTCAGGCTCAAATATCAAGTATCCGATTAAAGTTGATAAAGTATCAATGAATAACGAGCAGCGTACGTTTACAACGTTGTACACTAATACTTATTAAAGGCACACCTGTCTTAGGAATAGGCTTCGTGTACACTGGACACTGGAGGCTTTCGTTTTTGATTAAGCTGTGCCGACAAATTTGCTCGCGTGAGGTTTTCAATTTGAATTCTATGAAGTTACAGGTAAATTAGTTCAGCTCAAAGAAGGCCGCGATGGTTTTTTTTTAAACTTTGTTGTTGTATTTGGGCAAAGGTCAGTCTCCAGTATCCTCTATGTTGCGCCTTCTTCGCAATGGCTATACTAGTTAGAAACCATCTTCATCGTCTTGTTCTGCATGGGACTCTCCCGTTACACCGAACACCATTCGATTCTATTGTCAGTAGCATCATCATATGGACTAGGGAACAAATTCTGAAAATCAAGTCACAAATACTCTGTAATAAGGTTAGCGATGCACAAAGAGCTGGCAATTCATCTAACGAATGCATTGTCACGATTATCGTGACAGCAGATTAGAAGGTGTAGGCTAAAGTCAGTTGTTTGTTTATGCTGAGGCTAAGGCTAGACTACGCCTACGCTGAAAGCAGTAACGTTTGCATGGAAAATATAAATAACGTAAATATAATAAGTGATTTCAAGAATAAGTTAGTTGATTCAATCAAGGAAATAAAGACAATAACGTTAATAAAGTTACCGCATGAGAATACCGTAGAAAAATACAAGAATATTGGGGTAGAAAAAGATGCAGTCAATATGATAATTGACAAACTCCTAAATTCAAAGTTCGTTTAAAACACCACGAAATAAAATCCTCAGCTAGCAATAATGACCAAAAACAACACAGAACTCATTGTGGCTTCGAAAGTCTGCGTCACAAAGGACTATGCCTACCTTAGTCGCAAGTGACCGCAACTACAAAGTTGTAATCGTCGTCGCTTCGTACCCATTGCCCGAGGCAACTCAGTTGCCCGCCGCATTTGCATTTACTTCATAGCACCGGAAACCAGGCTCGCCCGGACTTGTTGCTATAAAAATACAGGCACTCTAATTGGAATAATTTCTAGCTTTACTACACGAAATAATACATTGTAACATGCTAACCGAATCCATGCATGAGATTACTTTGATTACGAACGAATGACAATTTCAAAAGATAATGGCGGATTGGCTCGCGAAAAGAATGTTGACCACATTGTAATTGATGTGATGAATAATCATCACTTAACGATGATGGCGGATAAAAACAAGGAATGTCTCGATACGTGTCTTGCAACACAAGTAGAAGAAGTTGATTAAAGGAAATCTGTGAGTAATGGCCAGGTTAGACATGTTGTCAATACTCTGTGAAAGCCTGTCATCACACTAGATAGACTTTACAAACGAGACGAACTTTAAATCAGCAACTAACACGCAAAGGATGATGGTACTAACTAAATGGTTTCACAGTTCGTGGCGCTCCGGTTATCTCATCAGGGGATCATAAGTGAGATGAAATATGAATTATAGACATATGAAGCAGTGGGAGGGAAAAATAACGAAGGGTCCGACTCAGACTGATCTATCGCGCTACACTGTAATTGCAATTAAAAGTTTAGAAGTGCCGTAGTGGTGGACTATTTGTGTGTACTCACTCATCATGCAGTGGTGTTTTAAACATTGTCACAAATACTATTAACGAGCGGATTATTTTAATGTGTTGTTTTATTTCGGATGATGAAGTAGAAAACTCCGGTACTTCAAATGTAGTTTCCGAAACACTAACAAAAGTAATGGCAAGTAACTAGTTAAAGTTTTCGAATGGTGCTCTAAGAAGGAGGATTATTTTATCTTAAGTTGAAGTACTCGCCTCATGTAAAGATTTGCTTACAAAGTTACAGTCAGATAACATCATCAGTGAAATACAACCTGGTCATACGAAAGATTAGCTACACGCAACTGAAAACCTGAGTATCATTGCGTGTTTGGCCACGTTAATACCGATACAAAGTGTTTTCCAAGAGGATTGCAACCGTGACTGCAATTTTACCAGAACTAACCTTTTTTCAAGGGAATACTTAAGCAGTGACATTTAAAGAAACTAGTCAATTACTAGTAACTAGTACCGCACGTTTCCCGTATCGGTCGCGCGTGATTCACTTACTTGTAGTTAGTGCACTCGGTGCCACTGACTCGATTCTTTGCTATTTCCGTCCATTAGTGTAACATTGTACTTTTTGTGACTAATGCGACACTCATTGTTGCCGATAAATTGGAAAATTTGTATTTTTAAAGCTGATTTGTTTTGGCTGGAGAGGGAAACCACAGTTTATTAAATGGAAAAGAAACGATGTTTAGTAATCTATAGGCTGTAGAAGTGTTGTGGTCATTTAGTTAAAAGCAAAGATAATTCCATTAACAAAGAAAAATTATTTTTTGTGGTATGTCGTTCCCTTATACGTGCATTTGCTGGTAATGTAACAATCTAAGATTCGATTTCGTACAGAAACAAATGATTGTTGCACATTGTACTGCTTGATGTTGGGCACTGTAATGTTCGGTTCCCATCATTCAGAGCATGTAGTGCTCGAAACTGAACTTACATTAAAGGCACATATTCTAATTATCCCGAACGCCTTTAGTTCATTGATCAGAAACTTACTCATTATCCCTAAATCTATACTAGTATGATAAAGAAAAAAAGATTTGTATGTTTCTTTTTTTAGTTTTTGTATGAAACATATAAACTTAAAAACTACGGGCCCGATTTGAAAAATTCTTTCAGCAATGGATAGCTACATTATCAGCGAGTAACATAGGCTATATTTTATCCCCGTACTCAAATGGGAACGGAAACTATGCCGGTGAAACCGCGTGACGTCCGCTAGTCTCAGATATAATGATAGATTCTCACCTACAGAACTCCTAGAGGAAATCCCACACGGCTATAACTTCAATAAATAGGTACGTGTGTTGCCTAAGAAGGGCCATAGGTGGTCGCCGTCACGATGCCATAAACCGGAGCTGCTCACAGAATGCCAAGCGTTTGCAGCCATGACTAACGCTTAGACATCCTTACGTCAACCGCACACTAAACTAAGGGCCTCTGGAGATACGATACTTGTAGCATCCGCGAGAAGAACCGACGGTAAAGTCGACGTGCAACTTAACTCTACTGATGAGCAAGATCATCTCTTACTGAAATGCAGGGAGTAGCATGTACTCCGACATCGTGCTTGCGTTATCGCAGGCTGCGGTGGGGGAGCGGGGGGGCAAACGTAAGCAGCGTAAACGTCCACCTAGAACCATTGTTGGATGGAATAAAATTGTGAGCGACAGTCACGGGGCGGCCAGGGCGAGTTTTCGGGAATGGCTATTGTGTGGTAGTCCCACTACTGGTGTTATGTTTGCTAAAATGTGTGAAACCAGAAAAATATTTAAATCGCGGTTAAAATGGTGTCAGAACCATCAAAACCAGTTAAAAATGGATGTTCTGGCAGCTAAACATAGCACGAAGTATTTCAAGGGGTTCTGGAAAAGTACCAACCGTTTGAGGATTCGCCCTGGTCGTCCCGTGAGTGTTGACGGGACGAGTGATTTGAAAGGTATAGCCGATAAATTTAAAAACAACTTTATTGTAAGGTCACCGTTAGGATCATACTCGTCACTACGGGTGGGGGGGGTGAGTGGGGAATGTGTTGATACCAGAATTTCAGCCAGGGATGTATCAATGGCGTTAAAATTAATTTCCCATGGGAAATCTCCTGGTCATGACGGATTGGGTGTGGAACATATTCAGCATGCTGGGCCTCATATGTGCAGGGTGTTGGCTATGTTCTACAACTTTTGTATTTCACATTCATACCTGCCGGCTGACATGCTGAGGACTATCGTAGTGCCTGTAGTAAAAAACAAAGCAGGGGATTTGTCGGATGTATCTAACTACAGACCAATTTCTCTAGCTACAATAGTTGCAAAAGTGTTTGACAGCATTCTTAATACACAATTAAATAAATACATAAAGTTACACGATAATCAGTTCGGGTTTCGGCCGGGACTGTCTACAGAAGCTGCAATATTGTGTTTTAAGAGTGCTGTTAGATACTACACCGAGAGAAAAACACCTGTATACGCTTGCTTCCTCGACCTTTCCAAAGCCTTTGACCTGGTCTCATATGATATCTTGTGGAATAAGATGAGATCATCCCAGATACCGTTTGAACTTATTAACATCTTTAAGTATTGGTACGGGAACCAAGTGAACAACGTGAAGTGGGCGGGCACGTTGTCGGACCCATATAGGTTGGAATGTGGGGTGAGGCAGGGGGGGTTGAGCTCTCCCTCCATTTTTAACCTGTATGTGAATGGACTGATCGAGACGCTCAGCGAGCAACATGTCGGTTGTCACATAGATGGCGTCTGTTTCAATAACATCAGCTACGCGGACGATATGGTGCTGCTGAGCGCCTCGGTCTGTGGACTTAGGAGGCTGATGAGTATATGTGAGGATTACGCAGCTGATCACGGGCTGCGTTATAATGTGAAGAAGAGTCAGTGCATGGTTTTTCAGGGTGGGTCTAAGAAAGTGCGAGAAATACCACCCATAAAGCTGAATGGCTCACCCTTGGAAAGGGTGGACATATTTAAGTACTTAGGACATTTCGTGACGCCTACCTTGAAAGATGATGCGGACATTGAGCGGGAGCGAAGGGCGCTGTCGGTCAGAGCGAACATGGTTATCCGCAGGTTTGCGCGTTGCTCTATAGATGTTAAATTAACGCTTTTTAGAGCCTACTGCACTAATCTGTACACGTGCAATTTGTGGACTGACTATACGCAAAAGTCGTACAGCGCCCTTCGTGTGCAGTTCAACAACGCGTTCAGGATGATGTTGGCGCTCCCCCGCTATTGCAGTGCTTCGACTATGTTTGCAGAAGCGCGCGTGGATTGCTTCCACGCCACTATGCGCAAGAGAAGCACGTCGCTGGTGCGGCGAGTGCGGGGGAGCGCTAACAGTATACTGGCCGCGCTCGCGGGAAGGCTTGATTGCTCCGTTATCTCCCACTGTTGCATGCGACATGTGGTGGGCTGATGCGACTGATTTTAATATGTAATTTTATTTTTTAAATTGATTATGATTATTTTTTATTAGTATTTTTATTTGGTTTTTAATTTTTAATGTGTATTTAATTTGGTTGAATTAAGTACTTAGATGAAATTGTTATAAATTGAAAATATTGTGTATGTAATGTGACTGTGAATTTGTGTGATTTCTATGAGTCTGTGATACTCGAATTAAAATGATTTTATTTTATTTTATTTTTATTTGATGTTGAATTGAAGCTTGTGCGAAAAGACAAAAGGTCCTTGCAAAATTATTGAAGATGTGCTCTACAATAACTTTGCAAGGTCCTTTCGTAAACGGCTCTTGAAAATATGAATGAAGTTTGCTTTTTAGTAATTATCAGCACCCGTAAGGTAGCTGTTATCATAGTCGAAATTACACAGATATGAACAATCTTACCCATCATCCATACAACAGCAGCTGTTTTAGTCAGTAATAGGTAATCTCATCTGATGCCTAGAGCAAAAAAAGGGATCAGGAACCTCGCCAAAAAGCATAGCCCAGAGCTTATTAACTCGGTACAGTTTTGAAGGGGAGACGAAAATCTCATTACAGTCTCCCCCTAATTGAGAATTCGAGTTTTAGATGTAACTTACGAGGGTTTAGAGTATGTCCGGACTAATGAAAATCACGATGTTTACCTGAAACAGAACAAATTGAAAATAAGTACTTACCACAATATTGTGAATACCTAGTGAAAAAAATACGAATATTATTGGTGATTCTGTGGTTTCGATATTAAAATGATGTTACAGAAGTGCAATATATTTTGAGGATACCAAAATACACAAGTATTCTATTCAATTAGATAGACTAGACTCTTTTTACTGTTAGTTAGGTTTTCAAAAGGTAGGATACTTCTTCGTCAGGAAACAATGCTGAGTTCACACATAACAATCCAATAAAACCAAGATGTCCGTGAATACGTGTGTACTTCTAGCACATATAATTCTCATCGTTACTGCGGCAACAAAACCAGGACTCCATAATAGAGAGGAGCACATGTGGCGAATCGAATTACCCACACATTAGAGCTGTTTAACGTTTTATTTGTTTTTTAAGCGCGGGCGCCGGCGCGTCGCTTTGCTTTATGACCGGTAACTATGGGCACTACTGCACTAGTCTGGGTGTATGGGATCCTGGTATAGTGGGCTCAACTTAAATAGAATCATTGTTTGGTAAACCATTTCATTTATGTTGAGAACTGTTACTATCGAACGCAAGTTGTTAAGTTTAGCAATAAAGAGATTCAATTGTTTTATTCTAAACCATGTAGCTAATTAAAATTGAGTTGGTTAATGTCGACTTACGTAGGGTATCGCTTTTTAGTTCCAATCGTTCAACAATGGGCCATGTAGACGTGATAGAGGAAAAGTTCAAATGTTTCAAAACTTATAGTTAATCGTTGTTAACCTGATTCACGTCATATTTAACCAAAGATCCAATACTCTGGTTATTTTCTTAAGCAATCCCCAAGCCCCACAAGTGCTGCTCTTTGAATTTTTAAACTCTCTCATTTGCAGTGTGTCGTCATTTCCCCGCTCTGCAAAGGGCTGCCCCGCTGCGGCGCAACAATTACCGAGGCGACACATCACCGCGACGCGTCTTAAGCACCGCAATCATTTCGCCAGTTTTCTTCACCACTGACGGTAACAAACAAGCAAGATGCAAGCGCAAAGCGGAAAGATTCAGTTGAAGTCTTGGGAAAATCGTATGATGTGAACCGAAGAAATCCATTGCTGAAGTCTTTGTGACACATGAGGCCGAGATATTGTAGATTAAACTTGGAACCAATATTGTAGTTCAATGGAACTATTACGCATGAATGCATGATCTAAACCTTCCTACTGGGTTCTTTAGTTTATTTCAATACAGTCACGCGGTTTTACCCGCGTCGTTCCCGTTCCCGTAGGAATACAGGGATAAAAAAGTAGCCTATGTCATTCGGGGATAGTGTAGCTTCCCATCGGTGAAAGAATTTTTCAAATCGGTCCAGTAGTTTTTAAGTTTATTCGTAACATGCAAAAATACAGACAACTGCGACAGTACCAAGCTTCTTAAACATGAAAATAATTCAAATTCCGCTCCTCCTATACCTTGCACCATCACCGTCTGGTCTCCCTTGGCGCTCGTCGTAGTCCCGCCACTACGCGACATTACTCATCGGTCAAGTGCGCCTCTGGGACAGAGCGAGACGCCACAACCCCCGTCTCTTTCTACACACACGATCCAAATACTACGCGTTCCTATTTAGACTGCTACGTGAAAACTACGTCTGCGAGAGCCGGAGTACTTTTTTGTCTTGGAAAACTCGTAACTGTAGGAGTTAACATATCTTGGTTGAAACTTGAGCTCATCATTGATTCAAGAGCTCTTAATGTTACCTTAGATTTGGTTTTGATTTATACAGATTTATACACTGTCCTTCTCAACGTGTCGATGGCAAAAATCATGTCAGTAAAAAATCCATCACAAATTATCCAAGTTTCATTCAAAAGCCAAGACATAATTATTTTGTATCAATTATTTCACATTCTGACATGAAACATATGTCGCTCAACGCATCTGTCTCATCATCTAGCAGTTTCATCCATGACCCAAGATTTTGATAAGGTAAACGACTCATCTAATGAAACGATCATAATGAGTCATAACGACAGTCATCACAACTAAGACGAAGTGCATCTATTTCGACTGACCCATCTATCTACAGAAGCTATCTAACTGAAATAGATGCAACTATGTAGGTCTTTCCGACATTTACGATCACTATTCGTCGAATAAATTCCATTTCGACGTCATTTGGTATTTATTGGTCTGCTATAAGTTTATATGAGTACCTATACAATATGGCGGGTGTAGTATAATGTGGGAGTATTTCCTTGGTAATGCATCCCTTCCGTCTAGCTCCGTCTACAACGTCTATTTGTCAAAATCTCTTCTCTTACTATTCCTGTACTATTGCCAAGCCAAGCTACAAGGGCTTCTGCAGACTATAGACAAGACTGTCTTATGACAGACCATTGCTAAAGGGAATAAATAGTCTGCCTCGCTCGCACTAGAAGAAAAATTCTGTCTTCAGACAGTCTTGTCTCTAGCCTGCGAAAGCGCTAATTGTATTGCATTCAGTCCCATTATACTGTTACATCGGACCTACAAGAACATTCGAGAAAGCACGTGATTTCAGTATGTGTACGTTGGAATTTCCAGAGCTTTCTATTATTATTACTTTTAAAGTTAGGTAGGTACCTACAAACTCGCGACCTCTTTCTAAAAAGACATTAGAATTTCGACCGTACGCCTAGGGCATACGGTTCATATTTGTTTGTGTTGTACAAGTAGCTAGTAATAATAATTACCTACCTACCTACCTACTCTTTTGTTAGTGTTTTCTATGACCCTCTAGAATATTCGAGGTTATTCTGGTGTGTCTGTGGGCGAGTATAAATAGACCGCTCGGGGCCGCGACAGTCAGTCTTGTTTTGGCTACCATCGAAGTGAATCGAAGTGAACTTGAAGTGCGATATCTAAGCGAATAGTGAACAGTAGTGTATTGTAGTGTACTTGTGATTAAGTTTAAATTGTTTTGTGATTAATAAAGTTATTGTGTTGTTTAATCGGTAGTAATTAATTTATCTCATACCCAGCTCGTAACAAATTGGTGTCAGAAGTGAGAGATAAATTATGCCAATTCTACCAAAGGACGACACGGACGGTATCCGTACCAGAAGTCAGCGACAGCAGGATATGGACCAGAGGCGGTTTGGGGATTCTCCGACACAGACACCGGGTGGTGTCCAGCCTACGTCACAGCCAGTCGCTGGCCCATCCGGAGTTTCTCCAGCATCAGTGGCGCCAGACTTGTCAGCTTTAATGGCGCTGCTGCAGGATCAAGCTCGCCGCCAAGAGGAGCAGGCTCGCCAGTTACGGGAGCAATTGCAACGAGACAAAGAGGAGCAGGCTCGCCGTCAAGAGGAGCAGGCTCGCCGTCAAGAGGAGCAGGCTCGCCGGTTGGAAGAGCAATTGCAACGAGACAAGGAGGAGCAGGCTCGCCGTCAAGAGGAGCAGGCTCACCGGTTGGAAGAGCAGTTGCAGCGAGACAAAGAGGAGCAAGCCCGCCGCCAAGACGAGCAGATGATCCTCATAAAGGATCTTCATGCAACTTTCGGCAAGGACCTGAAAGTGATAAAAGATCAGGTCCACCAGCACGAGAACCGCATCTCAGAGGCCGAGGTTCAGATTGCTGGGGTCAAGAAAGCTTTGGGCGAACTAAAGGTTGAAGGCGGGACGGTAGCTCCAGTGGTTGCTGCACCTACTTCGCGTGGCTTTAAGGTTCCGCCATTCGACGGAACATCGTCGTGGTCGGCCTATAGAATCCAGTTTGAGGCCGTCATGAAGGCGAATGGATGGACCAAACCACAAGCCATGACCGCGCTCACATTGGGCCTCCGAGACCAGGCCCTAACTATTCTCGAGGCACTCGGCAAGGATGTAACCTACGAGCAGCTGCTGGAGGCGTTGGAGTCCAGATACGGCGACGCGCACCTGGAGCACGTATTCCGTGCCAAGTTGAAGGACCGTGTTCAACGTAGTGCCGAGAACCTACAGCAGTGGGCTCTGGAAGTTGAGAAACTAGTTCGGAAAGCCTACCAGTCTGCCCCTGCACTGATTGATGGAAATCTGGTACAGGCGTTCGTTGATGGAATACGTGACTTAGAAGTTAGAGCCGCCGTGAGACTGGGGCATCATGAAACCTTGAAGGACGCCTTGGCCCATGCCTTAGAAGTGGAGGCAGTGAGGCAAGACCACCGAACGCACCGCGTCAGGGAGGTTGTAGCATCACCTGTACGCGACCGCCCACAGGGGTATAGTCCTAGGTGCTACACTTGTGGAGAAACGGGTCATCTTCGGTCAAGTTGTCCTAAGCGCAGCATTCCGAGAGAAGATCAGCAGGGAAGGGTGGCTGAAGTGACTGCCCAGCCACAGCAGGGAAACGAGTAAATGCCAGGACTGGGGGGCGGGTGCTGGCTGGTATTGAAAGAGCCCCGAGAATCTTGATCTCGCAAGCACATGACGGGAACAGCCTGACCATCAAAGGCGAAGTCAATGGAACACCATGCAAACTGACGTTGGATACTGGAGCTTCTCACACGGTCGTCAATTCTAAACTAGCAAGTCGGTTTCTTGGGGACTACTTCAATAAGCACGACCATATACAGTTACTAACAGCTACCGGTCAGCACATAAACGTCCGAGGCAAGAAGGAGGTGGAGTTAAAATTGGGTGACAGATTTTACAAGCAGAATGTCATCGTGGCCGACATAGTGGACGATTGCATCTTGGGCTTGGACTTCATGCGGAAATATCGTTGTGAGATCGACGTTGATCAAGGAGTACTGAAATGTGGTTCAGAGGAAGTGTTCATGGAGGGTGCACCGTCAGGAAAAGTGTACTGCCTGAAGAAGATTGTTCTTCCTCGCAGATCAGAAACGATGGTGCCAATTAGTTTACCACAGAATTCTGGAAACAAAGGTCGAAGTGTTCTGATAGAAAGGGTGAACAATGACTTCCCATGGAAGATGGCACGAACTCTGGTCAAGGCCACCAACGTCTCAGCAGTACGCATACTGAATCCAAGTGACCAGGAGCATGTGATTAAGAAGGGCACCTTGATCGGCACTTGCGAAGAAGTAGCTTGGATGCGTCAATTGCAAGATGTGCCTTCCGGAAATAAAATTCGTAGTACAAAATTTGACGTGTCAACGCTTTTGGAAAACTGCGATTTAAGTAAAGGAGAAATGGACAAGGCTAAGAAGATGTTACTTGAGTACGCCGACACTTTCTCTTCAGATGATGCTGACATAGGGAGAACTGGACTTGTTCAGCACCAGATTAATACAGGTAACGAGTTACCTATCCGTCAGCGACCAAGAAGACTGCCAGTTGCACGAGAAAAACAGGTAGAAACCATGATTGAGGGAATGGTGAAGGACGGTGTTATAGAGCCTTCATCGAGTCCATGGTGTTCTCCTGTGGTCTTGGTAAAGAAAAAGGACGGCAGTATGCGCTTCTGTGTGGACTATCGACGTCTGAACGACGTCACGAAAAAGGACAGCTACCCGCTGCCTAGGATCGATGACACACTGGATACGCTGACTGGTATGAAGTGGTTTACCACACTTGATCTGAAGAGTGGCTACTGGCAAGTAGAAATAGACCCCAAGGACAAGGAGAAAACTGCGTTCTCAACAGGAAAAGGGCTATGGCAGTTTAAAGTTATGCCTTTCGGTTTGTGCAACGCTCCTGCGACGTTTGAAAGGCTGATGGAGCAAGTACTCGCCGGATTGATTGGGGACGCATGTCTTGTCTATCTGGACGACATAATAATCGTGGGCCGTACATTTGAAGATCACCTTAAAAACCTCAACCGAGTGCTGTCAAAAATCCAAACAGCAAATCTCAAGTTAAGTCCGAAAAAGTGTTCGTTTTTCAGACAGCAAGTGAACTTTTTAGGACACATAGTTTCGGGGGAAGGTGTTCAAACAGACCCAGAAAAAGTAGTCGCCGTCAAGATTTGGCCAGTTCCGAAAGACAAGACACAGGTCAGAGCATTCCTGGGTTTGTGCTCCTACTATCGAAGGTTTGTCAAGAATTTTTCCGACATTGCAAAACCTCTGCACAAACTCACTGAGGAAAAGCGGCAATTCTGTTGGGACGAAGACTGCGATGTCGCATTTCAGGAATTAAAGAAACGTCTGTGCAATACACCTATTTTGGGATATCCTGACACTGAAAATGACTTCATAGTTGACACAGATGCAAGTAATACTGGAATTGGGGGCGTGCTGTCTCAACGGAAAGGAGACCGGGAGGTTGTAATAGCCTACTTCAGCAAGTCTTTATCGAAACCAGAAAGAAATTATTGCGTTACAAGACGGGAACTACTCGCCGTAGTAAAGACATTGCAGCACTTCAGTAAATATTTGCTGGGACGCAAATTCCAATTACGAACTGACCATGCTGCACTGAAGTGGCTATTACAGTTCAAGAATCCAGAGGGGCAAGTGGCGAGATGGATAGAACTACTACAAGAGTTTGACTTCGTAACTGAGCATCGCAGTGGGAGAACTCACGGTAACGCAGACGCCTTGTCAAGAAGGCCTTGTCCTGAAGACTGTAAGCACTGTGCCAGGCAAGAGACTAAGGAAGTAGTGCCCGTGAGGATGCTTAGAACGGATCTCAGCGATGAATGGAAGGAGACCCTACAGCAGGCTCAGCAAAATGACCCGGACATCAAACCGATCTTCGAGTGGATCAAAGCTGGTGTTCCTAAACCCAAGTGGAGTGATGTGGCTGCGATGAGTTCCATCACTAAGAGTTATTGGGCGCAATGGAACAGCTTGGTAATCCAGGATGGAGTCTTGTGCCGTAAATGGGAAAGCGCTAGAGGGGACAGCTGCCATCTACAAATGGTTGTCCCTAAAGCTAAGGTACCGGATGTTCTACGGCTCTACCATGATGGATGTTCAGGAGGACATATGGGGGTAAAAAGGACTTTACTAAAAATTCGAGAACGCTTTTACTGGATCCACTGTCGAGATGATGTGGAGGACTGGTGTCGCAAATGTACCAGTTGTGCGGCCGTGAAAGGACCCCAGACACGCAGCAGAGGTGCATTAAAAGTGTACAACGTTGGAGCCCCTTGGGAACGGATAGCACTAGACGTTGCGGGACCATTTCCAGTAAGTGAGAGCGGAAACAAGTACTTCCTGGTGGTCATGGATTACTTCACAAAGTGGCCAGAAGTCTTCGCCATTCCTAATCAAGAAGCTACAACTGTCGCAGATAAATTGGTTCAGGAAGTCTTCTGTCGTTTTGGGGTACCCTTAGAAATACACAGCGATCAAGGAAGGAATTTTGAATCGCAAGTATTTCAAGAGACTTGTCGATTGATGGGTACCCACAAAACCAGAACCACCTCTTACCACCCACAATCTGACGGAATGGTGGAACGATTCAACCAAACGTTGGAGAGATATCTGGCGAAAGTTGTGGAAAGCCGGCAAAGGGATTGGGACAAGCACATACAGCCGTTTCTTCTGTCTTACCGAAGTGCAGTCCACGAAAGTACGACTGTGACACCAGCCTTCGCGAACTTTGGAAGGGAATTACGGTTACCTGCTGATTTAATCACTGGAACTCCCCCTGATGCTCCATGTAGTGTAACAGATTACGCGAATGAATTGCGTAATAAGTTGAACGATGTTTATGAGCATATCCGACAATCCGGCCAACAGATGTCTGAGAAGATGAAGACCCGTTATGATCGGAAGGCAAACGGTAGGGGTTTCGACGAGGGTTCACTGGTGTGGTTGCATAACCCAGGGCGGAGCAAGGGAAAGTCCCCGAAGTTACAAGCAAAATGGGATGGACCATACCGAGTCGTGACTAGGATCAACGATGTCACCTACCGAATACAGAAGGGTCCACGAGGTGCGCCTAAGATTGTGCATGTAGACCGGTTGGCGCGATACTACGGGACTAATGATGCTCGGGACGAGCATGTCTAAGGAGGGGGCAGTGTTACATCGGACCTACAAGAACATTCGAGAAAGCACGTGATTTCAGTATGTGTACGTTGGAATTTCCAGAGCTTTCTATTATTATTACTTTTAAAGTTAGGTAGGTACCTACAAACTCGCGACCTCTTTCTAAAAAGACATTAGAATTTCGACCGTACGCCTAGGGCATACGGTTCATATTTGTTTGTGTTGTACAAGTAGCTAGTAATAATAATTACCTACCTACCTACCTACTCTTTTGTTAGTGTTTTCTATGACCCTCTAGAATATTCGAGGTTATTCTGGTGTGTCTGTGGGCGAGTATAAATAGACCGCTCGGGGCCGCGACAGTCAGTCTTGTTTTGGCTACCATCGAAGTGAATCGAAGTGAACTTGAAGTGCGATATCTAAGCGAATAGTGAACAGTAGTGTATTGTAGTGTACTTGTGATTAAGTTTAAATTGTTTTGTGATTAATAAAGTTATTGTGTTGTTTAATCGGTAGTAATTAATTTATCTCATACCCAGCTCGTAACAATACCATTTCAGACAGTTTGTGTTTCGCATGCACTGGTAGTACTGCTAGGTAAGTCATATGAGATCATATTTATTAAAGATGTTAGCTATTTTCAAACACTTGAATACATTGGTGCTGTTATCACAGCAGTAAAACGTCCAAAGTCCAATATAAGCAATGTAATACAGTACGAATAGATATGGAGCGATAAACTTAACATTTTCGTCGTAACAGGATGGCATGACATGAAGGTGGCGGTTTATATCCATTTGTCTGGGATTTAAGCCTCGTCTCTTGTAGGCGTAGATCATGTATGTAGGTCATACTTAAACCTATTCTTAAGTATTCTACAATAATCAATACAACCACCCTACCATACTAAGTTGTAATTTCATACAAAGGCCACAGAATAGATAATAGTAACAAGTCTGTATTTTCAAAGGCTTTTGTCATATTGTATAGGTATCCTAGGAGACGATATAACACACATTAATAGACCAGTATGTAGTCTTAACAATTCAGTAACACAATATCCAATGATGACGATTGCTTGTCTTGTGTTCAGCCACACTGCATCCCACAAGCAGCTATGCGAAGCTTGCTTCAATGGTTGCCAGGCTGTTAACCGTTACCTTGAATGTACTTACATGTAAACAAAGCGATGTTGCTGCTGCTGCCACAACTATTAGCTACCGTGTAGTCTTACGATTACAAGGGATGGCATTGTAGGTACCATTACGTGGTACATGATTGCTTCTAGAGTTCATGCTGTCAAATATTAATTATTTCTTCTTACATGCACCGTGAAATGTAGTAATAGCAGTGTTTGGTTTTTTTCTTCATCTTTTTAGACAGGTTATTAACTAACTCTACATGTTCGATAGTCTCTAGCACAAGACTTCGAAGCATCAACAAATGATACCACCTTCAATATAAAAACAACCTCTTTATCACGTTAACTACTTGCTACTCGAGGACAAAGCGATTTTTGGGCGGATGGGACCATTCCAACCCTTTCTGTGATACAAAAAGCGGTTAGGCGATAACCGAGGGACCGACACGGACAGGGGACAGAACGGAATCGATCGCATTAGCATATAGCGACACTAACACAAGGGAATAGTCTCCTATGACCGACCATTCCTTGACAGAGAAATATACAACAATAAATGTTTTTTGCACAAGCGGCGAAAAACTAGCACTAGAAAAAGTCGATCTAGTATTTCCAGCAAATGACGTCAGTGAATGTGCGTCAGCATGGATTTCGTTATGAAATCGTAATTGGATCCAGTCGCCTGCCCCGTCAGCGTTACGTGGGCTATTGTCTTATTAGCGGCTAATTAATACGTGGTGCAAATGTACGGGTTGTGCGAATGTGAGTACTACCATGGTATAACCGAGTTAGTGGGTTATATTGATGGTGGGAACGATAATGCTGGAGTGAGAAAAAGAGGTTAAACTCCGAATCCTAACATAGCTATGAAAAGAAGGATCGTGGCATAAGTCAGGATTAACTACACCAGTCTAATAACCGCCATAGCTACACTTTTTCGCCCTGAAATCTAGCTTCTGTATGTATATGTCACCGTAAAATTGTCAAATACGTTATATTGTAATATCTCTAGCGATATTGTAAAGTCTCGAATTATTGTCAAATGAACATACTGCTTACAATAAAACGCATTATTTTTCGTGAAATGCATGCGATGGTAGTCAACTCACGCGGTGTGGGTAGAAGGAGGGGTCCTCCTTGCCCAGTGGTACCACTCTCAGGAAAAGATACTGTACCATTCCTGAGAAATATCGATTAATATAACCTAACCTTAAAACACTTCATATTCCCCTAAAAAGCGTAGTCGACGGAGCCCCGCTTTGCGGGGCCCCTATTTCCGAGTGCAGGGTTTAAAGGAACCTAACTAACCTAACGGGGGGGTGCCCCAAGTCCCGTTTATAGGGGCAAGGGATACTTCCGTATGTTCAGTTGACAATAATTCGAGACTTTACAATATCGCTAGAGAGATACACGTTATATTGTAATATAACGTATTTGACAATTTTACGGTGACATATATACCAGTAAAACATGTGGCGCGTTGTTCTTTTTTCTGGAAGCAAGAACCCTAAGTGCGCATCCAAATGAGAATGAATGAATATAGGCCGCAGCGAGACCAAGAAAATGGGAATATTTTTCACGAGAATACGTTCATTTTACTAACAAAAAACATTACCATTTTTCGGTTAAACCTATTTTAGACAACGAAACATAAACTGCTTGCCTAAAATTGGTATAAAACCGCCAGACTTTCAAGGTTTTAGGAGCTTATCCGTTCGCAACAGAGCTCTAAAAATTCCGCTTTTTCGTTTCTCCATTAAGTTTTTATGTTTCACCATAAACTCGGGCCGGGATTAAGGTCAGAATAAGTTCGATGTCTGTCAGCAATTAAAGGTAGTGTCTTGGGAGCCCCACGAAACGCGTAGGCAGGTTTAGGTCCCCGTTTGTTACAGGCGCGCCTTTTCTCGCAACAATGGTGTTGGATCAATGGTCTTTAGAAAGTCGTAATGAAGAATTTTAACCTTATAAGCTTCCTTTACTGATTTTTTGCGAAGTATTTCCAATCATTCTACCAATTATCACTTCAGCCACAGATAAAACATTACCTCCATACCATACCTCAAAGGTGGACCAAGGATTAATAATTAATAACAGTGCGAGCGATTAGAACTTTATGTGAAGGATATTTACGATGCCAATTAAAAGTGAGCTAGCTAAGAATAATATTATGATACGCGCTGTGTAAATCTTAGTCCGATGCGGTACGGTAACAAAGCAATAAATACTTGTGTAATTTACTGTTACAGTCGAGAATTAGCATAGACACCTTGAGCGTGTTATAGATTTGATCCTATTTATGTAGCGGCACGATTTTATCAGGGCCAGGACTGACTCTGAGACGCCAAACCGCTTACCAGAGCGCATATAATAAAAGAGAAAAGACGCAGACAGGTACTATCAGCAAGATAAATTAAAATTGAGAGACAGGTTGAAAAGGAACGGAATCTGGATCTTACAGTAAAAACTTTAAAAGCAAAAACTCCCCAGGAGGTACGAAACCTAAGCAAACTAATTTCAAGAGCTAGTGATTACCAGGGTTGCATAATGCGTAAAGCAAAACATTTACAACTCTCCCCCTTCATTGATTGAGCAATGCACATAAAATGATGACAGTGTTCTTTCCAAACCTACAACAATTCATTACGATTGCATGGACAGTTGGTTCGTTCCCAGCGCGGGTATTACGTGACCGTTTGTAGGGACTAGGATAGCAGCAGTACCCAAAAAGTTTTAGCGTGAAATGTCGAGTAGTAGCGAGACTTTACACTTAAGTGTTAATAAAAGATAAGAAACTAGAATTCATGGAAGTAAGGTAGAATTAGATCGCGGAAATATATAATCAATGTAATATGTAAGGTACTTACGATCTTTTTTTCTGATTTGCTTATTATTTGATGTTATCGTGGGTGTATGTATTTACACCTGGCAAAACTCATATTATGTCTGAAGACATATCTATGGGAACTATTCAGTACTTAAGTAACCACAGACACAGGCCTAGGACAGTTCTCAATGGACTGATCAGAAGATTTTATGGAAATCCGGAGCGAACAAATCTAGCCTTTTCTAATATAAAATTTCGATAACTCTTCCCACAATTATTATTAATTGAAGGTTCTGTCTTGAAATACCTTTTGTAAAGATAACGAAATAATCTCATGTAGGTTGCCGGTCGTAAAATCTAGTTACACATACATACAATAAAGATTAAAGGCAGAGTTATATCTCTTGTTTAAAAAACTTATGATTATTCCCCAATTTATAACCAATTTATAACTATAATTTTATTTAAAAAATATTGTACAGGTCATTATAAAAATTTGGACTGAATAAAGCTATAATTAAAAAAAAAATTAAACAAGCCAACATTCATCGTAATCATCAAAGTAAGAATTTCTTATGAAATGTGATATTGATCTTTTGCTTTTACTACTTATAGTCTTATAAGTAACGCACTAGGATTATTAACTTGAACATAGCCGTAAGTTACAAGTTAATACGACATAAGTACTACATCTACAATTTGCACGAGATGCAAGTTTTATAGTACAAAGCTTTATATTATACAGGGTGTAAGGGACAGCCCTCCACAAATTAACAGGGTGTAATCAGCTCCTTATTTTGAATCATATTCTAGTGGAAATTTTCTCAGGAAAATTTTCATTTTTTTTTTCGTTTTTTCAGTTTTTATTGCTTTATTTCAATGTAAAGTGACATTATCTGTATGCAGAACACCATTAATGTGAATAACACAGCTAAAATGAAAAAAACAACAATGGATGTTGAAATTTTCTAATGGCCGTCCTTTCGAAAGCTCGCTGCGCTGCCGTTCGTTGCGTGCGTTTTACAGAGGTAGCGATACATTGCGTGCGAGGTAATTAAACAAATCAGTTTTATTGGATTCCCATAAAGTTCCTGAAATAATTTCATGTACCGGTCAACTTAGTACGATGTACTGAAATCACCCTATCAGTTTGCGGAGGGCTGTCCCTTACACCCTGTATATGTAGTGGTGGTGGTGGTGGTGGTGGTGGTGTGTGGTGTTTACTGCGGAATAGTCATCTTATTTCTGCCTTTGAACGATGTTAATTGGGGTCGGCGCAAAACGTTTTTTTCTTCCATTCTCCTCTGTCACCAGTCATGCTATCATTAACTCCTTTATCTTTCATATCATTCCTGACACAATCCATGTGTCGTTTCATTCGTCTTCCTCTCCCCCTCCTTCCATCAACATTTATATTCATCACTATTTTAGTTACTGCGGAATAGTCATCAACTACTGTATCATCTAAAACTTCATTCATGCTTATAAAGGCCACTTATATGTTAATCTAACGTTTAAACGTTTAATTCAACGGTTTTTCAAGTTCGTCCTGCATTCCTTGTGAGCTTGATAGCACTAGTACGAACTACAAACTTAATTATTCCGATCCGGTTTGAACCAGTTGTGTAACTTTGTACTTCACCATATGTTTATGTATACCTAGTATACATTGATAAAACCAACCGAACGCATGCTATGTATGCAGTATCCCTTGTATCAAATGTTGAATCTACGAATATTTTTGTCAAAATATCATATGACGAAGTTGTTTTAGATTCAGATCAGAATATAATATGTAAATGTAAAAAAGATTTTAATAAGACTATGTTATTTGACACCCGGAGTTTTTAATGCATAAGTAAACGGGAATAATGTGAACTAAAGAGAATGTAGAAAACTAAACGAAATAACAAATTGTGTAAGCAGAACAAAGACTGTAAGAGGTAAGCCAAAAAATACAGAGGATAGTAACAATGAATAGAATTAGTACAAGAATGTGATATTGGAATCTTAGTTACCGAAGAAAGAAGGCGCCTAAATTAGTAATAAAACCTATTTAAATTATCTAGTACAGGAGAACACAACTCAGAATATAAAAACGACTACCATTCACAGGTTTGATCACATATGTCCCGAACAGCGTCGACACACTGAAACGAAAACAAGTCGAAATAAAATGCGTCGTCGTCGTCAATTTTAATGAACATGTCGTGTCCTTCCTATCGGTGACCTACATATATAAGTAGCGTGATTGTTCGTATAAATTATAATGTTTTGAATGAACGCTATTTCATAACACACTGTTGAACAAAACAATTTGCGTAACGTGTGTACTACGTCTTCCTGTTATCATCCGGCTACAGTATTGTTTAGATATTAAACTGGCGTATTTATAGTTATTGATAGTTTTGGTATGAACGTTGATGAACTTGTCAATTATAATTAGGAAGATAAAAAGCCCTGTGGCAGTGTAGAGATAAGAGTTATCTGCATAGCCATTCATGTTATGAATAAAAGCACGGAATTCCGGAAGACCTCGAGTTTCAATGTTCTAAAGTTATTTAACTTCGATATATCTACTGTCATGTTGTGCGTATGACCTAATTAATAAATTTTCATTTAAAAGCGCCAATATTTCATGATCAAAAACAGATTTGGCTATCGATAATGCTTTGATGACTGAACCTCCTAAATATGGCGTAGTTGCGGACGCCTACATTGATCTAGAAAGTTCCGCCCAAAGCATCTCCTTTCGCAACAGACGTGCGATCCCCTCAGCTCAGGGATGGCTACTGAACCGTAGACCTCAGGTGCTCGTTCTGGGTTCAACACGCATGCGCATTGCGAACCAGGGTCTGCATGCAACCAACCAACAATGTTTACGGTGCGCAAAACTCCTGCTACAGAGAACTGAGCTTTAGCTCCGCAGCTATAAGGAATGGATTTGATTTTATGAAGGCTGCGTTTCCTGACTTCTTTATAACCCTTCGTAGATGTTATGCAAAACTGCGACCACCTATTCGGAACGCTGTGATCAGGTGATGGAAACAACGTGATAAGCATCTCGGATTGTAGGTCCTATTTGAACAAGGAGGAATACTAAGCCTTTTTGCCGAGAAGTATTCGTTGAAAGCCGGCTATCAACTGGGGATATATGTGAATGTTTTCAGAAGAAAGAGATATTTTCTCATTCAGGAATGAATATATTTCTGTAGATAAGGATGAATTCTGTGCCACATTTGGTCGTGACTTTAGCGGAAACGTGGGACAGTGTCAAACTAAGTGGGAAATGGGTCATAACCACAGGGTGATGTCATAGTAACATTGGATACTTGTCGTACGCGGTACGCTGGAGGAGACCGAATGTAAATATTACACAAAACGTGAATGAAACCGACCTTCGCTAATTCAAATGAGTAGCAGCTCCGAACCTTGAGAGTTGCTGAAATTCTAATAAGTCTAAATTGTCAATGGTTTGTGTGAATAGGAATAAAGGATGTTAGATTTTAGGTGTCAAGGCGTAGACAGATATTGCGATGTTTTTCGTAACAAGGTCTCTAGAATTTTATTAGCGTGAACTTTATTATAGGATATAAAAAAGGGTACCGACAAAAGCGTTTCTGCTCCCTTAGATTTCTAAAATGTGATGGTTCATGTAACAATTTTATTACCGTTTTGATATTGCAAACCACATCACTAATATCGATGAATAACAATCAACAGAATATTTTTTCTCTCCTGACTTTTTAATCTCCATAGAAACAGAGCAAACGCCTCGTAAATTCTCCCAAATTAATTTCAGTCAACACTATCTTTTCTCTGCGACGCAATTACGTCTAAAAGCAACCCAATAAGAGGGTACTCGGATACCAGGCATGCATAAAGCCCAGCCTCTACGAACAAAAAGGGGAGAAAATTGATTAAGGAATAGCTTCTCTGTTTACATTTTAATATTGCACACATAGCAATCCAATAAGGTAGTTTCAAAGAGCTCTTATAAATTCATGTTTACTTAGTCAGGGATAGACGAAATTAAATGCAGAGTAGGATAACGTTTGCGCGTGCTTGATCCTCGCTTTTCATTTCGTTTGAAAAAAGGCCATTTTTTAAAACTCTTTTACTTTTGAGTTGATCATCATCATCATCCACAGCCTTCACTCACTGCTGGGTATAGGCTTCTCTTTGTTCGTGCCAAGCTCCACGCTTTGTGCTAGCTCTTGAATTGATCTTAATCAGTACAGTATTTATAGTTAAAACCGTCATGACGTAATCTAGACCTCATGGAATAATAGCCAACACGATACGCAGTAAGCAATTCACAAGCAAATGCAAGTATGTGGAATTGTAGATGCAATTGGTGATTTTATGGTTGTTTCTATTCTTTGCCAGAAATGACCCTTCAGGCTATATTACCTTTTATTATCATTGACCGGAATTCAAGCAGCTATAGAAAAAAAAACGACAATGAGTGCTGACAGAACCTAAACAAAATTGTATAAAGTATGAACTGTCTACGTCCTGTCTCGATAGAATGTTATCATAACACAAGAGTGGAAAATATCTACCTCATTCCTTGTTGGAATTATTGCGCCGTTTAGAAACTGTTTATAATTTCTCATCAAGGAAACTTTGTAAGCATTTGTGGAAATATTGCCTTTAAGCAATAATATTCATAATATTATTAATTCTAAACATCCTGTTTGGGTTTTACATAGGATTAATGTTATGGCTAGCAACATAGGTCAATGGTCTTAAGTTGCGCATTTAGAGATTTTGGTCGAAAGGCAGAGAATCAAGACTGGGGGAAGGTAAGATATTCTTTACTGATTATATTCTAATCAATGATGAAGACGCGAGAGGAAATAGAGGTGAGAAAAGTTTAGACCAAAGGAGCAATGGATGACACTGTGTGAAAGACAATAGTTATAAAGGGAGTGACTCATGAGATGATGACAAACAAACAGAGAGTTATGGAAGAAGGAAGACATGCCAACCACATATTCATTAGGATAAAGATAAATGGTGAAGAATGCCCGATTACTCTTGAAGACGTCCATTTAAATAGAAGTGTTGATGAAAGTATGAACAGGGCTATATTACCAAGTGAAGTAATTCAGGAGAAAATATTATATTCTACTGAAATTCATTGTACGTACAGCCGTTTATTTGTCACTAAATTGGGTACCATTTCGTAAATAAAACCAAACCACGATTTACGTTGAAGATCCCGATTCTCAACATTGTTTCCTGTAGAAGTTGGAGCTGTTTGGCTTTCTTGCTACTTCCCATTGTTTTTCTTACAACTTAACTTGGAGAAAGCTAAGTATCAATTGTTTATGTTAACAGAGCTTTGAATTTGTACAAGAAACTGTGTGTTAGCTTAAGTTACAATTTCGCACAGTTGTAGAAACTACGAGCGGGTTAGTAGTACCGGGCGTTTAAGAGTTTCAAGTGTGGATGATTGAAAGAATAAAAACATTAGAAGAAGTAGAACCATTACGTAAAATCGAGGAGAAGATTTAAAACGAAGGCAGATCGGATTACATCGTATCGATAAGTGAAGTAGATAAGTGCTGTTTACATTTTAAGGGTTATTTTCACGAAATAATAAGCTTAAGAAGAACACAACACTCCAGAAGATACCAATTATCCTCAAAATAGAACCCATTTTGTTTTCCTAGTTAACTGTTAGCTGTTACGTGAAGGATAAGCGTCTATTTTCCTAATAATTTCGGATCGGTAAACAGAAACAGTTTGTGAATCTTTGTATCGACAATGACATTGACGAACCAGAACTATGTGTGAAGAATGCTATTTCAAATGTTCGGGTCACCATGATAATATGGCCGAACCGAGCCGAACATCTATCAGTGATGGTAAATTCCGAACGTAGTTTGTCAATCGGCTCGAGTTCAACATGTACAATATTTATAAGTTCTTAAGTTAAGTTCTTAGGCTTTGCGCACTATTCAACAAGAACTGTCGAGTCAGTGCCGATGCAGGTAGCATCCCTAAAACTTGAGAGGTTCACACCAACTTTGTTTTACTGGTAACAGTCGTAACTTTGGTACAGGGAGATACTTCGTTTGTGCCATACATGTGGGGTTGTATAGAAATATGGAAAAGATTAGAATATTAGTACAATATGAATGTGTAGGGTATGGACATGAAGTAATTAAAGTGATCCATACCTTGTCGATTGCGATACGCTTCTTCTTCCATGCAAAGTATTATGAAGTGGTAAAAGAAAGGTTAAATCATGATTTAAGGCTATCGTCGGTAGTCACCTCACCACGACCACAGATAACCAAGACGTTAAAATATCAACACGTAAATCTATAACATGTGACGATCTAAACTTTTTTGCGGGGCGAGCATGGCCAGAGACTGCACAGGATTAAGCGGATTGGAAGGCGAAAGGGGAGGCCCTTGCCCCGATAACAAAAAAAGAAAACTAGGTCTTAAAACCCAATGTTAGAATTGGAATTCAAGAACCATAAACTCGACATATGAAAACCAACCCGTCCTGGGCCCGCGTAGTATATTTTATTAAAAGAGCAGGGAAGAGGCCTGAGTCACACAAGTAGGAACATTGTCTGCAGATGACATGTCATCATCATCATCATCATCACAGCGCGACATCACCCACTGCTGGGTATAGGCATCTCTTTGTTTGTGCCAAGGACCACGCTCTTGCGCCAACCTCATCCAGGATATTCCCGATATGTTACTCCATGGAAGCTGAAATTTCTATCCGAATAACTCAAACATATATTACCATTCAACTTTACGTTTGTGTTCCTAGTTAGGATTTCTAAGCGATTTCATTTTCATCTTTTGCTACAAAAACTAATTAGAATGTCTTCAAAAAGTTGTCCGCCTTTAAGCCTTCTGCTAATTAATACCTTTCTATTTACCAACACGTCCTATTTTTAGTTTGCAGTTTAATTAAAAAAGCTGTCAAGCGTGAATCGCGCCCTCACACTCTCTTAATACGGATTTCACATCGCCAGCAATTTGTTTTAGCTTGTATTTTGTTACATGGTATTATGTAACTATTAATTACTTTTATTGATTTGACCACTGAACACAGCATTCGTCGGTAGTTGGTTGGTAGTGGTGGTAGATTTCACCATATATTTGATGATATAGGTACGCACAGGAAGTCGTACCTAGTTAGTCTGTATGATGTGATTGGCATAGATATGTCCTTGTCTCCCAGCAGTAGAATCATTAGAAGCTGATCATGTCGTCGGAAAGATTTGAGATGAAAATGAAAATTGCTTTAGTTAATATGAAAATCTAGATAGGGGGCTGATTACTAAGATGTTTACAAAGATTCCATGTAAGAAAGAAGACCATGCTGCGTCGACTAGAAATAAATACGGATATCTAGGGCTGACGAAGACTATGCACGATGGTAAATTATTGTGCCTATCATTAAATTCGTTATTAAGGTATTCACTTATGATTAAGTCGTTAGCTAGATAACTTCAGCAAAACCTCCGCTTCCATTCTTGAATTTGCATATTTAAGTCAAAATCTATAGTTTTAACAGCTTCTTCGTCGTTTACACTTTTTGTCTTCAGCTTCCTCTAACTAAGTCATCGTTTAGTCATTTGACGAAAGTTAGCGCTTAGATATAAAACTTTTTCAAATGAACGTTTCTTTTTTATATCGAGTAATAATCTTCGCGTATAGGTACTACTTTTCTGGTACATTGGTATTGGTATACAACTTATCTCAAGACATGTCTCTCTTTCCTTTGCATCATGCGATATGCCTTTATGTCCTCAGATTTCTATCCCCCTAGTAGTCAAACATATAGTAATTCCACTGTAATCTTTTCTTACTACTATCATAAATGCTAAAAATGAGTATGGATGGGTGGATAGATGCACATGGATGTTTGTGACTCTTTCACGGGAAACTACTTGGATTTGGATGAAATTTGGCACACAGTACTTTATCATCATCATCTGCCTAGCCTTTTCCCAACTATGTTGGGGTCGGCTTCCAGTCTAACCGGATGCAGCTGAATACCAGCATTTTACATGGAGCGACTGCCTATCTGACCTCCACAACCCAGTTAATACTGGGTGTGGTATATTAGAAACTCTTTAGACAGTGTATGTCTCTATGTTAACTCGCTAGAGGCCATATAATAAAATGTCATACAATGCTGTCGGTCACAATTAATAAATGATGTTACGAATTAACAGGATTTGTTATTGGCGACGAGAAAAAAGTCAAATAAACATTGCATAAACTAATATATGAAATGGACAAACTACGAAAATATCGTGGCACCCTACGCGGGATGCTCACGCGACTCGACACCTATGTCAATCAGAGGGCAACGATGTCTGACGAAGACATTAATGCTCGCTTCCTGGGACTGAAGGAGACGATCCTAGCTTTAAGGGAGGTACAAGAAAATATCGAAAACAAGACCGTCGACGACAAGGACGATGACACTTATTATCAAGAACAAGAATACAGGTACGCATTTGAAGAACTTTATACAACAATAACAGTTAAACTTTTAACAAAACAGACACAGAATGGAGGTCAGCAACAGGGCCAACAACAGCAACAACACATTAAAGAAACTGAATCCAGGCATGGCAATACACCAAAGATACAATTTCAACCTCTACAAAAATCAGAAACTTTCAACAATTTCAAAAAACGACTAGAAGTGTATTTTCGATTGAACGACATATCGGAAGCACAAATGAAATCAAATATCTTACTGTCAACATTATCACCAGAGCTCCACGAGAAACTTTGCGATTTAACATCACCGGAAGAACCAATGAATATGTCATTTGCTGATATTACTGAAATACTTGACGAATACTTAGACCCAAAACCTAGCAAATGGGCGCTACAACATAAATTCATAACAAGAACGCAAAAAGCCGATGAAACTGTAGCGCAGTACGCCGCTGAGTTGAAGAAACTTACCACTAACTGTGGATTCAATTGCCAACACTGTCAGAAAAATACATCAGAAAGCTTTTTATCTCTACAATTTATAAGGGGATTGAAAGATAGTGATGCACGTACAAAAATTTTACAAGACCGAACAGTATATACATTCAAATCACTGACACAGATTGCGATATCTATTGAAATGGGTAAGGCAGAAAACGCATCAATGGTTACTAATGAACAACCAAGTACCAGTAGTGACCACATCAACAAAATCACTCCTTACAAGAGACCAGCAGGACCAGGACCAAGTCCAAGACAAATTACACCTAAAGATCTAAAAGGGAAATGCTTTCGCTGTGGTGCTGCGAATCACGAATCCAACAAATGTGGCGCTGTAAACGTTACATACCATAAATGCAATAAAGTCGGTCACCTAGCCCGTGTTTGCCTTCAGCGCCACTCTGATGCGAGTCTTAACAAGAATAAACCGAATACGAACCTATTAGAAGACTCAATGACAAGTGACCATGATGACTGGAATAATATTAATATCATATCTGGAGAATCATCTGAAAAATATATGATAACGGTACATATTGAACACGTTAAGATAAAGATGGAATTTGATACCGGAGCTACACTAACTTCAATGTCATTACGAGAATTTCAAAAACTAAATATTGGAAAAAGAATTTTTAAGACAAAATTAAGACTCAGAACTTATACTGGAGAAGTAATCAAACCAACAGGCGTGGCATACGTTCAATACAGATGCCAAGGAAAAGAATTCCACGGAAAACTGTATGTTATCAACAACAACGTTGACCCCATTTTTGGCCGCAGCTGGATGAAAGAACTCGATACACTTAACTTAGCAGACATAAAAACCGTACAACCTACTGAAAACATAGAATTAGACCAGCTCCTAGAGCTCTACAAGACTTCAGTATTCAAAAACGACCTTGGCAAAATACCAAACTACAGAGGACACCTAAACCTGAAAGAGAACACTAAGCCAATTTTTATTAGACCACGTAGAATACCTTATGCTTTAAAAACAAAAGTGGATGAAGAAATAGAGCGACTATGCACACAAGGTGTCATCACGAAAGTTGACCACTCTGAATGGGGTACTCCAGTAGTACCAGTTGTCAAACCAAATGGGAATATCCGATTATGCGCTGATTATAAGGTTACTCTAAACAAATTTATACAAGATGAACAATATCCAATACCTATGATTGAAGATATTTTCACAGAGATGAATGGAGGTAAACTATTTTGTACACTCGACATAACTCAGGCGTACCTAAACATGGTGATGGATGAAGAGAGCGCAATGCTACAAACACTCAGTACACACAAAGGGACTTACAGAGTAAACAGGCTCATGTTCGGAGTTAAGGTCGCTCCGAGCCTATGGCAGAAGTTCATGGATAAACTGTTACAAGGCCTAGAAGGCGTTAAATGTTTCTTCGACGATATAATTATACAAGGAGCTAACCAAGAACAACTACTACAGAGGCTCAAACTCGTACTCGATAAACTAAAAGAAAGTAACCTTCGAGTAAACAAAGACAAGTGTAATTTTTTCCAAACAAGTATAAATTACCTGGGACACACTATCGACAAAGAAGGTCTACACAAAAACAGGGACAAGATAAATGCAATAGTTAAAACAGAACACCCAACCAATACAGCAGAATTAAGAACATTTCTTGGGATAGCAAATTTTTACAACAAATTCATACCAAATCTAGCATCGATCACGAACCCACTAAACAACTTACTAAAGAAAGAATCAAGCTTCATATGGTCTGCAGAGTGTGAACAAGCTTTTATACAAATTAAGAAAGAAATTGTAAGTGAAAGAGTACTGATACACTTTGACTCTAAAAAGCCGTTAGTGCTTTCAACAGACGCATCGCCACTGGGACTCGGGGCAGTTCTGTCACATAGACTTCCAGATGGGTCAGAAAGACCTATAGCATTCGCTTCAAGAACGCTGTCTAATAGTGAGAAGAATTACAGTCAAATCGACAAGGAAGCTACAGCGATACACTGGGGATTGAAAAAGTTTTTCTACTATTGTTATGGTCGAAAATTCATCCTCGTTACAGACGATTTGATGATTTCGCTGGACCTGTGCACGGATATCAACTTTTAATTATTGTAGATGCATTCTCAAAATGGACTGAGATTATACCAACCAAGTCCACTACAAGCTCTTGGTGCATACAAAAATTGAAAGAACTATTTTGCACTTTTGGGACACCTCACGTCTTGGTTTCAGACAATGGTCGACAGTTCGTTTCGGAAGAGTTCGAAAAATACTTGAAATATTGTATGATCATTCATAAGACCTCCGCTCCATACCACCCTGCAACCAATGGGCAAGCTGAGCGTTTTGTGCAGACAGTTAAGAGAATTTTACGAAGCGTAGAGGGGGAAGGAGGTAGCCTAGTAGAGAAGTTAGTGACAGTGAAAACTCGTCTCCGACGGACGCCAAATGCTAATGGTCAAACTCCGTACCAGCTTATGTTTGGCAGAGAAATACGCACGGGCCTACATGCTATGTTTTTAAGAAAAGACAAGGAGACAGAACCACCGCTTCAAAAGGTCAATGTCAGAGAGTTCAACCTAGGTGATCGGGTACAGGCTCGTGACTACACGAGTGCCACGCAGCGGTGGCAGTTTGGAAGCATCATAAAACGTTTGGGCCGACTGCACTACGAAGTTCGCACCGACAACGGTGATATCTGGCGCCGACATCTCGACCAGCTTTTGGGTGCACCCTTGATCCGCAGCAGCTAGGAGGGGAGAGATGTGGTATATTAGAAACTCTTTAGACAGTGTATGTCTCTATGTTAACTCGCTAGAGGCCATATAATAAAATGTCATACAATGCTGTCGGTCACAATTAATAAATGATGTTACGAATTAACAGGATTTGTTACTGGGTAATACTGGTTGTCAAGTCCCTTGGTAAGACTGGTTGTCAGACTTTTTGGGCTACTGACTACCTGTAACGACTGTCAAAGATGGACAAATGACAGCCGGGACCAACAGGTTAATGTGCTTTCCGAGGCACGGAGGAAACTCGGTATGTAAGGGTGGTCACCCATCCGAGGTTGCGGGACTGTCCCGGGGTTGCGGGACTGTTCGAAAGAGATACCGCGGCCCCGGAACATAAAGGGCGAGGAAGGAACATGGATGGGTTTTAGTCAGTAAGAGTCTGACACTCCCTCCCGCTCCGCCCAGAGTGGGAGAAAGTCATCTGATGATTTTCCATCCTAAAAAAAAAAAAGGGTGGTCACCCATCCACAGAGCAACCTAGGCAAGCACGGCTTGACCTAAAGATCGGCCCGAGCGGCTGTTGTTATTTAGCCACGAGTTCCTTTCCTCTCCTTCTATAATCTGGATTAACATACTTACAGGATACTTTTGATCCCGGTAGTTACGATCCCGTGTACCAAACACTCAACTAAACCTAGTGAAGCTAGTAATATTTAATTTCAGTTATTGAGTTTTTAGTTACTTACCGACGAGAACAGATTTAGCTGGCAATATTTACTAAACGTCAACTTCTATCACACCTTCCTACATCTTATGGTACACAGTAATCAAACGAAATTGTTCTACGATCAACTTTATTGCCTAACGTTTGGTAAGCTCACCGAGGTTGGGTGACGTCACCAGACAATTCGGACTGTGACCGCATCGCTATCACCGTCGCATATCTATCATAGTCAATGTACATAGTGATGTATGTACTGTGTGTAACTAATGTATTGTTTTTATTCAAATGTCAGGCAGATATCGCAGATCTGTGGGTCTAGCGTGTGGTTTCATCACTGACAAAAACTACAAGATTTAGTTAAATTAAACTTCAATTTTTATGGAAACAGTTATGTTTGCCAGCTCTGTCGTCATTGGTTCAGTTTAAGTACAAAAACTACTACTAACTAGGTATAAAAATTCACACATACTCGAGGTATTTTCCAAAAGCGTACATGTTATGAAAATCAGCAAAAAAGTTAATCAACAAAACCTTTTTAGGGACGGAACCTCATGACGGAACACTAAAATCTGTTTTCACACATACAGGGTGTAAACCACCTCATCACAAAGCCGTTAACCAAGCATTCTGGACATCAAACTAAGTAACTTTACGCAAAAATTATTGCTGAGAAACAACTTTTTTTTTTGAGGTTATAAATCATGTTTTGTGGTAGAAATCAATGTAACGCACTTAAAACATCGTGCTAATGTATGGATTGAATAGTACGGGGGCCGTGGAGGTATTAAAAGTTAAAATCTTACAAAAAAAACTCATATTTAAAAAAAAAGTTGTCAAAAAGTTGTAACTTTGACCCCCCATATCTCCGTAACTAGAAGGTTCCCAGGTATGGTGTAGAACAAAAAAATGATCGCGATGATGAGGAGAACAAGTGCCTTTCGGCTTCGTGAAGAGGTGTTTTACACCCTTTATAAAATCAAAACTAAACAAAATTCGAAATAATTAAGGCGCTACCCCAAGCGAAATTAGCAACTCTATTTGTGGTGTATTCAAACGAAGTTTGAATCACTGTTAGAATACAGTTCTGATCAGCTTGCACTACGAAGTGGTTTTTACGTCAGTCACTGCGGGTCGAATAGTGCGAAATTAGTGGTTTTTATTCTTTATAAAATCAAATAATTTCCGTCTTTAAGAAAAAAAAAACTACTTAGCATTATGTTCATTATTAAGTTGCCTATCCATTAGTATAAGAAGGAAATCAAAATAATGTTAACTTTACGAGAAGAAGCATGTTATAAATATTTTTTTCTCATTTTTGTCGTTTCATTGTGAGGGGATGGATTTATTAAATATTATGACTTAAAAAAAAAAACTACCATTTTGCAGTCAAGAATATGTAGAAATTGAATGTATTTGTTATTACTTGGTATTTCTTTTGGTTATAGAGTAGTTGGCTCCAAAAAAAGCACAAAAAACAGCTTTTGCTCGGGGACCGTGTAATGTTAAAATTAATGTAAGTATCAAATAATTTTGCACTCATATACACAATTATATGATTTGTAAAATAATAGTTCATAGTATAATCCTTTTGTACGGCTATTTCGCTGTATTATATAGTGTATTTTCGTTTCATGAAATTGCTGTTCATAAATGCATACGAAAGTTTTAATATTTCCCAATTTATTACGAACCTACTGTTTAATATAAAGGGTGTAAAAATACTCTTAACGAAGCCGATCATTGTTTTGTTCTACACCATACCTGGGCACCTTCTATTTACGGAGAAATTGGGGGTCAAAGTTTCAACTTTTCCACAATTTTTTTTTTTTAAGTACATGCCTCCGCGTTTGTCCAACAGAACCGCGTTCCGCGTTTGTCCATCTAACAGAATATTGTTTTGAGTGCGGCACATTGAGTCTTACCGTGAACCGATTTTTCACCCCAAAAAGTCTTTTCCCAGCAATAATTTTTGCGTAAAGTTACTAAATATGTTGTACAGTATACTTGGTTGACGTAAACTCTGTATTCTGACAGCAAGATCTACCAGGGATGTGCCTTAACAGGCGTTGCACATAGGGGACTCCGGAAAGGTATTTTAAGAGGAACGTAGCCATTGCACTAACTCCATCTGCACACGAGATTAGTGACCACCGGTGTGGTACTAGTGAGGTAGAAATCCCACCCTCCCCCCGGTCTTATACTCAAAGACCGGTCGCCTTATTAAGGTTCCCTCAGAAAAAGAAAAAATAACAGAAAAAAGATACGTATCACCTACGGTTCAACTTGGTCCGTTGGGGGTACTCCGATACAGCTGAGTGCGACTGCGGAGCCTCATCTCAAACCATGGCCCACCTCCTGACCTGCTTTTTGTGTAACTCCACCTGTACTCCTACTCCTCCGCTATACTTTCTCATTAATTTCGTTGCGGGATCCAAGATAGATTCATTCTCTAGGACTTCGTCGAGCTTCATTGTCTCGGCGCTTTTCTGATGGTAGCCAATGTTGATTCTGGCTTTCAGGAGTTACAGTGGTTTGGGAATAGTGTGGCGGGCGTGTACTTTAAGGGACCTGTCCGAAGCCACCACCAACGCCGTCGACGTGGCTTTGTTCTAGTCGAAACAAATAAATAACAATGGGAATCATCGACACGAAGAAGACCTACGATTACAATCATCATCTTCTTGTCCTTGTCCCATGTTTTTGGGGTTTTCTTCTTCCATTCATATCCTCACACAATCCATCCATCGTTTCTTTGGTCTTTTTCTCCCCCCTACATCCATCAACAATAATATTCAACACTCTTTTAGTCACATGCGGCTTATCTTTCCTCACCACATGTCCATACCACGACACTCGATTCCCTTTCAACTTCTCTGTAACTGGTGCAACTTTTAAGCTTCCTCTAATATACTCGTTCCTTACCTTATCCATTCTTGTCACACCACACTTTCTATTTTCATCAAGACTTACTGCCTAGGTAACCCTCAGTAAGTAATATTTCGAACCAGAATAAATATTTAATGTGACTGGTTTTAGGATCTCAAAATGTGATCGAAACGGGATTCTCTATTTATGTGAAAGCTAGCAACTATACCTGACACAACTTTTCAGTCTAAACCCGGGAAAGCTTTCAGCTTATTTTTGTCACACGTCCGTGTGAACGAACAATGTGACTTTACAAACTCATTTATTTCGGTAACTGGGTTGTGGATATAGGCAGCCACTCCATGTAAAAAAATGGTACTCAGGAGTTTAGCTGCATCCGGTTAGACAGGAAGCCGATTTCAACGTGGTTGGGAAAAAGCTAGGCATATCTGCCTAGCTTTTTCCCAACCACGTTGAAATAATACTGAATTTATTTAAGTGAAAACTTCTTCAGGCGCGTTGAGCACTTTTTGGGTGCACAAAAATCATGGAACTCACGTGACCGTCATCTAACGCTTTGTAGCACTCGTAGCCGATCCGGCACTTAGGCGTGCACGACTGCGCGGTGGGGCACAAGCACAACCCGTAGCACATATAGACTCAGTTTTCAGATCTATCGGTAGTACCCAAAGACTGCCCGGCATGTATTTTTTTGATTTCGCAGTAAGGGTGATTTTCGTAGTCACCGGTTTTGCACGTAACTATCGTATGGCCCAGTTCTCTTGATACCTGATCATGGCTAACGAGTATTTGTCATTTTAAAATAATGGTGGTGATAAAGTCCAGTGCCTATTGTGCATAACGCGGAGCGTCCTCTAAGAGGACAGATGCCGTCAGCACTTTAGTAGTCTATGCATAGAGACCACATTGTTATCAGTAGCGCATATCTATCAGTGCTGCATCATTGTGAGTTGTGGACAGGCTGTACTAAAGTGTAGGTGGAGCGATGAACCTTTACTATTGTACCTAGGTGTACTGTAATGACTTTTTGTCTGGGTTGCTAGGAAGAGTTGCAGGTTGGAGTAAGGCGAGCAACTTTCGCATTTCCAATGCTACACAACTCATTTTGAAAATTCAACAATACCTACTATTTTACTGCGTGATTTACGAGCGAGCGGGCAGACGAATTAAAAAAAAACCTATGCATTGATGATTTGGACGCTGGTTGCTTTTCATTCCCAAATCATCGTCTTCTCTTAAGTCAGCACAAGCAACAGGATATCATCATAATTCTCCTGCCCTAGTACCAATTAATATTAGGTCGGCGCAGAATATTTTCTTCTTCCATACCTCTCCATTACTCGTTATCTCATTAGACACCTCCTTTCTTGCCATATCATACTTCACACAGTCCAAGGCAAAAGTAACAGGATAAATAACGTACATTTGTGGCAAATAGATAAACAACGTACATTTGTGGCAAATAGATAAATAACGTATATTTGTGGCAAATAGATAAATAACGTACATTTGTGGCAAATAGATTAAGGGATCTAATTGTTCAATTGCTGAATCAGTAGTTTTTGAACCTCAAAAGGAAGCCTTAAAAATCACCATCTAATCTCTTTTTTTTTGTTATTTTTGCTAGGAAGAAGAACTGGTCATCGAGCCATTAACTCGAAGACCTGACTAGGGATATCTGACGTCACCAGTCTAACGCACATTGCACACCGACCTCTTATCACCAGTGCATATCTATGAGTTACATCACTAAGTAGCCAACAGACCGCCAGTTCTATGCCTAACGCCTGGAGTACTCTGTGAGGACACGGTACATACATACCGGGACACGGTCATAAAAGCTATTTGGTACAAGCAACTAGCTAGCTGCTTTGCGTGTTCTAAAACCAAAAAATCTAAAACCACCAACACGCGTTTGTGGATTATGGACCACTCCAACTACTCAAATTGCAAGGAGCCAGTGTCCCAGCAGTGGGAACGTTATAGGCTGATCTTGCTTATGCAGCTAATGTTAGTGTGGTATGTTGTCAGTTCTTTTACATAATCATCTGCCTAGCCTTTTCCCAAATATGTTGAGATCGGCTTCCAGTCTAACCGGATACAGTTGAAAATAAGTATTTTTCATGGTGCCACTGCCTATCTGACCGCCACAACCCAGCTAGTACTGAGTAATACTATAGTCCTTGATAAGACTGGTTGTTACTTATTTTACATCACTCTTAAAAGTATATTACTGAAAGCTTTAGATGTTATTAAGCAAATAAGCACTCAATAAAAACGGAATGGGCAGTGTTGTGGAAAGATGTATTGCATGGTGAAGAGCTCGTATAGTAGGACTGTTCATTTGAAATGCACAACTGTAGGTCTATGGCAGATAGGTATTCTATGGCAGCTTTTGACTATAAAGCCAAATGGGTTCCGTTCTCTAAGAGAATACGGATGAGCTCAGCGTGAGCGAAGGCGAACTGCATTAACTTTTGACTGTATTTCGAGATTATTGGATAGCTTGTGTAGGCGTAGTGATGGAGTACCTCTGTTGCATAATCTGAAGAGAATCGATTTTTTTTCTTTCCTCCGCTGTGCTGTTTTGGTTTGGTAACATGATGCAAATATCATAAATATGTCGACTGCAGGTTTTGACGCAAGTGGAAGCATAGGTGGCTAACACCAGTTTTGATTCTAAAATATGGGTTTCCATAACTCTACTGAGAACCTAGCTGAGAATTCCATACTGCTGTCTGTGGTCTAAGATCATCAATCTTTTTAACTGGTGACAAGAAGATTTATGATCTTATATCGCTCATCCTTCTAAGAAGTAAGCTGATCAATTCTATTCAAAGCTTCTCTTCATCGACTGAACATAAACTTAAATACCAGTCACAGGCATCCCACACATCCACCGAACTGACCTATCTGCCGGCTGATCTGTGTTGTTTCTGATCTCCATACAATGGGTGGGGTCGGCGCGGGCGCAGCGCGCATTACTACGGCTGGCTGCGCGCATGCGCCGCGCTGGCCGCTGATCGACACCCGCCACGCATCACAACGACGCACATTTTCTACGAACACATATAAATAAAGTCGTCGGAGAATTGCCGCAATTTACACAGCCTTCTGTGAATCAGCGATAATTATGAGATAAAAACCACGTCTAGAAACTTTATCGTCTAGGAAACTGACGATGTGAATTATGGTGGAGCTCAACTGAAGAGATCTGACACACTAGTGATAGCAAGCAAGAACTCGCAATGGAAAGGTATTCGAGTAAACAATTCACAATAAATTATGAACTAAGTCACGACGCAGCAGCCTGCTCAGAGAAACCTGTTTCAAAAGAAAAATGAACGAGTTTGAACATGCTCGCTCTTTGGGAAAAGCGGTGAATGAATGTTGGACTCCCATCTAGAGTGAACCACTTCGTAGATCACTGTTTATGGGACTTTCTCACGATCGAGCAAGAAAAATTAGGTATGAGAGTAGAACCGGCACGACAGATTAGGGATTAAGCAATACATTAGCACCGGTTCACACAGAACTAGTTCTTTAGAAAACTTGTGGAAAATGCGCAAGACCCCTGGCCCAGCCAAACTAGATTTAAATTCAGCCATTTTTACGACTAACGAAGATAAGTGGCCGTTTTTCCCGCTTAGTAGCATGAAACTTAATTACTATTAAATTAGCTACTGGAAAAACAACCTCAGATGCTTGAACATTTTTTAGATAACGAAATTCTCAGAAAAAAACATAGTCATGACTTCAAACTAGATGGTGTTTATTTTCGATGTAATCCACGATAATCAATGTGGAGGAGTGGTGACTAACGCACGGTTCGATGTTCCATCATCGAACCTTTGATCACTGAACATTAATAGGTTCTTACGCTATAAAATTATGAAAGCACGCTCATGTTTATAATACGTTAATACGATGTTACACGCATAAGATTCATAGTTATTGAAGAATAGCCGTGACAACAGTTGCAGACACCAACATTATACTATCTGCTCCACTGAGTTCTGAGAAATTATCGAAATAGGTATGTGTTTGTCGAAATGATTAAGTTCTGAGAAGAGTGTTGTTTTCAGCACTATAATAAAAGTATCCGATATGAAAGTAAACATTTGCGAACAATGCAATTGAATTTAAGCTTTTATAGCGCCACCCAAAGAGTATATGTCTCCACAGCCGAAGAGTTGATACTTTTGCTCATTGTAAACAGCATTAGATCGAGATCAAAAACTTGGGAAGAAGTATTAAGGATTTACATTGAAAACTGTAACGTTTCTGGAAAGTTACAGCATTGGTTTTGTTGATACTTAGTGTATCTTTGTGTAGTTTAGAAATTGATTGATTGACCAAACTGAAACTTGAAATTGATGGATTACGTTATCACTCATTATATCGAAAAGTATCGTTGATTCGTGAAAATGTGAGTTTATTTTCCTTGATAAATGATTCTGTCTGACTCTTACTTATTCTTGTCTATCGTTAGGAGCAGTACTTCACAAGGTCTACAAGCGAAATAAACAGTTAAAAAAAAAGATCGCAGTGTTCAGTTCAAACTTCATAGAAATTCTTGTCACGTCAGCGCCTACCGCCTACGCACTAGAATATGTCGTTATTTGCATCTATCAATCAACAAACGGGCAAAATACCTCGAGTGTGTTCACTTACTTTAAATATATATCTTTCTCATTGCTAGCATTTTAATGAAATATTTCTTAAAGAAACGGATCATCTGCGTTTTGCTTGTTGATCTTTGTTCAGTATTGATTACTGATTTACAAGTCACTTTAATTGGGGCACGTATTTGGCGAACTCACTCGGCGGTCTAACTATGCGGATTGATTGCCTTCACGAAAGGGAGGTGTGGAGCGAATGATATTATTGATTTACTTCCATTTGCTCCTAGAATCCAGAAGTTATGTTCTTCTGTGTGTAGTTTCTTCAGGGTGACTACAACACTTAATAAAAGTCACAAGGCTAGTAATATAAGCCATAATTCACGGGAGAGTTTCTCCGTAAGACGCAGTAACGAGGCAGCCAGATGTGTGCCGCACTTACGAGATATTAAGCGCACATGACGCGCACTTTTATAACTATAGCGTCATCCATATTATGACAGTCCGAATGTTACGCGGGAGGCCTGGGTACCAGGGTCACATGAAATTGTAGGGATAGTTCTAGGGTGAGGTGTTGAACTCTACTCTACGGGAATCTACATCAAATCTGTAAGATTGTATTTTAGTAATTGATCGACGTTTTTATGAATTGTCGAGACTTGTAAATAAAAACTGAAGAACAGAGTTGCGCACTTAAGATCGCAAGGCAAGCACGTAAAACTATGTATGTTGGAATCAGCCCTTTTAAGCCAAATTCCTAACAAATCTGAACAGTCCCAAACTAAATTCACGTTTTCGAATAGTTTTGGCCAAACTGCAGCGAGCCAAAATTTCATCCGGACATTTCGTTCTCCTGTTATGTATTTACGATACCACTAATATGTATATTAGGTATTAAAGTATGCGAAATACCGCTGCAGCTGCCAATGGTGGACGTAAAGCGAATGGACGTTTTTACAGCTCAGCGTTTTAGTGCTCAGTCGGGGCTCTGAAGTTATTTACTGGTGGTTACGTGGTGCGAGGCATGAGAAGAGCGATACGCGGTGCGGGAGCGGGTGAATGTTAAGTTAAGGTAACTCTGTTAAGATATTAGTGTCAGGAGGGAACAATTTGTAGTACAGTATGAGAAAAAAATGTGAAAAACTGTATAGCAGTCTAATTTTAACAAAGCAAGAGAGATTATGAATGTGGCTTTGTAATAATTGAACCTACAACAATAAATTAACATCGTCATAATTACTTACTGATAGAATGCAATAATCTTTGAAACAATATCATAAAATATTATAGCGATTCTTAGAAAAGATACTAGCAATCTATGTAATTGTAGAACGAAACCATTACAATTTAACCGGAATGGTAAATCGAGACCAGTCGTTAATGTCAAGAGGTTAATTTGGGCTCATACCAGCGGAGATCACGTAGATCTGGACCAGTTTAAATGAAAGTTACCAATCAAAGCAGAAGTTACCGATAGAACAGGTCTTTTTAAGTATTCAATTTATGCGTTTTAAAAAGGTTTTCTGACGTTCATCATATTTATTGAGACGATGTTTGTGGCGGACAACAGCTACAGAATGGGCAAAACATTGTGATTTGGAGTTGAGATATACTATCCAGGCTCTTTTGGGCGTTTGACGATAGAACGCAAAGTGTTTTAAGTAATTAAAGTTTATGACTTCTTGGTAAGCTCCCTTATTAAGGTGATTACACGAGCTAAAAGCGAGTTTTATAATTACTAAAAGTATATGATTCACTGCTATAAACAAGACCAGAAAAATATATGATATTCTTCAGGATATATGCTAGCATGATACTGTTTTGAAAACATAATACAATTAATTTGGCTCGATAAAAAGAAATCACGAACTTACCTCTAAAAATATCTTTCAAACAATAAAAAACATACTAATATGCATACGATCTTCTGATTTTTTGGCAAATAAATCTACAAGCAATATATTAGCATGATACTGTTTTATTTTTTAATCCAATCAATAGCTTTTTTGTAAATCGATCGAAACCACTCATTTCGCGCTATTTGGCCCGCAGTGGCTGACGTAACAACCACTTTGTAGTGCAAGCTGATTAGAACTTTATTCTAACAGCATTTCAAACGAAGTTTGAACCACCACAAACAGAGTTTCTAATTTAGCTCGTCTAAGCGCCTTAAGTAACTTTGTCTGTTTTCTACGAAAACCTTTTCATTTTCGTGCAGTTAGAATACTTAATCATGTCTCACGGCATTTGGATATTATTTTCTTGCTCTTTGGCGGAATTCCAGAGGGTATCACTTAGCATGTTATTTTCTGTAAAAAACTATAAATGGTGCTTCTACCCAGACCCGTTAGTTGGGACTGGTTAATTTGCTTTATTGTCTACTTTTGTTAGCTTTTGTTACCTGTCAAAACAATTGTATTTGTGTTATTGAATAAAAATAAATAAACAATTTTTCCTGATTTGTTTGTGACACAAATAATCGAGAAAAATACGGGTTACGCTCTCTCATAAATTGGAGGTTTTGTCCCAGCAGTAAAAAAGTGGCAGGTTTCGGGTTTACAGGGTAGGCATGATAGTGACAGGATTAGATCGGTTCAAATCGCTACAAGTTCATAGTCTGCGCCGACTTTTAAACTAAAAATTGGTGGCTGTGTAGCCCCGTCGCCCGCATCGGTCGGTCCGCACCGTGTTATTACGGGCCGACGCGACGGATTGCCCAACTTCACAACGTGTTGTTATTAAGTCATTTTGTTTTGTTCCCAGTCACTGTGCCCAATAGTTCCCTCGCCTACTTCTCATTCCTTAGCTCCTAGTAAGTAGCAAGAGTACCGTTTATTTGTGTTCCCATTTTTAATTAGTTGTGTAATGTAATTATTACTATGTGTAGTATAATAACTCTTTTTTCATTAATTCATTTGCATAATTTGAGTTTTTATATGCATAGAAAAACTACGTTAACTTGTTTAGATTGTGTTCATATCCGGTGATGCAAACGCTTTTCGTAAAACTTTTGTTACCAACACTTCACTGACATTTTAGTATTATAGTATCAAAAGCGAGGTGCCGAATTACAGGAACATAATTCGAAATACTGCCAAAAAAAATCTTTGATTTGAAATTCCCTGCTGGACGACAAAATAATGAAATGCTTTCAACTTTACACTGCCAATTTAGGTGCGGAACACGGAACACTAAAAAGTCCCGACTTGAGTTTCACAGAGTATTAACAATTTATTACGCTCGAGATTCTTTGTTACTTCATTTATCTGAAGTGTACGAGTAAATTAACAAGTTTTGTGTTTGTAAACGTAACGCTGCAGTGAGAATTTAGAAGCCAATGGCCGTGTCAGATGAAAGTTGATCACCTGACTAATTATTATGCAACTATTACAATCGATATCTGCTAATTTAATTTAATTTTTAGAAATAGTGGTCTATTCATTTTATTATTAGAATAGTGGTGAATTAACTTTGTGTCGAATGTACAGTAACCCCACAGAAGCAAGTGCTGATGCTTGATTTTTATCTTGGTAGTATTTATGTTGGTTTGGTAAGATTCTTTTCTTCGCGTAACTGCCAATTTATTTTGCAGATGTTTTAGTAATTCGTTATTCTATTAAATATAAAGTCATCGTCGCGTCTATTTAGATACAAAATAAATAAAGAAAAACTTGCCAATCTTCTAAATAACAAAACCATTCAAGATTTGCCACCAGCACAGCGCCAGCTAGCAGAATATCATAACTCGCTGGATGCAGCTCAAATAATCACTCGTAAAAACATCGCTATTCAACATCGAGCAGGATCCTCGTATTCTTGGAAACGGGTATATTTCACAAGTTATCCGAGGAGGCGAGAAGGCGTCTAATAAAAAACCCAGTGGACGTTATGTACGCCATGTTTCCTGCGCGATAAGCCGCTGATGGATCACTTCCTATGGATTAGGGATGCTCGATACAAGCTACAATGCACACTGATTCCAATTATACTAGCCAGCGTCCTGGCGCCTTCTGCCCGCCTAGTACCTCATACACCAATCAATAAGATTTAAATGTGTGCGTTTCGATGGCGCGGCCATGACGTTTTTTTTAAAAAAAAATTATGCCATGATTTTGTAAAAATTTGTAAAAGTTGACTCCCAAAACCATAAATTTGTCAAAGCTATGGTTAAAAAGTTATAAGGGTTTGAACGTGGCCGCGCCATTGAAACGCTCCGAACCGCGCGGCCACGGAGATCTTTAAAACTAAGCATTGCAGAGACCTGAAATTTTGCTAAGTAACAGATTGAATTTGTAAAAAATTTGTAAAAATATAGAAAAAAATCCTGGGCTTATATTTTAGGAGCTGTAAGACTAATACGCCATGGCCGCGCCATCGAAACGGTGAAAACACATTTTCGCCGATATCTCGCTGAAAAAGCAACGCAGACATCTGAAGTTTTTTGTAAAACCCAGATTTGAATTTGTCAAAACTAGTAAAAAATAAACAAAAATCCTCAGTTTACATTTCAGGAGCTATAAGACTAATACGCCATGGCCGCGCCATTGAAACGGTGAAAACACATTTTCGCCGATATCTCGCTGAAAAAGCAACGCAGACGTCTGAAGTATTTTGTAAAAACTGGATTTGAATTTGTCAAAACTAGTAAAAATGAAATAAAAAATCCTAGGTTCATATTTCAGGAGCTGTAAGACTAATCGTTCTCTCGTTACTTAGGGGCAGGGTTTTTTTACATCTTCTCATGGTTTACGACTAGAGCAACAAATTATTTCCCGAAAAGTTTTTCATCCGAGCTACCATTTTGGAAATATACAGGGTTTTTCAAAAAACTTGAATAAAAATAAACAGCTCCTAACTCGGAGACGGTGCGTTATAGGACCATGCTTTTCAGAAGCTAAATGGTTTCTATGGTCAAGATCAATATGATACTGCAATAAAATTGTTAAAATTTCGAAAAAAAACAAAGAACGAAAAATTTTCTAAGTCCCTAAAATTTTTTCACCGTTTCAATGACGTTTTAGTCTTACAGCTCCTGAAATATGTACCTAGGATTTTTTATTTCATTTTTATTAGTTTTGACAAATTCAAATCCAGGTTTTACAAAAAACTTCAGACGTCTGCGTTGCTTTTTCAGCGAGATATCGGCGATTACGTATTTTTTCACCGTTTCAATGGCGCGGCCATGACGTTTTCGTCTTACAGCTCCTGAAATATGAACCTAGGATTTTTTATTTCATTTTTACTAGTTTTGACAAATTCAAATCCAGGTTTTACAAAAAACTTCAGACGTCTGCGTTGCTTTTTCAGCGAGATATCGGTGATTACGTATTTTTTCACCGTTTCAATGGCGCGGCCATGGCGTATTAGTCTTATAGCTCCTGAAATGTAAACTTGAGGATTTTTTGTTTATTTTTTACTAGTTTTGACAAATTCAAATCTGGGTTTTACAAAAAACTTCAGATGTCTGCTGCGTTGCTTTTTCAGCGAGATATCGGCGAAAATGTGTTTTCACCGTTTCGATGGCGCGGCCATGGCGTATTAGTCTTACAGCTCCTAAAATATAAGCCCAGGATTTTTTTCTATATTTTTACAAATTTTTTACAAATTCAATCTGTTACTTAGCAAAATTTCAGGTCTCTGCAATGCTTAGTTTTAAAGATCTCCGTGGCCGCGCGGTTCGGAGCGTTTCAATGGCGCGGCCACGTTCAAACCCTTATAACTTTTTAACCATAGCTTTGACAAATTTATGGTTTTGGGAGTCAACTTTTACAAATTTTTACAAAATCATGGCATAATTTTTTTTAAAAAAAAACGTCATGGCCGCGCCATCGAAACGCACACGATTTAAATGGCTTTTGACGTGATTCCAACGTGGGAGTTATATGAATTGGTTTTCAAAAATTCAATAGTATATTTTGTATGAAGTTATGGGCTATTCGAATTTTAATATTCCAACCATGGCGTTTGAAAATTATCTATGAGAATGATATCGTTTCAATTTGTGACTAGAAATGAATAATTTAACTAGGGATACAAATTAATACTACATACTTTTTAAAATCAACGATGCACACAAACAACAATATTTTTTGTCGTGTTGAAGAGTTCATTTGTTTTTTTTTTTTGCAATAAACCGCTTCCTATATGCAAGCCAATTCTAAATTTAAATAAAACCTTAGATGAGTTACTCTTTTGTTACAATTGTTATCATGTTTCAGAGTAAAAGATCGTTCCATTTTTAAATTACTTTTTACTCCCTAAGGACTAAAGTGGTCACTTTAGTCCCGCTTCGTAGGGCTATATTGGCGTACTTTTAGAGCTTGAGAAGTGAACAAGATTATTTTTTACTCATTAATTTTGTGAATTTCTAAAGAATTGCGAGTACTCACTAACTACCCACACAATAAAATAAAATATTCAGTAATAGTCGGTAAGTGAAGTATAATTGCATTACGAAATCCCAACGCGATGTCAATAAAATCTTTATTGACGCAAGTATTTGTCCAAAGTTTTGATAAGAGTTATCAATAACAACATTACGCACATTTGTTTACTCTAAAATATGGTGCAACGGACTTAGTCGGTCAAGATTACGACGACATCCATCCATTGCTGCTTTATCAACTACTCGCTCCAAGCTTTTCCGTACGGAGCGAGCAATGGAAATTCTTTAAGAAAAAGTCTCAATGGTCGAACCCATGTTTATTTTAAAAACGAAGAAAACAGTAGATGTTCATTTAAAGTGTGTAAAGTGCGTTACTATTTAGTAGCTTCTCGTCACGTAGCAAATGTCAGTAACACGAGTAAAAACCGATGAAGCAATTAGGGGGGGACATTTGAAGGCAATTTAACACGTCATATAAGAGAAAACGAGGTAAAGTAGCAGATGCTCTGTGTGTTGTCAAACATGTGGACAGTATGAGTTACAAGTTGATTTGAGTCTTCAGTTTTTCTATAGGTTTAAGAGCCAGGTTCCACCAAAGCTGAGAGGAGCGGTGCGACGACGTGCAAGATTAAATCAATCATCATAGGAGAGGCGACGTGATGCGGATTTCAATCAATATGGATAAGTCGATTCACGCACGTCTCCCTGGCGCTGCGTTGGTTGGAGGGCAGTATAAGTAAAGTCAGACCAAAGAAACAATGAATGAACTGTATGGAAGATATAACTCGATACTGAGATTGAGATGATGACCAAAATAGGGATCTTTCTTTATCGTGTGGTTAGTTGCCTAACCTGGTGTCAGAGTTTTTATGCCGTTGCATGCCGTCGAGAAATATCTCTCAGGTATGCTGGTTTCCTCAAAATAGGGATGCACGAGTATGAATGAAGAGGAAAGTATGGAGAGTAGAAACAGTGGTACGTGGTTTTGATGACCTCACGACGACCAGCTTAAATTGCGTTCTAACCTTTAAATGAATAAACAGAAATAAAATCAACGTCACTCAAGATAAATATCAAAATGTAATATGGCTCCTTTTTCTGAGTTACTTAGCCTAATCTAAAGTCGCGCGCCGGCAGCAAATTCAAATCATTTGAACTGAGTGATCACTATTGAGCCGGAATGTCTAAAAAAGGCCTTTCTAGGATCCCCTTCAAAAGAATTATCCATGAGTTATGTTGTACTGCGTCTTAGTTTCATAACCTTACTCAAAACTATAACACTTTACTCGGTATTTCGTAACCCCAGATTGTTTATCAAACTTTTGTCCTCCCGGGGTAAACTTACAATATGTTTTATATTTCCGTAAGTTTATCATGGTTCAACTTAACTCCGTGTCAATTAAAAGGGGGTTAGCTTTTGGCAGATAATCTCGAAGTTAATCAAGGTACCCGAAACTGTCAAATTTTTAGCGATAAAGTTGAAAATCTATTAAGTTTGATAGTTTGTAGTAGCTTGTCGTTTGTTCTTTGTACCTAACCTATCTATTAATCAATGGTAAGGTATTTTTTTTTATCTACAATAACGTAGCGCAAAGTTGTTCAAGTAATTCTACCCGTCGATGTGAAAACCAACAATGGTTCACACTTACGAAAAGTTTGTAGTTCCAACAAACTCTCAGTATTGTCTCAGACACATGTTTGTACAGTCGAACTAGCTAAGGTATGCATAGCTTAAGAATATGTAGCTCGTTTTCACTACATTTAGGGGACGCCTAAATGTATGCTTAAGGCGATTACACGAGCTAAACGCGAGTTTTATGATTACTAAAAGTATATGATTCACTGCTATAAACAAGACCAGAAAAATATATGATATTCTTCAGGATATATGCTAGCATGATACTGTTTTGAAAACATAATACAATTAATTTGGCTCGATAAAAAGAAATCACGAACTTACCTCTAAAAATATATTTCAAACAATAAAAAACATACTAATATGCATACGATCATTCTGATTTTTTGGCAAATAATTCTACAAGCAATATATTAGCATGATACTGTTTTAGTTTTTTAATCCAATCAATAGTTTTTTTGTAAATCGATCGAAACCAGCCCGCAGTGGCTGACGTAACAACCACTTTGTAGTGCAAGCTGATTAGAACTTTATTCTAACAGCATTTCAAACGAAGTTTGAACCACCACAAATAGAGTTGCTAATTTAGCTCGTATAAGCGCCTTAAATAAAAGCACTGTGATGAATTTTAAAATGTGAAAAATCCTAAAGCGCGCTTATGTGTGATGTCGCGAATTATTAGTGTAAACCATTTAGGGATTTCCATCGATGTCCTCTTTTACTTAAATACTACCATGGTTTTTCACTTCACTATCTCATCACATGTTGCATATTTTTGTAAAATAAAAGTTTTTGTTTCTCACGATATTTTAAATAACAGCTATAATATGCTAAAACAAATTCTTAGCATTAAAATATTCAATTTGGCAATAACACTCAGAAATCGATGCTCTGCGATTCTTTTTTTTTAATTTTTCTTTTTCCGGTCCGTAGCGAACGAATGAATTTATAGTGTTGTTTATTTACGATAATATATGTAGAAGAAATTCTACGTAATATTTTATCGTTAGTAAATAGTTTATCTGGTAATCTTATCTATAGTAAGTAAAATATGTTTTGTTGCGGCTTTTAGTTGGTTAAAAAGAAAAAGGACGAAACCGCAATAACTGGTTTCTTTCGTTGTTTCGTTGTAGTTTCAAGAGTTAATTATATGGTACTTTTATTTAATTCCTGTGGCCACAGACTTGTCTTGGTAATTTCTAATTGCTTTACAAAAAAAAAAAAGCAATAGGTATTTATAGTAAAGAGTTAAATAAAGACACAGTACACACACGAACACGATGAATAAGATGATTTTTTACCACAAATTGATTGGCCTCCACTATCTGGTGTCTCAGGGTCATTCGTCAACTGGCGACAGTGAAACTCGCGAGTTCGCGCGAGATTGCAACTTTCAATTTAATTAAAAAGAAAACCCAATCCATTTATACTATCATTAATAAAAAAAAAAAAAAAACAAAAAAACTAAATCCATTTATATTATAATTAAAAAAGAAAAAAAGGCAATGCAATACATTCATGTTATTATAAAAAAAAGAACCCAATCCATTTACATTAAGTATACATTTATATTATTATTACAAAAAAAAAACAAAAAAACCCAATCCATTTATATTATAATTCAAAAAGAAAAAAAAACCATGCAATACATTCATATTATTATTAAAAACCGAAACAGTCGAATTGAGAACCTCCTCTTTTTGGAAGTCAGTTGAGAAAAAGCCCCACCCTCCCGTCCACCGCCGCCAGCCTTTCTCTCCCTACGCCGCCGCGCCCAGCAATAGTTAGTTAGTTATAGATATTGGTTTCAATCCGTTTTCATTTGACTGTGCAGCGCGAGATGACGACAAAAAAATAAAAAAAAATTGAAAGTTGCCATATCGCGCGAACTCGCGAGTTTCACTGTCGCCAGTTGACGAATGACTCGTGTCTCATGTCCACTCTTGTAGATTTTTTATCTGCTTCTCAGTTACAAACACTTAAATACTATCAATACGAGTATTGCTATGTGCAGAAAGGGTACTCGTAATTGTAGGGTTTTTAAAACGCAATTTCTGTTTTTAAGGGCATTACATTGCCCAATGACCTTGAATACCGTGTGTTTAAAGAAGTTTGTAGATGAATCCACTTGTGCGTTTTCAATATAAAACATGTATGTTAAACTAAAGGTACTATAAAATAGACTGTGTTGTTTAAAATTTTAATAAACCTACTCAAATTTTATCAAAAAATCCTAACAAATAGGTCCTTTTCAACCTAAATTGAAAATTCTCTGTATAACGGCTCAATAACTCGGCATGAATTTTATACCAAAAAATACGTAATGACGTATTTAACAATTTGTGTTAATTTTTTTCTCTTATTTCTTTTTATATTTAAAAATATTTTATAAAACCCGAAATTACGCGAAAAGCACTTTGTCACTACCGCACTCGTCCCTCTCTCTCTCGTCGTTTCGTCGTAAGTTAGTACGGGGCAGCATGCGAAAGGTCATTGGGCAATGTAATGCCCTTAAGAATGTTTGTTTGGATTTGCGCCCGGTTGATGGCAATAGGCTCGCCCTCTACTACATGGAACATAAACAGTTACATATTATAACTGGTGACATTATTAAGGTATACTATCGCCTTCAGGGATAAACAGGTGATATTTTATGCTATTTTGATCTTAAGCGTATCTCTAGCAGCAGTTTCCAAATTGTTTTAAACATCGTTCATCAGGGATTCAGGAACAACAGTAACACAAACAATTTAATAACAGCCTCAACAGATATTAGTGATGTACAAACGAGGCTCGTTTCCCAGAACATGGCGCTCTCGTGTTTGCAGCGAACGCTTGGAAAGTCGCGTTATCACAGTTATTATTTACACCGGCAATAGGCCGCTTATCTGCGCTGCAGGCTGCAGGGGGTGCCAGTGATGATAGAACTTACTTACTGACGTCTTAATTGGTTTAATAACATGTGATGATAACCATAACGAACTAGACAAGAGTCAATTCCTATAAAATGTTTCGTCTACAAAGACTTTGACAAGATATATCTAATGTCAGTCTCTTTGTTCCATACATTTTAGACTTTTCCATTATTTTTACCTCTGATAGAATCCCGAAAAAAAACTTCTGTAGAAGGTCAAAATATCCATAAGAAAACCCCTAAAATGGACACTCCTACAATACAGTTTAAAGCTGGAAGAAGTTCCACAAGAAACTCTCTCGTCTTTCTGAATTGTGAAAATGCATCACAACAACACATGAATAAATCGGGAATTTCGGTAAGGAAATTTTTAGTCCAAAAGCTGCATTCTGGAGAAAAAATACCTACTACTACTACTACTACTTAATAAGACAAGTAATATGAAGATTTCACTAACATTGGTTTTTGGCCTCTTTGGCCCCTTTTGTAGAACACAGGCGTAAGAGTTACTACAATCTTTTGTAGAACACAGGCGTAAGATTTACTACAATATTTTGTAGAAAACAGGCGTAAGATTTACTACAATATTTTGTAGAACACAGGCTAAGATTCAATACAATCTTTTGTAGAACACAGGCGTAAGATTCACTACAATCTTTTGTAGAACACAGGCGTAAGATTTACTACAATATTTTGTAGAACACAGGCGTAAGATTTACTACAATATTTTGTAGAACACAGGCTAAGATTCAATACAATCTTTTGTAGAACACAGGCGTAAGATTCACTACAATCTTTTGTAGAACACAGGCGTAAGATTTACTACAATATTTTGTAGAACACAGGCGTAAGATTTACTACAATATTTTGTAGAACACAGGCTAAGATTCACTACAATCTTTTGTAGAACACAGGCGTAAGATTCACTACAATCTTTTGTAGAACACAGGTGTAAGATTCACTACAATATATTGTAGAACACAGGCTAAGATTCACTACAATCTTTTGTAGAACACATGCGTAAGATTCACTACAATCTTTTGTAGAACACAGGCGTAAGATTTACTACAATCTTTTGACAAGATTCTAGCCTTCAAAATTCCAAAACTTTAGATAATATTTAGTTGCTCGATAGAGCAGACACTTCGAAAGTATTGAGACCTCGACAGCAGTCGACAAATAATAAATATGCACGGTTTGAAGTTTTCTTTTATTTGTGTTACAAACTTAGTCTCAGAAAGTTAGCGAATATTGTACAGCATCATTTTAAAACTCCGATTTAATTTTTTGGTGAATAAATCCTGAAATGTTAGTGTGGAATAAATTGCGTATTCATGTTACACCATATTCACTAAAACATTTCACAAAATACTAAATGAACCCACCGAAGTACCTACCGTGAGCCATATTCTACAAAATTAAGTTAAGCCAAAATTTTAGGGAAAATTTAATAGAAATATCTAGCTCTCGCATGTTTGGGGAGCGAGGAGCGGGGCTGACATCATCCTGTCCCAGGGGGCTGCGAGCGCGTGCCGAAACAGCTGATTGCCGACCGACCACCATAAAAAATCTTATAAAACAATCCCCAACCAAACTTAAACCTTATCCCAACAGTTCAAACTATAATGTCGCATACAGCCACCCAAACGACCCTTAATATAAGTGTCACTAGACAACTCTCAACTCTAACATACAGCAGATGGGTCTAAAATCGTTTGCTCACTTTTTTCCCCGTCCACGTCACCTCCAGAATAAAATCCGCAGTGCCATAAAATTTGGACTGTAACACCGGAGCACACGGCTAGTTTTTGCTCGTTTGGGATTGTTAACGAGATAAAACAGAATGGATTTTGTGCATTTCACTTGGTTGGAGGCCGGTGCGTGCCTCGAGCGATCAAGTTCTGCTGCAGTCGGCTCCGCTGGCTAATAAATGAGAATATTTCGCACGAGAAGATGGATCGCCCGTAATTGTTCAGCTACGGTGTTACTGGTAAGAAACACAAGAGATTTTACGCTACGTGATTCAATAAACATCGATGTTTTGATTGCTGTATAAGTATGTAGTAGAAATGATTATAGGTACATATAATGAGGTGTGTTATTAATATAAGTAGAGCTATTAATAAAAGTAATTATAATGGTAAATTAAGTGGTATTACTGAATCGAGGTAGGTACACAAACTTCAAGTTGTTGAAGTAGTTCGTAGACCACCGCCAGAGATGATTGTTCGCATCACGCAACGTTTTTTATGAATTATAAAATAACTCATTCGGAACTACGAGTACAAAACACAGAATAAAAAAGTTTTTTTTACAGTTTTTACTATGTTTTCTAACGTTTCTTTTAACTACTTTGAACCTAGATTAAACAGGGGATAACAATGAAAAAACCAAACCAAGACGTGCACACCATTAGAAGATAGCTTCTAAAAGTAATGACACAATAAATCAGCCACAAATTATGTAGTGCCAATTTCTAGCTCTCATAATGCACAAAAATACATGAGCGACAATTCACTAAGACTACATAACATAAGTTACTAAGCAGAACATAATATAGCAACTATTCCAAAGACCCGAAACATTCAAAGCTTGGAAATTCTAGTCACATTCACTCCAAAGTTGATAGACAACGTAGAATGTGGACGTGGCTTTGATATTAATACGCTTTAAGTTACGGAAACAGAAAACAGTAGTTTAGATCGAACAATTGTTGGTCAAACAGTAGTCGAAAAACTTGTATTGGCTTTCGAATTCCGAAGATCGGAAACAATCTGCTTTGTCCCGATATTTTGCCTCAGTATTTCGCCCATGGCGTTTATGCAACAAATGAACCAAACAGTTTAGTTGATCTTCTATCAATCAGTAAACTTAGTTTGTCAGCAGAAGCAGAATCGTTTGATACGGCCGGACATTAAATTCTGCCACAAACACAGCTGAATCTTCACTTTCCATGGCCAGTTTAATCCAAGAATGAACGTAAAAATCTCTATTTTCATATACAAATTTTGTTCAGTAAAGTTAACAAAGGATTTAGATCTATAGGTACAACATAACATTTAATTCGTTTAAAGACTTCATATACGTCGATAATTATTTATTTATCTCTATGCGGTGTTTATGAATAAATTTTTCATGTTTTAGTTTATCTAATTATGCACGAATCATTTTTTTGAATCGTATCCTTACAGTTAGCAGTATCTATGTAGGTATATCCCCAGTCCTCTTGTAATTAATAATCCCATTAAATTAAATGACGATCAAATGAAAGTTACTTAAAATAACTGGATCCTACGTGACAGTATGCAAGGAGCAGTTAAAGTTGTGGAAGCTCAAGAAATTGCATCATTGCCATGTAATGCTGCAATTCTCTAAAGTGTTTCGATTTATCCGACCAGATTAGATTGTAGGAGTCATCGGCTTCTGATACAAGCAGTTATGTTACTTGCTCAATGTAAAGTGCTACTGAAAGTTGATAATTATGAACCAAACCCATACCCCACGGTATGTAACTGATGTCGAAATTCCGACAAAGGGTGTTGGGGTGACCCCTGATACAATCATGTGCGACGATTGGTCGTAAAAGTTTTGATTTGGGGTTTTTGGCTTTCATTATCCACTGATCTTAAAACTCATAACAGGAGGAATATTCAATAGTTGCTTAAGTAAACAAACATGGTTTTACGAAAGTAACGTTCTTGTTCTTCGTCGTATAAATGATTCTTTTTTTTCATCGATGATTCGACCAGGACAATGCCACATCGAGAGCATGTACTACATTTTAACATGCTGGATGAACTCGTGGTTCCCCTGATCTTTCCTTCCCAGTACCACGCAGAGATTCCCAACAACACGAGGTCTCGTCACGTCACGGGTGTGTTGACATGACGAAGAAATCATCAATAAAGCTCCGTGACTCGACTCTCTATGCCTCGTTCATTTGCATTTTGCATGTTTAATCAGGAATTCTGTCCAAATACGCTATTGTATTGCAATATACTTTGTTTTCATTATACAGATCTGTCATACGCCGTACGCCGTAAGCTTGGTTATAGGAACGAACAATAGAAGTGCGGTTTGGTTGACAGGCTTTTGATCGTCAAGCTGGGAGTGCGTAGACCTTCTGCGCGGAATATTATTGATTGACGTTAGAATTGAATGGTGTAAGCTTCCTCACTGGAAGATATACTTCGACAATGAATGAGCTTTCCTGACAGTTTTTTTCGTGTTGTATTGCGTGGGATGTAATAGATAGAGAAAAGAACAAAACGATGTTTACCTGAAATTAAAGACGAAACTCTTTATAACTCCTTGGTGTCTATAACATAATCAACTTCGTACTTCAAAATTTCTTCACTAAACAATACTCGCCTGAATATGGTATACAAATATATTGATTTTGTTAACGTGAAAATGCGTTTCTGTTTTAGAGGGACTGTTTATTATATTCTTTTGTCTTGACAATATAGACGCCAGCAGCGAATTCCATTCCTTAGAATTTGCATCACAACCGCCTTAGAATATACGGTCACTGTGTTTCGAGATCTTTAAAGAGGCTTCAGGAATGCAGGACTCGGTTCTGGGAAACGATTCCTAGGCTACGCTAAAGGAACTATAAAATAGGACATCCTACGATATAATGACTACCTGGTCTTTAAGTCCTTTGCAAATGATAGTATGAGGTTTGCATACTAAAAGGTTACTTTTCCAGGTTATAAGATACAACTTAATATGACAAAATCTTTTTGATTTATAATAACAGGCGAAAGATTTATGTGTAACTTGCAGTTATTTATGTCGCTAAAAACGTAAATAATAGTTCGTGGTTCGAAATTACTCATGCAAACATGCTTAAAGCTTTTAACTATTCGATTACAATCTAACGAACTATTTTGTTATTGTTATTCATACGTTGAGTACAATGTTTACCTCGTTAGAAGTTATTTTGATGTTTTCGATTTTGGAATTTATTTATTGGGTCGACGCTTTCGAAGTTCTAATTTCGATATTATCCGATGGAAATACGAGTTATTATTAATTTAGAAAGATCAATATCTGTCAGTGTCAGTTATTTGGGCATCAGTATTAAAGGATCCTAGCCGGAAGCGTGTCGATAACACGTCTATAATAAGCGTCGCCCCGGAAACTATTGAGTCATCATCGTTCACATCATTATGTGTTGGTGTGAATAACACTTCATCACTCAATTACTACGGATGTTTTAATGTATTCAATCTTATTTTTATTAAGTAAAATTGGATCAGTAAATAAAATAATCATCTCTGAAAGTTACTCAGAAATCGTATGAATTTTAGAAGCAGTCCATTCATGAGCTTTGGCTTTTGCTAAAGTATTCCCAATAATAATGCTTCTCTGTTTCCTCAATCCTTCTGTTCGTTATTGGAAAAGGTTATAAAAAGTTACGTAATTACCTACAAATATGTAACTGCGCAGAATCCGCTGGTATATTCTTAGTTCCTGACATCATCAGTTAAAAGTGGCTTAGAACAGGAAAAAAAATCTAGTTGAAACCTAAACTACTATTCGCTTTTGGAAGTATCCCTATCTATAAAAAAACTTTATCAGTAAAATTAAGCAAATGATGATGATGCGAGCAGGTACTTATATCACAAAATAAGCGTTTCGAAACTCGAAATTCTTACTTCGGAGGCCATAACAGTTCCAGTTTACATAAACAAAATGATCATTTCTGATGCTCCAATGGGATGGATGGCTGTCAAACTGCATCATGCACTCACACAAACCAGTGTGTGTGTTTACTCAATTCCTCTTATTAATATAAAATCAGGGGGAGAGCGGCTGTAATGTCGGACTTTGTCTGCTCCCCTGGGAACCAGCAAGCGTGGTCGTTATCAACTTTAATAAGATGGCGGAGATGATGTGTTCCTGTTATCTGTATTTTGCACATTTTATCATTCTGTACTTTCGTTTTCGAAAGCCGTAATTTGGGAGGTTGGGCCGGACAATCCAGACATTTGTCTGCCGCATGTCTGATGAGAAATAGGCTAGAATTACCACCGAGTGGATCCCATTAAAAGCTTGATTTCTTCTAAAAGGACTCACTGGCACTAGCAAAAGCTTGAATTGTGTGGCGAAGTGAGCGGTAGGGTCAGCATTGGGATAGTAAAGGCTAATTATTTGGTCCTACAGTCTTCTTCTTCATGGTTGCAGAGTACATATATGTATATATGTACTTTCATGCGACTGGCCCTGGTCTGTGGTCGCTTTATCAATAACTGACTAGCTGACTACGTTCGTTTCTGTTTTTTGCACTGTGTTGCAATTTAGTGAGTCAACGTATACTGCGGTTTTAGGAGCTTTTTATAGAACGTTTTCATTACCGGAATTATGGCACAGCAATAAATGTTTTTACATACTCATGTATGTAAAAACAGTTATTGCTGTGCCATATTTGCCCAACTCTGATGATTGCCCACTGCCGAGCGCCGACTTCTCATTAGCGATGACTTTGTTGACTTGCCTCTCATTCCACCTTTCACAGTTAATAACTTCTTGACTTCCAATCCAATCTCCTTATACTTTATCAAGATGTGCAATTCTTGGCTTCATTCATACAAAGTGCTGAATTCATAACACAAATATCAAACAAAACACAACCAACATTCTTCTTTTTGTACTATCCAATTCATTTTCAATCTATTTTCTTGCACACCATGGTAGAAAACTGTCAACTTTTTGTGTTCTAACACACACCATCGCGATTCTGTAATAAAGCCTAGTGTGCAAGTCGTATTCTCGTGAAACCACCAACAAAAAGTGTTTCAAGTGGTCATTCTCCTTTCTAGCAGAGTTGCAAAAAAAATAAAGCGTAGATAACAAATGGCTACTGTACCGGAACTCCGTTTGAAGCGCTGTATCGCTAGATAACGCGCAGCACCTTATCACGCCAGGAACGTACACGTCTGATTATCAATGTTAGAAGTGTGCTGTACTAATGGAAATTCACAAAAAAGACACTATTTTTCTAGTTTTTAAGACGAGGATCGCATCCGAGAGCTCTCAAAGTAAAGTTTAAACGATTTCTTTTGATGAAGGATTACTGCGCAATCTCTAAGTTACACACATCCAGGTGAGGTATTACACCGTTTTCCCCTTCTGAGTCTTTATTGAAATGGTATATAGAAATGTGGGGTTATAAGCGTTTCTTTGTGTTTGTTTTTTGACACAGATGAACCCTTCGAAACGAGTTTTCAAGCGTTTGTCGTACCCTAAAAAAATCTTTGAACCTGATCGCTGCAGCGCTGCAATGTAACACTTGGTTAGCAAATTGCAGAGGTACAAAGCTTTGGATTTATAAATTGAAAATGTTATCTTGTTCACGGGATGTCTTTGTTTCTCTCAGAACGTGTGGTTTCCGATCCAGTTCAATAGCATTCGCAGCCGGGCGTGTACGAGGGGACTAGGGGAGCAGGACTGGTATAGGGAGCGTGCGGTCCGCTCCACCGGCATGCCTGTATTTAGCGATATGTGCACACGGAGCAAGCTCAATGTATGCCTCAGTAGACGCTTTTGAATGTAACAAGAAAATAACTTTGTCTCTAGCTGTACTTTGAAGACCATGGTTAGGCTTGCCGTCAAAATGTGCTTGATTATTGACAGAAGCTCCAAACATAGAGGCTAAATGCATTTGGGGCTATAAATCAAAGTAGAGCAGAATCAGAATATCCAATCTTTTTGTCCGTTTGAAGTGAAGTTATTGTTTCTTTTGTCAATTTCAGATCACAAACAACAGCTATTTCGATAAACGTTTAAACGTTCTCTTTTGTCAAAAGAAATCGATGCTTTGTTGCCTTTAGTTTCATAAGCAAGCTAATATACATCGTCTTTTTATGTCTGTCCATTCCGAGCATCTCGGGGAAATAAAATTAAAACGTCTTCGTCTCAAGGAACTTTTATTTTTTAACTATCTGCCCGAGGCAGGTCTGGTCTGGAGGTTAGTGGCTTTTTTCTTCTATTTCTTAAGTTCCTGTCGCAGACTATTAAGAAGTTGTGTGCGAAGTTAACTCTGCAGTCTGAGAACCGGAAATTAAGCAGTATCGATTTAAGTGGAGAAGTCTCCTTGAGTGCTATAGCTCTAATTCTTTCTGCAATTCGTAGACATGGCCGCAAATACAGAAAGGAACTTTAGACTTGGAGCTTGCATTAGTTTAAGAATAAGGAATAATTGGTTTGCTTACTGAGCAGTTTCCTGGACTGTCCTGGAGTTAAAAGTGATTTGCTCATTTGGTTCAATTTTGCTCCATTTTGTTCAAACTTAGAATTACCAGTTCGTTTCCTTCTATTCAATTTCGAAGCCCTATTCTCAACACGGCTTTATACAGAGCCACTATCTTCACTAGAGTTAGTTTACAACGTCAAATCTTAGCGTTACATCTCGATGATGTAACGTTAATTGAATTGCCGCATGTGGCAACACCGAGTGTTGCATCGAAAGGTCGTTGGCTGCACGTGCAGTGATTGGTATTGACTTGTGGATTCTTCGCGTACCTGTGCAGCTAAAACATTTGCTGGGTTTGTTTCTTTCAAAACTTCTGCTGGAAATATACTTAGCCGTAACTACAACGTTAGATCTGTAGTACGGGAAATACATATTTATCTATCTTCATTCAGTCCCAGAAAGATGAAGTTCTACATTTTGTTTAAAGTTTTTGGGTATAGTTAATAAAGCGTCAGGTGAATGAATGTTTGCAGTGCTCAACCAACGTAGCGTCAGTTTTTGTGCCAATTTGTTTCGCAAAGACAGGACCGAATGAAATAAACACAAGAACACAATACATACCTATTGGGGCTGTTTGGATGCAATAATGATTCAAGACCTTTCTCTCTTTTAAAACAGTGAGATATCTGCAAAAGTAGTGCAGTAGCAGTGAAAATCTGGAAGTACCTACCTAAGGAGCACAATAAATGCGCACAGATACCACCTTACATCGGAAAACGCATGAATACGAGTACCTATATTGTTGTTTGTTCTTCTACATTCAGATACATTTTTGAATCAATACCTACTTCAGGTGCAGGATTTTAGATGTTTCTAATGTCATAGATCCAAATTATTTGCTTCTAGTACCTACAAACGTGTTTTTATCTTGACTCACAGGTTTTTGCATTTTGTTTGTTTGAATTACTCGTTTCCCTGTTTTCTTGTACTACTCAAGTCTTGCACCCTTATAATTTAGCCTCTTCATTAAAATTTGCGGAAACAAAATGTGGCAAAATTGGCATTGTTCTGCTAAAGCGACCATTTTTGACCCCCTTGTCGTCAGTATACCGAACACATACAACGTAATTCAAATATTAACTGTTCCTTTTCTTTGTCACAGTTTAAATGAGTCAAGAATATCAATTTGCGGTTACAGTGATGCGCTATTAAAAGCCGCATTTGGTATATCAGGTGAAAGAGAGAGATCTGACTGTAGGTAGGTAATCATCTGGGAATACGCTTTGAAAGTAAATAATTTCCGCAGTTACCTTATCTTCTGTACCTACCTATTTTGTTTTAAAAATAGCTGCACAATAAAGATCTGTAGGTAGGTAGGTAGGTACTGTCTATGCCGCTAGTTCGGTATGCTGGTAGGTATGCATTCCTAGATACCTACAGTCCGTTTGGCCACAAAGTAAGTCTTTTTGTTCTCTCTTATACAATGTAGGTACCTAAGTTAGATCTACTTTGCTTCAATGACGTAACATTTCTATACTTAGTCATTTTACGAGGCGCACAATCTACCTACATTTCACTTTTAATTTGTCGCAGCGCAGGCGATTATTCCGTTTCCGTCTGCTGTAAAATACTATTTCGAAATTATCGACAAAATGCATCCCGATCTAAACATAGGTACCTACTAGGGTAGCAAAGTTATGATGGAACTGATGAAATTATTTCATTTCGGTATCACTGAAGCTTGTTTTTTCCCGGGTCTGCCCAGCACGGTTGTCTTTGCTTGCCGGCTTCCAAAAATACCTCCGCTGCGTTGCCTACTGAAGCTGACGTTGGCTATTTTGCGTGCTGGCATGGTTCCAGCCTCTGTACCAGGGTTACACACACTACCATAGACACGTAACATCACCAGTCTTGGTCTTGACGTCACCTTCCAACTCCACATTTACCTATGTCAGAAGTCTAGTCTCTGCGATGAGCTAACTTCTTCACAAGATTTTTATCTTTTTCGTTCCACATTTCGTTTTTCTAAAAACGAGAAATATTGTGCGCTAAATGTAGAAACGCTTCAAAACATTGTTTTGGAGTCTTGCGCAAACTTGCGGCTTGGTCTACGGCATATTTTTTAATTGTGGACTTGATTATTTTCACTGAATCTGAGTCTAACGAAACTGTTAAATAAAACTAAAAGTAACAGTTTGAAAGTTTCATAGAATGACTTTGGCCTAGTAAGGAGCAGTAGAAAAGTTTACGGAATCGTAAGTAGAGAGTTAGCGGGTGCACGATTAGGCCTACAGTTTGGCGGAGCACAACTGAGCTCAACGAACACCGCCGCTTATAACTTAAATTTAACATACAAATAAGATCAGGTACAAATAAAATCACTTCCTTACCTCTCTATCAGGTCCCAATCCAGTTCGTCGAAAAAAATCCAATTGATAAAACACAGTTTTACACTGAATTTTGAAATAACACTGTATACAACGAGAGCAATGAACTGCTGTGAGTTGCAATCGTTCCAACGATTTATTTTTATTAAATTAATCTGAAATTGTTTTACCACAAGATATTCAGATCCACTTTATTATCACTTAGAAGCACAATATTAATTTCGTCTATTTCATGCGAGTAGTCCGAATATTTTTGTGAAAGATCCTGTGAACCGGAACCGGTTTATTTCATGTTTTAAAGTATTTTTAAACACGTAATTTAATACGGCACCAATATCTTGCGTCACAGGGAAAAAGTAAAATAACTACGTCGAACAGCGAAGTGCTTCCGCATCCCCAAAACAGCTGTTCGGGACTAGTGAAGTGACGTCCAAAAATCGATAACAACCGTATTTGGACAACCGTAATTACACACCACACAACTTTTTCACAACACAGATTACCGGTTTCACTATCCTTTTAATGAATGCCTTCACTGTATCAGAATTAGTAAGACTATGGTTTAAATAATATTGTTTTATTTGCAATAGGTATTGAGGGAGATAAATTGAAGGACGAGATTTTTTATCAAAGAAATGTATGTGCTTTTAAAAATCACTATTTTGTTTTGTTTATGATGGTGATTGTTTAGTGAGCACCTCTGTGTAGCTGGTGCACAGCGCACGCGGTCGCGCTCGCTCGCGGACTGGCGGCCGGGGCGCGGGGCGCGCGGGCAGGGCGGGGGGCGGGGCGCGGGCGGACCCACACAGCGGAATGCTATTGTAGGCGAACTTGCCCGCCACTTTTTTTCTCAATTCTGGTCAAACAAGTTTTGTATACAACCTGCATTATAAGGATTCCGCCATTCTTCGTACGAGGCAACGGTCTTTCTAAACTTTGTAAAGTATAAGGTTTCGCTGAAATTTCAAAATCCAAGAATGTGACAGGATATCCTACACCACTCGTTAGACTTCTGTAACCTATGCTCTGCTGATACAGGCAATTGTATCATTAGCTTTGGAACAGACCATGCACTCGATGACACGATTCTACAGCAGGAGGATCTGACATAATTATCCAACCAGAAACAGTAAGTATATTCATCAATAGGTACTCTAACTATTTAGGTACCTACCTACGGGTAGTACCTACCTAGACCTACCTACTTATAAAACAAAAACAAAAAAGAAACGAGATTCAAATCCTGATAAGTAGCATGAACACCAAAAAAACAAAAAAATAAGTAGGTAGGTTACCTACATTTATTAGATCATCTATAGTCCAGATAATTAACTATCATCTGCATAGTCACAAAATAGCGAAATTCGCTCTCATTGAATTTTAACTGTAGCCTGCATTCTTGAGTCAGTGGAGACCAAACTAGATAGAATATTACCCATTTACCACTTTTTAAAAAGAAAAGAAACTATCATAATTTTAAAGATTAACTCTACGAATGAGAATCGAAAAACATAACAGACGAGACGAGAAACCCTGCATTAAGGGAACTGGGAAACAAACGTAAGTTGTATTGGTAAATAATGCGGATAACGATGGCATCAAATGTCTGTACTGCTACCAACTAGGTACCAATCAAACCAAAATCTCGTTGAAGGCATAGTTTCCAATTAATATGGTTACTCCTTCACACCCCACAATCAGTAAAGTTATGTTTGCCAAACAAATATCCCCAACTTTGTTAGCTTTATAAACATCGTAGTCACTAACCACGAAAATCAGGCACAAGCAGGTATTATTTGCCACGACCTGAGTAGAATTCCAACATTCAAGGTTAGAAGGGAACTTCTAAACTAAGTATTTGAAGAGCGATAAACGAACTTCCAAGAGGTCGGATAGACTCGGCTCCGAAAGGGACGGCCTAATTGCCCGCTCCCTACGCCAAAAAGAGACGGTACGATTTATTTTATTTATTGCCATATCAAGTTACGTCGCGGGTTCTGTATCACAGTTGTGTGAAAGAGACGGATATAAATATATTGTTCCCCTTGACCTCGACTCAGGGAGATGCTGTTGATCAGATTTTTTGGAAATTAAACTTTTTTAATTAGTTAACCCGAAACAGGTTTGCGTATGGGAACCTATTAATAAAGTATTGGAAGCTGCGAAGATATATTGTGTACAACTATGAAATTAGGTGTTCTGGGACTAATGCACTTAGAGAATATTAATAAAAAGATTCTGATAAAAATGAAACAATTACCTATGATAATGAAGTACCAGATCATAATAAAGTAATAGTCGTGATCAAGATTATAGAACGAGATGTTCTCCCTTTTAAAGGAATCCTAATAATCTAAAACTTTTTGATCATCTAGCCTTATGGAATCACTGGTCCCCAAGACACAGGCTATAAACCTAGTTTGGGTGCCAGGAGATAATACTTCATGCACTTTATGTTGTACCATATTACTGTACTTGTAACCATTGTGAACACTTTACTGGAAATAAAAATTATTATTATTTAAAAATCCCAAAGTCAAGTGATACGCCAAAACAAAGCCCAACTAAAATTGCCAGTGATTTGTGGTTCACAAGATAATAAAGATTCAAAAGATCTCAGACTAGGAAAGAGATTGGTTTTTCCCCCTGATTGAGGAAATTGAATTCTCACAATAATCTAAGAAAAAAATACAAGGATAATCTTTGATTTTTAAACATCAATAATTAATATGTTATTTTAGAATCTACCTATCAAAGTTATGACTGGTATCTTTGTCAACGGAGTACCTACAATCGGGCTGGTTATAAACAAATTCACAACAGTTAAATAATATTAGCAAACTCATGTTTGTTTCAAAATTACGTAGGTTACATTGCCAAAGCCGTGCTAGTTTGCAAATCTAACAATTTATTGTTCAACAAATAGCACATCTGTCAAACTTAATCCTGCTTTACATTTCGCTGTAAATTATTGCAGGAATTGCGACTTGCGAAATTATGTTTTTACTTTTCACTGTATTTCTAACTATTGCTTCATTATGAACTGTTCCAGTAGATTTAGAACAAACAAATCTTATGCTCGGGACTTCGGGACTACTACAAGTAGCTTCACTGGAGTTTTCTCTCTATCACCTTCCATTAAGACAGCAATAGTCTTTTCTTCTCTATAGTATTTTAATGTAGACAATCGGTCTTTTCTCAAACTACTTACATGCAGACTTAATAAACGCCGGTTTTCCAAAAAGGCTTGGGCGGAGGTGCAGTTGTAGGTTGTAGTACAAATAGTACAATACATATTTCACCAGTTATTTTTAAATCCAATGTTGTGAGACTACTGCTATCAACCTGACACAAATCCAGTCAGGGGAGTCCTGGCCTCTGTTGAAAGATTCCTAATGGAAAACCCAATAACATTTGGTAGATTTGGCAATCAAAACCAGCACCTTGTTCTCGGGTGTGTAGCATTTGCAAACACTAGACCAATGCAGAGAAGAGGATTTTCTATAAAGTAATAAACTACATAGGTAGTAGTTATTAAGATTACAGGGACTAAGGTTTCAATCGGTTTTCTGTACATTTTTGTGTATTTCGCGACTTTTAAAGCCAAATTTAACAAGTACTCGTAGGTGTTTGTAGAAAATCTTGTTGAATTAAATGGTCTCGTTAATGAAAAGCTGTTTGTGGAGGTTTCCACAAATAAGACGGACTGGGAGAATATAGTATGCCTAATTGCTTACAACTTCGGAAAAAGCCGGGATGGTGATCAAAGATTGCAAGATTTTACGATCTTTTCTTCTATAAAACGTGGTAACCCTAAATTATCGGCTTTTACAAAAGCTTAGACATGAATATTTTATGGCATTCCACATCTGAACGGTATTATAGCTCGGCAAAGAATATAAATACATATACATTCTGGGTTTAAGCGTCTCTAACTTTTAAGTAGCGTGGATAAGCTCCAAAAATGTTTTTAGACTTCCCAATTTGTCCCACCGGTAGATCAGGGAAATATTATGTTTTACTTTTAGATGACGTTATAGTCATCACTGAGAAAGTGGCGACTTTGGCAAAAGCAAACTTTAAACATTCCACTTTGTTCCACTGGTGTAGCAACTTTATGGGGCAGAGTGGAATAATTATTTTATTTTCATCTAAATTCAGATTCAGGCCCCCAGATATACCTACTTTAAAATGTTTCTAACGCAGTTCGTCCGCCTGATAGTACTTACTTGTTTTCAAACTTCACACAATGGTATCATGTTAATTCATGTTCGAGTATTATCAGGGTACCTACTCAGGGTAGCCAAATAGCCGCATGGTCCTTTGTCATTAATTATATTAGCCACGTTGTTTGAGGGTAAAGTTCTGAAAACACGATAGCATTGCTACGGATAAAGCTTTGCCTTTTCATATGAAATTCCGCTTTTATGAGATTTTGATCCACAAAACCAGTTTTTAAAACTTTATACAATTAAACTATGATGTGATTTCTTAGTAAGATCTCTCAGAATCGAGCATTAAAGAGCTGGACACCAAAAACTGTCGACATTATTACAGAGTTAAATGTAATGTTAATGTTGTGAAAAGAGTCTTACTGAAGGTTTACCAGTGCTATCTTGTGGTCATAATAATTATTATGCTGACGATTTCGACCAAATTTTATAGAATGATGCTTAATCTTTCATGGAGAGGATGCAGATGAACATTTTCACAATACTCAAATCATTATCGTAAAGCCACCAACCACCATCAAAACAATAGAAGCACAAACAGAACATGATATATGTATGTTGTAATGAAACCCGAGGCTTAACATCAAAGCGAGCTTCAGTTCTAGCATTGCACAATAACAATAATGTACACATACTCAAACATTCAAAGCGTAATCATGAATCAGAGACAAAAAGGGTCGTTTTCATTCAATAAAAATCAAATTGTCACCGACGACGAGTCGTAACAGACACGTAATTCTACAGTTTAACGTCAATTCCAGTTCAAACAACCGGTTATTTAGTTCCAAAGAATAGAATGTCAACAGGTTGTACCGGGAATTCTTACAAAGCGGATGAAAGCTAGACATTACGAGCTACGATTGTACAAATATAAATGATACCTTTTGTTTTGTGAAATACATACGTGATGTTGAAGTTTTTGGTGTGATGTTTAGTCTGAAACTCAGGATTGTTTGGTTTGTTTTGGAATTGTGAGCTTTTAGACCTTTTACCTTTTCAGACCTTGAATATAGATGGTTTTAAAGATGGGGACAGCAAAATCATCTAGCACTTCTAGATGGAGGCAGCAAAATTTTGTCCCTTGGTTCGATTCCAAATAGATTTGGCACAGAAGACACTGACGACGCTTCTTCTAAGCCAAGTGATCATCTTAAATATGCGTTTGAAGAAAATGGCGGCTGTATCAATTTATGTGAAGCAGGATAAAGTTTCAGTGAAAGACATGATAACGGTTTCGATCTGGTTATCCCAGACAGAAGAACGTTTTCCGGTCAGGGATTAGAATAAAATAAATAATAGCGCTCCATTCCATATCATCGGTGGAAATTGGAGGATTGCTAAAGTCTAGTCAAACGAATACTACAACTAACTTACGTAACTAGAACTAAAACATCAGGGTTGTAATACGCAGCAGAGTGGCTTTATCAATCTGAACGATGTTACACAAATGAAGAGATAGGTATAGGTAAGTCCGCACTAAACAACCAAACGAAATCATAAAAACAACAATCCTTTTAAAAGCTTCTTATATGAACTATCTCATTAAGTTTTTGTTTGTATCAAAACTGCTGACCAAAAACACCCAGATAACACTTACAAAAACCACAATAGATGAATCAGCCGCTTCTTCTAATACACAAGTTGCAAGTGACAATTGTACCGGGGGTCCAGGGGTCCGTGTGACGCACAATGAGTGACGGATTGACGACCATTGTCACCAACAAAGACGAGACAAATCAAAGAATAGCCCCTCAGCGGATTCCCGGGAACCATCGTTACGGGGCGGGAATCCCCCTTTGTAATTCTCGTTATAGTTATTTAATTAAGTGCAATGTTGGGATTTTTGCTATTTGATGTTGAGGGTGCTGATATTAAAAATATTTTCTGTAACAAAGATAATGTAAAGGTCTGGAAGTTTAAGCCTGGCCCTAAAGCTTCTTCTCGATATCCATTAAATTACTAACGAAAAAGTACCTACAAGTAAGCATAACATTTAAATTTCTGTTCAGTTGAATGGAATAACTAAAATCGGTCGGGTGAGAAATAAGTAATGTAAATAATATATGTTTTTATTATCGCCCCGAGCAAATTACGAATACGAAACTGAAGGAGAGTAAAATAACCAAAATAATACTCGTGTTATACCTAGGTAGTTTTAGAATTTGTTAGTAAAAGTAGAACAATGGTTGTTTGTGATTCCATTAGCTTAAATATAAAACATTCACTATTTATAACAACAATTTTAGCGGCCGTCTGTACAATATTTCAAAATATATTTTTCATGAATACAGTCTGTATCATCTGCACGTACCCAAGTAAGGTGTTGATAACAATGCCAATGTAGGTATACTATACATATGTTATTTAGTATAACTGCTACAAAACAAACAAATAATAATATAGGTAACAACCAAGTTGATAGCTCCCGAAAAAACTAAAAGAATCAGCTTGCAGGAAATTGACCGGCAAACTTTTTTCTCCACCCTGCGGTCCGTGCCATGAAAATCAAATAAATACTTAAACCATAATAACAGCCATCATTTGTTGGCACAAGGGAAATGTTTCCATCAGAACTTAACAAATTACGGCATCAACGGTCTTCATATCTAATCAAAATAAATCATAACCTAGCCTAACTTGTACTGCGATGTGCTTCGCCATGTTTTTTCTTTTTTGAATTTCGAAGCTGTTCTATTTCGGGTGTTTTGGGCTTATTGCTCTAACAACCACGTAACACGATGCCGCTTACGAATTATTTCGTGTTTTATCACAATTTTGCCAATTAAAACAAAGTTTTGAAATTTATTTTGTTTGAAGTTGAAACCGATTTTAATAAGCGTTCTTAACTGTTATCAGTTATGTACGCGGGGTGACTTGAATTTGATCATATAATTATGAAACTACTATCCCTAATTGAACCCAAAAAAAGGAAGAACGTTGAAAAAATGGAAAATATCTGCGATAGTAAACATCGTTCAGGATCAGGACCGCAGTTAGCAGAACCAAACACAAACGTGTCACATACTAATGAAAAAATCGGTAATTTACGGTAATTACGCTTTTAGTGCTTCACTATTGCAAGTAAAACCTGTCGGCGGCGCGCGGCGGGAGAGGAATCGATTCCCGGCGCGCTGCGGCGACGTTGCCGCTCTGTCGCGCGTGTTTTGTTTGGGTTGTATGCAGCGGCAACAGGCCGCGCGCGCCGCTCGCCCCTCGCCCCGCCAAACGTCATCGTTATAAAAAGTTTCGAACCTAACTTTACTGCAAGGCAACCGCAAGTATTGCAAGTTTTTTGCTCGCTTTGCTATACGATTACGAACTATTCCAACTATAGCATAGTTTGGGTAACTTTAACGTGAGCTATTTCCACGTGTTTCGTGACGAGAATTTCGAATAGGAGCAGCGCGTTTCGGTGCTCTCTCTGACTAGTTCGTCCAACTTGCACCGTGCATACGCCCCATGACCGTGACCTATTTATTTCACCCTGTCAATGGCGAGGCATTGATTACCTTGTGCCCTGTTTTTTTACATAAGGTTTATAAAGTAGGTAGGTACCTAGGTACTGCTAAACCAAAAAGATTTTGGAGATCATTTTATCAATCTACGTAGGCATCTGTAATTAAAGTTGTCGAAAGGCTCGATTCCAAAATGAGAAAAAAAAGGTTCATCAGTTCATGGTTCATTCAGATTTCAGATGGAACTTAGGTAGGTATCTAGTAAGGTTGGTAGAGCACCGCTGACACTGACAATTTCTTTTACGTCGAGAGCTTTTTGAACTTCCGTATCCACTCTGCATACACTGTTCTGTGTAAACGAACTTTTCACGAAGCCAACATTCTGTAGGTAGAGGTACTTACTTAATTAAACTAAGTAGATTATCTCTACGCAAAAATTGCTGGGAAACGACTTTAATTTAGGTTAGAAAAATCATAATTAACTCAAAAAGTTGTGTTGATGGATGCATTGTATAGTACAGGGGCATGAGGGTATTTAAAAAGCTATACAATAACTAGGGGTACCTACTTTAAAAAAAAACTAACCCAGGTATGGTCATCAATCATCATTTGCCTAGCATTTTCCCAACTATTGGGGATCTGACCTTCACAACCCAGTTAAAACGGTAATACTCCTTAGACATGGACATGGTTGTCGGTCTTTTTAGGCCACTGACTACCTGTAACGACTGCCAAAGATAGACAAATGACAGCCGGGACCAAAAGCTTAACGTGCTTTTCGAGGCACGGAGGAAATTCTGTATGTAAGGGTGGTCACCTATCCACAGGCCAACCTAGGTAAGCCATTTGCCCGACCGGTTGTTATGCCGGTTGGTAAGCCACGAACTAAAATCCAAGTAGAACAAATAAAAATTTCGCAATGACGGGGAGAACAAGTAGTGAATTAAAGAATCCGAAAGATAATTGTATAGTGTAGCAGCTAGCTTGGCTTACCGCTGGACGAAAGCGGACCAAGAATCTGGTGGAAAGCAAAACTTAGCTTCACCACTTTGGTACCTCACAAAACTTAGCTTCACCATTTGCGTACTTCACAAAACTTAGCTTCACCACTTTGGTACCTCACAAAACTTAGCTTCACCATTTGCGTACCTCACAAAACTTAGCTTCACCACTTTGGTACCTCACAAAACTTAGCTTCACCATTTGCGTACCTCACAAAACTTAGCTTCACCACTTTGGTACCTCACAAAACTTAGCTTCACCGCTTGCGTACCTCACAAAATTAGCTTCACCACTTGCGTACCTCACAAAATTTAGCTTCACCACTTTGGTACCTCACAAATCACTGGTGAAAAGCGTGTGGTGCTGATATTACAGGTCAAGCAATCGAGAAATCCCGACAGGTCCATAGGATTAAAACGCTGCAACATCTCTGGTAGGTCGGTTTTGCAGATTACCATATCGCATTAGCGGCAGTGGCCAATATTCGAGTGAGAAAAACTTATCAAAATTTTCTTCTTCTACTGGGGCTATTTACATCATCATCATCATGTCATCACGCCTGCATGTAGTCCCAAAGCTTTAGGTGGAGTAGAGATGTTGTAATCTATCTAGCGAGATTGTAAACTCTCGAAAGATTGTCAACTGAACATTCCTACTGTCAGTAGATTCTAATCTATCAAAGTGGAATCGTGATATTGTGAAATGCATGCTACGGAAGTATCTCGGCCCCCGTAATCGGGACTTGAAGCTCCCCGACGTTAGGTTAGATAGGTGACAGAAATAGGAGCCCCGCGTAGCGTAGCGAGTAGCGGCAAGGCGGACATCAGAGGCGGCTTCAGAGGGGGGCCTCTGAAGCCCATTCCTGATGAAAAATCCCTAATGTGTGTTCGATTTCCAGATCGGGCTAATAGCATCTAATACTCACCAAAAGTTCTTATTATGACCAATATACCAACGAGATAAACATTTAGTCAAAAAAGTGTCGGGAATGGATGATATGTTTGGGTCATTCGTCGACTGGCGACAGTGAAACTCGCGAGATGGTATGGTTCCAAATTCAAATTTTTGTTTTTTTTTTTGTTGTTGTTAGAATGGCACGACTGTTTTCCATTTTGGCGCGGAGTTTGATTTGCATCTGTTATTTATATTAAATACAGTGCTGTTTTTAGTCATATCATATCTAGTGTGTATAGCGAATTACATTATGGACAAAATCGTATCGTTTCTGAAGGAACATACACTTTGAAGGTGATAAAAAAAATTTGGATGAATAACAAACATTTTGTGTATTATTGATCTTTTCCCTTTACTTTCTTGACAGAGCAGTGCAACGTGTAACGTTAAATGAATGCGCAAATCCTGAAAACAGTTTGATCAGCATCACGACCCGAATCAATTAAACCACTTTTTAAAATGGGTCACATTTTTCAAAAAATCGTCATTACAAAAGTTGTCCTGTCTATTATTAATAGGTCAAGCCATCACGTGCGCAAACCCGTCAGAATAGGTAAACAAACAAACACAAATGGTTATCGTCCAATTTAAATTTTCTCATACGCGGGATAAATAACAGTTCTTGCACTGACCTGGACAGGTCCATTCAAATCTGTGTGGTTTTTTCTTCAAAAGACCATTTCAGATACTAATCTGCATAGTCCTCATGTGAATTAAGGCGATTACACGAGCTTAACGCGAGTTTTATAATTACTAAAAGTATATGATTCACTGCTATAAACAAGACCAGAAAAATATATGATATTCTTCAGGATATATGCTAGCATGATACTGTTTTGAAAACATAATACAATTAATTTGGCTCGATAAAAAGAAATCACGAACTTACCTCTAAAAATATCTGCATGCGATCATTCTGATTTTTTGGCAAATAATTCTACAAGCAATATATTAGCATGATACAGTTTTAGTTTTTTAATCCAATGAAAAGTTTTGTGGTAAATCGATAGAAACCACTCATTTCGCGCTATTTGGCCCGCAGTGGCTGACGTAACAACCACTTTGTAGTGCAAGCTGATTAGAACTTTATTCTAACAGCATTTCAAACGAAGTTTGAACCCCCACAAATAGAGTTGCTAATTTAGCTCGTCTAAGCGCCTTAAGCAAGATTGTCTGGACAAGAGACTCTGACCTCTGAGTTTGTTTCGGCTGTTTCTTCTCAGAGTATAAGTCAGGTACGAAACACTGGCCCCATCTAGTTTAAAAAAAATCCGTGTAAAAGTGTTTGAGAAAACCTACTTGCTGTATAAATTTCATTTATCATTTATCACTTGCCAGTAAATCTAAAACAACACATAAAACTTTTAAACTTTTTTAAATGTTTTCTTTTTCTCTCAGAATTAGGTCAATTGAATTAAAAATCATTTGGGGTGCCTGAGGTTTCGCGCATTTAACGTTACACTTTGTTAAAAGTAGTGGTAGTTAGACAGTATGCTTCTCTACTTCACTTTTTTGATTCCCTACTTACATAACATTTCAATACAAATGAAGGCTACCACACAAGCGCGTTATTATCACTCGATAATTTCGTTCGTTTTATCGTTCGATATTCTACTCTTATCGTACCTACGAGTAATATCGCAAGACGCAGAAACGCAAGCGTCCTACTTCTGTTGCGTCGTTATTATCGAAGCAGTGTGTGGGATTGCATGCGTCCCACACAATACCAAATGGTCTAAGAAGTAAGAACTCATATCGCAATACCGCAGCAGTGTGTAACTTCGTGGCTCGGACGGCTACGAAGTTACACTAACTTTTTGTACTAAAACAGATATCGCAATAACGCATGCGAAATTATCGAGCGATAATAACGCGCCTAATCGCCTATGTGGTGGAGCCTTGAATTGACTGGTCAGAAAGTTACGTAGAACGTGTCTATGGATTATGTTCTTGGTTGCGCAAAGAAATCCTGAAAACTGTTTGTAGGTAGGTACTTTGTGTTTCAAAATAAAACTACGGATTAAAACAAAGGTAGTAATTTTTTATACTAGCTCAGCTCACATTTTTATGAAGTAACAAAATATTTCAAACCATTCTTATGAAGTTAGCTTAACTTGACGTAAAGCTTTTAGAATCATTCTGTAACAAACGTACTCTCAACGATAACTTAAATCACTAAATTTACACTTAAAACAGTTATCCATAACATAATATTAAATATGTTAACGAGTACCTACCCATGACGTTCACATTTTTTTAAACATTACAGTAATAATGATAACTTACACAGCTATAATTATAGAAAGCTAATTGGAATGAGAGTTTCATCTCTTTTAAATGTAACAAATATTCTTAAAATTATATAATTAGAAGGTATATTTTACATTTTGGTAACATAACAACTAATTTAAATCCATTACCCCAAGTCGGTCTAAAAGTTAAAACAAAATTAGTTAAAATAGCAATCGATCTTACATAAAGATTTTACTTAACAAATAAAATGTTTTTGGATCCACTAGCACAATATTGAGTTCGTTTATCACGAAATTTAATCATTTTCTTCTAATCGGTTGAAGATGACAAAGAGAGAGAGACATCGGTGTTTTTTAATTATGTTTAGCGTTGCGTTCAACGCATTCGGTGCAAGCGAGCCCTTAAACTTACTAGAAACTATCTGCGACGAGCTTGTCCCATACCAGGACTACATAGAATAAGAGGAAGAGCAGCAGAATTGGAGGAAGACGTCCTTACACAGGACAATACAAGAAAGAAAATGGGATAGGTATAAAAAAATGGAATCACCAAGTTTATCTCATCTTTTCATATTTTAGAGGTAGTTATGGGGACTATGGGGGACCAGGGAGTCAGGAACGGCAGGATCAAGTCTGCTTAATATACCTACATTTAATTAATATGATTATTTTGTTTAAAAGTTCCGAAGTTTGGAAACAACTTAGGTAACAGGGGTAAAGGGTGAAAGTTTTCTAATAGGCGAAGCTGGAAAAAAAAAGTTCTTGAAAATTTGTTAGAAGTCAACAATAAATAGCCATTTTTAGAACAGGAAAAGGCAGGGAAAACTTTCACTCTTCGCCACTGGTAAAGTCACAAAAACTTAGTTCTTACTTAGGGCGGATTCGACCAAACTTGGATAAGTCTTATCCTGGGGATAAAATCACTAATTACTCTAGAGTAAGAGAACTTTTCGTTTTACCAAATCATAAACCCAAAATAACTATAGGTCCGAGAGTAAATCGCTATACCGCCAAATTAGGTACACCGAATAAACAAGAAGCACAGAGTAATATAATGGCGGCTGCTGCAGTCTACCATATGTTTTCGCATGCTTTGTTGAAAAAGTTCATTGTCATTTGTTAACAGTTGAGCGCATGTTGATAATTTCTTGTAGTTTTGTTATTTGTAAGGATATTTTAATAATGCAACGTTTACGAAATATGATCGAAGATTCTGACAGTGATGAAGAATACAACCCAAGGCGTCCGCGATGGATTAGAGAAAGGAACAATTACTTCGATAATTATGATGACCGTGACTTTGCCAGAAGGTTTCGATTGTCCAAAGAAGCGACTATTATTAAGTACATATTATTTATTTATTTTTAATTACAACAACTCAACTCAATACAAACATCGAAAAGATAACCTCACTCAACTGACAATGACTAGGTACTAATGACAAGTAGACAACTCGTGTCAATATATTTGACAGTTAACTCCAATATCATCATCATCATCATCATTTCAGATGAAAGACGTCCGCCATGCTAGACATAGGCCTCCCCCAAGTGTCGCCACATTGAGCGGTCCCAAATAAACCAATATAAACCGGCCAAATTATATGGTCATAAAAACTCGGGTTCGGCTTTCTACACAATTGTATTTCCATTTTAGTTGGCTTACAAAATCATTCATCATTCGTTCATCAACTCAAGAGTAACAATACCCAGTATTGGCTACTCTACGTTTCTGGTGGAAAAAATGCAAACAAAGTTATTTGAGAGTAAAACCAATGAGTAAAATTATTCAAGGGTTAGTTACTCTGATATACCTACCATGGCATTTGGTCGAATCCGCCCTTACTCGTAAAGTAGCAAAACTTTTCTTTAATATTTAACGTCATTACCGGGAAGCATTTTGTTTTCTTTCAAGTACAATGACGTCTTTTTATAATCACAAGCTTAGTCAGTCTTCTTTGAAAAATATATTCACCATTTAGACAACAGTTTCACTTCTGTTTGTCTTATAACTATGTCAATAAGTCTCTGATAAAGTGAATAAAGTACATGTTATAATGTGTTAAGTAGAGGTAGCACTGTGGATACTTAGGTACTCCAGGTTTAATAACGCAGATAAACTATCTGACGAACTTACGCACTGTTGATTCTCATGTTCGTAACAAAAGTAAATCAAATCACTTGACAAGATAATTGCTTATTAATAATACTCAGAACAATTTAATTTCAAAACCACGGGTAATCTTTCGGCCACTCACACAAACACGACACAACATACCGAGTGAAAACTGTGTTTTAGAATATTACTTAGTAGGTAGAGTACCTACTAAATACGGGCGCGGCTTTTCCAAGATATTGCTATAATTGACAAACTTAACAGAACTCAGAAGGATAGATCGTACATGTATTTATGATACTGGAAGCTGTTCTGTGTTACGATTGAGAAGAAATGTACCTATAATTCGTATTTCCATCCAGTGCCACATCAATATTCATTTCGGGAAAAACACTCACATTATCACTCACTTCACTGCTTCTCATTACCGGCCTAGAGCTAACTCTTCCTCGTGTGTAGCTGGCTAGCTGACGCCTGTGCCGCGATCTCGTTCAGCAACATATCCTGCATCTTGCTCCTCACTACCAGCTTCCTGATCGGGTCTAGTTGTTTGAAATACGGCGCTAAAGACTTCAAGAACATCTCATCATAGTCTTCGTCTGTTGACATTTTCGGTATGTTGTCAGGTATGGGATCTTCTTCAAAGGTTTCGTCTAAGTACACTTCTACTTCATTATTCTCCTGCTTTTCGTCGAGTTCCTCGATTTCATATTCAAAGTCATTATCATCTTCTATCTCTTCTTTAGCTTCAATACTGTTTTCGTCATTCAAGTTGTTTCTGCTTAGAGCACTGTTATGGCTTTTTCTTTTGTTGTCCGGAAGGTTAATAAACTTTAACATGTCAAAATGCCGCCATTTCCCCGTGTATCGTTCGTCTTCGCCTCCGAACTTCTTGATTTCTTTCTTGAAGAGATCGCGAAGATTCTTCCATTTTACGCGTAGACGTTCCTCTGTGAAAAGAGATAGAATATTTAGAAACATTTGCGATTTTACTATCAATGTAGGTACTAAAAATCTTTAATTCACTGACAGACAATGCAAGGCCTGAAGCGCAACGCAGGAGCATCTTCATCTTGTCGTCACGGCTTAGAATACCTACCTCAGTTTAAAAAAAAGATTTTGTGTCATAAACCAAGTCACCAAAGCTTTAAATTATGCATGCATTGCCCCACATAATATTTATGTAATAAAGCATAAGAGCTTGTGAATCTGTACAGCGTGTCATTTGTACCAGGATCAAAGCAATCACTGGTAGATCTATCGTATAAGTAGGTACCTACAATGCGGGACTATTGTGTATTAGACATTTGTACAATTTATACTAAAATAACCAGCTGAGTTGCATTGCACTATGTTTTTTTGTCGATATGCGGTGAACTTAACAAATGACCGGGCGGATTTATGTAAGAACCGCGAACAGCTGCCTAAAACGAAATAACATTTTAGGAATAATAATGCAGCTATAATTACAAAAAGGTTTTTTTGGCCGATTTTAGAAAAGTTACGTTCAAAAGTTGTTACATTATTAGTAGGTACCTAAGTAACACAAAATTAAAGCAAGTTACAGGCCTTAATTTTATCAACGGATAATATTTTTGTGTTCACCAAAAATCTTTTCTTCCCCGAAAAATACTGATCGTGTACCAAATAATACTGATCGTGCACCAAATATTAAAGTATCTCCCCATAATTGGGACTTAGGGCACCCCCCCCGTTAGGTTAGTTAGGTTCCTTTAAACCCTGCACTCGGAAATAGGGGTCCCGCGAAGCGGGGCTCCGTCGACTACCTACGCTTTAAGGAGAATATACAGTGTTTAATTGTTAAATAGATGCTCGTTATGACATATTTTAATTAACATATTTTGGTGCACATTCAGTATATTTGGTGGAACACAGGCAAAATTAGGTAAATGAAATGGGAATAAATTGAAGTACTTTTAAATACCATCCATTATCAACTACAAGTAATAAGTACTTATCTAACTTAATTAGCATTCAAATCATGATTACTTACTATCCGCTAAACCGCTAAAGATTGCATTGCTGACTAATGCTAACGAATAAATAACAAAATCATTTACACAATACACCTACAAGTAGAGGAAACTTAGCATAATATAAAAATGTAGGTACTCTGTGGCATAACTTTCGAGACTACTAGCGACATCTATATTCCCACGGCTGCACTCAATAGTACGAACTGACTACGTGATACTTAAACATGTCGCACTAACCTGGCAGTTGCATCAACTCCGCTATCTCCATCCAAGCTTTGGCCATTTGATACCTGTCGTTGTACCTATCATGATTCGGATTCCACAAACACTCTCTCCTTCTCACTTCCTTAACAAGTTTCTTCAAACTATGGTCGGATAATGTTATTTTTTGAGGCATCTTGACGGTGAATTTTGAAATAAAATCGCGTCGCGTCACAACGGTTTGGTCCGCGCGGCTAGAGTTCGCCGCGGCCACTGGCGTCCCGCGTCTTGCCGCTCGGGCCCACTCGCGACCGGGCGAGTCGAGCGTCACGAACGATCAATGTTGGTAAGGTTGGGGGCAGACGCGGCGTTTGCGCAGCTGCCTGAATTAACGGTAATTACTTTGTTAATACATATCGTTTTACAGTATAGTTTTTTTTATTTGCACGATCTGTTTATGTTAAGTAAAAAATGTAATAGGTACTTATGTAGCTATAAATATTGTAGTTTAGAAAAATACCTACTTTTAATGATACTTCGAACCAACTGTTTTTAGGGTTCCGTAGTCAACTAGGAAGCCTTATAGTTTCGCCCTTTGATTATATACATGTATAGATAGAGAGTTCGAGCGTCTAAACGTCAACAAAAATATCAGCCAACTGTTGGCTCATAAGCTAGTCCCGCCCACTCAGTGGCGACACTGTCATTGTACGGTAAACACGTTTTCAGTTGCTATATAAAATGACGATTTGCGCTACAAAAGTGTGCAGGAACTACAAAGGACGATTGAAAACAACTAAAAATGTTACCTATCATCGGTAGGTAAAGTTTAATAACCATATTATAGAGAAACAATTAAATTAACAAAATAAAATTTTATCGATGTACCGTCATTTTGACGGCATGTTAACAGGGTTGCCTTTTTATTGAAAGTAAATTTCCCATTTGATCATTAGCTCTAATTTAAAAATTGTTTAATCATGATTCAAAAAGTATATTTCCAGATTTCAAATCACCATTTTTCTGTGGTGCTGTAAAATCACCACATAATAACGTATCTATTTACTTATATATATTTCTTTAAATCTAAGGTTGTGGACGTTGTTTATTTTAGTTAATAATCTGTAGTTAAGTTAAATTTTAATTTCGGGGGTCCTTGGGTGCTGATAATGAAAGTAGTATGTGTTCTACGTATTATAAATAAAGTATTAAACACTACACATACCTATTAAAATTATAAAACTGTGGCGGCTTTAGGTGTGGTACTCCTAATATGTAAAAAACACAATTGAAAGAATATAAATTTAAAAAATACCCAAAGATAATAATCTCAAAATCCAAACAACATTTTATTAGGTACCTTATTTTATGGGAAATTTTCAAGGGCTGGTAATACTCAGTAGGCTTGTTACACAGTAAAAGACGCTTACTTGTGTGCGTGACACGCACACAACCGCTTCAAATCTGGCCTGTTATTTTTGCTGCGATTGCAGCGCAACACTCTATCTAGACATGTATATAATCAAAGGTTTCGCCATGTATGTCTGTCCGTCCTCGCTTAATCTCTGTGACCGTTAGCACTAGAAAGCTGAAATTTGGTACCAATATGTGTATCAATCACGCCGACAAAGTGGTAAAATAAAAATTGGAAAAAAATGTTTTATTAGGGTAGCCCCCCTGTATGTAAAGTGGAAGTGATTTTTTTTTAATTTCAACCTTAACCTGTGATATATTGTTGGAAAGGTATTTAAAAATGAATAGGGGTTTACTAAAATCATTTTTTGTTAATGTCAATAATTTCGGAAATAATCGCTCCAAAAGTAAAAAAACAATGTGTCCCCCCCCTCTAACTTTTGAACCATAAGTTTAGAAAATATGAAAAAAATCTGAAAAGTAGAACTTTATAGGGACTTTCTAGGAAAATCATTTTGAACTTCGATGGAAACAACAGTTTTTGTACAAAAAGTTGTACAAAATAATTTCTGGACCAAGTTTGCAGTATAATCGTATGTGCAAGCATTTTTTTAAACTTCGGTTACATATTTTATTTTTGGATTGAACACTTAAAAGATACGTTCATGATTAATCCGAATTATTAAAATCGGATTGGATTGAACACTTATTGTGACGGACGGGAAACTACGGAACCCTACACTGAGCGTGGCCCGACACGCTCTTGGCCGGTTTTTGTATCTCTGTACCTAATACCAATATTGACAAGTGTAGGTATAGCACACATTTTGATACAAGTGGAGAAAGTATGTTGTATTTCGAGGCGACACGAGCCGTAGGCAAGGGTGTTTTGAGTCGAGAACTGCAATCACAACTCCACGTTTATCAAACGACGTTTTTCAATACACTTTTGAAGAAATAAAATAAAAGAATGAAAAGCATTTGTGTCATTTATTTATTTAATTATTAATTACAACGGTTATACATTAGTACTTAACAGTAATTCATTAATTTCTAACGTATAATATAAACTACAGTTTCATTTGGATAGGTACAGCATAACTATTCATTAAAATAAAAAAAAGCGGCCAAGTGCGAGTCGGACTCGCCCATGAAGGGTTCCGTAGCAGCAAGTAACATACTATAAAAATATTTGAGTTGATTGAATGAATAAGGTTAATTGCGGTTTATGATTTATGACGTATTAAAAAAAACTACGTACTAGATCTCGTTCAAAACCTGTAGTCGAAATGGTAATTTACGTCATATATTTTTTTAGTTTTATCATTCCCTTATTTTATAACTTACAGGCGGGGGGGGGGGACACATTTTACCCCTTTGGAAGTGTCTCGCGCAAACTATTCAGTTAAAAAAAAAATAGATTTATGTGAAAACCAATTCATAGATAAAATACATGTATGGGTTAGATGAAAAAAAAAAATTGAGTTTCAGAGCTAAGTATGGGAAACACCCAAAACGTATTGTTTTTTTTCCACTTTTGTGTAAAAATCATGATGCGGTTCACAGAATACATCTACTTACCAAGTTTTAACAGCATTGTTCTTATAGTTTCGGAAAAAAGTGGCTGTAACATACGGACGGACAGGCAGATAGACAGACCGACCCACAGACAGACATGACGAATCCACTAGGGTTCCGTTTTTTGCCATTTGGCTACGGAACCCTAAAAAACTATTCACCTCAGACTATAGGCATTGAAACAATTTGGACCAAGTATAGGTATAGTTATCTGTGGCAATTTTCATTCTCGCACACGTATCGGAAAATTAAACAGCTTTTCCAAACATTTTGATCGTTTTGATTGTAGTTCTGTAGGAAAGAGGTGTTTTTATAAAAACCCACGAGGGTTGAGAGTAACTCCTCAACCCTGGCATCCCAAAAACATTAGGATCGCGTAGAAGTGTTACTGTTTAAAACAGTATGTTTTGGGGGTAGATTTTTTCTATTTCAGTACCTAGTGTTTCTGCTGAACTGCAATGACTAATGTTTCTCTATCTGAGTGCTAAAAAGAACCCACTTCTTTGTATTGTATTGTATTGCAAAGCGCGGATTTTGCGTATGGGCTATAATCCACCACGCGAGCCCAGTGCGGATTGGTAGATGTCACACGTCTTCGAATTTTTGGTCAGTGAAATGCCGGTTTCCTCACGATGTGTTCCTTCACCGTGTTTGAGAGCAGTAGTGATGAAATAAATTACACAAAGTAATACACCTGTCTGGGTTCGAACCCACGACTTAGTGCTGCTCTTAGCCACTTCTTTGAGTGGTAGATAATACGATTTTTAATACGAGTAGGTACCTATTTTCACACAAATAAAAATACGTACACAAGAATCTCTTTAAAGAATATAATACTTTACAAAGAAACGGGTTTTTAAACGCAACGCAACGCAACGCGCGTTACCCGCTACGTGTGTACTAGGACTACTAGCGTGCTGAGTCGTGGAGCGAGGCGCGCGATCACGCGACGCGACGTTGCCGCGCTGTGCACAATCGCGGTTTATCGCAGCGCGGGGCGTTCGCCGTACCATTCGGCAATCTACCTACTAATCATTTAGGTACTAAAATGCAGGATACGCAAAATATTAATGAACCGTGAAATGTGGCAATGGTCATGTACGAGTATTAACATATTTTTTTTAGATTTTGCCTAGGTACTTACAAAAGTCTGTTGTGCATTTACGTAGGTACCTACAGGTAGGTAAATGCCAGGGCACAAACACAAAACTTATTGTAGCATTTTATTTTTGAAACAAGTTCGGAAATATTGAAAATTTAATATCAAAATAATTATTATTATTGCAAAACCACTTGCCAAAATCCAAATTTACGACTCCAATCATTCCAAAACTACTACCAAAGGATTTTGTCGACTTACTTTGGAAAAGTGACATCTAGTGGCATAAAGCAGAACTAGTAAGGTCACACAGTCGCAGTCGCCTAGTCGGTTGGAGTTCAAGAAAACGTTCAGAGACAGCGCTATCTAGCGGACCAGCCATCACTCTTATTAAACAAAATACCAATGTGTACATGAGTTGGCCGTTAGAGGACGTGTCAGTATCTTTTTTTTTTAATTTAGACTGCATTGTGTATCGGTACGGTGACAGCTTGGATGACCAGCATCATACTACTACTAGTCAAAAAATTAGAAGTAATGTTTTTACTTAGCCTCTATTGTCCCACTGCTGGGCTAAGGCCTCCCCCATAGCCCTCCACTCTTCTATACATGCGGGTTTTCTGTGGCCAATCTCTCACAAACGCCTCTAGGTCGTCACGCGCTTGTTTTCTAGGCCTCCCTTGGCGACGACGCCTGTTTTCTGGCACCCACTGCGTGACGACTCTGGCCCATCAGTCTGATGCATTCTATAGACATGGCCTGCCCAATCTCACTTCACCCCAGCACCCTTGTTCCCCACCTTAGCGATTCCAGCTTTGAAGCGTATTGTGGTATTGCGAATTCTGACGCTGAGCCTAATTCGCTACGCTCCAAATCCCTTTGGCAAGCCTTCGAGTTTGGATTTTTGCGATACAGTCAAACGAAACGTCGGGCTTAAATTAAAGGTAAATTCGCGATAAATACCCGTTTTTATATGTTTTATGATGCAGTCAAACAAAGTCAAGAACCATTTATTTGCAAAAAAATACAGGTTTTACCAGATGTACCGTACTATTCAATCTATCCATCAGCACAATATTTCGAGGGTGTTACATTACATTGAGTTCTACCTCAATAAATGATTTTTAACCAAAAAAAAAAAATTGTTTCCCAGCAATAATTTTTGCATAAAGTTACTAAGTTTGATGTACAGAATGCTTGGTTGACGGCTTCGTGAGGCTTCGGCAGGGTTTACACCCTGTATAAAATAACCTATTTATATTATTGCTTACTTAATTAGCAGAATGCAGTAGATTATTGTAATCCTTGTCCACTTGTTATTATAATCAGGAATGGCTTAGGGTGTGTCCATAGTGTACAATTCTTGCACCACTTTTATTTCTGATTATTGTTTCTTTCGATAAACACCATAATGATTCGCCACGGCGATTATTTAATTAATTATAATTTTATGAATAATTAGGTGTTGTCTTTCTTGTGTTTAATCAGTAATTCTTATCATGACCAGAAATATGATGTGCAATTTTATGATTACCTAAATGATAAGATTTTAGCCAGCTTGCGAGATCGTTGGAACTTGAAAAAATAATAAAAGTCAACATCTTGTTCACATTTTATTTAGAGACATCGGTATAAAATATATGAGATATAAAACAGCACAGTCGTGATAAAATTAAAATATATCATAATATACGATAATATAAAACACGTCAATATATTAAAATCAACATTTTAAAGTGTAAGATTTTACTGAGACGTGGGCTAATCGAGTGAGGTCAGTTTTTGGGAATTAAAAATCAATTAAAATACAAATTTTCTATTAAAACTGACCCCAGAAGATACAATATAAAATAAAACTTAACAAATTAAATCTAAAATGGTATTTTGGACAATAGGCGTAGAATTATATATATTTTATTCACTGTGATATTAATGAAGTTTATAAAATTTTTCATTCGTCAATCGAAAAAACTGCCGTAAACGACGGAAGTATAGAAAAATTATACAAACATTAATTTATAGTGATTTTTTAATTTATATTTTTACTTTTAATCTTACAATAATTTTATCACAGTGAATAGAGCTTAGGTGTGGGGATTAAAAGTGTATGTATGTATGGATGTATGAAGGGTGTCGAGAACAAACCCCTAAAGTGGGGTTTAGTCAAGAACAGATATATTATGCCGTGTCATAACAACGGATATGGTAACATTAATTATATTTGTATGTTAATGATATAATATATTGTTATATCCTAACACTAACTAAGTAATGTATTTCACATTATTATATACGTTTAATATATGACCATCAATTGAAACATACAAAGCGGCGGAATGTCTCATACAATACGTTGTCAAAGGAAACAAGATGGACTGCTAAAACAGACCACAATTACTACTTGAACATTAATAATAGCACAGCATTATCTATATATAGCGTCCATAAATACTTTTCATACAGATTTAAAAGTACTATCAAAATAATAACTTAAACCCTAAGTAAATCCGTGACAGATAAAATCAATTAAAAAGTAATTACGTATAATTTTTCAGTTAAAGTTAATTCTGCTAGAATCCCACCGGCTTGGTGTCTTATTATTATGAACCTCAGAATCAGTCAGTGGCGGCTCCCTTGATAAATTGTCAGATCACCATTTGATACAAACATACAGCAGAACTAACAAAAAATATAATTAACAACAAATATATAACTCCTATAATCTCCATGAATCTAAACTTTCAATTCCCGACAGTTGTATGATAAAGCTTCAATATATAAACATGTAATTTAATTTAAAATAAAACTTTTCTCTAAAATACATTATGGTTAAACCACGTTAACTTTGGCACGGCAATTTATTTCAAACAAATGGCTAACAGCTTAACAAAAGCTATATATTTTATAATATATAAATTCTATACAATTTTAATTCGGCTATGATCGATTGATTAATCGAAATGCTTGGATTAAAATTTGGATCTCCAAATTGGTAACTTTGAAGGAAAGTATGTTACAGGCAGGTTCCAAGCATTCAGTTGTTCTAACACAATAAAGCGTGTAAAAATAAAAAAAATATCTTTGGCAACATTTCTTAAGCGAAAACGAGGCGCTAAAGCTCATAATATGCAGATTTAAAACAATAATATATAATTACAGACTATAATTACCAGTTATAATACAATACACTACTTTGTTCTTAATCTAACACATCAACGAACGTGATATCTTTAAGTATAATATGGAATACTTTGTGGAAACGACTGGCATACACCTGGCCCGCTACACAATCACGATATACACTTTGGTTTGCAATCAACTCATCAGCCTAATGTAGGTAATCAAGATGAGCTATAAAATGTTGCTGTTGTTCATATAGATATGCGTACCAACCAGATAGAAACTGAAACTACAACAGTCAAACCGAAATCATGTTTTTTCTCCAATACACAAGCATTCGCCAGTCGGTCCCATAACTTAAATAAATATTCATTAAACATTGATACCAGTACAACACACAATGTCTTCATTATTACTCCTAATCAATAAACATATAATAACAGTAATTCCTATCCTCTCCATGAAGTATCTTACGAGACTACAGTACAAGAGACTCGTGAAAACTTCAACTCATACATTTTGCATCCACCCGTACTCGCATCCAGCATTGTCGTGACATGGATCGTCACGAAACAAACGGATTAAAGAAAACAGCGTTAAACACTGCAAGCCCAAAACCATGATGTGGACACCAGAAATGTATGAGATGAGTTCAACGATCAAATGGTTACAGTCCATAGATCTTACGCATATACCACAGAAAGTATACTTTTACAAATAAAATAATACTTAATACCTAAACAATGTAATATCAGAAAGTAATGGTTAAGTACTTAGTGCTTCTTTAAAAAATAATAAGCATTCATAATCCGATACATATTTGTTTTTTTCTGGACCAATCATTGGACCCCACGATGGTAATGAATTCATTCCGTATCCAAAATATTTATCGTAAAAATCAAGTGGTTGAGTTAATGATGACTCTCAAATTAATGTACCATAGAAGGTAAATCATCAAAACTTAATTATGACTTCTTTGAAATTTATTTTAGAACACTCTTCTCAGTCTCTTAGGGCAAAAATTCCAAGGTTTTCCAAAATATATAAAGTAAAATGTAACGACCTTAATGAGAAACGGTGAAGCAACATGAATATAATATTATTATGATATTCCACAATCCACACAAGTATACTGACACTATATTATACGTTGATGATACATTGGTCTATTAAATATCTTCGTTAATAATAAAACATCGAGATACAACATCGAATGTAAATACGAACAGCTATTGTATTGATATTGGATTAATATTCTTTATAATGATTAAAATGTTATGTAATTGTAACTCTACTTAGATAGAAAGGGTTTGGGACATTATATTGAATAAGAAAGAGCTTTGAAGACACTGATACTTTAGTATCTAGGGACACAGGAAACATAAGGGATCGTAAGGAAAATGAAGTAAATTAGACGGTTCACGAGGATTTGTCGCTGAACCCAATAGGTATATCCCATCAAATATTTGCAAGTGTCGCCAGTCAGTTTTCTTTATATTTTGTTAGAATGAATATTAGTCGCGTTTAAAATGATCTAGTTATTACATTTGTTAATGAGCATACATGAGGTATAAAGGATGGTTAGAAGGAAATGTGAGTGATCAACGGAATGATTCTACGTTGTATATTTATGTTTTTGAATACTTTACTAAGCTCTTTTATATGTCTGCTTTCAATCAGATCAACTATACTTATAGTGCATGGTCATAATCATGTGTTCTATAAAGTTTATTAATTGTTAAGTAAAACTGCAGTTTTTTTATTATTTTATTAAATCCATTCGGTACTCACGGACGGTCAGGTTTTAGAATGATTATTTTTAGTATTTTACACAGATGGCTTTTATTGAGAATTTTGTTTATGGGTCTTAAAAAATAAAATTGAAGTACATTAATTTTAAGTTTGAGTTCAGGTTGTAAATTTTTCAAAAATATATTACTCAGAAATTATAAATATTCCGAATCTAAAATTTTGACGAGAAAAGTAAAGAAGCAAGTAATTGAAAACTAATAAATGATTTGTGAAAGCTACATGTGAGTAAATGGTAGGTCCTAATTAAAATGATATGTAACTAACATTGTATATATACCATAATTTTACATACAAAATACAACAATTATGTAGACACATTACAAAATATTTACAAGTTAAAATTACAGTAAGGGATACATGAGAACAGACTGGAAGATTTTCTATGAAATAACTGTAAGGACATTGAAGAATAAGTCGCCAAATGTACAACCACCCAAACCACATGCATGACACTCGTTCACCCAATCAAACCGCTAACACAAACACACAAAATGGCGGCGATTCCATTTTCATATCCCATATATGATAGTATATTTAAAATTAAATGAGAAGTATATTTAAATTACTTTTAGTAGACCCTACTAAAATCTAAACACTAGAATGTTCCAAGTTACGTTTTAAGAAAACAAACTGTGTATTTTATGTAATACTTGTGTGCTGTAAGTTAGAGTTATTTGTTACTGTTGGTTTAACGCAAGTTTGACGTCACTAGACATGGAGTGTACTCGTGAATTTATTTGAAAACGCGACTGGGAATTTAAGTACGTCCATAGGCGCAGTTTATGAATAAGTTATTGAATAAGGTCACGTCAAGTACGGGAAGTTTCAGGTTAAAGTTCAAGTTTCAATTCATCCTCAGGAAAATGTAGATAACATTTAGAAATTAAATTAAGTACATTATTTTTTTCTGTTATCTCCAAGTTTTGAAACTGACTGCTTTGGAAATATATGAGACAGGACAATTGAAGACATACAGTAAATAAGCGCATTTGCGCAGCGGGTTTTACAGACAGAGTACTATTGTCAAGAGACACACAAATTTAATATCTAAATTGAGTAATGAGTAAACAACCAACATTGCCGCGACATCGAAAAGTATATGAGTAAATGACTGTGGAGCGGGTTCCTTTACAACGAGCAGTGATACACGAACGCTTAAAATACGTTAGTCTACTGGTCGGGACTTAGTTTATGTCTCGCTGGTGGCTGATGGCTGCTTGATCAGATCTACATCGCGTCCCACACTGGCCTGAGTTTTCAGTTTAGGCTTGTCAACAACCTTGTGGTCGTGTCCGTGCTTATCATGTGTCTTGTGGTCTGATGCTGCCTTAAGATCGTGCCCTGTCTTGAGATCAAGTGCGGCTTTGTGATCATTTCCAGTTTTGTCATGTCCTGCCTTGTGATCATGTCCAGTTTTGTCATGTCCTGCCTTGTGATCATGTCCAGTTTTGTCGTGTGCCGCCTTATGGTCGTGGCCCTTGTGGTCGTGATGACCAGTCTTGTGGTCATGTCCGCCCTCGACCACGCTGACTCCGTTCTTGTGGGTCGTCGGCTCAGGGTCCTCTTCGGTTTCTGCACGGAACTGACGGTTGTACCACTGCAGGCAGATGCATCTGGAAATGATGCGATTATAAGGTTAATATACATAGTAAAACAAAGTCAATTGATAAATGTCGTAGTTGTTAAGTGTGGAGTTATTTTTAGCTTCAACTTTATAGTTCATACCGTTTTGAATAAAAGTTGTTAGGTATCCAAAAATTCCACCAGTTCAACGCCTAGTATGAGTTAGCTAGAGGCCTCTTTGAATGGCTCCGGCTAAAGTCAAGGCAATTATATCAACTATAGCAGAAACTCCTTAAGAATAAAATGAGGGCAATCAGTTACAGCTAATGCTTTTAGCGAAAAACAATGCAGTGCTGGAGTCGTTTTGTTTTGTAAAACGACCTCTTGGCCGGACAGAGATTGAAGTGCCAGTGACTAGCCCTCCTTTTAATTCAGATGTAATTAACATTAACAAAACGGCCGCCGCCAATATCGTGCTTAGGTTACATAAACGGGGAAGCTTTGAGAAAAAACACGCTGGCTGTAATGTTTTTGAAAAAAATATTTGCGAGTATTTTTCTTTCCTGTTTGCTGTTTAAATTATCAATTTAAATTACCACATTTTGTACAATGGTGGTATTACCTGTGTTTTGATCATGTTATCTTTGTGAGATTATACAGAGTTATACAGTTTAAAAAGTCATTGGAAAAAGACTATGTCAGAAATATGAATAACTTTTCCCTAACACCCAAAACCTGATTCCTGCTTATCGGATCGTAAAAGTATCACACATGTAATATAATGTAGCTAGTAAATGGTTGCACGGATAAAGCCATCAATCTCATAAATGTTAGAGCAGGGTCGCTGATACCAGGCAAAAATCTTGTCTTTGATAAAAGTATAAATTAACCCTATTTTGAATACTGGATTACAGTGACTAACAAATATCTAGATAGATCCTAAGTCCTCATGAAAATTACTCTAAATGACACCATAAACATAACCCTCTGTGACCCACAGTACTTCAGCAAGCTGCCTTTCAGGTAGAGTTAAAAACATTGTGCTATCGGCTTGTGTTTCATTTGCCTAATTGGCTGGGGCCAGTTTATCGTTAATTTTCCTAAGTGTAGCCACTTTATTTGTAGTCTTCACGTCACTGTGTTGTGGGTAAGTCTTCCATTTTGGAAATTAACGTTTGCTATTGTGAACTTGGTATTTTTCTATTTTAATATTGACTTGTATTATTTTCAATAACCGCAATCAGTAGCATTATTATTTTTACTACTTATTTTAGTCCCTATAGTACGACATACAAATATCCCTCTAGGTAGTTTCCTTTCCGATCTATCTACGTACACATAAAGCTACCCAAAATCTTCGTAATCAACCTTGAACCTAATCTTTAGGCGATAAAGTTGAAAATCTATTAAAGAAATTTGATGGATTGTTGTAGCTTGATGTGCTGCCGTCTGTATGTAGGTTTGTTCAGAGTTTCAGACGCCACGCCAGCAGTGTCATGTGGCAAAAGTTAAAATACTAGTTTCTGCAGCAGGTAATCATTTTATATAACTTTTTCTGACGTAGGTGACGTCAGAAAGCCACAGTTGACACAGTTGTTCATGCTTTCCAGGAATATACTTAGATAGTATAACTTTACAAATTAACAACTTATAATGAAGCTCGTATCGATTGAGTCGTACTAACTAATTAACTATTTCTGAGGAAGACTCGTTAACTCGTAAGTATTGACCCATGACCCATAGACCTTTAAATGTCACCAGTTTGTTACACGTTTTTGTAATTTATATGTCCTTGTGTCTGTGTAGGTTTTGAGGGTATAATTATTTTTGCCTAAATGTCAATCTGTTTTTGCTAGATTATATCTAAATCTTTCATGTAGCATGTTATCCTGGTACCCACCTCAATACAGCACCAAGTACGCCAGCCCCCATCAGCGCACCGCCAGCTCCCATCAGATAGTAGCGATGCTGAGCGGCTTCCGCCCCTGGTGACAGCTGTACCAGCCCCACCACCAACACCACGATCCCTAGCAGAAGAGATCCCACTATCGCATGGAGAGCTGCCACCTGCGCATACTAATAACATTTGACGAAACTTTAAAGATAAGTGTTAAACATTGATCTCCTCTAGATTAACACCAATTACGAAGGAGGGAAAAAAGGAAGGAGAAGAATGTCATAGCACATACTCGGATAGTGTTCCTGATACTACAAAGTACTCCTACGGATCTTGGTAACTAATGCTTACTGAAGGTGTGACTCGCACAAAACTGACAATTTTGTCTGTAGTAATTTTGCTAATCCGGCTCGAAGGACTAGTACACCCTTCCTTCGAGCTTCGATGCTTGTGATCCTTTCATGTCGCTCGGAACCTACATTTGCCAAAATTAGAAACAGCGAGCTAATTTTTAGAATATAGAATGATCCGTGAGAGTACTTTCTTCAGATAGAGAGGGAGAGTGACCCACACAACACACAAGAGAGGGACGATACATCATGCAGGGGTTTTGGTTACCTTGTTAGTGGTCAGTGCACTATGTTAGACGCACGGGGCAGTATTCTGCCACGGTCAAAGCTGTCAACATACACGACTCCCATAGAAGTCAATACTTTAGATCCTCTGCTCATAAAGTTGTTACTTCTAGTTTACATACAATTTTGGAGAGCGTTATCAGCTTCATCAATATTATTTGAACCTATTAATTTTAAGCATGCAAAATATTTAATATTTTCTTAGAATGTTTATGATAATCTAACCATTTTTATGCAGTATAGTCATTTTGCTGCCAAAGAAGAGCTATTTGAATGCCTTCACGACAGCTTTCTGATTAGACAATTTCTGATCGTACTGTATTTGATCATATTATTTATTGTATTAAACAAGCAGATGCCTTCTGGCCTTTCCACATTTCAGCTTTGAGTAACTGCATTCCAAAGGTCGTAGTTATTTAACAATTTTTAGTTTGACCATTAATTCGAAAATTAATGAATAAAAAGTTAATTAGAATGTTCTGATTAGTAAACAATGGTAAATTGGGCATGCTCTAAGGAAAATCACAAAGAAGAATCATTGAAAAATCGAATAAAACGTAACAGCGTCGGAAGAAGAAAGATGATAGTTTGAAAGGACCTACAATCCTCTCTTCTATTTCTGATTCTTACGCCTTCTTCCCGCGCTATAACATACACCTCCTAAAACGATATGCAAGCCTGGTACCTCACCTTGCCACAAACGTAGAGCTCATTCCTCAGCCGATGATGGTCCGGCGAGGGCGTCGCATCAGCGTCGATGGGGCGGCCGATCTGCAGAGGCAGCTGCGATGGTCGCCGCCCTCCTCCTCCGCGCTTCTCATTTCGCCGTCTCTCATGGCGAACGGCCACTGCTGGCATAGCCCCAATCATCTTCGCTGTACAACACCAGGCCTTCAGAGGCGTGATGGAGGCCCATGCTTAGAAGTCATGCTTTTAAACACGGGCCTCCACCACTCTTCGCATTATTAAACACATTTATACTTGCCTATTTTATCAGTTTTGTTTTTAACCTAGAAATTGTGCCATTATTGCCAATGGTTTTCCCATAGCCTTTGATCCACTCTCCATCATCGACATTGTCAATATCCAAACTAAGGTTTCTTGATATCCGTTCTCTATCAGTGTCCATTTAATAACCCCCTGCGGTGCGATTATTTGGACAATGATAAGTCATAATTATATTGATTTCAGCAATGACGATAGCTTCAATAAAAGCGAGAAATCAATCTATTCTATTTCAATTATACCAATGACTTGATATGATAGTCAGAACCGTCTAATTCGAATATAGCATAAGCAAAGCAAGCTATAATGCAAGCTCGATAGATATTATGCTAACCTACTATAAAGTTATGCTACCCTCTAGTTGTCATTTCAAATTCAAACATTAACGAAAAATGGTTCGGAAAGCCGACTCCCTAATAAATATGAGATAAGGCCAGAAGAATAGAACGAAATTATAATTCAAAAGTGCAGTAACCAGGACCAAACCCCAGTCCCTGGATGCGTCATACAGGGTGTAAACCACCTCATCACGAAGCTGTCAACCAAACATTCTGTACATCAAACTAAGTAACTTTACTCAAAAATTATTGCTAGGAAACAACTTTTTTTTTGGGGTCAAAAAACATGTTTTGTGGTATAACTCAATGTAACGCACTCAAAACATTGTGCTTATGGATGGATTGAATACTACGGAGTTCGTGTAAACATCTTACAGTAAAAACTTGTATTAAAAAAAAAACTTGTCAAAAAGTTGTAACTTCGACCCCCAATATCTAACTAGACGGTTCCCAGGTATTGTGTAAAACAAAAAATGATCGGAATGACGAAGAGAACAAGTGCCTTTCGGCTTCGTTAAGAGGTGTTTTACACCCTATATACATCAACAATTCAACACACACTAAAACGCACGTAAATCTATCGCTGACATACTTTAGTGGGCATAAACAGAAAATATGGGCGTCAGGCTTTTTATCTTCATATAGAAATATGAACTTTGATATATTGTTCGTGACTTTTCCTTAAAGGAGAGGGAAACCTTCATAAAATATAGTGGTTGCTAATAACAATTTAGTGAATACAGGAAGGTGTAAATCTGACTTCAGAATTACAAGCACCTTGAAACATAATTTTCGAAAATAATTCAGTAACAGTAATCATTTGCTTGCAGTTGATGTAGATGTGAAGATTGTAGTTGTTAAATATTTTTAATGACTAAATATTGCGATGTACCTGATGAACTTAATAGGTACTATAAAACCATAATATACTACTCTATATGTTTAGTCGTTACATTTAATAACGCCTTCAGAATGCTGTTGGGTCTGCCATGGCGCTGCGCGCTGTATCGCGTCGGGAATGTTCGCAGATGGCTTCCATGCTATCATGCGACCCCTTCCAAAGACACTGGGTGGGGACAATCAGGTCTTAATAAAACATTAAATTTTAAATATTAACCTATTGACTGAAACACCATTTTTTTACAAACACTAAAATACTAACAAAACTATGTCATCATTCTTCTGCGCTTATCCCTATTTATTTAGTCTGATTAAGTTTAATTTATTTATTACTTGGGTGTATTAAACAAATTAAACATTCCTTCACTACGTTCTTGGTTTGTCTACTTTTATTTTCATTCACTCTCAGCGTTCATATTTCATTCATTTTCCCTTATTATGGCTGTAAACCTAGTCAGAAGTACCTATTTACCTACCTATCTGCTCAAACCTTCAGAATACCTTGAAAGCGATGTCCTCACACTCTAACTGTAAATATATACTTACACCGTTGATTATCTCTTGGTTGAAGTAACGACTGGAGCATATCTGTAACAAGCAATTTAATGTCAAACGAAAATCCAAGATGGCAACCTACAGAACAATAATATAAAGATGTACGACCCGTAAAAAATTAGCCATAAAATCTTTATGTGCTTCAGTTGCGTTATGGCTGTAGCTACAGTTTGATGTACAATTTTATTTATTTATTCTTGTTTTTAGTCAGTAAGAGCTTGACTTTACAATAAAGTTTAAGGTGATTATTCTAAATTATATGAGCAGTTTAGCATAAGAGTAGATACATAGGTATCGTAGATTACGATTTAGGTCCATTTCGGGTACAACGTCTGGATGATGCATGTAAATTCAAGTCTTTATACATTCTGGATCGAAAGCTCAAGGCAGTCTCTCATCGTAGAGGGACTAAAACGCCTAGTAAATTCATAGCTTTCAATATTAAACAGTACTATGTCTACCCTTGTATACTGTGAAGTTGTAAGTGAAAGTAAACCTAGTAGCTGAGTGTTGTGGTAGTTCTTTTACTTTTCCCCGTTATTCCCTCGCTGACGTTAAGAACCTGGGGTACGACAAGCATGCACTCTGCTTGCGCTTGTAATGCACTTTGTAAAATAAACAGCCGGTCGGTATCTCAGACCAAATAAAAAACCAAGACATAGCGCTGCGCTGTGAACAATAAAGTGACGCATGCGCAAAATTACGCCTCGCTCTGTGCATACATGCTCAAACTACAATTAAACCGAGTTTCAATAAATGCCCACATGTTTACGAAACCGGCCTCACTTGACACTCTGACAGCAGAGTTCCGTGTTATCTTTTTTACTTGGTCTGAGGTCGGTATGACGCATGTTATTTTACCACCTCATTTTCTTACTATCTTAGGGAGGGGGGCCCTTGCTTCGTCTGGTTTGTATCTTTGTACCTACGTCTTGACAAAACACATGCTATATACATATGTATGTATAACACATTAGTATTAAGTTTATATAATGGACGTAAGGATTACTTGTTCTTCCCCCACCATTGTGAGTTTTTTGTTTAAAAACATTAATAAATTCTGATGAAATCCCATCACAATCCGTTGCGGAGTATTGAAGAACTAAACAGTCGCACAGGCAGACACGAAGAGGTGACTTAAATTTGTAAAATATTCCTCTAGAAAAAAATACCCCGAAATAATTCTTGTTTTGATGTCCGATCATAGATAATACTGTTTGACCGGTTGTTCCTGTACCGATTGTTTATTTTATATTGCGTTCGTTCGATGAAACGATCCGATACGAACAAACATGTTTGTGTTTGGAAAACGTCGAATTTTCAGTTAGAATTTTAATGAAAAACGTGCAATACTTTTACGATTTTGATCGAAACAAATCAACTGTCGATACAGTGTGGTAGGTTCGTATTTCACTGTAATATTCAATTTGTTTTATTCTCGTTTACATAACACAATAATCCAGTATACAATTCAAAGTGAAAAATGTAATATCATTTTCCTGATAATTTTCAGAGTCGGTTTTCATTTGAAATTATTAAGTATCCAGTTATGGAAACATCCGGAAATTTATTTACTTACAGAAATCGGGTAATTTGAAGTGGTATAAAACTAACATCACGCCTGTTCACCAAAGCGTTACTACAGTACAACCACCGCTTGTACCTATGTTGTAGTGTTTGCCTTCTCGGTAACGCTAAATGTCTCATCATCATCTGCCTAGCCTTTTCCCATCTATGTTGGGGTCGGCTTCCAGTCTAACCGGATACAGCTGAATACCAGTATTTTACATGGAGCGACTGCCTATCTGACCTCCACAACCCAGTTAATACTGGGTACTACGATACCACTTGGTAAAACTGGTTGTCAGACTTTTTGGGCTAAACGCTAAATCTCTATGAGGAATAAAAACACGATGGTCTTGTGATATAGCATCGCCTTTCGCCGAAATAGTGAATTAACAATATCATTCTATATTACAATAGTAACAGAATTTATCTGTGTTGGCAAGTTCTCAACAGTCTGAGGAATGTACTGGGAGCCGCAGTAAGTGGTTACTATCAGAAACGAGGATGCTGAATCACTGGCTTGAGGAATTATGACTGATCTGCAGAGACATACAGTCTAGTTCCGTTTATCTTCTATCTATCTTCTTCTCTATATATATATATACTTATAATAAATCTGTAGAGAGGTCAATTCTGTACATGAAATATATTTACAAAATAACTATCGGGGGGTGATTAGTGATCGATACTGATGCCAAAAATGCAATCAGTAAAATTTTTGTCGGTCTGTCTGTCTGTCTGTCTGTCTGTCTGTATGTTATTTATAGAAAAAAAACTACTCGACGGATTTTAACGAAACTTGGTACAATTATTCTACATACTCCTGATCAGGTAATAGTATACTTTTCATCACGCTACCATTAATAGGAGCAGAGCAGTGAAAGGAAATGTTGGGAAAACGGGAGAAGTTACTTGGTTTTTTTAGCTTCCGTCGCGTGTGCAGCCTTAATGGTTAAAGCTACATAGAAATCATGTATAACGGAAATATTCCACATAAAATTATTATCCCAGGACAGCATATGTCTATCTTTTATAGTTGACTCACAATAACACGTGTAACTCCCGATAGCTTAGCAGTTCGGAGAATAAATGTGAATGTAAGTTTGTTTGTTGCGCTTTCACGCGACAACTACTGAACGGATTTGGATGAAATTTTGCACACAGATAGTTTACAACCTGGATTAAAACATAGGATACTTTTTATCCCGGCAGTAAGATTCCATGGGACAATAATCAAACTTCACGCGGGCGAAGCCGCTGGCAGAAGCTAGTTTATATAAAAGACTAGCTTCTGCCAGCAGCTGGGCCCGCGTGGAGCTTGATGATTGTCCCATGGGATCTTACTACCAGAATAAAAACCATGTTATGTGTCAAGTAATCTAGGTTAGAAATTACTACTAAATATGTGTGCAAAATTTCACAACAACTATTGTAAAGTTTATTAAACGAAATTTGTCATACAACTTTACAAATAAAAGGGTGTAAAACACCTCATCACGAAGCCGAAAGGCATTTGTTCTCCCCATCATTGCGATCATTTTTTTGTTTTACACCATACCTGGGAACCTTCTAGTTACGGAGATATGGGGGTCAAAGTTACAACTTTTTGACAAGTTTTTTTTTTAAAACAAGTTTTTTTTGGAAGATTTTGACTTTTAACACCTCCACGAACCCATACTATTCAATCCATCCATTAGCACAATGTTTTAAGTGCGTTACATTGAGTTCTACAACAAAACATGATTTATAACCTCAATAAAAAAAGTTGTTTCCCAGCAATAATTTTTGCGTAAAGTTACTTAGTTTGATGTACAGAATGCTTGGTTAACGGCTTTGTGATGAGGTAGTTTACACCCTGTACAAAAAATAACAAGTGCTTTTCAGCTTTGTTCTTCTTCTTTAACCCTTCATGTGCCGGAACGTAGATCCACGCGAGACACAATGGCTTTTTAATTGTTTCTTTAATTAGGAAAGGTTAAGAGGCCTCGTTAACTTACACCCTTAGCCATAATTTTCAATTTCCAATGTTATAAATATTTTAATCATACGTATATCTACACGACCACGTTTGTATATCAAATAGCAGTATTTGATATACAAATGTATACCTACCGTCATACCCACATCATATTTTAAGCATGTTTTCCTGACTCATTCCTGATAAGTGTCTAGTGACATTTATATCGTATTTCGTTCCCCACATAAATAAACTTTCGGTGTAACGCGAGGCGATACACCCAACACTTTGGAAGCGAAGAAATTGTACGCTTTCGACGAAATTGTCCCCTTACCCCGTATAACAGCATGGGATTAATGTCGAACGATGGTCGTGGTACGTTTCCGGAACGTCTTTTCACGACCTTTGCCGATACAATTTGTGTCAAGCTAGACGCGCGTTTGATGCTTTTTACCTTTGCGTGAGTTACAGTAGAGATGTAACCTACGCGGTAATTTATAAGGTCACTGGCTTATAAGAAGAAAAACAATAATTCATATTTAGAATGTTAGAAAATAAGGTTTGATGCCTGACAGGAGACTAATGCCGGAAACACACTAACGTGGCGTGGCGTGGCGTGGCGCTGGATGCTCACCACCGATTGGCCAGAGCGGCGGTGGTGGGGGTATGGCGCGACACGCCACACCACGTAAGTGTGTTTCCAGCTTTATAAATGCAATAAGGTACTTTTAAAGTCAGTAATCACTTACAGTAGTATCGTTGGCCAGTCGCTTCCTATAGTGACACGTAGAATCTTTTTTAGTGTTTACTAACATAGTCGTCAGTTTTTATTATTAACAGGTTTTCCTGAGTCATGAATACTCGAATAAAGAGAAATTCTATTCTATTTTCTTCCATTCGTTTTGTCCACCAGTAGTTCTCGCAAGACGCGTTTGCTTGATCGCAGAGTTCGTGGCTAAACCATAAGAACAAGGGATTAATGTACAACAGTGTCGAGAGACGGTCACAGAACGATTGCTTGGCTCTCGTCTTTTGTTCTCAGGGGTTTAAAACCGGACAATAAAGTGAAATTGTACTCGGGATATAAGTGGTTTTGTTGTAGTTGTGAGACAAGATAGTTTGAAAGAAAAGAATTGTGGTACAGCAAAGATTTCTGCTTTGTTGTTGGTGAGTTTGCTTTGTTTCATATAAATATAGCCACTACTAATTCTGCTGTAGTTGACGCCAAATAATGTGTCTATAGTGATAATTGCCTTTTGCTACTATATCTAAATTCGGTTAATTTGTGAAGAATGTTGTTAACAACCAGGGTAGGTATCGATTCAAGATAAGAACGGATTTTAAGTAAATTTTTGACATTATGAGTATTTTTGGATGTAGGAAGCCGCTATTTTTATAATTTTTGTCAGCAACTGTAACTTTCATCTTATTATCGTGTCCATGGCAATCTAAATTTTGGTGTCGACCCAGAACTGAGCTACTAGTTTGAATGTTTTAACCCCCGACGCAAAAACCACGGGGTGTTATAAGTTTGACGTGTCTGTGTGTGTGTGTGTGTCAGTCTGTCTGGCTGTGGCATCGTAGCTCCCGAACGGATGAACCGATTTTGATTTTGTTTGAAAGTTGAATTAGTCGGGAGTGTTCTTGGCTATGTTTAAGGCGCCTATACGAGCTAAATTAGCAACTCTATTTGTGGTGGTTCAAACTTCGTTTGAAATGCTGTTAGAATAAAGTTCTAATCAGCTTGCACTACAAAGTGGTTGTTACGTCAGCCACTGCGGGCCAAATAGCGCGAAATGAGTGGTTTCGATCGATTTACAAAAAAAACTATTGATTGGATTAAAAAACTAAAACAGTATCATGCTAATATATTGCTTGTAGAATTATTTGCCAAAAAATCAGAATGATCGCATGCATATTAGTATGTTTTCTATTATTTGAAAGATATTTTTAGAGGTAAGTTCGTGATTTCTTTTTATCGAGCCAAATTAATTGTATTATGTTTTCAAAACAGTATCATGCTAGCATATATCCTGAAGAATATCATATATTTTTCTGGTCTTGTTTATAGCAGTGAATCATATACTTTTAGTAATTATAAAACTCGCGTTTAGCTCGTGTAGTCGCCTTAATAAAAATCTGTTCAAGATGGCCGCCGCCACAAAATGATGAATTACATTTTTTTGCACAACTCCTTCAATATGGGTATCAAATAAAAGGCTTGTGAAATCATGACCCTACGTGTCTGGGTTTTTTTTTAAGTTTTAATTTAATGTAAGTTGTTAATAGTTTAACTGTTTCCCACCAGCGACTTCGTCGAAATTGTGATTGAAGGCGGTTTTAAAATCGGTTGAAGAGTTCTTGAGTTAAATCGTAACAAACACTCAAACAAAAAATCTAATCTTTCCTCTTAATAATAATAGTATAGTAGATGAATTCCTTCATGATTATTTGGTGTAGGTTACTTAATAGTTTCTAAAATTGCAACCCATACGCCCCTAATAACCCCTTACTTAAGATGGTGGCCAAAGTACCCTACTCGTCAAAACCACACGCCCAGCTACACGGGGCACCTACTGCTACTAAAGATCGCTAAACCAGACTCTTATGTGAAGACCTAAATGCCTCCCACCGTAGAGTTACGTTACGATCTTGACCTTTCAGCCATTTCACACGCCCTTGGACCAAAAGGAGGGCCTAGAACTTGCCAAAGTCTAGGTAGGGCATAGCTTTCAAGGCGATTAACTTCCAACTGATACTTCGCTTAGGTAAGGATTTTCGCGTAGTCATTTAAAGTTTGTAAATGAATTGCAAATGCAGCGATTACATTCTACATAGATATGTTTACCTCATAGATATTTTTTTATTTATTTGGTATACCAACAGCAGTACATACAGTATTAATGTGAAACGATAAAAATAACAACAGTGCTGGTATGTGTGCCTAATTATAGGTACAGTCAGCAAAAAAGATAGGTTTACAGGCTAGCAATCTTCTTACTACAATTATATGCGTAAGTGGACCCGCACGTATTTTCTTATCTTAGAAGTACATTCCCGTGCGTTGATTTCTTACCTCCACGAGGGTGAAACTCCTAGCAAAAGCATGTAAACAGTAAATAAAACCTAGCGGGGCTGTTATTTCCCCAAGTTACGGTCGCCATGACCGTCACTCACCCCTTGTGGAACACAAGCTACAAGCAAGACAGCTACGTTACGAACAGGACATTGACGTTTGACCCTTTCCGTCACCCCTTTCGCTGATTACTACTATCATGTTTTATTTTATACGACACGAATCATGATATTTAAGGGTAGGTACATCGACCACTTTTGAATCTTACACTCTGAATTATAAGGTTGAAAAGTGTTTGCCGGTCAGTGTGCGTGGTAGTGCATTAGATGTGATATTTTAGTTAGACGGTTATGGAATACATTTCTTGGTATTAAAATTAATTTTACTTTCTTTGGATTCAAGTGCCTACTATTCATAGAAATATTTAATCAATAAACAAGAAAGTTTTGAAGGCTTTTAATTTTTATTCCATCTGTTTCGCGATGGTCATAAAAATCATCTTTCTTTAAAACAACATAACGTCAAACCCTTTAATTCGGATGTCATTTGTAGATGTTTGCTAGTAGTTATGAGTAGTTAGAAACCTTTTAGGTTGGCAGTCTCCCAAAAAACATCGTGTTAACTAATAACTGAGTTATAGAGGTCAGATAAGCAGTCATTCCATGAAAAGTATTGATATTCAGCCGAATATTTTGATTGATGTAACATGACGAAAAGGCAAGAAATAGATGATGATGTTTAAAACACCACAATTTCTCTAGCTAACTAGAAACTTGAGTAACATAATGAAGCTACTCCGAAGTGGTTTGTTTAATAAAATTAACAAGAACCGGATAGTTAATTAAGAAGGTTTCCCTAACATAGAAACATAGTAACGCTCATACCCAGTTATGGCATACGTACATACTTATAAGCATCACCGTTTTGGATCGGTATCTTCTCTTCTCAACAGAGTCGGAGTTTTTGTCCATCCTGCTCAACGGCAGTGAGCAATAGAATCGATTCTATTTTCCTAGTTTTAAAGTTTGATGTCCAGAAGTGTCTTTGATTTTGACTTCGTCTCATTTTTGCTAGCTGATCCCGATCAGAGGTTAGAATGTGACGATGCTTTGTTTCACATGTTCAATGCAGTAAGGAGGTTTATAAGAATTGAGGCAATGCGGTTACATGAGTATAGTATTTTATGATCTACAATTTTTTTTTTAACCAAATAGTTTTGCGTTTGGCCGCGATTCGGATAACGCGGCTTTGAATAGAGCCCGCTTAACTAGAAGAGCCCATTCACTCAAACTTTGAAAAGATCGAGATTATAATGACCAGGGAATGGAGAATGCAGTGAATTCCATAGACTGGCGTTTCACACAGTAAATGTGGAAGAAATGCAAATGTTCGGGTCCGGTAGTACTTCCATCACATAACTCAGGAACGGACAAAGAAAAAGACTGACCCATTGATGTTTTTAATGCGATGATTGAATTCCTTGGTGAAAAGAAAATGTAGCTCTGCGCTTCGTTATGAACCTAACAGTCGTTGTAAAATTGTTTTGTTGAAGTTCGTAAAGATTTTAATGGGCTATTAAAATTCTTACATGCCATCATTAACACTTGAAACGCGATATTGACCGTGTTTATTCTTACATGCTGCCAAGGCAGCTTGCATGACACAGTATTAGGCGAGCAGAAAGGTGGAATAGGTCCCTTAAAAACGACGTTTCCAGAAGAAAATACAATACAAATCGAATAATCGTATTAACTTTGGTAACAAGTCAAATAATTTGTATTTGACTTGTTACCAAAGTTCCTTAGTTTCAAACTACGTAAACGAACAATGAACCTCTGCTTCCTGTCAACATAGTAAACAGGGTATTATTTCACATTTATGTAATGTCTTCCTATTTACCAAACAAATAATAGCATTGGCTATCCCCCCAATCCAATGAATGACCTTTCAACTTGAACAACGAACTTTTCAAATTGCCTCGGTTCGTTCAACCAGGGTAACATAACAAACAGGTGATTGTCTACAAGCTACGGGCCCCGAGCTACGGGGCTACGAGCTACGGAGCTACGACGCTACGTGAGGGTCGGGTGGGGACGGTGGGGTACGCATCATGTGACCGATATACGCCCTTATTGTTATTGATATTATCTCAGAGCAGGAAAGTGCTTTTTCTTTCTTGTTTAAAGGTGCTGTTTGCTTGGCCATCAACAATAAAACCGAGATTATTTATTGAAATTATTTGATTTGAAATAAAACCGAGAATTTTTGTAATTATCACTGTTCAGTATAATTGAGCTAATCAAAAATAGCTTCTACACATCGAATTTCAGATAGTTTTGAAAAACTAAAAGGAAGTCCTAGTAATTTGAATCGTTATATTTATTGGCTTCAAAATTAAATACATATAAAGTTAGAAGTGTTTGAAGTATATTATTGTATAGTGACTTCGTGCTATGTTTGTTCATAGTTATGATTGTGTATGTTTTAGTATCATAACGGTCATAAACAGCCTTTTTAACAGGGTGATATTTAACCTAATTTGGCAATACATACCTCTATGTTTGGAAACTAAGGACCGTCAAGTTTATTTTCTGAAATTTACTAGACCTTTCCCTTGGTTTTCGAGACAGTTTTCACAAATTTATGGTTCGAAATTGTTTCAAATTAGGTTTGGGTTAGTTAGTATCAAGCATTTCAAACAATGCACATAATTATCAACCATCCGGTATTTACTAGATGGGTTTAGGAACTAGGTAAATGTAATGAAATACTCGCCTTTTTGTAATAATTAGTTTATTTAATAATAAAAGTGTAATAAATCGAGTGAAATAAATTATATTTGCCTAACGTGGAATGATTTGTGACTCGAGATAAAATCGCTTTACCGCGGGGAAAGCGACCTATGTAAAGTTTTATAATTTCCAAGTTAATAACTAATAAAGACCAAAATTACCGTAAATTTACCTTAATTCCTCGATTTATAGAACTAACGTTTAAAAGTTAATTATCATAATAAAATTTAATGAGGTATAGTCATTAAAATCGCTTTCCCCGCAGTAAAACTGTTTAATACAAAAGTATTTCGTTTAATTTACAGAAAACTATTTAATTTTATATAATTTTAAATTCATACTTTATTTAGATGACTAGATTGAAAAGAAAAGAGTTAGTACTTACTACGTAATTTGTTTAAACATTTGTGTCGAGTAGGACAAATTCGAATTCTTTATTAAAAAGTTAGGACTAATATTCGATTCTGAATCTAGTATTTATATTCTTATAAACTTATATTTTGGTGTTTTTTTTTGTATTTCAGATTATTTCTTATAGTTAGTATCACTTTGTGATGAAATTAACAACCCGTGTAACTTTGGACTTAAAAGATCAATTTCAAAATGGCTACGATAAGACAAAGAGGTAGTTACAAACGAATGCATTATAGAATTTCATTTCAAAAGTTAATCACACCGAAAGTCCAAAACGTTTAAAAATCTTCAATAAAGTACATGACTTATTGCTTGAATGAGGTCTGTAGGTGATTCAAAAAATAAATCCTAACTGTATGGCACTGTTATTTATAAACAAAACGCATGACCATTCAATTTGATTAAATACAATAAGTGCATTACGAGTGTATAGTTTTGTTTTAAAATGCGCAAAAGCGTTCATAAAAATCTCTCCACGACACCGAAATGGCATAAAAAAATCACAACTAACACGTTTTGAGCTTTAACACGACACCAAAACATTTTGACAACAAAACGAACAACTACACAAAATTAACAACTAGAGATTTAGGTACAAATCACAATTAGGAATGTAGATATTATTTATATTTTGTTTTTATATAATGTTTCTAACTAGCAAAGCGCTGTTGCGCATTATTTGTTAATATTATGAATTCGTTTATCTTGTGAAGGATCAGTCGAACTTGCTCGGACATGACGCTGACGGAAACCGGACACTGGCGTATGCAGCTGTCCGGAGGCGAGTCCGTTACTGTCCGGACCTGTTTGACTGAATCTTAAAGGCCAACGCAGACCGGGATGGCATGGCAAGAGATTTGTTTTTTAACCAATGCACATTCAAACGTATTGATATCGAAATACGACATAAATTGCTATGCTTAAAAATGATGCCGTGGCATGCCATGGCGTCGAAAGGGATTTGCATTGAAAGACACGCCAGTCTTATTTCTATATCAATACGTTTGAATGTCCATTGGCAAAAAAATATATCCCTTGCTATGCCGTCCCGGTCTGCGTAGGGCGTCTAGGGCGTCATCACTATCGAAGGCATTGTTACGTACAGGGCAACGAGGATGATCAGATGGTATGTACAACGTGACACTTACAGCCAAATATTCCAGTTGGATAATCCTATCAAAATTACCTAAATATAAAAGTATAGGCACAAGAAATTTCATAATTAACGTGTGCAAACACTATATTTTGCGCTATTATAATGTGCATCAGAATGTAGTATACAATAAAGTAATTAATAATTATTAAACGTTATCAAATAATGTGCTTAGTAATGCATTGTTACTGCTTGACATTATTTAAGTATGGCGGAATGTAGTAAATCTAATGAGCCTTGCATTTTAATGCGGCACATGAAATGCCAACATTATGTAGTGTGCTTTGGATTCACGTAAAATAAAGAAAATATTTAAATACTCAGAAAAAATATTAACATTTGATATAGTCAAAAATGGATTTGCGAATAATTATGCATTACCAAACATTAAATTCTTGTATTATAAAGATACTTTAAAACATTTTTATATTATTTTTCTTTACAAATAATACTGTCACCAATATCTTTCTCGACAAATAGTAAAGAAAACGTGCACAAGTAGACAATTTCAATTCATTTTGATCTCCCTTATTTAATATAGGTACAACACGAAGCTAGCATTTTCTAGACATATAGGCGACAGAATATAAATACACAATTATATTATTAATGTCCAAAAGGAGAATACTTGAGCTGTTACGCACTTTACACGTGACCAGACCTACCTACTTGATTCTAATTTATACTTGGAAAGGAAATAATTTGTAAAACCTTCAATTTTGTACTTGCCCCCCTTATCACTTGCAGACTGTCGTTGTAACAAAACAGAAGACATGTCTTTTCTCTTTTGATTGTTTGATTATTTATATAATTTCTATAAATTATTTTGTAGTTACAATACTTAAAAATATCACTCTACCCTTGTGCTTAGTAATAAACTCTGATCTTTCAGAGTTTATTACTTGTTTGTGCAAATGGATACTGCAGACGTATTTTGTAAGTTCGTATACACAATATTGCACTTAGTCTTGATATAAGTCTCTCGACACTACACTTTGTAGGCTTTTGTTACAGCGACAGATGTTTCCCTCATCTCTGCGTAGCTCAGCATTTTCCCAATGAACCTTACTACCTACTTATCAAAAATTACCGAAAATTGTGCTATTACAAATACACAATATTAATATTCGTGAAATATTTATTTAATAAGGCAATGTTTTATAGACAGCACTTACAGTTAGAGACAGATATTAGATACCCGCTAGTAGGTACGAAATAATTTGCGAAATTGCTGTTCTTTGCCAAAGTTTTGCCAAATTACAAAAGTTTTAACATTGTTTTTTGATTTACCCTTTAATTCATTACAATTAGAGACATTTTGTCAAAGAACATCAAATTCGGCTAATAATAAGGGAAGAGTAAAAGAGAAAAGTACTAGGAGAGATGGAATGAAAAGGGGTGTAAACCTAATACATAATTTAAAGTTTGAGCATTGTGAAGCTAAGCTCGTGTGTGTAAGCTTAATATTAATATCAATGTTTAATAATGTGTACATATTTTTATAATTTGACATCTCGATTATTATGGAAATATTTCACAGCCCCAAATAAAATAAACCTAACGACATCAAAGATACACTTAACACAGCACGGTGGGACGAAAATAATAATCTATGTGAAAAAGATAAATTTTATCTTAAAATTGACGAAATCCGTCTGTATCTGAATAGGACTTACATGCAAGCGTTCTTATATCTTTTAAATCTTTGGATAATACTAACGGATGAATCATTCAGTCAATTTTAAGATCTTCCACTATTTCGTACAAAGTTGAACTAGCATTGCCATGAAACGTTTGGCACAGATCTGTTAAAAAGAAACAAAGTGCACAATGAGTGCTTTATGATATTTGGTATTTACTTATACATATAAATAATTTAGATAATAATATATTTTAGGCAATATTTAGATACACTGGGCAGAGGGAACGTTTTATTCGTCTAGGGTTCTATCTACACTATCTAGAATTTAGACTACTTCAGACGAGGAATGAGTGACGTTTCATTTGTCAAAAGTACAATTTGTTGCAGCTCTGTGACCACTTTTAAAATTTTACTTTGGGTATGTCATTGATTTGAACTTCAGATAAACGACATTTTGATTCTATTTACTAACATCAAAGGTCTTTTCAAATCTAAATATTTTTAAATGTTTAGACAGAAAAATGTCTACGCTCATTATATTTGACAATAATCAGACAGTTCAGGACCTCCCGTGTATCTAAACAGCTAACTAATTATTAATAGAGTTACATAGAAGACAAACAAACATACAATATGATATAAAATCGTCAGGTATATAAGAACAGTATATAACAATCAGTCTCAAGCCAATACATGCGGAATTCCAATGTTAATTTAATTAAATATAGTCGATCGTCGCTCACAACTGCAGTTTCTATGTAAACCAAGGGAAGAACAAAGAAATGGCTTCTATTGTTAGTTTGTTTTTTTTGAGGTTGAAAGACATTAATAACATTGTTTTGTCTATCACGTAGTATACACGCTTCGATTTATTTTAACTGCGTATTTTCGGCTTTCACAAATAAACATTCTAAACGCGACAGTCAAACGTTTGTTATTCTTTTGTTTTGTTTTCACAACAAAAAGTCGAAATAAAAGAAAAGTTTCGCGTCATGCGATCAAAGCCATTGATCTCAGTAACGACCGCGGTTCACTCTAACTACTGCAGTTGTAAACGAGTTCACAATACAACTTACTGCTAAGTCTACCAAAGAGTTGGTCCGTCTGTTAAAATATAAAGTAGAGAAGCGTTCCCCAAACACAAATCAAATTGAAACGTCGAAGCATCCAAACTTTAACCAAATAGCAGGACAGTTACATAGAAACCTTGTTAACGGAAGTAGCGGTAGTAGAAATACGATCTCAATCACAAGAGACATGGAGTTTATTTCACTTTGCCGCGATCTACATATAATGTAAGAGGCGAAGGAGGAAATTTTCGACAATTCTCTGATTCCGAGCATATTTCAGATTTAAGAACGGATGTAGAGGAAATGAGCACTACCTGTAACAGTTCCTAAACCGCTGCACGCTGGAGGAACGAGGACGTGTTACATGAAGTGGACTGTAGTTTATAAAAATGTACGTATATGCACTCGCCTAGCGTCATTACGAGGCAGAGATGGGATTGGGGGATGTGCTCTTTTTGCTAATATACACTTTGTGCAAAGTTTTTAAGTAACGCCACACGAAACACTGCAGCGTGTGCAACATTTGGGGGATAGTATTTGGCATCAAAAATAATAAAATAATCTCATTAGGCGAGAGCGCTCGGAATCAGCGAGTTGTCGACTTAGGTGGCTCACATGCGCGACATGATCATGTAGCGGCCGTCGGCGAGCAGCTCGCGCGTGTCGGAGGGCGAGCCGGGGCTCAGAGAGGGTGCCACGGACGGCGACGAGTACGTGTCCTTGTTGAACTTGCCGAGCCGCGCGCCGCCCTCCGACGTCACGGACACCTCCTCCTCCACGATCTGCTCCAGCGGCAGCTCGCGCAGCACGTCGCCGTTCAGCGCCAGCGCGTTCACGAAGCCGTGCGCGCGCTCGGCGGCCGGCTCGCTGTACGTCTCCGTCACCACCTCGGCCTCCGCCTCGCAGGCGCGCGCTCGCCTCGCGTTCTTAGTGCGCATGCCACCCGTCTCCGCGTCTCGCTCCAGCCGGTGCCCCGAGCGCGACCGCGTCAGCTGTCTCTGCACGTAGTCCTCGAGCGCGTCTTCCTCGCTCTTTATCAAGTATTTGTGCAAAATGATCAAAAACACCCCGATCCCCACTGCGAACATCCCCGAGCAGACCAGCTCGTTGAACCAGCTGACGGAGCCCACCGTGCTCCAGGACGTCACGTTGTCCGGGAGGAAGCCGGAGGCCAGCAGGAATAAGCCCAGCACGAGGAACACAACTCCCAGGTGGAGCATACCGACCGTCGACACGACCTCATTCTCGGTGGGGTGCGGCTTTCGGAAGCGGCGCCTCTCCAAGCTGCCGGTGGAGCAGTGCGGGGAGGTGACTCCCGACTCTGAGGACTGCAGCGAGTAGCGGCGCTCGCGAGCGCGCTGCTGCTCCGCGCGGCGCTTGCGCTCGCGCCGGATGGCGAGCGCCGAGTGCAGGCCCACCGCATGCATCCTGCAAGCACGGGCACGGGTGAGTGGCTTGAGCTGCGCGTGCGGCGCGGGAAGGGGGCCAGGCGCAGGCCGCACGCCTGCACCCGTGCCCGTGCCGTGCGCTAACGTGCAGGAAAGAACTTGACGTGTGCTTCAACTACGCAACTGACGCGGCAGCGGCTGACGAGAGAAACTCTATTAAATGTACAAACACAACATAGACTAGCGCCTGCCGTATGAATACAATGCACTACTTAAGTTTAACATCAAGTCCGTTCCTATACAGTTATACAAGCAACAGTTTCATTATAACACAAAGATAAGACGCAGAATGGTGTCGCACATAATAATCAAATCGTTTTCATTAGGTAGTATCGTCAACAAGCGTGTCACGTCGTAAACTTCAGAGTCATACCAGGAGAACATCGCTAATATATTCGAAAATTGTTCTAAAATATTAAGTAAGTTGATGTTTTCGCCGGGCCGCTGCGCGCTGTACAAAGTACGAGTATGTTTGTAGGACATTGAGAGAGGGTCACAAATGGTGGACCCCTGTTCAATTATTCACGGAGTCGTCCTCAATTCGCGGGTCTTCGTGGAAGGGAAAACTTTGAGCATTTCCTAATATACATCAACGACAGGCTGACTCAGGCTCTACAGAATTTTATTAGTTAATCAAAATGAAAGCTACGATTTACCTAAGCAAGGTGCCAGTTACTGAACGTTATTAAAACTTTGCTAGATATTAGTTTCATTACGTTGAATGGTAATGAACCTTCCTCGCTTAGATTAACTATTTATTTAAAAGACTATGTACCGATAGTGTAGTTCACTCTGTCCATAACTGTGTATTGAGGACCCCACCCATCCACATGTTGGGCCGGGTGGTCCGGTCATTCTGCCGACAACCAACCACTCAAAAGTCTACACAAGATTACAAAAATTAACTGTTGAGAGATCATTCAAGCGGCTGCGGTTCTTTATTGCGGTCATTAGGAGACAATTTAGGGCTGTCAGGCCGTGTGGTCGATGGGATTTTCACTTATCAAAAAATATTGACTTCCAAACAAACTTTCAACTTTTCATTTACCCCTGTATGGGATGACGTTTACATTTTTAGGTTTCCGTAGTCAAATAGCAAAAAGCGGAACCCTTATAGATTCGTCATGTCTGTCTTGTCTGGCTGTCCGTCTGTCTGTCTGTCTGTCTGTCCGTCCGTATGTCACAGCCACTTTTTTTCCGAAACTATGCGGTTGAAACTTAGTAAGTAGATGTATTCTGTGAACCACATTAAGATTTTCACACAAAAACAGAAAAAAACGATGGGGTTCCCCATACTTAGAACTAAAACTCATTTTTTCACCAATCCCATACGTGTGGGGTATCTATGGATAGGTCTTCAAAAATTATATTGGGGTTTCTGATATCATTTTTATCTAAACTGAATAGTTTGCGCGAGAGACACTTCCAAGTGGTAAAATATGCCCCCCCCCCCTGTAACTTCTAAAATAAGAGAATGATAAAACTAAAAAAAATATATGATAATAATAATAAATAATAATAAATATAGCTGGACATTAACACACAGCGCCACCTAGTGCCACACTAAGCAAAGCTTGTGTCGTGGACACTAGATAGTTGATAAACTACATATATACTTTTTTGTTTGTAAATACATACTTATTATACATATAAACATCCATGACTCGGAAACAAATGTCCATGCTCATCACACAAACATTAATTGCTCCTACCGGGATTCGAACCCAGGACCCTTAGAACGTAAGGCAGCGTCACTACCGCTGCGCCATTCGGGTCGTCTCAGATGATGTACATTACCATGTAAACTTCCACCGAAAATTGGTTTGAATGAGATCTAGGAAGTAGTTTTTTTTAACACGTCATAAATCGTAAAATCGTAACTTTTATGTTATGTTACTTGCTGCTACGAAACCCTTCATGGGCGAGTCCGACTCGCACTTTTCCGCTTTTTTTCATTTTTTATCACCCTCGAACTGTTGTGCAAAATTTCGTGCTTCTAGGTCCAGCCGTTTAGGGTGAACGCTATCTGTCAGTGAGTGAATTCAGTCATTTGGTCCAACATTCCTATTTATTACGTAACAATTTCTACATAAAATCACGTTCTGAACAAAACCCGAGATACTGCCCAGCGTTGCTGACGTCACACAAATTCATAGAAACTCGTACAATTAGTACATCTCGCACAAAGGTACGTTGTGAACCGTCCCGAGTATGACACACTGAAATGTCCCAGTGAAAGCGAACCGTTGAATGAGATGCGGCTGTAAGCCTGACATTCAGGCGCGAATGTCATCATGTTGGCAAAAATGTTTGAATAAACACGACGATGTAAAGGGCTGAGTTTTTATGATTTATAATTACAAGTTATTAATTTAGTTACGGTTTTTATTCTAATAAATAATGATGAATTAGAAAATGAGGAATATTTGGAGTTCAGACATGTAGTGACTATCCGTTTCGTTTGCAGATCAATGGTGCATACGGTACGACGGTATTTCATGTTATGATGGAAGGAAATTTAAGAACCGGTCGGTCATTCAAATTGATGATTTTAAGCAACATTTTAATAAAAGTGCTGATTAAAGTCCATCTTCTTTCTGTTCTTGTCCCATTCTACTTGGGGTCGACGCAACACGTTTTCTTCTTCCATTCTCCAGAGTCACGACATCATTTACTCCTTTCTCTTTCATATTCCTCACACAATTAATGCATCTTTTTTTCACCTTCTGTGACTGTTATTATTTAGCCACGAGCTTCTCCAGGAATAGTATCCTAAACTAAAGATAAATAAAGACTGAATACTTAAGAGTGATCACTGAGAGTCGAGATCGGCTGATGATAACGCGACCGACAAAAATGTTTCTTGTGTAACAAAATAAAAAGCAAAACCTACAGCTAAGGTATTTAATTCTTTCATGTCGACATTAGGGTCACGTACTTTCTTCAAGTTCCTTCAGGTAAAAATTCATTTATGACGTGAAACTTTTGAGTTCCCTTTTAAAAATAGACGCCTTTTCACTAAAGTCTTACGAAACCCAATATAAGGTCCCGTTAAAAAAGATGGACAAACTTTAAAGCAGCGTTCAGTACGTCTAACCAAAGTTAAAAAAACACTGAGATAACAAAGACATGGATGGATGTGTTTATGCATTGGGTAACCAAAATTTTTTTGTGTATTTTCGTTAGCTGATTTGTTTTCTTGTAAGTATGTAATGCGTTTTTCATTTTTTTACCACTGTCTATATTTTGTTGGTCTGAATGATCACACCGGTTTCCCCCAATGGTTAGGTAAAGATGCATTTATAGACCACTCACATTTTGCAGTTTATGTTCAAGTTCTATGCCTTTACTGAGAAATTCCTCTTGAAATAGCAAAATAACACATTGTCCGAACTGAAAATCGAACCCAGGACCCCATCCTCAGCAGACCTGTACAATTTATTTATTTATTAAAACTATAAACAGTACTTATTAACCGACTTCCAAAAGGAGGAGGTTATAAATCCCTAAGATTTTGTTATTGTGCAATGGAACGCAAATTCAAAATGCATCGTGTCCATGCCATGGGTGTTTATCTTTTATGAAGCGATTACTGTCAGTAACCAACTTCCACTATCAATGTTGGTACTTTGTTATTTCTGATGCCCAGGGTTTCAGATCATAAGCAACGGTTAATCTCAAGTAGCGTTTGCAAGGAAAGTAATATGAAACGGTTTCATAGAACAGCCGCGTTTACTGCGGATATGACCAACGGATGAACGGTTATGCACAATTAAAACTGTACAAAGGCGGACTTAATGCCTTAGGCATTTTCTACCAATCTATAACCTTAGCGTGATGCAGAGATAATACACAGTAGGTGCAATAACCGAAAAAAAGACTAGAAATTATTTATAACTAAAATATAAGAATAAATACACACAATTATAGCAAGATATATAAAGTTAAGAGAGATAAACAAGAAAAACTACAACAACTTAGTTTTGAGACGAATCTGCCAACTTCTTATGAATATGTTCTCGAGCGCCAGACAAGGCAAGTGTCAACGTGCAAACCCAGATCCTAGACGTCAGAGATTCATTCGGAAATCTAGATAAATTCAACAAGCTAAGCACTTACAAAGGAATACCAGCTAACCTACATTGCTATTCTACAGCCATGAGAATAGAGAGCCGAGAGACACTGAGGGAGTATCTCTAATGATGAACTCGCAATGAATGCAACCATTTCGAGAAAGCAAAGAAACTATTGCAACAGTTCCCTAACTGGCAAGCAAAGGGAGAGAACCGAAGGCTCTTATAATGCTGTCCTCTAACAATAGCTCCTCAGTGGTCTTGTGAGTTGCTTGTTAACAGACAATGCTTCGTATACTGTAGAGTCAATGTAGGATTTTCAGCAAGTTTATTTGGTTGACTTGGCAAATATAAGGGTGTATCCTGCATGTTGATCTTTCAGAGGAACACACTTGTACATTCATTATCATCATCATTTCAGCCGCAAGACGTCCACAGCTGGACATAGGCCTCCCCCAAGTGTCGCCACATTGACCGGTCCCATGCGACTTGCATCCAGCGGATTCCCGCCACCTTCACCAGATCATCGGTCCACTTAGTGGAAGGTTTTCCAACGCAACGTCTTCCGGTTCACGGTGGCCATTCGATATGGCATTAATTATTTGTTTAATAACAGCGCTGACCTGATTGCATATATATAGGGCTGTCATTCTATCTTTCGATTCGGTATCTAACTTCGCTGAATGCCTCAATCAAGTTGAGCGGAGTTCCCGAACCTGTATTTACACTATACCTACCTATATTCGATTTTGCCGTGCGGCTGTACCGAGTTATGGCGTACACAGCATCAAAGGAACTTGTTAGTTCTGCTACACAATTCGATGTTCGTTAACTAAGTTCTAACAATGATGATGCATGGAGAGCTTTGATGGAGTTATCCTGTATAAAGCGAATGAAGGAATTGTAAAGCTCAAAACATCCACGACTCCTGCACTATTCAATGCATCCTTCAGCACAATACTTTTAGTGCGTTTCAGTGAGTTCTACCGTTATAATAACAAGGGGTAAAATTTCGAAAATAAAAAAAAATGGTTGCCTGTAAAGTCGGTTTTACGGGCGAAGATTTTACGTGACAACGTCTTTTTTTAATTCTCTAGTGCTGCGCGCGCGGCGGACCGATCATGTTTGAGTGGGAGAGAGACGCAAGGCATTCGCCGGTCCGGCGGGCCTCTCTCTCGTTCGGTGACTCATCGTAACAGACGTGAGCGGGCGTTACACTTTTTCATGAGTGACTCCGAGCCGCAACCTAATTTAAGACGTTGTCACGTCAAAATTGCTTCGCGGAAATATTTTTGCGTGAAATTACTTAGTTGTTGACGGCTTCTTGAAAAGATCTGTTTATACCTTGCATAATATGATCACAGCCACCGACAAAACAGTTATTGTTACGTTACATAAATCAACTATCTACTTCGTTCCCTCAAAAATATAACATGACACGTAAACGTCGGCTGACGTCCGCCTCAAAGCCAACTTATCCACCGTTAACTACAAAGCAAGCAATTTTACCCCGCCACGCAAATGAGTCTCATCGCCTTTGCCATGCAGTGGGGCAAGTTCAGGCAAGTTGCTCGGCGCGCGCAATTAAACTCGACCTATGTAAATACCACTTTAAAACTTGCAGAACAGTATTCTTTATTTTCTTTCTGAGATACTTGCTTGAGAGATTGCCAGGAATACGTAAAACAAAGGCCTGTGTTAAAGACTGTAAAGTCTTTGTTACTGATAAAATAGGAACGTGGTGAAACTGCGACTTTGCCAAGATCTGGCAATTTTGAGGTGTAATATTCAACCGTCTGTTTTTGGTGAGCACCTGGTTTCGTTTGTCAGGTGTTTTACAGTCTTCCTATTGCATTTTTCTTTTGTTTCAAACTTTGTTTACGGGAAGAGGTATCACGCTACTAGAAACTGGGTTGTGGAAAATAAATAGGCACTCAATCAATAGGAGTTGATCTGTTCAGTTAGACTGAAGTCAACATGGTTGGGTAAAGGCTAGGCAGATGATGGAGTGCACTTTATGAAAATTCAGTATATATTTTGCAACCAAGGGCAACGAAAGGTTTTTATCCGCGATGAACAAAACACTTTTAGTACCTAAACGGAACCAGACAAATAAAATAAACACGTCCATTAAACGTTCTGTCCCCAGCAGCTGTCACAAACAGATTTATCTTATTGGCAACAGCCCTTGGCAATCTGCCACCCCTCAAAGACTTAGTTTGAAGCCTGTTGCGAGTCCCAGAGGATACCCAGAAGAGAGAGGGGGAGGGGTATCTAATATCCGTCTAGACGGAAAGGCTTTTGTGCAGACTAGTTGAAGCGGAATGCACTTGAAGGCCTTTCGCGTATTGTAGATCATGATGGGCGAGAAAATAGTATTTAATTTTGAGTCCATTGTGAAATGTTGATTGAGGGAATTTGCTAGCAGATGTATTTTATGGTGGGTATCATACTACAGCCAGCACTGCGCTCGGGCGGTGAAGCGGATCTCACGTCACACTGACTTGTATGAAATCAGTCGATGTCGAACACGCGTACACCGCCTGACCGCGCGAACTAGCGGTGTCGTTTATGAGAATGGAAAAGTCCTGCCTTCGCGATTCGACTGGCTGGGGACCTCACATAGAATTGTAAGATCAATATAGGCTGGTTTAATGCAGGGCTTTCTAAATGACTAGATCTCCGCAGCCTATGTTAAAGGTGAAGTGTTTCGGCAAATTCTGCACCCATTGCAGTTTTTTTTTTAATTTTCAGAGTTTTTTGATTTCGAAGAGGATTTATTAATGTGTGGTAATTGTATTTTTTTGTTTGATAGTGTCCAGTGAGTGAGAGCCCAAAATAAATACCTAGCTTTCTTTCTTTCTTTTTCCTGTGGAAAAAGCAAAGAATTCATCCACAACCTCGCCATTACCAACTTTGCACCAGAAAATGGAAATTCAGGCTTCCCTTGCTCCTAACATACTAGTGTAATAGCCTAGTTGGCAGGCACCCAAAGCGTATTGTTTTTAACGGCTGTACAAGTATTACAATGCAGCAATGCTTAAAAAGGGACCGCTAAGAGATATAAAACCGACTTGATGGTATTTATTTTGTTGAAAGCATGGGCACTGCGTGAAATGCCAGGTTCCAACTTCGTTAAAGATCTTATAGGATTCTTTTATAGGCATGTTCTCAGAGGGTTTAATTATATCTGAAGACGCGGTATGCAGCTGCATTATTGGATTCTTATGTTTATTGACGGCTCCTCCGAGGACGGCCTAGAAATGATCTGATAAAAATAATGATCTGGTCGCGCATCACTATGGATGGTATATTACCTTTTTCACGACCCGAATAGCGCAGCGGTAGTGAGGCTGCCTTACGTTCTTAGGGTCCCGGACTCGAATCCCGGTATGAGCAAATGTTTGTGTGATGAGCATGGACATTTGTTGCCGAGTTATGGATGTTTATATGTATAAACAGTATGTATTTTACAAACAAAACGTATCTGTGTTGTTTAGCAACTATTTGGTGTCTACGACACAGCCTCGTTGCTTAGTATGGCACTAGATGGCGCTGAATGTATTGTCCAGCGAAATTCATTATTATTTATTGTTTGGGTCGTTCACGACTAAGTTGCATTTCCAATAACAATACACTTAGATCACAACCATCGAGGATGAGTCAACCCACAAAAAGTTTCTTTCATACATAGGGCATTTACTTCTACAAAAAAGGCCGCTCCGCGGTATCGCGAAATTAAAAGAAAATCCAAACGGTCATCCACTTTATAATGAAGTATGGCGCACTGGCTCCACTCATTGGCTCTCGATGGCCCATCAATTTATCAACTCTCGAGCCTCGCGCAAAGGGTGGATTTCAAAGCATTCGTAATTAATTGTGATATTATCCGCAGCGAAGTGCCTCTAAAGTATCGGATTCGTTTAATGATCAATCGACCTCGTTAAAAGCTTGGCGAGGTAATTTTGTGTTGTTGATAATGTCAAAATTTATTTTTAGAGGTTGTTTACATATTGGGATATTTTTAGTCTGGTTTTTGGTTTACGAAATTCTGGGTTTGTATGCCAAACTGCATGGCAATTGTTTATAAAATGTAAGACATCGAAGTATGAATTCAGCACAAATACATTTAAAAAGCTTATTATAATAAAACAAGTTCCATACCATTTTGACCATTATATACAGGGTGCAATTTTAGTCATAGGCAGTATTTTAATCTAAGGCTCTACTCACGATACTGATTGCATTATTATTGATTGCATTCGCAACTTCAAAACATTTTTAATGCAAGTATGTAAAACCTTAAAAATGTTAGTAAGTGTCTCAAAGTATCAACGCGGCGCGGCGCGTATGTAACGCGGCATTGCGCGTGACCTCTCTTGACCCCGCCCGACTCGTCATAAGGTAAGTTGCTTACGATTTGATCCAACTTTTCCTTCATACTTTGCCGGCTTAGGACGGTCAAAACTACGTTAACTAATACACAATAAAACAAAAAAATGTTTATGTAGGTTGTGCTTGTGCTGGTACGTGAAAAGATTTAAAATCCAACAGGTTTTGTGTGGTTCTTAAAATAAGACCCGGTGATGGTATTGGGTCGTTCGGGTAGCGGCGATGAAATTTCACGTGTTTGCACAAGACTGTTAGTACGATCGTAAATAGTGACCATTTGGAAGTACTGTTGATTTCTGTACCTAGCCTGCACATTACGCGGTCGAGGCATCGTTAATACAACCACAGAATCGTCACAACAGTAATTGACTGACACACACTACACACTTTACAGTAAAGTCCACTAACACAATCCAAGTTTCTTAACCGAGTACGATACGAGAGGCGCGAGCGGCGATTACGTCACAGGAGTAATGGATCATACACGTCAATACACCTGCGCAGTCGTAATAACACTAGTTAGTTCCGGTTCGTAAAAAGTTCGGGACTCGGAAGGGCTCCATTCGTATTTTTGCATGAAGAAGCGAGACGGAGAGAGTTCGTTTGAGGTGGCCGGCATGCGTTTGAGGATATGCCGCGCTCGCGCCGGCCGGCAGCAAACTAGTTATTATTATTATTTGATGTTTGTTTACTACATACTGCGCTTTAAAATTTTGATACTTCAAGACTTATTGGGGTTTATGAAGTATTTTTTTTTCATTAGTTTTAGTGTTTATTTGCAACATTATGCCTTTGCAATGTGATTTACTACATTTTTAAGGTTTTCTAAACTTGCATGAATAATATTTTAGATTTGCGAATTATTAGCCCTAATGCCATCAGTATCGTGAGTAGAGCCTTAGATTAAAATGTTGCCTATGACTAAAATTGCACCCTGTATATTGCACTGTTTTATGCAACAACAGTGTTTTTTTCATAGTCAAATTTCATAGTCATTTTTTTCAAGTAAAATCATGGGATGAAATCACTGACTAGGTACATCGATGGTCTTGTGGTAGCAAGCGCGACAGCTGAGTATAAGGTCCTTGGATCGATTCCCGGGCCGGGCAAAGTGTTGTTGGATTTTTGTTATGGTTTCTCAGTAGCGGCCAGGCGAAATTTAGGTGTACTAATAGGGAAACACTGCCTAACTCTCCGGGTATAACATATGTGTTAGTTAAACTTCACTAAATACCTCCCCACATCTTTAATTGCATTCCAAAACCGGTATGTAAACATTTAAATCGAACAAAGTTTTAACTAAGCTGCCAGTACCAACTAACTAACTATTGATTACGGTAAACAATTTAACTCTGCCTCAAACAACGTTTAGTTTACGCAAGTCTTTCATTACTCATTAGACTAGGCGTCCATAAAACTAACGTAGAACATTATCAATCATAGTTATTACTATCAGAGTGAGTAAGATAAACGGTTTGTTTGAACTAAATATATCTGCGAAAAATGTTCAGAAACTGTGCGCCAAAATAGCTGTGAACACTCAGACAGTGAGACGCCTCATTTAAAACGTTGGATGGATAGTACGGTATGCAACACGCCAATGGCAGCTATAGTTATGGAACTAGTATAAGCTCATACTCATCATCATCATCAGCCTATAATGTTCCCACTGCTGGGACACGGTCTACTCTCAATGAGAATGGGTTATAATCCACCACGCGGGCCCAGTGCGGGTTGGTAGATGTTACATGTCTTGGAATTTTTGGTTGTAGGACATGCCGGTTTCCACACGATGTTTTCCTTCGCCGTTTTGAGAGCAGCGGTGATGAAATAAATTACACAAAGTAATGTCTGGGTTCGAACCCACGGCTTACCTACTGTTTGTATGTCGGGGCTGCCACCACTGGGCCACCGCTGGTCTCAAGATCTTGAGCTGGTCTCTTAATCTATTGAAACTGTACTACGATATTATGCAAAAGGTGAAGTTGTTACCGCTAACGTGTTCTTGACTGTACTACGAGTGCTGTTGTTCTGGCACGGCTTCAGTGCGCCCTAGAAACTTCTAGGAACTTATAACCAGGTACCTTTAAATATGTGACGGATAATCTTTGGAGGTCGTGGGGATCGATGTAACGAAAAGTTTCACCATCTCTCTAAGGATAAAGGTTGTTTAAACTTGTAGGTACATGGGTACGGTAAAAGTTTCGTCTCGTGAGGGAAAAGTTAGAAACAGCTGCATTAGTTAAATTCACATGCACTAGATTAATCTCTAAAGGTATAAAGGTACCATCTGATTTTGACGTAATAAAAATTTGGGTACTTTCAACAATTTGCAAATGGAAATGTTTGTTATTTTTTGTACATTTCAATTCCATTCTATTGAATACATTAAAGTAAATGAAAAGGCTCCAACGGCATTGGGGAACGCCTTGGTTAAAGTTCTCTTTCTTCCCTTTCATTGAAAAACACATCATATCAGAAATGACTTATAGACCCATAATCCATATTCCACAAAACATTTCAGGGGACATCGAAATACGATTCCTAAGAAATTCACCGTCGTCATACCCAGCTGTCAACAATACACAGGATATAGAAGACAAAACGACCACAATAATTTTCAAAGACAAATACTCGTAATCCGCTTTTCCTTTTCCATGTATACTTATTAATTTTTCACAAGCGGATTGAAGTACTAGGTGAACATGTGTAATGGTGGTATCCAGTAGCCAGTCAGGTGTGCAGTGTCGCCGACAGGTGGCATTGCACACTCGTGCTACCACCACTGGCCCGCTGCCAAGACAGTACTTACCACAGGGCTGGCGGGCTAGTCGAGTACGGCAGGCCAGTAGATCGAGTGGGTTTTAATTTAATAAGGTTATTGGAACGGTAACAGGTGGAAGTGGGTGGGCTGAACTTTGCTGTGATTGCCAGATTCGATGGCGGATATTGCCTATCAGCATTTCTGAGTTAGTGTACGAATCTGTGTACGAGTACTCATAATAATATGAGAACGTTTATGTGACACAGGAATTCACAGGATCAAGACAAATGACTGCTGTGTTGATGTGAAGAGCTAGAGTATGTGTACCAGACCATCTTGCAGTCATGCAGACCTAGTATTCCAGATTTAAGCTCCATATTGACACATGAACTGTTTTGAAAATTCAGTTTACCCAGAGGAAACATTATATTTTGTTCCACGCAACCAAATAGTAGAAACATTTTTTTCAAATTAATTATAATACCTTTCAGTTTCAGCACACCGGGCGGTGAATACGATACGAGCAACGAAAACATGCAACGAATTAATTAAACGAACCCATTTTTTGATTAAAACGTACCACACGTGTGAGTGTGTTGATCTTTAATTTTAAAAAGAGTATGTTGGTTTTCAGGGCCAGGCCAGCATTGTTAGTTGATTTAAGTTGTATTGGTTATGGTAAAATATTGTAGCATAAAGTAAATTCTAACGGGAGTTGGTGAGGTGGCCTATACTAGCGCTGGTGTTGTTTGTTATTTATGAAAGAATTGTTGTTTCAGATCAGATTACGCACAGAACATCACGCCAGTAATCTCAGAAGGGTTAAGCAGAGGTGTAACTAATAGTACAGTCACGTTTCGCCAGTTATGTTTAAGTCCTATTTAATTGGGGGCGAGCCTATTGCCAAATCAGATTAGTCGCCCTGAATAACCAGACCAAAAGTATTTCATCTTGCAGCCAAAATTACACATTGACAATAAAACGTCGTGTATTACTGAAAAACAGGCCTAAATTTAAACCGGAATAACTATAATAACGTTAAGGGCAGCCCTAATAGCGGGTGAATGATCAAATCTGAGTCATACATAACCGGGTCTGGCTGATTGATACAAACTTCGAGTGGTTTGTTTATATTTACCAGGCGAACATAATCACCAGATACATTTATGATCTCGAATATTTAATATACAAAAACATGTATCATGTTGTAGAGAGTGGCATCAATTTTCTCTGGTGAACTGTTGCGTTTTAAGAGTGAGATGAGAAACTTTCGTACAAGAAGTAAATGCCAGCTGTTGCAGGTAAAACAGATAAGTAAATATTTATTTATTTTAATGTACAAAGGCGGACTTAATGGCGGACTTAAATAATGTGTCAGTAAAATAAAATACTGGTAAACAATGCAATGAAGAAATAGGTTACAGTGGAAAAATATTATCGACCAGGTTAAGCCTCACCCACGGCTGTAATGCCTCAGATGATGATCAGACAATTGCGACGTATATCAAGATCTCACATACTGTAAAGTAAACATACAACCGCTTTAGAAGACTTGCAAAAAGTGCAAGACTATAGTCGTGGACAAGATCTACCCAAACATCTTTTACCTCCTATTTCTGTTTACAGGGTTTAAAGTAATCTAACACGAAGGACAATCGAATCAGGAATGAAGACATCTGCAAGAAAACCAAGGTCACCGACGTAGCCCGAATAATTGCTAAACTTAAGTGGCAGTGCACAGGGCACATTGCTCGCAGAACGGATGGCCGATGGGGCCGAAAAGTTCTGGAGTAGTGAACGCGAACCGGAAGACCTTCCACTAGGTGGACCGATGACCGGGAATCCGTTGGATGCGAGTCGCACAGGACCAGTCAATGTGGCGACACTGTGGCGGGAGGCCTGTGTCCACCAGTGGATGTCTTTGGGCTGAAATGATGATGATGAACACGAAGGGGATGGTGGGGTCTTAGTTTAATCACTCATTGCAATCCCGCTAGAAGACACAATAGGAACGTATTGGAGTTCGTTCTCTGAGAAGTTCTATCGCAAGTATAATGCCACAAAAATGTATGAATGCCTGAAGATTTAATATAATTTTTTTTTTTTTTTCTTATCTCCTTGTGCATCATTCACACTGATATAAATATATCAGTGTGAATGATGCACAAGGAGATTAATTATACAAGACAAAAGACACTCAACAAACACATTGTTGAGATCATTTTCAGGCTATTTAGGAATATATTGTTCTGTTGGTGTCGTGTTTATAGCTGACAAATAGTAACGTATAGGTATGTGTGTTCTGGAGTTTAATATATAAAAATAGACTGTCCCATCCCAAGTTATCCCTTTGGTGTCGTAAGTTGTGAGTAAGGGTAACGAGTTAGGGGATGGTTACTTCCCCTAACCTTTTTACATACTCGTACATAGCTTCATAGTCAAATTCTTTGGGTCGTATTTCCTTGTCGGAATAATTACTTTGTACCTACATAGAACGTTGGTTAGTAATTGTAGGGCTGTCAAAACTTTTCATGCTAATTATAAGAAGTATAGTTTAGATCCTATTTTAAAGCTGAAGGCATAAAAAAGTGGCAATGGCTTTCAAAGTGTTTCGTGTTTCTGCAACGAGTTTTAACAACATTGATCGACTTTGGATTGACATAGCTTTTCGATAGCTTACGTCTAGTACTTGAATATTATGTTAATTCAATGCAATTTTGACTTTTCCTTCTTCGTTATCGCTAATAGAATATCCATTGATCCCGGTCTTCTTAAGACCCTTAAATAACACAATGTCTAAAAAAAAATTGCCATTAAAGTTTGAATTAATTTCAGCTGTCATTCACTAACCCTGACTGCCAGTCTGTAGGAACAGATCAGCTCCTGCATTACCACATAAAATGAAACTATTTATACGCATTGGTATATTCCTATCTAGCAGCGATACAATAAAACGTTTGCGTTACATCTCTGCTAACGTATGCCAATCGTGCGTCAGTGCGCTTCCGGGTTTTGTTGTATACATTAATGTATTGTAAACAGTGGAACTGGGTCGTCAGGCGTTGGATACACGTGGTGGAATTGCAGCGTTGGATACAGATATGAAATTTAATATTTGAGCGGTTTCTACAGATCTACAATCATCATTTATCTAGTTCCAAGTTTGTTGGGCTCGGTTTCCATTCTAACTGGATTATCGGATGCAGCTAAATACCTAGGGCCTATTTTGTATGTAGTGCTTACCTGACCAATCACTGTAACACTACAATCCTTGTCAGACATTTGTAAAGTGTAGCGATTGTCAAAGATCAACAAATGTCAAGCGGCGCCAATGGCTTAACGTGTTTTACAAGATAAGGGAATACCGAAACCCCTGTTTCGGTATTTAATTAATGGTCATGGCCAATCATCGATAGACGTGGCAAGCGGTGCTTAACCTCGAAAGTTACCTCTGTCGGCTGTTTCTACTTATTCAAGAGCCCTTAGAGTTCTACACTAGACATTCACTTCTAAAAATTTATCAATTTTCCAAAAAGAAATGCTTATAGCACGATAAGGCTAAAAAGGCTAAGTAGCTAACTAATTATTTTTATGGAAGTGAAAACAATCTATACTGTGAATGAAACCTTTGTAAGATAAAACTTTCCTCTTTTATCTACTGCTCCAACTTCAATTGCAAGAAACCTCAAATTACCTACGCGCCGACTATTTTCTTTTTCATTCCACTCCATTGGTCTTGGATTAAATTTCAAATTAAATAAATCCTTATAAAGTCTATGTGGATGTCAGTACGAAAGTTTTAATAAAATGTAGGAAACCAATACGGCTTCATGGCGGAATGTATACCTAGCTATTAGAAGAGTTTTAAGATAGTTTTATTCATTTCTAAAGTATAATAAATAAGCCCTTTGATGTTTTACCAAGTATTCTGTGAATGCGCTTAGTGAAAGGAATACTGGGAAACTATAACCAAAGGAAGCTTAATGGTATTGCAGTTTTGAACGACCCGCATATTTCCTTTTTGAACTACTCAGATGAAATACCTTCTGCGCTAAATGCCGAGTACTACCAGGAAAATAAAATGAATTGGAGGTTCATTACTTGGAACTCGGTTGCTTTTGACATAACGAAGGACACCACTAAAGGAAATACCTACCACAGGGCCATACTAAGGAAAATAGAGTGATATTTTTTTTATTTCTTAAGATTCTTCTTTTAGACATACCTATTATAAAAGAAGAATATTCATTTCAATTTATCATAATATCTTTATTAAATATCTAGTTATTTTAGAGAAAAACAAACAAGAAAGGGGCAAATGTGATACGAGTATTAAACAATTTCATCAGAATTTCCGATCTTTGAAACGCCATTAGAGACGCCATTACATTAAAGACGCTATCAAAGTCAAGCTGTTACTATGTATGAATGAGAACATGCACTTGATGTCGTACCTTCGAACATAAAATGTTATGGAGGCAATCCTTTTAACTTGGACCATGCGATGGTAGTTCTAATACGTTGTAATGAATTAAATGTCTCTCAATGTTAACAAACTGAAGACTAATCCAATGAAATCCACGCCTCTCCTTGATTCGGAGAATGGGCGTTAACAGCATCCGCTATTTAAAGCATTGCACCAGGGTGACATAAAGCCACATAATTCTGTGAATCCATGACATCCGAATAGCTCATCAGCTTTGATGTCTAGTGTTTTACAGTCGAACCGAGTTTATTTTTATCATTATCATAAAGTTTATAATCGAAAGATGGTATTATTTTGTGAATGGATTTACAAAACGATATTTGGCGAGAAGCGTTTAATTGTGCCATTTTATTTTATTAAAAAACCCTGTTAAATACAACTTATTATGTCGTTCCCTCTCAACATGTATTCAAAATTAACATATACAGCATTAAAGTACCAGGGTCGTATGAGTACGAGGGGATGAATGCGGCAGCTGGGACATATCCGCCGGGATACGTTTTAAAACCAATTGGAGCGTGGCTGAGATCCCTCGGCGCTAGCTTGACGCTAACCCACATAAAATTAATATTACACAGCGTACTTGTATCGTAAGAGTTCTTTTATTTTAAAACGAGATGATAAAATACTTATGGTTGACATAATGAAAAGAAAAGTTGTGGAACTGACTACACAAATAATAATGTGCCTAGCGTCTACGTGGGATCTACATGAAGTGTACGTTGAGCGAAACTAACATCTACGTGGAATGTACGTGGTATCTACGTAGGGCTACACGGCGTCGACGTGGAATCTACGTGACAAATTACAATAAAATACCAGACTTGTTTTCACTCAGCAGAAAGTGACAAAGTGCTACGCAGAGTAATTTTGTAAAGACTTTGATTGACTCTTGACTCGAGATTTCTTTTCAAAATTTATGTTCATAGTGGACCGATGACCTGGTGATGGTTGCGAGAATCCACTGGATGCGAGTCGTACGGGACCGGTAAATATAGCGACACTTGGGGGAGGCCTATGTCCAGCAGTGGACGTCTTTCGGCTGAAATGATAATGATGATATTCAATTTACCTACTACGCTATAATTTTTGCTGACATGCGTATTGTAATATCACAAATATTTACAAGCACTGTGCTATGACGAGCATTGTTCTGAAGCGGAGCACGTCACGGGGTAAAGACCCCATCAATTCATATTACTAGAGATAAAACCACGTTTGTTTGGCTTTACATTCACCAATGATTAACGTTCATTTCAGTTAAGAGTATTAGTGGGGTTTATGTGACCATTTGGGGAGTTGGAATTTTAAATAAAAATAAAATAAAGGAGTACTTTTTTATGAAGTTTGTTGTAAACCGACCGATAATTATAGTAAAGTGAAAAATGGTAAATTAAAATTAAGTATATAGTACATATTTAACAGTAACAGTATATGTTTAACAGTACCTAAACACAGTTTTCATTAGGATCGACTGGCCTTGTTCATGTCTTTCTGTTATGACTTCGTTGTGAAATGCAGCACTAACCATAATTGCAAGCTTAACCTATATTTGCGGACATTCACGATTCTTTGAACACTGAAACTGACAAACGTTCTCTTTATTACAAAGCATCCATTAGACCATAGAAAAAATGTTATAAAGTTAAAGATAACATTTTCTTTTCCAAACAATTTCTCTAAGCAACTTTAAACGTCGAGATTTCCGTTCACAAAAAAACCACACAGGCGTAAAAAGAACATTTTACACTCTTTGTAATCTGGTTACAAAGGAAGGCTGGCAACACTGCGGTGCCCATAGATAACGGAAATTGCGCGCCGTCGGTATCGGCTCGCAAGTGATCGCAATCGTCCGTTGTTGATCGGCTGCCGACGACGGCGGACCGAGACGGATGATAAGCGGTATTGAGATATTAGTATCCGATCTTCTGGATCGTAAGTAAGGGTTTGTTTTGATACCCGAGATGATGATGACTGGAGGAAAAGCTCATTTCTGGCAAATTCAAGATTGTTTGAGAGTACGATAAATGCGAGTAGACATTGTGATAAATTTAATAAAGCGCTTTTAAAGCTGTATTTTCGCATAAACCTCTTCCATACTTTAGGACATTTTGAACAATCTTACCCAATGTCTTTGGGTCTTTGGGTTGAAAAAGTACCTACAGTCGTCCTGCAGGACGACTGTACTTTTTCGATAGAAATGCGATGCGTGCGCTGCGGCTTGCGGCCTGATACGGATATAATGTGCGCCACCTTTAGTTTCTGATGTCATGACTCACACTGCTCTGTAAACCAGTGCTCATTGTTCATCGCTTTAAAGCGCTGCGCCTTGATTATGCGAGTATACCAGAGACGTCCGGTCAATGTATCAGAATATTCCATTTGCTTTGTATGAACTGCTATTCCGATCCCCTTTCCCGTCAGGGCTTAATCAACGTCACGTACATGTTTATACAAATATTGTACCATCCAGAATCAACCAGGAGCTGTCATTTGGACTACTATGTTTTGAGTGTGAATGTCCTGGAGAAAGGTCAATGACCCACTGTCCCGGGTTCCCAAGTCCGGGGCGAATGTCAACTCAGTATGTGACCACTAGAGAAATATGTATTGTGTGGAATTTACATAACGAATAGTTGGAGTTCGCAACGAAGGTCTACAACAAGTGACAGTTGTGTATTCTGCTATCCTAGTTATGGTAATGATCAGTGGCGTAGATTGTCCTAGTAGGGTCTTGTATCCATTTGAACCCGAGCTATATACATTTTACAAACAACAAGAATTGTTGTTGTTGTTTTTTTCACAACTAAAAAATTCAATTAATTTTTAAAATAAATTTACTTTAAAACACAAATCATGTAAAGTAAAAATTAACTTAACTTGAAAGCCGATGGCAAAATAGTCAATGAAAGGTTTCAGTTATTTTTCGACTTTGCTTTTGGAAATCCGTTTTTTATTGCTCTTATCAAGGAGAAATTGAGGTGAGTAGTGGGAATAAATTGTGTTTTTTTCCCTAAACACTCCATGTACCACCCTTGTTACTCAAGGGCCGTAAGAGAGTCTTAAGATTTGAGGATTTTCTCAGGGTCCGGATCAGGTCAGGGTTCTTGAAAGAGGAACCACCTAACAATACGTGCCATGTAACGTGATGTCCAGAAGTACTGCTTATGTTATTAAATGAAGAGTAAAATGAGCAAATATGACATCACCAAAATATTGGTCGTTTTGTCTGATAATAATAGATGATAAAAACACACGAATGTGTTGTGAATGTCAAGCTTTCACTTCATACTTAGAACGGGTCATCAAAGCGTTATCCTTTATTATTTTATGGCACACTTCAGTGAACATAGTTTAGATAACAATCGTGATAGCAGTAAATAACGTGACACGTTTTATCGACTATAAAAGTACCTACCGGGATGAAACAATTACAGAACTCACAAGTTCTAAACAACAAAAAAGGGACAAAAAGCGTGAAACAAAGACAAATATAAGGTTCATAAATGTTCGTTCAATAAAACAAAAAGTATTATTTCAGTCGTTTTTGCTTTCTTTCTGGTCTAAATTACCCCTGGGCAATCACGAATGGATTATCAAAATCCTATTGATAACCCATTCCACAAAACAAATCAGAAAGGTTAGAAGGGCCTTGTGGGCGGTGCAGCCGCGCCGCTCATATAGGTGAACGCTCATATTATTATGTCAATCGACCAAGACCACAATCACACATTTATTGTGATAACGTATGAAGCGTGTGTGTGTGCACGTCAAGCACAGTTTTTGCGTTAGTGTGACATTCAATAGCAAGCTCGCGATCTAATTAGTGTGAGGAGATTATTTGTGTGCGTAATGCACGTACGTATGGGTCTCTTGCTTCTAGTGGAGTTAGGGCCCTTACAGTGCTCGACCGACGGTCAGCGCTGACCGTCAGTCGAGCACTGTTTCCAGAGACAAGCGGCGACACGCTTTCTAATACAAATCAAGAACTATTTCTTTTCTACCTCTTTTATCTGTTCCGAGATCCATTCCATACGTCAATACGAGGGCAGTTTCTTATTTCGTAATTTCTCCTTTGTTATCTATACTGACTTGACTTTGGCAAGTCAAAGCTCCATGGGCGGTATAAAAACATTTACACACAGGTTAGGTTAAACACTAACCACACGATAATGAAAAAGATCCTATACTGATTGATGATGCTATAAAGCTCTTATTTTCATTTAAAACATGCGTGGTTTACGTAGACCAGCTGTACTATGTCATATCTGTTGACCGTTCGACGAAATTGTTGACCATCGTCTAGGTCTCTAGGACGTTAAGGACAGTCGGACTAATGAACGATACAGTTACGATAAGAATCAACACGCGATTGGAGTCATTGATATATTTGTAGCACGTCATACGAAAAAATACAACAACTAGGTTCATGACTTTTCGCATACTGGAAATCAAAGCCTACCCACTTTTCAATTCGATTTCGGAAAAGGACTTTTTCCGTCTTTAAATGACCGGTAACTGCTATCTTTTAACATACTAGTATATGCCAGCGGCTTTGATAATGCCCCACGAGATGGTACTACCGGGTAAAGTAACCTACGTGTTAATCCAGGTTACAGGTTACGTAAACTAAATATCTGTGTGCAACACTTCATCTAAACCCGGCCCGTAGCTTTTGCGTGAAAGAGTAATTAATAATCATCCGTACATCCGTCAACAAATTTGCGCCTGTATAATTTTAATGTGACTACCACAAGTCGAGTAGACACACTAATATTATGAAGGCGAAAGTTTTAGCTTAAATCTTAATAAGTAATTTTAGTTAAGCAACACAAACTGTTTAAATAGTGCATTCATATTGAAAGAAAAAGTCTCCGATTCGCTATAGATTATGCAAAGTGACGTGATTAAAGCGGATGAGAGATTGTGAGAGGCTTCGGTCGGTCCCGGCACGCGGGATGAATACTAATCCGTCACGCGACAAAAGAACAGCATATAATAAAGTCAGGGAGATAATTCCACTTTTTGTCGGGAGAGAGAACCGTTTTAGATCGTGTTTAACATTGCTTTGAGATTATTCACGAACTTGCAATAAGACATCTTGCTTTTAAGGAAGCTACAATACTCCCAAACTAAGGTTTTAGTATGAAGCGTAGCCTGCCTCAGTTCCGCTATTTCATTTAATTGTTTAAATAGCGGTCTCGCATAAAACCTGTATTAATCAATAGCTGATGACAATACAAACAGTTTAATGATACGAAATGTTTTTGAACGCCACGTTTCTGAAACATATGCTATCAAAGTTATCTATTGACTGATGGCACCTATCAGAACAACTTTGATTTTTATTAAACGCGAATAGTTTGGAAAGGACAATTCGGTGTGTAAAGTAAAAATTAACCTACGCTGATTCCAAAACCATTTGGAGATTTTAGGGTCTTATGCCTTATTTTTCTATTTTTAGCTTTCTATATCACAAGATTGTGTTTATTTTCACAATAATACTTGTAATCATTTGACTTTCATTTGACCTCTAAATTACGTCATAACGTAGCCTGAATAGACTACTTCCTTCGTGCTTTTCAAGATAAATTAAAAAAAAAATACTTTTGTTTGTCATACCGTCAGTGTCAAATCAAAACTGTCAATGCTAGTTACTGTGTTATTTATTTGAATACATCGCGCGCTGATAATTTCGCGTTCAAATGATCTTCGCAACAAAAAAGACGACGCCCAGGCTTGTATTCCATATTTACTTCCTTGCACCACTTCTTTTTTAGCGTTTCTTTCACATTTACAAACAATTTGTGTCGGCTATTTGTTGTAGTGTTTTTACATGACGGTACGAAGCATTTAGCACTAGTTGTCGATGACAGATTCATTGCACGGATACGCAGCACGGATAATGGATAGAAATTAAAATTTGCTAAAAATCGTAGGAAAGAAACTCAAACAAAAAGTTCACATCACAGTCACGATCACAGCATTCACATTTCACAACAAAATAAAAACACGTATCTGTCAAGCGTCAACTGTCATCAATGTCAACTTTGAAGTTATTTAGTGTTTTTTGTATGTACTGAAAACGTGGCAAAGACTTAAAGCTATTCAGGCTATGAAATGACGTCATCACGAATAATACTTTAAAAATAATAAAAAAGAAACTGTAACTTGGAAAACAAAAAGCTTAAAATTAGTTGCTTAAAATTAAATGTTTTACGAAATAAAAATGTAAAAAAAATACCTGAAAAATACTTTACATACCGAATTTAGAAGATTTTGTGTTGTGCCAAACATGTATAAATTGATGCCAGCTATTGATAAATACAGGTTTATGCATTATCGTGTAGTTATACTTATCACTATTGAGCTCCTTAGGCACTGATTAAGATTAAGCTGAGAATCATCCCTATTCAAAATGAAAACAGACAAACCACATAGCAGTTATTGCCCTCATCTCTAAACATAATAAAATGTACCCGTCCTTTACTTAATCCATAATATTCCGAACCGGACTACTCATCATAATGCACATAACATATTCCGTTTATGCACCCTCAGTACCAAGAACTCATAAGTCGCCAGAGCTTACTCCCTATAAAGGTGAGATACACGCCACTGACATAGAACATCATAATTCAACTAGCGCGCTGCCAAGCCGTGTCTTGGCCACTTGGCCGCCTTACTGCCAAGTCGTAATAACTTGTCCAACAGAGATAAGCAAGGAATTAGTTGCTTGGAACAAATAGGGTCAAACATAGTTGGAGTATGAAATGAGACTTATTTATGTTTTTCATAGAGAAAACCTTGTTCCTTGTCTGACGCCATTGTTTAACTATTGTGTCTACTTCGCTAACAGATAAAAGTAACATTTTAATAAATTCATTATCAGATAGCACAATCTTGAACAGCTATGCCTGAAATTTTGCCCAAGACTTCCTTTAATAAGAAAGGCAAACTTTGTTTTTTGTGTTGTATTGTATGCCTAAAGTAGTTAAATCGGCGTTTGTATAGCAGTCTATCATTTTTCCAATGGAAAATTCCATGAACACACGGCTGGTTGATATAGAAATCATAACTCCGATCGATAAGATAAATCTAAAGGAAGAATTGACAATAATAATATTAACAGTCAAGCCATCCTAGCTTTCCACATCACGACCTTCGCACATTCGCTCCCCTGGGCCTAGATACACGCCACGCTTCACCATGAAATAAGTTTCTTTGAACGAACCCGCCACTAAATGATAGCATCTAATATCCGATGCCAATAACATCGGCGATATGATACAATATTATATAGTATTGATACGTCAATAAAAATAATGAGCTTGAACTGTAATCATACCAAACAGCGGCGGACAGAAGTTCCACTTTTAGACGGTTGTCATAAGACACCGCTCACTCGTGCACGGGTTCGGGCAGTGAAGCGGATTTCACGTCGCATTGGTTTGTACGCGCGGATAAGCGGTGCAAACCACCCTTTCTAAATGTTCGAAGCCCGACTTAGAAGGTTCGAAAAGACAAGACTGATTTTTATGTATTGCTATGAAAACGTCATGTATAGCCATTTTCATGAGTTACACAGGAATCAATCATTATTCGAGTCTATATTTTATCGCTACGATTTGCTGTTGTCACCCGTAATTGCTTTCGGAGTCGCCCGTAATTTAGTAGTAAGAAATCGTGAAATGTATCAGAAGTATAGAGTCGTATTCTTTTGTTTCTTTGTGATGGTTAATTTTAGGAAGTTCTTTTTAAGTTACTTACGTACTTGATTTTCTGCGATGTGTTACCATTGGAGTCATCAAACGCGCCGCGGTTGTATCTTCGCATCATATTGTATATTGAAGTTACAGTGGAATAGTATATGCTAAATATTGCACGTGCAGTTTAATTAATTAGGGAAACCATAACCATTTTTTATTCATCATTAAAATTATTAAGAAGAGAGCGAGATTTCACGGAACCAATTCTGTTTTATGTCTGGACGGAGAACGACGAATGCCATTTTTGCCATGGGAGAAATATTGTCGAATTCATTAAATAGCTCTGTGTGTTGCTACGCTATACGTACAGCTCAATCTACAAACGACGGTAAACAATATACTTATTCGATTACCGACGCGGTCCCCTACTGTTACGCAAGATCCGTCGCACGTCACACAACTGATACATCCCAGCGCACTCGCTATGATATAATTATAGTATTTACATGAACTGATACACAACAGACTCGAACAGACTTTAAGTTGTCTAGAGATCTATGCGCAATAACACATTTTGAATGTGATAGTCTGTGTGAAGATATTTGTTACATTGCATATAAATAAAATAATGGATTTCAAAGATATTTGGTATGGTTGTTATAAAAAGTACTGGATTAGCACCAAAGCTACCTTTATTCTAGTTGATAAAAACTGTAAACAACCAACTAAACCGAATTAAATCCGAATCAATATATTTATAGTATTTTGTTTAAACTTATAGTATTTTATATAGGGTGACTGGTAATTAGTGTACGATACTTTAACACGTGATTGTGCTCATGGTAACAAACAACTTTTACTATGGCACCAAAGCCGAAATCGCGAAAAAAATATCAGCTGTTCAGTACATTAGGCGAACGTAAATGTACTGAACAGCTGATTTTTTTTTCGCGATTTCTTGTTTGGTCCCATAGTAAAAGTTGTTTGTTATCATGAGCACAATCACGTGTTAAAGTATCGTACACTAATTACCAGTCACCCTATATATATGCTTTTTAGTTATTCATTAAAATTATTTTCAGATACACCTACCACTGCTTGTCTCTGCATCACCTAAAGGTTGACTGGTAGAAAATGAAAACTTGATTTTATTGGCTGTTTTCTTTCTACAACTAACATTGTTCGATAAAACAAATGTTGGACATCTATGATTGGAATAAGTAACAAATTAATGGGTAATAGATAGAGGCACGTTAATCAACAAAGAAAAGGAAATAAAGGAAAACTGTTTTTTGTTTGTCCTAATGGACACGACTACACGAGATAAGGTTTTCCCTGTCAAAACATTGACATTATATAAAATAAATAAGTCTAAAGTAAAAATAGCATAGTAACTTACTAAGCTCAGGCCCAGCAGTCTCGACAGAGATAACGACAAATTCGCTAACTTTCGATAGCGGATTACTAACGAATAAATTCGGTTGCAATAATTATGCTTACATAAAACGCGTCTAGGATATAGAGACTTTCACTATTCGTAAGCATCAATAATGCAACCGAATGCATTTGTTAGTAATTAGCAACCGAAAGTTAACGATATTGTCGTTATCTCTGTCGAGACTTATTAGTTACGACGTCACAAACTTGCGATCGCTAAATAATCACGAAAAAAATCGGTTGCAATAACGACGACGCTTGCGAGAAATGCCAGTCTCGATATCCAAGATGTATTTCTCGCAAGCATCGTTATTGCAACAGAATTTTTAATTTAATTTCATGTTTTACGGGCTACGTGAATTTGCAAACTCTTGTATTTTACGTTTATTATTCTTTCATGCAATACTACTAGTACTATAATGTATTCTGTGGCAATACGTTCACTAATTGAACCCAGAATTCAAACTACTAAACAACGATAGTGCAGCTAGATTTTTAAGTTTCATACTTACACCATACGAAGAATCTTGTTAATCCATCCAACTATTTTCAATACACACAAGTATAACTTCTACTATAAAAATAAGGTCACCACACAAATCTGCTAAAGTTCACTGTCCCCAATATAAATCATAGCTCTCCCGACCCGGCAATATTAGTGCCAAGAGTCTTGACCCTATTTGGGTAGTCCCTTTTAAATATGTAACAGTTAGTGGGAACAACTTTGTGCAACTATGTGCATTGTTGCACAAACCTTGTTCAACTGAGGCCCACATCCGCACGATCAATATCGTCCCATCTAAATTCGTTCAGTAACACGTCACGGCTGAACCTATAATATAAACTAAACAATGTTCGACGTGTTGTACAGTTGTTCCAGAGCTATGGTTTCCGTTCTTAGTATTAATAATCGTTTTGGAACTGGGTTTTTGCGACGAATGTAATGGAATTTGTAAATACTAAGGTTATAAGTTACAGGCATTGTAATTAACAGACGTTTTTCTTGTCTTTCGTATCTAGCGAACTACATACGTGAAAATCGTTGTCAAAACACTTTGTTTTTCTACAGTGACTTTCAACATAACAGAGAGAGAATTGATATAATCATTTCGATATCTATGGTCAATCTCTTCCATAATTGTTTGTCTCTCCTCTGTTTATTTGGCCCTTACCTTGGTTCCGACCTTGCTACTAATATTGATAAGTGACTTATATAAATTAAAACTTAAGATGAAGAAGAGAGGTACCTTCCTGAATCTCAAACAATTTAGTCAAATCGTACCTTCTTTCATAAAAGAATTTTAAAGATTCACTGGAATTTATAACCCCGACACAAACGCAAAACAGTAAAAAAATAACAATACAAAAGTTGTTTCAAAAGTTCAACATACCAGAGCAAGTCCTCTGACCTCTTTGCACAAACATTGAAACACTCGGAATAAACATAACTGCCAAACTCAGCTTTTCAACAGATTTGGTTGAAACGTCTCGTATTTGAGACAAGCGTAGTTTAATTCAAACACCGTGAGGAAACCACCGTTAAAACATCGTGCGTAAACCGGCATGGTTTAGGCGCATTATGACCTAGATAAAACCAAAAATATCGAAGACATGTGATATACATCATCTTTCAACACGCACTGGGCCCGCGTGGTGGATTACAGCCCTCTCATAGAGAGGAGCCTGTGTCCCAGCAGTGGGAACATTAGGCTGATGATGATGATGTACCTAGTTTAATTTAAGGTAGAAACGCCTGCTACCCGGTGTCCGCGAAATCAATTTTCTTACGATTTTTGCAATTTGCCGGTTCGTGTCAGGCCGTACTCGTATGTTGAACAAAATATAATTATTATGATTCGCGACTTTATCATGAAATAGTTAATAGAAATGCAATGGGGATGAACTTAGAGAATTGTATTGATGTTTTTCATGATTGTAATTCTGTAAATACATAAGTATCAGTGTTGTTATGGATATCCATATCCGTAACCGAAACTATGGGATATCCGAAATAAAAAAATATCCGTAACCGTAACCGAATCCGAAATAAAAGTTTCGGATAGTTTCGGATAGGGCGGAGTCTAACTAAATACTACAACTCGTACGAATTAACTGTGCACTGCGCTGGAATGCGACACCTCTCCCGCTACCTAATGACGTCACAGCGCGAGGTGCACAGCTAATTCGTACGGGTTATACTTTCTTTACCTATAGTAAATATGTCACGTCGTGACAAGTACGGGTTATACTTTATTTATAGTAAATATGACACGTCGTGACAAGTTTTTGTTTTTGCCCGGCCGGCAGACCATCGCGCGCCGGTTTAGTCGTCGTAACTTAAGAGGTTATTGTGGGATTACGTTACGTACGATGTAATTTATACATAAATGGTTACCTACTGTAATAATTAGATACAATTTTAGTTACCACTTTATTTTAATTAAAACACAAGCAATGATTTATGAAGACTGATTGATATGTTAAGGTGTGATATTTTTTATAAAGATGTTGATTCATATATAACAAATTACGAACGTTAATTAGATTTTGCATTTAATTAGTTACCTATATAACACTTCAAAATGAGTAGCTGTAAGAAAGAATTACTTGTATGACAGATTGCGAAACCTACAAGGTACAATTAAAGTCGAATATAATCTTATTTGTATTTCATTTTAAAGTTCCTTAAAAAATTAATATCCGTAACCGAAACTATCGGATAATCCGAAATAATTTAATATCCGTAACCGTAACCGAAACCGACATTATATTTTACCAATATCCATATCCGTATCCGGATCCGAAATTATATATCCATAACATCCCTGATAAGTATTATGATCGCGAATCATATTGAATCAAAATGCAACCTAAAACTGACCTGAAGTTGAATTTCGCGGGCTTCCCTGGCGTTTCCACCTTAAGAATGTTCATATTTCTATTCTTCGGATTAACTATTGTCTGATTATTGCCCAACTTAAACACAAAGAATAAATAATATAGCTCCAGTTAGTAGTAAAAGACAAAACTTAGACTAACGATCTTAAACCGCAGAAAGTAATCATCTTTTTCCAACAATGTTGGGGTCGGCTTCCAGGCTAACCGCATGCAGCTCAATACCAGTATTGTACATAGAGGGACTGCCTATTTGACCTCCACAACCCAGCTTAAGACTGGGTAATACGATACTCATTGGAAGACTGATGGTTATCACACTTTCAGGCCAGACACTACCTGTAACTACTGTCAAAGATCTAAAAATGACAGCCAAGGCACGGAAGCAACTCGGTATGTAATGGGTCACTCACCCATCCACAGATCAGCCTAGGCACGAACCTAAAAATCGACCCGAGCGTCTGTAGTTGCTTAGCCACGAGCTCCCCAAAAGAACGCAGAAAGTGTAGGGACTTAAAAAACCAAACCGCCAAGTGTTTTTACTTTCTGTGTAGATGGTACGGATACTCGTAAACAGCACATTGAATACCGGCTCAAAAGAAAACTCTACAGGCAGAACTTGCTCGCGATGTAGGCCAAACACAAATTAACGAAGTTTTTGAAAAGCGTTCGCGCTTCAACTCGGCGTGTTATAAAAGCAAAGCTTGTTTACTGCCTGCACCCTCTCATAGCGACCGTTAAGGGGCTTTTAACTGGAGCCTAAGCTATAATGTGCACAATGTAATATTTCAAGGTTTAGTACAAACGAGGATTTATACCTTTTTGGGACCGTAAGAATCAAATGAAATTCTTATTTGCGTAAATTTCGGGTGTAAATGTTTGCAATTTTTTCCTAAAATTGTCAGATAACCGATTTGGTGACTAATTCCAAGATTTTGGTATGCTTCGAAAGTAACTGTTACGCCTCATTTAATTTTCGGTGTGTCTTAAAGCAGGTTAAAGGTTTTGTATTTATAAGTAGTTCTACGAGTATTTTTCTTTCCAACTCATACTTACTACTTACTGGTCCTATATATCAATTATTCAAGCCTCGTAGAAATTATTCATTCAAGGATAAAATTAACTACAAACCATAAAATAATAATGTTATAGTACAGTTTCCTAAAGGCTTATTAACATCAATGGAGAATAGGGTCAAGTGAAAAGTTATTAGGTAGCAACGTGACTTATTTTAGAGTTATTGAAAAGAACCCTATAGCAATAGCAATAGGGGTGAATTGGGGTAAAACAGGGGTGGTAATAAAAGTTAAAATTAATTACGAGGGCGTAAAAATTATAAAAACGTGACATTTCTGCTGAAATATGAACATAATAAAAATTGTTTTTTAGTTCATTACCAGCATATAGGGTGAATTCAAGGAACGGGTTTTTTATTTAGTGTTTCAGTTGAGAAATATAAAAAGAGAATAGGTGCTTTCTTGAAACGACGCTGGTAAGTTTCCTCCTAAACATTAATGTGGTCATAAAAATGCTTAGTCGTACTAAACATAACTATTAACTTCAGAGTTATTCTAGGCAAAAGGAGTACAATTATTTTACTATTTGCTTCAAAATTTGTATTGGGGCATCATGAAGTTCGAGGAGTTCGAGAGTCCACAAATGACGGACATTTGGCCAATGGACGAGCAACTACATTAGCCGAGTAGTCGCGATTAGTACCAGTTACAGTCATAATTTCTACTTCAAACGATTGATGTGAAGGAAATTCTGCTAAATGACTGCAGTTTAGATTTCTAACGTACTTCTATATTCTAAATACCTACAATATTTTCTTATCGTTTCGTAGATATTTCAAGCATTATTATTATGCTAATAAATTATCTAAGCACATTTCCTACTTACATATTTTTGTGGCTTTACTGAATGACTTCTTCTACTTCATCATGTGGTTAGTGTCTTCTAACTATTAATCTTATTTATCTTTCTTTGTCTTATTTTATTTAATCAAAAACAGTATTCTGAAACATTTAAACCCACAGACACGGCTTTCACCTAGCTTTTAAAAACAAAGTAGTTGCATTTTTATCCAATATCGTACGTCCAAAAGCCGGCAAACTTCTAAACAAATCAGTCAATCCATCCCAACGAAGTTCCGTTCTAAAACCAGCTTTATAACCTTGATCAGTTCATGTTCATTTCCAATAGTTTACAACAAAACCGATCAATTTCTCAAGTGTCAGAACTGGTGTTAATACCTCTGTTTATCAGGGGATAATGGAATGCAAATGTTCGGAAATAGCGATCGACAGCCGACGATTATACTGTTTACATGTCGCAACCACTAACTGTTATGGTGACCTGGTATCGAGTCTGTGGTGTTTTGAGCGGGATATCCAGCAATTTCTCTCATCAAGATAGAATTCTAGCTTTTAAAGTGATCAAAAATAAATACGAAAAGACCGGGAACACCGGACTAAAGGACCAATCGTTTTTCTTTTTGTGGATGCAGCACATAGAGTATATTATAGTCTTTGATGCAGCACGTGCACATTGTTCACACTCGTCGAATTGGGTGTTAAATGCTATAACTGAACTAGGTCGACCGTATTGTGCAATTTTTAGTTCCATTTTCCGAACGAAAAGAATTGCAGATCCATTTTCAACAGAACTGCAATTCGCCGTTGAAAATTAATGAAGAACAATTCATTGACCAAATGAGTTTGTGTGTTGGACGTCATGTTACATACGTAGACACAGAATACATTTTTAATGGATCATTAACACACATTTACTCACCGTACAACGTTTACTATTAAACCGAAAGGTTAACCGAAATGGGAACACTTTATTTAGGTACTAACTAATACCTAAATATTTGTCGATCGATATAACGCTTTTGATGACGTAAATAAAGGTGTTTGCTCACAGGCGCGTCGGTCAATATTGAGGAAGATCGTACGCCTCCCCTAGCCCGTAGGTTATGGCATGTTTGTTCATAAACATTGCGATGGGGTTTATATACAATCTAAGTTATATGAGGGGAATTTTTCCACGATATATAAGTGGTTTTACACCCCTTACAAGAAGAGTTAAAGTTTAAAAGTTTAGTTTGTATGTTTAGGTAGTTTTAAACGACCAACTTAAACTTACCTCCGCTTTCTGCACCCCTGGTAATAAAACAACTAAGTATAATACCAGCCTGTTACTGTCCCACAGCTGGGCTAAGGCCTTCTCATACAGAGATAGCTAATCGACTTGCTTGCTTATGACGGATTGGCAATTCCGACTTATAAAAACGTCCAGGTTTCATCACGATGTTTTCGTTCACCGAAATCTGTGATGTCCAAGGTAAAATTAGAAAATACATTATGAATTGAAAATCATTGTTACTTGTCCGGATTTGAACACACAAACTGGGACATCACAACATAGTATATAGTCTATGATCACAACTAAGTAAGTAAGTAAAATGAATGAGTTTTGAGGGAACACGGGTTTAGTGTTGGACGAACTATGAATGTTAGTCTTATTTACTTCCGGATTATATTTAAAAGCGGTGTAAAACAGGTATTGTATACATAGGTACGTAGGTGTTGTATTACATGCTGGTGTCAGCAACTGCACGTCCAAGCGCGTATTTGTATAATTTGCTACCGATCTTTTACAATTTATACGCTGCATATACTCATATCACAATCACGCGACACACAATTCACAACTTATTACGTAAATAATGATATTCAAAATAATTGTTCCGATAAGCCGGTGAAATCCGGTCGCTGCCACATCGGACGTCCGGATCGGAACGATACCGTGCGGACCGAAGCGGAACGGAAGCGAAAAATCACAACGCCGCGATCACGCTTTCCGGATAAAGCGAAATGAGCGAAACGAGCTATTATCGGGAGTGTGTACCGGGGCTTACATGCCGATAATATAATGTATTGTGTAGCTTTGTTTCAGCGGAATGTTTCTGATAATCTGGTTTTTACCGCAACTTCGCTTTGTGTTTTCTGACACTAATTTGTGCAGGGTTGATAACAAAAGGCTCGCACCCCATTAAGTACATGGAATTGCAACTGACGAAGGATGTAAGTACCACAGATCATCATCATCATTATCATCAGCCTATGTACCCACTGCTGGGACACAGGCCTCCTCTCTATCAGAGGGAATGGGCTATACGGGACCAGTGACCAGTGAACCAGTGAGCGGGACCAGTGAGCCTACTGTGCAGGGGTAGACGATTGTTACTTTAATTACCTACTAATATTAGATATAAGCAAAATTCTTGTTACTAACAACCTTGCCTTGCCTATGGACTTTTTTGTCTGAAATAAAATATTTTTATTTATTTATTTTATTTTATAATCCACCACGCGCGCCCAGTGCGGATTGGTAGGATGTCGCATTTCGAAATGTTTGGTTCTTACCGGTTTCCTCACGATGTTTTCGTTCACCGGTTTGATAGCAGTGGTGATGAAATAAATTACACAAAGTAATGCGCCTGTCTGGGTTCGAATCCACGACATTTGTTCGTAAGTCGGGGCCGCCACCACTGGGCCACCGATGCTACAGATCACTTCTGCCTAACCTCTGAAAAATACGCATGATGTTATGTTCACTTGTGTATACACATTAATGTAACTGGCGAGATACGCCTTCAATCTGTATCTAACAAACATTAAAAAACCGATCGACAGTTCGACAGACGCATTCATTTGAAAACAAATCTCTTTTTTAGCAATAAACAATATTCTGTATGACCTTCTCAGATGTGTATTTGGACATGAATCTGGAAATTGATAGACTAGGAAACGCATTAATTCATAGATATCGATAAATATTGTTTTTGAAACTAAACGTAGGATTTGGGAAAAAATTACTAGTTTTTTGATAATCATCGATCAAACTTTCAATCTTTTTTAATACTGAAATATGCTTTTCACTGATATCGGCAATAGAGAGTTATAGCCAGAATTATCATGCATTCGTGGGGCACAGGATGGAATCATGATGATCAACGAAAAGGAGTGTACAGATGTGTGGAAAGTTAGTGGGTCAGATAATAAACACAAACCTGAGAGTTATATGAAAGGTTGTCACGAGAGGTCAAGTTAAAAAAAAAACAAACCACATTGAAATTTCGTAATTTCTATTAGATCACAACATATAGTTCGCTGTGGTACTGCCAAGACTCACACTAGCCCCGTTTTATTTCACATTTGAACAGACTCGTAAATATATCGTAAAACAAACCGGCAGATAAAATGCAACCGTAACATTCAATATTGTGTTCAGTTTCCGCAACATACACACATAAATATATTCTTCTGTCAGTGGTTTAGTATCGTATGAATTTTATAGTATTGGCTCATTCGAGGCAATCCATCTTTGCAGCAAAGAATCTGACATAGTCGGGAAAAAATGAGGTAATTTTTTTCAGGAAGTACCCCGACCTAGAAATATGAAATATAGTCATTAAAACGCTACAACGGTAGATTTTCTTTTAAAATTCTAGTTCCCTATACCGGCCATTCCGTCTATTCGTCCTTTTTTCCAAGACTATATAGTCAATAGTCGGCAGAATAAATTCTACTCTGACTTGGAGTGAAAGCTCTCTCCGGACAACTAAAGATTGAGGGTTGAGAGACATTGAGTCCCCAGAGAAGAATAACAAATGAAAGAACGTCAGACTTCCTCAATTATTACGATAAAGGAAACCAGCGGGCCTAGGAAAGTGCCTTTGTATCAGCGGTTACGATGGAAGGTTGTAGATTGATATTGACATAATAAAAGCTTTAAATAATTTCTATTTGTTTGAAACTAATATTCACTCACTCAGTGCGCTAAAAGACACATCATGCGCTCTTAGAGGTGTAATTGTATAGGTAAGTATCACTACCATCCCATACTGAATATTTTTCTTTCCGGGGCCAACACATGAACAGAACTGGGGGTCTACAGACCCCCAGAACGTATCTGCCAGTCGATTTCCTAAAACGACAAGCAAAACTGCAACACAAAAGCTTTCTAAAATGCATATTCACTTGATACACACAGAATAATGTAGCTATAGGTTGCAGCGCAAAATTGGAGGCAATACATGGCTATAACGAATTCCATTAGGTTTAAATATGCAAGGGAATTTCGGCTGAGAGAGTCTAGAACTATTCACGAGACTACTTCCGAGGTGGAACCGGCTAACTAACAGCACACCTGTTATCCCTCGGGATAGGTAGAAGTGTAGGTACCTCGACTATCATATTCATAGGTAGAGGTCCCAGGTCCCAGCTTCTGCATACATAGGTATAATGTTCAAAGTTGTAGGACACAAGGACTGCAGATCTGTGAGGCTATAATCCACCGCACGAGCTCAGTTTGGGTCGGAAACGGGAATAATTTACTGTTAAATTATGTAAGATATAGTAAGTAGATCTTGAGGATCCAGGGTGATACTAGATTATAAAGGTTATTTTCCGATAAAAGTACAATTAATGCGATCGGATCTACTAACCGTAGCGTCTAAACCGCTCAACAGCACATGACATTATTGCGATTAGGTGCGGCTTTGACGCTCCTTTTTCGCTAGCGGTTTCATCCCTAATACAACTGATTACAATAAAACTCTGAAATTATCCAATGCTTGTAAAAACATCAGCTCGAAAATAAATTGTATCGTAATCTGAATATAAACTCAAGCAAATATCACAAAATCCAAAACCAGAACCGAACATCTGTAAATATTTACATTTATTTAATTGTTACTTTTATTCGCCATCATGCGACGCGAGTCTTCGAGAGTCATTAAACACATTCCATAAAGCTGCTTTACGACCTGTGAAGAGTTGGCGCTTCAAGTCGCTTGATGCTCACAGGATCAGATGGAAAATAGGTCAAAACCAATGCTTTTGAATCCCATGTTATACGGGCGAGCCTTTCGCCATCAGCCGGGCACATAACTCTAGACCCCAACTCAGCTACTGAAAAATAATCGATTCTGTTTTGCAGCTACTAGGACAACAGCACTGACGAGAACTAGGTATACAGAGAAATGCACAATGTCAATCTGTGACTGCGAAGCATCTGCAAAGCCGTTCTATATCTTGCTGCTGAAAGAATTTTGTTTATTGAAGCTTAAGTGAATGGAGACGACCATGAGCCTTGCGGCTAACAACTATTTTTAACCGACTTCCAAAAAGGAGGAGGTTCTCTATTCGACTGTATGTATTTTTTTTTTTTTTTTATGTATGTTCACCGATTACTCGAAGACGCCTAAACCGATTTGAAAAATTCTTTTTTTGTTTGAAAGGGTATACTTCCAAGTTGGTCCCATAGTCGCCAAGTCGGGATCTGATGATGGAATCTTGGCGAAATTGAGGGAACTCTTCAAATTTTATAGGATAACGTACAGCAATTTTGGTATTTTCTACAACAAGTGAAGCATTTGCATTTGATAAGAACCATTCTACCATCAGATCTGATGATGAAGCCAAGAGTCACGGAACTCCATAATGAGACAATGTATCCTAGTCGTGTTTGGGCTTGTTGTAATTGTAACGGTATGCACTTTCCATGTGAACCACTAAAAAGTGAAAAATAAAAACTTTTTTGCAAAAAATAAAACCGACTTCGAAAAGAAAAAGTGAAAAATAACTTTAGCTTCTGAAGTCGGTGACAAAAAAATTAAATCAATCATACAAACGTCACCGACTTCAGAAGCTAAAGTTATTTTTCACTTTTTCTTTTTGAAGTCGGTTTTATTTTTTGCAAAAAAGTTTTTATGTTTTAACTTTGCCCGCTTCCACGAGAATTTCATTGAAGAAAATATCTTGTGTCGTTGATTTCAAGCATGTTACGTTTTTAAAATGAATAAAAATTTCTTCCTGAAAAGATAATGGAATAATGCAGTAATGAAAACTTTATAATTTTTCATTACTTATTTTCTAGTTTCGCGGTTACTGTCAGAAGTTCACTAAGAACCATTCTTGAACAGCTTTAATTTATCTTTTAATCTTCAGAGAAGTATGTCATCCTAGTACCACTCGACGGGTTTCACTATTTTTAGATAAGAGAAAATTGTGAAGTAGGCAGGCAGGCATGTGTGGTTTTATCTATAATGTTATCTTTCCGAGCGTGTCGGAAAAACGGATATAACACCGATTGGTTATATTGGAACAAAATAACATAGTAGTAAGTTATTTATCTTCTATGTGTTTTACATGATGTCTGGTCAATTAGGTGATTTAATTAAAAAGTGAGGATATTCGGCGATTTCGGTTAAGGCCTCAGAAAAAAAACCTTTCATCAACGAAAACTCAATCAGAAAGATGAGAAATCGTTTTACATCCAATCGCAATATTCAAACAAGGATATATTACTCGGCAGTCTCTGCAATATTATCTTATTTTTCTTTTGCAAAAAACAGTGTTCCAGATTATTTTTATGGTGGTCCCTAAACTTGGCAAAAGCTTGTGTTTCAGGACTCATGCCAAATAAGTCTCCTTGAAACTAATGCCCTAATAAATAATAACATTGTCACACTTGACCTCGAGACAATGCTGACACAAGTCATTAGCCGATACTTTCTATATCCATAAGGCCCTGTTTCCACTATATCGTCATGTACGACAGTCATCGTGTCGTCCTATATGTGAAATATACAGGCCACGACACTTAAAACTACACGATTATCTGTCGTCACGACATAGTGGGAACGGGGCCTAGCACCACTGCTAGTAAGCCAAGTTAGCCACGAGCCACGCTGATGGTTCGTAAAAGAATGGAATGTGCACAATAAACAACTCGTAACTTTGTTTGTTGCCTATTATAAGATGAAAAGCTGATAGCGACAAGCTGGCTACATTGTATTGAGCTCAGATACTATACGTCATATTGACGACAACTTGATTAATTGTGGGTACTTATTTCTTAAGGTCTTTTTTTCATATCGTAGTTTTTGTTCATTCTGGTGTTTAATTATTTCACTTTTTTGCCCAACATTGTGCGTGTTATGTGTGTGTGTGTGTGTATGTTGCTAAACTCTGAAGTTTTGGCCAATTTAACCGCATTTCCTAATCTTAACCGAAACCTCGGCGTGTCTCAAAATTATGTTCTAAATACACACATATATTTTGACGAGTTATGCGAATTATGGGCACAGCAGATTTTCGATTCAGTGTTTGGTCCCAAAAAAGTTATTGATAATGATGAGTACAATGATCCCTAAGACATTTCGTGTATAAACAGATATACCTTATATAGAGGCATAGAACTCTTTCCAGACCTCATTAAAATTTCCAAATTACAGCCGAGCTTAAAATAAATTAATAAAAAAATCCTATCTGACTACTACTCAGCCCTTAGGGACCGAAGCTGAACGCAGCGGGTACAATGCTGCTGTGCATCCAATTAATATCATCCCTAATCATCTTAGCATTGTCAGGGAAACAAAGGAACCAGCGCTGTGAAACCGCTTATTATATAGCTTATTAACACCATTTTGACCTGCACTAGGAATTTCTCCTGTATCGTCAAAACAAATGAATAAAGTGTCGGTTTGTCATTTCAAAATAACAGTGTTTTACTGAATGCATATGAAAGTACTACGTAACGTAACGTAATACCTATTACCCTGGAAATGGATAACCAAATCCGATTAAAAAAAGGTGAAGTAATATTTTTATAATAATTTTACGCTGTCGAAAGTCACGGGTATTTTAATTTCAATTATTTCACGAAAACCACCCCAAATTGCTTATCACACCTCCGATGACATTTAATTCCAGAGAAATACCAACACGCAATACCGAGCACTAATCTACGCGTGATCGATCAAAAATACCCTTCTGTCTACAATGACATGAATACCACGCGATAAATCAGCGTCAAATCGCTTCCATCGACGCGCTGGCACGTTCTAAACGAAGTGGTTCAGAACGACGCCGGCTATGGACTGCGAGTGGTTCATATATACGTTTAATTGATTGTTAACTGGTGAATGAGTTATGGATTGTGGGAATGTCGGGTGTTAAGTAGAACTAGACAGCGAGGTTCATACAGTAGGGCTTGCATAGACTTATACATAGCATTCATAAAATATGGATATTCAGCTGCCAGTGGGTGAAGGAAAGCTTCCATTTATGCTAATGATGTTTAAAACAGTTTTAACATCTGATTTTAGATTCGTCGACTGTATGTACATACCTACCCTTTACATAACAAAATAATCCAGCTAACCCGCGCTTATAATACTAACAACAACTTGTATAATTGTTTGTGTAAGTTACCGCAACGGGGCAAAGGGTTCATTGGGACCCACGACCTCTTAATCACCGAATAAGTCCCTAACTAACGTGACTATTGTCACAGTTGGTCCCTTGTCAACCGTGGGGTAAGACATGTGTCGCACTGTATCGCACGATGTCGCGGGACACGTGCGGACGAGTATTTTTGGCTACAGCACAAACATGAGTGCCGTATGGATTTATGTAACGTTTTCGTAACGAGGACTGTTTATGCAACCCATTCAGTTTTGTCAAGACGTCTGTATAGGCAGGTGATCATAACAGCTGACGAGGCTGGGTCGATCGACGACCTGGTGAAGGTCGTGGGTATACATACGGTGGAAATGGGAAACGTAGAACTGGTCCTTGCATAGGGAAGTTCTACGTCCAGAAGTGGACCACTTTCGGCTGAAATATAATGAGAACGCGAATCATTAGGGCAATAGGCCTTTCAAAAACCAGGACTAGCTAGGACAGGCCTAGATAAAAGTAGCATATGAACGATAAACACGATAGACACGAGGGCAGACGCCGAAGACAAAATTTATGTTGGATTGACACAAGGTAACGAAAGACTTAACTCAATCGGATTGACCGTCGTTGTAGCTTTGAAAGCAGGGTTCAGTTGTCTAGTTCCCACTAGTGAAGGAGTTCAGAAGCCAGGTGACCAAGAGACCTAAGTTATCAAGTTGGAGTTCTTGCGTCGTCGTGTACGAAGGGGCTAACTTGATTCGCGTGACGCACCAGCCCCTTGCGCAAGCGCGTGTTTGTGTGCGCCTTTACGAGCTATTCCCAGTTTGTTGACGTGTAATTGTCGTAAATCACCAGAACCGATCTGTACTCTTTATTACACAATGAACAGACGAATTTGCGCTGTTTGCGTCTATTGTTGTATCTTGTAGGAAGTCCACGGCTTTTGAAACAAAGCGACCGATTCGGAAGTTATTTTTTGTTCAACTAATGACTGTTGGTCTCTTGATATACGAGTACAAACTTCTTTTTGTGTCTCAACAAGGTATCTGAGGATTACTCATGCCATGGCGTAATTAACTAGGAAGTCTGTCTGCTTCAATGAAATATGTCACAAGATGAAAATACTGCCCTAATTATAAAAACACCATTTTTTATCTGTAACCACAATCTTGCAGCAACGTTGCAAAAAACTGGGCTAAAAATAACTTTTCAGCACATATTTTCTATCTCCATTTACGGCACCCAGTGGAAACGAAAATTCTTTTCCGGAAAATACAAAAATTGCTGATATATTTTTGTGAAAAAATAATTTTTGCAAGCAACGTCGGTGCGCTTCGCTAGCGTATTTTAATTATAAAATACTGTAATATTTTAAGCTAAGTATGTCGATTGCTGAGCATTTTACGGCTCGTTCGTAACGTTAATTAAGGCGCTACCCCAGGCAAAAGCCGTTTTTTGTGCAGTTTTTTGGAGCCAACTCCTCTTTATCCAAAAGAAATACCAAGTAATAAAAATACATTAAATTTCTACATATTCATAGACTGCAAAGTGGTAGTTTTATTTTTTATTTTAAGTCTCATAATGTGTAATAAATCCCCTCACAATGAAACCACAAAAATGAGAAAAAAATATTAATAACATGCTTCTCCTCGTAAAGTTAACATTATTTTGATTTGCTTTTTATACTAATGGATAGACAATTTAATAATGAACATAATGCTAGTTTTTTTTTTTTCAAAAGACGGAAATTTGATTTTATAAAGAATAAAAATCACTAATTTCGCACTATTCGACCCGCAGTGACTGACGTAAAAACCACTTTGTAGTGCAAGCTGATTAGAACTTTATTCTAATAGTATTTCAAACGAAGTTTGAATCACCACAAATAGAGTTGCTAATTTTGCCTGGGGTAGCGCCTTAACGCGTTTGAAATAGTTTTTTCATAAACAATTTATAGCGCACTTGGCTGAAATCTCATTTGATGTTTAACTGCAAATTAATTTGTGTTTTTATAAGTATATGCTCATATAACTTGTTAACTATGTTGTGAGTACTGCAATACACTAAAAACCTTAGCGTCTAGTCGTTTTGGATGAAACATTCGGACTGACCGGCAATTTAAAAGTCAATGAAAAGTAAATGGTTAATTAATGGTTGACATTCAAGTTTTTCGCGAACCCCGGTACCACTGTACCGGTACCAATGCCAGACATTAATTGAATTTCAGTATAGTGCTCAAATACAGAGGGTCCTGAAAACGCGTTGCATCATTAAATAATTTCAGAAACGCCCGATTTTATTTAGCAACAACGAAGTTGCAAAATCAACTCAGATAAAAGTAGCTTGTCTAAAATGACCCTAAATGGGTACTTTGAAAACAACATCAGCAGTGTTAATGCTTGTTACCCTGAGCAAACTGCAGAGTATTACAAAAGGCTTACAGAGCATAGCCAGAGCGTTCCGATGGGGCTGTTTGAACATCCCTTATCAGACGGGCCCAGGCGAGTGTTTGTGCTCATTGTTCTATGATACGCCGCGCTATTAAGTGACGAATATGAGAGGATAGACGAGTTTGATGCGTGAAGCGAGAAAGTGCTGTCTATGTGGAGATTTGAAGGACGCATTGTATTCAATTTAGTTTTCTATCAATGGATTATGTGATACGAAGAAGTGAAATATATCGTAGCAATGTGCAATGGTTTAAATAAATGTGGGTAGCTATAAAAGTAAGCCAGGACCAAGGAAAAGGTGTGAAAAATAATATGCCTAGAAAGTGGGTGACTTTTGAGATGACGAGAAATAAAGGAGTACTTATGGAAGAAGATATTCTGCGCCAACCCCAAATAAATTGGTGTGCCTAGGGGCAGGAGAATGCTAACGTAGTATAAATGCAGGTTCCTATGTGAACATAGAGTGGCACCACTTTGATTCTAGTAATTTTACTTCCCTACAGAATAAGAAGAAACTTGTAATTTTATAGATTTCAGACTGCTTGTCAGCTTCAACATTGAGCGACTTTCAACAAGCTCTATGAGCACTTTGCTCGCGCTGCACAGAAACGTGAAAGAGTGACAATATTTGCGCAGCATCTTTGTGCACGTAATACTTTGTTGACACGCCGCCTCTCGCGTGCTCGGAGCATCCCACGAGAATGTGGAGCACTCTTCATATTCACATATGGCGACAATATTTGATAGGGAAAATAGTGCTTAACTTTGCTTAACTTTTTTAGGGTTCCGTAGCCAAATGGCAAAAAACGGAACCCTTATAGTTTCGCCATGTCTGTCTGTCTGTCTGTCCGCGGATAATCTCAGTGACCGTTAGCACCAGAAAGCTGAAATTTGGTACCAATATGTATATCAATCATGCCGACAAAGTGCAAAAATAAAAATTAAAAAAAACATTTTTATTAGGGTACCTCCCCCAGACGTAAAGTGGGGAGCGATTTTTTTTTTAATTTTGACCCTGACGTGTGATATATTGTTGGATAGGTATTTAAAAATGAATAGGGGTTTTCTAAAATCATTTTTTGATAATATTAATATTTTAGGAAATAATCGCTCCGAAAGTCAAAAACAATGTGTCCCCCCCCCCTCTAACTTTTGAACCATAAGTTTAAAAATTATGAAAAAAATCACAGAAGTAGACCTTTATATGAACTTTCTAGGAAAATTATTTTCAACTTGATGAGTTGAATAGTTTTTGAGTTATATAGCACTTTTTCAAAAAAACGCAAATGATAACTTTGTTTTTCATACAAATACTATGAAAAACAAAGTTATTTTTGCTGACGAAAAATGTTGGTATTTTTAATGGTCTGGGAAGCTACGGAACCCTACAGTGAGCGTGGCCCGACACGCTCTTGGCCGGTTTTTTTTACGATAGCATGAAATCACACTTGTTATTCTCCGAAAGTTAAGAAAGTCGGGTAAACTCACACTCTTCAAGAGTTCTATGATGTCCGTGCTCAAAAAAGGAAGAATTAGCAAACAAAAGTGTTTTATGAATCAAAACTTCTAATAAAACCTTCTGCTGAACGGTATCACTGAAACGTTTTTCTTTTAATTCAAATTGGGGTATCGTTTGCTCTCGATCTCAAATACCGTATTGCTAAACTTCGGGACTGATTTGCCGTATAAGATTAGTAAAGTGGGTCGTTCAAGTTGTTTCGTTTCTGGTAAACTTTATAAGTGATCGCTCTCCCTGCTACTGCCTGATCGTGGACCGAGTCGAATGTAACCCCAACATGTTGAATTCAGACTTTCACGGTGATATTTTCTACTGTTTATTCGTTCTTACCGGTTCTTCTCCATGGAATCGACCAACGCGAACCGTGCACCTTTTTCGACGTTTTATAAGTGCCTATCTAGGACTATGTGAAATAAAATATTTAGATTTAGATTTTGACACAGATTTTCAGCACGAAATAAATTGCCAGTCTCTTATATTGCCATTTTATTTTGTATCTCTAAAATGTAAGGGAAGAGCGGAGCCTTCAACTACAGGCATTTTTATGCCTAAATGGAGACTCCTTGACATGCAATGACCCAAATTGATATGTAATAAACTTATTTTTTTAAATATTTTTTTGATTAATTTGAATTCGGTTGATGGCAATAGGCTCGCCCCGTATTACATGAGACTTAAACATAACTGGCAAAATGTGGCTGTACTACTAGGTACACCTCTGCCTAACCCTCAGGGGATTACAGGCGTGAAGTTTTGTTACATAATTATGTCTGGTTTGATTCGCGATCTGCCTGCCTATAATGAGATTGACTTTATTTCCCTTGTTTGTCCTGCAATCACAACCCTTTAATTAATAAGCTGGGAAACCTACAATTAGCGAACACAAAGAGATTTCCCGCTCAATCAATCCCGACAAACACGCAAACATCTTTAAAACAATAAAGGGTCCACAACCACAAAGCAGGTCGGCCTCATTAGCCGTCACTAATGAGTCGTAACACACTGCACATGCATTTGTGGGCACGCTGTTAAAACGCCAGCGTACGCCAGTAATACGCGAGTAAAACGCAAATGTTGAGCGCGGTGTTCGTTAATGGACCATTAGGGTTGATTTCAGTCGGTTTATTTAACGTCAGGGCTTTAACGCTTTAAAATTAATAAATGTTTATGAAGCTTTTGGTTTTGGGTTACATTTTTAAGTGTGTAATATAATAATGGTATAGATTGCAAAACATAAACATTAAAAATTTCAATCGTTGCAATTCAGCGGGCCGAAAATTACAGAAAAACAGTTTCTCGGTAATTAAGATTTTCAAACGAAACACGTCTATTATCGTAAAAGTTTATTACCGGGCAATTATTCCGGGTTTCAAGCAAAATTTAACTAAAGTGCCAGTAAAACGCTTCCAATTTAATAATATTCTCATCTGGCAACCCTAAGCAGCTGTCAGATCTGGGTCACTGCACTCTTGCCCAACTGCCGCGCATGATTTACTACGAAACTTTTACGATAAGTTTATTTTTCTTGCAAGTACTTGCCTCTAATATGAAGTAGACAAAATTATTAGATACAGACGGGTTTATTACTTAGCCTTTATACATATATTTATGTTCTAACTTTTCGGTGTTGATTTGTGCGATTGTTATTGAACTCTAAATAGGTCACAATTTTGAACATATTTTTATTATTGTTGTCTGAGTTTTAGGGGGTGATTAAAAGAGAGGTAATTTCAGAGTTCATCTGCGTAGTTTACTCAAAACTATGATCCTAAACCTACTGTGCTAAATCTAAGATTTACGACAGTACACGCATAATATAATGTGTCTATTAGCTGATATGATGGAAATGCTTATGTCTGGTCTGCACTGCATACTTGCAGAGTCGGAGATGACTGAAACTGGTCCAGTTCACCCACAATAATAGGTATGACGACATTATCAAAAAAATGCAAATCTATTTAGTCTGTCAGTTAGGTATATCCCACCACAGATATCCCACCCCACGATCATGGCGCTTTGCAACAGCGTCGAAATATCGGGATCTCAACATAAAGAAAAATCACGAAAGATATCCCGTAACTTACATTTTAAGTTTAATTGTGAACCGTGATAACTTTAAACATTGTTTAACAGCAGAGGTGCTTTTAATTATGTAAAAACCGAAAAGTAACGTTTGACACAGATCTTTAATCCATATGAATAAATGTCGACCTCATTTTCCTTCACCCAGAGGTTTCAAATTAAACCAAGGAACTGTTATGACATGGCATGCTGTTGTGTTACGGTCGCTGGTCGGTAAGTCTAACGTGTCTGCAATCGTAAGCATCGCCCTTCAATATACTGCATGTGTTTGTGATATCATCACATTATGTATTTTTATTCATGAATGAACACTTTATAGCGTGGGTGGTTGCGGCTTCTTACGCCAGACAACAGCGCATTATAATAAGCTGTGATGTGACAATTCTTGGCATACCTAATTATTATAAGCGAGGTATTTAAGACCCTGCCAAGAAAGTAGTCTTTACCATAAAAGATAGATCGTAGATTAAAGATTTGTATGTTTATATTTTTGAATGTTACGAATTAACTCAAAAACTACGGGCCCGATTTTGAAAAATTCTTTCAGCAATGGATAGCTACATTATCAGCGAGTAACATTGGCTATATTTTATCCCTGTACTCCCACGGGAAAGGGGACTACACCCCATGGGAAAAAGGTGAGTTTATGTATGTATCTATGTACTAGGTTTATTGTTGGAAACGAAACGAATGAAAACGTAATATTCTCTGTGACGAATTAAAAAAGTAGATATTTTGTTGCAAACATTATGGCTCATCAAACACTGAAAAGAAAATATCAACGCACACGGGTCTCATAAATCTTCATTCGAGTCTAATACTTAAAAAAACTTTTTTGCAAAAAATAAAACCGACTTCACACAAAAAAGTGAAAAATAACTTTAGCTTCTGAAGTCGGTGACCTATGTTTGATTGATTTAATTTTTTTGTCACCGACTTCAGAAGCTAAAGTTATTTTTCACTTTTTTGTGTGAAGTCGGTTTTATTTTTTGCAAAAAAGTTTTTATTTTTCACTTTTTAGTGGTTCACAATATGTGCATACCCTTTCACAGCGTACCAGCGTGATTTTTTGTTATGAACTGGTGTAAACAATAGACAGACATGAGATTTCAGCAATCCCAGTAAGAGACACACATTTGCTACATTTAATGAGGAGTTCCGTTGCCTTTCTCCGAAGTTCTTCATCAGATCTTTACCAAATTTAAATGGTATCACTCCGAGAAACTACTCTTTTAAAAACTACCCAAACCGCTTCTGGTGTGCCTATAAAATTTGAAGAGTTCTCTCTATTTCTCCAGGATCCTATTATCAGGATCCTGACTTGATGATTATGGGACCTTCTGGGAAGTATACCCTTTCAAACAATTAAAAAACAAATTCGGTCCAGTCATCTTCGAGTAATCGGGGAACATTGAATTGAGAACCTCCTCCTTTTTGAAGTCGGTTAATAACGACGTTATGGTACGTGACTCAAATATCCGGATAGCCTTTAAAAGATTTGGCCGAGAATCGGTAATTTGCTTCTAAGAATTGAAGAGTTCCGTTCCTTTGTCATGGATCCCATAATCAGAACCTAACCAAATTCTCATCAAACTACCCTTGAAGTGCCCTTGCCAATAAAATAAAAAAAAACTTATCCCCATTAAATGGAACTTAATACACCTAACTGTCGAAATCTGGGAATATTGTACACATCTGCGTACCCCCTCAGAGCATACAGGCGTGATGTTACGTCATGATGTTGTATAAACAATAAACATTCAAGCGATTGCAGCAGTTACTGCAGATTTGCCGTGTATATTTGAAGAGTTCCATTGTATATCTCCGATGATCCGGATCAGATCTTCAGCAAATTAAAATATAACCACACGAGAAGCACCAGCTTTCAAATTAAAAAAAGAATCATCAAAATCGGTTCACCCAGTCGAAAGTACTGAGGTAACAAACACTGTCGAAATCTGGGTGTATTGTACACATCTGCGTACCCCTTCAGAGCATACAGGCGTGATATTACGTCATGATGTTGTATAAACAATAAACCTACAAGCAATAATAGCAATCACTGCAGATTTGCCGTACATTTTTGAAGAGTTCCATTGTATATCTCCGAAGACCAGCATCAGATCTTCAGCAAATTAAAATGGGACCACATGGGAAGCACCAGCTTTCAAATAAAAAAAGAATCATCAAAATCGGTTCACGCAGTCGAAAGTTATGAGGTAACAAACACAAAAAAAAAAAAAAAAAAAAAAAAACATACAGACGAATTGATAACCTCCTCTTTTTGGAAGTCGGTTGAAAATAACTCTAAACGCATCAGTAAAAACAAACAAATGATCTCCTATATTTTCATCTCGCTTAAATCCGTATTCAAATTGTAATTAATTACACTCAACCTTGGTCTATCTGCCAATTGATTCCCGATCACCCACAGACCGATACGGCGCCGGCGCACAAACAAACACACGGACGAACGCGCCGATCTATAAAACGCCTTGGACATAAACGATGAAATAACAACGTAAATATAGATCGTGGCATCAGGGGATTAATGTGCAGAAAGTAAAATTGGAAGGCATTGTTTGATGCTTTTATGTGTCGTGGATTCGAGTACCACACGGAATCTATATTATATAACCTAGTTGTTCCGGGTTCGAGTAGGTGCCTACTAATTTAGACTTGTGTTTGTAAACATGCACAAAAGACTTACGTAATAAATAAATCATACATTTGACTGTCAAAATGTAAAGCTGATTGATGATATGTATGTCAAGGTAAGATTGATGGAAATTGAGCATTCTTGTCGTGAAACTTGCATCAACTTCTATAGACTTTATAAAGGTACGAGTAGAGCATCCTTCTGGATTATCATTAGGACATTTATATATTTGATGAACTAAAACCAGACTAAATTAACACTTATTTTATCTTACTTCGTTGCATTGTCTCCGTCACTCAGTTTCATAAGCAATTGAGCAGGCATTGAGCCGAAATAATTTGACTTTAGCGCAGTAATAATAAAAGCGATATTTGATAATATCGCTTTTATTATACTCTATACAATTAAGTAAAACTAGCTGTTGCCCGCGACTTCGTCCGCGTAAACCACCCTTGTCACATAGGGGTAATAAAAGTAGCCTTCGACTTGTTCTCTGACCTACCATATATACAAAAAAAAAAAACGATGAAGTCGTTTCGGAGGACTTCGATAACAAACAATGTGACACGAGGTATTTTTATGTATTAGATAGTTTTGTCTGCGGCTTTGCTCTCGTTGAATTCGGGGTAATTTTAATTAAAAAATGAGAGAATTTCATTGCGCAAAACAAAGAGTAAGTAAAACAAGATCCAGCAGACTTTTAAAGATATACATATCTGGGTTGTTCATAAATTAGTTGGTTTCAAAGCAGAACAGAGGAACTTTGCAGAAGTATTGTGTAAAATCTTAAATTATTGTCTAGGATGGAATTACTATGGCCGGTAAATTACATAACGATACGTAGCTACAAAGACAAACAAAAAAAAATTAGATTTGTGTTCAGTGAAAACCATGAAAACGACACCCATGAAGGAAAAACGAAAAAAAAATTCTTGGTGCCTTCTTGGATTTTCATTTTGACCTCATTTTTGTTATCAACGACTCTGAAAACCACGCAAACGAACCCATGACGGAAATATTAAAAAAAACCCTAGACGGCATCTTGGATTTTCATTTTGACCTCATTTTCGATATCAGCGACCCCAAAAAACATTAAAACGACACACATGACGAAAAATTTACTTCAACGCCATTTTGATTTTCATTTCGATCTCCTTTTTGTAATCAGCGACCTCGAAAACCATGTAAACGACACCCGAGATGGAAAAACAAATACTTTTTCTCGGCGCTATCTTGTATTTATCAATAGGAGTATTCTTGTGAGGTTTCGAATGAAATAGTCTTACCAATCTTGTTTCCCCTTACACACTTTTGAGGCCCGTTTCACCCCTTGGAGGGTGAATTTTGAAAAATTCTTAGTGCAGCCCTAGACTACATAAGGAACCTACGTGCCAAATTTGGAATCTGTAGACCCAGCGGTTTGGGCTGTGCGTTGATTTTTAGACTTTGTCACCCCATTTACCACTCTTAGGGGTTGAATTTTGAAAAACCTGAAACCCGTTTCTACTCATTTATCAATAAGAGTACTCTAGTGAAGTTTCGAATGAAATAGTCTAACTTATCTTGTTTCCCCATACAAACTTTGGAGGCCCGTTTCACCCCTCTTAGGGGTTGAATTTTGAAAAAACCCTGAAACCCGTTTCTACTCATTTATCAATAGGAGTACTCTTGTGAAGTTTCGAATGAAATTGTCTAACTAATCCTGTTTCCCGATACAAACTTTGGAGGCCCGTTTCACCCCCTTAGAGGGTCAATTTTGAAAAATGTTTTCTTAGTGCACTCTTAGACCACGTAAGGAACCTACTTGCCGAATTTGAAATCTGTAGATCCAGCGGGTTGGGCTGTGCGTTGATTTTTAGACTTTGTCACCCCATTTACCCCTCTTAGGGGTTGAATTTTGAAAAAACCTGAAACCCGTTTCCACTTATTTATCAATAGCAGTACTCTTGTGAAGTTTCGAATGAAATAGTCTAACCAATCTTGTTTCCCCTTACAAACTTTGGAGGCCTGTTTCAACCCTTTAGAGGGTGAATTTTGAAAAATTCTTTCTTAGTGCACCCCTAAACTACATAAGGAACCTACTTGCCAAATTTGGAATCTATAGACCCAGCGGTTTGGGCTGTGCGTTGATTTTTACACTTTGTCACCCCATTTACCCATGTTAGGGATTGAATTTTGAAAAAAACTGAAACCCGTTTCTTCTCATTTATCAATAGGAGTACTCTTGCGAAGTTTCGAATAAAATAGTCTAACCAATCTTGTTTCCCCATACAAACTTTGGGGGCCCGTTTCACCCCCTTAGAGGGTGAATTTCGAAAAATCCTTTCTTAGTGCACCTCTAGACCACATAAGGAACTTTCGTGCCAAATTTGTAATCTGTAGACCCAGCGGTTTGGGCTGTGCGTTGATATATCACCCAGTCAGTCAGTCAGTCAGTCAGTCAGTCAGTCAGTTTACCATTTTATATATATAGATTGAATTGTCTGATTGTACTCGTAAGTATCAAATTATAGCTATTTCCTCTATGCATATGAAAGTATTCGTATGCGGTACTTTTAACACAAAAACTTATTTTTTATCATTTTTGTCTGTCAGTCTGTCTGTTTATTCCAGAAAATCTTTGGATCGTTAAGACTGATTCTGACGGGAGTTTTTCTGGCAGGTGGCTGATATTATATGGAGTACCTAAGACTACTTTAAGAAAATGGATCAGTGATCCGTACAAAAAAAATAAAACCTTTGAAATTGTTAACAAAATCCTATTCAAATAGGGAAGCAATATTTTATAACAGTTTCACGATGACAAAAATGAAATTGATGAAAATGTCTGACAACCAGTCTTACCTAGTGGTATCGTATTACCCAGTACTAACTGGGTACTAATTGTTCAGATAGGCAGTCGCTCCATGAAAAATACGGGAATTCAGCTGCATCCGGTTAGACTGGAAGCCGACACGAACATAGTTGGGAAAAGACTACGCAGATGATGAGTTTCACGATGACAAAAGTCGCGGGGCTCAGCTAGTCTATAATAATTCAGTTAATGGTATGAATATATAACTAGAGAGAATAATAGCCTCTCGTGACCATCGCTATTCAAACTGTCTGACATCGAAGTTATTCACTCAAATGTAGTCTAAAATCGATGCCGTACTATTGCTTGATATCATGATTTCTGGTAGAAAGTTAGTTAAGTACTTGTTTATTGTTTTATTAAGTAATTAAATATTGTGTTTCGAATGACTGTTATTATTGTGATATTATTGTTAATTTACAGGAATTCGAGTGAACGTCTACTTATACAAAACTTACTACGTTTAATTTACGGTTGACACTTTTGTTGTTTGCTCAGTTGACGAGTCACTAAAAAAGAAGTATGGAGAAGATGATAATATGCTGCGCGGACCCCAAATAAACTGGGATAAGAGCAGATGATATGGAAAAGGATGATGTTGGCTTTCAAATAAACTTCGGTCTTACATGGTTTGTGTTGCGTGAATTTTAGTAATATTCTGTGTGCAGAAAAGTTTGTCGCAGCAATTACGTGTATTAATTTCCAAATCTCCAATAGTATTACAAGGCATAAGTAGGCAATAGTTAACAGAAAAAGTCTTGACTTTGAAAACTGTCCAAAAGAACTAACTGTTAAGCGTCCATCGAGCGTTCTTCATCTATATACCTACCTATTTCAGCTTCTTACTAACAGAAGTGTTTGTATGTGCGATGTGTTCTTTAAAATGCACTAAGTGGGTTGACGACTTTCTACAAGCCAAATTTGAAGACAGCTTTTCACTTTTAGTTGCAGCATTCAGTTGATTCAAGGTAGCCTTAGGTCTAGGATATGTTATCAAGGCCTAAAGTAAAGATGAAGATCTTCGTTGGAAATGACCAAGTATTATTTATTGGACTCTGCACTGTTTGGAAATGTTTGAAGGAAAGACGTCACGAGCAACTTGGTGTTAGTGTTCTTATTTCGGACGGTTATAACTAAGTGGTATTGCTAGTTATTGTGTATGGTACCCGTCTATTTCTTGGATATAATCAATAAATGGGACTAGCTTCAAAAAGGCACACTTCATTGCTTAGTACCTTATTGCACTTCACTACAGGTGTAATAGTTGTTCTTCTTTTGTATCTATTGTACGCCTCTCTAATTTAATCAGCCTGCTTAGTTTACTGGCCTGGTAAGTTTACATTGCCACCTTAACAGGCAATACCTACACACTAATTACATCCACTCACCCAATAAGACGTGAAGCAGACGTGCATACACTTGCGCGAACGTTGCGTCCCTTACAGCGAGTATATTTAGCGCGCTTCTGTTTAGTGTCTGGATCGCTGCGCGCGCGCTCAAACAAACGCCATTGTGCGCCATACACTCTCCAATTTATTGCTGACGTAGCCACCGATGGATTACAGGAAAAGTCTGCAGAAAATTCCTTACATTCTTCTTGTTCAGACGCGTTATTAGGTATGTTTAAGAGTTGAATGATTTATAAGGACTTCATTAATCACGGCTGAGATGACGAGTAGTAGGTATGACGACTGTATCAAAAAATTGCAAATCTATTTAGTCCGTCAAAGTATTGGAAAATAATGAACACGTATTTTTTGTTTTTGTAAATCAATGAACATTGACAAAGATAAATCAAAACTCGGGCGTGGGGGCTCGTGACATCAGAACTCACTAAAAATTATACCAAGGCGTGACGTATCGACAATTTTAAAAGCGTCGTATCTTCGTCAATTTTGGTTTACGTAACAAAAGAAAAAATGGGATTAAGGCCGAAGAATGATGATGAGGATTTAACAATCAACCGAATGTCTTAATGCCGTGTACTCATGACCTTTTAATAAATGCCTGAGTAGCAATTTCTGTATTTTTACGTTCACATTTAAAACTGCCAAAAAACTACTTAATAAAATGATTTTTTGTCAGTGTTTATTTTGACTGAGATGAGGTTGTATTTTGATTTTTGTTCGTTCATAAATGTTGAATGTATTGTCCTTTCTGTTGTTGCAAATCAATCAAATAACCGACATTCAATACTAATCCGTTAAACTGACATTATCCCTATATATAATGACACATCGATATTTATCGCAATTTCATTTCGATTTAGTTTCCATTCACGCAGAATAACAAACTACAACCAGACTTAGATCAACAAATAAATGAATAAACAAAAACCAACTATTCCTACAATAAACTACAATTTACTGGGTAGTAAACAATATAAGGCTTGGCACACAATATCGATATAAACAATCCATTACATTAATGTCAGCGGTGTCGGGTGTCAACCTTTGGCGGCACGTGCCGTCTTTGTCTTATTGTTGCCAGCCTAAAGTGCTGATGAGGGTGTTTCCCTAGCTGTGTTGTCATCATCTATCTGCCTTGGCTTTTCCACTTTTGGGGGCGGTTTCCAGACTAGCCGGGTGCAGCTACAAGTCTTTTGCATGGAGGAACTGCCTATCTAACCTCCATAACCCAGTTATAATGCAGCATTTATCAAATCAGAGATAATTATTGTCATTAGGCAGTAGTTGAAAACTTTTAAAATGAAAATTTCTAGTTAACTATTATTCGGAGATGAAAAGCTTTACCTAAACACGCGACAAAATTATTTTAGTCAGTGTTCTCTTTTAGTTATTTCAAAATTGTGTATTACTGGTAAGAATATAAGATCGGAAGATAATGTTTGTAAATTAAAAATCTTTATGGCATAATCTTTCCATAAACAGTACTCAACTAATGAGCAAAAAGTTCATACATCCGATTATTACAATTAAGCGCATAATTAAAATAATATATCAAAAACGTTTCAAATGTCAAATCTACCCGCAATTTGTAGCGTTTTGTAATGTTGATACTTGAGTGATTGCTTGACCAATGGTTTCACCCATACGCTGTTATGCGTGGCCCATGGGGGCGAAAATTCTAGTTACTCAGACTATTCAAAAATTGACTTTTAGTGGTGTAAACGAAAAATACACAATAGTCATAGGTTAAAGGTCAAAGCGTCCCGCCCTTTAACTCTATTTCAGATATGTTTTAAGAAGGACAAGTCTAGAAATTTACGATAAATGGAAACCTGTAGTCAAAACAAGTATTGTTCAGAAATAACCCCGGCATTTGAAAATATTGGCACACCTCTTACCTTACTGCTAATTTACATGCTCCATTTATAAAAGGTCGGTGTGTCGAATTAATATCAAACGGTGGCCGTCTTCGGTTATACACCATGACCTAACTAACCACGCTTACCTAACCGAACAAGACATTTGACTCACAGCAGATAATCGTTAAACAGGTCACCTAATGCGTGAAATCGTCCTCAAAACGTAAGGGCGATTAACACGGCCGACAAACGCGCGATCGCACGTAAAGTGCGGTCGTAACACGCGTGGTTGGCCCGAGTGTCTCGGAAATTTGTCGATTGTAACACATTGAGCGAGTCCGCTCGGTTTCTATTATTGTATTGAGGTTCAAATTATTTTTTATGTGCAACTGGTTGAATCCCTGGAAAAAGTTATGAAGCTTTTAGTTAAAATGGTGCAACTAACTGTTTTTTTTTTTTGAAAACGGTGCTCCCCATTATGGAATTTTCCCAGTACCCTGAGTGCATTTACAAACATTTAAACTTATACACAAACAGTCATACCCAGAACAACTATCTGTAGGCTATTTAAATATTTGTTCTGTGCGGTGATCGAACACGCGACATGCAGCGCAGCAGTCAATCGCTCAGCCACTGCGCCAATCCTGCGTTCCGAACCTCAACATTTTGGATTTAGCTTCATAATATTGACGACATTCTGATATTTCATATTTAACAGTAAAAAAGTAAAATTGATTTATTGAATCTACCTAAACGTAAAGCTCGTGAGGAACCGAGTATTTTCTTTTGTGCCTGCTAAAAAGACTTTTGTGCACTATTTTACTATAAAAACCTGTTCTTTTATTTACGCACAACAAAGAAACAAAAACATCTGAAATTGCGGGTTCATTTTCCGTGTATATTGCCAATGTACCAGGTTTGCATATACACGAAGAGACCAAGCAAGAGACCTAACCTGAATCACAATCAATAGAATTATTGTCTTCCAGGCTCCAAGACAATGCATCCGCAGGATGTTTTTAATATTGAGGAAAACAGAAGGCGAAAGTGTAACTAATGCAGATCTAAATAAATAAAGCTAAATTGTATTGACTGAAGAGTAAAAGCATCACTTGAAACGAAAACCCTGTTCCCATACAAATAAAAAAATCTACCAGGCATGCATAGAACACGAAAGTTTCCCATCGCGTATCACAGGCCGATAACGTTGAGTGTAGCACATCAATTGTTTGGAGAGCCCTCGAGCGCGCGGTGTTTGCACGCCCATCGCGTATGACACTGATTCCGATCATAATGGCCCCGCGTAACGTATGGCCCCCTGGTTATTTGAAATTTATAGGATGTACATCGTTGTTTGCCAATAATTGATTCTTTCGTGTTGTTACTGCATTTGGTGGTCTTCGCCTTTTGTATACCTTTTTTCGATGTATCTTAAATATTCGTAGACAAAGAGCAATTTTCTTTTCAGTACTATTAAAATAGATTTTAAAGAATTATAGAGCAGACTTTGGCACTAGATATCCACGTCTTCGATCATTATTCATCGCTTCATAATATTCTTTTGAAATGGCATCAATAATTTTTCGGTGATGTCTTTTCAAGATGAATCAAAAGTACATTTTAAAATCGCTTTAGTCTCACTCTTTATTTTAAACCGATACCCCAAATATGTGGTGATAAAACATAAAACCTACCAGTTTAAAAACATTTCAAATTGAATCAAAGATGGAAAGATAATTTGTTAAATTTTAACGAGTTTTCGGGAATATTTACACGTAATAAATTGTATCGCAGAAATAAAATGACGTTGTCAAAACAGAAGCGTATTACTTAATTAACTGTGCAAACATTCAGACTGCTGTGCGGAACAGTAAACTTGGACACGTTTGTACAGGATGAGGGAAAATTAACTCCCGAAGAATATACATAGGTACTAATCATAACTGGTAGAGAATGCCTTATAATCAGTCCGCCTATGTACCAGCTACATGAACTTAGAAAAATAGTGACCTATCAATCATTTGTCACAACAGAATTTTTTTCACGTTTATACAAGGTGGAGCAGGACGATTGACATTCCTTTAAACCACGTAAAGACCTCATCATTGCGATCATTATTTTGTTCTACACCATACCTGGGAACCTTCTAGTTACGGAGATATGGGGAGTCAAAGTTACAACTCTTTGACAAGTTTTTTTTTTCAATACAAGTTTTTTTTGTAAGATTTTGACTTTTAACACCTCTACGATTCCCGTACTATTCATATTCAATCCATCCATCAGCACAATGTTTTAAGTGCGTTACATTGAGTTCTACCACAAAACATGATTTATAACCTCAAAAAAAAAAGTTGTTTCCCAGCAATAATTTTTGCGTAAAGTTACTTAGTTTGATGTACAGAATGCTTGGTTTAAAGGAATGTGAATCGTCCTGCTCCACCTTGTATTTATTTCTATTTTTGTTTGTTGTGTGCTCTTGTGGCATGTGCCAAATAAAAATTATTTCTTTCTTTCTTTATGAGAGTGATTACAAAAACAAATTCTCCTGTTTAATAGCCACTGCAATATTTGAATTAACGTTTGCATTTTATCCTGTATTACTCATGTTTTCGGGTACACACACTTAGGTATGTATTTATATTGTACACTTATATGTATATATGTATGTACATATACATTGCGTCTGGGGCTTCCGTACGCAATGTTTATTGCTGACGCATTCCGTTGCAAGCCGCATTGCATTTAGATTTGTATTTTGAAGAGGAATTATAAAACTCACTACTGCGGCAGTTTGAATTTTGTGAGATTCAGGGGTTTGAACTATAATGATAATTGATTACATTGAGATACATGACTGAGAGAAATGGTTTAATATGCTCGAGTTAGTTTTGGTCCTGCGAGCCGGATAAGACAGAATTTTGGCTATTCAGGGCGAATTTCACCAATGAAACTATACTCGATCTTCTTCATTTAAATGCTTCCAGGAACTAAATTACCATAAAGTATTGAGCGTGGTTTAAATATACTGGTCGCGTTTCTAGATTTTCTGGTCACCGATATAATGTTAAGAGGACGAATATTAGAACTGCTAATTGTATGCATGTTAACTATTTGTGTGAGTTTTTGTTTAAATAAACAAAGTATGAAGTAAATAAATCATATTAACAATGTTTATTAAATACTTGTGCGCTATAAAAGATAAAAGAGGAAATTGTTTCTTACAGATTTTTTAAAACTTGCCGAAACCGTTAAAATAAACAGTAATATTTTAATATTTTAGCAATTAACAAAGACTAATCGTTGTAGTTTATTCTTACTTGTTCAGTTTTGTTTGTTTAGACAAAAGCCAACTAAACTCAGGGCAACTGGATGGAAATGGCATAATGAGCGCGATGCAGGTGTCCTAATTAAAAATGAATACTACAGTATGTATCAGAAAACTGTGGTCATTTAAGAATGTAGTTCAGACCATCAATCTGCACCATGTGTTCCATGGGACCTTCATGGCGAAAAAAAATAATTAGCCGTCCCATACATTTTTATCTACCTAGGCTTTTCCCAACTATGTTGGGGTCGGCTTCCAGTCTAACCGGATGCAGCTGAATACCAGTATTTTACATGGAGCGACTGAATCTGACCTTTACAACCCAGTTAGTACTACGATACCCCTTGGTAAGACTTTTTCGTCTACAAATGACACCCGGGACCAACAGCTTAAAGTGCTTCCGAGACACGTAGGAAACTCGGTATGTAAGGGTGGTCACCCATCCACGGACCAACGTAGGCAAGCACGGCTTAACCTAAAGATCGACCCGAGCGGCTGTTATTATTTACCCACGAGCTCCTCAGCCGTCTCATACATTTGGGTTGAATAGGTACTGATGTTTTGCATGGGAACAGCTGATTATTTTTCCACGCATAGGCTATTCAGGTTGGAATTTTCCAACGCCACCTGGAGGGAAAGTACTCTAAATACTGGAGATAGCAAATTTTACTCAAAGGAAACACTCCTTTATTTTTGAGAAGAAACAAATCTACATTCATGGATTTTCTTGCCACACTCGGACATCGAACACGGGATGGATCGATTAAAGTATGAAAAAATAACATTCTGTACCTTTTTAAAATCAATCGATAGGGGCAATCATATGGATCAAATCTCTCTAACAAACATGATAAATTAAATGAAGGGTTTGGGAATTTTCGAAAATCTGTGAATGCAACCTGCATTCACAGATTTTCTTTGTTCTTTTTTCTTTGATTGATTTTTTTTAATTTGATTTTCTTGTTTCTTCTTTCTTGTTTATTTTTAAAAATAGAAGAACGTCCTCCAGGTGGCATTGAAAAATGCCAGCCTGTATAATACTCGTGTAGCATTTTTTCGTCTGCTTATGCAAGTAAACACCCATCTGATTATAAATAATGGCGTATTAGCATAAAATTCAAGATGGCGTCGTGTCATCCAGCCGTTATCCTCACTCCATGGATCAGCCGACGATACGCCGTGAATGTCTGAGTAGGTGACGGCATGCCATGCCGACTGGCGTGGAAGTTATGACGGTGTTACCAGGAAGCAATATCGCTATATTTCTATCTTTACTTTAGTAATGCCATGTTGAGATGACATTATTTGTTTACGACATTTTAAAGCCAGCCGCTACAGTCTTTCCACAGTAATTTGACGTATGATTTAGCATTTTTGTCAAAAGCACAGAGAGCTCTATTTCCATAACAATAAAGTGACTGTTGGATTGCCGCTGGAAGCTCGAATAGGACTATATAAACTTATTTAAAATTAGAACAACACCAAAAGAGACGGAAAGAAATCAAAATTGTAATTAGAATTTAATTTTCCTATGTGAAAATACGACAGCACTTGATGATTTCGGAAACGAACAACAAAACGTATTTTACTGAAACGTACGGTCGAACAAGCTATTTGGTTTACAGTTTAACCCACAAATTACACAGTAAAATGTAAACCAAATAGCTTGTTCGACCGTAGGTACTTCAAAAATTAAAATATTCTTTGGCTAGAAGTAACGCCGAACTAAATCTAGAACAATAGACCATTACTGTATAAGCTCAACTATTGTTTGAATGTAGGCTCGTCGATATAACAGAACGTGGAGCCTAAATGCCAGATAGCAACGATATAATGCAGGGTACAAAGATAAAGCTAGCTACGGCGTAGGCGTCAACGTCAGAGCCGCAGTGGCTACGGCGTAGCGCTACGCCGTAGCGCCCTCGTAAAATCAAGTTTGGGGTCTGAATCACGGGTATGAATCGATCGGATGGATTTCAATTGTTGTGTAATTCCCTTTTGTGGGGAGACCTTTGCTATTATTAGGTTTTTGGATACATTGAATATGTTACGAGATAGTAAATTCTAATAAAAATTAGTCTTCTTTATGATTATTACTTTTTTGATAAATGTCCAAGTTGGCCGCAGTAACTTGGCTATTTTGTATTTTTGGGACACAAAAATCGGTACTATTTAAAGATCACAAAAAGAAGCATATTAAGGTTACATTTCTAAAAACCTATGATTTAACTTGGAAATAAATTAATTTATTTATTTATTAATAGCCAATAGCCATTAAATACATAGTTAAATCATAAGTAAATCAAGTTGAGAAATAAAAAGGTTTGAATTATAAAACATTGACAGATAAAATTTTGTAAAATGAATATTCTTTCATTTACAAACTACAACAATAAATTAAAGCTTAAATAGCAGTGAAGTCGAATCATAAATCTATGAAAAATAAACAAACATGTACCCACTAGAACAGCAGAAACATTTATTATTAAAGTACCGAAAGAAACGTAATTAAAACTAGTTTATTTATAGTTTCGTGCGGTTAAATACCGTAAACAAAAGTTCAATCAGTGTTTCTATTTTCAGCTTCAGTTCATAAAAATATTTCCACGTATTACTTCAAGGTGACTCTCATTAACTACTAAAAGTCTTCATATTGTAATTTCGTACGAATTCGTTATTTCAACACTGACCTTATCAAGATCTGAGTAATCAAGAAGCCATTAGACTCATTACTTCGCTACTATTCATAACTAAATTCTTGTTAACTACATAAAAGCTCAATTTTCTGACGACTTGTGTAATGATTGATCACGGACTGTAATTCATTATGTTGACAAAACTAGAGGGTGTGGTTAGTGGATATAACGTAATGATTCTATTGTATTGTATTGTACAACGGGCTGGTGTGCGCAACTCCACGTCAAAGCGCACATTTTGCGTATGGGCTTATAATCCACCACGCGGGCCCAGCGCGGTTTGGTAGATGTCACATGTCTTCGAATTTTTGGTTCTAGGACATGCTGGTTTCCTCACGATGCTTTCCACTCGAACCCACGACTTACTGTTCGTAAGTCGGGGCCACCACCACTGGGCCACCGCTGCTCTCAATAAACGTATAACGTATATAGATATGAATGTATATAGATAGAAATCATCATATGGTCGTCATCATAAGCTCATTGACATCTATTTATCTGAGATGATCTTGTCAACAGACCGATACTACATCACAAGGTTAACCAGAGAAGCTATTGAAATTTCAAAATACAAAAATTTCAATCGTGAGGACTATCAAGTACGTGGAATCCAGTGATAAACCTAATAAAAACTAGCATGCGTCTCCATTATAAAGAAAACACAAAAAAGTGAAAAATATCTTTAGCTTCAGAAGTCGGTGACCTTTGTTTGATTGATTTACTTTTTGTCACCGACTTCTGAAGCTAAAGATATTTTTCACTTTTTTGTGGTTCACTTGTGCTCACCCCTTCACAGCGTAGCGGCGCGATGTTATGTTATGAACTGGTGTAAACAATAGATAGACATGAGATTTCAGCAATCCCAGTCCATTTGCTATCATTTTTGAGGAGTTCTGTGGCTATCTCCGAAGTTCTTCATCCAAAAATTATCCAAATCACATCAAGTGTGCCTATAAAATTTGAAGAGTTCTCTCAATTTGTCCAGGATCCCATCATGAGATCCCAACTTGATGATTATGGGACCACCTGGGAAGTATACCCTTTCAAACAAAAAAAGAATAATTCAAATCGCTCCAGCCATCTTCGAGTGATCGGGGAACATACATAAAAAAAAGGTTCCGACGAATTGAGAACCTCCTCCTTTTTGAAGTCGGTTAAAAAAACGAGTGATACTGTGAGTGCGTTTTGTCGTGAGTTACAATCGAGTACCAGTAGTGCGCGTAATAAAAGACTAAGAAAGAGGGTAGACAGATTTGTCTGCTCATAATTAATAATTTTCGTCCCACCCGCATACCTCTTCAGTATTCCCGCGATCATGATGCTTGCAACAGCGTCGAAATATCGGGAGCTCACAGAAACAAAAGAAAATCACGGATATAATTCCGCAAGTACTTTAAGTGTAAAATAAAAATATTCGGATTTTTTTTATTTTGAGGTTTGCAAGTTTTCCTGCAAAAGCAAACCTCAGCACAACCAAAAACCTAAATCACTATAATCATGTCCAACGTATGGTATATGTTCCACAGTATGATGTCATAATGATGGACGACCTTCAGTTCTGCGGGTGGCAGACGACGCGCGGCGGTAATGGAGCGGCGAGTTGAGACGATCGCCTGGCCAGACACCCTGTGTCTATGGTACGGACTACTATATGGGGGACAGGCAAGGTCGAAAGTTTATTGGCGTAGTACTTATATACATCGTACATACATAATAATAAATATTCATTTTATTTCAGTTTGGTTTAAAAGTTGCGCTATTTACAGAAAAGTTGAATGGGAATCGACTGCCTTGGTATCGACATGTGATGAGGAGGGACGAATCGCATGTGAATTATAGACTGATAAATATAAATGTTGATGGATGGAGAGGGAGAAGAAGACCAAAAAAACGATGGAGGGAGTGTATCAGGAAAGATATGAAAGATAAAGAAGTAAATGATAGCGTGACAGTTGACTGAGGAGAATGTAAGAATGAAACGTGTTGCGCCGAACTGAAGTAACACGGGACAAGTTTAGGAAGATGATGATTTCAGTTTGTTTACAATTCTTTTTTTGCGTCATTGTTATTAAAAATGCTACACGAACTCGAGTAGTCCATCAGTAAACAAACGAACGAACAAAGAAATACAAGCTTATCAGTGTCGCAGGTACAAAACACTAGTTCAATATATCAAAATCAAATGGGTAATTATCCTCATAAAACCTGTCACAATCGCTATCTCACCGCTAAATCCCGGAACGGAGTCACATCACCGTCACTCGGTAATCAGTCCCGACCGATAAGTTCGCAAAAAGCGGGATTAGCTAACTCTATACTATAGGCCCGGCTGTAGATTAGCCCCCCTCTGCTGGAGATTGGACGAACTTGCCGATAAATGGGATTAGTGTATTTTGACACTCATGACTCGTGAATTGGGCTGAGTTCATGTTACGTAATATTATACAGGGTATAAACCACCTCATCACGAAGCCGTCAACCAAGCATTCTGTACATCACACTAAGTAACTTTACGCAAAAATTATTGATGGGAAACGACTTTTTTTTGGGGTGAAAAATCATATTTTGTGGTGGAACTCAATGTAACGCACTTAAAACATTGTGCTGATGGATGGATTGAAGTAGTACGGGGGTTGGAGAGGTTAAAGTAAAAATCTTACAATAAAAGATTGTATTAAAAAAAAAATTGTCAGAAAGTTGTAACTTTGACAGAAGGTATGGTGTAGAAAGAAAAATGATCGCAATGACGGAGAGAACAAGTGCCTATCGTCTTCGTTAAGAGGTGTTTTACACCCTTTATAATACAAACAAGAGGGTAAATATAATTATGAACATTTTGTTGATTAAACAGTGAACCATGTGAGTATTCCCAGAATAAACGTGGATGAAGCCAAAGTTAGGGATCTTAGCTAGTGGCGTTATGTAGTTTATGTACAAGTATACCGTGTACACAAGATACTCGTACCATAGATTTTCACAAATGTATGTAACGGCGACGAGAGCAGCGGTGGCCCAGTGGTGGCGGCCCCGACTTACGAACGTTAAGTCGTGGGTTCGAACCCAGACAGGTGCATTACTTTGTGTAATTTATTTCATCACCGCTGCTCTCAAAACGGTGAAGGAAAACATCGTGAGGAAACCGGCATGTCCTAGAAAAAAACCAATCCGCACTGGGCCCGCGTGGTAGATTATAGCCCATTCATAGCCCCTCTCATTGAGAGGAGGCCGTGTCCCAGCAGTGGGAACATTATAGGCTGATGATGATGATGATGATGATGATGATGATGATGATGATGATGTAACGGCGTCAATTTATGCATGTATTTACAAAGAACCTATTTAGTTTCTAGAACATCATTCACGGGGTTCAACTTATTTTAAATGACAGAAAAAAATATTTCTTTACATAACAAGAGGAACTATCAGCATAGGAAGACGGAATTTTCTCACACAAAATAAATGCTTATGCTGAAAAAGAATCACGTCAGCAAATTATCATGTTACCATTGTACATCAATATTATTCCTCATCACAGTACATAAGAGCTCTTATTGCACAGGATCAACCGTTCGTATACTGCCGTAAAACTACCCGACCAATCATGTCATGGACCTAGATATGCCTTTAACCTAATAAACGTTTTCCCCCCCATTTTCCCTAAGCCCCACAGCACAGTTTGATTTAAAAGCAACCACAGGGTACAGTGCCAAGCTATCTTAGTCTAATGCGACAATATGGCGCCTCTAGTTCCCTTCTGTTTCCCGTTTAATATAATTATGTAAATTACCCATTACACTATGTCGGTAATCCGTTCAATGTTCTAGTTCCAGATTTACACGATTTCTTCTGAGTAATACCGTATTCGTGTTATGAAAGGAAATAATAAAATAAACTTTGTTTTGTTATTTCGTTTGTGTTTAAACACAATGTTTTGAGTCCGCTGAAGGAAAGGAAATGTATCATTATGATTTTGCGTTTCCGAGAACGATTAACGAGTTAGTCATGTTTACATATGAAGCTGTTTGTTTTCAGTGAATGAAGTATTTTTGTTTTGAGGCTTTGGGTACTTTTTAGCTATGTTATTATTTACTAGTTCATATTGTTCCACTGCTGGTCAAAGGCTTCCCTCCATTTCTTCCAACGGTCACGATTCTGTGTGACTTCTTTCAAATTCTCAAGGAAGACATCCAGATCGTCCCGCCATCTCCTTCGCAGTCTGCCGCGACCCCGGGTTACTGTTTCAGGGGACCAATCCTAAGCTTCATGGGCCCACAGCTCAACAGACAGGTCCTGCCCAGTCCCATAGTGCATAGTCTCTTTTAGCTATAAGATGTATAATTATGAACTGCATGCAGTTTTCAATACTCAATATCCTCCTATTTTTCCACTCAGTAACATGGCTGTGCCCGACAACCCGTCCACAAAGATTATGTCTTTGTAACCCTGCCACCTAATATCATATTAGAATCGAATAATAAAATCACTAATTATACTTTCACGTTTATTGCTTCACAGTTCGAAACACCGAAAGACAAGGAAGTTTGTCTATCCTTTCAAGTATATTATAATCAATAATGTTTTTATTTTAAATCTACTTGAATTTAGGACTGCATCTCATCTCAAGTGAGACATAGGTTTTTAATTGAGTAAGATTATAAGAAATACGCATTTTAACAATGTCATCACATTCACAAGCTACAATTTAATGACCAACTTTCTCGGAACTCGGAAGTAAACCCGAAAGAATTTGTTGAATCAAAAGGCTGACAATTATGGTTATTTATTACTTCGTAAATACTCTGTTATTAATGTAACAGGAAATCGAATCATGTCGTTTTACTTTTTGCGGCGAACGTTTCCGACCACTCAAATTAGTTATCGGGGTAAACTGATTGCCACCGGAAATTATACTGATCTAATTAGATCTTTCTACCCAATATTCGATTTTAATTGAAGTTTGTGGCATTAGTCGCAGGATGTCAGTTATTATAAATTAAATCAAAAGTATGTACATTCTTAAAAAAATAATTTAAATGATTGTCGTGTCACTGTGCTGTGAATTCCACATCGGTATCCCAGTCGGCACTTATCAATCTTAATTAACTGTTAATTAGTAAGATATCTAAGTTGATTGAAAGTAGGCAACTGAGTCTGCAGTTTACTTTCTCTAATAAGGTCAAGTTATAATTAAGCGGAACAAAGGTGCACGGCAGCTTTACAAGACCACGCTAAACCTCACTGGCGCATTTCCCCTTAAAACCTTTATCAGCAAGTTTCGTAATTTACAATGGTTTTAACTACGAATAATATACGACTGTGGTTCGAGCAGTAGTTAGTAGTATACGGTACCTATTTATCTGTAACACAAAGGCAAGGTAACGATCCAATAGTAACTGCGTCAGTGCAATTTAACTTAACTAGTTAAATACAGTGGTGGCAAGGTGAGATTTCTAAAGGTATTTATTGATCGTATAGTGCAAGGATTATTTCTATTATGATCCCTTGCTGCATCGGAAGATTGTAAATTACCCTCTTTTCAGTCGCCATTCTAAACTTGGCTAATAATATTCGAACTCTTCAAGTAGCTACTGTCGTGTTACTTATCCCAAAAAAAAAAAGTAACACAAACAATTAATTTATTTAAATAAAAAGTCCTATATCTATCACGCTTCACAAAAAAAAATGTTAGAGGAAGTTCACAATACTTGGCAGGTATTTTTCAGGGTCCAGCTCTTTAGACAACGTGGAGTACAGCTTCCAGGTCAGGCTTCAGGATCGGCAACTTCCTGGTCCAGCTTTGTAGAGGCAACAGCTTCCAGTTCGGCTTCAGGGCGCGTCAGGTATCAGCGCCTTTGGGAGCAACCTCCTGGTCCAGCTCTGTAGAGAGCGTGGAGTACAGCTTCCAGGTCCAGCTTTAAGACTTGGGGCGCGTCAGGGCGTCAGCGCCACCAAGATACAGCTCTTTAGAGGGCGAACTTCACCGTGAATTCAGTGAGACTTATTAAATAGAAGTATCTAACTTCAGACACACTTCAGATCCCGTAGTAGACTGACTTGAAATGTGTCAGGAATGCCCTTTTATACCCAAAAATTCTTTTTTTTGTTCAGTTTTTCCACATCAGTTGTTTTATTTTAGTTCTTTCATTCTCTCTAGAATATTTTGATTTTAAAATCAAAAATGTGAGTTGCCTGTATTTAAAACGACCAGTATTATTCAGTAAAAAACTTCCTCGAAGAATTCTGTGAGCGTGCTAATTAATTTTATAAAAGTAAGATAAGATACTGTTATTTAGTAAACAATCATAATTAACTCTAAAATACATTATTTGAGCTAATATATTGATAAAATAAAATAAAATTATATAAATCAAAAGAAACCTTCATAGGCCTAGGCCAGTAAGAAAATTAAAAGTAGAGGAAAAGTAACTGACAGCTTGACAATTGACGTAATGTCAAAAAAGTAAACATTGAAAAATTATTTTTTATTTCAGCTAAAATCGATGTTAAAACATCATTCTAGATTGAAACTAACGCGAGCTAAAATAGTTACTGCCAAAGCGCGACTTAGATGTACAAAGAATATACAAGGATAATGAATATGAATGATAGTAAAAAGTGTAAGTACCTATAGTGTCTAAATACTATATTTCCTCATAAGTATAGAGTGTCTGAAACATGAAAATACTATATTTCCCCATCGACCTTAATTTATTTAAATAAAAAGTCCTATATCTATCACGCTTCACAAAAAAAAATGTTAGAGGAAGTTCACAATACTTGGCAGGTATTTTTCAGGGTCCAGCTCTTTAGACAACGTGGAGTACAGCTTCCAGGTCAGGCTTCAGGATCGGCAACTTCCTGGTCCAGCTTTGTAGAGGCAACAGCTTCCAGTTCGGCTTCAGGGCGCGTCAGGTATCAGCGCCTTTGGGAGCAACCTCCTGGTCCAGCTCTGTAGAGAGCGTGGAGTACAGCTTCCAGGTCCAGCTTTAAGACTTGGGGCGCGTCAGGGCGTCAGCGCCACCAAGATACAGCTCTTTAGAGGGCGAACTTCACCGTGAATTCAGTGAGACTTATTAAATAGAAGTATCTAACTTCAGACACACTTCAGATCCCGTAGTAGACTGACTTGAAATGTGTCAGGAATGCCCTTTTATACCCAAAAATTCTTTTTTTTGTTCAGTTTTTCCACATCAGTTGTTTTATTTTAGTTCTTTCATTCTCTCTAGAATATTTTGATTTTAAAATCAAAAATGTGAGTTGCCTGTATTTAAAACGACCAGTATTATTCAGTAAAAAACTTCCTCGAAGAATTCTGTGAGCGTGCTAATTAATTTTATAAAAGTAAGATAAGATACTGTTATTTAGTAAACAATCATAATTAACTCTAAAATACATTATTTGAGCTAATATATTGATAAAATAAAATAAAATTATATAAATCAAAAGAAACCTTCATAGGCCTAGGCCAGTAAGAAAATTAAAAGTAGAGGAAAAGTAACTGACAGCTTGACAATTGACGTAATGTCAAAAAAGTAAACATTGAAAAATTATTTTTTATTTCAGCTAAAATCGATGTTAAAACATCATTCTAGATTGAAACTAACGCGAGCTAAAATAGTTACTGCCAAAGCGCGACTTAGATGTACAAAGAATATACAAGGATAATGAATATGAATGATAGTAAAAAGTGTAAGTACCTATAGTGTCTAAATACTATATTTCCTCATAAGTATAGAGTGTCTGAAACATGAAAATACTATACTACATACATTTTAGGTAAAGCCGAATGGTATATAAATTACCTACAAAAACGATCTCGATGAGATCCACTGGTACCAGGGAAGCATAAGCAGATGAGTATAGACTCGTCAACGGGTTAAACAGGCTGGTAGTGATGGTGATGAAATCCTCATTATCATTGTCTTGCCCTTATCCCAATTCATCCGGAGTCGGCGCAGCATGTCTTCTTCTTCCATACTCCTCTATTTTTCGTAATCTCATAAGACACTTCTTTTCTTGCCATATCATTCTTAATTATGGTGATGAAATACCGAAAGCAATTCTGGACTTAGTAATCCAAAATCGCCAACAACAGGGACCCAATCAGTCTTTTGACTTCCTGTCTGAGAAGATTTACTGTTTAGTGTCAAAGTTTCAAGCCATAAAGATTTGTGGATTAATGTATGTTATTGTTATGAATCTCTTATTCCATTCTCGCGCTAATGTTGCTGCTTCTATGTTGACTTTAGATCAAATAAAAGGATTCTTAAAAAACACATCTTATCAAAACGACTGCTTATCTTCCCTTTACTCAAAAGTTTTTCCCCCGAACACGGGATCAAGTCAACGCGTCCTGTCAACTACGCACATAAGCCCGCGGTTTTCTCAATTCGTTTATTAAAGCTCAGTGTCTCAGTGTCTGGAAGATATAAAATCTTTGGCAATACAATGTGAGTAAAAACTGAAAGATGTAGCTTTTGGTAATACGAATTTATTAGTATCTTCAAAAGAAAGAGGTTATTATCATCATTATCATCTGATGACACTTGCCTAGCAACTTTACCTAATTATACTGGAGTCGGTTTCCAGTTTTGCTAAATGTAAAGTTACACGGATTGACAAAAACAATGTTTGTTTGAAGACATTAGTAGTTTCCTCTTTCAGGCTGCAACTTAAAATTAGGTTTGAGCGCAAGCTTCTAGAAGAGGAGAGCATACAAAGGTGTGGGTGATAATATTGATTGAAAAGCTGTTCTGCGCATAAAGTGATTCATCGGTAAAGGTAAGAGTTCAATCCCTGTTGCACAACGCAGGCGCGTTTGCGACAGGACTACTTGAATTGCATCACGTAGACTATATTTCAGGAGCCGAGATAAAAACGATATCAGCGTGGTATCTCTGATTTACGTAAAAGCTTTTCAATTGCTTTTCAATACAAAGATTTTTGGTATCTTTTAGATTTCCTGTAGTTAACAGTAAAATGTTTTTCATATTGCTGTTAGCGGTAAAACCGTTTGTATGTAAGCCCTGTTTAATATTTAGTTCGTCTTTCACCAAATAAAACCAAACGTAATATTAAACTGAAAGCCAAACAAAAACATCGATTGTTATTTTACACGCAGTTTACAAAATAGACACGCATATTTGGAGAGCGCATTAAACCGCGCGTGCCCGCGGAATGCGATGATCTTCACTAAAAGCTGCGCGGATGACGCGGTGCGTCAAAATATAATAAATGAACAGTAACTGCTAATCACACGGGGCTCGTAAATCTTGTGAGTCATCGGGAACAGCCGGGAGGCGTGACTAGTTTGACAACGACTGATCTAGGACGATTTAACAAAGGAACGCTCCTTTTCTAATGGAAAATGTTTTTCTTTTGCGCCGTTAGGTTGGCGGGGCAACAAAGGATTTACGATGTTTTTGGAAACATTTTGTATCGAATTGTTTACTTCAAAGGATTGAAGTTGAAAGTAAAATGTTGATCCATTTGAAATGTTGACCTTTTCAGTTTTCAGTCGCGGTCTGTACCGCTTTTCGAATGTTCATCTCGTTAATTATAAAATCAAACATAAGAATCTATAATGAAGAAACAAGAACAACTAAAATATCCTAATGACATTAAACACAATTATGAAACACTCTCCCTTTAAAATTGCGATGTACTCGAAATTCAGACGCAGACGCGCAAAACCGTGAAAGTCGTTTGCTATTGTTTTCCTTTAGAAAATATTTCCACTGAAGATTTTCCTCGTATTCCGTCGTATATTCTATATATTTTTGAATACTATCAATACAAAAACATTTAAATATAACACCTGAAAATTGTCAGGACCTTCCTCAATTAACTCACCTACTCTGAATCAAAACATGTCAAACCTAAGCTTCATATAAAAAAAAAACATAGTCACCTGAAGCGTTTCTCTTACTGCGGCCGGCTCGTTGCCGGCAACTGCATGTCGATATCGGGCACAAGAACTGCACTGGGCACGGGACTCACTGGTGAAACACGGGAGACGGCCTCCGGCGACTAAAGTTCGGCCTAGACTGCCTCGCCCCGACTCGCGCCCGGCGCCGGTCGATACTCGGGAACAACAGGTTAGTATGCGTGCGCCGAAATGTAAACACTACTTCACTCGTGTGCAGTTCAACACTAATGGACCTAAATCCGTATTGGTCCGTGTCAACTGCAAGGTTTGCACCCACTTTCAAATGTTCCCGCTACAGTTTCTGGGATGTTAAAACCATTTATAGAACTTTAATCTCCCTAAACACTTGGAACTGGAGAAACCAAAACCCGCAATTTAGGCAGGACTACTTTCATTAGCTTCGAAAACATCTTGATTTGAGGTGATAAAACTTCTTTGATACTCAATGAAGTGAAACACAATCTTGCTAGATAATTACTGATTTATTTAACTGACGGTACGCGAACTAAACATTACTTAAACATTATTATGAGGCTACCCTCAATGTATGATAAATAATAACACACAACACTCATTTGGTCATTCTTGACTGGGACCTCTCAATTTCATAGAACCTATTTATGACTTTGTCAACCATGTCGTATCCAAACATGTATTGATGTCGTTTCAGAAATGAATTGTTAACTATTTTGCTCAAAGTGTAGTCTTGCTTCAGTTGTGAACGATAAACGGGACTAGAAGACGTGACAGGGGTGTCCTTGGTGTCAACACAGGGTTACAAAACTCTAGTATACTCCAGGGTAGCTCGCGAAAATCAAAATTTCTTACGTTTTTGCAATTTGCAGGCCCGTGTCTCAATTGAATGACTATTTCATGAAAAAGTAGCTCAAAAACTACAGCTATAACTATTTCATGAACTTAAGGGGCCGGCGGAGCATGCGTATTTCATACAAACGTAATACCAAAATTATTTGTAAATCAAACATATTCTTAAGGTAGTGTGTATTTATTCCGATTGGATTACAGAATATCTATGTTCCCAAATATATTTTTTGAGAGGACAATGATACAAAGACGAGATATGAGGAATTTAAAATTTCTATAGAAAACTTATTTTTCTTATAACTCTTGTTAAAATCAGTGTTCAATCAAAATACATATTTAGGAACCTAGATATTCTGTAATTCAATCGAAATAAATACACACTACCTTAGGAATATGTGTAATTTACAAATTGTTTTGGTATTACGTTTGTATGAAATACGCATGCTCCGCAGGCGTCTTAACATTTTGATGATTAGAATTATGTAACTACGAGTACATCATCTTACAGCCGCAAATAATATTTTAATCAACATACAACCTAGTACCCAGAAAGAAAATTTGAATTTCGCGGGCTACCCTTGAGCATCCACCTTAAAACCCCATAATAGATAAAGCTGTCAGAACACAACAGAGCACATATAAAAGCGTGTATTTCCCCAGCGATGGGTTCGCACGCTCTGTAATTACTGGAAGTAAGTGAGCCGTTGCGGTGTTTATGTTACGTTCACAAATGTTAGTACGCACACATGACATTGACTATCCATACTTGAAGTTACATCTATGCTTACTTATGCTTAGCTTTTAACAGTGAATTATTTACTGGTTTCTCAGTGACATTGGCGATGTCAGAGCGTCATCTTCTGGAAGGTTTCGTAATGAGCTTGGGACATTTTTGTATGAAGCGTGGCTGGATTTTATTTCGCCATTTTTTTTTCAAAGTAGCGGCCACGCATAAGTCCTATATAAATCGATAGCTGATATCAAAACAAACAAGTTTTGCAAGAGACAAAATGTTCTAAAGTGTCACGTTTCCAAGATATGAGCTATAGTTTAAGTAAATTCATTGAACATCTTCAGCACAATTTTGATTTGATGATGATGGCAGCTATTGATTGATACGCGTTGTATGCGTGTCTGATCAAATCAAAGTTGTGCTAAAGTTGCGCAAACTGTGATTGAATTTTAGCTTTGATAGCTCATATCTCGGAAACGTGACCCTTTAGAACGTTTTGTTTCGTACAAAACCTGTTTTGGGTGTTATAAGTTTGTCTGTGTGTATGTGTGTGTGTGTGTCTGTCTGTGGCATCGTAGCTCTCGAACGGATGAACCGATTTTGATTTTGTTTTTTTTTTGTTTGAGAGGTGAATTAGTCGGGAGTGTTCTTAGCTGTGTTTGATAAAAATCGATCCAAGATGGCCGCCGCCGCAGAATGACGGATTACATATTTATTAAACAACTCCCTCAATATGGGTATCAAATGAAAAGGTTTGACTAGTAAAACACTATGACGCTATAATAAATTTCAAATCCAAGATGGCTGCCACCACAAAATGGCGAATATTTTTTTTTTCACAACTCCCTCATTATGGGTATCAAATGAAAAAAAAAACCTTGAAATAATGACCCAATGTGTCGACTGTCGGCGTTTTTTTAATTTTTAATTTAATGTAACTTGTTGTTTAATTTAATGTAACTTGTTGTTAAAAAATTTTGGGTGGGTTTGCTGCTGTGGTTACATGACATGTTTGTGCTCTAAAAATACAAAATCTCTGCGTCACATATGATTACATCACGGCTATTACTTGACCCTCCTATTGGCAGTGTACATAACAATATAAATCGGACATGATGATCACCCTCCGGCAAGTGACAGGCGTCGGTACCAGGCTCCCAGCCGAGGCAGGAGGTAGGCACGTGTCAACGCGGACATCTGACGAGTTGGTCTGTGCCGTTTTATTTACATAACATAACGCCTCTTTTTCCCGAAGGGGTTGGATAGAAGTGTTTAGTAATGCCTAGGGTTCCATGCTTCTACTGGAAAAATTCCTACTCCTAAAATTCTTTGTTCGACTTGGAATCTAACCCAGGACTGAACATCAAGCATGAGTTTGCTTGCGACCAATTATCTGAAATAAAAGTACAATTAAATACTCCTTGTGACTTTCTGCAGAGAAAATTCCTATAGTTACCTGGCAATATTTGAAAATGGCACCTAATCCTATTCATACTATAAGTAACCTTGTTTTCATGTACGAGTATATTATATCTTACGTATACGTATATATCTTACGTACATTAGTTACTGAATCGCAGTTAGTTACTGAACTTCTAGCCTGTTTTTCCAGATCGAACAATTCGTAAAAAAATGCTGAAATAAGGATTCTGGTTTCTTCAGAATGAAGTCACACAATAATGAAGTGACGTCTTTGGTGTATTCGTCACCATCGCGTAGGCAGCGAATGAGCAGATCTGAACTGAAAACTTTATACCCAAATATGTCTCAGATTTGCTGACTCACCCCGTATCGACTTGTATGAAAAGCTGTACAGGCCTTTTAAATGGCAAAGTTTGTGTGGGTCTCCCAATGACCATTAGATACTACTACGCTGCTTTGGTAAATATTGAAGGCCGTAAGATAGCCAAGCCGCCTACCTACAACCTTCTATTATTTATTAGTTGTTGTAAAGATTACAGTGTTATTTGCTCGAAAAGACTCACTGAATTCTACTTTAAAGAATCTAAGGACGATCAACGAACCATTTATCGAAGATCCCAGAGCACTCTAAGGCTCTATAGCTTTCAATCCCGCGCACGTGTTAATACACCCGGTACGGCTCAGGTGCCGTACCGATATCGTTACGTCAACGGGTAAGAATTCCGACGACGACGCCGCTCGCTTGACCTTTAAATTCCTTAGCATACCTTCCAGGGCGTTTCACGCAGCAGAGCTTACACGGGCAACTTAATTTGCTAAATTCCGCGTTCGTTGAATTCTGAATAATTATGAAAGTTATGATAATTTTAAACACTTTTCTGAGATACTATAAAGCAATCGTCTACCTTGATGACAAAAAAAATAGTCTGTCAGTTAGATTATCAACAAATATTTGACCCACATTTTTTCTTTTGTTACATAAACCAAAATTGATGAAGATACAACGCTTTAAAATTTCTCAATACGTCATGCCTAGGTATATTTTTTGCTAGTTCTGACGTCACGGGCCCCCACTACCGAGTTTTGAGAGGCGTTTTATTTTTGTCAAAATTCAATGATTTACAAAAACAAAAAAAAGAGTCCATTATTTTCCAATACTCTAAATGTCGATAGATTATAGAAATAGATTTGCAATTTTTGATACTGTCGTCATGCCTAATAATACCTACATAGTTTGAGCTACATAATTATATGCTTATGCTTTTGCTTCATTTATGGTGTGGCGTACTTAATTAATTGATAATCCTTGATTGTGGGGACTCATCCTGACTGATCAGAAAATGAAAAGGGGTTCAGTAAAAGTGTTATAGTTTCCCTACCGACAAAGGATTATCCATCAATTAATCCACGTGTATATGGAGCGATTTAATTAACCGGGCAAATAGAGTTAACCCCGAAATAATTGAATATTTTATTTTTAAATTTTGAACCATAATCGTTTAACTAATTAATCTAGTGGATTACTACTTCCTCCAAAAACGAATAGCTAAAAATTGCCCTTATAAGCACTTTAACTCACAATTCACATTAATATTTTCATCACAATCATTCATCATTCTTTTGACCTTATCCCAATTTATTTGGGGTCAGCACTGTATGGCTCCTTGTTCCATACCTCCATCAGACACCTCTTTTCTAGCCATCACCCTTCAAGGATTGACGTCAGACAGGCGGTCGATCATAAAACTTTGCAAAAACCCAAAGCAGTATCATATGGTTAATCAAATAAATAGAAGTAGGTTATAATTTTCATGTCTTTCCATTTTCATGTTTCTCATTATAGTATGAAAGTGGCATTTCCACATGTTCTTCGTTTAAGAAGTTCTCATCCAGCACGTGTTCGTATTATTCAAATAATCTGGATCACATATTTATGGCTGCGTAGTGATAGCGTCGTTGCCAACGAGGCAGGTGTACGCTTTAATCATAGCAACCGGTCCTTTTCGTAATATCCGAGGGTTTACAACTTTTCTCCCCTAATTGATTTACGTAAGGCACGACGTGTTAGCTTTTCATCTAAGAAGTTTCTTTTCATCTTGATCATTCACTTTCTTACCATCTCTGCGAGTAAGTAGGTGGTATTTTGCATTTTAATGGTCCCATAAAAATGAAAGTAAGAAAAATTAGTTAAACAAAAATATAAACCAGCCTATTACCGTCCCACTGCTGGGCAAAGCCCTCTTCTCCACAGAGGAGGCACGAACTTTGATCGCCACTTGCTCCAGACGGGTTGACGATTTCAGACTTATATTAATTATATAAAGTCCAGGTTTCCTGGACAAACAGGAAAAACCAGGATAAACTTAGAAAGTCTTGTACATAATATATGAATTGAAAAGTTACATTGGTACTTGCCCGGATTTGAACTCCAACCATCATTTCTTTCGGAGTTGTGCTTCTTCTCGTCAATTTGTTAGGAAGCCATCCCAGGCGTCCCGCCACATTCTCTTCGGTCATAAGAATATTACACCCGGTTTCTAAAAAGACTTTTGGAAGTCTGGTAATAATCATGTAGGTACATGCCATTTGTGTTATATTTGCATGTTAGTTCCAATTAATCTGATGACCCAACAGCTGTTTCTCTCTCCACACCAAATAACAGTCGTCGCATTTGATTGCGTGATTTTGCGCTCGCAACAACAGTTAGTTGTATCCCTCCGCTGATGGCGGACGTGACGTCACTACGTCAGCGGCTCAGCGGATTCATTGTGATATTGTCTATTAACATTGACTCAACTTGGAACGCGGCCATGACATTTGGTTTTCATAAAACTGAATGTTATTTCTATCCGTCAAAGGAGTTTGGGATCGATAAATTTTATGTTTGGTTTTCATTGCAGTTCCTGCTTCCGAATAAACATAATACTTTAACCTAAATTATGTACGTATTTTATGTATGTACCTATAAAGTGAATAAGTAGGTACAGACATAACATAAGTAAGAACAGCGGTGGCCCAGTGGTGAAAACGGTGAAGGAAAGCATCGTTAAGAAACCGGCATGTCCTAGAACCAAAAATTCGAAGGCATGCCGCTTTGACGTGGTTTTGCGGACACCAGCCCAATTAAGTTATACAATACACAAGTAAGAACATAAAAGACTTTCATATCATTTTAAAGGGGAAGTAGCAACCTTAGAGTCAGAACCCTCTAAAGTCTAAATAGAGATCGTTGTGACTTCAACAGACATCAAATAAACAAAACGAAAGTAACGCCCCCTTTCACGTTTTTTACCACGAGCTAAAATAATTGCCAGATTTAATTAATTCTTTACAAAAACGAGAGAAAGATAGATTTAATTAAATAAAAACAATGATTACGAAGGAAAATATAGACCTCATTCTGAAAAAATAAAGTAAAAGTTGGTGCTAATATTTCCACTTTAGTCACCCTTGAAGCTTTACAAATTTTCGATCCCATTTCCCCCTCATACTGGTTTACCGGTTGCCGGTAACTTCGAGTGAAACTCCATCTTAGGTAGTGTACTACATTTCCAATTTATTTTCCCTCTCTTTGAATGTTGGGTATAACGAAGTTTTACTGTTTAGGCCTGAATTCTTGTCGCGCTTACGGTCGGTCGTGACGTCACTGAGAACAAAATACGGCTGTCGGTTGCCGCTGACGTCAGCGTCGTAGTATGGTGCAATATATGTGCAATGTATGTGCTTTATAGAACAATGTTTGGTGCTATATAGAACAATGTTTACATGTACGCGATCAACCGTCACGTCAGTGCGACATGAATTCAGGCCTTTTACTTTCTTTGTAGGTAGTGGGTAGGTACCTATATTATGTTTTTTTATAGTATAATATTAATGAGGCAAATGTACCATTTTCCAGGTGACCAAAACGATAGCAATCACAATACTATATTACTTCATTGTTTCATCCAGCTGTTACATAGGTATAATCTAACATGTAATGTTGTTCAAACGTATTCAATAGTAGCTGAATACTTTTGGGTTGCTCACACAACATCGACCGTGTCGAAACTAAATTGGAAAACATGACCTTTTGAAAAGCAAACCACGGTCAGTCCAAGCAAAGCTGACCTTAGAAATGATCCGCAAAAGCTCAGACATAAGAAACATTTGTCATATCTTTCAGATCTCCGGAAGGGTTCCCGTCCGTCACAATGTCTCAGAAAAAGCCCGAACTTTACGAAGTTCTTTTTCCATTTCACGTTCCATTACGGGCTGTGTCAATTACTTCGATGACACTTATTGATGACTCTGAATCAATAGCACAATGGAATGAAACCTTTTCTTTACTTACTTTATTTTTAGTGACCACTTTATTTCGAAGATTTATTGCTTCTAGGAGTGTATCTCTGGAGATAAAAAGTAGATTATAGGACACGTCAAAAGATGATTTGGTGGCACACAGTTAGTTATGTTTTCTGAAAGAATAGTCAGAGGTGAGGGTCAGACCTTTTTTTTAAACAAAAGAGAATTGCTGCAAATGTTAAGGTTATTTGGGGAAGGGCCTTATCCAGTAGTAGGACAAAATAGGCCAGTTAAAAAGAAGGTTGAGACTGGCCCCAAACAGCTCAAGATAAAAGTGGAAGGAGAGAAGGTGCCCTGTAATGGAAAAACCCAGTCTAATGTTAAGTAACAAAACCTGAAGCCTGACCTTTCGAAAAACAAGTTTAGAATCCTACAATAATCTATACAAGATAATACAGTCACCAGACATTACTAAAGCAAAATACTGATATTGAACACAACGAACTTGGAAACAAAGTACTAAGGCGACATAAGATTAGGACACATTTTCTGTTTACGTGTATTTTCGAACAAGCTTACACCATATAATCCTGTACCGACCCATCATACAAATAGATTTATCAATACATCTCATAGAACAGGCTGGGTTTAAGGTGTGGATCCACTTTTACTTAAGATCCTCACCCCCACATAAGCCAGGTCTCCTGAGCTTCTCGTCAGGGCCGACCTCATATTTTTATCCTATTACTGCGTCGCCCAAGAGAATCTCTATATAAATGTTGTTATGGGGCGTGATTACATGTACTCGGGAGAATATGGAGTAGGTATATGTTTTAAGTAATATGATTTGCTTGGTTGCCTGTCGGAAGAGGTGGCTAATAGATAAGAGATGTCGAGGAATAGAGTCCATGGCGTTTCTTGTCCGTTCTTCTCCATAGAGATCTACGCTAGGGAATGGGCAACTACAGTACTGTCACAGTTTTTATGTCTTGTGACTGGGACTGTGGCTACATTTAATGTTCATCTTTGTTTCAACAACTCAAAAGTGCCTGGCCTACTTGAAATAAATGCTTTGATTTTTTATTTTGATATTGAAAGAAGATAGGGTTCTAAACCCGTTATAAACTGGTATGATACGCTGTTGATATATTCTAGTGTGCTTAGAGTCCGTGTTATGTTTCTTTCCGTGCCTGATACGTTCCCAGCACAGTCGAAAATCGGACCCAAACTTCTTTGAGTACTTTTTGCTATTCCTTAAGGCGAGTACAGACTATGTAACATATTATATAACTTGCGATTTATAACACGTCCACATTAATAACCATGTTATTCAACATTGCAAGTTGCAACATAAAACAATACTGTACACATTAGAATAACAATGCAATATAACAATGTTATATAACCATTGTCGTTTGTCGTTCTTCAGTGCTATCCACAATGTCGACACGAGAGGACATTTTGTTGGCTGCGGCAGCGACTGTTGTATTTTTAAATAACAAAAGAAAAACAAAAAAACGCCAAACGCTCCCGCCGCTGCGCCCGCGCGTTTGAGTAGGTACACGTGTCTAAATTATATAACATTGTTATACATAAATCAATAACATGTTTTATAACATTCAGTGTCCACATTATCTGAAACAAGTTATATAGTAAGTTGTATAACAAACATGTTATGTTATATACTCTGTACGCACCTTTATAGTTGGCCATACACGTCCACTTCAGAAATTCATCTTGTATAACGCGTTATTGAAAACTAGGGCTCTTCTTATTCTACCTAGTCTATACCCCAGTCCCGGTATATTACGAGTATCTTGCACCCGCGAGCCGAGGGCACAGGATATTAAAATAACTTCAAAGACGTGACCAGAGCCGCGGCATCCCCACTATATTGTAAATTATAGAGGGTAGAGTATAGTTTTATTGGGAAACTGTTTTTGATCCGGTATATTATTTTATACCTTGTGTACTTACCTTGTAGCTACAAAAGCAAACCTAAAACCGGTCATTTTCCATAGAATTAATCAAATGACATACATCAATTTAAAATAATGAAAAGCTAAGGAAAAGGAAGTACCTAAAGCAAAACTAAGTTGAAGGTTTTTAGGTAACCGGGCCTTTTTTTTAAAACGATTACTCCAATCGTTTGCCGGTTTATACTTAAAATACACCGCTTACATTAGACAAGAACTTTACGTAAAAATGGTGCCAAAATTATATAGGTAGCTTTCTCCCAACCAATATAAAAATCATCAATCTTTGTACTCAGATCGCTTTTTTATTTACCAGTCTACAACAAAACTCAATCAATATACCTACCACTTCTAAATGAACACGAACGAACCATAAAAACGTGTAAAATAATCAAAAACTCATTAGTTCGCTTGTTATCGCCATTTATTTTCATACAGATTTTATTTTAACAATAATTCATTCTATGTACATTTTTCTTCTTAATTTAATGATACTTAAATGTATGTACCTAGGTAAATATGGTTTTACAATCCTAGGGGTGAAAGAGAATTTGCCTGATACTGAGACAAAATGGAATGAATGAATAATTTAATTTAATTATAATATATTATATATTTTTATTCTTTTGCAGAATGTTCAGGCTGGAGGAAAGTCGACGCTAAAACGTTTACGACGTATTCACTCTGAATCTATACAACGTGTAACAAAAAGGGTATAGTCATATGAAAGGGTGTGCTATAGATAGACAATCAAACTGAACAACTTTCTCTATGGGACCACCATCGTAATCGAAAAAAAATTATCACCTGTTTCATACATTTGGTCGAGTAGGTATTGGAATTTAGTATGGTGCCGTTGAAATTTTTTTTGCGATTACGATGGTGGTTCCATGGAGAGAGTTGTTCAGTTTGATGGTCTGTAGCACACCCTTTCATATGACTATACCCTTTCTGTTACACGTTGTATAAAGGGTGACTGGTGACAAACAACTTTTACTATGGGAACAAAGCTGAAATCGCGAAAAAAAATCAGCTGTTCAGTACATTACGCGCACATAAATGTACTGAACAGCTTATTTTTTTTTCGCGATTTCAGGGTAGGTCCCATAGTAAGAATTGTTTGTTATCATGAGCATAATCACGTGTTTAAGTATCGTACACTAATTACCAGTCACCCTATATTATAAATATTTCATCAGTTATAAAAAAAAACGAGTGTACGATTAAACGCCGACAGACACTACGCCGACAGACTGAACACCGACAAGACTTTACTTCGACGGGACTCTTCGCCGACAGGACTCTTCGCCGACAGGGCTCATCAGCGACGCAACTTATTTTCGATAGTCAGATACTTCGGAAACCGATTAGTATACTTTACTTGTAATTATACAATGTATCATAAAAAAGATCTTGCATTGGTTTTTAGTATATTAACAATAATATCTTGCTGTTACAAAACTTCAATACCTACAACCTACATGGTCAAAATGTATGGACCAGCTGATTTTATGTTTAAATTACCGGCGAAAAAAATCCATGCCAAGCTATTTGCTTTACATTTTACAATGTAATTTGTGGGTTAAACTGTAAACCAAATAGCTTGTTCGACCGTACACCTATAAGACTGCCGACTGCCGGTTTGAAGTCGAAACTCGCCCATTGTTAACGTAAATCCGTTCTCTAAAGCATAACCTAGTTAAAAAAGTTAACATAAATACAAGCAACATCCCAGCGCTTGTTAATTACAAAACCATGGGACACTGATCGACAATTGTACTAAAGTTTGAACCACCATGTAATCACACCTCTTTCTTCGTAAACAGTGCGGTGAACTTCCCAGCTTTGTACGTCGGCATGAATGGTAGATATTGAGTCCATGTCCACCTAAAATAAAAGAAAACATAATTATTCTATTGACCACTGCGTACCTACTGTTGTATAGAGAATTTTGCAGGCACCTGAAAACGGAATTAAAAAGACATTTCGAGGAGTACCTATCTCTCAGGCATGCTGGTTTCCTCACGATGTTTTCCTTCACCGAAGCAAGTGATAATTATACAATACTCACATGAATCCGAGAAAAACATTACGAAATAAGCGTTACCTGCGTATGAGTCCCATTCCCACCGGGAAGTCGTAGGTGTCTCCTTCTTCAGACGCTCCGGCTGCGTCCAGACACATCTCCTTAGCCCAGGCTGCTAGACCACGCTCCTCGTCCGTACCTGGTATTTCTATTAGAATTAGCGGCAGGTCACTCATGCAACCCATGACGTTCATGGTAATTCAACAATACGAAGAATACTTTATGGAAGCGCATGCTTTTCCTTGGAGTCCTCAAGTATGATGTTTGCGAAGATAGCTACATTTTTATTATTAAGTGTTACGTACAATACAGTCCACGAGTTACTTACCTGGTATCAGATTATCCAGCAGACATCCAATGACCCCGCCGACGAGGATAGATGTAGACAGCAACACCTGCAGCACAGCATCCAGCGCCTCAGCGCCAGTCTGTATGACCCCGCTGTGCGCCGCCATCCAGCGCGTCAGCACCAGCGGGAAGAAGATACTGAAGCCGATGATATACAGGTTCCGAGAGCTGTTCAGGTTCACGTACTGAAGAGCTGATAGACCTGAATAAGTAAATTACCATTAGAAAGATTCAAGCAAGCTAGAACTAAAGCAGCCAATGGTCTTAGATGCCATTTGTAGATCTTTGTCAGTCATTACGAGTAGATAAAACCCGAAAGTTTGACAACCAATCTTGCCAAGAAGTGTCATATTACACAGTTACTGAGTAATGGAGATGAAACGTATATGTGAATATAAGAGTGATGAATTTAGATGTTGATGGATGGAGAGGGCGAATAAGACCAAGGAAACTATGAATGGATTGTGTGAGTTATGATATGAAAGAAAAAGTAGTATATGGTTGCGTGATAGTTGATAGGAGAATAGAAGAAAAAAACGTGTTGCATCGATCTCAAGGAACATGGGACAGGGACAGAAAGATGATCATGGGTTATGGAGGTCAGTAGAGCTATTACGTAACTCTGTTGACAGTTCGAAATGATAGTAACTGGGCTTAGTGTACATCAATTAACCGTCGAAAAGCTAGTTTCGTATTATGTATGACCAGTCGCGATCAAATATGACGTCATTGGTGCCCTTCGTGGCTGTTAGTCCCCTTTAGGGTATACATTTTCCGATGTGTTAGTTACCGTAAAGTGATATCCACTCAGTGTTGTCACACAATATCAATGTTATGACATTCTCGGTTGCTATCAAAGTTCGGTGTACAACCGAAGCTCGTTAGTCACTGGTATCAGAAAGTTACGTAATAGCCCAGCGGATAGGCTTCGGAGCATATCGAAAACATAAGGTAAGATGTCCAATGGCTTGATGGAGCGACGGTCTTTGCAAAGTGACTAAATGCAGCTGGATGAGAATAGCCAACGATTGAGTACACGTGTTTGAAGATGTCTACGGCGTAGGAGAGACAGTAATAAACAGAAAGAAAGATAGATAAAACATTTATTAGCCCGCCAGGACAAATACGCAAAAATGAAATGAAGAAACAAACAAATAAATAATTCTGATTCTGATTCTGAAAAGAGCATACATTAATCTGACCCAGGTCTCATAAAAACCGATGATGGTGGACTCACCGAAAGCGGATATCATGCCGAACATGACACAGAACAGCCCTCCCACGATGGGCTGCGGGATGATGATGAACACGGCGCAGAGCTTGCCCACCACGCCCTGCACCACCATCAGCCCCGCCGCCCACTGCACCACGCGACGGGAACCTACCTACGAAGTAAACAAGCTTTAAAGCTAGGGATACATATGTTCGGCGGCGGCGACCTCTCGCGTCCGGCCCTGTGTGTGTGTGTGTGTGTGGTTCAATCCATGGTCCGGAGCGAGACGGAATGGGAAGCCGTCACCTCCTTCTGCGAAGCAGTCATGCTAGCGAAGGAGGTGGCGGAACGAGAGGGAGAGAGCCTCTCTTCCCGGCCGCCGCGGGAGACGCACCGGGCGTCGGGGGCCACGTGGTGGCTACCGACGTGGTGTCGACGGCGCGTTCGTGTTCCACGCGCGCCTCAAAGAGATGTCAGCATAAGGATAGGGGCCCGCAAGGGCCGAAGCCTGCCGGGGTTGCGGGCCTGTTCGAAAGAGATACCGCGGCCCCGGAATATAAAGGGCGAGAAAGGAACATGGATGGGTTTTAGTCAGTAAAAGTCTGACACTCCCTCCCGCTCCGCCCAGAGTGGGAGAAGTCATTTGATGATTTCCCATCCTAAAAAAAAAAAGGGATACATATGTCCGTAGCTTGCACATTAGCATACCAGCTCCTTGCACGTGCCAGCTACTACTGTCATGTGTATACGCTAACTGGCATGCCTGTAACCGCCTGTGCATGGCATTCAGTAGCTAGCACAACATTTAATTTACTTGCATGCCCGTTGAGGGAGGGGCTGCGGGGGGTTGCTAAACTGACACGTGTGGACAGACGCGACAGCTACGGGCATGCCAGTATTACTTGCAAATGTTAACTCGTGCATGCCAGTAACTTTCATGCCAGCTACTTTCCCGATTTACTGGCACGTGTATTCTAGTCGTGTTAAGTGTAAGCCGCAGTAAGAATTGTTCATCTTCGTTGACAGCGCAGAAGACACTTCGGCTGCACGTTTTCTCGGCTAAGAGGGCAGGATAGGTATATGTCCATTTTCGACATCAACAACCAAAAACCGGCCAAGTGCGAGTCGGACTCGCGCACGAAGGGCCGTTCCGTACCATTATCTATACAACATTAGACAGAAATGGCAACAAAATCACGTTTGTTGTATGGGAGCCCACCTAATTTCTCAAGAATCGTCTTATCTATTTGTACAGCTACAAAAGAGCCTTTGACTGTACTAGAGGCCTTTTTGGCTGTAATTTTCACTTATGTGCTAGTTGGGGGTCCCGTTTTTACCTTTTGGGTACGGAACCGTAAAAGCCGACCCCAACATACTTGGGGAAAGGCAAGGCAGATGATGATGATGATGAAATCTTTCATTGCTCTGAGGTACGCTGCATTATTTAAACTAGCTAGCGTACATCTTGAATTTAGGACTTATAAGAGAATGATCAAACCCTCAACTCATTTTTATATTTTTTTCTTGGGGACTGCCGATAGACGTGACAACTAAGTAATCTAAATCTGCTACGGGCAATGCCCCGCGCACGCCTGCGTGGTGCTACGCCGTAGCGGATCGGCTACGAGTGTTACGAAGTGGTAGGTGACGGTCACGCGTTCCATGATTTTTGTTCACCTAAAAGTGCTCAATGCGCCTAAAAAAGTTATCAGTTCAAAAAATTACGTCACTATTTTATTTAATGACCCATTTGAACTGGTAGCTTTCCCCAAAATTATCCAAACCACATAAAGTAATTAAAACAACGCCACATTATTGCGTCGCGTCGTCGGTCCGAACGTCCGATGTTTTCACCACGCGACCACAATTTTGAAGAATACACAACTACACCACCACGAGCCGTGCTTGCTGCCGACAGCGACACCTGTCGTCAGCACGGCCCCTTGTTTAACACAAAAATTATTAAATGATACAATGTTTTGAGCCTAGTCCTGAAAACCGGTAAACTTTCTAGATCACTCAGACAATATTAAAATCTCAGAAAGTTGTATTAATTGAGATTTTTTTTTGGTTTCAGGAACCTGAATCAATTTATATTTTTGTGTAGGCAATACTGACGCGGTTTAAAGCTGAGTTGGGCTTTGACGCGGGATTATCAACATTTAAAACCCAGGTATAAAACTAGAACTAGAATAGGTTTAGACACCCAATCAAACTGCTTTGATATTTAAGAATTTTCCTTTTAAATCCAATCAATCAATGTAAGAAAAAGCTCCGCAACTCTTTTGACCACTCTTTTGCTCATAGCAACGTCTAACCCGTGCCAATCCCACGTGATGCTGCGTACCTTGGTGACCCCGATGGCCCCCACGTTCTCCCCGAAGGTGTTGGTCCCGTTCCCCGCGCCCCACAGCCCCGCCAGCACGGTGCCGAGCCCCTCCGTGCCCAGACCGCGGTTGATGGCGTGTAAGGGAGGCGGGGGAGCCGCTAAAAGAGATATAAAAAAAACGTTATCATCAATCTCCTGCCTATATTCCAATTTATTTGGGGTGGGTACCGTATGTCTTCTCTTCGTCAGGTAAACCACAGTAAAGGTGGTCTGATCCTGGTTGCAAAGAGATTTTGAAGGAGAAAGGGCCTTATCTTTTTCCTCCATTTTCTTTTGACTCATTTCTGGGAAAACTGGCTCAAAAGAAAATTTCGTTTTATGTCTAACAACACACCGCTTAATTTAGCTCAAAAGCCCACTGCTGGGTATAGCCTCATCCAAGCTTCACCATATCGCCGATACTAAGCTTCTTACATACAGCGTATCCTTGCGGCCTTCTCAAAGTCTTCGGTTAACATTTTGGAGCTTCCAACCCACGCTCTGCCTTTCGGTACACGGTCACCACTCCAGAGCCATTCTGCCCATCAATTAAACAAGTGCGAGTCGGACTCGCCCATGAAGGGTTCCGTAACAGCAAGTAACATAGTATAAAAGTTCTTGCAGTAAATGAAAGGTAAAATGCGGTTAACGATTTATGACGTATTAAAAAAAACTACTGACTAGATCTCGTCCAAACCAATTTTCGGTGGTAGTTTACATGGTAATGTCCATCATATGTATATTTTTTTTAGTTTTATCATTCTCTCATTTTAGAAGTTACAGGGGCGGGGGACACACATTTTACCACTTTGGAAGTGTCTCTCGCGCAAACTATTCAGTTTAGAAATAAAATGAAATTAGAAACCTCAATATCATTTTTGAAGACCTATCCATAGATACCCCACACGTATGGGTTTGATGAAAAAAAAAACCCCCAAAATTTATTGTTTTTTTTTTCTATTTTTGTGTGAAAATCTTAATGCGGTTCACAGAATACATCTACTTACCAAGTTTCAACAGCATAGTTCTTATAGTTTCGGAAAAAAAGTGGCTGTGACATACGGACGGACAGACAGACAGACATGACGAATCTATAAGGGTTCCGTTCCGGCAACGGAACCCTAAAAAGAAGACGTATACTCTCCTTACCGCACATCCTGGCCGTGGTCGGGTAATAGCTGATGGACTCCACAGTGCAGGCCAGCACCCCCGCTAGCATACCCAGCACTCCTGCCACACTCACTGTAGGCGCGCCCCATTGTCCTAACACAAATTATATAAATGAGGTGACTCCATCTCAAGCATCGTATCCTTGCATCCCGACGCTGTTGCAAGCGCCATCATCGCGGGTTGGGTTGGCGGGTTTATATCCCCTAGGTGACATTACAAGTTTAGTTTTAAACCGTGAAAGCTTAGAACAGTGTTTGAAACCCGTATCAATCACGATACGATACGAGGAACAAATTCGCAAGGAATTTTAGGAAGCCCTCAAGTTGTTAGATAAAATTAACAATCTGATATCAAGCCTAAGTATCTTGTACAAGACTTACCTGGATACGGCACCCTGAACCAGGGCGCATCCTCAATAATATTGAGCTTCACATCAGTCCTAGCGGGGTGCTCGGGCGGGAACACGTCGGTCACCGTCAACACAGCACACATCGCCCACATTATCACTATTGTTAGCAATACCTATCAACAAATAGTTCAGAATTAAATGATACCAGCCTTTTGAGAAGAACGGGCATCGTATTTGTACAGAAATAAAAGTTTCTCTTCGAAGGAGTTCTCTCTTAGGATTTATCTTATTGAATTTCAAAAAATATCTAGAACGAAATCCATCTTAAAAGTTGAAAAAAGTAAATGGAGAATATGTAAATGTGAAGGGTGAATATTTAAGAGATTCAGGGCTATAGATGAATCAGAAAGACAAAATCAATCGCAAGCAAAATTTTTGAATTTTTCTCTGTATCTCATTCTGAATAGGCTCTTTCTTTAGTAAACTCATCCCACACAGGTGGATCCCGCGAGACACATGGTGTTCTTACCGGAAACAGTTTGAAGAGAGGGAACCAGGCAATGCTGATACCTTGGCCCCGCTTCCACGTGAGCATCGGAATGGTCACGTTGGTCATACACTGAGAGAATATTGTAAGCAGCGAGAATGTCCTGTAACAAATACGATTTTAAACTACTTCTAGTTAATAAACCCTGGAGCTGTCTATGGGTAGTTTTAAACATGTTCAGGAAAACCTTTTTTTTTTAACCAAAATGCTAGCCAACTGCCCCAAGTTTATGTCAACATTTAATATTTAGCCATTTTAAAACGCCGATAGAAAAATCAGTGACAGGCACTCTCACAAAAATGTCCCTTTTTATTGAAAACGTGACTAAGTTATTTTTTAATAAATGAAACTTCTAAGCCTTCCATGCTTATAAGTTTTATTTATTAAAAACTGTGAGCAGAAATAAGAAAAGAAGCATTTAAGTAACTTTATATTCCATTTTATTGAAGCACTTTTCTTACGAACTACGTTAGAATAAGTCTGAAAATAAGTTTCGTTTAAACGCGCCACTGGTTCACTCAAGTGAAGAGGAGATTAGACAAGACGAAGATACTTTTGTACCCAGCCACCTGATTCAATACTATTCATAGCAGTTTTAGCCACATTCATATCTTTTGCGAAGCCGTAGCCTTGTAGGCGTAAACCCGTAAACGGAAAAAAAACCGTAAAGCGATCTTTTTCAATAAAGTAACATCGTAAATAATGTCCAAAACGTGACAGCTTAACATTCACGTTTTTTTATGAATAAGTGGTGAATAAAACTGCGTAATAACAAAGTTGTTTCGTGTTACACAAGTGTAGCGAGTTATTAAGATATGTTTGTGAACATTTCTTGCGTTTCGAACGCGTTCGAACGCTTTAAATAAATAGTTTTGCGCTCCAGTAATCTCACGTGCCGCTCGCCGCGGGCTGCTAGGGCTGCGACCGAGTTATTGAATTATATCCACGTGTAACCCAATCAATTGTCTGGAGGAAAATAAGAACTGGACTGGCTTTTATTTGCCACTAAAACGAACCCATGTTTGGTTGTTTGATTAATAGTTTTACGCTACATGTGTTTGTTTTTAAACTGTACCTTTTGTCATAACTATCTTCTCTATTGACTCATTAGTTTCGATCAAAAATAATGCAACACAGTTAAAGTTAATTTTTTTTTTTTTTTTTTTTTTTAGTCCGTGTTTATTATTAAGGAGGTTATGTGTAGGAGGGTGTGTGTATTTCAATGCAATAAAATTTAGCAACCCAAGACAGAATTTTCTAAACGGTTTTTTTCCCAAATAAGTAGTGATCCTACGCCATTCCTTTATCCACAGACACGTACACTGAAAATTCCCGTTACCGACAACTGGCACCCGGCACCCAGTACCCGACAACCGGCACCCGGAACCCGACACTCAGCAACCGGTACCCGACACCCGGCACACGGCGCGGCGACCGGCCGCGGCACTCAGGGTGCCCCTGCGGAACCGTCAAGGCAAATATTTCCAATCACGAGATTGCACCGCTCACGCAAACCCATTCCATTGTTCCGATGAAATGAATTAAATTTTAAATCCGTTAGAGGGATGTCTATGCGGTTTATGTCTTCATCGGAGAACTATTCTTTTAGTCCTTATATTTTTCTCTTTAAATGTAAATGTGACAACAGGGGAAGAAAACCGGCCAAGTGCATGTCGGGCCACGCGCAGTGTAGGGTTCCCTAGTAGCCCGTTATCACAATATTCGCAATATAGAACGATTCTGTTGTTCTTAAATTAAGATAATTATTATAGTTTTCAGTTTTTTTTTTCAGATTTTGTTTTTGAATGCAAGTTTACCCGTTACAAAGTAGCAACGACATCATCTTAGTCACTTTAAAGGATTTATTCGAAGGATTTTCTATTTGGTACAAAATTATCCAACACCCAAATTCAACGACTATTATTGCTAAACAAATCAAGTAACCTTAACCGCAATAAGTTCATCAAATGCACTATCATCATGAATTTTTCCAAATTTTTCAAGCCCGGAGTTTAGCTTTTAGAGGGGCGGGACGCCCTATCGGAACAAAAATAATATTTCGTAAATGGAGCATTAAAACGAAAAATAGTATTACCAACCCGTCATCGTCGGCACCCGTCGAAGTCATTTTAAAATACCTATTCAACGATATCTCACAAGTTGGGGAAGACGATGAAAAAAAATTCATCCTCACTTTAAATGCACCCCTGCATGTAAAGTGGGGATGAATTTTTTTCGTTCTACCCTAAAAAAATATTTTACCTTTTTGTCGGCGTAATTAATATACACACCTCTACAAAATTACAGCTTTCTAGTACTAACGGTCTCTTAGCAAAACCTCGGACGGACGGAGAGACAGACGGACATGACGAAACTATAAGAGCGGTTTCGCACTACGTCCGATCCGAGTCCTATCCGTACCCGTGAAAGTACACTACAATACAAAATCGGATGACGGACGCCGGATCTAGTGCGTAAACTACCATATAAATACTAGTTCTACGAATACTCCGGACCCGGTTTGGATCGGATTCGGATCGGGCGTAGTGCGGAATCGCTCTAAGTGTTCCTTATCAGGACTAAGGAACACTAAAAAACCAGTAGTACGTCGGAGCAAAATAAATATGGAGTAAGGCAGTAACGTCACATGGTGATGAAAAGTTGAAAAACCTTAGTGAAATCTAATAATGGCCCTGCATTTTACAAAGCAAATCTGTTCTCGAAATTATTTACGTGTCAAATTCTAACGTATTTTTGATTCATGACAAGACTATTGAACGAGATTTAGTTGTACTGATCGCGGACGAAATTGGTACCTAAACCGTAAATTAATCAACAAGCAATTCACAAGCTCATAATATGTGACGAACAATCAAAAATCGAATGCAGCACCGCCGCCGGCGCCGCCGCGCCGCTATGCTAGCACCCTTTGTGACGACAAGCATTGTTTGCGCGGACAAAGGGGCGCGCTTGCATAATCTGCATCGGCGCGTTGAGCGACCACTTCAATCACCAGTTCACTAGAACGAGGCATAAAGCTTTCGGCCGAGCTTTGTCATGTCGGATGTAGGTAGTTGTGAATTTAGTCCATGGTGGTGTGACGTACATCCATATCCCAGTAACATCACGCAGGAAACACGACAACAAAAAAAATCGAGTCCGTCAGATAGATTTCCAAAAAATATTGGACACGTATTTTTTCTTTATTCTCGTACACCAAAAAAAAGACGATGCAGTGCGTCGAAAACTCGTGTGACGTCACATGTAGGTATAATTTTTACCCACAACACAACACAAGTGACGTCACTCCCATTCATGATCTTTGATGCGGTTTATCTTCTTCAGTTTTTATTGGTATGATAAAACAAAAAATACGTCTCTAATATTTTTCGATAATCTAACTCCGTCAGCTAAATAGAATATTTTTTTTAGTCTGGTCGGGCCCCTATTCCCAAATGGTTTCGTAAAGGCGTACCTAATACCCGTAGTAGTCCGTGTCATGTTTCTTTCCGCGCCTGATACGTTCATAGCAGGAGCATGTCATGGTACGGTGTAGTGGGTAGACACCTTTATTCGCATGTAATAGGCCGCGTACCTATAGCAATCAAACGGACACAAATCCTGACTCCGTGGGTACTGCTGACTGAGAAATTCCGCCTCGAAAAACCCAATAACACTATGCCCGACCTGGGAATCGATCCCAGGACCTCATGCTCCCCAGTGTGGGCGCGTTCCTTGAGGCGGCGAGCCGCCCATTATCTGAACGCGCCCCAAAAAGTGGTGGCCGTAAAGATGGTCCGTGGGTACCGCACGATCTCCCGCGAGGCGGCGGGCCTGCTTGCCGGATTGCCGCCATGGGATCTGGAGGCGATAGTACTCGCGCGCCTGCACGACTGGCGCGCGGAGGCACTACGCCGGGGGGAAACTCCGCTGCCGCGGCAAATTGCCGCTCAGCGGACAGACCTCCGGCGCGATCTCATGGCGACATGGAGAGAGCGACTGTCGCAACCCCGTGCAGGGCACGCCACGATAGTGGCGGTAAGTCCCCTCTTTGAGGAGTGGCTAGAGAGGCGCCACGGCGTCCTCACCTTCCGCCTGACGCAGGTCCTCACCGGACACGGATGTTTCGGGAGGTACCTGCACCGAATCGGGCGGGAGGACACGCCCGGGTGTCTCCACTGCGAGGATCGACCGGAGGACACGGTGGAGCACACGGTGGAGGTCTGCCCTGCGTGGGCGGAGCACCGCCGTGTCCTCGTAGCGGCGATCGGCGGCGGCGACCTCTCGCGTCCGGCCCTGGTTCAATCCATGGTCCGGAGCGAGACGGAATGGGAAGCCGTCACCTCCTTCTGTGAAGCAGTCATGCTAGCAAAGGAGGTGGCGGAACGAGAGAGGGAGAGATCCTCTATTCCCGGCCGCCGCGGGAGACGCACCGGGCGTCGGGGGCCACGTGGTGGCTACCGGCCACCGTAGACGCGGGCCTGTGGACGGTTGGCTATGGGCTAGCTAGCCGTCCGTCCGTCTAAAGACGACAGGCCGTGTCGACGGCGCGTTCGTGTTCCACGCGCGCCTCAAAGAGATGTCAGCATAAGAGAGGGGCCCGCAAGGGCCGAAGCCTGCCGGGGTTGCGGGCCTATTCGAAAGAGATACCGCGGCCCCGGAACATAAAGGGCGAGGAAGGAACATGGATGGGTTTTAGTCAGTAAAAGTCTGACACTCCCTCCCGCTCCGCCCATAGTGGGAGAAGTCATTTGATGATTTCCCATCCCAAAAAAAAAAAAAAAAAAAAAAAAAGGACCTCATGCTCAGCAGTCGGGCTTGCACCCACTAGACCAACGAGGCAGTCATCTATACTAATATACTAATCTTTACTAATATTATAAAGCAGAAGAGTTTGTTTGTTTGGTTGAACGCGCTAATCTCAGGAACTACCGGCTCGAATTGAAAAAATATTTTTGCGTTGGATAGTCCATTTATCGAGGAAGGCTACAGGCTATATAACATCACGCTATGACCAATAGGAGCGGAGCAGCAATAAGAAATGTTGCATGCGAGAAATTCACGGGAACCAAGTCGCGGGCAGAAGCTCATAATAGTTCATAAATAAAATCGTTCAATTCTTTTATATTACAACGGAGCTAGAAAACCGTTATATTGCATTTCGCTCAAAGAACATTATAACCACCTAATCCATAGAATTTACAATCGAGTTGGCGGAAAATGAAAAATTAGCGCAGCTTAAGCGGATCAACTTTCTTTCTTCAGGCGTTTTATACAATTTGTTGAACCATTGTGGATTTGTTGGACTTTCCGTATTGTTCAGGGGATTTCTTTTCTTGATTATTTTAGAAGAATATCTCGCGGTATTGAACAACAAAATGTAATTGTACGACTGCGACTTTTCGAGTATTCTTTGGGTTGGTTTTTATTTTAGTATTTGTACGGAGAAAACAGTTAGAAACATGTAAATAAATTTATGTAGGTTAAGGAAAGATACTCATACCTACCTACGTACTCGTACTGTGTAATTAATGATTTTCGTTTCGTCAACGTTGAAGGGGCGTGACGGAGAACCAAGTTGACAGGTTTTCAGTCACACCACATTTAGATAAATCTGCTATTTTCTGAATATTCCTTTCGGATGAGTGTTTAAATAACCAAGACACATATGTTTGCCAATAAGGTATCAGCGAAATTGAATTTCAAAACCACTTATATATCGACAGTGACTTAACGAGTTTTTGTCAAAGAATAAGTTTTAAACACGAAACACAATAATCCAAGAGTTGCCTTACAAAGTACCAATTTAATTATTTATATGATTACCTGGTTGAAGTATTAACGAACAAATATACCCATACTAAATTCCAGACCTACCGCCATAAACCGAAGGTTTGAAATCCAACGTGTTAACAACGGGGTTACCGCCAAAGTGCGTATAATTACAAAATGGCGGCGATTACGCGGCGAAGATCAAAGTAAGGGTAATCCATATGAACTCGCTCGAATTACTCGCGGGGAAGTATGTACTGTGTAATGTGAAGATAATGGAAGAAGTTTGGAAGTTTCACAAGCTGTTGTCACATGACACAGGGCACGCCACAATAGTGGCGGTAAGTCCCCTCTTTGAGGAGTGGCTGGAGAGGCGCCACGGCGTCCTGACGTTCCGCCTGACGCAGGTCCTCACCGGACACGGATGTTTCGGGAGGTACCTGCACCGAATCGGGCGGGAGGAAACGCCCGGGTGTTTCCACTGCGAGGATCGACCGGAGGACACGGTGGAAGTCTGCCCTGCGTGGGAGGAGCACCGCCGTGTCCTCGTAGCGGCGATCGGCGGCGGCGACCTCTCGCGTCCGGCCCTGGTTCAATCCATGGTCCGGAGCGAGACGGAATGGGAAGCCGTCACCTCTTTCTGCGAAGCAGTCATGCTAGCGAAGGAGGTGGCGGAACGAGAGAGGGAGAGAGCCTCTCTTCCCAGCCGCCGCGGGAGACGCACCGGGCGTCGGGGGCCACGTGGTGGCTACCGGCCACCGTAGATGCGGGCCTGTGGACGGTTAGCTATGGACTAGCTAGCCGTCCGTCCGTCTAATGACGACAGGCCGTGTCGACGGCGCGTTCGTGTTCCACGCGCGCCTCAAAGAGATTTCAGCATAATCAGGGGACGGGCCCGCAAGGGCCGAAGCCTGTCTGACACTCCCTCTCGCTCCGCCCAGAGTGGGAGAAGTCATTTGATGACTTCCCATCCTAAAAAAAAAGCTACATGACACTGAAAGGGTCTTATAGTTGAAATAGTAATCTAGAAATTATAGCTTTAATAGGCAAAAACATAAGCTTATTTGGTGACACTATTAAAGAGCCTTCCAAGCAACACTAAGTACGAATGCCGTGCTCCCGTCCAATCGGATTCGAATCGAGCGTTTGTGAATAACTATATGCTTATCCCAATGACTTAAAAATGCTACTGACGTAATGAAACCGCCTAGCCAACCTACCGCCAAGTTATTTGATAACACATATCACGTTACGAAAGAAGAAGAAGAAGAAACCCATATATGATTGCTAAGCAAGACTAGCTTAAAAACAATTGACTTGAAACAGTTTCAGGAACACAAGCTATGTTTTTAAATACATTTTCACTTCGATATGTCCTTGCTTGGAATAAAAACTCTAGAGCGTTAAATCAAGAAACAATTTTATCTTAAAATCAATATCAATTTCCCGTATTACGCACCCAAACTTCTCGAAAGTATAAATTTGTCAAACCAAATTGAAAATTCTCTCCCCGCGTCGCTCACGGCTACTTCCCAGTTGACACCTGAATAGCAATATTTGTGGAATCAGTTTCTCAAATATTGCTATATCATAATTAATTATGCTTCAAAATGGTGGTATCATATAATGTAAACCACGAAGGAAATGGCAGGGCGACGACGGATATTATTCCTTAGGAATTGTGAAGGCAACTGTAAATCTACTGGAGCTAGCATAGCTTGTACCCAGCATCGTCATTGGTTGAAAATCTGTCAACGTCATTGTATATTTCAAAATAGCTTGACCTCATTGGTCAGTATGGGACTAAGCTATGGAAACGCCATCTACGAGTATAATCAGCTTTAACCAGACTTTCCCATTGTGAAGAAGTGGCACAGACCCAGAACCGATAGATGATTGGTGTTTCCACTTCTCTCAACATTGAGTTATTGTGCAGGAATCGGAGCCGTAATCTGCCGTCGCAGTCAATTCAAAGTATTCAAATTTAAGGTTATACAGATATAATCCATGGTCTGGCATTTCAATCTTAAAGGATGACGATGACGACATTGTATTGTTATATTTCCATACAAATGAAGGGTGCACGTAAAAACATGTCGACTAAAAACACAGTGAAGCGCAAAGCATAAACTAGCTTGACATCGCTAACTTAGTTCATAGCTATAGCCGTCCTTTTCTCGCACTTTCTTTTAGTAAAAGATAGCAATAGCCTAAATCAAGTTTAGTTTGTAAACAACAGAATCGACACCAATAACTATTTTCTATGTAGGTTGTATTGTATCATGGATTCAGTACTTCAATACAATTATGCGGTTGTCAAATTAAAAGTCTCGAGTTGGGTAGTAGCCGAATAAAGCTGCGGCTGCGGGGTAAATGTACCCTCCTTTCATACATTTGTATGCAGAGTATTCGCTTTACTATTTTAAAGTCAAAGCTCCGTCTCCAAAGAACTTTTGTTATTAATCCTTTTAGAATATTAAAGTGTTTATTTTACGGAATTGTGAAGAAAAGTTAAGAATTATGCACTGTACCACCATAGATTTAGATTTCAAACATGAATTTCGATTTAAAGGTGTTTGGTTTAATACATGTGCTTATAACCTAAGCAGATCTTGAGTCTTGAGCGCTGGACTAGACTACAGGGTCTATTATGGGTTGACGGATTTTATTATTAAACGTAGATACATCATCTGCCCAGCCTTTTCCCAAATATGATCGGGTCGGCTTCCTGTCTAACCGGATGCAGCTGAGAACCAGTATTTTACATGGCGCGACTGCCTATCTGACCTCCACAACCCAGTTAGTACTGTGTAATACGATACCGAGGTACAATAATTAAATTCAGAGCAGGCTAATATTCAATTGTTTTGTAATATAAACTAAACTAATAAAAATAACTCAAAATAATAAATAATCACGGAAGATACAATATAAGTTTAGTTTTAAACCGTGAAAGCTTAAAACAGTGGTGTGTAATGAATGTAGTTAACAACTGCAGCTGCAAATAAATATAATTCACATCAGAACGTAAGGCAGATACTAATTCAAAGCTCACAAGTCCCATATTTCAGTAGTTCCACTATAAGTACTAACATTCATATTCCCTACTGACTCAACTACATGAAATAATAATTAGCCTCCCAAAAGCTAGTCCATTATAATCACTAATGAACAGATAGCGCGCGGCCGTAAGTCAATAGTGTCAGTTAATTAGCGGCTTGTGTGAGAGGTAATAACCGGCTCGTGCTTCACATAACTTTAGTGACATGGCGTACATTATACCTAATTAGCTCTTGTTGAAAGAATTTTCAATACAGTAAGGCCCCGTTGCCAGTATGTCGAGACGATTAATTTATCGTTGGCAAAAGTCGTGGACGACAGTTATCGTGTCGTCCTATATGTGAACACGTCCACTTCAATAAATAAAAAATAAAAATAAAAAAGTTTATTGCTTCAACTTAGATAACTTATTATATTTACAATGGAGAGAATCCTTTTAAGCAAGGAGTATGCTTGTTTTAGGATGCTCTGCCCCTCCCCAGGTCATTTAATTGTATTTAAGTTATTGAAACTGATCACGACATTTAGTTAATTTAAACAAAAATAAAAATACAAAAAAAAAATAGATATATACATAAAATGCAAGAATAAAATAGGTTTTATAGGAGACAATTAACGCGCTGTGATGCGTGTTATGTGTGTAGGAGATAGGGTGGAGGTGAATGTGTATGTGAGCACTAGGTGAATGTAAGTGTTTTGTGAGTGTGTATGTGTGTTTTTTTTTTGTTTTTGCAAGCTAACCCAGCGACAAGTCTTGGGATCGGACACATGGTTCCATTAGCGGCATAAATTTCATAACGTAATAAGAATATGTGCACATTACAGTCTCATCGATTGCACCATATTTTCCACTTCATCATAGGTTTTCAACTTAAGCCAATTAGACAAAGCGTTTTTACATTCGCGATAGGTTAGTGGATATATGTCAAGTTCTTTATTAATTAGATTGTATAAGTGGGATGATTGCCTAGGGAATTGTCTTTTTGCGAATGTAGACTTTACTGACACATTGGGAGCAACCGTGTTCTTCCTTCTACCTTTTGTTTTTTGTGGGTTGAACGTTAGGTTTTTATGTTTAGTTAGAATTAAACTAAGTACGTAAAGCTTTCTAACGGTCAGAAGATCCGAAATCTGGTAAAGATTCTCAGTTGAAAACCTGAAGGGTTTAAAAAACATAACTTTCAGTAGGGATCTCTGAGCTCTCTCGAGGTCTAGGAATTTAATCTTTGTGGCACCTCCCCAAACGGGTAGGCAATAAGCCAAGACGGACTGCGCAAGTGAGATGTAAATCTGTAGCAGGAGCTTTTTCGAGGTAACATGTCGTAATATTTTGAAAGTCCAGATTAATTTGCGTATTTGCTTCATTATTAATTCAGTGTGGTTATGCCAGGATAAACGTTGATCAACCATAATACCTAAGTATTTGGTAGATTCCACTCTAGTGATTACAGTGCAAGAACAGTTTGGGTTTACAGGATAATTGCATTTATGAATCTTAATTTTAAATTCTGGAGGGGGTTGAGAGACGTTATACTTTGTGAAACAGATGAAGTTGCTTTTAGTAGTATTTAAGGTTAACAGGTCAAGGTCAAGCCAGGCTGCTATCCTTGCTAGTCCACGCTCGGCAGTTAACCGGACGCTGTCCCAGGTATCACCACTGAACACTATAACAGTGTCATCTGCGTATGAAAGTAATGTGAAATTTTTGCATTCACAATTTTCATGCTACATAGGGTATTTATATATATGAGAAACAATGTTGGTCCGAGCACACTACCCTGACCTACTCCGAATTGAGCAAGGCGTGGGGAATTACCTCTTACTCCAATTGATTCCAGCCTATCCAGCAGTGTGACTACAGAAACTGTATCGAAAGCTTTTTGGAGATCTAGGAAGACAGCAAGAGACTTGCCTCCGCTGTCCACTTGACTGGTTACAGCGGAGGCCAGCTCCAGTACCGCATCTTCAGTGGACATTTTTTGTCTGAAACCGTACTGCGAGGGCGATAAAAGGTTGTTTTTGTTAAGGTAAGATAAGAGACGTGAATTTATTAATCTTTCCATTACTTTAGATATTGATGGGAGTACAGATATAGGCCTATAGTTAGACGGATTAGTTTTGTCTCCACTCTTGTACACCGGTGTTATAAAGGCAAGTTTTAAGGCGTTTGGGTATATAGCGTGTTCAAAGCACTGGTTCGCTAGGTGGGTTATAATTGGGACGACAGGAGCATGAGCGGTCTTTAAGAAATTGACAGTTATGCCGTCCCAGCCCGGGGCACTATCTGTTTTTAGAGACATTAGAACGAGGTGAACTTCATCCTGGTCGGTGTTTAAAAGTACAAATGATGAGAGAGGTGGACCATTATTTGAGTCAGAACTATATTTTTGGCCATACCCTGTGGCTAAGGAGGCTGTTATCTTGTTCGCAAGAATTTTACCTATATTTGAAAAGTATTTATTTACAGCATCGGCTGACTCTTTTGGAGTAGCCTTGAGTTCTAAAAGATCCGTATTGGGCGTTTTACCTGGCTTTCGATGAGTAATGTTGTTTATTGTTTCCCATATTTTTTTGGGATTTTTATGCCCTTTAGATAGTTGTTCCCGGTCGTGTTTCCGCTTTTGCTTTTTAATAATACAGTTGCAATAGTTTCTGTATCTTTTGAAAGTGATCTTTAATACTTCGTTATGAGGCTCAGACTTTAGCTTAAGTTGCATGTCATTACGGTTACGTATATAGCGTAGTAATCCGAGCGTCATCCATGGTTTTATTAGTCTACATTTTTGCGGTATTACTGTTGAGATAGTGTTATTTATAAGGCAAGTTTGTATTATATGTATTAACTAGCTGTACCCGCGCGGTTTCACTCGCGTGTTTCATACGTTGGTGTTTAAAACAGCAATAAAATACCATCCTCAAACACCTCAAACTCAAATGGGAATAGTTCTCCCGCTGCCATGACTTCACAGGCGGTTCCGTAGGTGCCATGGCAAGACATTTCAGTAACGTATTTACGCATCGAACAATAAACAGCTCTTGACCGCTCCTGGGTGAAAGGTTGAAACCTTTCCCAGTTGTAAGACACGTGGCGCACATTGCTGGCTCGAACACGTGGCCCAGACAGGCGCATTACTTTGTGTAATTTATTTCATCACCACTGCTCTCAAAACGGTGAAGGAAAACATCGTGAGGAAACGAAAGGAAAGGAAAGGCATGTCTTAGAACCAAAAATTCGAAGACATGTGACATCTGCCAAACCACACTGGGCCCGCGTGGTGGATTTGCCCATACGCAAAACATGCGCTTTGAAATTTATATTGGCCAACGGAATCAAAACATCAAAATGACCTTCATTGAAGTTTCATGAGAATCGGATTATTTTTACTCCCTGTTCGTCCCTTGAAACACCTGGAACTCAAATGGCAATAATTCTCCCGCTGCCATGAGTGATGCACCAAATATGATAGAGATGAAAATAAGCATGCGCCATCGCCATGAATATTTACTATTTGGCTAAGAATTTGCACTCCATTAGAAGTGATAATATTTTGATTATCCATTTAATTAAACAATGCTTACGACCAGTAAGTACCGTAAAAAACATTATTTGGAACGTAATTTTCTATATAGCTATTCTTTTGCAACACCAGCCTAAACCAAAGATACAACTTTAAAATTAAAATACGATCGTAGGTATTCAAGGACACCTTTTCTAGTAAGAACGACTAATACTAAAAGACCTACTATTATAGTACTTAATACCAAAGTGTGAAATACACAATATGTAATTCGCGAAGCAATAGACATAACAAAATTCCAACCAGGCAATAGGTAAGAACACAATAAAATGATTATCCTCCAATTTAAAATTACTAATGCTACGGCCAGACTTATAGGCGAAGATTCGAACGCACGCACGAACTTTGTCGCGACAAAACCCTTTGATGGGCGGCAATTTACCGACAGCGGCGGGAAGGGCGTTCGTATTCGCGAAGATGATTCGCGATAGGACGAATTCTTTGGCCAGACGTGTCGCGACAACGCAAATCTTCGCGCTATCGCGATAGTGTAGCCCCAGCATAAGTGAAACATACCGAAACGAAGATAACCCAAACAACGATGATGTCAAATATTTCAAATCAAATTAGTAGTAACAGCAAAATATCGCAGAACAGAAATGAGCTTGAGCTTGAGCGTGTTTCGCTTAAGTTCGTTTTTTGAAACGTTTTTTTCTTACCCTTCAACAGACGCCTGCGTACTGAAAAATACTGGCCACCTAGAAATTGGCATAAAACTTTAAAACGTTATAGAAACTCATTTCAATACCTTTCAGCACACGCCTGCATATCACTGAAACATACTGGCCACCTAGAAATTACGCCCTCAATGAACTTCCAAATTCTTATTTCAAAATATGCATTAACGCGTTGTCGTAAAATCCAATTTGGATCCATATCGGTTTCCGAATTCTCATTTCAATGTAAAGTATGCAATAACGCGTTGACGTAAGATTCAATTTGGATGTTTAACTTTTTTCATACAAACATTAAAAACCCTTTTTTGTACCCTTAAGGGCTGAATTTCGTAAAACCTTTTCTTAGTGAGCACCTAGAAGCCAAAAGAAACATTCAGGCTTTACATTCATATCTCTAACTTTAAAAACATAGGACTTTCATACAAACTTTGACACCTCTTTTCAACCCCTTGGGGTGCGAATTTTAAAAAATCCTTTCTTAGTACGCGCCTGCACCCCCTAGAGAGTGCTTGTGCCAAATTTGAGTCCTTACGGCCCAGTAGTTTCCGAGATTTCGTGATGAGTGGTCAGTGAGTGGACTTCTCCTTTATATATATAGATTGGTCACAAATTCACAAATTCACAACAAATGTATATGTATTGTATTTCAAGATAACATCTACAATTCTAGATAAATAAGTACCTATTTATCTGATATAATTAAAGTAACATGTAAATGTTTTATCGAAATGCGCCTGCCATGAATTTCTTTGCAATCAAAATTAAAGGGCTTGTGAAATTATGACCCTATGTGTGTCGGGGGTTACTTAAATTTTTAATTTAATGTTGCTTGTGGCAAATGTTTTTCTTAGTATACCTACGAGCTTAAGAAGAACTAGGTATCTTAATTCTCTCTAATATAAAACAGCTGAAGACAATGAGAACCCATATAGTAGCGATTGAGATTGTTTTTCAAAGAATTATTCCTTACTTACACTACCGTCAAAGCAAACATGCGATTTAGTTCCAACAAAGACATTCTGAGTGCAATGCTACTTCATTCTTACATATTTTACAACTAACGAACAATTCTATAAAGCGTAGTGGACTATTTACATAAAATTCTAGAATATTCTTATGAATCTGTAGTGTGCCAGTAAAAATACTCGGGCATTGACATCACTTGATCTCTCTTCAGTAGATTTACTAAAATGAAGTCAAAGAGAAAAGGAAAGTCAATTAGAATAAATCAGGAGGGGTGAACTTCATCAAAAGATAATAAATATTGGATTAAACCGAAAGTGATTTGAATTATTTTTTGCTATGATTACGTGTTTTTTTTTCCGTAGGATATGCAAAAATACAAGCGATAGGACTAGGATCACAGAAATGTAAGGAGGTTTGAGAATACCCGCGGAAAATCATTACAGAGCAGAGGTTGCTAAGTTTTTCTTTGATGTTTTGTCGTTTCTAAACATAAATGACTTGTCCCGATAAACAAATAAGTAATGAATAGTAAATAAACTAGTTTGGAAGTGCCAGTTTAGTGAAATAGACAAACAACCAAGTAGGTACCAAAACCACTTTTCATCTTAAAAATGTCGCAGACTCCGCTCTTACTACAAAATGTTATTTTAATATTCCTCTCGGTTAATATTTTCGCAGCTTTACATGAAATACAACATAGTTAGTGGCCGGGGTGGGATGCAGATGAAATCAATAGAGCGCAGCGCACTTGTTGCAGCCGGGAGAGGCCGCGCGGCCGGCGACCCGGTTGTCATGGCAACCGCTCACCTCACTCGACCTTTATGAGATCCTGGTACCGGACGCGGGAACAAAGAGATTTATGCGGCAAGGATTCGACAAATTGATATATTTTAAAATAAACGAAAATGTACAAATAAACAAATATTAACTTGTAAAAGGAAATCTTGATAAAATTAACGATATTTTTGATCTTCATTACTGTCTACTTAGCGTCAACAAAACGTTTACAGATAACATTTGAATGGCATTACGTTAATTAGAATTTCAGAAAACGCGAATTTACGGGAATCAAAATTATAAAAAGAAAGTTGCAACTAGAGATCCAACTTAACGATCTGCCTACCCATAATAAGTCAATTTGATAATACCATAATTTGTTTCGAAACAGTACCTTGCAAAATACCTGTAACAATTTAATAATATAGGTACGCTTTGATTATATACGTACCTTAAAATGCTTACAAACGAAAATTTGTTTCAATCACGAAAAGTTACACAGGAAATTGGAACCGCCATTTTGTAAATTGCCAAATTTTGTGGCTAACAACACAACATCTTGATGGCAACAGTTGCGTGCGTCATCAACAAGTGGCTATTTTGTTGCCGACAATAATTACCGGAACTTTGTGACCGGAACAAACTAAACTCGGTAACTATTCATTAACTAACGAGTAGGTATAGTATAACATAAATAAGGGACTTAGCTTTTGTGAAAATGCAAAAAATCTTCTCTCCCTCTCTGTCTGCCTATCCTTATCCTATTATTTATGGACCTGTCTTCCTGCCAATCATTCTTGATTAAGAATAATTTTATGAAAAAAAATATTTGTTTGCCTATTTTCATTTTCCGACTCCCTATATTCGGACGCAGTTGGAAATAATGATGCGTTCACCGCTCAACCCAGTGTTTGAAACTGGAAACTAACCATCAGTTGAATGGTCCGATTCGTTTACCTACTTAAATCAATTGTTATATCCTAATAGACATCCTCGTATTGTAGGCAATTAATATTGATTTAAAATTGAGAAACAAACTATTTTTTTTTTCTGAAACGGAGTCGAATATTATAAAAATAACAGTTTAATTCAACCTTAAAGATTTGGTTTTCTTATATAAGGATTCGTCCCTTAAGTAAACCAAATCTTTAAAGTGCTTAAAGATTTGGTTTTCTTATATAAGGATTCGTCCCTTAAGTAAACCAAATCTTTAAAGTGCTTAAAGGATGTTTCTGCTTATAACCGGGAAAATGTACCGAGTAAATAATAAACTCTGGTATAGTGAAATATGGTAAGTTTTCCATTAGCGGGGACGCTAATAGGGTTAGTCGCCCCGCCTCGCCCCTGTCCCGGATAATCTATTAGTCGAGACTCCTCGTGGACCCCGCTATATGAACTCCGTTGGTACAAATAGGAACTTTATACTTTATTAGTGTGTTTTTATAGTAGTTTTTGCTCAAACTTAATTCTATGCTCATCATCCTTCGAAATAAGTTTAAACCCCAATGGGTTTTTTAAACACTTTTTTACGATTGCCTTGTGTCTCGTGGTTACAACCACGATTGCTGAGTGTCTTAGGTTCGATACCCGAGTGATTGGCTATAGGCGGCTGCAGTTCGGCTGAATACTCGTGACTAAGGCTAACTGTAACTAAAATGGGACATCTACACTAAAATGGGACATCTAACAAGAAGCAAAATGTAGGTGTGTGACTATTCACCTATACCTAACAACACGATCGGAAAACACTTGACATACATTCTCCCGGGCGGGCGGGGATGCAGCTTAAAAACCCGTTGCCATGCAAATGAATATGTCAACGTAAAATTGTCAAACAAGTTATATTGTAATCTCTCTAGCGATATTGTAAACTCTCGAAATATTGTCAAACGAACATACTGCTTACAATATAACGCATTATTTTTCGTGAAATGCATGCGATGGTAGTCAACTCACGCGGTGTGAAGGAAGAAGGGCCCCGGGGTTGCGGGCCTGTTCGAAAGAGATACTGCGGCTCCGGAACATAAAGGGCGAGGAAGGCACATGGATGGGTTTTTGTCAGTAAAAGTCTAAAAAAAAGGGAGGTGTCCCCCTTGCCCAATGGTACCGCTCTCATGAAAAGCATCCTGAGAAATATCGATTAATATAACCTATCCTTAAAACACTTTATATTCCCCTAAAAAGCGTAGTCGACGGAGCCCCGCTTCCCGGGGTTTTTCCGAGTATTTCCGAGTGCAGGGTTTAAAGGAACCTAACGGGAGGGTGCCCCAAGTCCCGATTATGGGGGCAGAGATACTTCCGTATGTTCAGTTGACAATATTTCGAGAGTTTACAATATCGCTAGAGAGATTACAATGTAACGTGTTTGACAATTTTACGGTGACAAATATATTGCAAACGGAATAATTCCTGTGATTGACGTTCGGCTCAACACATCAATCGACAAGTCGCCGGACATGTCGGCTGGCCTACATCTGAGCGAACCGTGCTAGCCCGATGCGGATCGATGGAGCCTGCAGGTAGTGCGTTAACCTCTGACATTTTACTGTACGCCTGGTACATATTTTGCCAAATTCACCTGACATAGTTATTAACTAATTTGCACATTAATTGCTGGATTGGATTGCGTGACAGTTGATATAAATTTATGGCAAGGAAGTAAATTCTGGCGATGACGATTAATGCAAAAACCATGAACTATGTTGACCTCAAATAAATTGGGATAAGGACAAATCGTGAAATGTCTAAAGCACACAAACGTTCCAATAAAAACAAACAAAAAATACTGTAGAATTTTAAATACTGGTACATAATATTTTAACCAGGCAATCTGGCCAACACACAAGTGAAACATCCCCATACATATTTCGGAAACGCTTGTGTTATTTTGTCGCGGGTTCCGGAACAGTTTACGAGTTCCCTGGCATCTCCTGATTCCCTGAGCGTGATTGCTTTGCATTGCGAACACGGACTTACAAGAATTACACTCGACAGTGGTAATATGTGGGATGTGGGCTGGCTGCGACATCCATCTTACGCATGAGGAACTCGTCAAAAGCTAAATTACGAAGGCAATTTCTCTTTGGAACTGCAAAATACGTGTAATTTAGCTGAATTAGGACGGATGTGGGTTTGGAGAACGCCAATTTGGCTACAAGAAAGCATTAGGTAATTTGGCATTAACGTCTCTGAATTGCGACCGCCTACTTCGAGAAGTGGGTTACTGAGGCAAACTTTTTGGAAACATTTGAATTATATATCGTGTCTGATCATTCCACAACCGCTCAGGAAGTAAAAGTTCGAGTTTAAGAGGCGATTCGAAGTTGCAAGTGGCTGTCAGTAGACCACACGTATAGCACAGTAGCTCTGGCTAAGCTAATAGTCTTAGATTCGAATCCCGCAAGAAAGAAATAATGCCTGTTTAGTTACGTTATTTTGAGTCTACGGATGTGTAATTTTGGGACGAAAACCTCCAAATCGTTGTTGAGATGCAATATTAATTTTATACACAGACTCCTGTGTTGCAAATGGATTAAATTAATTATTGTTATAATAGCGAAAGTGCGTTTTTTAGTTTATCATTATTTCACGCAACAACGGATCAACGTGTTCTTACGCAAAGACATGCCAAGAAAACCCGGAAAAGTCCACATTTCCTGTAATAAAGACCGTGGTAGCAAATGAATAAACTCTCAAACTCAAACTCAAATCATTTATTTCAACTAGACCATTACGGCACTTTTGAATGTCGATAAAACGAAAAATAAAGCGAAGCTACAGTCACAGACACAAGGCATAATAACTTGAGAAAGTACTGTAGTTGGTAAGTACTGTAATAGGTAGACTCACCCAGCCGCGATGCCCCACTGCTGCGAGGCCGCGTCAGCTGCGTGCTCGAACAGGGTCAGCCCCACCAGCGCTACCGTGGGCGCTATCGTCAGCGGCGTCACGAAGCGCAGCAGAGAACCAATCACGCCGAAGTATCCTGAACCAAAACAAGATGATATTGAATGTGATGAACACATCATTAACAGCTTAAATTTTCTCAACTTTGATGGGAGTGCTCCTAATCCAATCGAATGCAGCAGCCTACCAGTATTTCACATAATGCGACTGAGTATCTGACCTGTGGACGTCAGATACTCAGTCGTGTTATGGGTGGTGGAACCGTTCAACCTAGTTAGTGGGTGGCACTGGTTTTCAAACTATCGGTCTTTTGACGACTCGAAAACAGCTTTAAAGTTCTACGAAAGACGGCAGGAACAAAAATTAAAAGTGGGGAGGATCATTAAGTAATTGATGGTGTCATCCACGAACCGATCCATGCAAGCGTCGCAAAATCTTGAAGATCAAGCCACGAGCAAATGAGTGAGAGAACGATATAACCTCGTTCTACTCTACAAATCTCAAGTTTCTAATCGCTCTTTGACGCTGTCCCTCACTATAGTCACATACAGGCGACATATCGATTATATCGAGATTGCATGCTGATGCGAATACTGAAATATGAAACTTTAATAGCAGTGAATATAGGGCGCCTGGCAATCTAGGTCACCTAATTGATCCAGTAGCTGTAAGCCCAGCTTAGAACTTGGGAGATAGTTAGTCCTAGATCCGCACGTCTGTCGGATACAGTCAAGTTGTGGGCATAGTGACGGCTATGCTAGAGAGGGAATGGAATATGCAGCCGAGTTCGTTTGTAAAGTTTTTAATATGTTCCGTTACGGAAATAATATCTATCCTGTGCTTGTGCAAGAAAGGCTGTTTTTTTGTCATTTTTTCGAATTATGCTGAGAATCAAAACTGTCAAAAGGACCAAGATAGTTCCCCAAAACGCCCATGCGCTCACATCTTTCTGTCTAGTTGGAAGAATTTGATTCAACATGTTAGTTTGGTTAACCACACCTATCTATGCAATATAAATAAAAACAAAAGTCCTGACTGACTGACTCATCAACGCTCAGTCAAATTCTTTTTTTTTTCGGAAGGGAAATCATCATATGACTACTCCCACTCTGGGCGGAGCGGGAGGGAGTGTCAGACTTTTACTGACTAAAACCCAGATCCATGTTTTATTTATTTACTAGCTTCTGCCCGCGACTTCGTACGCGGATCCTGTTGCTTTTGCCAGCGACACCGGGTTCGTCAAAATCGAAGATCTGAAACGTCTAATTCTAAGAGCCCGGGGGCGGGAAAATAACGGATCTTTCCCACCTGAGCAACACATACCGTTTGTTTCTTTTTGCCATTTAACAGCTTCACAAAAAGTACAATTTTGAACCATACCTCCGATGGTGGAAAATGTGGCGTATTCAATCATAGGAGTATATGTAAATGCACTCCGTTCCTTATCAACCCAAGGAAGGTCGCCATGCCCTACGGCTATATCTTGAGACATCCGATTCTTCAGATGATATCGACATTCTGTTCAGAGAATGTCAAAGTCTTCGCGCTCTTCTTCTGTCTCTTCATGCCGTACTCCAGCAATTCTTTCTCTCTCACTTTCTAACTGAGTATGAATATTTTGTTGTGTGCGTGTTCGGGGCAATGTATGATAATCTCGAGCAGCAGTTAGTCGCGCATCACGTTCATCACTCGTTTCAAAAGACTTGTTAGTAGATGTGCGATTACGCTGAGAACTCAAGCGTGATTCTGTAGGGTAAACGTTTCCGATTCGCAAGATAATGCATGTCGCTCATGATCAGCGGTCAGTCGCGCATCACGTTCCCCACTTATCCCTAGAGACCTAGAAGCAGATGCGTAGATACGATGAGAAATCAAGCGTAATTCTCTATCCGTGAACATCTCCGACTCGCGAGACAATGCGTGACGTTCCCGATCAGCGGTCAGTCGCGCATCACGTTCCCCACTTGTCTCTAGAGATCTAGAAGTCGATCTACGCATCGATATCGCATCATACGATCGGCGCTTGAGTACATAACATCGTCATTGAAAATCAGTCCTAAACTGTTACCGCCTTAACCGCGTGGAGGTACTCCCAGTTTCTGTTATTTTATAATTATACAGTGAAATTTGTAATAGCTTTGCAATAATTTTCACATCAGATGTTTCTGATCTTCGATTTTTTATAAGTCAACAGAAAGTGCCCATCAGACCGAACAACTATTGCTAAGACGTCATCATTCCTAAATGTGTTATGGTGTAGCTGGGCTCTTGGAGTTCCACAACAGGTGTTCCAGATCTTCGATTTTTATAAATCAACAGAGAGTGCTCATCAAATTGAACAACTTTTGCTAAGACGTCAGTGTTATGGTGTAGCTGGGCTATTGAGGTTCCACGACAGGTGTCCCAGATCTTCGATTTTTATAAGTGAACAGAAAGTGCTCATCAGATTGAACAACTTTTGCTAAGACATCATTCCTATATGTGTTATAGTGTAGCTGGGCTATTGAGGTTCCACGACAGGTGTCCCAGATCATCGATTTTTATAAGTCAACAGAAAGTGCTCATCAAATTGAACAACTTTTGCTAAGACGTCATTCCTATATGTGTTATGGTATAACTGGGCTCTTGGAGTTCCACATCAGGTGTTCCAGATCTTCAAATTTATTCTCTCAGCAGAAAATGCTCATCACGTGGAACAATTTTTGCTATGGTGTCATTTTTGTATCTCTTATAGTTTAGCTGGTCTGTTGCGGTTCTACATCAGGTGTTCAGGTTTCCAAGATAAATTATAGCCTATATGTTGCCCAGACATAATACCTATACAACAAAAAAAAAATCATTCAAATCCGTCCAGTACTTCCGATGATTAGCGTGTACAAACAAACAGACAAACAGACAAACAGATAAACAGACAAACAGACAGACTTTTTTTTTTAGATTCGTGCTCTGTTACTGTTTCTAAACCCCCTTCAATTATTATTTTTTAAATATATTCAATGTACAGACACAGCTTTTTTACTCTTTTATTATATGTATATAGATTTAAACTTCTTATTCTTATTCTTTATTACACACAAAAAACAACTAATATACTTATTAATTGCAATAATATAGCTTATGTACAAAAGCGAGCTTAACCCAGGGTTGGGTTTTCTTACAGCAAACCTAATTTTGAAAGCGAGATTTGCAAAAGAGGATATACTTACGTATGTGCATTTACTGCATCCTAAATTAATTAAACTTATAAACAAAACTACATACATACAATAAAATATACGTAATACTTACAGCTTAGATATATACATACCTATATTCGTAAAATCCTATATTTATATACATACATACATATTGATCATGTTGACAGGAAATAGTACTTTATTCCCTTCCTGAACACCTCTAACGAAGGACTATCCCGCAAGGAGTGTGGAAGTGAATTCCAAAGGTGCACAGCACGAACAGTGAATGATCCATCATACCGACTTGAGGAGTGGGCAGGGAAACGAAGGAGAAGAGATGATGATGAGCGACTAGGTTAACCTCTAGGAACGAGATACTCAAAGCGTTCACGAAGATAGGAAGGAGCCTTAGAGTGATGAATAATGGAAAAGAGAAAAGAAAGAATGTGACAATCTCGACGCTACCGAATAGGTAGCCACTTCAGCTGCTTCCGAAATTCCGACACATGGTCGTACTTACGAAGCCCGAAAATGAAGCGGATACACAGATTCTGCAGACGTTCGAGCTTATTCAGAAGTTCCTCAGTCGCATCAAGATAACAGATATCAGCATAGTCTAGAAGAGGTAGAAGAAGAGACTGGGCCAGAGAGTAATTTTAGTTTGAAATGGGAGGAATTTCTGAAGACGCTTAAGAGACCGATGCGAACAAAAAATTCTCCTGCTTACTTCAGCAATGTGACCATGCCAAGATAAGTTGCAGTTCAAGAATACACCTAGGTCCTTTACTTTCTTGGAGTAGTAGGCTATGGCGATACCATCGTGACCAGAACTTCATGTACAATAGTGGTACATAGGCGGACTTAATGCCACAAGGCATTAAGTATGTCTTTCGAATAGTCCCGCAGCCCCGGCAGGCTTTGGCCCATGCGCGCGCCCCAAAGAGATGTCAGCAACATGAAGTGACCCATGTTGCTGACATCTCTTTGAGGCGCTCGTGGAACACGAACGCGCCGTCGAAACGGCCTGTCGTCATAAGACGGACGGACGGCGAGCTAGCCCATAGCTCACCGTCCACAGGCCCGCGTCTACGGTGGCCGGTAGCCACCACGTGGCCCCCGACGCCCGGTGCGTCTCCCGCGGCGGCCGGAAAGAGAGGCTCTCTCCCTCTCGCGTTCCGCCACCTCCTTCGCTAGCATGACTGCTTCGTAGAAGGAGGTGACGGCTTCCCATTCCGTCTCGCTCCGGACCTTGGATTGAACCGGGCCCGGACGCAAGAGGTCGCCGCCGCCGATCGCCGCTACGAGGACACGGTGTTGCTCCGCCCACGCGGGGCAGTCCTCCACCGTGTCCTCCGGTCGCTTCTCGCAGTGGAAACACCGAGGCGTTTCCTCCCACCCGATTCGATGCAAGAACCTCCCGAAACATCCATGTCCGGTGAGGAGCAGCGTCAGGCGGAAGGTGAGGACGCCGTGGGGGGCGCCGTGGCACCTCTCAAGCCACTCCTCAAAGAGGGGACTTATCGCCACTATCGTGGCGTGCCCTTCAGTCCGAACCCTTGGACTTATAAAGTTAAAATTTTACACAGAGGTTCCCTTCTTTTTGTAGACAAGGAAAAAGGAAGGGTTTTTCAAAATTCAACCCATAAGGGAGACAAATAGGGGATGAAAGTTGAAGAAATCAATAGAAAAATCAAGTCCTAGATTGACATTATTAAAGTCGAAGAAAATACTAATAAAAAGGAACCATATTTCTAATTAAATAACATAGCTTTTACCACGCGACTTTACTAATTACGACTTTACTAACCATCACTCAAATGATGAGTGCATGAGAAGGTCTTGCTGTTTAAAAAAGAACTAGGCAAAGGTTAATGAAAGTGCGCTTTTAAAAAGTAAAGTTTGCATCAAAGCGGGGAGATTCCCTCTGCCTGGAAATATGGCTATAATTTAGTTTACGACAACTTCGGTACAGCAAAAACTCTTTGCTCTTGGAAGCCTATTAGTTTATTACTTTGTTAGCAAAAAATTGCGTCCTCTCTCGGTTAATTAAATTCTTGTTTGGAGGCGCATGGAAGTTTGTAATGGGGTAGCGTTTGATATAGTGTATACCTTTGCGTATATCATATAGTTTTTAGTTAGTGACTGTTCTGTAATTTCGTAGGTTTGAAACCTGGCTAGGCGTTGTGAGAGTGTAATTGGGGGTTTCCTACTAGGAATTTTTGAGTAGCAGCTTGGAGTCGATGGGAAACGTGTCTGGGACTGACTGGATGTGGAAGGTGGAAAACAGGGCGTTCTGGCGCAGTTTGGCAAGGGCCTATGTCTAGCAGTGGACAAAAGTACTCCGAATTGATTGCGTGATGGAGACCGCAACCTTGATTTATCCGGATGATGGCTCGCTGTCTTTGTCGAAATGTGGACTATATACTATACAATACACCTCTACTTTCAAATATTCATAACTTACCAAGAAACACCTGGAACAGCGCGGACACAGCGATAGCCCCGGACAGCTCGCACATCCTGCTCATCCACACATCCTTCTGCTCCTCATCCGTCATGGCATCCAGCACAACGTCAGCAGGGCACTGCCACTGCGGCAGGTTCAGGATCGCCAGAGTAGGGACCAGGAACGAGATGGTGCCGCCTTGCACGATGGGCAGGCGGCAGCCGAAGGTTGCTTGCAGCCAGGTTATTAGACCTGGAAGAAGGAAATATATATTTATCATAAACATTGACCGGTCCCGGGCGACTCTCATCCAACGGATTCCTGCAAACCTCACAGGTTATCAGTCCATATAGTGGGAGGTCTTCCAACGCAACTTCCGGTTCGCAGTCGCCACTCCAGAAGCCATCCGTTCTACGAGCAATATGCCCACTGCCACTAAAGTTTGGCAATTCTTCGGGCTACGTCTCGGTGACCTTGGTTCTCTTGATTCGATCACGCAAGGAAACTCTGAGCAAAGCCCTCTCCATAAACATACCTGTAAATAAACTATGGCCTTTTTTCAAGGCAGAAAAAACCCCAACCCCAAGAGATCACAAACATCGACTATCTCGTCGGTTGAGTGGTCGCAAGCGTAACTGTTGAGCATGAGATCCTGCGTTCGATTCCCAGGTTGGGCAACGTATTATTGAGATTTTTCTTCAGGAACTTCTTAGCAGTAGCCACGGAGTCTGGATTTGTGCCCAGTTGGCGATAATCGCTCCCTATTACATGTGACTTACTTAAACATAACTGGTGATAAACTATTTGGTACTCCTCTGCCTTCCCCTTCGGTAATTACAGCGTGATGTTATGTTATGTTATGTAATTTGATGAAACTTTGCTATTCACGATATTTTTGGTTTGGTACCTCAGTCCTCTTAAACCACTCAAAAGATTTCACGCTTTTTCCCACGGGGAAGGCAGAGATTACAAGCATGCGGCATTTGCGGCATGTCTAGGCCCGCGTGGTGGATTATAGCCCAGTGTCTATCATAGAGAGGAGGCCTGTGTCCCAGCAGTGGGAACATTAATAGGCCGATGATGATGATGAGGCACAGATTACAGAACGGCACCTGCTACAATCATTACATAATCATTAGAGTGACTCTCCTTGCAGACATGGTCTTCATAAAAACTATGATAAGGATATTTCTGATAATTCGACTTGATAAGGTCACCATCCGGTAGCAAATATTTTCAACTGGCAAACATTTAAAGTAGGTCAGTGTAACAAGTTGGTAAGTACGTGTCTTGCTCGCGGCAGAGAAAGTAAGGTAACTAGCAGAATACAAACCACTTGCTACAGTGTATACCGAACACTATTTATGAGCTAGCTATCAGCCGGGGGTGTAACTCAGTGGTAGAGTGTCTGCATCGCATGCTGAAAGTCCTGGGTTCAAATCCCAGCACCTCCAAAGATTTTTTTTATTGCTATGAAGTTTGCATATTGTTTTTGATATGAAGTATATTAATTGTTAGTGTAAGGGTTTTTGGAAAACAATAAAAGCGCGTTTTATCGAAGCAGAACTTCGAACTTTTTTCTTTTTAAAGCAAGCGGTTCTATGAGGGTTTCGTGCGAACCATATTCTTTCATGACTAATATTGATATTTGTTTGAAACGCTTTAATTGGCATTGTAAAGTCTAAATTGTATGAATTTTGGTTAATTTTTTTAAACGACTAATTGTCTCTCTAATAATTAATCGTAGTGGTAACATTATGATGAACTCAACAAAACTTTACAGTAGGTACCCTTGAACAATGTCCGGCTGCACTGGAGTGCACATTTTATTATTCCCATTAAAATGTTCAGCCATAACTATGAAACTTTCATACAATTCTCAGCAAAACTACGCGAATAAACCCGACGAACTGTACGAGTGTATACAAGTACGTCTGAACTGAATTGAGGAATAAATAAAGCATCAAAATGAAAGTTGGGCCTTACAAAGACAGGTTCAACGGAAAATAGGTAGAACCAGAACAGCATTCTCTACTTGATATTGTTCACATTTTAATATAATGTTTATATTTAAAGAAATAAATGGTCTGTAATGGTATTCTAAAATAGAAATTGGAGGAGACGGGCTGGACCGCCTGACTGCCTCGTTACTCAAGTGATCGCCTCCGCTACTGCTAAACATAGGGTCGTTGATTCGATTCCCAGGTCAGGGAGTGTTATTGGGTTTTACAAGCAAGAATTCCTTAACAGCCGCCCGGAATCCAGATTGATGGCAATAGATTTGCCTTGTAATACATGGAACCAAGGTACACCAGGGTACACCTCTGCTTACTCCCTCGAGCAATAAAGACCTAGTCCTAGTCATGTTGTGGGGATAGAATGTGCTGTGAACAATAGTCTAAACAGTGATTCCCAAAGTGGTCCGGGTGGACCCCCAGGGGTCCACGGCAGACCCGACGGCGGTCTACGTTGCTTGGCGAGAAAATAAAATGGGGTCCACATGTTGTAAGTGGGGGTTTCCGAAAAAGTATCTGGTTTCGACACTAAAGAATAAGAATGTTAACTAATGAACACTAATTTTCAGATTTTTGGCCCAAAACAATCTTATAGGAGCGACGGTCCTCATACAAATTACAATCCTAGAAGATTACCCGAAAATATGTAAAAATATTAAAATAAACTTGCTTTTCTGTTTTGGTCCACGGGTTTGAAAAAAGTGCAGCGGGAAACGGAACCACCGAAACCAGACCATTTTAAAAGTGGTCCACCAGAAAAAAAAGTTTGAGAACCTTAGTACCTAATACTTCGTTAGCGAACTAATGATGTGTATCGTTAGTTCGGCGCAAGAAGCTTGTATCCTACTACACGTTGCTATTCTATTTGCTGCAGGCCTTCTCAGCGTTCTACACAGGCGAGGCCGGGAAATGAAACAAAATTATGATTAATCTTTCGCATCAGACGAATTCGTTATTTATATACGAGAGCATAAAGAATATTCAGAGGAGATGTGCATACTAGATACTAAGACAGTAATTTATGCTAATACAACTCGTGCACGCTCCACTAAGGTCCATGTTCACCGAAAAGATAACAGCCTGATTAGCTAAAAACAGCTGTCACTGTGACATATTACCATACAAAAATGTGCTTTAAACAGCTGTTTTAGCTAATCAGGCTGTTATCTTTTCGGTGAACATGGACCTAACACGTGCTTGAAAAATAATAATTATGTCTACGCTAGTTACGATTTCACACGTGTCGCGTAGTAGAGATTAACACATAAGAGCGGCTACATGAGATAAACACTACTCTAGGTCCCAAGATTCCTCCGTGCCGAATTTCATTGAAATCTGTTCCGTCGTTGTATGACTACCATGAGATGGTAATGAGTGATTTTCTTTTTCAACTCTTCCGTAGTAGCTGGATAGATGGCGCTGATATCCGTACGTTAAAGCAAGGAACAGAACGTCACATAATGTCACTTGGACCTAATTTTTCAACCGACTTCTAAAAAGAGGAGGTTCTCAATTCGTCTGTATTTTTTTTTTTTTTTTTTTTATTTATTTATTTATTTATTTATTTATTCATGTACACACAAAATACATAAAAGGACAATATATTAACATAGAAGAGCACAAAGGTACTGCTTATTTCAAAAGAAATTTCTTCCAGCAGACCTGCGAGAGGAAAGTCTGATAAGAAATGTAGACACAGTGTGTAGAAAAGTCAAACAAGGAAATTTAAATTAAAACTTAAAACAAAACTATGACTATTTAATATAAACATACATACAAATACATACACATATTATTAAAAAAGAAAATAAACTACTATTGTAAATATTTACCTATAACATACATACATATATATGTAGAATATTACTGTATAGAAGAGAGGTAATGCTCTTTGACTTGTTTTTTAAAGAGAAATAAAGTTTTAGAATCTCGAATGTTAGGCGGAAGTGAGTTCCACAAACGTACTGCGTGAACAGAGAAGGAGTAGGAATACAGTTCAGTTTTATGGGATGGGAAATTAAGATGATGCCTGAGGTGGGATCTACAGAGAGCATCAGAAGGACGGGTAAAGGAAAAGCGATCGCGTAGGTAGCTGGGATATGCAGGGTTATAAAGGATATTGTAAAGGAGGCATAATATCCGAGTGTTCCTGCGAAGACGGATAGGGAGCCACTTAAGCTCCTTGCGGAAGTGAGAAACATGGTCATATTTCCTCAGACCATACACAAAACGAATACAAAGATTTTGTAAGCGCTCAAGCTTATTTAACAGCTCCTCGGTGGCATCCAAATAGCAGGCATCAGCGTAATCAATAATCGGCTGAATCAGAGTTTGAGCCAGATAAACTTTGGTTTTGAATGGCAAGAAGCTCTGTAAGGATTTGAGCGAGTGAAAAGAAAAGTGAACCTTACGACTAACCTCATTCACTTGAGCTCGCCAAGAAAGGTTGCTGTCAATTAAGACACCAAGGTCCTTGGCTGTTTCAGAATACGCAATGGTCGAGCAGCCCAGAGATAACGGAGTCAAAGATGGTAAGTCAAGTGCAGTGCGGTAGTATTTGCTGCCTATGATCATGGCCTGCGACTTATCAGGGTTAATCTGTAAGCCGAACGACTTAGCCCATTGATAGATGCTTTCCAGGTCATGATTCATGGCATTGATTGCCGACTCCGCATCAGCTAGCAAGAAATGTCGATACAGCTGCAAATCGTCTGCGTAGAGGTGGAAGCTAGAGGTGATAACCTTGATAACAGTATTAATAAATATAGAGAAAAGAAGAGGAGAGAGAACGCCACCCTGAGGTACACCAGCAGTAAGATCACACCAGTCAGAGTAGATATCTTCCTGGCGGACACACTGAGAGCGACCCCGAAGATACGAGTCAAACCAGGCTACCGTAGAGGCAGAAAAGTTAAAAGATTGAAGGATCCCAAGAAGGATGTCGAAATCCACTGAGTTGAACGCGCAGCTAAAGTCAAGTAACACTAAAACAGTCAGAGATTTATTGTCCATAGCCCAGCGGATATCGTCAGTTACCTTCAAAAGTGCAGTTACAGTACTGTGGCCTGTACGGAAACCAGATTGAAATGGGGAAATAAGAGCATTAGACGATAGATATCTGGAAATTTGACCATGAACAATGTGTTCGAGAACTTTAGAAAGGAAGGGCAGAATGGAGATAGGCCGAAAGTGGGACAAGGACGAAGGATTGCTAACTTTGGTAAGTGGTATTATGTGAGCCTGTTTCCAGGCCGACGGAAATATACCCGTGAATAAAGAAAAATTAACAATATGAGTAAGGATGGGAAGCAGCTCTGAAATAATGGGATTTATCATTCTCGAACACAAATTATCATGGCCCGCAGCAGAGGAAGAAATAGAGAGAAGGGACTTTTTGACAACGTCTTCAGAAACAGGATTAAAATTAAAAGGATTACAATTTGGTAACGGCAAGTTAGAGAGCTCAGATAAAGTTGAAGCTTTGACGTTTGGGTCCAGAGAAACAGGTGGTACAGAAAAGTGCCTGTTAAGAGCGCACAAGTCGACATCTTTGCAGGTAGTTGTGGGAGATTTACCGATACCGACAGACTTTAAAAATTTCCAGACATCAGAGGAGCTACGATCAACGAGAGATTCATGGAAATAGCGTCTCTTGGCATCTCGACACAGACGATTGCAGCGGTTACGCAAAGCTTTGAAGTGAATGAGGTTAATTTCCGTGGGCCTGCGCCTATACCTACTCTTCGCCTTATCCTTACGAGCGATGGCGTTTTTTATTTCAGTAGTCATCCACGGAGCAGGCTTATGCTTAATTTTAATACGGCGACGTGGGGCGTGTTTATCGTAAAGATCTAACACAATTGTATTGAAGCTGTTTTTTTTTGTGTTTGTTACCTCAGAACTTTCAACTGGGTGAACCGATTTTGATAATTCTTTTTTTATTTGAAAGCTGGTGCTTCCCGTTGGGTCCCATTTTAATTTGTTGAAGATCTGATGCTGATCTTCGGAGATATACAATGGAACTCTTCAAAAATAGACGGCAAATCTGCAGTGATTGCTGCATCCGCTTGGAGGTTCATTGTTTATACTACATCATGACGTAACATCACGCCTGTATGCTCTGAGGGGGTACGCAGATGTGTACAATATACCCAGATTTCGACAATGTTTGTTACCTCAGAACTTTCGACTGGGTGAACTGATTTTGATGATTCTTCTTTTATTTGAAAGCTGGTGCTTTCCGTGTGGTTCCATGTCAATTTGGTTAAGATCTTATGCTGATCTTCGGAGATATAAATGGAACTCTTCAAAAATACACGGCAAAGCTGCAGTTATTGCTGCAATGTCTGGGTTGTTTATTGTTTATACAACATCATGACGTAACATCACACCTGTATACCCTGAGGGAGTATGCAGAAGTATACAATACACCCAGATTTCGACAGTTAGACGTGTAAAGTTCCATTCAATGGGATCCCGGAGAAATAGAGGTAACTCCTTAACTTTACAGGCACACCAGAAGTGGTTTGGGTAGTTTTAGGCAGAGTACTTTCTCGGAGTGATCCCATTTCGATTTGATAAAGATCTGGTGACTTCGGAAGATAGGCAACTGAACTCCTTAATAAATGATAGCAAATGTACTGGGATCGCTGAAGACTCACGTCTGTCTATTGTTTACACCAGTTCATAACAAAAAATCACACCGATACGCTGTGAAAGGGTAAGCACATGTGAACCACTAAAAAGTGAAAAATAAAAACTTTTTTGCAAAAAATATAACCGACTTCACACAAAAAAGTGAAAAATAACTTTAGCTTCAGAAGTCGGTGACAAAAAAACTAAATCAATCAAACAAAGGTCACAGACTTCTGATGCTAAAGTTATTTTTCACTTTTTTGTGTGAAGTCGGTTATATTTTTTGCAAAAAAGTTTTTATATATTCGGAAGCTTATGCAAACGAAAGTGTCAGTCAACGAGCGTACAGGTTGGCACTGATTTTAATAAATAAATTATATGTTTAAAAAATAGTAACAAAAGTATCAAGACGATAAGTTGGTACGCTATACGGTCACAGTGGGCTGCCATATGAACAGCACAGTGGCGCCCCCCGAATTTTCTACTCTTGTTTGCCAAGCTATACCTATGTGAAGTGTGTTTTTTTTACGTTTTGGCCTTGGCACTTAGTAACGTAGTCAGATCAACGCCATCTATCGAATTCATGGAAACTATTTTTTTTTAATTCTCAAAAAAAAACCTCTCATTGACAGCCAGAGTTACTTTCGCATTTTTATCAGTACTAATAATAATAGGGACTTTATTTACAAGCATTGGCAATGTGTTTAATATTCCATAGTTGTTCTCGAGTGTTCGATAGAACAAGGGGTGCGAATTAGTGTGTTTAAAACCTTTAAAAATATTTACTCTGATTGGATACCACTTGTTTCCAAAAATATTATTAACATTGCGTACGTAAATTGAGGCGTTTGTTATGGATAAGGCCTGGAATGTTAAAAATAGCATATCATAATATCGCACCGGTTATCGTGAAAGGTTAGGCAGAGGCGTTAAAATAAATTGCTACTTCTGCCTATGAAGACCATCGGCCATGGCATAGGTACCTACTCTCGCAAGGGCCGAAGCCTGCCGGGGTTGCGGGACTGTTCGAAAGAGATACCGCGGCCCCGGAACGTAAAGGGCGAGGAAGGAACATGGATGGGTTTTAGTCAGTAAGAGTCTGACACTCCCTCCCGCTCCGCCCAGAGTGGGAGAAGTCATTTGATGATTTCCCATCCTAAAAAAAAAAAAAAAAAAATGGGCATTCTTCAAGCTGTATTTGTACAGATACGGAAACTCCAATACTGGCAACTAAACAAAATTAAACAAACCATTAGGTAGGTACTCTATTTGTTCCTTGTTACGGCTCAGACGTTATTGTATCAACAAACGGTTTATGGCCCTATAAAGTGCACTTGCTTAGTATTCAATGCACCTGCTATCTATCTTATCATTGTCTTATCAGAAGGAATTAGACAAATTAAGTGTCAAGAGTAAGATCAACGTCACTTTACACCTTGCAGTTTTGTACATCGTGAGGCAAAGATTGGAAATGAAATATGCCCAGCAGTGGACGCGTCGGTTATAGCCAGGTAACAAATGGTGATTTGATGTTAGGTAACTAGTGAAATAATTCGCCGCTCGGTTGAGCCGAATCTTGGTCTTCGGCAGACCCGGTCAAGTGCGTATCACGCCATTGCATTAAGTCTTGTATCACCCGAATTCCATCATTCGGGTGATACTTAATGCAACATACACTACGACAAAAAAAAAACTAATTAGTCCGTCATTTAGATTATCAAAAAATATTTGACCCGTATATTTTTTCTTTCGAAAACGAAAATTGACGATGATACGCCCCAAAAATTCTCAATACGTCACGCCTCGGTAGGTATAATAAATAGTGAGTTCTGACGCGTCAGCTTTCACTAGACGTTACGAGCCCCCACTTCCGAGTTTTGATGCATTTTATCTATGTTAATATTCAATTATTTATAAAACAAAAAATACGTACTTATCCATTATTTTACAATACTCAAACTGTCGGACTAAATATAATTTATTGCAATTTACTGTCGTCATCGTCATGCTTATTGTCAGCGGAATTAACTAACTAGACCATCAAGTAAGTATCCAGCACTGTAAATAAATAAAATAAAAAAGCCTTTTATTTCTTGCCAGTTAGATTAATTACATTTACTTAAATTATAAATTACATTGTTAGATTTTATTATTTCATGCATTGTTTTTAGATTATTTTTATACATTATATTATTAGATTTGATAATACATAAGATTATTAGATTAATTCGACTTTTATTAAATTAGGTAACATTTTATATAAATGAGTTTTTTTTTAATCAAATTAAATACAAATTCAAATAATTATGAGCAAGAACCCCTTTCAGGTGAAGGCCTCCTCCAGAGAATGCCAAATGTCCCTATTACTTGCTACCGAAACCCAGTCTCGACCAGCTATTTGTGTGACGTCGTCTACCCATCGTGTTTGCGGTCTGCCTCTCTTTCTGTAACCGGCTGGTCCTGGCCATACTGTGGCTCGTATAGTCCACCTGTCATCGGTCAGCCTGGCTACATGGCCCGCCCATCTCCATTTTAAATTTTAGTGCGTAACTCAGTGCATCAATAACATCTGTCTTCTCGCGGACTATTGTGTGAGGAATTTTCTGAAGTTTGCTTATTTTCATCATGCTTCTTTATTATACTTCTTTGGCTTGTTTTTATTTTGTTTTTTATCATCTGAGTGAATTTCCATGTTTGACAAGCATATGTCAGGGAGGGTAAAAGGCATTGAGCTATAATTATATACTACATCTATGGTAAAAGGCATGAATTCATAACCTTTCTCTTCAGTTTTATAGGAAAATTGCCCTTCAGTACTTCCTTGAAGCTCCAAAACTTACTCCATGTTTTTTGCACTGTACCATGTAATTAACTAACTAGACCATCAAGTAAGTATCCAGCACTGTACCATGTAATTAACTAACTAGACCATCAAGTAAGTATCCAGCACTGTACCATGTAATTAACTAACTAGACCATCAAGTAAGTATCCAGCACTGTACCATGTAATTAACTAACTAGACCATCAAGTAAGTATCCAGCACTGTACCATGTAATTAACTAACTAGACCATCAAGTAAGTATCCAGCACTGTACCATGTTATTAACTAACTAGACCATCAAGTAAGTATCCAGCACTGTACCGTGTAATTAACTAACTAGACCATCAAGTAAGTATCCAGCACTGTACCATGTTATTAACTAACTAGACCATCAAGTAAGTATCCAGCACTGTACCGTGTAATTAACTAACTAGACCATCAAGTAAGTATCCAGCACTGTACCATGTAATTAACTAACTAGACCATCAAGTAAGTATCCAGAACTGTACCATGTAATTAAAGTACTCGTACCTATCACACTAGCTCACATGAGTGCACCAAACTCGGTGTCGTCCACGAGCCTTACACTTTTGTACAGTACTTCCGACTGGGTATCATCATTATTGGTTAGAGAGAGAGACGAAACACAGCTTACATACCAGTAACGAAGATCATAGTAGATATGATGTTGGACCGGTCCGGGTCCGTCTCGGCCATACACAGGGCCGGACACAGGATGAACGGGATCGCCACGATCGCGCCAATCATCGTCAGGTAATGCTTGAAACAAAAGACAAGTTCCTCATTCTACTGGTGTCCTAATAGGTGCATCTACTTGGCTACCACTTTAACCAAGGTGTTATTGAAAAGACTGAAAACCTGGATAGGTAAGGTTTATTTATTGTATCTACATTTTGTCAACTTTTGCAATACCTACTATATTCACGATTTCAGGGTGGTCCCATTCTCTAAGTAACTTGAATTTTAAATAATGAGTAAATAGACAACGCCTCTTTTTTTCAGTTATTTCAATTATTACGTCTAGAATTATAGTGTAGTGAAAGAGCTGATGTGATAAGAAAATGTAATTTATCCAAAGACTAAGTAAAAGAGAAAAATGAGCTACCTAGCACTATAGCTATATATAGGATAATAAAATAGGTAAGTTAGTTACCTTAAAAAAATACTGTAGGTTTCAATTAAGTTTCCCTAAAAACAACAGAAGCCAAAGAACAACCCCTCTACGAACGAACCCTCGTTTCATTTTAGGGAACAGTCCCCTTGAAACATACCTAAACTTCCCAGCCAGGCCTATGTCAGGTACCCACTTAATTGCATGGGTGAGCACAGCCGCGGGCGGTCCTGTCCGCTACATACGCGGACAGAGCTCATTATGTCTTTGTCTGAACAGAAGACCTAAACAAAACATTCAATAATTGCGTCTGACTTCATTCTTAGTGCTGTTACGGGGTTTGATTTACAGTATCGAAATAATAAGGAGCCAATATAGGGTTAGCAGAACCTAACACAGAGAAAGCAGTGATAGCCCAGGGGTCGAACCACTGGGCCATAGGTCTCAAGTTTGAACCCAAGACAGGCACCTCTGATTTTTCGTATTCATGTGCATATTATAATATTTATAGCTGGCTTCGGTGAAGGAAAACATCGTTAGGACACCAGCATGTCTGCTGAGAGATTTCTCAACGGCATTTAATTTAAACCAAGTCAAAGACCCATGGGTGGCATATAAAACTAGATTCCAGGTTAGGCACTAATCACACGATAAGGGTTATCATTTCGAAATTTAGTGGAAATAATTCAAAAATGTGGACAATTGCGACAAAATCGGACGGACCGCAATTAAATTACTGAATATCATTCCTACTGACTACTTCAGCTCTGGGGACAAATCGCCCATTATTTTGTGTTCTACCTTCTACAGATGCTTCAATGCAGCCAATAAACTGCATCCATATTGTACGCACCTGTAACGCCATGAAGATGCAGAGGTACCAGGGCGGTATGTCGTCGATGGCGTAGGTGACATTACCCTTCCTCTCGCCGCCTCCGTCGCCATCTCCTTCTGGCACCTGTTGCATTTATAAGCATTGCATGATCAGCCTGTAACGTTCCCACGGCTGGGAAACGGGCCTCCTCGATGTGAGAGGCACCTATCATCACATTTTCACATTACTCTAACGTTATTATTTGTTGGGTGTTTGTTGTACCGCCACTTCTTCACCCCAGCTAAAACACTTAGATGTATCGTTGACGTTCAAAAACGCTGATCACCCTAGTTTGAATAAATGACTTCTGATTTAGATTAACTATATCTCAAAAAATTTAAGAATTTCCACAAAATAACGCCTGCTTCTAGTATTTACCTAATCTGTTATCAAAACTTGGTGAATTAAGGGGCCGGCGGAGCATGCGTTTTTCATACAAACGTAATACCAAAATAATATTCAAATCAAACATATTGTTAAGGTAGTGTGTATATGTCACCGTAAAATTGTCAAATACGTTATATTGTAATATCTCTAGCGATATTGTAAAATCTCGAAATATTGTCAAATGAACATAGGTACTGCTTACAACAAAACGCATTATTTTACGTGAAATGCATGCGATGGTAGTCAACTCACGCGGTGTGGAGGGAAGGAGGAGTCCCCCTTGCCCAGTGGTACAACTCTCATGAAAAGTTATTGTACCATTCCTGAGAAATACCGATTATTATAACCTAACCTTAAAACACTTTATATTTGCCTAAAAAGCGTAGTCGACGGAGCCCCGCTTCGCGGGGCCCCTATTTCCAGGTGCAGGGTTTAAAGGAACCTAACTAACCTAACGGGGGGGTGCCCCAAGTCCCGATTATGGGGGCGGAGATACTTCCGTCATGTTCAGTTGACAATAATTCGAGACTTTACAATATCGCTAGAGATATTGCAATATAACGTATTTGACAATTTTACGGTGACATAGGTATATATTTCGATTGTATTATAGAATAACTGTTGTCATGTTCCCAAATAAATATTTTGAAAGGCCAGTGATATAAAAACGAGATATGAGGAATTGAAAATTTCTATAGAAAATTTGTTTTTCTCATCACGCTTGTTTAAATCAGTGTACATTCAAAATATGTGTTTGGGAACCTATATATTCTGTAATCCAATCAAAATAAATACACACTACCTTAAGAAAATGTTTGATTTACAAATTATTTTGGTATTACGTTTGTATGAAATTCGCATGCTCCGCAGGCGTCTTAATTCTCGCATATTATTACGGCTTAACGCAGGTCAAATAACTTCCCACGTAACTTGTCAAGTAAACGGTAGAATATAGGTCTATTAGCAAGTAAGTGTGACGTGTTCGAAACTTATTAGATGGATATAAATAAATACTAGGTACATAGAGCCGAGGTCGTGGTTGTTTCCTCAAACAAAATGTGTTTTGCCAACCAACAGCTATGAAACCATGCTAGTTGACAGCGGTAGGTGATAGTTTACAATTTATAAATAAATAATCAGTTATGTTCCTCATAATTTTAGCGTCACAGGACACATTTTTCTCTGTAGGTAATGGAATTTTCCGCTTTAACTCATCAAGTTGCCCCCACCCGTGGGATGTCCCACCTGATTTTTTATGTCCTCTGTGTCCATCTCATTGATTTTGGTGGGGAAAATTACAGTCGCATAATAAACACCCGAGTTTATTTTATCGCTAAGGCCAAAATATAAACAGTTCCAAAATTGTGAATAAATCGCTTCGTTCAACTTGATAGAGCAAAGTGGAAAAATGCCATCAATGATCTAGTGTATTTTATAGTTTAGTAGCGTGGTCACTTGGATATCTACCTAAATTACTTAGTAAGTACCTAATCGAGCTGCAAAATTTCCAGTCAACAATGTTTGATACTTAGTTCGTTTTGAAAACCTACTGAGTAAGCAAACATCGCGTCTATAAACATGTTGTAAACTAACCTATGATTTATCTGTCATTTTTTATTAACATCTTAAACTCAGTGATATCTAGGTAACACAACTTTACTACTCACTTAATCCATATAACCGCACATGTAAATAAGATTCCACAAACATGTCTGTTTCCGTCGTTTACAGATATCACTAGGTATAATATATGCACTGTTAGAGCAGACTTATCTAGAATAGTTACAACACAAAATCACAAGCAAAGATAGGAGAATCATCACGACAAGACCGTTTCGACATGTAAGTAAAAAACAAATGATGACCTCTTCTCTTTCCATATAGTAGGTAATTAAGTAAACCTAAATTCTTAAACTAATGCTTATTGAGCATTGAAAAAATGTCCTACCTTACCACTAACTATACTGTACGAGCACTCGCTCCGGCTCATATTTTAAGGTTAGGTTCAACTCTAGACTGAGGTTTTATTACAAAATTATCGCTACGTGATTGTTCGAGTGAACATGCATTGCTTGCAGTTTCGCGGTGTGACGCACAAAACTGACCATTCAGAAGCCACGGTTACTATAGTATAGTAAAACTAGTTTTAACATCGGAATGATGAATGAATTTAATGTTGCTTACCTGGATGTTCATTGAACAAAATAATAAAGGGAGATCTTCAGTGGCACTAGGAAAATATCTATGAGAACACTTAGGTAAACGGTAATCGTATGCAGAAAATACTAAGGTCCATGTTCACCGAGAAGATAACAGTCTGATTATCTAAAAACAGCGGTCAACGTGACATGTTCCCATACAAAAATGTGTTTTAAACAGCTGTTTTTAGATAATCGTCCGTCATCTGTTTGGTGAACATAGACCTAATTTTAACAGGTCACTTATTAGGTTTAGTTGATACACGCCAGGATGCCCATGCCAGGGATTGAAGGGTTTAGACAACCTTTACCTAATCCTCAAACGATTTCCGAAAACCAGTGCCGAAAACCCACTGACTATTTGTAAACAAACAAAAACTGACTGCTACAACATTCTGCAATTAGGTGTAGATATAGTAATTTGGCTCGATTATCATCGCCAACAACCCAAAAATAGAATTCATAAAATTAGCCTCGTTCGATAACAATTCGACCACTTTTAGAACAAGTCTGCCGTGCCACCCACATCAAGACTAGGTAAGCATGAAGGAAAGATATAAAGGCTGTAAAAATACCCTGAACGAAACCGAAAGGCACTGGTTATCTTCGTTGTCATTGCGACACTTTTTTTTGTTTTAGACCATACCTGGGAAGTACTGCGGGGTTACCACAACGTCCAAATGCGATTCAATTTAGGTTTGAGCTGTCATTTTCTGACAGTTTTTCTATGGAACTGACAGCTTGCGACTCAGTTTAGGACCTGAATTGAATCGCATTTAGAGGTTGTGGTAACCCAGCTGGGAACCTTCTACTTACGGAGATATTGGGGGTCAGTTCCAACTTTTTCAGAAGTATTTTTTTTAATAGGTACGGTCGGACAAGCTATTTGGTTTACATTTTACAATGCAATTTGTGGGTTAAACTGTAAACCAAATAGCTTGTTCGACCGTACATGTTTTTAATGTAAGATATTTAGGTACTTTAAAAACCTCAACGACCCCCGTACTATTCAATCCATTCATTAGTACAATGTTTCGAGTGCGTTACACTCAGTTCTACGGTACCATTAAAACATGATTTTTCACCCCAAAATAATAATAAGATAACATTTATTTCTCGCCACAATAGGTACATAGGTAAATTAATGTTTCGTGAACAATACATTCATTTTATAATATTGTGGGAGACTGGTGCCTAAGCTAGACGAAAGCCTGTATTTCAGGACACCAGGCCCCTTATTCACAACCATTCGATACGTTTCCGTGTCGGTAAGGAATCATATTCGACTATCTCATTTCCGAACCGAAGAACTGTCAAAACGCTATTCACAGATCCGAACGGATGCGCTTTTTTCTATCCGATTCAATTGTGTTTATGGGGAACGCTACAAAATGGTAGTAAATAGATGATCGTGGTAGAAAATGAAAAGTAGTAAATAAAATTGGTTTATTTGAATATTTCGTTCTGCTTATATAAGGAAATATACAGATAGTAACTTTAATAGACAGCAAACGAAACAAAATGATTTTATTGAAATAAAATAATATTAATTTTAAAATAAACTTTATTTCGAATAATACCAGCTTTGTAAACAGCCGACTGTCAAACTGACAAAGCGGAAACGGTGTTTTTTTTTTAAGTCGTTTTCTTTTTCTTAGAAGGAAAATTTACTGAAAAAGTATTTGATATCAGTGGTATACAATTCTTGCTTGTGAAGTAAAATCTAGAACGACTAACACATTTTTGTAAACACATTGAATTTATGTAAATGCGGATACATCAATGAAATACGGTCAATAAAACAACTAATAAAACACAAACAACACCGGACAATAATAAAACTTCATTTACTTACTTCAGGCTGTGTTTAAAAAGTTTGGTATTTTTATTTTACTGAAATAAGCTGGAAATATGGTTTATTTCTTAGTTTAAATTTTGTTCGATATGACTCCCGATAGCAAACAGCTGTCGGAAAGATTCGAGTCTTCTTATCGAATTGAACTGTCAAAATTATTCGGTTTCGGATTTGTGAATAGCGTTTGAAGGACATCTTCGATATCTTAGACGTTCGATTCGGTTCGGAAGCGAGTCGAATGGTTGTGAATAAGGCTGCAGGTCTCCACCCCTTCGGAAGCACATTTCAACAGAATAATGCACTCGTACACAAATTAATACGCCACGTAATATTGAGCAAAAAATAAAAGATAAAATGCACATTAGAAGGAACAGGGTGATTACTAATTATACCTACAATTTAGGGTTAGTACGTACGTGTGTGTGTGTATATGTAACTGATGAATGTGTGCGTGAGTGATGGGTGGGTATGTGGTGGGTGTATGTGTGCGCGTGATCGTGTGAATAAGGAATAGGGAAAAAGGTAAAATAGCTGGATGTACAGAATTGATTTATTATTATTACTTTTTTTTTTTGATTTATGTAGATTGTAACCTTCGACAAGCAAGTTATTTCGGGGCAGCTAAAAGATTTTCCGTATCGTCATAGCTTAACTCCAGAAGCCAGCTCGTAATTTTCGATTTACACTTTGTTTTGGCAAGTTAATAGATCGGAAGCGTCCTATTTATGTTATTATAGAGAAAACGACCAAGGTGTAACGATGTCGTTTCATTTAGTCTCGTGGACGTAAAACCTCCACGACGACTAAAAAACCTCCATAGTACTTACTTGTACTCAAAGAAAGAAATGTAACAGTCCTTTCGAAATTCAAATTTAAAATTGGCTTGTCGCATTGACTGCACAGCCATTTTTATCATCAGTCCTACCAAAATTATGTAACGATATACATCTTACTAGCACAGCTGGTTTCTATTTAATGAAGTTCTAAAAAAAAACCCGACGCACGGGTTTTTATTTTTAATCATACGATTTCTACAATAATAAACTACCAAGTCGCATAAGAAACGTTTATTATTTTATCATCTGCACCCATCACGTCACACTGGCTCTCCGGAAGAACTACCCCGGGATGAGGTTGTAGAAGCTTGGCGAGAAAGCGCTGACACGCCAGACGAGGCCGACACGCCAGCTACCAGAAGCGTTTTACACCATCTCCCGCTACATTCTGCGTGACTGCGCCGAGGACACTGACCACCCTAATTGGATCAAAAAATGAAGATTAGGGAATATTATTAATATTTACAGCGCGTATATAACAACGGCGTAATAGTGATTACTTTTTAGTGTTATACCATATTCTACCCTATGTAAGTACTACAGTCAAACTTCATCCCCATTTTTCATAACACAAAACAGAACGTATCACAACTATCTAAACTACAATCACTATACACACATTTTACAGACAATAACACGCTCGACGCTACTAAGGCAGGTTACAAATGTAATCGGTTCCCGATTGTCTTAGTACCGGAGGCATTCATACACAAACTAATTACCTACCTATTACTCATATACCAAATACTTACAAAACTCAATACTTATTACAACACAGCCTTACAGACATCACCTACTCACACCTACGGCTTGTCTAACGACAGCTACATAAACCCTCGAGTTCTTGGAGTTTAAACCCTCGCAGTTATTCCAAAACACGTTGGTTACCTCACCCTTGGCTTTGGGGAGTACCCTTATCCAAGTTACTACACGCTTAGCCCGTATTTCTCTAGGCCTTCGAAGCCGACTCGAGAATACGTAAGCTAAGTTCTTACAAACATTACATGCAGCTAACAGAATATATTTTTAACACTAAATACACAACTATACAATAATATAATATAATAAAATACATAATCAGAAATTATCATCATAATCAGAATATTTAAATACATAAACTGTCATACTCAGACGTTGTCACTTTATTTTCAACAATTTTCTTAATTTGACTGAAAAGGTTTTATACCTTTTGTTCAATTTAAAAGCCATATATACAATATGGATATTTCACAACTTAACAAACCGGAAATCATACCTCAACCTCATTTTGAAGAAAATTGTATAAATTTTCATTTTTGTCATATTTATGATTAACTGGTTACTATACATAGGTAGTTGCTAGGTAACAGGCCATAGTTTTATAGTCTTTAAACTCGCTTCATGGAGTATTAGTCTTTTTGCCAGTACTAAGGTTAGTTCCGTAATTGACCACCAAAACGTTTCCAAGGTGAACGATTTTTTTAATCCTAAACATATTATCATTTAGACCCTCTTTAGTCCCTCTTACCTCTCATTCCCTCTTACCTCTCATTCCCTCTTACCTCTCATTCCCTCTTACCTCTGATACCCTCTTACCTCTCATACCCTCCCTCTCATACCCTCCCTCTCATACCCTCTTACCTCTCATACCCTCTTACCTCTCATACCCTCTTACTTCTCATACCCTGTTTGAGTCCTCTCTCAAACTCAATATTTAACCCTGCACGGACTATTGTATTTTTTATCACTCTTTTAAATATTTTGTATTCTTTTGCTATCATTTAATTTTACTTATTTTTTTTTTTACATGCTTTTATTTAAAAAAAAGGCATAAACTCATACTGTATAGTATATAATTTTATTATCTATTCTTGTAAAAACTATTTAGTTGTAAATACTCCTCATGAAACATTTGGCTTGTTAATACCATATTTTATTACTTGATTTTGTTTTTCTTTTTTTATTATGGAGCGGTACACGACTCCTAAAATAAGCCATGGTGTCGAGCGGTTTTCATAACTCGTAAAATAAGCCTTTGTGAACCTTACTTTTAAGTTAGATAGTAATTTTATATCCTTGAACCTGAATTTTAAGTAGGGTATTTAAAAGGTGCGGGTTACGACACCTAATTATAAAAATAAGCCATCGTAAACCTAAAATATTATGTACTCTTCACAAGTACCTACTTATTATAATCTCTAAGCAGATTAAGATTTTTCCTGACCATTATTAGGGTTGGTAAACTTGTAAATTTTTAGAACATTTAACACACACACTTACACATGACATTCATCACACACAAAAACACTGACCACGATCACCAAACGCCAGCGGGTGGTGACTGGCAATAATTCAATAAGCCTGCACTAATCTGGGTTAGTTCCTTGAGAAACATCTTCTATTATATAAGATTTCTCTTTTTAACTGTTGCCTTAATTCAGACTTATTGATTAAGACTTTGTTAGATACGATGAATGTTAGTATTATGAATGTTAGTATTTGAATGGAACCGGAACCAACCTAGTGTAAATTTGTCACTGTAATTAACATTCTTACATTCAAATTCTATCATGCACTTCCATTAATTAACAAATATGTTATTACCTATATTATTATTTTTATATGAAAATGACTTGTTTTGTAACTACTTACCTACCAAATTTAATGTAATTGTGAAAATGACATCGTTATCATTCCCGTATTTTTTTTAAACTTTAATTTAACTCTGACTTAATAACAACTTAACTTCAACTTAACTAATTTTTTTTTTTTTCTCTTTTCTAACTTTCAACTAACTTTTTCTTTAACTTTCACCTCTTCATACCAATTCTCCTTCTTTTGCAAAAAAAAAAAAAAAAAAAAAAATCCTTTAAGATTTTTTTTTTTTTTGCGCCGGCCACCCCGGTATTGTAACGATGTCGTTTCATTTAGTCTCGTGGACGTAAAACCTCCACGACGACTAAAAAACCTCCATAGTACTTACTTGTACTCAAAGAAAGAAATGTAACAGTCCTTTCGAAATTCAAATTTAAAATTGGCTTGTCGCATTGACTGCACAGCCATTTTTATCATCAGTCCTACCAAAATTATGTAACGATATACATCTTACTAGCACAGCTGGTTTCTATTTAATGAAGTTCTAAAAAAAAACCCGACGCACGGGTTTTTATTTTTAATCATACGATTTCTACAATAATAAACTACCAAGTCGCATAAGAAACGTTTATTATTTTATCATCTGCACCCATCACGTCACAAAGGTAACGGAAAAAACGTTTCGTGAACATAGTAGTTAGTGGTTTTCCGTGGCGATCTACTGGGTCAAAACGTCCTTTATTTAAAAGTGATGAGTTGGTAAGGAGTCCATGCTGCTTCAGGACTGTTTGTAAAACAAACAGCTGACGCACAGTTAGGACTTTAGCCTCTTTATATAAAATTGCTGTGGGATATCTAAATGGTAGAAAGGACGATACTTTCAAAATAGCTCTCTGGGCTCTTTCTAGTTGCAAGATTGTGTATTTAGGTGCACCGCCCCAGGACGTTATACAATAGGTTAAAAGAGACTGGGCGAGGGCAAAGTAGATCGTTTTCAACAGCTTGATGTCAGCTACATTTCTAAGGGTTTTAATAAAAAACAAAGTGGTTTCCCAGCAATATTTTTTGCATAATGTTATTTAGTTTGATGTACAGAATGCTTGGTTGACGGGTTCATGCAGTGTCCGTTTACACCCTAATGGTTTTCTCTGGCCAACTGAGATGACTTTTAACATCGAGATGTGGGTAGGTATGGAAGAAAAGAACATGCTGTGCCGATGCAAACCCAATTTCTGATGATGAGATGATTTTTATTACTCATGACCAGTGATTGGAGTAGGTAGATTTATTTTTGGTACTTGTATCATAAATGCATACAGAAAGAATAACATGGATAAGCCATTTTTCTGGAAAGTAATTCCGGTATTTCCGGATTCAATTAAATGTTGTTAATGTTGGTAGTGAAATTATTACTACTCAATTCTAAATTTAAAGGAAGGTATCAAAACTAAATTAATTTATTATTTATCTGTTGAATAATAAAAACAATCGAGTTCCGATCAAAGCATTAATATTTTAGTTTTATTTTTAGCCTTTCTAAGGCCACAACTTTTTATAAATTGTTGCACCTATTTTTAATAATCACTTATTATGTGTGTTCAAAGATTATGTGGACACAAAATTAGTAACAAATTGTGCATTCATCTTCGATGTAATGGTCATAATTATATGATGCACTGGGAGCAAGTCGGGCACCATGTTTCTTGACTAAAAACCGGCCAAGAGCGTGTCGGGCCACGCTCACTGTAGGGTTCCGTAGCTTCCCAGACCATTAAAAATACCAACATTTTTCGTCAGCAAAAATAACTTTGTTTTTCATAGTATTTGTATGAAAAACAAAGTTATCCTTTGCGTTTTTTTGAAAAAGTGCTATATAATTCAAAAACTATTCAACTCATCAAGTTGAAAATAATTTTCCTAGAAAGTTCATATAAAGGTCTACTTCTGTGATTTTTTTCATATTTTTTAAACTTATGGTTCAAAAGTTAGAGGGGGGGGGGACACATTGTTTTTGACTTTCGGAGCGATTATTTCCTAAAATATTAATATTATCAAAAAATGATTTTAGAAAACCCCTATTCATTTTTAAATACCTATCCAACAATATATCACACGTCAGGGTCAAAATTAAAAAAAAAATCGCTCCCCACTTTACGTCTGGGGGAGGTACCCTAATAAAAATGTTTTTTTAAATTTTTATTTTTGCACTTTGTCGGCATGATTGATATACATATTGGTACCAAATTTCAGCTTTCTGGTGCTAACGGTCACTGAGATTATCCGCGGACAGACAGACAGACAGACAGACAGACAGACAGACAGACATGGCGAAACTATAAGGGTTCCTTTTTTTGCCATTTGGCTACGGAACCCTAAAAAGGAATGAGTAGGTTTATAGGAATCTAAACTTACGTTTATGTAAAGTTTACCACAAAACATCCGGAACCACCGCGCACCGCCACCGGCCGAAGCAACAACAAAGTCAACAAAGAAAACCTCTACTAAAATATACTTTTTCATCCCCCCATCTCGGAAAGAGTATTTTTGCTCTTCGATATCTGAGTGCAAAAGCCGTTTTTATCGTCTTGAGGGTAAAGTGAATTTGAATTTAGAACATCGGCATCGTGTGCACTAAGCATGTGAATTCAAAACATCGTTAAACCTATTTACTTCTACCTCTATGGTGCCGAATTTATCATACATTTTTTTAAATTTGTTAAGAACTCAGACTCGGAACCTTCTTGGTGTACTTTTTTTTTTAATATGTTTTGCGCGCGCCATTTTCTTTTCACGTCATATTGTTAACACCTTAGGTTAAAAACAAGGAATCCACTTGAAAACAAGTGAAAAACCTAAAATGACCACTCATTATCTAGCGACGAGGAAGTTTTTTAACAGAATTAACTGAATTGGTTAATAATGCGCATTTTTTTTGCGTTTATTCATTTCCTCGCTGAGGTGGGATGAAAAGTTACGTGTTGCACTCGAGTGCAAAGATTTTTCACCTCGTGCTCTTTTGATTCCCTCACTAACGCTCAAGATTCTAAGTTTTGAATCACTCGCTGCGCTCGTGACTCAATTTTAGAATCTTTCGCTTGCTCGGTCATCAAAATTGAGCACGCGGTTAAAAAACAACTTTGCACTCTTTTATAACAAATAACTATTACTGGTGCATTATAAACAAGATTGCTTTGGTAAGATATACTTATATCAGATACTAACAAGAGCATTTGTGCTTGCAATTATCTAGTCTAAGATCATTATAGAAGCTATTGCGCTTTGTCAAGTAGGTATATTATAGGGCTAAATAAGTTGATTATAAGATAGTTATAGAACTAAATGCTCCTATAACTGCGCCCAAATCCAGGCTTGTGGCGCATTATAAGTATAAAAAAGTAGTCTCAAGAGCGTTATAAGTACTGATTTTGCTAGTGGGTAGTTAAATGATGCACGTTGTGATGGGGTGAAGGGCAGGCTGATACCAATCAGGGGTGCGCGTGAATGTACTTGTATCTCCCGGGCCCCCGACACATGGTAGTAGTAGGGTTTTTAGTCGGTTAGAGTCCATGAGGATTTTCCCACTCAAAAAGAAATAGAAAGATAGTACTTATCTATCCGGAATGAATGATAAACTCAGAATCTAACAATGGATGGAAGTATTATAATCTACCTGCTTATGGCACCAATAAGTACTGCTTACCTAATACCTACGTCAGATCCTTGAGGAATCCACGCGTCTTACTTGTTGCCGTGTGATATTGATAATGTGACAGTGATAGTACCTACCTACTCATTACGTAGATGACGGCACTCGATCGGTAATCAATCACAGTATACCTAATGTCGAGCACTGGATTTGATTGAAGGAGCTCGCGGTAACTAGTAGTTAGTTTATATTTGACAGTACCTACTGATGATATTGACTCATCTTATCGGATCACCTGTATCTTCTACTTATGTACCTACTGATAGTGCTACTTTTAACCTGCGTCTTCCCACAGCTGGGCAAAGGCCTCGTCTACTTCCAGTTGTTTCTATCCGGGGCTAATAAGAACCACTGGTCGTTGGTTTTGTCCAGCTCGCCCCGCCATCTTTTACGAGGTCTGTTCCGACGTCTTCTCGATGTGTCGGGGTCTCGGGACTCAGTAAGAGTAAAAATCTGAAATTGACTCACTGGCAGCCCAGGAGCAAGCAAGCAAGCAGTGATAACCTTATGGTGTAACCGTCACGTCGCACTGCCAAGTCAAAGGTCTCGAGTTAGAACCCAATACACGCATCTCTGATTTTTCGGATTCATGTGCGTATTGTATAATTACCACTTGACCTCCATTAAAACATCGTGAGGAAACCAGCATGCCTGAGAGATATTTCTTGTCGGCATGTAGAGGCCCATGGGCGGCATGAAAACTTTGGGTAAGGTTACTAACCTAGAAAATAAGAAAAAAGCCTAGTAGCGTTAAATTTTTTGCGAGCGCATTTGTTTTTGAAAATTTGTCCCCAATGGAGTTAGATAAGTCATTCATGAGGGACGTTTGTCTGAAAGTTTGTGAACTTTCAGACGTTGTGCACGGATTGAAAAAAATGAGAGGAAAAAAACAAAGTGAAATAAAAAACTAGACCGCAAAACCTTGTCACCAGTTTCGATTCTTTAAATTCGTACCTAACAATACTACTCCTAATCCTCGCGGGAATACCATCCTTATTTTTGGTACCACAATGCGGGAATCCCTTGTGATGCTAGGTATAACAAGACGGTTAACAACGAACTGTCGACGTTTCGGTACGCAAGCATAATAAATATCGACCTGTCTATTTTTCGGTAGGTACCTAATGGTATTCGTGTAAAGCAAGGAGGCAAACCTGAAATACTTATTAATTCAGGTGAGATATTTTCAATTGAAGCTATTAATTCTTAGATGTTACTAAAATCTTGTGTAGAGATCAATAGACCATTACAAACCACTTTTATTTTATGAAAAGTTACACCCCGAAGCTGTGATAAAAAAAAAAAAAACATTTTGTCGAGTTATGAAAGACAGAAAGAACATGAATTCTTTTGCCTTCATTTTCATAAAAATCTATAGTCGCCATGACAACACTGGCGACTATAGATTCTCACGGAAAAAATGTGTGTAGAAATGGCGCAGCGGTAGTGAGGCTGCCTTACGTTCATAGGGTCCCGGGTTCGAATCCCGGTAGGAGCAAATGTTTGTGTGATGAGCATGGACATTTGTTTCCGAGTCATGGATGTTATATGTATAATAAGTAAGTATGTATTTACAAAAAAAAAAGTATATACGTAGTATTATCAACTGTCTGGTGACCACGACACAAGCCTTGCTTAGTGTGGCACTAGATGGCGCTGTGTGTAATGTCCAGCTATATTTTTATATTTTTAAGTGTAAGAAGGTGTCTACTTCTTACACTTGCGTATAATTTTAAGTATCGAAATGAGAGATTAGCTGAATCCCACGGATGAAGGCACTATACTTACTTCAGCATCAACTGTTGGCGATAAAGCCCCAGTCCATTGATACATGAAGATGGAAATCACGCTACTCTTACTCCAGTTCCTCCCAACACTTCGATATTCTTATGCTATACACAACACATGCCACTGATGTCCGTTTTTACTAAAACCAAGGGATATCTAAATGGATGCCTCTACAAAAGCGCGCAGTAAGATTTTTAACGCTCGATGCAGCACTTGAAGCTGCAACTCTTACAGCGTCCTGTTATATAAGTATCCATCATTTATAGTATACATTCGAATGTCTGCTTTGTCTGTTAAACCATAATACGCGGAGTGATAAATGCAGTTTATGTTTGAGGCTTTACTTTGCAGAAAATACTGAACACCTACAGTGGAAATTCCAAACTGAAAATGTAAACGTACCAAGCTCCACGACTAATAAATAAATATATGCTAAGTGCAGCGTTATTAATATTTAATATTTATGAACAGCATGTAGATTGATACATAAAAAGCGAAATCGTGACTGAATTGTTTATTGCCAGTAGGTCACAATCAAGGGCACTATGGTCAAGGAATAAAATCGCTGGGTAGAATCGTTGAGTCGGTGTTTCTGTTGAAACATGATAGGTACTAACAATTTTCAGAAGTATAATATATGCGAATATGTACACACAGTAAATATTATCATCCATCTATGAACCGGAACATAATTAACTTACCGAGTGAATTACGCCTTCCAGTCCAATGGGGATGTTGGTTATGTCAATTGCGTGGACCATTTTGTGGCTAAAATAAAGCAATTTTTTTAAAGCATTTTATTTATAAAGCATTTATGATTCAATTTCAATAATTAATAAAAAACACATGAATGTGTCACGCAAGGTCGATGCATTAAATATTGAAATAGCAATATTAACTTTTAGTTGAAAAGTATCGTAGTGTAATGTACAAAAGAGTTACTTATGCAGGCTAGCAATCTTCTTACGATGATAATAAATGTAGGTAAAAGTCTGTAAAGATCGATTTTTGTTATTGTTTCACGCAGAAACTACTGAAAGGATTTGGATGAAATTGCAAACAGATTGATTATAACCCTTTTCCATTTATAATAAGTAGTAAGAAGATTGCTAGCCTGTAAACCTAACTGTTTTGCTGACTGTACATCCGTGTATTCAATTATTGTTTTATGAATTATTGAACCACAAAGGAGATACTCATTCTGTTTTTTTTAGCGGCTAATACTTTATTACACACTTTTAAGCACACGCATTGTTTTTTACTATTGAGTCTAACTTGAAAAAGACAGCCGAACCCAAATATTCCATTTATTCCATTCCATAAAATATTATTTTTTAAATTATAATATATAGTTTATTAAAATTAATATTATATAATATTATTCCATTATAATAATATTCCATTTATTTTTATTTTATATGTACCTATAGGGTGACTGGTAATTAGTGTACGATACTTAAACACGTGATTATGCTCATGATAACAAACAACTTTACTATGGGACCAACTCTGAAATCGCGAAAAAAAAATCAGCTGTTTAGTACATTTATGTTCGCCTAATGTACTGAACAGCTGATTTTTTTTTTCATGTGTTTAAGTATCGTACCAGTCACCCTATATATTTGGGTACTTACCCGAATATCTCTGAACCCAAATATTTTTAAGTGGGCGTGGATGGCCAAATCTGAAACTGAGGAATAGCGAAAAATGCTGAAAGGAGTCCCAAGCCTGATATTGATGAAAAATAAAACTGCATCATTAGATTTTAGTTAAATCAATATTCCTAGCCAGGAATCGAACTCATTGATTGTGGAAAAAAGACACTGTATTTATAGAACCAAATTCTGGGAAGTAATGACCTTAGGGAAAAATCAAGAAAAGAGTTAAATTTTCATAAAATACATAACGGGAAACAATTTGTATTAGAGGTTTTAGGAGAGGTATATCTTTGTTTCCGAATTCAAGTACCTACAGCATTGCCGCCATTCAAAAAAGTGTTTCCACTCCTGCCAACATTAAATGAAATTTAATCCATTCGTCGCCGTCGACATTTTTTCATCCCAAATCATAGAACAAAATGATCTACTTTCGTGCGGGATTTACTTATCTCAAACGGAAGAGAGGCAATCAAATCCCCGTATTTTTTAAAACTGCATTTAAACCTCAGACTCAATCTGGTAAGATCCCTTCAATTTACATACCTTTAAAAAAGTTTCTATCGTTGAGATTGACCGACTAGATTACAAAAATGTTAAGAACCGTGAAAGGATACTTTTTTTTGAAACAATCACAAATAGGTTACTTATTTAATGCAAAACCAGCAAGTACTTATTAAAAATTTGTTTTTTTTTTAAACACCCAACACGTCACAAGGAAACACCACGCACAGCCTAGTCTTACTTGAGTCGATCTACTTTCTGTCATCACATCACAATAATGAGTTATTTGTAATAGGAACAAGAAACGCGCGCCAATCGACTGCTGAACGGACTAACCGACTGTGTCGTCTTTAAATGACAATTAAATGAGCAGCGTTAAGAGAATCATACATTCATACATAAATATACACACACAGAGTGGTACATTGAACGAGTCTGATTAGCGATGTATCGTGAATCAAACGTCGTGTCTGTTATATTTTACACATATTTATCAACTTGTGTAGGTACACATCTGAAACAGTTTGACATTGACAGCGTCCTTATTTTGTGTTTGGTAAGAGTGAGTTTTGGTTGGCCGATGGAGTCAAGTGCTGACCGAATGGTGGTCAAGATTGGACCAAAGAAACATAGGCCGCCCAAGTGCACGTTGGATTGATGAATCATCAACGTCGAGGGGAACAAACGGATGGGGAACGCAAAGAATCGAGAAGTACGTATGGCAGAAAAAAGGGGAGGCCATTTTACCCAACAGTGAGCGATTCCGAGCTGAAATGATGATTGACACCGACCTTATTTTGTAAGGAGCAAGGGTGGTTTTGGTAATTCAAGTTAGTATGACGTCCGATAGACAACAATTTGTACCTGCTGGCAACGTTAATTTGGGGCTGAATATTATCACAATAGGCTAGTTTCCACCATCAATAAATTGCAAAACTAATTAGTCCGTCAGTTAGAGTATTGGAAAATAATGGACACGTATTTTTTGTTTTTGTAAATCACTGAGTACCTACTGACAAAGATAAAACGCATCAAAGCTCGGGAGTGGGGGCTCGTGACGGCACAACGCACTAAAAACTATAGCACGGCGTGACGTATTGGGAATTTTAATAGCGTCGTATCTTCGTCAATTCTGGTTTATGTAACAAAAGAAAAAATACGGGTCAAATATTTTTTTATAATCTAACTGACGGACTAATTAGATTTTTTTAGGACACAAGCCTATTACAATATTCGGTCACTTTCCAATCAACCTACTTTAGACTTAATTCCTATGTCAGCAAAATTTGATTGACCTCAACCAGGTGGACCTGGCCCAAATCGGTATGGACGCATGTAGGAACAGGAATTTAAAAGAAATGAAAGTACGTGCAGCACATTCAAACACTATTTTATTGTTCACTTAGTCCACATACATCAGGAAAACAGACATCTTACACTAGCAGCTATCCTTATGTATGCCCGGGATCAACAACGCCTCAGCTAGAGACATAGGTAGGTACGGAATTCTTACTATAATTATATTCCTTATTGCAACGTACACATATTTACAGTACAATAATAAGTAGGTATATAAGTACGTATGTATAATAAGTATCTATCTACAAACAAAAAATAAGTATCTCGTATGTAGTATATCAACTGTCTGGTGACCACGACACAAGGCTTGTGTCGTGTGGCACTAGATGGCGCTGTGTGTAATGTCCAGCGGGTTTTTTTAAACCGTACCGGCATCGCCTCGGGTCGTATTACATAATACGAGGTGAGGTGGTGCAGATCCGATGCAGGGCATACAAGTGTGCTGATATATCAAGAAAAAAGAACACATGCCTCTACCTACATGGACATGGGCAGTGAGTAATAGTATATATGTTTTTGAAAGAGCTCAGGACACCTTTCAAAAATTATTTTTATTAATTGTAATTTCTAAAATTACATAAGGTTGGCCGACAATAAAAATAAATAAACACTTTAAATTCGGTTTGAAAACGATAAACAACTATGTTATAATCGTAGACCAATAATGGCCCTCACATACTTTTTTTTTCTAGACTTCTCTGCCCCACTCCTGGGCCACTAATGGCCAATAATGGCCCTCACATACTTTTTTTCTAGACCTCTCTGCCCCACTCCTGGGCCACTTATGGCCAATAATGGCACTCACATACTTTTTTTTCTAGACTTATCTGCCCCACTCCTGGGCCACTTATGGCCAATAATGGCACTCACATACTTTTTTTTCTAGACTTCTCTGCCCCACTCCTGGGCCACTTATGGCCAATAATGGCACTCACATACTTTTTTTTCTAGACTTCTCTGCCCCACTCCTGGGCCACTTATGGCCAATAATGGCACTCACATACTTTTTTTTTTTACTAGACTGCTCTGCCCCAATAGTTCCACTTCTCACATACTTACATAAAAACACTTAAATTCGGTTTGAAACCATAAAACAACTACTTGTTACTAAGCACTAAGTTATAAATAGTTTACAAAATAGGGAATACATTAACAGATGTTATAATATCTATCCTGAGATCGTAATTTAATATCTAAACATGTAGACAAATAGGTATCTATTTCAATAGTTCGAATAATTCTGAAATCGTCTTAGTTTACACGGAAATAACATTTATTTATAATTAAGTGGAGAAAACCTGGAGAATTTAACTTAAATACAGGATATACGGCCGCGATAGATACATCGCCAAGTATCCAGCTAAGTAAAATATTAGGTACATAAGTTACTCGGGAATACTCAACTTAACATTAACACTAACAGCTCACTTGGTGAGATGTATAATACTGTCTCAGGTCACCGATTGTTTACAAATCCTACTTTTGTTTTATTTTATAATAAAAAAGGAACAACGCAAACACAAAAATATCAATAGGTAACCAATTATACAATATATAAGCACGTAGTCCATGCTAAAATCTTGTTTCTCTCAACTATTCTTACTTCTCTAGACTCGTATTATACAGACGGTCTTACTTAAAGTTTCGTTTATACGTACAATAAAGGCCGTTTTATAACTTACTTACGTATAACTGACAGTTAATATGCCTACGTCTCGTAGCTATCGGTGGTTCTATAAAAAAAGAGTTAGAAATATCCTATCCTATTTTGATTTTTCGATGAATCGGAAAGGTATGGAAAGGGGCCTTTTCCGATTCGTAGAAAAATAAAAAGAAAAGCTTTTCTGTGATGTTTTGTTTCTAACCGTCCGTAAGCTAAATGTCAGACTGACAGAGATAGTAACCTACCGCCAACTGTCAGTAAGTTTTTGAAAATGGCCGTAAGTCATCAAATCATGATCTTCCTGACCTAGTACCTGGTACTTGGGGTGGGCGCAACACGTTTATTTCATCCAGTCATTCGTCACGCTATCCTCTACGATCACGATTCCTCACACAATTAATTCAACTTTCTTTGGTCTCCCTCTCTCTGTCCACTCATCAATACAATACGTACTAAGTACCTACATTACCTACAACATTGTCATTCCATTTGACGATTTAATCTCACTCACAATCACAGAACATTGACAGACAGACTTTATGTCCAGACGATGGTATCCATTCCATCGTCTCCTAATCTCTCGCTCACGATGATAGGCGATTATTTTCATTCCAATAAGGTTTTTTTGTCGACAGTAAGTCTTACTCGTAAAACCACATTTTTAAGTGGTATGTAATCAAACACACACAACCATCATCTGCTCATAGCCTTTTCCCAACTATGTTGGGTTCGGTTTCCAGTCTAACCGGATGCAGCTAAATACCAGTATTTTACATGGAGCAACTGCCTATCTGACCTCCACAACCCAGTTAGTACTGGGTAATACTGTACCCCTTAGTAAGACTGGTTGTCATAGTTTTTGGGCCACTGACTGCCTGTAACGACTATCAAAGATCTACAAATAACAGCGGAAACTCGGTATGTAATGGGAGGTCACCCATTCACAGAACAACCTAGGCAAGCACGGCTCGTCCTAAAGATCGACCCGAGCGGCTGTTACTATTTAGCTACGAGCTACTCAAACACACAACCATTAGTAAATAAAAAATTTAAGACAAAAAAGTAATCAAATTCTTTCAACGCTATGAGATTCCATATAATGCAAGAATTAATTTCACAAGAAGCATACCTAAATAGCAGTACCGTGGCCTCTAACTCAAGTGTTTAGGTATTAATGATACTTATACAATTTAGTGATTTGGTAAACGTGGGCTACACTTTAAAGGTGGACGCACACTTATCCGCGCCGAAAGAATTTTTTCTCATACGTATGACGTCATCTATTCGTCCGATTCGACGCGGATAAGTGTGCGAGGTTTAGTAGGATTTCATACAAGTAATTCTAAAATTCGATTCTTTCGGCGAGGTCGATTCCTTCGGTGCGGATAGGTGTGCGCCCCTATTTCCGAGCGCATGGTTTAAAGGAACCTAACTAACCTAACGGGGGGTGCCCCAAGTCCCGATTATGGGGGCAGAGATACTTCCGTATTACAATATCGCTAGAGAGATTACCTACAATCTAACGTGTTTGACCATTTTACGGTGACATCCAGGGTGTAAACAACCTCATCACGAAGCCGTCAACCAAGCATTCTGTACATCTAACTAAGGCTGCGTTCCGAATTAGGCTGTAATCGATGTGAGCGTCCATAAACCCGTTCCGAATTACCGTGAGCGTGATATCGATGTGCCTTGAATCGTCATAGATGATGTCATGACATGCGCCATCTTGCGATTATACCGATCATGCCCCTAATAAATATCACCGTGAGCGCTGTCAAAAATGACAGTTGTGTTCAAAGGTTGTGTTGTTTTGAACTTAGGGAGTCGCATCTAACTATTATAATCATTCATACACAAGTGAATCTAGCCGACGAGCTTAATTAACCAACATAACTTCCATTTTCAAAAATAGGCCTTGTGAAAGGTTTTGGTTTGGGGTTATGTTCACTGTGAACGCGTTAACGAGCGTTCCGAATTGATGACAGCTCTTAGCTGTCAAATTCGGAACGCAAAATATGGATGTGAGCTCTGTAAGTGATTATTTTGTAATACGGAATGCAGCCTAAGTAACTTTACGCAAAAATTATTGCTGGGAAACGACTTTCTATTTTGGGGTGAAAAATCATGTTTTGTGGTAGAACTCAATGTAACGCACTCAAAACATTGTGGTGGTGGATGGATTGAATAGTACGGGGCTCGTGGAGGTGTTTAAAGTAAAAATCTTATAATAAAAACGTGTACTTACTTATTAAAAAAATATTGACAAAAAGTTGGAACTTTGACCCCCAAGGGAGAACAAGTGCCTTTCGGCTTCCTTAAGAGGTGTTTAACACCCTTTATAATAGTATACTTTTATACAGACTTAAAAAAAAAACAAAAAACTAAACAACATTTTGATAAAGAATGAAAAACATTTTTGTCAGTAATTATTACGAAACAATGTTTTTTTTTTCTTAGCTTTGCTTTCGCCAGGTTGAAGGAGAAGCCGTTTAACAGCCTTATATTTATATAAATATATATTTTTTTTTTTTTCGTAATCACACTTTGAATTTAGAACACAAATAAATGTTAATTTCTGTAGAAAAGAAAATAACAGTTTAAGTAAATAATACTGTTTGTCTATGACATATTCTATTTAAAACACAAAATGAATATTCAAAAATTATTTACGCCGTACGCTTATTGCTTTGCCGAAATAAAAACAAAACATTCACCTCCATGAGCACACGTCACGCACGCAATTCAAACCTTACAACATGGACATAAAATTGATATTCGGCAGACGTGATTTACAACGGCTAATTCTTCTTTAATCAACAGTTCCACTGATGTATATAGAAATGTGATACAACATTTCCACTGATGTATCACACAAATGTGATACAACAGTTCCACTGATGTATCACATTTACATACATTTTAGTATCGAAGAAGGTTGGTAGAAATCATGACTCAATACAAAACAATAAAATCAAAATCGATGACTTTTTATATCACAATTCCAAATAGGGATTAAATACAAACCCGCCTTTGTCCATTGTCCTTTCCCCGTTCCCGAGAAAAAGGTCAACGGACAAAGGCAGGTAGGATGTCTTTTTAAATAAATGGCAGACTTATTTAAAAAATCTAAAATTAAATTTCATGATAGTGCAGTGCGTAGTGTTTTTACGTATTGTAAACCACGTTTTAAAAATTGTTTCACTCATATAAATGCACAAAAAAGATCCTCTAAATCGTCAAAGTTTTTTCTAAAAGGAATGCGCAATATAAATGGTCGATACGAATTTTATGTACAAGAAACACACTCACATTTACGTCCCTAAACAGGTTTACGTACGATAATAAATTATAGCGTATCATAGTTAAAATATCAATACAAAAATAGATTTTCATAAATCTCATCACGTCCTTTTCTTAAAATGTTGACTTTGTCATACACATTAAAATCGTTCGATTACGCATCACATAGCTAACGACGACAATTGCATCGTATAATACTATAAAGGTTCTTTGAAATGGTTTAGCATTTAGTTGGTCAACCATACGTACAATCGTAGGCTTGTTCCATCATCAATTGCAAATCTATTTAGTCCGTCAGTCAGAGTATTGGGAAATTATTTTTGCAAATCAATGAATATTGACAAAGATAAAATGCATCAAAAGTCAAGAGTGCGGCCTCGTGACGTCAGAACGAACTAAAAATTATACCACAGCGCGTTACGTATTGAGATTTTTTTAAAAGCGTCATATCTTCGTCAATTTTGGTTTACGTAACAAAAGAAAAAATACGGGTCAAATATTTTTTGATAATCTAACTGATGGACTAATTAGTTTTTTTTTTTGTTATAATTATGTGCTTGGGTCAGTATGATTCGGCGGCTTCACCCATCTTTATACACGTTCGGGAAAAGCTCGGCTTTATTGTTATTTTGCCGACCCGAATATAATCCAGCGATGGTGGAGGCAGAACAAAGTTTGCCGAAACGAGCCGACTGAAAGCTGAATATTGCTAGGAGTCGGCTTTAAGGTGAACGCACATCTATCTGCGCCGAAAGAACCGACCGCGCCGAAAGAAACAGTTTCTCATGCGTATAACGTTATCGATTCGTCCGATTTGACGCGGATAAGTGTGAGGGGTTTTATAAGATTTCATACAAGTCATTCTAAAGAGTGTTAAAAGTTAATAAAAAGAGTGTCCATGGAGTTTCTTACCCGTTCTTCTCCATAGAGATCTACGCTAAGGAATGGGCAACTACAGTACTTTCACAGTTTTCATGTCTTGTGACTGGGACTGTAGCTACATTTAATGTTCATTTTTTGTTTCAACAATTCAAAAGTGCCTGTAACTGGCCTACTAGAAATAAATGCTTTGATTTTGATTTAAAAATCGATTCTTTCGGCTATTTCGCTTCGTTCGGCTCTCATAAGTGTGCGTTCCCCTTTATTCTTCAAATACAAAATATTCGAGTGTGTCAATCCAACCAAGTGCATAATTATTGCATTTTAGCATGTAAATAACAGCCATTGCCGCGTAATGGCGCAATTACCCTTGGTCGTCTGCCCGAATTCCATAGGAAATCGAATACGGGCAAACGACTGGTATAAATGAACGAGTTCAATTACGCCCGTTTTCGGACAAACTCGTCCGGTTTCACCGCTTCGGGTACAGGTGCAAGTACTTGACTTTATTCAAACTATTCGAAGTCGTTAGCTCGTATTCCATTGCGATGACCAATGTTATAAATGGATCAGGGGACCGAATTGGAGTATAGTCATTCGACCACCCGAATACGGGCTAACAACCCAGCGAAATTACGCCATTAAGTGTTGCTATCAGTGATAAGGCTGTGAAAAACACTTTGAGTATCATTTACGTCACATTATGGCTGCTGTTGAGTTGCAACAGCCAGAGAAAAGTGTAGGATATCGTTTATGAAATTAAAAACGTCAACGACCAGTATCGCACTACTAAAACGCAACAACTATAGCACTACGTACACACAGCGACACATTAACACAAACAGTATAACATGGCATTGCTCCGTATAGGTTGCCTGTACAATGAGAGATCTGCATAAATCGGTCTTGTATAATTAGCTTGATTGGTCGCCGTGCGTCCTTGCATGTAGCGATTATAAACAAACGCAGTGTAACACTGCGGAATTAGAAGTAGAAGCCATGTTTCGCTGCAACGATGCACACCATGCATTCATTCGACAGCAAATGTCGATGTTCAGCCAACGCCAGGTAGGAAGCCGCTGAATAAATGAAGAAAAATGCAATTTGTTAGTGCACTCTGGTTCATGAGACTTGTAAATTTTTAATTGAAAAAATATCATATCTTGTGATCCAGGAAGGGTGAGGCAGGGGTGTGCATAAAAGTACACCCACATTTCGCCAGTCATATATAATTCCCATGTAATGGGGATCACCCTAATGCCATCATTAGGGCAAAAATCCAGATTCGGTTTACTGAGAAATTCTGGATACAAGAACCCAATAACTCTTTGCCCTATCTGGGAATCGAACCCACGAAGTCATACAAAAGCGTAAAATATATTTCCGTATTTTTTTAAACGATTAATCGACATAGGTAATAAAAAGATATGGCCAAAATAGAACACGACCAACAACCAACAACGAAGTTGAAAATAAATGCAAATTGATAAAAAAGCGGTCTTATTGCAAATTACCAAACTTTACAGCACTATGGCATAATACCAAACTTTACAGCACTATGGCATAATGAGCTATGGTACAGCACTACGGTATAAAGCGATAGTGTGAATAGTTAATCTATAATGTACTAAATAAAGGTGAAGTCTAAGCTTATTATCATAAACATATCCAGACACAGAGCAAATACTGAAAACATCCCAATGAAAAAACAAATGAGTGTCCCGAAAGGGTGTATACGACCCAGAAGACAACCCAGGAAATAATAATAACTTAACTTAAAAATCTAAAGCCAGGCTGCACAAAAATCGTACTAAAAAAGGCAATAACATTATGTACACAATGACTGTGACACAATGAAAAGAACCCACAGCATGTAAACAATAATAAATACTGGTAAGTACTACGCATATAGTCAGGAAAGTAAAAGGTAAACAAAAATAGATAAGCACCACATGCAACTTTTGAGGGAGACGTATTACCGCGCTCTTTCGGGCTGACTTCTGCTTTCTGTCTTCTGAAATAGAAACATTTGACTTCTATGTAGGAATATTTGTCAACTAAGACAACATTCTTAATAATATGGTATATTCCTATTCAGTAAAATCAATCCCAATACAACCAAACGATTAGTCCCAAGTAACTTAGAACAGATTAATTTGATAAAAAGACGTTAATTATTCAAAATAATTACAATTTGTTGGGAAAATGGGATCAACTTTGCTGTGGGTTAATTTATTATGCCAAAACTCAAAGTACGCTCAATATCGCAATCTATGAACAGGTCGACAATACTAAGTCATCCAGTAATATAGATATTTGCAGTCATCTTGATTACAGATCTGTAATCAAGATGACTGCAAATATTCATGAGTGATCATTGGCGGAAGGTATATTTATATGTACTAGTGGTGTCGCCAGAGGTCGAAATTCGAACATAATAATTATTATATAAATATATTATATGAACATATAATATGAATTAAAAAAGGGGAACAAAGTTTTTGCTTCACGTATTCATTAATTGTCAAACGTCAACAGAGTCGTTGCCACGACGACCAAGTCTTTTATTAAACGTAATGGCACATAATAATCGTGTGTGTCAAATACATGGTAGTGTGTGATATGTTTTATTTATTGATTTAATGAATTATTATGGAAAATTTAATTAAATATTAGTATTCTGCACTCCTCTTATAAACAATAAGTGTGCGAAACATACTCCTCCGTCCGCGCAATTTTCGTAAAAAGCACAAGGTTGCTCAACCCCAGGCCCACCCCACCGGAGCCCACCACCACCACCACCGGCAGTCCGGCGGGCCGGGTAATGTGGCCCGCTAACGCATTTGAATAGGCATGACGAACGTATCAAAAAATGCAAATCTACTTAGTCCGTCAGTTAAGGCGACTACATGAGCTAAACACGTGTTTTATAATGCATAAAAGTATATGATTCACGGCAGTAAACTAAACCAGAAAAATATATGATATTCTTCAGGATATATGCTAGTATGATAGTGTTTTGAAAACATAATACAATTAATTTGACTCGATAAAAAAAAACACGAAATTATCTCTAAAAATTTCTTTCACCCAAAAAAAAAACTAAAATACATGCGATCATTCTGATTTTTTGGCAAATTATTCTACAAGCTATTAGCATTATAGTGTTTTAGTTTTTTAGTCCAATCAATAGATTTTTTGTAAATCGATTGAAACCACTCATTTCGCACTATTTGGCCCGCAGTGACTGACGTAACAACCACTTTGTAGTGCAAGCTGATTTGAACTTTATTCTAACAGCATTTCAAGCGAAGTTTGAAAAATCAAAACATTTAGAAAAAAATGTCGCTCCTTATGAACCCATTCCCAGTCAGCCAATAACCAACAAACATTAAGCAACTAACTGATTGTGGCAATCGTAAATTGTCACATCAAATACAAAGAGTATATTTGTCTATTACCTGATTCTATTTTTAGCTAACTTGTAAGTACGACCACAGTTGGTGTGGCGTCGGGCGCGGTCAATTTTTTTTGAAATCTTAATGTCGGAGTTCGAGTGTTATAAAAAATTATTCGGCGCCATCGCCCGTGTGAGACCCTTTGTTGCACGAAAAAACATACAAAATTAAACAAACAAATTGCAAGAGTGACAATATACCTTAAACATAGGGGAATAAGATCTATAACTATAGAGGCTAAGACGAAACTGTATATTTGTCTTATGACGCTGGCTTGAGGGTGCACTCGATCTTAGAGACTATAAATCGCTCATAGGTGACATTTTTAAAAATTATTTTCTAGAATGTAACATGAATACTCAAGATGCAGATATTTCACTAATATAATGAGGGACAATAAAATTTGGGATTTATTGCTGTACGGACGTCTGAAAGTGGACGGTTCAGATCGACAAAAAATTTGTTTATGAAAAATAGTGTGGGAAAGATTGACGGGGGGCGCGGGGGCTGAACGTTGACTTATGAAATAGAAAAGATTGGGAGTTAATCAGCGTCGGGTCGCGGAACTGTGTACATCAGGATTGGTTCTCCGTAGTGGCACGAAAGCCCTAACCAGTTCTTTGTCTGTGTCGGTTTTTTGAAGTACAGTGACTTAATAAATACTTCGAGTATTAAATTAACCTTAAATTCACGCGTCGCGGGTGTATAACAATAAAGTAGTAATAGAGCATGTATTATTATTTATATGTAAAGTGTCTTCATTTTGGTAAGTCGCTAATCATATTTCTTCACAGAACAGTTGCAGGAATCGCGATCCGTGGGAGCTGATGCTTTCTTGTTGAATTAGGGGTACTAACCCCTCCTCCGGAGTTCCTTTTTCATAGCGTTAGCGACCAGGGCCGGCAGTCTCGACAGAGATAACGACAAAATCGCTAACTTTCGATTGCTAATAACGAACGAATTAATTTGGTGTCTATAATTGTGCTTGCGGGAAACGCGTCTAGGATGTACAGACTTTCATTATTCGCAAGCATCATTATTGCAACCGAATTTATTCGTTGGTAATCAGCGATCGAAAGTTAGCGATTTTGTCGTTATCTCTGTCGAGACTGCCGGGCCAGGGGACAGCGGTGCAAGCAGAGGAAGTACGACGTCGTTTGGGCTAATTTCGTATTGAGTAGACGCAGCATTTAATTACCTTAGACGTAGCACTGTTTAGGAGCGGATGAATGTATTTTCCTATCTCCTTTTTCTCCTTCAAACATTTTTCACGCGAATGTGCGAAATACAGACTGACGAACACTTTATGTGTATAAGACCGACATCGGATTTGGATATAGGAGATTTAATATTTTATTACTTCGGCTCACACTCGTTGAACTTAAATGTTGCCGACGATTGAATTGATTGACAAGCTGTAGCTTCATTTCTATTTTAATTAATTCAAGCAGACAGTACAAGTATGTTGAGTCACCTTTCAAAAATTTTATTCATTGCAATAATTCATTCATTGAGACACTACATTTTAAAGAAGACCTTGTCTCGACAGAGCACCATTAATTCATAAAGCTGGCAACTACAACGTAAATATTATTTGGATCTACATCGACCACATGGAACATTCGACTTGGAATCGAGTTCCTGAAGTAAATAATTGTTAGAGCTTAAATACAACGCATCGACCTTATTTGCATATGAGCGTGAGCCACCCAATTAACTTTATTCGCTAAATAAGGCGCACCGAGGGACCAAATTTACGCTAATATGAGCGCACCGAGGGATCAAATTTACGCTAATATGAGCGCACCGAGGGATCAAATTGTCGCTAATATGAGCGCACCGTGAGATAATGTTTCGCTTTATGCGACACCGTGGGACTCATTTATTTGACCTAGGAATTGTACGAACTCACAACTCGTATAATTCCTCACCTAACCTAGTACTCACGAGCCTTCACATTCATTAGAAATATAATTTACGGACGACGTTTTTAACACAAAACTTAACCAATCGTTTGAAGTAAAATTTTAGGAATAGTTGCGTTATTTGTTTTAAAAACTAACTTATATGTCTCTTTAGAATAGGGGCGACTCTAGGATTGTAAGGTCGACTTGTAGTGTAGCAGCTTTTGAAGGCGAAAAGTGATTGCTCACTGCAGGACGGGCTCACTATTCTAAAGAACGCCACGAAGGCTGAAACCCCATAACTTCCGGTAAAATTTACTAGTATAAATTGTAACTTGTTTAAAACATCAAAGGCTGTAAACCCATAACTTCCGGTAAAATTTTCTAGTATAAATTGTAACTTGTTTAAAACTTCAAGACAGTAAACTCATAACCTCCGGTAAAATTTTCTAGCATACATTGTAACTTGTTTAAAACATATATTAACCCTTTCCTATTCCGAACATCAAAATCTGCAGATTCGTTTGAGGTGATTGCGAGAAGGATGACGAGATGACGAGTATGAACTCAATCGGGCGTAGTTTAGTATAGGTCGGGAAATTTCGGTCGCAGGAGAAAGGGTTAGCGGGCTGGATTCTGACTCCAGACTTTCTTAAACTGCTAACTTCTTTCAGGATGGGTTAAAGGCGTGTAGGGAGACCCATACCTCTCTCGCTAGGGTTAGAACTCAAGACCTAAAGGTCTTATTTCAAAGGTCATTTGGGTCGGGACTTCTAGTTGCAGCATAGCAGAAGGATAAACGAGCGAATTTCTTCGAGAGTGAGTAATTTAATCTAAAACATTATTGGGAAGCTTTAATTTTTATTACACCTACGTAAATATTGATATATGTGTATTCATATACGTTATTATATTAAATATAGAAATTAACCAAATCGGGCCCGTAATTGTCAAAGTGTAGTAAAGTGTTTGTGAAGACAGAAGAAAGTTATGTAAGCGGGGCAGGGGTGAGTATTGCATGTAATTTTATTCTCACTTTTCTTTTAAACCAAATGTTATTTTTGCGTGTCTGATGAAAAACTCATCTATAAATGTATAATTGTTGAATCTATAATCACTTTGTCTCATCCTGTGCCTTCTTTTACAGCTTAGGAATTTAAAATTATGCTTTTGTAGGCAATAACTCGAACGTTCCGAGCTATTTTCAGCGGATTTCTATTCTAATAACTCCCATTTTAAACGATCCGTTACCTTCTTATTTTCTTCTAAAGCTCGAAACAATTTAGTCAGACTTTCTTCTGGCTCATGTGTACGATTAATTATAAGTTATGCATAAATAAACAACTTTCGCATTAAACTGAATCACACAACGATAGGGGTCCAAATATTACCATTGACGATCACAGCTAAATTATACTTCGGCCAAACATGCGATAACTTATAAATAAACAGATTCTAAGTTTAGGTTATCTAAAAGTTGTTTAAGCTGCTAGATTTAGGTCATAAGACTAGGTAGGATGGAGAGCCTCTGCAATACTATAGAAATATAACCTATAGTCGGTGCAGAAGGTTTTTACATGATGTTAAAAGCTAACGGCCATTTTCAATAACTTACTAGCAGGTTTCGCTAGGTTGCTATCTCTCTCTGCAACAAAACGTCACAGAAATGCTTTCTTTGATTTTTCTATGAATCAAGTGACAGGTAGGTGAAACGGATAGGATATTTCAAGATAACTTTGTTTATAGAAACACCGGTAGCTGCGAGCGTAGACATATTAACGAACAGTTATAATAAGTAGGTTACAGAAAACGGCCGTTGGCACGTAGGTATCTACCATTACTATAGCAAGTCTTATTTACTAGATGACCCGCCGCTTTAAAACTGCCTGTGACCGTTAAACTGTCGGTGAATGTCTGTCAAACATATCATTTTGCGCGTAGCTTAAATCAAAACGAACGTTCTACGTATTCGAGCGCCAATAGTTCGCAATAGCACAGCACTAGCAATTTCATAGGCTTTGTTCTAATACTTACTTTCTAGCTTGAATTTCCTTCAATTGTTTTTTTGCCTTATGCCAAATATCCTCCGCAATTTGCTCTTTTAACATGTTTCTCTGTAGATATTTTGAATAATAAACATTAGCATTGGCGGATGGTGTATACTGCTGCGTTCTCTCGGGTGACGTAGGCTCTGAAGTCTGCGAATGTAGAACATTCTCTGTCCTAACTTCGGTATGGGCCTTTTTCTTAAACATTGTAGCAGATGGTGTATACTGCTGCGTCCTCTCTGGTGACATGAGCTCTGAAGTCAGCGAAGGTAAAACATTCCCTTTCCTAACTTCGGTATGGGACTTTATCTTTTTCTTAAACATTGTAGCAGATGGTGTATACTGCTGCGTTTTCTCTGGTGGTGTGGGTTGAGAAGTCTGCGAAGGTAAAACCTTCTCTTTCCTAACTTCGATATGGGATACTATCATTTTCTTAAAATTTGTAGGAATAGTAGCTTTAGGAATGGGTCGCCTGTCTGCTAATACAGCTTCCTTAGCCACTTCAAAAGGTGAGAGTGCTACATTTATCTTGATTTTCTCTTTCTGTCTTGGTACGAAATCTGGGGTATACGGTTTGAGCTCTCTGGGCTCTACATATTTTTTCTCTTCATCAATTTTCACCTGAAAACGATAAGTGAAGATAGCATTACTCTATCACTTATAGGTATTTAAATAATTATTGAATGTTATTATCTGTACTAATATTATATAGGAAAGATTTGTATTTTTGCAAGTAATGAACACACTTAAAAACTACTGGACCAATTCGGACCAAATTCTTTCAGCAATGGATAGCTACATTATCAGCGAGTAACATAGGCTATATAACTCCCTGTACTCCCACGGGAACCGGAACTACGTGGGTGAAACCGTGTGACGTAAGCTAGTTACTTATAAAATTATATTATTCTCAAAAATGCACTTAAATTTGGCTGTCTGACAAGCCACTGAACATTCTTACATTTCTTTCTATTGTTCAGTTTTCTCAATTTCTCATGCTTTAAAAACATTGACATACCAAGTCCAACATCAATTTAATCTGTTTAAAGTCTGGTGGGACTAAGTCCCCTCCCCCCACACAAAGCGATTCATAGTAGGCCTGCTCCGCACTTGCTGTAAAATAAGATTGCTGCCATTAGTACAGATAGATTAGTATAAAGAAAATCTTTACCGTGTAAAAAAAAAACAAATACAGCAGCATGATGGGTTTTGATGCAATTTTCACAATCATATTGAGATACTTTATTTGTGAATAATTTTTTTTCAAATTTTAAATGTCATTACGTGATATCTTCCGTGATTTTTACTAATATTGAGCTCCCGACACAACACACAACAACAACAGTAACAGCAACAGCAACCGCAACAGCAACAACAACGTCTCAGCAATCACAGAAGTCCCGTAAGTGACATTTTAAGTTTAGCTGTGAACCGTGGTAGCTTAAACCAATGTTTTTCAAATTCGTTTTTACAAGTCTCCTTGATCAGTAGATTTTACCAGTGCAAGATTTGGGAGGGTGGGTGGGTGCAATAATAAGCCTATGTAAGTATGGAGCTACTCCATTTCCCACTCAGGTCCAGCCTGTCCCAGTGACGCTGAGACTCGTACCCGCAGGGAGTGATCTTAGCGTGTAGTCGTTTAGTTTGTAAGTTTTTTTTTAACTGCGAGATGCCATCAACAATCTAAATGGTGGACAACAGTATGAGATAGTGAAATATTACAGGTACATGCATACCTTCATCCGGTACATGGATTGGTGGAGGTCCCGCGGCAGCAACGGCCTCCAATCTACCTGGTACAGCATATCCTTGTGCCAATGACAGATCTTGCATAATTTCTTCTAAATTAGTCCAGTCACTCATTGTGACTTTTTCTTCAACTTCAACTCTTGATTTATTCTGAAAGAGATACCATCCAATGATAAATCAAAGTGTTTGTTTAGTCCTGTAAGGTGGATGGTCCAGGGTAACCCACGAAATTCAAATTTTCTCACGTTTTTTGCATTTTGCAAAAACGGTTGGTTGTATTATGTTAATTAATATTGTTACATCGGACCTACTAGAACATTCGAGAAAGCACGTGATTACAGTATTTGTGTACGTTGGAATTTCGAGTGCTTTCCATTATTATTACTTTTAAAGTTAGGTAGGTACAAATTCGCGACCTATTAAGAAAGACATTATAAGTTCGACTGTACCGTACCGCCTAGGGCATACGGTTCATATTTGTTTGTTTTGTACAAGTAGCCAACCAATACCAACCGCAATACCTACGGTATTCTTTTGTTAGTGTTTTTTATGGAGCAGTTCTATAACCCTCTAGAATATTCGTGGTTGTTTTTTGTGTGTCTGTTGGCGAGTATATATATTCACCGTAAAATTGTCAAATCCGTTACATTGTAATATCTCTAGCGATATTGTAAAATCTCGAAATATTGTCAAATGAACATACTGCTTACAACAAAACGCATTATTTTTCGTGATATGCATGCGATCGATGGTACCTAGTCAACTTATGCGGTGTGGAGGAAAGGAGGGGTGCCCCTTGCCCAGTGGTACAACTCTCATGAAAAGATATTGTACCATTCCTGAGAAATATCGATTAATATAACCTAACCTTAAAACACTTTATATTCCCCTAAAAAGCGTAGTCGACGGAGCCCCGCTTTACAGTTTTTGACAATTTTACGGTGACATATATGTCACCGTAAAATTGTCAAACACGTTATATTACAATATAACGTGTTTATCTGTAGCGATATTGTAATATCTCGAATTATTGTCAACTGAACATACGGAAGTATCTCTGCCCCCATAATCGGGACTTGGGGCACCCCCCCGTTAGGTTAGTTAGGTTCCTTTAAACCCTGCACCCGGAAATAGGAGCCCCGCGAAGCGGGGCTCCGTCGACTACGCTTTTTAGGGGAATATGAATTGTTTTAAGGTTAGGTTATATTAATCGATATTTCTCAGGAATGGTACAGTATCTTTTCATGAGAGTGGTACCACTGGGCAAGGGGGACCCCTCCTTCTCTCCACACCGCGTGAGTTGACTACCATCGCATGCATTTCACGAAAAATAATGCGTTTTATTGTAAGCAGTATGTTCATTTGACAATAATTCGAGACTTTACAATATCGCTAGAGATATTACAATATAACGTATTTGACAATTTTACGGTGACATATACACCGCTCAGGCCCGCGACAGTTAGTCTGATTTTGGCTACACAACGACGCGAATCGAAGTGAACTAGAAGTGCGATATCTAAGCGAATAGTGAACAGTAGTGTATTTGTGATTGAGTTTTAATTGTTTTGTGATTAATAAAGTTATTGTGTTGTTTAATCGGTAAGTAGTAATTAATTTATCTCATACCCAGCTCGTAACAATATATTGTTCGCGACTGTAAGTTGTTTATTAATAATAACAATAAAATTGTTTATTAATCCAAATAATACACACAGACACAGTTCAAAACAAGGTGACAAAAAATACAATAGCATATGATTTAGTTTTTGTGCACAGAAGATTTAAGTCTACCAAAAATAAGTCTATGCATACAAAATAATGATGAACCCTGCCTCTTAAACTAGGAGACCTGTATCTTAAGAGACAGTGATCGTCCAAAAATTGAAATTGAATAGAACTAAAATTTACAAGAGTGAAAGTGTGCCGATTTACTATTTTAAATGTTTATTTAATGTTAGTCTTAAACAAATATGTGTGAGTGTTGAGGTGTGTGGTACATGAGTGTGTGTGTGTAGTCGAAGAGAATGATTATATCATCAAAATCATCAATACAACCCTCCAAGTTCATAAAGATGTAGGAATGACTTTTTCAAAGTCAAAATCGTTCCTACACCTTTATGATGTACAGCACAATCAACATCATTTTATTATTATTTAACAGAACAATTCACCTGTATTTCGCAGAAGTTGCTGCCAGTAAAGATTGCAATAAATATCATTCACCCACCTACATTTATTAAAGGTTTCTATTTTTAAATCCAAGTCTTGAATCATCATCCATTGTGATCTTCAACATTTTTTCTACTGAAAACCTTTGGTTTTGGTTTGTACAAGACAAAGTAAACAAAAACAAAGAGATAGGTATTAGGGTAAAGAGCAATGACCGCTTGCGATCTTAACTGGCAATGAAAAAATCATGATTTTTTTCCATAAATAAAAAAACGGATTTAAGTATTTGATTTAAATCGGTTTTTTTTTTATTTTTTTACATTTTTATCTTGTTTAATTTGGAAGATATTGATCATTAAATAAAAACACAACTTCCTTTTTTTAATCTTTTAAAAACACAGTATCATTTTATTGAACAAGGAAAATAATTAATTTAGATTGGTAATAATTAATTTAGATTGATAATTAATTTAGATTGATAACTAATGGCTGCCTTCTCAGTGTCTAATCTATTTCTTATTTTGCTGTGCAACAAATTGAATATCGAAAATATATTTTTTTACTCCACCGGAAAAAGCGACTGTACACAGCAGTTGCTTGATTATATCCAATTCTTTTTCGGTTATATTTTTTTTCATATTATGTATTATATCAGTTGGGTAGTTTTCTGTGTGACTTGTTTGTCCAATAGAAGTCTCCCGTGAAAGGTTTTCTTGCAAAAAATGCAAGAAATCGCTTGTTGTCTGGGGAAATCCCTTGACACATTCTGGCCAATTTGGTCGCAGTAAAAAAGTATTGTTTTAAATCATTGATTTCTATAAAATATCACTTGATTTTAATCATATCAAGCCTGCCATTCTCAATACACTCACATTTTGTCAGTAACATTTAAGTCCCATGTAAATGGGAATGGGGAAATCCCAACAACACTGCACACTGCCTAATGTGGGCATCCAGATCATCATACTCTGCAGTAACTCATGGGATCATGGAGGCCAAAAAGGAAAATCACTCAAAGATGTATTATATCTAGCTTATTATCTATCTTAGCTATCAACCCGTGCCCAGCAGTGGGATGATGCTAGCAATATCAGTATCAGCATCAATGTTTTGTTCCTCCTTCATTATTTGCTCCTGGCAACAGCATTATGAAATCGACTGAAAACATTTGCAATGTGACAACAAGAAATTAAGGAGAGAGAGCATTTTGGTTGTTTAAAGAGAAGACCGAGTTCAAAACACCACACTGAAACATAAAGGGCTAAGAAGGACCATGGGTGGGTTTTAGCCAGTAGAAGTTTCCCTTCCGCTCCACTCCCCAGAGCAGGAGGGGTCATTTAATGATTTTCCAACTGGAAAAAAAATAACAACAAAGTTGCGATATTGGCTAAACAATAACACTCTTTTTTTTGGGCAGTCGTGTAAAAAAAAGAAGGGCGACTAACAACAGGTATTTACAACGCAGATGTGACAGGCAACGCTCTAGGGCCATACACTAACCTTATTATTGAAGTTTTGTTCAGTGGGCCGTCTTTTTTAAAAATGCCAACAATCGCAACAGCCGTAAGCGTTATCACCAGATTTGTGAACATGAACGAGGTGAAAGGATCGTGCAGGTGGCATTCAATTGTGTCTGCCTACCCCCACGAGGATAAGGACGTGAGATTATGAACGTTTTATTTTGTTTGGCAACTAAGCAGATGTCCCTTAATCTACCAGCAGTCCAGTATCAAGCGGCAACCGGCAACGTAGGAAGGTGAGTCAAACTGTCAAACACACTTACACTTTTTGGTATGATTATTAGTAGCTGTACCGATACGACATTTCTGATAATTACTATAGTTCACAACTTCTCTGTACTACAACCAGTAACAACAAAACAACCAAACGTAGCCATTTGTATTGCTTCGAGATTTGACACTGACACAATGTGTCAGATGGGGTGCATTCCGAGATACGATATAATCACTCACAGCGCTCACAACAATATTTTGCGTTCCGTTTAAGTTTTTACGGTTATGACAGCATTGACAGCTAAGATGTGTTAAGTCATTTGACAGCGCTTGAAAACTAAATATAGGTCTAATAAATCACAACTCGTTGGTTTTGAGGTACAAATGTTTACTTCACCTTTAATTACAATTTTTATCTCATGTCCCTCATCGACAGCCCTCTGAGCCCGCCAAAAAGATCGCTATCGCGACAGTGGCGCCACCACTTGAATCAAATATCGGTCTATTTTACAAAGTAATAATAAATAAATAAATAGTATTTTATTTCAGGCATGTACGAAGCATGTACCCATAACAACGACAATGACACGACACAACAATGACAATTTGAGAGATAATTATTTGAAGGATTACAAAAATTATTACTAAATTATTATTATCAATTAAAATTATAATACAAAAAATTAAAATTTACATTCATTATTAAATTAAATTATTAAATTAATAAATTACATTCAGTTTTCTAGCTGGAATATTGATTGCCATATGCGAAGAAATAGTTTACCCCGTATATGGCCTTCAATATTCCATTGTCAGACTGATGTATTCGGCTCATGAAGGAGGCCCGTGCCTTTCTCATGACAGCGTAAAAGTCATCTACCCTGTTCTCAGCAAACATGCCGGACGCACTACACCGCCATGGTAGCCCCAGTATGCATCTGAATGCGTTGTTATATTGAACACGCAGCGTGTTGTAAGCACGCTTCGTATACTTATACCATAGGGCGCAGGTGTATAGGTTCCGACAGTATGCGTTGAACAGGGTTATTTTCACTTGGTCAGAGCATTTCGCAAATCGTCTTGCCAGCATATTACTTTTAGCAGCGAGGGAACGTCTTTGTCTTTCGATATCATCATCGTCCTTAAGTTTCTCAGTCAATAGGTGGCCCAAGTAAGTGAAACATTTAACTGATTCGAGTTTGGCGTTACAAAGAAATATGTCAGGCACATGTAGTACACTGTTGTCGTATCGAAAACACATTGTTTGACTCTTTTTAACATTGTACTTAAGGCATATTTATATATATAATGTTATTTAAATTTACAAATACAGAAAGACTAATTATTAATTAAGTGTGTCTTAGTTTAAACGAATTCATTAAATAGGAATCTCCATATTTTTCATTAGCTTACACGCTCACGGTGATATTTCTTTGGGGCATGGTCGGTGTAATCGCAAGATGGCGCGTGTCATGACGTCATCTATGACGACTCAAGGAACATCGATTTCGCGCTTGTGATCGCGCTCACAGTAACTCGGAACGGGTTTATGGACGCTCATAGCGTATACAGCCTATCTCGGAACGCACTGTAATGATCATAGAGGTAGGAAGTTATTGATGGGCTAGAGTCTGGCCAACGAAAGCTGCTGGCGGGAATTTAAAAAAAATCAAGAGTGGTTAACCCTGGCTATACACTGCTTAAACGGTGTTGATAATATTTATTATTCAGGGAGTAAATATTTTTTTACATGTTATAAGAGCTGTAATTTTCGAGTGTATTGTTGTCGGCGACGAGACTATCTCCACACCAGGGTGCAAATAGTACACGGTGGAGGTCTGCCCCGCGTGGGCAGAGCAACGGCGTGTCCTCGTAGCGGCGATCGGCAGCGGCGACCTCTCGCGTCTGGCCCTGGTTCAATCCATGGTCTAGAGCGAGACGGAATGGGAAGCCGTCACCTCCTTCTGCGAAGCAGTCATGCTAGCGAAGGAGGTGGCGAAACGCGAGAGGGAGAGAGCCTCTCGCCTCAGCCGCTGCGGGACACGTACCGGGCGTCGGGGGCCACGTGGTGGCTACCGGCCACCGTAGACGCGGGCTTGTGGACGGTGAGCTAGCCGTCCGTCCGTATAATGATGACAGGCCGTGTCGACGACGCGTTCGTGTTCCACGCGCGCCTCAAAGAGATTTTAGCATAAAGGAAGGGCCGAAGCCTGCCGGGGCTGCGGGAGTGTTCGAAAAAGATATCGTGGCCCCGGAACGTAACGGGTTAGGAAGGAACATGGATGGTTTTTGGTCAGTAAAAGTCTGACACTCCCTCTCGCTCCGCCCAGAGTGGGAGGGGTCGTTTGATGATTTACCATCCGAAAAAAAAACAAAAAGGGTGCAAATAGTGGCCATACAAAGAGTATAACGTGAGTCGATCAGTTGAATTAGTGTTTTGAAAACTTGTGATATTAACTTAGATTTGTAATTAAGTGAATTTTGTGATATAATCTCATTATAATCGTAAGTCGAATAAGAAGGAAAAAACGTAGATTAATGTTTTTGTTTCAAATTACAGAACTCGAAATGATGATTTTTGATTTGTTGAGATATTACGATTAAATTAGTGCCAAACCGCTGGACTTGGCTTAAAACCTTTTTCCCCGCAAGAATCATGTAAATCGGTCCAGTTGTTTAGGAAGTATAAGGCAAAATAAATAGTAAACATTGTGTTTTTTTCCAGAGATTTCAATTTATTTACTGCTTCCACAATTTTAAGTTTGGTCTGCTCGTTGTTATTACTTACTGAAAAGTGGTGACCAGTCAGATCACCAAACATTAATTCACAAACTTTTACTTGACAAGCAACGATTAGAAAACACATTATTTGTCATTTCATCAGTATACAACAACAAGTTTAACAAATAATTCACTTCGCAAAATAATTATCACATAAACTTTTATTTAATAACGTATTATTTGACAAACAATTCATTATTTTTTCGTTTTATCTCATAAAACAACGTTTGAAATAAAGACGTTACACAAATTGATTGTGCCATTTAAAAAAAAAAGAAAATAAATGAATTTGGTTTCCTCTATTTAGTGACAGAAATGAATCGCTGCAGAACTGACTCCACGTAGTCTTTTCTGCCCTACCCCTAGAGTGTAATTTAAGCCCGCGTAGGCGCGGAGGGCCGCGTGCCGCGAGCTGAAGAGCAGGTGGCTTTAACACTCGCCGCCGCGGCTGAGGCTGGCCGGCTTCAGCCGGCCAGCAAGCCGAAGCTGCGGTGGTGAGCGTTAAAACCCTCTGCGACGATAAGCTCGCGTGTGACCGCCGGAGCCGTGACAGAAACCATGCCTGCTGCATGTTGCATGCTGCATGTTTGCATACTGCATGCTTGCTGCTTGTTGGTTGCATGCATGCTGCATGCTAGCTGCATGCTTGCTGCGTGCTTGCTGCATGCTTTCTAAATGCCTTCTGCTTGCTTGCTGCTTTCTTGCTGCATGCATGGAGTATGCCTGTTTGCATGTTATGAAAAAACTATGCATTTCCTTATTTTTTTCATAAAAAAGAGTCATAAAAAAAATACTAGCCTGTAAATTATTTTCTTGAAACTTGATTTGTCCAAACGTATCTAAGTAAAAAATGAAAAATTTATAAATGAATAAATATCATCTGATGCATTTGATAAAAGAAGTATTTGCCAATAAATGTTTGTAAAACGAATATTTTTAAAATAAAACATTTGCGAAATAAGTTGTTTGCGAAATAAATAGTACCTATACGAAACGTTGGTTGTAAGATGAAAATTTGTCAATGGACTTTTGGTAAAACATTAGTGAACCCTAAAAGTAGATACACAGTGAAAGATATTGCAATTTGTCATTATCAAGTTGTTTCAGAAATTCAATAAACTAACCTAAAAATGAAATGATTGAATCCATCGTAGTATTTTCTCTACAGATTTCTGATCCAGATCACTTTTTTATGTCTTTACTAGCTGCCCCACGCAACTTCGTCTGCGTCACCTAGGAGAGATAAACGAAAGGAAAAAATATCCCCTTTTTTGCAACATTTTTCATTCCTGCTTAATTCCTAATGATCGTAGCATGATGTTATATAGCCTAAAGCTTTCCTTTCGATAACTGGACTATCCAACACAAAAAGAATTTTTAAATTTGAACCAGTAGTTCCTAAGATTAGCGCGTTCAACCAAACAAACAAACTCTTCTGCTTTATAATATTAGTCTAGATTTGCCAATCATACTCAAGAAAAGCTTTCTCATCGAACTTTTGAATGTTTTGGGCATTATTTTAAACAAAACCAATGTAAATATGATACACGTAAACACAAGATCAAGATGACTCAAGTACGAATCGTGTCAATTTTGACAGTCATAAATTATTGCAATATCAAAACTTCTGAAAATAGTCCGTGGACAGCTTTCGTTGGCCAAACTCTAATTGAATGTGTCAAAACATAAATCTATGGTTTAATGCAGAGTAGCCCTCGAAATTCAATTCTATTGAAAAATATCGGTGACCAGTCAGATCACCAAACATTCATTCACAAACTTTTACTTGACAAGCAACGATTAGAAAACACATTATTTGTCATTTCATCAGTATACAACACCAAGTTTAACAAATAATTCACTTCGCAAAATAATTATCACATAAACTTTTATTTAATAACGTATTATTTGACAAACAATTCATTATTTTTTCGTTTTATCTCATAAAACAACGTTTGAAATAAAGACGTTACACAAATTGATTGCGCCATTTAAAAAAAAAGAAAATAAATGAATTTGGTTTCCTCTATGCACGAATTTTGTGACAGAAATGAATCGCTGCAGAACCGACTCCACGTAGTCTTTTCTGCCCTACCCCTGGAGTGTAATTTAAGCCCGCGTAGGCGCGGAGGGGCGAGGCGGGCCGCGAGCTGAGGAGCAGGTGGCTTTAACACTCGCCGCCGCGGCTGAGGCAGGCCGGCTTCAGCCGGCCAGCAAGCCGAAGCTGCGGTGGTGAGCGTTAAAACCTTCTGCGACGATAAACTCGCGTGTGACCGCCGGAGCCCCGCAGCACCGGAGCCGTGACAGAAACCATGCCTGCTGCATGTTGCATGCTGCATGTTTGCATTCTGTATGCTTGCTGCTTGTTGGTTGCATGCATGCTGCATGCTTGCTGCATGCTTGCTGCATGCTTGCTGCATGCTTGCTGCATGCTTGCTGCATGCTTGCTGCATGCTTGATTGCTTGCTGGCATTGCTGCTCGTTTGCTGTATGCTTGCTGCTCGCTTGCTGCATGCTTTCTAAATGCCTGCTGCTTGCTTGCTGCTTTCTTACTGCTTGCTTGTTGCATGCATGGAGTATGCCTGTTTGCATGTTATGAAAAAACTATGCATTTCCTTATATTTTCTTAAAAAAGAATAATACAAATAATACTAGCCTGCAAATTATTTTGTTGAAACGTGATTTGTCCAAACGTATCTAAGTAAAAAATGAAAAATTTATAAATGAATAATTATCATCTGATGCATTTGATAAAAGAAGTATTTGCCAAATAAATGTTTGTAAAAAGAATATTTTTAAAATAAAACATTTGCGGAATACCTAAGTTGTTTGCGAAATAATTTACAAATACAGAAAGACTAATTATTAATTAAGTGTGTCTTAGTTTAAACGAATTCATTAAATAGGAATCTCCATATTTTTCATTAGCTTACACGCTCACGGTGATATTTCTTTGGGGCATGGTCGGTGTAATCGCAAGATGGCGCGTGTCATGACGTCATCTATGACGACTCAAGGAACATCGATTTCGCGCTTGTGATCGCGCTCACAGTAACTCGGAACGGTTTTATGGACGCTCATAGCGTATACAGCCTATCTCGGAACGCACTGTAATGATCATAGAGGTAGGAAACTTTTACTTGACAAGCAACGATTAGAAAACACTCATTTGTCATTTCATCAGTATACAACACCAAGTTTAACAAATAATTCACTTCGCAAAATAATTATCACATAAACTTTTATTTAATAACGTATTATTTGACAAACAATTCATTATTTTTTCGTTTTATCTCATTAAAACAACGTTTGAAATAAAGACGTTACACAAATTGATTGCGCCATTTAAAAAAAAAAGAAAATAAATGAATTTGGTTTCCTCTATGCACGAATTTTGTGACAGAAATGAATCGCTGCAGAACCGACTCCACGTAGTCTTTTCTGCCCTACCCCTGGAGTGTAATTTAAGCCCGCGTAGGCGCGGAGGGGCGAGGCGGGCCGCGAGCTGAGGAGCAGGTGGCTTTAACACTCGCCGCCGCGGCTGAGGCAGGCCGGCTTCAGCCGGCCAGCAAGCCGAAGCTGCGGTGGTGAGCGTTAAAACCCTCTGCGACGATAAACTCGCGTGTGACCGCCGGAGCCCCGCAGCACCGGAGCCGTGACAGAAACCATGCCTGCTGCATGTTGCATGCTGCATGTTTGCATTCTGTATGCTTGCTGCTTGTTGGTTGCATGCATGCTGCATGCTTGCTGCATGCTTGCTGCATGCTTGCTGCATGCTTGCTGCATGCTTGATTGCTTGCTGGCATTGCTGCTCGTTTGCTGTATGCTTGCTGCTCGCTTGCTGCATGCTTTCTAAATGTCTGCTGCTTGCTTGCTGCTTTCTTACTGCTTGCTTGTTGCATGCATGGAGTATGCCTGTTTGCATGTTATGAAAAAACTATGCATTTCCTTATATTTTCTTAAAAAAGAATAATACAAATAATACTAGCCTGCAAATTATTTTGTTGAAACGTGATTTGTCCAAACGTATCTAAGTAAAAAAAACCGGCCAAGAGCGTGTCGGGCCACGCTCACTGTAGGGTTCCGTAGCTTCCCAGACCATTAAAAATACCAACATTTTTCGTCAGCAAAAATAACTTTGTTTTTCATAGTATTTGTATGAAAAACAAAGTTATCATTTGCGTTTTTTTGAAAAAGTGCTATATAACTCAAAAACTATTCAACTCATCAAGTTGAAAATAATTTTCCTAGAAAGTTCATATAAAGGTCTACTTCTGTGATTTTTTTCATATTTTTTAAACTTATGGTTCAAAAGTTAGAGGGGGGGGGACACATTGTTTTTGACTTTCGGAGCGATTATTTCCTAAAATATTAATATTATCAAAAAATGATTTTAGAAAACCCTATTCATTTTTAAATACCTATCCAACAATATATCACACGTCAGGGTCAAAATTAAAAAAAAAGTCGCTCCCCACTTTACGTCTGGGGGAGGTACCCTAATAAAAATGTTTTTTTAAATTTTTATTTTTGCACTTTGTCGGCATGATTGATATACATATTGGTACCAAATTTCAGCTTTCTGGTGCTAACGGTCACTGAGATTATCCGCGGACAGACAGACAGACAGACAGACATGGCGAAACTATAAGGGTTCCGTTTTTTGCCATTTGGCTACGGAACCCTAAAAAATGAAAAAATTATAAATGAATAATTATCATCTGATGCATTTGATAAAAGAAGTATTTGCCAAATAAATGTTTGTAAAACGAATATTTTTAAAATAAAACATTTGCGGAATACCTAAGTTGTTTGCGAAATAAATAGTATACGAAACGTTGGTTGTAAAATGAAAATTTGTCAATGGACTTTTGGTAAAACATTAGTGAACCAAAAATATCATTGTGTGCACTTGGAGGGTTGTATTGATGATTATAATTCTGTAGCTACATACGTCTTACAGTCGCAAACTATATTTTCATCAACGGCATTGGCTTGCAAATTGCAAAAAAAAACGAAAGAAAATTGGAATTTCACGTACTATTCTTGATGCATTAAGAGGCCTGCGGAGCATACATAGTTCATACAAACGTAATACCAAAATAATTTATAAATAAAACATATTTCTAAGGTAGTGTGTATTTATTTCGATTGTTTTACAGAGTATCTAGGTTCCCAAATATATATGTCACCGTAAAATTGTCAAACACGTTAGATTGTAATTTCTCTCTCTAAATTCCCTTAAAAAACGTAGTCGACGGAGACCCGCTTCGCGAGGCCCCTATTTCCGAGTGCAGGGTTTAAAGGAACCTAACTAACCTAACGGGGGGGGGTGCCCCAAGTACCAATTATGGGGGCAGAGATACTTCCGTATGTTCAGTTGACAATATTTCGAGAATTTACAATATCGCTAGAGAGATTACAATCTAACGTGTTTGATAAATTTACGGTGACATTATTTTAATTCGAAAAACGCATGCTTCGACGGCCCCTTATGGTAACATTAGGTACCTAAATGCTTAACTAAATGTTTCTCATCGCGTCCCTAATGAATTATTTATTGTTGTCCCACTGCAGGGTAAAGGCCTCATCATGCGCGTGAGAGCCCTCACGACGGGGGTATCCCGGGGCAGGGTTGTCTTGGCGGTGTCTCTCGACATCGCTAACGCCTTCAACTCCATGCCCTGGAGCTGCATCAGGGAGGCACTCCAGTATCACCGGGTGCCGACCCACCTTCGTCGTGTGGTCGGGGACTACCTGACGGACAGGGGCGTCATCTACCCCGATCGCAACGGAGAATGGAACCGGTGAGAGATGTCGTTCGGTGTCCCACAGGGATCGGTTCTGGGGCCGCCCCTGTGGAACATCGGTTACGACTGGGTGCTGCGTGCCGACCTCCCTAGTGGTGTCAGCGTCGTTTGCTACGCTGACGACACGCTGGTGCTGGCACAGGGGAGGTCACACGAGGCGGCGGCCGAAAACATGACACGCGGGCTTGCGATAGTCATCGAGAGGATCCGGCAACTGGGTCTCGAGGTGGCATTGCACAAGGCCATGTGCTTTCATGGGCCTCGGAATGCGCCACCGTCGGGATCCTCACTGACGGTAGGAGGGGTATCCATCGTCGTCGAGTCGACATTGAAGTACCTAGGACTCGTCCTCGACAGCCGGTGGAACTTCGTGGAGCATTTCCGACGTTTGGCCCCCAGGCTGGAACGGACCGGGGCTGCCTTCAGGCGGCTTCTGCCCCACTTGGGGGGGCCAAACGCCTCCTGCCGCAGGCTCTATACGGGGATCGTGCGGTCCATGGCCCTATAATTTTTTTTTTCTGTTTAATTTTTATTAGTAAGTTTTATACTGATAATTTTGATGTGTTTTGTCCTGTGCGGGCTAATAAATGCTTTTTAACCGACTTCTAAAAAAGGAGGAGGTTCTCAATTCGGATGTTTCTATTTTTTTTTTTTTTTTTTTTATATTTGTTCGGGCATAACTCCGTCGTTTGCCAACCGATTTGGAAAATTCTTTTTTTGTTGGAAAGGATATTCTTTCCAAATGGTCCCATAGCCACCAAGTCGGGATCTGATGATGGAATCTTGGCGAAATCGAGGGAACTCTTCAAATTTTATATGAAAATGTGTTGCGATTTTGGTATTTTCTACAACAAGTGAAGCATTTGCGTTTGATAAGAACCATTCTACCATCAGATCTGATGACGAAGCCAAGAGTCACGGAACTCCATAATGAGACAATGTACCCTAGTCGTGTTTGGGCTTGATGTAATTGTAACGGTATGCACTTTCCATGTATATCAAGCACCACTAAAAAGTGAAAAATAAAAACTTTTTTGCAAAAAATAAAACCGACTTCAAAAAAAACAAAAAAGTGAGAAATAACTTTAGCTTCTGAAGTCGGTGACAAAAAAACTAAATCAATCAAACAAAGGTCACCGACTTCAGAAGCTAAAGTTATTTCTCACTTTTTTGTTTTTTTTTGAAGTCGGTTTTATTTTTTGTTCTTTCTTTGTTTCTTTCTTTACGGGGCCCCAGTGTGGGCGCGTTCCGTACCTATATTGCGAATACCGTATATTTTGTTTTATTTTTTCTTCTATCTCGGCTTATCTGTGTATTTATTTATTGTTACCAGTATTACTTTCTAACACAATACCTATTACTTATATTTTCTTCATAATTACGAATTCGTACATACACATTTCATTAATTTACCCTATAACTATTTATTGTATACTTAACCATTTATTTATATATTATGTTTGAAGCTGTTTTCTGTCTGTCACTAACCCCCTCAAGGTTTATTGGAAGACCAGCGCAAGACAGCATCACCTGTCTGGCATGAATGCTGAAATGGACCATTTTGGCGCAGCCGTGAGGCACACAGTACATACTACTTATGTATTTTTTTCTTTTTTGTAACTTTTTTAATATTATTGTGTGTGTGCTTAATGTACTGACGTCAAATAAACATTTTTTCTTTCTTTCTTTCTTTTCTTCCCTTGAGGCGGCGAGCCGCCCATTATCTGAACGCGTCCCAAAAGGTGGTAAATATGTTCCGTGGGTACCGCACGATATCCCGCGAGGCGGCGGGCCTGCTTGCCGGATTGGCGCCATGGGATCTGGGGAGCGATAGTCCACGCGCGCCTGCACGAATGGCGCGCGGAGGCACTACACCGGGGGGAAACTCCGCTGCCGCGGTAAACCGCCGCTCAGCAGACAGACCTCCGGCCCGATCTCATGGCGACATGGAGAGAGCGGCTGTGGCAACCCCGTGTAGGGCATGCCACAATAGTGGCGTTAAGTCCCCTCTTTGGGGAGTGGTTTCCGAGGCGCAACGGCGTCCTCACCTTCCACCTGTTTGATTTGATTTGATTTGTATTTATTGATTTTAGTTTTTTTGATTTAATTTAATTTAATTAAATTTGATAAACATTTTGTATGCCTACCGGCGGAACATAGTTAGTTCTGAATTGTATCTATTTTTAACACCTATTTTTACTTGTGTTCACAAAATAAATAAATTTGATTTGATTTGATTTGACCTGACGCAGGTCCTCATCGGACACGGATGTTTTGGGAGGTTCCTGCATCGAATCGGGCGGGAGGAAATGCCCGGGTGTTTCCACTGCGAGAATCGCCCGGAGGACACGATGGAGATCTGCCCCGCGTGGGCGGAGCAATTCCGTGTCCTAGTGGCGGCAATCGGCGACGGCGACATCTCGCGTCCGGCCCTGGTTCAATCCATGGTCCAGAGTGAGACGTAATGGGAAGCCGTCGCCTCCTGCGAAGCAGTCATACGCGAGCCTGTGGACTAGCTAGCCCTACGTCCGTCTTCTGACGACATATTATGATGACAGGCCGTGTCGACGGTGCGTTCGTGTTCCACGTGCGCCTCAAAGAGATGTCAAGCCTGCTAGGGCTGCGGGACTGTTCGAAAGAGATACCGCGGCCCCGGAACTTTAAGGGCGAGGAAAGAACATGGATGGGTTTTAGTCGGTAAAAGTCTGAGACTCCCTCCCGCTCCGCTCAGAGTGGGAGGGTCGTTTGATGATTTCCCATCCGGAAAAAAAAGAAGGCAAAGGCCTCCCTTCCTTCCTTCCACATTTTGCGATCTAAAGCGATTGTAGGCCAATCCTTTGCGAAAGAATCTAACTCATCCCGCCATCTTCTTCTGGGCCTGCCGCGTTGTCGTTTCCTGCTACTTGGTATCCATTGAGTGGTAATTTTTGCCCATTGATTCTCCGACATGCGGCAGATTTGACCAGCCCGTTCCACTTCAGCCTGGCAGCTGAAATGCCAACATCAGCTTCAGTTTCTGACGCGGTCCGTAAGTTTGACACCCAGTAGGTATACTTCACTCTATAGCTCTTTGGCAGACCCCAAGTGCGGACTTCTGACGATTTGTAAGCGACCACGTCTGCGCTCGATAGGTGAGGGTGGGGAGAATGCATATGTCCATAAGCTTTCGCTTAAGTGCGAGAGGGAAAGATAATTTCAATTTCAAACAATTACTTTTTGTTTGTAAATACATACTTAATAATATACATATAAACATCCATGACTCGGAAACAAATGTCCATGCTCATCACACAAACATTTGCTCCTACCGGGATACGAACCCAGGACCCTAAGTACTTGTTCACGTAGGAACGCGCGGGCGCGGTAGCGGGTGCGGGCGCGAAGACGTGCCGAGTTCGTGTTCACATTGGCCGCCAGGCGTTTGCGCGAGTCCGTTTCTAGCGACAAGTTCATACTGGTTGAACTTACCTGACGTCGCGAGTGAACCGCGCGCTCCGCCGCTAGTTCGACGTGAACACACACAAACATCTCACGCGTTTGATATTGCCGCGAGCCCGCCGCGCGCGCCAGTCGCTAGCTTGCCCGCTACTTAGACCGCACGTGCGTTGTGTAGGTACGTGAACACTTGGATATTACGCCATATGTTTGATATTTCGCGCCCGCGCCCGCCACCGCGCCCGCGAGTCAACCTGAATGAGTACTAAGAACGCAAGGCAGTCTCACTACCACTACGCCATTCGGTCGTCAAGTTCCCTTCATATGATGTTCAGCAGCAAGCGAGTTGCACGGCACACGGTGGGCTGAAATTTAAACTTTCATAGACATTTTCATTTAATTTTTTGAGTGGCTGTTTTTTTTGCATGTATGTGCTTCGGAAGACTAAATACATGCTTATAAACATAAAATTTGCAGAAAAAGATTGAAAACAGCCCACTTTTTTTTTTTTTTGTCTCAGCTGTCGCATGATTGCGTCTTATTTCCTCGTAGGTGATTTGACTACAATTTATTTAGTATTTTTTGATATACTACTCAACCCCCGCACTGGTGCGATTTATTAATGATGATGATGATGATTGAGCACCACACCCAGTCAGGAGCAAGACTTTTTTTTTTTTTTTAGGATGGGAAGTCATCAAATGACTTCTCCCACTCTGGGCGGAGCGGGAGGGAGTGTCAGACTTTTACTGACTAAAACCCATCCATGTTCCTTCCTCGCCCTTTATGTTCCGGGGCCGCGGTATCTCTTTCGAACAGGCCCGCAACCCCGGCAGGCTTCGGCCCTTGCGGGCCCCTCCCCTCATGCTGACATCTCTTTGAGGCGCGCGTGGAACACGTACGCGCCGTCGACACGGCCTGTTGTCGTTAGACGGACGGACGGCTAGCTAGCCCATAGCCAACCGTCCACAGGCCCGCGTCTACGGTGGCCGGTAGCCACCACGTGGCCCCCGACGCCCGGTGCGTCTCCCGCGGCGGCTGGGAAGAGAGGCTCTCTCCCTCTCTCGTTCCGCCACCTCCTTCGGCTTCGGCGACGGCTTCCCATTCCATCTCATTCCGGACCATGGATTGAACCAGGGCCGGACGCGAGAGGTCGGCCGGACGCGAGAGGTCGACCGGACGCGAGAGGTCCCACCAGGGCGGATACACCAGGGGGCACGATTTTGTAAGGAAAGACATGCTCTGGGATGGGAGAGGAAGCCCGACCAAGCGCAGCCAGTCGGGCACAATTAGCCGACTATGCAGCCTAGAGCCAATATAGGATTAGTGGTAAAGACAGGTACAATTCATAGGAATGAGCATTGGTGTTTTGGCCTTCGTTTTATTGGCCTCTTCTATCATTGGAGAATCATGTTCGTTTCTGGTGGTTGCGATTCCAGTCTTATTTAAAAAACATAATGTTCGCGTATGTTTCATCGTCAGTAGTATTTGTTTCACTGTCAGTTTCGCTACGGAAATACTCGTATATTTCCTGGGTGGCTGATTTGTATTTTTCTCCATCTGCTGCTAACTGAATCAGTTCATCTTTGTTTTTATTGAAATATTCCATGTGTTGTTGGAGTGCCTCGTTCCATGTATATGTCACCGTAAAATTGTCAAATACGTTATATTACAATATAACATGTATCTCTCTAGCGATATTGTAAAGTCTCGAATTATTGTCAACTGAACATACGGAAGTATCTCTTGCCCCCATAAACGGGACTTGGGGCACCCCCCCGTTAGGTTAGTTAGGTTCCTTTAAACCCTGCACCCGGAAATAGGGGCCCCGCGAAGCGGGGCTCCGTCGACTACGCTTTTTAGGGGAATATGAAGTGTTTTAAGGTTAGGTTATATTAATCGATATTTCTCAGGAATGGTACAGTATCTTTTCATGAGAGTGGTACCACTGGGCAAGGGGGACCCCTCCTTCTCTCCACACCGCGTGAGTTGACTACCATCGCATGCATTTCACGAAAAATAATGCGTTTTATTGTAAGCAGTATGTTCATTTGACAATAATTCGAGACTTTACAATATCGCTAGAGATATTACAATATAACGTATTTGACAATTTTACGGTGACATATATATTGGTTTTCCAACTTTTAGCCGATACGCCTTGTATCTAATAGCTGCGTGTAGCAAGTGAGGCTCTGGTCGTCAGAGGATGTGCCCATAGTAGCATAACCGAAGGCATTTTTTTTTGGTATTTCTTTTTTCCCATAAGAATTTCGCGTTTTTTTTTTTTATCGGGGTGGTTCGCGTATACTTTAACATGTCTTTAAAAATGAATCTTTCGTATCGAGTTTTGATCGGTTTGCGTTTGTGATTGCCACTGTCTTAAGACCGTAAGTCATTGCACATAGACCCTGCAATGAATTACGGTCTTAAGACAGTGGCAACCATTTTGTAAATAAGACGCGCAATTTTCTACTGCATTTTAGAGTTTATTATGAAGTGTATTCGCGTCTTAGAGTTACACATCGCTTTTTTACGGGTAGTCTCTATTAAGTGTCGATGTCATATACTTACGTGCCTAGAAACAAAATCTTCTAAAGTGACACGTTTCTTTAAGTAATAATTATTTACAATATATACCTACACAATAACATTATAATTAGCGTTGCCATAACTTCTGGGAACCAATACGGGACGTTTTTCTTCCGATACCCAATAATCGTACATAATATGTACGATTATTGGGTATTATTAGCCCCGTGTGGGTGTTGAATGTGTTATATTATAACACATTCAACACCCACACGGGGCTTTTCAACTACACCATACCTACATAACATAGCACGCATGTGTACCTTCCTACATAGCGAGAAGAAACAAACTAATGTATTTTCTAACAGATTCCCTCTGATCTCAAACTTATCAAAAGTGTAAAATAAATTAAACAAAAATTATTGAATCATACTTTTTATTCAAAGTCTTTACTCAGGTATTTATTATTTTCATCATCATCATCATCTCAGCCGAAAGACGCCCACTGCTGGACATAGGCCTCCCCCAAGTGTCGCCACATTGACCGGTCCCTTGCGACTCGCATCCACCGGATTCCCGCAACCTTCACCAGGTCATCGGTCCACCTAGTGAGAGGTCTTCCAACGCATCGTCTTCCAGTTCGCGGTCGCCACTCCAGAACTTTTCGGCCCCAACGGCCATCCGTTCTGCGAGCAATGTGACCTGCCCACTGCCACCTAAGTTTGACAATTCTTCGGGCTACGTCGGTGACCTTGGTTCTCTTGCGGATGTCTTCATTTCTGATTCGATCACGCAAGGAAACTCCGAGCATCACGCAAGGATACCCGACAAGACAGACAACCCGCGCGCCAACTCTTGAAACTCGAAGATGATCCCACCGCATCCGCCAACGAGGTCAATAGTTATTTCGTCAATATAGGTAAAAAACTGGCTTCGCAAATCACACCCAACCACAATATTCCCTTGCCCGAAAACTCCAAATCCCAACCTAATTCTCTAGTCATCCTAGAAGTCAATCACGAAGAAGTAGAACGTATTATCACGTCTCTTAAAGGTGATTGCGCAGTCGGATGGGACGGCATCTCGTCAAAAATCATAAAAATGTGTAAAAACACACTGATACCGCCAATCACGCACATATGCAACCTCGCCATTAATACAGGCACCTTCCCACGTGCATTTAAGAAGGCCCTCGTTCACCCCATCCATAAGGACGGGAATAGAGACGTTGCATCAAATTACAGGCCGATATCCGTACTGACAACACTTTCAAAAATTTTGGAACGCATCCTAAACAACAATTTAGTTATTTTTTTTCGCAAATATGACATAATTGCATCAAATCAATACGGTTTCCGACCGGGGATTTCCACGGAGGATGCCGTAACAGACCTTACTGATCAAGTCAAAAAAGAAGTCGGTTAAAAAATGGACTCCAGGATGAAAAGTTTTGCCATCTTCCTGGATCTATCAAAGGCCTTCGATACCGTCTCTATTCCCATCCTTATCCGCAAAATGGAAGCCGTCGGCATACGGGGAAATGCACTAAACATTTTTCAAGACTTCCTTACCGATCGTAGACAGTCCGTTAAAATTGAGTCGGTCATCAGCGGCGAGGAAATTATAAGTTACGGCGTTCCTCAGGGTAGCATTATCTCACCATCACTCTTCCTGTTATATGTAAACGATCTATGCAACCTAAAACTACAACACTGTGACACGTTTATGTATGCAGACGACACTGTACTACTTGCCTACGGTTCCGACTGGAAAGCGGCTAAAATCAACGCTGAAGCCTCACTTAGAACAGTCATGGCCTGGCTTTCTGTTAACTTGCTGACCCTCAATATTTCTAAAACAAAAGCAATTGCCTTTAGAATCACCGCTAAATCCGCACCCCGGGCTGGGGAATCTTCTTTAACCGCACACGTATGTCAGGATTCATCCTCCCCTTGTACATGTCTTCCTCTTACGTTGGTATCCTATACCAAATACTTGGGTGTACACATAGATGAGAGACTGGACTGGCACACGCATTTAGGAATATTAAAAACCCGATTAAGGCGACTCATTTATATCTTCAAAAACCTCCGCGATGTAGCCGATATGGACACGATGAGACTGATATACCTTGCCCTGTGCCAGTCTATTCTCTCTTACTGTATCCCCGTTTGGGGTGGCACCGGTAAAACGGCGATGTTGGGCCTCGAAAGAGCGCAAAGGGCTTTATTAAAAGTTATGACCCACAAACCTCGTCGATACCCAACACTGACCCTATATAAAGACTGCAATTGTCTCTCTGTAAGGAAACTCTTCATCCTACGCATAATACTCAGAAAACATGCCTCTATTCCACACGCTAAAAATAAAGCAGTGCGTAGCGGGAAACCCATTTGTAAATATGCTCAAATTAAAACAAGCTTCGCGACACGACAATACTCTTTTTTAGCATCTAAATTATACAACAGCTTAAACAAATCTTTAAATATACACACGTTAAACTTATTTAACCTAAAAAGAAAAGTTACGAATTACTTACTATATTTGACATACGACGAAACTGAAAAACTACTCACGCGCATTTCATAACACGTTACCTTTGATTACAGCTCCACATAACACCCCCACACAAACTCACACTAATATACAACCTCACACAAACGCACAAACACGCAAACACACTCACACATACACGAACACTCACGCACACCCATGGCAACACCTTTTCTCAAACACGTCTGATATTGATGCGTTTCGGTACCTAGTAGATAACCCTTTTATATTTACTATTATTACATCTTTGCTGCATATTTTTATTATTTTTTTTTTTTTCAAATTTGTTTATTCCATTTTTGTTTAACTAACTGCTTAACTAAATTTGTAACGGCTTAAAAGACCCCAAGAAGGAACCACTGGCTCTGAAGATACAGGCTATGCTTAGTTTCAGAGTCAGGGATACATAGACTTGATTTGCCTGCCCTAGCAACGGTCCCCAACGAAATTGTAAACCAATGTCCAATCTCTTATTTTAAGTCACTATTGATGTACTCTTAGAATAAGACCAATTGTTATAAGGGTTTGAATAAACATTTATTATTATTACTAGCTGACCCGCGCAACTTCGTCTGCGACATATAAGTGAAAGACAGGGTTACAGAGAGTGGGTCGTAAGCACCTCTAATACAATTGTCAAAGAGCACATCACATCACACACATCATTCCGCATAATGAAAAGCACGCCCGGTACATGATCATTATTTTGCTGCTGAGTTATTTAAAACGGTGTATCCAAAGTATGTGTATCTCTGATATTCATTGAAATCAAATTACGTATCCAAGGGCAATTATGTTTAAAATTAAATACTTGTGATTAACAACGTATTTATTTTGATAAGGATAAATTACCATGTTTATAAAAACAGTTTAAAGGGCTTCTCTCGACGTCCTAACGTCTGCATCCTTAGTTAGACACTCGATGACAGTCTCATACTCCAGCTAGGTCTGAAGTTCTCATCAACGTGTATGAAATGAGCCGCGACACGATATAGCTGCTGTAAACTGTTGCGGACCTCTTACAACTATAAGCCATTTCAAATTTCGAACTTTACGTGCCTATAAGGCCGTGTCCTAAAGTGCACAAAACCTTCAAATGCGGTGTTAATATAGTACGGTGACTATCGGGACATTCCAATTTTAAAGAGTATTAGCACCAAGTTTTTATGTGAGTCCAACCTTTTTTGAATAAAATAGGATTGAGTTTTCAAACATTTATCAAAATAACATGTAGTTTAAATCAAAAGCACTAAGGTCCATGTTCACCAAAAACATGACGGTCTGATTATCTAAAAACAGCTGTTTAAAACACATTTTTGTATGGGAGCATATGTCACAGGGACAGCGGTTGTTTAGAAAATCAGACCGTTATCTCTTCGGTGAACATGGACCTAAGGAGTGTTGATATCAAATTCGAAACACATCACCGCCAAAATAACTTTCTACCCCTTTTTTCATCAATTCAATTTCAATTAAACACGTCTTCCATCAATTCTGTTAAAAATTTGAAATAGATTGGACCAGTAGTTCGTTGTATTATTTTATTTGTAATATGTAATAAACAGGGTGGAAACGGTTAACGGGGCACTAAAGGGAGCTACCTTAACCGTTGAGTATAAGAAACAGGATCGATTGATTTTCTTGCTACCCGTACGTTTTTTTAAATCTGTGAATGGGGATCAAAATTTCACGGAAAATTTCGGATGGTTTTCTAAGACCATTTTCATGTAGCTGCAGTGACTTTTTGAGTACTCTAACCTGGATTGGTCTGGAAGAACTTTTTGATCAGTGTCTGAAAGAAGGTCGATTGGCATCAAAAAAATTGTTTTATGAAAAATGGCAATTTTCTTGCTAACTGTACTTTACTTTTTTATTAAATCTGTGAACAACATTTCTCGAAAAAATACGGGTTGTTTTCTAAGACCATTTTCGTGTAGCTGCAGCTCCCCTTACTTCCCCGTTTACCGTTTCCATCCTGTATTACCAACTACTTATACCGAGGAAAGCCGATTTTCTTGAGTTCCGCTATTTTGGGCGGATTCACTTCAAAAATCAAATTTCATAAAAATTGAGAAATTATATTTACCTGTATTAGATTTGAAGTATTTACAACAACTTTTAAAGGTTTACACTTCATTGGATTTTATTCTGTAGGTGTATGAAGTTAGTTAATTTTAAACACAAAACCCTCTTTTTTACGTCTCTGGATGAGATTTTTAAAAAATGCTGAAACAGGTATTTCTTTATTTTTAATAATAAGTATTTACTCTGAGTTTTATGATTCTAGAACAATCATAAATTTTTTTTTCATACAAACTTTACCCCCCCTTTTCACCCCCTTTTTCCAAAATTTTCCATAATTTCTATAGCCTAAATGTTATTCTGAGTTTATTTAATCAAATCAAAGCATTTATTTCAAGTAGGCCAATAACAGGCACTTTTGAATTGTCGAAACAAAGATGAAAATTAAATGTAGCTACAGTCCCAGTCACAAGACATAAAAACTGTGAAAGTACTGTAGTTGCCCATTCCCTAGCGTAGATCTCTATGGAGAAGAACGGGCAAGAAACTCCATGGACACTCTTTTAAATCAAAATATTGTTACAAAATCTTGGTTACATCATTCATGTTGAGATGGTATATTATGTGAGAACAATGTAGCAAGATGTGCACGTTAAAAGTGTCCATAGCAAAACAAAAATAAAATACAACTCAAAAACAAAATAATTCAAATAAACCATGGCGACTAAGAGATGACCAGTCACAACTGACAGCGCCCGTTCACGCACATGACGCATGGATCAGCACCATTCAGCTCAACCATTTTGAAGGGAACTAAATGGTCCGACACACGCGCCACCATCAGCGAGACATTTGAGTGAGCATGACATACTCTCAACCGCCAGGGCACATTCAAGTCAAGAACTGCCGTAGGTTTCCAGTGAATGATAGCTTACTAGTACATAGTACTCACACAATATGGGCTATGCGATTATATAATACTAACATTGAATCTATACAATGCAAAGTTAGTTAAGTACAATCTTCAGCAGCTCCAACTATACCATATAATGCTATCAATTTTTGCGCCCCTGTCCATGTGGAGCAGGACCAGCATTAAGCCAAGCATTTTTATCAGCGATATAATCGCTCAACTTGTAATATGCTTTTTTACATAGTGTGCGTTTAATGCATGTTTTAAATTTCGTCTCATTCAGTTCAAGAATACTTTGTGGAATTTTATTATAGCATCGCAAACAGTACCCCATGAAAGATGAGTCTACTTTAGCGAGTCTAAAGCCTGGCTGAACTAATTCGTCCCTATTTCTAGTACTGTAATTATGTCTGTCACCTCTTTTACCAAAAAGATGCAAATTTTTTCTAACGTACATTATGTTTTCGTAAATGTATTGACAATGTACCGTCATAATGCCAATATCCTTAAACAGTTCCCTTAGAGAATCGCGCCTACGAAGATTATATATAGCTCTGATGGCTCTTTTCTGCAGAATAAATATAGACTCAATATCTGCAGCCCGTCCCCATAGCAAAATACCGTAAGACATTATACTATGAAAGTAACTAAAATAGACCAGTCTAGCGGTATCTACATCAGTGAATTGACGGGTTTTTCTAATGGCATATGCTGCTGAACTTAAGCGCCCCGCAAGAGATGTTAAATGAGAACCCCATTGTAGCCTTGAATCAAGCGTAAGCCCCAGGAAAACCGTTTTATCTACGAATTCAAGTTTCTCATTATTCAATAATATATCACAATCACTACCCTTAACATTCGGTAAAGCAAATCTTATGCATTTGGTTTTTTTTTTCATTTAATACCAAATTGTTTGCTGTGAACCAATTTTGGACCTGAAGTAGGGCATTATTCACGTCATCTAAATTTTGTGCCCGTCTGTTTATCTTAAAAATTAAGGAAGTGTCATCAGCAAACAACACCATATTTTGAGGTTGGTTTTTCAATAAATAGGGTAGATCATTTATATATACTAGAAAGAGGAAAGGTCCCAATATTGAGCCTTGTGGAACCCCCATTTTTATTTTTAAACCCTGTGAATTAACACCATTTATCTGAACATGTTGTTGTCTATCATTCAAATATGATCTTACCAAACTAAGTGCAAGTTTACCCAGTCCGTAATGCTCAAGTTTCAAAAGTAATGTGTCGTGATTTACGCAATCAAACGCTTTGGAGAGATCACAAAAAATTCCTATGGCATCTTGGGACTCTTCCCACGCAGTAAATATGTGCTTTAATAAGGTTACACCGGCGTCAGTTGTACAACGTCCCTTGGTGAAACCATACTGTTGATCATGTAAGATTCTGTTGGTGTTAAAATGATAGAGCATTTGATCAAGCATTACTTTTTCAAAAACCTTGCTAAAAACTGGCAACACGGATACAGGTCTATAATTGTTAGTATCTTTACTGTCCCCGGATTTGAAAAGAGGTATGACTTTACTGTATTTCATTAAATCAGGGAAAACTCCTTGGTCTACACATAGATTAAAAATTAAAGCTAAGTATGGGGCTATTGTCTCAAGTATGGATGTACAAACTTTGATAGACATTCCCCATAGATCTTCGGTCAGTTTGATTTTTATTTGCCGGAAAGCTTTAATAACTACCATAGGGTTAATGTGTTTAAATTTAAATTCAGCCAGGCAGCCAGACACATTCGCCTTTAATAAACCCATTGAGACTTCAGGAGAGGAATTTAGAGCCTCCGTAGTTTTTAATGGTATTTCTGTAAAGAAATTTACCAATTCTTGAGCTACTTCCTGATTAGAGCTTTTAGGACCACTTGCTGTATCTAATGTGTAGCTAGTGTTACGTATTTTCTTCCTGTTAGTCTCGTTATTTATGACTTTCCAAACTGTCTTTATTTTATTTTCTGCTGTTTTGATCTTGTTGCTAATGTGCAGGGCTTTAGCAACCTTGCATGTATTTCTAAAAATTTTTGAATACTTAGCAACATACTTGTTAAAAGTTTCAGTGTTAATAAAAGGCTTAAGGCCATAAAGCTCAAATAGTCTTTCCCTACTTTTTCTGATGCCTCTAGTTGCCCAATCGCTAAATATGAATTTAGGGCAAATACTTTTTGTCTTCTTTTCAAAAGTTTTGTTGAATTCCGTGTGAACTATTGAAAAGAAACGATTATAAAATTGATTTATATTAATATCGTCATGGCTCATAACACTTAACTTGTTCTGTAGGGAAATATTAAACCTATTTAATTTGCTAGAAGTTATAGGTCTAAATTTAATCTGTACTTTTTGCAATGGTGTATTACACCTATAAGTTACAGTTTGTCCGCTATGGTTTAAATAGAATAGTGAAGTTTTCATCAAAATCCGTCCAGCAGTTTTTACGTGATGCGCGTTCAAACAAACAAACAAACAAACAAACAAACAAACAAACAAACAAAAATTTTAAAAATGGTTTTATGATGTTCAGTTACTTATTTTAAGTCACCCTGATCGGTTTTTTTTTTGAAATCTTCAATGTACAGATTTTTTGGTCTCAACGATTTTATTATATGTATAGATATTATTATTATAGCATAGCCCTCTCCATTGCCCTTTGGGTGACTTTAAGCCTTTTGATAAGGCCCATTGTGAGCGACCACGTTTCGGTCCCGTATGTAATCACTGGCAACACACACTGGTCATAGACTTTCGTCTTGAGACACTGCGGTAAGTTGGACGAGAAGATACCGCGCAGTTTCCCGAACGCTGCCCAGCCGAGTCGGATTCGACGATTGACCTCTTTCTCGAAATTAGAACTGGACCGTCCTAGGTATTCATAATCGTCTACAATTTCGAGTGTAGGGCCTCCGATCTTGATAGGAATGGGTGTGACATGGGCTTGGGCATTGCCCATTTTTTTGCCCAGTCATATTTTGAAGTTGATTTTACTTTTGCAATAACTTCTTTTTCTTTTTACGGCGCCGGCGCCGTACGGGCGGCGGGTGCCCGCGCCATTCGCCTCTATTTTCGTATTTTGTCGAAATACGGGACAAATACGGGACAAGTAGTAATACGGGACGGGATGATCAAATACGGTGACAGTCCCGTATATACGGGACGTATGGCAACCCTAATTATAATAGAAAAAAAAATATGTACAAGTATCAAAAAGGGCAACGACCATACAGCCTCTAGACTCCTAATAACAGGCGACCGACGTCTGTCAACACATAAGGGGTATAAATCTTATAGCCGTCGTCACTCACCGACTGTCACCGAGTTCGAATTAGTTTCGACCACTCCTGTGAGCCGCAAACACTTCCGCATTACTCCTTTAAAAAATCGAGAAAATAGACATAATATGGCCCCGTGTATAATACGTTGGTGTGACAAAGAAAGCCGGACTTCAAGTTTCCTGAAAGACGGTATCACATTTCATCGGTAATTTAAAAGTTCCATAATCTAAATTAGATTAACCCTCAATTCACCAGGTGAAAGGAACTAGCGTAAACTCCCACTATGAGTCCCAGGGACTCACATATATTATTTTAACTTTTCTATAAATAAAATGACTATTTTTTCAAATGCTTTTTTTATTAACTTCTTTACCATTTTATTTAGTACTAAAAAGAACACTATAAACTTAGCAAAACTCTTGAGATCATCTTAGAAATTATAGGAATTCAATTTAACAGTCTAAAAGAAAATTGTTCTTTTTTAAGTCTCTTAAAACTGTCAAAAACTTCTGATAAACAGTAGTAACTTTCTTTTATATTTTCATAATAGACTACAAAATAAAATTAAAATAACAAAAACATATGCTTCTATATAAAAATAAAAATTGTGCAATGGGTTTTGACCAATACCTAAGAGCAGCTTTGACAAATCTTTTTAGAGCAAGACAAACATATTGGCTTCATACATTTGTAGCAACAGTAAGCAGTCTTTGTTCTCTTTTTATAATGGCACAAATAGTAGTACTTAGTTGACTATCATCTTCGTTGTCACTCAATTTCATCGTGGAGTTCTTGTTGAAGCCAAGAATCCAAAACTGAATTAGCATTTTCTGCATTTACATACACTGATGAATTTTTTTTTTTGTTTGTGTGCCATTTTGTGATTCTACAACAATAAAAAACATTACGAGATAAATAAATTATCAATAATAAATAAAATCAAGTAAAAATGGCAAGAAATAAAGGCATTGAAAACATAAATTTAAAATAAAAATTATAACATAAAATACCACCATGAGTCCCAGGGACTCACTTGGCGTAATAACTCACCATATTAGAGCCATACGCGCACGTCCGCTCTACCCCGCGTCGCCCGCGACGTTGCAGGAAGGTACTGTGGCGGGGGGCAATGAAGTCGCGAAAACGAACGAAATATGGAGTTTTGAAATTTGAATGTGAGTCCCTGGGACTCAGGTGGTGAATTAAGGGTTAAATTTCTGACAATATTTATCGGAGTTCATCTTATACTGGTCATACTTGATGTCTTTTATGATTGCGTCCCTTTCTTTTGAAAGTACTTTTTTCTCTATCTCTTTTACTCGATGTTACGTAAACATAATTAGTGATGTTCCAAATCGTACGACCACCTCTGTTGTCGATAAAGCAAAAAATAAAACCTAAGTATAACTATTTATTTATGCAAAAAATATATTTTTAATAATTATAATTACAACATTTATTTATTTATTAATATGTTCACGTCATTTTACCGAAGATTGTTTTATCTGTATGAAAAACCATCGCCGCCTACTAAGTTCATATAAGTTCAGATATTTTACCTACATGATTCAATCGTAATTAGAATAAAGGAGGTAATTTAATGCAAGTAAAGTATGTAAAACATATTTTATTATGCCTACAGATAAAAAATATCGATACTTTCTTGTTTGATTTAAAACTGTCCCATCCCTAGTGAAATGCAATGACCTTGAATTGGCCAATCAGAACGCAGAACCCCGTCCCCCTCGCGTACCTCGTACCTCAGCGAGTTGACAGAATAGTTTTCGTGCGTTAGATCGTTTATTAGGCGTCTATAGGCTGAATGGTCGTTGAAAAAGGGTTACAAGGCATCGAAAGATTCGTCCTCATCGCTGCCAACAGGAAAGTGCCCAGAAGGCTGGCAGCATTGCCACGTTGGATGGCAATGCTGATTCTTTGGCCAAAAAATAGGCCCGCCCTCTGGTCACGTGAAGAGTCGACCGTTTTTTTTATAGGATTACTTTGCTAGTTGGGTAATTAATCTCGCGTTGTTTTGGATGTCTGGCTTTTATCATTTCCTCTATATTAACGGAAGATAAGCTATTTATTTTTATTCCGTGGGTAATGGGAGAAAGAAAGTACGATGGCTAGTCTAAAGATGTACTCATAACATCTGTGTTCGTTGCGGCACGGATGAGGCAGATAAAAAATAATTGACAGACTGCTCTATTGTTTCTTGGCGTAGCTAATTTTTTGTTGTCCTATTGATTTCAAGGGTCACGCCAGATGTTGCATTTTATGCATTTTGGCTACAGTTCCAGTAAAGAAAAAGCAAGGCCACATAACATAATTATATTTTAAAATGATCTAATGTAGTTTCTACAAAGGATCTTTAATATGATTTTAAACATAGAAATAGTCAGCACACGCCTATAGTAGGTAACCGTATCGATTATGTGGGGTACCTACGCGTCCACATAGAGGTATTTAAAATGCACATTTAAACAAATAGTATTCCTAGCTAGGTAGACTGGGAAACCCCAGGCTTATACAAGTGACTGCTGGTTGGTCAAAAGATAATCTGTGCTCAATCGAGGTCAAAAAATTCAAAAAATTCAACGACTTCACCGGGATTCCGCTCCAGGTACAGGATAGTGCTGGTCGCTGCGCTCTCGATGGTATCTCGTGCTAGTCAGCAGCTTAGGGTGCTTATATGTACAGAGTACTTACCAACCCAAATACTTCACTGTAACACCGTACTTGGACACGAAAACGTTTCAACCCCAATCTTAATAATCCCATCTACGTTCACGATTTATGCTAGTTTATGTTTCAGAGATCACACTAACACACGCGATTATAAACCTTTTAAAACCAGTAAAGTTAATTAATAGTGGATATGTATTACACTAGCAATACAGTATCTACTAATGGCACACCGAAAAAACTCTAGCTGGCTCGGGGGTGGCGCCGTGGCGGCGCCGCCGCGCCGCGCGCCGCCGCGCCGCGCCCCGTCCGGGGCGCAGCGCGCAGGACAAAAATAGTTATTTGTTATACACGAGTGCAAGGTTGTTTTTTAACCGCGTGCTCAATTTTGATGACCGAGCAAGCGGAAGATTCTAAAATTGAGTCACGAGCGAAGCGAGTGATTCAAAACTTAGAATCTTATTGAGCGTTAGCGAGGGAATCAAAAGAGCTCGAGGTGAAAAATGTTTGCACTCGAGTGCAACACGTAACTTTTCATCCCACCTTATAGCGAGGAAATGAATAAACGCAAAAAAAAAATGCGCATTATTTACAAATTCAGTTAATTCTGTTGGCGTCAAATAAACTTCCTCGTCGCTAGATAATGGTGTCGATTCTGTTGTGCACAAACTAAACTTAATTTAGGCTATTACTATCTTTTTCTCACCAATAAAACGAGAAAGAGACGGACGTAATGTTACATCGGACCTACTAGAACATTCGAGAAAGCACGTGATTACAGTATGTGTACGTTGGAATTTCGAGAGTTTTCTATTATTATTACTTTCAAAGTTGGGTAGGTACCTACAAACTCGCGACCTCTTTATAAAAAGACATTAGAATTTCGACCGTACGCCTAGGGCATACGGTTCATATTTGTTTGTGTTGTACAAGTAGCTAGTAATAATAATTACCTACCTACCTACCTACTCTTTTGTTAGTGTTTTCTATGACCCTCTAGAATATTCGAGGTTATTCTGGTGTGTCTGTGGGCGAGTATAAATAGACCGCTCAGGGCCGCGACAGTCAGTCTTGTTTTGGATATACAACGAAGCGAATCGAAGTGAACTTGAAGTGCGATATCTAAGTGAATAGTAAACAGTAGTGTATTGTAGTGTACTTGTGATTAAGTTTAAATTGTTTTGTGATTAATAAAGTGATTGTGTTGTTTAATCGGTAGTAATTAATTTATCTCATACCCAGCTCGTAATAAATTGGTGTCAGAAGTGAGAGATAAATAATATGCCAATTCTACCAAAGGACGACACGGACGGTATCCGTACCAGAAGTCAGCGACAGCAGGATATGGACCAGAGGCGGTTTGGGGATTCTCCGACACAGACACCGGGTGGTGTCCAGCCTACGTCACAGCCAGTCGCTGGCCCATCCGGAGTTTCTCCAGCGTCAGTGGCGCCAGACTTGTCAGCTTTAATGGCGCTGCTAGAGGAGCAAGCTCGCCGTCAAGAGGAGCAGGCTCGCCGTCAAGAGGAGCAGGCTCGCCGTCAAGAGGAGCAGGCTCGCCGGTTGGAAGAGCAGTTGCAGCGAGATAAAGAGGAGCAAGCCCGCCACCAGGAGGAGCAGGTCCGCCGCCAAGACGAGCAGATGATCCTCATAAAGGATCTTCATGCAACTTTCGGCAAGGACCTCAAGGTGATGAAAGATCAGGTCCACCAGCACGAGAATCGCATCTCGGAGGCCGAAGTTCAGATTGCTGGTGTAAAGAAGGCTTTAGGTGAACTGAAAGCTGAAGGCGGGATTGTAGCTTCAGCGGTTGCTGCACCTTCTTCGATTGGTTTTAAAGTGCCTCCATTTGATGGCACATCTTCGTGGTCGGCCTATAGAATCCAGTTTGAGGCCGTCATGAAGGCGAATGGATGGACCAAACCACAAGCCATGACCGCGCTCACCTTGGGCCTCCGAGACCAGGCCCTAACTATTCTCGAGGCACTCGGCAAGGATGTAACCTACGAGCAGCTGCTGGAGGCATTAGAGTCCAGATACGGCGACGCGCACCTGGAGCACGTATTCCGTGCCAAGTTGAAGGACCGTGTTCAACGTAGTGCCGAGAACCTACAGCAGTGGGCTCTGGAGGTTGAGAAACTCGTTCGGAAAGCCTACCAGTCTGCCCCTGTACTGATTGATGGAAATCTGGTACAGGCGTTCGTTGATGGAATACGTGACTTAGAAGTTAGAGCTGCCGTGAGACTTGGGCATCATGAGACCTTGAAGGATGCCTTGGCCCATGCCTTAGAAGTCGAGGCAGTGAGGCAAGACCACCGAACGCACCGTGTCAGGGAGGTTATAGCATCACCTGTACGCGACCGCCCACAGGGGTATAGTCCTAGGTGCTACACTTGTGGAGAAAGAGGTCATCTTCGGTCCAGCTGTCCTAAGCGCAGCACCCCGAGAGAAGATCAGCAGGGAAGAGTGGCTGAAGTGACTGCCCAGCCACAGCAGGGAAACGAGTAAATGCCAGGACTGGGGGGCGGGTGCTGGCTGGTATTGAAAGAGCCCCGAGAATCTTGATCTCGCAAGCACATGACGGGAACAGCCTGACCATCAAAGGCGAAGTCAATGGAACGCCATGCAAACTGACGTTGGATACTGGAGCTTCTCACACGGTCGTCAATTCTAAACTAGCAAGTCGGTTTCTTGGGGACTACTTCAATAAGCACGACCGTATACCGTTACTAACAGCTACCGGTCAGCACATAAACGTCCGAGGCAAGAAGGAGGTAGAGTTAAAATTGGGTGACAGATTTTACAAGCAGAATGTCATCGTGGCCGACATAGTGGACGATTGCATCTTGGGCTTGGACTTCATGCGGAAATATCGTTGTGAGATCGACGTTGATCAAGGAGTACTGAAATGTGGTTCAGAGGAAGTGTTCATGGAGGGTGCACCGTCAGGAAAAGTGTACTGCTTGAAGAAGATAGTTCTTCCTCGCAGATCAGAAACGATTGTGCCAATTTGTTTGCCACGGAATTCTGGACAAAAAGATCGAAGTGTCCTGATAGAAAGGGTGAACAATGACTTCCCATGGAAGATGGCACGAACTCTGGTCAAGGCCACCAACATCTCAGCAGTACGCATACTGAATCCAAGTGACCAGGAGCATGTGATTAAGAAGGGCACCTTGATAGGCACTTGCGAGGAAGTAGCTTGGATGCGTCAATTGCAAGTTGTGTCTACCGGAAATAAAGTTCGTAGTACAAAATTTGACGTATCGACACTTTTGGAAAACTGCGATTTAACTGAAGAAGAAATGGACAAGGCTATGAAGATGTTACTTCAGTACGCCAACATGTTCTCTTCAAATGATGCTGACATAGGGAGAACTGGACTTGTTCAGCACCAGATTAATACGGGCAACGAGTTACCTATCCGTCAGCGACCAAGAAGACTGCCAGTTGCACGAGAAAAAGAGGTGGAAACCATGATTGAGGGAATGGTGAAGGACGGTGTTATAGAGCCTTCATCGAGTCCATGGTGTTCTCCTGTGGTCCTGGTAAAGAAAAAGGACGGCAGTATGCGCTTCTGTGTGGACTATCGGCGACTGAACGACGTCACGAAAAAGGACAGCTACCCACTGCCTAGGATCGATGACACACTGGATACGCTGACTGGTATGAAGTGGTTTACCACACTTGATCTGAAGAGTGGCTACTGGCAAGTAGAAATAGACCCCAAGGACAAGGAGAAAACTGCATTCTCAACAGGAAAAGGGCTATGGCAGTTTAAAGTTATGCCTTTCGGTTTGTGCAACGCTCCTGCGACGTTTGAAAGGCTGATGGAGCAAGTACTTGCCGGATTGATTGGGGACGCATGTCTTGTCTATCTGGACGACATAATAATCGTGGTCCGTACATTTGAAGATCACCTTAAAAACCTCAACCGAGTGCTGTCAAAAATCCAAACAGCAAATCTCAAGTTAAGCCAGAAGAAGTGCTCGTTTTTCAGACAGCAAGTGAACTTCTTAGGACACATAGTTTCGGGGGAAGGTGTTCAAACAGACCCAGAAAAAGTAGTCGCCGTCAAAGATTGGCCAGTTCCGAAAGACAAGACACAGGTCAGGGCATTCCTGGGTTTGTGCTCCTACTATCGAAGGTTTGTCAAGAATTTTGCCGACATTGCAAAACCTCTGCACAAACTCACTGAGGAAAAGAGGCAATTCTGTTGGGACGAGGACTGCGACGTCGCATTTCAGGAATTAAAGAAACGTCTGTGCAATACACCTATTTTGGGATATCCTGACACTGAAAATGACTTCATAGTTGACACAGATGCAAGTAATACTGGAATTGGGGGCGTGCTGTCTCAACGAAAAGGAGACCGGGAGGTTGTAATAGCCTACTTCAGCAAGTCTTTATCGAAACCAGAAAGAAATTATTGCGTTACAAGACGGGAGCTACTCGCTGTAGTAAAGACATTGCAGCACTTCAGTAAATATTTGCTGGGACGTAAATTCCTACTACGAACTGACCATGCTGCACTGAAGTGGCTATTACAGTTCAAGAATCCAGAAGGGCAAGTGGCGAGATGGATTGAACTACTACAAGAGTTTGACTTCGTAACAGAACATCGCAGTGGGAGAACTCACGGTAACGCAGACGCCTTGTCGAGAAGACCTTGTCCTGAGGACTGTAAGCACTGTGCCAGGCAAGAGACTAAGGAAGTAGTGCCCGTGAGGATGCTTAGAACGGATCTCAGCGATGAATGGAAGGAGACCCTACAGCAGGCTCAGCAAAATGACTCGGACATCAAACCGATCTTCGAGTGGATTAAAGCTGGTGTTCCTAAACCCAAGTGGAGTGATGTGGCTGCGATGAGTTCCATTACGAAGAGCTATTGGGCGCAATGGAACAGCTTGGTAATCCAGGATGGAGTCTTGTGCCGTAAATGGGAAAACGCTAGAGGGGACAGCTGTCACCTACAAATGGTTGTCCCTAAAGCCAAGGTACCGGATGTTCTACGGCTCTACCATGATGGATGTTCAGGAGGACATATGGGGGTAAAAAGGACTCTACTAAAAATTCGAGAACGCTTCTACTGGATCCACTGTCGAGATGATGTGGAGGACTGGTGCCGTAAATGTACCAGGTGTGCGGCCGTGAAAGGACCCCGTACACGCAGCAGAGGTAGCATTAAAAGTGTACAACGTTGGAGCCCCTTGGGAACGGATAGCACTTGACGTTGCGGGACCATTTGAATAGAATAGTGAAGTTTTCATCAAAATCCGTCCAGCAGTTTTTACGTGATGCGCGTTCAAACAAACAAATAAACAAACAAACAAACGAAAATTTTAAAAATGGTTTTAATATGTTCAGTTACTTATTTTAAGTCACCCTGGTCGGTTTTTTTTTTTTAAATCTTCAATGTACAGATTTTTTGGTCTCAACGATTTTATTAATGTATAGACTAGCTGACCCGCGCAACTTCGTCTGCGAGTGAGGGTTAGAGAAAGTGTGAGTCAACCTTAGACATATGCTATCGCGGACTTTTTTTTTTAAATGCTTAAGAGGAACAATTCCTTCGTACGTGATTGCTGTGTAACCACAGACCTTATAGAGTGTGTAACTTTAACCGCGTTATGCAGTGCTTGCAACGGCAGCAAAGAAAAAGGAATGAATCTTTGTTTTTGAGAAATTTTTCATTGATGCTCCGCTCCTATTGGTGATGTTAGCCTTCCTTGATAAACGGGCTGTCCAACACTAAAATATGTTTTTAACTCGAACCACCATTTCCTGAAATTAGCGCGTTCAACCAAACAAACAAACTCTTCAGCTTTATTATATTAGTGTAGATTCAAGTAGGTAACAATTTAATTTCTCGGAATTCTTTGCACTAATCGCTCATATATTCTACTTATGATTTTCCAAATAGGGGCTTCCCTCGAAAGCTTGCCCATGCTGGCTCACTGGAGACGGCTGCACACATAGGTGTAAGTCGTATCTATTTTGTATATAGTGTGTTTCTTATTTTTACTTTTTTTTACTATCATTAGGTTAATACATAAATAGATTGTATTTGATCTGAAATAAAATTTATATTATTATCATTTACATTTGCTTGACACTTGATGACAGTCATACTCCAGCTAGGTCGAAAGTTCTCATCAAGGTGCACGCAATAGGCCGGGACACGATATAGCTGCTGTAAACCGTTGAAGACTTCTTTTGCAACTGCCTTTTGTCCCCATCGTTGGACCGTCAATGACAGTCATACTCCTGCCAGATCTAAAGTTCTCATCGGAGTGCATTATTACATGAGCCGAAACACGATATACCTAGCTGCTGTAAACTTTTGAGGACTTCTCGCTACTATGTTTCATCTCCATCGTCAGATCATCAATGAAAGTCGCACTCTAGTTAGGTTAATGGTTCTCATGAAGTTGCATGAAATGATCCTAATGCTTTCAATTTACACGTTTCGAGTCTTACAACAAACGCACTGCTTTGGCGCCGCAGCGGCGCGACACGAAACGTCTATATTGAAAGCGCCCTAAACACGATAAAGCTGTTGTAAACTCTTGCGGATCTGTTGCAAGGCCAACTGCCTTCCATCTTCATTGACATGCCTTTGGTGACAATTTTGGAACCAAAATGTTTTAATCTTCTATTTCAAATTTCTAACTCTACGTCCCATGAGCGTACCAATCCGCACTGGGCCCGCGTGGTAGATTATAGCCCATTCCCTCTCATTGAGAGGAGGCCGTGTCCCAGCAGTGGGAACATTATAGGCTGATGATGATGATGACGTCCCATGAGGAAGTGCATAACCTCTAAAGCTTTGAAACCTTCCAATATAATATATTATAATACGGTTAGTCCAGTCAAATAAGCTTAAATTAGGTAAGAATCTCGGAATTCGAGATACCCAGCTGCAAGTAAATACTTGTATATTGACACCCTAAAAGTTGTCTCAAAACCTACATATGGTAGGGTGTACGCAACTATTAAATTTCAAGGTCAAAGGTCACAAAAATCGGTTTTTTGCGCTTTTATTGTACATTTCTCATTTCCTATGGGTTTTTTGCTATTTGTATGTATGATCAATATTGTAGAATACAAAATTCTCTACAAATTTTGCCTACTTTTTTTTTTATACGGTAAACCGTTTTCGAGATAGAGGGCGGAGAGCGCGCGGTCACAGCATCACTTCAGGTCAACCAGTGCCTCCGGTTGAAAACGCGCCATATATAGTTGATGAACTATCGATAAATCAATTATTATAAATAATTGTCAATTTAAAAAAAAAAAAAAACATTTTTAAAAGTTTTTGAGAAACTGACAAATTTGGATGAACTAGCTGCAGCATTTGAGGAAGAAAATTGTTCGGCCTAGAGATTATTAGAGAGTGGAACTCAAACCTTATTGGCAGTCTATAATGCTCCGAAATTTGTGAAAAGTCTCGATCATCTTCGTTATATGCATTACGTCAAGTCTACAAAACTTAATAAACCAGTGCAGCTTTCAAATATTCCACCAACAAGTGCAGCTGCTCATCAACATTTCAATCGTGTGTATTATCAAGTTCAAACTTGGTTAGGGCATGATTTGGAACCCCAGGTATGGGGTTGGGCAATGCGAAACAATTTTCTGGAGCCTATCATGACAATTTTACCACCTGCTCCAGAAGATTTGCTAAATACAATTTTCTGCAACGGCAAGTGGTTGTGGTTCGCGATGCGGATGCAGGCTTGCAATGCTCTTTAGCTTGTGGCCAATGTACCTAATGGGCAAGCTTGTCTCAATGCTCTACCATATCAGAGCGACATTAACGAAGATGGAACCTTTGACCCCGAAATCATGGAAGAACTTGAGACTAATGTCGTTGAAGACGATAATGAAGACCAGCTTGAAATTTACCACCAGCCGGAAGACGACGGTGAAGAGGAAGAAGATGATTAAAATTATAAATTGTGGTTTTTGTACCCTTTCTTCCATTTTTTTACTTTTAATAAAAATAAATGTATTGACTGATATTTTTTAATAAAAAGATTCATTCATAATTTAATTTTTTTTTTTATCATGTAAGAAGTTATTAATATTAATTAGATTATAACTCTAATATAATTCCTATATTTTCATTAACAATCTGCAATTACATGGGCAGGTAAGTGTCGTTAAATAAATTTATATTGAATAAAAAGTGGATAGGTTAGGAAAAAAATTATAAAATATAATATAATCTATACATATAATAAAATCGTTGAGACCAAAAAATCTGTACATTAAAGATTTCAAAAAAAAAATCGATCAGGGTGACTTAAAATAAGTAACTGAACAAATTAAAACCATTTTTAAAATTTTTGTTTGTTTGTTTGTTTGTTTGTTTGTTTGTTTGTTTGTTTGAACGCGCATCACGTAAAAACTGCTGGACGGATTTTGATGAAAACTTCACTAATCTATTTAAATAAACTCAGAATAACATTTAGGCTATAGAAATTATGGAAAATTTTGGATAAAGGGGGTGAAAAGGGGGGGTAAAGTTTGTATGAAAAAAAATTTTTTGATTGTTCTAGAATCATGAAACTCAGAGTAAATACTTATTATTAAAAATAAATAAATATCTGTTTCAGCATTTTTAAAAAAAAACACCCAGGGACGTAAAAAAGAGGGTTTTGTGTTTAAAATTAATTAACTTCATACACCTATAGAATAAAATCCAATGAAGTGTAAACCTTTAAAAGTTGCTACATATACTTCAAATCTAATACAAGTAAATATAATTTCTCAGTTTCCTTGAAATTTGATTTTTGAGGTGAATATTGAATACGAACAAAATAGCGATTTAATGACTGACGATTTAGCTTTAGTGACTCATGAATCAACGCACAGCTTATACCGCTGATCGCAGAGACCTGAATCTAGCAAGGTGTGTTCTTTATATGATGTAGGCATCCGTTAAAGATGAATTTTCCAAGATTGAACCCATAAGGGGGTAAAAAAGGGGGGCAAAGTATTTAAGAGACAACGTGATTCCTTGGTCCAATCTACTTGAAATTTTGCATAAACCTTTTAACAGAATTGATGGAAGACGTGTTTCGTATTTTATTGAAATGAACCCCTAACGGGGTTAAAAAAGGGTAAACAATTATTTTGGCCATGGCGCTGATTTGCTTCGAAGTTGATATAAATACTCAAAGCTTTTGATTTAAACTAGATTTTATTTTGACACATGTTTGAAAACTCAATTCGATTTTAATCAAAAAGGTTGAACTCACATAAAACCTTGGTGCTAATACTCTAAAATTGGAATGTCTCGAAAGTCACCGTATTATATTTGAAGGTTTCAAAGCTTTAGAGGTTATGCACTATTAAGACACGGCCTCATGGGACGTAGAGTAAAAAAATTGAAAAATTTTACACCTATGTGTGCAGCCGCCTGCAGTGAGCCAGCATGGGCCAGCTTTCAAGGGAAGCCCTTATTTGGAAAACCATAAGTATGAGCGATTAATGCAAAGATTTCCGAGAAATTAAATTGTTACCTACTTGAATCTACACAAATATTATAAAAGCTGAAGAGTTTGTTTGTTTGGTTGAACGCGCTAATTTCAGGAAATGGTGGTTCGAGTTAAAAACATATTTTAGTGTTGGACAGCCCGTTCATCAAGGAAGGCTAACATCACCAATAGGAGCGGAGCATCAATGAAAAAATTCCCAAAAACAAAGATTTATTCCTTTTTCTTGGCTTCCGTTGCACGTACGAAGGAATTGTTCCTCTTAAGCATTAAAAAAAAAGTCCGCGATAGCATATCGACTGTGAACTGGCAACCGGTCCTATCTCAATTTTTTGAAGATTTCACTTTTTAATGCCATTTTATACTATTTAATACTCCACATCGTTGCAAGAAATCCTAACTCAAATACATTTAAATTTGGCGACAGAATTGGCTTCATTCAACCTGTACTAACTTAAACGCGCAGTGAATGCGAGCATTTAATCCTATCTCGCCAAAAGTGTATGGATTTGAACGCGATTTCGCGCGCTCCTGAAACAAATAACTGTTTTATGTGGTTTTATTAGGTTTCTGTACCCTAAGTTTTACATGGACATTATTGGGGACTTCTAGTAGCTGAAATGGTAAGTTTTGTTATAAATTTATTATTAACATTTAAGATTTCTACGTTAATAATGTATAAATCGAGATAGTACATTATGCACTGCCGTTCAAAGTTTTGGCAGATTGGAATTATTCAGAGATAGTACTTATTGGTTCTATTCAACTAAGGATAACTTCAACCGATAATAATTATGTTTCATTAGGTTCACTAATAAACATACCTACGATGAAATACATCCTTTTAAGTTTGCATGAGTCCGCTATAAGTAGGTATAGAGCATGGACGACTTGCCCTTCTAGCCCCTTGAGTCACACAGGCTTGCTGGTTAGGGATTGCCTGTCTAACCAGCAAGAAACAGTTCCTTTTATAGTACTTACGGGAGACACCTGTTATACTGAAGATTTTAACCCAAATATGGACACTATGTTTGATTCTCTACCTGTAGATTATTTATCTCCACGATTCATTGCTTTGCCATCCTGCCAGTCAGCTATACTCGATTTTTAATCTAACAATGATGATTACACCAATGACGAAGCCTGTTTTGACATACCAAACACTTCACTCAGTCCGCTTCCATGCACGTCACTTCTTCTCAGTCGTTCACTCTTGACAGAGTGGTCGTGGTCATGAGGGGTCGTTCATCGCTGCGGTCGCTGAGTTCGCGATCCTTTTCCACCGGTCTCTATTGGCCGCATGGCGAGTACATTCTGCCAGAGGGATCTTGGTGACAGTTTTAATGGAGTCTGTCCAACGGGTTGGTGATCGACCACGTGGCCTCGTGCCTTCGACTCTACCCTGGATTACCAAACGCTCCATGGAATCATTGTTGCGGGTAACGTGTCCAAAGAATCTGAAGATTCGTAGTTGCACAAGCGACGACAATTCTCTCTGTTTAATATTGAGTTCTTTGAGTATTGACACGTTAGTCCGACGAGCGGTCCAGGAAATCCTTAGCATGCGCCTCCAACACCACATGTCAAGGGCGTCAATCTTGCGTCGGTCCTGCATACGCAATGTCCACGTCTCCACTCCATAGATCTCGTCGTCGCAGCCAAATAGTGCCAATAAAGTAGCGGAAAACGTGGATGCAATTTTTTCAGAGAGTGACCCCAATAATTATAATATGAGTGAAGGAAGAAAAAGAAGAAAGAAAGCTGAGCCGGCTAAGTGGAACAGAAACATCAACAAAAAACTGCGAATGGAAGGAAAAGCTTACTAGGGTTTTAGTAATGGTGGAAGAACTGTTGAACAAGATACCTACACCAAGAGAAGGACGAATAATGAAGCCAAAATGTTCAAGCAATGTTTGATTCATTCAAGTCTAAAAAAACATGCTCATTATTTACGGAAGAACAGAGAAAAATAATATAATAAACAAATAAAAGTACCAAGCGATTACGTGTCTACGACCAGAGATGCAAGAGAACATCCAACATCACACGAGGCTATTGAGCGTCAGCTCGTCAGAGTCGTGGGTTGTTACGACTTTTTTAAAGACTACACGAAACCTTTGAGGTACAATAGCATTATACTCGGTCGGACAAAAAATGATCCAATGGTCACAGACATCAAAGTCATAATGTATGATCCTTCAGGACTAATCAGGATGAAACTTCATTTTACCAAAGATTGGATGGACTTACCTCACAGACCAAAGAGACTAAATCCAGTGGACTATATTCCTAAAATGAAGTGGTTGCACCTTCAAAAATTGAAAGCTGTCATTCCACAAGACTGTCATAACTTTCATGATAATTTGACATAACAGGAATAAGTTTAGTTTTCTGGAGTGACCCACCTACACTAATGACTTTGTAGACTTTCCTACCTAAAACTGTTCCTTTATTGTTAATTAGTTTGTTTTATTATAAAGAATATTGTGTTGTTAATGACCTATCGTTATGGTTTTATTTTGAGTTTGAAGATATTGTTCCAAGTAAAAAGTCCTATGTTTGTTCTTGTGTTGATTTATATTGTCTTATCTCGATTTTATATTGGAAGGAAGCATAAAATGTTACTTTTGTTACTAATTACATGTGCAATAAAAATATTTAAAAACTACGTGTTTTTATTTAACATACGAGATGCTATGTAAATGATGCTAACATGTTTTTTCTTCATCCTGTAAAGTTGTCAAAATATAGATAGTACCGGTTGCCAGTTCACAGTCGATATGTCCATTTTTGAAGGTTGACTCACACTTTCTCTAACCCTCACTCGCAGACGAAGTTGCGCGGGTCAGCTAGTAGTTAATAAAAATTGACAAATATTTATAATCATTGATTTATCGATAGTTCATCAACTATATATGGCGCGTTTTCGACCGGAGGCACTGGTTGACCTGAAGTGATGCTGTGACCGCGCGCTCTCCGCCCTCTATCTCGAAAACGGTTTACCGTATAAAAAAAAAATGTAGGCGAAATTTGTAGAGAATTTTGTATTCTACAATATTGATCATACATACAAACAGCAAAAAACCCATAGGAAATGAGAAATGTACAATAAAAGCGCAAAAAAACGATTTTTGTGACCTTTGATCTTGAAATTTAATAGTTGCGTACTTACACCCTACCATATGTAGGTTTTGAGACAACTTTTAGGGTGTCAATATACAAGTATTTACAGACTTACAGCTGGGTATCTCGAATTCCGAGGTGAACTTACTAAAATGACTGGACTAGGTGACTTTCGAGACATTCCAATTTTAGAGTAGGTATTAGCACTAAGGTTTCATGTGAGTTCAACCTTTTTGAATAAAATCGGATTGAGTTTCCAAACATGTGTCGAAATGAAATGTAGTTTAAAACAAACGAAGCAAATCAGCGCCATCGCCATGGCCAAAATAATTGTTTACCCTTTTTTAACCCCGTTAGGGGTTCAATTAAATAAAATACGAAACACGTCTTCCATTAATTCTGTTAAAAAGGGTTTATGCAAATTTTCAAGTAGATTGGACCAAGGAATCACGTTGTCTCTTACAAATTTTGTCCCCCTTTTTTACCCCCCTTAGGGGTTAAATGATAATGGCGCGGCCACGTTCAAACCCTTATAACTTGTTAACCTTATCTTTGACAAATTTATGGTTTTGGGAGTCTACTTTTACAAATTTTTACAAAATCATGGCATAATTTTTAAAAAAAAAACATGGCCGCGCCATCGAAACGAACAAAAACAATGTTTAAATAGATAAAATTATTATCGGTTATGGAGTTTTTCGATAGCAATAACCCAGACATCCGGCTACTTCTGGAGATGATAAGACCTACTGCCCGACCAGGGTACGAAAGCTTCAGCAGTACCGGAACCGAAACCTTTGCCCAGCAGTAGGTACCTAGCGCTTGACAAACTATATTCATATTTTCCTGTTCTATCTATAGTCTGCACACATACAACGTGCAAACGCCAGCAAATCAAGCTACCCGAAACTAACAAATTTTCGAAATTCCCCATACCAACATTGAACTGATGCCTTAGCGAAAAAATTCAAAATCTATTAAATTTTGCCAGATTTTAGTAAATTGATGTAAAGTCTGTACATCAAACATCATGATTGCATAGTGCAATCACTTGCACTACAATAAAACAAAAAAAACATGTTAAATACGATACATTTATTCAAACAAGGTTAAGAATCGGCGCTTTTTGAACGTCAAATCATACATAAGACCAAAATCCTTGTTGGGAAGAAACGGCGTAACAAACTTAGAATTTAGATTACATTTAAGTACTTACTTCTTTTAATTGCAATTTATTTTCACATTAAAAATCTTAGACAAAGCGTCACACAGTTTGTCTATAAGGGCAGTCCTCCACCGTTATCTACACTTCTCGCCTCCGCTTAGCTTTAGTGGAAACGAAGATATGTCTCGTTATTGTTTAGGCCAGCGGAGACAAGAGACTTGAGCAGTGTGCTGTGAGCGGCGCCGGCGTGCCGCTTTGTACATCTCCGCACAGTTTCGGTAGATACAACATAGCTTTTACGCATCTCTCCTCTCTGCTTTGGTGGAGTTCGGACCTTATGCACTAATAACTTGGGCTACTATACAGTCCTTTCCAATTATTTTACCTTCGCTCTTGCATAGCTGACAAAAACAAATCACTGTGATCTTTATTCTGGTGACACAAGGTTGCTGTTGGAATCTAGCTGTCAGAAGTAAAATAACTAACTGTGAAAGGAATGTAAGTACATATTGCTGCATGGTTATTTTGGCGTGTGGTCATAATCGGAACTGACAGCGCCATTTTAAACTCCAAATCGTTTATTTCAATTAGACTATTACCTAGATACCTACTTTGAAAGAAAGCGAAGCTGCAGTCACAAGGCATAATATCATATTATGAAAGAACTGCAGTTGCCCATTCCAAAGCGTAGGTTTCTCATTTCATCTCATCAGATTTCTTAATACAATTTCATTCATGTTTACAAACAGCACTGCATCTCAAGCGACAAAAGAACCATGCTTTTAATGGATAAACTGGAACACCAAAGTATTTATTATAGTTATTTCAACACATGTACATGAATTAATAAATTTTGATTATTCTGTAAATTCGTTTTTACGAACATTTTTAATGTTAAAAATCGATTAACAATGGGGTAGCCAAAAGATAACAGTAGGTACTTTACTGAGCACAACCGACTCGAACTCAAAGCATTAATTCCGAATCCCTCACTGAAAGCATTCGCTTGTAATGTAACAATTCAATTTTAGTTATTTCTGGACAGAATCTTATATTGTTACATTACAGGCAAACCAGTTACATGCACTTTTGTATTACAATCCAGCCACAAAGTTTTCAATAAAACAATAGAATATTTATGATTTGTTTTAAAAACATGGTACATTAAGGTCTTATAAGTAGGGTTACATTATAATCTTCCATGTTTTGCCATAGACTGGCACACACAAATACAAATTTGTATTTGAAGAATGATTGTAAATTGTAATAGAACACGTTCAAGAATTATTATTGTCGTTTCCCATGTAATTGTGGATACTTCAAAGTGTCCCTACTCCTAGACATTTATAAGGAGTTAAGAACATTACTGCCACCGAAATCAATTTTTAATTAACTTGATACATGCAATGTATCATCGACTAGCTAATGCCCGTGGAGCCGCCTACGTGGAGTTTGATAATTGTTCTAAGGGATCATTCTATCGGGATTAAAAGTTGTCTTAATCCAAGCCATATCTGTGTGTCAAATTCCATCCCAATCCGTTCTGTAGTTTTTAGCCGATGTGCCTAGAACGGCATATTATACAATATGGTGCTTTTTTCGCTTGTGAACTATTGACAGAAGATACTCATCACTTTTACTTGACAATTAACAGTTAAGTGCGAAAAAAAATGGAGATAGTGAACTAAGCCATTCAAATTGAAACCAATATAAGTAATGAAAATCAGCATTAAAATTCACTACCAAATTGTCAATCACGCGTCAACGACCAATCGTATTTCCGGTCCACAACCGCAAGTAGCCGCTTACCTACTTTTTTTGTCATCCTTACTTACAAAATAATAGCAGTTCAGTAATTTTTTTACGAAGGAAGGAAGATCGAAGAAACGATCGACCGTGTGAAGTATGACATGGCTAGAAAGGAGGTGACTGCCGAGGTAACGAGTAATAGAGATGTGTGGAAGAAGAAATGCGTTAGAGGGGGGCGCGATATGGCGAAGGCTTTTTGCGCCAAATTTAGGGGGCGCTGACACAGCAATCGTTACATTATATACGGTGACTGGTAATTAGTGTACGATACTTAAACACGTGATTATGCTCATGGTAACAAACAACTTTTACAAAATTCATTCTTTGGGACTTCATTGTCTCGGCGCTTTTCTGGTGGTCGCCACTGTTGATTCTGGCTTTCAGGAGTTACAGTGGTTTGAGTGTGGCGGGCTTGTCCCAAAAAAAAAAACAACTTTTACTATGGGACCAAAGCTGCAGTCTCGGAATAAATCAGCTGTTCAGTACATTAGGCGAACATCAATAATACTGAAAAGCTGAATTTTTTTCGCGATTTCAGCTTTGGTTCCATGTTAAAAGTTGTTTGTTATCATGAGCATGATCACGTGTTTAAGTATCGTACACTAATTACCAGTCACCCTATAAACGTTCACATTAAATCAGCAAAAATTTCACAATTAATTGATAATGATTTCTTTAAGTAGGCGTAACAGTATTCTTTAGGTCTTCAGTGGCTCTGACGCCGGTACGGGGACAAGTGTAGGAGTATGATAAATAGTTGTAAACAAATCAAAAGCGTTGCGTTGGAAGGCCTCCCACTAGGTGGAAAGATGACCTGGTTAAGGTTGCGGGAATCCGGCGGAAGCGAGTCGCACGGGACCGGTCAATGTGGCGACACTTGGGAGAGGCCTATGTCCAGCAGTGGACGTCTTTTGGCTGAAATGATGATGATGATGATGAAATCAAAAGCAAATAAATTCACCGTAAGTCATAGTCACTTTTCACATGCTCCGGCTGCGTTTCGGAGCCATGCCGAGTGGTAACATTAAGTGGTCACAAGTAACACCGGGTGTCAATAATTCACGTGTGAAAGATTCTTTCTGACAAAAAAGGATTGTGGGCTCTTAAACACTTACACCACAAAAAAACTAAGTTGTTCCCTTTATCACAGCTCAGGAATTTGAACACTCGACTTGGTGGTTCATTTACGTCTACAATTTTTAATACTAAACATGTTTCGAAATACTAGGGTTAAATAATTAAGTGTGACTTATTCTAAGGACCAGTTACATTTAAATAAACTAACCATATCTTAACACTTAGAGCGTACACACCGTGCCACGAAAGATAAACATGACACACCACTTGTATACGAGTGAAACTTTCGTGATTTGTGTAAAAACATGGTACATTTAAGGTCTCATAAAATAGGGTTGTGAACTCCCATGTGTCGCCATTTAAAGGCATATAAATATTAGAACTTAACAATTTAGGATTCGTATATCGAAATTTTAACAATAAATTACAAATGCTTATAGTTAAGAAAAAAATAAAAATTAAATTAAATCACATCAACATAAAACACTTTATAGTACTCAGTAGCCATATTTATCGGTTATTTTTTTGTCGAGAAATTCTTTTACACTATAATAACAATTATCTATAAGACATTTATGTAATTTGGATTTAAAGTATTTTAAGGGTTTACGACGTGTACACACCATCATCATCTACCTGCCTTTTGCCAACAATGTTGGGGTCGGTAATACGATACCACTTGGTAAGACTGGTTGTCAGACATTTTTGGCAACTGACTACCTGTAACGACTGCCAAAGTTGGACAAATGACAGCCGGGACCAACAGCTTAACGTGCTTTCCGAGGCACGGAGGAAGGTAACTCGGTATGTAAGGGTGGTCACCCATCCACAGACCACCCTAGGCAAGCACGGCTTAACCTCAAGATCGACCCGAGCGGCTGTTATTATTTAGCCATGAGCTCCTCTTTACGACGTGTACATTTATATGTCAAAAGATGTATTTCGAACTTTCGCAAGCTACACTACTGACGCTCGCAAAGTCTAATCTTTCGTGGCACGGTCTGTACAAGGGAGTTGAATATTCTAAATGGTACTTATGAATATGAATAATCTAAAAATAATCTACGATTATATACTGGATGTAAAAGGACCTACTTATCACGAAATTCACGAAGCTGTCAACCACGCATTCTATTTTTAACTTTTTTATAGAAAGAACAAGTGCCTCTACGGTCGCTGTTTGTACACCCGTTATCTATGGGAACAACCAATATTTAAAAAAGGAACCACCGTTTTTTTTTATATTGAGTTATTTTAAAGTCAACACCTACACTAATACCTACATTAACATTGCATTAATTACCGTTTTGGGTAACACTAAGCGACACCTAAATGAATGCCTAAATATGATGCCTGTTTCCAGGCGCTGAGTCGAGATCATTTAGCTGTCAATTGACGTGTGAATTGACGGGACGGGACGGGGCGGACGGCAGAGCATTTAATAATTTTATCTTTAGCCAACGAAACTATTCATTCGTAGTTACCGGTAATAAGATACAGATTCCACTGGTCAATGCCGCCCGCCACGTCTATGTCAGAAAACGCTCATCACGAAATTAGTGAATAGTTATCCTTTTCTAGTATATTAAGGGTTGTTTGAAAAACACCGACAATATCATAATCAATCACTTTTATTCTATGAATTCTAAAAAACATCATATTTAAGTTCATCAGATTTTCAAACGAAAATAAAAATATTAAAATTGAACTAAAATAAGATGAATTTTTAAAAGTCAGAACAAAAGTTGTTGAATTATGATTTAGTAACATTGTCCTGAGAGATTGTCAGTGTTTTATAAATAACATTTATATTTGAGCACACTAATCTACAGAAACAAACTTAATGGCATACGCCGCCTATACATATATTATATTATTCTAAAAGCACGACACTATTATGAATAGTGAAATTAAAATATAATAAAATAACAAAAATACCTACTTCATTAAAAGTATTTTTTTAAGTAGAGATCAAATATTCGGATGTACATTATTTAGCTTTCTTCCAAAACTCAATTTTTTTTTTCCAAAAAACATCCCGCCAAGTCCGACTCGACTCATGCATCTAGGGGTATCGTGATAAGAGAACAATCTTTTTTTTTATTTTTTGTTATAGCGGCAACAGAAATACACATTCTGCGAAAATTTCTACTGGCTACATATTACGGATCATTAGATTCAGCCAGCCCGCTAACAGACAGAAGGACGGACAGCGCAGGCTTAGTAATAGGGTTGGGTTGTAGTTTTGCGGGGAAAAAAAATCGAATAATCCGAATATCCGATCACTAAATATATAATAAAAATATATTATTATTTTAAATCTAATATTTTTTTTAAAACAACTAGATATATAATCACTTCTTAGGTTTCACAGATATGTTATTATAAGTCAGTCAATTCCTTCCAAAATTTCGTCATTCCTAATTTATTTACTACATTAGTAACAGTGAGTTGCATCAAAATTATGTCACATCAAGTACTTAAATAACAAACCCATTATTTTGGCTATGAATATTGACTAAATTATCTGTGTGAAAAGTCTCAATATAAAATTTTCATTAAGATTAAGTCTTTAATATTTAAGATTATCTCAATGAAAATGTTAATAAATATTTCCAATAAATGAAAGATGATATGGCTAGAAAGGAGGAAACTGCTGAGATTACAAGTAATAGAGAAAGCATGGAAGGAGAAGACATGATTTGCCAACCCCAGAAGAAGCATGATGAAATATTTCCCGTTTTAAAGTCACTGACGTTAATATTGCAGTAACATAATTATAGGCCAAAATACTTGTGTTAGGTCTACGGCTGATCATATGACGTATGGAATGTACTGTGAAATTCATTTATGCACCACTCAAGTATTTCCTGACCATTGTTTTTAGTTTGATACAACTTGCTATAGGTATATTTAAGAACTCGCCGACGATTGTTCCTCTAGTCGTTTTTTAGCTATTTCCAAGTCCTTTCGTTTCAGTACTTCCTCCAGGTTCGTCCAGTTCACGACTTTTTCTGCCTCTTCTATAGCTTTGTTTCTCTCCTGGTACTTTTTCCCGAGATCTGCAGCGTACTTTGACGGTTGGTACTTTTGCGTTTGGCTGGCAGGTTTAGTAACCTTGGGAGTGGAGTCGCTGATGGGAGACTTGCAGTTGTTGGGTTCTTTCCTTTTGAATGCTACAGGTCCCAGGCACACTGCGGGGGACTTTCGCTTTGTTGGCTCTTCCAGCCATCTATTCACCTTATCAATGGATTTTTTAATTTGAGGGTCTATTTTAACCCTGGGTGACGATTGAAAGGGAATCGAACTTGAACTGGTACCAAGTGTGGAGCATGATGGCAACGTTGTTGAACTATCCCTAGGTTCTGGTGTAGAGGAGGTATCAGTAGAGCCGACATTTAAAGCGGGTTCGAGCTTTACGTCTGGTGGACTTTCTTTTTTCCCCTCAAAATACTCCGGCGTGATTAATTTTATTGGTTCTTCACATTTTTTTGGTACCACGTTGTTTTTAGCGTAAAGCTTGAGCAGTGTTGCTATAGCAACATTTTTCTGTTTCTTGTATTCAAATGAGTCAGACTTAGCTGCATCACTAATCTGATTCTTTAACGTTGTTGCAATTTCTTCATCATTTTTTGCATCAATTTTTATATTTTCTAAGTTGGAGTCATTAGTATCGCCACTATCTTTTCTTTTTACTTTTTCTTTGGTTTCCTTTTTACATTCTTCTGTTATTACGTCAACAGTCTGTGTAACAACATTAGAGTTAATATCATTACCATTATAACTCTTACTGGGTGAATTATGGTTATGACTACTTTTCGTAATGGCCCTAGGTGAAAAGAAACCCTTTGGTATGAATTCCTGAACGTTAGGATTTAATTTACTAACTTTTGATATGGCTATAACCTCCCCGTCGCCAACGTCGTTGTCATCATCATCATCTCCGCTGTTGAACTCTTGCATCTGAAAAGACAGAGCATTATGTACACGTACATAATTGAGTAGCAGAACACCTACTTAGTCGAGAAAAGTGTGTATTCCTCCAGTATGCAAACTATTTTCATTTGACTCAGTATTTCAGAAAAAGGACAATATCATCCACTTAAAAGAAATGTTAATTGAAACTTGAAACACTAAGAACGTGGCGGCCCCGACTTACGAGCAGTAAGTCGTGGGTTCGAACCCAGGCAGGCGCATTACTATATATTCCGGCAAGTCCAAAAATTATAAGTTATGTGGCATCCTGCACTATGCCTGCATCGTGGATTATAGCCCATTCCCTCTTATAGAGAAGAGGCCTGTGTCCCAACAGTGGGAACATAATAGGCTAATATTATACTATGCTTAAAAGCTAGAACATGGTAATAAAGCCAGACTAACCATGCGTATCATTTGTTGTATGCCGGCTAGATCAGGAGTGGCATCTTCGTCTGCAGGTATAGCTTTCCTGCTTGCTGCTGGCCCAAACAGGAGTTCCATTTCAGCATCTATTTTTAAAAACATAGTTGACAGGTAGTATTACTGATGATGATATTTTATTCGATGGGGGAAGACCGTTAAAAGCTATAGTTTGGCAAACGAAAGTAGACACTGGAATTATTTGCAAACTTTTCATATGATGTTTATTTTAGGTCAATCTCAATTTGTCAAACTAAGATGGTTTTTTGGGACTTATTGAGAGCATTTTTCCAACTTAAACCTGAATAAAACGATTAAAAGTGGAGTGCGGGAGATGTTGTTTCGCATGATTTCGAAGTTTGAAGAAAAACAACAGAAGAATGACGTCTAGTTCAATCAGAAACAAGATTGTTTACGTGTTGTGTTGGATTTCATAAGTTCGTATGACGCTTTGATGTTGATACTTTGTTTGTATTCGCAATAATTATAAAAATGATTATAGAACACCATGGTTTTTTTATTCAGATAATATCACATATTAACTAGTCGAATTGTCACGCACGAAATATCTCTTTGGTTTCAAATTCGTCAGTCGAAGTAGGTACAGTCGGTAGGAAAGTTTTGAGATCTATTTATTTATTTACAATTTAATTACACACAAAGGACAACACACTAAAATAACGTAATACTTGAGTATTTATGTACTACTATTTAGGTAACACTTAAGATATACACCGTTATCTTGAGGTCTACATAATTATGTACATACTAAATCATGAATGAGAGGAAAGATTATACTCGTTTACTCTGGTTTAGAACAATGATGTGGTCTTCTTCAACTCACAAATGAATGAACGAAAGTTGGAAGTGAGTAATCAACCTTACAGCATAGGAAGAGGAATAAGTGGAATAAATAGCTGGATCAATGACGATGGGATTTAAGTTGGTATATTTGACAACAAACCTATTCTAACAATATGATATTTAATACAAACTCATTTTGTGAAGGTGTCAAACTGACTTGTAATTTTTTTTTTTTCAAAAAATCAGTCCAGTATCCACATTAACTGTTTGTTATATTTTTTCCTCGAGTGTATTTAAGTGACGAGTCAACGAAAGTGACAAATTATGCAAACTATCGAATTGACGTAAGTGTCGAATTTACACAACTGTCCAATCAGCGACAGTGACGAATCAACGAAACTGTCTAATTGACGAGTGAGAGAAACTGACCAGTGTTACGCGGACTCGAAAGAGATACCGTGGCCCCGGAACATAAAGGGCGAGGAAGGAACATGGATGGGTTTTAATCGGTAAAAGTCTGACACTCCCTCCTGCTCTGCTCAGAGTGGGAGGAGTCATTTGATGATATCCCATCCGAAAAAAAAGGTTCCCATTTTTGTACCTGTCCACATGCTGTCTAGCAGTAGTGTAGAAATATCAACACAAAAAATAAATAACTGTAAAGTATCAAGTCAGGCTATTCCGGGTGCGGGCCTGTGGACGGTAAGCTATGGGCTAGCTAGCCGTCCGTCCGTCTAGTGACGACAGGCCGTGTCGACGGCGCGTTCGTGTTCCACGCGCGCCTCAAAGAGATGTCAGCAGAAGAGAGGGGCCCGCAAGGGCCGAAGCCTGCCGGGGTTGCGGGACTGTTCGAAAGAGATACCGCGGCCCCGGAACGTAAAGGGCGAGGAAGGAACATGGATGGGTTTTAGTCAGTAAGAGTCTGACACTCCCTCCCGCTCCGCCCAGAGTGGGAGAAGTCATTTGATCCGGGTACTTCATACAAATTTTGTTACCAGGCTGAGATTTTTTAAATTTGCCGCGCTTTTTCAGTCTCTACTTTCGTTTGCCAGAGTCTAATTGTAGATGGCGCCACCATAGCTGGTCTCAATCTGACCAATGAGGTCAAGGTATTTTAAAATATGAAATGATATTCCTTGATTTTCAACCAATGACTATGCTTGGAACCAGCTGCTATGCTAGCGCCATTAGTTCCACAGTGTGCATCCCTATTGAGACTGCTTACTACTTACTGTGGGACTACTTAAATAAAACTACTTGCTTCAGCCAACAAAAGACAAACAATTTTTCAGAAATAAGGCTTATGGTTTAGACCTTACTGGGAATCCACACTGTCAAATGCTAGTAATTTAGTAATTTCATTCAATAAAGAGATCTTTGTTTAATGGTTAATAAAGATCTCTTTAGTGAATTCAATTCCTTTTTGTTAGTAGATCACATACATGAAACCACAAAGTATAAACAACATGTAAATAACTACCAAGAATTGGACACAATCTAATTTGATCCTTATTACTTTAACTAAAAGACAATTATAGCTTACAGTGCAGCATGTTGTGACTCAGGATTTTTTTAGCTGATCAAGTTTGTACATGTCGTAACATGAAGTGACTGCATTTTAACTTATTTAATGAATGCTAACTAACTAAAACATTGGGGTTACTTAAAACTGTGTATGTCAGTATGATTTATTAGGATGGTCAGCAGAAATTACCAGAAACAAGAGCTTTGGAAGGGGCATTAACATGTAATATTGAGTACTGGCACACGATATGATAGTGCACAACACAAAATTAAATGTTATGAAATAAAAAAATTTGGGTATTATTGTTAAACTGTGGAGCTCTTACGATGAGAAGGCAGATTATGAGCAATTGCTTAATGGGTTTAAGGCAACAGATGACTGTATGAGAAAAAGTTCAAGAAACTGACTACTTTATGGCAAATCTATAGAACCGCGTTCTGTATACCCATTTAGGTTTTTATGCTGCCGCCTTACACCAGGCTAGACTGCTAGAGATAAACATAAATCACATTTCTAACCTTCAAGACGAATGGCTTTCATGAAAACCGATTGAATATTGGGCACAATATAGAAACAATAAGGGTGTTCACTTATTGTGTAGCAATAAGGAAATACTGCAACAAAATACAATAAACACCAAATTATTACGTAATTTTATTTATCCCTAAACAGCTGGACGTTAAGTTTATATTACTATGTATCTCTAATACCAGAATATCATTAGAAGTGTTCATTGTGTGAACCAGTTTGAAGAATAACAAGGTCATTAAAGCTTTGCCTTACAACCAAATACACAAAAATAAGTCAGTACTTTGAAAAATCTGGCAGTTTATGACTTACCTTCATTTTCAGAAATCACGGGTGGGGGAGCATCTCCTATCACCATGTAACCTTCAGCGGCGAGGTCATCCTTCTTCCTGGGTCGCTTACCCGTGGCTTTTGCAATGTCCTTGAGTACATCTTCCTTCGTAGACCAAGCCTTCACGTAAGCCATACTACCAACGCACTACAAATCAAAAATTTGAATCACACTACAATTTTCACAACCTGGCTAATCCGGATTTGTTACTGAGTAGGTAACCACGTAAAATTATGTGGTTAAGGAAGGACAAAAAATTATGTATCCAAAGAGATTTAACAGAATTAGTTAGAGAGCAGACATTGGGAATAATGCCCAACAATTTTGATTCCTAACATTTTCGATTTTTACACACGAATGCTACCTGAAACCCTGGTCAGTGGGTCCTCTTGAAACCTGACAAGCGGAGCGGGCCTACGACACTAGACAGAACGATTTGTTATTATTAGTATCAAGTATTTGCATTACAATTTTCTTCTTCTTGTCCAGTCTTTTGCTCGCTCGTAAATATTTGAATGTCTTGTAAGATTCGAATTTAGAAAAAACCCTTGAATACCTCGCTGAGTCGGTAAATAAATCAAGTCAGATAGAAACCGAATGTAGAAGAATGAACAATGAATTATGAAATCCAATCTCCAGCTCACTACCGCACCAAAAACAAGCAAACGAAACGAAGAGTAAAAGTAAACTGCTTGTAACAAAAGTCTTCGACGGTTCGTTCCACCCACTGCACAGGTTCGTCAGGTTCGACCATAACGCGAGAATGGACTTGGACAAGAATGATCGATCATAAATGTCATTTACAGTCATTTGTCATTTTCAACAATGTCATTGTTTTAATTGTCTATGGGCGGATTGCCATCATGTTTCTGATTTTGCCCCATGCAATCTTTTTCCCCATGTGGTTTTTTCAAACTGAAAATGAAACAATCAGATAGATATAAAAACTAAGGATATCTATCGACATATAATTTGATTCGTGCATGATATTCTAATATTCTCTCGTTTTCCTAAAAAATCTCGTAGAAAATATGAGGACGACATGTTTGCAACATTTTATTTCTAAGAACGGTTTGTTACCCAGTAAACAAAAACAAAGCTGAGCTTTCAACAAAAAAATATAGATGGTGCTGTATGAGAAGCAGTGTTTTTTTTTTAGTTTACGAAGCTGGCATTCATTGCCTTTTTAAAATAAAATACTGGCTATTAAATGTCTGTTGGTGCTTTATTTGTTATTTTCTTGCATGCTTGACAGTGTTCTAATATTGAGATCAAAAGAAGACCCATTACAATTACATGGTACAATAATATACTTCGCCGTCTTTGTCTTATTACAAACTCGAGTCTATGGGTCGCCGCATGCTCGGGCCTGTCCAAGACACAAGACAAATGTCAAGTTGTATAGAAAAGAGCTTTTGCTTTACATTTTAAGGTTAACAATTACAATATCGGCCCTGCATGCCTACACACAATGCGATTGGCAGTGTCCCTGCAGGCAGGGCCCTGCATGCAAGGGTTTGAGTAGGGGCCTATTTAAAACTGACAAACGTATAAATATAGATTCTCTGTGCTGACAAAATGTTAAACACCCCGTTCAAACACACCGCGAGGTGAAAAATTAAACCAACTAAAATTTAATCTGCCCCGTTCACGGTCGTCCACTGGTATAATTTTTCGCTTGACTAGTGAAATTTTAGCGACCTTTTTACCTCGCTCAATTTTATCCTACTGTATATTGAATCAGATTATTCAGATTGTCTGTGTAGTGTATGTAGATATCACACTACACGTTGCCTCATGCGCGCACGTGTCGCTCGGTTATAAGTACTGGTCCGAGTGGTGGGGCAGTCAGACTGTCGGCCGGTGCGGTGGCGCGTTAGTGAGTCAACTGGTGTTGTGCATATTATACAGTCAGATTGATCAGATTAATGGGGATGCACACTGTGGAACTAATGGCGCTAGCATAGCTGGTTCCAAGCATCGTCATTGGTTGAAAATCAAGGAATGTCATTTCATATTTTAAAATACCTTGACCTCATTGGTCAGATTGAGACCAGCTATGGTGACGCCATCTACAATTAGCTTTTAACGGTCTTCTACATTGCTGAAGCATACAGTGTTTTCTAAAAGACCTGTAATGAGGGATTTTCTTTTTCAACTCTTCCCTAGTCGCTGGATAGATGGCGTTGGTCTGACTACGTTACTGCAAGGAACAGAACGTCACATAAATATCACTTGGAACTATGATTATATTCGGAAGCTTATGCAAACGAAAGTGTCAGTCATCGAGCGTATTGTGATGTGTGTTTTTTCAAGCGTTTTGGCTTTGGCACCCAGTAACGTAGTCGGATCAACGCCATCTATCCAATTCATGGAAACTATTTCTTTTTAATGAGGGATTTTCTTTTTTAACTCTCCTAGTCGCTGGATAGATGGCGCTGACCGGGGTACGTTACTGGAAGGAACGGAACGTGACATAATTTTTTGATTATTTCACTTGTCTTAAGTATGTTATTTTGAGAACGTAAAACGAAACGTACCTAAAACGTAAATAAATAAAGTAATAATTACTTTATTTATTTACAATTATGACAATTATTTGTCATTGTCACATCACATCATAATCACATTGATATTTTGAAAATAGGTAACTAAACAACAAGGAAAAATAAAACAATACTTACCAGTATTTTTTAGGGTTTTCCACGCCAGAAAGAAAATGTCCCAAGAGAAAAAGAAGAGAAGTCGTTGCCTTGTGGATTTGTGTACAAATGAAGGCATGTATCTTTTTCCTAAAGATGAAAGTCGTAAAGCGCAATGGGTACAAGCCGTCGTACATTTTAAACCTGGACGGACCATAAAAAGACATTCGCACATAAATGCTCAGCACACTTTGAACCAAATGATTTTGTAAGAAAACCATTAACAGTGTTACAACTGGTTACAACCAAGTAAGTTCATCAATGTTTAGTATTGTAGGTATTTTCTTAGGTTCAAAATTCAACAGAGATTAATTTATTCTATCTCAGATTAGATTCTAGTAATAGTTTAGCTGTTTGGCCGGAGGAGGCAAAACACCAGAAGAGATGGAAAGAAATGAACCCCTAAAATAATTGTAGAATTTTATAGATGTACTTGTCTTGTTTATTGCCTAAATTGTTTCGTAACTCATAAGTGACTGAAATAGTCCAGAAGAGTAGCAAGCTGAAGTGGCAGTGGGCGGGCGTCTGCGGCAGAACTGATAGTCGATGGAGTAGACGGGTCCTTGAAAGGAGGCCACGGCTCGGCAAAGGCAGTGTTAGGAGACTACCGGCCAGATGGACCGATGACATGAAAAAGGTGGCTGGAAGCGACTGGATTGCAAAAGCGGAAGATCACTGATGTGGCATACCATGGGGGAGGCTTACGACCAGCCGTCTACGTCGTCATTCTTTGCACAAAACTACAAACACACGCTTTGTTATCAATTTAATAGCAATTACTATTTTAAAAAATGCAAAAAATATTTGGAGCCCCCCTAAAAAATATTGTCCCTAAAAATATCCCTTTTAACAACTCTAGTCCCTAAATTTCGGGGCAAAACCCATAAGCTGGCAACCATGCCAAGCGTTCTGACTTTGACACTAGTAACGTAGTCGTAGTCGGGTCAACGCCATCTACAGAGTTCTTGGAAACTATTTTTTTTTTTAATTCTTTAAATGAAAACCTCTCATTGTCAAAAAGAACCTCTCATTGGCTTTCAGACTATTGTACTGTCCTTGATCTGTTTGTTTTAGCTGTAAGTCTCCCATGTTATTTATATAAACAATAAATAAATAAACTAGATGATTGACTTAAACGCACCTCATACTCAATCATAGGGATAGGCAAGTGAAAAAAATATATCGAAATGTATCGTAACGAAATTTAGAAAGTATAGATATTATCAAGTGACAAATATCGATGTATACATAGTCAGTTTTTGTATGATTATTCATACATGTCATATTCAGAAACTATTCAAACATAGTAAAAAAATTAAAAGAAAATAGTATTTTTAATGATGTTTGAGCCCATAGAAATATATACAATTTAAGCAAACCGGTAGTCATCAGATAATGACACGCAACCAAAGTTGCGTTTAAATAAATTCAAAATTGATACGAATTCGATACTCTAAAATAAATATCGAATATCGATATATCGCAATTAAAAATATCAATGACATATATCGATAATTGCATGGAAAAATATCGATATTTTGATATATCAATATTTTTTGCCCATGCCTACTCGATCATTGACAACGACAAGTGTGACAGCAGTGTTGCCAATTTAGCGACTTAGTCGCTAGATCTAGCGACATTTCGTATTCTACAGCGGCTTAAATTATGCATCTAGCGACAAAAAAAATCTAGCGACTATTCTAACGACTAATAAAACGTAACAACAACAAACGTACATCGCAGCCTCAGCCTTCAGGAATTACTGTCAGTTCCAGAGTGGATGCATCAACCATTTCAGATTTTCATTACATTAGCGAGTTCTGATGATGAATGAATCGTGATTATGATTTGAACTATCGCTAATAATCTGAACTTTTTCATCTTAAACTGTTTTTAGTGTTAAGTTTTTGATTTTTTGTTTGTGAAATAATAATATTTTAGTTGGTTTTTATAATTTTCAATTGTTTATCAAAATTATAAGTTGGAAAATCAAATTATTTTCTTTTATTCCAACAGACCAAAAAGCATGCATTCTAGCGACTTCTAGCGACTTTTGATATTTGTCCGTAGCTAACGACATCTAGCGACTTTTCAAGCGCAAGTTGACGACTTTTTGACAGATAGAGTTGGCAACACTGTGTGACAGACAGAACGTTTTGAGGTTAGGTTAGTTTTGCTAAGAAATCTTTGTTTATTTCATGTAACATTTTCGCGGAAATATTATCGGATAAATGGGAGACGAAAAGCAAACCGACGATGTTCAGTCGGACTTGTCTACCGCGACTGAGAGTTTAAAAATTGAGGTTGACCAAAAAGAGAACGGAGATGCCTCGAAATCGGACAAAGTAAAAAGTAAGATTGTTGTTGTATTTTTTGTTCTTTTTTTAAGGTACAAGGGCAGTCGTTCTGAATAATCAAATTAATGTTTTTGATTCGATGTCAAATAAATAATACAAATATTAGTTATCTGCTGCGGCTGCATGCCTTAATTCCATGTTATTTAGGATCAATGTGTTTGTACGTCACACTATCCATCCTATTTTTTGTTGGTCATACTCCACAGAGCATCTATATATAAACGGGAAATCATACCGTTCCCCAGCAGTTAATCTATCAACAGATTAAAATTAAAAGATTGATTTGGGGTTTTGGGATTGTTTATTCTTTATTGTCCCAATTGTTCCTGCATGTTGTGCACATTAAAGACAAGGAAGTATAATTTGGCAGAGCAATAAAACATGAATAACATAATTTTCCAGTTGACATCCTACTGAAAGCCACTGGGAATGCTCCAATTATGAAAAAAAAGAAGTGGGCAGTAGATGCAGAGAAACCTATTGGATGGATCATGGAGTTTGTGAAGAAGTATCTTAAATTAGAAGCTGATGAGAAACTGGTATGATATTATTATAATAATCAGTGGTCTAGCTAGTTCTTGTAGGGCCTCGTATCAACTTTTTTTGGAGGCTCTTTGTCGCACTCCAGTTGAGTGCGTTGAAGCCCGACATGAGGAGACAATTAAGGTGGACGCACACTTATCCGCGCCGAAGGAATCGACCGCGCCGAACGCGCCGAATTTTAGAATTACTTGTATGAAATCCTATGAAACCTCGCACACCTATCCGCGCCGAATCGTCCGATCAAGCAGAACCCCAGAAATCCTAGAAAAAATCGGATGACGTCATCAGATTCGACCACAGAGTATATGATCACTACGTTTAGATTCGACCGATGCGGTCGCATTCTATCTATTAGAGTTTGGTCAACGAAAGCTGTCCACGAATTGTTTTCAGAAGTTTTAATATGTCATATGGCAATAATTTAAGACTGCCAAAATTGACACGTTTTGTGGTAGAGTAGACATGGGTCGGATTAGGTAAAAACGATACCTAATCCACCTAATCCTAGTATTTAAAAATACCTAATCCATTTACCTAATCCGAATATTTATTCAATAAAGCCACTGGCCTGTTACGATATTAGGTATCGTATGTGGATTTGGTAAGAAATATTCGGCATGGAGTATGGACGTTCCGTTTCTGATGTAGTGTGGAATATTTTCTGATATTTCTGATCGTTTTTTTATGGGCAAACGGTACTTTAAACTAAAAGTCAACGTAAACCTTTTGTTTTTGTTTTTAACGTAATAATATAGTTAGGTTAGGTTAAAGTTCGCTTATAAAAAACAACTCAAAAAACATATTTTTTTTATAATTTTTACCGAAAAATGGCTTTAAAATTAAAACTGGTGTACCTACTATGTATAGAAACTAGAGCATTATTATATTCAAATACATTTCACCCTATTATCAGATGAGTTTCTGATTTTTACACATTTATTTTCATTAAAAGACGTGAAAGTTTTGTTATTTTCTTTGAGAGTATCATTCCATAGGACTTAAATCGCTAGAGCAATATCTAGTCCAGTGGTATTCTACGTAGATGGCGTTGGCGGCAGTGCTAATTAAACTTGAACCTTAACCTCCACATTTTAAGGTACGGAATATCTTCTATGTAGACTGTGTACGAATATTTTGTGCCATACCTAATCCTCGACGCTTTGGATTAGGTACGGACTCGCATCGAAAAATACCTAATCCACATACCTGTTCCAATATTTATGCCTCACGTCTATGGTAGAGTCATCTTGATCTTGTGTTTACGTGTATCACATTTACATTGGTTTTGTTTAAGCAGTGTCCCGCCTTTTTTCTTGGACAGCTTTCGTTGGCCAAACTCTACTTCTTCAAAAATGAGTGATTCCAATCTTTCGGCGCGTTCGGCGCGTTCGGCTCGGATACCTAGGTGTGCGAGGCGTCCTTGACTTCGATTCGTTCGGCGCGCTCGGAGCGGATAGGTGTGCGTCCACCTTTAATGTCATACAAATGACTTACGGAGCTTTCTGGACCGTGATTACTTATATTTTCATTTTATTTTTATCATGAAGAATATTTGAGGTTGTGAGAAGATTTTGTGATTTTTTTTTCCTTATCAGGGGCCCTCATTACTCGGGGGCCTGTATCATTGGTAGCTACGCCCCTAATAATAATAATAAGATTTATTTTCTCCCACAAACTCATCATCTTCCTGCCCTTGTCCCATGTAACCCGGGAACAGCACAACACATGTTTTTCTTCCATTCTCCTCTGTCAACCGTCACCCTATCATCTACTTCTACTCTCACTAAGTACAGTTCTAATATAGAGGTGTTATAAATATTGGAGGTACAAAGGTTTGTGGGAGACAGGAATTATATAAACTAGGATACCCTGTGCTAAAGACTCCTGGCTGCCCTGGCCGAGATTGGGATTGTGACAATTTTACAGGACTATTGTAAAAAAAAATGAAATGAAATCATCTGCCTAGCCTTTTCCCAACTATTTTTGGGGTTGGCCTTCACTCTAACCGGATACAGCTGAATACCAGTATTTTACATGGAGCAACTGCCTATCTGACCTCCATAACCCACTTCCGACTGGGTAATATGATACCACTTGGTAAGACTGGTTGTCACACTGGGCCACTGTCTACCTGTGATGACTGTCAAAGATTGTCAATTAACAGCCGGGACCAACAGTTTAATGTATTATAGGTATTTTTTCCTTTGTTGCGTAAATCAAAATTGACGAAGATACGACGCTTTTAAAATTATCAATACGTCACGCCTAGGTATCATTTTAGCTAGTTCTGTCATCACGAGTCCCCACTCTCCCTAGTTTCGATGCGTTTTACCTTTGTCAATATTCACTGATTTATAAAAACAAAAAATACCTTTGTGTCCATTATTTTTCAATACTCTGACGGACTAAATAGATTTGTAATGTTTTGATAAGTTGTCGTCATGCCTATTAACCGCCTAGCCTCTTTACTTAGAAGAAACCTAACTAACCTAACGTCGGGGTGCCCTAACCTCAAAAAACTTTTTAATCGCCTTAAAAGCGTAGTCGACGTGCGGGGCTCCTATTTCTGTCCACAAGGTTTAAAGAAACCTAACTAACCTTACCTACCCCAAGTCCCAAGCTACATAAACAGCCGCTGTATAGTAAAGAGGCTAGGCGGTTAATTGAACAGCTAATTATACCATTTGGCATACCATAATCTGACACTGCTACTATTTTCTCTCTTCGAATAACACAGTCATTTTAATTTTCCAGTTTCTGTATGTGAACCAGACATTCGCTCCTTCACCGGACCAGCTAGTGAAGAATTTGTACGAGTGTTTTGGGACTGACGGCAAACTAGTACTGCATTACTGTAAGAGCCAAGCGTGGGGCTGAACTGTGCTTCAGTGTGTAAGGAACTGACCTGCGGCAAATATTAAGACTATTCTAAAAGTAAGAGATGTTAATTTTATATTTTAAATATGTAAGGGCTTTCGCAGAAAAGAGACAAGACTGTGTTAAGACAGACTATTTTTCTTCTAGTGCGAGCGAGACAGACTATTTATACCCTTTACTAATAGTCTGTCTTAAAACAGTCTTGTCTCTAGTCTGCGAAAGCCCTAAATGTTATCAAGAGGACGCCCATCTTTATCTGTAAGAGAACCAATTTTCATAAAAGGACACTGGGCAAAATTGTACTGGGAGTGGCCAATGAACCAGGGATGTTGCGGACGCAGATTTTTTGTCATCCGCGGATGCGTATCTTAATTTTATTTTTATGAAAATACGTTTTGATGCAGTTATTGTGTATTTTACAATGAGCATTATCCTGGTCATGTTTATCTTGTTTAAACAGTCAAAATAATTGCACTTTGTATAGGTGGTGAAATTGTGAATTCACTTGTCCTCTAACTTGTTGTATAAACTATTAACTGCAGAAAACATAATAACATTTAAAAGCTGCTATGTTCAATACGCAAGTAAAAACTATAAGATTAAGTTTAGTAAGAGATCTATAGAATTTATTATTCAGTAGATAGAATAAACTACTTATTCTATATTCTTCGCTCCTATTTGTCAACTAGTACGGCGCACGGCCTCTGCCACTCGCAAGCCCCACCCGATTTATTCATGTCGCGACCTGCTCTGCAACTACATCCGCCGCATCCTCATAAACATCCGCATCGATTATTGCGGATGCCGATGCAGAACATCCGAATGTTCAAATCGATGCGGGTGTGGATGCGGATGCGAATATCTGCAACACCCCTGCTGTAAACCAATGCTTAATATATTTTTGTGTTTAAATGTGTGCTCCTTAATTTATTCAATTAAAAATATTCAATTGTTTTAGTTACTTTCTAGTCATTGTATATCACTCTTGTGAGCATAGGTGTCAGTGGTGGGCTGATGTATCTGTCGCAGTCATCTGGTTAAATCTGCTATTTGATTGATTGACTAGCGCGTTCATTGAATGACGACATTTAATTGAATGACTAAAGGACAACTCGTCAAGTTGTTTAATGTAACGTTCAACGTCTTGACTGAACGTCATTTAGCATAGTCGTTGAATGGGATAGGTTAGTTAGGTTCCTTTAAACCCTGCAGACAGAAATAGGGGCACCGCGTAGCGGGGCTCCGTCCCTACGCTTTTTAGGGGAATAAAAAGTAGCCGGCGGCGGCGTAATAATAGGTAAATCCATGCTGTCACACTATTTTATTACGAATAACGCCCTTTAAAATAAATTTAATAAAAAAAATAACTAAATTTCAATCACCTGACTGATTCTACGTCCGCTCTGTTCAAAGGGCTATGTTACAATCCGCTAACTAGTTGGACGTTGAGTGAAGCTTGTTCAATCAACGTTCGGCCTAGTCATTCAGTTGAATGATGTCATTCAATGAACGCGCTAGTCATTCAATCAAATAGCAGATACAACCAGATGACGGCGACATATCCATGCCCGTCGTACTACTAATGTCTGAAAACTGTGTTATTCCTGGCATTTGCAAAACATCATTCCACATGCAAGGTTTATTTCAAACCTTACCCGAAAACCTAACCCGGTCGTGGTTTTATTTCGAACCTAACCCTATTACTAACCTGATCCGACGTATCGTTTGTAACAATTGTAACCTAACCCGAATTGGGATATAGATAGGTTTTCCGTGTATTCTCGATTTTTGCTCGCAAGTTATTCAATTATTAAGTTATATCAGAAAAAGTACTAGGCTAACATAATTAAAGAAGGTACTTCTATTGTAAGTAGGTATATCGCAACCTAACCTGCGACCGGGTTAGGTTTTCGGCTCCAGAATAAACCACATGCAGATATAGTACACCTAGACACGGTAAGTCATCTCGTTGACAAACATGTTGTAGTTTTTAATATTAACCAATATTCCTTTACTTAATGATTTGTATAATCTTTCTATGTTGTATGATATGAAAGATTTGAGTGAAGTATACACTCAGAATTATATTGCATTCCTGTAAAATAGACATAATTGAGGTTTACTGAAGATGACACTAGACTTTGAGTCATAAAATGCTTGAGAGAATGCTTAAGTGTGTGCATTTGTAAATGTGATATAGTGTAACATATAAAATGTAAGTTTAAATAAAGCTATAATGAACTTTAACAGCTGATGTTTTATCAATGTTCCAAAACGTTTGATGATTAATAGTGTAGATGACACCAATCAATTGACACACATTTTAAAAACCATCAAAACGTTTGGTCAACTCAATGGCTCAACTATTTATTGATTTCAAAGCGACTAAAAATCTAATTTGGCAATTAATTGAAAATAAATCGGGTTTTCAGACCCAAAATAAAACAGCATAATACCTAAAACACGTTTATTTACGAAGACAATAAATACAACTCAATACTTAGTCAACAACACAACACAGTGAACTGAACTGGATGCCTACTTCTTGTCACCACTACCACTTACATACATCTTGCTCGTCGTCCGCGTCGGCAAATTATCTGGGAAAAGAAATATCGAGAATGTGTTGTGGGTTACCTTACCTCAGACAACTTTATTTTAACCTTTTGACCGCCACAGCATAAACGCTCGCGCTCGTGCCCTCCACGCCAAGCCACAATTTCATCTACTATTTTGTCACATATTTGTGTCGTTTGGCGTACAGGGCACGCGCTTGCTTGTCACGTATATGTGACAATGGCGTCCAAAAGGTTAATCTCAGACCAAATAAAAAAAACAAGATAGCGCTGCGAACATTAAAGTGAGGCCAGCGCAAAACTACGTCTCTCTCTGCATACACGCTCAAACGCACACATTTACATCACAACTTCTTAAATTTGTCCAGGGCCCTCTTTAATAAATGATACAATCCGACAATTTTGTAAATAAGTGACATATTTGTAAAGTTGTATGACAAGTATTGTTTAATAAACCTAACAATAATGGTCACCTGTAAAGAGAAAATTTATAGTAAAATTTTACAATTTTGACAGTTTTCAGCCATGGTAAATTTGTAGATTTAAAACTTGTAAATTACAATTTGTTAGTACGTTTGTTAAACAGAGTCCAGGATGTAAAACGACAACTTGCATTGTAACACTAGTACAGATAATGGTAGACACCATAATATTATTAAATCAGATTGCTCAGTCACCTGTACTTTTGGGAGGTCTGCAGCACTTTACCCCGGTAGGTTTGGGGCTGGGTTTTTGGCTAGCGGGTTTGGGGGTGGATTTGTCGCTTTTCTTGCTCATGTTAGATCGAGCAGTTTCGTCGCACGGACAACACGCCACCACACTGCCGCGTGTCGTGTCCATTGCTTCGATTTTCTCCGTCTGGGGACATTTATTATTTATTTAACAGCTTATGTACAGACTCAGTGATCTCACAGTTAAACTGCGTAAGCAGTTTTGTGGGGCAATGTACTTAGTTTTAAGATTGTTCGTATATAAATAAATCATTCATTCATTCATTCATTCAAATACAAAAAAGATAAAAGGAACAGAAAAATTGGTACCTACATTGGTGATGCGTGTTTATTATTTCTGTAATTCTACATGTAAATTATTAGGGCGTCACAACTTCTTTTCTGCTTTTGAATCCATCTCATTTTGAAGACGACAAACGTCAATGAAACTAAACGCGATCAGCAAATCTGAATACGCCAAAAAATAATCCACAACAATGCTGGGACTGGCTCGCTCTTGAACTCGGTCAAGATCGCGTGCGCTCTCAGTAGCGGTCAGTTTCATTAGTGTGTCTTTATTCACAGATTATTTTTAACTCGAACGAAACAACTAGTGATCGGTGAAGGTAAAATAAGTAATTATAAAATTACTAGCTTCCACCAGCGGCTTCACCGTGAACTTTGATAATGTCCCGTGGGATCGTACTACCAGGATAAATTCCTATGTGTTAATCCAGGGTATACACTATCTGTGTGCAAAATTTCATCCAAATCTGTTCAGCAGTTTTTGCGTGAAAGAGTAACAAACAACCATACAAATTTTCGCATTTATAATACTAGGGTCAGTTCACACCGAGACGCTACGCGACGAGCGCCGCGTCGCGTCGCGTACTTTTTAACCGACTTCCAAAAAGAGGAGGTTATCAATTCGTCTGTATGTTTTTTTTTTTTTTTGTGTTTGTTACCTCATAACTTTCGACTGAGTGAACCGATTTTGATGATTCTTTATTTCTTTGAAAGCTGGTGCTTCCCATGTGGTCCCATTTTAATTTGCTGAAGATCTGATGCTGGTCTTCGGAGATATACAATGGAACTCCTCAAAAATGTACGGCAAATCTGCAGTGATTGCTGTTATCGCTTGTAGGTTTATTGTTTATACAACATCATGACGTAATATCACGCCTGTATGCTCTGAGGGGGTACGCAGATGTGTACAGTACACCCAGATTTCGACAGTGTTTGATACCTCAGTACTTTCGACTGGGTGAACCGAGTTTGATGATTCTTTTTTAATTTGAAAGCTGGTGCTTCCCGTGTGGTTATATTTTAATTTGCTGAAGATCTGATCCGGATCTTCGGAGATATACAATGGAACTCTTCAAAAATACACGGCAAATCTGCAGTAACTGCTGCAATCGCTTGAATGTTTATCTATCTTCTATATATATAAAGGAGAAGTCCACTCACTGACCACTCATCACGAAATCTCGGAAACTACTGGGCCGTAAGCACTCAAATTTGGCACAAGCACTCTCTAGGGGGTGCAGGCGCGTACTAAGAAAGGATTTTTTAAAATTCGCACCCCAAGGGGTTGAAAAGGGGTGTCAAAGTTTGTATGAAAGTCCTATGTTTTTAAAGTTAGAGATATGAATGTAAAGCCTGAATGTTCCTTTTGGCTTCTAGGTGCTCACTAAGAAAAGGTTTTACGAAATTCGGCCCTTAAGGGTACAAAAAAGGGTTTTTAATGTTTGTATGGAAAAAGTTAATCTATACACTGACCACTCATCACGAAATCTCGGAAACTACTGTTCCGTAAGGACTCAAATTTGGCACAAGCACTCTCTAGGGGGTGCAGGCGCGTACTAAGAAAGGATTTTTTAAAATTCGCACCCCAAGGGGTTGAAAAGGGGTGTCAAAGTTTGTATGAAAGTCCTATGTTTTTAAAGTTAGAGATATGAATGTAAAGCCTGAATGTTCCTTTTGGCTTCTAGGTGCTCACTAAGAAAAGGTATTACAAAATTCGGCCCATAAGGGTACAAAAAAGGGTTTTTAATGTTTGTATGAAAAAAGTTAAACATCCAAATTGAATCTTACGTCAACGCGTTATTGCATACTTTACATTGAAATGAGAATTCGGAAACCGATATGGATCCAAATTGAATTTTACGACAACGCGTTAATGCATATTTTGAAATAAGAATTTGGAAGTTCATTGAGGGCGTAATTTCTAGGTGGCCAGTATGTTTCAGTGATATGCAGGCGTGTGCTGAAAGGTATTGAAATGAGTTTCTATAACGTTTTAAAGTTTTATGCCAATTTCTAGGTGGCCAGTATTTTTCAGTACGCAGGCGTCTGTTAAAGGGTAAAAAAAAAACGTTTCAAAAAACGAACTTAAGCGAAACACGCTCAAGCTCAAGCTCATTTCTGTTCTGCGATATTTTGCTGTTACTACTAATTTGATTTGAAATATTTGACATCATCGTTGTTTGGGTTGTCTTCGTTTCGGTATGTTTCACTTATGCTGGGGCTACACTATCGCGATAACGCGAAGATTTGCGTTGTCGCGACACGTCTAGCCAAAGAATTCGTCCTATCGCGAATCATCTTCGCGAATACGAACGCCCTTCCCGCCGCTGTCGGTAAATTGCCGCACATCAAAGGCTTTTGTCGCGACAAAGTTCGTGCGTGCGTTCGAATCTTCGCCTACAAGTCTGGCCGTAGCATTAGTAATTTTAAATTGGAGGATAATCATTTTATTGTGTTCTTACCTATTGCCTGGTTGGAATTTTGTTATGTCTATTGCTTCGCGAATTACATATTGTGTATTTCACACTTTGGTATTAAGTACTATAATAGTAGGTCTTTTAGTATTAGTCGTTCTTACTAGAAAAGGTGTCCTTGAATACCTACGATCGTATTTTAATTTTAAAGTTGTATCTTTGGTTTAGGCTGGTGTTGCAAAAGAATAGCTATAAAGAAAATTACGTTCCAAATAATGTTTTTTACGGTACTTACTGGTCGTAAGCATTGTTTAATTAAATGGATAATCAAAATATTGGTTATCACTTCTAAGTGCAAATTCTTAGCCAAATAGTAAATAATCCTGGCGATGGCGCATGCTTATTTTCATCTCTATCATATTTGGTGCATCACTCATGGCAGCGGGAGAATTATTGCCATTTGAGTTCCAGGTGTTTCAAGGGACGAACAGGGAGTAAAAATAAAATAATCCGATTCTCATGAAACTTCAGTGAAGGTCATTTTGATGTTTGATTCCGTTGGCCAATTTAAATTTCAAAGCGCATATTTTGCGTATGGGCAAATCCACCACGCGGGCCCAGTGTGGTTTGGCAGATGTCACATGTCTTCGAATTTTTGGTTCTAAGACATGCCTTTCCTTTCCTTTCGTTTCCTCACGATGTTTTCCTTCACCGTTTTGAGAGCAGTGGTGATGAAATAAATTACACAAAGTAATGCGCCTGTCTGGGCCACGTGTTCGAGCCAGCAATGTGCGCCACGTGTCTTACAACTGGGAAAGGTTTCAACCTTTCACCCAGGAGCGGTCAAGAGCTGTTTATAATTCGATGCGTAAATACGTTACTGAAATGTCTTGCCATGGCACCTACGGAACCGCCTGTGAAGTCATGGCAGCGGGAGAACTATTCCCATTTGAGTTTGAGGTGTTTCAGGATGGTATTTTATTGCTGTTTTAAACACCAACGTATGAAACACGCGAGTGAAACCGCGCGGGTACAGCTAGTTGTTTATACAGCATCATGACGTAACATCACGCCTGTATGCTCTGAGGGGGTACGCAGATGTGTACAATATTCTCAGATTTCGACAGTTAGGTGTATTAAGTTCCATTTATTGGGGATAAGCCTATTACCTTGACATGTATTGTTTTTTTTTTATTTTATTGGCAAGGGTACTTCAAGGGTAGTTTGATGAGAATTTGGTTAGGTTCTGATTATGGGATCCATGACAAAGGAACGGAGCTCTTCAATTCTTAGAAGCAAATTAACGATACTCGGCCAAATCTTTTAAAGGCTATCCGGATATTTGGGTCACGTACCATAACGTCGTTCAATCAAATCAAATCAAATCAAAGCATTTATTTCAAGTAGGCCAGTTACAGGCACCTTTGAATTGTCGAAACAAAAATGAACATTTAAAGTTGCTACAGTCCCAGTCACAAGACATAAAAACTGTGAAAGTACTGTAGTTGCCCATTCCCTAGCGTAGATCTCTATGGAGAAGAACGGGCAAGAAACTCCATGGACACTCTTTTAAATCAAAATATTGTTACAAAATCTTGGTTACATCATTCATGTTGAGATGGTATTAACCGACTTCAAAAAGGAGAAGGTTCTCAATTCAATGTTCCCCGATTACTCGAAGATGACTGGACTGAATTTGTTTTTTAATTGTTTGAAAGGGTATACTTCCCAGAAGGTCCCATAATCATCAAGTCAGGATCCTGATAATGGGATCCTGGAGAAATAGAGAGAACTTTTCAAATTTTATAGGCACACCAGAAGCGATTTGGGTAGTTTTAGAAAGACTACTTTCTCGGAGTGATCCCATTTAAATTTGGTAAAGATTAGATGAAAAACTTCGGAGAAAGGCAACGGAACTCCTCATTAAATGTAGCAAATGTGTGTCTCTTACTGGGATTGCTGAAATCTCATGTCTGTCTATTGTTTACACCAGTTCATAACAAAAAAACACGCTGGTACGCTGTGAAAGGGTATGCACATGTGAACCACTAAAAAGTGAAAAATAAAAACTTTTTTGCAAAAAATAAAACCGACTTCACACAAAAAAGTGAAAAATAACTTTAGCTTCAGAAGTCGGTGACAAAAAAACTAAATCAATCAAATAAAGGTCACCGACTTCTGAAGCTAAAGTTATTTTTCACTTTTTTGTGTGAAGTCGGTTTTATTTTTTGCAAAAAAGTTTTTATTATTAGAGCGACTCAAAAATTACTTTATTACACGTTTCTTGGTAAGAATTCTGAATATACCTACGTTACGTTACACCATGCAGCGCTGCGCCTAGAGACGTCGCGCGGCGCAGCGCGAAACCACTGCCTTCTTCCAGTACCGTCGCGCCACTTCGCGTCTCGGTGTGAACTGATCAACTGACGCTATAAGTAGGAAGGAAGTAGGATATATTATAGGCATACCTTATTAGGCGCAGACGGCACATAGGGTCGGTCCCCGGCCGCCTTCTGCTGCTTCTGCGACTTGTCCCCCAGCGGCAGGCGCAGCTCGTCCTGCAGCGAGAGCGGGGCGGGGGTGGGGCCGGGGGCGGGGGCGCCCGGCCCGGGGGGCGGGGCCGCAGACTTTATGTATTGCTGTCAAGGGCACAATCCAACAACATTTATGGCCCGTCCAAATACAAGGAATCTGATATTAATATGGAATCTACTCCAGATTCCTTAATATTAGTTTCCTCGCTTGAACTCATTATTATTTGACGTTCCCAATACGAAAATGGCGCGAATTTGCATATGGCGTCACATGCAGGTGATGAAAATTAGAACTACATCATTCGTATCAATCAATATGGATATCAAATGATAGGGCTTGACTAGTAGAATACTATACCATTTAAAATAAATTTCAAATCCAAGATGGCCGCCACCACATAATGGTGAAATACAGTTTTTTTTTACAACTTCCTCAATATAGGTTGACTAACAGAATAATGGACACTATATTGAAAGGGAATGAGGAATATTATTTTTAACCGACTTCTAAAAAAGCAGGAGGTTCTCAATTCGGATGTTTGTTTTTTTTTATGTTTGTTCGCGCATAACTCCGTCGCTTGCCAAATCCTTTTTTTTTTGAAAAATCCTTTTTTTGTTGGAAAGGGTATACTTTCCAAATGGTCCCATAGCCACCAAGTCGTGATCTGATGATGGAATCTTGGCGAAATCGAGGGAACTCTTCAAATTTTATAGGATAACGTACAGCGATTTTGGTATTTTCTACAACAAGTGAAGCATTTGCGTTTGATAAGAACCATTCTACCATCAGATCTGATGAAGCCAAGAGTCATGGAACTCCATAAGTAATGAGAAAATGTATCCTAGTCGTGTTTGGGCTTGTTGCAATTGTAACGGTATGCACTTTCCATGTGTATCAAGCACATGTGAACCACTAAAAAGTGAAAATAAAAACTTTTTTTGCAAAAAATAAAACCGACTTAAAAAAAAACAAAAAAGTGAAAAATAACTTTAGCTTCTGAAGTCGGTGACAAAAAAATTAAATCAATCAAACAAAGGTCACCGACTTCAGAAGCTAAAGTTATTTTTCACTTTTTTGTTTTTTTTGAAGTCGGTTTTATTTTTTGCAAAAAAAGTTTTTATACTACACACACAGCATACGAGACGTTTCGTTACATCACGATTTCTACTAAATCGCACTAACCGTAAACCGTGTTAGGTTGAAAAAATACCCTGAAATTATGACCCTATGTGTCGGGTGTTTTTTAATTTTGAGTTTAATGTAACTTGTCGATTTTACACTTGCGATATTTGCATTTTTTCATGGTTTCAATAACCGACTAGCTCTAAACAAATATGACGGCTGCAAAAAGTAGCAAAATTAATGCAAATATTTTGCCAAGATGAACGTTAGAAAAAGTATGCTTAAGATTTTTCAGTAGACATACATAAATTATCTTTTGCTTCATCAATTGCGCCGACGCAATTGACCCTCTCCCACTTTTTTTTCTCTTTTCTTCTCCCACTCTGGGCAGAGCGGGAGGGAGTGTCAGGCTTTTACTGACTAAAACCCATCCAAGTTCCTTCCTCGCCCTTTATTGGTTATTGATCTTTTCGATTTGGTAGTGGCAGCAAGCTAACAGCAACCTTATGGCAAAGTGCTTAACGATAGAGGACAGTAATGTAAAATCGTTGGTAAAATAACTATGAAACTATTTATGTGTGGTAATCGTATGAACAAGGTCGTTGTGTGTCTGTGCGCCTGGTAGTGGTACCTCGGGCACGCGCCACACGATGATGCTGCCGGCGGCGCAGGAGCTGACGATGAAGCGCGCGTCCGGACTGAACCGGCAGCACGTCACCGCGCCCGCGTGCCCCAGCCCCATGTGCGTGTATATGCCGTCCTGGTACTTCCACAGCTGGAAAGGCAAGTTTTTATCATCATCATCTGCCTAGCCTTTTCTCTACTATGTTGGGGTCGACTTCCAGTCTGACCGGATGCAGCTGAGTACCAGTATTTTACATGGAGCGACTGCCTATCTGACCTCCACAACCCAGTTAACTCTGGGTAATACAATACCACGTGGTAAGACTGGTTGTAAGACTTTTAGGACCACTGACTGTAACGACTGTCAAAGTTGGACAAATGACAGCCCGGGACCAACAGCTTAACGTGCTTTCCGAGGCACGGAGGAAACTAAGTAAGGGTGGTCACCCAACCACAGAACAACCTAGGCAAGCACAGCTTAACCTAACGATTGATCCGAGCGGCTGTTATTATTTAGCAAGAGCTCCTCACAAGTTTTCATCATCATTTCTATAAAATCATGAATATGGTGCTGCATAGTTAAACTACACTCGGCTATTAAACCTGTGTATTTTTTCTTTCTAACGCTCGATATGGCTCAAAACTGCGGGTTTCTCTCAATCATAATTGTTTATAACCCACCTTAACCGTTTGATCGTTGGCTCCCGTCACGAACAGCTCACCATTCCGTGTGATGTCCAGACCATTCACAGCGCCCAGTTTACTTGCCTCCAGCTGAAAAATTATTTACTGTGACTCAAAAATCTGCTAAAGAATAAGAAGCATTAAAGCCTACAAACTGGAAAAACTTAGCGTTGATGCCCCGCCCATTGCCACATAGGTTTTAAATGTACCTAAATGAATTGAGATTATGAACTGAAGTAGGTAGGTATAGCTCTCCTATCTATACCACATTACCCACACCATAATACCACATCATTGTCATCATTCTCCTGTCCTGCTTTTATCCAAGTTTATCTGGGGTCGGCGCAGCGTGTCCACACATCTCTATTAGTCGTCCTCTCCATACCTACTAATATTATAAATGCGAAATCTGGGCGGAGCGGGAGGGAGTGTCAGACTTTTACTGACTAAAACCCATCCATGTTCCTTCCTCGCCCTTTATGTTCCGGGGCCGCGGTATGTCTTTCGAACAGTCTCGCAGCCCCGACAGGCTTCGGCCCTTGCGGACCCATTCTAGGAAATATACCTACCCACACTTTTTATCCTAGCAGTACCTACCTACATTCCTGTAAGTTAACTATAGACATCTACTAGGGCGAAAGCTAGAATTAATAAGCCCATACCTCTCTAGCAAGGTTGCCACTGGCCGTCTCCCAGTAAGCGACCCGCCTGTCGGAACCGCCCGTCAGCAGCTGACAGCCGTGCGGCTCGAAACATACGCACATGAACAGCGTGTTCGCGTACATCACTTGGCGGCGGGAAAGGGAACTGCACATCAAAAACACGTGATTGAACAAGAATCAGTCTTTTAACAATCATCGAAAAAAATAAAAGATAGATTTCCCAGATATTGAGTTCACAGATCAGTCGCTGGATAGATGGCGCTGAACTTGGTCAATTACTGCAAAGGAAGGGAACGTCTCATCATTTCACTTGGACGTAACGGTTATATTCGGAAGCTTAAAGCAAACGAAAGTTTCAGTCAACGAGCGTATGTGACGGTGACGCAATGTTTTTTTTTCCAAGCGTTTTGGTTTTACCACTTAGTAATGTAGTCAGTTCAACGCAATCTATAGAGTTCTTGGAAACTATTTTTTTTAATACTCAAAAAGCAAACCTCTCATAGGTATCTGTACAATCTTCAAAACCATGATGCATCTCATCCAGGTCAATCCAGTCATGGCGACGGCCCTGACCAGCAATAGTAAAAGTGTTTGGTGGAAGCTGACTCACACAAGGTCCCAAATGATGCAGGAGCCGTCGGTGCCCGCGCTGACGGCCTCGGTGTTGTTGGGCGACACCTGGATGGCTGACACGGGGCTCTTGTGCTCCTTCAGCACCTTCTTCAGTGTCTGGTGTTCCGGTTTTATGTCCCACACGCGGACCTACGGCGGTTAATACAACGCTATTACCACATAAAAGTTGAAAATAGCCTTAAACGTTACGTATAAATTGTTGTCATATTTTCAGCGGGCGTCATTGTCGAGGCAGGTAAAAGAAACGCTGCCGTGACGATCTGGACTCGTTCTGGCCAGATTAACTGGAGGAAGCGAAATATAGAGCGGATAGTAGGAATATGTGGGCAGGGGTCTCCCACGTATTCCTACCGTCGTTGTTCCCCAAGCGGAGCATTGCTTCACCGAAAAAAACAGCAATTGATATGCGCCTTCGCTGTCAAGGAGAATCTTCGGTTTCATTTTACTTGTTGCTAGAAGATCATCATCTATTTAGGTATGTTTTCTTAAATATGTTGGGGTCAACTTACAGTTTAACCGGTTGTAGCGGAATACTACTATCTTACATCATAGTGTGATCATAGTGATGCATGGAACGCCTGCCTATCTGATCTCCATAACCCAGTTAGAATTGGGCAATACCTACGATATCCCTTGGTAAGACTGGTTGTCAGACTTTCAGGACACACTAACTGTAACGACTGTCAAATATCTGAAAATGACAGCCGGGACCAACGGCTTAAAATGCTTCCACGAGCCAATCTAAGCAAGTGCGGTTTAATCTGAAGATGACCAGAGAATCAATTATTATTAAGCCACAATAAGCTCCTAACTTATAGCTGTTGCAAAAAAAAATACAGATACAGACACACTATAGTAGGACCAATATAATAGATCATATTTGACATCTGTCAGTTCTAAGTAAAGGTTACCTTTTTTTGCCATTGTTACAATAAATATGCAATAGTAATTGAAAAATGTTAAGCAATTGTGCAGTTTTAACTTAACGTAAAATAAATAATATTTTATGCCAGCCGTTACAAGGTTTCGTTGTTGTATTTTGATGAAGTGTCAAATGTACTATTAACTTGGCCCTACTTTAGACATATTTTGGTATACTTTTCAGTGTTACATTTCTACTCTTTTGGTTGAAGATGTCTCGCCAGTCTTTAATATGAGTACCTACATCTTACATACCTGTCCTTCACAACCACCCGAGATGAGTGTCCTGCCGTCAGAAGTCATGTCAATCGCCGAAGTGCCCTTGTTATGTGTGTTAAAGATGACATAGATCAGGCGCCCTGTGAGCGGAGTGAAGGCGCGGATGTTGCCGTCGTTCCAGCCTGGGGGAGTTAGTTATTATTATTATTAAATCTGTCTAACGCTAAATCTAGCGCTTACCATATCAAAATCCATTTCGCCTTGTAAACATACCTGACACAATGGACTTGCCGTCCCCGGAGAACAGGACCGAAGAACAAGTAAAGTTGGGTACCACGATCCTCAGCAGCTCCTGACAGGTCTCGAGGCACCACACGCGGATGTCACCGGATCCAGCTGTCGCGAACACTCCGGACATGCCCCTGTAATGTGACGGATGTAATATCGTAGCAAAGACCCAGTAGGTGTAGGTAGGTAGGTAGGTAGTAGTAGTAAAAAATGGTAGCAACCCGCAAAAACCGGCAAAATCAGTTTTATGTCCGCAAGGACATATTATTATGTATGTCAGCGTCACATTGTAATACTGTTAGATTGTAATATAACTAGAGAGATTGTAAACTCTCGAAAGATTGTCAAATGAACATACCGCTTACAATATTACGCATTATTTTTCGGTAGATTATAAACTAACGGAGTGAAATCGTAATATTGTGAAATGTATGCGATGGAAGTCAACTCACGCGGTGTGCAGGAGGGGGAGGGAAGGACGGGTCCCCCTTGCCCCATGGTACCACTCTCATGAAAAGCTCCATTCCTGAGAAATACCGATTAATATACTTACCCTAACCTCAAAACACTTTATATTCTCCTAAAAAGCGTAGTCGACGGAGCCCCGCTACGCGAGGCCCCTATTTCTGTCTGCATCTGCAGGTTTTAAAGGAGCCTAACTAACCTAACGTGGGGGTGCCCCAAGTCCCGATTATGGGGGATACTTCAGTCGCATGCATTTTACAATATTACGGTTTCACTTCGATACATTACAATCTACCGAAAAATAATGCGTTGTATTGTAAGCAGTATGTTCAGTTGACAATATTTCGAGAGTTTACAATCTCGCTAGAGCGATTACAATGTAACGTGTTTGACAATTTTACGGTGATATATTTCGCTTCGTTTCGGTTCGGACAACTCGTCTCTTGACTCGGAGCCGACGTAAATGCGACATACTTGGCACTTTTGAATAGTCAAAAAGTTTGTTAGTAAAAAAGTTGAAGCCATACCTATAACTTCCTGTTCCAAAACCTAGTGTTTTATTTTTATAGTCCAATCAATAGATTTTTTGTAAATCGATCGAAACCACACATTTCGCACTATTCGGTGCTGTAGTGCAAGCTGATTAGAACTTTATTCTAACACTAATTCAAACTAAGTTTGAAGCACCACAGAATTGCTAATTAGTTATTTAAGGGATATGTTGACAAACCTATACAAACACATCTTCGTAGCGACGGCGACGTGGACGGTCGACTTGACAGCCTGAAATTATCGTAGAAATATCATCTCGGAAACCTACGCCGGAAACGCGATATCATTGATGGCACAGCGATGGCAGGTGACGACGAGCACCGGGTGGAAGGTGGCGACGTTGATGGCGAAGATCTGGGAGCCGCGCGTCCCCGCCAGCAGCAGTCGCTTGTTGCCGCGCAGCGCGGGCGACTCCATCAGCTCCAGGGAGGTGATGCAACCCTCCAGCTTCGTGGACTTTAACTGGAATTAAGAACTTGGTTAAACAACTCGAAGCTAAATAGGGTAGACGACGAAAAACAACTAATTGTGTACTCCGTCAGTTAGATTATAAAAAACATATTTGACCCGTTTTTTCCTTATGTTACGTGTAATATATGCTATAATAAGAGATAGTAAGTATATTTTCGCTTGAAATAACGTTCACATCATATAATTTTCATATGCTATAAAAACAAATAACCTAATTTCATGTGATCAAATGTAACATGTTATACCTAATTATAAACTTCTTTTACTCTAATATCATTTAGTATAACGTTCATTTCAAATAATTCTCAATTTCTATAATGCTGTTTTTCGCTCGCCTTTGCGCGCTATTAAGTCACTGTTCTAACCTAACCTAAAATCCAGATTAACCAACAATAGAGGGGATATGGCACTCGAGGGGGTCGGGAACACGAAAGTAGCAGGCGTTTATAGTCCGTATATCAGTTTTTGCAAAAATTTAGAACACAAAGTATTTCGTTTCAAATTATATAAACGTTAGGTACTTTTAAATAGTCTATAATATAAAATGAATCGCAAAATGTGTTGGTAAGCGCATAACTCAACAGCGCCTGGACCGATTTCACTAATTCTTTTTTTGTTGTTTGTTATTGTCAGGAGAATGTTCTTATGAAAAAAAATGTAGTAGTAGGTAGGTAGTAGTAGGTGGTAGGTAGTAGTAGGTAGGTAGGTAGTAGTAGGTAGCTTTTTCCCTCTTAAGTGACGCAGACGAAGTTGCGTGGGACAGCTAGTATACTAACTAAATAATATACTAACTGAATGCAAATGCAAATGTGCATTATAGAAAATGTTAGTTAAACCACATATAATTAGGTAAACTGAAATTATATCAATAATTCATTATATAATTTCAACGTTATACAAAAGAAAATAATGAAATGCAATTAGGACGTGTGAACGTTAGAATTTTTGTTGTTACCTATATCAAATGGCATGCATCCAAAATTTTCAGTAGGTAGGTACGTCACGCCTTGTTATAATTATTTGTGAGTTTTGACGTCACGAGCCCCTACTCCCGAGTTTTGTTGCGTTTAATCTTTGTCAATATTCATTGATTTACAAAAACAAAAATTGGTGTCCATTATTTCAGAATATTAAAGGTCCATGTTCACCAAAAGATGACGGTCTGACTATCTAAAAACAGCTGTTTAAAACACACTTTTGTATGGGAACGTGTCGCAGTGACAGCTGTTTTAGATAATCATACCGTTACCGTTATCTTTTCGGTGAACATGGACCTGGTGGTGGTGGTAGAGATTTGCTATTTTTTGATACTGTCGTCATGCCTATTATAACAGCCGCTAGGGTCGATCTTCAAGTAAAACCGCGCTTGTCAATGTCGGTCCGTGGATGCAACCACCCTATAATATACCCAAATTCCTCTGTGTCTTGAAAAGCCCGTTTAGGTCCCAGCTGTCATTTGTAGTTCATTGACAGTCGGTACACAAATGGCCCGACATTCAGGGGCCTAATTCTGTTATTTTAATAAATTCGTCACTTCAACACGATTCCATTCTCATCCCATTGTCATTTTGCTTAAAGTTCGTAATCTGCTAAATTCACAATGGTCGGTCAATGGTCTTGTAATAAAATTGTATTTTAATGGCATATTCGTATTGTCATTATTATAAAACCCTTAGTACAAATGGTTTTCGAAATCTACTACTAAATGCGAGCATTTATTCATGCCAGATTTCATGTACGAGATTAATATTCTATGACATTTCTTTCAATGGAGTGTCAGTGGTTGTTCATTGGGAAGTCATAATGGCGCCATTATGATAGTAGAATTAACAAACTTGTCAAAATTTGACATAACTTGATCATTATGAAATCAATGATCGAATACTCTGACACTATTGTAATAGCAGAATCGAGGCCCTGACAACCTGTGAAACCAAGGGGTATCGATCGTATTACAGTACTCAAAGCAGGAGTGCGATTCACTAAGGCAAAACGTCTTTACAACCGAGAAAACATCTTTGAAACATTAGTGTTTCAACGATGTTTTGCGTTAGTGAATCGCACTCCAGGCTCGAGACTCCTTTGAGCATTTTTCCTTAATTCTCATAGTTTCGGTTTGGTCATGCACGCCCAACTGAAAAATTCACCCTGTAGGTATGCGTAGAATATTTTTTTCAACCCTAATGCACCACATACCTAAGGGTTGGCCTTCCGTTACTACGGACTTATTTTTTTCATAATTTCAAATCACTTTTGTGTAGCGTTTCGTAGAAGAGATGGGTGGTGCCAATTAAGGCTAACAGCCACGACGTAGAATGGTTGTGACATACGGACGAACGAACAGACAGACAAGCGGACAGGACGAATATATAAGGGTTTTTGCCATTTCGCAACGCAACCCTTAAAAACACTTAGGCTGAGGCTACACGCTGAGCGATTAAAACAATTAGTAGGTAAATGAATGCTCACGTATATGGCTACACTGTACATCAAATATTACTAGCGATCTTTGATTTCTTTATGCGATCGGAACAACATTACTGTAATCACGGCATCGGCTACACCAACATAGCAAAATTGAAGCGAATTTATTAGAAAATACGCTGGGATCTCGCTTGTAATGTAGCCATACCATGTTTTTCTCGTTTCGCTCTTCCAGTCGCATCGCAAATCGCTGCCTAGTGTAGCCTCAGCCTTACAAATAGACGAACAGTATTTTAGAACAGAAGTAATATGAAAGATACTTACAGCTTTAAAATGAGGCATGTTAGGGTCAAGTATCTTGCCCTTAGGGAAGGAGCCTTTCCAATTGATCTCGTCCAGGATATCAACGGTGCCGTCTCCAGAGCCCACGATGAGGCAACCGTCTTCCATTATAATGATTGCTTCGATTCCTGTAAGACAATTATTCGTAACAAGAGCATCTTTAGCTAATGATTACAACTGATTATTTTAAATTGATGATCAGAAAACTTCCACTAGATTAGGTTAGGCAGCTCACAATAAGCATCGCTTCGTTCTTCTTGTAATCAATGGCAATTCAAATTGAGTCAGCCCAAAATTTGGCAACGAGTTTGTTTGGCACTTTCAGTAGCGTCCACCAGCTCCTGTGATGTGTAAACAACAGGACCGGCAGGACACGATATCAAGTGTCCCATCGTTTGTGGGGCAACACCATATTTAGGGCAGGCTCTAGGGCAGAGTCATTTAAGAATCTCCACCTGAACAGATTTTACTTGCTACAGCCAACCTGCGTCTTAATTGCGTTGAAGATGGGTGATCTAGAGAGATGTGTCGACACAGCTCTAGCTAATAAAAGCATGTTATAAATATAATACAAAAACTCGTAACATAAAGGGTGTAAAACACCTCTTCACGAAGCCGAAAGGCACTTATTCTCCCCATCATTGCGGTCATTTTTTTGTTCTACACCATATCTGGGAACCTTCCAGTTAAGTACGGAGATATGGGGGGTCAAAGTTACAACTTTTTGACAAGTATTTTTTTTTTTTTATACTATTTTTTTTTGAAGATTTTAACATTTAACACCTCCACGACCCCCGTATACTATTCAATCCATCCATCAGCAAAATGTTTTAAGTGCGTTACATTGAGTTCTACCACAAAACATGATTTGTTTCCCAACAATATTTTTTGCGTAAAGATACTTAGTTTGATGTACAGAATGCTTGGTTAACGGCTTTGTGATGAGGTTGTTTACAACCTGTATGTTTACAATATTACAAACCCGACCCGAATGGTGCAGCGGACGCAGCGGTTGTGAGGCTGCCTTACGTTGTTAGGGTCCCGGGTTCGAATCACGGTAGGGACAAATGTTTGTGTGATGAGCATGGACCTTTGTTTCAGAGTTATGAATGTTTATATTTCAAATAATTATATAGGTGTTTAGAAAAAAAAGTAGGTATCTATGTAGTATATTGCAACTATCTGATGTCCACGACACAAGCCTCATTAGTGTGGCATTAGATGGCGGTGTGTATAAAAATATCACGCACCTTGACTGTAGCAGATCGACTCTGGTCTACTGCCCTTCTTCCAAGGCCCGCACTTGGCGAGGCAGCCCGACAGTGCAGGCTTGTACATGGCGACTGAAGCATTAGGGTCAGACGGGTAGCCTATTGAGAACTTTATCATGTCACCCGTTCTACAAGAGAAAATAAATATAGGATAGCATACATAATATTACGCCTGTTATGGCTATAATCCCCGAAGGGTTAGGCAATAGCCGCGTACTGATTGAGCGAGCAGCCTCGCGAGGCAGCCCACGACTCGAAAGCTCAGTGGATATAGTGTACTCTGTGCTCAGTGGTGACTCACAAGCCGAACAGAGACCACGCGAGCGTAGCGAATATTCAGTTCTGCAGTTCTCAAGATTGTCATGAATTCGTGCGTTCGGGAGGCCATCGCCACCACTGCCATTTATCAACTTGTACAAAAGAAGAGTTGGTATAATCAGGACATTGCGCGTCCCAAAGTAGTCTATATTTGCCATAATATAATTGTTTTAATTTGAGACACTGTTCTTTATTAGCCGCGTACTGACTGAGCGAGCAGCCTCGCGAGGCAGCCGCGCGAAGCAAATTCTCGGTCGGTCAAGACGAGCCTCGCCCGAGGCAAACCCACCCGCTGCCTCGCCCGAGCGTGCCGCGGCCCGAGCCAAACTTTGTCGGTTTTTGTCTATGCTCAAAAGCGCCTCAGTAAGTTTGCCTCGCGCACTCACGGTGGTTGTGTTTTGCCTCGCTTGTTCGACGAATATGGCAAATATTTACTTTGCGACGCGCAATGTCCTGATTATACCAACTCTTCTTTTTTTTTACAAGTTGATGAATAAGTATAAAGGCAGTGGTGGCGATAGCCTTCCGAACGCACGGCTTCATGACAATCTTGATCAGAACTAAATTATTCGCTACGCTCGCGCTTTTCGACTTGTGAGTCGCTCCGGCTCGGCTTTTTTAACCACAGACCTCAGAGCCTCATGCATTTTTAAACACAGACCGAGGCTGCCTCGCGTGGCAAACGTTGCGAAGCAAACGTCCGAGGCTGCCTCGCGAGGCTGCTCGCTCAGTAAGTACGCGGCTATTCGTGATTCCGACAACCACCTTGAGTGCGCGAGGCAAACTTACTGAGGCGCTTTCCGTGCTTTTGAGCATGGACAAAAACCGACACCGTTTGGCTGCGCGTGGGTTTACCTCGGGCGAGGCCCGTCTTGACCGACCGAGGATTTGCGTCGATTTTTTTGGTTCTAGGACATGCCGGTTTCCTCACGGTGAAGGATAACATTCAGCAATCGCACTTAAATTGCGATCACTAGACCAACTACGCAGTACAAAAGAAAATAAGATGTAAGTTTTCTTGAAATACATTACATTAAAGCTTGCCGGCCGGTACAGTAAGCTACACGTCGCGTAGTAGGACGATGATGAGGTTTTGTTACAACTGAAGTGTGGCTAACCTACTGTTCAAGCCAAACTTTTGCGCAAACAAATGTTCTTTTTTTAAGACGTGTTATCAAGCTCCTGAAAGCGACTGTAACCCACGTTACGACAAAGCCGAAATACCTACAGGGTGTAAACCACCTCATCACAAAGCTGTCAAACAAGCTTTCTGTACATGAAACTAAGTAGGTAACTTTACGCAAAAATTATTGCTGGGAAACAACTTTTTTTTTGGGGTGAATAATCACGTTTTGTCGTTTAGGTAACTCAATGTAACGCACTCAAAACATTGTGCTGATGGATGAATTGAATAGTACGGGGTTCGTGGAGGTAGTTGAAGGAAAAATCTTACAATAAAAACTTGTACTTGCCCATTAACTCCGTAACTAGAACGTTCCTAGGTATGGTGTAGAACAAAAAAATGATCGGAATGACGAGGAGAACAAGTGCCTTTCGGCTTCGTTAAGAGGTATTTTACACCCTTTATATCTAAAACGCGATGACTCGATATTAAAGTTGGTAGGTACCTACGTGTATTGCATGCATAACAATAACAAATGACAAGTGAAAGTAACCCACGTGGTCCCCGCGTATCCGTAGGCGTCATCCTTACTGATCACGATGCAGCGGACGGTGCGCCGGAGTTTGCCCAGGCTTACATCTACCACGTCCAGATTCTTGCTCTCAGCCCGAATGTTCCACACTCTTAGGTTGGCTTGAACACATTGGAAAACAATTGCAATTACTTGTCTGGACTAATGCTAGATTGAAATATACAAACGTTGGTTAAGTTACCGGTTTTTCTTGTACCTAAACTTTAACCTTTTGAACGCCATTGTCAGTTTGTCAACATATAGGTACGTACGTGACACACAAGCGCGAGCGCGTGCAATGTACGCCTGTAATGTGGTGCAGCATAACACCAAATAAATAATCATTAAGTAGGTACTTTGTTTTGGAATACCTATTCCTTTCTTACCTACTTATTTGCGGTGAAATTGTGGAAGTTGGCGTTGAGCACGCGCGTTGTGTTTATGCTCTGGTTTCAAAAGGTTAAGAGCCGTGCTTTGTAGTTTTTAACGTACCCTTTTTAAAAATGGTTAAAAATTGAAATCACACCTATAATCATAAGTTATTATACAGAGGAGCCCGTGGCTAAATAATAACATTAAGCCGTGCTTCCCTAGGTTGGTCTGTGGATGGGTGACTACCCATTACATTCCGGGTTTCCTCTGTGACTTGGTCCCGGCTGTCATTTGTAGATCTTTGACAGTCGTCACAGGTAGTCAGTGGCCCAAAAGTAAAGGTAGTATTGATCGGATGTAGAAATTCAGTTATTGAACAACTATCAATGAGATCATACATATTTGCTTCCAACCTGGTAACTGGCTAATATTTCCAACATAAAAACCTATTGGCAGGTACTCACAATCACCCCCCGTAACAAAAGAGTTGACTCTCAAGTTCAGCGTACTCAACGTCATGGCGTCTCCAGTGGTCAGCTTGGAAGCTGCTGCGGTGCCTGTAGCGGAGCCAGAGATACAGTCCCATAGGACCACGCAGCCATCGTCACGACCTCCTAGGGATATCATGTAGCGCTCGTCTGACGAGAACGCCAGAGCTTCTACGCGGACCTAGCGAAGGAAAAGAGAAGCAAGTGTGGAATTTTTCAAGGTGGCCCAAATATTCCATCCTGTATAAAACCAGATAACCAATCATCATCATCATCATTTCAGCCGAAAGACGTCCACTGCTGGACATAGGCCTCCCCCAAGTGTCGCCACATTGACCAGTCCCGTGCGACTCGCATCCAACGGATTCCCGCAACCTTCACCAGGTCATCGGTCCACCTAGTGGGAGGTCTTCCAACGCATCGTCTTCCGGTTCGCGGTCGCCACTCCAGAACTTTTCGGCCCCATCGGCCATTCGTTCTGCGAGCAATGTGACCTGCCCACTGTACTTAAGTTTGGCAATTCTTCGGGCTACGTCGGCGACCTTGGTTCTCTTGCGGATGTCTTCATTTCTGATTCGATCACGCAAGGAAACTCCGAGCATAGCCCTCTCGATTGATAACAAATCATTCTCATTCTCAGATAACCAATATCATCATCATTATCCGCTTTCAGCAGTCCACTGCTGGACGAAAACCTGTCCAATCATCCGCTACCCACTTCGATTTCTAGTGAACGAAACGAACTGAAATTGGCAATCATGCCCTCATCCCAACATTATTACGTAGTTGCGAGTAAGCGTTCTGACAGCCGTGCGGCACGTTGCCAACGGCAGATAAACTGCCACCTGTCGACGACGAGTCGACGGGTGCCGTCGATGGGTGGCAACGTTTGCAGTTGTGTAGTTAGCAACGTGCCGCTCGTCTTTATAAACCCTAAAATGAATGGCATGCGAATTCTCGCGGCGTTAACCAGATCTTTGGTCCAGCTACCCACGCTATACCTTCCAGCAAATTGCGTCCACATCAAAACCATAATCTAAATAAGAATGGAATCTAAGAAATACGCTGGATTAACTTGCCTTATGCAACTCATGTTTTCCAATTAGTGTCTTCTTCTTAAAGTCCCACACTATAGCAGAAGCCTTGAATCCGATGTGGTTTATTTGACCCGATCCCACGAATGTGCCTTTAGGAGATAGGGCGACTGTCGATACGCTGTTGGTGTGCCCGCTGAGGAAGTGCATCCTCTTGGTTTTCCACTCCTGTATGCAGACCTTGTTGCCCATCGGGTAGACAATATGCTCGCTGTCCGGATGGACTTTTAGACTTCTGATGGCGGTTCCTGTAAATTGTTTTAAAAGAAGTTTGAACATGTTTTTCGGTAAAAAAAATATATTTAATCTAATTCTAACCCAGGACAACCTCAGCAGTAACGTAGCAACCCTACCGACAAGGCTGCTGAATAAAGTAAACTGAAAATAGTTAGGTAGGTACCTAGGTACTATTTTATTAATAAACTGAAAATGATAGCACATAAACGAGAAACACAATAGGAAGTATGATTGAGCAACGGTTACAAACTTACATGAAAAGTTTGCAAACACACACACACACACACACAAAAACTTACCATCAAATCCAACTATAGCGTATGATTCCAAATTCTTCACATCACCCATTTTTTTACTTTATTTCAGTCTTATTTCTTATTGTCAAGTATACTACAATATATTTGTATAATAAAATACGAAATAGAAAATACCTATGTATTGTCAGTTCAGAAGACTTGAGTGTTTGTTATGGTGGTTGTTAGGCAACCTGTAAACAATGTTTGTCATGGTTACAGACTTTTTTTATGAGCTGCAAGGCATCATAGAGGTATGCAATAACGCAGAAAATACTCCATTCGCTTTGTTTCAGGCTTATCTAACTGTTAAAGAATACAATTTTTAAATGAATAAATAAAAATCTCTGGACATTACACTCAACGCCATCTAATGCCACACTAAGCAACGAGGCTTGTGTCGTGGACACCAGAAAGTTGATATACTACATAGATACTTTTTTTTTGTAAATACATACACATACATAATTACCTATACAAATAAACATCCATAACTCGGAAACAAATGTCCATGCTCATCACACAACCATTTGCTCCTACCGTGATTTGAACCCGGGACCCTAAGAACGTAAGCGATGCCCGCGGCTTCTACTAAAACCTTCGTCGAGAATCACTCTATTGGCGAAAAGAGCATGAAAATCGGTGCAGTAGTTTTTGAATTTATCGCGAACAGGTAGACAGACAGACGCGGCAGAGGACTTTGTTTTTCATGATAATATATGTATTGATTAACTGATTCTATGACACTTTATCATCATCATATCAGCTCGGAATCACCAACTGCTAGGTATAGGCCTCTCCTTTCATCCACCGCACTTCCCGGTTCTGTGCCTCCCTGATCCAGGTGTTCCCCGCGACCCTGACAATATCGTCATCCCAACGAGCTTTAGGACGGCCCTGGTTTCTTCGACCAAAAATAGGCCACCACTCACAGCCTTGCTCCATCGCCCATCTCCACGTCTAGCCAGGCGTCCGGCCCAGGTCCACTTTAGTCACACCGCCCGGTTCCCAACAACGTCGGAGACTTTCGTCCGACGACAGATTACGACACTTACTACGAATTAACTAACAATAGTGAGAAAACCATAGCAAAGTTCAGCGAGCCTTAAATGGCCGCTTTAGCAGAACCACAATATGAATAACGTTAAACATTTTAAATTCTTAAAATGGACTTTATAGTCATAACCATGAAGTCCATTTTAAGAATTTTGTAAATTTTTAATGTGATTCATATTATGATCCTGCTAGGCCATTTTAGACCCCCAGTTTCAAGAATATCCTTTTCAGATTAAAATAAACCACAAAATATAGTTCTATAAACAATTTATTAATACACATACATTCAGTCAATACATTAGAAATTAATTTATAAATCTAAATCATTATTTTTATAACCATTTGACCTCTCAAGTCACCCAGGTAGACTGTCAATTAATATTATTGGTGAACATCATTATATCAAGTTTCAAGTATCATTTTCGTCCTAGGCATCTTCTGCGGACAGACTTTGCTTTCTCATCAACCTTTTCCTTGGCGACCTCGGCAATGCGCTTGGTCTCATTTATCATGTATTGCTTGATTACAGACAGGAATTCGGAGAGCTGGAAAAATAACAACAATTCACACTGGTCAAGTACTTAAACATTCATGTCATACTTTTAGGATATTTCCGGGGATGTGTAACTGTTCAAAAGATATACTGTGGTCCTAGAACACAAAGGGCTAAAAAGGAACATGACTGGGTTATAGGCAGTAAAAGATTTACTCTCCCGTTCGCTCCGCCCAGAGCGGGAGGGGTCATTTGATGATTTCCCATCCGAAAAAATAAAAAGTGAAAAATAAAAACTTTTTTGCAAAAAATAAAACCGACTTCAAAAAGAAAAAGTGAAAAATAACTTTAGCTTCTGAAGTCGGTGACAAAAAAATTAAATCAATCATACAAACGTCACCGACTTCAGAGGCTAAAGTTATTTTTCACTTTTTCTTTTTGAAGTCGGTTTTATTTTTTGCAAAAAAGTTTTTATTTTTCACTTTTTAGTGGTTCACATGGAAAGTGCATACCGTTACAATTACAACAAGCCCAAACACGACTAGGATACATTGTCTCATTATGGAGTTCCGTGACTCTTGGCTTCATCATCAGATCTGATGGTAGAATGGTTCTTATCAAACGCAAATGCTTCACTTGTCGTAGAAAATACCAAAATTGCTGTACGTTATCCTATAAAATTTGAAGAGTTCCCTCGATTTCGCCAAGATTCCATCATCAGATCCCGACTTGGCGACTATGGGACCAACTTGGAAGTATACCCTTTCAAACAAAAAAAGAATTTTTCAAATCGGTTTAGGCGTCTTCGAGTAATCGGTGAACATACATAAAAAAAAAAAAAAAAAATACATACAGTCGAATAGAGAACCTCCTCCTGTTTGGAAGTCAGTTAAAAAAAATGGGATATCTAGAAACTAATAATATTAGGAGTCAGATGGCCTAAGAGTGTCCATGGAGTTTCTTGCCCGTTCTTCTCCATAGAGATCTACGCTAGGGAATGGGCAACCTACAGTACTTTCACGGTTTTTATGTCTTGTGACTGGGACTGTATCAAGATTAGGCTTGTTTGCACCATCAATAAATTGCAAATCTATTTAGTCCGTCAATTAGAGTATTGGAAAATAATGGACGCGTATTTTTTGTTTTTGTAAATCAACTAATATTGACAAAGATAAAACGCATCAACTCGGAGTGGGGGCTCGTGACGTCACTGTTCGGTATCAACTCATTAAGAATGATACCGAACAGTGACGTATTGGGAATTTTAAAAGTGTCGTATCTTCGTCAATTTTGGTTTATGTGACAAAAGAAAAAATACGGGTCAAATATTTTTTGATAATCTAAGTGACGGACTAATTAGATTTTTTCAGTTAACAAGCCTTTTAATTTTTATCTTTGTTTCGACAATTCAAAAGCGCCTGTAACTGGCCTACTTGAAATAAATGCTTTGATTTTGCCTACAAAAAGTGTAAACCACATACTATCTACAATTTCTTTGTGGCTGATAAGTTCTCAAATTGTGAGTTTAGCTTATCCAAGCCCAATGAAGGTAAATGTAAATTACTAGGTTCGTTATGTTATCATTGCATTGTGCCAAACAACTTGCTATGCACACAGAAACAATCGGTTACTTGGCAATTTTAAGGAGTATGAACGTATAAAAGAAGGTAGAAACTTAATCCTTCTGGTGTTCTCTTACAAAGGGTCAGAGGCTCACCGTATGCTAGTAAAAGACATTTTGTATTTGATGTACAAACCAGCAGATCATCCTCCTTCTTTCCCAGCTGAACGAAGGCGCATTTCATAGCATGGCTCTTGTGTTCCGCCCAAGGGTCGTCGCTAGCTTCCCATCCATCCAGCTCTTTCCCACATAGGAAACATTTGGCGGCATCAGCGTCGTCGACGCCCGTTGCTACTGAATAGAATCCGGCTTCCGCCATGTTTCGTACATTGCACTTATTTTTGTCATTAAAAGGCCAGTTCTTAAATGTTTTAATTCTTTCTTCAACTAAAAATAAAGGAGAGCTTTCTAGTGAGGACTTTGCCATTTCTTAAACAATGTTATTACACGCAGAAACACATGACAAATTAACAAGACAATTTGACAACACAGCGGTTTGAAATTCAAAATAATTCAAAAACAATATACGTTTAGTTAGCTGTCAAATCGGCTTATCTTTTCGGTAATTTTTTCACCGGGCAGTATAACGAAACGTTGAATGACGTTCCTGGAAGATATTCTCGACCAAACCGCAGACTTTACAAAAGCAATGTCTTTAAAAAATAATAATTGGGCTGTTTCTAAATTACTTACACCGAACGAATAAAAATAACTAAAAGAAATTAATTATAAAATCGAATGTCCTCTCAGTTAGGTGAATATCGATTTATTGTTTACATAAAATAGGTATCGAGTCGTTGAACCAGAATCGAGTCATTCGTTCACACACTTACTTGCCCTGCTGTGCTGTTCGTTCGTTCTCTCTCTTTATTTATTTCATTTCCATTCTCTAGGATCGCTCGTTGGAGTTTTAGAAAAGATTTTGCGGAATATAGGTTCGTTGGATTTTACCCAAAATAGCTTTACTATAAATTGTCAGTAAAATACACAAGATTTTGTATTTATCGTAGTAACTCCAGTTATAGTTAAAAGTAGTTTGCCTCTCGGTTGAGCGATCAAAAAAGAAATCAAGTGCCTAACATTTTACTACAGTCTTTTGTTATTTCCAATTAATATCGACACTCGTTTTCGTTTGGTGTTCAGTGATTTTACGCGAATATTGCGATGATCCGAGCTGTTTTCTAGCATCGTCCAGTCGAGTCAAGAATTTTGGTAAGTACTTTGCATTCTTTAATTTTTTGGTAGAAATGAGGTAAACGTGAAATCAGCCATGCATGAATTTTAATTAAATTATTCAAGATTGTCACATAACTTCTACTGAGACTCTGTTTTAATGTCTAGGCAGTAACTTGTTTAAAAATCGAGGAAATTACGAAGATTAGGCACTCTCCGTTATAAAATATCGATCTTACAATATCTCAGATATCTCTAGATGTAAATAGTGACTTTAAAAATAGGTTTCATTCACAATGTTGCGAAATAGCACTTTTTGAGGACATAACCCCCAAAAATTGTAAGCTACAGGAATGGCATGGCAAAACACATGACTTGTGCTAAACCTTTTTAAGTGGGGCAAACAGCTGACTATACCATTAATAAGTACCATCTTATTTTTAGGTAACAAATAATAATTAGGTTTTTTTAAGCTGTTTTATTAATTACTTAAAAAAAATGTAGAACCTAACTGAATATTTTGGTAATCCCTGATGATTTATTGTTTTTGGAAATTCTTTAATAAAAAAAGAAGTACTTAAGTCAAATGAAATTAATATAAAATAATAATGTTTTATTAAATTGAAAACTTTGGCCAGCACTTTCTAAATCTGACTATGTGAAGGTGAAGGTAACAAGCTGTTCTAAAACATGGTTTTGAAGATCCATATGGAATCACAAAGGCTTATCCTAACAGTTCTTTCTTTGATATGTGGGAAAACTACATAAGGATTATTATTTTGTAAATAAAAAAAAAACATTTTGAATGAACAAATTTATTTAAGTACTAAATAGTTCAGTAGATTTCAAAGTAAACCAAAAACATGCACAAAATCTAATTTTTGCTAATTAAAAAATGTTAATACCTAGTTGATTTAAGAACTAAATTATTTCTTCCTTCAAAGCTGTAAACAGTACAGTCCATTAGAAACACAATACCTAATTGCTTTGCAGTCAGTTTATTTATAGCTTATCTTGTGTCCCGCTTGTAAATGGAAATGGACGGGTATTGGCCTCCATATGTACATAGTAGGTACGGTCTACTGTTTTGTAGTAATACTACTGTCTCACTATTAGTATTCCTGCATTTTGTTGCAATTAGCACTTTAATTACACAACTGTAGAAAGACAATAAAAATAATTTATTAGGTAGGTACCTGCTGTGATAATGTTCTGCAGAAAAAAAAATTGTCTTTGCATTTCTGAATAAAAATGTTTTACTTGTAGATACTTTATTTTGAGTGGGATTAATTAAAATCCATAGAGAGTAGCCATAGGCTACTAACTTCGGCCGTCTTATTACAAAACATGGTCTTAAAAATAGTACTGGGTTTAGTACTAGGTCTAAACCATGAACTTGAAAAAACGTTATTACAAAACGAAGTTTATCGCTAGTCCTAGAACTATCTATGGTACCAAAGTTAGACCATCGTGACCCCTAGTTTAACTATGGTACTAAATTGTCAAACGTCAAATCCTTTTTTAGTTTTGAGGTTAATTTTCGGAAAGTTTTTGTGATTTAAACAAAAATGGATATGATTGATAGGTAATACGAATGAAAGAACTAACGTTAGTAGGTACCGTACTAAACCTAGACCTTTTAGTTCTGGTTTAAACCTGGTACTTATGGAAGTTTTTATAATAAGACGGCGGAAGTTTAAAGTTTTAAATGCATACAAGTAGGTAGCTACCTACCGACCTGAAAATACTTGCAATCAGCTGATGCTCAATTCAAATCCATAACATTTAATTCAAAAATCAATTTTAGAACATGGCCTGACATTTTTGGCGGTTATCATGCATTTGCGCATTTGGCGCGCGTCTAGATTCCCTCATCCAACGGACTATTAATTTTATTTCTGCTTTCGTTCAGTCGAGACCATCGGACGTCGTGACGTGACCGCGTGACGCGTTTGCGCGCATGTTCGGGCCGCCGGCCGGTATTTAGCACGGCATAAAGTGGTTTTGTCTCGTGGTAGTGGTGGTAGTCACTAACCTTACTGTCAAATTACGTGCGGCGGTAAATTGGAAAGACGGTAATTTTCTCGATACGTACCAAATATCTTGAGTTAACGTTAGCACTGCCTTGTCAACAAGTATAACAAGAGCTTTGCTGTCGTACTCGTTGCGAAATTCAGACTTATCTTGGTAAATGATAAGTGAATAACCTAAATCTCCGCCAAAATACAGTTCAAACGTTATTGGTTTTCTCTCCGATAACCACTCCCCACTTGTTATTTATTATTAGCTGTCATAACTCTCATTACCACGTTTAATTTGTGGGCAAACGTGCGCCAGTAATGTCGTATGGCGAGGTCTAAAGCCCGGTTTCCACCGCAAGCGGAGCGGACCCATTAATGACTTATTTTACCTCACAGGAGAAAACTGCTTACTCATATTGTTTTTCCACCAGCAAAAAGTCGAGCGGAAATGCCTCAGCGAGCAAAAAGAGTAAATAATGAGCTCGCCCATTTCTAATAGTGTAAACACATGTAAGCAATTTTCTCTTGCGTGTCAAAAGAAGTCATTAATGGGTCCGCTCCGCTTGCGGTGGAAACCGGGCTTAAAGACTCACGAGTTCACGACATAGGTACCTAACATGGCGTTAAATCTGCGAGGTCGTGTAGGACAAGACTAGCGGAAATCAATCGACACATTTCTTTGAAATGAAGGCTACTTATCTACTCAAAACAGCATCATCGTATTGCAAGCTATTTGAGGAAGGCATCTCCAATCCGCTATCCGGCTGTTCTCATCCAGCTGGCCCAGCCACCCTGCCAAGATCGTCACTTTGCCTGACACTGCTCATCTGCCTAGCTTTTTCCCAACTACGTTGGGGTCGGCTCCCAGTCTAACCGGATGCAGCTGAATACCAGTATTTTACATGGAGCGACTGCCTATCTGAACTCCACAACCCAGTTATACTGGGTAATACGATACCACTTGGTAAGACTGGTTGTCAGACTTTTTGGGCCACTGACTACCTTTAACGACTGTCAAAGTTGGACAAATGTCAGTGGCCAACAACAGCTTTATAACGTGCTTTCTGAGGCACGGAGGAAATTCGGTATTGCGTCATGCGTGGTCACCCATTCTTATGTAGTCACGATCTCCTCCTACTACTAGGACTAAATATCTTAAACTATATGTACTTTGTAGAAATGTATAGTTAATTCTAGGTTAATCTTAATCAATTGTATTTCATCATCATCATCGACCTAATAATGTTCCCACTGCTGGGACAGGCCTCCTCTCTATGAGAGGGACCACGCGGGCCCAGTGCGGGTTGGTAGATGTCACATGGCTTCGAATTTATGGTTCTAGGACATGCCGGTTTCCTCACGATGTTTTCCTTCACCGTTTTGAGAGCAGCGGTGATGTAATAAATTACACAAAGTAATGAGCCTGCCTGGGTTCGAACCCACGACTTACTGAACGTAAGTCGGGGCCGCCACCACTGGGCCACCGCTGCTCTCACTGGGCCACCGCTGCTCTCTCAATTGTATTTACTGTCAAAGGATTACTTAATCGGACGATTATAATGTGTTTTAACGATAAAATATTATATTTAACAATTGCGAGGTCTCTAAAAATAGCGTGGGTGCTTTTAGAAACACAATCAAATGATTACTTTTGATGTAAACTTATAAATATAAAACAATCAATGTCCGTCAGTCTGTCTATGAACAAAACAGATTCAATATTTGTTCTATTGCATGGAGGGAGATCAGTGAATCAAAGCTCAGTCGAACACTCGAACTCGTATACAATCCTTTTAACTCTGAAATTGAATTTAGCTCCCGAGGGCTTTCATGTTCTGTGAGGCATTCGTTCATTCCTCACGGGCCAAGTCTCGCACGGTAACCACCCAACAGTTCTAGTAACTATAGTTCAAACATCATTGTGACAAAGGCGTGTTGCAATTTGAAATGTCACTGAACACGTTTGTAGAGGTGGAACAATGATCGCGTTGTATTTCGCCTTATTATGCGGTCCGGATCGCGTGTACTATGACTTAACGCGAAATTGTTTACTAATAAGGGAAGGCCATCGCCCGTCACAGCAAATGTTTCGTCACTAAACGATTAAAAGTTCACCAGAACGAATAAATATCAATTACTGCCCCAATGGAATCGAAATAAGGCAGAAACGTGGGAGAAAACCTAAGACTACCATTTTGTAATTAAGACTTCTTTTATAAAATTAATTGGTTTGAGGTAAGAGTTATTTTTAGAGGTCGCTAATTAACATTTTAACCGAATGAAAATCATTAAACTGTAAATAGGTATGTACCTAATTAAACTAACCAGGTAAACAACCTTTTAAGCTGAATAATATAATTGGCGATGAGCGAATTGTTTATGTTGCCGTAAAAACATAGCCGGATTTTTACAACGTCTGTATAAAATAAGAGATCTGGAAACCGTCACAACGCATCACCGAAAACGAAGTCCAAACAAGTAGTTCCAGAAATGTCCAAAAGGGTTAGACAGTTAACCACACAGATGTAGTATTTTGGACTTTAACCTAACTTTCCATTTACAAGAAGAATCTCTAGAAAAGTTATCGCACAGCAGAAAACTATAAGTCCTGCCAAACACTTCAGCAAGATTGACTTCAGAATGAGGTCTGTTCCTAAATCCGGGCGAAATCCTTTCGTGACTTCTGGAGTTCTACTCGTATATGACGTAAATCAGCGTATCGTTGGCGACAACAAGCCTGATTTATTTTATGAACCGCCAGTAAAGTTGCGACAAATAGCCCGACGGGAACGAGTACCATGAAAGAGAAATGTAATGACGTTTGCTCTGTAACTCACAAGTTGGATTACTTTCTGCATATTTAGGGATCGTGTTTTGCTTGTAAATAAGATGGTAGATTTGTTACTGTCGGTTTTTATTGTTCCGGTTTTGGGAGATTTCAATATTTCAGCATTTGTGACTTAATGTTAGAAAATTCGCTCATGTTCCCCAAAAACCTCCAGCTTGCAATTGCAAAAATATGCAGGCTGACTTTATGTATTTTATTTCTGCAAATCGCGTTGATACTGCACACTTCAAACATAAATAAACTTAAACATCCACGAAGCACTGCCTTTTGTCACAATAACATATAATAAAATATGGTAATATTGAAGTGAACAACCGGTATTGTGACATGGCATGCAGTGCATTAAAAATAATGAAAATATTGTGTCACCACGGATCACGGTCTAGTCCGATGTCTGTTCTCTAATCTTCGGTAACTAAATTGGAAAAATGTTGACGTAATTTTGCTCACAATTGACATGCTAATAATACATACTTCAATTAAGCAAGTGCTTTCTAAGTAATGGTTTACTTTTCATAGAATCACCAAAACATAATCATACCGTAAACATGATTTGAAGATCGTGCTTCGATGGCGATGAAATGAGATCAGAAGCTAACAAGAGAAAACCCACGTAGTTGCTTAGATGGTTCTTGTTTAATTCCTCAAGCACTTGGCAATATTCGAAGCGATATGGCGTTCCATTTCCCGTCTAAAATAATTTTGAGAACATTCCGTGTAGGAGGATCATGTTCGGCCTCCAGGTTCAATGGCGCGGTGGTTTCCGGGATGTTCGGGATAGGCCTGGCGATCGATGCGACAGCCGCACTGCGGCTCATCTCGGGTTCAACGAGCCTTAACTAGTTTGGAAGTAATCGGGCTTTACTAACGACGAATTTTTAACCTGAGAACTTTTGATTTTTTGTACTTACCTAAACCACCAGTTAGCTGAACTGAAAACTCACACTGGAACTTACCATGCGAGATGCTTGACGCTGATCGGAAGGATACATTGATGAAAATTACGCAAAGAATCCAACAAATAAGACAACTCGAAGAAAGATATTCAGCTACATAAAATCATTCGTCCTAACTCAAATTAAATGTATAAATCCAGCACGAAAAGAGAACAGTTGGTAAAGGAATGAACACTTTTAACTGTCCAACTTGATTCTTGAACCGATCTTAACTTGCGATTGTTTCTTTCGAAGTTTCTCTTTCAACTTTCAGGCAGCTGCACAAACGGTATCAAACCTAGTCCTGGTCAGTAATTGATTGTTTAAGGGAACCGTGTACTGTTCCAATCAATCAATTGATGTCAATGGCTGGCAATTGACTTTAATTAGCGGTTTCGATGTCGGTGTGGAGTGATACGATACGCTGTGATTTATATGATGAAGCTTTTCGTGTTGTTCGATGTTTATTGCTTCTGTTTCATAGATTAATTGCCTTAGTCTTCTTACCCAATCTTATTCTAAACAGGCAGTTCGTTTTCAGTAACTAGGCGATTCAGCCGAACGGACTCATTTTGCTCGTTAGTATTCGTTATTACTCCCAAGTCCTGATCTAATTTATCAAACAACAGTACGATCTCGATTAGCGATCGCCCACACGTTAATAAAGCCGATATTCCTACACAAGTACAGCTAATGCCCCCGAAATTGAGCGATCATTACGAGTAATGAGCTATACAGAAGTGTGCGTTTAGGCTTTAACATCGTCGTCGGGGGATTATGTTTGTTCTACATAAAGAACATTCGAGAAGTGAACAAGACCCTTTTACCACGAAATACACTTATCCCTTACGATTTACTGAAACTTAATTTAGAGCATTTGGCCTTATATGTTGGTCTTATACAATGGTCAAGAACTTATGTATAGTAGGTATATACCTACTATACATAAGTTCTTGACCATTGACTCTTCTTTTACATTTATCCCTACCTGTATTTTTTGTTTTTTTTTTTGCCTTGCTTAGTGTGGCACTAGATGGCGCTGTGTGTTAATGTCCAGCGATATTTATTTATTTATCCCTGTCTTTTTGCGAGGTTGAACAGTTAGTTAGTTTATTCTCTGCGGAATAGGATTTATTGGTTCACATAGTAATCAATAGTGATTATCAGCAATAAACTTTCTTCGAAAAAGCTTGGTTTGGGGCTGACTTGGCATAAGCTGCCAATAAATGATGTTTCTTTCTTTTTTCCCAACTAGCGTGGAAGTTTTTCTGTAGTTGTACATCGTTACTTTTGTTGCCAACAAGTTAAACCAGATGTGTTCGTGAAACTACTAACTGGACCGCCTCGTTGGTCTAGTGGTCGCAATCGCGGACTGCTGAGCATGAGGTCCTGAGTTCCGATTCCCGCGTCGGACAAGGTGTTATCAAAATTTTCTCAATAGCAGCCACGATGTCTGGATCTGTGCCCGGTTGATGATAATTGGCTCGCCCCCTATTAAATTGGATCGAAATGTGTACTATTAGGTACACTTCTGCCTAAGCCTTCGAGGATAACAGGCATACATTGTTATGTTATGTAACTACTAGGAAACTGACTTTTCTTTTCATAATTGAAAAACTAAACTCCAATATACATAGTCTTCCCTCGGCTTATGTCATGCACCTTATCCTGTAGTAATCCGATCCACATAAATCGGTTTCCGACTTAACTCAGTCCTATACTACAGCAGTTATATTTCTTAAGAAGCAGTATCAAGTGTCTCGCGATTGACTATGTGGGTCAGACCAGCTTTTCCCGATTGTCTCCCATAGACTGTATTTGAATGGGAATGAGGAAATCGTGGCTAAATAATAATAGCCGCTCGGGTCTATCTTACCGTGCTTGCCTATGTTGGGATGTGGATAGGTGAACACCCTTACATACCGAGTTTCCTCCATGCCTCGAAAAGCACGTTAACTTGTTATTCCCGGCTGTCATTTGTAGATCTTTGACAGTCGGTACAGGTAGACATTGCCCCAAAAAGTCTGACAACCAGTCTTACCAAGTGGTTTCGTATTACCCAGTAGTAATTGGGTTGTGGAGGTCAGATAGGCAATCGCTCCATGTAAAACACTGGTATTCAGCTGCATCCGGTTAGACTGGATACCATCCCCAACATAGTTGGGAAAAGGTTATACAAATGATGGAGACTGTATTTGAATATAACCTTTTAATTTACTTTAATTGTTTATTTAAGTGAACGGTTGTCACGAATTGAATAATATTTTGTTTGTCACGGTTTTAATATGGCATAACTTGAAAAGATGTTATTGTAAACTTGCTAGAGGTTATTCTTTGTTAATATATTGTAATACTCCAATATGTCACAATGGGTGTAACCGTACAGTATTGTTTACAACAACTGTATAAGGCTATCGTAATACAATTTTTAAATAAATTGGAGTTTGTCGTCAGCTGGAATTAGATACGAAATTAAGCTGGTACTTTTTTATTTAATTTTTTAATGGGACAAGCCCAGAAATCCACTACGTCGATGAGTACATTTATTTGGGCCAGCTGGTTTCCTTCGAAAACAGGCAAAACAAAGACATCGACCGCCGAGTCGAGAACGCCTGGAAGAGCTACTGGTCCATGAAATCGCTGATGAAGGGTGACTCACCTTTATACCTGAAGCGCAAACTCATCGACATGTGCATTCTGCCAATCTTAACCTACGGTGCTCAAACTTTGTCCCTGACCGAGTCGCAAAAGTCCCAACTCAAGGTTTGCCAAAGGGCGATGGAACGTATTGTGTATTAAGCTCAGCGCCAGAATTTGCAATACCACAATACGCTCAAAAACTTTAATCGCTGATGTGGGCAACAAGACATCTGGGTTGAAGTGGAATTGGGCGGGCCACGTCTGCAGAATGCATCCGAACCGATGGGCTAGAGTCGTCACGCAGCTTACCAATGGGCTAGAGTCGTCACGCAGCGGACCGATGGGCTAGAGTCGTCAAGCAGCTGACCGATGGGCTAGAGTCGTCACGCAGCAGACCGATGGGCTAGAGTCGTCACGCCGTGGGTGCCAGAAGACCGGCGTCGTCGCCGAGGGAGGCCTAGAAAACGCTGGCGTAACGACTTAGATTCGTTTGTGCGAGATTGGCCGGAAAAAACAGCACAAAGAGAAGAGTGGAAGGCAATGGGGAGGCCTTGGCCCAGCAGTGGGACAAAATAGGCTAGCTAAAAAAAAAGGGACAAGACCGCCACACTATTTCCACTGTAACTCCAGAAAGCCAGAATCAACAGTGGCGACCACCAGAAAAGCGCCGAGACAATGAAACTCGATGAAGTCCCAGAGAATGAATTTAACTGACTTGGATCCCGCAACGAAATTAATCAAAAAGTATAGCGGAGGAGTAGGAAAAAAAACCGTAATTTGAGCTGTTACTGTAAAATAGCTTCTAACACAATAATGGCAGAACACTCAGCAACATGTTTACCAGTCCAAAGAGATACATAGTAGTATTACCTACCCTTCACCGATCTAGTCAACAGTATTTATTTACACACACACACACAGCACATTTATATACACATACATATAGTAACTCATACGGTAGTGTTCTAATATATATGCCAATTACAGGTAAACACAACATTGACAACAAAGACGCCAGATTACCGCTTACTAGGTGTATGCAGCTGTACTTCCTGTTATAGGTAATTCTTGAGTCATCTCTTACGACACGTTCAGGAAGTGACCAGCGGGTAGTATGATCTGTTGCCAAGTCAGCTAACACATAAATATATTTGGTTGTAGTTACCCAACTTAAAACAACCCATATATTCTTTGACAGTGAACTAGAATTTTCCATCGTACGCGTTTAAAATAGCCAACTGACCCCAATTGAGTCGAATACCAAACGTCTTGGTGGGCCGACCCATCCAGTAATGCGTTTAAGTAGTACTATGGGCTTTAATTAAAGCTATTTAGATGCATCTTCGATAAGGTTCGATATGAGGACATTCATTTTATTCAAGGACGACATCAAGAAGGTTGCGGATCAAAATGTAGACAGTTTTGGCTTGAATGTGTTAGTTTATACAATTTTCATTTATTGCAGAGATAAATAATCTTCCTGAAACTAAAAGATCTCTTCTGAACCTATCTATATAATCTCTATATATAAAAATGAATCCCCTTTTCCCTTGGTCACGGCATCACGCGTGAACGGCTGGACCGATTTCGCTAATTCTTTTTTTGTTGTGTCTGTTATTGTCAGGAGAAGGTTCTTATGAAAAAAAAAAATTATATTTAAAAAAAAAAACATGAAATTAACCCAGCATGTCCAAAGTCTTCAATTGTTTCACCGCATGCATGTCAATAGCTATTTTAGGCAAACTGTCAGTGGAACAGATATCCTAATAGATTCAAAGCCGCCTATGACCCACTGATCGAAGGTTCAAACCTTTAGATTACTTTTTGTGATTTATTTCGATTTTTTATTGGTCTAAGATTTTATTCGATCCCCAACCGCTTTTTACTTTTAGTGTTTGTAACCATATATTTTTGTGATATCTGTAAGATTTTAAACATTTTTAAATACATAGGTACTTTTCATTTATATAGTTTGCTTATCTTCACATTTTGTTGACGTTGAACGAAGTTGCCATTATTTATAGTCGCTGGCGAGAATTTAGAATCTTGCGATAATTTGATTCTGCGTGTCAGGGAAACTCATCGTGCGTATGATGCATTACTACCTGCTGATATTTTGATAAACGAAATAGTCTAAATGATAATAGCTTTCGTCACGACATTACAGCACGAGTATGCAAGCAGAAACTCAATGCACTCAAGAACTTCATTGTAATGTATGATTTCGGAGACGTGTGATGTCCATACCAATATTATAAATGCGAAAGTAACTCTGTTTGTTTGTCTGTTTGCTACCTTTTCACAACAAAATGGCTGATCGGATCGCAAAGAAATTTGACAAGGAGATGTATTTCAACCTAGGGAAGGACATAGGCTATATATTATCACGCTAATTACTTACGGGGGTGAGCAATATTGCATTTCGTCTATATTTTTCAACAACTGTCATAACATGCTTTGTTATAGAATAATTTAAACCTATTGTCATTAGAACAAATAGCCCGTCGGTAACGGCTACCGCCTTTCGAACATTGTGTCGCAAGTTCAAGCCTCAGTAAAGACATTGAATTCTTTTTGATTTTGTTTAATTCTGTAAGATTGCCGATAGTAGCTTTGGTTCGCACGTTCAAAACCCACCCGGTTTTCACTTTTTGTAACAAAGTGTTTTTTTTTTTAAGTTTAAGATTTCCAAATCATTGTTTTAAACATACTTTTTTTAACACTTAAACGACAGTTTGGGAATCATTTATTTCAAATAATAAATCTGTACACAGGGCGCTTAAGCTGTTAAAGAATTTCTTAAATTTTCATCTGTCTCTACGTAGCCCTTTTGTTATAGCATCACGTGTAAATTATAAAACCAATGTGGTTTGATTCAATGCTCAAATTAATATTGTGCATAAAATTAAAAACTTAGAGAAGGTTTTGTTTCTTTGTAATCGGTGCTCTCCATCAAAAGATATATGACTTTAAAGTTTTTAAGGAGAACTTATCATCATGATTTAAGGATTCATGCAATGACATCTATTGAACCAAAATGGTACTAATGAATAAAAATCACACGTTAGAGAAGAAGAGAATAGTCAACATGACCCTGCTTTAAAAATCTACATAGCCGGTAGAGTCTCTGTTCGACCGCTTTCCATGCATATGTTTTAGCAGTTTAACTTCGTGGTCTATAAATGGCGTTGTTCATTTGACTCCATTTTCTGAATCGCGGTGTTATGATTTTCCGTGAAAGAATGATACTGACATTCGCCCGTGTCAGATGGCTCATGTTTGGTTTTTTGGAAGAGGTTCGCAATTCAACGCCTGTTTTCTTTATGTAGGTGAGCAATACTCAAATGACCTGATGAAAGTTGCAAGAATCCGTTGGATGCGAGTCCCACGAGACCGGTCAATGTGGCGACACTTGATGGGCCTATGTCCAGCAGTGGACGTCTTTCGGCTGAAATAATGATGAATGATGATAATCCAAATGGAGTAGGGCAGGACACCTAGCAAGGCCCGGTGCTGTCAGGTGGAGTAAAGCTGTGACCAAGTGGCGTTCTAGAAATCGAAACAGAAGTTTTAGTCGTCCAGCGGTGAGATAAGCAGACGATATTGTTGCCATTGCGGGAATATCCTGGATGAGACTGGCACAAGAGCGTAGAGCTTGGCACAAATAAAGAGAGGCCTGTACCCAGCAGTGGGTGAAGTCGGACTATGGATGATGATGATGATGACGCATAACTTTTTCCAGAGAAGTCCGATTTTCATGATTATTTTTTATTGAAAAGCGTGTATCGCAAAGTTTGTCCCATTTTATGTTGAAAATAGTCGTGTTCGAATCAAAGTCACGCACTTCTGATTTTTCGGATTCATGTGCGTATTGTATAATCATCGTTTGCTGAAACATCGTGAGGAAATCAGCATGCCTGAGATATATTTTCTAAGAGTCCCATGGGCGGCATAAAAACTCTCCAGGTTAGGCAACTAACCACACGATAAGGAAGGAAGGATCGCTTGCTTAGGTGAAGAAAGACATCGTGAGAAAACCACAGCATGCCTGAGAGTTATTCCTCGACGGCATGTAAAGCCAAGACAGAGGACCTTGGGCGGCATAAGAACTCTGACACCAGGTTAGGCACTAACCACACGATAAAGAAGAAGATTGTGTTGGGGCTTATTTCATAAACCTTTTTGACAACTTTAGACCTGGCTGAAGTTTGACTGTGATCGGAGGTCTAGCGATGGAGACGGAAGACAGTCACAAGAGGTCCGAAACAGTTTACAGCAGGTATATCGCGTGTTGGCTCATTTCATGCACCTTGATATAAACTTTAGACCTAGCTGGAGTATGAGTATCATCGAAGGTCTAACGGTAGAGATAAAGGCAGTCAAAAGTGGTCCGCAACACTTCCAATCTGCTCTATCGTGTTTAAGGCTCATTTCGTGCACCTTGATGAGAACTTTAATTCTAGCTGGAGTAATACTGTCATCGATGGTCTAACGATGGAGACTGAAGGCAGTTGCAAGAGATCCTCAACAGTTTACAGCAGCTATATCGTCATTGGGCTCACTTAATGCACCTTGATGAGAACTTGAGAAATAGCTGGAGTATGACTGTCATTGAAGGTCTCATGACGGAGGCTTGGAGACGAAAATAATTTGCAATAGGTTTTCAAGAGTTTACAGCATCTACACCATGTTGTGTTGACCTGCCTGGAGTATGACTACCATCGAAGGTCTGTCTTTGGAGAAGGAAGGCAGATGCGAGAGGTCCGCAACAGTTTGAAGCAGCTTTAACGTGTCGCCGCTCAGTCATGCCACTTGATAAGAACTTTCGACCTAGCTGGAGTATGATATCGTCGAGTATACCCAAGGATAGAAACGTAAGGCAGTCGAGGGAAGAGCCCTTATTTGGAAAAACATAAGTAGAATATTTGGCGATTAATGTAAACCTATTCGAGAAAAAATAAATTGTTACTTACTTGAATCTGTACTAATATTATAAAGCTGCAGAGTATGTTTGTTTGGTTGGTTGAACGCGCTAATTTTAGGAACTGTTGGTTCGTCTTACGCAGACGAAGTTGCGCGGGTCAGCTAGTTTAAATAATAAAAATGAACAATTTTAAGCTAGTAAATAAATTAGCAATTTTAAACATAATTATACATATAAATAAGAAATGATTCGGTAGTCTCTAATAATAATAATATTATTATTAGAATTATAATAGTCTCTAATAATAATAATATTATTATTAGAGACTATTATGATTATTAGATAAATGAGAAATAAATATTTAATAGTATAAGTTATAAAGCGCTTTTCCTCTCTCTATTTATTTTACTTTAAAAATTGCTGTGCCCGACAGGGTCCATGATTGTTACTATAATTTTATTTACCACCATTTACCACATTATGGTTAAAGCAATAAATGATTTTGATTTGATATAGATCTAGATGTTTTTCTTTTATGTTTAAGCCAACTGGGGCCTAATTCTGCTATTTTAATAAATTCGTCACTCCAACACGATTCCATTCTCATGCCATTGTCATTTTGCTTAAAGTTCGTAATCTGCTAAATTCACAATAGTCGGTCAATGGTCTCGTAATAAAATTGTGTTTTAATGGCATTGTCGTATTGGCATTATCATAAAACCCTTAGTACAAATGGTTTTCGAAATCTACTACTAAATGCGAACATTTATTCATGCCAGATTTCATGTACGAGATTAATATTCTATGACATTTCTTTCAATGGAGTGTCAGTGGTTGTTCATTGAGAAGTCATAATGGCGCCACTATGATAGTAGAATTAACAAACTTGTCAAAATTTGACAGAACTTGATCATTATGAAATCAATGATCGAATACTCTGACATATTGTAATAGCAGAATCGAGGCCCTGGTGACATTGAAATATTAGATTTTGTAGAGGCCTAACAAATATTAGCATTTGTCAAGACCTTGTCATTTCTCTTCATATCCGGAAGCCTGGGTCTAGCGACATTTTAGCCAAAGTTCAATGTCTTATTTAGACTGGTCATTAATTTTACACGGTTACTGAACGTTGGTTGTGTGAAGATAAACTTTACCAGTTCATTTCCGATTGCCCTTATTCTTCAAAGTTTTGATAATTCATGAGTCTAGCCTTAGAATGCGACTTTCTTTTTACGCAAAGAACACCTTTCAATATTTCTCCTTCAAAGTTCATCACCGTATATTATTGCGCAAACTCAACACTATTACATAATACACACCGACATTTAAACTACGTATTAACCACGCTATTCTGCACTCTATCAAACGGGCTATAAACCCGATAATTGATTGTCTCAAGCTAGGTTAAACGTACAGTGAGTAACATACAGTATGCACATAGTATGTGTCTGTTTTGTTCATATAAGTAACACGTGTACAGTGTAGTCGTAGATAGCTGTCCCAATGTCTCTTGGTTATTAAAACAAACATTGTACACCTATTGTTTATACAGTTATCGAATCGTTACTATCGTTCCGTGATACTTACCTAGCTTTATCACAATTTCCCATTTGGTTCCTATCTATGTTATTATCCTGCTGATAGCCCACATGTGCAACTATGATGGTGGCCTACTTCGTGCTTCAAACTGCTTTGTTTTCCTTATAGATCATCATCATCATCTGCTTAACCTTTTTCCCAAATATGTTGGGGTCGGCTTCCAGTGTAACCGGATTCAACTGAATACCAGTATTTTACATGAAGCGAGCTGCCTATCTGACCTCCATAACCTGGTAAGACTGGTTTTCGGGCCACTGACTACCTGTAACGACTGTAAAACTTTGTTTTCCTTAAAGACGTTTTCCTAAATATAATCAATGTCGTTTCGACTCTTCCGTTCGTCTTGTTAATAGCTTCTGATGACGTTCCAAGACTATATATTTCACTTGTTTGAGTAATTTCTGTCCTTAATCATTCGAGAAACTGACCTCCGTCCTCACGAAATATTCCTCACGAAATACGATTGATATGAATCATCTCCTGTTTCTATCCACGACTAAAGATCCTTTTAAGTAAGCCTCGAGGGATATTAATTCCTTTTAATCTCATTCCGTCCCGCTGAGTTATTGCGACATGAATTATATTACATTTTAAAACTTTTTTCATGGTCCTTAGATCGAAACATGTCGGAAAATTCCCGAAATGAAATTAATTTCTGGCGTCGATACAAAGGCAAAAATATGCGAGAGAATACATGCTATTAGCATAGAGGTTTTGTTATGTTCACGCTTGACTAGGCATGTGACATTTGCTCATCGGTATGGAGCAAAAGATAGCTGGTCTGGGTTTCTAGCAATTATTTTCATGTCACATTTGTTCCAGCGGGTCGCATATGACCTCTATACATTCCTCTGTCATACGCAAAAGGTTTTCCCTCGTGGTTTTCTTTCATTAAACGTAGAAGCCTGCCGACTTTTTCGTGTTCTTGATTGGGATGTAAAAGGGTATTTTTTGCCTCTACCCTATACATTAACGATAAATGATTAATATCGTAGGTAATTTTGGTAATAATGAACGCTGGATCGCTTGCGTTAAAAATTCAAAAGCTTACATATATGAAATTAAGCGTTTCGTTTAGCTAGCTTGTCAACAAGCCGTTGTATTCTAGTACTGTTACTGAATACATTTAGCTTTGCTGAAACTTTAGCACATTACCTAACCCGCTTGCCCGAGTTTGTATGAAACGTTCATATACACACCAGCTTTGGCTTTAAAACAGCTGTATCAGAAAATTGCGTCGTAAAAGTAGGTACGCCGAATTTCCCGACACACTAATTTCGACTAATTCTTTCAGCATTTTGGGGCCCGGAGCACTTAGTGGTTCTTAGAAAGTTGTCCTTGAGGTATTCGCCCTTGACCTTACACATAATGGTGCTCTAACAGTGCTGCTCTTAGTCTTGCTCAAAATAAAATCCCTTGGCATGCGACTAACTTGTAAAAATAGCACGCATTAAGTCATTCATTATGCTAATAGAGTAAATACGACCTTTGTGAAGATGTGTTGCTACAGCGACTAATATTCACAGATCAATATTTCTACATGACATGCAGTCGATATAATATGTATTTCCATCACTAAGGGGAATGATTCTTTAAAAGCCTTTATTCATTTCGTTCACAGAAAATAGGGATTTTACACGAACCTGTACAGAAGAATATATTAAAGAACGAAAAGGTTATATGTTGGTTACTCACTTTGCTCAGCCTTCAGAACTCATTTTCTTGTTTCAGCCGACGCAAAATTGACTATTTTCGTCAATTTTAAATAATAATATGCCAACATAATCACAAAGCCTCATAAACTAGGATATTGTTTGTACAGGCTTTTAGTATTTAGGCGAGCTCAATTGAGCCAGCTTTACTTTTCATCGCCCGACTTAAAATGTGTTATCATTTTTCGTGAACCTTTTTGCTTGCTAAATTGCTTGGATCAATCCTAGTTGGAGGTTCTTTGAATTTATGTCATGAGTCGTTAACTGATCATTAAATAAGACTGAAGTCTATAGAGTATCTATGTATTGACGAACGATCGACGAATAGATCTGAAAAAAAACAGACTGTCGGCACAAATTCAGTCTCGTCTGGGAGCTTATGATATGGCGTCGGGCTGCGATTTAGTCGACCCTCTGAAGGTCACACGTGGCTTGTATGTCAATTCTCGGTCTCGGTGCCATGTGCCGTTAACCCTCGACTTGTGCCCGAAAGGCTCGGCTTTTCAGCAGTAAAATATTCAACGCCTACTGTCGCAGAAAAGTAACCAGACCTCCAAGATGTTATGGCAAGATTTGATTATTTATTCTCTGGATAATATTTGAGCTGAGTCTATTATTTTCTCGAGACGGTTTCGTGAGTAAAAGCCGCAATTTTTCTGCTTTTCATCGTCACAGCTTTTGAAACTTGTCATGTTTAATTATGATACTTATCTTGGAGGAGTACTCTTCATTACTTCATCGCATTGTTTAACATAATGTTTTACATTTAGCTTTATTGTATACGGTGTTGGAATTCTTTGTATCTACAACACGCCAACTTGTATTTACCGGCACCAGATCTATTTCTGTTGTTTCTTTGAACAGTTAATGGGGGCGCACCTGTATTATTTGCTTTTATCAATGGAACTATTTTCAAATGCCCATTTCTTTAGTTAAAGCTGCCCCTGACTTAAAAAGTATTTGAGAGCAGCGGTGGCGCAGTGGTGGCAGCCCCGACTTACGAACAGTAAGTCGTGGGTTCGAACCCAGACAGGCGCGTTATACTTTGTGTAATTTATTTCATCACTGCTGCTCTCAAAACGGTGAAGGAAAACATCGCGAGGAAACCGGCATATCCTAGAACCAAAAATTCGAAGACATGTGACATCTACCTACCCGCACTGGGCCCGCGTGGTGGATTATAGCCCATGAGTTCAATGCCGCAAAAAACCTTTTTTTCCTTGAAATCTGCGCGAGGCCGAGGTTTCAATTCAACTGAATAATAAATACAATCTGTATAAAGTTTCACGACTATTTCGTTCTAAAATGAAATCTGAACAGTTTACTACACTAAAAAGTTTTCTAGATGTAGCTGTCTGATTGCCTCCCCAGATGTTAGTCCCAACTGAGAGCGTTTCTTGCAGTCCGTCGACCTCTGGAACATCTAGAATATTCTAGAGCTCATTATTCTGCCGCGGTTACTTTGCTTCGTCATGCATTTAATTTGAAAACTGTTTCTCTTAATGGAAATTGTATGCTCCATTTGTTTCACGTTGCGGTACTTCTTCAATTAGAGTTGGAGACAAATCGGCGCGGAAGAAATTGTGTTCTTTTAGGGCTAAGTTGCATCCATATAACACGATCCGTTCCATTCCCGATTGGGCTTGCACAGAATGACAGAACCATTGATGTTTGATTTAATAGGCTTGTTAACTGAAAAAATCTAATTAGTCCGTCACTTAGATTATCAAAAAATATTTGACCCGTATTTTTTCTTTTGTCACATAAACCAAAATTGACGAAGATACGACGCTTTTAAAATTCCCAATACGTCACTATTCGGTATCATTCTTAGTGAGTTGATACCGAACAGTGACGTCACGAGCCCCCACTCCCGAGTTTTGATGCGTTTTATCTTTGTCAATATTCGTTGATTTACAAAAACAAAAAATACGTGTCTATTATTTTTCAATACTCTAATTGACGGACTAAATAGATTTGCAATTTATTGATGGTGGAAACAAGCCTATTAGTGACTCTATCAACACGTCGAAGCGTAGTCAACATCGAACAGTGCACTGAAGCCATAACCAGGCTGTTGCTGAAATGCAAGATGGTTGTCTCCAGTTACTTTTAATCTTCAACTTTAATAACCTTTGTCTTGTTACTTTTGTCGACTACTGAACATTGGTTCTTTTAAAGATTTGGACCTCATTCCCTTCAGATAAATTTCACAACAGTTGCCTTCTTCAAATGGACCAGCTTATTGATGTATTCAAGCAATGAACTCATCGTTTTTCCTTTTATTTCTCAAAAATCAACCTAAGCGTAGTAAAGGCGTCGAATATTAGAGAAAAGTGAATAATGATACTCGATTGTTCCCAAATGTATTTGAGCAGAAACATCCAGTCATCCATCATTAGAGCACAGACTTTAATATGAGTTTTTGTAACATTAAATCGTACATAAACTGGTATTTTCTTTCGAGACTTCGATCAATAATCGAAGTTTCGAGACGTAGAATGATTTAAATGGCTTTATTGTTAATACTTTTCGTATTATTTGCTTGTAGGCTTGTAGCCAAATAAAATATATCAAATATATCATCACATTTCTTGTCAGCCGTATTACCTCTCGGCCTTCAGGAGATTAGGGCTCTTTTCTTTCATAGATAGTCCGGTGTCGCGTGATTTTATACACTGATAAAAACGTTAGCTCAAAAATATCAATACTTAATTAACTTCAACATCTCCTTGACAACTATTCCAAGGTAAATATTAATTATCTCTGAAGACATACTAGCATTGTAATTATTTGATCTAACGTACAAATTCAGTCCAAACAAACAGTATGTACTTACGACAATATTGTATGTAAAGTCGTCTATAAACCACGGGTATTTTAAAACAATAGACAGTTGAACGATGGAACAGGGCACAATATCATTAACGAGTTTAGCAACATCACGTGTCCACATGAGTCATTTGCATTTAATTTTATTTCTGGTTTTTACGAGATAGTCTAGATTTGAGATTGTTGCTAAGACTTGAATATGGTGATAACTGAAACACGTGTCTATTCACGTGAATAAAAATTATCAAGCCATATCTGCGGCTGATTGTTAATTTTTCGCGTTTCGTAGGTAAGGGAAAAAATTGCGGCGCCGATAAAATGAAATTCAGCAGCATTGCGGTTGACAATAAAGTATAAAAAAATGTGTGAAACCCACAAACGAGGCTGCGAGACTTTTATCCAGTACCACTTGAAATATGTTCGCAGCATTATTGGATAACCACTGCAATATCTGTACTATTTTTGGCATCGAAGATGCGATCAATTGATAATTCTGTTCAAAGAACCCTTTAACGCAAAATTGTAGTTTTTACAGAAGGTTGACACTAGAATCTTTTTCATACAGATCTGGAACTAGATGATAAACACGAATCTCTTTCCATCAGCCTCTGCCTGGTTTAGCGGTGGGCAGCCAATTTCGAAGATAAGTGGTATGTGATATTTAACTGAGTGCTCTACGTCAGTGTCATAAGGTATCTTGTTGTTGCACATAAAATCTGTTGTTAATTTTGTGATTAATGTTTCTAAATCGGAAAAGTACTGGTATTCAGCTGCATCCGGTTAGCCTGGAAGCTAACCCTAACATAGTTGGGAAAAGGCTAGGCACAAGATGGTGTTTTAAAATCGAAACCTTGCCTGCAAATGCTATATTATGCCTTATAAATAGTTCTTTTCAATTCTTCCGTTTGCCTTGAATTCTACAACCCTACGTAGACTGCCGAAGTTATCATAAGATAATTTCATACGCACGTATTTCGTACTTACTTATGTGGTAGTAATGAGTACAAGATGACAGAAGTGTACCGAACGCGCCACTTCCTCGATGGCTGGCGAGGATTACGTTATCATATCAGTTACTGAACTGAACACGCTTCTACTCGTAGCTGGGTACACTTTGAGCAATGGCTAATTGTTCAGTAGTGGTATAGTATAAATGTATTTTTGGCGATACATTTTCTTTTGGGCATCGTAATTGTATTTTTGGCATACGATGGCGACGGTGCTATCTAATAGTACGATACCAATCGGAAACACACGTGACTCTCAACTAATTTGCAATGATTCAAGGATATTTCGTCTGCGATTTCCGGATAAAACCGATTTAATTTGCAGATTATTTACCTGCCCTACCTTTTATTTATACTGACACAATCATCGATAAACATGTCATATCATATCGTAAATCGTTTTATCGTGGAGTACTGTAATAGCTCATCACTTTATAGTACTTTAACCTGTCACATTAACTGTTTAAATAAACCCTCATTTTGATAGTAGTCTTTGTCAAAACAGGCAGAAGACCAAACAAATGTAAGTAGTTCGTAGTAATTACAATGTAACTAAAGAAGAGATAGTTACTTGTAATAATTATCTAAACGACTCTTGCATGCTACTTGTGTTAATTTATTTAAATGCTTTAACAAATACCACGTGGAGTAATGAGATTCCTAGAACAACAAGATAACATACAACCTATGTTTATCTTTCTAGTTATTAGGTTGGTACTGTAGTTTTTTGTATCAATTAATTCAACATTTAGTTGAAAATGAATATTATTAAGAGGTCGTTTTAAATTCATATCCTTAAGAATCTCCCGAAAAGGATCTCTTACATGTCTTTCGATATTGAGTTTCTAGCAGCCTTTAATTTACTTTGTGAAACATCCAATCATATGAAATGTTTGTTCAATCAATAAGGGTATTGTTCGTCACCACATTTACTTTCGTTTGAGTGTTCGCCAACATGTCGACGATCCGCTTCATTCTCTTAATACTTTATTATTCGAGGTCCCAATTTCTGGTCACTTCGGTCACGTTATCTCCGTTGACGGCTTTTATCTTCACGATGTGTGCCGGGTACAGACCTCTTGATATATCACTGTCAGTTTCATAGCGGCAATTATTAGGTTTAGTAGTGTCCGTGTTTTAATTTAATTTATCTTTATTCTTAAATTTTGCACTCTGTCGGGATTGAACAGTGCATAGTGACCCCGGGAGTTTGTGCTGTTAACGTTACATTGTGCGGTGCAGTCCTAATTCTTGCATATCTGAAACCGATTGCTATCAACTCTGTCCAGAAATAGACTTCACACCAGTTTTCACTTTTAACTCGGCCCTTATTTGCTGTCCAATTTTGCAAGCTGCAATCTTCAAAGCGCAAATTCGGTGAGAACTATTTGATGACCTCTGTGGTCATGTCAGTTCAGTGCTCAGTGATAAATACGTAATTTAATGTCGTATTGACCGAGGACGACTCAATAGATAATCTTTTATCTGACTATTAAATAATGAGCGGTCGGGAGCGCGCGCACCGTCGACCACTTCGCAAGTGCGCCCGCGCTAGTTCGGAGACGGACGCCCGTCGCGCGCTCACATACCTCATTTGACACCAAATACATCTTGGATTTGAAATACCTTCCGACTCATTCAGTAAAGTGACAACATAAGTGAACTCTTCAACTAACATAACTCTGTCGAGCCATAAATACCGTGTTCGTGTGCCTTTGTGATTGGAGACAAAATGTGGAAATTTAACTATCTGATAATAATTGCGTGAGAAATGTGGCTGTATATATTGAAAATACCGGGATTTGGCAAGCACGCTTTATACGAAGAGAGTGCCAAAATGACGGCGCAAACAGAGGTTTGTTTTTATTTACGTTGCTTGTTGTTGTGTTTGGTTTGGAGTTAGTATTTTTAATTTGAACCTTGTATATTCCTTCTAAATGTCACTGCAATCCACCGTGTGAGCCAACTCTTCAATGCAAGTTTAATCGAAGGTTGTTTTAAATTCTTCAGAACCGAAACCAACTTTTATAAATCCAGATTTTTATAGACCCCACAATATCTAGTCCAGTTTTATTTGAATCCGAGGACTAACGACTTGATCTAGAAACAAGTGAGTGTGTACGAGAAACGCGACTACCAAGCCGTTGGCATTCTTCGCGAGTACCTACATTGTTTCCGTTGGCGACAGTTTGTAGAATCGTGTTGGTGTTACCATGCTCTCTTACAACAGTGTCGTCTTTCTTCGTTGATTGCTTACAAAACATGTAAATTCTCAAACTCGTCTTGTTGACTGTTTTAAGACGTCCATTTGTATCTTCGACACAACGGCTAGATCATTAGGTTTAATATTGTAATCCACAAATACTACGCCAACGTTTACTCGGCTCCGTTTTATTTTGAATTCAATATCTACAGTACTAGGGTAAATAAACGCGACGACAGTTGCTTACTCCTCAACAGCTAAAGCTATAAAGTTGTCGGGTTTACTGCCGTTTTTACGCAAATGATTCCAGCATCAGCAGTAATCAAGAGAAATAATTTACTTTCTGTTTGTCTCTTTTTACGGTTAAATAGTAATCTACATTTCATGCGTAAGTAAGTACCTACTCTTGAGGAAAATCGATCAATAATTATTATTATTTCTGACAATGTTGTAAACTTGTAATGCCGCAAATCGTTGTCAAGTTTATAAATAAAGAAATAGTTCACTTATCCTTCTTCATATTCTGGAAAGAGGTTAGTCAAACTGTGATAGCAGTCTTAAAATATTTCTGCCCTGATAGCGACTGGTTGATTTATCAACCTCTTTTACGTTAGCTTTATCACAGCTAATTACATTGTTTAATATATTAGCTGCCCCTTTAAACTGAGCGATATTTTAAAGCTGATAGTATTTAGTTCCTGAATTGTTATCTTGGTTTGTCGGATTGTCATATCTGTTTTCGAAATCGGGATGCATTTGAAAATGTAATGCTCTTGTAAGTAAATATAATTACTTCATGTTTGTTTGGGATCTATAAAGGTCTTTCTTTACGTCTTGTGACGTTTGCTTATACCGAGTACATTATCATCACACAAATATGTAATAATTATACCTAAGTATCTTAGTCATTCGCAATGATCCAGCTATCTTGTCAAAACATTAGTATCGACTGAGGTGTCGGGGTTAAACTTCATTTTCATCTCGAATGCACGATAGACTGCTTATCACATTTTTGTTATGCTTTCAAATAACTATGCTGTCGATAATTTTGGTAAAAACTTCCACGATAGTATGGCGTGGTATTCTGAACACTCATTGTTTTATAGATAGACAGATGCGCACGTGTTAACACTAACAAAATTAATGAGCAGTTAATTCAGTAGTTATCTCTTGTCAATACGGTATTACGTAGGTCCATCAGACCATCTGCGTACGTTCAGGTAGCAACATTAATATACTTCTCAACTCCTAAGTACAAATCAAATTAAAAAGTTTGTTTGAAGAGTATTCATTGAAAGCCAAAACTTCTGCCGTGTTCGCAGAAATCTTATGGAAAGTTACTGGCAAGAAACAACATTATTTCTTGTTTAAGAACGTGATGATTATAGTTCTTCGAAATAAGGAGTAAGATAGGGAAATGGGCAATCATCATTTGCTCTTAGTATACCATAAACCGGGCTAGTTGCACAATGTACTTCAATGTTTCCGCCACTAATGATTTCTTCCCCTTCGATGGAGCTGTTCCGGGACTTCATTTTTGCTCTTCGAAATTGTGGAAAGATGTAGTTTTCAGTGACTTTTGACTAGTTGTGAATCAATTGATTGATTTAGTTTAAGACTAAAGCCCGCTTGCATTACAAATTCCTGAACTACGTGAGTTCTGGACTGTCAATCGTTTGAAGAGTACAGAAAAGAAAATGCATTTCTATTTGAATTGACCGTTGACCAAAGTTGTGCGTTCAAACTCAAGCCTCGTATAGATCCGGTCTATAATAGACGCACTTACAAACCTAGCTAAACCAAGTACATGAGCACTAATGTTTCCGTCACCTCAACGATTCATTCAACTTGGCCATCGAACCGCACCACATGACGTTGGCTAGCATTGATAAGTTATCATTCTTATCATTCTGACCCTCGACACGATATTCTGAATTTTTATTACTTAAGTATCACTTTATTAATAATAATATCGGTTATCGAGAATTTTAAGTTTTTTTTGACAAATTATGATCATTTCAGATGTGTATGTTATGTGAACTATATTGAGTTTCTTTTCATTTATTTAATTAATAAAAAGACCTACGAAATAAACCTGTCCTAGTAGAAATATCGCATGAGAACTTGTCATGAAATATCTCAGGAACGCAATTAACAGATGTCGAAGGAAATCGTTTGTTGTTAACGAATGCTCGTAAGTTGGAGAAAAGCCTCCGTAACTGTTATGTAACATCCGCAGGTCCCGACCAACCTGGCGCCGTGCCAAGGCAGCCCAAGATTTTCATGGCGCAGGATATGACCTTTATTTCTTTCCCTCTACGGTATAATTTATCGTGCGCACTATTGTTCAGGGGTAAATGATTCTGAAATGGTAATGGCTTCAGTAAATCAAGCGCTGAGAACTATGCCCTTTTTTTCGTTAACCTATTCCTATACTTAGCTGTTTTGGGCACCATTTTCTGGAATAGTGGTATGGTTGATGGCATTTTCAATACCAGTGTGTCAATGTGGTCCGTTTCGATGGAAGATTCTGTTAGAATCGAGATCCATCTAAGGAATTCGAAGACTAGAAGAGAGAGTGGAAGATGTGTGTTTCGGTAATAAAGGAATGGCCAGAAAAAATGTAATGAGATCAAAATAAATCAATATTCTGTTACATGAGCTGCTTTTTAGCTAAGAAAAGCGCAAGTCATAATTCAGATCGTAAAGTAGTCGATCTAATAAAGTCTAAGTTAATTTCCGACGTCTTCAATCTTTTAGTGGACGTGACATGTCGATCGATCATCCGCCAGACGAGAGGAAGCGTTCAATTTGCCACTATATATTTTGCTAGACTATTAAGATCTTTTCATCTTTATGTTAGTCAAGATGAATGAAGCTTTTAGAGAAAATCGAAGGACCATAAACTCAATTTTATGGTATTATGGTCCTTCGGTTTTATTTGCCACTTTTGGCGAAAAAATACAAAATGTGTCCTTTTCCCCAAAAGCGTAAATAACTTAATCAAAAACTAGTTTGTTTGTATGTTCGATCGTAAAATAGAACCGCTTTACTCAGAATAAGTTGAGACAAGTGCCCATATACATGTCTATTAGATTGGATTGCCTCGCTAACGCCGGCGCTGCGGTTATCCTGATTGTTTTAAGGATCGTTATCAATTGAAGCCCCGCGTGACAGGACGCCGGCTGTCACTCAATTGTAGTACTCCTGACTAACCTAACTACTTGCTGATTTATAGAGGACCAGGAGTTTCCAGACTCAAGTGTTCCGTGTTAACAAGAGTTTGTTGAAGCGAAAAAAGTTACCGACGAAAATCTACTTGTATAAAATAACATCACTCCTCACTCATGTTCATCGTTCCGCGTGCCATGTAATAGGGTTGAGCCTATTGCCGTCAACCGGACACGAACTCAGACTCCGTGCCGTGCTTTGGAACCAATAAAACTGCCCAACCTGGGAATCGCACCCAGAATTTCGAAATCGAAACTCAGCAGTAGCATTTACGAACACTAAGTAGATATCTAAATGTAGCGAAATAATCTTTTACAATCTAATGAAAAGTATATTGAAGATGAAGAAAATTATTTTTTTACATGCAATTGAATTGAATTTTCTTCCAATTTCGAATACAATAAGAAATTCAACTGGTCCGTTCCGTGTATTGTTACGGCTTCTTCAAGTGCTTTTCCACTGACGACCTTCAGCCAGTATTGTTGGCACGAGTATAGCTAAGTTTAGCGATCATACTGTTCATCTACTACTAGATACAGCAACTAATCAGGATAGATCTGTAGAAATACAGCATAGTTATATCATCTATACAGATTTTAGAAGTAGAAATTCTGAAAAAAGGTTTCATGTCAGTACGTTTATCATTGTCGTTGTCTGAAAAGAACAATACTGCTCCGATATCAAATATTTCCCTTTTATTCTTTTCCTACAATGGATCCGTTTTGTTTTTAACAAAGTACGCTCTCAACACAATTCATTCGCAACCTTCTATTGTTTCTGAATCATTTTGCTACACTGGCTACTACACTGTTTTCTCTACACACAATGCCGATTCATACAGTCCGGGGATTTCCTCCGCTGTTTACATGTAGTACGTACATTCCCCGAAGTTTACAAGTTACTACATAGATGACTTAGGTCCATGTTCACGATATCGGTCTGATTATCTAAAAACAGCTGTTAAAAGGACATGTTCCCCCACAAAAATGTGTTTTAAACAGCTGTTTTTAGATAATCAGACATCATCTTTTTGGTGAACATGGACCTTAGTGTAAGTATCACTCCGTGGTTGGTATAGTATCTACATATTATTCAAGAGCTGCTGTAGATTTCCGTGAAATCAAGAGTTATTTATAGTGAAGTATTTGATTATAAGTATTTGTGTCAGACGAACTGGCGCGACTGATTGGTGTCTGATGTTTTAAATCAATTCCTTATTATTTGAGATCAGTGAACTTTGCTATGGTCTCAAGAGTTCGAATATTTAACCTATGTAAAGAAAAATTCGGAAAGGAAAGAATAGGACCATAAAGAGGAAACAAGGATGAAAGAAAATAAAAAATACTTGTCCCAAGAGAAAATTTGATAGAAGATGTGGTTGAAACTGTTGAAAGGGCTGAGAAGACACATTTCTGAGATGACAAATAATTGGTTTGTAATGCACTTCAAACGTTACAATCAGAATTAATAAATGATGGTCTGATCTACCTGATTGTACCCATAGCACTTTAGCTAAACTGTCACTTTTCACTGTGAAGTTTGTGTTTTTCCACAATGTTCTCAAAAAATATCAATCTCTCCGCCCACCTTTCTCACGCGATACTGGTATTGCCAAACATTCGTATTATTTATAGTAGTTGACGTAAACTGTGTCTGGAAGATGGCCAGTCGGTCTGTCATGCGTCTCGTTCGCCTTACCATGTGTTCGGTATTAGCGCCTATTACTGCGAGATTTCTAAATACATAATGTACACGTGAGTATTTGGTGCTAACTGTTTACTATGAAATTGGACCGTTTGTTCCGGTTTCATTTAGTGTTTTTTTAGGCTATTTGGTAATATGTATTTCTTGTTTCTTTCGCAAGGTTTTGATATCTTCATTTGGTATCACTTACTAATTACATTCATTAACATCTTACTTATTGTTTTTGTCCTTACCTTTATTTTATTTCATCAAGTCTTCCTACCGCGAAATTATCAGATATAACAGAACTATCATCATAACAACATTATTAACTTCACAAAGAATTCTACCGAAATAAATAACACAACTTTTTTCATACGAGCAAACATGTTTGAGGAAGTTCAATATTTTGTGTTCAAAATAAAAATTATTACATTTGCGGCCTCCAGACCAAGGTCTAGTGCAGACGTTCTACACGCATCTTCACATTTATTGATTTAAGAGAATTACAATGTTTGAGATGATAATTCATTTTTAATACACGTGATCACCGAGAGTGGGAACATTCTGTAGTTCACTCAGCAGAATATATCAGTTCTATGTTATGGCATTATGGATTTACAACACTGTTCCATTTTCAAGGCGCTAAGCAATGCGTTGGAAATTCAGCGTGCAACAACAAACCATAGCTCTAAAAATTAGCCCCTCCAAACGAGGGCTAAGGCATGTTTTTCAAATTATATGGTCCTTGTAGTTTAAGAAGAATTTTACAGTAGCCTAAATAAATAAGCGTCTAATGGCAAAAAAAAATACACACAAGCAGTCTAAACAAACAAATTAATTTAGATAAGTAAGACCAACAACAATTTCTTCTAATCACTTTCAAATTAATCCAATCCACGAACAGATAGCTAATTTAGTCTTAATTAGGCCCATTATGCTAATGTGTGCTTAATGGTTTAACTCTAGTCAATTTACTCTAGCTATTCTTACTAATGGAGGTGTAGTAAATACTAATGTTGCTTAATGTTTTAATTGGTTTGAGTAGTTCTTTAACCTTTGGAGCTTGGGTTGAAAGCTTAAAAGGTTCGCTTTCTTTGTAAAGTTCTTAATTATAATGTTTTTAAACGTTTTATGCTGTAGTGTTGATTTTTTTATCGACACACGATTCTTAAATTACCTGAAGAAACTAGGACAGGAAACCTTTGTAAATGGGCAAGTTGTCGTACCGAAAGACCAATTTTAAAAGATTAAACTTTTTGTAGGATTGATTATACTATTGTTTATGTAGTCTATTAAATGTGAATTACTGCGATAATTGTAGCGTGTCGGTTGACAGGGGAGATCCGGGAGAATGGGAGACGAAAACATATGGGTCGAGCCCAAGTAACATAGGACGATCGCAAGAAGATAATGATGATGTTTAATGAGTCTAATAAATCTGAGATTTTTACTAGTCTTAAAAGCTTTGTTTTTATGTGACGTCGACTAACACTAATCTTCTTAAAGTTATAATGCTGCGACACAAATTGTTAAACAGTTTGGTCGAATATTTCAAATCAATCCAACACCCGTTATTTACGAATTCAGGAGAAAGCAATAAAGGTACCATTCGTAGCGTAGATTCAATTTACTATCCATTTCACCTATAAACTGGGGAAATGAAGTAAGTTGCGCACTTACGCAACAATCCCGGCCAGGAAACATTAAATATGTAAAGGGCATGTCCGACTCCCGTAGTACCTACATAAGGTGCCTACCGCATGTATTTTTCATGATCGTAAAGTTTTAATGTCTCACTCGGTTTTGGGAAAGAAAAATGAAGTTTTGGTCCTTTTACACTTAATCAATATTGAGTTCTCTCTTTGCGGTAGAAATTTGGCTTTGGTATAGTATCTTTGGGGTTCTAGTATCTTGAATCATGATATTAAAAATACTAACGGACCTCCGCATGACCGCCTTCTACCTTGAACAAAACTGGTCGGTTGGTCGGTTGTGCGACCAAACTTTATTTCTGGTTACGGCCAAAATCGCTATTGCGGCCAAAAGCTGTGGTCGTGGCCACATAGTGCGCGAGTTCCCTTAATTAACAATTGGTCTGCTATGCTGATTTCCTGCAGCCACAATTAATATAACTTCTAGTTCCAGGTACTTAATCATTGTTTTTTATTCAACACTTCATTGTTTACCCATGGTGTTCAGGGACAGAATTGTGCTAACGCTAATGGCGTTTTACATAACAATGCCATATCTTCCACTAGATAAGCCTTCATACACATGTAATTGTTCTGTTATTTTGATGTGCACTCTCCTGTGACGACTTCACGGTCACCAGACGCGACATAACAAACAACGTCCTATTAGGCACAAACTTCGAAGTGCCATGTCTTCTTGTTTACTTACTCTTTGGCACAGTCGCACCAAGATTTGGTTTCATGATTTATAAATGCACCAAGTGGGTAAATAGTCTTTTCAAGATTTCCAATTTGGCAATGGGCCGGCCATATTGGTCGTAGAATCCGTAACCCGTGATCTTATCTTGGGAAAAGTTCCTAAACGTTTGGCAGTGTAGTAAGTGTCGGCGAAGTGGACTAGAGCTACTAGAGAGATAGAGTTTGCTTAGATGTAGTTAAAATAACCTTTATTCTGAGTACAACTGCTACAGACCGGCAATGATGAACATGCAATAAAATATACATAGGGTCAAAACTACAGAACCCCATCAAACTTTATTTCGTATTTTATGTGAAAAACGGAAAACATTTCGAAGTGAAAACATTCCTTAATTCAGTTTGAAAAGTATAACGCCCAGATGGGTTCTGCTCACCCTCGCTCTATTAGGGCCTATGCACACCACGTTTTTTAAACGCGCCGTCGACGCGCGTTTGTAGCGATACAGACGCGATACGCACGCAAGTCAGACGCAGCCTGTAGACCCTTGCACACCTGTATAAATACAGACGCGTGTGTGTAGCGATACAGACGCGATGCAAAAGCGCGTGTGTAGCGATACAGACGCGAGTGTGTAGCGATACAGACGCGCGTGTGTAGCGATACAGACGAGATGCAAACGCGCGTGTGTAGCGGTGCAGACGCGATGCAAACGCGCGTGTGTATCGATACAAACGCGCTGGCATTTTGCGTTTTTAAGCAGAACCTCGTCAACAGTAGCAAGATGGTGTCGGTCGAGACAGCATTCAATCAACCCCGTCCGTAGGGAAGGCGCGCGCGCTAGCACTCGTATCGGTGTCGCGCGTTTGAATCGATACAGACGCACCGGTGTCGCGCGTTTGTATCGATACTGACGCACCGGTGCCGCGCGTTTGTATCGATACACACGCGCCGGTGCCGCGCGTTTGTATCGATACAAACGACAACAAACGGCTCTGCAGGTTAAAAACGCGCCGGCGACGCGCGTTCCCAAAACGCGCCTCGACGGCGCGTTTAAAAAACGTGGTGTGCATAGGCCCTTAAACCCTTTCCCTTAATCGAGCTGCAATGGTGTTGTGTTTTGAGCAAAATACAACATTTTAATACATTCGAATGAACGACGTGTGCTCTATAAATTGTTCACTTTTAGTATTGGAGTTGTTTCAGCGAATAACCGCAAAAGTTATAAATGGTAAACATGTTTTTCGGTGACCTTTTGTCGTTATTTTTTGTTATGCGACCCAGTGTTGTAAGCCGAATTGAATTACACACTGACTACGCAAAAAGAGAACATGGAAACTAATTTTCGCTTTCGTTCTTACACAGAAAACATTCTTGTAATCCAGATTGTGTAAAAGCTAGTCCATAAGTAACGAACCAAAACCCGATCTAATACTTAGCTTCGTTTGTTTAGAAAGCATAGTTTATGATCGGCAGGCCCGGCTTTCCTCGCTTCGTTTAATCTTACCTTAGCAACACCCTGTGTACGCGTTTTGAACATGCAGGCTAATCAGTGAAATAGGCTAATGCAGGCTGTCGGTGCAAGTGACCCCTTTCTGAAACAGGTCACACCACACGTGGTGCATTGCGGTTGGGAGAACAGGACATAGCCCGCTGATTTACAACAGACACGCCTCGCTATGAATGTCCTATAATATATTTCAATATGCTGCCAAAAATAGAGCCGAGGCGATTCTGGGAATGTTCTAAATCTAAAAGTACTCCCGGATTCACCGATGAAACTGTTATCCGCAAAGAAGTTTGTAACTTTTCGAGTCACGATTTATTCCAAGGGATTTCTTCCCTTGGAAAATAATTCATTTCTCAAGAACCATTGATAACGGCAAGAAATTTTTATATTAATTATTCAAATTACAAACTCCTGGGAATCGTTATTTATTATACAGACCTTTTGCTAACTTTTGAAACATAAATACTTGTTGTGGAGTTTCACAAAAACGTTATAATGAAACTGTCAGTCGTGTCGTCTCTTTTACCTGGACATGTCACAAAAAATCCTCACGTCCCAGAAAAACATGAAGCGGGTCCATCAAAGATAAAACATACATAAGAAGCTATTTAAACCTGCTGTGAGACTTCAAAGTGATAGGCTCGGGGCCGGGGTTCCAGGAGTTTGCTCACTGACGAAGGATTACTGCGGTAACACTAATTAGTTAATTAGCATCACGTAAACAACCTCCCGTTCCTTTATTTGCCCTTCATTTAGAATAGACCCGCGCTACACGTGACGCCAAGTAGTCATGTACTCGCTTGTATTGAAATACTAATTCAAAGCTTTTACTAAAGACATTTATACAAAACCTGTTATTGTTCCCAAGTTTCAAAGTTTGAAAATTTCAGCATTATTCAACATGAAAGTTTACCTTGAACTTTAGAACTTTTGTAATTTTAAAGTGTTTTTGTGGACTTAACTGTAAAAGTGAAATTGTGAGCCTCGTGGGCGAACTTCAAGGGTTCATTGCGAAAAGGCTACGAGTGCTCTTTGTTCTCACAGGTCGTCCAAACAATAGTCAGGTTGACGCCATTGCCAGTCGCGTCCGAGAATTTTCGACGTTCGAAATTCCCAGATGTTAAAAAAAAATGTTTGTCAAAAAGTTCATTTCGACGGGGTGACCTTTTTCTTTTACTTAGCTCAGTTGAGTTTTTTTTTGCTTAGGGGCATACAATATGTGTTCTATGGATCACAAAGGGATCTATACTGATCTGTAGGGGTCCTTTTGTTTTAAAAATGATCAAGTTTCTGTTAGGTTATATTTTTACAATGTGAAAGACGTCACATAATAGCTCACATATACACAATTGCTGACCCTGAAGTAAAACAATTAGGGCGGAGTAAGTGGCAGAGGTCGACTTAATTAGGATTTGGGAAGATATTGCGACGTTGAAAATCTCGAGCCAGACTGAGTGCCTTGTTAATGTGACGCCTATTACGTTACTGATGTAATTAAGTGCGATCCATTAATTCAGAGGCAATCTTGTGTCTGAGACTTATGACTAGCATGTTTTGTATTTTTGCTATGCGAATTGATTTTGTTATAGCATCCTGACAGGTCCACTCAAATCTGTATGCTTCTTTCTTCAAAAGACCATCTCAGACACTGGTATCTGCAAGTTCTCATGTGAGACAAGATTATGTCTGGACTTTAGAATAGATTATGACCTCAAAGTTTGTTTCGGCTGTTTCTTCTCAGAGTAGTCAGGCAAAAAAACACCCTTTTTAAAATCTTCGGTTTTACATGACCTTTAGAACAAGCAATATGCTTACGAAAACTATATCTGCGTCGATATAGCCCATTAAACGACAGTTGAATGATCCTTCCATGTCCATGTTCATAACTATAAATACAAGAAGCGCTCTTTGCATGGCCTCTCGGCGCGACCATTGTCCACCAATCAACGGTGTCTGCAGATCGACGATTTAGCACTTGGGGCATCCGCTGCAGATGAACGAACGTCCATTATACTCGTTTCCTATTTCAGTAGATAGAAAAGAGCCAATTAGAGCTCCTCTGGGAGCTTGGCTTATTCATATGTGCGTAGGTCAGGTGACCAGTCACTGCTTGGAAATAAATCAAATAACTCTGTGCAGTGGTAGTTTAAAGCTCTCTGTGAAGTGGTAAGATGTCATTTGTTTACTGAGGGTTGAGTGATAGATAGGTGGTTACATGTGTCGCCATTGCATTTTGGCGACTAGAATATTGGTAGCTTGAGTTTAATATTAAAATAAAATGTGTGTTGTGTTGTTCCAGCATGAGGTCACGGCGGTGGTGTGGTGTCCGCATGGAAGCCCGGCGGACTGCTGATCACGCGCTGCACACGCTGCGTGCGCAATTCCGCCGCAGCCTGCCGGAATGGACCGCGCGCGCCTCTCGCCGACGCCGGACTGCGCGAACCATCGGTCGCTCCAAGGAGGACCCCGCGAAACCATCGATAACGCAGCCCCGCCCGCGGAGGCCTTAAACGAACCAGAGACTCCGCGGCCCGCGCCGCGCGCGTTAGCTTCTATCCCCGAGAGCGAGCCTCTCCTCCGCGAACCGCTCAGTGTCAGTGCTATCAGTGAGAATGTCGCGCGCAAGCACAACGGGCGGCCGCTGCACGTGCAGTTCGACGCGCAGTCGCCGCCCGCGCCCGCCTCGCTGTCGTCCAGCAGCTCCAGCTCGTCTGATGACGAGGACGTCTCCATCGCCGAGGCGCGCCCGCCCGACGGCGGCTGGGGCTGGGTCGTCGTGTTCGCCTCCTTCATGGTCAACCTCATCGCCGACGGAATCACCTTCAGCTTCGGTGTGTTCTTCCCACACTTTCTGGAGTACTTCGGCGAGAGCAAGGGCAAGACGGCCTGGATCGCGGGCATTTTCATGGCGATGCCGCTGCTGTCCGGCCCCATCGCCAGCTTCCTTACTGATAGATACGGTTGTCGGCGGATGACGATATTCGGCTCGATCCTAGCCGCCATAGGATTCGTTATATCTGCCTTCGTAGATAATATGGAGACATTGTTTTTGACGTTCGGCATAATGGCCGGATTTGGATTAAGTCTGTGTTACGTGGCAGCGGTAGTTATAGTCGCGTATTATTTCGAGAAGAAACGTTCTTTAGCCACCGGAATTTCGGTCTGCGGTAGCGGTATCGGCACATTCGTGTTCGCTCCTTTGACCTATGTATTATTAGATGAATATGGGTGGCGCGGAACCACGTTAATATTAGCTGGTTTATTTCTAAATATGGCAGTGTGCGGACTGTTGTTCAGAGACCTGCCGTGGACGACCACGATGAACGAGGAGAGGGCGAGAGAGAGGAAAAGGAAAAGAGAGAAGAAACGGCTGAAGCGTTATCAAGCGTATCAGCTATCTCAGGCGGCGTCGGCGGATAGCGTTTCGGACACTAAAAGTAGTCCCGCGAACTCGACGAAAGGGAATGAATCCGCCGATGTCGAGACTGTGACATCACCGATAGTACCTCAGTTTAGTTCGCTAGTGGACCTGCCGACGTTCATGACGGGCGGGGAAGGGGTGTCGCTGGAGGTGTTCGAGCTGATGTCGAACAGGGGTCGGGCGTACGCTATCTTGGCGCAGAACTACCCGGGGGTGATGTTACCGTCGCGCAGCTTCAGCGACAGCGGACGCCTGCACGAGATGTCCCCGCCGCGCGCGCTCATGTCGCCGAGCGCGGCCTCGCCGGGGGTACTGTCGCCGACAGCGCCGCGCGCGCCGGAGCCGAGCTCAGCTCCTATCAACGACAAGGCGGCGCTGTCGCTGTGGTTACGTCGTCAGGCCGGGACGGGCTCCACTAAGAAGCCGCCCGCCTTCCTCAAAGACTTGCGCGTACATCGTCACTCGCTGACGTACAGAGGCGCCATGCTCAACATCAACCGGTACAGACTCCGGGCGTCCTCCTGTCCTAACATCTTCAGGAATTCGATGACGACCATTGCTAAAGAAAAGGTGAGGCCCTGACTATTTTTTACTTTTATGAATGTATGTAAAGTTACTGCTAAAATTATGAAGAAGTTTCTATTTAGACAACACACTTGATTAACGACAACTTTGTCTTAAGTAAGCAAGCATTACCGATGAACCGATGGCCTTCAGGTTCGATCTCCAGTGCGAAAATTAGGTTTACCACCATTAATCACTATAATAGCCCAAAGTCCAGGATTTGTACCCACTTGTTGGCAAAGGATCTCCCCCTAAATATGACTAAATACCTCTTAGGCATAGAAGCAAATTGCTATTCTATGTATCTTCTGTAAGTACCTTTAATATTTAAAATAACGCCAACTTCCAAAACTTTCCAGGTCCAATGGTACGCCGGTCTCTGGGATTTCTGGGACCTGGTGGTAGACGTGCTGGACTTCTCCCACTTCTCGAACCCAGCGTTCCTGATCTTCGCGGTGTCCAACTTCCTGCTGTACATGTGGTACGACGTCCCCTACGTGTACATCGCCGACAGCGGGATGAGCATGGGCTTCAATGAGTCGCAGTCCAGTATGCTGATCTCTATTATTGGAATATTGAACATGTTTGGCGAGGTGAGTTTGATTTTTGTGTACTTTATTTCTTGTTGAGGATTTTGTATGGGTGTTTTTTTAGCTAAGTGAGGTAGCGTAATAGACCTATTTTTAATACGGCCCCACCAAACTATATTTTGTAGAGCAACTTGATAACATTTCCATATCTTATTCTGGTTTTGCATCATTATCAGCAGAATTCTCCTGCTCTTATCTCAATTTATTTGTCACACATGTCAATTTCTTCCATACTTACATACTCTACCCGTCGTCATAGCAGCCACCCCCTAGTCCATCTATAGTTTGTTCTTATAGTGCTTATATACAGCAAAAATATAAAAAGATTATTATACCTAACATTGCCCATAACTCACCTCCTATATACAACTATCTGTACGAGTATTACAACAGGAAGCTATTACCGGTGCATAGCAATAGGCCTGTCACAGTATCAGCCCTTATCAGCAACAGGCATTGTATAACTTGACCCATTTAAATCATCTCCTGTACAACTGATAAATGCCAGTCGTACTGATTGTTACGCAATCGGTGTTTTACACGTGTGCAGGGCCTCAATTCTGTTATTAAAATAGTGTCAGAATAGTCGATCATTGATTTCATAATGGTCAAGTTTTGACAAGTTTGTTAATCTACTAATATAATGCCGCCATTATGCCACTCCATTGAAAGAAATGTCATAGAATAGTACATGAAATCTGGCATCAATAAATGTTCGCATTTAGTAGTAGATTTCGAAAACCATTTGTACTAAAGGTTTTATAATAATGGCAATACGACAATGCGATTAAAACACAATTTAATTACGAGACCATTGACCGACCAATGATCGACCATTGTGAATTTATTTAGCGAACTGTAAGCAAAATGACAATGGGATGGGAATCGAATCGTGTTGGAGTGACGAATTTATTAAAATAGCAGAATTAGGCCCCTGCCCGGCTAGCATGGGCAGGGGATAAAAATTTTATCCACCGGTTATTTCCACTGACAAGGGACAAAATTCAAACAAAAGTGGAAATAACCGGTGGATAAAATTTTTATCCCCTGCCCATGCTAGCCGGGCTGGTCATGTGTGATTGAAATTTCATAAAGATGACAGTACGGTTGAACAAGCTATTTGGTTTACATTTTATAATGTAATTTGTGGGTTATACTGTAAACCAAATATCTTGTTCGACCGTACCTGTATCATGTATTATTTTTGTAACCTATCAGGATCGGGAGAAGTAAATCGTAAAGATATTTCACTGTTTTAGACTTTCACATATCTATTTGAAACTAACTTCTGCCAGCGGTTTCGCCTACGTGAAGTTTGAGGATCGTCCCATGGTATCTTACAACCGCAATAAAAAGTATCCTATGTGTAAATGCAGGTTATAAAGTATCTGTGTGCAATATTTCATCCAAATCCGTTCAGTAGTTTCTGCATGAAAGAGTAACAAACAACCATTCATACATCCTTACTCCAAAACTTTCGCATTTATAATAATTTGTAGGATATGTATTTACTGGAACTCTTGAATTCACGAGTTTTAACACTCACTCAAAACATTATATCAACTACCAAATTAATTTTGAAAGTGTTGTAAATATTTAATTAAATAAAGCAACGCAATGTTTTGTTGACTAATTCTACTTTTTGTTTTTGTAAATCAATGAATATTGACAAAGACTTCAAAACTTGGGAGTAGGGGCTCGTGACGTCAGAACGCACTTAAATTATACCAAGGCGTGACTTAATGAGAGTTTTAAAAGCCTCGTATCTTCGTCAGTTTTGTTTAACATCACAAAAGAAAAAATAGGGGTCAAATAATTTTTTAATCTATCTGACGGACTGATAGGTCGTCTACCCTATTCATGCGGCTACTTACTAAATCTTGGCAGACAAACTCTGACTTTAGACTTGTTGTTCACAAATCCACACCGAAATTTCAGATCCTGCTAGGCTGGGTGGGAGACTTCCAGTGGGTGAACGCGAGCATCGTGTACGCGGCCTGCATGGTACTGTGTGGCCTCGTGACGCTCATCATGCCGCTACTGTCCACCTACGTGGGGCTCGCGTCCGCGTCGGGAGCCTTCGGCGCCTGCATCGCGGCTAACTACTCGCTCACTAGCATCATCCTGGTGCAGCAGATCACGTTGGAGAAGTTCACCAACGCGTACGGGTTGCTGCTGCTGATACAAGGACTTGCTAATCTGATTGGACCGCCTTTGGCTGGTTAGTATTTCTGAATAGATTATATCCCACTCCCTCTGCAAAGGAGCTAGCATGACTGCTTCGTAGCGCGGAGGAAACGGCGGACCATGGATTGAACCACACACAGGACAACAGGACACGGCGGTGCTCCGCCCACGCAGGGCAGACTTCCACCGTGTGCTCCACCGTGTCCTCCGGTCGATCCTCGCAGTGGAGGCACCCGGGCGTTTCCTCCCGCCCGATTCGATGTAGGAACCTCCCGAAACATCCGTGTCCGGTGAGGACCTGCGAAGGACGCCGTGGCGCCTCTCCTGCCACTCCTCAAAGAGGGGACTGTCTAACGTGCCCTGAACGGGGTTGCGACAGTCGCTCTCTCCATGTCGGCATGAGATCGCGCCGGAGGTCAGTTTCCCCCCGGCGTAGTGCCTCCGCGCGCCAGTCGTGTAGGCGCGCGAGGACTATCGCCTCCAGATCCCATGGCGGCAATCCGGCAAGCAGGCCCGCCGCCTCGCGGGAGATCGTGCGGTACTGCACGGAACAGCTTCACGGCTACCACCTGCAGGGACGCGTTCAGATAATGGGCGGCTCGCCGCTGCAAGGAACGCGCACACACTGAGGCCCCGTAAAGGGCCATGGACCGACTTAGGGGAGGCCTTTGTCCAGCTGTGGACGTCATTCGGCTGAAATGATAATGATGATATTTATAGAATTATAATAAAAAAGCGGTCATCATATGCGTGTAAAAATCTTCCAATAAAATATAAATAATAATTAACTCCAGAGTTTTAAAATGCCATTCAACGTTGTGTAGAGTTGTTGACAACCGTTTTTGTTTAGCCTGTACCTACTGATCAGTCTTTTCTTATAAGAAGAATAAATCTTGGTATCCTCATAAAAAACGACTAACACTCGCATAACCTCTCTTTCCTCTTTCCAGGTTGGGTGTACGACGTAACCGGGTCATACGACCTGTCGTTCTACCTCGCGGGAGTGTTCATCGGTGTGTCGGGGCTGGTGTTGTTCGTAGTGCCGCTCATACGTCTCGTGAAGTACATCGCGCGCAAACCTGCGCCCGCGCCACAACCCATGGAGGACAAGCCTAATGGAGAGATCAAACAGAATGGCAAGCTTATGGTGTAGGCAATAAAGTGGAAAATTGTTCTATAATTATGTCATCATCGTCTGTCTAGCCTTGTGAGACCGACTTTCAGTTAAACCGGATATAACACAAAACCAGTATTTAACAAATAACATGTAGCGTCTAGTACCTAGTTATTGGGTAGCATTATGCTTTTTGGGGACTGGTTGACAGTCAAAAAAGAGACAAAACTGAAAATTAGGAAAGAGGCTAGCTATTGAACTGGCTAATCTGGTCAAATTGGACATTATCCTAAGTTGGTTTTACCAAACCAATAGCAAGAATTGCTTCAAAGCAAGCATGTAAAATTTTGTAGTGCTTTAATAAGTAGAAAAGAAAAAATAATCATTTTGTACAATTATATTCCTCAATGAATCAATGTTCAGTCCAATATTCAAAATTTCAAATCAAGCTTTTTTATTACTCTATCTATTGTATCTCCTTTGTTTTATTATTATTAATCATTTTCTATTTGTAATCAATTATTATGAAACTAAAATTATGATATTTTATTTCATTTACATCTATATTTCTGTGCCAGTCAGTCAAAAGATTTTAATAATACAAAATCGTATTAACAAACGCAAATGGATGTCTTATCATCAAGGCAGATCAAAGTGTGCTGTACGTAGCTATGGTTTAGCTATTAATACAGTCAAGAAACTATGCCTAAGACAACCTCGCTAGGCTAAAGACTCAAGGTCCCTCCGCTCAATGTTGAACTTCCTAACAATTATAGCGAAGTAAGTATTTGTAGTGTTTTCTACACCCTAGTGTCAATAATATCAAACGAGGCATCTCTGAATTAACATCTCGATGGTGGAAAATTCAGGGTGGCTATCACAATGTTTCTTGTGTTTGAGAAAAATTAAAAGTATACAAGAAAAAATGTGATATTTATTTTGAGCACTCCATAAAGAAATAATCAAACAACCTCGGGCGTTTTTTTATTTTTATTTTGTGGCCATACCTAAACCATAATCACTCATCAAAATATGGCGACAAAATTAAAATAAAACACCCAAATACAAGTAAAATTGTGATAGCCCTCTTCAATGCCGTAAAGGACATTGATCGCGCTACTGAATTTGCTACGTCGAGCTCAATGCTGAAAGTCAAAATTCCAGCAGCACGGTCAATGTTTCGAATGAAAGTAAATTAGTTTAGCAATTGTGGTGTTTACTAAATGTTATTTATGTGAAGAAGGTAGCAGCGTGATTCCTAGTTACGGTGGAAAGAATATGAATCGAATTTGATATCGTAGTGGATGTGAAACTCGGCACTAAGGGTTCCGTAGCTCGAAAACTAATACAAATTCTATTAAATATTAGTGAGAAAAAACCATCTGCCCCCGTCGGATACGGAACCCAAAAAACAATATTAATATTGTAATAACAGAAAAATTAAGAACAAAGTTGTGACTGTAAAAGCACTTGTAGTAATTAAAATCGAGTTTCTTATTAATAAGTCTTATTTGTATGGATAATTGAAGTGTTAAAGATTAGCTAAATATCTCTTAGATACCATTTTGAACTGTCTAAGAATGTCGTCATAAGAAAGTGCAAGAATATATTATTTGTGAAATGAGAATTTGTTTTTAACAGAGTGCTACAATACCCAATACTAATCGTAAGTTCTATTATAGAAGTTAAGGCAAAATCATACTTGACTCAAAAAGGTGACATCCGCAGATTAGAACCATTTTTATCAATTTTTAAATGCTACTCCATCAATCGCGTAAGATTTAACGTAATATTTTAATGTAACTTAATCCAAGCTTTATATAAATCTTGAAAATCGATATAAATTAGGAATTTTAATCACCAAAGACTGCCCATGTATGAAAATCAGAAAATATAGATCTTCCTGTAGATTTTTAGGAGTAGAAGCTGAATTATCAACTCCTTTGCTACTAAACGGTCATAATATAAGTCCATGGCAAAGGAATTGACGGTTTAGTTTATGTGATACCAATAGTGTATCTGTGTTATTTAAGCGGTTTAGCAAATACTTCCAAAACAGTTCTTCTGAAATCTAATACTAATGAATCAAACTTTTGTAGCCTTAAGATTTTTTTTGTGCCCTATTATAATCAAGTAAGAATTGTCAATATATTTCAATCGAACGCATAAATAAAGAAAACGAATACTTTTACAAACATAGAGGGTATGTATAACTGAATGAGCATAGTGTATAAGTTATGATTCGAGAAAAAAAACATTGCGTACCAAAAAAATGTTGTCATATAGCTTTGTTTGCATTTTGTGTAGTCTTAGGTGTTGAGTAAATACCTAATGTACCGCCAATAATCACAAATTAAATATTGCAAATAATAGCAGAAAAATGTACCTATGATACTACCAGATAGATGCCTTTTTGCCAGTAACTTGTAAAATAATGTAGTGCTATTTGAAAGACACAAATAAATTATCTTAGTATTTCAGTGCTATAATTTTTATTTACACAATTTTTACAATTTTTATTATCCATTTACATTATACTAATAAATAGTAACTACGTAAAGGGTGTAAAACACCTCTTCATGAAGCCGAAAGGCACTTATTCTCCTCGTCATTGTGATCATTTTTTTGTTCTACACCATACCTGGGAACCTTCTAGTTACGGAGATATTGGGGGTCAAAGTTACAACTTTCTGACAACTTTTTTTTGAAATACAAGTTTTTATTGTAAGATTTTTACTTGTAACACCTCTACGACCTCCGTATTATTCAATCCATCCATCAGCACCATGTTTTAAGTGCGTTACATTGAGTTCTACTTCAAAATATATTTTTTCACCTCAAAAAAAAAAGTCGTTTCCCAGCAATAATTTTTGCGTAAAGTTACCTTAGTTTGATGTACAGAATGCTTGGTTGACGGCTTCGTGGTGAGGTGTTTTACACCCTGTATATCTACTGTATTTTCTCGTTTCAATATTTCTTATAAATGAAGCAGCGAATAATGACCTGAAAATCATTGCTTTTTACTGTGTTTTGAGGGTTTAAAGAAAAACTTGACGATAAAAAGTATTAAAACGAAAATATAGCTTTCGAATCTTAAGTCATAACTACCCGTCGTGACTCTAAATTATTAACAATAGTAAGTATTCAAATCTTATCAATAATATAATAATGACTAATAAATTCATGGCAACAATTAGAATGGAAATAAATAATTCTGGACATGAAATATAATTTTTTATAAAAAAAATATCATCAAAATCGGTAAGCTCTTGCCAAAATATATTTTAATGTTTGGATAAGTTTGTTCTGAAAAAACACGTTTTTGAGGTAGCTTGCATGTCAGTATGTTATATTGTTGGAATATATATTTGGAATTACAGTTTGTAATCTCGTTTGTCGTGGGAATATTGCGTGAATTAGAAAGAAATTCATCGAATATCGCTGCTGTTGTTGTGTGAAAATAGTTTGAAACTAATTGTTCTTAACGTAAGGATTATTTTATTATACTTTGCATAATTATGCCACATGTACGCACGACGACCAAACCAGTTATGCAACAGCAAATAAAGCTGATGTGTCGCGCTCACTGACGGTCGATTCCTTTTCAACCTTATTCCTTGGGGTTTACGGGTAAAATTTCGTTAACCGTCAGAAAGCCGGTAGTATATCATAAAACTTCCAAAAAACAACTGCCAATAATGTAAAGTAAATAATCAGTATCACATCTAAATTGACGCATGGACTTTATCATCTGTAAATAATAAGTAGAACTAAATTTGTTCCCTACAATTATGAAACAAACGGCGTGAATTAGTGAGTAGTTATAATATAATGTCAATAAGTTTTACAAATGTGTGTTTCGTTCGCATTGTGATGGCCGACATGTCAAGTGATTGTACTAAACGGGTATACAAACAAATGTATTATGTATATTTCTGATGCATTCTGTCGTGTGTATGATAGTAAAATTCTTTTTTTTTTATTTAGTTTGTTTTTGTTTTATTTTTCTTCACAACCAGTGTTGCCTTACCTTAATTTGTTACTTCTGCTTTTTCTGTCGTTGCTTATTGAAAACGAATTTTCGTTCTATTATTTTTTTGGAAATTGTTTTTAAAAACGTCGTTGAATACACGTGGGCATTTGTTACTACAGTTCTCGGGTCCATAACAACCTCGCCTGCAGTTCGGGTGTGTATTCCGCCTCAAATGCAATAACAAAGTTTCCCTCCTTAAATTTGGTTTTTCTTTATTCGTTTTAACGAATAAACTATTTTATTAGTTTTCTGCAAACTGTGGCTTGTTAATTACTATCTTGTATCTTAAACATTTTTCTAAAAATGAAATGTGATAATAAAACAAGAAACCTAACTTAACAAGTAACGAAGAAGTCGTATAGATACCTAATTAATTACTTATTATATTTAAGCATAGCTAGTGAACGTAGTATTGAATCGTAGATGATTGGATTTTGAAGGAAATAGTATTGTAAACTGCTAGTAATTTTCGTGACAATTTACATGAACTAGACATTTTCTATATAATTCGTCTGAGAGAAAATTGATCGCAATAAAGTAATTATAAAATGAAAATAATATTAAAAAAGTTCTTCCATAGTATTTTTTGCACTCTCTAGAATATTGGGCACTACCTAGATTGAAAACGGTTGTTATTACTCAAGACTAATAAATACAAATTAAAACAGTTTTTAAAACAACTTAGCACTAGCAATTTGATATTTTAATCAGCATCGAGCTATTAAAGATCCAATAACTTGATAAAACAAATTAAAAGGAAATATTTATATGCACATTAAGATTTTACATAAAAGTTTGTGATTATTATAACAGTTTACACCAAAATAAGCAATCATTTACTTGATAATATTGTAATAAGTCGAATTCGATTAAATATTTATTGTAGAAGTTGTTAATGAATTAATACCTCATAAATATAGCATTATATTTTATTGATCGGGGTCTTTTTGTATTGGCTATTTGAGACCCTACTATTGAAGAATTCATAATTATGTATTGATTAGAATAAATACCATTTTAGCTTGAGTTTGTCTTTCACTATGAACCTGTTAAAACCCCTCTCGACAAGCTGCAATGTCGCTGGAAGGGGCGCTCACTGCCGGCATGGCGGCATGATGGCACGCCGCACGGCAGATTGTGCTGCGGCATCCCGTGGTATCCCGTCGCATTCTGCTGAAAGCCCAGCCACTCTGGCATCAATCAGTTTTGGTCCGCGCGGATTCAAAGACGGTTGTGTCGTTATGGTTGACTGGGATTTACCTAGTATTAATAGGACTTCTAACTGAAGTTGAAGAGAGACAAATGAGAAAGGCTAATTTGACGAAAAGAAATCTGGATGCATAATTTGTGGAGAACCAGATCTACAAATGGTGAATTCAGCAAAAGCTGCCTTCAAAAGGTATCAGGCCTAAGTTTCCGTAAGTTGAATGTCCAGTGAAGACCTGCACCTACTTCTATATGGCCAGTGGCGTAACTATACCATCTGAGGCCCTCGGCAAATCCATTGTATGGGGCCCCAAGAAAACTTGTCACATTTTAATTTTAATCCCTGAGATAGTTACCCAATAGTAACATTGTGTCCAATTTAGTTAAATATCTAATTTTCAAAAGCATAGGCAATAGGCATATATTATACTCGTATTTATAACAACGTCCTCCCATCTAGTAGGGTTAATGGTAGGTAATTGATTTGAAGTAGGTACCTACTTATTAAAAAAAACTTCATGAAATAAAGTTTTTTTTTAAATATTAGTTAAGTAATCAAAATATTGAAACACTAAGATAAATATTAAAACAAGTTACATTAAATTTAAAATTAAATAAAACCCCGACACATAAGGTCATAATTATTATGGATTGGAAAAAAAAATATAATTCACCATTTTGTCGTGGCGAATATCTTGGATTTGAAATTTATTATAGCATATTATATATATAGTACCTACTCTACTAGTCAAGCCCTCTCGTTTGATATCCATAATGAGGGAGTTGTTGAATAAAAATGTAATCCGCCCTTTTGATCTGATTTTTATCAAACAGCTAAGAACACTCCCGACTAATTCACATTTCAACCAAAAAAAAAAACAAAATCAACTTCGGTCCATCCGTTTGGGAGCTACAATGCCACAGACACACACAGACACGTCAAATTTATAACACCCCTTCGTTTTCGTCGGGGGTTAACAAAATGTTTTATAACTGAGCAGTATTGACAGTGACAACTTAATTTGGTCGGGTTTTACACGGAGATTTAGTATGGAAAAGTAATGAAAGCTAATTTCTCTTAAAATACAACACTTGGGAATCTGAATTTTTGGTCACTATAACTTCTTTATGGGTACAAATTTTTGTCAGAGCTTTTAATAGGGAAATCTTGAAATGAAAATTTAACACCGTGACTACCGCCACACCAATGGCATGGTACTCGTATATCTCGTAAACTACTGAGGAACGCATTTTGAATTTTGGGCACTAATTTTATCTTCTTGGGTACTAATTTTGTATGTAGGTGTGAGGAAAGCGACAAGTGCCTGAAACTTGGAATTAACATTCAAATTTGTGGTTCTGCTGAACGAGCGCACGAAGTTATCATCGTTGATTTCTCGGTAAATACAAATGTTTCAGCTCTGTTTTTTTTTACGAAATGAATCACATTTATGGGTACAAATTATTTGTATAGGTACTTAGAATAGCTGTAGAATGCCCCATTTTTCGGCGCTCACGGTGGTCCTGCTTAAGGCATCGTGACTACCGCCGGACCACCTTCAAAGTCGATTTTCTCGAAAACACCTAAAGGTACCAATTTTGTTGTTCGGGTACTAATTGGTACCAATTGAGTACAAATTATTGACCAAATATGGAAGGGATTGGCGTTGGTGGTCCGGCGGTAGTCACGGACATCCCTAAAAAGCGTAGACGATAGAGCCCCGTCGGATTTCTGAGTGCAGGGTTTAAAAGAACCTAACGTGGGAGTGCCCCAAGTCCCGATTATGGGGGTAGAGATACTTCCGTCGCATGCATTTCACAATATTACGGTTTCATTTCGATAGATTACAATCTACCGAAAAATAATACGTTATATTGTTGTAAGCAGTATGTTCAGTTGACAATATTTCGAGAGTTTACAATATCGCTAGAGAGATTACAATACAACGTGTTTGACAATTTTACGGTGTTAAATACACATATTATTTACATTTTTAACTATTTCAATATAAAAACCATTTGAAAAAATATTAAAAATAGTATCCCACCAGCGATTATTAAAGTAAGTAGATCGTTGTCTATAATAACGTTACTAAGAAACATTGTCGGTGCAGTAAATCTGTCGTGAACCGCACGTATCTATACTTTAATATTATAAAGCAGAAGAGTTTGTTTGTCTGTTTGGTTGAACGCGCTAATCTCAGGAACTACCAGCTCGAATTGAAAAATTCTTTTTGCGTTGGATAGTCCATTTATCGAGGCTATAGGCTATAAGTATAACATCACGCTATGACCAATAGGAGCGGAGCAGCAATAAGAAATGTTGCAAGCGGGAAAAAAGCTTCCGTTGAGCAGGCGATGCGTTGCGATATCAAAATCTTTTATATACCTACGTTGAAAGGAAGCGTTTGAATAGCCGAAGAGGTTTCTCTTATGCGAATCCAGAAATCTGCATGTACGCTGTCTATTATTGGTAGGTGGAAGGAATTAATGAGTGATGCAGCAATACGGAAATCATCAAACATGTGTGGCAGAGCCCTATTAAAATATTTATGACGCAATAGTTTATAATCCCGTTTAAATCGACCGTTCACCACTTCCAATACCCATCTGCATATTGTGACAGCTCGTGATTCATTTGCTTGCTCGGTAGTGAGCTGTGACTCTTGACGATCTTTGCTTGGAGGCATAGGTATAGCATTCATCCACAGCCTTCGATTGCATTCAAGCTATCCCTAAACCCTCGGTCCAAAACAAATGCATCATTTTCATGAAGCAAAATATGCAATGGATGTTGTTCATTACCAGATAATGGTATTGCAGATAATGGTACCTAGATATGATGATAAAAAAAAAAAAAAAACCATCTGCCAAAAATGTTTGACGATTTCCGAATTGCTGCATCACTTATTAATACCTACCACGTACCAATAGAAGACAGCGTAGGTACATGAAGTTTGATTTTGGAAGTTAATAATATTCAAAACTACCCAAGGCTCACCGAAAATCAAATAATAATTGTTTTGGCTTTGGGCACATACCAACTGAAACTGGGTAGGTCATACTGCAGGGAACATTTCCAAAACGGTTTATGCCTTATAGTGTAACGTGTATAGCTTGGTGGTGATGTTACATACAGATAATAATTAAATACATTAATTAACAACGTCATTGATGCTATTTTGTCTCATACTAATATACTACAATATTAATGGGCATTCATTTTAACTTTAGTTTTTAACCTATAACTCAAAATGGACAAACATTTCAGCAAAACTGTCGTAGTAAATATTGTTTCATTTAAAAAGGCCTATCCAACGACGTATATGTCTTTGCTATTGGAGGGGTGTACCAATTTTCTCATTGTCTTTTGTATAAAGAGTTGTACTTATAAATAAATTAATAAATATCGCTGGACATTAACACACAGCGCCATCTGGTGCCACACTAAGCAAGGCTTGTGTCGTGGACACCAGATAGTTGTTATACTACATATATACCTTTTTTGTTTGTAAATACATACTTATTATACATACAAACATCCATGACTCGGAAACAAATACAAATACACAATCTACAAAAAAATGTGATTTCGAAATCGTTGCCCTTTAATGGAAAGTTTACCCTTTTTAAATTCCCTCATAAGAGTTTAGCATGGAAACGCCCTCAATTTTTTAGTGATGTATAATTTTTTATTTCGAAAACTATAAGTTTTATCGTTAAACTTTAAAGGTAACAATTGTAGAGTAAACAATTTGCTTTAAAAAAATATATTTGCGACGTTAAAAATATTTCCCGTTTCGGAGATATGTTTTTTTTTCGCAATTTTTTTGGAAATTTCAACCCCCTCCCCAATTTAGGGGTTGCATCAAAAACGTTTTTATTTTAAGTTGCCCGTATTCTTACTCAGAATGATAAAAATGTAAAACAGTTTAAAAGTTTTCCATAGGAAAAAAGTTATGGCCAAAAAACTGAGACTAGAAAAACCGCCACCCCCCATGGACGAATTCCGCCCATTCACGAACTTAACCTAAGTTTTGACCTTTCCGATTTTTTGGCCAAGTTTGAAAGCAATCGGTTCATAATTGCGACCTGTAGAGTGTGGTTAAATTTTGCTTGTCACCCAAACATACGTATAACCCATGTCTTTAGGTGAGAGACCAATAGGTAGTTTATTGTTTTTTGAGGAAATCTACCTAAAAGAAAAACATGTTTTTTTAATTTTTTGTGTCTCTTGCTGCTAATCTCCGAAAAAACTGGACCAATAAAGGTTATAAGTAATCTATGGGACCAATTGTGACGAGACTTTTACCGAAAAAAATCGAATGTAGGTATTATACGAGTACCTATATTAATTTGTATAGAAACTTTACGTTAATTCGCAATAAGACCTCTATTGATCTAAAGAAAAAAGTACCTGTAAAGGTAGACTAAATCTAAATAAATTGGCTAAATTACCAACCTTTCCTCAAGAAAATTGCATTTATCAATCTGGAAGGTGCTTTAATTAATCTAACGAGTCATGGTTAGCGTTATAAGGTTTACTCGTTTATTATTCACCGGCGACGGCGAAGACAAACGTAATTAAATTACCCCATGTTGCCTACATCACGCTTGTTATGTATTATTCCATGAGAACTCTGTTGCTTTTATTCTGTTCGCACTGGAACTTGTGAATTATAAATGTTATGTACCTGTTCCGAAAGTCGGAACACAGGTTGAAATAACATTGTTAAATTGTTTCCTTTTGTTAAAAAATCCGTTTAAACCATCGAGTTTATCTACGTGCGTATGTATGTAAGGGATTTCTAAGGGTATAGCCGACAGGCAGGATTTGCCCCATATTCCTTGTTCAATACCTACGCTTTGGCAGGTTCGTAAAAACCTATCAGTGGCTATTACCTCAATGTGATAAAAACGGTTATGCAGTTAGCAACGAAGATCTTCAAAATCTAAATGGTTGAGTAGGTACAAGATTGTAGTATTCCAGAGGTGTATTTACACACATCAAAAGTGTCTAGGGATCAAGCATTTTTATGCGGATTTCTTGAGATTGAGATGTGGTTTTGTGTGTTTTCTGATGAGTCTCGTTTTGGTATGAGACCGGATACAAGACGTATACGACACTGGAGAACCCCTGGACGCCAACAGCGATTAAAATCCTGCCAGGAAGTCCATCCTTATAGTGGTGGAACCATCATGGTATGGGCGGGTATTTGGATCGGCGGAAGAACTGAGTTGATTTGGATCAGAGGCAACCTCAACGCTCAAATGTATTGCTGAGACGATTGTATCAGACGTCATCGTTCCTCTACAAGTGCAAATCGGTCCCTTATTTCAGTTAATGCATGATAATGCACGACCGCACACCGCAAGAGTTGTAAGACAGACTCTCGCCGCAGCTAACATCAATGTCCTGCCCTGGCCTGCTCAGTCGCCAGACTTGAACCCGATTGAGCATGCATGGGATATGCTACAGAGAAGAGCTCTGCCGAATATGGAGGGTATCCAGTCGCAAGAAGACCTTTTTTTGTTGTTGCAACAAACATGGGCGGCCATTCCACAGCGTGATTTGGATGAACTCATTTTGAGTATGCCAAACCGATGTTCTTGTGTTGTTAGTGTTCGCGGTAGAAACACGGATTATTAATTGTTTAAGTTACCCAATAAAATTTTAAAGAAAACTGTTATTTCAGTCTTTTTTTCGAACTTTAATGTTAGTGGTTCAAATGTCAAAAACCCCTTTATTAGGAAACTGGCAAATTTCTTTATTAATGCAAAGGTAGGTTTATCGTTACTGTGACAAACGAAAACACTTTATTTGATGAATCCTTAAAGAAATTTTTAATTAATATCAATCAGGAGAAAAGTTATTGCAAAAATACATGTTGATCCCTAGACACTTTTGATGTGTGTATATTTAACACCTTCGGAAGAACCAAGCGTGCTCTCGTGTTACTCACCAATCTCGAATTAATAATTATATCGCAGGTCCCTACTGTTTACTTTTTAAATATTTGCATAAATACCACATACAATTACTCTCTTCGGAATATTGGTTGTACAATGTTGATAAAGAATGTGACATTTTCATACTTCATCCTGTTGTCGACCTGTGACCTCGAATTCTTACAAAAGCCCAAAAGGTGAAACGGCAAGTCCTCAAACTGCGGAGATATTTCATGAATACATTTATGAAAGTTGATAAAACAAAAGAACTGTGGAATTCCCTTAGCTATCGGCGGTCGGTCGACCCGACAACCTCGCAAGAGAGTTTATCCCATGATCTTTCGATACTACATATCTATGTGTAGGGTGACCTTTTCGAAAGACATGTCTTGTCAAAAAGCCGGATATTTGCGAAAAAGACCGGAACTTTTTGACCTTTTTTATTCAGCGGGCTATTCAGTGGTTTATGTTTGAAAAAAACCTTAGTTCAAAAGTCCAGACAAATGTCAAGGCCGTAAAAAGTTTGGGTGGAGGTCCAAAAATCCGGACGTGTCCGGACAAATCCAGACTGACGGCAACCCTACACGTGGGACTATTTCTACAAAAGAATATTATCCTGTTGCATTTTGTAGTTTATAAAAGCGGTTGCGCAAATTGCGGGTCGCTTACAACGCAGGGTTGTGAGGAAAAGGTCGGCTTATGACTGGTTATCGTACTATTTAGGCCGATAAGCGTTTGGTGCCACTGATAGGCTGGTAATACGGTATAATACATCTACTAAGATGTGCTTTGTGTTGAATTTTAGGTCGGCAGTCAGTAGAATCTAGTACCTACAGCTAGGTGCTTTATGTACCCTTATGTAAACCTAATTAGTGTAGAGGACAGGAACGTAAGAAATGCGTTTAAACATCAACCTCGCACAGCACGAACTGTGTTTCCCCACGGGTTAGCCGGAATTCTGGGTTATCAAACATCCTCATATCACATCTAGCCACCTGATTGAATGCCAGCAGGTAAGTTTTTAACCACATGTCCTAATAGAGAGGGAGTGATGCCTTTTTTCATTCAGCATAAACCTACAGCAGTCCACTGCTGGTCATAAGTCACTCCAATGGCACGCTACCTAACTCAATTCTCGCCAAGACTCCTCCAGCTGCTACAAGAAACCCTGCGGACATCGCGACACCTGCCTTGAGGGCACCTTGTCCAGGGCATGCGGGTTTCAGTCCCATAGAAGGTAAAACCAGATTTTCCCGGTTTTTACTATGAGACTAAAACTGGATTTCGTATGCCCTAACTTGTCCTAGATTATTATAAGTACCTAAGTAGATACTTATCTCCAGTCAAACCTCAAAATAGCTAAGTACTTTTGGTTACAGACATTTCATAGTAACTCCCGCATGTCAGACAAGACAATGTTAGTTTCTCGGCGGGTCGCTCCGGGCAATCGACCCGCTCGCCAGTCTCTAAGGCATTGCAACTTAACTTCGGTTACATTTCCTTGAATCCTCTTACATTGAAGTATTTTGGCTACGTTTTATTTCGCTATCAACGTATTTTTCTCAAACATGCTTCGTTTGAGCATTATTTTGACAACCTTCTTCGAGATAAACCGAAATTGCTGTACTGGCCAGATACATGCGACCAGTGGCCGGCAAAAGTTGTATGAAAATCCATATCTGGCTTGTTTAGGGGCCAAATAAATTACACAGTAAACTCATATCTGTCGTGTAACTTAATCATGGAACGATCTGAACATTATTAGATAAATATTGATTATATACCTAGTTATGTATACCTTTTTTTTTTTTTTTTTTTTAGGATGGGAAATCATCAAATGACTTCTCCCACTCTGGGCGGAGCGGGAGGGAGTGTCAGACTTTTACTGACTAAAACCCATCCATGTTCCTTCCTCGCCCTTTACGTTCCGGGGCCGCGGTATCTCTTTCGAACAGTCCCGCAACCCCGGGGTCCCGCAACCCCGGAGTTATGTATACCTTAAGTTTTAATAAACCCAGCTAGATATAAAACTACGCTGCAGTGCAATTCGTTTTATTTGTTCGCAACGCTACGCAAAACAAATACGGAAACCTCTGCCAAGTTGTGTTGAACCACGCACTCATGCATCTGCATGTAGTCAAATATAAAATGCTGCAGAATATATTGTATTTAGGAAATATGTAGGTCAACCTCAAGTGAAAACTCCTTTAGACGCGTTGAACACTTTTTGGTTGAACAAAATCATGGAACTCGCAAGACTAACCGAACGCTTCGTAGCACTCGTAGCAGATTCGCTACGGCGTAGTGTGGTTCTACGCCGTAGCAGAAATAGATTTCTTAGTTTTCACTACTATCAGCTTTTGGTAATGCTGAAAAGATACTCAGCATTACGGACTCTTCAAAGATATTAAATTAAGTGATCTGCGCTGTCAGCGAAATTTTGGACCAACAAAACATAATATACCACCGTACCAGCAACACGAAACAGAAAGGATGTTTAATAATAATGTTAAGTTACTAAGCTTGGCTATAAGTATATAATCCCTTAACAGAAGAACTTAAGGGTTCAAAACTTCAGATTATTTCCCTACAGAATTCTAAAAAAAGAAATTCAATTCTAGTCTACGGAAGTTTGTGATGTCAGGTTACTAACACGCGTGTTCCACATACTAACAAACAGTTTTTGACGTCTATAAAATCACGTTTTTAAAATCATCAAGGGTTAAATCGTCTAACCTGAATAGTTACAAAACTATTAGTCTTACAGACACAAATCTAGTGTCATTAATTAGCTTATATAGTCAGCTCGCTGTACATCCTTAAGTTTGGCTTTGTTGGGTGGGCGGGAAACAGACACCGCGCAGAATGGTCGAAACCGGCGCTCTTGCTCCTTAGGTACTATTGTGTATAACTCTTGGCTCAGATAGACAGCGTGGGGATTCGTGTCTGAATGTTTAGACTGATTATTTAAGACTGATTGATTTTAGCAAAAAATAATGGCAAAAAGCCTCCTTAAATTCAACTCATAAATAGAGATATATGTAAGGAAAACACGTGGTGCTCCGACCCTAAATTAACTGATGTCGTACAGTATCTTAGCACTCAAAGACCAGTCCAAACGCATTGTGTTACACAGTATATTTGTAATTAACTTCTGGGCTTTAAAAAAAAACACTTTGGCCCTTGGTACCTCTTCAAGCCCAGGTTTGTCTTATACGTAGTTTATTTTGCTATTTCTTCTCAGGCGTAAATTGTGTCCACCGTGTCGAGTGTTATGTTTTTCTCACCAATTAGGTTTCCAATGAAAAATACGCGATATACTCGTACCTACAGAGAAAAAGTCCGAGATATACATATATATCCATACAAGTCTAGACAATATTATTCTCTTCTAAGATTCAATAGCTTGCCAAGATCGGATTGACGTGGAGGCTGTGAGCATCCCAACCGTCATATCACAGATATCCGGCTGAGATTACATTCTTGCGGGGAAATCTCTGGAAATGTATTAGGAAATTGGTACAAAGGAAAGATTTTTTTGTGAAATTATTTTGGGCAGTAAGAAAATCCTGAGAAAATATTTATTAGACGAATTGTTTCGAAGCCCACGAACTTCTTTTGTAACCACATAAAATATTAATTATTAATCTACAGATCACTTTCAATCATTGTTTGGAGCTCCCGATATTTTGACGCTGTTGCAAGCGCTATGATCGTGGGAAGTCACTTTTGATTCTTTTTATTTTGTTAAAATAAAATCACAGGAGTGTGTGATTTTCACCAATCAACTGAATCGTACGAATTCTGTATCAACAATTAAAAATATGAACATGAACGAGTCGCTGATGAAATATTTCGTGTGAAACTAATTTCCGTTATGTTTTGCTTTCAACTTTTTCAAGCTGACTAAATAATATATGTATGTAGGTATGTAGCAATATATTTTGTATTTTTTATTTACACTTCACTCGCGATCCGACGCTGCCTCGCACGGGTTTTATGACTAGACAAAACACCGAGATTTCTTTACATGTTTATACAAAATATATACTAGATAGACTGTATTGATAACACATACTCCCGGAATTATGTAGCAAAAGGACGGTGGCGACTTTAGTTTCCTCCGTAACTCAGAAACCACGTTAGGTCCTGGGAGTCAGTGGCTCGAAAGTTTGCCAACCAGTCTTACCAATTACCTACCCAGTAATAACTGGGTTGTCAAAGAAAGAAAAACGTATTTATTTGACGTCAGTTATTAAAGCACACACAATAATATAAAAAAAGATAAAGGTTGTGGAGGTCAGACAGGTAGTCGCTCCATGTAAAATACTGGTATTCAGCTGCATCCGGTTAAACTGGAAGCCGACCCCAATATAGTTGGGAATAGTCGGGGCATATGATGAGATATTATAATACTCTCTGCCAGTACTTTGGGTTGTATTGTGATAGTGTATATCATACAAACATATTGGCCAAAGAAGAAGAAAGTGGCAATGCTGCCAGCCTTCTGGGCACTTTTCCTGTTGACAGCGATGTGGACGAATTTTTCGACGCCCTACACATTACCCTTGTACATTTATATTTCTATTCATAAAATACTCTAAATTATTCGTCGAATTAGGTAATTGTAGTGTACGCGTCGAGTATTGCTCATCCACCATTTGGTTGAATATCGTTATAGCACGTTATAGTTATTTCACCGTGAAACTGTTGCCTATGTGCGTATGTTCGCGGTTACACGACATGTCTGCACATCACTGCACATATTTTACTTCGTGTAACATTATTTGATCGGCGGGAACCGCGTAGGCGCGTCGCTACGCTCGTAGCTGCGTTGCTACGTAGTATTGTGGTATTAATTTGTTTCACTACGTAGCTGTACCTGGTGTAAGTATAAGACATAACTTCATACCTGTTATCTCCAAAGGGTTAAGTAGAGGTGTACAAAAGAGTACATACACATTTGGTCAGATATGTTTCAGAAACAATAACAGCCGTTGCAGTTGCAGTTGTCTAAATAATAACAGCCGCTCGGGCCGATTTCTGGGATAAGCCGTGCTTGCCTAGGTAAGTCTGTGGTTGGGTGATCACCCTTACATACCGAGTTTCCTCCGTGCCTCGGATAGCACGTTAAGCTGTTGGTCCCGGCTGTCATTTATCCAATTTTGGCAGTCGTTACAGGTAGTCAGTGGCCTAAATAGTCTGACAGTCTTACCACTTGGTATCGTATTACCCAGTATTAACAGGGTTGTGGAGGTCAGATAGGCAGTCGCTCCATGTAAAATACTGCAGGTATTCGGCTGCATCCGGTTAGACTGGAAGCTGACCCCAAAATAGTTGGGAAATGGCTCGGCAGATGATGATGTTTCAGAAACATGTAATAGTGAATGTCTTAATTGGGTAACGCATAAAACTTGTTATAAAAGGGATAATCCGTATTTTGAAGTCAGTTCTACAGATTTGATGGTAACAAAACAAAACGCCTATTGTATTCTTCGCAAGAAAACCCTATTCATTTACGAATTCAATTATTATCCAATTTTATTTCTCTCTTAAACTATGACGAATCGAATACCTAGAAAATGAAAGTCTTTTCCTTCGAGGAAAAAAATCTGAGACTCGTAGTTTATACGATACTTTACAGAACACGATTAATTTCCTTGGAACTGAAGTAAATGCTTTTCTTTTTGTTTCGAATCACAGACTTGAGACCGTAACCGACTATATCACGGCTTGTCAAGCCGTTTCTGAACTGACAAGTAAAATAAACTGGTTTATTCCTCGGGAACTCGTTTTAAACTAGATAAGTTTATATAAAACGTGACCCGTTGGTTTTATTGTCTTTTGAGAAGATAACTAGATACTAGTGCAGAAACAATACGATATTAATCGAAAACAGAACATATTTTCAAGCCTAATTCCTAGAGTCAACGATCTATAAATGACAGCAGGATCAACGGCATAACTTACATCATTGAGGGTTACCCATCCAGGGACCCACATCAGAAAGCGTTGCTTAACCTTTGATTACGTTCTATTACCATAAACCGTGCACAAATAACGAGTCTGTGGCTGCTACTAAAATTAATTATTAATAACTTAATTATTTTCGTAATTAATTAGTTTATTAATTATTAATTAATTAATTATTTAAATAATTAAATTATTAACTATTTATTTTTCCTGACGGAAAACCCAATAACACTTTGCTCGACCTTGGAATCCAACCCATTGTCTCATGCTCAGCAGTTGCCTACAAACCTTTATAATATTCCTTATATCTTAACCTGCCAGCCCCGTTAGCTTGTTCACTCCACACCATGTTCCATCGACAATCATGTCAGTCCAACCGCATTAGTATTCCTCGTGCAGCATTGAGCCTATCTCCGAAGCCGAGGAGTTATGTGGCAGGGTCACCTCCGTCCTCCTCTTAAGACATCCGACCTTTTTTGTGGAACAGGTTGTAACGATGTCGTTTCATTTAGTCTCGTGGACGTAAAACCTCCACGACGACTAAAAAACCTCCATAGTGCTTACGTACTCAAAGAAAGAAATGTAACAGTCCTTTCAAAATTCGAATTTAAAATTGGCTTGTCGCATTGATGATTGACTGCACAGCCATTTTTATCATCAGTCCTACCAAAATTATGTAACGATATACATCTTCCTAAGTTTCTTCCTACTACCAGAGTGAGTGTTTGCTCTAACTAGCACAGCTGGTTTCTATTTAATGAAGTTCTAAAAAAAAAACCCGACGCACGGGGTAAGTTTTTGATTATAAAATACTATCTTGTAACTGCGGCTCCTCGCCGCCTATTAAAAATTTCGTCATACTAGGACTGTTTTTTTAACCATGTATTTTTTATTTATTGTTTCAGTTTTTTTTATTTTTAATCATACGATTTCTACAATAATAAACCATCAAGTCGCATAAGAAACGTTTATTATTTCATCATCTGCACCCATCACGTCACACTGGCTCTCCGGAAGAACTACCCCGGGATGAGGTTGTAGAAGCTTGGCGAGAAAGCGCTGACACGCCAGACGAGGCCGACACGCCAGCTACCAGAAGCGTTTTACACCATCTCCCGCTACATTCTACGTGACTGCGCCGAGGACACTGACCACCCTAATTGGATCAAAAATGAAGATCGGACTATTATTAATATTTACAGCGCGTATATAACAACGGCGTGATAGTGATTACTTTTTAGTGTTATACCATATTCTACCCTATGTAAGTACTACAGTCAAACTTCATCCTCATTTTTCATAACACAAAACAGAACGTATCACAACTATCTAAACTACAATCACTATACACACATTTTACAGACAATAACACGCTCGACGCTACTAAGGCAGGTTACAAATGTAATCGGTTCCCGATTGTCTTAGTACCGGAGGCATTCATACACAAACTAATTACCTACCTATTACTCATATACCAAATACTTACAAAACTCAATACTTATTACAACACAGCCTTACAGACATCACCTACTCACACCTACGGCTTGTCTAACGACAGCTACATAAACCCTCGAGTTCTTGGAGTTTAAACCCTCGCAGTTATTCCAAAACACGTTGGTTACCTCACCCTTGGCTTTGGGGAGTACCCTTATCCAAGTTACTACACGCTTAGCCCGTATTTCTCTAGGCCTTCGAAGCCGACTCGAGAATACGTAAGCTAAGTTCTTACAAACATTACATGCAGCTAACAGAATATATTTTTAACACTAAATACACAACTATACAATAATATAATATAATAAAATACATAATCAGAAATTATCATCATAATCAGAATATTTAAATACATAAACTGTCACTCAGACGTTGTCACTATTTATTTTCAACAATTTTCTTAATTTGACTGAAAAGGTTTTATACCTATTGTTCAATTTAAAAGCCATATAATTATACAATATGGATATTTCACAACTAAACAAACCTGAAATCATACCTCAACCTCATTTTAAAGAAAATTGTTTATATTTTAATTTTTATCATATTTATGATTAACTAGTTACTATACATAGGTAGTTGCTAAGTAACAAGCCACAGTATTATAGTCTTTGAACTCGTTTCATGGAGTATGCCAGTACTAAGGTTAGTTCCGAATTTGACCACCAAAACCGTTTCCAAGGTGAACGATTTTTTTTTAATCCTAAACATATTATCATTTAAACCCTCTTTAGAACGTCTTTTACTCACTTGAACCTCTTTCACTCACTTGGAACCTCTTTCAATCACTTGAACCTCTTTCACTCACTTGAACCTCTTTCACTCACTTGACTTGAGTGCCAAGTCCTCTCTTACTTGAGTGACGAGTCCCTTTTACCTCTCATACCCTCTTACCTCTCATACCCTCTTACCTCCATACCCTCTTACCTCTCATACCCTCTTACCTCTCATACCCTCTTCGAGTCCTCTCTCAAACCTCAATATTTAACCCTGCACGGACTATTGTACTTTATTATTTATCACTCTTTTAAATATTGTATTCTTTTGCTATCATTTAATTTTACTTGTTATTTTTTTTTTTTTTTTTTTAATGGTTTTTTTAAAAAAAAAGGCATAAACTCATTCCGTTTAGTATATAATTTTATTTACTATTCTTGTAAAAACTATTTAGTTGTAAATACTCCACAAGGAATACCTCATGAAACATTTGGCTTGTTAATACCATATTTTATTTCTTGATTTTGTTTTTCTTTTTAGGGTTCCGTAGCCAAATGGCAAAAAACGGAACCCTTATAGTTTCGCCATGTCTGTCTGTCTGTCTGTCCGCGGATAATCTCAGTGACCGTTAGCACCAGAAAGCTGAAATTTGGTACCAATATGTATATCAATCATGCCGACAAAGTGCAAAAATAAAAATTTAAAAAAACATTTTTATTAGGGTACCTCCCCCAGACGTAAAGTGGGGAGCGATTTTTTTTTTAATTTTGACCCTGACGTGTGATATATTGTTGGATAGGTATTTAAAAATGAATAGGGGTTTTCTAAAATCATTTTTTGATAATATTAATATTTTAGGAAATAATCGCTCCGAAAGTCAAAAACAATGTGTCCCCCCCCCTCTAACTTTTGAACCATAAGTTTAAAAAATATGAAAAAAATCACAGAAGTAGACCTTTATATGAACTTTCTAGGAAAATTATTTTCAACTTGATGAGTTGAATAGTTTTTGAGTTATATAGCACTTTTTCAAAAAAACGCAAATGATAACTTTGTTTTTCATACAAATACTATGAAAAACAAAGTTATTTTTGCTGACGAAAAATGTTGGTATTTTTAATGGTCTGGGAAGCTACGGAACCCTACAGTGAGCGTGGCCCGACACGCTCTTGGCCGGTTTTTTTTTATTATGGAGCGGTGCACGACTCCTAAAATAAGCCATGGTGTCGAGCGGTTTTCATAACTCGTAAAATAAGCCTTTGTGAACCTTACTTTTAAGTTAGATAGTAATTTTATATCCTTGAACCTGAATTTTAAGTGGGTTATTTAAAAGGTGCGGGTTACGACACCTAATTAAAAAAATAAGCCATCGTAAACCTAAAATATTATGTACTCATAACAAGTACCTACTTATTATAATCTCTAAGCAGATTAAGATTTTTCCTGACCATTGTTAGGGTTGGTAAACTTGTAAATTTTTAGAACATTTAACACACACACTTACACATGACATTCATCACACACAAAAACACTGACCACGATCACCAAACGCCAGCGGGTGGTGACTGGCAATAATTCAATAAGCCTGCACTAATCTGGGTTAGTTCCTTGAGAAACATCTTCTATTATATAAGATTTCTCTTTTTAACTGTTGCCTTAATTCAGACTTATTGATTAAGACTTTGTTAGATACGATGAATGTTAGTATTATGAATGTTAGTATTTGAATGGAACCGGAACCAACCTAGTGTAAATTTGTCACTGTAATTAACATTCTTACATTCAAATTCTATCATGCACTTCCATTAATTAACAAATATGTTATTACCTATATTATTATTTTTATATAAAAGTGACTTGTTTTGTAACTACTTACCTACCAAATTTAGTGTAATTGTGAAAATGACATCGTTATCATTCCCGTATTTTTTTTAAACTTTAATTTAACTCTGACTTAATAACAACTTAACTTCAACTTACTAATTTTTTTTTTCTCTTTTCTAACTTTCAACTAACTTTTTCTTTAACTTTCACCTCTTCATACCAATTCTCCTTCTTTTGCAAAAAAAAAAAAAAAATCCTTAAAGATTTTTTTTTTTTGCGCCGGCCCCCCCGGTATTGTAACGATGTCGTTTCATTTAGTCTCGTGGACGTAAAACCTCCACGACGACTAAAAAACCTCCATAGTGCTTACGTACTCAAAGAAAGAAATGTAACAGTCCTTTCAAAATTCGAATTTAAAATTGGCTTGTCGCATTGATGATTGACTGCACAGCCATTTTTATCATCAGTCCTACCAAAATTATGTAACGATATACATCTTCCTAAGTTTCTTCCTACTACCAGAGTGAGTGTTTGCTCTAACTAGCACAGCTGGTTTCTATTTAATGAAGTTCTAAAAAAAAAACCCGACGCACGGGGTAAGTTTTTGATTATAAAATACTATCTTGTAACTGCGGCTCCTCGCCGCCTATTAAAAATTTCGTCATACTAGGACTGTTTTTTTAACCATGTATTTTTTATTTATTGTTTCAGTTTTTTTTATTTTTAATCATACGATTTCTACAATAATAAACCATCAAGTCGCATAAGAAACGTTTATTATTTCATCATCTGCACCCACCACGTCACAAGGTAACATTTTAGTACTTATCTAAAGGTGCATGAGTTAGCTAATATTTTTATTGGTAACATGACTTGCTTTTGGGGTTGTTTTGACTGAAGTTTCTGGTGTGGAGAGAATGTGTTGGCGGTTTTATGAGGCAAACAGACTTGACATTAATATCTATAAGTCTGTACCAGTGTAATTCATGTCTTACTAATCGCATGTCTGAGTTTTTAATCTTAACGATCATAATTATTACCTTAGTTGTTTCCTTTATTAACCTATACATAATTTCGACATTTTGAAATATATCCTGAAAAAACATAAACAAAAAAAAAAAAAAATGTAGTTCGCCGGTGTCGGGAGCAGGGCCCGACTACCGGTGGTTAGGGCTCCAGAGACAGGAACCTCCTCACTATGCGAGCCGTATCGAGGAGTACGTACTGCCTTGTGAATCAGGCCCTTGATTCATCCGCCTAAGGAGAGCTTCGATAGATTTACCTTTAAGTTTATCACTCAGTCAGCAAATCTGCGCAGCAGAATTGGTAAAAATAATAATCTCAACCACGGTTTCATCTCATGTTATCTCATGCTGCCGTGTTCTCTTGTCATGATTAATCATCAAATCAGAAATCTATATTTATCTCAACATCAGGAGTTACAGGAGCTGGTTCACATTTTATGCACAATCTTATACATATAGAGTAAGGTGTCTGAAGTAGGAAGGTCCCGCGATACAGATCACTTCTCCCTCTTACATGTCACATTTTATTATACCAAATACTAATAATTTTATCATGTACCTTCGTATAACTACATCTGAAAATATACTTTCTAATCCACTTCAAATATTATTCTCCCGTGTCATAACCATCATGCACGAAATAAAATAAAACCGTAAAGTTAATTTTAACTGTAAACCCGCCATCCTGAAACATTGATGGCTGCTCGTTTTACTAGAACTAATAAAAATGTCGCATGAAAAATAACTCTAAACATTATATTCATACGGAGAGTCACGTAACATACGTCATCGAACTAGGGTTGCCACGCTCTATTATTAGAGGTACGGAGAAGTTTCGGACTAGCTCCGGACACCGGACCAGCTGCGGCCTTTAGTAGATCAGTTGCGTCCGAAATATGACCGAGCAAGATTCAGCAATTCTTAAAGTTGATATTAATTACACTATGGACGGGCAAAACTTTGACTTTGAAAATTTTAAGAAATATAATTTCCTAAAATTAAATTAAAATATCAAGCATTTGAAAAACATTTTCGAAGTGAAACTTCTCAAGGCGCATTGAGCACTTTTTGAGTGGACGAAAATCAAGGAACTTGCGTGACGGTCACTTCTATCGGCATTTCCCAAAGACATGACATGACATGACATGTTTTTTAAGTAAAGTTATGGTTACTGAAGCTGCAATCCAATTTTTAAAGAGATTTTTAATTTATGGTTAACGATTGTGAATTGTCGTTAAAGTCTTATAAAGTGGTATCGTATTACCCAGTCAGATATCGGATCGGATTGTGGAGGTCAGATAGGCAGTCGCTCCATGTAAAATACTGGTATCCGGTTAGACTGGAAGCCGACCCCAACATAATTGGAAAGGCTATGCAGATGATGATTGTGAATTGAGCAGAAGCAAGTACTTCATTACCTGCCTTGTATTATATTTTTGACTAACAGAACTGCTTTCTAAAATGAAAAAAAAAAAAAAAGAAACCGTTACTATTTGTTTTACTTCCTTGTTTTAATGTTAAAATGTCAATAAAAGTTAACTATCTGCACGCTGCAAAAACCATTCCAGAGGCATCCCTATCTCTTTCTAATTCTCAAATTGTCTGTCTGTACATAATAACGTATTAACATTTTTACAGCTTCGATATGGTAAATTGGAAACGTACACCAACTTGTTTGGACGTAACAGAATTTTATATGCCAACAAGTTGGTATAAAACATGTTCTGTTTACGATATCCCAAGGATATAATATACTACGTTGTCAGGATTATCGGGAAATACGGAAAAGTTGTAGATATTTAAGGAGCTGTTAAGTGTGGATAGGCTTTTTATGTATTTTGGGCACCGTCTTATGTTTTGTACTCGTTGTTATTTTCTCTCAATTATGCAATTGCTTTATCATCGGGTTCACTTGCACGTCTTAAAACTTACAACGTATTTTTAGAACAAAGTGACGATTGGTTAATTTCAATCCCAAGTCAGTACTGTTATCTATTATGTGCCCAAGTGGAGTTTTAAAAGGATTTTACTATATAAATAACCAGTTCACATAACATGGAACATACATCTACCCACTAATTTTATTCCAAAGTCCCAACCGAGTCTATTCATTGGTCCTTCGAGCCGGATTAAGCCGTATGAGACTAGAAGTTAATTTTCGCACAGCTTGCCTACTATAACGTCAGTAGTAACTAACTCACAGTTAACATGTACCTATTGCAAGCTACAAAGACCAAGCTTGCTATAGAAAACTTTCGGAACTAATTACAAGCTGGATGTGTGTTAGTAATTACGTGCGAGTTAATAAACGCGGCTTAAAAATGTTCATTAGTGGCATGATGTTACTTCGTTATGTGGGGTATATAGGTAGGTATATCATGCTGGATTAAATGTGTATAGGGACTTTATAAATAGGTACTCGGAGGTAGTGACCGAGTGATACTGACCCTGCTACCCCGCTTCACGAGTAGGTCGATGTAGGTTCAACCCAGACAGGTGTATTACTTTGTTTGATTTATTTTATCACCATCATCTGCTTGGCGTTTTCAGCAACTATGTTAGGGTTGGCTTCCAGTTTAATCGAATGCAACTGAATACATGTATTATACATGAAGCGACTGCCTATCTGACCTCCACAACACAGTTAGTACTGGGTAATACGATACCATATCATACTTTCGGACCACTGACTTGTAACGACTGTCAAGGATCTACAAATGTCAGCCGGGACCAACGGGTTAACGTGCTTTCCGAGTTACTACTAGTTTACGGAGGAAACTCGGTACGTAATGTATGATCACCCGTCGACGAACCAATCCAAGCAAGTGCGGCTTAACCTGAAGATCGACACCAGCGGCCGTTATTACTTGGACACGAGAATTCATTTCATCACCATTGTTCAAAAAACGGTGAAGAAAAACATCGTGAAATATTCGAAGACATGCGACAGCCACCAACCTGCACTCAACGCCACCTAGTGCCACACTAAGCAACGAGGCTTGTGTCGTGGAAACCTGGTAGTTGATATACTACTTATATACTTTTTCGTTTGTAAATACAACTAAAATACCAAACACTGAAAACACACACACTGGAAAAGACTTGTATTGAACTATGTGTTTTAGTTCAATACAAGTCTTTTCCAGTACGTTCCCCACAGCGAGTATTACTGCGAAAACCTGTGACAACATTAGTAGTTTCATCAAGCCAGCTTTTAGTAATAAACGCGAAAGTTGTGGGCCTCTGGAGCGTAATAGCAGCACTCTGTGATACCGGCCTCACAGATAACGTACAACAACATTATTATCTGAAACAATCCCGTATTTCACGTCTCGATTCGCACGACACATCCGGAAATTAATTTAATAATACAACGTTTAATATTAAAGTGGGAGGGACTATGTTATAGGAGGTAGCGGGTCAGAATTTATTTATTTACTTAAGGTTCACCTACAGCACATATATGCACATACTTAAACTAACTCCTACGGTAGTGTTCTAATATATATGCCAATTACAGGTAAACACAACATTGACAAAAAAGACGCCAGATTACCGCTTATTTGCTAACTTAAGTCTAGGACAACTCAGGTCGGGGAAACTGAGAAGATTCTGTACTTTGCATTCACTTATTTGTTTCTTCATTGCTGAAGGTCCAGCTCGTCTTGAAAGGAGCTTATTACAAACCGCTCTGTCTTTGCCATAACGTGTAAAGAAATATAGAGATTATCAGAGTTCTGATAAGTCTCTTCTTGATGCTATTGGAATTTTTGCTGTCCTGTTGCCTATAGCTACTTTGGAAATCATTATTGTAATTTGACCTATGTTTACAAATAAAGCATTCTGATTCTGATTCTGATTCTGAAATCTGTTTAAGCTTCCGAATGTTCTAATCGCAGCCGTTCTGATTGCTGATCAACTCTTGGTCTGCAAAGGATAAATGGTATAAATTTTAAATTAATAACAGGAACTTCGTTCAAACTATATTAGAAGCATTAATTTTGACGATTTTATTAATTAGAATACTGGACACGCTACAGGACACTGAAATGTAAATGTGATGTCTTTCAAGAACATTTACTGTATAGAAGAAATAAGTCAAAATCAAAATCTTTTCGTATACAAATAGGTGCATAAAATCTCTGTTAGTATTATTTGGTTTTACAATATGATGATGCAAGATGTTCCAACCTAAGAACTTAACTTTGACGGACTTAATACTACTATTTTATCCAACATATTTGCCTGTTTTATCTTCAAAAAGGAAAATCGCTGTCCGCTCTCACCGGTGCCACCACCTGCATCCCCAGCGCTTCGGCCGCTAGATTACCCATTGTGGTCTAAAAGAGCAGTTTTTCGGGCAGATTTTAATAAGTGCTACCCCCGAATAGGATTTAATTTCGCCCTGTCACTGCCAGCGAACAGGCGAGCACTCCAAAAGAATTCGTTGCCAAAATAAAAATATAAGTAGAAGTTGCTTTAGAATTTAAATCGAGTGACCCCGTGACCCGGACTCAAGTGGCGGGAATTACTTGGGGATTGTGCATGTTGGTTTCGTAGTTTATCACAATCCGCTGCTGGTTTGATGTTTCGCACAAAAGTCAGGTACCATTAACGATATTTAAAAAAAATGGCACCATATTTAGTATTTTATTTTAGTTACTGTTACTGCTACACTGCATCATACCACTGCTGGGCAAAGGCCTCTCGCCATGATTTCCAGGTGTTACGATCTAGGGCAAGTGTGGGCCACTGGTCATTGGTTTTGTCCAGCTCATCCCGCCATCGTTATTTTAGTAAAAGCTCTATTATATCTTTAGGAAACGCATGTAAACTAGACACATTAAATATTTGATCCTTGCTCACTTTGAAGTGAGCAGCCAAAGTCATTGATCATTGTCTACTAGGTAACTTGTCTCTGGTTTGCCATTCTCTACCATAAAAAGTCATGTTCAACAACCAGGAAAGCTGGGTTCATTGACATTCACCCCTTCAACCCCTATTTAAATAGAACAGCCGTTAATTAATAATGTAACCTATGTTAATTCTGCCGACTATGGAAATGGATGGATTAGCTTATTTAGATTAGGAGGCAGCGAACTGAACGCATGGATTAAAGGGCACACGTGGAGTACGGCAGATTGTGTTTTTGACGCCGTTCAAAATTACGTTCCTCATTACCATTTCGTATTTGTATGGAACTTGACATTTTGCACACGAGTGACACGTACGAGTACTAAGTTTGTGTAAAGAATGTTTACGTACAGATTGAATGGTTCATTGGTTTAGCTTTTGTAATCTGGTACTGAGCATGGACTTCGATTCAATTGCTAAATATACAGGGTTATTTGTATAACATCAATAACCTCGCAGGAGTAGATAACCGTCTGATTATCTAAAAACAGCTGTCGATGTGACATATTACCATACAAAAATGTGTTTTAAACAACTGTTCTAGATAATCAGACTGTCATCTTTTTGGTGAACATGGACCTAAGACCATAAACAACAACATTTGTTCTACGATTTTTTCGAAAACAGGCAAAAAAATATCGACTTTTCATACAAAACTCGATCAGCTGTTCGGGCATATGTTTTATATGAATGCATATAAAAAAGTATCCGTGTATACTTTTTTATATGCATTATAATTAAGCATAACTAAAAAAAACATGTTTTATCATACTTTTGTCTGTCTGTCTGTTTGTTCCCGCTCATCTTCGATAAAGCTGGGCCGATTTTGAAGAGAATTTAGCTGGAAGATTGTTGATATTATTAAGAGTAACTAAGGTTACGTTCATTTTAGAAAAAGGATAAGAGTTTCGTGAAAACAAATTTAAACCCTTGAAATTTGTAACAAAATTCGTCGAAAGTTGCTGGCAACAGCTTGTATGTGGTATGTTAATAACAGGAGTTTAGATTATTTGTGTTCGAGTTGTGCGAAATTTTATATAATTTAGAATAGACATTTATTTTAGCCCCACGTCAAATTGAACACTTTCTGTGTTCAATTTTGCATTCTTGCATCCAGCACCTGATGTTCAACTAGAGCCCCCAGTAATGCATTCCATCGTCGAAATCCTTGTCAAAACATTTCCTGAATATGAAATCTTTTTCAAATAAAAAAAAAACATAGATCCAGTTGTTCCTATTCCCGTGTGAGCTTAATTAGTAGCTTTATGAACAAGTAAAGCAATTAGTGCTGTTAAGTTCAATAGCTCGAACTCACTGAATAGCTTGTACAGCTAGTTTCAGCGCTTAGTTCATGAGCTGTTTATGATTTTCAGGTTTTTTATTGTTTGGTAGATTCAGGCCTTTTAACTGAAGTAGCTGAAAATATGTAATTGATTCAACTTTATGCTGTAGTGTTTTAGGTTTTTCCAACCACGTAATGCTTATACTTAACCCATTTTTGAGAACAAGGTATTTTATTGAAAATGTAGCTAAACATTAACACAAATAGGTCGAAATCGAACAGATTCCAAGACGGCATACCCTTTTAATTAAAACAAGAATGTTGATCGCCGGAATACCTCCTTACGCAAAACATTCGTACTACCGAACTCCATCAGCTGCCGAACTGAACCATTCGAAGAAAAACTTCGCGATTTAATGCCATTTTAGCCTCTATTTGTACGCGTTAATGGCTATAATGGCGTAACTTCTGGTCGGTAAGACAGGAAAGCTGTCAAAAGTGTACGTGCCACGATCATTCTCCTATAAAAATTGTTGAGACGGTACAAAGGGATATTGTAAGAAGTGGAAAAATGCTCGCGACGTGCCCCTCGCGAGGAGATAGACCTGACAGAGAAGAATGCGGGGAAGATGACATGGCACGACATCGTGACGTCACCGAGGGGGGAGGGGGGGGCAGAGATACATTATATGTCGTTTAAGTTAGCGATTTATCGGCGGTACGTATACGATTAATCTGATGTCAAGCTGAGATTATGTTGTGTTTTAGTCGCATAGCTTGCGGCAGTGAATTAATGACACATTCTCCTGTACTTTCGTGGTTTATGCCAAAACGGTGCCTATAGATAGTTGTTTACAGATCAAGGTTAAAACCTTGTTCCTTGTTTTGTGCGAGTGAGATACGCGTTTGATATTATTGCTCCATAGCTGAGAACGAGTCATTGTCACAATGCAAGGGAACGAGAGATCGAAACAAATCGGGCAAACCCGAAATAAATGAGTTAACCCGATAGGCAAACCGACCGATGTGAGCAAGTAATTATACTACACGAAAATTCAAATACTTACCGTAAAAACGACAACCAAAACTGAATTTGAGATAAAATAAAAACAGAATGAAACCGAAAAATAGCATAATAACATCAAACTAGTCTCGTTTTACGAAATAGTCGTGTTGGAACAATCTCTGTAACCTTTAGTCGGTCGTATTGAACCCTTTTGTGGCGTTATCACCACTTTACACCAACGCCCTAACCTAGATCATTCGGTTACGGGCGACAAAGTAATTGGATTCCTCACAATTTCTGATTATAATCGTAATTGGCGTACTTACGATCTGGTTTTTGTACAATAGTGACATTTTCTCGTGTGTGATTTGCTTTGACCATTGAATGTGTGAAATAAATTCGTTCGTAAATTCGTTAAATTGATTAATTATTTTCCTGCTCTTGTGCCATGTTACTTGGGGTCGGCACAATACGTTTTTCTTCCATTCTGCCCTGTCAACTGTCACGCAATCATCATCAGTTCATCCATCGTTTCGTTGGCCTCCCTCTCCCACTCCATCCCTCAATATTTATTGATCACTCCTTCAGTCCCACGCGATCGTCCCTCCTCATCACATACCCATAACAAGACAGTCGATTCCCTTTTGACTTTCTGTAACAAACTTCCTTTAATATACCCATTACTTACTTTATCCATATAAATAAATAAATGTTGCTGGACATTACACACAGCGCCATCTAGTGCTACACTAAGCAAAGCTTGTGTCGCACCAGATATTTGATAATATACTGTATATACTTTTTTATTATTTTTATAAAAATATGTATATTCGTTTTCGTCAAATTGATTACTAACTGATTGCAGTACTACTAAGTACTGCTCATTGAAGTATCACCATCATCTGCCTAGCCTTTTCCCAACTATGTTGGTGTCAGCTTCCAGTCTAACCGGATGCAGCTGAATACTAGTATTTTACATGGAGCGACTGCCTATCTGACCTCCACAACCCAGGTCATACTGGGTAATACTGTTACGAGCTGGGTATGAGATAAATTAATTACTACCGATTAAACAACACAATCACTTTATTAATCACAAAATAATTTAAACTTAATCACAAGTACACTACAGTACACTACTATTCACTATTCACTTAGATATCGCACTTCAAGTTCACTTCGATTCGCTTCGATGGTAGCCAAAACAAGACTGACTGTCGCGGCCCTGAGCGGTCTATTTATACTCGCCCACAGACACACCAGAATAACCTCGAATATTCTAGAGGGTCATAGAAAACACTAACAAAAGAGAAGGTAGGTAGGTAGGTAATTATTATTACTAGCTACTTGTACAACACAAACAAATATGAACCGTATGCCCTAGGCGTACGGTCGAAATTCTAATGTCTTTTTATAAAGAGGTCGCGAGTTTGTAGGTACCTACCCAACTTTGAAAGTAATAATAATAGAAATCTCTCGAAATTCCAACGTACACATACTGTAATCACGTGCTTTCTCGAATGTTCTAGTAGGTCCGATGTAACAATACGATACGACTTGTTAAGGCTGGTGTCAGACTTTTTTGGGCCACTGAATACCTGTAACGATTGTCAAAGATGGAGAAATGACAGCCAATGATGAATGTCATTGAAGTATCAATTTGATAAAATATCTCTGATTTGTGACTGTGCTCTTGTCTACTTTATTTAGTTAAAGTTTTGTTGGATTTTCTATTCTATAAGATACATTAATAAAAGTAAAACCAGGATAGGCACTAACACGCCATAAAGAAAGAAGAAAGAAAGTAAATCTTCTGCATTCATTACCTCCTCCAGAAGATTGTTTAAACTACGAAACAGCTTTATTTTAAAAACATCGGCACTGCTAATTTACCCTTTTGAATGTAGCTTATTTTAGTAGGTATACCTTCCGTTTCAAACGGGTTGAATTTAAATTACTTACTTTATTATTTTTTTGTTTTTCAGCTCCGCTCGCTTCGCTCCGCTCGGGTGAGTGTTTGTCTTTCTATCTCGTTAATTTCTCAGCTTTCTTTGCTTTTGTCCGGTGTTGCCTCGTAGACTTACGATGCCTTCTCCGAAGCGCGCTAAAAATAAACGATGTTACCCCGTTGAAAAGGATAGTTAATATAAATTATGTAAAGTAGATTCTTTTTAATTAGGTGTGTTATTAACTGAACACTTTGTTATTTATTTTGTTACTCGGTTATCGAGTTGACTTGTTGTTCGACAACAGATGAAGGATAGGAGATAGGAGGTGGAGGATAAGTCCAGATAGGAGGTGACTCCTGAGATCACGAGTGATAGAGAAACTTATGGATGAATAAGACATGTTACGTATATTTCGATGTGAACTCCACCTACCCACTCTCAACTCCAATTTCTTCTAATAATTTCGTCGATATTATCAAACTAAGAGATAACTTTTGGCATCTCTCATTCTTCAGTCACGTACTTAGATTTCTTTTATTAAATCCACAATTGTGAGGCTAGAGTTTCTCAAATTATATATAAATTGGGCAATTTATTGTTAAACTACTTTCGAAGTGCGTTGGCCATTGTTGGCGAATTTGAGAAAAAGTTATTAAGTTAGCAAGTTGATAAATTGGCGTAAATCTTGCTAAACTGTTGGAACTTTCGACGTGAGTTATGGTGTGTTTTGAATAGGTTTATTTGATTTTATTGAGAGAAGAGGGAGTTTTAGTGTTAGCCTTTAATCTTCTACCTTTATAACATCAATATCACATCACCTCTGTAATCTGCGCAGAGTTAAACAGAGGTGTACATATAGCATTTCCCGCCCTCATTTCACCAGTTTTAAATCCCATGTAACACAAAACTCACACAAAAGTAACTAAACTTACTTGTTACTTAATTTACTACTTTCAATACCCAGTTTCTTTAAAAACTAATTTACATTATTAGATGCACCTATATTACTAGTATCCAGACACATGTATCTTCACGTAATGAAATAAATTTATTCACACTTCTATATAAATTCAACTTTGTACAACCTTTCATGTTGAGCATTCACATTCAATGTATGTACAATCTATACCTCACTGGGTCCCTGGTACCCGCCTTTCAAAACTGCTCAAAGGGAAATCATTGCTGTGCTGTGATTGCGTTAGTGTCGGATTCAAAGCCTTACAGTACGGCCTAGCAAATAAATAGTGCAGAGGAACGACGGCACACTAAACTGATCAGGTGCCCCTACCACGGTGATCGAATCCTCCTAACTCGCTGACCGGACAAGCAAACGCGCAAGAAAACAAAAAGTATGCAGATTTTCCTTTTGTGCAAGGGGATCGAGGGGTTTAAAACACTATGGAGTGCACACAAGCCTCGCAAAGAACTAGAATAAAAGAAAAATAATGAAGAGTGACCTTTCATTCTAATTTTAGTTGTCATGTTTTGAAGTTCGTGAACGCATCTGAAATGTTAGTGGCGATGTATTTGAGTTTGTCAACCGACCTTTTCTGTGATGTGGCTGGTGAGTATGCTTATTTTTTGTGAATAGAAAATCTAACAATAAAATGCGCATATATTTTTTAACTCTAAGGCTGAGGCTTCATTAGTGCGTTGCGTCGACGCACGCAACGTTTAATGGATCGACGGTCGACAGACGAAGCAGGGGGAGGGTGATGCGCCCGCGTTGTCGGAGCTCCGGTGTGACGACGGACAGTGTTCCACTCCTAGACGGGCAAATTCACTGCTTAGATCCGTTGCGACGACGCAACGCACTAATGAGGCTTCGCCTAAATAGGCGTTTAGCCGCAACTCGCCTGGTGTGAAGCGATGCTGGCCATATTTACACGTTTCCATTTAAACTGGTATTTAAGTAAAAACGAAAATAAAAATTTTAACCCAGAACGAAATATGTAAACTATTCGGAAACCTAAATAACAGTTCTAGTTAGTGCTATTTGAAGGTTTTTGTTTCATATATTCCTGCGGTAGTCACGTTCGTTATCGCCTGTACATGTCTATTTAAATAATTTAAACGCGGAAAAGCAATTTTGTTCGCATAAACGTTCACGAACTCGACAACGAGTGTTTTTACAACACTCACGTGAGTCGAATACTTGTTCAGCCTGAATATTACATGTGTTTGACATGTCTTGGATTAATAAGTGTCCGTTGCGAGTCCGTTGGTAACCGCTACTGATCATAAGCTAAGGAAATAAGGGTAGATACTGCCTCCTGAAACCAAACAATTCGAAGAACAATTAACAATTAGATTAGGCATGACAGTTCGTCAGTTAAATTATTGAAAAATAATGGACACGTATTTTTTGTTTTAGTAAATAAAAAAAGACAAAGATAAAACGCAGCAAACCTCGGGAGTGGGGGCTCGTGACGTCAGAGCTAGCTAAAAATTTTACCAGGGCGTGACGTGGGAATTTTAAAAGCGTCATCTTCGTCAATTTTGACTTACGTAACAAAAGAAAAAATACGGGTCAAATATTTTTAACAGCCTGACGGACTAATTAGATTTTTTTTGTCGTCCACCTTATTCCTAAAACCAAAAAATTCGAAGACATGTGACATCTACCAACCTGCACTGGGCCCGCGTGGTGGATTCTCATAGAGAGAAGGTCTGTGTCTCCTGCCATTAATACTACGCTGTGACAAATATTTGTAAGATACCTTTTCGCGCACATACCAGGGAATAGGTCCATAGGTTCAAAAGGTAGAGACCTGAACTTAGCCGTGAGTGGATGTGGAACAAAGCGAATTGCGCAAACTGCAATAATGCGAAGTCGCAAAGTGGTGATGATAATGGGCTTCCTTTGAAGGAAGTCTGCTGTCTCCTTAGATGGAATGAATTTGGAGGCTCAGTTCGTGGATAAAGTAGCAACTGCCTGTTTAGTAAAGCAACATGTTCTTCATCGCGTCGATGATTTCCCTTTTTTAAGTAAAACCGTTCAAATTATAATTCGACGGGACAAATAATAAAAATCTTTTAATGATTCAGACACAGATTAATAGACTAATAGCCATTTCCAATAACTAAGTAGTCGGTTTCGGTAGGTAGCTACGAGTATCGCTGTCTGTTTGACATTTTGTTTACTGGACGGTTAGAAACAAAACGTCACAGAAAAGCTTTCTTTGTTTTTTTTTTTGCCATTAATTTTTGAGGGATAAGATATTATTTGTTTATAGAAATACCGAAAGCTACGCAAATAGGCATATTAAATAACAGTTCTACGTAAGTAAGTTAAAGAATACAGCCGTAAGAAAAAAAGTGGTTACCTGCCTTTTCAATGCAGTTATAAATAAATAAAATAAAATAAATATCGCTGGACATTACACACAGTGCTATCTAGTGTCACACTAAGCAAGGGTTGTGTCGTGGACACCAGATAGTTGACTACATTTGTATACTTTTTGTTGATAAATACATACTTATAATACATCCATGACTCGGAAAAAAAAGTCCATGCTCATCACACAAACATTTGCTCCTACCGGGATTCGAACCCAGGACCCTAAAAACATAAATGTATGAAATCTATGTAGAAGGTACAACTAATGTATTATACGGTACTTTGCACGGATACAAGCCACTTATCTGGAAACAACCGCAATTGTGGTCGTAGTCGTGAGCGTCCTAGTTCCTCTCAGGTGTCGGCTAATATCTTATCGGATTAGTAATTGGAAGCGTGGCTGCGGGCTGCGGTCTCAACACTAATTCTTGAAGTAGGATCTAGCCATTTTGTTAAAGTAGCATTTAATAAGAAATACGGAGTTTTCGGGTTCCGTAGTCAACTAGGAACCCTTATAGTTTCGCCATGTCTGTCTGTCCGTCCGTCCTCGCTTAATCTCTGTGACCGTTAGCACTAGAAAGCTGAAATTTGGTACCAATATGTGTATCAATCACGCCCACAAAGTGGTAAAATAAAAATTGGAAAAATATGTTTTAAATGCTATGAAAAATATTTAGTTTTAATACCGCTAGACAAAAATATCCAGGTCTGAAAGCAGGACACAAATCCCACCGTCATGCATATGCACATGCACATATACTCGTCGAGCGTTCCAACTCGAATGAACGAGTCAACAACACCTGAGGATGCCCCGTGGAGGGGCGAAACACGTGTCGAGTAAAGGTTTGGTTGCATGGCATGCTAATTATTTCTCACTTGTTTTGTATGTGTGCATATGCATGAGGGCGGGAGGGTGGGCCCATATGTGCATGTGCATATGCATGACGGTGGGATTTGTGTCCTGCTTTCAGACCTGGATATTTTTGTCTAGCGGTATTAAAACTAAATATTTTTCATAGCATTTAATGCCATGGATTTCCGCAAAGTAACGCCTGACTCCATAACTTAAAAAATGTTTTATTAGGGTAGCCCCCCTATATGTAAAGTGGGAAGTGATTTTTTATTTAATTTCAACCCTAACGTGTGATATAGTGATATGTGATTGTTGGAAAGGTATTTAAAAATGAATAGGGTTTTACTATTATCATTTTTTGACAATGTCAATAATTTCGGAAATAATCGCTCCAAAAGTAAAAAACAAAGTGGTCCCCCCCCCTCTAACTTTTGAACCATAAGTTTAGAAAATATGAAAAAAATCTGAAAAGTAGAACTTTATAAGGACTTTCTAGGAAAATTGTTTTGAACTTGGATGGAAACAAGTTTTTGTACAAAAAGTTGTACAAAATAATCTCTGGACGTATAATCGTATATGCAAGCATTTTTTTTAACTTCGTTTACATATTTTAATATCCTGAACGTATCTTTTTTCAAACAAAAAAATAATTATTAAAATCGGATTGGATTGAACACTTATTGTGACGGACGGGAAACTACGGAACCCTACACTGAGCGTGGCCCGACACGCTCTTGGCCGGTTTTTAGTGTTGACCCAGTAATTAGAATGTTAAGATCACATGTCATTTTTTTTTTCAGTAGTTTTATTTATTAAAGTGTTTTTTTTTTGCAAAATCTAATTACTTATGGTATGAACAATAGAATTTGTATACCAATGATTTAGTACATTGCTGGACTATTTATTGCTGTGTACGTGGTGGTGCTAAGAAGTATACTTCCTGGCCCTGCCAACAATTTTGTTAAATATCTCGAAAACCATTATAGTACATTTTATTTTTAATCATGAACAAAAGTGAACAAATTACGAACATTTTTTTATATTTACTCCGATCCAAATTACTTTTGTGGCGCGGCCAGGAAGTCACGCCACGCCCATCCATCGTTTCCGTGGCCTCTCTCTCCATCCAAACATTTTATTATTATTAACTTAAATTGAGTTACACGTGAGCAATTCGATTCAAACATCAACTACATGAACGAACGGTCGTAAAAAACACTGAGCAATATTCATAAAGTCTCGTTTTGTAATACAGTAATAGCTCCCCCGCTTCACTCATAGACGATCGTCATTTTTCATTAGGGAGAATATAAAAAAATATATTATCGCGGGAATACCGCGATGGCTGGACTTATATTAAAGTAAGCGGATCAGGGTTTTAATAATAGTCCGTTTTAATATTAAAATATGGTAGTAGTGAGGTTTTGTTGCAGAACCGACCGGGTTTAATAATTCTGCGGGAAAAATGTTACAGGATTTTTTCTATTTGAGTTTCGTGGAAGACTGGGTCAGCCATAATTAATGGATTTGTTGATGGCTGCTAGGTCTAAGCTTTTGTTATTTAAAGAGTTAAACACATTTTAAACAATATTTTTTAACCAGTAAATGAAAATGTAGGTAGGTCTTACGAAACATTGTCATTACCAAAATTAGAATCTTTACACATAGGATCTCCTTGATTATTTAGACTCCTATCTCGGGTAAGATTTTTGTGATGTATTTTCTCTTATATAAAATAAAATTATAAAGGAGGTACTGACCTCATATTTATTCCCCCAAAAATCATGCACACTAAAAGCTAACCTCAAAAAAATTAACTACAGCAAAAGACTTGTAAACTCTGTCAAAGCGAGACCGCTATTCATATTTAACCGACCAAAGAGTAATTATCAACTAGGGCTGCGGCGACCGCTGGCGAAAGTGTACTAGTGAAACTTTGTCGTATTAGTGGCCAGGACTGGGGTTCCGCAATCTATGTGTGCGTTACTAGCTGAAACTTGAGATTTCACCTCGGTTAGAGAATTTTCCATAGGAACATGGGACCTGCACATAACTGCCTCAAAGACGACGCCAACTCCACTCACAGCAGTATTGAAATGTGAGCTGTATCTCATGTTCTTTATGGTAGAATTTTCAATATGGCCGTAAGTGTACGAAGCGTGCAAGCGACGCGTCGACGACATGTAGTCGACGCGTTGTAGACTTCTTTTTAAGATTTTTTCTGCTGTGATAATAATTCTCATCAGACTAAAAAAAGCAAACTCTGAAGGGTGAGAAAGTTCAGAATTCTTGTGGCTTCATAAAGACAGCTATTAAAAAACGTAACCTTAAAAGATTCTTTCAAAGTTCTCAAAAGGTCATGAAAAGTTATGCTGATTGTTACAATTATGAGTATTATTTAAGTACTTAGATAATATCTTTTATTTGTTCAAAGAGATTTGGTACCTAATGAGTATTTTATAGAGGTTTTTTAACCTCACTTTTGACGTAGTTCTTTTATCTAAAACGTTCTAAATAAATATATAATGATGATAAATGAATGAGTTTTATGGATCGCATATTGCTGTTGAATGCTTAAGATATTGCCCGCAACGGAATATTATAAGTTTTGTTCACTTTTTCAACGTATTTTCTCAAAGATATCTATTGCCATTTGCGAGCGATAAAACATTTAGTAAACGCGATAAATGAGTTGTTATTTTTCATAAAACAAACAAACTTATACTAAAAATAAATATTCGAATATAATAACTGGTGTAAAAGAATTACATTTTTTTATTCATAGTAACTTTAGAGAATTACTTTACAAATTTTTTTCAGTTTCATGGTCCGAGACTCCACACGACAGGTTGTGCTATTATTATTAAAAGAAGAACACCTTGTATAAATAAAAATCAATAGCCGTATGTGAGCAGGTATCTCTTTTTTTTGTGTTCATGTCATTATTAGGAAAAGGTTTGACTGACATATTTTTTTGCCGAACGTATTTCTTTTTTTTTTCAATAATAAATGCACCCGGGCGAAACCGTTACGGGTAACTTGTTTCAACAAAAATTTGTTAGCACAATAAATCGAATAGTATCAAGTAGGCCGAACCGCACTGCAAGTAATAAAACATACTGTTACATCGGACCTACTAGAACATTCGAGAAAGCACATGATTACAGTATGTGTACGTTGGAATTTCAAGTGCTTTCCATTATTATTAGTTTTAAAGTTAGGTAGGTACAAATTCGAGAAATATTTATAAAAAAAAACATTATAATTTCGATCGTACGCCTAGGGCATACGGTTCATATTTGTTTGTTTTGTACAAGTAGCTTATTATTACGTACTACTTTTGTATTCTTTTGTTAGTGTTTTTTATGAAGCACTTCTATAACCCTCGACGAGTATAAATACACCGCTCAGGCCCGCGAGAGTCAGTCTGATTCTGGCTACACAACGAAGCGATTCGAAGTGAACTAGAAGTGCGATATCTAACAGTAGTGTACATGTGATTAAGTTTTGATTGTTTTGTGATTAATAAAGTTATTCTGTTGTTTAATCGGTAGTAATTAATTTATCTCATACCCAGCTCGTAACAATACTGAAATAACAAATTAACAACATTAACCTTTACTTCCTAAGAGGAGGAGCTCGTCGCCAAATAGTAACAGCCGCTCGGGTCGAGCTTTAGGTAAAGCCGTGCTTGCCTAGGATGGTTTGTGGATGGGTGACCACCCATACATACCCAGTTTCCTCCGTGCCTCGGAAAGCACATAAGCTGTTGGTCACGGCTGTCATTTGTCCATCTTTGACAGTCGTTACAGGTTGTCAGTGGCCCAAAAGTCTGACAACCAGTCTTACCAAGTGGTATCGTATTCCCCAGTATAAACTGGGTTGTGGAGGTCTGATAGGCAGTCGCTCCATGTGAAATATTGGTGATGAACCTTTACCTTCTGCGAAGTATTTAGTACCCACTGGGATCTGCGTCCGTAATATACACATGTAGTACATAATCTCTAGCAGGCACATAGGTACTTATTATTTATTAGTAGTAAGCTGTCAAGCCGGGTCGAAACGTTAAGCTTACCCTCCTGAGTTCAAGGGTGGAACTAATGAAGATGTACATACGTTGTATGTATGTGTTTAAATAGGTGTAGCTGGCCTTATAATTGATTTACCATCCTGAGTGAATATGGAAGTTAAGGGTTAGGTATTAGCAGAATTGTAGACATTGACATTTATTGCATTTAATCAAACTAAAATAATTTTAAAATCAAACTAGAAGTAAGTCTCTACATAAAAAAAATAAAATAAGCCTTTATTGCCGTTAAATTATTTGACTAAACATTATATAAAAATTAAAACAATAGAGGTGAGAAAAACTAACTAAAACTATTAAATGCTATGAAAAATATTTAGTTTTAATACCGCTAGACAAAAAAATCCAGGTCTGAAAGCAGGACACAAATCCCACCGTCATGCATATGCACATGCACATATGGGCCCACCCTCCCGCCCTCATGCATATGCACACATACAAAACAAGTGAGAAATAATTAGCATGCCATGCAACCAAACCTTTACTCGACACGTGTTTCGCCCCTCCACGGGGCATCCTCAGGAGTTGTTGACTCGTCAAGCGTTCCAACTCGAATGTGCTAGTCGCACCGCTGTCGGCCCTTTATATACCGTTTCGATGACGCTTTTATAACGGTCGATACAACGTCACAAAGACATCTGTGTCGAACTACCTGCAATCATACTTAGAAGTGGTGATGGAATTAAATTTGTTTGGTCATTCAACAGTGTATATGCATTGTTATTGTTATGTTTTGATATTTCTAGCTGTTCCAACACACTCAACCGGAAACCCTTATCGCAAACATGCAAAATGTTATAGGAATTGTTGTCGCTCAAGGAGTGGCCGGTGTCTATTAAATGTTTTGCGAAATGTGATTTATCTGGATGGCCATTCCTGTAAGCGGCAACATGTTCCCTGTACCTAATTTCGAAACCTCGGCCTGTCTGACCTACATAGACCCCGTTGCAATCATTGCACACTAATTTGTAAACTCCGGATTTTTTTGAATTCTCTAATTTATCTTTAGCGTTACATAGTTTACGCAAGTTATGATCTGATCGAAATGCTACGTAAACATTGTGTTTTCTAAGAATATTCGCGATCCTATCTGAAATTGGGCCTATGTAAGTGAGACTTCCGATATTCTTGTTAATTCTTTCGGGGGGACATGCATAAAGTGCTGAGCGTGCCCGGTCATTCTGCTTTTTCTTAATTATACTATCAATAACTTGTTTGGTGTAACCGTTTGAAGTCGCGATTTGATACAATATTTTGAGTTCTTTGACGTAACTATCTGTGGACAGTGGGAGTGACATTAAACGGTGGACATAGCTGCGGAAGGCTGCTAGTTTATGCTGTAGTGGGTGACAGGAAGACGCGGGAATCGTTGTGTCAGTGTGCGTGGGCTTTCGATAAATTTGGAAATCGAGTTTGTTGTTGACTCTTGTGATTGTTAGATCCAAAAAATTAAGGGACTGATTTGATTCTAATTCTAATTTGAACTTATGCTAATTATTTCTCACTTGTTTTGTATGTGTGCATATGCATGAGGGCGGGAGGGTGGGCCCATATGTGCATGTGCATATGCATGACGGTGGGATTTGTGTCCTGCTTTCAGACCTGGATATTTTTGTCTAGCGGTATTAAAACTAAATATTTTTCATAGCATTTAATGCCATGGATTTCCGCAAAGTAACGCCTGACTCCATAACTTAAAACTATTAATTAACTTAAACTAAAAACATATTCTCACCAATCGGTTTATCTCCCCTCTTAGCAGCTTTTCTTTCGACAAAGGCCTCCTCTAAGGATTTCCACTTGTTTCTGTCCTTTGCTGTACGTGTCCATTCTGGCCCAGCTACCTGTTTCAAATCATCTTCCCATCTTTTTGGCTGCCTTCCTCTACTTCTTCTGCTTTCTCTAGGGTACCATTCCGTTATTAATCTGGTCGATATTGACCACAAGTTCAATTTGACCAACGAAGCATAAAAAATCCAGCGTTGGGAGGCGGATCGAATATTGCATGGTAAAACCCAGCAAAACTTATATTATAATTATATTTATCTACCCAAATATCATAAACCCTCTCTAATGCGTTCAAAAACCATAGGCAATGACCAGCATTACCAACCAGCAGAAATAAACGGAACTGCAGTACAAGTACGTAGGAATCGATAGGAGTCGATAAGATAAATTTGACAGCTATTCTCGATAAAATTAGTTTTTGACTCCATAAAAACTCATTTTATCGAGAATAACTGTCCAGTTTATCTTATCAAGTCCTATCGATTCCTACGTACTTGTACTGCTGTTATGAACTCATAACCTACTGAAAACAGCAGGTTTTGAATTTAAATTTGGAACAGGTGTCAAATTCAAGTGAGTGTGCTATTCTAGTATCTACATTAAATCAGATATCGATACGAAACCCCAATTCAGTATGATTTTAATTATAAATCGCACGACATTTTGATCTCGAGTGACACAAGAATAGTGACTTTGTTCGTTTTCCTATGATTTAAAAAAAAATGACAGATATCCGAAACGCCGCCATTTCGAGCTGTCATTTGTCATTTCCCTATGGTTCCTGAACCCATCATACAGCCCTTATGATATTTGGGTAGATAAAGTAGTGTATGCAACTATACATAATTAGGCATTACAACACTCGTGTGATGCTATTAAGAAACTCACCTTCGGCTCGTTTCTTAAACCCACACTTGTGTTGTAATGCCCTTCATTATGCACAGTCGCATAAACTCTATTATGTACCTTTAACGTCCATTTTATTTAACGCAAAATACCTCATTCGAAATGACATAAATATTAAATGAACTTTAAATGCCAAAATCACATCAATGTACCAGGTACCAGGGCAGCATGAACCTGAGGAGCTTTATTCATAGCCAGGGTACAAACTGATTAATTTATAAGTGGATTCGGATCTACTCTATAATTCACTTGATGTTTAATCCGTATTCATAGTTATGATTAACAGGCATCAGTTAACGTGAAAGTACTTAAGAATTAATGAACTGACTGGCTCACTGTTCTATGTGTGTGTAGAACGTGGATTAATGGAAAAACCGTAGCATGACTACGTAAAGACTTTCTTGGTGTAAAACCAAAGTACACATTATTTCTTTATAAAGGGTGTAAAACACCTCTTCACGAAGCCGAAAGGCACTTGTTCTCCCCGTCATTGCGATCATTTTTTTGTTCTACACCATACCTGGGAACCTTCTAGTTACGGAGATATGGGGGGTCAAAGTTACAACTACAACTTTCACAAGTTTATATTGTAAGATTTTTACTTTAAACACCTCCACGACCCCCGTACTATTCAATCCATCCATCAGCACAATGTTTTAAGTGCGTTACATTGAGTTCTACCACGGTATAATTACCGTATAATTTAAGAGCATTGTTTTTGTTAGCTGTAAGTTTCCCGAAAAGCATAAAATAAAATAAAACATGAATTATAACCTCAAAAAATAAGTTGTTTCCCAGCAATAATTTTTGCGTAAAGTTACTTAGTTTGATGTACAGAATGCTTGGTTAACAGCTTTGTGATGAGGTGGTTTATACCCTGTATATGTGTTATGTATTTGTATGTGTTTATTTTTTTAGGTAGGTATATTTTTAAATACTGTTTTAGGCTTTCACGGTTTAAAACTAAACTTCCCGACTCCCCGACCCGACTTCTTCTTTGATATCCCGTAAGTGACAATATAAGTTTAGGTATATTTTTCTTTACGAGTTTTGATTAATTCCTGTTTTGTGTTTTCTACACACTGTTTCTACATTTCTAATCAAACTTTCCTCTCGCAGGTCTGCTGGAAGAGATTTCATATTAAATAAGCTGTACCCTTGTGCTCTTCCGTCTTAAGGTAATATCCTGTTAAGGGTATTACATTGCCCAATGACCTTTCGCATGCTGCCCCGTACTAACTTACGACGAAACGACGAGAGAGAGAGGGACGAGTGCGGGAGTGACAAAGTGCTTTTCGCGTAATTTCGGGTTTTTATAAAATATTTATAAATATAAAAAGAAATAAGAGAAAAAAATCAACACAAATTGTTAAATACGTCATTACGTATTTTTTGGTATAAAATTCATGCCGAGTTATTGAGCCGTTATAGAGAGAATTTTCAATTTAGGTTGAAAAGGACCTATTTGTTACGATTTTTTGATAAAATTTGAGTAAGTTTATTAAAATTTTAAACAACACAATCTATTTTATAGTACCTTTAGTTTAACATACATTTTTTATATCGAAAACGCACAAGTGGATTCATCTACAAACTTCTTTAAACACACGGTATTCAAGGTCATTGGGCAATGTAATGCCCTTAAGTACTTTGTGTGTACATAATAAATAAATTAACAAATTTTACTTAATCATCGGTCTTGACAAGGTAGGTCCTATGGTGATAACCTTTTATCATACCCATGGACAGTGCGCTGGGCTACACTCGGAATATTACGAAATTCCTGATGCAGCAATCAGATTTTCCAAGATATTACTTTTGAGGTTTGATTATATTTACTTACTTTAATTTACCAGAATCAATATTAATTGATCTCATCTGCAGGTTGACAATCGTTAGTTTAGCAGGTTATTGAAATAATCGTGGAACTATCAATAAATAATAACTCCCAGTCAATTGAGGTGTCACCGACAGTTCTTATTAAGTAATAAGTTTTCCTAGAATGTTTCAAGATTTACCATTTAGAAGGCCTTTACAGCAACACATATCAACACGCACTTATGTATATTGTAAGTATATTAAGTTGGGACCTTCGAGTGATAAATGACGAAGGATATTGCTACAGCGAGTTTGTAAGCACTTAAAAGTTAAATGTTGTTTGTTAATATGTATTAATTTTAAGAGTGTTTGAAGAGGTCTTTGAACTTGTCATTATGTATGAACTTTTCCTAAGTTACTTTTTGGGGTCATGTAATCACTTTTCTATCATGTGTGTGTTATTTGAACCTAATATGTATAATTAGAAATTTCCGATGGATGGACTTTGTGAAGGGTGATATAGCACGAAAGGAGACGTCTGATGACATGATGAGTAGAGAAGTACGGAAGAAGAGTACATACTGCGCCGACCACAAATGAATTAGGACAAGCGCAAGAAGCTGATGATGATGAAGAAGAAATTTTCCCTTTGTGCCTCGGCAGCACTCTATGCATATGGATCTGGCTGTCATTTATAGATCTTGATAGTTGATATGGATTTCTGGAAGCTGGAAAGTACTGCAAGCCTTGTCAATGAGTCGTCTAGATTTGTTCCCGGAATGTGGCAATAGGAATTACATGAGACTTTAAACATAATCGGGGAAATGTTTATGTACTATTAGGACCTCTGCCTTACCCTGAGGGGTTTACAGTCGTGATGTTATGTATGTGTGTTATGTAGTTTAATTATTAATATAGTATTAGCAGGTCGGAACATCAGGCAAGTTAGGCGTCTCATTAATATACATACGCTTGCAACAAGTACTTATTATGTATTCACACCTCAGTCTACATACCATCACTTCATAACCTGAATTCTTCACTACCTTCTACCCCTATAATAGAAATAAAGTACTTATTTTTTCTTTTATTTAGTTTGCGTATCTTAATTTCGTAATTAGGATAGATTTGTAAGGTCGGGTTAAGAAGTGATGGTATGCAAAATAGAAAAAAATAAAAAAAAATTATTCAAGTTCTTAGTCAAGTGAAATAGTGTGCTGTCCTAGTGTGAACCGGCCCTAATTAACATTTATGATGATCAAGTGAGGGTGGTTGAACAAACGCCTTCGCTTTGCTCTCGCGGTACCTCCAATACTTCAGTCTTGTGTGCAATCCGGTCGAAATGTCGGACTTAAATTAAAGGTAAAGTTCGCGATAAATACCCGTTTGCATGAGTTTTATAATGTACTTATTTCTATTGAAGGTGGAAGAAAAGAAGGTAGTAACTATTTTCTGTGGAAAACACAATGAGCCTTCAATGTTGGTTGTATCTAGATTATCATTCAGCCATACCATATATTTTTAATCATTTCTTATTACCGTATCACAACCAACAGCTACGGTATAGGCGTGCCCTAAATCAATCAACTCAATCTAACACAGTCCACTGTTGGATGCCTCCCTCAAGCTGATCGAAAACAGCCTGCCTTCCACTTTCGACAAACGTCTTTCGATCTAGCTAGGGGTATCCCATATATAACCTACCTCACCAAGATCTCTACTTACCCCTTAAGTGACTAAGCGTGACTATAATGTTACGTAACATAACAGAACGAGGTACCTCAAAGCAATCATTACGAAATTCTTCAATCCCAACTTCTCAGAAGATGAAATTCGATATTTTTTGTTAGTATTATTTGATATTGAAGCTCAGAATTCTGTACTTTTTCTTTATTGAATAAATTTGTGAGTCATTCATCTTTGGCGGTACAATTTTGTTACTTTCCAATCAGGATTGTAACTTGTCTGTACTTTGTGAGCCTTTCCGAAGACGTGGCAATTTTTGTTCATACAAAAATGTATATTTGTTTATTTTCTTTGAACATCATGTGTACTATGTTTAAGATAATATCCCATAACAACATTACATCACGACTGTATTATCCTTAGGATCAGGCAGAAGTTTCTCTACCGGACACACATCCAGACCCCGAGCTGGTAATAAGTTTCCAATAACATGTTGCACAAACTGGGAGTTGAACCCAGGATCTTATGGCACTACAATAAGTTAAGTTACTGTTACTGCAAGCTCGAGTCATCCCACTGCTGGGCTCTCCAATTATTTCAATTCTAGGCTAATAAGCAATCACTGGTCGTTGGTTTTGTCCAGCTGTTTCCACCATCTCCTGCGAGATCAGCTGCGACGACTTCTAGTGTTAGGGCTCCATTTCATGGTAATTTTGGCCTTCAGATCGTCGGGTATATGGCAGAGGTGTTCAGCCCAATCCCAGATCACCTTAGCGGCTTTACAGCAAAGTCAGTAATTTGTATTTTGAAGGAGTGGTTCAGTAGCTAAGTTTATTTTCTACAATAAAATGACATTCGATAAAAACAAAATACTACTTTTTGCACCTTTTTTCAAAAGTTTCAAACAATATACGAGATAGCCTCTGTTTATAAACTCTTCTCTCCCATTCCTCAAGTGAAGTTAAGTTCGATACTTTCTGTGAGAATACGCGCAACTGTTGCTGAGTTCAGTTTGTTTCTCCAACACTTCGGTTACAGGAAACTCTTTTGTTATGTTTGTTTAAGTTTAACTTTTACTTTAACATAATATTAAGGGTTTGTTCCAATCGATGTATGAAATCATTCTATATTTGATTTGGTTTAAAAAGGTTTCGTCAGACATTTTTAAACTTTTTTATTTCTTTGTTTCTTAACCATTTCTGGGTAAGGTTTATCGATCAGTTTTATGAATAAATGTTCTGAGTTTCATCGTGATAGAAGGCTTATGAGCTAATTTATGTCATTTTGTTTTGTTCAACGACATTAGCCCAATGGATAATATTATACTCGTAAAAAATTACGTTGTGAAGTGTGAACTTACAACAAAAACATATTATTTATTTTGTTTGCAAGCATTTACAAAAACAATAGATGAACATGTTATTCACAGTGCAAACAGTTATTGCGAAAGTTTATCAAATTGCTCGCGAGAAGTAATATCTAACTTTCAAGCAATAACATGTTGAAATATGCAGACATAAACTAGCAAAGGACATTATTAACACCTGAACATTTTTTTTTTTTTTTTTTTTTTTTTATCGCTGGACATTAACACACAGCGCCACCTAGCGCCACACTAAGCAAAGCTTGTGTCGTGGACACTAGAGTTGATATACTACATGTATACTTTTTGTTTGTAAATACATACTTATTATACATATAAACATCCATGACTCGGAAACAAATGTCCATGCTCATCACACAAACATTGCTCCTACCGGGATTCGAACCCAGGACCCTAAGAACGTAAGGCAGCGTCACTACCACTACGCCATTCGGGTCGTCAAACACAGGACATCACTGGAACGTTCTCGTAAAACAAGGAAAACTCGTCTGAAATACGTCCTGACTGCAACTAAGTGAATTACCGCAGGATTTCAGGAAGGTAACAAATGTGTTGTAAAGCGCTGCCCCCTGCCGGCTGCGGCGCGCCAGTTGCCACCCGCTGCAAACTGTTCTAACTGCTGAATGCACACTTCTGTGAACTAATGTTACTAGACAGGTACTTGCAGCAGTTTTTCTACTAACAACTATTGAAAATAACCGTAGACGCGACTTTTCCGCATAATCTACCGTCTGTGGCTGACGGTGAAAATAACAAAAGGTAAAGATGAAATCGTGCGAGTCGCGTTAGTGCGCACTACCGCAGGGACTTTCAAACGCCCCGTCGTTAAGTTGTGCCCCCTTCCATCGCAATAATTTAAACTTAATTTCTCAATAAGCACAGCTATAAATCCGCTAACCTTAAATATTTAATTTAATATAATTACTCGTATCTGTAATTTAATCCACACCTTCAATATTTATTTTTGTAACCTTTAACCTTATGTCAATCCATTTGATCTCGCTCCGCTTTAAACTAAGATCCTTCCCTTATCCTTTCCTTTTGTTTCGAAAATCCTACGGATTTCCAAAGGGGGGAGGATGGTTGCGCCGAATTCATTCGGTCAGCGAGTGTTGAGATTGCATTCACTCATTCGCTCACGCATGTGTTCCGGAGAGCCGGTCGCCAATCAGTCGTCCATCAAACCCCGCTCCGCTAACTGCGTCTGCGCCGCTCCTCGCCGCTGCTCGTCTCTCCGCGCCGCGCCGCCATTATAGTTCATGTTAATTGTTCTTCCGTGCCAATAAAACCTCGCTTGCATGCTCGCCGCCTTCCGCGACCATCTTTCATAAACCCGCTCAACTGTACGTCAAAATCTACCGCCTGTGCACGCTGCTTCAAATATCTGCAAGAATAACCTTCTGGACCTCGTGGCGAGCTTGCATGGTGAGTGGATTGCTTTTCTTTAGCTCTCGTCTGATTGCAGTTTTCGGCGCCAACCATACCTCGCCCGCTTATATCTATTTCCCGCTCTTTCTTTTTCTTTTTTTTACTACACCGCTTTACCGCATCACCAGTTGTATTTCTATCTCGACTTTTAACAAGATTGTTTAAGGCTTTTCGGTTGCTTAAGTCGTTCAAATATTTTTCGTCGCTCTGTCTAGGCCCGGTATTCGCTTTTCATGTTGGTTTTACTATGAAAAAACACAAGGTCTGTTATTTATTGACTGCCAGTACCGCCGCGCGCCGTGCGGCCGTCTCAGCATGTGTCAAACAAATGACAGTCGCGAGTACACTTGCACTCATAGTACATGGACGCGTGTCTATGTGTGCGCATTTTCGCACGTTGTATAAAGCTGACCTTCTGTGCTTATCTACTATGTGCAAACATTTATACTGTAAAAACTTTGTGATGGAATTTGATGGAAAGTTTTTGCGTATGCCTAATGTAATAAGTTGTTAAAATGGAAGTTTGAATTATTAGGGTTGCGAGCAAAAACTGATCTGGTTGATTATGGTGGATATGTAATGTGCAGGGCGTGTAATGCTTTAGAAATAAATGGATGATAAATAACTCTTGTTACCTATAAATATTTGATTTTTTTGAATTTTCTGCAAATACTTATCATTGCCTATTAACGAACTTCTTGAATGCTTGGCCTAGGTGTCATGTCTCATTTTGATGCAAATGAATCTCTGTTGTATCTCTTTTCGAGTTGTGAGATAATATTGAATAAAGAGAAACTCGAATTCGTAGATAAAACGGTTTTCCTGGGGCTTACGCTTGATTCAAGGCTACAATGGGGTTCTCATTTAACATCTCTTGCGGGGCGCTTAAGTTCAGCAGCATATGCCATTAGAAAAATCCGTCAATTCACTGATGTAGATACCGCTAGACTGGTCTATTTTAGTTACTTCCATAGTATAATGTCTTACGGTATTTTGCTATGGGGACGGGCTGCTGATATTGAGTCTATATTTATTCTGCAGAAAAGAGCCATCCGAGCCATATACAATCTTCGTAGGCGCGATTCTCTAAGGGAACTTTTTAAGGATATTGGCATCATGACGGTTCATTGCCAATACATCTACGAAAACATAATGTACGTTAGAAAAAATCTGCATCTTTTCGGTAAAAGAGGCGACAGACACAATTACAGTACTAGAAATAGGGACCAACTAGTTCAGCCTGGCTTTAGACTCGCTAAAGTAGACTCATCTTTCATGGGGTACTGTTTGAGATGCTATAATAAAATTCCACAAAGTATTCTTGAACTGAATGAGACTAAATTTAAAACATGCATTAAACGCACACTATGTAAGCAAGCATATTACAAGTTGAGCGATTATATCGCTGATAAAAATGCTTGGCTCAATGCTGGTCCTGCTCCACAAGGACAGGGGCTCAAAAATTGATAGCATTAAATGGTATTGTTGGAGCTGCTGAAGATTGTACAACTATCTTTGCATTGTATAGATTCAATCTATTTAATATTATATAAACGCATAGCCCATATTGTGTGAGTACTATGTACTAGAAAGCTATCATTCACTGGAAACCTACTTTAGTTTTTGACTTGAATGTGCCCTGGCGGTTGAGAGTATGTCATGCTCACTCAAATGTCTCGCTGATCATGGCGCGTGTGTCGGACCATTTAGTTCCCTTCAAAATGGTTGAGCTGAATGGTGCTGATCCATGCGTCATGTGCGTGAATGGGCGCTGTCAGTTGTGACTGGTCATCTCTTAGTCGCCATGGTTTATTTGAATTAATTATTTTGTTTTTGAGTTGTATTTTGTTTTTGTTTGGCTATGGACACTTTTAACGTGCACATCTTGCTACATTGTTCTCACATAATATAACATCTCAACATGAATGATGTAACCAAGATTTTGTAACAATATTTTGATTTAAAAGAGTGTCCATGGAGTTTCTTGCCCGTTCTTCTCCATAGAGATCTACGCTAGGGAATGGGCAACTACAGTACTTTCACAGTTTTTATGTCTTGTGACTGGGACTGTAGCTACATTTAATTTTCATCTTTGTTTCGACAATTCAAAAGTGCCTGTTATTGGCCTACTTGAAATAAATGCTTTGATTTTGATTTTTCATTTTTGTTTTCAATTCATTTGTTTAGAATAAATGAATTGAAAAAGATCTTATGTTTGATAACTCACAAACAACCTTAAATTAGGCGAGCTGCTTATAGCTGCACTGATTCTCAAAGGATTTTGAAATTAAAGTAATTTAGAAAAATAAAAACAGAATATATTTGTCTTTTCACTGGATTGTCAATTGAGTTTTATTTTTGTATTTTAAAATATATAGCTAAAGTCACTGAAAGCTCTTTTGATTTAAGTAGAATACCAGCTCACATATTAGTATTCACAGTACCTACCGCTTAGAATCGTACAGAAACAAGTCTCGATAAACAAAATCAGGGCAAAAATAGAACACAAAACCAAATTTAACTTACCCACTATTGTCGTTAACTTATCAGCAATTCAATGAATGACTGTATTGTAAGGGTGCTGACAAAACCCTTCCCCTCAAACCACGAGCCCCCTAATAATGAAATTCAACTCCACCATTTCGTTTTTTGCGATGACAGAGAAGTTCAAAGACGCCGCCGTCTGAATTTTATTGTGTTAATAAGGTTAGCCGCGTTAATTAAACTTAAGACAAAATGCGACGAATTTACCTAACGCAGGGACAAATGTAAGGGGAGGCTGTGTGGCTGTGCGCGAGATGTGGGTGCGTGCTTTCCTGATTCTGATTAAAAAGCCCAATAACATTGCCCGATCTGGGAATCGAAACCAGGACTTCGTGCTCAGCAGTCGTGCTACCATCACTAGACCAAAGAGGCAGAAAAAAAATGTCTCACCTACAGAATTATGTAGGCAAGTAGTGAATAGCTTAATCATCCAGACGCTAGCCTACAAGAGTCAAATAACTTAGTAACAGAGACGGGAGCGAGAACGTTTTGATAGGTCTACCATATTTTGTCGAATCGCATTGATTCATTTTCATTCGAGTTTTACCCTACCTCTTATCAAAATGTATACTCTCTTAATACTCTCTTGCCAAAGTAGGATGATGACATAAATTACGAACCGATTCATTAACTCTTGATCATAGATATTAGTTTGTAAGCGTCTGCGTCGTAGCAAGTTCTGGCGAAGCCGCCTACGCGCTACGGCGTAGCACGTGAATCGTTAATCATCTCCGACTCCGATGTAATTGCCAATACAGGGTTTCCTATTAATTGTGGACAATCTATGAACAATCGATAGTTTAGATAAATAACAATCAGAATTACTAAAGCAATTGGTTTCGGTTTAAGTTTATTCATTGTTAAATATTTTAATTACCAAGTGGTCAATTTATTTTCTGCTTGTTAAGCACAATAACAATATTCAAGACTTAAAAGAGGCAAACGTCAAAAGTTATTTGTCACATACACACTTGTGATTGTGCAAATATAATGTTTAGCTTTGTGAGATGGGTGACAGGTGCTACACACTTGTTGGTACCAGTACATCCTATTTGGTAGTCTGCTGAACTACAAATCTGACTCGAAGCCATACTATTAATGCCTACCCAAAGAAGTCCATCACATAGAAAGGATATAACTTAATGAAACCTGTGCGCATCAAAACTTGATTATTCCTACTTCACTTGTCTCTGTACTGACGCCCCGCACCTGTTTGAGTCGCGCACACAGTACCGAGTCGTCTTAATCCTCATATTTATCCGCTCACCACAGCCGCGAGCTGCTAATTATTCCACACAGACACAGACAGACAGATAGACAGACAGACAGACTGAGCAATACAATCTATTGTCAACGCGTAAACTTTCGGAGATGTGGTGTTTAAATAAATAATACGTCGTTTGAGTTTATGGAGATAGAGGAGCTCGTGTCGATCTTTAGGTTAAGCCGTGCTAGCCTAGGTTGGTCTGTGGATCGACCTGACGCTCGGCAGTTCCCGCGGTGGGCGTTGAAGCGGCTTGACGGTGACCTCCTAGAGGAAGCAGCCATTGTACAGGCTTGGCTGCCCTTACCGCCTGCTGCAGAGGGAGTCGATGTCGAGGCTGACTGCTTTCGCCGCGCCATGACGGTTGTGTGCGATGCAGCCATGCCTCGCTCCCGAAGACAACCTAAAAAGCGGGCGGTCTACTGGTGGTCCCAGGAGATAGCAGACCTCCGTGCGGCCTGTATAATTGCCCGGAGGACCTACTCACAGGTGCGCAGGCTGCGCCGCCGTGACGAAGAGCTGGAGACCCTTCAGTCCCGACTGTATGAGGCATACCGTAATGCCCGAGGGGCTCTACAGTTGGCGATCTGTCGAGAGAAGGAGCAGTCAAGAACGGAGGCACTGGAGGATCTCAACCGGGACCCCTGGGGGCGTCCGTACCGTGCAGCGCGGAAGAAGCTTCGCACCCAAGGCCCCCCACTGACGGAAACCCTCCAGCCTCAGTTCCTCGTTAGGGTCGTGGAGACACTCTTCCCGGATCGAGCGGATCACCCTTCCCCGACCATGGCCGATGCAGAGTCTGAGCAAGATGCGGAGATGGAGACTCCCCCAATTTCCGACGCGGAGATGGAGGCAGCAATTCTGCGGGTGCGGTCCAAGAGGACTGCCCCTGGCCCAGACGGGGTGCCTGCAAGGGCGCTGGCCCTAGCTCTGGAAGCGGCCCTGGGAGACAGGCTTAGGGAGCTGTTTGACGCTTGTCTGACATCGAGACGGTTCCCTAAGGCCTGGAAGGAGGGTCGACTGGTGCTGCTGCAAAAGCCGGGGCGCCCCCCGGAGTCTCCATCAGCGTATAGGCCACTTGTCTTGCTGGACGAGGCGGGGAAGATGCTAGAGAAGATTCTCGCTACCCGCATCATCCGGCACTTAGAGGCTGCTGGCCCAAACTTGTCGGACGCCCAGTTCGGATTCCGGGCAGGGCGTTCGACAGTGGACGCCATCTTGCGGCTCAAGGCAGAGGCGACGGATGCGGTCGCACAGGGTGGGGTGTTGTTGGCGGTGTCTTTAGACATAGCCAATGCGTTCAACACCCTGCCATTCAGCTGCATCGAGGAGGCGCTCCGCTACCATCAGGTGCCCATCTACCTGAGGCAGCTGGTAGCAGACTACCTGCAGGGTCGTTTCATCTGCTACGAGGGATGCGACGGCCGTGTTGTGCGCAGGGCCATCACGTGCGGTGTTCCACAGGGGTCGGTCTTGGGTCCGCTCGTGTGGAACATTGGCTACGACTGGGCACTGCGATGTTTGCTGTCCCCCGGGCAGGGCGTCATTTGCTATGCCGATGACACTCTCGTCACGGCCCGGGGAGGGAGCTACGAAGAAGCGGCACGCTCGGCTGTCGAGGGCGCGTCCCTAATCGTGGGGCGAATTGAGGCGCTGGGCCTCAAGGTGGCGCTCGAGAAGACCGAGGCCCTGGTATTTCATGCACCCCGACGCCGGCCACCGGCTGACGCTCACCTTGCCATTGGTGGTGCGTCAATAGCGGTGCGGGCAAGCATGAGATACCTGGGCCTGGTTTTGGACCGGAGGTGGAACTTCGGCGAGCACTTTGCTCAGCTTGCGCCGAAGCTGATCGGCACGGCATCCGCCCTCAGCCGGCTGTTGCCGAACCTGGGGGGACCGAACGTCGTTTGCCGACGGCTTTACACGGGGGTGATCCGCTCGATGGCGCTCTACGGGGCCCCGGTGTGGGCGGGGTCCCTGTCTGCCCAAAATAAGGCTCTTCTGCGAAGACCGCAAAGAGTCATGGCAGTCAGGGTCGTACGCGGATACCGCACTGTATCTGCGGAAGCAGCGTGTGCCCTCGCGGGCACGCCCCCGTGGGATCTGGAGGCGCAGGTGCTCGCCGAGGTCTACTGGCGTGGCGCGGACCTGCAGGCGGAGAGTGGCAGACGCCCACCGCCTGAGCTGGTCACGAGGTGGCGTAGAGAGGCCCAAGCCCAAACCCTGCGGATTTGGAAGGTTAGGCTGGAGACGCCCAGTGCAGGTCACTGGACAGTGGGGGCTATCCAGCCGATCCTAGAGGAATGGGTGCGGAGGCGACACGGGACGTTGTCCTTCCGCCTGGTGCAGGTTTTGTCGGGGCATGGCTGCTTTGGCAAATACCTGCACAAAGTGGCTAGACGGGAGGCGACTCCCGTGTGTCACCAGTGCGGCTGCAGCGAGGATACGGCGCTTCACACCCTCGAGCATTGTCCTGCTTGGGAGGTGCAGCGCCGTGCTCTCGCAGCAGCAATCGGGGCGGACCTCTCCTTGCCAGCCGTGGCCAAGGCCATGATCGACAGCAGGGGGTCATGGGAGGCGGTGGCGTCCTTCTGCGAGGATGTCATCTCGCAGAAGGAAGCGGCGGAGCGCGTCAGGGAGGAAGACTCCCTCGCTGACGCGATTCGTCGCAGGAGGACAGGGCGGCGGAGAAGGCGCCATGGCGACCTGATACCGCCCTAGGAGGTGCCAGCGGGCGATAGATCGGGGAGTCTATCGTCGTCGCGTTGCACGGCCCTCACGAGTGGAGGCGATGTCTCAGGTGAGCCCGGACATCGCCGAAGGAGTTGGTGCCCGGAGACGGGCTGCGCTGGTTGGGTCGCGAACGTCATGCGTAGCACTCGCGGCCCATCCGCAAAGGCGACAGTAGGCTCACGGCGGTGTTTTTTAGTGGGTGCAAGTCCCACATAACCAAACCGTCTCCCCGGACGGTGCGGTATGCGTCAGGCATTTTTCACCGCTTATAAAAAAAAAAAAAAAAAAAAGGTTGGTCTGTGGATGGGTGACACCCCTTACATACCTAATTTCCTCCGTGCTTCGGAAAGTACGTTAAGCTGTTGGTCCCGGCTGTCATTTGTAGATCTTTGACAGTCGTTACAGGTAGTCAGTTGTCGAAAAACTCTGACAACCAGTCTTACCAAAGAGTATCGTATTATCCAGTACTAACTGGGTTGTGGAGGTCAGAGTAGCCCAAAAAGTCTGACAACCAGTCTTACCAAGGGGTATCGTATTACCCAGTACTAACTGGGTTGTGGTCTGATAGACAGTCTCTCCATGTAAAATACTGGTATTCAGCTGCATCCGGTTAGATTATAAGCCGACCCCAACATAGTTGGGGAAAGGCTGGCAGATGATGATGATGACATAAACCATTTTTTTTAGGATGGAAAATCATCAAATAACTTCTCCCACTCTGGGCGGAGCGGGACGTAGTGTCGGACTTTTACTGACTAAAACCCATCCATGTTCCTTCCTCGCCCTTTATGTTCCGGGGCCGCGGTATCTCTTTCGAACAGTCCCGCAGCCCCGGCAATACGTCACGCCTTGGTATAATTTTTAGTGAGTTCTGTCGTCACGAACCCCCACTCCCGAGTTCAAATGCGTTTTTATCTTTGTCAATGTTCATTGATTTACAAAAACAAAAAATACACGTCCATTATTTTCCAATGCTCTGACGGACTAAATAGATTTGCATTTTTTTGATACTGTCGTCATGCCTATTAGGCAAAGTGTATGTAGTTGCTGGTTAATGTTCAATTAGTTAAGAACAGCTTTGAAATGACTGCTTTCTAGTTTTCATATGTTCTACTCGTTTTTTTTGTATGAACTTACATCTTGAACATAATACAGGAGTACAGAGAAGAAATCGGAAAATCTCATTTATGCTGTAATAAACAAATACCTCCTTCTGTCTAATTTAGTTGTCACCTACATCCCAGACAGCGACAACGAATGACAGTACAAGCGAGGTTTGCCAAACACAAAGTTCGTTTAAACAATCGTAGCGCGTAGCACCGTAGCATCGTCGTAGCGACATAGTGTGTTTCGTAGCACCTCGTAGCGCGTACCAGTGTGCTCTTAGCTCTGTATGATACCTTAGTACTTCGTGGAAAATAGCTACTAGTAAGAAAATCTAGTGTTGGGATTGATTTGAAACGTAATTGATTAATCGACGTATGTTTTAAAGTAGTCTAAATGTTAAAATAGGTCCATGGTTTAACTCCAATCATAACATTTGTTTAAAACAAAATAATAATCACTGCATATTATAAAACAAAGTCCTCCGCCGCGTCTGTCTGTCTGCTCGCGATAAACTCAAAAACTACTGCACCGATTTTCATGCTGTTTTCACCAATAATTAGAGTGGTTCTCGAGACAGCCGTGCAAGTACGTAGGATTCGATAGGACTCGATTAGATAAATTTGACAGTTATTCTCGATAAAATGAGTTTTTGGCTCGATAAAACCTCATTTTATCGAGAATAACTGTCAAATTTATCAACACGAGTCTTATCGAATTTTACGTACTTGCACTGCAGGTTTTAGTATATAATATGTAGGCGGGTGAAGCCGCGCCCATCAGCAAGTATTCTATATAATAATAATTAGACAATCATATGTCTAAATTCATAACCGAAATTAATGATTGTTTAATTAATTTCCTATCAATTGGGACTTGACTTTTGCACTTGCAGCGTTCAGACGTGCTCGCTAGCAATATTTTATTAATATAAAAATAATTGTGACCTACTTTAACGTTTTACTTTCGCAATGCGTCAGTTCTTGCTAACTGTGTGATTTAGTGAATAATGGACATAAAATATAGTGAACTTTTAAAAATTAAAAATGGAAAACAAATTCTGTAATCCAAGGGGGCCAGTCCACTCGTCTGCCTCGCCGTTACATAGCCCGTCACAAAACCCAGCCCCTGAGTCGGCCACGAGTCGTATTCTTTCAACACCTGAGATACAAAAATGGATGACCATCGTCGAGCAGCACCTAGATGAAGTTTCCTTAATTGCCGCGGAGAGCAAACTAAACTCAGAGCAGAAAATGAAAATTTCAAACCTTTGCCGTAAGATAGGATCTGGTACCTCACATATGGCAGTCCTATATCAGTCGCTGAAGCAAAAAACCATTCAAGCAGAAAGCGTAATCTGTAACCTGAAAGAACAGTGCGACCTGACCGAACAAATGTCGGAGCTCAAGCAGACGATACGGAAATCTAGTTCTACGGAAAATGCTTCCTTTGCCGATATGGTGAAAAAGGGATCCAACTATTTTATTCGACCTACTCACCTAAGCTCTATTGCCATTTATCCCAATGATAAATATAAAACTAGTGACGAAACGAAAGAAATGGTGCAGAAGATCATAAGACCCAAGCAAATGAAGCTACAGGTACGTGGTGTCCGCAAAACCAAAAATGGGGGCGTAATTATCAGTACCGAGACGAAAGATGACGCTAATAGACTGATGAACGCAGTCCAGCTCTCTTCAATTGAACTTACCGCCGACGAACCCAAGAAACGCAAACCCCGGATCGTGGTTGTAGGTGTGCCAAGTTCCTTGACCGAAATTGAGGTATTCAAGTGCATTTTTGAACAGAATGTAGAACAAAAAATACCAGAGATGATGTTGGAATCTTTTTTGGCCGACATAAAATTAAGCCACAAATCCGGAAAGAGAGAAGCTGCGACCTGCAATTACGTAATTGAAGTTTCAGCCAAGATACGTAAAGCCCTAATTGCTCAATCCAGGATTTTTATAAATTGGTCTTCCTGCCCTGTCAGGGATTTTACATTAGTAACGAGGTGTTATAAATGTCAACAGTACGGCCACGCAGCGAAATCTTGTCGAGAGGTCAATTCTACGTGTGGTCACTGTGGTGAAGTAGGTCATATGATGTCCGAATGCGCAAAGAGATCAGACCCGCCGAAATGCGCGACTTGTTCACGCTTTAAAAAACCAAGTGACCATGATACCGGAGACGCTGAATGCCCTGCCAGGAAAATCGCAGAGCAAAGAAATATAAACTCTATTGATTATGAAGATGTATTGTTGCCAACTCAGCGATACCTGTACAAAACCACTGCGCTGGGTTTGCTGCTGTCTAAACAATTTCTCGACCGCTACAAAAATGGCCATTACAATGATTTATGCAATTCTTACATGACTGAGCCTAACCTGTTTATTTATACCTACTGCTGATACTATTGTAATTAATTAAGTTGCGTAAATGAAATAGCATTTATATACATGTTTAAGACCTTCATTTATTTTTTGTTCTTGTCTTAAGAATAATAGAGTTTAATTAAAAGAAGTAGTTTAAGTATTATTATAATAAATTAATCAGTTATTTCACTAAACCAAAAAAAAAAAAAAAAACAATATGCTGTTAAATATTGTTAGGTAATCTATTGTCCAAATAGTAATTATAAGAAGAATGCCGCCTGTGATACAGGTTTATCCTAGTACAGGCATCGTACTTTGTTATACCTTAATTATTTGTAAGATTTATGTTGTATTGTACCAATTTAAACTTTGAATAAAATTTATTATTATTATTATTATTAATTCAATTATGGCTGTGAATGCAATCTAGCGTATTCAAAATATACGCAATGTAGTGTTTTGATAACATTTATTTATGTTGTTGAAATATTTATAGGTTTTATCAAAATACCAATTTAGTGCCAACTGTTTATTTGGTTTTTAATTTATAGATTTTATTATGATAAAATTCGAGACATGAATAATTCGTTTCATCATTTTGAATTGGTAGTTTCTTCTTGCAAACAAATACAAAGCTTCAGTCTATTACATTTCAACTGAATTTATTTCATTGTTTGACATACACACAAAGTCTGACAACCAGTCTTACCAAGTGGTATCGTATTACCCAGTACTAACTGGGTTGTGGAGGTAAGATAGGCAGTCGCTCCAAACCATTTACATATTATTATGAATTTTTCGTATTACCCGGTTTCAGAACCAATACTTTTAGTGTACCCGTATAGACTAGTATAGAAAGCAGTAAAAACAAAATGTCTGTGGCCAATGAAATGCGCGAAATGTTCGCAGAACATAAAAGAAGTAATATTGGAAAATTGGCATTTTAAACGTAACAAAAGCAATACTCCTCTTTGTACAGCACTGTGGCAAATGCAATCGAATAGCTGTTTATACAATGGCCCATGTTTTAACTATTTTAATGTAGGACTTTGCTGGTATTGCGGCTTGCATGAAACATTGTATGAATGTATGAAATCCGTAAGTTCGATTTGTTGAATGTGAGTCCATACTGTGCAGATTTCTGTTTTCTTTTTGCTTTTATGTTGCGATCTTCAAAGCATTTTGATTGCTAAATGACCTGACGATTGACCACTGAGCTTTTGGACGACATTGATTTTGTATTTGTTCGTAATTTCTGACTAATTTACTTATTGAATACGTACATATAAAACTAACATAAAATAACGCATGTTATTCCAAAACGGTTAGGCCAAGGTGTACTTAATAGAACATTCATATTTCGCCAGTTATGTTTAAGTCCCATGTAACAGGAGCGAGCCTATTGGCATCAACCGGGCATAAATAAATCCAGAAATTAGTTAGTTTTTAGACATTGTTTTGTACCCTATCACTATGTTTTCCTATTTAACTCAATGGTTGACTGGTAGAGAACGCCTTGTGGCATTTAGTCCGCCTATGGACCACTCTTGTACATGAAGTTTAATAGTTAATAATATTATGAACAGTTAGCTTCACGTACCCCAGTTGGGGTGCCCGACCGGGATACCCATTTGATGCAGCCCACCGTACATAGTGTTCTTTATTACGACTGTGAATGTACTTCCTAAAGCACAGTTATAATTTGAATAACAAGTAATCCACCATCCCCTTATCAAATCTTAAAACCACAAACAAAGCCATCAAAATCATATTTATTCTAAGTCGGAAACAATACAAAGCACTGCGTAAATTCTCTCTCCTTCAACAAAGCTACATCGAACGATTGACCGTATTCTCTTCAACCTTTCACCCACATTATGCAAGCAGCACCGCGTGATCTCACTAGTAATAGTCCGTCGCCAGTTCCCGCCAACTGAAGGTACGTCGCGTGAACTCATCAGCTGGCATTGTTGTTCCGATCGGTGCGGGTCCACTGTCTCACACGTCACGGTAAATTAACTGATTGTCTGCTCTTGTCGTATAATGAGGTGTGTAAATTAGGGATTCTACACACACTCTCGGGTCGGTATTATTGGGTGCCGTTCGGCATAGTCCCTGTATCATTGAATGCATTCGTCAGCACAATGTTTTCTTTGAGTGCTACCGTAAGCAGTGTTTTTTACCAACAAAAAAGTAGGGTGTAAATCCGTTTAAAACAAGAAAAATAAGTTCAGCTTTGCTCGAATTGTGCCGAGCCGACCCGGTAGAGATATTATGCCGGTCGGCTTCAGCCGTACGAAAACCCAATATGCGTAGTAATTGCTTCGGGTATACTTTGTTGTTCGACTACTGCCGACTCGAACCTCACGTCTCAAGTGTGTAGTACTCATTTTGTCAAAGTTTTGGATTTGGTTGACCAAAAATAAAAATGAGGCCTGTCGAATTCTGGTCGCGCTGAAGGTCGGTCGCGCACGAGTATACAGTGTGATCTTTAAAGCACCATCGACGACGATTACGTCAGAGGCAACCGACAGCCGTATTTTGTTCTTGCTGACGTCACTACCGACTGTACACAACCACGTACGGTCGGTCGTGACGTTACCGTCAGCGCGACAAGAATTCAGGCCTGAACAACCAAATGAAACGTCATGGAATTTGGTAACATCACAACTCCCTGCACAGCGTAGCGTAATGAAACCTGTGCGCATCAAAACTTGATTCTTCCTACTTCACTTGTCTCTGTACTGACGCCCCGCACCTGTTTGAGTCGCGCGCACAGTACCGAGTCGACTTAATCCTCATATTTATCCGCTCACCACAGCCGCGAGCTGCTAATTATTCCACACAGACACAGACAGACAGATAGACAGACAGACAGACTGAGCAATACAATCTATTGTCAACGCGTAAACTTTCGGAGATGTGGTGTTTAAATAAATAATACATCGTTTGAGTTTATGGAGATAGAGGAGCTCGTGTCGATCTTTAGGTAAAGCCGTGCTAGCCTAGGTTGGTCTGGGTGACCACCCTTACATAACGAGTTTCCTCCGTGCCTCGGAAAGCACGTTAAGCTGTTGGTCTCGGCTGTCATTTGTAGATCTTTGACAGTCGTTACAGGTAGTCAGTGGTCGAAAAAGTCTGACAACCAGTCATACCAAGGAGTATCGTATTATCCAGTACTAACTGGGTTGTGGAGGTCAGAGTAGCCCAAAAAGTCTGACGACCAGTCTTACCAAGGGGTATCGTATTACCCAGTACTAACTGGGTTGTGGAGGTCAGATAGGCAGTCTCTCCATGTAAAATACTGGTATTCAGCTGCATCCGGTTAGATTATAAGCCGACCCCAAAATAGTTGGGGAAAGGCTGGCAGATGATGATGATGACATAAACCATTTTTTTAGAATGGGAAATCATCAAATAACTTCTCCCACTCTGGGCAGAGCGGGAGTGTCAGACTTTTACTGACTAAAACCCATCCATGTTCCTTCCTCGCCCTTTACGTTCCGGGGACGCGGTATCTCTTTCGAACAGTCCCGCAGCCCCGGCAATTGGTATAATTTTTAGTGAGTTCTGTCGTCACGAATCCCCACTCCCGAGTTTTAATGTTCAATTAGTTAAGAAAGACCTTCGAAATGACTGCTTTCTAGTTTTCATAAGGTTTTTTGTATGAACATACATCTTGAACATAATACAGGAGTACAGAGAAGAAATCTGAAAATCTCATTTATGCTGTAATAAACAAATACCTCCTTCTGTCTAATTTAGTTGTCACCTACATCCCAGACAGCGACAACGAATGACAGTACAAGCGAGGTTTGCCAAACACAAAGTTCGCTTAAACAATCGTAGCGCGTAGCACCGTAGCATCGTCGTAGCGACATAGTGTGTTTCTTAGCACCTCGTAGCGCGTACCAGTGTGCGCTTAGCTCTGTATGATACCTTAGTACTTCGTGGAAAATAGCTACTAGTAAGAAAATCTAGTGTTGGGATTGATTTGAAACGTAATTGATTAATCGACGTATGTTTTAAAGTAGTCTAAATGTTAAAATAGGTCCATGGTTTAACTCCAATCATAACATTTGTTTAAAACAAAATAATAATCACTGCATATTATAAAACAAAGTCCTCCGCCGCGTCTGCTCGCGATAAACTCAAAAACTACTGCACCGATTTTCATGCTGTTTTCACCAATAATTAGAGTGGTTCTCGAGACAGATTTTAGTATATAATATGTAGGCGGGTGAGCCGCGCCCATCAGCAAGTATTCTATATAATAATAATTAGACAATCATATATCTAAATTCATAACCGAAAATAATGATTGTTTAATTAATTTCCTATCAATTCAATTATGGCTGTGAATGCAATCTAGCGTATTCAAAATATACGCAATGTAGTGTTTTGATAACATTTATTTATGTTGTTGAAATATTTATATGACGACGGATTAGGGGTGTCTTCATTATTTTGTTGGTCGGTCATGATGGCACGTGGAGTCCGACGTGAAATAATACACAGGCACTGTTCGGTACACTCAACTTTACTGTTCGCAACACTTTTCAATAAAAAATAATAAAAGATTAAAAATGTATTCTCGGATTCAAATTGAAATAAAAATGGAATGTAGTGAGGTTAGCCAAGTCAACCGTTGGTCGCCACCATCAAACTTCAAATGTGTCAACTGCACAAGTCTACCGCTTTTTATAAACTTCAAAAATGACCAACGACAACTTATTCGACTAAACACACTCAAGCATTGCCAGACTAAAAATCAAATTAAACAAACTAAATTAAAATTATGATAAACGCTTGACATTCCATTAGGCGATCTGCGACACGGCCATTTCTGACCTTCACACGACCTCGTGGGATGAGGTACCTGTAAAGACAAATAATCCAGAAAAGTAACTAGTTCACTCGGCTATCCTGACCCACGTCAGGGACATTCTCACAAAATGATTGGGTCAGATTAAAACGCAATACTCTTATTAAGAAAGCATAATTGGTTGAGAACCAAACATAACAAACTAAAATTAAACATTACTGAAAGCACAAAATTCGGAAAGTATTTAGGACTCTATCAAACAAATCCACAACACTTAACCAGTGCCATACATCACTACTTACCCAGTAGTGTAATTCACTGCAGTACTTAACCAGTACTTAAAATTGTAGCACTTAACCAGCGTTACAAATCCTATCACTTAACCAGTGATAATAATAATAACGCTTAACCAGCGATATTAACACACTAACGCTTAACCAGCGAAAGCACACCATAACACGCTTAACCAGCGAAAGTCAACATAATCCGCTTAACCAGCGATTATAACACTAACGCTTAACCAGCGATAGTCAACACAGCTCGCTTAACCAGCGATTATAACACTAACGCTTAACCAGCGATAGTCAACACAACTCGCTTAACCAGCGATTATAACACTAACGCTTAACCAGCGATAGTCAACACAACTCGCTTAACCAGCGATTTCACTACTAGCGCTTAACCAGCGATAGTCAACATCACTCGCTTAACCAGCGAGAACAACACTAACGCTTAACCAGCGATAGTTTGCATAACTAACTCGCTTAACCAGCGGTAACGTATTGGGAAAGAGTAATGATAGAAATAAAAATGTCACAATTCCAAAAATTAAACAGGTTCATTCATTGGTCTCTACATCATCATTAATTTCCATTGGCACATTAGAATCAGGCATTTTTCTAAGACGATCGTGAGCATATTTATAGTGGCGATTACTTGTTAGAGACTTTAAATTGTATCTGTCACCGTCTAACACTTCAACGACCTTAAATGGACCTTTATACTTAGGGTCAAGTTTTGTCTGATTTCTCTCTTCGTTTTTCAAGAGAACAAAATCACCTACGACAAATCGATCAAACTTAGCTTTATTGGAATCAAATCTTGCTTTCTCATAATTTGCATTCCTATCCATGTTAACGACAGCGTCGGATCTTACTTCGTCAATACTAATTTCGGGCTCATCGGAAAACATTAAATCAAGAGGACGTGCAACTTTCCCTATGAGAAGTTCTAGAGGGCTGTGTTTGGTTACTCTGTTCACAGTGCAATTAAGAGCTAACTGCACATCTGGAAGAGAGTCTTGCCATGAACGGTCCTTGCTAGTCTCTACTGCCGTGAGCATATTTTTTAGAGTACTCATAACCCTCTCTACCTGACCATTCGCGCGGGAACTACCAGTTGCAATTAAGTGCAAACTAATATTATGAGAGGTACAAAACTCGCGGAAGTCGGTACTTGCAAAACAACGTCCTTGGTCTGCGATTACTCGCGTCGGCGCTCCGAACAATGTGACACAGCTTTTTAAAGCACGAATAGCACTAGCACTATTGATATTCAGGGTGTGATGTAGAAGCACATATTTTGTGAAGGCGTCAATGAGAACAAAGACATACTCTTTCTTATCATTTTTGCCACTTAACTTGCCTGTAGCATCAATATGAAGGGTATGCCAAGGGATCGCTATTTTAGGAATGGGATGTAATTCCGCTGAAACTTTGCCTGAGTGCGATTTAGAAATTTTGCAAACAACACAACTCTCAACAAATTTCCTAACAAATTTTGCCATATGCTCAAACCAATACAAATCGTACATTTTTTCAAGGGTTTTCTCCCAACCGAGGTGCATAAGGGACTCGTGAGTGGTGCTAACAATAGACCATCTCAAAGCTCTAGGTACTATAGGCAGACACAAACTCCTATTGTTACGCTGTATCTTACGATGTAAAACACCAGATCTGATCTCGTAAGTTTTTGCGATATCATTGTCAAGATTCCCGTCTTTAATTTTAACCATAAGCTCAGAGATCTCGTTATCACGTTGTTGCTCAGCCAGCAACCAATTGGCAGAGAAATTCGTGATATTGATTTGCTTCTGCTCTACTTTTGTGAATGGGGTTTTGTCAGGTACGGGATTTCGAGAGAAAAAGTCAGCATGTTGCATCCGTTTTCCATCAACATGAATAATGTTGAAGTCAAACGACTGCAAAAATGCCCACCACCTATGAACCCTAGGTGTGAGATCTAGCTTTTTACGAGTGGACTCAAGAGCGTGACAATCGGTCATGACTGTAAAATGGTTGCCGTACAAGTAATGCCTAAAATGCCGAACCGCATTCACAACTGCGAGAGTCTCCAACTCATATGAGTGGTATTTAGACTCTACAGCTGTGGTGCGTTTGCTATAGTAGGCGACCACGCAACGTTTGGCATCCTTTTTCTGAATCAAAATTGCACCATAACCTAACGAACTGGCATCTGTGTGCAATTCAATGGGACAGTTTGGGTCAAATATAGTCAGAACAGGGTGGTTGGTTAAGGCAGAGATAATTGTTTGTCTAACAGTCTCGTGAGAAGGTTCCCATTTGACATTACCTTTAGAGACACTTGTCAAAGCATAAAGAGGAGCCATGATCTGCGAGAATTTTGGGATAAATTGGCGAAAGTACGATGCCAGACCAATAAATTGTCGTAACTGAGTTACAGTCTTTGGGGGAGGGAGAGAAACAAGGGCTTCTATCTTTTTAGGGTTCGGTCTAATTTCACCAGAGCTAACCTCAAAACCCAGGTACTCAACTTTTTGTTTGAGGAACGAACATTTTTTGAGATTAAATGAGAATCCAGCCTTTGTCAAAACATCTAAAACTAATTGCAACCTATGTAGAGCTTGATCGACATTTGACGCTACGACCATTAAATCATCCATGTAGACCACGACAAACGTATTTGCAAGCTCTCCTAAGGCTTTAGTCACTGCACGTTGAAAAACCGAAGGGGCATTGCGCAAACCGAATGGCATGGCTAAATACTCGTATTGCCCGTCGGGCGTAACAAATGCAGTGCGCTCAATGGAATCCGGATGAACTGGTATTTGGTGGAATCCACTAGCCATATCTAGAGTTGTGAAGTAATGAGTACCGTGAAGCCTATTAATTTGATCGGAAATCATTGGCAATGGAAATCTGTCAGGCACTGTGTTATCGTTCAATTCGCGATAATCAACGCACATACGGTCGCTGCCATCCTTCTTCTTCACCAGAAGAATAGGACTGGCGAAAGGTGAGGAGCTTGGGCGGATCACATTAGAGGAGAGAAGTTCTTCAATTTTATTACGCACTACCTGTCTTTCCTGGGGACTCAACCGGTAAGGACGACGATAAACTGTCTTATTGGGATCTTTGAGTCTAATTTCCATAGGGTCAGTATTTGCGGGAGAGCTAGGTGTTCCAAAAATAAAGTTATTTGAAAATTGATTTAAAATTAAAATAAGTCTGGCTTTGATATCCGGAGAAACGTCGGTATCAATACCATTAAATTTAACTGCATCTGACTCTACTTTTTAAATGGTACGTAAATCGATACTTGAGTCAACATTCGAGTTGACATTCGAGTTGACATTCGAGTTGACATTCGAGTTGACATTCGAGTTGACATTCGAGTTGACATTCGAGTTGACATTCGAGTTGACATTCGAGTTGACATTCGAGTTGACATTCGAGTTGACATTCGAGTTGACATTCGACTCTACATTCGACTCTACATTCGACTCTACATTCGTCTCTACATTCGACTCTACATTCGACTCTACATTCGACTCTACATTCGACTCTACATTCGACTCTACATTCGACTCTACATTCGACTCTACATTCGACTCTACATTCGACTCTACATTCGACTCTACATTCGACTCTACATTTAAAATGTTCACATTAGGTAAATTTTTCGAAAAGGTTAAAGTTTTAGAGGTCATGTTAATCACCAAGTCATTAATCAAAATTTCACGTCCAATCACTATGTCATGTTGAAGGTATTCATCAGGTAAAACATGAAAAACAATATCTAAAGCAATGTTACCAATATCAACATTAACTAAAATGTTCAGGTTACTATTCACGGAAGTTTGACCAATACCAGTCATAGTAACGACAGTATAATTACGCTCACCATTGAATTTACACGAAATAGAATCTCTCATTAATGAACACTCTGCTCCAGAATCATAACAAAAATTAAATGACTCACCAGAGTGACGGAGAGTACCAGTAGGCGCGTTAACCACGCACAAGTCCACACGACGTTGTTCAGGAGCTGCACCAGCGCCACCAGTGCTGCCGCTGCCGGAACCCTGGGCTGCTGCAGGACAACGGTTCGCGTAGTGGCCTCGGCTCTTGCACCGGAAGCAGGTAACGGAGCTGGTGTCCTTGGGCTTCGCCGGAACAGATGATGTACTCCCAGAAGAAGAGCTTGAGGAGTGGGGTCTTCTTTCAGTCTTGCTGTCTCTTCTCTGGTAACACATAGAAGCCTTGTGGCCTGCCTTACCACATACGTAGCACTTGGTTGCACTACTTGTAGGGTTAGGCTTGAAATGCTTGCTATCCACACCTGAAGCACCCTGGTTAAACGGGTTTTTGCGTTTCAGGAACGACATCGCACGAAGTTCTTGTTGTAGTTTAGATCTTGTGTCGATGTCGGTAGTGAATGCCAGTCGCTGGACACGATGATCGAGGTGTGACATGTGTGCTAGCACGGTAGAAATAGCTATCTGCTCCACCGTCAGGTTCTTCCAGCGTGACATTAATGACGTAAGCACACGTGAGGAATAAGCAGCAAAACACTCACCTTCTTTTGGTGCACTGTTATTAAGATTAATAAGCGAAGCAGCTGGTGTTTCGGGGCAATCATATCTTGCCACAAATACGTCCTTGAAATCGTTCCATGTCATGCCAGGAAACGAAATCTGTGACAACCACGACGACGCTTGGCCCTTCAGCGCTCGGCTCAAAGTAATCATAAGTGACGCACCTTGAAGCTCACAATCCGCCATGCACATATCAGCGGTGGTGACCCACGCACGTGCATCGACGTTTGGTTTCTCGGGATCAAACTCGGGTAGCTGTACTTTCTTGCTTGAAGCAGGTGACATTGCTTGCAACATTGCAAGAAAGTTCTGGTTCTGTTGCTCGAACATCATGCGCCATTTTTCATCTCCATCAGGATCGGGTCGGGAAGCACGTGGGCATCTCACTTCTGATGACGACGGATTAGGGGTGTCTTCATTATTTTGTTGGTCGGTCATGATGGCACGTGGAGTCCGACGTGAAATAATACACAGGCACTGTTCGGTACACTCAACTTTACTGTTCGCAACACTTTTCAATAAAAAATAATAAAAGATTAAAAATGTATTCTCGGATTCAAATTGAAATAAAAATGGAATGTAGTGAGGTTAGCCAAGTCAACCGTTGGTCGCCACCATCAAACTTCAAATGTGTCAACTGCACAAGTCTACCGCTTTTTATAAACTTCAAAAATGACCAACGACAACTTATTCGACTAAACACACTCAAGCATTGCCAGACTAAAAATCAAATTAAACAAACTAAATTAAAATTATGATAAACGCTTGACATTCCATTAGGCGATCTGCGACATATAGGTTTTATCAAAATACCAATTTAGTGCCAACTGTTTATTTGGTTTTTAATTTATAGATTTTATTATGATAAAATTCGAGACATGGATAATTCGTTTCATCATTTTGTATTGGTAGTTTCTTCTTGCAAAAAATACAAAGCTTCAGTCTATTACATTTCAACTGAATTTATTTCATTGTTTGACATACACACAAAGTCTGACAACCAGTCTTACCAAGTGGTATCGTATTACCCAGTACTAACTGGGTTGTGGAGGTCAGATAGGCAGTCGCTCCAAACCATTTACATATTATTATGAATTTTTCGTATTACCCGGTTTCAGAACCAATACTTTTAGTGTACCCGTGTAGACTAGTTAAGTATAGAAAGCAGTAAAAACAAAATGTCTGTGGCCAATGAAATGCGCGAAATGTTCGCAGAACATAAAAGAAGTAATATTGGAAAATTGGCATTTTAAACGTAACAAAAGCAATACTCCTCTTTGTACAGCACTGTGGCAAATGCAATCGAATAGCTGTTTATACAATGGCCCATGTTTTAACTATTTTAATGTAGGACTTTGCTGGTATTGCGGCTTGCATGAAACATGTTATGAATGTATGAAATCCGTGAGTTCGATTTGTTGAATGTGAGTCCATACTCTGCAGATTTCTGTTTTCTTTTTGCTTTTGTATTGCGATCTTCAAAGCATTTTGATTGCTAAATGACCTGACGATTGACCACTGAGCTTTTGGACGACATTGATTTTGTATTTGTTCGTAATTTCTGACTAATTTACTTATTGAAAACGTACATATAAAACTAACATAAAATAACGCATGTTATTCCAAAAGGCTTAGGCCAAGGTGTACTTAATAGAACATTTATATTTCGCCAGTTATGTTTAAGTCCCATGTAACAGGAGCCAGCCTATTGGCATCAACCGAGCATAAATAAATCCAGAAATTAGTTAGTTTTTAGACATTGTTTTGTACCCTATCACTATGTTTTCCTATTTAACTCAATGGTTGACTGGTAGAGAACGCCTTGTGGCATTTAGTCCGCCTGTGGACCACTCTTGTACATGAAGTTTAATAATTAATATAATATTATGAACTGTTAGCTTCACGTACCCCAGTTGGGGTGCCCGACCGGGATACCCATTTGATGCAGCCCACCGTACATAGTGTTCTTTATTACGACTTAACAAGAACAAAAAAAAAATGTACTTCCTAAAGCACAGTTATAATTTGAATAACAAGTAATCCACCATCCCCTTATAAAATCTTAAAACCACGAACAAAGCCATCAAAATCATATTTATTCTAAGTCGGAAACAATACAAAGTACTGCGTAAATTCTCTCTCCTTCAACAAAGCTACATCGAACGATTGACCGTATTCTCTTCAACCTTTCACCCACATTATGCAAGCAGCGCCGCGTGATCTCACTAGTAATAGTCCGTCGCCAGTTCCCGCCAACTGAAGATACGTCGCGGGAACTCATCAGCTGGCATTGTTGTTCCGATCGGTGCGGGTCCACTGTCTCACACGTCACGGTAAATTAACTGATTGTCTGCTCTTGTCGTATAATGAGGTGTGTAAATTAGGGATTCTACACACACTCTCGGGTCGGTATTATTGGGTGCCGTTCGGCATAGTCCCTGTATCATTGAATGCATCCGTCAGCACAATGTTTTCTTTGAGTGCTACCGTAAGCAGTGTTTTTACCAACAAAAAAGTAGGGTGTAAATCCGTTTAAAACAAGAAAAATAAGTTCAGCTTTGCTCGAATTGTCCCGAGCCGACCCGGTAGAGATATTATGCCGGTCGGCTTCAGCCTTACGAAAACCCAATATGCGTAGTAATTGCTTCGGGTATACTTTGTTGTTCAACGACTACTGCCGACTCGAACCTCACGTCTCAAGTGTGTAGTACTCTTTTTGTCAAAGTTTTGGATTTGGTTGACCAAAAATAAAAATGAGGCCTGTCGAATTCTGGTCGCGCTGAAGGTCGGTCGCGCACGAGTATACATTGTGATCTTTAAAGCACCATCGACGACGATGACGTCAGAGGCGACCGACAGCCGTATTTTGTTCTTGCTGACGTCACTACCGACTGTACACAACCACGTACGGTCGGTCGTGACGTTACCGTCAGCGCGACAAGAATTCAGGCCTGAACAACCAAATGAAACGTCATGGAATTTGGTAACTTCACAACTCCCTGCACAGACTGGTAAAACTCATTCCGATTCCAGAAACTGGATTATTTTTCCGTAATAAAGAAAATACGAACGCTAATAAGAAACTGTAAGTACTTATTAAGTAATAAATATTTTTTAAGATCTCATAATTTACAGGCCGAATGCTAATAATGGAGGAAATAACCTTAATGAGTTTTAAGGAAAAACGTTTCAGGATTGTTTTGAAGCAATTAATTTGACTATGTAGTAATTTTGTATTAATAGTACCTTAAAGGATCTAGGTTTGAATGTTCTGTAGACTTTTTATACGTTTTCAATGTTCAATAAACAAATACAATTTTAATCTGTGTCGATTTTGAAGTATCGAAAACTGCATAAAAAATCAATCAAAATAATTTCTTTACGTTAAACCTACATGGGTGCTTCTGAATTCTCAAAAGATGCACAATTCGGGCTAGTTTTGCCTTTGGAAACGTCATACGGCGACCTACCAGCAAGGAACTGTATGGCTCCATTAAATCAACATGAGCAGTAATCAGGGCGTAATTCTAACAACCATCTATAGTTTGGAAAGTTCCTCATTCTCCATTGTAAGATAAGAAGGCGATCGAGCAGTTGTTTCAATCCTTATCTTGTACATAAGTCTCCTCAGTGATGTAGGCTTTGCATCATCATCTGCCTAGCCTTTTCCCAACTATATTGGGGTCGGCTTCCAGTCTAACCGGATGCAGCTGAATACCAGTATTTTACATGGAGCGACTGTCTATCTGACCTCCACAACCCAGTTAATATTGGGAAATACGAAACCACTTGGTAAGACTGGTGTCAAACTTTTTGGGCCACTGAATACCTGTAACGACTGTCAAAGATGGACAAATGACAGCCGGGACCAACAGCTTAACGTGCTTTCCGAGGCACGGAGGAAATTTGGTATGTAAGGGTGGTCACCTATCCACAGAGCAACCTAGGCAAGCATGGCTTAACGTAAAGATCGACCCGAGCGGCTGATATTATTTAGCCATGAGCTCATATCTATCTCCGTTGTAGGCGTTGCATGACGTCCCTAATTCATATGTAGCGTTGCACATAACACCATCAACCATCCAATTTCAAATCTGCCGTCAACCAATTAATAGAACACATTAAAACCTCCACACCGGATCAATCCAGCAAAATAATCATACATTGCACATTTTTTTATTTTTCTACCGAAGCGAGCTGAACTCCCAAGTGCATTGGAAACCGATATCATTCCAATGGCAGTCGATCTGGTAGAATGATTGCCGAGGAATGTGTGACGTCATCACTCGGTATCGGTGACAATGCATGAGTCAATTGGAAGACACTGTTTAAAATTTAACTGTGTCGTGTTAATAGTTGGATTCTAGGAGAGTATATTTATGAATGTGATTCCATTTTGAAATCGAGTTCAAATCATAACCATTTGGTTATGCTCGTGATTGTAAAGTTGTTTATTCGATGCTAAAAACAAGCAATCTCATAGTCATTCGAGGTTCTTTAGCGAGTTTGTTAGGAAAGAACCCCACAGACAGATTCTTAATCTCAGAACTGGATATTATTACTTTAATCTTTGTTATATCGTGTCACTTATGTGTTGTCATTTAAACTACATATTCCTACACACAGAACTACACTATAAAGATTTTAGTTATAACTAACTTAAGAGTAAATGCCGAAAGTTCTGGAGTGGCGTCCGCTAACCGGAAGACGATACGTTGGAAGACCACTCACTAGGTGGACCGATGACCTGGTGAAGGTTGCGGGAATCCATTGGATGCGAGTCGCACGGGACCGGTCAATGTGGCGACACTTGGGAGAGGCCGATGTCCAGCAGTGGACATATCTCAGCTGAAATGATGATGATGATGAGTAAATTCTCAAGATTGCAAAATTCCCAAAATAAAACGTAGTTTCAAACAAAAAAGCGTTCGCTGCTGTATATTCCTTTCTTCATAAAATTCAAAACATGTTGTTAGTATTTTAAACATTTCGTGCAGAAATATTCTCTTGAAGAATGTCCTGTACGCCAGACAATGTTCAGGCGCATGCTAATAAAGTTAACGATGTCACGCAATAAGGTTTTATTTCAGTCTGTTCTTGTTTCCTTACTGCTGTTTTTTCCTTCTTCTGGTCGCTGTCGAAACACTTCCGTCGTAAATCTGTATTTAGTTACTTGCTATAAAAATAACTCATGCAAAAATGTCTCGTTTCGATAGCTTCACTTGTGAACCCGAGTTCACCAGTGGAGCTTTTGACCACACAGATAGGACATCGGTCATCGATTGAATCTAAACATCGCGTCGGTGTCTAGGGTCGGAATCTCACGTTGGCAAAGTGTATTTTAGGTATTGGGCTCTTATTGTGTAACGGGTCTGCCATCACGAATTTCCAAACACAATAAACGCCTATTACTTGGAACTTCAACTGGTGAAATGTGGTTTACTCCTCTTATCCTTTAGGTTATACAAGCTGCTAATCTAAGCCATGATTTCACACAAAAATATTTAAAGTTTACAAGAACGATGAGTTTTCAGAATGTTTCAGAGTTGTCAATGTGTGAGGCACCGCTGGATTCTAAGAAAAACTTTTTCTTTTATACAAGTATTTCATTCTAAACGTAGGAATGAAAAATTCTTGTTCAACCACAAGATAATATATTTTTCCTGCAGACAAAATATACTATTTTACTGTTGAGACTTTATTTAATAAACGTAGCGTTATAAAAGAAACAAATCTCTGTGTCCAGCACATCGTGTCGTGTTAATTTAATATCAGGTTCAAACCGGTTGGAGCCAGTAACATCGGTCTGGTAATAACCGGAATCAACCGGATTACGAACCGCAATATCTGTGATATTGGTCGCTAGTACTTTGACGCCGGATCCGCCCGTTTATATCATCTAAAACTTTTAATGAGCTCCAGAATTTTAAAGAGTGGTGCGAGGTTTTTTGATGACGTATTTTTGTGACGGATTTTGAGTTATGGAGTAATTTAGAAGTCGATAAAAGTTTATGTAGATAATGTGTACTTCCGGTAAATTCCTTTATGATGCCGTAAACAAAAGATCGCTTATGTATAAAGCGTTTATAACAACATCACAGCCAAAAACTGACACTAAAAATAAATTATAATCGATTCACACTCCATTACTACATCATCATCATCAGCCTATTAATGTTCCCACTGCTGGGACACAGGCCTCCTCTCTAAGAGAGGGATTGGGCTATAATCCACCACGCGGGCCCAGTGCGGATTGGTAGATGTCACATGTCTTTGAATTTTTGGTTCTAGGACATGCCGGTCGCCTAACGTTGTTTTCCTTCACCGTTTTGAGAGCAGTGGTGATGAAATAAATTACACAAAGTAATGCGCCTGTCTAGGTTTAAACCCACGACAAACTGTTCGTAAGTCGGGGCGGTCACCACTGGGCCACCGCTGCTCAATTACTACACATTATAAAAAAAACTCTTTGCTATTCTTAATGAACTGGGCATGAATACACTACACGTTTTAATCTTTAATACCTACGCAATGATTTACTCGTCGAGGCATCAAGTTTCCCCGAGGACAGTTACAGGCCACGATAGCCGATCGGGCACACAATGGAACACAATGCCGAAGAGTGACACTTGAACCGTGACACAGATAGTCTGCAGTAGACAAGATTCTACGACTCAATGGCTTCTGTTCCTGATGGCATTTTAGACATTGCGTAACAGCGCCAGTAATTCTTGAAGGTATAGGTAGTGAGAGGAGTGATTTGTAATACCATGTAATTGAAAAGCGAACTTATGTATTGTGATTTTTCAGCCGTTACTCCTGATCCAGAACAATCTCTAATACCGCCGTCAACCAAGCATTCTGTACATCAAACTAAGTAATTTTACGTAAAAGTTATCGCAGGAAACGATTTTCTTTTTTGGGTGAAAAATCATGTTTTGTGGTAGAACTCAATTTAACGCACTCGAATCATTGTGCTGATGGATGCATTGAATAGTACGAGGTCGTGGAGGTGTTTAATGTAAAAATATTGCAATAAAATCTTGTGTTTACAAAAAAACTTGTGAAACAGTTTCTCTGTAACTAGAACGTAAACACGAATGGAACCAAAAAAAATGGAGGGACGGGGAGAACAAGTACCTTTCAGCCTCTTTAAGTGTATTTTTTACACCCCATTAGATCCATTACGTATTTGTAAATTTTCTGTCTGTTGAAAAGTCAGTCCAGTCTCCTATCATCGTAATCAATGAAACAATGCCACTTTGTCTAGCCCCTCAGAACTTCTCGCTCAAAAGTGGGTTCACGGCAGTCAACTAACGAATCTAATTAACTGAACATTCATATCTATAATTAATTTTGAATCAAATGTAGCCTGTAATTAGGCGGTGTTTGCGGCGGCGCGCGTGGTCATCCGCTTATATACGCAAATGGAGCGCGGTTCATTGTAATTAAATAAGTTGCTAAAGCTTATTAGGACCTTATTTAATAGTGCATATTTTGGACCGGGTTATTAGTTGACTGTATACTGTTTACTGGTCGTCAAGCGGTGAGATGGATAGACGGTATTATTGTCAAAGCGGGTGAATCGTGGATGAGACTGGAATAGGAACGTCGAGATTGGCACAAGCAAAGAGAGGCCTTTAGTGGGCGAAGTCGGGCTGTAGATAATGTTGATGGTGGTTTCCTGTGCTTCCAACCAACTGAGATTAAGAATTATCCGTTAACGTACCGTAGACATTCATAAGTTACTGTAGTTTGGAACCTCATCCGCAATAAACGCTTTTAGGCTAAGATGAACGAAGGTTCTAAACTTAACTTGACCTTTTAAACTTGAGATACAAAAGCGTAGATATTTCAAACTAAACCAAAGTTCGATAGGTACTTCGTACAGTCATTCAGAGCCGCCGCGGAATATTAAACTCTCTCAATTTCTTAAATGTCAAAGTGGAATGTCAAACTTATTGCACAACTTTGATAGGTGATAAACAGTTTTACAGACAGAAAGACGGACGGACTCATAACATTTTATTATTATGATGAAAGGGAACATTTTCCGCTGTAACAGACCCCGCGACTTAATGACGATTTTTTAATTACTCGCTTTAATTGATTCGCGTTAAATGAGTAGTCTAGAGCAGAGTATTGTAACATCAGCTACTTTTTGTGACGGGTAGGGGTGGGGGGACATTGATTTGGTTTTAATTATAATGATTTATTGTTACGGGGTTTTATGTGGTTTCTTGTCATGGTGACATTTATTAATATTCTTCATCGTCCATTATTAACCTGCTGTTACCCAAAGACCATAATTATAGTGATTATATTTTTACTATTACGCTATAACTCGGTTTTTGTCATCATTGTAAAAGGCTGTACCTATAGGAGTTTTGATATAATTCATATTGTTTTTTCTCATGCTCTTTCCCACTCCTGAGCCAAGACTTCACTCTTTCCACTTCTCGGGGACCCGGAGTTCGCGAGAAGTGGAAGTCCTCCTTTCGGTTCGGAAGGAAGTTATCCAGTTCCATCCCGCCTAAAAAATAATTTAATTAAAATTACAGATGTCAGGAGGTGTATTTTTATGTACATCATTAAGCCGATAATTTCATTGAGATGTTTTTTATATTTTTTTGTTTAATTGGCTTCGAAGAGTGAGGGAGTTTAAATACCTCGGCCATGTGGTCCCTGAGCATTTAAAGATGATGGGGATATTGAAAGGGAGAGGAAGGCGATGGCGGTCCGCTGTAACGATGCGATGTTGGCACGCAGATTTGCGAGGTGTAGTTTAGAAGTAAAGATTACTCTGTTTAAAGCGTTCTGCCAAACTCTCTACACCTGCAATCTGTGTGTCAACTACACGCAGCGGGCCATCAATGCTCTCCGAATACAATATAATAACGATTTCAAGGTGCTGGTGGGGCTCCCCCGCTACTGTCAGTAATGCGTCTGCGACGTTTGCGCACGCGCACACAGATGGCTTTCACACTGTGCTGCGGCGGCGCCGCATCGCTTCGTTGATGCTCCGTACGCGTGGGAGCCCCAACACCATTCTGAACGTACTCAGCCACAAGCTGGACAGCCCCCTTCTGGGGCACTGGGTTAAAGCACAAGTGCGTGTGCTCGGAGTCCCAGAGGGTGGCTGTCATTTTAATCAAGTTAAGTGGTGGTATGTGAATGTATATTATTTCAAGTAACATTCTTGTCATTCATAACATAGTTTGTTGCATTAATAAATTAATAAATATTGCTGGACAATCACAGCGCCATCTAGTGCCACACTAAGCAACGAGGCTCGTGGTAACCAGATAGTTGATAAACTACATATATACTGTTTTGTTTGTAAATATACAGCGTGTAAGGTTAAACGAGGGACATATTGAGGGAAGGTATTCAGTATTCGATTCTCAATCCAAATATGTAAAAAACCTATAACCTTAATTTTTGTCATAATTGTCTAATTAAATACATTACTCATGGACACTGAACGCGCAAGTAGGTGTCATGCGGCAAAAGACGTGCCGGTCCTGAGCTCCGTGCGCAAACTCCGCCCCATTCTTTTGTATTGTCGCCGATGCACCGACAGCCGACGGGGCACACCCCCGCGCCACCCCGCGCTGACCTCAGTCACCTCAGTGTATGCGCGAGCGCCGTTACTTCCGCATGTCTAATATTGCGTTTCCGCGTATCGCATTTAACAAACAACCCCGCTTACTTCGCGATATTAAGAGTGTCTTGTAAACGTGTTCTTGAATAACCAAAAATTACGTCTTATCAACATTCCAGTGAAGACTATTGGGATAATGGTTCGTGCTTAAGTGTTATCTAGTGATATTGTGCGAGGAACCGTTAATTATTATGCAAGGTCTTAATTAACGACTGCGAACATTCGGTCAGTACCTAGTTACCTAGATATTTGCCTGTCCAAAGCCAGATTTAAAGAATGAAGAGAAAATGGATTATACCTAGAAAGGTCATTGAACCCGCACACATGTTCTGCGATAAGCGCATGGCGCACACGTTGCGAAACTTAGGCGAAATTTTTGGTATGGATCTATCTGTTATGTATTAGTGTTTTCTTTTTGTTCATATGTTTATTAGTATCATGTAAGCATGGACTATTGCGGGTTTGAATAAGTCCCTCGTTTAAACTAACATACTGTATAATTATTATAAGTATAAAACATCCATGACTTGGAAACAAATGTCCATGCTTATCACACAAACATTTGCGCCTACCGGGATTTGAACCCAGGACCCTAAGAACGTAAGGCAGTTTCACTACCGCTGCGCCATTCGGGTCGTCATTATTAGAGGAGGTTCATTTTGAGGATCAAAGCGCTAATGGGGAATGTATCTGTAGTGAGAATCACTCTATTTTTCACATGGCTCTCTGCTAACAGCAATAACTTACATGGGACATAAACATAACTCACAAAATGAGGTTATACGATTGTTACACCGATGCCTGACCCTTCTAAGATATACAGTTGTGATGGCTATGTTGTTTTAGTAAATTCATATAATTGAATATAAATAAATAAACGATTATTACGCGTAAACCTATACGCTGCCAGTTCGCGACCTAGTCAGTATAATTGAAAACAGTGCTAATCCAGATTATACTGATGAAATCGCAAACTACCGAGTAGATGTTTATGTAGTAACCTTTTTATACCTGCCCCACGATTTATTGCGACGTAAGGGGTGGGATTGAGCCATGGGATCTGGAGGCGATAGTCCTCGCGCGTCTACACGAATGGCGCGCGGAGGTACTACGCCGGGGGGAAACCCCGCTGCCGCGGCAAATTGCCGCCCAGCGGACTGACCTCCGGCGCGATCTCATGGCGACATGGAGAGAGCGACTGTCGCAACCCCGTGCAGGGCACGCCACGATAGTGGCGGTAAGTCCCCTCTTTGAGGAGTGGCTAGAGAGGCGCCACGGCGTCCTCACCTTCCGCCTGACGCAGGTCCTCACCGGACACGGATGTTTCGGGAGGTACCTGCACCGAATCGGGCGGGAGGAAACGCCCGGGTGTCTCCACTGCGAGGATCGACCGGAGGACACGGTGGAGCACACGGTGGAGGTCTGCCCTGCGTGGGCGGAGCACCGCCGTGTCCTCGTAGCGGCGATCGGCGGCGGCGACCTCTCGCGTCCGGCCCTGGTTCAATCCATGGTCCGGAGCGAGACGGAATGGGAAGCCGTCACCTCCTTCTGCGAAGCAGTCATGCTGGCGAAGGAGGTGGCGGAACGAGAGAGGGAGAGAGCCTCTCTTCCCGGCCGCCGCGGGAGACGCACCGGGCGTCGGGGGCCACGTGGTGGCTACCGGCCACCGTAGATGCGGGCCTGTGGACGGTAAGCTATGGGCTAGCTAGCCGTCCGTCCGTCTAGTGACGACAGGCCGTGTCGACGGCGCGTTCGTGTTCCACGCGCGCCTCAAAGAGATGTCAGCAGCAGAGAGGGGCCCGCAAGGGCCGAAGCCTGCCGGGGTTGCGGGACTGTTCGAAAGAGATACCGCGGCCCCGGAACGTAAAGGGCGAGGAAGGAACATGGATGGGTTTTAGTCAGTAAGAGTCTGACACTCCCTCCCGCTCCGCCCAGAGTGGGAGAAGTCATTTGATGATTTCCCATCCTAAAAAAAAAAAAAAAAAAAAAAAAAAAGGGGTGGGATTGAATATTTTAATAGTGTTTTGCGGTTCGCGAAAATACTTACTTCTTGGGAATCTGTAATAAGTGAACTGTGAAATATAGTTGAATATTATCTGGTTCTATAAAATAAACTCTTAAGATTATGTGTTTTATTTATTCGTCGTAGCTTATTAATAACAGCGGCAGGGTTCAATCAAAGGTTTATGGTTGCCGCAATCAGTACGGGAATGGTGGTGCTGTATATTGATTAAGAAAGAAAGAAAGAAAAAGCATGTATTAGTCCGTACAGGACAAAACACATAAACATTAACATTATTTACTACTAATAATATCGTCTATATTCACATCTCGTTCAAAATCGTATTAAAATTATTTCCTTTGTTTTTTCCACGACCTTTCTCCAGTCTTCTGCCGTGACTTTTGCACGCGTAGTTGGTAGCAGAGTCGACATTTTAGCAGTACTGAAGGGTGGTACATACATAATTATTACTGCATTCGAATCTACTTATCAACTTTCGATTTTTTTGGGTTACGTCCCTAGTATTTAAAAAGAAAAAGGGTTCACTGACGTAACATAATAGGCTTGTTTCCACCATCAATAAATTGCAAATCTATTTAGTCCGTCAGATAGAGTATTAGAAAATAATGGACACGTATTTTTTGTTTTTGTAAATTAACGAATATTGACAAAGATAAAACGCATCAAAACTCGGGAGTGGGGGCTCGTGACGTCAGTACTCACTAAGAATGATACCGAACAGTGACGTATTGGGAAGGTTAAAAGCGTCGTATCTTCGTCAATTTTGGTTTATGTGACAAAAGAAAAAATACGGGTCAAATATTTTTTGTTAATCCAAGTGACGGAGTAATTAGATTTTTTCAGTTATCAAGCCTTGTGCAGTTCTAACTTTGAAAAATTAAATAATATTTTATGCCCGCCGTTGAAAGGTTAAGTTGTTGAATTTTGATGAAGTTGTCAAATGTGATCTATTATCTTGGCCCTACAGTTAGTAGTCTACCCAAGAATTGATCGTTTTACATAAAATACTGGAGTTCAGTGGTATTTACTAAGACAGGAAGCCGCCCTCAACATAGTTAAAAAATGACCAAGCAGATGATGGTCCTATATATAACCAATATTTTACCAATCTTTTTATACTTCATGAACAACAATGGTACTTATGAATCTCAGCATTTGTAAGTACCATTGTTGTACATGCCATTGCATTCTACCAGCCAACAGGATTTCATTCTAATTGACAACTTCATAGACACAGGTTTTTCTTTATGATACTTGAACTGTTTTATTTACGTACTCGAGACATCGTCATATTTCTAACAAAGATGCCTCGTGTAAGTCCGCACGTGATGCGACAATACCCAGACAGAAAAACCCAATAAAATTAAGTTAGATCTTGAAACCGAACGTAGCTTCGCTCCACCGAACTTTGGAGTAGCACTTTTTTATCGTTGAACTGAACTTAACGCCCTTTGAGTCTCGTATTAACCCTAGACCGTGACTAACGCCCTGTTCACAGCCTCAGGCGTTGCGACTATCTAGTCTGGTAACGCGATTTGCGCCAGACGACACGCACGTGATGTTTTCGTCGCGTTAGTACCGCTGCGTCCCAAATCGCGTTGTGCTCACTAGTGGCATGCTCTATTTTTTACATTTATTTTCTCACCCAGTCGACGTCATAACACACGTGTAGGTCGTGGCCAGGCGGTCTGCCTCGCCAAAGTATTTATATACAGACCTCTTCAAGCAGTAAATAGAGGGTAGAATAGATTTTTCATCGAAGAGTTATTCGGGGGGAATACTAATACGTTACACTGTCATATCTATGAAGAACGGGTTCGCGTGATTGGGGATACTGTGCGGTGGATAGCGTTTGTGAGTAATGTAGGACATTTTTCGTACTCTTTCATGTTTTCACACTGTGAAATACCTATTTTACGTACTAAGCACACATTTTTTAACAATCTTCTGATTTTCTTCTCCTTCGTGTCGATGTTATTACTTAATAAATTTTGATTGATCCAATACTTCGTCATTCCTATCCTATGGCATCGTGCTATTTGTTTAGTTGTCCTCGTACGGCTATTGTGGGTGTATAGTTCTGAGATTGTCATGTATCTTATTTGTTAGAACACTAATTTGTGTGCGACGATGGTTACAATAATAGTGAAATCTACGTTTGTTAAAAGTGTGAGAGAAGATAATGAAATTTTCCTTAATACTCCGCTCAAGGAGATCTGTGCTATGATTTTGTTGTACCTATATTCGATTACATGGATACGAGTTGCACGGGACCGGTCAATGTGGCGACACTTGGGGGAGGCCTATGTCCAGCAGTGGACGTCTTTCCGCGGAAATGATGATGATGATAATAATAATCCTACTTATCATCATCATCATCATCTCCTCATCACCTTATATTTAATTTAATTAATTACCTAGCCAGCTACAACAACGCCAGGTAAAACTTTGGGTAAAACGCGGATAGTCCTGGAAAAAAGTTAGTTGAACGGGAACAGCTCATGTGTGTTGCCGTTCAACTAACTTTTTTCCAGGACTATCCGCGTTTTACCCAAAGTTGTGCCAACCCTGATATATAAATAATGTTTCACTTCACTGATTCCCCTTTAGTCAGATTTCTGCCAATTGTGATCGTATGTATTTTTATGTATGGTAATAACTACAGTGTTCTCAATATTCTGTAGTCGACAGTACTCCAGCCAAATATACATAGAAAATATTATGAAAGACTGGTATTTTCACATGTGTATAAATTTGGTAAGTGAAATTAGTCACGGAACAGTGAATTTGCTGTCAAAAATCGTGTGAGTTGCCGAATCATAAAAGCAAATTTTAGTCCAATCAGTAAATATGGAGATTTGACAACAGATTTTACTACGGTAAGTATACTGTTTTCCACGCCAAGCTACAATTTCACCTACCATTATATTTGTGTCGTTTGGCGTACAGGGCACGCGCCTGCTTGTCGTGACAATGACGTTCAAAAGATTAAGATAACCTGCTTACTCAAAAAGTTTTCAATTAAATACAAATATAATTGCTATTCAATTTTAATTTGGGTCTACCCTCAAAAGCATCTATCACAAACCCCATCTGTGTAGTCTGCGGCATTCAGTCAGGGGGAAGCATTTCCATGTGGGTTCCATATTACAATTCGGTGCGGAACTCTAAAAAGGTGATAAATGGCGCCGTCCGGATTAAGAAACCCGGACACGGGTGTCGTAAGCCGAACAAATAGGGGACCAGCGAATTTGTTAAATTACGGATTTGCCGCGTTGCGAACACTCCAGCCGGAAATTTTTGAATAAAAATGTGATGGACGGTTATTACGACTGGCTGTGAGCTATTTGTGTAGGGAGACGGTTAATGGCGTGCAAAGGAAAGGCCTATGTCCAGCAGAATTGCTTTAAGCTGATGATGGCTGACTTATCACAATTAAAAAAAAAAAAACTGAAGATTTTGGATCAATTTATAATTTTGCCTCCTTGGTCACGAGGTCGCAAGCGCGACTGCTAAGGGTGATGAGGGTTCGATTTCCAGGTCGGGCAAAGTGTTATTGGGTTTTTCCACTAAGACTTTCACAGTACATCTACTGTGAAAGTCTCCATGGCAACCCATGGAGACTGGATGTGTGCCCGGTTGATGTAAAAGTCTCTATCTCTATACCTCTGCCCAAACCTTCGATTGCAGGCGTGATGTTATAATTTTGCGTGGTCATAGACTCCGGCCTGAGTTGTCAGCCCCTCTACCACCTCGCTGACTGATATGTTTCACAAAATGAGCAAACTTTATAAGTTCAATACGTAATCTAGACCGAAATAATTTTCAGTAGGCGTACCTAGGTAAATCCTCCGTGAATTAAAGCAGGGAATGAAACTTGGTTCTAATCCCCGGCTGTTCTCATTTGTAACATATTTGTAGGAGGCGCGTGTATTCCTGGGAGAGCAATATATCATACTTTTATATGTATTTCGGTGTTCGAAGTGACCTTGGATTTTAACGTAGGACAATATGGAATATTTATTTTTGGAATTGTCGACACCTCGAATGTTTTATTACAAGCTTCAAAAATCATTATTAAGCGGTCATTTAGTAATCATGAATGTTCTTTGTGTTCTGTTGTTTGTTCATTACAGGAACTGCTGGACGCTACTGAAGGCGCCAAACTAGACTAGCGGCTCAGTGGAGGCCTACACAATTTAGATTAAGATTAGAATAATGAGATTAATTTCGGGTTTTATTAATGGTACTGTTACATCGGACCTACTAGAACATTCGAGAAAGCACGTGATTACAGTATGTGTACGTTGGAATTTCGAGAGTTTTCTATTATTATTAGTTTTAAAGTTAAGTAGGTACAAACTCGCGACCTCTTTATAAAAAGACATTAGAACTTCGACCGTACGCCTAGGGCATACGGTCCATATTTGTTTGTGTTGTACAAGTAGCTAGTAATAATAATTACCTACTACTTTTATTACCTACCTAGCTACTTACCTACTGTTTTTTATGACCCTCTAGAATATTCGTGGTTATTCTGGTGTGTCTGTTGGCGAGTATAAATAGACCGCTCAGGGCCGCGACAGTCAGTCTTGTTTTGGCTACACAGCGAAGCGAATCGAAGTGAACTTGAAGTGCGATATCTAAGCGAACAGTGATCAGTAGTGTATTGCAGTGTACTTGTGATTAAGTTTAAATTGTTTTGTGATTAATAAAGTTAGTGTGTTGTTTAATCGGTAGTAATTAATTTATCTCATACCCAGCTCGTAACAGTACTTTCAATGAGTGTTTAATGCAATAGGCAGAAGGATTGGTGGTCACTGTGTTCCATCACTCAATAGAAATAGTAAATTGAAAATTGAGAATACTAAATATTTGGCTTATTTTATTAACATTAGGTTTGCGTCTTTTCTACTATAAAATTGTTTTGCTAAGTAGCGGTTCGGACTTCAAAGCGATGAAAGTTAATCAGAAAAAAATATTGCCAAACCGCATTTTGATTGCTCGATGTTCAAAGTGAATCGAAATGGTACCGAAGGTTACAGTAAATCTAATTCATTTTCGGATATTCTAAATTGTAGCAAAATCTATACATACTTACGAGTATATACTTATATATATATATATTATATATATTATTATAAAGCAGAAGAGTTTGTTTGTTTGTTTGGTTGAACGCACTAATCTCAGGAACTACCGGCTCGAATTGAAAAAATATTTTTGCGTTGGATAGTCCATTTATTGAGGAAGGTTATAGGCTATATAACATCACGCTATGACCAATAGGAGCGGAGCAGCAATAAGAAATGTTGCAAGCGGAAAAAAAGCTTCCGTTGAGCAGACGATGCGTTGCGATATCAAAACTTCACGCGAACAAAGTCGCGGGCAGAAGCTAGTACAATCTTATTTCAATAATTTCCTCGTTCAGAACAACAAAATAAAACGAAACGGTTCCCGGTGCACCTTTTCATCGGGAGGGTATTGTAGCATATTTTTTATGACTTAGTTATACTTATTACAAAGTACTTGAAGTAGTTTCAGCTCTGAGTGCTCCCGAGAGCTCCGCCTCAAGATCTCATCTCAGAAGAGATGTAAATTAATACGGTGAACATTATGCTAACTATGCCAAGTGGGGGTTCTTAGCCGAGTACCTACCTCGTTACCTTCCAATTTTCTTTTAATTTTTGATGCTTTTATAAAGTTTTAGTTAAAGGAGGTAAAACTACTTGGATTATGTTTGGTCTTATAAGTTTAAGATGTTTGTAAGTTGGTCCTACGGTCCTATTTTACAAACTGACTTCATTTTTTTAAATCATCTGACTTAAGATTAAAAAACCATGCTATCAGACATAATGCACTGCATATGCTCCAAGATTTGAGACACTGGGAAATGGCCAACAGAATGGGCTAGATCGTCGTTTTGTTCTTTCTTGCTTTTTCGTTTATATCTCTCCTCAAAGAAGGATCCACAAAGAAATACAGTTACTATCGTCTTACTACCTTAATATCACACAGCAGTAAAATTCTATTGCACAATATAAACATCAGGCTTCAAGTAAACTTACTTAGATAGGGAAATAAGTCCGGAACAGTCAGGTTTTCTCAAAGGTCGCGGCACTCGAGAACCAATACTTATCCTCAGACTAATCATTGCGAAAGCTAGAGAGTTCAATAGTGCGCTGTATATCTGTTTTATTGAATTCAGCCAAAGCATTTGTCACTGTCATTTGGTCCAAGTAGTAGGAAATACTTCTGAAAATGGGTGTGCCTTGCCATCTAGTACATCTAATCAGAAAACATTACGAGGGCGGAACAAAAAGTGTGCATTTGGATGGGGTCGATTCGCAATCCTTCAAAATACAAGCTGGTGTCAGACAAGGCTGTACACTATCGCCCTTACTGTTCAACATATACACCGATTATATAATGTGGATTGTTTTAGGTAACTGGGATATGGATGTGTCGGTTGGAGGCAACATGATATACGCCTGAGCATATAGCTGCAGAAACCAGTGTCCCTAGATTTGGTCAGTCCTGCTAAATCAATGTGGATTTTTTTGGACTGTTCTAATGTTATGATTGTTATCATGTTATGATTGTTATCGTGTTATGATTGTTATCGTGCTATGATAGTTATCGTGCTATAATTTTTATCGTGATATAATTGTAATCGTGCTATGATTGTTATCGTGCTATGATTATTATCGTGCTATTATTATTATCGTCGTATCGTCGTATATGGTTGTTATCGTGCTTTGATTGTTATTGTGCTATCAACGATAATAGCTCGCTATAATTAAGTGTTATGCGAGTGTTTTGTGTCATGGAAAAAAAGAGAGATTGACTAGTATCAGCAGCAGCAGTTAAATTATACGATTCTCCAGTTGCAATAAATGCAAAACTATAAAAGATAATACGAATTTTACTCAAAAAATATAGAAGGATTACAAAGGCAGTATTTAGATACAATAACGTATTTCCAGTTATTTAGTACTTCGTGACTTCTACAATAGGCTCGCCACCTTCGATGAGCCAAGCTGTGCCACTGTTAGCCTTGTGATAGATGTCCACTGCTGCGTTGCCGACTGATTCTACTTTCTGCCATGCTTGAGCCTTCAGGAATTTATCGAACTCGTTATCTTGTCCCATGTCCCAGGCCACAGGATTTGCCGTCAGCTTGGTCTCAGTAAATCCTGGACATATAGCTACTACCCTTACATCAGTCCTTTCATAGTTGGCGGCATGTCCCAGTGACTTGGTGAATCCCATAACGGCGAACTTCGAAGCTTGATAAACTGGTAGAAACTGGTCGACTCTGTAGCCATAGATAGAAGCTAGGTTGATGATAGTACCTCCATTCCCGCCTTTGTCTTTTCTCATGTGATCCCAGAAGGTAAATCCCCATTCCACAACCGCGGTGACGTTGATGTCGATGGTCTTCTTAAGGGCACGGTCGTTGAGTATCCCGGCGTTGTTGACAAGGACATCTACTTTGTACGAGTCAAAAATCCACTTGGAAACAGTTTCTAGGTCTTGTGTGACATCGCATCTGTGGAACGTTGCTCTGTTGTTACCGTGTTTGGCTGTTAGTTTCTTCTCTGCCTCAGCTCCGAGTTTTTCGTTGATGTCAAGTAGGATGGTAATCCTGGCTCCGTTAGTGAGATACTTGTCAGCGATTTCGTATCCGAGCCCTTCGGCTCCACCGGTTATAACGACTACTTTGTTCGCTAAGTCTCTCGCCATGTTGTAAATCTGTCGAATACGCTTCAACGAATACGGAGCTAAAAACTGAAAGCGGTATTTATAATGCATTGCAATAATGCGATAATTCTTGATAAGCAAGCAATTAATTTGTTAATCAGTTCAGTGTTATATAATTTCATTTTGTTAAACCATCGAGAGATAGTTAAACTAACTTATATTAATCTTTTCATTATAACAATTATCGGTATCGATGTGTTTGAACTTTGATTACAAAGTCTAGTTCGTTATCAATAACGTTTAGTGGCAGGTGTCTTTTCGTTTTTACCAATGAATGCACATTCGTTTTTCATTGGCGACTCCTTTGGGCAGGGTTTACCTGGTTTCAATTAGAAAAAAGTTTGGAATACTTAGACAGAGATAAATGGAAAAAAGGAAGGGAGGCCTTTTTCCTGCAGTGGGACCCATCAGGCTCATAATAATTATATTAATTTGAATTATGACATAGTATAATAATAAAACGATCAAAAATATTTTTAAAGCTGATCAGTTGGTTTTCAAATCATAAATCATCAAAATAAAACAAAATACATACACTTTACAAAAAGTAAAAACCGGTTTTTTATTTTTGAAATCAAACAGCATTAATAAAACACAAAATAATCTCAAAAAGTGGAGACTGGCCGTGATTACAACTTGCGACCCCTGGTTCACAGGGAGGCTCCCTGAACCGTTGGGTTTTTTATTCCTCTGAAAAGCCGTTATGTTCTCATGTAATGACAGTTTTCAGTTGTCAAACAGAGAAGAATATGGACATAATGCAATATTGCTCATCCCCCTAAGTAATTAGCGCGATAGTATAATAGTCTGTGTATTATTTCAGACTACAACCTATCTCTGTGCCAAATTTCATCTAGATCTGTTCAGCTGTTCTGGCGTGATTGAGTAACAAACATACATACAAACATCTATCCAAACTTTGGCATTTATAATAGAATATAATTATACAATATACACTGTATAATAAATACATAAGGTAATTGCATAAGATTATTATTAATACCAATAGAACCTTACAGGGCGATATGTCAGTACAAATCATTGCGCTAATTAATGACCATGCACACGGCTGATTGCACGCGATTAGTAAGGTATTATGACATAATGATAGCTCATTATGGATATATTATATTATATGTATAGGAGAGTTGGATGTTATGGTGGAACGTTATTGGTGTTAATTATGGCTTTTGTTACGACGTTAGAGTAGAAACTACCGGAAAGATCTTGAGAATTCGAATTTTTGGTTTCTTTTGCATGCTGGTTTCATCTAAAACGATTAATTCATTCATAAGCTAGATAAAAATATAATCATCATCATCATCATCATTTCAGCCGAAAGACGTCCACTGCTGGACATAGGCCTCCCCCAAGTGTCGCCACATTGACCGGTCCCTTACGACTATCCAACGGATTCCCGCAACCTTCACCAGGTCAACCCCCCCAAATGGACACCGCATTAAATAAATAAAAATATAAAAAAAGAAAAAATATCAACTCTCATCTGTAATAAGCCAACACTATATAAAAATTATCGCCAAATGGTTAGGCACTGGCTATTTATAGTAGACTCCACATTTTGGTAGCCTTGTTTGAGTCACATGTAGTAAGGGCGAGCCTATTACCATCAAACAAGCACAAATCCAGACGCTGCCTGTGGCTGCTATTGAGAAATGCTTAATGGAAAAAAAATCCCAGAGTTTTTCCGACCGGGGAATCAAACCTAAGACATCATAGCTAGTAGTAACGCTTGCAAACACTAGAGGAGCTAAAATCATCATCATTTGCCCAGCCTTTTCCCAACTATGTCGGGGTCGGCTTCCAGTCTAACCAGATGCAGCTGATTACCAGTATTTTACACGGAGCAACTGCCTATCTGACCTCCACGACCCAGTTAGATAGGTAATTCGATACCCTCTCCCTCTTCCCCCTCTCTCTCTCGATGTTGGTAAGACTGGTAATCAGACTTTTTGCCACTGACTGCCTGTAACCAACTGCTTAACGTGCTTTCCGAGGCATGGAGGTAACTCGGTATGTAATGGGTGGCCACTCATCCATAGACTAACCTAGGCAAGCACGGCTTAACCTAAAGATCGACCCGAGCGGCTGTTACTAGTTAGCCACTTGCTCCTCGTAGAGCAGCTAATGAATGAAATATTAAACTCTTCCATTCTGCGTTTTGTTTTAGAACCAATATTATTACATTAAATATTCAAAATTTCCATTTATCATTTATTAACAAGTTTTAATTAATATTCGACAAAGTAATTAATACAGAGGCTCTTGTTGTCAACATAAACAAATATATTAATAACGGTTTCATATTTAATTAGTAGGTGCTTTTATCTAAATTAACCTGAATATTATAAATATTATATTTTGCTAGGAGTTGATTTAATTAACCTAGGTTCATTAATTTATACTATTCGTAGACTTTAATCACTACTTGCATATTTATAATTAAAAGTTCAGTCTATATTTTTGAAGTACACTTTATTCAGCTTATAGATAACTCTTTTATCTAAATTGGAACTTACTTTCTATGTATGAGTTGTTAAGGGCGTTATAACATACACTAGTGTCGCCATAACTTCTAAAGCTGTAAGTTCTTATTTTATTCTTCCGAAAATTTGTCTTCCTGGTAGAAACTAGCCATCGAACGGGCTCTTCCATAACTGTTTTAGTAGTACTTAACAATAATTCGTATATGAGAACTAGCCAAGTCAGACCTTAGGCTTCAATATATTATTTTAGGTTAGAAGAAATTATATTTTAAGTAACTGTAAATTATTTTATGTTGTTATAAATTCAGGACTGACCATTGAACTGGGCACCCATTTAGATCTCACTTCTTTTGACGTTGAAGTCAACAACCGAGGCAAATATCATAATAAAGAACTTGGCTCCCATTTAATTTTGTACCTATTTCATGAAATATGCTTTTCAGTAGCGTATTATGTCACTCCCGTACATTTTTTACTTTTCTATCATCGTTAAAGCTAGTAGAATGTCACAATTTTGTTTCCTAAAAAATAAAATCTAACATTCACATTGGCCACTGTCTTTGGCATGTTAGGACACGTTCCCACTATGTCTTGACGACAAATAATCGTGTAGTTTTAAGTGCCGGGCTTGTGTATTTAAATGGAGGTGTTCACATATAGGACGACACGATAACTGTCGTCCATGACTTTTGCCAAGGACATAGTGGGAATGGGGCGTTACGATGACATTGGAATCTTCACACAAAATATTTTATGTTCTTTTGTAGCTACAAGGTACAACAATAACCAAGATATAACACGCAAAAAAATATTCACTGTCTATCGAAATTTCTTATTCACACACGAACGAACAAAACTATGGAATCTTCACAGTAACAATTCCATTCGACCGCGAGTGCCCCTGGCATGTTTCTGAAACAAAACATCCGAAGACATTGCGATAACCACTAACCCACCTCCGTAAATGTTCCTCACAGAGAGGAAGCCTGGGTCTTACCTGGGCATGAAGTTTGCTATTTTTAAAATAGTGTCTGAATAGTCTATCATTGATTTCTTGATTTTGACAAGTTTTGTAATCTATACTAATATTATAAAGCAGAAGAGTTTGTTTGTTTGTTTGTTTGTTTGTTTGTTTGTTTGTTTGGTTGAACGCGCTAATCTCCGGAACTGCGGGCTCGAATTGAAAAATTCTTTTTGCGTTGGATAGTCCATGTATCGAGGAAGGCTATAGGCTATATAACATCACGCTATGACCAATAGGAGCGGAGCAGCAATAAGAAATGTTGCAAGCGGGAACAAAGCAGTTTAAACCTCCGTTGAGTAGGCGATGCGTTGCGATATCAAAACTTTACACGAACGAAGTCGCGGGCAGAAGCTATGAGGCTATAATTTATCTTGGAAACTTGAACACCTGATGCAGAACCGCAACAGACCAGCTAAACTATAAGAGATACAAAAATGCCACCATAGCAAAAATTGTTCTACATGATGAGCATTTTCTGCTGAGAGTATAAATTTGAAGATCTGGAACATCTGATGTGGAACTCCAAGAGCCCAGCTACACCACAACACATATAGGAATGACGTCTTAGCAAAAGTTGTTCAATTTTATGAGCACTCTCTGTTGGTTTATAAAAATCGAAGATCTGGAACACCTGTTGTGGAACTCCAAGAGCCCAGCTAAACCATAACACATATAGGAATGACATCTTAGCAAAAGTTGTTCAATCTGATGAGCACTCTCTGTTGACTTATAAAAATCGAAGATCTCGGACACCTGTTGTAGAATTAATTTCCTTTTCCAGTTATCTTCGTGACTCGGTAGCCTACCCGGTAACGCAGGGGAGCAGTTACTTAGATTTCAATTGATCAGGCATCTTCACAACAAAACTATAACCATGCCTAGAAAGAGGTCAAATCTTTCCCAATGTTCCAAAGGAGCTAAAAGATTGAGGATCACAAGATCCCAAGAATCTATCGAAGAGCGTCAGGAGAGACTTGATGCTGTTCGAGAACATCAGGCTGCAACTTGCTCCGTGGAAACCTCTTAGGATCGCGAAGCACGCCTGCGTTCTCAGCGTATTTCTACATCCAGGTCTCTAGAGACCAGTGAAGAATTGATGCGCGACTGACCGCTAATCGTGAACGTCATGCATTGTCTTGCGAGTCGGAGCCGTTCACGGATAGAGAATTGCGCTTGAGTTTCAAGCGTATCTACGCATCGACTACTAGATCTCTAGAGACAAGTAGGGAACGTGATGCGCGACTGACCGCTGATCGTGAACGTCACGCATTGTCTCGCGAGTCGGAGACGTTCACGGATAGAGAATTGCGCTTGAGTTCTCAGCGTATCTACGCATAGCTTCTTCTAGGTCTTTAGAGACAAGTGCGGAACGTGATGCGCGACTGTCCGCTGATCGTGAGCGAATCCGAAATTTTTACCGATACAGAATCAGGCTTGAGTTTTCAGCGTGTTCGCACATCTACTAACAGGTCTTTTGAAACGAGTGATGAACGTGATGCGTGATGCGCGATGCACGTTCATTGAACGAACGTTTGAATTCTGATCGACGTCGACATTCTCTGAACAGAATGTCGATATCATCTGAAAAACCGGATGTGTCTCAAGATATAGCCGTAGGGCATGGCGACCTGCCGTGTCGACGGCGCGTTCGTGTTCCACGTGCGCTGCGCCTCAAAGAGATGTCAGCATAAAGGGAGGGGCCCGCAAAGGTCGAAGCCTGCCGGGGCTGCGGGACTGTTCGAAAGAGATACCGTGGCCCTGGAACGTAAAGGGCGAGGAAGGAACATAAATGGGTTTTAGTCAGTAAAAATCTGACACTCCCTCCCGCTCCGCCCAGAGTTGGAGAAGTTATTTGATTATTTCCCAACCGAAAAAAAAGGGCATGGCGACCTTCCTTGGGTTGATAAGGCACGGAGTGCATTTCGTGCGTTAAGAACTAGAGTAGCGTAAGGGCAAAATGACAACTTCTCAGGAGAGCCCAAAAACAACTCAAATTTAGCTACCGTTATCTTATAGCTCTTCTATGGCAAAATCTATAGTAGTTAGATATCTGATTTTTACTAATAATAAAGCTTTATTTATCGGCTACAGAGTAGTGTAACTTTTTGGTCAATCAAAAAACGGTTTCATTTTAATAAAATTTATTTTTCAAAAACTGGTTGACATACGTCATTTTGGCTGTTACATTAATTCACTAATGTATGGAATGCAACGGAACTTCCGTTCAAATGGCTTTAAAAATAATAACAAAAATCTTCTAAAATTAATAATCCCTCGATAATCTTTAAAAATGTAATCAAAAATAATTATTGGCTTTAAAAATAATAACAAAAATCTTCTAAAATTAATAATCCCTCGATAATCTTTAAAAATGTAATCAAAAATTATTATTGGCTTTAAAAATAATAACAAAAATCTTCTAAAATTAATAATCCCTCGATAATCTTTAAAAATGTAATCAAAAATAATTATTCGTGGTCGACCTGCAAATGGCTGTAAAAATCATGATATGTTGAAGGAATAACTCCAGATCGACACAGCTCTTGCAAATCGTTGTACTTATCTGCTGATATAGCTATTGGACCACTGTAAGCTTTTTGCAAAATTACTCTCGACGAGGTTGCTCTTTTGCCCCTTCTGAATACCTTAATTTTTTTAAAGTTTTCGCTGTCCAAGTCATATTTAAAATAGATATGTTCTGGGTCATCCTTGCGATATTGAAGCCATTTGATTTTTAACCAATTCACAGTCTCCTCATCAGTATCTGTTTTACAGTTCTTAATCATAACAGTTTTCAGTTTCTTCAAATCATAAAAATCTTCCTGTCCCATTTCTTGTACTTTGTAAGGATTTCTTCTTGACGCAGTTCTAATAATAGTGTAGTAACTGGACGGATCAAATATTGGTATACTTTTCTTGGCCAGCTCTATAGTAGCGTGAATGTTATCAACCTCCATCTGACTGTGACCAGGTTCAAAATATTTTTGATTTATTTCCGGTATATCCAAAAAAGCCACACAATACAACATCAAGGCAGAAATATACATATTTCGGCATTGACTCGCGCAAGTGTCGGACATAAAAGTGATCGGTTTGCCATCTGCTTTTTCTGTCATGTATTTGAATAAAGATGATCCAACCTCATTAGCACCTTTATTACCAACACCTTCATTCCAGCAATAACATGTTACTTCCCTTTTTTCTTTGCCAAAATCCAGTAAAGTACAGTTGTACACAGGCAGCCTTCGTTTATAAAAGATTTTTTTGGAAGATGAGGTAGGAATATGACAAATAGCCTCCATGTCATATTCGGCGAAATGAATTTCATCATCCAGAGCAAGTTTCTTAGCTTCATCTCTGTGTCTTCTCGCTTGAACTTTTCTCTGTAAATGAGCTTCATGTTCACCTTTTTTGGCTTCTTTCTCTTCATCATTCATATTATCATATGCAAAACATTCATCACACATATCTTTCCGTGGCTTATGGAAGCCAATATTAAAATCTTTCTTTAAAATATCGCGATACATGTTTATTTTGACAGGTTCCACCTCATCTTCCTTGCACTTATCAACATATAGTTCATACATCTTCGTGACATTAAGGTCTTGGTCAAGGTACTCTTTTTTGGTACCTTTTCTAACATAGTGAGATGGCATGCGCGGAAAAGAGTTGATGTGGTCTTTGACGTACTGTCTAGCACTTTCAGGAGTTTTATTGTGTGGACCAAGCACTCCCCTGGCATCAGATTCGACTACATTTGTCTCCGAGAGTTTTTTGAAGCAGCCTCTTATAAACATTTCAGAAATATTGAGAGTCGATAGGAAAAACTTTTGACACACTTTAATTAGCTCAGATTCATTTGGCTTTTTGAGAAAATACTTATTGGTAAGCTTCCTACGGCTTTCTGGATTTGCAGTTTTTCGAGTAGCTGGTGTATCCCGTTTAACGAGACTTACAATGTACTGCCGTTTCTGTTCCACATTTTCAATATCCCAGTAGCAAGAAAAAATTCTCAGTCGATCTTCTTCACTTATTTTCTCTGTGCATTTTTCTTTACAGGATTCAGCACAAACCTTCTCACCAACAGCTTTTCCCGGCTTTAAAACCCCTTGAGACGATATGTATGGTTCTCCTTTCTGTCTTTTTATCTTTCTCTCATTTTTTTTCCACTCTTTTGGATTAGCCTGCCCTTTACGTTTACGCTTACGGTTTTGGTAACCTGGCAACAGCGATTCTGTTTCTCGTGCGGCAGCTGTGTCCGTTTCTGCCTGTTCTGCTACTACATTTCGTGATGACAATACTGATGGTGACGAAATATTGAATGAACTGGATTCGGACAGAATACATTCATCCCTTAACTCGATATGAGTACTATCATCGGAATCTGAGATATGAAGATCTTGAAGCAAGGAGTTATAATCTTTAACTGTTTCGTGGTTTTTGTCAGTCATCGCTACATTTTGCAATAGTGTGTACCTGGTAGATGATTGTGGACTCTCCGGGCGTAAATAATTGTGTGGCAGATGTTCCGGGTCTACGTGTACCTCAGTAACATGTCGTATGCCATTCTCACCATTTCCAAGTTCAATCATATCTACATTTCGTAATGGTGTGTAACTGGTGGATGGTAGTGGACTCTCTGGGCGTAAGTAAGGGGTACCTTCCGGCTGAACACCACTAAAATGAAGCTCCTAAAACAAACAAACAACAAATTGAAACGTAAGTACAACATATTATTAACCTGTGTTTACTAAAACGTATGTGTGTCTGTGTAAGTTTAGTGTAGGTATGCATGTAATCTTTTTGGCTTAATCATAAAAATGCAGGTTTTGGTTTGATCCTGTAGGTAATTACCTATGTTCAAGCAAATTAAACAAGTTCATTTAATGCGTCCGCACATAATTATATACACAAGCACACACACACACGCACCCACACACCCCGACCCCCACACAACTGTTGTTGTCTTACAGGTAAATAATTATTGTCGGTTGCCTCTTATTTGTGAAATAAAGATTATTATTATTTAATTTCTATTTCATTTCAAGTACCCATACTAAACTTACACACATGGTAGGTAACCGAAACCTGCGTATTATGTAATGAATAGGTATATCTAAGAAGGTAGGTACTCAGTTAATACAGATTTACCTACATACTTACATTACAGATTTACATTAAATAAATAAATGTATAAACTTTAATAGGTATTCACTTAATTATTTGAAACTGTTAAAAAGTATAAGCGAGCTCACTTTTATTACGTACCTTTTGAATGTCGAAATCCATATCTTCATGGTGATTTAGCGATTTTAAAATCTTCCAAGTTCTTGTATTTTTATTCATCTTCACTGTTTCTGGCACTATAACTTTAGCTTAGGTAACGGTTTTTCGAAAAAAAATGCGTGGAGTCTAGCTAATAAACAATTGCGAGGCCCCCCGCGTCGTCATTTCATACGCAACCAGCAGGGCCGACCTAACTTTTTGGGGTCAAATTAACGTACAGTAGTATTAGACGCGAAAGTGAATTAGACCAATAGAGATTTATTACGTGCTAAAAGAACGTATATAGCTTTTACACTATTATTGACATCAAAACTGACTGCATTACTTTAATTATTTAGTGCCATAGTAGCGTATCCCACCCTTACGTTTTTTTGGCAGGGAGAAAAGTGACGGAAGCTTACGAAACAAGGACCCATAAGCAGTAACGGTACTTTACGTTTATTTGGCACGAAACAAACTAAGGCTACATAATCAAACTTTCTGCGTTAATAACGTATGACAAGATACGTTATTTGAGCGATAACGTTAAAGGCATATTCGGTGTCCTATTCGCTCTGTAAATCGAGTTACAATCGTTGTGCTCGTAATTTTTTTGACAAAATAATGTCAAGATTATTGTAAGTAGAAACACTTCATTTTGGCAATAAACAAATATCTTTTTTTTATATACGTTATTGTTGTACTAAGCAATCTACACACTACATCGTTCCAGTTTTTTAGCACATAAAAATATGGGGATTAAAAAAGCGAATGGTGAAAAAAAAATTTTTTTGAATTTTTGCCCTTACGCTACTCTAGTTCTTAACGCACGATTTACGTCTCCTATGATTGAATACGCCACATATTCCGCCATCGGAGGTATGGCTAAAAATTGTACTTTTTGTGAAGCTGTTAAATGGCAAAAAGAAACAAATGGTATGTGTTGCTCAGGTGGGAAAGATCCGTTATTTTCCCGTCCCCGGGTTCTTAGAATTCGACATCAGACGTTTCAGATCTTCGACGACCCCGTTGTCGCTGGCATAAGCAACAGGATCCGCGTACGAAGTCGCGGGCAGAAGCTAGTCTACTAATATAATGAGTCATTATGACTTTCTAATGGTCAACTACTGACACTACATTGAAAGAAACGTCATAGAATGGTGATTTCGTACATAATTCTATTACGAGACCATTGACCGACTAATGATCGACCATTATGAATTTAGCAGATTACGAACTTTTAGCAAATTGACAATGGGATGGTATTAGGTTCGTGTTGGACTGACGAATTTATAAAATAGCAGACTTGGGCCCATGTAGGAACGTTTTGGTCTGGTTTTAGGTTAATTAGTACCTTTACTAAATAACTCATAACATTGACACTCTGTCGATATGGCACGTGTTCCATAGCGTCACGTAGTACGACGCACAGCGTTTGATTGACGCACGTTCTATCGCATGTGTCGGTCGGAATTTTAACCGATTACTGATCCCAATCACGGGTAACACGGTTTACGAACACAGGTGGTATTCTGATATCGGTGTTATTGATACTGTGTTTAGTTCTACTAAAAATATCGGCCGGTACTGACTGACTGCTTCGTTTATCGTGCTCGCAATTGTGAGTTCTGAGGATGAGGTCCTTTTTGTGTTTTTTATAATTTTTGGGTTGGAAAACCATCAAATGACTTGTCCCGCTCTGCGGAGCGGAAGGGAGTGTCAGATTTTTACTGACTTAAACCTATCCATGTTCCTTCTTAGCCCTATGTGTACAAGGGCCGCGGTATCTCTTTCGAATAGTCCCGCAGCCCCGGCAGGCATCAGCCCTTGCGGACCCTTCCTTTGAAAGAAAGAAAGAAAGAAAGAAAAAGCATTTATTAGCCCGCACAGGACAAAACATATCAAAATTATCAGTATTTAAAACGTATTAATAAAAATTAAAAGAAACGAAACTCCTCCTGTACGAGGCCAAAAGGCTCCTATCTCAGCATGGTGCTGTAACATTAAAAAAACGTCACAGCGCTGGTATTCTGATAGGGTCCAAAGTGTGCGTGCATGAGTGCGTGTGTGTGTCAGTGCGTGAGTGCTGACATCTCTTTGAGGCGAGCGTGAAATACGAACGCGCCGCCGACACGGCCTATCGTATCGTCATAAGACGGACGGGCGGCGAGCTAGCCCATAGCTCAACGTCCACAGGCGAGGATGAGGACCTGAGTTCGAAACCCAGGTTGGGCAAATTGTTATTGGGTATTTCCCATCAGGTTTTTCTCGTTACAGCCGCGGAGTCTGGATTTGTGCCCGGTTGGTGGCAATAGGCTCGCCCTCTATTAGGTACATGTGACTTAAACATAACTGGCGAAATGTGGGTTTTTATGTTATGTTGTAAGCTAGTATTAGAACTCTTCGTGAAGGAATCCATCTGTAGTCATTCAACATTTGCATGCTGATCAGTTCCGTTGTGAAAACTATGGGGTGTATGATTTGTGTGTTATACCTAAATGTCAGGCAGGTCATGTTTTTTTACTTCTATCTCCTAGAACCCATATGAACAGGCAACAATCAGATAATAAAATAATTGTCAGCCATATCAAATAGGAATCAATTGTGAATACTATCTGCGAAATCTTTGATTTAGAAGACAGTTTTAGGCGACGTTGAATTCTTATCGTTAGATCAACCGATGCCCACCGCGCGCCGGCTTGTTTGCTACTCTTATTAGGGCTTTCGCCAGATTATTACTAAAGTTAATAAATAGTCTGTCTCGCTCGCACTAGTAGAAAAATAGTCTGTCCTATAAGACAGTCTTGTCTCTTCTGCTAAAGCCCTTAACTCTTTGAAATAAAACCAGCTCTATCGCAAAAAACATCAGTGTTTACCTGCCCGTGAACGTCGTGAAATGCGAGCTGAGGATTAGTTCAAAGATAAGCAGCAATGTCCTCTTGTTGCTAGTACAAACTGAGACCATTAATCAGTCTGTCTGATTATGCTAATGTCTCCTTTGATAGCTAAATGTAGCGGTCATTGTGCGGCCTATCTTCAGGAGTGGATTTACGTAGATATCGCCGAGCATAATATATATTACTAGCGGACGTCCCGCGGTTTCACCCGCATAGTTCCCGTTCCCGTGGGAGTACGGGGATAAAATATATCCTATGTTACTCGTGGATAATGTAGCTTTCGAATGGTGAAAGAATTTTTAAAAACGGTCCAGTAGTTTTTAAGCCTATTCATTACAACCAAACAAACAAACAAACAAAGTTTTCCTCTTTATAATATTAGTGTAGATTAACATAACAACGTCTATTTTCCAGCAAGGACTAGAATTGTAACATTGTATGCCCACTTCTCGTCATGTATGTGTTAGTTCTATGTCATTGTAATATAGGGCGCGCATATTGCCTTCAACAAATCAGAAATCTAGACTCCGAACCACTATTGAGAACTAATGGAAAACTCTAAAGCACTTTGTCTGACCTGTGGATCGTACATCGTACCTAGCACCTCATAAGTAGCTCTGAGCTTGCGACCAATGATGCAAAAATAATACAATAATCGACCCAAGCTTTCATTTAAAGTGTTACAAAAAGCAGACAATGCGAATCCGTTGATATATTGATAAGGTTCGTAAGTAAAGTAAATGATGTTTACTTAATTAAACTCATGTATTTTCCGATGAACGTATAGACAGAAACACAGAACTATGATCCTTCCCCACCTTAATTGTTAATACAAAACAACCTCAAGTGTTAAGTTTTCCAATTTCGTAGCAACGTCGCACCTGTCTCCTCGAATACTCACGCCACCACATGACAGGCATGTTTCAAGATTAGCCTCTGACGTCACATCAAAATGGCGTCCCTCATAACACTTTTTACACTTTTTCGCGCTCGATTTATTACGAAACGTTACAGTTTTTGTACAGTTAATCATTCCGTCTGATAAAACTTGTGCTGTGTGCTTAGGTACTGAAATATTCGTGTATGTAAGAGCTTAGGTTTTCGTGGGAAGCAGGAGTTCTCTCATCCTTACTGATGATGTTAATTTTTTGTTGGATTTATTTTCCCAGTTTTTTTTTACTTGAGGTGTGGTGAGACTTTAAGCTTTAATATTTCTGAGCAAACCTTCTCTTACAGTTCTTAGACACTAATACAAGGGAATATTGGAGTTATAGTCTGACTAAGTTTTTAAGATTTATAAGTCTTAGGTAAATTGACATTTTAACAGCGATACATATGATGGAAAAAGGTTGCAAAAACACAAAAGAAAACTCAATCCTGATCAAAGTAGTTCTACAAATAAATTACATTCTTTTTCTCAACTCTTAAAAACGTGGACCAAAGGACCGAATATTAACGGAAAATAATCTCTGTTCGATGGGTACAATTCAATTAATTGCCTCCGACTTTAAAGACGTTTGATCAACGAAACGGAAACATCTGTTAAACACCACCATTTAATCTAAACCACCAATAATAAATACGGGCTGAAATATCCGCTTAACCTTTGAGTTATTTTAATTACATTTTCTAAATCAAATTCTAGGGAAATAATATTGGTCCTGGGAGCCAGTGGGTCACGGAGGGTTATATTAAAACAAATCTGTCGCTATCTTCGACGTTCAAGGTTCTTTTGAAGTTACGTATTTGATTTGATTTGGTCTTCAGTTTTGGTATGACTTCTGTGATTTACGTTCAGATGGATTAATGTTTGAAGTTTTGAATTGTCAAATATTAAGTAAGTGTAATGAAAGTTAATTACTACCGACCTTTTCTAAAGAGTTTTCTTATGTGTATTATTTGTAAAAAATAATTTAAAGGTCATCATTTACTAGTTAGCTCATAGACGACATATAATTTCTGCTATTAAGTTTAATTAGTTGTTAGGTTCTGGCTGGTTTCTGTATTTGATTAATTGACAAATAAAAGAAGCACCTTACAAATTGAGTTGTGATTGTTTTAATTAACCATTGTTATCTACCACTCAGTTTGTATATTAGGTTTATTCACTTTTTATTATACTATACGCTGGAGGAGGTATCTACCATTTCTAAATAAAATACTGCTTACAGAAAGCAAAAAAATGTTAGACAAAACATTTGTGTCCTTTCTAAGTTTTCTTTTCAGTCTCCCCGTAACAATGCTAAGGTAGAAAGGTAAAGGTGTCACAGCGTAGACGTTAAAATTTAAATAATGGACGCGAAATGATGTTACAAAAATCTGGGGACCCAAAAAGTCGTGCTCTCGCTTTGGAGAAGAACTCGTGTCATGAATGAAATAGCCGTGTCCTTGACAATGAAAGTAGACAACGTTTTGCGAAAATATGAAAAAAATAAAAGAGATCTGATAAAAAAATGGCGTGAGGCAGAAGTTTTTGCAGAACCAAATCTCACATGGACAATTCGGAGATTGTGAAATAGTTTCCGTTATGTATCGAAGCCTCTACATTGTAGAAGCCACCGAGCCAGTGCCGTGCTATTATCATTCAAACCCTGAGTGTTCCCAACTACATCATACGTGATCTGTGGATGGGTGACCACCAATTACATACCAAGTTTCCATCGTGACTTGCAAAGCACATTAAATCGTTGGTCCCGGCTCTCATACAGCGTGTTAGGTTTAACGACTGCGAACATTCGGTCAATACCTAGTTACCTAGATATTTGCCTGTCCAAAGCCAGATTTAAAGTATGAAGGGAAAATGGATTATACCTAGAAAGGTCATTGACCCGCACACATGTTCTGCGATAAGCGCATTGCGCACACATTGCGAAACTTAGGCGAAGTTTTTGGTATGGATCTATCTGTTATGTATTAGTGTTTTCTTTTTGTTCATATGTGTGTTGATTAGTATCATGTAAGCATGGACTATTGCGGGTTTGAATATTTCCCTCGTTTAAACTAACATACTGTATAAAGATCTTTGACAGTCGTTACAGGTCGACCAGTCTTCCCATGCAAGGCGTATCGCATTACCCAGTACTAACGGTTGTGGAGATCACATAGGCAGCATGTAAAGCTGATCCGAACTGTTTGGTTGAATCAGGTAAGACTGGAAGCCGACCCCAACATAGTTGGGTTAAGGATAGACAGATGATAATCAATCAACACAAGGAATAAAATAGTTCAATGAAAAAAAACCAGTGTCAAACCATTTTAAATTACAGCTAAGTGCTTTTTTATTGAAATAAAATAACAAAAGAGCAAAATTTTAAGTAGATAATAGATTTGTTCTAAGCACATAATTTTTTGCCCGCTTTTAAGGGGTTTCGTTGAAAGCCCAAAGAAAATTGTTAAAGCTAGACAAAAGAGATTTTTAAGAGCAAAAGTAATTTGGTCTTTTTGTCCGGAGCGAGTGATTCTGAACCACTGGGCCGGTTTAACTGCCTGTACTGCATGTAAAACTGTTTTATGTTAACACAGAAGAGATTTTTTTAGTTAGTTTTTTGCACTTTTTAAAAAGGTACCGTAGCTTTTTAGGGGTTAGTTAATAATATATACCGGCTTTTCGCAATGAATTAAATTAGTACCTCTGTGTTCATGTTATGTTATAAATGCTAAAGTGACTGTATCGGTCTATTGGTCTGTCGGTCAATCTGATATTTTTTCAGGCCTTAACTGTTAAAAGAATTCGGCAGACAGGTCGACAATGCCTTAGGTAAGGAAAAAATGATTTTTACCCAGGAAGTACGTTCCCAGGGGACAATTCCTTATTGGAGGTCGCATATTTATGTATGCACTGGTCTGTGAGAATAATCACGTATTTGAAATTAGCATAGTTACGGTTTGTTTATGTTCTTATTCACTGTAGGCTGTGATTGTAACATGCGTAAAAAACATTAACCACGAATGAATATACTTCACTATCCCACTTCTGTTTTATTTTTATTATTTTTATTCAAAAGTAACAACAAACAGCTGCAATATAAAACATAGAAGAAAAAACAAATCTTAAAGACAATTTGCAGCCCACAACGCTGTTCACAGATTAACTCTAAGATACTCGTACATAACAGTAAAAATAATTGCTAGTTACAAATAAAAAAAAAACAAGAAAACTGTATAAATGGTGTATAGATATTTAAGAAAGCTGCTTACTATGAGACGTTTAAACTTATAGTGAGAACATGCAAAGATATCAAAATGCTCGAAAGTTATATTGTTTTGTTCTTATTATTATTCCAATATTCACGTTAGGTTTTGCCAAACCAATATAGCGACAAAGATATTCCTACAAATACATGTTTATTACGCCTGACTTAAACATGGCGTATTATATAAAGTTGAGCACAAACTATTTGCATTTTGTAAACACGGACAGTTAGACGGTTAGACAGAACAACTCCAGAATACGGTTATGTTTGAACATATGACGTGTTACAAGGTTTCATTCACTATATTTGTACACTACTACACTATAAAGGGTGTAAATAAACCTCTTAACAAAACCGAAAGAAATTTATTCTCCCCGTTATTGCGATCATTTTTTTGTTCTATACTATACCTGGGAACCTTCTAGTTACTGAGATATAGGGGGCCAAAGTTCCAATTTTCTGACAAGTTTTATTTTCTGACAAGTTTTAAATGTAAGATTTTTACTTTAAACACCTCCACGATCCCCGGACTATTCAACACAAAACATGATTTTTCACCCCAAAAAAAGTCGTTTCCCAGCAATAATTTTTGCATTACGTTACCGAGTACTGAGTTCAGAATGTTTGGTTGGCAGCTTCGTGATGAGGTTATTTACACCCTGTATTTGTTTTCCAGTTCAGGGAGGGTCACTCTCCAGGGTATAATCTCATAATTGTCGGGTCAAAAACTCAGTGAGCGTGCCATATGTTTCTTCTCATATTTATATACTAGCTGTGGCTACTGTAGCGACCTTCGTCTACATGAAATAAAAACATTATTTCCCTGTTTGAATCGGATTTTGTTAAGGGAAAAAGGATTTTTTTTTTGCACAGAACCCTAACCTTTTTTCTACCTGCCAGTAAAAGTCACGTGAAAATTGGTACAGCCCTTTCACACTTCTTTATTTTTACATGTGGTTCAAACAAACATACAAACAAACATACAAACAAACCGAACGACAGAATTAAAAAAAAAAAATGATTAATTTTTTATGAGCACTATGTATTTTCATATAATTATGTTTATGCATTCAGTAAAAAACTGTTAATGAACTTTAAAATTACTAACACACGCTTCAGTTTTATTTATTTGAAGAAAATAGCATCGATTTTATCGAACTTGTTTACTGCGTTTCGGCAATTTGACGTAAATATTTCTTCACTATGTTTTCTATTATCGTAAATCAGTTACTTTCTTGCTGACTGATTAGCTTATATTTTTAATACCCGATTGCGTTAGTTGTGATTTAATTTATGTTATGCCGATAAGAGACATGAATGGAACTACTTCCATTCATGCCTCGTATCGGCTTGATTGTATTTTTGATTAATTATCAGAAGAGATAAAGAAAAATGATATTCTAAATAGATAATACATGCAGCATGAAACATACCAAACTTATTTTCATTGTTTTGCCGATAATTAATATACTTTCAATGAAATTAATTAATTCAATAGGGACGAACACAGTTAGTACACCCACACAGTCAATTGTTACCAGAACAGATCTTCACACAATCTCTCTCACTATCTTCAATGATCACGTCTGAGTAGTCGATACATGAACTGGTCACGCAAAGCCTATTCAGCGCTACCTTTCATTCATGTTCTCCTAATTAATTAATTGCGAATCAATGATATTAACTAATCTATTGACAATTAAGATGTATTCAAGCTTTGATTTTTAATTTGTTCTGTGTATCTCTTTGCTTATAAAAAAGGGCTTTCCACTCGTATGCCTCATCTATTTCAATTATTCTCAGCAGCTCTGCATATAGGTTTTACCAGTCACCCTCCTAGATCTTAACCTGAATCATCTTTACGTTTTTCAAAGTGATAGTGTGAATGAGGATTTACTCCGAAGTCATAAACTCTTTTGATACGCTTATACTTTTATAAAGAAAGATGTCTTGTCACTTCGATCAACAACTGTGGTAACTAGGGCCGATTATATTTTAAGTGTTTTACAAAAAACCCAATCTTTTATTCACATCTCAACATTCTATAACTAATTTCACAGGATTCGTACACAGAGACACTACTCGTATAAATATATGATTATGTAGGCATAAAACTACTCCCCTGGTACACACACGTATACGTACGCTCGTTTCGCTGTACCAGGCTGCCATGAAAGCGGTTTTATCGAATTTAACACTTTACACAGCGCGACACAGCGCTTAATGGAATTTTCGACGACAAATCCAACGCCGATGCAAACTGTCGTGAAAGAGAATTGCTACTTTGATTCTAGCCAAAAGAGATAAAGTTGGAACACGTGTTTAGGAGCAAGCTAAATTAGATTCCGCGTCGAGTTTTGCGAATTATTTGGTGCTGTTTCTCCTAAATTGAAAGATAGAGAAATAAGTTTTCTTTTTATTGTTTTCCACCTAAATTGTAAGGTTGTTAGGTACTGTTATCGAGAAAATTGAAATAAGTTATATCTTTAGTGATTTATTTTCTATCTTTGTTTTGTTCGCCAGATATCGGGAAACAGCATGATTCCTTTTTTCATTTCAGTGTTTCGTTCCTGTTTCTGATCTTGTTTTGACTGGTCCTTTAATACCAACGCTAATTAAAAAAAACACAGCTGAATATAAATAACGCCATCTTTATTTTAAAAACATAATCATCTTCCTTCTGCTAAGGACAAAAATAAATAAAAGAAAATTACATGGGTACACCGTAAAATAAAGTGGTCACTATAATATTTGGAAATTGTACTCTAACCCCAACAAAATGGTGGCTTTGTAATTTGCACTTCATTATACACTGAATGGGTGCTCGGGAGTTTGACAGCGAAGCCATTGTTGACCTAATTAAATACATAGTTTCGTCGATGCCCGGAAGCGTCCACTTCGATACTTTTCGATACGATCAGTTTATGGTCACTTAGCTTCACAAGCATTTTATATCAATAACAATAGTTTCTTCTGCACTAACAATTTATTTTTTACTACTTATTTACTTGATATTAGGTACTCGTAATAGAGGGATACATCTATTGCCATCAACCGTGCATAATTAAGGCAACCGGGCTACCCAAAAAACCCAATTTTGTGTTTTTCCCTGGGTATCAAGCTTGGTACAATCAAGTAAGCTTCAAATTTCAACTTTATTTGCCTGAGCTGAGCTAAATGGAGAAGAAGGTTCTTCTCCATTAGGCTCAACCACTGTGTTTGTTTACATCGCTACACATCAATCACTCTCATCTGATTGAGTAGACATCGGCCATATTGCATTTTGTAAAACTGCTCCTCGTGACGTTTTTGACATACGCCGTGATTTCATTGGGACAATATTTCAAACGAAATGCTTGTGTAGTTTTGGACATGTGTTTTAGTTTAGTAAAAGCGTTTATTCTATTTGTTGAGTTGCAGCCTGACTGAAGTACAATGTAGTCAGCTGTAGCTTTTCATCTGGATATAAGTAGGTCTCTGTTTTGATCACTCGATGTTAGCCGTCATTTTGGACTTCGTCTACTTTTCTTGCAGATATATAATTTTTCATTCCTCGCATTCATAAAAACATTGTAAGGATAATTACACACCCAAATCTATTGAGTAGGTAGAGCTACAATAATATGTAAGCCTATAAATAAACTCGTCCTATCTTAAAAAAAATGGTTCAGCGTTCCCTCCAAACAATTAAATATTTATTTTCACGCACTTTGTTTCTGCTCAAATTCATCATCATCTCAGCCGAAAGACGCCCACTGCTGGACATAGGCCTCCCCCAAGTGTCGCCACATTGACCGGTCCCTTGCGACTCGCATCCACCGGATTCCCGCAACCTTCACCAGGTCATCGGTCCACCTAGTGGGAGGTCTTCCAACGCATCGTCTTCCGGTTCGCGGTCGCCACTCCAGAACTTTTCGGCCCCAACGGCCATCCGTTCTGCGAGCAATGTGCCCTGCCCACTGCCACTTAAGTTTAGCAATTCTTCGGGCTACGTCGGTGACCTTGGTTCTCTTGCGGATGTCTTCATTTCTGATTCGATCACGCAAGGAAACTCCGAGCATAGCCCTCTCCATTGCCCTTTGGGTGACTTTAAGCCTTTTGATAAGGCCCATTGTAAGCGACCACGTCTCGGTCCCGTCTCAAATTCATAGAACGATTTATTTTTAGACAAAAAATACAATGAATTTTTTGTTGCGCCCCAGCAGGTTAGTGCGCGCCCTTGGCACCACCAGCAGCTCCACGCTCCACGTACCTATCCGGTAAATTAAACCCTATTTCTGATAGTATGCCTGAATGTTGTGTACTACCTCTTAAAACTTAATAATATATTTATATAATAATATATCGTTCTATGACCCAATACTTTTGATAAAAAGCTCAAAAGCACGTATCATCACGCTTGCAAATCCTCGCAGAGTAAGACAGTGGTGTACCTACCTCATAATACACAAACATGTCGCCAGTTATGTTTAAGTTCAATAAAATGGGGGCAAGCCTATTGCCATTGACCGGGCACAAATCCAAAATCCGTGGATGCTACTGGGAAATTCCTAATGGAAAAATCCATTAACACTTTGACCCAACTGAGATTTGAACCCAGGACCTCAAGTCTTGCTTGCGACCATCAAACCAACGAAGCAGTCAGAGCTCAAAAACAGTTTCAAAATAAAGCTGCGCGATAGATGGGTACATTCGCGTATCAGATTTTATACAGGGTGTAAACAACCTCATCACGAAACCGTCAACCAAGCATTCTGTACATCAAACTAAGTAACTTGACGCATTTTTTTTTTGCCGGGAAATGATTATTGGGGTGAAAATTCATGTTTTGTGGTAGAACTCAATGTAACGCACTCAACACATTGTACATTGGATGGATTAAATAGTACAGGGGTCGTGGAGATGTTTAAAGTAAAATATTGCAAAAAAAAATAGTATTTTAAAAAACTTGTAAAAAGTTGCAATTTTGACCCCCAATATCTCCGTAACTACAAGGTTCCCAGGTTCCCAGTGCGCAACAAAAAAATAATCGCAATGACGGGGACAACAATTGCCTTTCGTCTTCGTTACGAAATTTTTTACACCCTTTATAGGTATCTAAGTAATTTTAGCAGCACATAAATCAATGAACCTATGTTAATGGGTCTCTAAAATCAATTAACCCACTTTGTTCGAATCGATGTGGGTGGTCACCACCTAATTGCCTGGCAAAATGCATTATACCCTTGTTTAGGTACTAGTAACTAAATTAGTACTGTGTGAAAATCATGCATAAGTTAATTTTTGGTGAAGCCTTTGAACTTCTGAAATGATGTACATCACCATACCTAAATGGGTCAGCTTAAATTGCCATCATTTTCAGTTTTGAGTATGACTGTGAATGTAGGTACTTAGATGATTAGAAAAAAAGAAAAAACATTCTATGGTTTAAAAAGAGGGAAACTAAGGTGATGACTGATAGAGATGTCGGTATGGCAGAAGAAGATAAGGGTAGTTCTCCGAAATTTCATTCTTCGACTGATTCATATGGCATGAATTTTAATTTTACTTTCAGCTTTGTAACACATGTTCATATGAAAATAGATATACCAATTAACTTAGAGGTAAATATTTACTCTTTTGTCCTGAGGCTTTTTAGATAAAATATGTCCGAATCTGAGCGATCATCCACGCTTTTCTGCTGAAAGGTCAATAGGAAATCTCTGGTGAATTTTGGAGTTATCAAGTTTTCCGTTAATTGAAGAAGTCTCCATCCAAAAGCTGTCCTCATCGGGAATCCGAAGTCTTGTTATGCTGTATTCGTATCTTTTCCAATCTCAATTTCGGTAGCAGATATTTGGCTACGGTTGATCAAAGAGCTGCATGTAACTTTCTTCTAAGTCACCTTTCGTGCTGGAGAGTATACCAGTAGACCTCGAAAATTTTGTCTCTGAAGAACTACCCATAACCCATGGAGCTTGTGCACGGGGCGACACAGCAAGCTATACATACCCACTATAACCTGACCTCGCTTTGTATAAGCTTCCCGTACAATGAGAGATCACCTTAATTTGGTTTTCATAGCTTAATTGGCCGACGGGCGTTACACAAATAATATCAGCACCGGTAGGAGGATCATGCTGATAGCAAAGGTCTGATCTTCCCAATTGGGGAGACAATAACTTTTATCAGAAGACCATTGGCTGGATGACACGATCTCATCCGAATTTATTTTAAAACTATCAAATATAGAACGCAATATAAAAACGTTGCTAAAAATATTTAATCATAAGTTTTAGAATTTTCCTACATATTTTTTCGGCTTCAACTGACCGAGTTTTATTTGGTGAGTCTACTATGGGATTATTAATTTTGTGGCTTGGTTACTTTTGTACAGGATTGTGAAAAATGTTTAAAGCCTCAAAGTAGATGAAACCGGATATTCTACCTTTTTTTTTTTTTTTAGGGTTCCGTAGCCAAATGGCAAAAAACGGAACCCTTATAGTTTCGCCATGTCTGTCTGTCTGTCTGTCTGTCCGCGGATAATCTCAGTGACCGTTAGCACCAGAAAGCTGAAATTTGGTACCAATATGTATATCAATCATGCCGACAAAGTGCAAAAATAAAAATTTAAAAAAACATTTTTATTAGGGTACCTCCCCCAGACGTAAAGTGGGGAGCGATTTTTTTTTTAATTTTGACCCTGACGTGTGATATATTGTTGGATAGGTATTTAAAAATGAATAGGGGTTTTCTAAAATCATTTTTTGATAATATTAATATTTTAGGAAATAATCGCTCCAAAAGTCAAAAACAATGTGTCCCCCCCCTCTAACTTTTGAACCATAAGTTTAAAAAATATGAAAAAAATCACAGAAGTAGACCTTTATATGAACTTTCTAGGAAAATTATTTTCAACTTGATGAGTTGAATAGTTTTTGAGTTATATAGCACTTTTTCAAAAAAACGCAAATGATAACTTTGTTTTTCATACAAATACTATGAAAAACAAAGTTATTTTTGCTGACGAAAAATGTTGGTATTTTTAATGGTCTGGGAAGCTACGGAACCCTACAGTGAGCGTGGCCCGACACGCTCTTGGCCGGTTTTTTTTTTAGGATGGGAAATCATCAAATGACTTTTCCCACTCTGGGCGGAGCGGGAGGGAGTGTCAGACTTTTACTGACTAAAACCAATCCATGTTCCTTCCTCGCCTTTACGTTCCGGGGCTGCGGTATCTCTTTCGAACAGTCCCGCAACCCCGGCAGGCTTCGGCCCTTGCGGGCCCCTCTCTCTATGCTGACAACTCTTTGAGGCGCGCGTGGAACACGAACGCGCCGTCGACACGGCCTGTCGTCACTAGACGGACGGACGGCTAGCTAGCCCATAGCCAACCGTCCACAGGCCCGCGTCTAGGGTGGCCGGTAGCCACCACGTGACCGGGTATTCTACCTACGGATAATCCGGGATACATGGTAATGTAGAAAAGACAAAATGAAATTACATAAAACACGGAAAACGGTTTTAAAGGGCGATGTTTTAATAATTGTGTAAAAGTAATTATAGTTTAATCATGACGCTGAAGTCAATTCCACCTCTCTGGCGAACATATTCACTGATTGACTGATTGACTGGTTGGCAATATATTCACTACTAGCTGTGCCCAGCAGTTTTACTCACTGTTTGTCTACTCCTAAGGGCTTTTTTTCCGGATGGAAAATCATCAAACGACTCCTCCCACTCTGGGAGTGTCAGACTTTTACTGACTGAAAACCCTTCCTAGCCCTTTATTTTCCGGAGCCGGGGCCACGGTCTCTCTGTCGAACAGTCCCGCAACCCCGGCAGGCTTCGGCCCTTGTCGTTATAAGACGGACGGACGGCGAGCTAGCCCATAGCTCACCGTCTACAGGCTCGCGCCTACGGTGGCCGGGGACCACAGAGATCTTAAGATATAAAATACAGACATTACATAAGGTGTTAAAAAATTAACTGCAAGAATCTTGGAAGAGGAGTTGTTTGGAATCACAAATAAAAAACAATAACGAAAAAAAATTATATATAAGAAACGATCCGTTTCAAAGATATGCAATATTTTCACTGCGCACAAAATTATTGAATATGCGCACTTGACTGTACTGTGACTGCACCGTGCAGGGCGCCGCGCGCGTGGTCGTTGCGACAGCGCAAACGTAAAAACTAAAAATGCTTGAAAAAAGTTTTTTTTTTAGAATATATTTGTTTTTTGATACCGAGTACGTACACGGAATTCTTGCAGTTACATTTTTAACACCTTATAAGGCTCCCAAAACCAGGTTTTCACACGTGACCTTAAGAATTGAGCTTTAATGCAAAAAGTATTTTTCAAATGCGACTGTTAGTTCCAGAGATGCATCCTAGCATTTGAAAAAAAAAACATCAGAATGAAATACAACACAATTTAATACCTGGGTATTTTGCAAGCTGTCACCAAAATAATAATCTACTAAAGCAGATGCAGAGCAAAGCTTTATCATACTAATGTAGTACGTACCCCTTTGAGAAATGACAGACCTTACTATCTTTTCGTCTTTCAAACAAATAGGAATTCCATCCTTGAAAAAAAGAAAGCAAAATAACATTGAACTTCAGAGCTCGGACCCAAAGTGATCGTTCCACAAATCTTTCATTTTCCACGACTGTCCTATTGACAAGATTTACGCGTCACAAAAAATCGTTTACAACAAAAAACAATTTAAATATGTAAATGTTGCTCTGTTTAGTGAAAAGTTTAGCCTTTTACAATGAGAAAAATATGCTAATACACCGTCTAAGGTCAAATTGTATATAAATGTATAATTTCGAGTTAAAAAGTTTGCTTTGATCTTCAATAATGCATTAAGATGGAATTTAGTTTTAGTTGTGTCGGTAAATTCCAAAAAGATGCGGTTTCGGTTGTGAATAGATTTATCCCGTGTTCAGTTAATTTAGATTCAATAATGATTAATAGAGGGAAATAGCGTTATATTGAGGTTCCAATTTTAGGCTAAAATCTAAAGTATGTAACGGAACGGTTGGCGTATTTTCATTTGGTTTGGTTCCCAGGCGTTATAAATGAAGTATTCTTAAGTAATATTCAAAATCAAAATCAAAATCAAAATCAAAGCATTTATTTCAAGTAGGCCAATAACAGGCACTTTTGAATTGTCGAAACAAAGATGAAAATTAAATGTAGCTACAGTCCCAGTCACAAGACATAAAAACTGTGAAAGTACTGTAGTTGCCCATTCCCTAGCGTAGATCTCTATGGAGAAGAACGGGCAAGAAACTCCATGGACACTCTTTTAAATCAAAATATTGTTACAAAATCTTGGTTACATCATTCATGTTGAGATGTTATTTTATGTGAGAACAATGTAGCAAGATGTGCACGTTAAAAGTGTCCATAGCCAAACAAAAACAAAATAATTAATTCAAATAAACCATGGCGACTAAGAGATGACCAGTCACAACTGACAGCGCCCGTTCACGCACATGACGCATGGATCAGCACCATTCAGCTCAACCATTTTGAAGGGAACTAAATGGTCCGACACACGCGCCATGATCAGCGAGACATTTGAGTGAGCATGACATACTCTCAACCGCCAGGGCACATTCAAGTCAAAAACTAAAGTAGGTTTCCAGTGAATGATAGCTTTCTAGTACATAGTACTCACACAATATGGGCTATGCGTTTATATAATACTAAATAGATTGAATCTATACAATGCAAAGATAGTTGTACAATCTTCAGCAGCTCCAACAATACCATTTAATGCTATCAATTTTTGAGCCCCTGTCCTTGTGGAGCAGGACCAGCATTGAGCCAAGCATTTTTATCAGCGATATAATCGCTCAACTTGTAATATGCTTGCTTACATAGTGTGCGTTTAATGCATGTTTTAAATTTAGTCTCATTCAGTTCAAGAATACTTTGTGGAATTTTATTATAGCATCTCAAACAGTACCCCATGAAAGATGAGTCTACTTTAGCGAGTCTAAAGCCTGGCTGAACTAGTTGGTCCCTATTTCTAGTACTGTAATTGTGTCTGTCGCCTCTTTTACCGAAAAGATGCAGATTTTTTCTAACGTACATTATGTTTTCGTAGATGTATTGGCAATGAACCGTCATGATGCCAATATCCTTAAAAAGTTCCCTTAGAGAATCGCGCCTACGAAGATTGTATATGGCTCGGATGGCTCTTTTCTGCAGAATAAAATCAAAGCATTTATTTCAAGTAGGCCAGTTACAGGCACTTTTGAATTGTCGAAACAAAAATGACCATTTAATGTAGCTACAGTCCCAGTCACAAGACATAGAAACTGTGAAAGTACTGTAGTTGCCCATTCCCTAGCGTAGATCTCTATGGAGAAGAACGCGCAAGAAACTCCATGGACACTCTTTTAAATCAAAATATTGTTACAAAATCTTGGTTACATCATTCATGTTGAGATGGTATATTATGTGAGAACAATGTAGCAAGATGAATTTATTCTTGTGCCTGACAGTACATTTGATTAAAAACTGCTTTGAAGTAAATAAATCGAACCGGGGGCGTCGGCCACGGGTGCCTCGAACACTGTGGGCCTAAGCCACGGACCCGTTAAAAGTGTCCATAGCAAAACAAAAACAAAATATGTACAACTCAAAAACAAAATAATTAATTCAAATAAACCATGGCGACTAAGAGATGACCAGTCACAACTGACAGCGCCCGTTCACGCACATGACGCATGGATCAGCACCATTCAGCTCAACCATTTTGATGGGAACTAAATGATCCGACACACGTGCCATAATCACCGAGACATTTGAGTGAGCATGACATACTCTCAACCGCCAGGGCACATTCAAGTCAAGAACTGCCGTATTTTTCCAGTGAATGATAGCTTACTAGTACATAGTACTCACACAATATGGGGTATGCGATTATATAATACTAAAATTGAATTTATACAATGCAAAGATAGTTAAGTACAATCTTCAGCAGCTCCAACAATACCATTTTATGCTATCAATTTTTGCGCCCCTGTCCGTGTGGAGCAGGACCAGCATTAAGCCAGGCATTTTTATCAGCGATATAATCGCTCAACTTGTAATATGCTTGTTTACATAGTGTGCGTTTAATGCATGTTTCTCATTCAGTTCAAGAATACTTTGTGGAATTTTATTATAGCATCTCAAACTCACTCACTCACTCATCTTTCATGAGGTACTGCCCCATGAAAGATGAGTGAGTATTATTTGAGAGGTCCAATAATTACTCAGAATATTAAAAAAAAATTCAGTAGGTAAACATTTTTTTAAAAACAAACTTATCATTCGGTACATATATTATATTACATAAATAATACATGATTTTATTTCCAAAAACCCCTAGCTTTTTTCAGAACATTGCGCAAAAAACACACTAAATACTTCATGCAGAGCTTTACACCTCAATTTCCCACCGTACCTCCGAGGTAGTGGTTGGCAATTAGCGAGGCTAGTATCAGATATAAATTTCCATTCGGTTCTGTTTATGCAATGTTTGCTACCGAATGCTGGTGTGCGCTACAATTAATTTTACAGCCAATATACTCTATCATATTTCATAATACAGCTCCTAATTAAGCTCACTTCGCAATATGCTGTGCATCAAAATTACTAATTTGTGAACTATTTTGGAACTACGTTGTAGTCTGCTGTGGAAATACGTGCTTTCAACAGCAAATTAGTTTTTGTTTTAAGAGGGTAGGATGACATAATTTTGAGATTATACTCATATTTTATTTTAACCCCAAAATGGTAACTATGAGGCTTGGAATCTGATTCTGCATGTGAATTCAATCTGTGGTTAGCTTAATTACAGCTTAAAGCTCTGGTTATTACTGATTTTAATAGTGATTTCACAATGTTGTCTGATTTTGTCCTTAATGAAGATGTCAGTTATCAAGTCACTGTCAATTATGATCATAAACTCCACTGTCCCCATGAGCTGATGCAGCTCAATTTCCAAACTGTAATACTAACGGTTATCATGAAACCAATCCCTCAATTCTCCAGCAATTATCATAATACCGACAAAGAGGATCCAACTCACACCCGAAATTCGCAAAAAAAGTAAATTAAAAAGTGCCGAAACTCGGAACCAAGCTCCCCTCGTTAATAAGGATGCTAATCACGTTTTTGTCCAAAATCCTGCCGATATTAAAGTCTTGGACTAGTTAGATATTTAAGGGCGATGGCAGACGCAATTCTTTTGGAATTGGCGATCAGTTATTTGGCAAATAACAGATAGCGTCGTTGCTTAGTGTGGCTTTAGATGGCGCTGTGTGTAATTCCCAGCGATATCTATTTATTTAAATGCAGCAAACGTTTGTTACATTACGTCTAGGAGACTATGAACGTTCTTTGAGAGTTATACATCTTTAGGTATCGTCGAACAAATTGCGCCGGGTTCTATTGCCTAAGATTGTTGTTGCGAAAGAAATCACAATGTGAGCGTACACTAGCGTCCAACTCCTATAGGCTATACCATAATAGGTAAAGCGTCTGAATCGCTAATCGCCGATTCTAAAACAATCATGTCTGTTGAAGCTCTAAGCGCAGTCCGATATTATTTCCTGCTTGGATTGTAGACAAAGCTTGGCCCTAATGAGTTTACTACGCTTACAAATCCTATTTGGATGCGCGAGGGGGAGGGGAAGGGGCTCCAAATGGAAATTGTAAACGTTTGCAATGAAATTCTGATGAGACGACTCCGAAGCTGCCTTCGTGTCTGTTTCGTATTTTTTTCCGTTCCATTCTAATTATGTTAATTGTTTGAGGCAAATACTTCGTACTTTCTGATTATTTTAGTCCTTGTTTTAGTGTGCCTGGTAAAGAGGAATGTTTAGAAAGAGGAACTGTCTTAAGCTCTCTGTTAATGTCAGTAAGCCTTGGTTTTTAACGAGACAGGGCAGACCATCAGAAGTTTTAAATTCGGTTTTTGAAATGGAGGTTTCGGTGTGACCAATTTATTTAATCATCAAGTATGGGACATCAATAGGTCTACAAGTTATCGAATGGTTTCAATCGCCAGATCTGAAAACTTATTAGCGTATTCTGTCAGGAGTTTCTCTTCCTGGAAAAGGGTTTTCGTGCGGTTTATCATGAGATGGCACTTGAATATACCTATAGAACTATACACTTCCATACAATTCTGTCTACTCTTTTTACGTTTCAGTCGTGATGTTATGCTATGTGAGCAAACGATTGAAGTGAGTGGTACTAATTAGCCCCGATCCCTAATTTAAATCAGTTCACTTTTAGCTCTAAAGAAACCTTAGAAGTTAGACTTGCTTAAAAGTTGGAAGCTCCAATTGTTTGCCCGATTAATGTTTAAAATATTCAATGTTTGTGTGTCGTGCCTTGTTATTGACATTTCGCGTGTTTGTGCCGTGAAAATGTGGCTCATTAAGCTTTTAACATACATTTGCCGTTACCTGCCATTTGGTTCATGCTTAATTGTTTCAAATTACGTTCAGAAACAATCTATTAGCGTTATGTGTTGAATAATTAATGTCATTGTTCTGTTGGTTTATGTTGTTTTGTAACAGACAGCGGAAACGGAGAACTGGATGCTGTGACGTAGTTGAGGAACCTTTTATCAGTAGCGGACTCTGATTAACATATGAGTGTTATCGCACATCCGTTGATAAAAATCAACAAGACTTTTATCAACGGATGTGCGATTACACTGACAAGATTTCTATTTGAACGTTATAGCGATTAATTTGTTAGATAAGTTATTTTTGATAGTAATAAGTTTCTCTGCTAGCTGATTAGGAGGCATTATTGAGAAAATTCTTGACTAGTACTTTGATCCTTTTATTAGGTTTTCCCGCTACGAATATCTCAGTAGTAGCTCAGAGCCTTGATGTTTGCCCGGTTTTTGCCCGGAATACTGCCTCGTTGGTCTAGTGGTTGCAAGTGCGACTGTTGAGCATGAACTCCTGGGTTTGATTCCCGGGTCGTGCGAAGTGTGATTGGATTTTTCTGTCAAGAATTTCTCAATAGTAGTCCGGACCCTTGATTTATGCCCAGTTGTTGGAATTAGGCTCGCCCCCAATTACATAAAACTTAAACATAACTGGTAAAATGTGGGCGAAACATGAAGGTACACTTGTGCCTAACTTTGGGAATTACATGCGTGATGTTTTGTCTACAAACATCATGTTACTAGCTTCTGCCAGCAGCTTCACCCGCGTCAAGTTTAATAATTGTCCCATGGGATCTTACTACCCAGATAAAAAGTATCCTATGTGTTAATCCAGGTCATAAACTATCTGTGTGCTAAATTTCATCCAAATCCATTTAGTAGTTTTTGCGTGAATGAGTAACAAACATACATCCATCCTCACAAACTTGCGCATTCATAATATTAGTAGGATTATATAAAGTCTCTCATAATATATCACGTGTTAAGGTTACTGCTTCATAATCGTTTGTCGCGCGATGAGAATCTTGTAGCGCGTGGTTCACTTAATAATGAATGTATGATTGCTGCAGCCTCGCTCTCGCCCTCACAGATTACATTCTGGCGCACTCCAATCAATCCACGCCAGTCGTTAGTTAAGCGAGAGGTACACTGTAAGCGATACAAAATGATTCTGCTCATCAATTTCTGCCAATCATCAAAATCATCAATACAACCCTCCAAGTTCATAAGAGTCGATGAACGAATTTTTCACGGTCAAAGTTGTTCCTCGACTTTAATGAACTTTGAGAGTTGCATTGATGATTATAATTCTGTAACTACATACGTCATACATCCGCGACCTATATTTTCATCAATATACAACTTAGCACTGCCCTGGAAATTGCAAAAAACGTAAAAAAAATTGACCGGTCCCGTGCGGCTCGCATCCATGTCATCGAATATAGGTACAACAAAATCATAGCACAGATCTCCTTGAGCGGAGTATTAAGGAAAATTCCATTATCTTCTCTCACACTTTTAACAAACGTAGATTTCGCTATTATTGTAACCATCGTCGCACACAAATTAGTGTTCTAACAAATAAGATACCTACATGACAATCTTAGAACTGTACACCCACAATAGCCGTACGAGAGCAACTAAACAAAGTAGCACGATGCCATAGGATAGGAGTGACGAAGTATTGGATCACTCAAATTATATGTGTTAAGTAACCGTTTTCAAGCTTTGTGATAAACCGTGAAAGCTTAAAACAGTGATTACACAGATAAATTCAAGTTAGTAGGTTTTCACGAGCCAAGAAACAGTACATATTTGTCACGTCTAATGTAAAATACAGGCCATTAGATTGTTGATTTTCTTGTACGCTTTCGAGAATTCTCACGAATATGAGTACATTAATGATAATTAATTTCCTCTTCGACTATAACTCAAATTAATATTCGCTCAAAAGATTAACTCACGTTCGAGAAAATAATTCAATGTAATTGGAATTTCCATCTTTAGGTACTAAATTAAATTCCCATTTTGGAAACGTACGTGTTTACGTTTATTTCGGAGTGTTTAGATAATCGAGACAGTAACCTCTGTTGTATAATAACACATGTATCTGTCCGCGTCACATTGTAAAAACCGTTAGATTGTAATATAACTAGCGAGATTGTAAACTTTCGAAATATTGTCAACTGAACATACTGCTTACAATATGATGCATTATTTTTCGGTATATTATAATCTATGGCAGTGTTAAAGGAACCTAACTATCCTAACGTCGGGGTGCCACAAGTCCCGATTATGGTGGCAAAGATACTTCCGTCGCATGCATTTTACAATATTACGGTTTCACTTCGATAGATTATAATCTACTGAAAAATAATGCGTTAAAGTACGCAGCATGTTCGTTTGACAATCTTTCGAGAGTTTACAATCTCGCTAGATAGATTACAATCTAACGGGTTTTACAATTTTACGGTTACGTACCTAAATCCTCGGAGAGGGGTGGACAGAAGCGTAATTAGGTGTTTATTTTAATACAAGTTGTGTGGGTGTGCCCGATAGGATTTTAAATCAACTTTTATGTCCCCTTCATATCCTACTAGATCCTTTTGGGAGATAAATTGTCTGATGTCTTTCCTTGGTGCATAGTTTCGTACTTTTGTAGGTATGTCTTGAAGATTGTTTGCTTCTGAACCACACAGTGAAAAAATTAATTTCGAATTTTTAAATTGAAATCAAAATTTTGCCACCAGCCGAATCCTTCTATACCGCATGCACTATCAAAAAGATTCTGTTAAGGTGAACTACACTATTGATGGATGTATGTAGGTGTGGTATTTTATTAACGAGAAAATGTTATGGTGCAAAACTTGGAAGAAGTCGTCAACTTAACTATAATTATATTAATCACAAATTGCAAAGAGCAGTAACATTAAAACGAGCGCCTCTCATTTTTTACAATTTGAGGTTATTCAAGGGGCTTACGTAGACCGTTACCAATAATACTATTTTTTGAAATGAAAACTTCCTTAGGCGTGTTGAGCACTTTTTGGGTGAACAAAAACCACGGATCTCGCGTGACCGTTTCCTAATGCTTCGTAGCACTCGTAGCCGATCCACTACGGCATAGCGCCACTTAAGCGTGCGGGGGGCACAACCCGTAGCAGATATAGATTACTTAGTTTTCACTTCCAAAGATTCCCCCGTATGTTTTTTGTCTCGCGGCGGTATAGCTCATAGTATAACTCCACCCCTAGCCACTAGTGAGCGCTTATTGACAGTATGTAGTCGGGGTAGCGTTATATCTGATGCTAAGCGGGCACATACGCGTGTTTGCGTTCGTTTTACACGATCAACTACACCTGACGAGTGACGTCACATGCTACAGTTGATACAATATAATGACAACCTTATTTTATTTGGATTCTGTTTTAACTCAAGGTCTACCTGCGGAATTATTTTATTTTGATTACAAAGAGGGTCTAAACTAACGGCCCTTTTCAATAACTTACCAGCTGGTTTCGGTAGGTTGCTTTGCTTTCTCTTTCTGTTTGACATTTTACTTACTACCCAACTAGCACAAATAGCTGGTTAAAGACTGGACACCAGATTTTTTGAACAATCGAGGCTGTTATTTTTGCTGTACAAGGGCTGGATAGCCTGCTACGCAGCCCCTGTAATTCTGAATTTGGTCCCAAATTAACCAGCCCTGAGCAATACAGTAGCTTGTCAGCAGCTCTTTAGAGCACTGGATGAGCTGGACAGTGGATGTACAATGGCAATGTGACTAGCTATCTTCCTAGCAGTGGCTAGGAAGATAGCTAGTCAGTACCTGGACAGTGATCCAGCTCCATTAATTCTCTTAGACAGCCAGGAGATGGCTTATGGCTTACTAACGGCTTGTGTTTAATCTACAAAGAAATATAGCAACAAAAAACTTTGACATGTTCATGCGATGTTACGTACGTCAAAGTCTCTAAACTTTTTCTGTGCCATGACATAATTATGATAAAAATGTCTCATTTAAGTTAAGTGTTTTATTCACGTTGATTTTGTACCTCTATTGGTAAATTGTACTGCGGGTATTACTTTACTGTTAATATACACACATCAAAAGTGTCTAGGGATCAAGCATTTTTATGCGGATTTCTTGAGATTGAGATGTGGTTTTGTGTGTTTTCTGATGAGACTCGTTTTGGTATGAGACCGGATACAAGACGTATACGACACTGGAGAATCCCTGGACGCCAACAGCGATTAAAATCTGCCAGGAAGTCCATCCTTATAGTGGTGGAACCATCATGGTATGGGCGGGTATTTGCTTTTGAACTGAGTTGATTTGGATCAGAGGCAACCTCAACGCTCAAATTTATGCTGAGACGATTGTATCAGACGTCATCGTTCCTCTACAAGTGCAAATCGGTCCCTTATTTCAGTTAATGCATGATAATGCACGACCGCACACCGCAAGAGTTGTAAGACAGACTCTCGCCGCAGCTAACATCAATGTCCTGCCCTGGCCTGCTCAGTCGCCAGACTTGAACCCGATTGAGCATGCATGGGATATGCTACAAAGAAGAGCTCTGCCGAATATGGAGGGTATCCAGTAGCAAGAAGACCTTTTTTTGTTGTTGCAACGAACATGGGCGGCCATTCCACAGCGTGATTTGGATGAACTCATTTTGAGTATGCCAAACCGATGTTCTTGTGTTGTTAGTGTTCGCGGTAGAAACACGGATTATTAATTGTTTAAGTTACCCAATAAAATTTTTAAGAAAACTGTTATTTCAGTCTTTTTTTCGAACTTTAATGTTAGTGGTTCAAATGTCAAAAATCCCTTTATTAGGAAAATGGCAAATTTCTTTATTAATGCAAAGGTGACTTGGTTTATCGTTACTGTGACAAACGAAAACACTTTATTTGATGAATCCTTAAAGAAAATTTTAATTAATATCAATCAGGAGAAAAGTTATTGCAAAAATATATGTTGATCCCTAGACACTTTTGATGTGTGTATATAGGTGATATTATCAAATAATACACGCGCTTTCGAAATAATATGGTTTTACTAAAATATTAAACAAAATAAATAGTAAAAATTATTCATGGATTTTTTTTTTTCAGGATGAGCATTGATATCTATTTGTAACAATGAAATAAAGTGTTTTTATCTTAATAGTTCTCAAATATCATGAAAATTTAACAGATATCAGTGGCTTTTTTCATATGTAATGTACTTGTTTATATTAAAATGGCGTTAATTTGTTATCCAGCAAAACTTCTCACTAAACACCCTTGACCCACTCTTTTCTGTTTAATGGCCATATTTATGTCTATGAATCATCTTGGATATTCTTTTAGACCCCATTTTCGTAATCAGCGACCCCAAAAATCATGAAAACGACACCCATGACAGAAAAACAAAAAAAAAACATCTTGGATTTTTTTGACCCCATTTTCGTAATCAGCGACCTCAAAAACCATAAAAACGACACCCATGACAGAAAAACCAAAAAAAAATCATGGGCGCCATCTTGGATTTTCTTTTTGACCCCATTTTCGTAAACAGCGACCCCAAACACCATGAAAATGACACCCATGATGAAAGAATAAAAAAAACCCTCCAAGTATTTTGAGGCGTGATGTTATGTTTACTCCACAGAGTAAACCTCTGTGGCCATTAAGTCGCGCAAATGTCCACTCGCGCAAAAGTCCGTTCGCGCAAAAGTCCAATCGCGCTAAAGTCCAGTCGCGCATGTGTCCTGGCGCGCAAATGTCTGTTCGCGCAAATGTCCAATCGCGCAAAAGTCCATTCGCGCATTTGTCTTTTCGCGCAAATGGGATCGCGCAAGTGTCTTTCGCGCAAGTGTCTTTCGCGCAAAAGTCCCAGATCCTTTAGATCCTTCGTACACAATTCAAGGTCACAGTAGATAGCAATAGTGGCGACCGCGAACTGGAAGACGTTGCGTTGGAAGACCGCCCACTAGTTGGACGGATGACCTGGTGAAGGTTGCGGGAATCCGCTGGATGCGCGTCGCACGTGACCGGTCAATGTGGTGACACTTGGGGGAGGCCTATGTCCAGCAGTGGACGTCTTTCAGCTGAAATGATGATGAGACAATAGTTTTCCTTCCGTAGTTTGTGCCTCTGCCTAACTCTCGATGGTTACAGGCGTGATGTTATGTTTTTTTTTTAATTTGGGTGTACTATTAGAAAAACAATATATTGGGTGAATGGCAATTATTAGTGTACGATACTTAAACACGTGATTGTACTCATGATAAAACTCATTAGGCGAACATAAATGTGCTGAAAGTTGTTTTTTTTTCGCGATTACAGGTTTGGTCTCTTAGTAAAAGTTGTTTGTCATCATGAGCACAATCACGTGTTTAAGTATCGTACACTAATTACCAGTCACCCTATGAAACGTAAACAACTGCCTCACCCTTTACAGATTACCGTCGTGGTGTTATTCTGTATCTCATCATTCACAATTAATTCAATTTCATACCAAAATCAATATCTGATACTCGTTTATCACTGAAAGCAATATTGCTATAATCAGACTTTCTATATTTATATTCATCTCAATGCAAATAGCAAACGATATACTAATAAAATGAACGGCTCCCAATTTCTCGGAGCACTAGAAATACCCCGAAATATTATTCTGACGATAATCAATTTGGTTTGGGATACCGATCTTAGTAGATGAGAATTATTATCGTTGCTGCAAATGAAGGCAAGAATTGGTATTTATTTCTGTCTGGGTCCTGTATGGTATAAACCTCTTCTTAAGTGGCAGTGGGCAGGGCACATTGCTCGCAGAACGGGAGGCCGATGGGGCCGAGAAGTTCTGGCGTGGAACCGGAATACGTTGCGTTAAAAGACCTTTCACTACGTGGGCAGATGACCTAGTGAAGGCTACGGAAATCCGTTGGATGCGAGTCGCACGGGACCGGTCAATGTGGCGACACTTAGGGGAGGCCTATGTCCAGCAGTGGACGTCTTTCGGCTGAAATGATGATGATGATGATTTAAAGAAAGACAGCGGAACGAAGTTAGCTCGCTTTGTTAGTTCCATGGCAATTTCAGACTTTTTAAGACCCTGAAAGAAACTCATGCTATCGGCACCAGTTTTGACGGATTTCGTAACGTAATTACTTACGTCGATTTTTGAAACAATAATACAATAATCCTACAGCATTTTAGTTAAATTGTTTGCAACATGCAAAATCAGTTTCATCCATAGATATGACTAATTATGAAAATACAATACCTATGTAACACGAGTATTTGTAATTTTTATGGTTATGATTTAGAAATTGTCAAAGAATCATTTAAAAGTCAAAAGGTTTGTTCAACTTGAGTTTTCCCATAAATCGGTGCTAACCGTAAGCTTGCATCAGGTAGCGGCCTACGGTAGTTAGCTGGTATAACACTGGCATTAATCAGCGGACCACGGCCAGATTGAGCTAATTTTAAATGCATACACCAGCTATCCTCTTGGCATAAGGCTGACTGGATGCATTTTACACCGTTGTGTGTTGCGAAATGCATGCAATTTTGTCGTGCTCTTTCATGGTAAAATATTTTACTCTGTGCTGATGATAAAAATTAAAACTGTATAGAATTTACTTGAATAATTACCGCTACGATAAAACTAAATAATCACTGCATGGTTTTTTTTTATAAAATCATCACGCGACACTTAACGGTGATAGCATTGTAGTCAGCATAAAGAAATAAATTCTTTTTCACGAACTCTGAATGAGTTCGTTCAAAGTTCGTGAAAAAATTAATATTGCAGAAGTTTGGAGGAAAAAAGTACAAGTTTTTCCTTCCTTTGTTCATCTAACATATTTAAACGTATTTATTTAGTCGTCCTTTGTGTATTTATATGAGCCCATCTTTATTCATAAGCGTAATAATTACAATGTACTTTAATAAAAGACTTAATTAATATAAACAGAGGTGGAGGAAGTGGGTCGGTCTCGCCGCCCACACACCAAACTCTTGACGTTATATTATTTATGAATCTGTGTAAACAATAAACAATGTTTCATGTTATCAGTTGGTTAAACTACACGGTGGTAACAGTCGTTGTTGCCGTGACTAAATTAAATACAAAAACCTAAAAAAGACACGAAAATTATGTGCCTAAATGACCAAATGTATAATGGAAGTACCCATTTCCTTGCGCTTAGTTTGAACTGGATGATTTACAAAGAACAAATGAGTAATTTTAATCAAGTTATGCGATCTCCTGTAGTTTGTATATCGTTCGGTACATGGTCCCTAACAATCTTCTTTATTGCTATCGATCATCAAGCCTAGTATTTTAAGCCTTTTGCGACAATGCTTGAATGAACGCATAAATTATATTCGAAAAAGCGAAGATCACGCGTAAGTCATAGGTTACATGGGTGATTAAACCTACCTCCGCATACTCAACAGGCACACCCAATTTACTCTTAATAAATCCATTCATCACACAATAGCTCCAAAAACCCACTGAACCTAATAAATCGAATTCTATCACAAGGTCCGTAATCACCTCTTACACCGACCCGTAGCAACGCAGTGATCTATTCACCCGACCAAAACCCACTATTACAGCGCATTCACTTCCGCATTCCATTGACGGCGACAAGATTAATTCGCGGCAATTTTCCGCGCGCTTTTATTACGCGTCGGTGTGACGGGCGGCCTGATGTACGGGCGAGTTGGTTCGGAGATAGATTACTTCATTCATTACGTCGTGTGATGTCACTGAGGCTAGGAACTAATAACGTACATAGCAGCTCACCAGATTATAATTGGGCGTGGTGGGGTTCATGAAATAAAAACACTTGCGGATTGCAGTAGCATTTAGTATCCGAAGAGGGAATGTTTTCTAACAGTCGTATCATTAGGTACTATCATTTTACTGATAAGTTACTAGACAATTCTTCTTCTTAGAGTGTCGATCGAGCTATTAGTTTGGCGCTTTCGGTAGCGTCTATCAGTTCCTGTGATGAACAAACAACAGGACACGATATTAAATGCTCCATCGTCTGTGGAACAACTCCACATTTACGCTGCTAAAAATTTAATGAATAAACTAAACAATAACAATCTAATTAAAAAAATATATCCCGCGTAATAATGCTTAAATGGTTTTATAGAAGACTGCCCTTTTAAAAACTGACGTTCTTCCTCGCAACATCAAGTGAACTATCTACGTCAAATAACTACCAATAACAAAACGGCACGACAAACAGACACAAAAACATCGTACACAAGAAATCGCTTCCTGCCTAGCGTCTTATTTGACCTATATAAACTTTGCCATTCAAGCATCAAAACATACCTGTACAATAACCAACTCTAGTTTCGTCAGCATCACTAAAAACCTCTCATATTCGCTATGGAAACGCTTTAATTAAAACTTGAGATTGGATAATAATCGAAGTTCAGGCAACCCACAAGTTTGTCTGCACAACTTCACAATGACTCGCTAAGATCACTGAAGGTTGTACATTAATGTATGAGAACAAGCCAAGCGACACATACTTGGCGGTACGTGTATCGGTGTGGTCTCAGGAATTACTAACTAACTAGAACTGTTTGATCGTCTAAATCCGAGGTTCCCAAACTTTTTTTCTGGTTGACCACTTTCATAATTTTTCGGTTTCGGTGGACCCCTGCATTTTTTTCAAGCCAATGGACGAAAAATCAAGAAAGCAATTCTATTTTAGGATTGTATGTGCACCTTAGCTGCTAAGATTTTTTTGACAAAAAATCTGAGAAGAATCTTAGCTTCAAAGTACTTTTTAGGGTTCCGTAGCCAAATGGCAAAAAACGGAACCCTTATAGTTTCGCCATGTCTGTCTGTCTGTCTGTCCGCGGATAATCTCAGTGACCGTTAGCACCAGAAAGCTGAAATTTGGTACCAATATGTATATCAATCATGCCGACAAAGTGCAAAAATAAAAATTTAAAAAAACATTTTTATTAGGGTACCTCCCCCAGACGTAAAGTGGGGAGCGATTTTTTTTTTAATTTTGACCCTGACGTGTGATATATTGTTGGATAGGTATTTAAAAATGAATAGGGGTTTTCTAAAATCATTTTTTGATAATATTAATATTTTAGGAAATAATCGCTCCGAAAGTCAAAAACAATGTGTCCCCCCCCCCTCTAACTTTTGAACCATAAGTTTAAAAAATATGAAAAAAATCACAGAAGTAGACCTTTATATGAACTTTCTAGGAAAATTATTTTCAACTTGATGAGTTGAATAGTTTTTGAGTTATATAGCACTTTTTTCAAAAAAACGCAAATGATAACTTTGTTTTTCATACAAATACTATGAAAAACAAAGTTATTTTTGCTGACGAAAAATGTTGGTATTTTTAATGGTCTGGGAAGCTACGGAACCCTACAGTGAGCGTGGCCCGACACGCTCTTGGCCGGTTTTTTAAAGTCTCAATATGATCATTTTCATCGAAATACAACCTGTCAAAGATCACCGAAAACGTTGTTATTGAGTAGCTTATTTTCTGCCTACAGTGATAGATAAAGCGAAGCCAACTGTTTTTGTTCTTTTGTATCGAAACCAGATAAATTTTTGTGGACCCCCACTTACAACTTGTTGTAACAATTAAAATGGTAAATAGTGATTATGTGGAAGGGTAGCGCCCTCTATAGAAAAAATAGCGCACTAGCTCCAATGGGACAGCTGGTGTCAACTAGGTGGCGTCAGCGAGTAATATTATTTATTTTCTCAACAATGTAAATTACAAATAAAATATGGAAAATACATAAACAAAATTTTAATAATTAGCCATGATGAGTTTTCGTAAAATTACAATTGGTTATATAGCTTAGTGTTTGACGAGATAAAAGGACTCGTGTCTAAACCAGGCACAGCAGTTCTGTGATGGATGACGCGACACCTTTCTTTCACTTGAGAATCTTTTCATGGAAGACACCGGATAATTAAATAGAAAGCTGATGACGCGAATGAGGCGTGGGATAGCCGCTAAAATGAAAACCCGTGCCTAAATAGGAGCCACGAATGTGTATGTATTCTGAATTATTGCTACTTTGTGAGAATTACATAGCATCACCCGTCATGTGTATTGAAGGCTCACATTGATATTTCTTTCTGGTATTGTTCTCAGGGTTCCATCCATTATTTTAATTATCTTATAATTAAAGAAAATAAGTCTTCTCAAGGACCTGTAGGCGCAAGAAAAGGCCACATTAATAAGGAGTAAATTAGGGGCACGCTCTGGTTCCAAACATATACAGCCACGTGTAATATTCTGCAATCCACACAGACTGCGATTGCTGTCTGCGTCACATGTCCATGGTTGGACCTAAACATATGGTAGTATGGTCTACCCCAATGTAAGTGTGAACATTACAATTTAGTATCCTAAGGGAATCTGGGCAGGAGCTGTAACCATATACTGATGTCTGTACCTACATGGATTAAATAATTGAGAAGACTGAAGAAAGCCTTTGATTTCAATCAACATCTCATGCGCTCAGAACCCAATAGTCTCATGGAAAACTCCGCTGGCAGCTGGTGGTAAGAGACGGAAGGATCTTACATTGTGAACCCCTATTTTGTTTTCACCGCAACGTACACTCCCGTTGTAACTCCCATGAACCCTTGGGGGTCTTGGGGGACCTGGCCAACTTTGGGAATCACTGGTCTAAATTGTTGGTTGTTTGGTATACTTAAGTCTTACGTTTTTGAGCTATAGGTCAGATGTAGTCTAGTTGAAGAACCCAAATGCCTGAACATACTCTACATTGTCGTCAACGGCAAGCATAATAGAATATGCTAGAAGTTTGGAATCCAAGGGTCTTTTGTTTGATTTGCAGTTCAGTGTTGGACAGAGGCTTCTCCCTACATAATTCACGGTTGTCGAATAAGAATAGTTTACCGGGTACAAAATTGATTTTATTGACCTTGACTTTCTTAATTCATTTGCAAATAATTCTGCTTCGGTAGTATAAGAAAGTCTTCTAAGCTATTCTGTGTCTTGAAAATTATTTTCTACTAGGTGACCCGACAGACGTTGTCCTGTCACCTACTACCTATCTACTACTATTTACCTACCTACTACCTATCTACTACTACCTACCTACTACTACCTACCTGCTACTACCTACCTACTACTACCTACCTAGTACTACCTACCTACTTACTACTACCTACCTGCTACTACCTACCTGCTACTACCTATCTCCTACTCCCTACCTGCTACTACCTACCTGGTACTACCTACCTGCTACTACCTACCTACTACTACATACTACTGTGACGTGATGGGTGAAGATGGTGAAATAATAAACGTTTCTTATGTGACTTGATAGTTTATTATTGTAGAAATCGTATGATTAAAAATAAAAAACTGAAACAATAAATAAAAAATACATGGTTAAAAAAACAGTCCTAGTATGACGAAATTTTTAATAGGCGGCGAGGAGCCGCAGTTACAAGATAGTATTTTATAATCAAAAACTTACCCCGTGCGTCGGGTTTTTTTTTAGAACTTCATTAAATAGAAACCAGCTGTGCTAGTTAGAGCAAACACTCAATACTCTGGTAGTAGGAAGAAACTTAGGAAGATGTATATCGTTACATAATTTTGGTAGGACTGATGATAAAAATGGCTGTGCAGTCAATGCGACGGGAGCCAGCAATGCTCAACATCAACAATGCACGGCACGAGAATGCGCGACATTGGAATGTACGTCATTGGAATTCAAAACACATGTCGCGGATTCTCGGCCTGGACCAAGATTGCCCGGCTTGATATTGTACACCATGATAATGCACACACCAGCAACGCACGACACTGGATTGCACAACACACAATGTCTTCAATTATTTGGTTGTACCTTGCTTGTCCGACCCAAGAGTGTACAGCATGATAATTGGCGACATCACGTGATTGGCCGATTAGTTGACCAATCAGGTGACTGGGAGTAGTGCTGTTCCGAAAGACGATTGATAGATTGATTGCGTGATTGAAAAGGTTGGTCCGCCCAAACGCTTAAAATATCTTGATAGCGATTTTTCATTGTTATTATTTTATTTGGTATTTTATAGGTTTTTAGTAGCAGAGTATTAATTATTAAATAAAATACACATTGCTGTTAAACGATACCAGAGAGAAGTGTTTTTTATTTCTTAATATCTCCTACCACAGACAAAGGCATAGAGGTAAACAGTCTAGTCATAGAACAAACAATGTAGCAGCATTAGAAATATACATAGTTATTATGATATATTGTAGTTACGAGTAGTTACTTAATTTTAAGCATTTATTAACTTACATAGTTTTGCCAATTGTTAAGTACTTAGACAAAATTTCCATAGAATAAAATAGTTACATATAAAGTATTGTTGTATCAAAAAATGTTTTTAAATTTTTTATAATGTAAGTACTTATAGATACTTACATATCAAGTTAGTTAGGTTTACATTTATCCATTTACTTAAGTAGTTATTTATTTTATTAAAGTTTTACATTTTTCTTACCTTTGTTTACAATTTTTTTTTTTCGTATCAGTTTTACAAGTGTAGCTTTAGGTAGGTTGGAGTGGAGCTGTTTCAACAAAACCCTCTATATTTCCGAAATTGTAGCTTGGATGAAAAACTTAACAGGAAAGAAAATGATGGTCTAGTTGCAAACCATGAGATGATGTAAAAAAAACCCCGCGTAATACTGAAAATTTTTTTTTTTCTAATCCCGCGAAATTCAAATTTACAGTTACACTTTTTTGCCTTTTGCGTTTGCCTTGGCACCCGATTCCGAACGACCAATCACGATGCCTTCAATCACGGAACTATCTAGCTACTTATATCTAATCTTTGCACGGTACAGTAAAAACAGTGTTCCGTGCCTTCAATCACGAACGACCTGTTGAAGTAGCATAAAATCTACCATATTCGCCAATGAGTTCAACAAGTCGTCTGGTCGAGTGGCACAGAGCGCTGGATTACAATCTCGTGTCTTGAGTTCAAAGCCAGCTTATAGGTTTTCTTTTTGTGTTTTGTTTTTATTTTCTTTTATTTTATTTTTTAACACAAATGACTGACGTTGATCAAAAAGTCGCTAAGCTGAAGTGGGACTGGACTGGCCACGTCTGCCGCATGCCCAATAAATAGCCTCTTTCTGGAGTCCTGACACAGCTAGAAGGCGCCGCGGCAGACCTCGTAGAAGATGGCGGATAAAACCAACGACCAGTGGTCCACATTAGCCTTGGATAGAAAAAACTGGAAGTCATGGGGAAAGGCCTTTGCTCTGCAGTGGGATGACACAGGCTAACAGTATCAGTATGTTGGCTTATTTTATGTGTTTGTTTGTTTTTGATATTGACTTTTTTATACCGACTTGGGAAACCCCGACCTATTTTTTTATAAACCATTCAGAAGTCGACCGGGACTCCCTCGACTCAAACACTTTCGGGATCGAGTGCCAAGGTAAATGAAAAAGCATAACTGGTGCGAGGCGGTCGTCATCTGCTGGAATGTCCCTGGTGTCCGTTTACCTGCACTCATGACGACCTGAATAGCGCCTCTGCCGGCTTGGTTGCGGTTAGAGTGTATAGTTGAGGGCAGTATGGCGGAAAAATTTTCACGGATTTTCTTTTTCGGGAAATTTAATGATTATTATTGCAGCACCTTATTAACTAAGTCCTCAGAAACCATTTAGGTTCAGAGAAGCATGGCCCTAAACCGCACCGTTTCCGAGTTAGGAGCTATTTACTCGTAGTTTTTTTTTTGTTTTAACAAAACCCTATAAATTTCCAAAATGTTAGCTCTGATGAAAAACTTTTAGGAAAGAAAATGTGGCTCTAGTCGCGAACCATAAGATGATGTAAAAAAAAACCCGCGTAATATTGAAAATGAAAAAATATTCTAAGCCCGCGAAATTCAAATTTTCTTATTGTTGATCCGTGGGTTGTATTGATGATTTTGATGATTAAAATTCTGTAACTACAATACAATTATTATAAAAGTATTTTAATTTCTCCTCCTAACATTTAGTTCAATCAGCGGTAGGTACTTAAGGCTAGTTCACATAATAATAATGTTGTGGGAGCGAGCCTGAGCTAGGGCAACCTGTGTTACAGGACCCACCCCAAAACTGAGGAAGGTTTAAACTACAAACTTAATACCTATCTATGTTATAACAATATTCGAAAGTGCGAATAGGAGCTTAAATAATAAAACTAGGTATATGCATATTCAAAATGGCCCGTTTACAGTGGTCCAAAAATTTTTTTTGCTAGGGACTATCATTACTTATCATTTGGCAAAGACTACTTCAGCGAAAACCCACGGTCTAGTTATGTTTTTTTTAACAAAAAAATTGAAATTTCGATTTTTATAACAAAAACTATTCTGTAGTGAAAACTATCCGATCGAATCTAATGAAATTTGGTATAGGCGTAGTACAATAATATACCTACCACGCGATAAGCCTATCTTGTGTAATTATTAGACGCTTTGCCTTTTTTACCCGACTGCGGCGAAGCCCAAAAGGAAGGGCTATGTGTTTGACCTGTATGTGTGTATGTATGTATGTCCATTTCTTTGTTCCCTCGCAACTCCTCAACGGTTGGAGGGATATGTGTTGTTAGATTCTTCTTGATGGCGCGAGTGTCACTGGCTACATTATAATAATAAAAAAAAACAAATAAAAATCGTGGATTTGGAGTGCCATAGTTCGAATTTCTTTTTCTTTACCATCAAGTGGAGTATCAAAATTAAAAGGTGATTACAAAAATATATATGCAACATAAATATTTGAATGTAATTCGAAATGACAAATCGTATGTAAATAAAAGTTTGAATTATTTCTTGTTCATTTGGATAGGTATCAAATTAAAGGGTTCATCATGAGGATTCTAAAATGGTAAGTATATCGTAACTAAAAAGTGCAAAATAAAAAAAACATTAAAAAATTTAAAAAACCCGACTGCATAAATAATAATTAATAACTTTTATATAAAAACTTGGCGCAGAGTACTAGAGATTATTGCTTCTTGGGAAAACAAACGAAGGGAATACGCGGTGTCACTTGATTTTTTTCATTTCCTGGGCACTATTTAGTTATTTTGTTGCGTAATACATCTTTATTATCCACCAAACCACTTAAACACAGAGACAGAAAATTAAAATTCAGGCAACAGCTCGAACCACTCCCGTTGAGTCCCTATCCAAAAAAAAACAAAAAAAAAACAGTCTATGGTCTGGGTATGTCAAAAGCAAAAAAACGGTATTATTTTAAATAGAAAGCGTCACCACGCCACGCGTACTGGTTTGGATAATTTGTGAGAATTTGAAAAAAACTATTAACTAATCTTCTGGTGTATTTTCTTGTTTTTTTTCAGTGCCATCTTGCCCACCTAGGTATGGACGGCTTCGAGGAAATACCCGGCTTCCGTGGCGCTACGCGCTGGTATCAACGAGGGGGACACTTCTTCGTTGCCTTTCGGGCATCAGGGCCCAGCACCTACTTAAGGTGTCACACCTATAGATGTCCCGTCACATGGGTCCTGCGAGCTGGTCAGCCAGGGCCCATACAAGGAGATCATGACCATGACGCTACTCCTTGGGTTAGAAACAGGTTAGTAAAATCAATTTAATTTGTCGTAGAACAGGCACAGGCGTTTGTACAGGCGTCCGGATAAAGCCGGACATAGTTACGCTTTTTGATTGCGTGTCTGGCCTATATAAACGGTGTCCGGCTTGTCCGGCTTTTGTTAGGATTTTTACATTTCGCAAACGAGCGAGCGCGGAGCGTGGCCAGGCGCAGGCGAGTCGACTGATGACTATTTGATTAGTAGGAGAGTGATTTGTCACTCGATTTTATTTATATTTTATTTGAATTTAACAAGATTTATGGTAGGTACAGTCTCGGCTAGTTTTCGCGTAGTGGGGGTAAGTTCGCGCATCAGGAACAAAAAAGCGGTCGCAAACGGAATGTAGGAATGTAGGTACATTCCGTTCGCGCCCGCCTTGTCGGCCGTTCGACCACTGCCTCCCGCGTGCAAAGAGACCTAAAAAATGACTTCTGCGCGACTCTTGCCAACTTATTTGCCGAGAACTATAATAATTAAAAAAGCTTGATTTAACATACATTTTTTTGTCGTACTTATTATTACTGAGACACAAAACCTCAATAATATAGGTTGTCCGGCCATTTTACCGAAATGTCCGGCCACACTGACTGGTCTGTCCGGCTATTAGGTTTGGCGACCTGGCAACCCTAGTTGTCGGGATAAATCAATCCATATCACCCTGTGTCTGCTTTATGAGAAGACTGAGAAACCAGGTAGCACTACAGATATGGACCCAAGTTGAGTCTCTTACGCTGGCAACCTATATTTCTTTTTACATACCTATCTGTATCAGCGAGTACCAGACAGACTGTCATTAATACCTATAGCATATTGCGCTACGGTACATATCCTTTATATTTTAATAAATTGTATTATTAGGTACCAATTTATGTAATGGATGTTATTCGGTTTTACAGGAACAACCTGTTTCAAGCCCTAAAAAGGAGAGCTTCATCAGAAGCAACAGCACTGAATGCTATTTATGAAGAGGAGGCAGCTAGGTGAGTATCTAACTAAATATTAATATATGCTTATCATAATTTTATTTTTTTTGCATGTAAGTATACGTTCCAATGTCAATAACATATAAAATTATGTTATGTTAAACCGTTCTTGGGCATGTGGTGTTAACCTGTAATTAATTGTTGCACTTGTAAATGTTACTCTAGTCATAAGTCAGAAATGTACATAGTGTAAACAATTGTTGGTTAACCTAAATAAATAATTGTATAAGTTTATGAGATGCAGCCTAAATTTGCAGCACAAAGCAGTACTCATTGAACTCGTAACTGAAAATGTTAAGAATTCAATGACAATGTAAATGGGGGGGTCAAAGTTTTGATAGAAATATTTCTAAGTCCCTGGGACTTCAATGGGCTATAACTTCGTTTGGGACTTAAAAAAATTGATTTGTTTTCTTTGCGTTTCATAGTGCCCCAAAGGCTACAAATCTAACCCCCCCCCAAAGTGCCTGGGCCTGTTTGTCTGTCTTTTTGCATGTTATAATATCAAAACGGCTGGACCAATTCTGATGAATTTTGCCATGGAGGTAGTTTATTTGTAGAATGTAAACTACTTTTTATTATTATTATTTGTTACTTGGAAAATATCTCAAAGCTGCTAGACAATATTTAACCTTTATTTATTTGTAAATTCTAAGTGCATGTCTTATTTATAGGTATCCTGATGCTGTGCCATATCTGCTCTACGAGTCAGTGGTGTCGTCGATGCGTACCTGGCGGCGATCAGTCGTCCCTCCAGTACCCAGGACCCTTGAGGCATACGGGGTGGCGCTCGCGGAACATCCCACTTATAGCAATTTGCTATTAGGGACTGTTTCCGCTGGCGGCGCCTCGGCTATCCTTTTGATAATGCCTAATTTTATTGCGTGCCTCCAAGCCTCTGAAACGGTGGTTGTGGATGGCACATTTTTAACAGTGCCGGCTGGGTTACCTGCAGCCCAAATTTTGACCCTGCACGCAGTGATCGCTGGTCACTCATTTCATCCAGTCATAGTCTTGATGCAGAATCGTCGCAGGCTGCTTTACGAAGCGGTCCTTTTGCGCGTTTGGCAGGCTGCCGGAAACCCAAGGCCTGTGCACATTGTAACAGACTATGAGCAGGCTCTTCAGAGAGCGCTCCAGTCTGTTACAAATGTGCCAGTGTCAGGGTGCCTTTTCCATTTGTTTCAGGCGCTTCTTCGTCAAGTGAGACGGCAGGGCATCCCGGCGGCCCACCGCAACACTGCTGGCTACAAGCTGGTGCAACTGTACGCCGCGCTGGCATATCTACCAGCTGATCGCATTGCGCTCGGGCTGGCAGAAGTGCCAGCTATCGCGGCAGAAAGAGGTCTGCCATACAACGAAGAATTCCACGATTACTTCGTTGCACAATGGATGGTCAGGGTGAGCTAAATATAAGTGGTATTAGTTCGATGTATGCCGAATAAAAGCACTGATTTCCTTTATAAACTTGAATTTTATTTTAAACGTCTATACAGCTAACGTCCTTCGTCTTTCCCCTCGTATTCCAGTCCCTTTTTCTTTACCTTGGTCTTTGTTTAACATTCACCTGCTTTCTCCTTCACTCCGACTATTTCATACTTTTATCTCTTTCATTCAACATGCTTCAGATCTGTCATTCATCTTTACGTTTCATTCCACTAACGATCATAACATTCCGTTCCTACATGTATTATTGTTTCAAACCTGCCGCTGTGTTCTCTAGGAGCATTTCTCAAAAAAAATGTACCATTGCATAAAAAATATGATAAAATGAATATATTGGAAACAAGGTACCTGATTTCTTAATTTTAAACTATGGGTAAAGGTCATAAATTATAAATATGAGGTTTGTTTTCACATATAAAACGTAATTAAATAGCAAAATTTAGTAAACAAACCCAAGCTGCAGAAAATTTCTTATTTTGTTACCTTCATTATATTGCGTAAATTTAATGTTGAATTATATCATTTTAAGTTTTTTTTTATTAAATGTGATAATATAACAAAATTTACCTAATTTGTTTTTAAAAAATTAGTCTATTAACAGAAAGGCGGTAATGTTTCCTTTACGTTACTATTCGGCCACAATTCTTGAATAACTTTACATTATTGAGTCTATTTTATTTTGTATTCATTTTTTATACATAGGTACATCGTGCAAAAACGAACTATTTTCTTTTGGTCTTTATTTATTTATTTAGCCTAGACTTCACAGTAGTGCAAATAATTATTTTGACTTGGAGACATTTTTTACGATTCTTACTATTAAAATAATATAATAATTAGGAACGTTATGAACGTTTATGCGGTTTTTCATACAAATTACAAGTTCCAAATTGTGGAAATGAATAATTAAAATTGGCATGTAATTAACGATCCACCAGATTTAACAAAATGGAACGGCAAAAAAATCACTTTTGATTGCTAAAATTAGTAAATGATCACCAAAAATTGATCCCCATTTTATCATGAAATTAGAACCAAAAATTTTTTTTTTTTTTAGTTAATGACCACCAGGAATTGAACTGATATGCTCTTGCATCCGAGTCGAGGGAGAACTGGTCGACGGAGCCCCGCTTCGCGGGGCTCCTACTTCTGAATGGTTTAAAAAAAAATAACCACGAAGGCGTGTCGGGGTGCCCCAAGTCGGCCTAGGCAAAACTAGTTTGTCATCAAACACCTCATTATAATTTGGTGCTCAATTTACTAAATTTGGTGATCAATTGATATTTTAGGTGATAGATGTTAGTGGTCACATAGTAATTTTTGGTGGTCATTATATTTTCCCCCATTAAAATTAATCATTCGTCGTAATTATTATAATAAAAATCACTTATTCAATACTCTGCCTAACAATTTCCTATTTTGTTACCTTCTTTTCCATTTTTATACGTTACCACTCAAGAGTAGGTAACAAAACGGAGGTAACAAATCAAGTTAAATAAACTATACGCTTACAACTAAAAACTTTTTTGCAAAAAAATAAAACCGACTTCAAAAAAAAACCAAAAACGTGAAAAATAACTTTAGCTTCTGAAGCCGGTGACGTTTGTTTGATTGATTTAATTTTTTTGTCACCGACTTCAGAAGCTAAAGTTATTTTTCACGCTTTTGGTTTTTTTTGAAGTCGGTTTTATTTTTTTTGCAAAAAAGTTTTAATTTTTCACTTTTAAGTGGTTCACATATGTGCTTGGTACACATGGAAAGTGCATACCGTTACAATTACAACAAGCCCAAACACGACTAGGATACATTGTCTCATTATGGAGTTCCGTGACTCTTGGCTTCATCATCAGATCAGATGGTAGAATGGTTCTTATCAAATACAAATGCTTCACTTGTTGTAGAAAATACCAAAATTGCTGTACGTTATCCTATTTAACATACCTAACTGTCGAAATATGGGTATACTGTACACATCTGCGTACCCCCTCAGAGCATACAGGCGTGATGTTATGTTATGATGTTGTGTAAACAATAAACATCCAAGCGATTGCAGCAATCACGACAGATTTGCTGTCTATTATTGAAGAGTTCCGTTCCATATCTCCGAAGTTCGTGATCAGATCATGACAATATTTCTATGGGACCAACTTGGAAGTATACCCTTTCAAACAAAAAAAGAATTTTTCAAATCGGTTCAGGCGTCTTCGAGTAATCGGTGAACATACATAAAAAAAAAACATACAGTCGAATAGAGAACCTCCTCCTTTTTGGAAGTCGGTTAAAAAGTAATACTCGTTTATGGTTTGATTTACGAAATCAAGAGAGCTATAAGGTTATACATGCGAAATATTAGAGCTTCCCGTGTTTCTTGGGTAACAAAGATTTGACATTTTTTGGACCAATACGCTAATGGACAACCTGTTCGTTGGTTCGCGCACTTGGAATGCAGTGATGCCAACTTAGCAACTTTATAGCTAGATCTAGCTATTATTTGGTGACCGACAGCTACAATTTAATAAACCTTGTAACTAAAGTTTTTAGCTACTTGTACTTAGTACTGTCTCGGCTACTGTCGTCGGCTTGGTTTTCAGCCATATTAATGCGCACGAAAGTCAAGACGTGTGTAGTCGGCGACGTATTGAGCGGCACTTGACTGGAATGATCGGGCACAGGGAGAGGGGAGGGAGGGTGTGAAATCGCCCGACGCGTTGCGATTGACGGTTGAGGAAACCGGCAACTTTAAAAACCGGTATAATATTTAACAGTTGCTAGTTGCGGCAATTAGGAACTATCTTAGTCATCGATTACAGCAACTGAAAACTGTTGACGATTACCGGAACTCGAAACTCGAGTTGCTATGTGTGCGCGGTTCAATTGAAATATATGTAAACAGCTAGTTGCCAGTTGCCAGTTACTCCAATAGTTGCTCCATGTGCAAAGCGCCTTAGGTACCATGGCAGTCGAAAGAAAAAAAAATCTATGGTCGTAGATGCTATGGTAAATAACTGTGAACTCAATCCTCTGCATTAGACTCCCCCCTTAGGAAAAGTGGTAAATGCTGCTTTAACTATGTTTTGCATAATTATAGACGTCCTGAATCAAATGGACACAGTTGAAAAATATTTAATATCAATGAAAGATACTAACTGAACCCCAGCCATCGACATCTTCCTCTTTAATTGTTTATTTTTTTTTATTCTATGCTTACACAGGACTTAATTCTTCTTATTGGAATTAATGAAAATAAAAATGATAATCAGAAATTGACATTTTAATGTAATATACTTATCTACTGTAACATTTAGCAACTTTTTAGGGTACAAAAAGCTGGAAATCTAGCAATATTTTGAAAATGTCTAGCTACTGGTTAAAGCTAGCAGTTGGCAACACTGATGGAATGTAAAAGAAATATTGACAAAACGTAAATAAGATGGATGCCGATCTTGCCAATGTTGCCACTGTCCTAAAGCATGTTTATACCAAATTGACTGTATAATTTTCAAAAATATGGTCACAAAAGAGGAATTTCAAAGAGGAACTTTTTACGCGATACTATAAAACCATTATTTTTTAAATAACTTTGTTCTAATACGACAAAATATTAATTTTTAAATGAATTATGGCCCTACAGTTGTATATAATATACAAACATAAGTTGTTTCTAAAATTTCCGCAAGTCCTCTCAAATACAATCAATTGTTAGGGAAGGTATGAAATTGGGACACTTCACTTTTCATACAACTAGATTAGACTGATTATCAAAGTATTTTTATACTAAATAATTTACCAATATAATTCTAATTGTAAATGTTTTTACTTAATTTAACTTCCCACGTATACAATTTAATAAAAACTGGTAATGGTCTATGTTATATAGAGAAAAAAATATTTTAAAATGTGGGACAGAGATTTAGATAGAAAGTACACTTTTTGAGAAATGCTCCTATACACATGCCGTCTGAGGTCGTGGGTGTGATCCCAACGGAGAGTAACAACTTTGTGTCTTTGTTTCTAGTTTAGGTAATTATGACATTGTAGACATACCTATAGAAAACTTATTTTTTATTTTACAGGAGGGACCCGAGAGGATCTCGGTCTATCAAAGGCCCCACCGGACCTCCAATGTGGCTGAGAGTTTTCACGCTTCTTTGCGCAGATCTCTCTCCGGAAACCCAAATGTATGGAGGTTCACAGGTAAAACAAATTTGCAATTATTTATTAGAAAGTATATTGTAAATCTATTGTAGACTAGCTGTTGCCCGCGACTTCGTTCGCGTGGAAATTTTGATGTGTAGTGTAGGTACAGACAGTGTCACGAAACAAGATCGTGGCCAAAATAGGAACTAACATTTTTTACTGATTTATGTGTTCGGTAGAGACGAGTGGCGCTCCCCTTCAGCGTCTTCTTTAATGGCACGGACTGTATGTAGTAAAACCTTTTAAAATCAATATTGCTTACCTCTCATAACATACGGCGTGATAATATGTAGCCTAAAGCCTTCCTTGGTTTACAAAGAACATTTTGGCTGGCGTGAGGCCGTACCATACACCATGAAGGTATAGATAAAAATGGAGGCCACCCTTGGAACAAACGCTTGAGTCAAAGTATTCGAAGTATAGTCTCCATTTTTATCTATAGGTACCTTCATGCCATTCAGTCACTTTTTGTCATCGTTTACGTTTTTCTGACAAAAGCCACTAATTTTTTCTCGAAAATTCTCAATGTACCTAAGTACGGTTTTTCTTTCGTTATCAGTTTCATTATCAGTTTTATTATCTATTGTACAGATTAAACAAAATAGTAATAATTATCTAGAAAGTAGAAGTTGTTTTGGTTGTGTTTCAACAATAAAACTCACTCATTAGAAAAGTAGAAATATATTGATAGTCTTAATAGTCTTATACAGTCGGCCATGTTGGCATCGCTATGCTTGCTGTGCTAGTGTTGTGTCACCACCACTAGTGTTGCCCTATCATTAACACGTTACTATGACAGAAGTAAAAATAAAAATAAATATTTTTAATGGAGAAGTTTCGTCACACGCATGGCGCGAAATTATTTTGCAAGCGCAAAGCGCGGTATCTTCTCTATTCGTTGAGATATTTTCATGAATCTTTACACATAAGTTTAATTTTACTTATAGTTTCAAATGTAATTGGAAAAAAACTTATCCATTTTAAAGAGATGTTGATTCATTTTATAAGTGTTCCATTCATAGATTTATAATAGCACTGTTCCATTTTCGTACCTAATGGGTGTCAATCACTATACCTAACTCTGCTGTTTTCCTATCCCTCAGTTACAGGGCTGTTTCTTTTGCACATTAATCGGTAGACTTTCTGTCTTTTATATTACTACGGCCACTGCCAATAACGAAAATAAGTGTTTTTTTTTTCAGTTTCTATTATTATTTTACGGGGGTCCCGACCCTTTCGTGTCCGTGTCTCAATTACTAATTACTATTAGTTTAACATCAGTCAAGTAAATCAATACCCTTCTTTTAACTAAAGTAACTTCTCTTCTTCCTAAATATTTAATTTACTTCTAATGTAACTTTCAAGTGAATCAACTTTCATACTCTTCCTAAATTATTGTATAGTTAGGCATGTATATGATAAATAGAGTATTTTCTGTACGTATTTGTGTTGTAATATTACGATTGATAAAATTAATGTTTCAGATATATTTATGTAGGTACGTAGCGTAGCTAGATTTACCTACTCTACCAATACCCCATTAGATGAAGGTAAGTTTAATGTGTTTTTTTTCCAATAATAATTAGTAATATTTCCCAATTTGAAAAATCACATTTGCTTGAGTGTTCAAAGTATGTATTTGCGACTGATTCGATAGTTGAAATGGTTGCCTTGGGCTCCAAAAAGTCCTGGGCTATATTTTTGCTTTGAACAAAATACGAGTATTTGAGTGATGAACAAAGATGTCTGTTAAATGTGTAATGTTTTGCATACCTATCAGTCTCTCTCTGGTACCTTGATTATTTTTGACATTATAATTATCCGTGTCCACTTTCAATCTTTTTTCATCAAGTTTTATCTTATATTTTATGATGGGTATGACCAATTTTTGTCTGTTTAGAGATCATTCAGCAGAAGATGGCAGTGACAGCGGCACGATTCGAGGCTCAGCGCTTAGGTCGACTGGTAAGACGTAACCGCGAAAGGTCTTACATCAACAACAATATTTTAAATGGCAACAACAGATCCCTTGATAGGGGTCTGATTTCTTTGCGTCAATTTTTGACGGCAACGTCCCAACTATTGGACGTAAACTTAGAGGTTGTGGCTGCAGAGGATGTACCCGAAGTGGCTGTTGAAGTCATCCTGGGCGAAGACCATCTTTTCGCCCCAGCAGCCCCGCCTGTAGAGCCTTTGGTACCCCCACCCCCGCCTGTAGAGCCTTTGGTACCCCCACCCCCGCCTGTAGAGCCTTTGGTTCCCCCACCCCCGCCTGTAGAGCCTTTGGTACCCCCACCCCCGCTTGTAGAGCCTTTGTTACCCCCACCCCCGCTTGTAGAGCCTTTGTTACCCCCACCCCCGCCTGTAGAGCCCGCTGCTCAACCTGCCGTTGCATTATGTCGCATTTGTTGGGAGTCTGCCCCAAATACAGCGTTAATTCCGTGTGGTCATATAATTTGTACAGATTGTTTAGATGCATTACAGCAGGCACAACAGCTAGAATTTAACGAGCATACTTGTCCATTTTGCAGAACTCCAATAGTTAGAACCTTGCGTATTTTCATGTAAATATTTTTTTCCAAATTTATTAGGCGCGTTCACGTTTCATGTTACTATTTGTTAAGACCTTGTTGCGTTTGCGTCTTAACCGGGACAGGTTTTTGTTTCTTTTTTATTAGTTGAATAGTAAGATAGAGTTAGGGAAGAATAAATATTGCATGCCATCATTTATGTAGTAGGGAAACCAGTGCATGCGTATGATCAGTGTGTTTTTTTATTGTTTGTAGGTATAATATTATTTTACCTACTTAAGGTGTAATAATATTATACCTACAAGGACCAATTGCGAGAATGGTATGGCTGTGTAACTCCGCCGCAATATTGTGTAAATAGATGTTATATTCTGAGGCACAAACACTTCACGTATTAAAATAATAATGGAATAATTTACAAATTTGTGGCAGAGTATAAAAAGTTGTTTATTGGTAATAATTTATTAAGATAATACATAAAAATTAAATATGTGTAATAATTTAGTAAGTACGATCTGTGGCAAGACCACCAGCTACCACGCAAGTACCTACTGAACCTTAAATTTTCTTACTCCGCTGCAAATGTTATACGAATACCATGTAGGTACCTACGTATTACTTTTTTTATGTAGGTAAAATGTTTCTGCACCCCAGAGAATAGCATGCAAATGTGACGGTCCTAAGCCCGTAAAAGGAGGAAGGCACCGCCTTAGTACCATTCACGATTTTTTTTAATATAAGTATTAGTTTATTTTTTAGTTGGCATTATAATGACTAAGTATAGCTCTTTGAGGGGAATACGAACCTCACGAATTGGTAATTTTAAGAGTTAGCCTTTATAGATTTAACCCATTTAAGAATTTACGAATTAGGTAGTCTTTTTCATATTCGGTCACAGAAATCAGAATTAATAATAGATTCGGTGACTATTTTATGAATTGGCCAATTCATGAGTTAAGCCGCGGTCACACAGTTTTATTATTGCAATCACGGCGATTACTCGCTATGTGTGATAGCCCGTATCAGATCGATTCGACCGCACAAAGATAGATAATGTTTTTGTAATACAATTTGTGGTTTATGCATTACAGAATTCTGAATAGGTACCATGGTTTCCAATCCTGGGAGCAGCAGTACGTAGCACGTTCGGCCTGCCTGCCATAAAGCCAGAAGTACCTGCCGACATTTTTAATAATCAACATACCTAATTAATATACCTACAATGTAACAATGTAAATAAAGTATACAATAAATTATAACATGATAATGTATAGTTTTTTATTTATTTATTGACGATCGATTGTCTATCGATAGATATACCTAGTTATCATTTACCCATAAGTAAATAATACGTCGAAATATGGCATGGTCACGGTCACCTTATCTGAAAACGACTAAATTCAGCAAAACTTCTTAACATATTATGTAATGTTGGTAGGCCTCTTGCCCGGATTATCCCTAGGGGAGACTGGGTACACTTGATCCCTCTGGGACACATGGTACATTAATTTTATAAACCAACCACGCTTGCTAGATTATTAAAAACTAGCAATCCTGTTTGTCTATGGTACCGTATGACTTTTAGGAAACACCACAAATGTCAAAACTGACAGTTTGTGTCATGGTGACCAGTGAGTGATTTTCGTGTAATGAAACAATATTTTGGTAAGTTTACTTTTGTTTATAAAATAATCGAATAATATGTTTTAGAGTTTGAGTATTAAATTATTAGAACTGCTATTTTATGTGCAATGATTGCGCTAAAAGTTCAAACACATAAGTGAATACTGCTAGGAAAGAGGTTTTTTTTTAAAAAAAACGGTTACTGGGGAGAGATGATACAGAGCGTTGTGGGAGACTTGATCCGGGGGGATCAAGTCTCCCATAGCGGGATCAAGTCTCCCGTAGAGGATTGTGATGATCACTATTAAAATTTGTAAATGATATAGCTCAAGGTTTTCAATTAACGTTATTATTGCAGGTCAAAAAATGCCGCGAATATATATGTCACCGTAAAATTGTCAAATACGTTATATTGTAATATCTCTAGCGATATTGTAAAGTCTCGAATTATTGTCAAATGAACATACTGCTTACAATAAAACGCATTATTTTTCGTGAAATGCATGCGATGGTAGTCAACTCACGCGATGTGGAGAGAAGGAGGGGGCCCCTTGCCCAGTGGTACCACTCTCATGAAAAGATACTGTACCATTCCTGAGAAATATCGATTAATATAACCTAACCTTAAAACACTTCATATTCCCCTAAACAGCGTAGTCGACGGAGCCCCGCTTCGCGGGGCCCCTATTTCCGAGTGCAGGGTTTAAAGGAACCTAACTAACCTAACGGGGGGGTGCCCCAAGTCCCGTTTATGGGGGCAAGAGATACTTCCGTATGTTCAGTTGACAATAATTCGAGACTTTACAATATCGCTAGAGAGATACATGACAATTTTACGGTGACATATATAAGACGAAGCAGGGTGCTAAAAAAAGGGGAAAAAATGACCCCCAAACATTAAAAAACGCAGTCTATGATGTCGTTTTGTTTGCTAGCAAATCAATAAGAAGCTTTAAGAGAAGACTTAAGAGACGTAAAAAGTTAGAAACTTATTAACAATATAATATAATTGATATTTTTTATTATTACAGCGAAGTTGTTTTTGTACTTACATTTTGAATCTGATGTTCATGTAATAAATCTAGTTTTGTTAGTAAGTTAAGATATCTGAACCTATTTGAGACTAATTATTTTGATTACCTAAACGACACTGAGACTGCCTATCCGAAGGCCTAAACAGTTCAAGACTGATTGTTATGTTCAGTTCATACTGGATTTTTCTATTATAAAGAATTATATTTAAAGAATTGAATTTGCTGTTTCATTTAACTTGATCGCCTAGAAAAATATCAAGTATCTCTTAAATATGGGAGACTTCATCACCCCCCCGTATCAAGTCTCCTTTTGGGCGGGATCAAGTGTCCCTTAGATATGGGAGACTTGATCCCCCCCGTATCAAGTCTCCCTTTGTGCGGGATCAAGTCTCCCATACACGGGGACACTTGTTGCAAACCTGTGTTTTTCTTTAAAGTCCATTTTTTTTTACAAATAGTGATCTACCCCGTTTTACTTTTTTCGAAGCGTGGGCTATGAACTTCCCAACATTTTGGCTCAAACACATCCCCAATGTAGGGCTTAAAACTAATTTTATGAACCAAAATAAAAAGGGGGCATCAAGTGTACCCAGTTTCCCCTATAGCCCTTATGAGGCCTGCGGAGCATGCAAATTTCATACAATCATAATACCAAAATATAATTTGTAAATCAAACATATTCTTATGGTAGTATGTATTAATTTTGATTGGATTACAGAATATATATAATAGGTTCCCAAACACATATATTTTGAATGTACACTGATTTAAACAAGAGTTATGAGAAAAATAATTTTTCCATAGAAATTTGAAATTCCTCATATCTCGTTTTTCATTGTCCTTTCAAAATATTTGTTTGGGAACATAGATATTTTATAATACAATCGAAATATATACACACTACCTTCAGAATATGTTTGATTTTCATATTATTTTAAACGTCCGACGTTTGTATGAAAAACGCATGCTCCGCCGGCCCCTTAAGGCCCGGGCCTAGGGGCGCAAAGGAGCCTCACCCACCCAACTAACCCCGACCATAAAAAGGCACAATTTGGCATGTCCGTGACTACCGCCGGACCACCAACGCCAATCGCTTCCATATTTGGTCGATAATTTGTACTCAATTGGTACCAATTAGTACCCGAACAACAAAATTGGTACCTTAGCAGTTTTCGAGAAAATCGACTTTGAAGATGCTCCTGCGGTAGTCACAATGACAACTTAATTTGGACGGGTTTTACAGGGAGATTTAGTATGGAAAAGTAATGAAAGCTAATTTCTCTTAGAATACAACACTTGGGAATCTGAATTTTTGGTCACTATAACTTCTTTATGGGTACATATTTTTGTATCAATTTGGGAATTAATCAGAGTTTTTAATATCCCTATTATCTTAATCTTGAAAATTTATCACCGTGACTACCGCCACCCCACCAATTGCATGGTATATCTCGTAAACTACTGAAGAACGCATTTTGAATTTTGGGCACTAATTTTATGTTAGAAACTTGGAATTAACATTCAAATTTGTGGTCCTGCTGAACGAGCGCACGAAGTTATCATCGTTGATTTCTCGGTAAATACAAATGTTTCAGTTCTGCTTTTTTTTACGAAATGAATCACATTTATGGGTACAAATTATTTTTATACTTAGAATAGCTGTAGAATGCCTCCTTTTTCGGCGCTCATGGTGGTCCTGCTGAAGGGATCCTGACTACCGCACGACCACCTTCAAAGTCGATTTTCTCGAAAACTGCTAAGGTACCTACCAATTTTGTTGTTCGGGTACTAATTGGTACCAATTGAGTACAAATTATTGACCAAATATGGAAGGGGTTGGCGTTGGTGGTCCGGCGGTAGTCACGGACATCAATTTGGCGGCTAATAGTTCAATCTGGCAATATAAAAAATTATGGAGCCTGTGCTATCCGACAATGTTTAGAAGATGGGTGTTCCTATTCGGTTGCATAAGGGACTACGCACACTTATTCAGCTCATGCCCATAGAAAACAACGATTATGTATGAGACGCGTACGCGCTGAACGCGCGCGTATGCGTCTCATACAAAATCGTTGTTTGCACGCTGACCTCTACTATGTACAGTACACTGGACCAGAGACTATGCACTGGATTGGCTGTCGCTAGAAAGAGAATGGAGAGAACTCATGAACGTCATATGGCGGGACCACGCCAGGTTTTGCAAATATCATGTGAATAGGATATAATACAATATTTCTACTATTTCATAGAAAAATTCTACACCCATAACATTTTAAAATATTCTGCAAAGAAAGTGGTCCCGCTATTTTTATATTATAAAATGACGGGACCACTATTCATTTGATGAGAAACACATGGCGGGATCTTAGGCCGCTTTCACACTAGGACGTTAGCAGCGCGACAGTAGCGCGGCAGAAGCACAAATGCCTTCACATTATAAGGACAGCCGCGCAGCAGCTTATGTTTTAATATAAAATTCTGACAGCGCGACCGTCGCGCTGCCAAAGTCGCCTAAATGTGAAAGCGGTCTTCAATTGAACACACAAAATTTCAAAGACCAATTTAACCACTAGACCTTGTGGTGCACCTTGGCGATTGGCGGAGGCCTATGTCAAGCAGTGGACTGCAATTATGATGATGATGAACCATTAGCTATTCTATTTTTATTAGGTCATCAACAAATTAACAGCCTCCATTGTCTAGTGATCCGAGTGTTTGGCTCGCGATCCGAGGTTCTGGGTTCGATTACCGGTGGGGACACTGTCTCACAAAAATATCTTTATGGTACTGTTCCAAGTTTAGTTAGGGCATTGCAGGTTAAATAAATCACCTGATTGTTTAGAAAGTAAGATGATTCCGTGCTTCGGATTCGGAGGGCACGTTACTGTTAATCCTGGTTATTTTCTACGCGATGTAGACGTAACAGAGCCACAGTATTTCCTAGAGTTTTAATGTATGTTATCATCTCGCTGAAGCCAAAAGCAGATTTCATTTGTTGATGAGGTTTTGCTGACGGTATCACTATCTACTAACTTCATTCAAATCTGTCCAGTCCAGTAGTACTGGAGATAGAATGGTATGTTGTGTGATAGAATGGTTGTAATTTAGTCAGTAAAAAGAGTCACACTAATATTGTAAAGGCGAAAGTTTGTGAGGGTGTATGTTTGTTACTCCTTCACGCGAAAACTACTGAACGGATTGGGATGAAATTTGGCACATAGATAGTTTATAACCTGGATTAACATATGATACTTTTTATACCCGTAGTATGATCCCGTGGGACAGTTATCGAACTTCACGCGGGCGAAGCCGCGGGCAGAAACTAGTTTTAAATTATTCTGCGAAGACAGTGGTCCCGCTAATTTGATATCAAAATGACGGGACCACTAATTCATTTGATGACACAAAATTTCAATACGAAATGGTACGACTACGTTTGAATCGTTATTATGCTTTTAAAACTGTAATTTAAATAAATAAATGTTTCTTATATTTACACCAGAAAAGCGACTGAAGAAAAAGTAAATCCTCTATTAAATTTTATGAGCCATAAAATGATAGGTACTTCATGGCATAAAATTATACTTTTTCATCAGGCGCTTTTCTCATGTAAAGGAGAACACCCAGGTTCCATAGAAAATTACCCCTGTCCCGGCGCAAAAGAAACTTATCTCATCCTTTAGAGTATTTTAGGTAAAAGATTTTTTGATAGGTGTGATTGCCGCAGGGAGTGGCAAACATTGAAAAAAATTGCATTGCAATTTTTTTTTAAGAGTAAATTGAAAACTACAAGATGTTGAACAAATCAGTTTAAAAATGGGTAAGAATTTTTGTACATCACATTTAAATTGAAAATATACGGATATTTTTACATATTTAATAAACATATGTGTAAAAAAAGTGCTGTGAAAAACTATTTTCTTGTTCTGACATAGTTATTCAGGAATGAGGCAAGATAATTATAACATCAACCAACTCGTCGTCGTAAATCTTCATTAACAACAATATCCAATCAGTTGAGCAAAAATCCAAAATCCGGTGTGAAAAGCAAAATGTCGTAGAGAGAAAATAGAAAGTAAAAACGCACAGAAAACACAACGAAACGAAAGCTAGCGAAGGTCTGCAAGGAGTAAAGGGGTGGAATTGTAAACCTATGCGCGTGAGTAACAAAAGACCGAGCGACCGTTCTTTCTTTCTCTGTCAAATACGCGAAAAAGAGCAGGACGGAAAAGTAGTAAAACCGATACCGGTTTTATTGTTTATATAGCGCTAGGCATCGGAGCGGCTAGGAATGTGACTTCTTTAAATGTTTATTAAAACTCACAATGGTTTACGCTATTCTTAAAAGTATGTATTATTTTTAGCAGTGTGTTTGATTTTGTTTTCAAATAGGTACCTAATTACAATATTGTATGATTTATAAAAATAAATGGATATTAAAATAATCTTGTTTTGTTCTTTATTGTTTTTATTCCTGAATAACTATGTCAGAACAAGAAAATAGTTTTTCACAGCACTTTTTTTTACACATGTGTTTCTTAAATATGTAAAAATATCCGTATATTTTCAATTTAAATGTGATGTACAAAAATTCTTACCCATTTTTAAACTGATTTGTTCAACATCTTGTAGTTTTCAATTTACTCTTAAAAAAAAATTGCAATGCAATTTTTTTCAATGTTTGCCACTCCCTGCGGCAATCACACCTATCAAAAAATCTTTTACCTAAAATACTCTAAAGGATGAGATAAGTTTCTTTTGCGCCGGGACAGGGGCTTTTTTGGGTGTTCGTCTTTAATAAACATTTCTTTATTGAAATTACAGTTTTAAAAGTATTTATATAACGTAGTCGTATTATTTCGTATTGAAATTTTGTGTGTTCAGTTTAAGATCCCGCCATGTGTTTCTCATCAAATGAATAGTGGTCCCGTCATTTTGATATAAAATAGCGGGACCACTTTTATTGCAGCATATTTTAAAATTTTATGGGTGTAGAATTTTTCTATGAGAGTATGAAATAGTAGAAATATTGTATTATATCCTATTCACATGATATTCGCAAAACCTGGCGTGGTCCCGCCATATTGACGTTCATTTTAAATTAACTTACCTACTTCAGTATACTCTATATTATTTAGGAGGCGTATGTTCAGTAGTGGACTTCCTATGGCTGATATGATGATAATATATAAACTGCATTTTTGTTTATTTAATGTTACTTTTAGGCATCATGGAAAGAAGCAAGCTACGAATAGAGATCAAGAGATGATGTATGTATGGTCACGGGATCTGTGTGGAGCACAAGGGAAAGGAGTATCCTGCAGGACGTACCTACTACGGACGAGGAAGAGTGAAAAAAAGATAATGAAATTAAATAATTTAATTAAATTTCATCATTCCCATTGCCCTTATCCCAATTCATTTGAGGTCGGCGCAGCATGTCTTCTTCTCGTCTTGGTCTTCCTCTACTCACATACCCATCCTCATTCATACTCAAAACTTTCCTCACTACATTTTCTTACACATTTTTTTCTTACATTTTCTTACATTAAATGTTAAATTTATATTAAAATAATGATCATCATATAAATTACCTATTTCTTAATTTTAATTACAAATAAAATTATGTAACAAACAAATTAGTAGGTGGTACCTACTATTTTAAAGGCTATTTATCTGTCATGGATTTCTAAAATGTGATCAGATATGAACATACAGTAAAAAAAAAAAAATATATATTATTATCGTCTGTATCAAAAATGAAACTACTACCTAGTTGGTTTTTTAGAGTATTTTAGATGGAGAGATAAGCATTCATAGAACCGCCATGCTAGTCATAATGGAATTTAGCTGTTTTTGAAATCCCGGAAGGGAATTGACTTGGTTCTGTATATCCTTTAGGATTTTTTCGAACCCTTGTTCCTCTACTTCCTTCTCCTCTTCCTCGGGCTCTTCATCTTCACAATTATTACAAAAAATTAGTGTTCTACCTGCTTTCATGTCTGCTGCCAAGCTTTTTACACAATTCCTATGGAATGATCCTTGGCAAGTACCTTGGCATAGAAAATGAGATCCATTACTCTCCAGTTTCTTCTTGCACTTTTGACACTGCATACCAATCCAATACTTGACAAGTCGACTGACAGGTCCGGTTGTTGACTAGGTATAACCAATTAACTTTTTACTAAAGTGTTCTTTTCTTCTGCGATGAAACCATATAATATACTATATATTGTAATGGAATTGTATGCTAGGCTTGCGGTCCTCTTGAGCAGCAAGCAGCAACACAATCGTGGTATGGACTACGTTCGGGGCAAATATTTCATTGCTTTTATAATTATCTCCATCAAGTTTGAGTCGCACACATCTTACCATCGCAGTGAAAATCTAAAATAAATAAGATTCATTAGAAAGTTATAATGATGGCAGCTAAAGGTAACCTTCTACAAAATTCCTAGTTTTAATAAAATAAACACTGATGAAATTTTTTCATAGCTTGGCTGCTAGCACGTAGGTATATAGTATGTATCTACCTATGTATTGCTATTTTTATTCTGTATTAAAGCTACATGCTATGTTGTAGATCTTGTCACTGTCTCCACAGCTGGTGTTTGTAGGTAATTGTGTAGGAATGTTTTGTGGATAGGTATTTATTTATCAGATAGTAAGGACCTACATATTAGTAAATAATACTTATAGAGTAAGTACCTACAAGGATTGACTAATTACATCACAAACAACGCCAAAGGGACCAAACTGACAGCCCCCAGATAAAAGTTCTAATAATTTACACACTGATAATCATAGGGTAGGTATCATAATAATTGAGACGATTTGTAAGATTTCGCACTTCGACATAATTTTTACGACAAACGGTAAGTCGGAGACAAACAAGACACTTTTAGCCTTATATTTAGTATAATAGCATAGGTACTTACTTGTACAATGAAATATAATTTCTTGTTGAAAACGCTTGCACGTTGCTGATGATAAACATAAACTTATATTGTCACTTACGGGATATAATCACGGAAGATATCCCGTAAGTGACAATATAAGTTTAGTTTTAAACCGTGAAAGCCTAAAACGATGATAAACATGTTTGTTGTCATTATCTTTTGCATTGCCCTGACCTTTGCTTTCTTCCATCTCGTATCAGGACCATTTTCTCTTCCTAATTTAGCTGTAGGAGGGTGCCTTACAACCAGAACTCAACAAGAAAACCAAGGCAAAACACCCAAACAGCGTTTTTATACTTTTCTAAAAACACTGGTACACGAATAATTCACAGAGACACAGATTATTAAAATTGATTGAACGTCAACCATAGGTACCTCAAATGAAACAAAATCAATCATCAATCAATCAAAATCTGTGTATCTCACGTCCCTAGTGTCACATGGCTTTTTACTTTTTTAATGTGACGTCACTGTTTGTTTTGATTCCAATTGATGTGCTGTGCATTATCAAGCCGGCCAATCTTGGTACAGGCCGAGAATGCGCGACATAGTAACGTACGTCATTGGAATTCAAAACAGTCACGTGATGTCGCCAATTATCATGCCGTGCATTGTTGGATCGGACCAGCAAGGTACAGCCGAATAATTGGAAACATTGTGATGGTTTCTTTTACAAGGGCGTACACGCTCGTGTTGTGCAATCCAGTGTCGCGCATTGCTGGTGTGTGCATTACAATGACGTGCATTATAGGGACTCAATGCGACAAGCCAATTTTAAATTCGAATTTTGAAAGGACTGTTACATTTCTTTCTTTGAGTACGTAAGCACTATGGAGGTTTTTTAGTCGTCGTGGAGGTTTTACGTCCACGAGACTGTAAATGAAACGACATCGTTACAATACCGGGGTGGCCGGCGCAAAAAAAAAATCTTTAAGGATTTTTTTTTTTTTTTGCCAAAGAAGGAGAATTGGTATGAAGAGGTGAAAGTTAAAGAAAAAGTTAGTTGAAAGTTAGAAAAGAGAGAAAAAAAAATTAGTTAAGTTGCAAGTTGTTATTAAGTCAGAGTTAAATTAAAGTTAAACTGAGAAAGAGAAAAAAATACGGGAATGATAACGATGTCATTTTTACAATTACATTAAATTTGGTAGGTAAGTAGTTACAAAACAAGTCATTTTTATATAAAAATAATAATATAGGTAATAACATATTTGTTAATTAATGGAAGTGCATGATAGAATTTGAATGTAAGAATGTTAATTACAGTGACAAATTTACACTAGGTTGGTTCCGGTTCCATTCAAATACTAACATTCATCGTATCTAACAAAGTCTTAATCAATAAGTCTGAATTAAGGCAACAGTTAAGAAGAGAAATCTTATATAATAGAAGATGTTTCTCAAGGAACTAACCCAGATTAGTGCAGGCTTATTGAATTATTGCCAGTCACCACCCGCTGGCGTTTGGTGATCGTGGTCAGTGTTTTTGTGTGTGATGAATGTCATGTGTAAGTGTGTGTGTTAAATGTTCTAAAAATTTACAAGTTTACCAACCCTAATAATGGTCAGGAAAAATCTTAATCTGCTTAGAGATTATAATAAGTAGGTACTTGTGAAGAGTACATAATATTTTAGGTTTACGATGGCTTATTTTTTTAATTAGGTGTCGTAACCCGCACCTTTTAAATAACCCACTTAAAATTCAGGTTCAAGGATATAAAATTACTATCTAACTTAAAAGTAAGGTTCACAAAGGCTTATTTTACGAGTTATGAAAACCGCTCGACACCATGGCTTATTTTAGGAGTCGTGTACCGCTCCATAATAAAAAAAGAAAAACAAAATCAAGAAATAAAATATGGTATTAACAAGCCAAATGTTTCATGAGGTATTCCTTGTGGAGTATTTACAACTAAATGGTTTTTACAAGAATATATAATAAAATTATATACTATACAGTATGAGTTTATGCCTTTTTTTAATAAAACCATGTAAAAAAAAAAAAAAACAAGTAAAATTTAAATGATAGCAAAAGAATACAATATTTAAAAGAGTGATAAATTAAAGTACAATAGTCCGTGCAGGGTTAAATATTGAGTTTGAGAGAGGACTCGAAGAGGGTATGAGAGGTAAGAGGGTATGAGAGGTAAGAGGGTATGAGAGGTAAGAGGGTATGAGAGGTAAGAGGGTATGAGAGGTAAGAGGGTATGAGAGGTAAGAGGGTATGAGAGGTAAGAGGGTATGAGGTAAGAGGGTATGAGGTAAGAGGGACTCGTCACTCAAGTAAGAGGGTAACTCAGTATGAGAGGGACTCGTCACTCTAGTAAGAGAGGACTTGGCACTCAAGTCAAGTGAGTGAAAGAGGTTCAAGTGAGTGACATACAGAATAAAGGTAAGAGAGGGACTAAAGTGGGTCTAAAGAGGGTTTAAATGATAATATGTTTAGGATTAAAAAAATCGTTCACCTTGGAAACCTTTTTGGTGGTCAAATACGGAACTAACCGTAGTACTGGCAAAAATACTAATACTCCATGAAACGAGTTTAAAGACTATAAAACTATGGCCTGTTACCTAGCAACTACCTATGTATAGTAACTAGTTAATCATAAATATGACAAAAATGAAAATTTATACAATTTTCTTCAAAATGAGGTTGAGGTATGATTTCAGGTTTGTTAAGTTGTGAAATATCCATATTGTATATATGGCTTTTAAATTGAACAAAAGGTATAAAACCTTTTCAGTCAATTAAAGAAAATTGTTGAAAACAAATAGTGACAACGTCTGAGTATGACAGTTTATGTATTTAAATATTCAGATTATGATGATAATTTCAGATTTATTATATTATATTATTGTATAGTTGTATATTTAGTGTTAAAAATATATTCTGTTAGCTGCATGTAATGTTTGTAAGAACTTAGCTTACGTATTCTCGAGTCGGCTTCGAAGGCCTAGAGAAATACGGGCTAAGCGTGTAGTAACTTGGATAAGGGTACTCCCCAAAGCCAAGGGTGAGGTAACCAACGTGTTTTGGAATAACTGCGAGGGTTTAAACTCCAAGAACTCGAGGGTTTATGTAGCTGTCGTTAGACAAGCCGTAGGTGTGAGTAGGTGATGTCTGTAAGGCTGTGTTGTAATAAGTATTGAGTTTTGTAAGTATTTGGTATATGAGTAATAGGTAGGTAATTAGTTTGTGTATGAATGCCTCCGGTACTAAGACAATCGGGAACCGATTACATTTGTAACCTGCCTTAGTAGCGTCGAGTGTGTTATTGTCTGTAAAATGTGTGTATAGTGATTGTAGTTTAGATAGTTGTGATACGTTCTGTTTTGTGTTATGAAAAATGGAGATGAAGTTTGACTGTAGTACTTACATAGGGTAGAATATGGTATAACACTAAGAAGTAATCACTATTACGCCGTTGTTATATACGCGCTGTAAATATTAATAATAATCCCTAATCTTCATTTTTTTGATCCAATTACGGTGGTCAGTGTCCTCGGCGCAGTCACGTAGAATGTAGCGGGAGATGGTGTAAAACGCTTCTGGTAGCTGGCGTGTCGGCCTCGTCTGGCGTGTCAGCGCTTTCTCGCCAAGCTTCTACAACCTCATCCCGGGGTAGTTCTTCCGGAGAGCCAGTGTGACGTGATGGGTGAAGATGGTGAAATAATAAACGTTTCTTATGTGACTTGATAGTTTATTATTGTAGAAATCGTATGATTAAAAATAAAAAACTGAAACAATAAATAAAAAATACATGGTTAAAAAAACAGTCCTAGTATGACGAAATTTTTAATAGGCGGCGAGGAGCCGCAGTTACAAGATAGTATTTTATAATCAAAAACTTACCCCGTGCGTCGGGTTTTTTTTTAGAACTTCATTAAATAGAAACCAGCTGTGCTAGTTAGAGCAAACACTCAATACTCTGGTAGTAGGAAGAAACTTAGGAAGATGTATATCGTTACATAATTTTGGTAGGACTGATGATAAAAATGGCTGTGCAGTCAATGCGACAAGCCAATTTTAAATTCGAATTTTGAAAGGACTGTTACATTTCTTTCTTTGAGTACGTAAGCACTATGGAGGTTTTTTAGTCGTCGTGGAGGTTTTACGTCCACGAGACTGTAAATGAAACGACATCGTTACACTACTACCTACCTGCTACTACCTACCTGCTACTACCTACCTGCTACTCCCTACCTGCTACTACCTACCTGCTACTACCTACCTACCTGCTACTCAAAATTTGTTCAGCTGCTCTCGAGATTTGCGCTCAGCAACACATTCAGCTAGGTATTAATTTTTGTATTATAGAAGATAGATAATCTGCCACAACTACAACGCACCCGGTTTTCTCTTACTGTAGTACTTACTAGTTTATGCCTGCGCATTTTCCCGCGTAGTGTTGTGTACTGTCCCACGGGATCGTAGTACCGGGATAAAAAGTATCCTATATGTTAATCCAGGTTATAAACAATCTGTGAAAAACAATGTTCACTAGTTTTTGCGTGAAAGAGTAACAAACCTTCACATTCATCCATTAATAAGTAGGATTCGTTCAATACATCGATATGTACATACATAGGTAATGTATGTATAAATCGTGAGAGCAGCGGTGGCCCAGTGGTGGCGGCCCCGACTTACGAACAGTAAAGTCGTGGGTTCGAACCTAGACAGGCGCATTACTTTGTGTAATTTATTTTATCACCATCGCTCTCAAAACGGTGAAGGAGAACATCGTGAGGCCTGCGTGGTGGATTATAGCCCATACGCAAAATACGCGCTTTGACGTGGAGTTGCGGACACCAGCCCGGTGTACAATACAATACAATGAAATACAAAGCGTGTCAAAAAACCTCTTAACGAAACCGAAAAGCAATCTCCTCGTCATTGCGATCATTTTTTTGTTCTACACCATACCTGGGAACCTTCTAGTTACGGAGATATTGGGGGTCAAAGTTACAACTTCTTGAATACATTTTTGTCTTTTTTAAACTTTCACGATCAGAACACATCATAAAACATATAAAAACGGGTACTTATCGCGAATTTACCTTTAATTTAAGCCCGACGTTTCGACCGGATTGTACCAGCCGTGGTCGCGGGGAGACTGAAGTGTGGAGGTACCGCCACAGCAAAGTGAAGGTGTTTATTCAACTACCCTCACTTGATCTTCATAAATGTTAATTAGGGCCGGTTCACACTAGGACAGCACACTACACTAACCGTGTCCGTATACTGAGAGTACACTTAGTGCAATCCGGGCTGGTGCAATCCGGTCGAAACGTCGGGCTTAAATTAAAGGTAAATTCGCGATAAATTCCCGTTTTTATATGTTTTATGATGAATACATTTTTTTCTTGAAATCCTAGTTTTTATTTTAAGATTTTTACTTTAAACACCTCCACGACCCCCGTACTACGAGTATTCAATCCATCCATCAGCACAATGTTTTAAGTAAAGTCGTTTCCCTACAATAATTTTTGCTTTAAGTTACTTAGTTTGATGTACACAATGCTTGGTTGACGGCTTCGTGATGAGGTTGTTTACACCCTGTATTATAAGTAGGATTCGTTCAGTATCGATACGTAGATACATAGGTATGTATGTAATACCGATGCATCACAAGTTAATAACGTGTCTTTGTCCCGGGGCAATGGCACATGCTCCACGGCTTCCAATCAGCGTAATCCATAAATGTCAACCATGTATTTCGGCGAGCATTACGGACGCAATGGGGCAAATGTGGTTTGTATTGTAATGGATATCTTTTGCTTATTGTGTACTGATTCATTTCTGTTTATCTTTAATCTGTGTGTCGTTAAATGTTTCTTTCTTTTCTTTTTTAATAAAACCTTGCCCCACTTGGAATTTCTCCTGTATTGTGAGTGCGTTTACAAACATTTAAACTCACATACTACAACTACCTGTTTTTTTTTGTTTTTATTTCAACCTTGTTTGTCCCACTGCTGGACAAAGGCCTCCCCTATGGCTTTCCAATTTTGCTTACGATTTGCCCTCTTCGGTCCAGATCGTCACGCCAGCGTTTCTTGGTCCTGCCTCGGATGTGACGGCCGTCTTCAGGCAGCCAATGTGTGACTATCTTCGCCCATTTATCCGGCTTCATCCTAGAAACGTGACCCGCAACCTGCCGGCTATATAAATATAAGTTCCATGCGGGAATCGTACCCGCGACACGTAGCCAATCGCTCAGCCGCTGCGCGCAACGTGTCGTGAAACTGTGTCGTTTATCTATAAGTTATGTTATGATACTGAATACAATTGGTACTAAGCAAGTCCCAAAAATCAATATTATTTTTCGTAGATTCAAACGAGGACATAGAAATACACATCAACTATTCATTATGTACGATCTATTAAACCTAATAAGCAAAATACATGGATAACATTTCGGTAACATCCCAAAATAAGTCCTCTACGATATAAGTCTTTAATAAATTAATTAATTGACGATTAGTTTAGAGGTTTGGACCGGGATATAATAATGTACCCGTTTCCAATGGATGACCGAATCTTCTATAGTCCTACAGCCTAAACAAGATTTTACTGGCGACTTTACTTTTGTATTTAGAAAAAGACATACAATTATTTGTTCAAAATAATATTAATTTATTTGATAAAATTGAGTTTATTTGGAATATAATGGCCGCTGAATCAAAACATTTATGGCTTAAAATAGGGTCTACGATTTTTTCCGTGAGACAAATAAAATAAAAATAATTAAATTAATAAAAAAATTAAAATTAAATTAATAATTTAATTTGTAATTTTAGTTTTAATTTTATTGTTCTAATTATTCTTTTTTATCTTTATTTTTGTATCGAATGTAATTATGTATTTGAATTGATTGAATTTTGACTATTGTAATTTCTTGACTAATGTGATTTAATTATTGTATCGACTGTAATTATGTATTTGAATTGATTTCATTTTTGATTATTGTAATTTCTTGACTAATGTGATTCAATTATTTCCTTCATTTGTGATTTTCAATGAAGTAGGTACTTAAAAACTATTTTGTACGCCGAATATGGCAAAACATGTTGAACCAGCAATCTGCTAATGTCGTTCCATCCATATGTGCATATCTATGTATCATGTCACACATGTTTAAACAAATAAATGCCTCTTTATCTTTATCTTTATATTCTCTCCAGAAAACATAAATTGTTCAATATCCCATTAAGGGCCAATTTTTCAATCGTTAGATAACTTTTATCTGAAGAGTAAATCTGACAATTTGGCAGAGTGTTCATACAAAACCTGTCAAAATGTCAAACTTATTCGTCGGATAAAAGTTAACTGGCGATTGAAAAACAGGCCCTTAGGTCCATGTTCACCGAAAAGATAACCGTCTGATTATCTAAAAACAGCTGTCACTGTGACATGTTCCCATACAAAAATGCGCTTTTTAAACAGGTGTTTTAGATAATCAGACTGTCATCTTTTTGGTGAACATGGACCTTAGTCGCACTGTAGCTCTATCCACTTCACCGCAAGCATACGCGGTATAAAGGGTGTAAAACACCTCTTCATGAAGCCGAAAGGCACTTGTTCTCCCCATCATTGCGATATTTTTTTTTGTTCTACACCGTACCTGGGAACCTTCTAGTTACGGAGATATGGGGGGTCAAAGTTACAACTTTTTGACAAGTTTTTATTTACGTAAATACAAGTTTTTTTTGTAAGTGTTGGACTTTTAACACCTCCACGGTCCCCGTACTATTCAATCCATGCATCAGCACAATGTTTTCAGTATGTTACATTGAGTTCTACCACAAAACATGTTTTATAACCTCAAAAAAAAAAGGTGTTTCCCAGCAATAATTTTTGCGTAAAGTTACTTAGTTTGATGTACAGAATTCTTGGTTTACGGCTTTGTGATGAGGTGGTTTACACCCTGTAGTATGCTAGCGACGCTAAATGTGGACGTTTTTGTTGATGAATGGAAGACGATAATGTAAGAAGGTTTATGGTTCTGCGAGAAAACCGAGTGAAAGGATAATGTTTTTAATTTAGTGTTAATGGTATACCGTATACGCTGTACTAACCTTACCAAAAGGTATCGTATTGCCCAGTACTTACTGGGTTGTGGAGGTCAGATAGACAGTCGCTCCATGTAAAATACTGGTATTCAGCTGCATCCGGTTAGACTGGAAGCCGACCTCCATTTAGTTGGAAAAAGGCTAGGCAGATGGCATACGCTGTAATAAATAAATAAATAAACATTAATTTCTTAATCTTGCCTGCTTGGACGCCTTTTCGGCAATGGGAAGAGTTCCTAGGAAAAGAATAAGTAGGGCATTTTACCTTGGATATAAAAAGCGTTAATTGAGGGTCAACAACCTCTCCTGTTGTGATACGAACAAAAGAATATACAACAAAATATTTGGAGAATTAAAAGGTCGTTTACCTAGCCATTACAATACAATACGCAAATACTAAAAATGAACAAAGCCGAACTCTCATCACTTTTTTATAATTAAGCACCTTTTGTTATGGAAGTATGTTGTTTACTAGATATATTATCTGTTGATTACAATTATTTCGTTGGCATTGTTTTTGGGTATACCTACCGTGATCAGAATTAGATAAGATTACATTTGCGTTAGGTTCAACAAAATTTCAAACATTCAATCGCAATTTCACTTCACGCTTCGTTTCCACCCCAAAACATTTTAAAGATGGAAGAACAATAACTTTGTAAGGATGTTAATTATCTTTATTTTCTTTGTGGTTAACAATGTATATAATGTTGTTTTCTGTATATGAATCGAAGCATATCTTATTCTTATGGCTAGCTATCAGCTTAATCATTCAAACGTCCTATTAAGAGGACTACAGGAGTTAAGAAGAGCAACTCTATTTGTGGTGGTTCAAATTTCGTTTGAAAAACTGTTAGAATAAAGTTCTAATCAGCTTTCAGTACAAAGTGCTGGTTGTTTTACGTCAGTCACTGCGGGCCGAACAGTGCGAAATTAGTGGTTTCGATCGATTTACAAAAAATATATTGATTGGACTAAAAAATTAAACACTATGATGCTTGTAGAATTATTTGCCAAAAAATCAGAATGATTGCATGTAGTTTAGTATAGTTTTACTCGATAAAGATTTTTTTAGAGATCGTGATTTCGTGATTTTTAAGTGGACTGATCTTTTTCTAGATTTGTTTATTGCAGTGAATATACATATACTTTCAGGCAGTTTAAAACTCGCGTTTAGCTCCTGTAGTCGCCCTAAGACACCAGAGTTTTTCAGTCCGCGTAACATCATCTGAAACGATGCTGCATACTGTATGAGTTATGACCCAAGGTATAGGCGTACTTAGGGCACGCCACGATAGTGGCGGTAAGTCCCCTCTTTGAGGAGTGGCTGGAGAGGCGCCACGGCGTCCTCACCTTCCGCCTGACGCAGGTCCTCACCGGACACGGATGTTTCGGGAGGTACCTGCACCGAATCGGGCGGGAGGAAACGCCCGGGTGTCTCCACTGCGAGGATCGACCAGAGGACACGGTGGAGCACACGGTGGAAGTCTGCCCTGCGTGGGCGGAGCACCGCCGTGTCCTCGTAGCGGCGATCGGCGGCGGTGACCTCTCGCTACCGGCCCTGGTTCAATCCATGGTCCGGAGCGAGACGGAATGGGAAGCCGTCACCTCCTTCTGCGAAGCAGTCATGCTAGCGAAGGAGGTGGCGGAACGAGAGAGGGAGAGAGCCTCTCTTCCCGGCCGCCGCGGGAGACGCACCGGGCGTCGGGGGCCACGTGGTGGCTACCGGCCACCGTAGATGCGGGCCTGTGGACGGTTAGCTATGGGCTAGCTAGCCGTCCGTCCGTCTAGTGACGACAGGCCGTGTCGACGGCGCGTTCGTGTTCCACGCGCGCCTCAAAGAGATGTCAGCATAGGGGAGGGTGAGGGGCCCGCAAGGGCCGGAGCCTGCCGGGGTTGCGAGCCTGTTCGAAAGAGATACCGCGGCCCCGGAACATAAAGGGCGAGGAAGGAACATGGATGGGTTTTAGTCAGTAAAAGTCTGACACTCCCTCCCGCTCCGCCCAGAGTGGGAGAAGTCATTTGATGATTTCACAACCTACAAAAAAAATAAAAAAGGTATAGGCGTACTTATAAGCTTTTTACCTGAGCAGTATCGCCTCTTTAGAGTTTAATAAAATGGTGCTTAACAGGGAGCTTATATTGGCCGATGTAGCAGAATCTTACGGGGTAATGATATAAATTACGTAACAATTCGTAAAATGATCGCAAAGTGACAATTCAAAATATTAACTGTCTTTGACCATTTTAAGAATGATTTACTTCTCATGCTCTGAAAGTGCTTATTTGTGCAGGATATAGCTGCACAAAATCAAAATCGATTTTGTGCACAAGTGCACTAACGTCTCTACTCATAAATGTATATATACGCTGAAATTTTAGTGGTTGATTTCCCGAAGCGAAATGAGATTGTATCGATAATTATATAAAAAAAAATAGACTCAATAAATGGCAGATTAACAACGTGATAAACAAAACTCGAAAGCGACTTGAACCAACAGTAATATCTACGCGGAACGCGGGACGGGCGCGGGGGGTGTCCAGAACAGCTGTTCGGTCGTTGCACTTCGCGTATAAATCAGCTGATCACTACTCCTGACTTAATACAACACAAAACCCAATAAGTTATAATAATAATTTGAAAAAAAAAAAAACTTTTTTTTAAGTTTAACCTCTGCTTTTCGATAGTGCTTACTGATGGGTAATCGTCCTGCCGCGGGAAAACAACCATTAAAATTTCACGCTGTATAAATGTGTCTCATAAATGTGTATATTAAGGCAAAGAAAATGAGCCATACAGCCAAACAGAATAAAAAGTTCATAGATAGAATTTGTTATTTCATAATTTTTACTTTAATTTATTTGCCTTATGTTTTGACATAAAATAAGATGTCATCTTCACAAATTCAGAAAAATACCGTTAATATATATGGAAAAACAATTTTCTTCAGTATTCAAAACTGTACTAATTTTACTTTGAACTTAGTTTTATTTCCTCGTAATCGAAGTGAAAAGCTGAGTTTATAACTGAGTTTAATATCCTCGATATTTCTACAAACGCTTCGTTTTGTGCACTTGTTGTAAAATCTACTATTGAAGTACTTCATAATATTGTTTTATATAATAAAACAATATTCGGGTAAAGCGGTCATTTCAGACCCAAAGTTAAAGCGGATCAGAGTTTGGTACAGCAAAATGTGGCGAGATGTTACCGATTCGGATGCTCTGTACTTTAAGAGCATGTCAAATCTTGACTAAAGTACACGTCTTCTACCTACCCAGGTAAACATCCAACATCACAAGTCCCACTAATTCGATACCCATACACGCTATCAATCAGTGTCAGCTGGTCATTGGATATGCGAAGTGGTGTGACGGTGATCGATCCTCACGGACCCCACTCAATATTCCGTCTACTCTCAGTAATAGTGCCCATTGACTGCCCTGAATAGATGAGAAGCCGATGAAATAGGTGTGACAAATTTGGCGAACCTAGGTTCTTTGATTGAAAGTACCTGTATAATGGAAATGAGACGGAAAATTTAAGGATTTGGAATGCTTTTGTACGTTGCTGCTATAGGAAAAGGTTTGAATATTATCATAACCTAAATTGTTCTTGGAAAAATTATTTATTTTAAGTGTTGTTCATGTTGAAAGAATGAATGAAGAGCGTCTAACAAAAGGTATTTTCAAGGGAGATGTAGGTAAGTTAAAACGCAGGGACATTAAACATACGTAAAGACGCCATCACTTCAAGCTAATAAAATATGCCATACTTTAATAGATTTTTAACTCTATCGCAATAGGTATAAAGTTGATCGAAAAAAAATGTCAGTTTCGGGAAGCTTGATGTGTAGCTGACGTCTGTTTATTAACGTTATTGGTGATATTCTTCGGAACGGCTCGTAGAACTAGCAACCGGCGCGTGTGTGAAGAAAAAGATCTATGAATGTGGATGAAGCAAAAGGTTATGGTACCTCTGCAGTCTTTAAAAAAACGTAGAAGGCATGCGTATCTTTCCCAAACAGTGAACAGGCGTTTGTATGACGTAAGTGTTCAAACGAAAAAAGGTCATATGTTCCTTTAATATATTCTGGCTATGACCTTTTTTGTTTCAACACAACAGAAATTCGGTTCGTAACTTTCTCAATACTGGACGGTATAGACTTCAAACATACCGTTGTTAGGGTTGGAAGCACAGTTGATCTAATGCTGTGAGGGCTAAATGGTGGTGACTGGTGACCTGATGCAGCTGAATATCAGAGAAAGTTCGAATCTACACTGTAAATATGTTAGTAGCAATATCTTCGTTTGCAAATAAACTCGAACCGAAATTGAGTCGAATCGAATCCATGTTGCGCGTTGTAAGTGTGGTATCAATTTGAATAAGTAGTTTTTTGTGTGTATACAGGTCCCATCTTCTAATTGCATCGGTCCTGTGAATAATCTTCGCGTCACTCACACGACCCTAGGTTTCATGTCGTTGAGACCACCCGTTGGGACACTTTTGAGCAATAAAAAAAACCGAAATATGACCAATTTTATTGCAACATCGCATCAAAATTCGCCATGCTCTGTTACCGAGATACGGCATTAAAAACCATTATACTACACCGCAATGGCCACAATTTAACAAACCAACAATTCCAACCATAAAAGCCAAAATAAAACTGACAAAATTAATGTAAATTGACGTAATTTGGTAATGGCGGCGGCTAACAAAACAAACGAAATTAGAAACTGCTCCTAACATAGTTACTTGGTACGGTAATACAACGCCGCAACGGAGTTAGTGTGGCCACGTCCTACTTCATTACTATCTATCGATGTATTATAACCCTGTCATTTGCTGTAATGAAATATGCTTTCGTAAATTCTGCTGGTTTAATTTGGTGCCAATTTTCGAGTTTCTCTGCAGTAGGAAATTGGGAAATATAAAGTTTTAGGACAAACCTTTGCGCTACATTGTCTTTCCAAGACTAAATAATTTTCTTTTCAGCCTGTAAGAACTCTGTCGAACATAGATTTACTCAATCTGCCAAACATGAATAATGCAAATGAATCCCTTTGATGGTTGTATAATTAAGATTTTTAACAAAGGCACTCGCTACCTGATTTTGTACTGTCATAATTGTTGATAACTTGAGTTGTTTTTGTTAATTTTGAGTAAAGAACTTATATTATAGATGTTTATGATGCTGGAATATCAGAAAAAATAAAGAAAATGTGATGAGAAAACTCTCAATTCGCAAAGGCTGAATAGCCAAAACAAATAGCAATAGCTCTCTGTGGTCAAAACATGCAGTCAAAGTGAATTCCAAAGCCACCGACGATTTCGTGGAAGTCTCGAAATAGGACAGCATTTAAGGGTACAAAGATCAAGACGCGAAGGCTCCTAATAAAGTAATAGCAAGCAGCAATTAATTCAACAATTAGTTAAATGTGTGCACACATGCGTCTATGTCTGCCATCCCTAATGTCTGTACTCATTCCACGCACGTCATCAAACAAAGCGCCTTACAAAGCTACTGTTAATTGAAAATAATAATACCATCCGCGAACATTCCTACCTCGTAGGCAACATAATTCCCTCTAAGTAAAGGTATTTAAATAAAACATCAGCTAACTCCGGAGCTCCGGAGGCAGCTTGCGCGATGTGCGTAGCTGACACTCATACATTATCGTACAACCGAGCTTAAGATTACGTGCCGAGCGTAAAACTCGTTTTCTCTCTACCTATAGTAACGACCTGAAGGAAAAATGATGCGTTAAGCGAGATACATGTGTCTATGAATAATTTAACACCCGCCTTTTGCTGACTTTAAGTGGGACTTTCACCTTATAACGTTGCGGCTACATTGGGTAATTTGACGTACATTGCTGGGCATACAAGACAAATACTTTCGAAAATTGAACTGATATGGCAATGTATGTCAAACAGCGAGGTACGACGATATAAATAAGGCACATGTCCCAGTTATTGACCATCGGAGTGTGAGTCGCAACCGAAAGTTTTTACGATTTGACTTCGTTTTACTCGGGTTTGTGCTTAGGGCTCGCTTCAACGCAAATCGTCTAAATAAAAACGCGCCTTAAATATTTTCGTGTGGAATGAGCCGAATAACGCCCTTTATGGGGCTCTGGAAAAAGTTTTTACGATGTTCTTAGGGCAATTCGCAGGTGAACTTAAAACAGGATGTTTCTTGTGTAAAATGTGCATTGACTGTGAGTTTTGGAGAGCAGAAAGCGGTGTTAGTTTCCAAATGTTTGGTTTCATGTTTCAGTTCGGCAAAATAGCTTCGAAAAGCAAAACAATCGTCTATAATTACCACAACATTATGAAACACAGTATTAAATCCGATTTTAATTAGTATATAAATCACGTTGGTTTACCGCGGTATAAATTCGTATTGATAACCTGCCAGTCATTTCAATATAGTGGCGTTTATGTCCGCTAATAGTCACTGCTGAAATTTTATTACGTCAATCATATTTATCTGGGACGTTCATAATACTAGTTTATTTCATTTGAACTACTTAAATGAGACTATTTGTGGCTGGATCATAAAAGATTGTACCTACTTCATTTATGTTAAATTAAACCTCGGCCGTACGTTCTTTCTGTTATAAAATATGGGACTGCTTTATTGCTATGACCAGGCTTTTAGACAGGTTGGTGTTCTCATTATGTTTTTATTCGTAAATACGAAGACTTTATCAATTTCTAAAAATAAGTCTAAAGATAATAAAATAAAAAATCTATATTATATACTGTTTTCTTATTTTTTCTTTTTATTAATATTAAGAAATGTAATAAATTAGTTAAGAAATGAATGAAGGAAAAAAAATATATATATGAAATAATTCTTTCCATATTCTTAACATCTATCACAAATCCACGAGTAAATGGCTCTCATTGTTAGATCAGAAGCAATCCAAATCAAACAGTAATGGTGTTAAAGCTATCAAAGCACTGCATTAGGCAATTTAATACTAATCTTCTTCTACATCATTCTATTCTTGCATCATTGCCTTGCACCCAGGGTATTCTTTGACATTTTTTTAGGATAGCAACACAAAAATTCTGTCCCCCTAAAAAGTACTCTTGAATGAGTAAATAAGAACATTAAAATGACTTTGTTGTTTTATGCTTCCCTGGTCCATCGTACATCAGAATTAGTGCTCTTTCATCTTCGCGGGGTCCCGGTACTAAAATCATAAGTACTGCATATATTTCAGAAAGATCCTCTTAGCAGCCTCCCTGAGGGAATGCGATAAAAAATCTTACATACTTTCTTCAAGATTTACTCAAAGGGAGGTGAACAAAGGAAGAAAATAATTTATTTTGTTCTACACAAGTAGAATGGCAAAAAATATGTTTTTTTTTAATTGTCTTATTCGAAGCTGAAAATAAACTCTTTTCAGGAGAAATGGGAATGTTCTGATGTTTTCTAGATGGGTGTCTGTTCGCCGCCGGTTTTTGCCGGTTATGTATATTTAATGGTAGCTTTTAAATGACTCCAATTTAGTAACTAAAATAAATATGAAGTGTCTGTTTCTAATTTCGTTTCGCTGTAATCTGGTTAGCCTTTTACCCGACTACAGCGAAGCCAAAGAGTGGGGTTATTATAGTAGTCTATGTACTATAGTAGTGTATGTATGTTTGTATTTACGTGAGTTCCACCGTGCAATAGCGGTATAACTATCAACCCATCCGGGCAACTGGTTTGGAAGAGGCTGCAGCGGCCTTAGGGTCTAAATAACCCTTAAAATGTCTGGTGCAGAAGGCAACGGAAAACCACCGCACTAAATTCCCAAGAGAGTCACAATGGATTTAAGAAATAGCGATCTAGATCTGTTGAGCGCTCCGGCTGACGCCCGGCGCCACAAAACCGGGGATGGTGGTGTGAAATGTGCTACCGGCCATTTGATTGTGTCGGATCAGGCAGCACATGGAAACCATGTTACTGATAAACCAAAATCAGTTAGGCAGCCTCACCGCCTTGGCACCTGGAATGTACGTGGCCTAAACCAACCGGGAAAACTCCAGTTAATAGAGAGTGAAATGAAAAGGAAGGAAGTCACTATCCTCGGACTTAGCGAAACACACTGGAGAAAGTCAGGATACTTTTCAAATGACCAGTTGAATAAAGTCTACTTTTCAGGACCTGAAAATGAAAGCTCTAAGGGTGTTGCCTCGCTGCCAAAACCCACCATGAAACCTTTTGTATCTCCGGAAACAGCTGACTTAATTCTTCGTGGACATGTGTTGAAGGAAAAAGGTCTAACCATACAGGAGAACAGAATGTTATACGACCAACTAAACCAACACATCAACAAAGTCTGTGCCGATCTCGAACAGAATTCTGCGAAACATCAAACCAGATATCTTTTCCAAAAGGTCAAGGAGCTGACTAAATCTCATAATACGAAAACTCGCACAATCGCAGATGAAGCCGGTAACATCCTCATTGATAAAAATCAGGTTATGGAACGCTGGAAACAGTACAGCACAAAACTTTATGACATCGGTCAACCTATCACAAATGGCGCGCAGACAGATTTTTCACTGCAAGAACCCGAAATTCTGCAGTCAAAGGTCGAACATGCCCTTGGATGTCTCAAGGATAGGAAATCTCCAGGTAAAGATGAAATTCCCACCGAATTACTTAAAAACCTAGATTCCAAAGGATTATACCTTTGGAATCTAGATATTAAACATCTGTAATTCTATTTGGGAGACCAGGAAAAGGCCTTAAGAGTGGATAGAGTCCGTTTTTATTCCACTTCATAAAAAAGGCTGTATCAAATACTGCAGCAACTACAGGACCTTGGCACTCATTCCACATATCAGGAAGATGATTACACCAAAGCCTTTGATTGTGTGGAGTGGGATAAGCTGTGGAAGGTTCTAAGGGTCATGGGAACGCCTCAACATCTTATTGACCTAGTCCGATGCCTCTACATCAACAACCGCTCTTTGGTTAAAATAGACGACGACTGTTCAAATGTGTTCTCCATCAAGAAAGGCGTTAGGCAGGGATGCATCCTCTCACCTCTGCTCTTCAATGTGTATGGAGAGTATATCATTCGCAAGACTCTTGAGGGCTGGGACAAGGGGTTTGCTGTTGCTGGAAAGCGGATTTCCAATCTGAGGTACGCTGACGACACCGTTCTCCTTGCTACAACATTTGGCGACATGAAAGAGATACTGTACAGATTGGAGGTTGAAAGTGGCAAATTAGGGCTTGCAATTAATAAGCAAAAAACCAAGCTTATGGTGATAGATATGGGAAAGCTATCGGGTGCCCACCCGATAGCTTTCCCGAACGGTCTACGGATAATGATAACATCCAAGTCATCGATACTGTGGACAGTTTCGTTTACCTGGGCTCTAATTATGAAGGTAGCTGCGTCGCTGAAATAAAACGTTGGATGGCCATGGCTAAAGATGCCATGACACGTCTCCAGAACATCTGGAAAAATCGTGGTATAAGTTTAGATTTAAAACGAAGGCCCGTTTAGTCAGAACACTAGTTTTTTCCGATTTTCCTCTATGGGGTCGAGACGTGGACAATCCAAACAAGAGAAAGACAGAGGTCAGACGTATTCGAAATGTGGTGCTGGAGGCGAATGCTCCGAATTCCATGGAAAGCCAAACGCACACAGCCTACAGCGTATTTTGTCCTATTTCGGCCACATAATGCGAAGAGGAGATAGCAGCATTGAAAAACTAGTCATTGTTGGTAATAGTAAGAGTAATAGTAATAGTAGTAGTAAAGAGTAATAGTAATAGTAAGAGAGCGGGAGGCCGCTATGTCCTCAAGCAAATTTCAGCAGGTGATGCTGGCAACTTTGGACCGGAGTAGATGGAGGCAGATTGTCCCCTTGGGGTCCAGTGACCATGATCCTCAGTAATGAGGGACCGACTGAAGGAGAAGAAGTTCCACCGTAGCTCCTAAACTATTCATCCAATATTATTTTTATTTATTTATTTATTTAAAACACCTTAAACTATCTTTACAGGGTTCACCCTAATGCGACAGCTAAGAACTTATACTATTAACCTAAACTATATACTTATAACTAAATTACAAAAAAGAAACATATTATTCTATTACTATAAAACTAACAACATTATTAAAATTAAAAACACAAAAACATTATACAATTACTAACAAAAACTTAGTACAAAAAATTAAGATAAATTATTATTATTTTACTTGTAGCATAATATAAATAGTAATACCCTTGCGAATTCACTAAAACGACATGTAAACACATCAATCTGAGTTTGAAGGTCGTTGATGGTACGGATAGCTCTGGTAAGGGGTGCTTTGGCAAGCAGGTTAGTTCGGGCTGTAGGTACCAGTAGCAATGGCGGGCTGTGCCGTCTCCACACGTAGCGGTCCGGCACACACAAACATAAGCGCTGCAATACTCCCGGGTGACTCTCCACTCCACGAAGCACCTTCACCAAGTAGGTGACCAGCGTAAACTCCCGTCGGACATGCAGTTGATTACAGCCAACCATGCCCAGAACAAACAGAGAGGGATACATCAGTGGGTAAAACGGATATACCCCATATAATTTCCGGTACAAATGGCGCGTGAACTTGTTCTGAACGCGCTCCAACATTACAGAATACTTAGCTTCATGTGGGGCCCATATGACTGCACTATGTTCCAGATGACTCCTGACTAATGCATCATACAGGACCCTTACTGCTGTGATGTTTGTGAAGCTTTGTGTCTGTCTCAGAACAAATCCTAAGTTTCTGTAAGCCTTCTTACAGATCTTGGTTACATGCTCACGGAATGTCAGATCGGGAGTCATGAAAACACCCAAGTCTCGTACCTCCGTGACTCGTTGCAGTGGCGCCGCATCCACCACGTACTCATAGAGCAGAGGTGCACGAGCACGGGTGAAACTCATCAAAGAGCACTTGGACACGTTGAAGTATAGTTTGTTTTCATGGCTCCATTGTACTATTTGATCGATGTCTTCCTGTAGGCGCCTGCAATCAGACTCGGACTTAATCTCAAGCAGCAACTTGAGGTCATCAGCAAATAATAAACAAGCGCCATGTCTTACTACTTCCGGCAACTTGTTTATCATAATAATGAATTCCAGAGGCCCCAAGTTGGTGCCCTGACTTACTCCCGACCAAGTGTAATATGAGTCGGATTCACATCCGTTGCAGTCCACATACTGCTGTCTGCCTTGCATGTAACTGGCAAAAAACCGCATTAAATGCTGGGTGCATCCAACCTCTGCTAGCTTCCGCAGTAAGATGTCATTGTCGACGGTGTCAAAAGCTTTTCTAAAGTCGAAGTAAGCTGCGTCCACCTGCACCCCAGCATCTACCGCTGGCACCACGCGTCCCATGAAATCAAGGAGATTGGTAGCAGTGCTGCGCCTCGGCCGGAATCCGTGCTGCGCATCCGATAACTGTCCGCGCACTTGCTCTTGCATACAGCGCTGAATGGCAGACTCGAACACCTTTGCCGGCGTCGACAACACTGCCACCGGCCTATACCCACTGATGTCAGCTCCCGCCCTGCCTTTGGGCACTGGAATGACTCGCGTAATTTTCCACCGAGCCGGGAACTTCGCAGAATGAAGACAGGCGTTAAATATATAAAGGCGTTAAATATTGATGAATAAGGTGTCTATGGATTCGTTATTATGGCTACATATTATTCAGTAGTCGGGTGTTTTAGTTGTTGTATATCACACAAACAATTGTTAATAATTATTCTATCAAAAACTCTTTTATTTTAATTTTGTTTGTCTCTCTGTCTGTTTGTTGCGGCTAATCTCGGAAACGGCTGGACCGATTTTGACGGGTCTTTTACTGCCATATAGCTGATGTTATAGCTAATCCTCTGATTGCTGATCTGGTAATGGTAAGGTAGAGGATGCTAAGGAGTAAAATAAGAAACTTTTATTTAAACAATAATAATTAGAATTCTTAAAATTTTAACAAAATTCGATTCAAGTAGGGAAGTAATATATTTTTGTAATCATTTCATGCGAACCGCAGACAAAGGTCGTGGGGCACAGCTAGTTTAAGTAGTTTTATAATTAATATACAGGCCGATATAATAATCAACCGAGTCATGCCATCACTAACAGCCACCAGAACCGATTACTTGTCAGTCACAAAATATTGTTTCACAACTCAATTCTCTACCTTACTTAACCTTGAACCCAACTTCGTCACAGGGGTGATACGTTATCTTCGGGTGGTCCTCAACTGCAGAGTGTAAACCACCTCATTACGAAGCCGTCCACCAAGCATTGTGCACATCAAACTTAGTAACGTTATGCAAAAATTATTGCTGGGAAACGACTTTTTTTTTGAGGTGAAAAATCGTGTTTGGTAGATCAGCAAACCTGAATACAATCAGGAAAAGCGGCTCGGGTTACATCGAATTGTGCTGAATAAACCCGAAAATGATGCCGAACGCAGTGGTATTAGCCGAATGAAAGCCGAAAACATATTGTGATGGCTCCAGGTCAGCTATGTTGATCAATAAATACTCATAAATCTAATGTGGGCCCGGATCTGACTTTGTGTATGTACCACCCCTCAGATGACCCCAAATCTTTTCTTTTTAAACAACCAAGTTCTGAACTCTTGGACTAATAGTACCTATACAAGTTTTGCGCGTAAATTATAATTTAACAAAATTTATAGTCCCCAAGATGCCGACCGAGTTGTGTATTTATATTTTACTAGCTAACAAAGTTAGTCAAACAGTAACTTGTTTCAGCTAGTTTAGTACTGTTTAGTGTTTATTCTTCAAGGCTAGATCGTGATTGGTGTCTGTTAGGGTTTATTAGGGGCTGAGGTTAGGGGCTGGCGGAAAGGCGAAAGATTTAATGAGTTCGTTTGTAACTTCTGTTACTTCTTTTGTTGGACTTTTCACTGGTAGCCTTGACTTACGCCTTTACTCTTTGTTTAATAAACTAGCCGTTAATGAATAGGAGATAACGTCTTCATTACGTTCCATGTTAAGGTTTTGGCTTAATCCTCCCGGTGTCACCCTCATACAACACATGTCTTGCGACAACCACTGTGGAACACCTCTTGGTTAAGCTTAGCAATTTATCTGGTAATTAGTAAACAGTATTTGGCAATAAGATAGAAAAAGACCAAAGAAACGATGTGAAGAGATGATAGGGCACAAAAAGAGGAGTCTTAAGAGATAACGAGAAATAGAGAAGTATGGAATAAGAAGACATGCTGCACCGACCACGAATTAATTGGGACAAGGGTAAGATAATAAGCATAAGCCATAAGCATGCCAATAATGTAAACACACTTCTAAGTCTAAACAGACTAATTATAAAAAAATAAAACCGACTTCAAAAAGAAAAAGTGAAAAATAACTTTAGCTTCTGAAGTCGGTGACGTTTGTATGATTGATTTAATTTTTTTGTCACCGACTTCAGAAGCTAAAGTTATTTTTCACTTTTTCTTTTTGAAGTCGGTTTTATTTTTTGCAAAAAAGTTTTTATTTTTCACTTTTTAGTGGTTCACATGGAAAGTGCATACCGTTACAATTACAACAAGCCCAAACACGACTAGGATACATTGTCTCATTATGGAGTTCCGTGACTCTTGGCTTCATCATCAGATCTGATGGTAGAATGGTTCTTATCAAACGCAAATGCTTCACTTGTTGTAGAAAATATAAAAATTGCTGTACGTTATCCTATAAAATTTGAAGAGTTCCCTCGATTTCGCCAAGATTCCATCATCAGATCCCGACTTGGCGACTATGGGACCAACTTGGAAGTATACCCTTTCAAACAAAAAAAGAATTTTTCAAATCGGTTTAGGCGTCTTCGAGTAATCGGGTAACACACATAAAAAAAAAAATAAAAAAAAAAAAAAATACATACAGTCGAATAGAGAACCTCCTCCTTTTTGGAAGTCGGTTAAAAATTCAATCAATACGATTACACACACCGCGTCGAATGTTTCAGTTTAGTAACGTAAACCAATTATATTATTGGGAACGAAGCACTGGAGAAGAAAACTAATTTACTTAATTACTCCACTTATAATTAATTATTGTAGTTAGTGTTTCTGACGTAATTAGGCGAGAACTGAGTTTGGCGACAAAGGTAGCTCGCGACTTTGTGTTTACAATTAATTTGTGGGTTCGGGAGGAACATAATTAGTACCTTTTTTCCTGGAAGAAGTTTATCATTAAATAGAAATAAAATCCTACATTTTAAAGGGCGCTATGAATACACGTGCCTGAAATGTTACAACCCAACCATATTTACTTGGGACAATTTGTTATATTTTTTGGTATCAAAAGATAATCCAAAGGTAAATCAAATGAGTAATTTATTTACAAGAATTGTAGTAAGTCTGTAAGTTACAATTTAAAACAATTCGCTAAAACTTACATGGAAAATTGTTGAAAACATCATTAGAATAAAATAAGAAATGTTGGAAAGTAGACACAATTGTCACTTTAAATTACCACATAGAAGAATCGAAGTTATAATATAATCTCTTAGTATTGATAGTTTTAAGATACCTGCAGCATTTTCTAGTATAGTTTTTATTGCACACGGAATAAAACAAAACATATAACAATAAATTAAGAAGCAATGCTAAGAGCGGCTCTCAAACTCAATGGAACGGACCAGTACCATTGGTCATGGGACATTAATCGGGCTATTACTCTACTATACCCCATACTCGATCCCTTACACCAAACAATGAGATTTTTCCTGTTTCCGCCCATCCTGAAATAACGTTAAATGTACATATAAAATACTGAGTTAGCTTGTTGTTCCTTGTACGAATGCTTGGCGTTGAAAAGGGTAAATTAATGACTAACTTCTTGACAGTACCTACCTCCAGAGCTTCTACGTGTAAATGATTTAATTGAAATAAATGTCTTAAAGTTTCCTACTGAATCTTAATGTACTAAGTAAGCAGACTAAAACGTACTCGCATTTTAGAAAGTGTTAATTTTAGCAACGAGTTTTGCAATGGACGTTTTCTTGATTTTTTTATGACCAACATTATGCCGTTTGAGGTAAATCTTTTTTCGTATCCCACTTGTCCCCCCCTTCTGAGTACTGGTAAGTAGATATACGAAACACTTCACGTCGAGATAAGGATGATGATTCCCACTGAAGATATGGAAGGTAATGCAAAGTGCGTTCAACAATGTTAATATCTTGTATGTCTTGTTTGTAACATTAGTCAGTGTACATTACTTTGTGTAATTTATTTCATCACCACTGCTCTCAAAACGGGGAAGGTGCATTCCCTCTCAAGGAGAGGTCGTGCGTCCCAGCAGTGAGAACATTATATCTAGGCTGATTATGCAATGTCTAATAATCGTAGCTTAGTTATTGTCTGGTGGTTGTAATTTAAGTAAATAATCCTCGATAGGTACTCTAATTTAGAAACTGCACGTAAATCAGAGGAAATCTCTGAAGGGTTAAAGTGTAACAACATAAAACAGTTGTAACCTGGAAGTATTACATTAAACTAGAAGTTTTAATATTTCATGGCAAGGCGGTGTTTAGCGCCATCGTTCACTACAGACACAAAGGCCGCTTCAAGTCTGTCGTTACAAATTATGTTAAGAATAAAACATTTTATTGGCAACCCCGCCTTGGACCAGTAGCTGTAAATTCAGCAGCTTTATTAAAATGTTTGATGTTCAGCGTTTACTGGCTGTGGTCTATTTTTGGACAGTTATAATGATGCGGCGGTGGAAAGCGGTTTTTGTGCTTTTCTTGCAAGTTTGCCGGAGGGGGATTTATATTGGAGTTTGACTTGTAGTATGTTTTGGTACTCTTAAAGTAATTAGTTTTGGTACTCTTAAGATAGTTGTAGTTTTTCTGTTTTAAAACAGTTGGATATTCAATATAGCTCTGCTTATAGTTTTTCCAATGTTTGAAAGAGCATGCAAAAGTCGGGTTTATACCTATTATTTAAAAAGTCATGGTGCTAAAGCAATTAAAAACTCGTTTCTGCCTATAGGTATACCTTACCTAAAATAACTACGTCTTATACCAAAGAGTCGACAAAAAGCGCGTAACTCGACGTCAGTTTATACGAGTAAGGTCCTTATAAATATTTCAGAAGTAAGTCGACTGAAAACTTTGTTCAGAGTAAAATTACCTACAGCTTGGATATAGGATATAAAGCTAAGTTGACCCGCTCCCGGCGGGTGAGGCTCACAGTGCGGGTGAAACATTGAGTGAATACGCGGACCTGACTGCTTTAGAATGTGAGTACCTTTATTTATCAATCTGGATTCTTCATTGGTCTTATAAAACAGGATTTGAAAGGGTCTGGTCTGGGCAATGAAGATATTTTAAAGGAATTGATAATGAAATGTGGTTTTAAGGAAAGGAATTAAGGAAAACCTAAGAAACTGAGGTTTTGTGTGAAAGATGATAATGTGATTATCAATGAGAATAATCATTAATAAATTAAATAACTTGAAGTAACTAATTCAACAACAAATTAAAAAATGGTGTCAAAAACTCCTCCTCAACGCTGTCAATTGGTGATGTCCCCAAGATTGGCGGCAGCGTGGCCTCGATGTATAGCAATACTAAAGCCTCTGGGCAAAGTAAAAGACGTATGGGACAAAAAATAAATGCTGTAACTACGCTTGTATAAGGGGTGCTGAGTGAAATTTGAATCTTACTCTTTATTGCACACAATATTATAAGATAAACATACAAGTTCTCCTGACCCAGGCATACCAAATCTATACATATATTTTCGCCGCATTGTAACGCATCCCGGGTAAAACTAGATATTACATAAAACTGACAAATAATGACATTTATAAATTGACTAAACATGCACTCAAAATTGGCTGTCAATTTACTCACCAATTAATCTTCCCGACATTATTTATTCACAGATTTAAACATAGTATTTGCTCAGACAAATGATCTAAAGTTCTGAGCAAACGCTGGCTGCACCAGGCTTAGCGTAAAGTCCGTTTACCCCTTGATCTGAGTTCAGTCAACGTTCAGACAGCGAATATACGTCGTGTCTTTGACAGATCAACTTCATTTGTTATTTAGCTGTTTCGCTGTTTCTGGCTTTTAGCTCGAATGCTGAAGTAAGATGTTGGTCTTCATTTATTTGTTATGGTTTGGGTACCGACTTTAATTTCTCTGTGCTCAACATAAACATATATCAAACCACGCGTTTTATACAAGGGGGTGTGAGAGTAGCAAAATAACAGCCTCTCGGGTCGACCTGTAGGTTCAGCCGCGCTTGCCTAGGTTGCTCTGTGGATGGGTGACCGCTTATTACATACCGGGTTTCCTCCGTGCCTCAAAAAACACGTTAAGCAGTTGATCTCCGCTGTCATTTGTAGATCTATAACAGTCGTAACAGTCAGTCAGTCAGAGGTCCAAAAAGTCTGACAACCAGTCCTACCAAGGGGTATCGTATTACTGTTACTGTTAGCCTGTGTCATCCCACTGCTGGGCAAAGGCCTCTCCCCATGACTTCCAAATTTTTCGATCCAGTGCCAATCGTATTACCTACCCAGTACTAACTGGGTTGTGGAGGTCAGATAGGCAGTCGCTCCTTGTAAAATGTTGACATTCAGCTGCATCCGGTTAGACTGGAAGTCGACCCCAATATAGTTGGGAAAAGGCTAGGCAGATGATGATGGGTAGACACAACAGAATGCTAGGTACCTGCTACAATTCTCGCATAATCCTTATGCTTTGTCCACTTTCATACACCAGGTCGTACTCGTACGGCAGTTGCCAATCGCAGTAAGGTCCGATACTACTACCAATAAGCTGAGTGTCGAAGCTCAGAGCTATAATAACCGTAATGACATAGGTACCAGCAAATGGGATCCCAGCCTCTACTTATACTCTTACCACCCATCTCTCAGCCCTTTCATGGTTAATGTTAGGTGGAACTCCATTTTCTGGTCATTGCACTGAGTACAACATAATAACATAGACACATTCACACGTACACAGACAGTAACATCCGAATAATAAAGCAACCACACAAAAAACCGGAATCAAACATAATAAAATAAACATAAAAATAAGGGAATCGCCGTACGCGCGCCCTTCCGGACAGTTTTATTGTAATGACGTTCTATCTCGCGTAAAAATATGAGTGGGTAATACCTCCGCGCGTAAACAGAATAACGGTTTTATCGTCGCGCGATTTTAGCCGGAACGGACGGCCACTAGCGCCCGGGGTTACCCTACGACCGATGTGTAAAGTGTACCTAACTAACTATGCGTTTCCTTCCTCTAGCGCAGTGGCCATATACTTAATTTACGATAAAATTAGATGTGTTATTGTAAACTGGTGTTAGTTTACTTTCAGAATTGGCTTGGGCATTAGTGAGATCAAATAAATTATCATTTTTAAGAAGTATTACAAAATATTTTTCAATTGTGTTAGGACATCTCAAAATGAAGGTGAACGTAAGTGTACTGAACAGCTGTTTTTTTTTCGCGATTTCATGTTAGGTCCCATACTAAAAGTTGTTTGTTATCACGTGTTAAAGTATCGTACACTAATTACCAGTCACCCTATAAAGGTGGAAGTGACTTTGATGTACAACCGGTTAAAAAGTGTTCAGTAGTTACATCATTTCAAAAAAGAGCAATACCTACCTGCAGCGGGGGTTTCGAAATTATGTACCGAATACGTGGTAAGCTTAAGGCCGATTTCCCTTCCATACTGGATGCAATTTTTCCTCAAGTATTTTATGCTGACGATTCGAAATACCTAATAATGATCATGAAAGTTTCGAATCGTTAAGATGTCTATGCTATTTTCTTTTACTTTTCGTATGCCATTCATACCACTTAACTTGCACCACACGGACTGCTAAAAATGTTTCACTGAGAGTATCAGTACACAGAACAATTTCATGTACAGAGGAACGAGCACCCTAATCTAAAAGATTTATTTACGCACCAAACCCTTTTATCGACGCACGCCTGCAAAACGCTTGCATGATTTACACTACGCGGTCAATGACCTCAGAAACTTAGTTGAGTTTCAAGGATTAGTTTACAATGTCTTTGGCCGATCACGGTCAAGGTTAAGACGGTATGCAAAAAGTTATTAAACTTTAATTAGACTGCAAGGTTTCGAAGGCCTTGGAAGGCCCATTTGGAGAATGGGTAGCTCTACATAAGATTTAGGTACGAGTACCTGTCATGTTTCATTGTTATGATTAGAACAAACCTAACATGCATTAACATAAAAAATTACACCTCAGCCAGTTAGCTTTTCTCATGGTTCTTTCTTACACAATCTTCACCAGATTAAACCTTTGCAAATGGGCGACAAAATCAAAGAGAGGTTTTTTTTTGTTTTTAAAAAAAATAGTTTCCATGAACTCGATAGATGGCGTTGATCCGACTACGTTACTGGGTGCCAAAGCCAAAACGCTTGAAAAAACACACGTCACATACGCTCGTTGACTGACACTTTCGTTTGCATAATATAATCATTAGGTCCAAGTGATATTATGTGACGTTCTGTTCCTTGCAGTAACGTAGTCAGACCAGCGCCATCTATCCAGCGACTAGGGAAGAGTTGAAAAAGAAAGTCCCTAATTCTATTTCCTTGTAAAGTCTGACGTTGAAAAGTGCTTTGAAATTGCTTGACCAGTACAAGTAACAAAGGAGAAAAATAATTGAAGAGTGTCAAAAAATTCCTTCGCTTTACTGTCAACGGGTAAATCATAATAGGTTGGAATTTTGACTTTGAAAACTGAATAGAAATATTTCACAAGGAGCTACTACCTATTTGACCTCCAAACAAATACAAAACACCAGAAACATGTACCCATCAGTCAATACAAATATTACAGCATAGACGAGAAGTACAGAATTAAGTACTGTCTTGAGTCAAGTCGATGACTGTGCATACGGGAAAGTACTTACGGGATTATATCCGTGATTTTCTTTTGTTTTGTCGAAATATCGGGTGCTCAAAACAAAAGAAAATCACGGATATAATCCCGTAAGTTCTATAAGTGTAGTGAAAAACCGTGAAAGTCTAAAACAGTGTACTTACTAAGAGCTTTAGACATTGAAAGACGACACGCCATCTTTATTTTATTACTTCAATGTTGGCCTCCAACCCTTAACCATAACTAACCGCCTCATCGCGTAAGTCAAGGTTAACTGCCTCGTATTCTTGTAAACGCGTGTCATTTGTCCGTCGGAGTGACGTGGACAAAGGTCGCGCTCGACCAACCCTTGTGACGCTCGTGACGCTTCATAATCCTGAATGACATACTAGACAAAAAGATACGCTAAATAGAGATTGTGTTTTTGCTGTTTTAAGATTTAGTGCAAAATTTTTCATGTACACGGTTTAGTGGAGTTGGTTTCCGCGGACCGTCTGCGGTGGACTAAGACTGAACTAATGCAATATTACTTATCAAATATTATTCCTATTGGTGTTGAATATGCTAGTTTAAACCCATGGTTCATATCGTGGGGTATAACTTATTTAGGCAGCAGCTTAAATTAGAAGCTGTATAGGCTCACCGCCTTACTTGGTGGCTTACTTGAGAATTAAATAAAAAAGATCTAAAAGTGTGTCCATTAATGATAGTTACAGGTTCTGCAGAGGTCTACATAACCTTTCAGGGAATACATGCTTACTGATAAGTTGTTTTTATTTCTGCTTGTTTCATAATGTGAGAGCTCCTTTCTTGGGATACAAGCAATCTATTACAGACAAATAAATCTCTCCAAATTTTGTCTGGAAGATATTGAAAGCCATGGATAACACCTCTATTTACGATATTGTAAAACAGCTGTGGAACAATTTTAGTGCATAACATAGTTCAGTTCATTTATCTCTCCAAAAAAACTGCGCTAAAACACATCTTACAAGCAATAACCTCTTAATATTCTAAACGGAAATTAAGTTTCACAACTTTGGCCGAACTGTCCAAAGTTGCCAGCAACATCTTGCATACCTACTTTTTGCGTTCCAACTTGTCTAAAACATTTATTCGTATAAAAGTGACTATATCGATCACTGTCACACACAGACAGTTATACCCAGAACAACATGTTCTACACGTTTGTGAAGGCAAATAATATGATTTCATATCTTATTTTATGTCGCTATGACATAAAAAGGCACCTTAGATGTACCGTGGATGTTATTTCAATCTGTTGATGTTTGTCTTTTGTTTATTTAAGAAATATAGGTGACCCCATATCTTTAACCTTAGTCACCTGCAATGATTTTTCACAAAGCGTCTTCTTTTTATGGAAATTGTAAAGAGTTTTTCGTTTTCATCCGGTGTTTATTTTTACAGTTTTAAATTCTTATTTCGTCAAAGCTTTCATATAAATTTAAATAGCTTAGGTATGTTTACCGTAATTAAGAGCGCGTATTCCAAAAGTTGGCAACGTCGCAAACAGCTGTCAAATATTTACATGTTTTAATTAATTTTACTGTATGAAAATAAGAAATATGGCTCTGTAGTGCACTAAAAAATTGAATATGAATTGCAATTAAAACCCTAAATTTGATGTTGTAAACGTTTCAGGTGTAAAAAAGGCATTTGGCAAGTTCCCAAATACTTTTTTTACATCTAAAACTATATATTCGGTATTACGATATTAATTATTGCATTTCCTAATTATTTTTTTAGTCCACTACAGAGCCATATTTCTTCTTTTCACACAGTAAAATTAATTAAAACATGTAAATATTTGACAGCTATTTGCGACGTTGCCAACTTTTAGGATACGCGCTCTTAACGCAAAACCCGTCACTGCAAAGTTATAATTTTGCACTTTTTTAACACACACATCGACAAATGAACTCCACCAAACCCGTCGACGTGACTTTGCAACGTCGGCGTCGTCGTGAAGGGTGTCGCACTCGCGATATAAACCGGCCGCGCTCTCAACGTAATGATACCGCAGTAAAAAGCGATGCCAGACAACCACTCAACTTTGAGCGAATTACGGAAATTGTGGGCGTAATTACGTTCTAAAAATTTAATGATTAGATGGATGTATGGGCGAAGTTGTGCCTTCGCGTTATACTGCAGTTTGTGTTTACTAGGTAAACGAAGTTATTTTTAATGGAAATGTTTCCCTCGGATATACAATTACTTTTTAGTATAACAGCCTGAAAGCGTGCTTTAACACGGCTATAGATTACAGTAATGAAGTCTTCGCCGCATTACCATAACGAGGGTATATTATTAATTAAATAGTCTTGCTTAATTGGCACATTTTCTGGAACACTGAGCACGTATTACTAAGAGACGAATTTACTTGAGCCAGACAAGAATTATCGAGAAGTTAATAAACAAAAAGTAACCTTATAACTTGCCACAGACATCAAAACACAATGACACTAGTAACTTGATCTAAAAACAATGTCAGCACCGAACAAAGCACAATTCCTTTACAAATTGCTGCAACAGTACCTACAACACGACAAAATTTCAAAAGCAAACGAGCAGCGTAACTTCAAAAAGACCTATCATCAAGGCAAGCGCAGTTCTCCTTGCAACAGCGTCGGAAATTATTCTTTTGAAGCAAATTCGTCACCACTATTCATTGAAATCGCATTCATGTGCCATAGACTGGCACGATTTAATTGCCACTAATTGGCAATGGTGTTTGTACTTATGCAGTCGGTGAAATGTCTGCCATCAATCAATTACTTAGAGCCTGTTCGTAGCTGAATAGGTTGTCTTGTCTACAGATATGTGCCGTGCAATATAGATTTGGTTTTGACGTTTGATATGTTGATTGAATATCGATGGTTTAACTTGCACGTATTAGGTTTACGTACGGATGATTGATTCTCCTAGAGAAGTGTCTATTGGGTAAGGTGAAAGGTAACTAAGGTAAATGTTGCTTTGTTTTAGGCTTCACCACAAATTCTTAGTTGTACTGTAGGTACATTCAATGTGGTAAAGAGTGACTTGCTAAGATGACCGTGGTACTGGAAACTATTTCAGGAACGTTATAGGAATAAAAATAAATTTGATTTCTTATATTATTTCCTCATACGCAATAGTTACTGTGTCAAAACGCATGTAGCGAACGGCAATCGCGATGACGAGTTCGATGAACTCTGTGCATCATGATCATCGTTACATCCATTGTTGGTTTTTTTGATTTTAGCTGTATTATCGCCCTCACACCCTGTGTACTCAGAAGCCATTGAAAAGAATAGAAATATAGGTTGATATATTTCTATTTTTACTCACGTATAGAAAACTTAGAAAGACCCTTTAAAAAACCACCTGCATAATTAATTAAGAAGCAATCTTAAACAAAAACAAAAATATGGCGGCCGCCTCGACGTAATTAAATTACTCAGATCAGAAACCGACATTGCTCGAAGTTGCCCGAGTTTGTTGAGTCGAGTTGTTGAGCAGAGTTGAGTTCGTATTAATTCGGGAAAGATGGGGAACTCTTATAAACTATTGCTTTGATGCGACCACTTGGCGGTTCACGATGTCAGTAGGGTGCAGCTGGTTTGTGGATTTATTTTATAGGATTGCTTGGTAGCAATTGAACCAGCAGTAAACCACCTCATCACGAAGCCGTCAATCAAGCATTCTGTACATCAAACTAAGTAACTTTATGTATAATTATTGCTTGGAAGCGTCTTTTTTTTTGGGTAAAAACTTATGTATTGTGGTAGAATTCAATATAATGCACTCAAAAAATTGTGCTGGTGGTTGGATTGAATAGTGTGGGAGTTGTAAAGGTTTTTAAAGTAAAGAGATTAGAATAAAAAAAACATCCTTTAAAAAAAATAACTTGATATAAAATTCCCAGGTCTGGTGTAGAACAAAAAATGATGCAAAGACGGGGAGAATAAATGCTTTTCGATTTACACCCTTTATAAAAAGAAAACTATCACATTGACATCACTAAACTCGCATTTACTTGAGAATTCGCCCGCAATGTTCTAACCTAGGTCCAGCTATGTGCCAAATGTCACCTAAAATGGTTCAGCGTGAACATGCGGCTACAGACAGATATTTGATTACTTTTCGGTTACACCGATTCTGAAGTAGATAGGTACGACCGCGTTGACTATTAACTTTGAATTTTTCCACTGCCCCCAAAGGGAAGCAGCCTGAGTGTTTGATATTACAGTTTGATACCTTAACGTGTTCCTGGGAAAAAGGGTTTTGACAGACGGACAGAGAGACCACAAACTGATCCTACAAGTTTGCGTTTTTGCCAACAGAGGTATAGAAACCTAGAAATACGAAACAAAAACTATTTGCTGGAGTGACTTCTTTCACTCAACATAAAAAACGGAACCGTATATACGTACTTCTTGTTTAGATGCCAAAAACGTCTGCCCTTCAAACGCCCGACACAAAACAAATGTACGGTAAAGATAAATTAGAGAATTCAAAAAAATCCGGAGTTTATAAATTAGTGTGCAATGATTGCAACGGGGTCTATGTAGGTCAGACAGGCCGAGGTTTCGAAATTAGGTACAGGGAACATGTTGCCGCTTACAGGAATGGCCATCCAGATAAATCACATTTCGCAAAACATTTAATTGACACCGGCCACTCCTTGAGCGACAACAATTACTATAACATTTTGCATGTTTGCGATAAGGGTTTCCGGTTGAGTGTGTTGGAACAGCTAGAAATATCAAAACATAACAATAACAATGCATATACACTGTTGAATGACCAAACAAATTTAATTCCATCACCACTTCTAAGTATGATTGCAGGTAGTTCGACACAGATGTCTTTGTGACGTTGTATCGACCGTTATAAAAGCGTCATCGAAACGGTATATAAAGGGCCGACAGCGGTGCGACTAGCACATTCGAGTTGGAACGCTCGACGAGTCAACAACTCCTGAGGATGCCCCGTGGAGGGGCGAAACACGTGTCGAGTAAAGGTTTGGTTGCATGGCATGCTAATTATTTCTCACTTGTTTTGTATGTGTGCATATGCATGAGGGCGGGAGGGTGGGCCCATATGTGCATGTGCATATGCATGACGGTGGGATTTGTGTCCTGCTTTCAGACCTGGATATTTTTGTCTAGCGGTATTAAAACTAAATATTTTTCATAGCATTTAATGCCATGGATTTCCGCAAAGTAACGCCTGACTCCATAACTTAACTTATGATTTATAGAGCTCCACTTATATGTAGTCCAAGACCTGAGGGCTAAAGCCAGAGCTTCATAATGGCGAATGACTAGTATTACTTAGGGCCGTAAACTGGGCAGCAGTGAGTGCTCATTTTATAGGTCCACGCTACGGATATAACGGAGTCCGGGGAACTACGACAAATGGCTTACGTCTACCTATCTAGGTTTATAGTTTAGTATGCATAGATGATAAGTGTGTTTACCTACGGATAAAATGGGTTTGTTTGGGCTTATTTTGTTCTGTTGGTATTGTTTTTACTTATTCATTATGGAATTGTAGAATAATATTGTAATGTGTAAAATAGGTGAGTTATCAATATTTTAAGTCTGGACGCAAGCGTGAAAGTTGAAATTTAAGCTCGTGAACAACTCAGTGTGAACCTGTTCCTGGCGGAGCTGCGGGACTGCGAAAGAGATACCACGGCCCCGGAACATAAAGTGCGAGGAAGGAACATGGATAGGTTTTAGTCAGTAAAAGTCTGACACTCGCTCCCGCTCCGCCCAGAGCAGGAGGTCATTAGATGTTTTCCGATGCGAAAAAAAAATGGTGAACTGGTTGCCATCGACCAGGCATAAATTCAGATGCCGTGGTAGCTACTGGGAAATTCCTGGTGGAAGACCTTACGACACTTTGCCCGATCAGGGATTAGAAACTTGGACCTCATGGTCAGCAGTCACGCTAGTCACCACTAGGCTAATGAGGCAGTCAGTTTTTAACATTTTATTTCCAAGCCGTTTTATTTTATCCTTTCCTTGCCTTAACATTAATTAACTTGCAGACAGTATTAGTGGCAGTAAGCAAAATTAGTTTTACTACTCGACAATATTATCAGTTTTATCCTAATGCGAAATATAAGCAAACAGAGTCGCCCGGCGAACAATCACTAACAAACTTGTCAGGACCCACTAAACGGCACAGCGCTGCACGCTGGGCGGGAACTATGATATTAAACAAAGTTCTAACACACAACTTGCAAATTGCAAAACCTAGCACAGAGGACATGCAAGCATTTTGTTGAAGTTTCTTTTTCAAACCGTCTCTTTCAGAGCGGTGGTGGCCCGTGGTGGCGGCCCCGACTTACGAACAGTAAGTCGTCGGTTTGAACCCAGACAGGCGCATTACTTTGTGTAATTTATTTCATCACCACTGCTCTCAAAACGGCGAAGGAAAATATCGTGAAGAAACCGGCATGTCCTAGAACCAAAAAATTCGAAGACATGTGACATCCATGGCCCATTCCCTCTCATAGAGAGGAGGCCTGTGTCCCAGCAGTGGGAACATTAATAGGCTGGTGATGAACAGTGTCTTTTAATATTGTCATATTTCTGTTATATTATTATAGTTATAGCCCATAATTGTCCCTCTGCCAGGCAAAGACCTCCCTCCATTACTTTCAACGATCACGGTTCTGTGCTACTTCTTTACAATTCTCAAGGAAGACATCCAATCCATCCCACCTGTTCCGTCGGTTTCATGTCACCAATCCAGAGAGCTTTACGGGCCCACAGTCCGACCGGCATGCGACAGACATGTCCTGTCATCTTTCTACTTAATAAATACTTTTTCTTCCAACTATGCTTTAATTTCATCATAATCACACTAAAAACTCAGTACAAAGCGAGTCTTTAATGCAATAAAAATGTATGAAATTTCATTATTGCACAGTTTATTTTTTAATCGCACCAAAAAGTGCCAATCTCAATGGATTAGCTCTATTCAGCCAGCCGATATCAATACTTTTTTTTTACGTACGTATTATTCGTTTCTATCCTACTTGTTCCAAATTAAAAAAATGATTGCTGCTAACTCTGATTTAAAAATGAAAGAAATTTAAAAAAGTGATTTTGCGGGAGCTTTGTTAATTTTGCTTGAAAATATTTTTGGAAACGATACAGTGTGATACTATCTGATTTTGAGTGCTTCGGCTTCGAATTAAAATGGAATTATCTAGCGACACATTAACTTCGGAAAACATTCTAAATGAAGCCGACAGTGTATATATAAATATATATATAAACTTCTATTTTAACTGTTTGATATGAGTTTGTTTTATCTACTATTCCTAAGTAATAGTTGAAAGAAAAGCACCTCGCCATAAGTAATTTATATTGCCCTCGTGCCTGTTAGATTAGGCACTCGGTGCAATAATAAATTACTTTGTGCTCGATGCAATAATCTACTAGAGTTCACTGACAAACAGCGTAGCAATGAACACACAGTTTCATTTAAGAGTTCATTATTGAAAGTGAGTCAAAAAAGGTTTAATTCAGCTAGAGCTTTATCAGGAGCTATTTTATAGGGTATGATGAAAGTTCGTACGAAAGTTTGCTATTTTTACCGTCAGGCACACAGCTTGTATAGGAAAAAAATGAAAGGGCTATTTATAAAATTCTTGTGCTCGCTACTGCCGTAAAAAGCAATGAAATTCATGCTGTGTAAAAACTACGAAACGATAAAACAGAACACGATGTAAATGAAAACTTGTCAAAAATAAAAGTCGAAATACACTAACAGAAGAATCCAATCCAATCTTAAGATCATCTTGAAAGGTTTTTTAATACAAACGCTATTTGAGAATAGGATCAAAAATAAAGCAGAATTATGAAATATATGTTAGAACAAAGGGCAGAAACGACTGACAAAGAAAGAACCGCTACAAAGCTCAGTGTTTGTTATCTGAAAGAAAAGTAATTTATAGACCGCTGTTAGAACATTCGACGCGATATTGAGCCCTTTGTATGCGGTACGTGTGTATTGTTTTATTAATATCTTTGAAAATAACGAAAATATTTTGTAGGTCTACACGAGTAGCAAAGTTTTTTTCAAATCTATTTGAAAATAGTAATATAGAATTCTAGACGAACGATATCTTCGATAAAACGATAACTTCGTTCATCTGGATTATTCATCATCATTTCAGCCGAAAGACGTTCACTGCTGGACATAGGCCATCGTCGCCACATTGAGCGGTCCCGTGCGACTCCCATCCAGCGGATTCCAGCAGCCTTCACCGGTCATCAGTCCACCTAGTAAGAGGCCTTTCAACGCAACGTCTTCCGGCTCGAGGTCGCCACTCCAGAACTTTTCGGCTCCATCCCCCATCCGTTCTTCGAGTAGTAAGATTAAATGGTACGCGTCCAACCAAAGCGATTGTTCTAGTCTTTTAACCGACGAAGAAAAAGAGGAGATTCTCAATTTAACGCGTAATTTTTTTAGATTGAAGTTTTAATATTACATGTGGCACGTGCCAAACAAGCAAATTTTCTTCTTTTTCTTGTTATTCTAGTTATCGAAATATAGGCAAGATATATACGAGTAGTAACTACATGGCATGTATTGATAAATGCTAATTTTCTCCTTGAAAATGTTGGTTTTGACTTAAACCGTGAGAATCATATTAGTACATAGATCTATCATCGTCATAATCTTTTTACCCCAGTCCTATGTTACTCGGGGTCGGCGCAATACCTTGTATTAGTACAAATATCTATTATATCATAAAATCGAAAGCCAAGTTAGAATATACATTTCTAGCACATTACAAGTGTGTATTTCAATCAACGTACGCAATAATGAACCGTCTATTCTTAAGACAGTACACGTTTATAATCAGACAGGAATATTTAATGTATTTTGTATAACTCGCACAACTTTAGTAATGAGTACAGACAAAGTAATAAATAAGTAAGTACTGTGACGTACACAAGTGTTGAGGAATGTAATAATTAATCATTATTTATATTAGCTTGCACATAAGAGGAGCTCGTAGAATGAATTGGGGGACGTCTTTGCCCAACAGTGAGACGGTACAGGCTACTTGCAACAGCGTCGAAATATCGGGATCTAATCACGGAAAATATCCCGTAAGTGACTATATAAGTTTAGTTTTAAACCGTGAAAGCTTAAAACAGTATTTGGGACCAGTCATTCTCGAAAGAGTACGTCTTCACCTTGTCGTCCTGGATATTCATATATGTGCAAAAAATTAAAGAAACTTGTAAAACATGGAATTCATGCGCCGTTTGCACTTATTGCATCTGCGTAGGTATGAATATGAACATTTTTTAATAGAAATCAGTCTACTAATAGTACAAGTGAAAGTTTATAACTTTTTTGGCCCAATGTGTTAAAAAAAGTCAAGATTCTCAATTAAAAAATAAGGTGGCTGATCGCAAATTAAGTTGAATTTTAGAACACCTACTTTTGACAGCGGATTTCAATCTACTGACATTGCAATTTGAATTACGAATACGAAAATACTAATAAACTTGTAACACAGTTTGATCAATAAAGCGAAAAAAATACGTACGTCATCAAAAATAATGAATGTGAATAATGAATATCTTGTGGCAAGTATCCATTACGATGATTGAAACTATTAATTATTTAAATAATTTTACAATGTAGCCTTTATTGTATTAAAATTAATTGATGAATACGAGTGCATTGTGCGTGGTTTGTGATAGTTTGTAAGGGGTGGTCATTGCCGTTTTACATGTTTTTCCACTTACACAAACTATAAAGGCTTCATAAAGCGAATAATACTTCTAAAAAAACACAGTAAAAAGTTCACGTTTAAAGGATTACACAAAAATAAATAATTTCCATGTCACTTCTGCGCCTGACTGTACTCAGTCTCAACTCGTAAGAGACGGATACTAATATTACGTACATTTATGATAAAACTTTTGCAATAATTGTATTCTTTCTGTGTTTCATAATATTATAATATTTATTCCATCCAGGACTACAAAGGCATTTTTATTGCCATTTTTTGCTAAAGTGAAAACAATAAAAAGATGAAATATGCTCGGATATTTAGATTACAGGGACCATTATACAACAGTTTTAAGTGTACCATTGCTTGAGTTATATTTCAGTGTTAGGATTCGCTTTTTAAATGGGCTAGCTCGCTGTCGTAACCTGTCGCCCGTCTTATGACGATAGTTCGTGTCGACGTCGCGTTCATGATCCACACGCGTCTCAAAGAGATGTCAGCAGTAAGGAAGTGGTCCGCAAGGCCCGATGCCTGCCGCGGCTGGGAGGCTGTTCGAAAGAGATACCGCGGTCCTAGAACACAACACCTAGAACGCTAAGAAGGAACATGGATGGGTTTTGGTCAGTAAAAGTCTGATACTCCCTTCCGCTCCGCCCAGAGCTGATATATGATTTCCCATCCAATAACAGTAACTGCTAGTGATATTTTGATTAAAAAGTGAGGAAGGCACGTTAAGAGTTGGTCCCGGCTGTCATTTGTAGATCTTTGACAATCGGTACATACCTGTAACTACCGTCAGTGGCCTAAAAAGTCTGATAACCAGTCTTACCAAGGGGTATCGTATAATTCAATACTAACTGGGTTTTTGAGGTCAGATAGGCAGTCGCTCCATGTGAAATACATGTGAATATCTGAACTACTGATGACTGAATAGCTGCACCCGGTTAAACTGGAAGCCAACCTCAACATAATTGGGAAAAGTCCAGGCAGATGATGTGGGGAAAACACGGGTTCTTAGCAATAAAAAATTGTGGCTGCTTACAACGGAGCTAGGGTTGCCAACTTTTTTCACAAGAAATAAAGTATATTCAGGTCTATGAAGAATATTTACCAGTATTTTAGAAAAATGAACAGTACATATTTTTAGAGCTTCTCGCACAACTTATTAATTTACAATCTTTTTTAAAACTTCATACGCCTCACCACAATTATAACAGAAATTAAAATAAATGAGGAGCTCATTTTTTTATTAAATTTATAGATGCTCTATTTCTATCCTTCCGCCACTGAGCATTCACCACTGAAAAAACTATTTCAGTAAATGCTGAGGTGGCGAAATTTGTGTGAGCTTCTAAGTATTCACATAAGTAATAATGTGTTTGCGTTTTGATGCCGAAAACAGTATTTTGGATACTTTATTTTTGTTCAACAGTAAAAAGTATAATTTAGTTAAAAACAGTATAATACTGTTTAAAACAGTAAAGTTAGCAACCCTAAACGGAGCATAATTTATCCAATCTGTAAAACATTTGAAAAGTATTAGTCCTAACAAAATCTCAATGCATGTGACGTTCTCGTTTATCGCGTCATAAATCCATATCGCATTTAATTAGTCAAAATACCCATAAAACGTACCTTTACTACGCCAACTTTACATACCCATAGGTACCTATTCCCGGTCCCTTGTTCCCATAAAACGGATAAACGGTACGGCCAATGTTCGGCTTGTTCCTAACGATTATTACGCGACAACGTTGCAAGTATAATTAAAATTGAACGAGCGACATCGCGGTATCTCGCTCTATTTGCGCGAATTATTGCTCGCTAGGGCTTGCCGTGTTGGGGTATTAATTATCATAACCAGAGATGGTGTAGCAGAGCTATGTAGGTACGTCACTGTATTAGGAAGTTTAGGAATCCAGGGTAGAACGGTCATCAACGCTAAGAGCTTTCGCCTTCCGAACCCCACATAGTTTTTCAACGGTAACTTAACAGCAGTCAAATTGTATAGAACATCAGTTTTTTTATGCTCCTTCTCTGAAAGCAAACGAAAAGTCTATATCGTAACTTAAGTTAAATACGAGACATTGAAGCAAAAACGTTTATACCGCGAATAACACAACATGATTCCAGAATAAAAATATTCGTTGATTTTCTTGCCGGTTCCTCTCCATGGAATCGACCAACGCAAACAGTATACCCTTTTCGACGTTTTAAAAGTGCCCTAGGCCTATGTAAAATAAAAATAAATGAGTTTGATTTTGATTTTGATTTCGACTTTTGGCTAAAAATCAACTGTATCTAACCTACACGGTCAAATAGTCATGGATTTAAGTTTTATAATCGACACGCGACCGTAAACCTCAATGTTAATACCAATGAGCGCATTGTAGCAGTTTGTACGTCGATGAGTGCAACATTATCAATAATATTCAATGCACAGTGTAAGGAATACTTTCATTTGAAACATTCATTCATTTCATACTCTAGCAATGCTTGGCAGTAAATATTTATAGGGCAGGAAGTAGGTACTTCCACAGATGACAGTGACATTTCCGTTACATTAACAAAGAGCTCACTTCTGAAATGTTACTAAAATATACGTTCTTTATGTCCATTTTTCATTGTTCTTAGTACTTCGTGATATTTTATTTGAATTGCTGACGGTAAAGGCAAAGTCAGTAATGAGATGTGGATTCGCTATGGTCTGTTTATTTAGTCGACGATTATTCATTATTTAGAATTATTAGAATTATTTATTAGTGCCCACCTATAGTATTTCGGGAAATCGCCAAACAGTTAGTTGACTCTTCACGTGACCAGATGGCGGGCCTATTTATCGGCCAATGAATCAGCATTGCCATCCAACGTGGCAATGCTGCCAGCCTTTTTTTTTTTTTTTTTTTTTGGGATGGGAAATCATCAAATGACTTCTCCCACTCTGGGCGGAGCGGGAGGGAGTGTCAGACTCTTACTGACTAAAACCCATCCATGTTCCTTCCTCGCCCTTTACGTTCCGGGGCCGCGGTATCTCTTTCGAACAGTCCCGCAACCCCGGCAGGCTTCGGCCCTTGCGGGCCCCTCTCTTCTGCTGACATCTCTTTGAGGCGCGCGTGGAACACGAACGCGCCGTCGACACGGCCTGTCGTCACTAGACGGACGGACGGCTAGCTAGCCCGTAGTTAACCGATGCTGCCAGCCTTCCAGGCACTTTTCCTGTTGTAAGCGATGTGGACGTGGACGTGGTTTTTGACTCTTGTACATATTTTTATTTCTATTATAGAGTTAGTGTGTATATGATGTAAATAATTAGTCTGTCTTTAATAAATATAATTAGTATTTAATAATGGTACAAACATTTAAACAGTTGTTGGAAAAGTAGTTAGATATAACGTTAAAACAAAAATACAGATGACATAACACAGCCTCACGCGTGTTATTCCAGAGGTGTTAGGCAGAGGTGTACCTAGTAGGACTATTACAACCAAACAAAAACCGGCCAAGAGCTTGTCGGGCCACGCTCACTGTAGGGTTCCGTAGCTTCCCAGACCATTAAAAATACCAACATTTTTCGTCAGCAAAAATAACTTTGTTTTTCATAGTATTTGTATGAAAAACAAAGTTATCATTTGCGTTTTTTTGAAAAAGTGCTATATAACTCAAAAACTATTCAACTCATCAAGTTGAAAATAATTTTCCTAGAAAGTTCATATAAAGGTCTACTTCTGTGATTTTTTTCATATTTTTTAAACTTATGGTTCAAAAGTTAGAGGGGGGGGGACACATTGTTTTTGACTTTCGGAGCGATTATTTCCTAAAATATTAATATTATCAAAAAATGATTTTAGAAAACCCCTATTCATTTTTAAATACCTATCCAACAATATATCACACGTCAGGGTCAAAATTAAAAAAAAAATCGCTCCCCACTTTACGTCTGGGGGAGGTACCCTAATAAAAATGTTTTTTTAAATTTTTATTTTTGCACTTTGTCGGCATGATTGATATACATATTGGTACCAAATTTCAGCTTTCTGGTGCTAACGGTCACTGAGATTATCCGCGGACAGACAGACAGACAGACAGACAGACAGACAGACAGACATGGCGAAACTATAAGGGTTCCGTTTTTTGCCATTTGGCTACGGAACCCTAAAAATGGCGTAATGTGGGTGTCCCTTTTATAAGTCTTGTTCAAGTTTGTTATATCCTATAGAATAGGGGTCCAACCTGTTCTCATCAAGCAAATACAAGTCACTAATCCCTTCAAGTGAATTTCGTGAGAATTTTACCTGAACAGAATTTGATTATTTGATGATAAGGATCAAAAACTTGTCTTAATCGCTTAGTCGCAGTGAGTCATGGTCCTCCTCCCATCTCTGCGAGAGTTACAACATTACCTTTAACGGCTACTTAATAACACTAAACCCAATCTAGACTTAGATCTATTACTAGGGGATCAACAGAATAGTAGATCAAGTACACTTAAAGTTCAAATAGTTATTGAAACCCTGTCTTAAGCCTCGTCGAGCTCACTTAACCTAGTTAGGGCTTATGAATCGCGATATTAGATTGCTAGAGATTGAGCAGATAATGCCTTCACTCTGGTCATTTATAACGATTGATTCTTCATCATGTCAGCTAGAAGAACAGACTGAGGCATTTGCGTTACGCGCTCACAATCCCTTTATGATATTTCAACAATTTTCATTGTGTTGTTTACGTTTCCTACTGAATCTTTGTGGTTATGATGGACTGTGTGTTAAGGAATAAGGATGCAGGTCATGATTAATTGCTAAGGCTTTTAGGAGCGGATTCATTACATCGATCCAAAGTCACTTTATTTAATTAGTTTGGTGCGTAAACTTACGTATTTTGCAATTATTCTCTTGTCCCTGTTCCAATGTATTTGAGGCCGGCGGCGGCGTAATACGAGTATGTCGTTATCCACGCTTTTCTTTTTTCTTTTCTTTTCTTTTTTTTTTTCATTACTCGCCATCAAAGCAGTCACTCATTGAAGAGCAGCTCGTCGCTAAATAATAACAACCACACTGGTCAATCTTCAAGATTAAGCCAGGCATCTTAGGGTAGGTGATACCCGGTTTTGTCCGTACCTCGGAAAGCACGTGAAGCCGTAATGAGGGTTCATTCTCTATTTGTAATCATGGTTGCGCTCTGATGAATGATTTAGTTGCGCTTAGATGGTTGCGATTAGAAATAGGTGCGCTCTGAGGAATACCTCTTGGTCCCGGCTGTCATTTCTAGATCTTTGACAGTCATTACAGGTGCTCGAAAATCTGACAACCAGTCTCACTTAAGGTATACCTTCGTATCGCGGGATATTAATTACCGAATACTAACTGAGTTGTGGAGGTCTTATAGGCAGTCGCTCCATGTAAAATACTGTTATTCGACTATTCGATTATTGACGACCCGAATGGTTTGGTGGTAGTGAGGCCGCCTTACGTTCTTATGGTCCTGGATTCGAATCCCGGTAGGAGCAAATGTTTGTGTGATGAGCATGGACATTTGTTTCCGAGTCATGGATATTTATACGTATAATAAGTATGTATTTACAAACAAAAAAGTATATAATATGTAGTATATCAACTATCTGGTGTCCACGACACAAGCCTTGCTTAGTGTGGCACTAGATGGCGCTGTGTGTTAATGTCCAGCGATATTTATTTATTATTATTTATTCAGCTGCATCCGGTTAGACTGGAAGCCGACCCCAACATAGTTGGGAAAAGGCTAGGCAGATGATGATGATTATTTATTCAGCTGCATCCGGTTGGACTGGAAGCTCACCCCAACTTCTTCAACAACTTGATTGGGAAAATACTAAGCAGATGAGGACAGCATTCACCCCTATCATCCCTAATCCGTAAGTATCATCCTTCACACATTTCATCTGATTCTCTTTCCCAAACTTACAATTCACGAGTCAGTGTAAAGACTACGCCTCAATAACATTGTATTCCTTTACAAGCTTGTTATTTCAGCTCAGTCGAATCAAAACCACTGTCTGTTTATTTAGCAGCGAGTTCACAGTGAATATCAAAATTATTATCAATGCTAATATGTCATGTTTGTTTAGATTCAGATCAGTTACAGAACTATGTACAAGCTGTCACGTACTAATTAGCATAGCTCATCATAGACGTGTTTCGGTGACTACATATTATATGTAGATAGATAGATATGTGTGATGTATTTTCTCATTTGGAAGTCGTTAGATTGTTAAGTTTCTTTTCAACACACTTGCTCATAAAGTGGCTCTAATTTCACCGCAATTAGGCACATAATGACACCTGTAATCAAACTGTGACTTTTTCATTGCTATTATTCACAAGTGAGTTATAGGGTTTTTTTTTATTTTATTGGTTGAATTGCTTTGTTCTTAAAAAAGTTTCGATACAAAAAAGATCGTGTTCAATAGTACAAATAAATTAATGTACCTATTGCTTGCTCATTTCATACAACTTCGTATCTACATAGATAATTTCAACATATAAGTTTTTAATAAATAAAACTTTCACTCAAATGCAACTTTTGTTTTCTTTTTTTTTTTACTTTTTTTTTAAATAATAAAACTTCGAATTCCCCATTTCGTACGTGGCTGAAACGCTATCCGCGAAAAGCCAAAAAAAAAGGAACCTCATTCTTTTAGTCTATGGGCGATCGCCATTGTTAGATGCCATTGCGAAAAAAAAATCACAACTCGTTTTCACTGTTAAAATTATAGTTATTTTTAGTATTATTTTATTCTCAAGTGTGTTGAAAAACGTCGTATGATACACGTGTGTGTTGATGATTACCGTCTCGGCTCTCTTAAGAACCTCGCCTAACGGCTCGGTTCTCAATGGCGCCTCGGCCGTAATCACCAACATTACACACTTGTACCATAATGTACTATTATCTTATACCAGCTTATGCGTGCGGGTTCGCCCGAGTGGAGTTCAGTTGTCCCACGGGATCGTACTCCGGGATAAAAAGTATCCTATGTGTTAATCTAGGTTATAAACTATTTGTGTCAAATTTTATTTAAATCCGGTCAGTAGTTTTTGCGTGGATTATAGTGACAAACATACATCTATCCATTCATCCTCACAAACTCTCTAATATAAGTAGAAAAGTATAAAAAAAATTTCGTCGTGTCTGCAATCAAAAGTTGATTTTCCTATTTGTCTGGTGAAATACTACAATAATGCTTTATTTCTGCCAACAATAGATTCAGACGAAAGAATATTCCTAAAAGAAAAATCACTGATATTAGTCAGCGCTGCTTCCCTTCCCATTTGCTAGATCCAGGCTGGATTTAACGGTACTTAGTCTAACCTAAATTCTAGCCCAGTGGCTTGTCGTTATCGTAAGTATTGTTTCAGGCAATCAATATTGCCGGAGCGAGCCTTCAGGGGAATATAAACAAGAGCGTCACGTTTTATGACGTTTACAGATTTTATCACAGCCTTTGTCAGTCCCTCTCCCTCCTGAGACACATAGCGCAGCCCTAGTTTATAAGAAAACCTTCGAAAATGTTATCTTAAAGTGAAAAGCTAAAGAAATCTTTATTTCGTAATTGAATTGGAGATTTAGATGAATAAGACTGAGAATTCTTTTCATTAAGTAATCAAAAAGTCTTGAGTAGATTTAAATATAATGGTCCTTTTTTGTTGAAATTTTGAGCTTTACGGTATATCAATATTGTATGGAGGTAAGTCTTTAATCAGAATTCACGAAGGGTCTTAGTCTTCAGAGGTACATGTGTAAGCTTTACATAATTATGTATTTACGTAGGTTAGCTTATGTATTCACAAAGGTTAAGTAAGGTACAACCTGTTCGATTGAATGCGTAGTTATACATCCGTGCATAGTAGGTACTTCAATTACTAGGGTAAACGACAAAAAAAAAAAACAAATCAGTCCGTCACATTGATTCCCAAAAACTATTGTAAACATATTTTTTCTTTTCTCACGTAAACAAAAAATGAAGATCCGATACGAGGTATTCCTCAGAGCACACCTATACCTCCAGTGCGTTGAAAACTCGTGTGACGTCACATTTGAGTAATTTTTTTTACCGGGAAGGATGCCACAAGCCTACTCATGATCTTTGACGGTTTTTATCTTCGTATTTTTTAATTTGGCAAAACAAAAAACACGTATCCAATATGTTTCGATAATCTAACTGATAGACTAAACAAAATTATATTTTTTTAAGTGTTCACACGTTTTTTTATGTTAATTTGTAAAAGTGGTTAGAAAATATAAATATAGTGCATAAATCAGTTTTACGAATGATGATAGTATTCATATTGTTATAACCAGCGTCTAACACTAATACTAAACTGTTGCTAGATTAAAATAAGATTTATTGCTCAAATTGTGTATCTGTGATCCCCGGAGAGATACAGATGTAAAGGCTATTATTATTATTAAACCTTTGAGAGATATCTCGTTATTTTAACCTGGCACTTTTGATTCCCCCGATATTCTTCTAGAAGTATTATTTATGTATCTGCCTACAGATTTGAGTAGACGAATATTCTAGACCAATTACATTATCATCAACGACACATGGTGTCGACGCCTAATGGATGAGATAGGTATGTTACTATACAATAGTATTAAGATAGTTTCCTGAGCAATGTGATGTGTTAAAAGGATAATGGGTAATTAGCAGAATACAAGTAAAGAAGATCCAAATAGGAAACACAAGTATTTCGCTAATTCTGTACACAACTTATCTTAGCTGCCCATTCCAATTTTGTTTTTTACTGCGCCAAGCTTTAAATTGTAACCAAAACATTAACTAGCAGAGATTGCTGTACACCGTAATAATCAGAACTAACTAATCTGAATCCAGATTTATACACACTCATAAGCAGCTGAGTTTTATCTAGATTAAATAATAATAGTCCTCCTGATCGTTTTTGGTCAAGGGGGCAAATCTCAAGGAAGACTTGTTACGGAGTCGGCGCGTGAGTATTAAAGTGCTCAAGTGTGTGCAACCACAGGTGCACTTTCGTTTTGCGTTGAATAATGCAGCTAGAATCCACGTGCTACGGGCTTTCAATATTAAATGTTTGGCTTTTATTTGTAGGCCATTCGCACACATCAGGCTCTTTAGTAAACTCACGGAAAAAACCCACAGGCTCATCATGTCAAGAGAGGCTAAGAAGATGCATTGTCCTTAACGGTATACGAACTAGGCTTCATACCTGACGTCATTTTACACTCTCGAGCATAGGCATCGGTGCTATTTACGTTTAAAAACAAACTAGAGTACAACCGGGCAATAGTCCATCAAACACAACACGCTGTACACACTGTAACAACTCAATGCACTATCCTACTAGCAATAAATATGTACCATTCTACTAGTACCTAAAAAAATGTGAAAGTTTGTGAGTATGGATGTATGGATGTCTGTTACTCTTTCACGCAAAAATTACTGAACGGATTTGTATATAAATTTTGCACACATATAATTAAAACCTGGATTAATACATCGGATACTTTTTATCCCCGTAGTAAAATCAATTATTAATCTTCACGCAGCGAAGCCGCTGGCAGAAGCTAGTATTTCACTCTGATCGAAAGAAAGATCCTCCCTTTTAATGGAGGATTCCATTTTTCCTTTTTTCCAAAATTTTATTTTACCATTTTGACGGCGTAATTAATATACACAACTCTACAAAATTACAGCTTTCTAGTAATAACAGCTTCTGAGCAAAACCTCGGACGGACGGAGAGACAGACGGACATGACGAAACTATAAGGACTCCTTGTCAGGACTACGGAACACAGCACCGTTGCTTGTTAATATCTTAGACCAGCTTCTTTGCAAAGACTTCTACACTACGACTTATATGAAAAGTATAATAATCCAAGCCATATTTCTCAAAACACTTAAACTTTTAAATAGAATAGGTTCCTCTCTACTTTATTTCGCAAAGTTAAAAGTTGGGGGCATCGGGTTCAAAAGTTAGTATAACAATAACTATGAGAGCACTAACGGTGTTGAACAAAGTACGTAATGGCGCCGCTGCTACTGGGATCTGGCTGATGGAGGTCGGTAATGTGTGGATTTCAACAGTATTATTTAAGGATCTAGTATAACGTATAGCTTTTTAGCGAAACTCGTCACTAAATGATAAACAGTCGCTCGAGTTTTTCTTCAGGTTAAGCCGTGCATGCCTGGTTTGGTCTGTGGATGGGTGACCGCTCATTATAAACCGAGTATCCTACGTACCTCGGAAAGCACGTTAAGCAGTTGATCCCAACAGCCATTTGTACATCTTTGACAGTCGTCAAGTCGTTACAGGTAGTCAGAGAAAATATGACAACCAAGGAGTACCGTATTACCCAGTACTAACTGGGTTGTGGGGGTCAGATGAGCAGTCACTCCGTGTAAAATATTGGTATTCTGCTGCATCCAGTTAGACTGGAAGCCGACCACAACAGTTGGGAACTAGTCAGATTATGATGGTATTAGGCAGATTATGGTGATATACGAAAGCTTTACCTAATAAGCTGTTTGTAAATAGACAGAAGAATAGTACTTGAGTAAATAAATTCTGGAGTCAATGTTCTTTATAATATTCTGAAAAACTGGTTGCGATAAATTTAAGCCAATTTTATTTGTCTCAAAGTATTTTAAAGAAGTACTAACTTCAATAAATATGACTGTTTGTCTTTGGGATTGTTTTATTTATTATTTATATTTTGATTAATTATTTTGATATGAGTAAAATTATCTTGGGGATTAAATACAAAGTTTATGTGTTTACGCGTACTTTTATCATGATGACAAATAAATGTACCAATTTCTTCACTAATATGAATGTTGGCGCGATAGTAATAACGGACATTATATCATTTATATCTTCTATACATATTACATGAACTAATATAGTGATCATACGCGATAGTGTGCCATTACCATTTATAGCCATAGAGAAGCTTTTACTTTTTTATGAGCACTCAAAGGAAATTGAATTTATCGGGTTAAAATATAGCTGTAACAAAAGCTACATAAATAAGCAAAACTCTTCATCAGCTAAGAGGATTGCGAAATATTTTTGAATACGGAACCAAACTAACCGAGACAGTGGCCATCATGGCTGCCTGTCCAAGGGTTCTATCTAAACAGAGTGTAAACAGAATCATCACGAAGCCATCAACCAAGCATTCTGTACATCAAACTAAGTAACTTTACGCAAAAATTATCGCTGGGAATCGACTTTTTATTTTAGGGTGAGAAATCATGTTTTGTGGTAGAACTCAATGTAACTGCAAAACGTTATGCTGATGGATGGACTGAATAGTACCGGGTTGTGAAAGTGTTTAAAGTAAAAATCTAACATTAAAAATATTTATAAAAAAAAATACAAAAAGTTGAAAGTTTGACCCTCAATATCTATAGATAACTACAGGGTTCCCGGGGCTGTATGACTTCCTGCCGGGGCTGTGAGACTGTTCGAAAGAGATACCGCCGTGGCCCCGGAACATAAAGGGCGAGGAACGAACATGGATGGGTTTTAGTCAGTAAAAGTCTGACAGTCCCTCCCGCTCCGCCCAGAGTGGGAGAAGTTATTTGATGATTTCCCATCCGAAAAAAAATAAAAAGGAGAACAATTGCCTTTCCGCTTCGTTAAGATGTTTTTTACAGCCTTTATGTGATTTTAAAATGATTGTGTTAATGGACTAACGGACCAGTTTAGATCGAAGTGCGATAACAACTAAGTGTTACATTACTCAGTTAACATAAGTAACATAACGCTGGTAGTCCCGGAAGGGTTAGACAGAATGATGTGTTTGTAAAGTAGATGTGTACCTTCTTTAGTGCACCCATTTCGCTAGTAAAGTTTGTTTAAGGGGAACAGCCTATTGCCATAATCTGGAACCAATATTTACACCACCAGTCAGTAGCACCAGTTACTGAGAAATTCCTCATATAACAAAAACAAAAAAAAAAACATTCATTTTAAACATAATTTAAATGAAATTTCAATTAATTTTAATCAAGAAATCATAATTAGCCGAGTTTGTTAAATGGTTTTGAAATATAAAGCAATTAACTTTTTTTTCATAGTTTTCAGATTATTATTTGCCTGTGATGTCGGAATGCAAAGTCGTAGGTCTTGAGTTAGAACCTTTGACTGACACGCACCTCTAATTTTTCGGATTCATATGCGTATTCTATAATCATCACTTGCTTTGGTGAAGGAAAACATCGTGAGGAAACCAGCATGCCTGAGAGATATTTCTTGACGGCATGTACCTAAAGCCAAGTCAAAAGCCGATGGGCGGCATAAAACTCTGACACCAGGTTAGACACTAACCACATAATAAAGAAAGAATAAGAAGAAGATTAATCTCAATTTCGGCCATAAAGAAAGAAAGAAAGAAAGAAAGAAAGAAAGAAAGAAAGAAAGAAAGAAAGAAAGAAAAATGTTTATTTGACGACAGTTAATAAAGCACACACACAATAATAAAAAAAAAAGATACAAAACAATGAGTAGAACATACTCGTAGTAGAAAAGTGCTGTGTGCCTCACGGCTGCGCCAAAAAGGTCCATTTCAGCATTCAAGCCAGACAGGTGATGAAGCTGTCTGACGCTGGTCTTCCAATGAACCTTGAGAGGGTACGTTACAGAATAAACGGTTTCAAACAATATATAAACAAATGGTTAATAAGAATAAATAGATAACGAGTAAATTAATTGAATGTGTATCAACGAGTACGGATAGAACGAAAAAAAAAAAGATATAAGAAATAAGTATTTTATTGTGTTGGAAAGTATAAATTAATGTTTGTGTAAGCTAAACAAAAAATAAAATAAAATAAACCCAGCTACAACCTATATGTACAACAACAATAAATAAGACATGGCTTGTTTTTGTCTCGCTTCCGCCGAAATAAGTAACAAACGGTCGGAGAAAATGTATTAGGAATTGCCCAAAATTGCTTAAAGTTCGACGGTGGAGAAGCTTATCAGTTTCACTGTTAAGTATTTAACACCTAAAGCCTGCAATTCTAGCCCTTTCTCCAACGGAAGTTCCCAACAATCGTTCCACCACCTCCTGCCATCACAATGGCTTTACCAGCACTCCACGATTCGGTGACACCGAGATACCACCAAATATCCGGAGCGCAGTACCGCTATACCGTCGAGCCTTGAATACGTTATGATATTGTTTTCACTCCTCCCCCGCTATGAATTTATTATTGTTTGAGAACAGTATTGTTCCGTCGCTCGATACCGGGTGTATGTCCACAATTTTCGTGTTTAACCTATTTCGTGCATTAGGCTGGTTTTGTTACTGTAATTTAATGGATATTTTCCTTTTTATTTGTTTTGTTTCATTGTCGTAGAGTTGGTATTTGAATATCTTGGAAGGTTGGATAGAATTCTTCTTCTTATCGTGTCTTCTAGCAGCAAACAACAGGACGTGCAGTATACCAAATTAAGTGTCCCGACGTTTGTAGAACAGCATCACATATACTTTATACACTCCAGGGCGTCAATAAATCTCCACCTGAACAGGTTTTCCTTGCTGCGGCCAACCTGGATAAAACTGTGAGCAGCAAAAGATAGAGAAATAATCAGGCATAGGATAATCTAAATCTTAAGCTATGTTAACCCGAATCTACTATCACCAATCATGCATCAACAATCAAACCTCCATTTAAATTTTAAACCCCGCGATATAACCCTGCAAATGCGACACTTTTAAAGCCCGCTATCGGGCAGCCAGCGGCGGGTTGGCCGGACCAGCCCGTAGATCATACGACAATGCCAAGATTCGGCCCATTCGGTCCAACAGACCCGCATCTGTTATTTCCGTGATTAATCTCATGACATTCATTGTGTGCATTTTGGCCTATTTGAATGTCAGCGGGTTTTGCTTGGAAGATTTTGATGCAAGATTAAGGGTTGGGCAGTTCAAATGTTTTAATTTTATCACCTAAGTCGAGATAGGATAGGTTAGATCCATCGTCGAACACATTGCTGACCATCAGGTGGGATGGTAGGCGAATGCGAGCGTGGTAGGTACACTAGTACACTCACGTATCGCCAAAATTTTTACAAGATTCTTTTTAACCGTAGACGCAAAAACGTCGGGGTATTATAAGTTTGACGTGTCTGTGTGTGTGTGTCTGTCTGTGGCATCGTAGCGCCCGAACCAATGAACCAATTTTGATTTTATTTTTTTTGTTTGAAAGGTGAATTAGTCCGAAGTGTTCTTAGCTATGTTTGATAAAAATCAGTCCAAGATGGCCGCCGCCGCAAAATGGCGGATTACAGATTTATTTAACAACTCCTAACAATATGGGTATCAAATGAAAGGCCTTGACTAGTACAATACTATACGCTGTAATAAATATATAATAAAAAATGTCTAGTAGAATAATGTACACTAAGTAATCGGACTACCCGTAAGCCACGTTATGGAACTTCGTTCCAAAAAAAGAATACCTTGAAATTATGACCCTACCTAACACCCTACGTGTTGGGGGTATTTTATGAAATAATTAAATTAATGTTGCTTATTTTAAGTTTCAGTTTTAGAGGTGCTGTCTTTACTTTAATTACCTTTTTTTTTTTTTGATGTGAAATCAAATGACTTCTCCCAACCCATCCATGTTCCTTCCTCGCCCTTTATGTTCCGGGGCCACGGTATCTCTTTCGAACAGTCCCGCAACCCCGGCAGGCTTCGGCCCTTGCGGGCCCCTTCACTTTGCTGACATGTCTTTGAGGCGCGCGTGGAACACGAACGCGGCCTGTCATCATTGGACGGACGGCTAGCTAGCCCATAGCTAACCGTCCACAGGCCCGCGTCTACGGTGGCCGGTAGCCACCACGTGGCCCCCGACGCCCGGTGCGTCTCCCGCAGCGGCTGGGGCGAGAGGCTCTCTCCCTCTCGCGTTCCGCCACCTCCATCGCTAGCATGACTGCTTCGCAGCGCGGAGGTGACGGCTTCCCATTCCGTCTCGCTCCGGACCATGGATTGAACCAGGGCCGGACGCGAGAGGTTGCCGCCGCCTGATTACCTTTACGTTGTGTCTTGAGTTTGCTACATTGAGTGTTACCGTAAAACGTGATTATAAACCCCAAAAAAAGACGTATCCCAGTAATAATTTTTTCGTGGGGTTACATATTTTGATGTGCATAACGCATGATTGATAGCATCGTCAAAGGTCCGTTTACTCCCTGTATATGAGCGACTTTAATGAAGATCAGGTCGAACTTAATAAGTACATTTAGATTAGCACACTTTAATCTAGACCAGATAATCACTTTACCATAATTGATGATACTTGAAACCAATTTAGCGAATACCAAGATGAGGCGCCTGCTGGCATTGGACTAATTGAATTTTAATTTAGACGCGTGGTTATACTCATCAACACTGTTTACCCTATAGATTAATAAGACCATTATATTCCCACTGCTGGGACGCAGGCCTCCTCTTAGTGGGAGGGAGTGGATCGATTTATCCAGTTGCCCAGTTTACTTATAACACAAAATACTAAATTTAAGTATAATTAGTATTTTGTGCCATCTATACAGGGTACATCAAACTAAGTAACTTTACTAAAAAATATTGCTGGTAAACGTTTTTTTTGGTGTGAAAAATCATGTTTGATGATGGATTGATTGGATGGATCTTACATTAAAAACTAGTATAATTTAAAAAAAAAAGTTGTAACTTTGACCCCCCGTATCTTCGTAACTAGAAGGTTCCCAGGTATGGTGTAGAACAAAAAAATGATCGCAATGACGAGGAGAATAAGTGCCTTTCAGATTTGTTAAAGGGTTTTTAACACCCTTTATAATACCAAAATCTAGTTATTCAGGGTCTAGGCATGTTGTTTGGGAGTCTATAAAACAGGACCGTATGCGTACATCGGATTGACACACCATATACCTGCAGATGATGAATTACCTGCCTCTTTGGTCTAGTGGTGGTAAGCACGACTGCTCAGCATTAGGTTTCGGCTTCGATTTCCGGGTCGGATAACTAGTTATTAGGTTTTTCCTTCAAGATTTTTTCACAGAGTTTTGATTTGTGCCCGGTTGATAGTAATAAGCCCTAATTACTTGGGAACATAACTAGCGCAATTTGGGTGTTCCATTAGGCATGCCTCTGTCGGGATAAAAAGCGTGGTTATATGCATTTTTATTTTATTTATTTATTTATTAACTCATCATCAATACTAGTATCATTATTGGATTGTCCTAATTCAATAGTTTGGCTATAATTACAGTTTTATTATTTATCATAACATATTCTGTACATAGTGACTTTTGTGAACTCACTCAGAGAACAAGTAAAAAGATCTATGCTGTCTGCTACGTCATTAAGTATACGCAAGGTACGCGTTATAGGGGCTTTACTCAGTAGATAGATTGGTCCTACTACTGGGAACCGCCAATAGACGTGGCCGTCGCCTTCGCAATACATAATTATCGGGCACACACAGGTTTATTTCTTTTAATATACCTGGGTTTGAAGTCTTGCCACGCAATAATTTAAAAATATAGGTAGCAAGAGCTATGTCCCTCCTTGTTTTCTATTTATTGTATCCCACCATGCCTATAACAAACAAGGTTGGATAATATGTTATATGATATCTTTGCACCAAACAATTACCAACTGTATGCCTGAATTGCCTCACTGCAGAGAAGTGAGCTCTTCCTACAAACAAAACCAAATAAAACTATGTAGGTACTAAACTACTTTCTTGCCAAGAAAGTCACAACGGAAAATACCTTGGAGAAATCATTTAATCTTTTGGAATTAAAACAAGTTTTGAAACAAAACTTTAAGCACAAGTGTCTAGTTGTCCCTAAATCTGACAAACTTTGTTCACGGATATATTCAACAATTAGCAACAACGGCTAATTAGTTAATAAGGTTCAAGATACTAACTGCACAGTTGACCAGATGTTACTCCGATGGGCAAAAGTTTTCACGCCATTTTCTTTCTTACTACTTTCTTTATAAAGTTGACTGTGGTGTGAGGGTTAGGTAGTGTCTTCATTAGATGGTACTACGCGTTACTGTCCTACTTGAATGAAGATAGTCTAAACTCCCTGTTATAATTTCCTTTGAGTTGATTGTGATTGCCCGAGTTATCGTAATGTACACTACATGTAACTGTCATTGTGTTGTGAATTCCGTCTCTTAGTCTGAAAATGTGACAACAAATTCCTTAGTCTGACAACCAGTATTACTAAGGGGTATCGTGTATTATCCAGTTCTACCTGGGTTGTGGAGTTCAGATAGGCAGTCGCTCTATGTAAAACACTGGTATTCAGCTGTATCCCGTTAGACTGGAAGCCGACCCCAACATAGTTGGGAAAAGGCTAGGCAGATGATGATTTTGAAAATGTGATCAATTCAATTGATTCGAAGTAGAATTTTAAAATCCCTATTACGCACTGTCTGACAATGATAAAAATACTGTTAAAATGCGAAAGTTTGTGAAGATGGATGCATGTATGGATCAATGTTTGTTATTATTTTATGCAAAATGAAAAAATTAAAGCATTTATTTCAAGCAGGCCAGTTACAGGCACTTTTGAATTGTCGAAACAAAGATGAAAATTAAATGTAGCAACAGTCCCATTTACAAGATATAAATACTGAAAGTACTGTAGTTGCCCATTCCCTAGCGTAGATCTCTATGGAGAAGAACGGGCAAGAAACTCCATGTACACTCTTTTAAATCAAATTATTGTTACAAAATCTAGGTTACATCACATTCATGTTGAGATGGTATAATATGTGAGAACAACGTAGCAAGATGTGCACGTTAAAAGTGTCCATAGTAAAAACAAAAACGAATACAACTCAAAACTTAAATAATTGATCGGATTTTGACGAAACTTGACAATAATTTAGTTTGTAGTGTAGTTTTAGACTATGTGATATTCTCACGTATTTAGTGAGAATATCACATAGTCTATTTATCGTTATAAGTTACGAATTGTGTAAAAATGATAGTTATTTAATAATTGTCGTCGAAGCCAACGTGTTATTGTTTTGTAATATTAAATCCAGTTTTTCTCGCAAAGTTTTGCTGTACCTATATCGCTGGTAATTTGTGTCTGACATTAACTTCGTAATGAAATAGAACTAACTTTTATTAATAAAAGGAGAACATGGAGTATGTATGTATGTTGTTCGTATACTCGTTCGGAGAAATCGTGAGCAATTTTAGTAATGGACTCACAAATGTCGCCTTTTCAACTATCCTAACATTATAAGATCTTTACGTTGTATTGAAAGTGAAAAGCGTGACTTTCGACCCGTCGAATAAGGAACTAAAATGCAGGGGCTGAAAACCATTGAATCGTGTATGGGAAGAAAAACTCTTTTTAATTTTTTACAGATGATGTAACCCAGTTATAACTGACTACATCTTATATTCGCAGATAACTGACGAAACTTACTATTTACAAGTTACATACAGTGTCGCACGTAAGAGACTACTGTAATTAATTGATTATTTAAATTATTTTGAATTACGAGTGTCTTGTATATGTGTGAATAAGAATTATTGATTTATTTTATTTGTATGTGTGTTGATGGTGTATTTATTTGTGTGTTGATGGTGTATTTATTTGTGTGTGATGTTATTTGTAATATGGGTTATGAACCTGAAATAAATGAATTTGATTTGATTTGATAGCTCAGTCAAGTTTCCCAAATGTCCCACTGCTGGGCACAGGCTTCCCTTTTCTCCTTTCAAACCTCTTTATACTGTGCAATATGACCAAGTTCGCCGCGTAAACGAAATCTGGGCCCTGTTTCATAAACGTTATAAATTGTAATTGTATTTTACAAGTTTTAAATCTACAAGTTTTTTGTTTAATAAGAAATCCAACTTTACCATTGTGGACACTGACAAAATTGTTCAATTTTACGTACAATTTTACATATTTCGGTTTAATAAACATTTTTTTTTTAAATTGACAATTATTGTAAGGTTTATTAAACAACACTTGTCATACAACTTTACAAATATGTCACTTATTTATAAAATTGTCGGATTTTAACGTTAATAAAACAGGCCATCGCAGATCCTCGTACAACCTTCGCCACGGTCTTTCCACGAAGCACGAGTACGTCCGGAGTGATGGTTTGAAATTGCATCGTTGACTTAACTAAAGAATAAATAAGTGTCAAAATAATTTATAACATCGGACTTTTCTATCGTGTTCCAAAGGTTTTCAGCCCCTGTCTTCTTTCCAATTTTTAAGGGTTCGAAAGTAATTCATAGAGTGAAGGGTTTTCACATGACCTCCTTCAGGACATGTTCGTGATGAATAAGATTACTTTAGGTAATAGGGAGTCTTAAATTGAACCGCTCTTTCAATGTTAGCTTGAGAACCTTGTGGGTTCATCTATAAATATACTATAATATTTTTAAATAACTGACTCCTTAATCTTCTTTCATGCATACTTGGAAAGCATAAAGGTTTATCTGTGATTTTTCTGTAACATTTTTAAATAACTGACTCCCAGCTTTCTGCTGATTACAAGGAATTGAGTTCTATTAACAAGTCGGGCTAGTTTCATTTTTTAAGTATCAACCTTTGCTTTCAATTTATGCCTGAATAGTGGCAATAGACTCGCCCATTATACCACGGGACTTATTATTATGCTAGGTCATCTGTACAGCTCTTCTGCAACAGTAACAGGTACGTAACATCTTGTACCACAACTGTAAGCCAATATATCCGTCACCACTTAGCAAATCCCACAAATCATTCAGCATCATTTCAATCTACGTAAGTATCATTATCATCATTTCAGCCGAAAGACGTTCACTGCTGGACATAGTGCGAGGCCTTCCCCTTTCCAACACAACGTCTTTCAGCTCGCGGTCGCCACTCCAGAACTTTTCAGCCCCGGGCCATCCGTTCTGCGAGCAGTGTACCTTGCCCACTGCTACTTTAGTTGCGATTCTTTGGGCTACGTCTGTAACCTTGGTTTTCTTGCGGACCACATCATCATCATCATCATCAGCAGCCTTTTTAATGTTTCCTGCTGGGACAGGCCTCTTCTCTATGAGAGGGAAAGGGCTATAATCCACCACGCGGGCCCAGTGCGGATTGGTAGATGTCACATGTCTTCGAATTTTTGGTTTTAAGACACGATTCCTCACGATGTTTTCCTTCACCGTTTTGAGAGCAGTGGTGATGATATAAATTACACAAAGTAATGCGCCTGTCTGGGTTCGAACCCACAACTTACTGCTCGTAAGTCGGGACCGCCACCACTGGGCCACCGTTGCTCTTATCACAAGGTATACCATAATCAGCAATATATCCGTCACCACTTCACGACCACATCCCACAATTCACAATTCAGTCAGCATCATGCGAACCTTAGTAACTCACGTCCCATTATGTTGGCTACATAAATTTTTGGCACACATCAGAACAATGCCGCTATTATGACGAACAAAGCCGTCGCTAAGTTCGGCGCACATTTAACGTATTATTTAGACGCGTATCGTGGGTGGAGCGGTGATTTACTTGTTATGGCTTGTGTGTGTGTGTCATTAGCTTGTCAGGAAAACGTATTGAGGAGTGGGAAGGTTAGATTTGAAGGTGCGATGTCAAGTTTTTTGTTCTTTATGGTGTAATTACGTAGGAGAACACTTGTTGCAAATTGGGCGCCTTTGCTGATGCGGTTTGCTGTTGTGAGTACTTGAGCAGTTGGTAACTGATTATTATTGATCTATTTGAGAGTAGATGCTATAATTTTGTTAATTAACATTAAGGACAATATTTTAGAATTGTTAATTGATTAATGCCTTTTCCCAACTATCTTAGGGTCGGCTTCCAGTCTAACCGGATGCAGCTGCATACCAGTATTCACACACACACACACACACACACATACACATTATGGCATGCAAATAAAGATATGAATATGAGCTATGCGCGTGAAACGCTTTATCTCGAAACACGTTTTGCACTGCCTTCAGAAATTGATGCATTAATCATGTCAATATTACTGTGTAATATATCAAATTTTAGGGCTTCTTTTGAAAGAAAGCGACAATAGTGTAGTAAGTGATCGTATCAAAAGAGGAGCTTTCCATAGAGGTCTTCCAACGCGACATCTTCCGGTTCGCGGTCGCCACTCCAGAACAAACACTTCATAAATTGTAAATTATACAAAATCTCGTTCGAAAATCAAGGAGCTTAAACTAATACCTACCTAAACTAACTAAGAACGTTGCTTACCTTCCTAGCAGATGTTATCACGTTTGCATTAAATGCTTTTCTTTGACTTTCACAAAGCGTGCAAGAGCTCTAGCTTACACATAGATAGTCCAGTGTTTATGTAAGTTATCTGGTGCAGTAACCTTGGCAATGCGCCCGCTGATAAGCGCAGTCAAAGAATGGTGAGGACAAGAATATTAAATTAGAGTAGATAAGGGAAATGTATGCTCGGTAAGGAGATGAAGGTGGCTTGTGAAAAGATATCTTCTTTTATTTCAACTGAAGTTTTTGAAAATGTTGAAGACATTTTTATTAATGAGCAGTTTGAACTAGTTCAAAATTACTTTTGTCATGGCCAGTGCAAGCTGTTTATTACGGGCCTTTTACGAAATGCCGTAAATGCCATACCCACACAGATGTATTGCTGAGGAGTTTATTACGCCACTTCATACAAGTGATGTAATACGGGAATTTGAAGGATTTACTCAAGTTATTTAGACGTCCAATAAAGCCGAATCTCATTCTTAGCTTTAAAGGTGACACACGCTAGACCGTGCCGAGTCCGAGCTGAGTGTCGGCCGCAGCACAATCCATTGTCCGTTGCTCGGTAGCGGCTCGGAAGCGTGAGTGTGTCCATAATAAATTGTGCGGTCGACACTCGGCTCCGCCCCGGTACGGTCTAGCTTGCGTCGTCCTTTATTTGGACAACAGAATTGTCTTTTTCAAAATTATCTATGGTCATTAATAAGGTCTTTGAACTGACACTGGTAATCTACTAGAAATCCTTTAACGAACGTTTTCGACGAGAGTTACCTACAGCGAAAAAACTAAACGATCTTTTAAAACATCAAACCTCGAATAAAGTCGTCCACGTCAAAGTGAATGTACCATTAAACAGCAACCTTAGAATGGCAACATCTTTTCAGTACTAACAATACACCGTACCTACCTACCTCCCTATGTACTACGCTGAACAAACGTCGCTACCCGCAGTATCGCACAATGGCCGTGTGTAATTGTTTTGCTAAAACGCAAAACGTGTTAATTTCCCGGCAGCGCACAAAAGAGCGAGATAGCATTCATCTGGCGTCGCGATAACGCCGACAAAGTGGTTCACGAGGGGCCAACATGTTGCAGTCACGGGGGACTCAGAGAGGCAGGTCTGTTATGCGCTGACATTTTTGTTAAGTGGTACTTTATGTGGTATTGTTCTTCAAGTTCAATAAGCTTCCATTAGACTTCTGCAACATGCTCTGGTGAACTCCGATCTGCCGGTCGATTCTGTTTAATTCAAACAACAACTCGCACCTCACTTCTCTGTTCACTTTCACTTTGCATATTAAGGTTTAAAATGACCTTGATTTTGCATTCTGTAAGCATCGACACCTAGTCACGGGAAGTGATGGGGGAATTACCTTACAGAATGCGACAATCGTTCTTACGCCATCTCATACTTTATGTGTCAAAATCTCCCTGTCAAGAAGAAACTCACAGCGGATTCAGATTCGATGTTTAGAATGGCTGGAATGGTTAGCGGTGATGCTATTGGCCGTTCACTGGTCTGTCATTTTTTACCTTGGGCATCATGTATCTCATCTGGAGACAGTGATAAATTTCTTTATGCCATTTAACTCGTTCCTTAGCTAGTTGATATCAGCCACTATGTACCTCTCTCCCTAGTCTGATTGCGTCTTAACACATATTTGTCGGTTTGTGATCTCGACTTTAGCACACTTTTACCCTGAAGGTACAAAACTTTTATCATCATCACATTATCTTGCTAAGTGAATGATATGATATCTTGCTAAAAGATGATGAAACAGAAATTTCTCGTCGACTCCAACAAACAGACTAGCACCAGTTAACCTACTGTTTCGCCACACTCTGTGTAAAGTACACAGGGGTAAATAACGTCGGACATCGCTTTGCTTACAGTTCAGAACACTTGGAGCCATTTCTAGACATTACACGTTTAATGCCGCGCGCTGATAGCACACACAATGTTGGACGCACCTGCCTGATGAGTTCTCTTGCACAATCAGTGCTACGGCTCTGATAAGATCCACAATTTGTTGGGGTTGTTTGTCTAGGGTTTTATATAGGTGAATATGTAAAAATACTGAGTTTATATACAGAGATCGATTATTTTGACATATTAAGTACATTTTGGTGCGTGGCAATAATCTGAAAATGAAAATGAAAATGAAAATGAAATCTTTATTTGTAGACATAGGTTGTACAAGGTGTTACAAATAAATATAATAATATTACGAGTCCATCTACGTCTTGCGTTGAGGCGTACAAATATAAATCCATACATACTAATCAATTATCAGTTTATAGGCAAATTAAATTTACTAGCGAAGAGATGTCAATGTCGGAATAATCCATGTACTTACATATAAAATTGATAAAAAAGAAAAATTATAAAATGATTACATGTCTTATAAGATGCGGGTATTACAATTTAACTTTAATAATATAATTTGATAAAAAAGTATAATGATAAAATGATTACATGTCATATAATATGCGGGTATTACAATTTAATTTTAATAATATAATTTGATATAAAATTGATAAAAAAGTAAAATGATAAAATGATTACATGTCATATAATATGCGGGTATTACAATATAATTTTAATAATATAATTTAATTCAAAGTCAATTTGTTGCTAGTAATATAATAAATCGGATTTAGCAGGTCTAGTATCTTTCATTTAGATAATCGTTAATTGTATAGTAACATTTTGCAACTAGGAATTCCTGTAAACATTTTTTGAACAGATCTGTGTTGGTAATGTCCATGATTTGCTTGGGTAATTTATTATAGATTTTGGGTGCCATACCTAAAAGATTTTTACCGAAAACGGCTTTTTTGTGCTGTGTTGTGCATATTGTATTTTTGTAGCGTATGCTCTTTGGGTGGTTATATAGATGTAGGTTTGCTTTGACAAAGTTGGCTACTTCATATATATAAAGACATGGAAGTGTAAGTAATTTGAGTTTTTGGAAATGTGGCTTACAACTGTCCGTGCTTTGTATGCCACATATTGCCCTTATGCATTTCTTTTGTGCTTTAAACGCCATTTCTCTGTCTGGTGAATTCCCCCAAAAAATAAGTCCATAGCGTAATGTTGATGAAACATATCCGTGGTACGCCATCAATAGCGTTGCCTGGTTTGAGACTTTTTTTAGGTTATAGAGGGCATAGGAACATTGGCTAAGTTTTTTGCATACGTTTTCAATATGTATTTTCCAATTCATGTTTTTATCGATCCAGATGCCTAAGAATTTAGTATGATCCGTCTCGCGTATACTTTTGTCACCATATCGAATGTCTAGTTTTTTATGGTTTGTTCTTTGTTCAAATGAGATGTAGTTTGTTTTTTCTAGGTTTATTTTTAGGTTATTTTCGATTAGCCAGGTTATTATGTCATTAACATTGTCGTTTATCTCTTTTTCAAATGTCTCACCATTTTGACTTTTAAATAATATTGTACTATCGTCCGCGAATAAAATCATAGGATTATTAATAATTTTAGGCATGTCATTAATGTATACGATAAAAAATAATGGTGCAAGGACACCGCCCTGCGGTACCCCGAATAAACATTCGCGGCGTTCGGAAGTATATAGAACTTCTGTTTTTGTAGAAGGGTTGATTTTATGGATGCATGTAAATTGTTGCCGATTCGTAAGGTACGATTTAATGAATTCAAGGATATTGCCTCTGATGCCACATTTTTCCAATTTGTTTATGAGTATTTTATGACTAACGTGGTCAAAGGCCTTTGACATATCCATGAACAACGCGACTACAGGAGTTCTTTTGTCCATATTAGTCAGAACGTGTTCTACAAGCGCATATATTGCGGAGTTAATACTTTTATTTTTCCTGAAGCCGTATTGTTCACTGATTAGAATTTTGTTGGTTTCTAGAAAGGAATATATACTTTTATGCATTATTTTTTCGAATATTTTGGAGAAGATTGGAATAAGTGCAATAGGTCTGTAGTTGCTTGGATCTTGCCTGTCACCCTTTTTAAACATGGGTTTTATTACCGAAATTTTCAGCCTTTCTGGGAATACGCCTTTCTCAATGCAATTATTGATTATGTGACTGAGTACTGGTGCAATAATGGTAGAAGTAGCTTTAATCACTTTAGTGGTTATGTCGTCATATCCAGCGCTGTTTGTATTCTTCAGAGATTGAATTATTTTAATAATGTCAGAGGGTATCGTTGGTGTCATGAACATTGAATTGGGATTTGCATTAGATGTCAGTGTATTATTATAGTTAATGTCATTATGAGATTGAATTAGATTAATAAAATATTCATTAAATGATTCCACTATTTGTTCTGGATTATTTATTACTTTACTGTCTATAATAATGCTACTGATTCCTTCTTTTGGGTTATTTATTTTCTGTTTATTGATTATGCTCCACGTAGCTTTGCACTTTCAGAAGTATCTATAAAATGACTGTTTTGTGCTTTTTGTGTTTGTTTGATTATGTGTTTTAATCTGTTAGTGTAGGTTCTAAGTTTATTTTTATTTTCGGGGTTTGGAGATTTTCGATATTCCCATAACATGTCCCTTTTCCGTTTGGAACATTTTTTTAGTCCCGTTGTTATCCACTTGGGTCTTTTAATTAGCGAGACTTTTATTTTATTAATTGGAAAACATAGGTCATAGAACAATTTATATAGGTCATGGAACTCATTAAATGCATTATTGGGATCGGAGCACATAAAGACATCACGAAACGTTAAATTTTGAAGGCATTCTCTAAATTTTTTGATATTTTCGTCACTATAATCACGTTTATTTATATACCAATGAGATAATGTGCAAGTTTTTTTGACTCGACATTTTAGCAATTGCGCTGTATCTATATTAACAATAAAAAAAAAAAAGAAATACAGACGAATTGAGAACCTCCTCTTTTTAGAAGTCGGTTGAAAATCATGTTTACCAATTGCGCGTCGAGGTCATTTGACCACCAAAAGATCCTTGTCGTATTGTTACATAAAAGGAAAAATGCTTTATTTTCAACTCTAACATAGAAACAAGTTCTTGATAGAAACAAGCCATTGTTATTTTTTGCAATCCGTATCCTTGAAAAACATGTAAGAAATCCTTTTGCACCTGCATTTCTGTACTACACGTCTGATTTGATATGCTACGGTGTAGCTTTTGATATGCTACGGCGTAGCCTTTGATATGCTACGGCGTAGCTTTTGATATGCTGCGGCATAGCTTTTGATATGCCACGGCATAGCTTTTGATATGCTACGGCGTAGCTTTTGATATGCTGCGGCATAGCTTTTGATATGCCACGGCATAGCTTTTGATATGCTACGGCATAGCTTTTGATGCGCTTCGGCGCTTTCAATGTGCTACGGCGCTTTCAATGTGCTACGGAGTAGCTCGCACTGTTCGGCTATCATTTTTCGTGTTGGTTGACGTCTTTGATAACTTTTTTCCTAATCATGCCCAATTTCTCATTACAGTATACTCTTATGCTAGAAGCAAGATTTATCTTAATGTTAGTCGCCCGACCATTTACGTCATAAATAATTAAAACGAATTGGATCTTTTTTTTCAGTTTCTTACTAGTCAGTGGCAGACTCCTGGGCGATCAGATCAATTAATAGATAAATAACTTTCCTATTTTTGTATAGTTATAGACCTATTGGCTATTATAACCACCTACATAAAAAAATGTATTTGGTTCTGACGTATGTTTTGTATTCAATTTTCTACCGTTTTAATGTGAACATAGTCCAATCTTTTCATTCTGGGACACTTTGTGTGATGAATTGGTCAGAGAAAGTGGAACATACAGAGAAGTGGGAGGAATGACCTATGCTCAGGCAAAAAAGTCTTATCCTTCCCTGACTCGTAAGAGGCACTAAATTTAGCTCTTAAAAGCCTTACTAAGTTCTATTAACCTAAAACACTGTTTCAACTGACTAAGACATTTTATTTATGATCTCCTTTCACTACGATAGATAATAACAACGATCAAAGAGACAAATGATCAGTTCAGGACATAAAAACCACCTATAAGTCTTCACTAATACTATAAAGTGTCAGATTCGCTTACTGGGACCGAAGTGGAAAGCTATAACGTCATCAAATAAGTTAGGGGTCGCACTCGCGCCTTATGCCGCCGCTCTCGATAAGTCACGGCCAAGGGCACACTGGGAAGGCCCCTTTTAGGGGTCCCTGTTAAAACAAGGAATTTGGGAGCCACGTGTAACCTTGAAATTTGTAAAGACTATGATTTCACTGTAGGCTTCAATTTGTAATGATAATTGTCAGCAGATTTTCACGAAGTTTATTAGATAACAGCTGAAAAGTTTATTGTATAGTCTTTGAAGTAATTGATTCCTGTTATGTTGTGGATACAAAAAAAAAATATATATGAAAAGGAAAAAGTGAAATCTTTTGGATGAAGTTTATGTGTCCTTTTGACGGCACGGCTGACCCAGTGACTGAGCGATTGGCTGCTGCGCTGCTTGTTGCGGGTTCGATTCCCGCACGGATCCAATATTTGTATGTCCTAGTAGTTAGTTTTTCCGGGTCTGGTTGTTTATGTATGTGATTTGAAATGCAGCAACGATGTAAGAGAAATTCATAGTATGGGCCAAATAAACAAAAAAATACTCGGTATAATGGCATTGTCTCGTTAACGCGATTCAGTATCTCCTCGATCGTACAAAAATCTTTCATCAACATTTGTTACAATGTCATCCGCTGACAACAACGGTGTTACTTACATTGCGTGTCAAAATACCGAGCTCTTGCTGAGCAGGAAAAATGAAAAGCGTATCTACGTGTCAGAGAGTTTCCCAATCCATTCGCAGCTTTAACCTTTTACGATAAGGTAGGAAATGTGTTAAAGTTGTTGAAGAAGGTTTAGCAGTTGGGATTTGTAGGCTTCCCGTGCCTTCATTAGCTGCCATTACGGATAAAGGGAAAAATTTAAGGAAATCCATTAGCATTATCTGCAGGAACACATTCTTTTGGGATCGCGTGGTGGTACGTGTGTGGGCTGGCACCTGCTTTTATTTTCGAATCAGTTTTTTGTAGGTATTTAATTTGCCAATGTACGACGTATCGGATTTATTTTCGTCGAAAGACTGTTTTGAATAAAATAACCGTCTAAGTATGTCAACATATTGTGTAACGGAACGGATCTTCCAAAAGGTCTGATAATAACGGTTTGTTTTCTTAATTTTTTTTTATAGAATTTTTTGCTTGATAAACCTGCTTATTTTCCCTGCGATTGTTACAAAACAAACAAAACTGCTAATACAACTCTGTTAGAACCATTAAAATATCGAAATACATGCTCAATTGCTCATCGAGTTCATTTTCATCTTTTGCTCATATTAGTAATTACGGGTTAGGAAAACATTGGAACAAATATATGACCGAGATGAGATATGTTTGGGCCGCGTTGCGAATTCGCCCATCTAGCACGATCCGAACCCAGATAATTCAGCCTGGGAACCGATATACTGTCCTAATATTATTCGTTGTGCTAGGGAACTTATTTTACCCTAGACATATAGATATACTGTCCTATTTAGCTTAAATGTTGACTGGTAGAGAATGCCTTGTGGTGTCCGACTATGTATCACTCTTGTACATGAAGTTTTTAAATAAATAAATATAACAACAAATAAAATAGTTTTTAATTCTAAACGATTGCTATTTTACATACTACAACTAGAACTATAAAGGGTGTAAAACACCTCTTCACGAAGCCGAAAGGCACTTGTTCTCCCCATCATTGCGATCATTTTTTTGTTCTACACCATACCTTCAACCTAACCTCTGGGAACCTTCTAGTTGTGGAGATATGGGGGGTCAAAGTTACAACTTTTTGACAACTTTTTTTTTAAATACAAGTTTTTTTAATAAGATTTTGACTTTGAACACCTTCACGACCCCCGTACTATTCAATCCATCCATCAGCACACTGTTTTAAGTGCGTTACATTGAGTTTTACCACAAAACATGATTTATAACCTCAAAAAAAAAGTTGTTTCCCAGCAATAATTTTTGCGTAAAGTAACCTAGTTTGATGTACAGAATGCTTGGTTAACGGCTTTGTGATGAGGTGGTTTACACCCTGTATATAATTACAAAAATAAAACTAAACGTAAACTTAGTACCTACATATATACACAGCAATGTCAATAGGACACTTAGGCGTGAAGGTACTCCTCCGCATCGCTGTCATCGGGAAACGTGCCCAGAAGACTGGCAGCATTGCCACCTTGAATGGCAATAAAAAAAAAGAGCCAGCCCTCTGGTCACGCAAAGTGTCGATCAGTCGGTGGGAGATTTCCTTATAACACAAATGTAATTCGAAAGTCTCGAACAGATTATTTAAGAAGTTTAGTTGCAGTGTCTATTAAATCAGCACTTTTCATAATTATTCTCTATCGGTACAACAAAATAGGCCACTATTCTGATAATATTGCGAAACTAAACACATTTTGGCAACAACAGTACTTACTTTTAAAAGGTCGTATTATGGCCATGCGGTCTTTTTCAAATCGATGATTAAAAATCACAGACTTTAGTTTTTAAAATAATTTATCGAATGATGTGAAATTCGATGATATTCGTCCATATGTCGAGACCTTTAACCCTTTCGAAGCACTACCACTAAAGCTTTCAACATTCCCCAGATAAACTCCTCGCGACATAATCTATCGGTGACAGGCCGAAGATTACTCCAGGCTTCAGGTCTCCGAGGCGTCATCTATCTTGATAAGGTCGCGACTACACACACGATGGAACTCTTCTAACAACAGAAAACTGGGAAGAACAAATCTGGGGAATAAATGACTGAAGGGTGGATGTTGGCTTGGAATTGAATTGAATAGAATAGTATATTAATTGATTTATTATTTGGTGTTGATTAGGATCATTGTTGTTTGTCATTGTAATAGATATCGAATTGGTTATCTCCAATTATTGTATATAGGTAACATCATTGGTTATCTCTATGGACAGGTATTCGTTGCAATTTCTGGGTACAGTTGGATTGTGGTGAAGCGATGTTGATGATATTGATGTATACTCAATTGTCAAGAATACTACAGATATTTCTATATCTGTTAAAAGATCGGGTATCGGGGGAGGGGGAAAAGATAGAAAAAAACATGTTGCGCCGAACCAGTAGCATGGGGCGAGGACAGAAGGATAATGATAACGTAAAAAAAGATAAGTTCTAAATTATTGTTTTAAGCTTAGTAAGACTTCACGTCGACGCTGTAGATTCGAGTCTGACCCTTGTTTCCACGAACAAAAAGAGGCACCCAGTCCTCAAAGTAAAATGAGTCCTCAGCATCCCAAAAATAAAAGTTTTTGCTTCCAACGGCAATCGACCCCAATCCTCGTGTCCACAGATTCCACATGTCATGTTACTTTAAGCCAAGTCACGGTTAACTTATTTCTCATTTATTTTTCCAAGGGCTCATAGCGTTGGGACACAGGATTAAGGGCGATACCACACCGGCGTCACACGCAACGTGACTCGACGTCAGCCGACGTCAGTGGACGTCAGGCGGTGTGTAAGTCAATGTCTGTTTTAAAAGGACAAAGGTCTTTGTGAGGGAGGGAGCTGTCAGTCCATTGTGATGCTGTAAAGGTTTCAGTTATGATAAAAGGTGTTTTGGACTAACTTTGTATGTTTGGTGTATAATGTGTTTAAAGTCGTTTTGAGTCTCTTTTGTTAGAGTTTCACTTAAATGGAAAACAGAATTTTCGTTCATGATTTTGTACAAGGTGGAAAGGACGCCGACGCACAAACGTCCATGATAAAAAAAAAAAATAAAAAAAAAAAGTTTATTGCTTCAACTTAGATAACTTATTATATTTAAAACTAGCGGACGTCCCGCGGTTTCACCCGCATAGTTCCCGTTCCCGTGGGAGTACGGGGATAAAATATATCCTATGTTACTCGTGGATAATGTAGCTTTCGAATGGTGAAAGAATTTTTAAAAACGGTCCAGTAGTTTTTAAGCCTATTCATTACAACCAAACAAACAAACAAACAAAGTTTTCCTCTTTATAATATTATTATATATTATATATATAGTGTAGATGGAGAGAATCCTTTTAAGCAAGGAGTATGCTTGTTTTAGGATGCTCTGCCCCTCCCCAGGTTATATTGAAGTATTTAAGTTATTGAAAACTGATCACGACATTTAGTTAATTTATACAAATATAAAAATATAAAATGAGAAAAATATAAAAATGCAAGAATAAAATAGGTTTTATAAGAGACAATTAACGCGCTGTGATGTGTGTTATGTGTGTACCTAGGAGATGGGGTGGAGGTGAATGTGTATGTGAGTACTAGGTGAATGTAAGTGTTTTGTGAGTGTGTGTTTTTTTAGGGTTCCGTAGCCAAATGGCAAAAAACGGAACCCTTATAGTTTCGCCATGTCTGTCTGTCTGTCTGTCCGCGGATAATCTCAGTGACCGTTAGCACCAGAAAGCTGAAATTTGGTACCAATATGTATATCAATCATGCCGACAAAGTGCAAAAATAAAAATTTAAAAAAACATTTTTATTAGGGTACCTCCCCCAGACGTAAAGTGGGGAGCGATTTTTTTTTTAATTTTGACCCTGACGTGTGATATATTGTTGGATAGGTATTTAAAAATGAATAGGGGTTTTCTAAAATCATTTTTTGATAATATTAATATTTTAGGAAATAATCGCTCTTAAAGTCAAAAACAATGTGTCCCCCCCCCTCTAACTTTTGAACCATAAGTTTAAAAAATATGAAAAAAATCACAGAAGTAGACCTTTATATGAACTTTCTAGGAAAATTATTTTCAACTTGATGAGTTGAATAGTTTTTGAGTTATATAGCACTTTTTCAAAAAAACGCAAATGATAACTTTGTTTTTCATACAAATACTATGAAAAACAAAGTTATTTTTGCTGACGAAAAATGTTGGTATTTTTAATGGTCTGGGAAGCTACGGAACCCTACAGTGAGCGTGGCCCGACACGCTCTTGGCCGGTTTTTTTTTTTTCTTTTTGTTTTTTTTTTGTTTTTGCAAGCTAACCCTGCGACAAGTCTTGGGATTGGAATTCATGTAGGACACAAAGTTCCATTAGCGGCATAAATATCATAGCGTAATAAAAATATGTGCACATTACAGTCTCATCGATTGCACCATATTTTCCACTTCATCATAGGTTTTTTATGATGTCAGTAGGTACATAATTTTGAACACCCCTTTTTTTCGGATGGGAAATCATCAAATGACAAATCCCACTCTGGGCGAAGCGGAAGGGAGTGTCAGACTTTTACTGAGTAAAATCCACCCAAGTTCCTTCTTAGCCCTTTGTATTCCAGCGCCGTGGTATCTCTTTCCAACAGTCATGTAGCTTTCTAAACACCCCCACGTAGAAATTTACATGGGTAATTAAAAAAGAACTCAACTACTGTTTCATAAAGTGCTACATGTTCAAAATGTTTGGAACAGCTGTATTTTTTTAATTCGACCTTGTGTTGGGACACCGTGAGCTTAGTTTATTCTGTAAAAATATGTTTGTAAGTTATACTCGTATTTTGTATGTATTAGTATATTTTTATGTTGTAATGTATTTTTGTATATTTGATCTATGGGCCTTCAAATGCCTGATACTAAAATTATTGATTGATTGATAATTTAGTTATTAGAAAACGAGGTTTCCAAAATGATATATGATAAATATTAACATTGAAATTAATTTGAAAGTGATGAAGTGAATAGGTTTGACATGGATGTCCGCCTTAACTATAAATACTCAATACTCAAATCTTTATTGCATTCCATATGTATTGCATAGATGGTGATATAAAATCAATATGGACCCTGTCGGGCACAGCAACATTAGGAGAGAGGAAGAGGGCTAAGTAGCAATTCAATAATATTACTATAAGTTACGAGTATAAGATGTATTTAAATTGTAGATAATTATGTATAAACATATTTAAATTATTAGGTCTGTGTATTAAGTATAATAAATTATCTAAATAATTGAAATTATGTATATCGATTAGAATAAGATAGATAATTATTATGCAAATATTAGAATTATGTTTTCTTTTTATTAAATTATATTCTTTTATTCAATTATTTACATATAAATTTACATTTTTAAATATTCTAATAAAAGATTATATAAATAACAATTAAAAATATAAAAACCGGCCAAGAGCGTGTCGGGCCACGCTCACTGTAGGGTTCCGTAGCTTCCCAGACCATTAAAAATACCAACATTTTTCGTCAGCAAAAATAACTTTGTTTTTCATAGTATTTGTATGAAAAACAAAGTTATCATTTGCGTTTTTTTGAAAAAGTGCTATATAACTCAAAAACTATTCAACTCATCAAGTTGAAAATAATTTTCCTAGAAAGTTCATATAAAGGTCTACTTCTGTGATTTTTTTCATATTTTTTAAACTTATGGTTCAAAAGTTAGAGGGGGGGGGACACATTGTTTTTGACTTTCGGAGCGATTATTTCCTAAAATATTAATATTATCAAAAAATGATTTTAGAAAACCCCTATTCATTTTTAAATACGTATCCAACAATATATCACACGTCAGGGTCAAAATTAAAAAAAAAATCGCTCCCCACTTTACGTCTGGGGGAGGTACCCTAATAAAAATGTTTTTTTAAATTTTTATTTTTGCACTTTGTCGGCATGATTGATATACATATTGGTACCAAATTTCAGCTTTCTGGTGCTAACGGTCACTGAGATTATCCGCGGACAGACAGACAGACAGACAGACATGGCGAAACTATAAGGGTTCCGTTTTTTGCCATTTGGCTACGGAACCCTAAAAATAGTAGTCCACCAGCGCCGGGAACAGGGTCCGAGCTGCCGGTGGTCAGGGCTCTTGAGAGAGGAACCTCCTAACAATACGCGCCGTGTCCAGAAGTACTGCTTTCTGAATCAAGACCTTGATCCAGCTGCCAAGCGAGAGCCTCCTAAGATGTTGGTCGAGGCTCTTGGCTATTAAGCCATTGGCCGACACGACTATCGGCACAATGACTGCTGTACTCACATCCCACATGTCGACAACCTCGCGAGCCAGATCTAGATATTTGTTTTTTTTTATCTTGCTCTGCTTTATTAAATTATATTGTTATTTATGTATTTATATTTAGTTTCCTACATTTAACGCGAGCGATAAAGTTTGAGGCATTGCTAAAAAATATTTTATGTACTTAACATAGTTATTTTTTTTATATTATAGTTTAGTTTGATCCTTAAAGTAATACATAAAATTTTAAAAAGTATGTCCTTAAATCATCACTCGAAGAAATTCTTGCATTGCACCCCAAAGGCTTGCAATTCAGTATAAATCTTCTTATATTTCAGAGACGGGAATTTTTCATTAAATCGTATCACACAGAATATCATCCAGACTGGAGTTTAATTTCGATCAGTGACTCCACAAATAAATAATGAATCGGATCGCTCGCTTTAAATCCGACTCCTGCATCCGAATGTCGTATTTTCTCATTTTTTCTTAATGATTGGAATACTGGAATACGTACTCCAGTCTCCAGTACGAATCCATCATTATTTATTTTCGAATACTTCAGTTTTGTATGTAAAGAATACGAACATTATCTGAATGAGTTTTTGGTATCAACAGAATCTCAAGTATCAGGTACTCATTTACGGTTAGATTGCCTCTTTTAGGACTATTATTCTTAAGTCTTACTCCTTACTTTTATATTATAAACTTGAATGTTTGTGAGTATGGATGGATGGATGATGTTTGTTACTCCTTCACACAAAAACTACTGAACGGATTTCGATGAAAGGCACATAGATAGTTTATAACAATTATAACATATTTATATGATACTTTTATCCAAGTAGGATCTCGTGGGAAAGTAACCCTCACGCGGGCGCCGCGGACATAAGCTAGTAATGAAATATCTTACGTTCAGTAAATTATTTTAGAAAATTTGAAAAAACAGCTCCGCTCGCAGCCAGGATGGTAAAGTCTTTCTTTGAGATATTAAAATAACGACCGTCGTCGTAAAAACAAGTATAAATTAATTCTCATACGTTTTGATTTCTTTTCAGTAGATCATCATAATTATCATCAGCCTATTAATGTTCCCACTGCTGGGACACAGGCCTCCTCTCTATGAGTGGGAATGGGCTATAATCCACCACGCGGGCCCAGTGCGGATTGGTAGATGTCACATGTCTTCGAATTTTTTGGTCCCGAACGATGTTTTCCTTCACCGTTTTGAGAGTAGATATGTCACCGTAAAATTGTCAAACACGTTAGATTGTAATCTCTCTAGCGAGATTGTAAACTCTCGAAATATTGTCAACTGAACATGCTGCTTACAATATCACGTATTATTTTTCGATAGATTGTAATCTATCGAAGTGAAACCGTAATATTGTGAAATGCATGCGACAGAAGTATCTCTGCCCCCATAATCGGGACTTGGGGTACGCTACGTTAGGTTAGTTAGGTTCCTTTAAACCCTGCACACAGAAATAGGGGCCCCGCCTAACGGGGCTCCGTTGACTACGCTTTTCTGGGGAATATAAAGTGTTCTGAGGTTAGATTATATTAATCGGTATTTCTTAGGAATGGTACATTATCTTTTCATGAGAGTGGTACCATTGGGCAAGGGGGACCACTCCTTCCCTCCCCCTCCTCTACACCGCGCGAGTTGACTTCCATTGCATACATTTCACAATATTACGGTTTCACTTCGTTAGATTATAATCTACCGAAAACTAATGCGTTATATTGTAAGCAGTATGTTCGTTTGATAATCTTTCGAGAGTTTACAATCTCTCTAGTTATTTTACAATCTAACGGTTTTTACAATTTCACGCTGACAGATACGACATTGGTAAACACTACACTGCAACTTTGATAAAATTAGAAAAACACTAAAAACAAGGTATTTCAATATTTGTTCATCCTATCAGAGATTTCTTTTCACAGTCGGCTCTTACGATTTCCTATGATTACCATATCCTATGAACACTTTTTTCTCTAACATAGTGTAGGCATATCTTAACAACATAGTCCGCGACACCAATTTATTTTTTCATAGGAAACAGCCCAAGAGAGCAGTTCTGTTTATATTTGTACAAAATATGATAATATCTCCGTACCACCGGGGGTACTAGGAGCGAAGCTTACGAAGGATGTCTTTTAACAAACACGATTTGTTCAGCGTCCTTTCAGCGATTTGTTCAATTTATAAAGATGCTTTTGAATGTGTGAATATACAAGTACCATACCTACTTACCAGCATCTATTGTCTTTTTAAATATTAAAATGGCTTCTACGATTTTTGTTTTGTCAGCGTAGATTTTTTTTTAATTTCTGCAAGACATTGACCTCTTTTAAATAGCGGGGTGTCATACATACTTTATACTTTGGGTTGGTATTTTACATTTGATTCGCCAGTACCTACGCCTTTTAACAAGTAAATAACATAACATCTCGCCAGTATATAAAGGGTTAGGCAGACCTAATTGTATCTCCACATGCCATGTCGCCAGTTCTGTTTAAGTTTAATGTAATAGGGAGCATGCCTATTGCCATCAAGCGATCACAAATCCAGACTCCGTGGCTGCTAGCGTCAAAATATCAGGAGCTCAAAAATCCTACTAATATTATAAACTAGTTCCTGCCCGCGACTTCGTTCATGTGAAGTTTTGATATCGCAACGCATCGCCTGCTCAACGGAAGCTTTTTTCCCGCTTGCAACATTTCTTATTGCTGCTCCGCTCTTATTGGTCATGTCGTGATGTTATATAGCCTATAGCCTTCCTCGATAAATGGACTATCAGTCCTGAGATTAGCGCGTTCAACCAAACAAATAAACAAACTCTTTTGCTTTATAATATTAGTATAGATGCGAAAGTTTATGTGTATGGATGTTAGTTACTCTTTCACGCAATAACTGATGAACGGAATTGGATGAAATTTTGCACACAGATAGTTTATACCCCGGATTAAAACAAAAGATACTTTTTTATCCTGTTAATACGATCCCATGGGACATTTATCAAACTTCACGCGAGCCGCCGCCAGAAAGTAGTTTTTGAAAATCACGGTAGAAATCCCGTAACTGACAGTTACAGTTTAGTTTTGAACCGTGTAAGCTTATAGCAGTGTTTGAACAGAACAGCTTTTCCCCGTATTTATATCATGACTTGTAATTTTACCGCCCGGCAGCCCAAACACGTTTAGTTACCATGGCAGATAGTAAAATCCAGTCTTAATTCATCTACGTTGCTGACAGCTGCCGCTTATTAGAGCCTATATTTTGATGTAATATATAAGCTGGTAACGGCAGGATATCCCCCGTATAATTTATACTAAGTATCTACGTGATGAAGTGGATGTTCGTTTCCCAGCCTCCCTTGATTCTTATCTTTTAATTATGATTATAATTTGATAAACTGGTGTAATGTGGGTATAACACCCTCGGGGTGCAGAGTCCTGTACTTATTTTATTTGATCATTTTAATTTTACTGAAAGAGAGCTTGAAGAAAGTATCATTCTATGAAGAACGATAAAGATAACTAGGGTTAGTCCTTGTTATCTTCATCGTTCTTCATAGAATGATACTATGGACTAACGGACTGGACTGGTTTGGTTACAGCCGGGGTCTGTAACCAAACCAGTCCAGTCCGTTAGTCCATAGTACTAGTAGTACATAGTACTTGGACGGATATTTTATTGAAGTGCAAAACTTGTTTAGCGCGTCAAACACTTTTTGGGTGAACAAAAATCATCGAACTCGCGTGACCGTCACCTACCGCTTCGTAGCACTCGTAGCCGATCCCCTACGGCGTAGCACCACGTAGGCGTGCACGGGGCACAACCCGTAGCATATTTAGATTACTTAGTTTTCAATTCTATCGGGGGACTGCCCCGCTTGTTTTTTATTTATTTATCTTTGTTTCAGACACTAAACGTTAGTATTCCTCAACCTGCGTTAGTATAATCGACTAAGGTCCATGTTCATCGAAAAGATAACAGTCTGATTATACAAAAACAGCTGTTGTTGTGTGTCAACATGTGTTTTAAACAGCTGTTTTTAGATAATCAGACTGTCATCTTTTTGGTGAACATGGACCTAAGGCACATAATACGTACATCAGAACAATTCACTTTAAACAATAACGCATAATTATACCATCTTCTGGGCACACCTGGAAACAGTACAACAACAACAAAACAATGCTCAGAACTGCCGCTATCCCGCACCTGACGCAGAAGTGATGCAGATCTTTTATGGAGAATTGCAAAGATTGACATCTGTACGCGCTGCAGCGAACATCCCTGACGTGCTACAGAAACTTGGCAGCGACATAGTGTTAAAGATTGATGTCAAAGAAAAAAGCGTCTGATGAGATGACGAGTAATAGAGGAGTATGGAAGATGAAGACATGCTGCGCCGACCACCAAGTGAATTGGGATAAGGGCAAGAGTATGATGATGATGATGATGATGATGATGATGATGATGATGATGGCTGGAGACCGCACTGGTCGGTTTGCATGTTGGTATGGGTGCGGCTCTTACTAACGTGCAAAATCTATTGGATTGGATTTGATTTTGATTTGATTTTTTTTAGGATGGGAAATCATCAAATAACTTCTCCCACTCTAGGCGGAGTGGGAGGGAGGGTCAGACTTTCTGACTAAAACCCATCCATGTTTCTTCCTCGCCCTTTATGTTCCGGGGCCGCGGTATCTCTTTCGAACAGGCCCGCAACCCCGGACAGGCCCGCAACCCCGGTTTTTTTTAATGGATGTGAAATCATCAAATAACTTCTACCACTCTGGGTTGAGCTGGAGGGAGTGTCAGACTTTTACTGAATAAAACTCATCCATGTTCCTTCCTCGCCCTTTATGTTCCGGGGCTGCAGTATCTCTTTCGAACAGTCCCGCAGCAGATGAAATATGAAAGCAATGACCACTAAACTTGTAAAAGTTAAGTTAAGTTATGTTTTTCTACCAATAAAAGCATGATAAAATTTTCATTAATCCAAACAAAAGCAATAATCAAACTCAACACAAAACAATAATGTCCCCAACAATACAAAACTCGAACAATCCAGCGTTCCATTGAAGCGCCATCAAGTAATGCGCCTGAATAGCGTTTAGCGTTCATTGCATTTTAGTTCGCTGCAGCGCTGCACGTGTAATATATTTCAGTAGAGCTGCACAGTGGGCACTAATGCCAGTATTTAGAGACGGGATAGAAACATTCAGTCCACGATTAAGCCTGTATGTGTGTTGTTTAAGAGGGTATTAAACGCACGCAACGATTCTCGGATTCGCAAGTTGAAAATATCTTGCAAATAGATTTTTGGTTAGAGACCAAGCCTTGTAAAATATGTTTTCTTTCTTCTGGGACAAAGAAAAAGTATTATAGAGTTACAGAAACCCGAAGAAATTTATTGGAGGCCTTTATAGGCGGAAACAAATATTATACCAAATTACAAGCACGAAACCCAAATATCCGGCAATTTCACGTCACTCATGACTGTCAAAAAGACACTCAGCATGATGCTGTTCTTTGGGGACTCAATAACAAACCAATGATTTTCAGTGATCATCTTAAAACGAAGTACGGAAACTTACCGACTGTTTAATCAATGAAAAGAAAAGTCAGTCTTAGGATCAAGTTGCCAACGACTTTTATGTTGGCCCAATAATATTGCACATTTACCACAACTTCATCGGAAAACAAAAGCGCATTCTATCGAGTGTGCCCCAGAACAAGTTGGTTATTTGAGAGCTAAGTGAATTGTATGACCAAACACGCCGGCTTTGGTACGAAGGCACTGAGGCTAACACTGACGGTGATTGTATTCGACAAGAAAGTGCAGAAGTTCGACTACAGACTAAAGGTCAGCCCACATAAACAAACAATCTGCAGACGGCGGTAACCTCGCGGACAGCGAGCTGTCTGCTAAATTATTTTGCCAATGTAAAGTATATCAAAAGAGCAATACGTAAAGCCCAATTTTGAATTACATTCTTTTTAACTGGCGGGAGCGGAGTCGTGTAACTAGGCTAAAATAAACTTGTCAGTTGTGGGGGAAACAGTTATGATGGTACAGTCATGTGAAGCGAAGGAATAAGAAAAAGGTCGTGAAGAAAGTTTTGAGCTGAAATGTGTAATTTTGTATAGCTCTAAGAACATGGGAAGACCAAAGAGACGATGGATGAACAGTGTGAAAGATTTTAAGACCAAAAAAGGGGTGTCTCATGAAAAGACGACTAAAAGAGAAGTTTGGAAGAAGATAATGAGAAAAGAAATGCTGTGCTGATATCATATCGATTGTGATAAGGCAAAAGAATGATGAATTACTGATTAATTATTTACGATTGTAAGTACACTATTTGTATCTACTGGCAGACTATATGACTTATCGTGTGACGGACTTTTTATGTTGCTTGGCTTTTTGGGGTTACGTACCGAAAGTGTGCGAACGGAACTGCATTACTAATCTAAGTCATATATGTCCGATGGCTGCGCACTAGAACCGTATAGGCTTGACTTTTATAGCGAAACCTTTACTTCGCAAGTCCGACTAGTATTTGGCTTGTGTACCTTATAGCTCATTAACAACACATTTCGAAATCATTATTAATTTCAAGTCTTGTTACTGCCTTACTAAACGTATCCAACCATATCTATCCATATAGCTTATTTAGGTTGCAGCGAGCTATACGTCACGTAAACCTTAGCCAACATCTTTCAACCAGCCGGAACTTCTGAGATCTCCTGCTTCCTGTATCAGGACCCTAACAAAGACACGTTCCAGATACAATCAGACTGAGTGCTCCCGCGACTGCCTTTGTGTCTTTGGGGTAAGGCCATCAAAACTCGGGGTTGAGACCGTTTCTAAGGTGGTGGCATCCTAGAGGCGGAGGCAGACAAACACTGCAGGCTGATGAATGCATGTGTTAATAGAATTGATGATGGATTTTTCATGCAGATGAGCACGTTTGTAGTTTATGTTGGATCTAGAAATTATTACGCTGCGGTTCATTTGGTTTGGTGATACAATTTTGTAACACGATCAAAATGCGCGCTTTGGACGTTGAACGTTGCGGAAACCAGCCGTCGTCTTACTTTAGTTAAATTAGTTTCTACTGTTTTTTTAATTGAGATTAACCCTGGTTCAATTAAAAGAAACCAAGTAATGTTTTAATTTGTCTCACACAGGACAATAAAAAATATTAAAATTAACGATAAAAATATAAAAAGCGCAGACACAGTTACACAGTTTTAATATACATACATATAAGTCATTGTTATAATTGGTCACAGAGACATATTAATCTTTTGAAAAACCAAGATGACAACATTTGTTTGGGACAAAAAATAATTAAAGTTTATTCTGCGAAAACAGCTGACAAACGTTTTATCTTCAATATCAACTGAACTTGTTTGTCTCACCAATTTGCAATGTTCCAAGCGAAAATCTTCAATATGACATTTAACGGGTTCTTATAAAATCTAGATTTGTGGAAATACAGCGTGTTGGTTCTTCCTGAAAGCTGTAAACTTCGCAGTAAAATCCAAAATTTAAAAAGAAGCGAGAGATTCTACCAAAGTAAGCATTTATTGGCTGTACGTTTTTCTTTGAATTCTTTGGCTGAATTTCCAGAATTTAGTTTTTCTTCGTATTTTGTTATTGGCGAAATAGTGTTGGGCAGAAATTGTTTGGTTTACAAAAAGAAGACTCGTATTTTAGAAAAATAATCGGGTTTTATCTCGGTTTTAGAGACAATTTTTGATTTCCATCATCATCTGCCCAGCCTTTTACTATGTTGGGGTCGGCTTCCAGTCTAACCAAATGCAACTGAATACTAGTATTTTACATGAAGCAACTGCCTATCTGACCTCCACAACCTAGTTAGTACTGGATAATACTATACCCTTGGTAAGGTTACTTACTGTGGCTACTGGTTGTCAGACTTTTTGGGCCACTGACTACCTGTAACGACTATCAAAGATATAAAAATGACAGCCGGGACAAACTGCTTAACGTTCTTTCCGAGGCACCAAGGAAATTCGGTACGTTTTGGGTGGTCACCCATCAACAGACCAACCTAGGCAAGCACGGCTTAACCTAAAGATCGATCCAAGCGGCTGTTATTATTTAGGTACGAGCTTCTCTTGTCTCGTGATTTTTATCGAATTCATAAAATAACATCACATTACGAGTACATCTTATCACGAGCCTGTGTTTCCCTGAAGGCTAAGGCACAGGTGGACTTGTGGTACACCCATCATATTTCGTAGAATATATCTTCCGCTTGTGTTCCCGGTAGGCAGAGGTATAGGGTACCGTTCAGACATTTCAAATTTCTCCAATTATAATAAAGTCTCGTGCAACAGAAAGCGAACGTGTTAAACTTATGTTATACCATTAGAACAAATCAAGGGTCAATCAAAATATCGAAAGACAATTGCTTCAGGTTTGAAAAAATCATCTAATAAACGACGTAAATAAAGTAATGAATGTTTTTAAGCCGTTCATAATATTGAATAATTGCGTTACTCATACGCAAGTACTCCGCAAGTTTTAACCATAACAAAAACTACCCACTTTCTATCAATTAACCAAAACATTCAAACAAAGAAACGAATTAACCGCCCCGACTCGAGATATATCTTCGAAAGCTTTTACTATGGAAGGCGTTCGTGAGGAGTCTCCGGGGTGGGTCACGTATCGCCCCCAATATCCGGCTCCGGCTAATGGAAGCCGACGGAAGCCGCCGAAGTCGAACGACTTGCATCTCGAAGACGGTTTTAATAAAAGAATCGGGAGACAGGTGCAGTGCTGGGTTTTAACTAGGATCAATCGGGGACAGTTTTGGAACGATGGATCGGAAGTTTTGAAGTAGTTAGGTTTGTGTTTGTTTTTGTTTTAAAAAATAGTCACCAACTGATAATTGACCAAATAAGGTAATTTCAATGGGTTGGCCTCGTGGTCACATGAAGTCCTGGGATCGATAGCCAGGTTGAGCGAATAGCTATTCGATTTTTTCATTGGGATTTTTTGTAACCGCCCGGATTCAGGATTTCTGCCCGGTTGATGGCTAGCCCCTTCTGTATGTATACACGGGACTGGGACTGAAACATAACTATCGAAATGTGGGTATACTAGTGTTACACCTATATGCCTATCCCTTCCGGGATTCCAGGAGCGATAAATCCTATGTCAAAATGTAAACGGTTAATGTAAAATGGAGTTCGTACAAAAACTACAATTAAATAAGAAATAAATAAAATAAGAAAGCAAGACTATTGAATTGAGTTCTCAAAGCTAAAAGTTCCATACCGCCTTTGTAATACTTCCTATACTAAATTCTGAACAGAAGTGAAAGTAGCTCGCACATGTCTCAGCGTCATAGTAACATCGCTCAAACATATGACTGCAAACGCAGTTACCTTCAAGGACATGCGGACATGTGGACATGGGGTAATCCGGTGCTTCAGGCACAGATCCCTCCGTTTCAACCAGAGATTTGTACGAATGACACGGGTTTGTAATACAGTCCATTGTGTGCTAGTAAGTCTAGTCTTTGCTTTGAAAGTGCTCATTTTAGAAATATCTGAATATATTTAAATAAATATATCATCTGCCTAACCTTTTCGCAACTATGTTGGGAGCGGCTTCCAGTCTAATTGGATGCAGTGGAATACCACCTACCACCTGCCTATCTGATCTCCACAACTCAATTAGTACTGGGTAATAAGATACCCTTTGATAAGACAGCCGGGATCAGCGGCTTAACTTTCATTGGAACTCGGTAAGTAATGGGTTACTGGATATAGCATACGTAATGCGTCCTTAATCGATGACAAACAGATCGCTGTAACGATGCATCTGTGGTTTACATAAATTAAATAAACTAATAACCTAAACTTATATTGTCCCTTACGGGATATCTTCCGTATAATATCGGGAGCTCAAAATAACAATAATAATCACGAAAGATACGAGTATCCCGTAAGTGAAAATATAAGTTTAGTTTTAAACCGTGAAAGCTTAAAACAGTGTTACATAAAACCTTTTATGACCAAAGCCATATAAAGAAATGTAACAGTTCTACCGTTGACTGAAATTGGCTTTTATTTTCGGATAAGTCGTCAAAATTCCAACTGAAACCATATTTAACCACCCAACAAAACTAAAAGTAAAACTCGTACAAATAAACAAACTGAAAAAGTGAATTCAGCTCACAGGAAGAAAGAAATACTTTTTTTTATTTGATTTACAACCGAAAGTTGCAGATAAAAAATACTGTTACAAGGCCGCCGTTACGTCACAGCACGATCGTGTAACTTCGGCAAGTTACGACTCTCTATACGTCATGTTCGGCTATCATCGGAATTACGAACATTATCGAAGTTGGAACGCGGAATTTATTTTTGAAATATAATATTGGAATGGGACCGTTTGGATTTAATGTTGGGTACTTTTTGTTTGTGTGTTTAGGATCTTATTTCTGGAGTGTTGACAATAGGATTGATTGAATCTGAGTTTAAATCTTAGCTGGTTAGTTAACATAACATCACAGCTTTAATCCCCAAAGGGTAAGGCCGAGATGTATCTAATTGTAAACCCACATTTAGGCCGAGAGTATTGCGACAACTGCTGTAAAACCCAGATTCCGTAGCTTTTATTAGGAAATTCCTTATAAACCCAGGATCACCTGAAAATGGAACCCATTTCAGCGGTGGCGCTTGCAAACGCTAGACCACTGGGGCAGTTGGCAAGAGCCGTAGTTAATCCTTTGATTGATTGAGTTTAAATCTAAGTAGTTTAACTATTGATTGTTAATCCACTCCTGGCCCAAACGTTAAATAGGTTTGCAGAGGGTCAAGTTAGAGAGCTCAACAGGAATAGTAATGAGCACTATGGTACAAGACTTGTGTGTTTAGGGAGCCATTTCCTGTATTGGTGATGGCTGGGTTTTTGTACATCAGTAGCTGCTAACGTGTGTGGGTATACCTCAAGTGTAGGAAGCTGGATTTCTCTTGAATATATGTAATTTTGTGCCGTTTTGCTACAATATTTCGTTCAATTCTATATAGTACCATTTTGTTTTACATTTATAAATAACATCATGCGTGAAATTCCCGTAGGTTTGTAATACGGCGAGCCTATTGCCACCAACTGAGCACAGATCGGACTCCGTGACTGCTACTGAAAAAGTTTTCATGAAGAAACACAATAACAATTTGTCCGATCCGGGAATTGAACCCAGGTCCTTTTTCTCAACAGTCACGCTTGCAACCACTAAACCATTTTAATATTTTTTTTTCCAAATCACAAATCCTGTTACATATTTTCTTTAAGTAACGTTTTTTTTTGGTATCATTACACTTAAGTTGAATGATTATTTCAAATGCCAAACCCACTCTATTTGAGTGAAATTTTGACATTTGACATAAAAATTATGAACGAGAACATGTATTGAGTTTTTAGACTGACATGGTCACTAACACAAACATTAGAATTAAGAACGGGATATTAATAACCCGTTTGAGAACATGAATTGCTACAACAAATATAACTCTGTGAGTCTCTTCATCTATCCTGTAACATCTCAATATCGTGAAAGGTTGTCGTGAATTGGTTGATAGCCTTCACTCAAGTTACGTCACCCGCGGCCATCTTTACAATCAAATTGTGACGCTGTGTCGCTCTATACTCTTTGACGATAGGAATATTTCAGAATATTTCAAATGTTCGAGATACATTTTAGAATTTACGAGAGAAGACGTATTGTTTCTAAAGTAACATCACCTTTGTGATAGATTCTTGAGAAATGTCAAAAGATTGCAATAAAACCAATTAACTTTCAAAGGCAAAGCTTTCTGGGAGACCAATGACTCAACTACAGATAATATTAGTTAGATCAGTAAAAAACTAACCCTCCTTTTGGGCTTCACCACAGTCGGATAATAATTGGAATGGAAACTTTATTAGGCGTCTAGAATAAAATACATTTTAGACCATAAAACAGGATGAAAAATTACGAGCAATACATTTGTGTAGATAAAATCAAATGAACTGTCGGTGTCCCTACAAATTACAGTTTGTGTAATTGACACAGGTCACAGAGCTCGGTTATTTGGTTATTGACGCGATAACAACGCAAATTGTTGCAGTAATTTAGATAGGAGTAAATGTAACAACATTGTATCCCGTAGTTTAACTAAACAATAGGTACGTGAAAACATTGCTTTGTGACGAGTTAGTGTGAATAAATGCAGTCAATCAACTCAAAATAATGATCGCATAGTCCACAACTGAGCATAAGTCCACTTCACCGTTCCCACGATGTCGTTACGACTAATTTATCGTTGGTTTTTAATTGGCAAAAGTGATGGACGACAGTTATCGTATCGTCCTAAATGTGAACACCTCCATCTAAATACACAGGCCACGACACTTAAAACTACACGATTATCTGTCGTCACGACATACTGGGAACGGGGCTTAACTCTTTCACCTTTCACATCTAACCTGTGTCAGGTATAACGCATCAAGTTACCAATAACCTGACAAATTTTCTCATTCAATTTTGAACGTAACCACCATCATTTTATGGTTTAAAATCATTTGGAGAAATATGACATTTTGTGGGAATTTAATGTGTAAGCGACTGTACCTCTTTAAGGTCGACGTTTTAGTAGTTGAGGGAAAACGTGCAATGCTTGTCAAACCGATGGTCTACTCCAGCTAAGTCCGTCAACGAAGATACGTAGACGTGTAGGAAATTCGTTTGAAAGTAGCTTGAAACTTCGAAATTAACCTCACTACCCATTATTTTCGGATTCATGAGTTTTGAAAACACATTGGTAGTGACCACTGTTTAATCTTTCTGTTCTTCATCTTTAGTTCGGGCCCCTATAATCTTAGGTTCGTAAGTGATACGAAGTAGGAAACGCCCGTAACTTCGGTTGAAACAACGGGTTGCATGCTCAAGGAGTAGACATCCAGGACTCGTTTCAATAAAGCATTAAGCTGCTTCTTTGAATTTAAGGGCTGATTGTCTTGTTTACCAATTAAGGGAAATACTTTTAGGCAAAACGGCTAAAAGTTGGAAGACCAATATATATATGTACATGGAACGAGTCACTCCAACAAGACATGGGATATTTCAATATAAGCAAAGAAGAATGGATTCAGCTAGCAGCAGATAGAGAAAAATTCAGATCAGCCACCCAGGAAATCTATCAGCTTAGTGAAAAACTGACAGCGAAACACATACTACGATGAAACATACCTATACGCGAACATAGTATTTCATCGCAATCACCAGAAACGAACATACCTCTCCAATGCCAGAAGAGCTGCTGCTGATGCTCTCCAATTAAACGAGGATTAAATCACCAATGCTCATTCCTATGGATTGTACCTGTCTTTACCACTATTCCTATATTGGCTCTAGGCTGCATAGTCGGTCGATTGTGCCCGACTGGCTGCGGTTGGTCGGGCTTCCACTCCCATCCCAGAGCATGTCTTTCCTTACAAAATCGTGCCCCCTGGTGTATCCGGCTTGTCCGGGTCAGGCTTGCTCCTGGCTGGGTGTGGTGCTCAATCAAATCAAAAGCGGCCGTTTTTGGTACTTTTGCTATCTACTTTGGATACTAAACATTTTGAGTCCTGTTTTATCAACGTAAAAATACTTTATCCTCTTTGTAACAAACTCCACGATTCAATTTTTTTATTTTTGTTTTCTATGCTATGCTACGATTTTTTATTCAATGAGGGCGCCACTTAGCTCGGGGTAGCGCCTTAAGGCACGCAAGTCTTCAAGTTTGTTTTTCAAAAAAAAAAAATATTGACTGTTTCCTACGAAAATTGGTTATCATTAATGTAAGTTAGTCAGTGGACGAAAGTACGCCACCAACTAACGCGTTATGAACTATCTCGTAAACGATATGACAGTTAGCTTGATTGTGGATCTAAGCGCCCTTCGTAATATCAAATACTGGGAAAACAAAAAAGTACCCTTATTAGTTAAAATATATAATGATATAGATCACATAGATGTTCTTTCAACAGATATTCATAAAATGTATACTTTAGAAACTTGGACAACTGCTATTGAGACTAAAACGTTAGTTAATGTTGATCTACAATGTGTAAAGGTGCCCAAATCCAATTATAATCCAAATTGTTTAGTGGTCGATGTTATAGCTGAATTAAATTCTATGTATGGTAATTGGCACAAAATTTTTACAGATGGTTCTAAGGGTACTTCCGGTCTAGGTGCAGGGATATTTGACCAAAGCTTAAGTACTAATCTCGGTTTTAAAGTAACCTGTAATGTATCAATAATGACACTGGAACTCATTGCAATTTATCAAGCGATCCTTTATAGTCGAAATCAGAATTTAAAAAGAGTTGTTATTCTTTCAGACAGTAAAAGCGCATTACAGCATATTGCTCGATGTGCCTCTGGTTTCAGAGGTGCATCGATAGCATATGATATTCTTGAAAATATTATTTTATTATTTAAGAATAATATAGAAATTAAGTTGCAATGGGTTCCAGCTCACATTGGACTACGTGGTAATGAGGAGGCTGACCGAGTGTCTAAATTAGCAGCAACAGAGGGTTCAACAATTGACTACTTACCTGATTATTGGGAATACATATCTAAATATAAAGTAATTTGTTATAAATCCTGGAAACAACACTTTGATATTATAAGCCAGCAAAAAGGTATATGGTATAGGAGCATACAAGACGAGCCTCCTCGTGTGCCTTGGTTCAATGTCGATCAACTCAGCAGAAATTATGTTAAATTAATTTTACGACTTCGCTCTGGACACCGTCCATCAGCGAAGTTTGCATTCCTTATGAAAAAACTGATTCACCGAATTGCAGCGAATGTAATCAGATTGAAGATGTGCAGCATTTGCTGATGGATTGTGTCCGCAACAGACGCGAAAGGGAGTCACTTTTGAAAGAATTAAACTTAAATAGGCTTAACGTAGGATTAATACAATCAATTTTATCCCAACCAACTTCAGAAGGTGCCAAAAAATTATGTCATTTAATAACAGTCCTTCATCGGTGACTTCTATCTTTACCCTAAATGTTTTATAAAATTGTTTCACTGTTTGGGTCCATGTTCACCAAAAAGATGACGGACGATTATCTAAAAACAGCTGTTTAAAATACATTTTTGTATGGGAACATGTCACATTGACAGCTGTTTTTAGATAATCAGACTGTTATCTTCTCGGTGAACATGGACCTTAGTATATTAGTATAAGTTTATTTATAAGGTTTAATGTAACAATGTTAAAAGGTACGATGGGGTTGACATATCTGGTTAGATAAAACCACAAAAAAAAATAAAGAGAAAAAAAAAAAAAAAAAAACTATCTCGTGATCAATTGCGTGAAAGAAAGCGACGCGCGTTAATAAAGTTAATATCATGACAGTACCTTGTCAATACCTACATCTATGAAAACATCATGAACGTTAGGAAAAATCTGCATTTATTCAGTAAAAGACGTGACAGACACCACTATAATACTAGAAATAGGCACCAACTAGTTCAGCCAGGTTTCAGGCTTGCTAAAGCAGATTCATCTTTCATGGTGTACTGTTTAAAATGTTACAAAAAAAAAAAAAACACATTTCACATTCCACAACTGAATGAGACGAAATTTAAATCTTGTTTAAAACGCACCTATGTAGGCAAGCATATTATGAGTTGGGGGTTTACATTGAGGATAATAGGAAATGCTTTGCTAAATGCTGGTCCTGCTTCACAACCATAGCTATAACTCGACATGTTTCTCAAGGAAGAGTTTTGGCCGAAGGGTGTAGTCTACCGGCGTTTTCGCGGCAGGCTACATGACACCGCACAGCGTAACACGACGCCGCCACTTCGTGTGTCATAGTTCATAGCTTATAAGTTAGATTTTGTTGTGTTAGTATATTTTTATGTTGTTATTTTGTGTATTTTATCTATGGGCCTTAAGATGCCTGATAATAAAATTATTGATTGATTGATTGATAATTAGACAAATATTGTTCTGGTAGCTGCAGAAAATTGTAAAAATATTCTTGCATTGTATTGATTCCATCTCCATAGCTCATGTGTGAGTACCATGTACTGTAAAGCTACCATTTGCATTTAGTTATCTTTCATTGACTTGAATATGCCTTTGTTGCTGAAAGAATTTCATGCTCATTGGGTCGGGTCATTTACTTTCCTTCAATATGGTTGAATTGAATAGCGCTGATCCATGCGTCATGTTCGTGAACGGGCGCTTTCAGTCGGGACTGGTCATCTCTTAGCTGCCACGTTCATTTGAATTACTGTTTTTTAATTGTTAATTTTTAACTCTGGACGCTTTTAATGTGCACGTCTTTCTACATCGTTCTCACATAAATATAACAACATTGTAACATCATTTTTGATTGAAAAGAGTGTCCATGGAGTTTGATGCCCGTTCTTCTCCATAGAGATCTACGCTAGGGAATGGGCAACTGCAGTACTTTCTCAAGTTATTAGCCTTGTATCTGTGACTGTAGCTTCGGTTTTTTTTGTTAAATTAACGTTAAAACTTACCGTAATGGTCTCATTGAAATAAATGATTTCAGTTTGAGTCAGTATACAGCCATTGAAATATGAGTACTGTGACTTCTGACTACGCATTGGTGAGTTGAGTTTGTAGCACATTAGATTTGAGTAGCAGCATAAATCACTTACAAAGAAAAAAACCTAAATCACCCGAAAGTTTTTGCTGACCAGTATTTTAAGCAAGGACCTTCCAACACAAAGAGACTATTTATAAATCATTTTCAACTTCAAGGCATTCGGGATGAAAGCCTCGATCCCAAGATAAAAGAGAAAGAAAAACCTTTTGTCAATCATTACACCTTTTACTAGCCCTTCTCGTCTCTCCGTTTATTGACTTGTCGTTGCGAACCAACTTTCTAATTGCGCCCTTAGTGTTTGGGACGACGTCAACATACAATAAAGAGGTGCAGAAGACCTGCATTGAACGAGCATAGTCTAGTCCGGTGACCTGGTGAAGGTTGCGGGAATCCGCTGGATACTCGTACGAGTCGCACGGGACCCGTCAATGTGGCGGCACTTGGGGTAGCCTATGTCCAGTAGTGGACGTCTTTCGACTGAAATGATGATGATGATCCTAGTCCGTTCACTGGCCGTTTTCGTATATCTTTTATTCGGCTTGTTAAACAAACAAGCTAACCTGAAGCATACATATTCGGCTTTCATTCGGTTTGCAATAATCAGCCATGTCCGTTTGGCGATAAAATATCTACACTTAATTCGGAATTGTGCCGAATGAGGTTGCTATATCGAACCGTACCGACTCGAACATACATTAAACGTGCGAACTTTTCTACGATTGAAAACTCTTTACTACAATATAATATGTGTCTTTGACTGCATTCTGTTTTCACTCATTTTATTCAGTTGTCCTTCTGTAAAAGTTTTATTTGTGCTGTCAATCTAAAAGTACTCCGTATCGAGATAAAATTAACTTTGTACAGGGTATTGATCGTAAAAAATTCGAGCAAATGGCTCCCTTATCGATTGAGTTTAGAATATAATATTGGTTTTATTGTAATTGGTGAGTTCTTGATTAATATAATAGCTGTTTGTTGCGAATTTTTATTGTTTTTATTTTAGGCTCGGCTGAAATTATGAACATTACTGCATATTTTAATGCATTTTTCCTGTTTTGATTTCAATGAAAGAATAATTTATTTATAATTTAAACGTGTAAATACAGATGTTATTTGACTTTCGAAAAGTACATAATTACTATGAAAGCTTTTTAAACCCTCTTTCTATAAATATTTATCTTCAGTTAATATACTGATATCTTTATATTCCCAGAGATTAACATTCACATTTTAAAGTATTTTAAATTTAAAATTTAAAGATTAATACTTACTTGAATATTTAAAAATATTCTTTGAAACTACAGTCGTCCATCAAAGCTTATTTTTCTTCAAAGAAAACTAAAATAATGTAAAACTCAAAGAAAGACGTAGAGGCCTAATCAAAAAAATAACAGTAAGACATTAAATATTTTCCATAGTTTAATGTAATTCAATCAACACTGTATTTGTATAATAATTTCAGTTTCAATATTGACAACAAGTTCGAATTACTTTTGTAGTTACAATGTTATAAACAGCCTCCTCGGATAATTCGTCAGATATATTTTCAAAAAAAATATTAGACACATATTTTTTCTATTTTCACGTACCTAAAAAAAATTAAGACGATACGATATAGTGCGGCGTCGATCGACAATTTTGGTAATCACTAATATTATAAAACAAAGTCTCCCGCCGCGTATGTCTGTCCGTATGTATGCTTAGATCTTTAAAACAACGCAACGGATTTTGATGCGGTTTTTTTTAATAGATACAGTGATTCAAGAGAAAGGTTTTTGTATATAATTTTACGCGGGCGAAGCCGCGGGCATCGGCTAGTTTATGATAAAACAAAAAACACGTATCCAATATTTTTCGTCAATATAACTGACGTACTACACAGAATCATATTAGTTAGGAATTATCCCTATTGAGTAAGTCCAACACATCCTGTTCAGTCTTACAGACCTTACTTTTGTCCTTCTTGCCCCAAGAGGAAGAAGTTTTTTATCCCCTACACGAGCTCTTTTCGTATAGATACAGTTTCATACCACGTAAGAACAAAAACTTATAATCTTACCAAAACCACTAACACACATGACACCTCCCATTTCTCTTAAGAAAATTTTACATCTACACTTTACTACCCTAAAATGTTTATGCCGAAAACCTACATGGTAAGTTACTTAAAACATTTTATCCTGATATCATCAGAAGGCGAGCGGGACTCTCGACACGGCTTATGCATTTACTCCGCAGTTTATGGTCGCTGTTGAGTTTGTTATGTGAAGGTCTAATGAGGCTGCCGCAATGGGAGCTCATTTAGCTCGCTGACACTCTGTCAGACGCAGTTATGATGAAAAATTGTTGGTTTTAAAAGTTGAGCTTAAGGCTGACTAGTTTAGAGTTGATGTTGCTTTGTAATCTGCGAAGTTTGGTTGGTGTTAGTAGAGTGAACAATATGAGAAGACGTTTGCTCAACTTTTAAATGTGGGATAAAATTAGGATTAATGAATTTGCGATTGAGGTGACTGAATTGAGTGCACGCGGGTAGAAAGAGGGAACGGCGGTTAGATTTGTTGGTTTCAAGTCAACTTTTGCAATACGGATCAATTGCCAAGTTTGCTACCGAATGTTATAGGTAGACAAACTTTCACTAAACATCTTAAATACAAGCTGTAATTCCCAAACATATATTTGAATTTCTCATTTCTATCGTTAACACATTATATGTTTCCTAATTTTGTTATAGAATACTCCAATCACTTAATACTCGTAACATTATCTAATCGTAGTGTGTACTATCGTTTTACTAAAGTTAACCGTATTAGCAATATAAACCAAGACCTATTTAAGTAGAGGAGCCTAATAAGAGCTCGAAACTATTCGGTATCCTTTGTCCAGCGTTCAATCGAGACAGAAAGGCCTAGGAAATTCTAATCTGTTAGGAATTTTCTCTGTAGCGTACAGTATTAGTTTATATAGCCACTTATCGCTAGTTAAAGGCATTCCTGTAAGGCAACGCTACTCAATAACTCGCGTGATAAATATTCTGTGTGCAGTATGGCGTCGTGATGGATAGTGGCAATTAACACAGGGATTTTCGATACTCTCGCCTGTTTTATTAATATACTGCGAAATGATACGCGAAAAGAGCGGGCGGAATATGACGTTATGTTTTTCACGTTTTAAGGGGTTTTCAAAATTTACGCGAAGAGTTCTGAATGATAATTTAATTACAACATTTTAGTAAAAAACAAAGTAATTACTGATAGATATCAGTTATCATTTTCCATTTCAATTGAAAGCATCACACACATTCCTATCTATATCAACAGTAATTGATCCGGTATTGATTGCTACACCCGGCCAGATATCGGATCACGATAAATACTGAGCGTGACCATGGCTCCGGATCACCCGAATAAACTCCCAAATCCGAGATTACTATAGATTTAAACGTAACTACCCTTTACGGTTTATTTACGGCACGATAAATGCCGATTGCGGCGTGTGCGTGTGTCACGTGGCCGCTTGTAAATCAAACGGGTGTTAGGGCCGTGATGCATAGCGCGGTCCGCTGCGATCCGGTGCGGGCTGGAGCGGTGCGGGCGCTACGCCGGACGCGGCGGCGGCTTCCGGAGTGACGTCAGAGTGCAACTACGTCACGGAATGGCAGACTATTACTTTGCGGTAGTGAATGATAGGATGGTTCGAAGAGGTTGGTGAACAAAGGAATTTCTATTGATTGGAAGCTATTTATGAATGGGATCGTACGGAAAATGTGTGAGTTCCTCCATTTGCGCCAAAATAGTAAAACTCAAAGCAGTTATTTCATTGAAACTTTTGAATTGTCGTGTTGCTCAATCCAGTTATTTGTCTGTTGATGGGTAGCTACCCCGAGTATCATCCCAGTCAAACGGGTAGGCCTGTAGTTGCCTATATTCCTGCGATCTGTAGCATTCCGTTGTCTAATGATCTGCTATACTAAATTCAGACACCTGTCTCGCACAAACTTTGGTAACTTAATCTTAAGCTGTTTATAATAAGGGATGGTTTGTGAAGAGATATTAAATGTTTTGAGTTTATTCCAATAAGAAGTTTTGTTGTACCTTGGTATTATACCTATAAAGATCTTCCTGGCCCTTGTCCGAAGTCGGCGCAACACGTTCTTCTTCCATTCTCCCCTGTGTGACGTCACGGCATCATTTACTTCTTTCTCTTTACACCACATAATACATCCATCTTATCTTTGGCCTTCCTCTCCCTTTCCATCCATCAAAATTCATGTCCATCACTCTCTTAGTCACATGCGTTTCATCCCTCCTTATTAGTTTTGACTTCGCCTCTTGATTGGCAACGCGTTAGCAAACCCCCAGTACAAGTACGTAGGAATCGATAGGACTCGATAAGATAAATTTGACAGTCATTCTCGATAAAATGAGTTTTTGACTCCATAAAAACTCATTTTATCGAGAATGACTGTCAAATTTATCTTATCGAGTCCTATCGATTCCTACGTACTTGTACTGCCCATTAGTATCGACGGTAACTATGGGGGCGTGTAACTACTTTCCATCGGGAACCGGTTTGTTAGCTAACCTTTTACATAAACACGCCATCTTCATCATAGTGTATATTAACATAAGTGCGGCCGCCCTTATAATGCCCGTGGCTTAACAACCGCTTTGTATTATGTATGGCCAATCAAGTCTATATTTAAACTAAGAACATCATTGTCACATGTTATTTGTCCATCTTTGACAGTCGTTACAGGTAGTCAGTGGCCCAAAAGTCTGACATCCAGCCTTACCAAGTGGTATCGTATTACCCAGTATAAACTGGGTTGTGGAAGTCAGATAGCCAGTCGCTCCATATAAAATACTGGTATTCAGCTGCATCCGGTTAGGCTGGAATCCGACCCCTGCAACATAGTTGGAAAAAGGTTAGGGATAATGATATTTCAAATATGCATCTCAAACAACAAGAAATTAATTGAAACTAATAGAAGCTTGTCCGATATAAAAGTTATTATTTTGAATAAGTGTTTAATCAAATTAAGCGCCAAAAGATTCATGTACAGCTCTATAAAGGTGTCTTTCCGAGACGGGCTGCAGACCGCAAACTGCAAGCGTCACGACTTGTTTCTATGAATCTCTATGAAATTGATTCCGAGCGCGGCGACAATGCGGCCGGTAGCCGCGGCGCTTAGCGACCGCTAACTGCAGTGCCCAGTGGCGTTGCGAACCGAAGACAGTACACAAGTAAAAATTACGACTTATCCACAAGATGACGAAGAGAAGTTAGTTCTATGCATTGTGCAGCAGCGACCGCAAGCTGCAATGAGGTCCAACCGCAGTCGCCATGTCACCTGCGGTTGCAGTCTGCAGCCCGTCTCGGAAAGGCACCTTACATGTATGGAAACGCCACAGTACCTACATACATGTCTATGTGTGCGGACATTTAATTTCACTCGTGTGTTGTACGAAACTATCCTTCTCTAGCTATTTATTCTGTGACCGAGTCGTGCCGATAGACGAGAGCCGAGTCTAACCCCCTAATACCGGCCGATTAACTGTACCGATTAGTGATACACATTGTTTAGATCACTTGTTTAGCCCCAGTCATTTGTTAGTTAGCTCGCGTTTGTTCGACAATTACGTTCATCAATTAACGTTGGATTCATTGCTGCAGAACATTTTGGTTTAGAAATATTGAGGTACGTTGTTCTAGTGGTCGAAAGCGCATCAGCGTGAGATTTTGGGTTCGATTCAAATTTCAAGCAGTATGGGTTTTCCATTTGGAATTTCTCAAAAGCAGCCACGTAGTCCAGATTTGTGCCCGATTGATGGCAATAGGCTTGACCACATTTTAACATAACTGGCGAAATATGGTGGACAAGTGAGATAAAGACGGCGAAATGTTTAGTGAATGAATTGGATGGGTGAAAATTTATTACGTACCGAGTTTCCTATAGTATCGGTAACCGTTTACAAAACAATGTTTCTTGAGGGCTGGAGTGTGATGAATTTCCTTAACAGATTCAAAATATCGATACCAACACAATATAGAGCATCTTAACAAAGCCTGTGAGGCTAGATCGTGTTTATAAGAGAAGGGTACACCTTGTGGAGGCCGATGGTTTAGTCCCAGCCATTTGTAAGTTAGCTTTCATTGTTTGTTTATCAATTACCAACTTAATTGGGTTAATTGACTTTGATGGACCAGCTTTTGTTTAGGAAGTAACAAAGTTATAATTCCTTTGTCATGATTAATGTCATTCAAACATTAACAATATTATTTAATGTTTTCGCGGAGCGCAATTATTTTCAAGGTTAAGCAACGCTCGCCGAGGTCATTTCTAGGATGGGTGCCCAGTTGGTGTCAGCTGTCAGTCGTAGATTTGTGATAGTTGTAGTGTGTAGAAGCCATATGAACCGACTACCAGTCGTGCTAAGGGTTTTGTTACCCAGTTAGATTTGGAAGTCAAAGAGGCACTTGCTTCATATAAAAAGTATTGAAATGCATCTGATAGGGTTGGAAGCTGACCCCAGGTTATATGGGAAAGACCTTAGCCCAAATATCTGCCGCACGCCCTATGTGCTGTGGGCCAAAATAACCACTTTCTGGAGCCCTGACACAGCCAGAAGGCGTCGCGGCAGACCTCGTAGAAGATGGCGGAACGAGCTGGACAAAACCATCGACCAGTGGTCCATATTAGCCCTGGATAAACCAGCTGTACAATTCATGAGGCCTTTGCCCAGCAGTGGGATGACGCAGGCCAGCAGTATTAAAAGTTAAAGATTTTAAAATTAGACGCGCCTTGTGACATGATTGTATAGAAATTGTATTATATTGTATAACATGCTGGTGTCCGCAACTCCATCCAAAGCGAATATTTTGTGTACGTTATTTAGGAGTAAATAACATAGATGTATTTTTAGCTGTGACCTAATACATCAAATGGAGACCCATGTGTGTTATTACACATTTTTATTTTTATCAGTGCAATATATCATTTCCATTCGAATGACCAGCACCCGGAAAAAATGCAATTTTCCGGTTGTATAAAGGTTGGTCTCAAATGTTTAGTCATATTTTACAAGTTTTTCTATGCTCCATTTGTTGACGACATGTGAGAAAAAAAAAACAAAATCATAATTCTCTTGCCCTTACACCAATTTATTTGTGCTTGGCGCAGCATGTCTTCTACTTCCAAACTTCTATATTACTCGTCATCTCATCAGACACCTCCTTTCTAGGCATATCAATCTTTACATGGTTCATTCAGCGCTTCTTTGGTCTTCCTCTTAATAAAGTTGTCTGTATTCTTACTCAACATTCCTCTCAAAAAAAAAAATTAATGAAACAAAGATAATTTGAATGAAACAAAAAAACAGCTCTTTTACTTAAACTCCTTGAAAGTAAAAGCACTCTTCCAACCTGTGGTACCCGGATAACATAAACTACAGCGAACCTTTAGCAGCGCCCTAAATCATTAGACTAACGAACTTATAACAAGCAATATAATTCCAACCACTTGTTTATACCGCCTCAATTCTCCAAGTCATTAGTTAGCACAGCCTCCGGTTTTGATTGCAATACCCATTATGTGGAACTTCATTAACTCGATTTTCTATCGGGAAACTTTCTGGGCTCCTCGAAAATTGCTCGGGCAATTTGTATAGAGGAATTAGTTGGTATTGATGTTTTGACACTGTTGGCACTTTTAGCCCTGCCCGGGTTAACAAAGCTACCTACTGAATAGGGTGGGGCTTTGTCAATGAGGACATTGAAACAATTTAATTAATACGTTAATTTTATTTCTAGTTTATGATGAGCGAGAAATTATTGCTTTGTTCAGATGTTAGCTAGAAAAAAAGCAATAATTTAATAAGAATCTGCCAACATCAAAGATTAAAAAAAAAACAAATATTGCCACTTTTACCCATTTTTAACAAAATATACACTTTAAAGTTAAGAAAGTGGTGAAACAAGAAAAAAGTAAAAAAAAAAATTAAAATTCCCAGTGGGCCAGGGCCAAATAAATTAGGGCTGAGTAAGTAGCAGATGACCCCACTTATCCACCATTTTCGTATGTTCAACGTTCTGCCAAACACCCTGTACATATATGTGAGAGCGATGTAGAAAGACGTGCACATTAAGAGCAGAATAAATCGGTTTCCAGTGATCTGTGGGAGCTGTTATAGTTTCTACATATTCGTAGCAAAGGAGCATTGAGACCAAGGTTTGATTTGCGAAAAGGGATATGAAACAGTCTGGTGATGGGATATCTGGGAGGTTTTGAAGGGACTGAATACGAAATACGTTCAACTAAATCACTGCATTTTATCTAAATAATCCGTTGACAATTTTGTATAGAAAAATAAGATTGCGCGAACGGCGACGATCTCGCAGCGTCTTTATGTTGAAGAAATTTAGGCGTTGCTCGTACGGACAGCGATGGCTTATTTTTCTGGATAAAAAGGCAAGAGGTTTTGTGAAGGCTCTTTGAATTCTTTAAATTCTTTGGGAATGAACTGCGTAGAATGGATTCCATTCCAGATACTGGAGCGAGCATGACATTCGCGCAGCCACCAAGGCATATTCAAGTCAATGAGAGATAACTAAATGCAAATGGTAACATTACAGTACATGGTACTCACACATCTGCTATGCAGTTATACAAGACGAAAGAAGAATGTTTTAAAGAAGTATGATAGAAGAATACATGCTGCGTCGACTCCAAATAAATTAGGATAATGACAGAAGAATGATGGTGATTATGATGACCAACACCTGAATATTAAGTATAGTAGAGTCACAGAATAACTCCAAAGAAACGGGTTCCATTCCCGTGGACTGTTGTGAGTTTGTAAGATTTATACCACCCAAGAAATTAGAAATCATTTAAACTTTAACAAGCAACATTATTAACATTCATGACGCTTGCAACAGCGTCAAAATATCGGGAGCTCAAAATAATGAATAATCACGGAAGATGTCCGGTAAGTGACAATATAAGTTTAGTTTTAAACCGTGGAAGCTTAAAACAGTGTTAGGAATCATTTATTTGCCAATAATGTAGTACCGATATATTATGGTGGATGTTTTGATTACAGTTTCGATACATTTTGCATTATGGCATGCGAAATTATATAAATCATTAAATAAACAAAACAATAAACATAAAAAGCATTCCCTTCATTAAACAACATTACTAAAATGATTAAAAATAGAATACTGTTAAAAAAAAACATTCGGAAATTAGGCACAATGCCAATAATATATGAAAGAGACGCACATAAGATACAAGGTATGATTTATTTGTCAGATAGCCCGGCGTAGAACAAAAAGTAGTACCTACTAAAGATGTCACGAAATTAATGACTCAAAACTTTTTTGCAAAAAATAAAACCGACTTCAAAAAGAAAAAGTGAAAAATAACTTTAGCTTCTGAAGTCGGTGACGTTTGTATGATTGATTTAATTTTTTTGTCACCGACTTCAGAAGCTAAAGTTATTTTTCACTTTTTCTTTTTGAAGTCGGTTTTATTTTTTGCAAAAAAGTTTTTATTTTTCACTTTTTAGTGGTTCACATGGAAAGTGCATTCCGTTACAATTACAACAAGCCCAAACACGACTAGGATACATTGTCTCATTATGGAGTTCCGTGACTCTTGGCTTCATCATCAGATCTGATGGTAGAATGGTTCTTATCAAACGCAAATGCTTCACTTGTTGTAGAAAATATAAAAATTGCTGTACGTTATCCTATAAAATTTGAAGAGTTCCCTCGATTTCGCCAAGATTCCATCATCAGATCCCGACTTGGCGACTATGGGACCAACTTGGAAGTATACCCTTTCAAACAAAAAAAGAATTTTTCAAATCGGTTTAGGCGTCTTCGAGTAATCGGGTAACATACATAAAAAAAAAAAAAAAAAAAAAAAAAAATACATACAGTCGAATAGAGAACCTCCTCCTTTTTGGAAGTCGGTTAAAAATAAGGTGTGACGGAAATTAAGCTTCCTAATACACAAGATTAAAACATGTTTTCTCTTAAGAGGAAATTATGAGAGACGTGTAAATACCTCTAAGGTTTGATGGATCTCCTCAGCCCACGCGCCTAATGGCAGAGAGTCGGAAATGATCGAACTGTAACAGGCTCAAGGAATTACAATCTACCAACCGAGCAAAAATACTTAAAATTAAAGATCACAACCTCTCGGAGGATTTAAGAGGATTCCGTGACCCCGGCAGATTTTAAAAGAAAAATCTTTCTTGGAAAACGTACAATCAGAATCGTCGCGTCGATCTTTTGAACATTACTAAGAACAATTTACTGCACTCTATAAAAGGATATCTTTTGGTAAATCTTTGTTCTTATATCGTTGGATGTAATAACAGAACGTTTTCCTTAACACACTTATCAGCCCCTAATGTCCACTATTAACCATGGTCCTTCAAATAAACTTGTCGTTTGATATTATAATTCTTGGCTCGCGTGGTAGATTGCGCCTGGCTCACAGATCCCTGTATCCCAGCTATGGGAATATCATAGGCTGCTTAAATGACAAAAGATAACTTACAACAAAACATCGCGCTTGTAATCCCTGGAGACTAGGGCAGAGGTGTCCATAATAGTACAACCCATATTTTGATAGTTATGGTCCAGTCCCAATGTAATGGGGGCGAACTTATAACCATCAACTGGGAACAAATCCAGGCTCCGTGGCTGCTAATAAGAAATTCCTGATGGAAAAACTCAATAACACTATTTCTGACCCGAGAATCGAGCCCAGGACCAGACAGCAGTCACACTTGCAACCACTCGACTATCAAGGATTTAAAGGTTTAAGTAGCAAGATTGGTGCTTGCTCTTTATTAGTTGGGAAACATTGCAAACTCATCTGTTTGACGCAATCTCTTTACGATACCCCAAGAGTTCGGCCATTTTTTGCCGGAAACCACAAAAAACCCACAAACCACCACATAAACATATGATTAAGACTGGCTTCCTAGCACTTCTTTATTCACCACTTACGGCACCGACGGGAAATCATGGCGTAGTCCATTATTCATAGCCGATACACCAGCCAACAGTCCTCATACTACGTTAGTATATTCTGCTTACTCGAACATTTATCAAAATTAGCTCTAATTCCCAGGCCACGGAGTTCGGCGTAGACAAAGACAGTGCTGTGTTCTAAATGTAATACAAAACTGCAGCACACAAGAAATATAGCCACTAACCACTGACAGAAGTACATAACAGTCACAATGTAGTAAAATGCAGAAGATTTAGTGTATGTAAAAAGCAGGTGGGGGATGCCCTTTAAAGAAATACAATATGGAAGCTCGTGTACAGAGACTTGACTCATTTGTTTCGCTTGGGTGAGAATATACTTTGAACTATGAACCTCTGTCGCAACCTAGGACCTGCCCTTAGTCCTACAGTGTTGTGTTGTGTGTGCACCTACAACGCTGCCGTGAAGGCTGGGGAGGCGCGCGGGTTGCGGCAGGAACGCCGGGCGTCGGCAACGGCTGAGTGGCGCAGGGGCGGTGCGGGCGCTCGCGCGGTCTCACTAGCCGACCGCGCCGCCACACTTCTAAAGTAGATCACCCAGCCTCCATACATTTTTCAGCTATTTTCAAAAGTGCAGGCCAACTAAAATAAACTTATTATTTGGATAGAACATAACATACTAACCAGTCAATTCACCGAGAAGTTACTCAACCACAAAATATTTGAGATCACCTTGATTAAGATTTTTTTTTTGCCGGAAAACTAAAACAAACGCAATAATTAAAAAAAGCTTATGGATTTAGTATATTTTAATATTTGGTGCACGATCAGTATTTTTCGGGGAAGAAAAGATTTTTGGTGAACACAAAAATATTATCCTTTTGAAAATAGCCCAATGTGGGTGATTACCTTTAACCACGACGAAGACACTACTTTTGTAAACTTGTGTCCTGGATTACACCAGATCAATCAGCCCACGTATTTTTATTTCTTCTTTTCTATTCTTGGCTCTTGGAATTTAGCACAAGGCGTAAACGCACCAACAGGTGACAAACGAAGAAGAAAAAAAGTGGCCTGTTGGGCCAAATAACATAACACGTCCCCCAAGAAGAAAATATTTGTATTGCATCGATTTTGTCTACGATGCTTTGGAAAATCATCAGAATACAAAATAAAGCTAACATGGATCTTAGTAACATGTATTAGCTTATCCCTCGTTATAAGTAGACCTTCTGAACAAATTTGAGCAGTATCACCAGTTAATTAAAGTGCACATTATATCAACTTAATTATCAAGTGGTATTTTTTGGTGTCCTGCCAAGTGCTGGCGCATTTCCTCTAGCGTTTGTTATTTGAGTGAGAGATAGTTCCGGCTCGTTTGGACTTACACATAATACTGCTTTACTAGAGCATGTCTTGTATTGTTTAGTGCTGATAATGAGAACAGTGGGGCTTCAGCATGTTAATATTTGTAGATGTTGATGAAGCTGCTGTAAGGATTCATGACATCTGTGATTGATTGTGAATTATTGTTCTGAATGTTATGTTAAATATGTGTTGTGTTTTGTTCTCTGATATTGGCTTTACCCCTAAAACGACGGCAATGTAGGCTTGTTTCCACCATCAATAAATTGCAAATCTATTTAGTCCGTCAGTTAGAGTATTAGAAAATAATGGACACGTATTTTTTGTTATTGTAAATCAACGAATATTGACAAAGATAAAACGCATCAAAACTCGGGAGTGGGGGCTCGTGACGTCAGTACTCACTAAGAATCATACTGAACAGTGACGTATTGGGAATTTTAAAAGCGTCGTATCTTCGTCAATTTTGTTTTATGTGACAAAAGAAAAAATACGGGTCAAATATTTTTTAATAATCTAAGTGACGGACTAATTAGATTTTTTCAGTTAACAAGCCTATTTTATATTACAATAGTAGTTCATGATCTTGATGTAAAAACTTGATAGAATTCTTTCACTTAGAGTAGACCACAGCAAAACCGCAGCTTTCTATGCAGCTCTATGGAAACGGTGATACTCGTAGGTTACAAGATGGTGTCACTTAAGAAACTATTTTTATCGTAATACGATAACAAGTGCATTTAGGTAATTCACAACATTTTTTTATTCGTGTAAGTCAGCGACAAAGTGTTTAATTAGTAGCGTTTAACTTTACGCAACAATAATTGTGTGATCACCAGCCCATCAATTTGTCATATTTGTTTGCGTCATCGTAAGTTATTATGAATTCATTCTATTTACCTATTTCTCATTTTCCTAGAACCTGATAAATCTAAAGTCAAGAAACACTTGAGTGTAACTTTTGCTCTCAACCAATCTAGGCTAACGAATTAGCTCTTATAATAAAAATAAAACTAATCTCTCTCAGTTTTATTCTAAGGTCAAACTTCTAAACTGTCTTGTTTCAGCAATTCTGATATTTAATATCTTTGAAACAACCCTCTTTATAATTTTAGACGACCTCTCTCAAACAGAAAATTTTCCAACTTTGAAGTACCTTCCTACGCCAAAATTACAAGAGAAACTATATCTTTGAATGGCCCTAGTTGTGCCTAAATGTGGCAATTTCGTCACGAGTTAGGCGCTATTTACGTCCCTCATACATCTCAGCCGAAATCCCGCACGGTTTACCCTGAAATGTTGTTTTCTTTGCTATTAAGAAATAAATAAGATGGCATTATGTCGACGATCGCTGCCTAGTTATGGGCATTTTTTCCTTTGGCACGCTCTCCCAGCCTCTTATTACGTCCCTACCCTTTCCGCGAGTCACATATACATTACTTGTTATACTGCGGCACTTAAAAGCTATTGTTCGTGGAGCAAGCAATGTATGTCGATAGTTACAATGCGGTTTTTGTTTAACATATTGGTTGGGAGTAGGGGAGTCGGATTCGTGGTCAAGATAAGGCCCAATGAGTTGTGACAAAATTGGCTGTCGTGTTATTGTGGTCGTTGCCAGATATAAAATGCTTTTGGCCGAGTATTCAGTCGTTTGATCGCGGCCATTGTGGGGGCTGGCCCATTGTCGGCCAGTGTATTGTCTTAGTAAGGGTCCGGTCGAAACTTACGTGACTACGAGCCACGGGAGTACGGGTGAAAGTGCATTTTGGGAGTTTCAACAAGTAGATCCTATAACTTTTTGCGACTCGGTTTTATGGTATTTGTATTGGGTTTTTGGTAGTTTTGTGTACGTTGATATATGCTGGTGTAAATTTTGATCAAACGGGCATTCTTCATTGATAGATGTAGTTTGTAGGTTTTTCAAACAAATTGCTTCTGCCAGGATTATGAGATTTTTTATTAAATTTTCGTCCGATATTTTGATTGCAGATTCGATACTACTTCAGAACAAAGTTACACCAAAGCCATCTTCAACTTCTTATAAAAAATTTTAAAATTTTCTTTGTACCCTGTTAAGAAGTAAAACGACGAAAGTTGAGAATAGAAAGTCTCTCGTTTCTTGATTGAAAGTGAAGTGAAAAGGCACACACTGTGAAGAAAGCGGATTTCGTTCCTTTCAGTTCGGAGCCAACTCTTTGCTGTATCTGAAGTCTTAGTATTTGCTAAAGCGGTGAGAGCTCATGGCTCTGGAAAATTTAAATAAAATTCTGTCAGGCGAACGATAAGTTACAGATTAATAGTTAGATTATATTTCTAAAATGGTTTATTAATGATAGATAGTTTCGTTAATAGCATAAGAGAGTCTCATGTTAACGTTTCCATAATTTCAGCCAAAAACACTGGTAACGATATGTTTAAAAGTAGTGTTAAAATATTGTACGTATTTAGAAATACCGATCTAGGTATAAATTCCATCATTCATACCATATATGGATATTTTATGAACACAGCAAAATATGTTTGTACTAGGACAAACATTATTTACTTTAAATAACATTAAATTTATATTACCCTTAAAAAGCATTAGCCTAGAAGGACTTATCCTTCTGGGAAATATAATGCAGAGATACATACACCTTTTGTATACCAATTTTTACGAATTATAATATATAAGTTACTTTACATTTTACTCGTAGGAGCTTATTGATTATCCAAACTTCCAAACTAATATTATAAATGCGAAAGTAACTCTGTCTGTCTGTCTGTCTGTCTTTCTGTCTGTCTGTCTGTCTGTCTTTGCTTCACGCCTAAACTACTGAACCGATTTGTGTGAAATTTGGTACAGACATAGTTTGGAACTTGAGAAAGGACATAGGATAGTTTTTATTACAAAAAATAAAATAAAATAAAAAAAATATTCCGGACATACAGCGCCATCTATTGGTCAAGAGTCGCATCAATTCAGTACTGAAAATTCATCGGAAATATGTAAATAAATAGTAAAAAGGTATGAAAAATATAATATAATACAAGTTTTAGTACAAAGAAAATGCTCTAACGGAGTATAGATAATTGCGATCGCGCAATGGTGTCGATCGTTACACGAGTTCGGTTCATGTTATTGTTTTAATTCATCGGAAAAAAGTAAATAAATAGTAAAAAGGTATGAAAAAAATAATATCAATATAATAAAACTTTTAGTACAAAGAAAATGCCCGAACGGAGTATAGATAAATAATCCGAGTTGTCACTATGCTCGATAGATGGCGTTGGGATCGAAATAGATCGCGCTATGGTTTCGTTACACGCATTTGGTTGGGTATCGGCCGAGCGCTTCGGTACTGTAGTGGAATTGTGGATTGATCGTTTCGTAAATTTAAAATTGGCTCCGTTGTATTTATTAGTAGACTAGCTTTTGCCCGCGACTTCGTTCGCGTGGAATATTGACTTCCGGCAGATTTTTGGTTTTACCCACATAGTTCCCGATCTCGCGGGATCTCTTCAAAAATGAAATGTGGAAGATATTCTAGGGAACTCTTCAAAAATCAACTTAATGAGCTCTGCGTTTGAATTGAAGATATGTATACTCACTTAGGGCATTAAAGCCGTTATTGCCGATCGAAAAAGGCGAAAATGTTATTTTTCCCTTATTTTCAAAATATTATTTTGATTTGCCATTTCAGAAAAAAAGACTGTTTCTCCCTTGACAAATATTTTAGTATCTACTAATAATCGAGATCAAACTAAACTTACATTATTCAACAACCAGACAACCCAACAAATAAACCTTATAATCGACAAATACAACGGAACCAATTTTGAAAACAACTACCAGACAACCCAACAAATAAACCTTTTAATCCAAACTATCCAAACTAATATTATAAATGCGAAAGTAACTCTGTCTGTCTGTCTGTCTGTCTTTCTGTCTGTCTGTCTGTCTGTCTTTGCTTCACGCCTAAACTACTGAACCGATTTGTGTGAAATTTGGTACAGACATAGTTTGGAACTTGAAAAAGGACATAAGATAGTTTTTATTACAAAAAATAAAATAAAAAATAAAATGTATTCCGGACATACAGTGCCATCTATTGGTCAAGAGTCGGCATCAATTCAGTACTGAAAATTCATCCAAACTATCCAAACTTCCAAACTAATAATTATTATAAATGCGAAAGTAACTCTGTCTGTCTGTTTGTCTTTGCTTCACGCCTAAACTACTGAACCGATTTGTGTGAAATTTGGTACAGACATAGTTTGGAACTTGAGAAAGGACATAAGATAGTTTTTATTACAAAAAACAAAATCAAAAATAAAATTTATTCCGGACATACAGCGCCATCTATTGGTCAAGAGTCGGCATCAATTCAGTACTGAAAATTCATCGGAAATATGTAAATAAATAGTAAAAAGGTATGAAAAATATAATATAATACAACTTTTAGTACAAAGAAAATGCTCTAACGGAGTATAGATAATTGTGATCGCGCAATGGTGTCGATCGTTACACGAGTTCGGTTCATGTTATTGTTTTAATTCATCGGAAAAAAGTAAATAAATAGTAAAAAGGTATGAAAAAAATTATATCAATATAATAAAACTTTTAGTACAAAGAAAATGCCCGAACGGAGTATAGATAAATAATCCGAGTTGTCACTATGCTCGATAGATGGCGTTGGGATCGAAATAGATCGCGCTATGGTTTCGTTACACGCATTTGGTTGGGTATCGGCCGAGCGCTTCGGTACTGTCGTGGAATTGTGGATTGATCGTTTCGTAAATTTAAAATTGGCTCCGTTGTATTAGTAGATTAAAAGGTTTATTTGTTGAGTTGTCTGGTGGTTGTTTTCAAAATTGGTTCCGTTGTACAAGGGCAAACGCTTAAAGTTGCGGGGGTACATCTTGAAAAAGACTGTTTCTCCCATGGACAACTCTACGTTGCGTGCTCAAGAGTGTCAAAACCACAAGACCTATATATTTTTGCAAAGGATGGCAAAACTAAAAACGTGGTTTACAGAAATGTCTTGGTGTAAGAAACTTAATAGTAACTAAGAAACTTAATAGAAATGTCTTGGTGTAAGAAACTTAATGGTGTAATAATCTTTAAAGCCTAAAATAATAGAAAATTTGTCAAGGGAGAGACTCTTTTTTTCTGAAATGGCAAATCAAAATAATATTTTGAAAATAAGGGAAAAATAACATTTTCGCCTTTTTCGATCGGCAATAACGGCTTTAATGCCCTAAGTGAGTATACATATCTTCAATTCAAACGCAGAGCTCATTATGTTGATTTTTGAAGAGTTCCCTAGAATATCTTCCACATTTCATTTTTGAAGAGATCCCGCGAGATCGGGAACTATGTGGGTAAAACCAAAAATCTGCCGGAAGTCACTATTCCACGCGAACGAAGTCGCGGGCAAAAGCTAGTCTACTAATAAATACAACGGAGCCAATTTTAAATTTACGAAACGATCAATCCACAATTCCACTACAGTACCGAAGCGCTCGGCCGATACCCAACCAAATGCGTGTAACGAAACCATAGCGCGATCTATTTCGATCCCAACGCCATCTATCGAGCATAGTGACAACTCGGATTATTTATCTATACTCCGTTCGGGCATTTTCTTTGTACTAAAAGTTTTATTATATTGATATTATTTTTTTCATACCTTTTTACTATTTATTTACTTTTTTCCGATGAATTAAAACAATAACATGAACCGAACTCGTGTAACGATCGACACCATTGCGCGATCGCAATTATCTATACTCCGTTAGAGCATTTTCTTTGTACTAAAAGTTGTATTATATTATATTTTTCATACCTTTTTACTATTTATTTACATATTTCCGATGAATTTTCAGTACTGAATTGATGCCGACTCTTGACCAATAGATGGCGCTGTATGTCCGGAATAAATTTTATTTTTGATTTTGTTTTTTGTAATAAAAACTATCTTATGTCCTTTCTCAAGTTCCAAACTATGTCTGTACCAAATTTCACACAAATCGGTTCAGTAGTTTAGGCGTGAAGCAAAGACAAACAGACAGACAGAGTTACTTTCGCATTTATAATAATTATTAGTTTGGAAGTTTGGATAGTTTGGATGAATTTTCAGTACTGAATTGATGCGACTCTTGGCCAATAGATGGCGCTGTATGTCCGGAATAATTATTTTATTTTATTTTATTTTTTGTAATAAAAACTATCCTATGTCCTTTCTCAAGTTCCAAACTATGTCTGTACCAAATTTCACACAAATCGGTTCAGTAGTTTAGGCGTGAAGCAAATACAGACAGACAGACAGATAGAAAGACAGACAGACAGACAGACAGAGTTACTTTCGCATTTATAATATTAGTTTGGATGGATCATACCTTTTTACTATTTATTTACATATTTCCGATGAATTTTCAGTACTGAATTGATGCGACTCTTGACCAATAGATGGCGCTGTATGTCCGGAATATTTTTTTATTTTATTTTATTTTTTGTAATAAAAACTATCCTATGTCCTTTCTCAAGTTCCAAACTATGTCTGTACCAAATTTCACACAAATCGGTTCAGTAGTTTAGGCGTGAAGCAAAGACAGACAGACAGACAGACAGAAAGACAGACAGACAGAGTTACTTTCGCATTTATAATATTAGTTTGGAAGTTTGGATTAAAAGGTTTATTTGTTGGGTTGTCTGGTAGTTGTTTTCAAAATTGGTTCCGTTGTATTTGTCGATTATAAGGTTTATTTGTTGGGTTGTCTGGTTGTTGAATAATGTAAGTTTAGTTTGATCTCGATTATTAGTAGATACTAAAATATTTGTCAAGGGAGAAACAGTCTTTTTTTCTGAAATGGCAAATCAAAATAATATTTTGAAAATAAGGGAAAAATAACATTTTCGCCTTTTTCGATCGGCAATAACGGCTTTAATGCCCTAAGTGAGTATACATATCTTCAATTCAAACGCAGAGCTCATTAAGTTGATTTTTGAAGAGTTCCCTAGAATATCTTCCACATTTCATTTTTGAAGAGATCCCGCGAGATCGGGAACTATGTGGGTAAAACCAAAAATCTGCCGGAAGTCAATATTCCACGCGAACGAAGTCGCGGGCAAAAGCTAGTTATTCATAAATACATTAGAATGCCTTTAGAATACCTCTTTTTTCAATGGGACGTCGGACGGAGGAGAGCTTCAAATAGGCTTGTGTCCTAAAAAAATCTAATTAGTCCGTCAGTTAGATTACAAAAAAATATTTGACCCGTATTTTTTCTTTTGTTACATAAACCAAAATTGACGAAGATACGACGCTTTTAAAATTCGCAATACGTCACGCCGTGCTATAGTTTTTAGTGCGTTGTGACGTCACGAGCCCCCACTCCCGAGTTTTGATGCGTTTTATCTTTGTCAGTACTCAGTGATTTACAAAAACAAAAAATACGTGTCCATTATTTTCCAATACTCTAACTGACGGACTAATTAGTTTTGCAATTTATTGATGGTGGAAACTAGCCTATTCCGACTGGGGAGTGTGGGACTTTTACCCCACTAAAACTACCCCGGTGGTCACCATCCACACATGAGAGGTAACAGAAAATTTACCACTGTTAATTATAACGATTCGTCTACAGATATTAAAACCTAATTAAAGTGATGGATTGACATCCATCTACAAACACGGCTACTTGACTGAGGACCGAGGAACTATTATCAAAAAACTGAATCACTTGATGGAACACCAGTTGTCGCTAACACATGCTTTGCTCTCCTAAACTTGTGCCGGTACCGTTCCAGGACATTTGCATATGTCTAGGATAGGCTTGATTAATACAACACATACAACACTGGGCTCCTTTGTTCATTTGAATGAGCACCGGACTAGCTTGAGGAATGTATCTACAGTTATTTGTAGCCACGTTAATTTGCTTTTCGGAGAGCATGTTTCGATTTGATAACGTCTTTATTTTCAAATGGGTTACCGTAGCTAGTACCGTAGCCAGAAACGGCTATTGCACCAACCGCAAATTATAAGTTTGTAATAGTAAAATCGCTTTTTTTGTTATTCAACTACATATTTACAGATTTTACATGTGCTGTAAGACGTTGCTTTTACCATATAGGTTTTCGAATACACGGACAGACAGACGGACAAGGGAGTGATCTATAAGGGTTCCTTTTTTACCTTTTGAGGTTCGAAACCCTAAAAAATAACTTTGGACTACATAAGCTCCTACGTATTTTCCTGCCTTTATCTCAACCATTTATGCGTGCATTATGCACTCTTCTTCCATCCGTCTCCTTATTAGTTCATTAGTTACAAAGTTAATCCATCGTTTCTTAAGTCTTCTATAACTCAATTACCATCCACACGAAGCTACTCACGACATTTTCCTCTTTACAAATGCCATCACATTATATCAGTCACAATTTGCTTACTGACGTGGTAAGAACTAGTTATTTCTTGTGGGGAAGAGACCAAGCCTTTACCCCACAATCTAACAACTAAATGATGATATTATTACGGCGGTCCCATATCCAGTTTGTCCCCAAACTCACTTACGGACATATTATCTTGTCCAGCCTAAATTACCGCATGTTCCTTGGTAGTTGCCCCAGATAGTCGTAGTGGGTAGTTTATTAATATTTATTACTTTCTTGTGGCAAGGGTTAGTAATTATTCAGCCATCTATCACTTGCGGGGAAAGAATGGGAGGAGATTGCGTCAAAGTATGTACAAGAAAATATATGGTTATGAGTGTGCTGTTGAAGTTAGCTCCAGTTACAATCTAACTAGCTGATAACGCTCGATAGCAATAGTGGTATGTTTTATTAAAATCTTAGAGCACAGTGCTCTCTTCAGTAATCTTCTAATGAATATTTCTTATCTGTTTCATGTTTGTCTCAGTTACCAATGCTTTCCTTCTTGTTACCTACCATACCTGGGAACCTTCTAGTTACAAAGATATTGGGGTCAAAGTTCGAATTTTTAGCAAGTATTTTTTTAACAGCACGTTTTTTTTTAAATACCTCCACAACCCCCGTTCTATTCAATCCATCCATCAGCACAATGTTAGGAGTGCGTTACATTGAGTTCTACCACAAAACATGATTTTTCACCCAAAAAAAGGTCGTTTCCCAGCAATAATTTTTGGATAAAGTTACTTAGTTTGATGTACAGAATGCTTGGTTGGTGGCTTCGTGATAAGGTTGTTTACACTCTGTATAAAACTAGCTTATGCCCGCGGCTGCGCCTGCGTGATGTTTGATAATTGGCCTCCGGGATTAAACCACCAAAAAAAAGTATCTTATGTGTTAATTCATGTTATAAATTATCTGTGTGTCCATCCAAATCAGGTCAGTAGTTTTTCCATGCATCCTCAAAAAATCGCATATAAAACAGATTTAGGGTTTATAATAGGATGATCTTTAATCAGAACTCCGCTACATCGATATTAAGCTTTTGTGTACTAGTGAGTTAATTAATCGCTCAATGGTATGGTATGGTAACAACAAGTCCCCACGTTACCTTACATAAAAGTTACAATCCTAGCATACCTCCGGCATTTTCAGTTCGAACAACTTCTTGATACACTCAATATTAAATTGACAAGTTCATAATTTTACACTTCGCACCAACGGGTTAAAAGTTAATGAAACGGCAGTACATCACTGCCAAGTTTTCAACCCCTTCACTGCCGCCAGTTCCACGCGGAAACTTTCTCCCATGTAGTTTTATGATTTCTCGCACCAAGAAATCTATTTCGTGACGATTTACAGTAAAGGATATATAACATATTATCGGATTTGTACAGTTACTGGGTGTTTTGAGGAAAGGTAATAATGTAACTGCAGATTCATATATTAGTTAGTATATCTTGGTACGAATATTGTTAGGATGCCATAAGTAACACAGTAAAACAAATCGCGCATATTCATTGTCTGCCTAGCCTTTTCCCAAATGTATTGGGGTCGGCTTCCAGTCTCACTGGATTCAGCATAATACTAGTATTTGAAAAGCGACTGCCTATCTGACCTCCACAACCCAATTAGTACTAGGTAATACATTACCCCTTGGTAAGAACGGCTGTCAGACTTTCGGTCACCGACTGTAAAAGATTATACAAATGACAGCTGGGACCAACAGTTTAACGTGTTTTCTGTGTGTTATGATGGTCACATATCCGCAGATAAACCTTGGCAAGTGCGGCTTAACCTTGAAGATCGACCCATGGAAAAAACAGTTTCATAATATTTCCTTCTCAGTATAAAATCAGTTTCTTTTAGCCCATGTATCCACCTCACTGTTTCTAACGTTCTACAAAGCAAATTCCACTGAATACCAAAATCAAACCTGATTCAATTCGTCCCCTAATTCCCGAACAGATTGCCATTGACAAATACTTGTGCATACGGCAAAACTGTCAAAGAACACGGCCATTTAATTACGGAAGGCTTACGAGTCCTCACGATGGTCTCACAGTACATTAACATGAGCAGTGGGCAAACTTCAAACAAGCGCCCGAACTGACACGACCTAGATAATAGGGTACACGAACAAAAAAAATAATTAGTCCGTCAGTTAGATAATCAACAAATACTTGACCCTGTGATTTGACCCGTATTTTTTCTTTCGTTACATAAACCAAAAATCCAAAATTGATGAAGATACGACGCTTTTAAAATTCTCAATACGCCACGCCTTTATAATGTTTGGCGAGTTCTGACGTTACGAGACCCACTCCCGAGTTTTGATGCGTTTTATCTTTGTCAAATTCATTAAATCAATGAATATTGATACGTACAACAAAAAAATACGTGTCCATTATTTTCCAATACTGGGTGGGGGACTAAATAGATTTGCAATTTTTTTATACTGTGCATGCCTATTATAGTTGGCAATGCGGTCTGTTGGGTGAGAACTTTTTTGTATGTGCGGCTTCACCCACGTAATGGTCGAAAACTATATAACTTATAGCCTAATTTTACGTGCTAAATTCACGGAAATGTATCCGTGTTAAGGCGTGAAAATGTAACGGCCAGACAATATTACTTCTGCCGGGGTTGCGGGACTGTTCGAAAGAGATACCGTGGTCCTGAAACATAAAGGACGAGGAAAGAACTTTAGAAAGTAAAAGTCTGACACTCCTTCTCGATCCGCCCAAAGTGGGAGGAGTCATTTGATGCTTTCCCATACGAAAAAAATAAAATAAAAACAATGTTACTTTCAAATTAAAAAAAATAAGGTTATAGATGGGTTGCAACACTAACCCTCCAGTGCAGATGAACCGAAGGTAATTACTACAAAAATAGCCTGATTGATATACTGTTCCATGTTTACACTGTGAAGAAGTAACATTCACTCGAGATTGAGCTCTTTGACTCATTTCCAATCGTGGATTTGCTTAGCAAGGAAATAAAGTTCGATGGATTGCGGATCCAATTGAGGTGTTTGATGTAATGATTCGAACCCGCTGAGTTATTTCGTAAATGATGGGGAATCGTGGCATCATTCGGGGAAGCGAAATGTTGTAGATATATTATGTTTTTGTCAAAGGAAAAGCTGAGCAGTGATGGGTTTGTGATCAGAGGGTTGCAAGATAGAAGGTAAATGGATAAGTACGTAAAAGTTCCTGAATTAAAGTTGCATCCACGCTACGCAGGGTTCCCAATGTACGTACTGTTGGGACACAGTACCGTAAAACAAGTGACAAGAAAATGAAGAGCACATGCATTACAATGACATCATGTCTGAAATCCTCGAAGTGTTAGGCAGAGGTGTATCTAATAGAACATCCACATTTTGCCAGTTATGTTTAAGTACCTTGTTATAAGGAGCGACCCTATTGCTGTTAACCAGACCCAAATCAAGACTCCGTGGCTGCCACTGAAAAAATCCTGATAGAAAAAACCAATAACACACTACACACACTACTCACACACACTACAATAGAACACTTAACCCTCATGTTTAGTACAGTTGCGATCACTAGACCAAAGCACATGAGTAAGTAAACGGAAAAGAGTATAAGCTTCATACAACCGCGCAAATCGGTTGCACCACGTGCGTGACCACTGGCCGCTTGTCACGTACGCGACGAGAGTGGAAAAAACCGGTTTACGCTGTCACAACCAGTTGACAATCTCAGGGTTGTCAGGGCAACACACGTTGTTTTGTTTTGTGACAAGTCAGAATATTTTAATGTAAAAACTTGGTATTTATTAATAATGGTTGTTTATAGTTCTGTTTGTATGAATAATACTAGAAAAAAATATATATACTCGTATCATACTTTAACTATCCCAAGGAGCACAACAGGTAAGTAAATATTTGATTAATTTGTCTTCAACTATTACGACAACCCTACCAAAATAGGTAACAATTATGCACGATGTTACTTACTCATGTGACCAAAGGCTCACAAACAAGAACAAAATTGCACGACAAAATGACAGCACACACCCATAATATGCAAGGGAAAGACGCCCTACAACTTTATTAATCTACAACAGTTAGACTATACAAACTATATTAACACACAAATCCCATTACTAAGTTCCAGTTAAAGATAATCTCACTATACGAGAGACGTTCGCATAAGCGTATATTACGTCACAATCCACTGGAACAAGCCTTCAGGCAATGGGAGCTAAGCAGTCACTACACTGTCTTTGATTTCTGATTGTACTTCAAGTGGAAAGCTTAGCACAACACCCTGTAGCGACTCAAAGCTGAAAGTAACACCCTGTAGCTTCACAAAGGAATAAATGAAAGAGGAGGGAAGTAAAAAGTGTTAATAGTGAGCAACAGTAGACAAAGAAATGGCCTTCCTCAAAATGATGCTCCGCCATTAAAATCTTTTTATCAATATAGATCAGTGCTCACGGCTTCGCCCGCTTCGTTCTCGGAAATTAATTATCACATCACACTGGAGGTATGTACTACCGTCATAAAAAGTACCTTAATCCTATGTCGAACCAAAATGTTCACAGATCATGGCCTACCTTTAGTATCTTAGCTATCTGTTCAGCTGTTAAGGCAGAGAATTTCGCATTTGCAATATTATTATGAATTAAATATTCCTTCTAAACAATTTTATAAATACTACTAATAACTCGCTAGGTGGCGCTGTGAGTGTGTTGACCTAAGTTTTTTGCTCTCTGTAAAAGTTAATTTATAAAAATAGAAAGAGTAGTAGATATTGTGCTTATTTGTCATAAAAAGTTTAAGCACATCTTCAAACGAGTGCAGAGTTGAAGTGAACTAAATTAACTCCGTGTAATCTGTGTTGTCCTCGGTGTTATAAACAGTGGACTTTATGTGTGATTGAACCAAGTAAAGTGCCGTTAAACCTAAACACTATCTACTCATCATCTTCGGTTGTGCGCGTGCTACGTATAAACATTGGTTTATTACTTTTTACAAGTCATAAGACTTTTATCCAGTGATTAGTAAAACTTCGATTTTGCAAGTCATACCACAAACTACCATACAAACTAACGCCATCTATGAGTAAACGTTAAAACTGTGAAGGTATCTCATTAGCGTACTCATTAACATCGTATTGCTATCCTATGCGCAAGCGATACATCGATTGAGTGACAGTGCCCTACGTTAACCTTTCTTAATACGGCGGAAGGAGGCGCCACCAGTCGTTTTGTTTACTAACTCAGAACGCATCTTACTCAACATGAACTGTGCTGGCTGTAACACACTCTTTGTAATTGGGGCCGGGCTTCTGAAATGTAGTGCCTGCGAAGGGAGTTATCATTTTGAATGCCTAAACATACAGCCTCGTCAGTATGAAGCTCTTACAGAAGAGTTTAAGGCGGTCTGGAAATGCCCGTCGTGCAACAATGTCACCCGCCGTACTAGGTCTAACTTACTGACACCTGTACGGTCCGCGCAAATTCCGACACATGAAGATAGCTTGAATATGTCATGCGATATTGTAGAACATTGTCCCGCCTCATGCGAATCTGTCGCTCAGGACAATAATATTACTCTCCAAGCCTTTACAAATGAGTTACACATTACACTGCAGGGGTGGAGGAGTGACATGAACAATGCTCTTTCTACTTTTAAGGAGGACATTAAGACTTCATTGCACAGCTGGCGCGATGAAATAGATACCAGTTTAAGCAAATTGAACAACGAATTGAGATGCGCCCTGAATGAAATAAGGGATGAAATGAGCAGTATTCGTGCCGAACATAACACTATAAAGCAAAACGTATCTGATATATCGCAGGAAGTAACTGAACTCAGAACCTCATTGCAGTTTCATTCAGAGGAACTGGTTGAACTCAAGAAACGTATGGTTGACGTGAGTCGACTTAGTGCTGAGCAATCTGGCCAATCTTTTAGTCTTCTCGAGTCCAAACTAGATTATCTTGAGCAGCAAGCGAGACAGTGCAATGTGGAGATCCTTAACGTGCCAGAGACTCGAAATGAAAACCTGATTCATGTTATGGAGTCAATCGGTGGTGCTATTAATTTTCCCGTCACACAAAGAGATATCATATCCATCCACAGAGTTCCTCATGCTCACCAGCAAACAAGTAGGCCAAAAAACGTAATTGTAAAGCTGACGTCACGTATCCTGCGGGATAATTTACTTGCTGCTTTCCGCAAAGTCAAAACCTTTAAAACGGACCAACTGGGTTTCACAGGTTCACCGTCGACTATTTACATGAACGAGCATTTGACACTCAAGAAGAAACACTTATTTCGCAAAGTTAAGGAAGTGGCCACACAGCTTCACTTTAAGTATGTCTGGATTCGGAACGCCACTATTCTCGTACGTGAACGGGACGGTGATACTGCATTTGCAATTCATAAAGACGACGATATTCGCAAGATTAAAAACAGCCCGACGAGCAACAACGTATTTCGGGGCCCCTCCTCTGACGCACTATAATTGCAATGTGTTTGTGTATTTGTACCCTCATTTTATTGCTTTTTTAAAGGTTTTACCCTTTTTAATTTGGTTTGTGTATGTTTATGTTGCAAAACGTTATTTCATTATATTTGAGTACTGCTCGTGTTCGTCTGGATTGTCCGGTCTTGTTGTAGTAATAACCTGTTTTTTATGCTTGGATGAAAATGAAGATTTTATTATACATTATTTTATACAATATCTATTAGACTTGTTAACGCGTCGCTACAACACACATGTTAAATTATGTAATTTACTTCTGCTGCAACTTTTTATTACTGTGTCACTACGCAATAGTATTGTTTTAGGTCAACATTTTGGAAAGATTTATTTTAAATATATAATATGTTGTTGTGACGTCGGGGTTCAGTCTTGTTGTTTGGTTGGTGTCAATTATGTAACTGAAAAATATTATTTTTACTTCTACTTAATTTTTGAACTTTATATTGAGCATTGCACGAGCGAGTACCTGTTACGTAATTGTGATTACATTGCTGGTAATTCTTATTTTGGATACACAATATCCAGTGATGAGTAACAAGCAATTATCTATATATTACCAAAACTGCAGAGGTATCCGTACAAAATTAAACACGCTATACATGAATATTCTTAACGGTAACCACGACATCATAGTACTCACAGAGACTTGGTTGATACCTGAGATTAACAATAATGAGTTTATCGATCAGCGCTATATTGTGTACAGGTGTGATCGTGATCGTATTGGCACTAAAAAAATGGATGGCGGGGGAGTGTTGGTTGCCGTGCTGAGGACACTTAAGTCCTCTGAATGTGATATTTCGGTAACTTCGGCCAACCCACTATTCTGCAACATTATTGAGCACGTCCTTATAGAGGTGCCTAGTTTGCGACCATCCAAGAGTCATATTATTAGTGCAGCTTACATACCTCCAAAAACGGCTACCATGGTGTATGAAAAACATTTTGAAATCTTACAGCAGTTACTGGGCGACCCCACCGTTGACCATTTTTACATATTAGGCGACTACAATCTCCCAGAAATAACTTGGCACATATCAAGTCCTACGGCATCCCTGATCGGCGGTGGGTTGGGCATAGGCTCGTCCACGACTTGCATCCAGTTAAATAATTTAATGTCATTACTTGATGGTTTGCAATACAATGTCGTGGCAAATACCAATGGTAAAATTCTTGACCTAGTGATATCAAACCATCCATGTAAGGTATCGAGTGCGTTGTTGCCTTTGCTCCCCATAGACACGCATCATCCACCTTTTGTCTGTGATATAAGTCTAAATGTAGATACTCTTCCTATGAAAAAGCGACCACTACAAAAATACAACTTTTATAAATCCGACTATGAGCACATCAACCGGAAAATTCAAAATACTGACTGGACGGCACTTCTTACCCCTTTAGGATCCGAAGAGGCACTTAGCATGTTTTACAATAAGATTGATGAAATTATTAAGCAGCACACACCACTATCTGCATCCAGAACGGCCGGCTTTCCCGTTTGGTTCACAAAATCCCTCATAAACACATTAAAAAAAAAACAAAAGTCTTGGATTAAATGGAAAAAGTACGGCAATCTTGCAGATTACGAAATTTTTTCGCAGCACAGAGCCTTATTTAAGGAAAATTGTGATAAATGTTTCTCGAAGTACATTCAGTCGATTGAAGATGGCATTCACAAAAATATAAAAGATTTTTGGGTCTATGTCGCAAATCGCAAAGACAAACCCGGTATACCGGCAAAAGTTCAATATAACAACGTTGTATCCAACGATCCTCAAACGATTTGCAACATGTTTTCTGATTTCTTTGCTTCCGTATATGAGCCTGCTTCACCTGCCCTTTCTCGATGGGAGCCATCTTCTGAATCGATGACTAACGAAATAGTTATTTCTGACCTTCACTTTAAAGAGGAAACAATAATGGCTGAACTGAAATCACTGGATCCAACTAAAGGCCCAGGTCCAGATGGTCTGTCTGCGTTGTTTCTCAAAAATACTGCCACTGTAATATGTAGACCCTTAGCCATAATTTATAATAAATGCATCACTGAAGGTGTTATGCCGACGGTATGGAAAAATGCAAATATCACGCCTGTACACAAGGCCGGATCTAAACGTAGCGTTGAGAAATACCGACCTATCTCTATTCTGTCCGCCTTGGCGAAGCTTTTCGAAAGACTAGTGCATAACGAAGTGTACCCTATTCTTCATCACGCGGTCATACAAGAACAGCATGGGTTTGTTAAAAAGCGATCAACGACAACAAATTTATTGGCTTTCTCCAACGACTTATTCGACAAGATGGATAATCGTATACAGGTCGATGCGGTGTACACGGACTTTCGGAAAGCCTTCGATAAGGTGGATCATGAATTACTGCTGAGCCGAATCGCCTTCAACGGCATTCGGGGTAACTTGTTGAGATGGTTCGTTTCCTACATCACTAATCGCTGTCAACGGGTAGTAATCAACGGTTACCACTCGGATGCTATACAGGTTACCTCTGGCGTCCCTCAAGGTTCTATTCTCGGTCCTCTTTTGTTTATCCTATTCATAAATAATATTGGTAACTGCTTCCGCAACTCAAAGTTTTTGCTATATGCAGATGACCTTAAAGTATACAGACCTATTCAAAATATTCAGGATTGCTACCTTCTCCAAGAGGACTTGGACAGACTGACAGACTACTGTTCCACAAGTAAGCTTTTTCTTAGCGTTCCCAAATGTTGCTATATAAATTTTACCAAAAATAAAAATATTATTAGGTTTGTGTACTCCTTATGTAGTATCTCTCTGACCAAGGTAAACTCGGTACGTGACCTGGGTATATTGTTTGATGCTAAACTCTGCTTGGATTTACATATTGAACAAATTATTAATAAAGCATACAAGATGTATGGGTTCATAATGAGATCAACTCATGACTTTAAACGGACCTCTTCGTACCTCTGCCTATACAAAACTCTTGTCCGCTCACAGCTTGAATACGCGGTGCCCATCTGGAACCCGTATTATAAAAAATATATAGATATGCTCGAAAACGTACAACGCAAATTCCTTCGTGCAATGTATTATAGATGTCACAGAGCGTATCTGCCTTATGATCAATTGCTCGATAAATACAAACTTCTGACGCTCAGCTCCAGACGCAAACAATTAGAAGCAATGACCCTGTATAATATTGTTAATGGCAATTTTGACTGTATCGACCTGAATAATGTACTGTGTTATGCTGTCCCCAGAACTGTTCATAGACGCCAAGTGCGAGCAGGTACACTATTTGCAATAGGTACCTGCCGATCAAATACTGGCGAACGTTCACCAATTCGGCGAATGGCAGCATCATACAACAAAGAACTCGAACACATAGACATATTTACATGCTCCATCCAAAAGTTTCGAAGCCTTTTGTATGAGACACTTAAGCACTTCGATTGATTATTAAATGCTTTTTTTTTTTTTTCGTATTTTCATAATAAGTAGGCATAGTACTTTATTACTTTATTTCTTTTTTAATTTCGCTTTTTTTTTGTAATTGTAATGTGTTTTAACTGTCATGCATGAACAGCTTTTCCTAGCAATTTAAGGTTTAGTTTAATGGTAATCTGTGAACAGCGCTGTGGGCTACATTATTATTTAAGTTACTAATGTTATCATGTTGTAATATTCCATAATGTAGCTGTTTGTTGTTCCTATTTGATAAAATAAAAAAAAATAAAAATAAAAAAATACTCTTGCGTTTCATTTCACTATTCTTGATTTCCAAAAATAACGTTAAAAATATGTCAGTCTACAATCATAACGGAAGTTTAACCGCCAATTTTTAAACGTCGAACCAGATAAACTCAATCCTTACAAAATAGTTTAAAAGTAGAAGCCAGCTTGTTTGTTCCACTGCAGCGCTGCGAATGTGCCCCCCGCCTCTCTGCTCCGGCAGAGAATACGACACGCGTAGCTACGTTGACCCCCAAACCCGCTTACGCCGCAATAGCTGCCTCAAACAATTCAGCTGCAATACAACCTAAGCAGCAGAAAGGGGGAAAGCAGAACCGTTGCTGTGAAACCCTGTCGAGGAATCCGGTACAGCGTTGTCCAGCAAAGCAGAAGTGTGATGAGGACGGCTTCACCATAGTTCAGAAGAAGAAGAAGAAGCCCACTTGTCGCAATCAATGCGGTACTGGACTGTCAGGACCAAATATGCTGCTGCGTCCAGCTATACCAACGACGTTGCTTTATGTGTCCCGACTGCATCACTCCACGAGGGTTGAGGAGGTCGTAGAGTATATGAAGGTGAAGACCAGCTGGACCTTGAGGGTCGAGAAGTTAGAGCCGCGTCACAACACCAACTTCAAGTCGTTTGTGGTGCGAGTTCCGACTCAATATCTCGACAAGTTTTTGAAGGAAGAGTTTTGGCCGAAGGGTGTTGTCTACCGACGTTTTCGCGGCAGGCTACGTGACACCACGCAGCGTAACACGACGCCGCCACTTCGTGTGTCATAGTCCATAGTTTATAAGTTATATTTTGTATGTATTAGTGTATTTTTATGTTGTAATGTAATTTTGTGTATTTTATCTATGGGCCTTAAGTTGTCTGAAAATAAAATGATTGATTGATTGATTGATAATCAGAGATGAACGTTTGACTCCCATTTTCACTCATTAATACTTGGCCATACTGATACGAACACTTAACTAAAAGTTAAATATTTGGTGACCCATTATTTGCAACGCTTAGAGCTGCGCTGGGATTTCAAATTCCAACAGAGTTAAATACTATTTAGGCATTCATTTAGGTGAAATCAATAATTGCTGCTTAAGATTCACCAAAAAAGTTCGCCACTCTTTGGAAATCTTGAAGATTCCCCAAAGCTCGAAATATTTTGTTTTTTAAAATAAAGTTCGTTGTTGTGATGACTAGAGTGGCCATTTTACTGTTTTGAATTAAAAATCCTTGATTTTTACGCCGTACTATTCATTAGTTCAATATTGTTTTTGCGAGTTTGTCATTTGAAACAAAACTTCGAAATCACCAATTACAACGGAAAACAAGTCTTAATTAAATTCGTATTTTCTGACCGGCGCTGAAGAATTAGCACTCTTTCGTTCCGCTGGAATATCGCATAAATAACTCAGAAAACGAATTTTATTTCAAGTCCAACTTTAAATTCGTTGCTCGTTCTCTATGAGTTATATGCTGGCCCACCACTACTTCAATGTCACCAACTTATCTTTACACTTCACATAACTCTTACTTCTCTTTAAACTAGTTCTATTTTCCTTTGTTAAGGTTCAGGTTAAGTTTGTAAACAGTATGTCACACGCAGGGTTACCCCTTAATTTTCATTTCAACCACGCCCGGCAAGTTGTGTAATGTAATTAACAAACAAGACGATTTATTTGCCGTTTGTTTTTGTCCAACATGTAGTTAGGGAGCTATTTTCACCTAAGTTCAGTCACGAAGGTAATCGTTTATTTGCTTGCGACCTAAATTTATTGTTTATAGGTGTTAAAAGGTTGGTAAAGTCATTGTGAGGTTTCAATTTTAGTTAATTGCTGCCGTAAACTTATAGGTGTGTTGAAATTAAAATATATTCCTCAGTGAATATCGGGTATATTAAAAGCTAGTGCTTTAGTGCTTCTAGCATTTCCATCTTGCATCACTTTAACCTCAAAGTGTCCTCAGTTAGACACAGCTGAAATTGCCACAGCGGCCAGTCCTGCGTTGTGAACAATCTGTGGAGTACCGAAACGTTCACAGGAGACAGTCAGGCCTTGCTATACCTTTTAGCAACCCAATTAGTCAGTTTCTATCACAATCTGAGGGTTGCTGAAGGCAATTCCAATTTCATTTAGTTCATTGCTATATATTTTTTTGTTGCTTGCCTTCCAATTTTGCAATAATCTAACCTGATTAATGTAAGACTGTTTAAAACAGCCGTCGGGCTGTTTTTCGAAATTATGTGCGTATTGTATAATTATCACTTGCTGTGGTAAAGGAAAACATTGTGAGGAAACCAGCATGCCTGACAGATATTTCTCGACGGCATATTTAAGTCAGAGCCCCACGGGCGGAAAACTCAAACACCAGGTTAGGTACCAGCCACACGATAAAGAAGAAGAATGTAAGACTCCAAAGTCACAGCTCTAAAGATTTGTTTAAGAGAAAATGTTAAATAAAACAACATGTAAATAAAGCAGACGTGAACAGAGAAAACGTGATGCGTGTGTGCGATTTGTTACGAATAAAACTCGAATCTTCTAGACTTTCATTCTTATTCAGTTTGGCAGAAAAGTTATTGAATTGTAAATATCATAATAGAGTATTGGTATATTTACAAGTTCAATTTCTCGTTTCGTGTGAGATGAATCTTATGAAGCGATATTTTTTGCAGCGCCATTTTTTTTTCAAGATTATTGGATGTATGATTGAAACCCTAGACGGTTAATATTTGATTGGATCAAATGAATCCTTTTCTGAAAACTCCGAATGATAAAAATAAAACACGAATATAATTTTATTTAAACTCCCATTTACCCCGTATGTAAATGCAGCAACAATTCTTAAAAAATATGACCGCTATAAAACCGAAAACTGGTACAAATATATAAATTGTGTGAGGAAAAACTATCGATATTGGCATGCCAGATTCCGGCTGCACACAACTGACAGTGGTACAAATTGTGGTGCCATGCAGCTGAATAAGTATTTGGCATCGCGCATCGCCCATCGCACTGAAATCCGGACGTCTTTTATTAAAACTTTTATTGGGCGCACGTTCTTTTGTTTTCAGTCAAAGTTTCGATCAAGTGGTCTGTTTGTTTAGTCGAATTGTGAAGATATCTAGGTGGATGGGAAGATTGCAGTTGGAACTTCATGTGATGTCGTTTGCGTCTGTGTTTGTTTTGGAGAAGAGTGCGTTTGGGGCGACAGTGTTGTCACATGCCGTGACTGTTTTGTGGTGCAACAAAAGTTTTTTTTCCTTACAGGCAATTTAGTAAGATGCCTATCTTCTTCGTCTTTACGTGTCGGTAGACTCAAATAATACACGCTCAATAATTTTCCACCTGCATAGCTCTGGCGTTGGCTTCGTTTAATTCCTGGACGGTGCAGATAGATTTGCAGGGTGGGCAAGAAAGGAGGTGGGGCATATCCTACAGAGGGCGGGTCCATGACCATGAGAGGAGAGAATAACTGAATTAAGTGTTACATGATGATGATTGTTATCCCCGCAGGGTTTGATAAGGGTGACGACAACATCCGGCTAACCTCTGGGCCACATCTACCAACTCAAGAAAGAAAGAAAAAGTATTTGTTAGCCCGCACAGGACAAAGCACATAAAAATTATTAGTATTTAAATCTTACTAATACAAATTAAACAGATAAAAAAAAAGAAACGAAACTCGTCCTGTACGAGGCCAAAAGGCTCCGATCTCAGCATGGATACTGATAGGGCCCAAAGTGAAGGTGATGCCACGGTCAGGCCAGATACGGATAAAAATAAAAATAAAGTGTGTAGACGAATAAACAATACAAATTTGTGAAGTATAATAAATATGAAGAAAAACAACGCGACACTTGCGTGTTCTTAACTGCAGAGAAAACATATTACATTAGTTGTTTATAGCAACAGACGCGTAGAAAACTAGCCGCATCGATCGAGGCCGTGAACACAGCCTACAAGGACACATTCTCTTTGACCACCTGAAGAGGGATTAAGTGAACGGTAATGGAAAGCAAAAAAATTTAGAAAACATTTCCCAATCTAAAAAATCGCGTTAGTAACAGTAATATTTAAATGTAGCAAACGTTTTATTGTTTGTGCTGGGACTGTTTGGTAAACCATTCCATCGGCGTGCGTACGTGTCGTTACAAACAACTAAAGGATTACCCTATTGTTTGAGTTACCCTCCATCTGCGTATTGCTAACTGGGTAACACTTACAAATTGATCGTGAGTATCGTGACCTAGTTTCCCAGCAATATTAGGCAGTACCCGGGCGTAGCTGGAATTACCGATACAGCTCGCAGGGTTAGAAAGCTGAAGTGGGTGTAGGCCGGCCATGTTTCTCGAAAGACCGGTGGCAGTTGGAGCAAATGAGGATTTGAGTGAGAACGCTTATTAGCAAGAGTATTGTGTTCCTCCCGGTTAGATCGAAACCTTTAAAAAAGTGGCTAGGACAGACAGAATGTGTAAGGCAAAACACCAAGGGTGTACAGAATGGCCCATGTGCAGCTGTAGACTACTATAAGCTGTCATTAACACTGAAAACGTGATATTTACATTTGTGTAAGTTTTATGCCGCCCAAGGGCCTCTGAATTGGCTATACATGCCGTCTAGAAATATCTCTCAGAAATGCTGGCTTCCTGACAATGTTTTCCTTCACCGAAGCAAGTAATTAATTTTACAATACACACATGAATCCGAAAAAGTGGAGGTCAGAGGTGCGTGCCTTGCGAGTTCGACGCTGTTGCAAGCATTGATCATGGATAAACTATAATGGTAAACATGGTCCTATGGACATATCCCGTTTTCAGCGTTAATTAGTGTTATTGACCATGTAATACACTAACTTAACGTAACTTGTACTACAAAAGGCTGACTGACTGATTCACCCGAGCGTTTATGTCACAACAACTTTCAAGAAGAGATCTCTCTATCTATGTAAAGACTTTTTTTCTTAGCCTATATTGTCCTACTGCTGGCCAAAAGCCTTCCACATTGCCGTCCACTCTTCTCTTTGCGCGGATTTTTTTGAGAAAACGTCTCTTTACATTTCTTTACTTATAGAACTTTCCACCTATCGTATCTAGTTACTTGGATGAGATCGACTGAGCTACAAACGAACAAAAGTTATTAACACCCAATTTAATCATAAAACCAAAATGTTTCTGATCGTGTTAATATTACCAACTTTTTATTAAAAACCACTTTATTTATTCTGATAAGATCAGTAAGTTTTCTAAGAATGGATCAAGGTGTTAATTCGGGGCGTGTAAAGTCGTTGACGGGTGGTTTAGTATGTTTTTAGCTCGAAATATTTAATATTATTTCTAGTTCATAAAACAAAATGAAGGTCAGTTTTTTTTAGGATTAAGCAAAGGTGACTACCGGAGGTGACTACGGTGATACCGTTCAATTTTTAGGAAGCTAAGCTATCTTTTCTTAAGAAAATTGCATGCCTACGGCCGTGTTCCCACTTTGTCGTAACGACAGATAATCGTGTAGTTTTCAGTGTCGTGGCTTGTGTATTTAAATGGACGTGTTCACATATAGCACGCCGCGATTACTGTCGTCCACGACTTTTCCAGCAACTTTTGGAAACACGACCTAAGTGGTGTTACACACAAATGTTCAGATCGGTATGAGTTGACAGAACCAGCCTGTCAAATCAAATTATGTGAAGACGATAAAGTTTCGGGATAAACCAATCAGCTTAGTTCAAAATTTGCCAAACCGAACCGAACAACATTCAGCGTTGGTAGATGCCGAATGATGCCGTAGGTTGCCGATCGACATGAGCCGAAAAGTGTTGAGTACTTACTAATGGCTGGCTTTGTTATACAACAAACAAACAAACTTAAATAATTATACCCTTCATGTATGACATCCTAATCTTTTTTGCCCTCTCCATATTTCAATTTTCCATAATCTACGGCTTTTACTAATTCAAATAACCGTTACGGTGAAGGGAACGGTAGTCGACCGACTTTTGATCGCCATTTAAATATTGAAGCGCCATGGCCACTGCAAGGCTACCACGCCAGCCGCAGTGGCTATCGGCTACACTTTTAGTACCCCTGAATTAATCATAAGGCTAACGTGAACTGAGCTCTGTTTACGTGGAGCCGGACTTATTAATGTGTTCTATTCAATTTACTGGCAATTTTAGGCCAGTTGGTTTATTTGATTTTGAATGCATAGAGGATCTAATTACATGTTTTAGTCGTTATTGGCAATATTGTGTTTCATTGTAAACAAAATAACATCACCACAGTCTACGGAACCTAATACACCGACGTTTTGCCAGTTATAGGCTATCGAGCGTACGCCATCAACTGCGTATAAATCTAGACTCAGAAATTCCTGTTGGGAAAACCCAATAATATTTTACCCCTTCTAGGTATTGAATACAAAACTTCATACAGATTCAGTAGCACGTGCGAATACTAGACCAGCATAGCAGCAGGCTGTTGTGTGTGATTTTCAAATATATGTCAACTCCTGATAGAAAAACAGAAAACTGTTTCACACAAGTTTTTACCAGACATTGTTTACATAAAATTAGTTAACAACATAACAATAAAAACGTAACTCTCATACAACCTTCGAATCAAGTCACACGTAACACGCTTCTAATAAATTGTAAAGTGCGAACTTTATATAATGTTATAAATTAACTTAAACCCCGCATAACGAAGGAATAAATTATTTTAACTGAAACACGCGATGGCTTCCGTAACATGCAACACAAATATAGGCTCTAATCAAATGTTGGGCCAACTTCGGACCCTGTTCCACTGTTGACGATGAAGTGACTAGCTAACAAGAATTTTCTAACTCATAAAACGTACATTACCATGAAAGATTCTAAAGCGATTTTCTCCTAAAACATTGATGGTGATAAACAAAACCATATTATATAACTTTGAATTGGATTTCTATTGCTATCGCTATATCATGCGAAAATAGTTTAAGAATATTCCGTAAGAAATGTCATATACAGGGTGTAAACCACCTCATCACGAAGCCGTCAACCAAGCATTCTGTACATCAAAATAAGTAACTTTACGCCAAAATTATTGCTGGGAAACAATTTTTGTTTGGGGTCAAAAATCACGTTTTGGGGTATAACTCAATGTAACGCACTCAAAACATTGTGCTGATGGATGGATTGAATAGTACGGGGTTCGTGAAGGTATTTAAAGTAAAAATCTTGCAATAAAAACACGTATTAAAAAAAAAAAGTCGTAACATTGACCCCCAATATCTCCGTAACTAGAAGGTTCCCAGGTATGGTGTAGAACAAAAAAATGATCGCAATGACTGGAGAACAAGTGCTTTTCGGCTTCGTTAAGAGGCGTTTTACACCCTATATTGTGGCCAAGGTAAGGGCAAAGAAACCAGGGCCATCCTAAAGCTCGTTGGATGGGTGATTCCTGGCTGATATGGTGATGATGATGATGAATTGTACAATAGATACAGGTACCGTGTCGCGTATGAAGGCTTCCGTTCCATTGTTGCATAGGAGATAAATTTAAAAATTAATAATTTATTTTTATTATTTTGTTGTTATAGCGGTAACAGATATACACAATAGGCATGACGACAGTATCAAAAAATTACGTGTCAAATATTTTTTAATAATCTACCTGACGGACTAATTGGATTTTTGTCGTCTACCCTATTACACATCATCTGCCCAGTCTTTTCCCAACCATGTTGGGGTCGGCTTCCAGTCTAACCGGATGCAGCTGAATACCAGTATTTTACATGGAGCGACTGCCTATCTGACCTCCACAACCCAGTTAATACTGGGTAATACGATACCACTTGGTAAAACTGGTTGTTAGACTTTTTGGGCCACTGACTACCTGTAACGACTGCCAAAGATGGACAAATGACAGCCGGGACCAACAGCTTAATTAGCTTTCCGAGGCACGGAGGAAACTCGGTATGTAAGGGTGGTCACGTATCCACAGACCAACCTAGGCAAGCACGGCGTAACTTAAAGATCGTCTACCCTATTACAAATGAGGTTGAGAAGCCAAAGACTTGTTAAAAATTCAGTTCACTTTATATTACGGACACAGTTGGAACACAATACTTATTATAGCATTAAGTATTTAAACTAATTTAGATATATTGTTTTAATCGATCCCTTTGTGTGGTCCGTGTGGAACGTACAAGCTATAGCTGGCCACTCTGGTTGGGCGCGAAAATATGACGCTACGCGTTGGACACGCTAGTGATGTGCGTATATCGCATCGACTAATTCTTAGTGTTGGGATTCCAACATACAAATTCTGTGAAAATTTCAACTATCTACCCATTACGAACCATGACATACTGCCCGCTGATAGATAGATGGACGGACGGATGGACAGCGGTGGCGTAGTAGGTCCTATTGGTTACCCTTCGGGTACGGAACCCAACTGTTGACGAGAAATCTGTCTTCACTAGTTATGCTAAAGCAGCTGTTTCAAACTGCTAGCCCAACTCGCTCTTCGCTAATAGTTGGTGGAGAGACCAATGCCTTACTTTTTTAGCTTTGTATGTGAACCCAATCGAATTTTGTGTTTACTTTTCATTGAATCGTTTTTTGTTTGTCATGTTTCGTGCTGAAGAAAGAATGTAACGATTTGCATTTGTGTTGTTAAAGTGAGGCAAAGAACATAGGAAGTGCGTGCAAGAATACTGTTTGTGCGACGCCATACTACATGGTACGTCGTGATAGAAAGGACTCGACTTATGCGAAAAATAACTTTTGGTAGAATAATGATGTTCTGTTGTTGTGGCTCGGATGAAAATGCATGTTTTTTCAGACCACACAGGTATTTGTATTATATTGTATTGTTAAACGGGCTGGTGCCCGCAACTCCACGTCAAGGCGCGTATTTTGCGTACGGGGCCACACAGGTATTTCATCACATCAAACTATTTTGAAACCAATCCAATTCACAGATACCACTCCCTTTTGGAAACTACCATCCTACAATAAAGTCAGAATGTTTATGAAAAATATTTAGAACCTCAAAAATATTTCAAACGCAATCGAACGCAGCAGCCATACAATACAATTTCAATAAAAGCATTCTAAACACAGAAACAATTTCCAAATACATTTCACACAAACTGAAAACAGTTTTCGTTTTTATTCAATCGAAATAAACTAATGTTTTGAGCACGTGACTCCATTCACTGGAGTTCTTTTGAAGAAAATGAAATCTAGAAAATTTCTATAGCAACATATACTAGGAGTTTGGAAAGTCGATCATTCGTGAGCGCAGCGCGTCCGCCCGATATAGCGCCAGAGAGATATTTCAAATGTTGCAACATTCAAACGCGTTGGGATATTTAATTTGATGTATGCTGCGGTAGTTTTCAGGAAATATTGTAGTGGAAGAATGCGTTATGTGCGAAACAGTTGGAGTGATAAAGCTGAGTGCTTTTTCGGGTATTATTAGGGTTTATGGGATTTATGCGTTGGAAAGACTTTTGGCTTCTCTCGCATGGAAGACAAAAATTATCCCACGGCAACGTATACCACCGGGATAAAAAGTATACTTTGTCCTAAGTCGATTCATAACGGCGTGAAAGATAACGAACAGCCAAACACATCTATACTACAAGGGCGACTAAACAATGCCAATTAGAATAATAATAAATTTAAAATAATATTATGTATTATTATAAAGTTTATTTTTTGTTAAACGAATTCTCTAAACTTCAACAAGTAAATTAACATGTGCTGAATTCATTTTACAGTTATCGAAATTTTAATTAGTTACTTTGAACAACTAAAACTGTATTAATTTAAGTTCTTGCGAGAAATATGAATTAATATAAGTTTATGAAATAAGTAAAGTAAAGTGAATTTTGTTTATTTATAGAAACTCATAATAAATTAGTGATTTAGTTTAAAACATTTATATTTACATAGCTTTATTGAAACAAAAGGCGTATTTTAGGATGTGGGGATGAAAGTAAGACCCGTTAGTGAGAGAATGAGTGTGTGAGAGAGAAAGAGAAACTATGTAGTTAGATGGCGGAGTAAAGGTTGTGACGTTAAGACTGTGAAGACGTAAACACAATTTAAAATCGAAATAAAACAGTTCAAGTTATAGTGATCTCCCAGAATTGCCAAACTTAAGTGGCAGTGGGCAGGGCATATTGCTCGCAGAAAGGATGATGGGGCCGAACAATTCTGGAGTGGCGACCGCAAACCGGTCAACCAATGTTCCAGGAATTCGCAGGATGCGAGTCGCACGGGACCGGTCAATGTGGCGACACTTAGGGGAGGCCTATGTCCAGCAGTGGACGTCTTTCGGCTGAAATGGTGATGATGAATGATGATCTCCCACAATACTTCATAGCTTGCAGAGTAAGCAGGCTAAAGTAGCAGTAAGTTGGTCAGCAGCTTTAGTTGCGGGCACCTTTTTTTTTTTTCCCTGTGTTCCCTTCCCACACTTGCACCGGGGATCATGGGAACTAGTGGGCCTTCCACGATCCCGGGCTAGTGCCGGCCCGCCACTGCGGGCCTCCTCAGGTCTGCGGGGGGAGTGAGGTGTACTCCTCCCGCGACGTCTTATAGGGGCGCGCGCGGAACACTACGCGCCACCGCACCGCCTCGGGTCCAGTTATTCGGCGGGGCAGCGGACCTCCCCAAGTCCACCGTCCCTCTGGACCCGTCTAGGGGGGCTGGAAGAGGGCATTGTCCGCCCTCCGCCGACGGCCGGTTCGTCTGCTGCGGGTCGGGAGAGTGGTCTCGACCTCCCTCAACCTCTCCGCAGCCTCCTTCTGTGAGATGACCGTTTCACAGAAGGAGATCACCGCATCCCACGACTCTGCGCTCCCGACCATCGCGCGAGCGACGGCCGGCAGCGACAGATCGGCTCCCAAGTTGCGGGCACCTGGGGCAGCATGGGATAAGCCAAGTCAAGTATTGAACTGCAATGGGCACAGATAAACATTTTTGCTTTCTAATCATACAATATGCAAACAGAACCAAAAACAAAGCAGGAAAAGCTAAAAAGTGACTGCAGAATCAATTAGTTACTAATTCTTACAGGAGCGTGTCAAGCTATCAGAGGTCAGAATATCTTCAATTTAATCCGACTTGGGGTTAGCCACATGGAAACCCTTATCACAAAGTTCGCAAATTTAATTTTGTTCGTGAAAACATGTAGTATTGAAATCATTCATTTGGAAAGCGGTTCGCTACATCAGCTCATTGGTCCCGTGTTGGCCAGGGCTAACACGCGTCTTGCGACAACGTCTGCAAAGATAATTCAAAGAAGCTGCTTTGAGCATGGCTCAAGTCATCGCGATACAATATGCGGAGTGACGGTACTCAGGCGTAGGCGTAGAAAATGAGAGACGCGTGGCGTTTGGTGCAATTGCATCGCGTGAGGCCATGCACAGGGCCTAAGAGTGTCCGGTTTCTAGAAGAAAAATGATCGATGAGTAAAAATTAAACGCCGATCAATTGGCTGTTGTTAATTTATTCAACCAATCCCAACTGTTTAATATTGACGCGTCGATCGATCAGAAACCGGGGGTAGATATCAGCCAATCAGGTGTTAGAATTAATCTCCGGTTATAATCCCGGATTGGTATGAAGCGGTCGATGAAAGATGATGTTGATCCTTCACACAAGACTGAGTATTTCATCCCACCGGATAGTTTGTCTAACATTTAGTAAAGGAGAGATATATCAAATTCAGGAAATCGAGATGGGAAGTGGTCTGCCCGACGTAAATTGACGTTATCAGAATTCAAGATTCAAGCAATTTATTGTGTAGCTTTGGGTAAAATAGACGTCTGAATGTTTGAACTGTTGTAGACTATAAATTATTTTTATTTGAACTTGCGGCTTCATTTGGTTGTATTTTCAAAGTTAATTATCTAGACTTGCTAAACTGCACTGATATCATGTTTATGCTAGATCACTAAAACAAAGTCGTCCGCCGCGTCTGTCGGATTTTGAAGCGGGGTTTTTTAATAGATAGAGTGATTCAAGAGGAAAGTTTTATTATATAACTAGCTTCTGCCCGCGACTTCGTACGCGGATCCTGTTGCTTATGCCAGCGACAACGGGGTCGTCAAAATCGAAAATCTGAAACGTCCGATGTCGAATTCTAAGAGCCCGGGGAAGAGAAAATAACGGATCTTTCCCAACTGAGCAGCACATACCGTTCGTTTCTTTTTGCCATTTAAAAGCTTCACAAAAAGTACAATTTTGAACCATACCTCCGATGGCGGAATATGTGACGTATTCAATCATAGGAGTATACGTAAATGCACTCCATTCCTTATCAACCCAAGGAAGGTCGCCATGCCCTACGGTCATATCTTGAGACACATCCGATTCTTCAGATGATATCGACATTCTGTTCAGAGAATGTCGTTGTCTTCGCGCTCTTCTTCTGTCTCTTCATGCCGTACTCCAGCAATTCTTTCTCTCTCACTTTCTAACTGATTATGAATATTTTGTTGTGTGCGTGTTCGGGGCAATGTATGATAATCTCGAGCAGCAGTTAGTCGCGCATCACGTTCATCACTCGTTTCAAAAGACCTGTTAGTAGATGTGCGAATACGCTGAGATCTCAAGCGTGATTCTGTATCGGTAAACGTTTCCGATTCGCGAGACAATGCATGTCGCTCACGATCAGCGGACAGTCGCGCATCACGTTCCGTACTTGTCTCTAGAGATCTAGAAGACGATGCGTAGATACGCTTGATACTCAAGCGCAATTCTCTATCGGTGCACGTCTCCGACTCGCGAGACATTGCATGACGTTCACGATCAGCGGTCAGTCGCACATCTATTCTTCACTGGTCTCTAAAGACCTGGATGTAGATGCGTAAATACGCTGGGAACGCAGGCGTGTTTCGCGATCCGAAGAGGTTTCCACGGAGCAAGTTGCAGCCTGATGTTCTCGAACAGCATCAAGTCTCTCCTGACGCTTTTCGGTAGATTCTTGGGATCTTATGATCCTCAATCTTTTAGCTCCTTTGGAACATTGGGAAAGATTTGACCTCCTTCTAACTATAACCATGCCTAGTTTTGTTGTGAAGATACCGGATCAATTAAAATCTAAGTGACTGCTGTGCGTTACCGGGTAGGCTAGCGAGTCACGAAGATAAATGGAAAAAGAAATTACAAAACACTCAAATAACATAAGCCTGAAGACATATTTATTCGATAAAATAAATAAATTCGATAAAAATAATCTTCATTGAAAATCAGTCCTAAACTGTTACCGCCTTCACCCGCGTAGAAGTACTCCCAGTTATTTTATAATTATAAAGTGAAATTAGTGATAGCTTTGCAATAATTTTCACATTAGATGTTTCTAATCTTCGATTTTTATAAGTCAACAGGAAATGCCCATCAGACCGAACAACTTTTGCTAAGACGTCATTCCTATATGTGTTATGGTGTAGCTGGGCTTTTGGAGGTCCACAACAGGTGTCCCAGATCTTCGATTTTTATAAGTCAACAGAGAGTACTCATCAGATTGAACAAGTTTTGCTAGGACGTCGTCCTATATGTGTTATGGTCAGTGATGGGCAAAAAGTAATTAGATTAATAATTACAAATTACAGTTACATTGTAATTAGTAATTAAAATACTTTGGAACAGATTACTTACGTAACTAATTGCAATAAGTACTTACTGTAATTAAATACAAAGTAATTCAATTGCAAGTTAATCTAATTACACTATAACAGATTACATAAGTAATCTGATAAAACGTAATTAGTCACATTTATATTAGTAGTAGTGGCTGTAATGGGACAAATACGAAAATGAAACACATAAAAATTATACAAAAAAAAAATGTAATCTTCTGTCAATCATTATAAAAATTTTAATATTTTATTAGTTAAAGTGTGCAAGCAATCCCAATTTGTAAACAAAAGAATTACGGATTTCTTAGAAAGATCGGTATATGTGATCACAATGCCGACAGTCGAGTTTATTACGGGCTAGGATAATAAAGCGACAAAAGAACGTACACACCTGCGCAGCTTTACTTATTTTGGCAACTTCAAAAAAGTACTTTTTATTATTTAATTGTTGTCGTTATTGAGAGTGGGTGTAATGCTATAGGTATAGAGTGTATCATTGTATGGAAGAGAAGCTAAACCAACCAAAGCCCAGTGATTTCGACGCTTTAGGGAGTTGGTCGTAGGGCACGCCACGATAGTGGCGGTAAGTCCCCTCTTTGAGGAGTGGCTAGAGAGGCGCCACGGCGTCCTCACCTTCCGCCTGACGCAGGTCCTCACCGGGCACGGATGTTTCGGGAGGTACCTGCACCGAATCGGGCGGGAGTTATTTATACTTTTATACTATTATACTAATTATACTTTATACTAATATTATTTATACTATATACTATAATATTATAAAGCAGAAGAGTTTGTTTGTTTGTTTGTTTGTTTGTTTGTTTGTTTGGTTGAACGCGCTAATCTCCGGAACTACTGGCTCGAATTGAAAAATTCTTTTTGCGTTGGATAGTCCATGTATCGAGGAAGGCTATAGGCTATATAACATCACGCTATGACCAATAGGAGCGGAGCAGCAATAAGAAATGTTGCAAGCGGGAACAAAGCAGTTTAAACTTCCGTTGAGTAGGCGATGCGTTGCGATATCAAAACTTCACGCGAACGAAGTCGCGGGCAGAAGCTATGAGGCTATAATTTATCTTGGAAACTTGAACACCTGATGCAGAACCGCAACAGACCAGCTAAACTATAAGAGATACAAAAATGCCACCATAGCAAAAATTGTTCTACATGATGAGCATTTTCTGCTGAGGGTATAAGTTTGAAGATCTGGAACATCTGATGTGGAACTCCAAGAGCCCAGCTACACCATAACACATATAGGAATGACGTCTTAGCAAAAGTTGTTCAATTTTATGAGCACTCTCTGTTGGTTTATAAAAATCGAAGATCTGGAACACCTGTTGTGGAACTCCAAGAGCCCAGCTACACCATAACACATATAGGAATGACGTCTTAGCAAAAGTTGTTCAATCTGATGAGCACTCTCTGTTTACTTATAAAAATCGAAGATCTCGGACACCTGTTGTAGAATTAATTTCCTTTTCCAGTTATCTTCGTGACTCGGTAGCCTACCCGGTAACGCAGGGGAGGAGTCAATTAGATTTTAATTGATTAGATATCTTCACAACAAAACTATAACCATGCCTAGAAAGAGGTCAAATCTTTCCCAATGTTCCAAAGGAGCTAAAAGATTGAGGATCATAAGATCCCAAGAATCTATCGAAGAGCGTCAGGAGAGACTTGATGCTGTTCGAGAACATCAGGCTGCAACTTGCTCCGTGGAAACCTCTTCGGATCGCGAAGCACGCCTGCGTTCTCAGCGTATTTCTACATCCAGGTCTCTAGAGACCAGTGAAGAATAGATGCGCGACTGACCGCTAATCGTGAACGTCATGCATTGTCTTGCGAGTCGGAGCCGTTCACGGATAGAGAATTGCGCTTGAGTTTCAAGCGTATCTACGCATCGACTACTAGATCTCTAGAGACAAGTAGGGAACGTGACGCGCGACTGACCGCTGATCGTGAACGTCACGCATTGTCTCGCGAGTCGGAGACGTTCACGGATAGAGAATTGCGCTTGAGTTCTCAGCGTATCTACGCATAGCTTCTTCTAGGTCTTTAGAGATAAGTGCGGAACGTGATGCGCGACTGCCCGCTGATCGTGAGCGAATCCGAAATTTTTACCGATACAGAATCAGGGTTGAGTTTTCAGCGTATTCGCACATCTACTAACAGGTCTTTTGAAACGAGTGATGAACGTGATGCGTGATGCGCGATGCACGTTCATTGAACGAACGTTTGAATTCTGATCGACGTCGACATTCTCTGAACAGAATGTCGATATCATCTGAAAAACCGGATGTGTCTCAAGATATAGCCGTAGGGCATGGCGACCTGCCGTGTCGACGGCGCGTTCGTGTTCCACGTGCGCCTCAAAGAGATGTCAGCATAAAGGGAGGGGCCCGCAAAGGTCGAAGCCTGCCGGGGCTGCGGGACTGTTCGAAAGAGATACCGTGGCCCTGGAACGTAAAGGGCGAGGAAGGAACATGGATGGGTTTTAGTCAGTAAAAATCTGACACTCCCTCCCGCTCCGCCCAGAGTTAGAGAAGTTATTTGATTATTTCCCAACCGAAAAAAAAGGGCATGGCGACCTTCCTTGGGTTGATAAGGCACGGAGTGCATTTACGTCTCCTATGATTGAATACGCCACATATTCTGCCATCGGAGGTATGGCTAAAAATTGTACTTTTTGTGAAGCTGTTAAATGGCAAAAGAAACAAATGGTATGTGTTGCTCAGGTGGGAAAGATCCGTTATTTTCCCGTCCCCGGGTTCTTAAAATTCGACATCAGACGTTTCAGATCTTCGACGACCCCGTTGTCGCTGGCATAAGCAACAGGATCCGCGTACGAAGTCGCGGGCAGAAGCTAGTCTATTATAATTACAATATAATTGAATACTATGTAATTAGGTTACATTGTAATCAAATTATTTTGTAATTAAATACATTGTAATTAATTTCATAGCACATCCAAAGTAATCTAATTACAATGTAATTGAATATTATGTAATTAGATTACATTTTAATTAAATTACTATGTAATTCAATTATTAATTAGATTGCTAAAGTAACTAGTTACGCCCATCACTGGTTATGGTGTAGCTGGCCTCTTGGAGTTCCACAACAGGTGTCCCAGATCTTCGATTTTTATAAGTCAACAGAGAGTGCTCATCAAATTGAACAACTTTTGCAAAGACGTCATTCCTATATGTGTTATGGTGTAGCTAGGCTCTTGGAGTTCCACATCAGGTGTTCCAGATCTTCAAATTTATTCTCTCAGCAGAAAAAGCTCATCACGCGAAACAATTTTTGCTATGGTGTCATTTTTGTATCTCTTATAGTTCAGCTGGTCTGTTGCGGTTCTGCATCAGGTGTTCAAGTTTCCAAAATAAGTTATAGCCTATATGTTGCCCAGACTTAATATCTATACAACACAAAAAAAAACTTTCAAATCTGTCCAGTAGTTCCGAAGATTAGCGTGTACAAACAAACAGACAAACAGACAGATTTTTTTTCTTGGATTCGTTCTCTATTACTATTTCTAAAACCCCCTCATTTTTTTTTTTTTTAAATATTCAATGTACAGACACAGTTTTTTTACTCTTTTATTATATGTATAGATATAGAAATATAGATATCTATATATATAAAGGAGAAGTCCACTCACTGACCATCACCATCACCATCAAAAATCTCGGAAACTACTGGGCCGTAAGGACTCAAATTTGGCACAAGCACTCTCTAGGGGGTGCAGGCGCGTACTAAGGATTTTTTAAAATTCGCACCCCAAGGGGTTGAAAAGGGGTTTCAAAGTTTGTATGAAAGTCCTATGTTTTTAAAGTTAGAGGTATGAATGTAAAGCCTGTATGTTCCTTTTGGCTTCTAGGTGCTCACTAAGAAAAGGTTTTACGAAATTTGGCCCTTATGGGTACAAAAAAGGGTTTTTAATGTTTGTATGAAAAAAGTTAAACATCCAAATTGAATCTTACGTCAACGCGTTATTGCATACTTTACATTGAAATTAGAATTCGGAAACCGATATGGATCCAAATTGAATTTTACGACAACGCGTTAATGCATATTTTACATTGAAATAAGAATTTGGAAGTTCCTTGAGGTTTATCTTCAGTTTTTAAGCGGAATTTCTAGGTGGCCAGTATGTTTCAGTGATATTATTATGCAGGCGTCTGCTGAAAGGTATTGAAATGAGGTTCTATTACGTTTTAAAGTTTTTATTCCAATTTCTAGGTGGCCAGTATTTTTCAGTATATGCAGGCGTCTGCGGAAAGGTATGAAAAAAACGTTTCAAAAAACGAACTCAAGCGATACACGATCAAGCTCATTTCTATTCTGCGATATTTTGCTGTTACTATCTAATTTGCTTTGAAATATTTGACATCATCGTTGTTTGGTTTGTCTTCGTTTTGGTATGTTTCACTTAGTAATTTTAAATTGGAGGTAATCATTTTACTGTGTTCTTACCTATTGCCTGGTTGGAATTTTGTTATGTATATTTCTTTGCGAATTACATATTGTGTATTTCACACTTTGGTGTTACTATAATAGGATTTTTAGTATTAGTCGTTCTTACTAGAAAAGGTGTCCTTGAATACCTTTTTTTTTTTTTTTTTTTTGGGATGGGAAATCATCAAATGACTTCTCCCACTCTGGGCGGAGCGGGAGGGAGTGTCAGACTCTTACTGACTAAAACCCATCCATGTTCCTTCCTCGCCCTTTACGTTCCGGGGCCGCGGTATCTCTTTCGAACAGTCCCGCAACCCCGGGTCCTTGAATACCTACGATCGTATTTTAATTTTAGTGTTGTATATTTGGTTTAGGCTGGTGTTGCAAAAGAATAGCTATAAAAAAAATTACATGCCAAATAACATTTGTTACTAAGAGGTTTTGAGCATTGTTTAATTAAAATGGATAATCAAATTATTATCACTACTAATGGGGTGCAAATTCTTAGCCAAATAGTAAATGTTCCTGGCCATGGCGCATGCTTATTTTCATCTCCATCCTATTTGGTGCATCACTCATGGCAGCGGGAGAATTATTGCCATTTGAGTTCCAGGTGTTTCAAACCTTCAAGGGACAAACAGGGAGTAAAAATAATCCGAGTCTCAGGAAACTTCAATGAAGGTCATTTTGATGTTTTAATTCCGTTGGCCAATTTGAATGTGAAAGCGCGTTTTTAGGGTTCCGTAGCCAAATGGCAAAAAACGGAACCCTTATAGTTTCGCCATGTCTGTCTGTCTGTCTGTCTGTCCGCGGATAATCTCAGTGACCGTTAGCACCAGAAAGCTGAAATTTGGTACCAATATGTATATCAATCATGCCGACAAAGTGCAAAAATAAAAATTTAAAAAAACATTTTTATTAGGGTACCTCCCCCAGACGTAAAGTGGGGAGCGATTTTTTTTTTAATTTTGACCCTGACGTGTGATATATTGTTGGATAGGTATTTAAAAATGAATAGGGGTTTTCTAAAATCATTTTTTGATAATATTAATATTTTAGGAAATAATCGCTCCGAAAGTCAAAAACAATGTGTCCCCCCCCCCTCTAACTTTTGAACCATAAGTTTAAAAAATATGAAAAAAATCACAGAAGTAGACCTTTATATGAACTTTCTAGGAAAATTATTTTCAACTTGATGAGTTGAATAGTTTTTGAGTTATATAGCACTTTTTCAAAAAAACGCAAATGATAACTTTGTTTTTCATACAAATACTATGAAAAACAAAGTTATTTTTGCTGACGAAAAATGTTGGTATTTTTAATGGTCTGGGAAGCTACGGAACCCTACAGTGAGCGTGGCCCGACACGCTCTTGGCCGGTTTTTGCGTATGGGCAAATCCACCGAGCGGGCCCAGTGCGGTTTGGCAGATGTCACATGTCTTCGAATTTTTGGTTCTAATAAAGTTTGGTTACCTCACGATGTTTTCCTTCACCGTTTAGAGAGCAGTGGTGATGAAATAAATTACACAAAGTAATGCGCCTGTCTGGGCCACGTGTTCGAGCCAGCATTGTGCGCCACGTGTCTAACAACTGGGAAAGGTTTCAACCTTTCACCCAGGAGCGGTCAGGAGCTGTTTATTGTTCGATGCGTAAATACGTTACTGAAATGTCTTGCCATGGCACCTACGGAACCACCTGTGAAGTCATGGCAGCGGGAAAACTATTCCCATTTGAGTTCGAGGTGTTTCAGGATGGTATTTTTATTGCTGTTTTCTTGGAACACTTGGAGCATTTTCTTGGAACATTAACTCACTAAATCTCATTTGATAAACACCAACGTATGAAACACGCGAGCGAAACCGCGCGGGCACAGCTAGTAGATTATATGTATAGATTTGCGAGCGGACGAAGCCGCAGGCATCAGCTAGTATTAGATAAAATACAAGCCAAAAGTTGACTTGATCTACTTGACTAGCCTTTTCCTAAATATGTTAGGGTCGGTTTAGTAAAACCAATATTTATCTGACCTCCACAACTCAATTACTGACAACACAATACCCCTAGGTAAGACTGGTTGTCGGAATTTTCACCATTAACTCCTCCAACGAACCTCCTGGGTCCTGAAGCTAAGAAAAAGATGACATAAGGAACTAAGTACGCTAGTGTGAGAATTCACGTTGTATGTCATCAACGATAATTTCTTGCAAAACCGACTTCCAAAAATATAAATTATAATTCAGCGCGCGTAACAACAAATCCCGAATGGCTCATGAACTGTTTGGACGCGAAATTAACATAAATTAACATAGTTTTAATATAGTGAGTAGTCCATTCTAAATAGGCCAGATAAGCAATGGAATTAGATTAGGAAAGTTCGTCATAAGCGCGTCAATATTTTGATTCCATTTATTGGATGTGAAGGGTTACGCGACTAAGTACGGTTGAACCTTTTCCAATAGGTTTTGCTCGTTTATTTCACAAGGTCAAATGTTTTACCAATTTTGTTAGGTATAAGAAACTGCGGTGATAGCGCTATAAGATTACAGCTTGTTCTTTTATCTGTGGACAGTTCAGGAATTGAGTTTAAAAATTATGTCTGATCGTATACGATAGAAGATAGACTACAGGCGCTGAAAATGAAAATGTTGACTTAGACCAAAGAAATAATGGCTTATTTCAATCCAGTTTATAGGGATTTTTTATGCACTTTTCATGTCTACACAAATAACTATAGCACTGGCAGGCATGCATATTTATTAAGATATTGTTATTTGTAGCCCAAACAATGCATATGGTAGTAATATGCTGTTTGATACCTGTATGCCAATATTATAGCGCACATTAACGCCATTTTCAATTTACCAAATAATATGCCAACCAACAAAGCCACCAACACTAATCCTAATCACAAATCATTGGCCCGTTAGTACCAGGAGCCCATACACCCGAACAAATAATATTTACTATCAATACCATTTTGTTTGGCTATTTCCCAATAATTAGCTCTGCATGACGTACAACATTCACCGACCAATCCAATTTGAAATCATGTTATCCGTGTTTTCTCGACTCATTGATCTAATAGCGATCATAATGGCGTAGTAACGGAGGTTATGTGAGTTCACGGCTCGAGTATTTATTTTAGCATCATCAGCGATTGATTGAAATTCAATGGGAGTTTTGATGATTTCTTGATTAAAATATAAAGAAAAATATTGACGTGTTTTTGACTTAACGTTATCCATGTCACTCATGTTGTGTCACTGTAAAATTAAACATGAAAAATAAAAAGGTGTAAGTATGGTATAATAAAAACTTAGTAACTTCTATACGATGACCTCAGTAGAGCTTCCGAATGAGTGGGTCTTAAAATGAACATGGACAAGACGAAGGTTATGTTGAATTTCCAAGTCACACCCACTCTTATCAAGATCGGAAATTCCACACTCGAAGTTGTAGACGATTATGTGTACCTAGGACAAACGGTCCAGTTACGTAGGTCTAACTTCGAGAAAGAGGTCAATCGTCGAATCCGACTCGGCTGGGCAGCGTTCGGGAAGGTGCGCGGTATCTTCTCGTCCAACTTACCGCAGTGTCTCAAGACGAAAGTCTATGACCAGTGTGTGTTGCCAGTGATTACATACGGGACCGAAACGTGATCGCTCACAATGGGCCTTATCAAAAGGCTTAAAGTCACACAAAGGGCAATGGACTATGCTCAGAGTTTCCTTGCGTGATCGAATCAGAAATGAAGACATCCGCAAGAGAACTAAAGTCACCGACGTAGCCCGAAGAATTGTCAAACTTAAGTGGTAGTGGGCAGGGAACATTGCTCCCAGAACGGATGGCCAATGGGGCCGAAAAGTTCTGGAGTGGCGACTGCAAACTGGAAGACGATGCTTTGGGAGACCTCCCACTACCTAGTGGGAGGTGAAGGTTGCAGGACCGGTCAATGTGGCGACACTTACACTTACACTTCACTGTGGGGAGGCCTATGTCCCGCAGTGGACGTCATTCGGCTGAAATGATGATGATGATGATGAACTTCTATACATCTCAGCCTTAGCATATGTGCATGACATTATGCATAGCAGAGAGGTGTCTGATGAGATGATGAGTAATAGAGAAGTGTGAAAGAAGAGTACATGCTGCGCCGCTCCCTAACAAATCGAGATAAGGTCAGGAGAATAATTTTAAATATACAGCAGATGAGATGACCTTTTTAAATAAGACGAAAGCACATTATACCGGTTTAAGTATTCCCATCTCTAATGTGGTACAAACTTTCTAACAATGGTTTTACTTTACTCTTCCAACAACCTCTTCAGGGATAAATAAATTAGTTTTGGAATGATAAATAATATTTATAATATAAACAGGCTATTTTGCTTGATCTATCTGAATGAAAGGGCCAAAAGACGCAATTTCCCGTCCATTCTGTTATCAAACGAGTGTCTGATTCTCGCACGTAATGTTCTCGACTGGGTGGGTGGTTCGGTATCCGTTGTTTTCGTTGTTTTCCAATTACTTTGGCCGGGTAATTATACAATTTTGTATAAAACTCAATTGTTTACATCCAGTTATTTGGAAACAATTGTTTTATTTTTTATTACGGAGATGTGGGTAGATGGAATTAATGATCGTTGGTGAGTTTTTTGTTAGAGTTAGAATTTGTTTTGTGTGCCGTATTTCCAAGAGGAATGAGGTTTGGATGCGCAATATCTTGATAATATGGGTCCGAGTTATTGTTAATTTACTGCCTCGACGGTCATGTGGTGGAAAGCGCTACTGTTGAGCATGAGATCATAGATTCGATTTCCAACATGTATGGCCATCATCTTTCCATAAGAAGTTTCTCAGAAGCAGTTTTCCTGATTGTCGGCAATTGGCTCGTCCCGCAATTCTTGGAATTAAAGTAGTAGAACGTGTTTTCTAACCTTTCGGGAATTGCAGGAGTAATTACTGTTTAAAGTTTATATTTTTCTGTTATTTACTTCTTCTGAACCCTTGAAGTGTAAGATTTCTATACCACACTTGGCAAACAAATTGGTTTTGCCAATATCTTGATTTTAGCAAACAAGAAACTATAGTACCTGACATTGTTGAGATCATCTACACGCTGATCATGATTTTAACAGCAATTAATATTAATTGCTCTAACATCTTACAGAATCCCTCCACCATTATCTCAGGAACCAACCAGATTTCCGAAGTCGGATGGTTATCGCAGAGGTTATTTATGGTGAACTGTAGTCTGATCAGTATTCCACGTGCGTGAGTGAGACGACTTCCCGTATGCATAGGACTACGATGTACAGTCGAACAAAAAGATTGGTATACACTGTACAGGTACAAGTAAACTTGCAAACAGGTCTAGGCTTGAAATCCACTAATTTACTTTGTTATAATTAATAGTACAGTGGTCTCTCTACTGTGTTTTTTGACAGATTTCAGGCAAAATAAAATGAACACAGAAACATCTATACAATAGTTGAGTTACCTGACTTTTTAAATTACTAGTATTTGCATATACGTGCATACTATTCCATCAATAATTTGCTTTTGCCTGTTTCCACTTACGAATTAATAACCACACAAATTAAAATGCAACTGTGCGTTATATTCAATTACTGTGTGTAAATAATAATACTACAGGGTGAGACTATACTACACTATACTACACTACACCACACTAAACACTACCACACCACACTATAATGTACTATATAATACTTCAGGGTTAGGAGCTCGTGGCTAAATAATAACAGCCTCTCGGGACAATCTTTAGGTTAAGCCGTGCTTGCCTAGGTTGGTCTGTGGATGAGTGACCACCCTTACATACCGAGTTTCCTCCGTGCCTCAGAAAGCACGACAGGTTAGTCGTTACAGGTAGTCTGTGGCCCAAAAAGTCTGACAACCAGTCTTACCAAGTGGTATTGTATTACCCAGTATTAACTGGGTTGTGGAGGTCAGGTAGTCGCTCCACGTAAAATACTGGTATTCAGCTGCATCCGGTTAGTCTGGAAGCCGACCCCAACATAGTTGGGAAAAGGATAGGCAAATGATGAGTGTGTCTTCAGGGTAAAAATTGTAAAGCATTCAATTAAAATAAACACATCGGTAGCAGTGGAAAGAAATAGGTACACACAAAATTTACCTGTATACCAAACACTTTGATTGACGGTACTTCAAACAATCCTCACAAGATCTACATTAAGACAAGTTTGGGATGAGGCGGAAGTGGCTGGAGTATGACAGTTTATGTTCCCTCATAACTTTGTATTGTGTCACTTTACGAAGTTTAAAGTAGGTGCTTTGTAATCTGTCTACAAGTTTATGTAGTGGAATCTCGAAATAGATGAAGCCCACACGTTTTGGCTTATAAATTTCATTAAATTAATAATCGTCATAAAATGAATAATTGCTTTTATTCTTTGGCGTTCACAAGTTTAGCATTACAATAAGTTAGAACTGTCTATATAAAAACACTCTTAGTTCTTAGATTTTTTGAACTATTGCAGCAAGTATTACAATAAGTGGTGGTTGAACATCGTGAGGAAACCGGCATGTCCTAGAACCAACAAAAAAACATGTCTACCAACCCGCACTGGGCCCGCGTGGTGGATTAAGTATAGCTCATACGCAAAATACGCGCTGTGACGTGGAGTTGCGGACACCAGCCCGTTATTATTACAATACAAGTGGTGTTTTTTTTAAAAAAAAAACACCACTGTGGTGTCATTCCTGAGCAAAGGCCTCCCCCATTCCTTCTACTTCTTACGGTGATGTGCTTCTTCTCGTTCATTTATTTAGTAACTATAAATGTTTTTATGATTATTATAAATTAAGAAAATAATTTTACTATTGGTAAGTATTTTTACTTAAGTACTAAAAATAAAATTTGTTTCTTCTAATATTACCCTAGAATCTTCTATTCTCCTTTAATAACACCCCAAAACACACATTACTTCGTGTAAAACACACCCGTTTCCTCGTGTCTTCTCAAATCATCCGCAAACCGCAAAATGATTGCCTAATGGCGTGTCTACGGCCTTTAACCTGTCCCTTCGTATTTATGTTATCCTGGTACTGCCCACCTTACGTTGGGATAATTAAAATATACTACGCCCTTGTTTGTTCACAAGGATCAGCATTATTTTTGGTTAAATTATAATGTAGGTTCTGTGTGCTTAGAGGGGTCTGAATACGTGTTTTTAAGTCTAGGAGGATTTAAGTATTAAATAGTACTAAGGCAAACCTGCTACATTGTCATCAGCATTGGTAGCAAACAAAGAGTATCTTTGAAGTAGCTCAAAAATGTATAGAACCTAGATCTTAAAATATTTAACACTAAAAATGCATCTGAAAAATCAAATGAGAGGGATTTTGATCGTTTTTTAACAATTAATTGCAGAACATACTAAGTACAGAACATGATAATCCTTTGCTGTGCGTGCTAGCTCAAAAACAATAATAGTACATTATGGTACAAGTGTGATGATTACCGCCGAGGCGCCATTGAGAACCGAGCCGTTAGGCGAGGTTCTTAAGAGAGCCGAAGACGGTAATCATCAACACACACGTGTATCATACGACGTTTTTCAACACACTTGAGAATAAAATAATACAAAAAATAACTATAATTTCAACAGTGAAAACGAGTTGTGAATTTTTTTTCGCAATGGCGGGAATAATTCATCAGTTTTCCTATGCGCGCGCATCTAACAATGGCGATCGCCCATAGACTAAAAGAATGAGGTTTCTTTTTTTTTTGCTTTTCGCGGATAGCGTTTTAGCCACGTACGAAATGGAGAATTCAGTTTTATTATTAAAAAAAAAGTAAAAAAAAAAAGAAAACAATAGTTGCATTTGAGTGAAAGTTTTATTTATTAAAAACTTATAAGTTGAAATTATCTATGTAGATACGAAGTTGTATGAAATGAGCAAGCAATAGGTACATTAATTTATTTGTACTATTGAACACGATCTTTTTTGTATCGAAACTTTTTTAAGAACAAAGCAATTCAACCAATAAAATAAAAAAATAAACCCTATAACTCACTTGTGAATAATAGCAATGAAAAAGTCACAAAGTTTGATTACAGGTGTCATTATGTGCCTAATTGCGGTGAAATTAGAGCCACTTTATGAGCAAGTGTGTTGAAACATATAGAACCCAACGTTTGCAATCCAACCCCGACTTACGACAAAACCAAGACACTAAACTTTATTCCTAGTACTTCGAGACATAGGTCTAGGATTTGTAGGATCGCGTGAAAAGGTTCCCTTCGATTGCTTTTGTTTTTATTGTTATTAGCTGACGATACAAAGGTCGGGTTTATCTCAAGTTCGGGCTGATATTTTCGGGATATTGTAGGCAAATAGATGAGATGTCATGTCGACCGATAGATCTTGAAAATGAAAAGGGGTATTGCTGTATCTAAATGTATCTTTGTCTTCTAAATGTAGGGGAAATGTTTATTCAAATTGAGCTTAGGTTAAGATTGCTAGTTTGTGTTGTTCATTTACGCGTATACTTGTATTTTACAGATCATAGTTAGAAGTGTAGATAGGTGGTTACTCTTACTCAAAGATGGTAATTAAACATTTTATTAATAAATTACTGACACCAATATCATAAGCAACGTGGCGTGCAAGACTCAGTAATAACACGACCTGACATAATTAGCATCAATCCTATATCCCACTAATTGAACTAAGAATTGCACCAGAGACCCAACACTTCAGATCTTGATTAACATCTACTAAACTGATGAACCAGTCATATGAATTCCAACTGTGTTTCGCGTCTGATTGTATTCTACTAATTGCGTCTCTATTTACCTCGTTAGTGTGAATTAGCATGATGTTATTTGTTAATCTATTGTTAATGTGAGATATTAACACTGATAGTAATTGTACATTTAATTGCGTTACCAGCTATCGACAGCTTCCTCGATAATCAATTCTCAATGTTGAAAATTTAGATCACTTTTAAAATCAGGTCAAAATCTTTGTGAACGCAAACGGCCATGAAAAACTGAAACCTTGTAAAGTACTGGTATTCAGCTGCATACCTACGGTAAGACTGGAAACCGACCCCAACATAGAAAAGGTCAGGCAGATGATGACCCTTAGAAGGCCAACTTTGATAAATAAGGCTTCATCATCACTTTCAGCATCCACAGCTAACTTCACCACTCCTGGGTATAGAGCTCTCTTTGCTTGTGCCTAGCTTCACGTTCTTATAATGCTAGCCTTATGCAGGATACTAGCGTGACAGCAAAAATAACGTCAGCCCATCTCGCCGGACGACCAACACTTCTCATTTTCAGTCCTTGGACGCCACTTGGTTACAGTTGACCCACGGGTTAATAAACCATTATCTTTCTGGCCGAGTCCCATTTTATTCTTGGTCACCGTTTTCTTCTTCTATTCTCCCTTGTCAGACGTGTAAAACAAAAATAAAATAAAAATAAATCATCATCAATTACGTTAGTCTAACCGGATGCAGCTGAATAAGAGTAATTTACATGGAGCGACTTCCTATATGACCTCCACAACCCAGTTAATACTGGGAAATACGATACCACTTGGTAGGACTGGTTGGCAGACTTTTTGGGCCACTGACTACCTGTAACAACTGTCAAAGATGGGTAAATGGTAAGCCGAGACCAAAAGCTTAACGTGCTTTTCAAGGCACGGACGAAACTCGGTATGTAAGGGTGGTCACCCATCCACAGACCAACCTAGGCAAGCACGGCTTAACCTAAAGACCGACCCGAGCAGCTGTTATTATTTTGCCACGAGCTCCTTTCTTACATAAAAATAAATATTAGCCGATACTGAAAGTAATCTAGTTAGTAGTTTCAATGACGAATAATTGGTATGGAAGCGTAACATTAGTAGATCAGCATTTATTAAAAGGACCTAACTAGTAGGTGTAGATAATTAAAATTAAAATGTGAATAATTCTTACTTAATTATTTCCTTTCATCATTCAAAAAAGATTGGGTTTATTTAACAATCCATATAATTTTCAACTCCTGTTAAATGTTAAAAGAGGCTTTAATTGTTCCAGAAGTCAGAACCTTTTGACATGGGATTTTCTATTTAATCGTCAAGGACAAAGAAATTGTTTGAAATAACAGCAAAAAATAGAGAAGTGTAATAACAAGACTTACTTGTATATACTTTTAGATCCTTTGTCTAGGAGACTTAACAAAGGATCTGAGAGCATAGACATGTAAGTGGCTATTACTTTCAAAGCGGATATTTATGAAACAATATTTAACGGGGGCACTAGTCTTTTCAGGAAAACTGATCAAGTCAAATTCACTCCAAAATCCCTTTTTTTATAAAATCATCATCATCATTCTGGAACAATGTTCGAGACTGACCACCCTTATTCCAATTTATTTGTGGTTCCATGCTTCTCCATAAGTCGTCATCTCATCAGAAACCTTATTACGTGCCATACCAACCTCCATTTTTTTCTAATAAAGGTCGTCAATATGGGTATTCTGTTTAGAAGTATTATTGCATTAAATGCTATGAAAAATACTTAGTTTTAATACCGCTAGACAAAAATATCCAGGTCTGAAAGCAGGACACAAATCCCACCGTCATGCATATGCACATGCGCATATGGGCCCACCCTCCCGCCCTCATGCATATGCACACATACAAAACAAGTGAGAAATAATTGCGAGAAATAAAAGCGTTCGAGCTCAAACGCTCGACGAGTCAACAACTCTTGAGGATGCCCCGTGGAGGGGCGAAACACGTGTCGAGTATAGGTTTGGTTGCATGGCATGCTAATTATTTCTCACTTGTTTTGTATGTGTGCATATGCATGAGGGCGGGAGGGTGGGCCCATATGTGCATGTGCATATGCATGACGGTGGGATTTGTGTCCTGCTTTCAGACCTGGATATTTTTGTCTAGCGGTATTAAAACTAAGTATTTTTCATAGCATTTAATGCCATGGATTTCCGCAAAGTAACGCCTGATTCCATAACTTAGTATTATTGCAATTAGTACATTCAATAATGTACATGACATTCAAAATCAAAATCAAAGCATTTATTTCAAGTAGGCCAGTTACAGGCGGTTTTGAATTGTCGAAACAAAGATGAAAATTAAATGTATCTACAGTCCCAGTCACAAGACATAAAACTGTGAAAGTACTGTAGTTGCCCATTCCCTAGCGTAGATCTCTATGGAGAAGAACGGAAAGAAAAAAAAGATAGAACAAAGAAAGAAAGTCCATTTAAGTCATAATAACTCGTTCGCAATAAAATATTGATAACCCGCAGCTACGCCCGCGTGGTGGCCGATAATAGTCCCAAGGGGTCTTACTACCGGGATAAAAAGTATCCTATAGGCTAATCCGGGCAAATTTCATTCAAATCTGCTCAACTATTTTTGAAAAGATGAAAAGATCAAACATCCGTTTATCCTCAAAACTATCGCATTTACAATATTAGTAGGAAGTAGAATTATTTTTAACGAATGAAAGAACGCGGTGCTGTGAACACACCTAAACCATATTCCCATTCTATGGACAATCTGCCTGATCAGTTATACACAATACCACGCAAGTTAAACCAACTCTGTTATAACGCTATCAATTTGAGGTTTATTTCCAGCTGACACCAACTTCTATAAACATAATATTTCCTTTTTGTCATTGTTACAAAAAGAAAACCGTTGTCGTTGAACCTTTCCCTTTACAAGTACCTGAATATAATACGTCCGAACGCTACAATACATTTCTTCCCTGGATGAAACTCACCTTAAAATCCTTCGAGGCACAAAGAAAATATCCTAACATTGTCAACAATACATATCGAGTGTGTTTTACATCCTTCACAAAATAATTCGTTTATACTACTCTACACACACGTTCTATATTCAACCCTAAGGTTTCCTTTTCAAAGTTGGTTTCACTTTGTCAGTCACTCCATGATGTACGTTGAAGCCATACGGTTTTACAACGGGGTTTAAAATATTCCACGGTGAAATAGACGCACCATTCCCTTGCCTCTGCTCGCTGTCTGTTTGTAGAAGAACACAAAGGAAGCCCCATTTTGACTGGATCCTTTTTAACTGTCAGTTTGGACACAGTTACGTCATGTGAGTGACTTTATCTTGTGAATCTTTATTTGACATTTTGTGAAGGATGTGTAAGGGATGTAGATACCATTGTTTGTTTTTGAGTCTTTCTTCTACTGCATTGTTAAATTTTTTTTTTGTTGTAAAATTGCAATAGTTTAAAAATATCATGTGTAGAATCCTTGATTGCGCTTTGTTTGATGAATATAGAATCAAGTAATATTGTTACCACAATTTTTCAATCAATTAATTACATACACATGTTTTCCCACTCATTAAATAGGATAATTCAGGTTACCGGTTTTAATTAAACCATGTTTATGTATTTTGGAACTACCAGGCTAGTATAAAATGTAGCATGCTTGTGCTTATAATTACACACAGAAATAGCAAGTGACGGTTAGTGCTGTACAAATTACCAAACGGACCACGGACAACCTCTTTCATGTTGCACCACTAATGAAACCTTATCATAAACATAGCGTAAGATTTATGAAGTACTCAGTAAATGTAATTATTAGTTGTCAAAAACTATAGAAATTAAGGTAAACATGCAAAATTATTAGTTGCACTACTGAAACATAGAAATAAAACTGCTTATTTACACGATTATTGCATAGTAGTTAGATAAGCAATTAAGTTCATTTGAATAGATATATAGATGATATGAACGTGATTTGAACCCGAAGCTTGATTCCAAACTTGGACTCGGCTCAAAGAGAATGCAATCAATACTTTAGATTACTAGAATATACTGAATTCAGACAATCAACGCTATTCTCCAAAATCGTAGGTGGTTGAGTATATCATCATCATCATCATTTCAGCCGAAAGACGTCCACTGCTGGACATAGGCCTCCCCCAAGTGTCGCCACATTGACCGGTCCCTTGCGACTCGCATCCACCGGACTCCCGCAACCTTCACCAGGTCATCGGTCCACCTAGTGAAGTTGAGTATATACTCGTACATAAACTATGCACATTGGAACATGTGGTAGTATGGTGTGGTGTGTGTGTGTGTGTGTGTCTGGAGTATTAGTGATCAGTAAGGTAAGGTTTGTATGATATAATTATTTATATTAGAGTAGCGAAGCGTAGCAATGAAAATAATTAAATAAAATCAATATCGGTGGATTTTACACACAGCGCCATCTAATGCCACACTAAGCAACAAGGCTTGTGTCGTGGACTTCAAATCCCCCCCAGTCACAGTGGAGATACTTGATATACTACATAGAAACTTTTTGTTTGTTTGTAATTGAGTTACTCCTAACCCTTATCAGTTAGTAAGTTAGTAAATATCTTTGAATCGCCCACTCGACCAGCCTCGATGCAAATGCACGTAGTTTCACTACAAATTAGCTGTTGTGCCACGCAGCAAACTACCTTGATGTCATGCCAGCCTGGTAGGCTGGTACTAGTAATTGCAGGTTTTTGCCTAATGAGCTTGTCACATTCAGGTCAATGTATTTATAATATTAATTATTTTATGCATGTGTGTCATGGTCCGGTCAAGTTAAATTAATTAAACGCAGTAAATAACTAGTTTGGTTAAAATATTATATTGTTGTTGGTAAATGTTTTATGGTATTTTACTATACCATTTCAATATTATTGGTGGGAAACGTTTTGCAATATTTTAATATACCATTTCAGTCCTTTCACTGGTTGTTTCTCACTAACAGGAAAATAATTCCATTACAGTACTGTAGGATAATAGCTAGTTAGTAGTTTCTTTGAAAGGCTAACCCTAATGGCTAAGGCTCGCTCCTTATTTCTTGGAACTTAAACATAACTGGGGAAATGTGAGTGTACTGTTAAATACACCTCTGCCTCACCCTTCGGGGATTATAGTCGTGATGTTATGTTATACAGGGTGTAAACCACCTCATCACGAAGCCATCAACGAAGCATTCTGTACATCAAACTAAGTAACAAAAAATATTGCTGGGAAACAACTTTTTTATTGTGGTGAAAAATCGTGTTTTGTGACTTAGAACTCAATGTAACGCACTCATAAAATTGTGCTGATGGATGGATTGATTAGTAGGGGTCATGCAGGTGCGTAAAGTAAACATCTTACATAAAAAAAAAAAAAGCTTGTGAAAAACTTGGGACTTTACCCCCTATATCTCCGTAAATAGAAGATTTCCAATAACGGGGAGGACTAGTGCCATTCGGCTTCTTTAAGGATCTTTTTACACTGAAGGGGGGCCCCTTCAAGGGCCGAAGCCTGCCGGGGCTGCGGGACTGTTCGAAAGAGATACCGCGGCCCCGGAATATAAAGGGCGAGGAGGGAACATGGATGGGTTTTAGTCAGTAAAAGTCTGACACTCCCTCCCGCTCCGCCCAGAGTAAGAGAAGTTGTTTCATGCATCCCCTCGAAAAAAAAACGGTCTTTTTACACCTTTTATAGTTTTACAAACTAGGTAGGTAGGTAACAAGTTTAAGTAGTATTTAATTATTATCTACAAAGGACTTGACTTTGAAAAATGCTTCACTTGTTGTAGAAAAACCCAAAATCGCAACACGTTTTCATATAAAATTTGAAGAGTTCCCTCGATTTCGCCAAGATTCCATCATCAGATCCCGACTTGGTGGCTATGGGACCATTTGGAAAGAATACCCTTTCCAACAAAAAAAGAATTTTCCAAATCGGTTGGCAAGCGACGGAGTTATGCCCGAACAAACATAATAAAAAAAAAAAAAAAAAAAAAATAGAAACATCCGAATTGAGAACCTCCTCCTTTTTTAGAATTCGGTTAATAAAAACAACAGATCACAAAGAACTGTGTAAATGCTGTTTGTCATTAAACATTTACTATGTTCATAAGTATATAAAAATATAGCTCGCTCACAGTCACAATTCGAATGAAATAGTGACATTTAATTTTGTGTCAACTTTTGATGTCCGCGCAAAATGGCAGTCTGTCTCTAATATTGGGAGACGGTCCAAATTGCATGCAAAGCGACCGAAACATTGTTAGTAATGTGCACAATACGTAAACCAAGCGGTGTTATCTGAATTGTGAAATCGTCTGTGTTCATATGGCAGGAGTCAGTCATGTACTCACATTGGTACCCAATATTATTTTGTGTAAACATTTTTGCAAATCTATAGAACAAAGGAATGCCGTGTTATATTTATTTATTTATTTAACAATTTATGTACACACTGCATACAGAAAAGAAGAAAGGAATAGAAAATAGGTACAAAGGTGATGCTTATTTCTAAAGAAATCTCTTCCAGCATACCTGCGAAAGACAAATCAAGCTTTACATTCATATTATAATATTGTAAAGCTTGATTTGTCGCCGTGTATACAGTCAGCCTTTTTGCTACAATATTTGTATATAATGTTTAGCGGTAAATGTGTCCTTGTGGTTGATAGAAGAGTACCTACAAATAGGTAAATAAAAAAATGCATATGGGAGCTACATCTGCCAACACACTGCTTTACAGTTTCTTAGAAGTAACATTTTTTGTAACATTTAGGATTTAGGTTTTTTTTTTCATTTTTTAGCACTCAGCCTAGAAAGTAGCCACTGTTGGGACATAGGCTCTTATTTGTTAGAGGTCGTAATCTAAACGCGGATCGACTTTACATTGTTCTTTGCAAACCCAGAAAGACCAATTATTTTTTGCAATGCAAAAAAACATCTCTAAGCATCGTCAGATAAATGTGATGAGAAGTTATTGATCATATTGTAGGTCCTATGAAATTAGGTGTAGACATCAATAGATTAAAACGAAGGCTTAATCTAAAATCCTCAGATCTCTAAATATTTGGACACTAAACCAAATATTTGTGATCAGTCTGGTTGGTGTGAAAACAACCTTCAAACTTGGTTGCTAATGTGTTGTACTAGCATGTCTGTGACATGTGATTTAGATGAGAACATTCTTTATTAATACCCATTCATTATTCATTGAGTATACTTATCTATACTTCTATACTAATAGTATAGAAGAAAGATTTGTATTTTTGTACGTAACAAATAAACTTAAAAAATACTGAACCGATTTAAAAATTCTGTCAGCAATGGATAGCTACATTATCAGCGAGGAACATAGGCTTATTTTGTGTTTACCGTAATCGGTTGTCTTAGGTACAACTGTGTTTGGCATATACAGGGTGACTGGTTATTAAGTGACCGATAATTAAACACGTGATTTCACTTATGTTAATAAATAATCTTACTTGGGACCAAACTTGAAATCGCAAAAAATATCTGGTTTTCAGTAATTTATGTTCGCCTAACTGGTCAAAATGTACTGAACAACAGCAGATTTTTTTTCGCGATATCAGGTTTAGTTCAATAGTAAAATTTGTTTGTTATCATGAGTACGATCACATAAATGTATGTATTGGTCACTAATTGCCAGTCACCCTGTATATTCCAAACTAGCTATGCCCGCGGCTTGACTTATGAAAACTAATCTATGAGTATGTCGTAACGCAAGTCATGGTCTATCCTATCTTTGTGCCTTACGCCATTGTAAACTGGTGAGCCGTTTATGCGTGAAAACAAGACAAACAAACTTGCAAAACAACACTGTATTAATTAAGGAAGGATATGTCATCAAATATGACTTACCCACACGCCTTACCCCTTGGGGTATCGTTTTACCCAGTACTAAATGGGTTGTGGAGGTCAGATAGGCAGTCGCTCCATGTTAAATACTGGTATTCAGCTGCATCCGGTTAGACTGGAAGCCGACACCAACATAGTTGAGAAAAGAAAGAGCTGATGATGTCATCATATATGACTACTCATGCTTCTCATTACTTAAAGCGTAAAAGAGACTAAAAAATAAAACCAAGATTAAGTACTTTACATGTCTCTAATACAATCTCTAAAATCTTGAATTTTAAATTTTCTCAAGTTTCGTTTTCTGAATTTCTTTTGACATAAAAACACGCTTGCAAAAAATGTTTTATGATCACAAGAAAGGCTGTGATTTTTAAATTCGAGACAATTTAGCTCCCAAAAAGATCTACTGACCTCTACAGTTTCTACAACAACCTTCCAAGTGCGAGTTGGACATGCTGTGCCGCGCCAACCGTTCCGAGGTACGGGGTAACTTTAATTTTTTAAAGTATTTTTTGTCATAACGGCCATAGAAATACACATTCTGCGAAAAATTCAACTGTCTACCTATTACGCATCATGAGCAGCCCGCTGACGGACAGGCGGATGGAAGTCCGGACGGACCCGCAGGCTTAGTTATAGTGTTCCGTAGGTTACCTTTCGGGCACGAAACCCTGAAAAGATGTCATCATCTGCCCGCCTTTTCCCAACTATGTTGGGGTCGGCTTCCAGTCTAACCGGATGCAGCTGAATACCTGTATTTTACATGGAGCGACTGCCTATCTAACTTCAATCACTCAGTAGTAGTTAGTAGTTGGGTAATATGATCCCCTTAACACCCCCCCCCCCCCCGTAAGACTGGTTGTCAGACTTTTTAGGCCACTGACTACTTGTAACGACTATCAAAGATCTACAAATGACAGCCGGGACCAACAACTTCACGTGCTTTCCGAAGCACGGAGGAAATTTGGTATGTATGGGTGGCCACCCATCCACAGACCAACCTAGGCAAGCATGGCTTAAGGGGCTACCTCACGCCAACGACCTTGAGCGAGTGGGAGAAGTTTAGCAATAGCGTATACCCGTGCGTGAGAGTGGTCAGCGATACACTTCCGCCCGTCGCCCCGAGGAGCCCCGCTTCAATGCGCACCAAGATTATTCGAAAAAACAACCCACCTTGATTTATCAAACACAATACGGATAAAAACCGTATACTAATATAAAGGGCATTAAATTGTCTTTGAGATGATCTAAGTTTCATGCAAATACGCCCGATAGTTTTTGCGTGATGGTCGTTTTTTTTTGCCGCGTTAGACATTACTTTAAAAATTAATTACACTAAGTTATAAAAATATTTCTTCACATTTTCACATATCAAATTATGAAAGAAATGGTCTAGTATAACATATATTTTTTTCAAATAAATTAGACTAGAAGTTAAGACGTGATGATCAATTTAAAATCACTAAAAGTCATGTATCTGCGCCTCAGCCCGAGCGGCTGTTATTGTTTAGCCATGAGCTCCTCGCCCTAAAAAGATGTGCGAACCAAATAAAAAAAGGGAATTTGGTCATAGGTAATCCACGTGACCTAAGCCTAAATTGAGTGACTCCACGATCCGAAGTTAACTATAAATAATTAATATATCGCTCGCTAATTTACACAAGTACAAACAGAGGCCTGGGGGTAACGATGCGTGCAGTGTTTTAATTCAATCAATATTAGGGGTCACCTTGTATATTTATAGAGGTCTGACCCGAACGGGTCTCATAATATTGAACTGTGTTATTGAGTAAATTACTTTGTATTGTTGTGATTTTTTTCATAAATAATTAAGTCTAGTATTGTCATCAATTTTCTCTTTTATTCAATCTTCGTAATCAATGAAGATATTGTTAACATAGGGTTTTTGACCTCATAAAACAATAACTCTGAAAACCCGATTTATTTTCAATGAATTGCCAAATTCGATTTTTAGTTTATTTGAAATCAATAAATAGTTGAGTCATTGAGTTGACCAAACAGTGACGTCACAGCGTGCTATTGCCAAAAAAAATCTATGAGAGAAATGTGTTTTGATAGCTCTTAAAAGTAGGTATGTCAATTGATTGGTGTGTTAACTACCCCAGTATATTGACCCAGCATGTGGTCGTGTATTCATGTTTACTAATAATGGCGTTCCTAATAATAACATCTGCTCGTACATAATAAGACGATAGAACAACATGTTAGACATGTAATCGATTTGATAAAATCACCATCAATTCCTTGTTGAATTTTCCGTGAGTACAAATTGCGGCAATGACTCTGGACATGGACACCTCCGTATAATTATCACTTACGTATAGATACAACTGTCAGTGTCTGTTGTCCGTTATGGCTAGTCAGCCATTTATTAGTACCAGTTTGGCTGGTCCAGCGATTTATGTATCGCATTTTGATTATTTTTATCTTCTTGACTTCATCGAATAAAACGTAAGATAAAAGCAAGAGTCTACCCAAACTTGGTTAATGTCCAGTACTCACATCCAAATAATAAAACTATTATTATAGTGGTATCATAGTTCATTTCTATCAAATTATTGAAGCACCCCAATGGTTACGCATCGCCACACATATCGCTGAAAACTAGCCTCAATATATCGTTGTAATAATTTAGTATCGTATATTGGTTGTTTATTATCCCCAAGAGTGTTTGGTGTAGTCGATATAAAATTCAGATCTTTCTAAATTAAACTTGTTGCCCTAAATGATAAGAAAGACTGTCATGTACCTTATACTAAGGTGTGTAGTGTGGTTCATCGCTTAACAATTTGAACGTCAGAGCACAAACGCACGCGCGTACCCACAATTTCACTTTCCATTTTGTCACATATTTGTGTCGTTTAGCGTATAGGGCACGCGCATGCTTGTCACGTATATATGACATGGTGTTCAAAATGATAAAAGGTCAAACCGATGCATGAAATAGTTAACAATCAATGACACAATGGTTATAATGTTTTTTTTTTCAAAATTACGCGAGGTAGGTTAGAACCTATGACAAATTTCAAATCACCCGTTTTAATTTTTAAGGAAAAAACACTCCTATTTCCAAAGTTGCAGTTGTTCAGCTATTCGTCTCTGTGTGTAATGCATGTGTTAGCACGCACCAGTTTTTCGGCCTATTTAGAGCTATTTTATCTTTTAACCAGCCATATTAATGCCAAATCGTGGTTTCTAGCCGAGGCAGTGGTTTGGCGCTGTTTTAACTGTGCATGTTGACCGCTCTGTGATTTAGATGCTCATTCCATTGCAGCAGATTTTGTTTGTGCCAAAATTTATGGTGTGTGTAGTTCAACACCAATTTCTGTTTTAATACTTTGTTTTTCAGTGTTTTATTGTCTAACTGGGCAATAAGGATCAAAATGATGCACATTGTTTTAACAGTCGTGGACTCCTTTTTTTATTTGTTTTGCTATGAATTTCGTTTATTCATTCATAGTAGTTACTAGTAGTAGTGCTTTACTTTTTATTTTTTCTTTAAAAAGTCAATATTAAAATTGTAACTTGCCAGTATCAGGAACAGGGTCCAAGCTACCGACGGTCCTGGGAGAGGAACCTCCTTACAATACAACCCGTGTCCAGGAGTACCGCTGTCAGAATCAAGCTTCTCAGGTATTGGTTGAGGCTCGTGGCAATTAAGCTATTGGCTGAAACAACTATTGGCACAATTATCGCTGAGCCCACATCCCACATGTCAACAACCTCGTGAAGATACTTGATTTTGCAAAGACTTTTTCTAAGATAAAATTCTAAACAAGACCTTATCATTTTTCTTAGTGTCTACTGGATTCTACTTATTTGGTTGTTAACTTCTACATTCCAATTCCAGAGTTCCCGTAACTTTTACACGTTTTCTATAAAGCAATCTTGCTGCGGAACATAAGAAGTATTTTCCTAAGTTATCATAAGAACGTAGGTACCTGTAAAAGTGGCATAAAGTAGATAACACAGAGGTAAGGGCGGGAAGTTTCTTCGATTGCCAATGAGAGCACACGAACGACTGATAACAAGTTCTTTTTAAGGGTAGGTTGCGTTCGATAGGTGGGTTTATTATGACGATGTGTGCGGAGTATGCTAGAGATGAGATCTTATTGCATCTTATGCTATATTTGCGTGTTCTTAGGTGATATGCGACAAAGTCTCGTTGATGCCTTGCCATAGGTTTACGAAAAATAAACCTTGTTCTTCTCATTCCCAGTACTTTTCAAAACAAAGAGTGCCTAACTGCCTACTTTATTTCGGCAGCTATGTTATGCTATGTTTTATTTTATGCAAAGTACAGCTAATGAATTAGGTGACATATCTGGCACGTAAAATATTTCAACTTTGATTTTGAAGTCCTCTTTAGTTACAACATTGTTTTGTAACTAAAGAGGTGCACGATCGCTGAAATATTTAACTCAGGCTCAGCAGCATTAGTAAACGGTCCTTACAGTCTAGTAAAATTGTTAAACTAAGTCAATAAAGTAGGATGATTTGCGTCAACGATCGTTCTCCTCATAACAAAAAAATTGGACTGAAGATTCAAATAAAAAGCAGATGCCTCGAAGTCCCGAGAGAGCTTCGTCTTAATGAAACGACACTTATTTCACGGTCCGAATCGAAATTCAGTAATAAAACTAGTGAATTTGTTCGGAACGGCAATAAATTTTATTTATCCGCGCCCCCCCTTAGCCCCAAGGCGGGTCCCCCCTTACGACGAGAATATTTTACTATCGTCATGGCGCATCAAAGTTCCGGTTCATACCTCTTTATACCCTTTTTCATTATATTAGTGGATCGTAAGTCGTAACTCCGGCCATGTGGATGGTGGCTGCAGAATCTTGCGCAGTGCCGTTTGTGTCATAGGGGGTTGAAATATGTCAGATGGATCTGCATTGAGCAGATACGTTGGTTTATTGTGTCGTGGTTTCATCATCTGCCTAGACTTTGACGACCCGAATGGCGCTGTGGCAGTGAGACTGCCTTACGTTCTTAGGATTAATCCCGGTGGGAGCAAATGTTTGTGTGATGAGCACGGACATTAATTTGTTCACTAGATGGCGCGCGCTGTGTATAATGTTCAACGATATTTATTTATTTTATTTGACTATGATGTGGTTAATACTAGTGTTTTACCTGCAACGACAGCCTATATGACTCCACAACCCAGTTAGTACTGGGTAATTTTGGGCCATTGAACACTCAAAGATCTACAAATGATAGTCATAATGTGCTTTTCGAGGCACGGAAGAAACTCGGTATGGATAAATGGATACTCAGTCCATACTCGTATAATGGTGTACCGAATGAAAATCCCGGAAAAAGTACCAGGGTGCCATCATCATGACGTGATGATGGAAAATTAAAAATAGGGTAGACTATAAAAAATCTAGTTAGTAACTATCAGATTGAAAAATTATTTGACCTTTTTTTCTACTTTAACGTTAACCAGAAGTGACGAAGATACGACGCTTTTAAAATTCTCAGTACGTCACGTTTTAGTATTATTTTTAGTGCGTTCTGACGTCACGAGCCCCCCGTCCCGATATTTGATGCGTTTCATCTTTGAAAATATTCGTTGTTTTACAAAAACAAAAAATACGTATCCATTATTTTCCAATACATTACTGACGGACTGACGGACTAAATAGATTTGCAATTTTTGATACTGTCGTCTAGAAATACGAAACTCTTTGAAAATAATTACCACGTGACTATGCCTTCTATGACTATGCTGTTCATCTATAAGTACACTAATATAATATTATAAAGCAGAAGAGTTTGTTTGTTTGTTTGGTTGAACGCGCTAATCTTAGGAACTACTGGCTCGAATTGAAAAATTATTTTTGCGTTGGGTATTCCATTTATAGAGAAAGACTATAGGCTATATAACATCACGCTATAGCTAAATAGGAGCGGAGCAGCAATAAGATGTTGCAAGCGGGAAATTGTCGCGGGCAGAAGCTAGTGTAATATATGAAACTGCATAAATAAACATGTAAATTGATCTAACAAATTTCATCCTTTTAAATTCAAAGATGTAAGATATTATTGTCTTTTTATAGCACTCTGTGGATACGTCGAGACATAAAACTGTTTCTGGAAAACATGAAAACTCCACTGAAAGTTATGTCTTGAAATAAATATTCATAGCTAAATTCAACGATCTACAAGATATTTTGAGGTTAACTAAAACCAAATAAGTTGCATAATAATAAATTGATACATTTATATCATAATCTTTAGGAATTCATACAGAAAATCTTAGTTTCAAGGAGGCCCTGTGTCTTTGTAATGTCGTTTGAACGTTGACAAAATAATATCTTTCTTATTTACTGCGTACCATCTTCACGCTACAGGTACTCAAGCAGAGACTTGAGATTTACTTGAGATTTATCACTTTGTAATCTCTCATCTTTTGTACACTTCATTAAACAAACGAGTACTTTTATTGATACACTTCAGGAGTATCATGTCGAATTAATCTTGTAAAACGTATAATTTTTGTTCGTTTAAGAATTTATGGGTTCTGTAAAACGGAGATTGTAGTCATTATTTAACTTTACATACATAAGTCGGTTGTAAAGCTTTCACATATGGTAATTACATATGTTTAAGGAAGCTTCCCTACTGGGTAGTTCAGAAATTCCTACGTAATTTTTTCCTAGAAAATTCTATTAGTAAACAATCCTAACGAGGCGCCAAGCAGCTAATAGCCCCACTACATGCGCCAGCGTACCAGGCTTGCATAAAACCCAAGGAGTTCACAGAAACAACGAAGCATAAAGAAATAGTACTGAGAAAACATTTAGCAATGTGAACGGTGGTTGAAATAAAAACGACCTCGTCCGGGAACCAAACACCTGCTGCCTGTTAGTGCTACCGAATGTTCTGTATTAAATATTCACTACGCTGTAGTTACTGAACGTTTGTATGTTAGTTACCGACAAAATGGAGCGTGTAGTATTGTTTATTGGTACATTACTGTAGAAGTAATTTTATGGAGGTATTGCCTTTGAAACGTGTGTGTGACTAGAGTAGGTAGTATGTAGCTTGCCTGCACGTTATTTATTAGATAGTTATATCCTTATTTTAACTTTAATAAGACACACTGAGGTGTTCTGGATTTCAGTAAGCGATTATTTATTTCTGCGCAGACTTCATTCGGCTATTGATAGTCATAATCCTAGCGAATTGCTGACATAATTATGCTCCTTTTAATTAAGAAACACCAGAACACAAATTTCAATGAATACACTGCAAATTAAACACTGTTGTTTTTTTTAAATTCAAACATAACATTTAGACATTAATATAGGTAACAAAATGTACTGTTAATACATAAGCTGTATTAGAGCAATTTACATGTATTTTTTTGTGTGCAATAAAGAATAAGAATAACATTATTTTATCTGATAGCTTTATCACATCAGTTCCGCACGTTCATATTTTATTATGACGTAGCATGTACGTATGCACACATAAACCGCTACGCACGAAACAAACACATTGCTTTGATCCTGACGTGATGTCTGTCAGACGTGCCGGCGCTGTTTTACATAGAGTAATTTGATTCGGTAGGCCTTGGTGCAGCGTTGTTTGACCCTTTATTTTTAAAGACAAATTTCCTTTTACGTATGATGGTACATCGTAATGTTGTTGTTGAGTTGGGTATTTAGTCTGAAAGGCTTAAAATGAATGGACCGCGGGCCGTTCGGATGTATACAAAAGTGTTCTACTTTCGAACGGTCCTTATCGAGATACCTGAGCGCCTAAAGAATTGAAAGCCCGAAGAATTGCCAAACTTAAGTGGCAGTGGGCAGGGCACATTGCTCGCAGAACGGATGGCCGATGGGGCCGAAAAGTTCTGGGGTGGCGACCGCGAATCGGAAGACGATGCGTTGGAAGACCTCCCACTAGGTGGACCGATAACCTGGTGAAGGTTGGGGGAATCAGTTGGATGCGAGTCGCACGGAACCGGTCAATGTGACGACACCTGGGAGATGTCCAGCAGTGAACGTCTTTCGGCTGAAATGAGGATGATGATGATCCTTCTTTATAAATAATACTAAACTATTCTAGTATTTGTTATACAAAACTAAATTATATTTTAGTTATTTACCTAGTGTTCCCTGAAAATGGAGCCACCGAACATAATTTCATCACAGCAAAATCAATCTAAATATTTGACCAAGTTATCTTAGTCTTGAATTTAATCTAGGTTAAGATTGGCCCCGTCTAGCTAAATATTGACGAGGGATATCTAGTGTTTTGTCAACCGTTCGGTTTCTGTCCCCGAGTCCCTGGGTTCATAATTCACGGTCATCTCTCATAGTTGTCTTATTGTAAAGCTACGTGTTCATTCCACTTACGAAAACTTTGCTCACTTTTGGATTTAGAAGTCGAAAACTTCGGACTTTCAAACTTGTCATGTGGTCTTCATTGTCTTCATCCTTCTAGTTGACAGTGCCTCTGATATTAAATGGTTGTCAAAATATTAATACTTTACGTAACAAAGTTCATGGAAATCACTAACCTTTTTATTTCATATCAAGTATGTTAATTTAATATGTATAATCTCGAAATGTCATATTGGTAGGCCGTGAGAGAATTCTGCTGTATCAAGCGGTGTTTCATACCTATACCAATATTAATTGACGTCTGTGACGAATGATGAGCGATGTGGTGCGATATGACACGGTCAGGTCACGATATGGTGCGTATAGTACACTTATAAACACTTTACCAGATCGACATTACCTTATCTCATTTATACTATAGTCGGACGCTCGCGACGACGCGGACTATAATAGTCCCCGCTACGAGAAGCTGTAAATTTTGTAAACATCCATTCGGGTTCGCAATCTTTGGATCAAATTAAAAAATGACAGCGTCAGCGTGAACTTACTTCAAAATGGCGGCCCAAATGTTTACGTTCCATGATGTCAGATGCGTTCCAGTACCTCAAAACATTAGACGACAACATTCGTATTACACGTATGAAAATCTGAGGTGATTGAATTTGGGAGTGTTTGTTGTTGATTGAATTGTATTGTATTGTACAACGGGCTGGTGTCCACAACTCCACGTCAAAGCGCGTATTTTGGGTATGGGTTATAATCCACCACGCGGGCCCAGTGCGGGTTGGTAGATGTCAAATGTCTTCGAATTTTTGGTTCTAGGACATGCCGGTTTCTTCACGGTGTTTTCTTTCACCGTTTTTGAGAGCAGTGGTGGTGAAATAAATTACACAAAGTAATGCGCCTGCCTGGGTTCGAATCCACGACTTATATAGCTTCTCATGGCGCGGACTATAGGTATGGTAGCCATTACGATGTTTCTAAGTGTTCGTTGTGTAACGAAGTTTTGAACTTTTGAACGCCATTGTCACATATATGTGACAGACAAGCGCGCGCGCTGTTCGCCAATCGACATGAATTTGTGTCAAAATGGTAGGTGAAAGTAGCTCGTCGTAGAGTCACGAGCGTGCATGTATGCTCTGGTGGCATTCAAAAGGTTTGATATATCGTGTAGTGCCTAAACTATTTTTTTTTATTTCAGCATCGAACCGAATAAATAAAAGATCATAGATTTATTTATCTATTTACTGGGTGGTAATACAGCAATAGACTTAAGTAGTTGAAACAAGTCTTGTAACCTTAACAAACAGTCAAGTTGCAATCAGCAAAAACCTCTTCCATGTGACTTGTAAGTTTCAGCTATGAAACTCTTCCCTCGGCCCGTTTCTGTCTCAAACAAATACGGCGGAATATAAAACTTTATCCAGGTCAACTGTAAGGTGCACTTTCAGTTACAACTGTTCCCTGGACGGTCGCTAGCTACCCTGTACACTGTACACTGGGTACAGTTGGCTTTCTTGGGAGAACTGAGCTCGTTCAGAGCTGTGAAAGCTGTCTTTAAGAATATTAGATACGTAGCAAATGACTTTGTTTTTTAAATACAACTTTTTCCCCTTATGGTACAATCCTACTTCCTACTAATATTATGCCCAAGGCATTAAGTCCGCCTTTGTACATTATGTGCATAAAGTTCTAATAAATAAATAATATTATAAACGGGAAAGTTTGTGAGAATGGACGGATGAATTGTTTGTTACTCATAATCTGCTTAGCCTTTCAAAATTAAATTATGTTGGGGTCTGCTTCCAGTCTAACCGGATGCAGCTGAATACCAGTATTTTACATGAAGCGACTGCCTATCTGATCTCCGCAACCCAGTTAGTTCTGGGTAATACGATAGGTACCCCTTGCTAAGACTCGTTGTCAAACTTTTTGAGCCACTGACTACCTGTAACGACTGTCAGAGATCTACAAATGTCAGTCGGAACCAACAGCTAAACGTGCTTTCCGAGGCATGGAGGAAACTTGGTATCTGAGGGGGGAAACTCCGGTGCAGCGGAAAATCTCAAAAAAGCGGACAGACCTCCGGCGCGATCTCGTGGCAACATAGAGAGAGCGACTGTCGCAACCCCGTGCAGGGCAAAGTCCCCTCTTTGAGGGGTGGCTGGAGAGGCGCCACGGCGTCCTCACCTTCCGCCTGACGCAGGTCCTCACCGGACACGGATGTTTCGGGAGGTTCCTGCACCGAATTGGGCGGGAGGAAACGCCCGGGTGTTTCCACTGCGAGGATCGACCGGAGGTCACGGTGGAGCACACGGCGGAGGTCTGCCCTGCGTGGGCGGAGCACCGCCGTGTCCTCGTAGCGGCCATCGGCGGCGGCGACCTCTCGCGTCCGGCCCTGGTCCAATCCATGGTCCGGAGCGAGACGGAATGGGAATGAAGCCAAGGAGGTGGCGGAACGCGAGAGGGAGAGAGCCTCTCGCCCCAACCACCGCGGGAGACGCACCGGGCGTCGGGGGCCACGTGGTGGCTACCGGCCACCGTAGACGCGGGCCTGTGGACGGTTAGCTATGGGCTAGCTAGCCGTCCGTCCGTCTAACGACGACAGGCCGTGTCGACGGTGCGTTTGTGTTCCACGCGCGCCTCAAAGAGATGTCAGCATAAAGGGAGGGGCCCGCAAGGGCCGAAGCCTGCCGGGGTTGCGGGCCTGTTCGGAAGGAACATGGGTGGGTTTTCATGTCGGCAAAACTCATTCAGTCAGCAAAAGTTTGACACTCCCTCCCAAGTAGAGTTACAGAAGTTATTTGATGATTTCCCATCCTAAAAAAAAAAAAATGGTGGTCACCCATCCACAGAGCAACTTAGGCAAGCACGGCCTAAGTTAAAGATCGACCCGAGCGGCTGTTACTATTTAGCCACGAGCTGCTCATGATTGTTTGTTACTCTTTCACGCAAAAACTACTAAACCAACTTGGATGACATTTTGCACAAAGATATTTCGTATCCTGGATTAACACACAGGATATTTTTTATCTAGGTAAAAAACAAGGGAAACATTTTCGAACTTCACGTGAAGCCGTGGGCATAAACTAGTATTCTACTGTTTTGTTTTACTTTAAGGCAAATAAATTTAATCTTCAATTTTGCGTGTACCTCTAAATGTAAATAATATTTAGGTAAATGTTGATTACAAAAGTTTTCATTTGAAGTACCGTTTTGCGGGTCCAATAATTTTGGAATAGTGTCAGAAGTAGGTAAGTCGATCCTGATAATTTGAAAAGCTGAAGATCTTCATTACTAAAATTGACGTTATTAAAATATTCAAATTCTGAAAACTAATACCAGCTGTAAATACCACATCGACAATCCGCAAAATGGGTTAAAAGTTCACAATTTTACGAGACTAACCCGGGTATCAAATAGTGCATAAATTATGTCTGAGCTACGATCTTAAAAAAAACCTATCAATGTAATGATGCAAAGTTGCAGAATAATCCTACTATAGAAAAATATTCAACAATGTTGCAAGCATCAGAATGTATACAAACCAGTTGATTGATAAAGGCGTGTATAGGTGTGACCCTAATGCCGTATATCGGGCTCAAACCCAATCCGGGCTAAGCGGGAATTTATCGACAGAAAAACCCAATTATAGCGAGCAGGGCACTCTGGCAGGGGAATGAACTTTGTTAACTTATGCCTTTTTACTTCAGCAACGTATCACCATTCAAAAACTAATTATGTTATTAGGATGTAGAAACGGTTTCTTTATAGGTTTCATAAAACATAATTATCAATATGCCTTCTAATACTATTGCAATAAAACCTAATACAAAACCAATAAATGGTTTATTGGTTTTGTATTAGGTTTTATTATTAAAATTATTAAACGGAATTAATGTGGCGACACTTGGGAGAGGCCTATGTCCAGCAGTGGACGTCTTTCGGCTGAAATGATGATGATGATGAAACGAAATTAGCTTTATTTATTACACTTAGCTTAGTTTAAAAATAAACTAAGCCTTTGAAGTTTTTGAGTTGATTTACGTTCACTTCTATATACGAGTATTTATCGATTCATCAGTCCATCACATAATACATGACGTAACATCGCGCCTGCAACCTTCGAAGGATTAGGTAGTGGTATACGTAATAGTCCATCCACATTTCGCCATAAAACTGGCGAAATAGAACTGGGGGCGAGCTTATTGCCATCAACCGGGCACAAATCCATACTCCGTGGCTATTATCGAGAAATTTCTGATGCAAAAACCCAAAAACTTTTTTCCCGATCCGTGAATCGAACCCAGGACTTCATACTCAGCTGTGGCGCTTGTGACCACTCGACTGACGAGACAGACAACCAACCAATATAAAACATCTAAGAAGGGCACATTTCACAAGCAATTAAAAACAAAAACAAAGACAACTCCACCGGAACCCATTCCTGTCTTCAAACCTCCAAATGAAACTGAAATACGATCTCCAATTGTACAAACTCCTTTAAGAAAGGGTCCAACTCACAATTGTGGCTGTTAATAATTGTATCCATCGGTGTCTCGACGGGGTGTCCACGGGGCGTCCGCGGGGTGTTGGCGGGGCGTCGGTAAACAACGAGGTCTTATCAGCCGCAAGACATTTGAATGATGAATTGCGATCTCCAACAGGATATTGAAGACTGCTCTTAGAATAACTTTGTAGGTATTATTTTGTCTTAAAACTGATTGTTGGTGAGTAATGAGAAAACGGGGAATTTGTTAATTAGGAATAGAAAGCTAAACCAATACTATTACGGGATATTTTCCGTGATTGTCCATTGTTTTGAGTATTAGATGTATTGTGTTTTATTGTATTAATTTTGTATTTTGTATTTGTTGTTTTTTGTTGTTTGTATAATACTTAAAAATAGAAAGAACGCAGCAGCAGCTGTGTTATTGACGTCACTGAAACTCGAAAGGTCATTATTTGATTGAATTCACATGCAAGATTACTTCTTTTTGTAAAACTATTGAAAATATTAAAATAAAACCGACTCCGAAAAACACAAATAGGTGAAAAATAACTTTAGCTTCAGAAGTCGGTGACCTTTGTTTGATTGATTTACTTAGTTTTTTGTCACCGACTTCTGAAGCTGAAGTTATTTTTCACCATTTTGTGTTTTTTGGAGTCGGTTTAATTTTTTGGAAATAAAAATTTATTTTTCACTTCTTAGTGGGTCACTTCTGCTTTGGTTTGCTTGTGCACCCCTTCACAGCGTAGCGGCGTGAGGTTATGCGGTGTAAGCAATAGATAGACATGAGATTTCAGCAATCCCAGTCCATTTGCTATCATTTATTGTGGAGTTCCGTTGCCTATCTCCGAAGTTCTTTATCAGATCTTCACCAAATTAAAATGGGACCACTTTAAGAAAGTACTCTGTCTAAAACTACCCAAATCACATCAAGTGTGCCTATAAAATTTGAAGAGTTCTCTCAATTTCTCCAGGATCCCATCATCAGATCCCGACTTGATGATTAAGGGACCACCTGGGAAGTATACCCTTTCAAATCGCTCCAGCCATCTTCGAGTAATCGGGGAACATACATAAAAAAAAAACGGTTCCGACGAATTGAGAACCTCCTCCTTTTTGAAGTAGGTTAAAAAAGAAACAGCCAAAATACGTACCAAAAATTTAATTTGGAAATCTGTACTGAGGAAATTTAAAGTCCCGTACTTCGTTATATAATATTAAAGTTTAATTCAAAACACATTAGAAAAAGGGACGTTTCAAAACTCCGTGGCCAACGCTTAGCAAGACCATTGAAATTCCACGTTAAACAAAAAACTTGGTCAAAGAAGAAGTTCTTAACTTCAGCAAAGAAGGCAGGAGTTTCTTCACTTCCCGGTTTTGTGTAAACAACTCTAAAATTAAGTTGTTCTTAATGAGTTCAGCGATCTACTAACTAACTAGAATTAGAAACTGATTAAGTTGGTTTTGTTTTTATAATAAATTGTTGAATTTTTACTCAAGATAACGTACCTGAGCAGCACAGAAGGATCTCATCATCGGAAATCATAATCTGCTTGGCTTTTTTTAACTATGTTAGGGTCGGCTTGCAGTCTAACCGGATGCAGACACAGCTACCAGTATTTTACATGGAGCGACTGCCTATCTGACCTCCACAACCCAATTAGTTCAGGATACTACGACACCACTTGGTCAAACTGGTAGTCAGGCTTTCTTGAGCCAAAGACTACCTGCAACGACTGTCAAAGATATTGAGTGGTCACCTATCTATAGACCAACCTAGGCAAGTACGACTTAACCTAAAGGTACCGCTGAGAGGAAATACCAGATGATATTTCAAAGAAAACCTCGATATGCAACCACTAACAGTTGCCAATACTACAGACAAAATAACTTACCGACTAGTTCGTAAAGCAAAGTGAAGAGTTGCTGGTTGCGCGTTGCTCGTTGCTCGTTGCAGAACTAAGTAACTTCAAAGTATGTTCTGTTTACTCAGGTAAACGATTGTAGTTTTACTGTTTATGTATCTACTTGGAGTGTTGCGATTTCCAGCAAAGCTAATATTGGTGGACGGAAATTTTGTTCACGCTAGCTTCGGTTTTAATTTAAAGTTATGATTTTGAAGATGTAGGTACTAGTATTTCTTTACTGTGGAAATGAAATACCGAGCCCCAAGGTAAAAACTAATTGTCTTCTAGCTTTGGGCTTTTAGTGAAAGTGTTTGTTAACAAGATCTATATAAACTAGCTGCAAGTAATATTTTAAGCAACCTATGACATATTAACGTGTTTATAACCTGTGTACTTGCTTATTATTACCGATATGAGACATAGTTTGAACCTTTTTCTTTCAAATTCGAAGTAGATAATTTTAAACGAATGCTTAGAAGTTATCTATTTCAAGCGTTTTCCATCGCTTTCTACCTGACCTTGCTGGTCAAAGCTAGAAGGTAAAGGCTAATCATTTATTATAATAACTAATAAATAAAGAACGACAAATGAAATTGTGTTCCACCTCGGCGGCGGGTGACACGCATGGCGGGCCGTGATCCCGACGCACGTACACAGCTATGAAAGCGTCCCACGTTCCACCTTTTGATTGCCTCGGCCACGTTTGAGTAAAATCAAGTACGAGGCGCAGGCTAGGAGATGGGCCTTTACATTCCTTTATCTAATTAATATAAATATATGATTGATATAGTCCCATTTTCTCTACATACTTGGAATTCGAAGAAAAGAGGTGACTGCTTAGATAAGGAGTAATGGAAGAAGACAAGTTCCGCCGACAGCCCGCTTAGCATGACCACCGGAGAAACGAGAGAGACTCGACAAATCTTTTGTTCATCTGCCATTGAATCGACAAAATGACAGATGAGCAAAAGATTTGTCGACTCTCTGTCGTGTCTACGGTGGTCATGCTACGCGGGCAAGAGAATGAAGATGACTTGGAATTCAAACTACTATTTTTAATTTATTGTCTTGGTAAATCATCATCTGCCTGCCGTTTCCCAATAACATTGGGACTGGCTTCCAGAATAACCGGATGCAGTTGAATAACCAGAGCTACTGCCTATCTGACCCCCACAAGTTAGCACTAGGTAATACGATACTCTTTGGTATGGCTGGTAAATAGAAACACGATAGAAATACATAGAAATTCATTTCAAACGACTGGACTCGACAAACACCAAAAACAAACAAAATCTTACTTGTTTTTTTTTATTTGAGTAACGGAAACTTATTAAGTATAAAAAGCTAAGATAGTTCAAAGTTAAAAGAATTTCTATAAAGGAGCTTGTGCAATTAAGTAGGTTTTCCATCTCGGAAATTGAGTCTTGAAGCGACTTTTTAGCATTCACCGAGTGCTTGGCAAGTCTCGTTAAAAAGTAGTAAAAATCTGTCGTTGAATGTTCGCGAAGACGATTTGAGGGGAGTATGAAGAATTAATTATGTATAAGTGAAGTTGAGCGGTATTGCCTTGGGTAAAGGTACCAGGCTTTCATACTTGAGTGCTGTAAAGACTTAAGTGTTGTCAAGGAGATACACAGCGAAGAGGTACGTCCTTGACTAACAATAGCACTGGTATCTTTCAACTTGAGTTTGTTAATAATGAATATGTCATAATCTCCTAGTTCTCGTGACTAATGAAAATAACACATCTTAAAAACATTTAATTAAACAAGAGTTAAATATTGTGACTCGCCGATAAATCGAGAATATTAATATAGGCATGACGACCTAAAAAATTGCAAATCTATTTAAGTCCGTCAGTTAAAAGTAGGTATTAATAAGGGACACGTATTTTTTGTTTTTGTAAATCAAAGAATATTGACAAAGATTAAACGCATCAAAACTCGGGAGTGGCTCGTGACGTCAGAACTCACTAAAAATTATACCAAGGCGTGATTTATTGAGAATTTTAAAAGCATCTTATCTTCGTCAGTTCGTCAATTTTGGTTTGTGTAACAAAAGTAAAAATACGGGTCAAATATTTGTTGACAATCTAACTGACGGACTAATAAATATTTGTTGACAATCTAACTGACGGACTAATAAATATTTGTTGACAATCTAACTGACGGACTAATAAATCTAATAATGTGTTTTGGCCGTCGACCCTAACCAGGAAAACAGAAACACTTAAAAACTTTTATGCTTCAACAAACAAATGAAAACCCTGCTTGAACAGATTTAATTGTCATATTTATATACCCAGCAGTACCTAATATTCAGAATCTGGACAGTAAATGTAAATGATGTTTGTACCCGTACCGTGTAGGCTAATTATTTAATTATATGACCTGTTGTGGGACCCCGGGAGGCGGGATCAGACTAGTTCAGGGGCTACCTTTATGAAGGTATTGTAGTAACATTATTACTAACTCGGGATACATACGACAATTTAATGAGTTTTGACACTGAATAAGAGAACTGTTTTTATAATTCTACTAGCTGATGTCCGCGGCTTTGCGTGCGTGCAAATTATATACTAAAACCTTCCTAAAGAACCAATCTATTCATTGGTGAAAATAGCATGAAAATCGGTGCAGTAGATTTGAGTTTATCGTGAACAGACAGACAGACGCGCCGGAAGACTTTGTTTTATAATATGTACTGATATATAAAATTCAGATAGGAGTTCAAGACCTCTCACCAGGTGGACCGATGACCTGGTGAAGGTTGTGGGGACTCTCTGGATGCGATGTGGCGACACTTAGAGGAGGCCTATATCCTGCAGTGGACATCTGTCGGTAGAAATTATGGTGATGACGACACACATATAATACAGATTGCCTCGTCGTCTGTTCAGTGGTCGCAAGTGCAACTACTGAGAATGAGGTCCTGGCTTCGCTTCCCGCGTCGGGAAAAGTTTTATTGGGTTTTTTCGTCAGGAATTTCTCAGTCACGGATTCTGGAAGTATGGGTGTAATATTAGGTGTACATTGGTCTGCCTAACCGTTCGGAGATTACCGGCGTAATGTTATATTATTTTACAGATAATACATGAACATTTTTATTTTTTACCTGTTATCGTAATACATGACATGATGTGTTTATTTTTAACTAGCACTACGCCCGCCGCAAAAAAAATGTGATATCTTGGTCGATTTTCATGATAACAATATAATTTACAGCCTATGTTATTTAGTAAATATGTAGCTTTTTAATAGTGAAAGAATATTTAAAATCGGTTGAGTAGTTCTTGAGTTAAATTGTTACAAACAAACAAGCAAATAAACAAAATAATAAAATCTGTCTTCTTTATAATATTGTAAGTTTTAATTATGCTTTTTGTTTAATGTTCTGTACACGGTTCAGAGGTACATTTGTAACTTCTTAAGAAGAAAAAAATATCTACTTACAAAAATCATCATTGGAACCAAAAATACATGTTTAGGTATTTTCCAACTACTATTTTTATATTTCAATCAACTTACATTTCAATTAACTAGCGTAAATCAGACAATCTAAATTAGGGATCTAAATAGTTGTTCGGAGCTTACTAAATAATAATTTAGTTTAAATTAGAAATAATAAGCGATACTAACAAAGTGTGTATAACAGTAGACATAATATCATAACTTACATCAAACATAACGTATAAACGGGACTATATCTTCAAGATAATATACACCTGCTCAAATATTGATACGTCAATTAAATCCTTTAGCAGTGTTTAAACTGTGGATAACAATGAGAAGGTGTTATATAGACAAAGCCATATTCAACGTATATGGGCAGACGATGGTTGACTTAATTTTGTATTGTCTGTAACTAATATTATGATGTAATTTTGTTGTGAAACGGGACTAAATGCAAATCATTCTAGGCGCTCTATTGCTACAAAACAGGTTTTAGTTTTCATGGAAAGTTTTGAGTTTTACTTGAGTTGTAGTTAATTTGGATTTAATGTTAAATTTGGCTTCATCTTTCTGACTGACCGATTCATGAACAGTTCAATGCTGACTGTGATTGATTTTTTGTTTTCGATTTGGCTGCAGTTATTTTTAGTAATCATAAGGTTTTATTTAAAACACCACCCTGCGCTCCATAACTGAAGTTACTGATGTTGAAGAACAAACAGCCACGCTAAAGTGGAATTGAGCAGGCCACGTGGCTCGCACCCGCAGGAATGGACTAAGATCTTCACACACTGGACACCTGAGGAAGAACCGCTCCGTCAAGGTTGATCTCGGAGAAGGTGGCGTGACGATCTGTTTGTTTTTTACAATTTAACTCAAGAACTACTCAACCGATTTTAAAAATTCTTTCACCATTGGAAAGTTACATCTTTACCGAGTAACATAAGCTATAAATTATATTGATATCATGCAAATTAGCAGACCTATCACCATTTTCGCGGACGAAGTCGCGGGCTAAGTTCTAGTAGCTTATAAATTCTAGTTCAGACAGCGTAACTAGAAAGTTGCCGTTAGTTTCTCAGCCAGTCAACACAAACTCTGAGGCAACAACTAAATATTCATCGTCTATTGCTTTCCCTAAGTTCCAGTTTCTTAGTTAAAATGTATTATTGGCTGGCAGCTTTCTACTGAATTCGTGGCTTAATATTACAGCTGCTCAGGTTTATCTCTCTAGATTAAACTGCGCTTGCCTAGAGTGTTCCGAGGATGGGTCCATCCATTATATTACGAGTTTCCTCTGTGCCTCGGAAAGCACATTGCTGTTGGCTCCAATTGTTAATTCTAGATCGTTGACAGTATTTACAGTTAGTGTGTGGTCCGAAAGACTGACACCCAGTCTTATCAATGGGCATCGTATTATCCAGTACTAACTGGGTTTTTGAGTTCAGATAGTAAAATACTGGTATTCAGTTGCATCCGGTAAGACTGGAAGGCGACTCCAACATAGTTGCGAAAAGGGTGATGAGCTTTCTACTGAATCTGCCTTCCTTGAATGATGGACTTGTTATTTAAAATGGCTTTCTACACATAGACGCCTTTTGAGGCTAGAACTCGTAAATACGAGTACTTACGGTGAAAACGGTCACTAGCAGCGTTACAAAATGAATGTACATTGAATTTCAATTACAATTGTTCTGTCCTACAAATACAAATATTTGACTTTGAACGCAGCAACATTATTGCACTGTTGGCATCTCGCTATTGCAGTAATATTTATACATTCATTTATTGTTTGCATTATTTTGATGTGTTTTGACACGGTTTCCGTTTAAAAAAACTTTATTATACGTTTGGTGCAAGGTAGACATTAAATGAATAAAAGAAACTAAGCAGATGAATTAAGGGGCCGGCGGAGCATGCGTATTTCATACAAACGTAATACCAAAATTATTTGTAAATCAAACATATTATTATTTTTAAGGTAGTGTGTATTTATTTCGATTGGATTACAGAATATCTATGTTCCCAAATATATTTTTGAGAGGACAATGGTACAAAGACTTTCTTATAACTCTTGTTAAAATCAGTGTCCAATCAAAATATATATTTGAGAGCCTAGATATTCTGTAATTCAATCGAAATAAATACACACTACCTTAGGAATATGTTTAATTTACAAACTATTTTGGTATTACGTTTGTATGAAATACGCATGCTCCGCAGGCGTCTTAAGTATTTTAAATAACACAAGTAACATTAATCAGCATCATCATCCTAGCTTTTTCCAACTACGTTGGGGTTGGCTTCCAGTCTAACCGGATGCAGCTGAATACCAGTATTTAACATGGAGTGACTGCCTATCTGACCTCCACAACCTAGTTAGTACTGGGTAATACGATACCACTTGTTAAGACTGGTTGTCAGACTTTTTCGGACACTGACTACCTGTAACGACTGTCAAAGATCTACAAATGACAGCCGGGACAGTTACAAGTAACATTAATATTATATAAAGTAAAACCAGCTACAAAATATAAGATATTCATATTGTGTTTTTTGTTAGTAAATTTAGCGTCGATGGTCAGTGCAATAACAATATGTTATCCATAATAAATTCACAAAACACTGCATTTTTACAGCCGCATAGCATTGTTCAACATAGGCACCGTCTATTTTGATCCTATCGACTAAAATAGTGGACAATATTTAGGTAAAACTCTGATGAAAAACCAAAAAATACAGTTCCACAGTTAACTCAGACAGCAATCCATCAGCAGCCTTATTGCAACGAGTGTAAAGTTCAATATTACAAAACCAGAGGTGTATACCTAGTTGCGAAAAGACTGCAGTCTCTGATTGGAATTCCATTTTCAAATGTAGCTTGATCTCGTCTCATTAGTGACGTTCTATTCATCGATCTTTTTCGATTACTCCATTTATGTAATAAATTCGATATTTATAGATATGCAATAAAGATTCGAGTAGTGAGATTTGGGTATTGGGCGTAGTACTCGCAACTGGTTTACCAGATATATGGCCGTATACAAAACAAACGGAGTATGTAAGGACCGTAGCATATGGAGCTGGTTTACCCTATGGGGGAAAATTACGTACATCCATAAACTCATACTTTATATGTAAGTAATTTCGAGATCCTGTGTTCGATTCTCGGGTCGAGCAAAGTGATATTAGGTTTTTCCATCAGAATTACACCCCGTTGATGGGAATAGGGTCGCCCCTATTACAGGTGGTTTAAACATAACTGGCGAAATGTGGGTGTACTATTAGGTACAACTCTTTCTTACAGGCGTTATGTTAAATCATGAGCAATTTCTAAGTTAAGCTAAGCTAGTCTAAAAACTTGATAAAAATATCATTAATAGAAACTTCAGTGCAACATACAATATTAATCACCGCTTCCTTCCTAGTTCTGTTGTTTTTCCCTGTTAGATAAGCAGCGCAAATAGCTAAGTTAACAAGTTACTTCAACTTGTATCGGAAGTTGCGCCCCTAGTCTAAACATAAGCTAAGTTAGTGAATACTTCACGAGTCTCGCTGCAGCGCGCCATCCAGCATTGAGATTCACGAAACGTTTACAATAAGTGATTGGAATAACTAGTTTCAGTGTACAATCAATATTTACCAAACAACTCTATGATTGAAGATAGAAATTTGATATTTGATGAGATTATCAATATTATCATCACACTCGTTAATAAAAGGAGGTTGGACAGAGGTTCATCATCAGCCCATTAATGTTCCCACAGCTGGGACGCAACCCTCCTTTCTATGAGAGGGAACAGATGTTTCGCACGTCTTTTGTTTAGTTGTCAAAATGGGAAAGTTATGAGGTGGGCCGTATTTACGATCTAAAGGACATTGACGCACAAACATTAACTTTGAATTCAGTTAATTAATCTAGATCGTCAATATTTTCTAGGGGTCTAGGTAACATGTGCTGAATTTATGGTAGTCGTTTGCGAATCAATTTTCCTTACACGATGCAACAATACCAACAACAGCAAAAATTTTCGTCTGCAACGTTTTGATTTTGTAGTCCGATATTTTTAAAGCAGGGAGCCAAATGGGTGTCCGCAGTCACCTGGCCTGTTTCTGGAAATAACTACCTAAATGGTAAACCCAAAAAACATTGACTAGCTTGGGGTTGGAACCCAGGGCTACATGTTTCAAATATGTGATCAATTGACCATTTTTTTCTTTTCCGGTTTTAATAGTCTTAAACATTGAACGACTTGAATCTTTGTCTTTTACCAAAAACAACCATTCTTTTTTACACCGTCCAACCAACTAGACAATTCAAACATTGTTTGTCTTTCATTAACTTTTTTTTCTGAAACCCCTTTTTCCTTGTGAACGAACACTCGAAGGCGTTTAATCAAGCTTTAAAATGTACCTTTGTACTGGTTTGTGGTGTCTAGCCATATGACTGGCATCCAGTTTCGTTTCAAGGTTTTTTGCTGAACATTATGTCTTTGTGCTGATTTTGTTATTGGAGTTAAGTCATAGTATGGCTAGTGAAGCAATGACACTGACCGTTGCGTAGCCGTAACGGCTGCAACATAACTATAAGTCGTAAACCTGCAGTGCACTTGCACTGCAGGTTTGAATCTACTCGTACGAACGAATCGTGCACGTGCGAATCTACGTACTTACGTAGGACTCGATTGGACTCGATTAGATAAATTTGACAGTTATTCTCGATAAAATGAGTTTTTGACTCGATACTTTTTTTTTTGTCACCACTGACCTCAAAACGGTAAAAAAAATAGAGGAATAAGAATAGAGGAAGACCAAATAAACGATGGATGGACTGTGTGAATTATGATATGGGTAGAAAGGAGCTGTCTGATGAGATGACGGGAAGAGTAAAAGAGAAGTTTGGAAGATGAAGATATCCTGCGTCGGCCCCAAATAAATTGAGATGGAAAATAATGAAGATGATGTATCCTAGTCGTGTTTGGGCTTGTTGTAATCGTAACGGTATGCACTTTCCATGTGAACCACTAAAAAGTGAAAAATAAAAACTTTTTTGCAAAAAGTAAAACCGACTTCAAAAAGAAAAAGTGAAAAATAACTTTAGCTTCTGAAGTCGGTGACGTTTGTATGATTGATTTAATTTTTTTGTCACCGACTTCAGAAGCTAAAGTTATTTTTCACTTTTTCTTTTTGAAGTCGGTTTTACTTTTTGCAAAAAAGTTTTTATTTTTCACTTTTTAGTGGTTCACATGGAAAGTGCATACCGTTACGATTACAACAAGCCCAAACACGACTAGGATACATTGTCTCATTATGGAATTCCGTGACTCTTGCCTTCATCATCAGATCTGATGGTAGAATGGTTCTTATCAAACGCAAATGCTTCACTTGTTGTAGAAAATATAAAAATTGCTGTACGTTATCCTATAAAATTTGAAGAGTTCCCTCGATTTCGCCAAGATTCCATCATCAGATCCCGACTTGGCGACTATGGGACCAACTTGGAAGTATACCCTTTCAAACAAAAAAAGATTTTTCCAAATCGGTTTAGGCGTCTTCGAGTAATCGGGTAACATACATAAAAAAAAAAAAAAAAAAAAATACATACAGTCGAATAGAGAACCTCCTCCTTTTTGGAAGTCGGTTAAAAACAGGTTCACTGTTTCGGAGTGAAATTGCTCTCGATTATAATTGGCAATTAGCTGGCGTGAACATTGTGTACCTCCAGGACGTGTTTTACAATACAATGTGCACGGAATATGAACTACAATAATGGCGCAGTGGGAAACTAGGTCCGTTATGAAAAAAAAACAAACTAAAGGTTCTGAAATTCATAGATTTAACAACCATACTAATATTATACAGGGTGTAAACCACCTCATCACGAAGCCATCAACCAAGCATTCTGTACATCATACTAAGTAACGCAAAAATTATTCCTGGGAAACGAAATTTTTTATTGGGGTGAAAAATCACGTTTTGTGGTTTAACTCCATGTAACGCATTTAAAACATTGTGCTGATAGATGGATTGAATAGTACGAAGGTCGTGGAGATATTACCGTAACTAGAAGGTTCCCAGGTATGGTGTAGAACAAAAAAATGATCGGAATGATGGGGAGAACAAGTGCCTTTCGGCTTCGTTAAGAGGTGTTTTACACCCTTTATACTAGAATATCCAGCCTCTTAGCCTGCGTGGAGTACGATAATTGACTCACGGAATCGCATTATATTAATAAAATCTGTGGGTTTATTCAGATTATAAACTATCTGTGTGCCAAATTTCATACAAAATCCGTTAAACTGTTTTTGCGTACAAGAGTAACAATCATCTATCCATCCTCACAAACTCTCGCATTTATAATATTAGTAGTAAGGATAAGTTTAGTATGATGAGTTGTGCAAGTAACTCTGTCTGTCACCTTCTCACGCCTTCACGGCTGAACGGAAAACGATAAAACTTAACGTGTGTTAGGATCATTTTAATTTTGATACTGCTTTATCGTGAATGAAAAAACTGGCATGTCCTAGAACCAAAAATTCGAAGACATGTGACATCTACCAATCCGCACTGGGCCCGCGTGGTGGATTATAGCCCATTCCCTCTTATTGAGAGGAGGCCGTGTCCCAGCAGTGGGAACATTAATAGGCTGATGATGATGATGAATTACCGTCCTCGATGCAGGTGACGTGGCGGGTAGTGGCTACACAAATCTAGTTATTGCGCTTAGGTTTAAATTAACATAACATTTTGCATGTAATGTTTGAAAGGTTAGAATGAAGTGTACCTGTTTTTTCAGTTAATTTTTATATTTTGCATATTAAAATATTTTGGTTCAGTCTCTCTCTTATGCCACTTTCTAAACGACAACCCACAACTGGCTACCCAATAACACCAACAGAGCATTCTGGAAACTCAGTAGAATGTCATATCACAAACAAAAGCCATGATCCATTGCCAAGGTCACAAGAATCCATACATCATCAGACCGAAGAAAATCTTTTCATTTTTCGATACGCACGGGAAGGTCTCTTGAGTTATGGTCGTGCGCGCCGTCCGGCTACCGTCCGGGAACCGACCGGTGTCCGTTATCGTCCGCACCGGACAACGACCTCGACAATTTATTGCTTTATCTTCCCTAGTTTTAATATTCGTGCGCGGAGAAATTTATCGTCCAGTGCGGCGGCCATTTCCTCCTCGATTCTGGTGTGTTCGCAAGTTGTTCGGTTCAGGGTGCACAGGTTTGTTCTAGTAGTGGAATTAAAATGTAACAATGATTTATGCTTGTCAGTATTGAAGACGGATGAAAAAAGATTGTATGCAGCAGAGATGAGAATATTGAGAGACTGAAATTGATAAAGTAAGAAAATCTACACTAATCTACACTAATATTATGAAGAGGAAAAATTTGTATTGTTGTGTGTGTATCAGTGGCGAAGGGTGAAAAAAGAGTCAGGGTAAGCCGAGAAAAAAAATTAGAATGATTTTTTTTGACTTGACTTTTTGATGTTTGTTTTGACCTCATTTTCATTATCAGCGACCCCAAAAACCGCGAAAACGACACCCATGAAGAAAATACCGAAATTTTTCGTCGGCGCCATCTTTGATTTTCATTTTGACCTCTTTTTTATCATCAGCGACCCCAAAAACCACGAAAACGACACCCATGAAGAAAAAACTGAAATTTTTCATCGGCGCCATCTTGGATTTTCATTTTGACCTCATTTTCATTATCAGCGACCCCAAAAACCACGAAAACGACACCCATGAAGAAAAAACTGAAATTTTTCATCTGCGCCATCTTGGATTTTCATTTTGACCTCATTTTCATTATCAGCGACCCCAAAAACCACGAAAACGACACCCATGAAAAAAAACAAAATTTATCGACGGCGCCATCTTGGATTTTCATTTTGACCTCATTTTCATTATCAGCGACCTCAAATATCACGAAAACGACACCCATGAAAAAAAAAACCGAAATTTATCGACGGCGCCATCTTGGATTTTCATTTTGACCTCATTTTCATTATCAGCTACCCCAAAAACCACGAAAACGACACCCATGAAAAAAAAACTGAAATTTTTCATCTGCGCCATCTTGGATTTTCATTTTGACCTCATTTTCATTATCAGCAACCCCAAAAACCACGAAAACGACACCCATGAAGAAAAAACTGAAATTTTTCATCGGCGCCATCTTGGATTTTCATTTTGACCTCATTTTCATTATCAGCGACCCCAAAAACCACGAAAACGACACCCATGAAGAAAAAACTGAAATTTTTCATCGGCGCCATCTTTGATTTTCATTTTGACCTCTTTTTTACTATCAGCGACCTCAAAAACCACGAAAACGACACCCATGAAAAAAAAAAACAAAATTTATCGACGGCGCCATCTTGGATTTTCATTTTGACCTCATTTTCATTATCAGCGACCTCAAATATCACGAAAACGACACCCATGAAAAAAAAACCGAAATTTATCGACGGCGCCATCTTGGATTTTCATTTTGACCTCATTTTCATTATCAGCGACCTCAAATATCACGAAAACAACACCCATGAAGAAACAACAAAAAAAAATCATTTGGGATTTTCATTTTGACCTCATTTTCATTATCAGCGACCCCAAAAATAATAAAATTGGCAACCATGACAAAAAAAAAAACAAAAAAATAGAATAAAATGCAGAGGTACCATAGTAAAAAAATAAAAGTGAACAACAAAATGAACATCCAAATAAATAACCAAATACGAAATCCACCATTACCAATACTATCTCGTTCTTCCCTATCATACTTTATTTTTCTGCCCCTGTCGTAACTCGATAAAATTCGCCTTACCTGCATAAAATAATGTCATTCATCAAGCATGAATGATGTGCGATTCTTTACGAAATTCAACGAGCGATAACGATTTCTTTCCATCTCGCTCACGCGCACGCATTTTCTATTAATTTCTCTATGAATAACTCGGTTTGCTTCGGCTTACCAGCCCGGCTAGCATGGGCAGGGGATAAAATTATGAGGATGTTTTATTTATCACCAGGGTGTTCTTGAAAATCTTGAGGAATGAACTGAATTATTAATAATAATAAATAATGACTGCAAATCGAATGCATCACCCACGGTCGTCGATGATGAGACTGTATATCCCTCGGAAGAATCTGCACAACCGAGAGGTATGCAGCCTCAGGGAATATTTCCTGGAAGCCGACGTGGGGATGCACCGAGATGTGGTCTCAGTGGACAAGGGCCTCACCCCGCTCTCCCTGGCTAACGAGAACTAGCGCAAGCCTAAAGTATTAGACACTAATGACCGCAGGGAAGAATGGCAAGGCACATTATTTCTAGGTGTTCTAGTCTGGCTAACGGAGAGAACCTTGTGGAATCAGAAGTGCCATACTATAAGTATGCGCCCGACTCAGTTCTCGTAAATGGTAATATCACGTTGTATTGGGACCGACATCACCACCGACAGGACTGTTGTTGCCAATAGGCCTGACATTGTGGTGATAGATCGATTGGAGCGTCGCACAATGATTGTTGATATAACGGTCCCGCATGACGTGAACCTCGTGAAAGCAGAGCAAGATAGAAAAAACAAATATCTAGATCTGGCTCGCGAGGTTGTTGACATGTGGGATGTGAGTACAGCAGTCATTGTTCCGATAGTCGTGTCGGCCAATGGCTTAATAGCCAAGAGCCTCGACCAACATCTTAGGAGGCTTTTGCTTGGCAGCTGGATCAAGGGCTTGATTCAGAAAGCAGTTAAGTACTTCTGGACACGGCGCGTATTGTTAGGAGGTTCCTCTCTCAAGAGCCCTGACCACCGGCGGCTCGGACCCTGTTCCCGGCGCTGGTGGACTACTATTTTTTATATTTTTAAATGTCTAAATAACTGAATAAAGGAATAATGAATAATAATATCGCTGGACATTAACACACAGCGCCACCTAGTGCCACAGCAAAGCTTGTGTCGTGGACACTAGATAGTTGATACACTTTTTTTTTTTTTTGTAAACACATACTTAATACATATATAAATAACCATGACTCGGAAACAAATGTACATTCTCATCACACAAACATTTGCTCCTACCGGGATTCGAATCCTAGGACCCTAAGAACGTAAGGCAGCCTCACTAACACTACGCCATTCGGGTCGTCACCTTCCGGGTCGTAATTCCTCTTACGCTGATGTACGCCGCGTACGTCAGTCACACGTACGAGTATACATTGTGTTCTATATAGCACCATACGGCGACGCCGACTTCAGCAGCGCTTACGTATTGCTCGCTGACGTACGCAATCGACCGTGCGCGACGTACATCAGTGTACGAGGAATTCGGGCCTTGTATTATTAGAAAAAAGTGCAGATAATTAAGAAAAGTATCCGACGGAAAGCTTCGAAGTGTTTGTTTACCTAGGACGCATCATGGCTGACATTGTGTATTTTTGGAGCAAACATAAACTGTGCTTTCTGTCGCTTCGTACAACTATCAAAAAACCTCTTTCAAAATAGACTAAACTTGCTTTTATAAACCACTAGTTCTGTTCTAATCTTCTGAATTCTTAGCGGAACTAAAAATAGCTGTACCTCGAAGAATAACTTCTAGAGATGGGTAACCACCCGGGTTAAAACCTACTAGTGGGTTAAAACCCAGTTATCACCCATTACATTCCACCCATTGGGTGGTTTGGCTGGGTGAAAATAAAATATTTCGAATTTGTTATTTAAACATGTAGCGCGCTACGGCCGGTGTGCGGGGTGGCAAGACCGGGAGGGGAAGGGATGTCGCCCACACGGAGCTATCCCCGCGCCCCTTCCCCGCTCAAACTTGTCAGTATAGTTTACCTCGCTGGTTAGAGTGCGCGCGTTTTAAGTGAATTTTCGAGTTTTTGCTTACGACCCGGAACTGTTATAATGCAATCTGATCCTGCTTTTACCCCAAACTTACTTACTTACCACGCATTTTTATTTATTAGACCCCACAGACTAAGGATCTGAACTTGACGAAAGTCTAGAAGTCGACGCTATGGAGTTTATTTACGAAGTAGGACAAAGTATCGGTTTGAATGTAATGTCAAACTAGGCATCGTATAGAGCAAGAGATGGTTTTTGGAGTCGGAGATTTCTGTGGGCTAACATCAACGATGTAAGCGCATCAATCTGGTGGAAGGGTATATATATATGTGGGTCTACTGCATCGAGCAAAGTCGCTGTTCGTATTCTTACTGCACCGTGCACTTCTGCTGCTTTAGAGCGATCCCTTAGTGCTCATGTTGATATACATAGTAAAAAAAGAAATAGACTCATGACGGAAATAGCAGCAACAGTAATTTTTTTTTTCTTCTACGTATTGTCTGCAATCAGTCCTCAGACTATGAGCGGATGAGTTCCGCGTTGCTTGTAGTGTAGAGTATGGCTTCCAGTGATGCCATCTACTCGCAGATGTTACGGCTTTACTGCCGGTCTGCTAGTGCCATGATACTGTGGCTCTTCAAGCGGAGCACGTAGTCTCGTGTCAACTGACGAGTTAGCTCATTTGGGTGGATGGCTAGTCGTTCTTCATATTTCTCTGCTACACTCCGAATCTCCTCAGCAACTTTGGGAATGTCTAGTTGTTGGTGGATTTCAACGTTTGTAGTGAACCATGAGACATTGGCTATTGTGCGTATAAGTATTTTGTTTTCTTGACGCTGCAAGATGGCTATACTGGAGTTACTTGCGCTTCCCCAGAGATGCATCCCATACACCCAAACGAGCTTCAATACTACTTTGTATAATAGGAGCTTGTTATCCAGCGATAGTCTGGAGTTGCGGCCCAGTAACCAGTGAATTTTTTTTTTGTCGTTTTGAGAGATCGTCTTTCTTGGCTTTGATGTGTTGTTGCCAGGTCAATCAACGGTCCAAATGAATTCCCAGGTATTTGACACAACTTCTGTGTGGTAGGGTGGTATCTCCCAGTTTGACCGGTGGGCAGTCCTCCTTTCTGAGTGTGTAGGTAACTAGGACATACTTTGCAGCACAGGCCTTTAGTTTCCAGCTTTTCATACAAGTGTTTATTTTATTAAGTCCACTCTGCAGAAGATGCACCTTCTGGGTTTGTTTGAATGGACAATATTGCCGTATCATCTGCGAATGTTGCTATAACAACTCCAGGTTCCGTCGGTAAGTCAGCTGTGTACAATATGTAAAGAATTGGCCCCAGAACAGAACCCTGAGGTACACCAGCTTCAATTCTGTGAAGGGCTGAGGTATTACCTAATTCTTTTACGTAGAAAACTCTATCTGTGAGGTAAGAGTTCAGAATGCCAAAGAACGGTTGAGGCAGATGCTGTTTAGTCTTGCTTACAACGTGTGGCATAAGGGCCTCCCCCTTATGCCACACCTTGTCAAAAGCCTGCTGGATGTCCAGAAACACTGAAGAGCAATATTTCTTTTCTTCCAGCGTTTTTCTAATGTGTTCACAGACCCGGTGTATTTGTTCTACTGTTCCGTGTTGTTTCCTGAAGCCAAACTGATGGTCAAGTAGTATATTTCTCTCTTTAAGTATTGGGGTCATCCTATGCAGCAGGACTTTTTCAAATATTTTGGACATAGTCGGCAAAAGGCTTATTGGTCTATATGACGTTTTTTCTTGGGCAGGTTTCCCTAAAACTAACATATCTATATCTATAGTATAACATACCATTGGAATTTTTTGCACAAGCATGTGAATGATTTTAGTGATAGTACTGAGGACTGTGTGCGCCTGATTCACCACCAATACTCCAAATCCCAGAATCCCAGAGATATAATATACAAACCACGCCGCCACGTACAAATAGCCCTGTCCATTATCAGTTTAAATATTAAAAGAAATAATACCGGTAAGTACGGAGAAATAGAAAAGGCAACCCAAAAGATACAAATTGGGTCAATGGTCTGAATTCAATGGACTACGGGTCAGGTTAAATTGTCCGTGGTCACACTAGTGTAACTCTACGGATCAGCCGTAGCCACACCAGTGTGACTATCAGGTTAAATTATCCGTAGTCATACCAGTGCACTGGTATGACTGTGTGACTTCGGATAAATAAAATTAACCATAGTCACACTGGTGTGGCAATTTGGTGTGACTATGGGTCGGTCGCGGAACCATCTACATCCGGCATTAACAATTTTCAAGTACCCGTGTTTCCGATGCAAGCGATGATGATCAAACTACCCACTAATTTGTTGTAATTTTCCAAATAAATAATAAATGTATCTGATTTTGGGTTCAGGCTCTTATTTTTGACAAGTTAATAGTGAGCTCTACTTCCCACTATTTAATAATTAACTGTACTCATTTTCACCCAGTAAAATAGGTGAAAATGGGTTAAAACCGGGATAAAACCCAAATCACCCAGTTTTAACCTAAATGGGAAGAATGGGTTTTAACCCACTACCCATCTCTAATAACTTCTAGGTCTGGACGCGAAACAATAACTTTTGCCACCACTGTAAGTCGCACTAACCTTGGCAGCACCGCACGCATCAATCGTCTAATGAGAAACTATAATAAAATTGCCGCACGGACCGGTAGCATCGACATCTACTCTAACCCCTTCCGTCAATACGTCAATACCGTATGAGACTCTTAATCAGCTCGGAGTCTCGAGACGTATGTACAATATCAGACACCGGGTAATTAATTGCATCCATTTCTTAATTTTTTAATTTTAATTTTTGTTTTCAATTTATACATATTTTGTTTTGTTGAACAATTCTGTATTTCCCACCGGCTTATAGTTGTACATAGTCCATCTTTAACTTTGTTTTTTTTTTTTTTTTTTAATTTTTAATTATCTTTCTACTAATAATTCTAATTATGCAATGTCTGTAATATTACTTGCCCTTTTAATGTTCTGTGAGTGCTGTGCACTTCTATAAGTGACGAATTCACTTCACCTAAAATTTGTGATTTTATGTATATTTTATAAAGTACTGGTATTCAGCTGCATCCGGTTAGACTGGAAGCCGACCCCAACATAGTTGAGAAAAGGCTAGGCAGATGATGGTGATTTATGTTTATTTTAGTGAGTAAGTCGTTGAAGTGCAATATAAATAAATAAATAAAAATATCCACTCAATTCTTCATTAAGATTTTTCAGTAGCAGCCACGGAGTCTGGATTGGCGCCCAAATGATGGCAAAAGGCTCGTCCCCTTTTTACATGGGACTTATACATAATGGGTGAAATATGGGTGTACTATTGAGTAAACCTCTGTTTATCTCTTTGGAGATTGCAGGCGTGATGTTATGTTTTGTTTTTCATAGTTTATGCATAAATGAAAGGAAATCCTGGTATCGAATCAGAGAGCATTAGATCAGGAAGCGAATCTTCCTATCTTCGGGCTTGTAATAGAAGAAGCGTCAATTTTCACAGAGGCCGTACACGTGCCGGGAACCGTTTGTTAAATAACCTGATCCTTTTAGTGTTCGGGATACTGTTCAGTGTTTAGGGTATTTTATATCGTAATTTGAAGTCCGTTTTCATCATAATTTGAAGATTTTGTTTTCTATTTTGCGTCAGTTTAGAGGAAATTTAATAATAAATAAATAATCACCATCCCCTGCTGAGTAGGTACATACCTCTCTCTTTTTTCTCTGTTCCACTGAGCTCTAAAAACCCTTTAAAACCATATAGTTGGTCTCATAGGATAATATTTGTACGTCAGAGTTGAACGTTACAAGTAGTTGCCAACACTTTTTAAAATACACTGAAATTCTATAAAAATACATTTCAACATCAAGAAGTATACAAACATGTGTCGCTCGTGCTGTCACTACTTCAACGTATCTATGCGCTACGAGCTACGAGCGTAGCCGCGTAGGCGGTATTTCTCGGTTCCCGCTACGTGATTACAATGCTACGGCGTAGCGCGCTACGGTGCTACGCGGTATGTGCTACAAAGTGTTGGCAGTAAAATTAAGATGCCATGTACGATTGCATCAATTTGTTGTTACTTTATAGTTGTAATCAAATGAGGTAAATTATGATGCTTAAGTATTATTTTCAACTTCCTATGGTTATCTGACGTAATGTTTTTCACAATACCGATGTCATTCGATGACACTTTTGAATTTATTTGTTTGAAAATCCGATCGTAATCCTCCATACAATTGAAATCTTTATCATATTTTTACACGATATTTGCTGTCATGTCCTGAAATTATAATAACATTGCTGCATGCAGCGATGGTGAATTTTTGTCTACTTTTAATCCTGTTCATATTGTAACGAATATTTTATATGGAATGTATTCGATACGTTTCAATATGATATTGCAAATGAAACAATATTTCAAGTGAATTGTTTAAATACAGCTGTCATTATTTGTGTACCAGTATAGTTTAGAATTTACTTTGCTATGTTTGACAGGAGGATTATTTTAATGAAAGCTTTTATAATTATGTTTGTTGAAACTTTATCAACAGAATGTGGTTATTTATGATAGTATAGTGTTCAGAATAAGAATGAGAAACTTATACTTGTAACCATAAGTAGTTACAAGGTGTGTGAGATGTTACAATGCCGAACTTAGATTCACTACGTTTTGCCGTGAAGCGTACAAATATGAACAAACAATTGTATTGATTTAAAACAATTCAGAGTGATGTTTTTCATGAGCATCGTTAGAACTGTACAAATATTCGCCACAGCACACCTCTTTGGACTAATCTTCATCATCATCATCATTTCAGCCGAAAGACGTCCACTGCTGGACATAGGCCTCTCCCAAGTGTCACCAAATTGACCGGTCCCTTGCGACTCGCATCCACCGGATTCCCGCATTCTTCACCAAGTCATCGGTCCACCTAGTGGGAGGTCTGCCAACACATCGTCTTCATGTTCGCGGTCGCCACTCCAGAACATTTCGGCCCCATCGGCCATCCGTTCTGCGAGCAATGTGTCCTGCCCACTGCCACTTAAGTTTGACAATTCTTCGGGCTACGTCAGTATAAACAATTAAGCGACTTTGGACTCATAGTTGCTTAATTGTTTATTAATCACCAATTTATTGATCAATCATCTTAGAACAACCTAAATGTTCAGTTCATAGTTCTAATACTCTCTTTGCAATAGCACAAAAAAAAACATACAATTTCAATAAAAAACGTGACTTTTGGAAATCTGAAGCTGAAGAAAGCTATGCTGAAACAGTATAATCTCATGAATACCCTTACCAGTTCTGCTTGCAGAACAACATTAGAAACACAAAAAATCTTTGATACCAGATCATATATTGGTGTCGATTCTGTTGTGCACAAACTAAACTTAATTTAGACTATTGCTATCTTTTACTAAAAGGCACGTTTACAGAAAAGGACGGCTATAGCTATGCACTAAGTTAGAAATGTCAAACTAGTTTATGCCTTGCGCTTCACCGTGTTTTTAGTCAACATGTTTTTACGTGCACCCTTCATTTGTATGGAAATATTAGTTCGGATTAAATTTGACAGCTCTAAATTACGTCCGTCTCTTTCTCGTTTTATTGGTGAGAAAAAGATAGTAATAGCCTAAATTAAGTTTAGTTTGTGCACAACAGAATCGACACCATTGTTTTACAAAATAGCCAAAAGAAAGCTAAAATTAAAAACTAGAAAGATAAAAGTTAAAACTGTCGCGTAATTACGTTGCTGGATAAAAGAAAAGTAAAGCTTGGTGTACAGTAGCGAAAAAAAAAATTGTTTGTTCTGCTACTACGAGTATGTATATAATTTATGTAATAGTTTGACAAACTTATAATAACAGATTTAAATGTTTGACAGATGTAAATTCTTAGCTTTTGAACCAAAATACAGCAATAGTAAGCTGTTCAACAACAATCATCATCTGCCCAGTCTTTTCCGATCTATGTTGGGGTCGGCTTCCAGTCTAACCGGATGCAGCTGAATACCAGTATTTTACATGGAGCGACTGCCTATCAGACCTCCACAACCCAGTTAATACTGGGAAATACGATACCACTTGGTATGACTGGTGTCAGAATTTTTAGGCCACTGACTACCTGTAACGACTGCCAAAGATGGAAAAATGACAGCCTGGACCAAGAGCTTAACGTGCTTTCCGAGGCATGGAGGAAACTTGGTATGTAAGGGTGGTCACCCATCCACAGACTAACCTAGGCTAGCATGGCTTAACCTAAAGTTCGACCCGAGCGGCTGATAATTTTTAGCCACGAAGTCCTCAACGATGTTCAACAACAATACTGGTCATATATTATATGTGATATAATAATAATATATAATAATAATAACTGGCAACATCGTGAGCTTATCGCTCAAAAAAATCGTCTTCATTTTATTTTCATATATTTTATTGGTTTTTATACAAAACGCTTTTACAATAGTTCTTATAAAGTTCTGAAACCACTCAAATATTAATTAATTGAAAAAAAAACCGATTAGCAAACCAAAACATCGAAAATATGAAAATCTGTTTTACTACGACCAATGACGTCTGTCAAAGACGTCAATCAAACATTTGAAAAAACCATGGAAAAACGATGAATAATGAGATGATTTAAAAAAATGATCACGAGAGCTGCCTCCCGACGCGCACTTCTTCCATCCCCGGACTCGTCGCTCAGCTCCGCCTCGCCGCCACCGGACCCCGGATCACCAGTGTCACCGGTTGCGGCAGTTGCGTCGAGCTCGAGTGACGAATATTTCTCTCCGCCGACGTCGCCAACACCTGTACGTTGTGCGGGGAGAGGCCGGCCACCGAAGAGCTTGGGACTTAGGGGCCAACAGGCCCCGAGCCGGGTCCCCGCTGCCGGTGGTTGTGTGCAGCGCATGAAATGGACTCAACTAATGAACGAGAACGTCATGCGCGCATACTACGGGTCTACAGAGGGGGGGACTAACCTCACTGCGTACCGTGTTAGGATGCTGTCTCTGTTTCAGGATCTTGAACCAACTGTCAACGCCTCAGCTCAACGACTGTCGGATCAAGTGCGGGTCATCCAACGCAATCACCTGTTGGACGACGACGCGCTTGATAGGCTGCGCTCAGAGGTACTGAGCAACCGTATCATCTTAAATCCGACACAAACCGCGGTACAAGCCTCAGCTATTGATGCAACCCCACCGCGGTCCAACCCTGCTGTTGTAGAGGAAGATGATAGGGTTGTCACGGTAAGTAGCCAGTGCAACGACCGATTGAGGAGCGCACTGGAGGATGCACTTCATGAGTATCGATCAACTTCTGCTGAACTTAGGCCCCGATTACCACGGTTACCCATGCATAAGAAAAATAGGGCGTTGGTGTGTGCCCTGGACTCGCAACTCAAGAATGTATTCGAGAGTAGCAAGGACCTCGTTGATACACACTCGATCCTGTTCTGCGGGGCTGTTGCGGCATGTCGTTTAGCTAATGTCAAGTTCCCGAATTGTGACTTAGCTACTCGACCAAAACCAGCCGTACCAGCCTGGCAGCGCAGGATTGAGCGCCGTATCGACGGGGCCAGGGTACTCATCGGCAAACTACACTGCTTCAGGGAGGGCAATACACGACCACGTGTGATGCGTTTTGTGAGGCGGGCATTCTCGGGGACTGAAATCAGTCCTCAAGAATACATGTCCCGTGTTACAGAGCGCATCGACTTCCTGAAGCAGAAAGTTTATGCATGGGCGAGCCGTATTCGGCGGTATAAGCGGCGGGTTGATCGGTACTCGCAGAATCGCATGTTCCAGAGCGATGAGAGGTGGGTATACAGAACTTGGGAGCAACCTCAGCAAAATATGACAGATGTGTGCCGCCCAGATGATGCCGCCACGAGTTCTTTCTGGCGCAGCATATGGTCGGTACCCGTTTGTCATACTGAAGCTGACTGGATGCGTGATGTCGAGCGAGTGTGTGAACCTATTCCAGAAATGGAGCCAATTTTTATAACACCATTAGATATAGCCAATGCAGTTCGTCCGTTACCGAACTGGAAGTCACCGGGACCGGACGGACTGCACAACTTCTGGCTCAAGTGGCTTACTAGTTCGCACACTTGTCTGGCATCCCAATTCCAGTCATCTTTAGAGTCTGGGTCTCTTCCGCAGTTTTTAACAACAGGCGTTACCCACCTGCTCCATAAGTCAGGTAGTCCCGCGGAACCCAAGAATTATAGACCAATCACGTGTTTGTCGACGGTTTATAAACTTCTTACATCCGTTTTGAGAGTGAAAATTAATACACATATTGACAAAAACTCTATCATGTCTGCCTCTCAAAATGGATGTAGGAATGGGTCCCGCGGTACTAAGGAGCTACTCCTCATCGACATGGCCATTAGCCAACAGGTCCGTCGATCCCGCAAGGATCTGTCAACATGCTGGATAGATTACAAGAAGGCCTACGACTCGGTGCCACATTCATGGCTCATGAGGGTGCTGGAGTTGTACAAGATCGATGCAACTCTACGCGCCTTCCTTGAGTCATGTATGGGGCAATGGAGGATGGTCCTTCGATATCCAGGATGTCGACAGATCCAGGGGAACCATGAACCTGTATGGATTAAACGGGGAATATTCCAGGGCGACAGTCTGAGTCCACTTTGGTTCTGTTTAGCCCTGAATCCTCTAAGCACATTGCTGGAGAATTCAGGGTTAGGCTACCGGTTGAGGAAAGATGGTCAGGTCATATCTCACCTGCTTTACATGGATGATCTGAAACTCTTTGCCCCCAACAAATTGCAACTGATGGAGCTTCTAAAAGTAACTGAAACTTTTAGTAACGCCATCAGGATGGAATTTGGTGTGGACAAATGTGCAGTCATGTATGTAAAGCGAGGGGAGATTATGGAATCCGAGGGACTTCAGCTCTCGGATTTCATACACCTAAGATCCCTTTCCTCATCCGAGAGCTATAAGTATTTGGGTATGTCGGAAGCGTTAGGCATTAATGTAACTGACATGAAGCAATCGTTGAGGGAGCGCTTCTTCGGACGCCTGAAGAAGGTATTAAATAGCCTTCTTTCAGGTGGGAACAAGGTGCGCGCCTTCAACGGTTCGGTCATACCGGTTTTAATGTACTCTTTCGGCATACTCAAATGGACTCAGACCGAACTTGACGCCCTGGATAGAAGAGTTCGTACACTGCTGACCGAAAACCGGATGCATCACCCACGGTCATCGATGATGAGACTGTACATCCCGCGGAAGTGCGGGGGTCGAGGCTTTTTAAATGCGAAGACCCTCCACAACCGCGAGGTGTGCAGCCTCAGAGAATATTTTCAAAAAGCCGACGTGGGTATGCACAGAGATGTGGTCGCAGTGGACAAGGGACTCACCCCGTTGTTCATGGCTAAAGAGAACTGGCGCAAACCTGTGGTACTTACTACTGATGACCGTAAGAAAGAATGGCAGGGCAAGGAGCTTCACGGGCGCTTCTACCGGGCTCTTCATGGGCCCGACGTAGATTTTCTAGCGTCCGTGTCCTGGCTACGGTTTGGCGACCTCTTTGGGGAAACTGAAGGTTTTGTCTGTGCGATTATGGACGAAGTTATGTTGACGAACAACTACCGGAAATATATTATGAAGGACGGGACGGTTGACGTGTGTCGGGCATGCCACCTTCCGGGTGAGTCCATCAGACATATAATTTCTGGTTGTTCTCGTCTGGCTAACGGCGAGTATTTGCACAGGCACAATCAAGTAGCCAGGATTATTCACCAGCAACTTGCCTTGAAATATAATCTTATGGAATCAGAGGTACCGTACTACAAGTATGTGCCCGACCCAGTTCTCGTGAAAGACCATGTTACGTTGTACTGGGATCAGTCTATCATTACTGACAGGACTATTGTCGCCAATAAGCCTGACATAATGGTGATAGACCGATCAGCGCGCCGCGTAATGATAATCGATGTTACCATTCCGCATGACGAGAACCTCGTGAAAGCTGAGAAAGAGAAACAGATAAAATATCTCGACTTGGCGCACGAGGTTCGCGACATGTGGAATATGAACTCGGTTATCATTGTGCCGATTGTCATGACGGCCAATGGCCTTATTGCCAAGAGCTTCGATGACCATCTATCGAAGCTCTCTTTAGGCGGCTGGATCAAGAGCCTGATACAGAAAGCAGTACTCCTCGATACGGCTCGCATTGTGAGGAGGTTCCTGTCTCTGCAGCCCTAACCACCGGTAGCTTGGACCCTGCTCCCGATATCGGTGGACCACTATTTTTTATGTTTTTAAATGTATTTTTTTAGTTTTATTTTAAGATATATTTAAAAATGTAAATAATATGTTTCAAAATGAATAAACGAAATAATAATAAATAAATAATATATATGTAATGTATATATATATATTATATGACATATAATATCATATATTATATGTCATTATTATATGTCATATGTCATTTGAATGCCTGGTAGTTCTCCCTCGAGAATTACATAACTTTATTAAACTCAAATCGAAGTCTCATAACGATCCCTACAGCTAATTCCAAAGACATATTTAACTACATGTTATCGGACACCTATATTTCATACAAGTGTCATACAAATAGGTCACGTTTAATATATCTCAAGGATTTATGCAGAATCCGGTTTGAACATGTCTTTTAGATTTTCAAACGCAATGAAAGTTATATATTGCTTTTTAATCCTGGTTTGATAAATTGTAAGTCTTGAATGTTGAAGTTTTCAATTCTTGATTTTATGTACCTGCAAGTCTTCAGCCAACTAGCAATTACTTATGGCTTCGCTCATGAAATGGTTCTAAAGTACCCTACGTTAAGAGTGACTACTGAACTGGATTGATTTTTGCCTATACACGCTGAAATTTTAGTGGTTGTTTTCCCGAAGCGAAATGAGATTGTATCGGTAATACAATCGATTAATATATAAAAAAAAAAAATAGACTCAATAAATGGCAGATTGACAACGTGATAAACAAAACTCGAAAGCGACTTGAACCAACAGTAATATCTACGCGGAACGCGGGACGGGCGCGGGGGGTGTCCAGAACAGCTGTTCGGTCGTTGCACTTCGCGTATAAATCAGCTGATCACTACTCCTGACTTAATACAACACAAAACCCAATAAGTTATAATAATAATTTGAAAAAAAAAAAAACTTTTTTTTAAGTTTAACCTTTGCTTTTCGATAGTGCTACTGATGGGTAATCGTCCTGCCGCGGGAAAACAACCATTAAAATTTCACGCTGTATTGTATCCCAGGTATACCTTCATAGGGCACGCCACGATAGTGGCGGTAAGTCCCCTCTTTGAGGAGTGGCTTGAGAGGCGCCACGCCTCCCTCACCTTCCGCCTGACGCAGGTCCTCACCGGACACGGATGTTTCGGGAGGTACCTGCACCGAATCGGGCGGGAGGAAACGCCCGGGTGTTTCCACTGTGAGGATCGACCGGAGGACACGGTGGAGCACACGGTGGAAGTCTGCCCTGCGTGGGCGGAGCACCGCCGTGTCCTCGTAGCGGCGATCGGCGGCGGCGACCTCTCGCGTCCGGCCCTGGTTCAATCCATGGTCCGGAGCGAGACGGAATGGGAAGCCGTCACGTCCTTCTGCGAAGCTGTCATGCTGGCGAAGGAGGTGGCGGAACAAGAGAGGGAGAGAGCCTCTCTTCCCGGCCGCCGCGGGAGACGCACCGGACGTCGGGGGCCACGTGGTGGCTACCGGCCACCGTAGATGCGGGCCTGTGGACGGTTAGCTATGGGCTAGCTAGCCGTCCGTCCGTCTAGTGACGACAGGCCGTGTCGATGGCGCGTTCGTGTTCCACGCGCGCCTCAAAGAGATGTCAGCAGAAGAGAGGGGCCTGCAAGGGCCGAAGCCTGCCGGGGTTGCGGGACTGTTCGAACGAGATACCGCGGCCCCGGAACGTAAAGGGCGAGGAAGGAACATGGATGGGTTTTAGTCAGTAAGAGTCTGACACTCCCTCCCGCTCCGCCCAGAGTGGGAGAAGTCATTTGATGATTTCTCATCCTAAAAAAAAAAAGGTATACCTTCTGTCATGATTTTCAAATATGAATAAAATCTGTTGTGATTTATCAAAAACAAACATAAAATATTAATAGTACTTGATGTGACCAAAGAGTTCATAAAAACTCTTTGGTCATGTTTTTGAATCAGTTCCCGCCAATAATAAGAAAAAGAAATAAAAAAACGGTATTCGATTTTTGGGGAAAAAAACAAAAGTTTCTTCTCAGGAACCTATTCTTTGATTTATATAGATTTGTTATTATTTTAAGCTTGATGAGGATAGATACCAAGTTGTACCTATTCTAAGTAACAGTACAAATATATAAATACAAATATTGTTAATACTGGAAAATGAGTTTCTTTACACTTCATTTATAGTTACATCCAAGTTCAGCCATTATTAATGCGTTCTATGGTAAAGAGCACATAAACAGAGTACTGTTCTGCATTGAAGGGCTGGTATCCGCACCTCCACGTCCAAAGCGCGTATAAAACATAAACTGGGTAATTTCTCGTATGTCATATTAATTCAGGTGACAAAATTTAAAAGTTGATCTATCATTAATGATTTTCTTAATTAAGATTAAGATACAAAACGATGCACCTCCAACGTGAATATTCCTTTACGTAGCCGTTGACCTCCAAAGTAAATAAGTGCAGCGTGAATATTTCAGCGGCAGCTCGACCGGATGTCTCCAAACTAACTCACGATCGAATTCTATCCTAAAGGCTTTCCTCTTTGCTTTGATAATTTTGATGCTATCTTTATTCTAATGCCAAGTTCAGAATAAAGATTGTGTGGAAATGGTAAAGATATAACTATGTAAGCGTTAATATAAGTCCACTCTTTTAAAAAAAAATGGTTGCCTGTAAAGTCGGTTTTACGGGCGAAGATTTTACGTGACAACGTCTTTTTTTAATTCTCTAGTGCTGCGCGCGCGGCGGACCGATCATGTTTGAGTGGGAGAGAGACGCAAGGCATTCGCCGGTCCGGCGGGCCCAAAGACTATAAAACCACTTGACTGCGCATACAGTGCCCCGACACACGAAAACTATTAGTAATTTTTGCACCTATAAGTGCACGACGGTACTAGTAACCATTTTAGTTGTGACCAATTGTTAGACCCATATGCACGCTAAATAATTATAAATTGTTGCGATTTATTTATACAATTTAAAACGCATAAAATGCCCAAATGCGCGGTAAACTGATTTAGGAAATATTCCAAGACATCTAGTTACAAAAAGGATAGGCATACCTTTTCATCAGTAAGTAAACACTACGAAATTATTTTTTAATTTAATCAGATTAAGAGCAACCGCAGGGGTCTATAATGGTAGAGTGTGAAAGAACACACGAAACAGTGACCCGCGTTTATGTCTTTTGGAAAAGTCCCTTTCTTTCACTAGGAAATTCTAATTCTTTTATCCCTTTCTCTCCCTTTGTACTTTTATCGTAAAAATCAGAGCCGTTACCTTTTTAATGGCTGAAGTTGATATCGATAAAAATAAAATTAAACATCATACAATTTTTATATTACTTTAGGAAATACGAAATATAATTCTGACTATTTTATAAGATCGTTATTACAATCTCTAATTGGGTATAATTTATTTCGGGATATTACCTAATTATAATCAATATGAAATAGAATCAACAAATCATTGTATTTTATGAGGAAGATGCATAATTCAGAAATAATTATGTAGACGCTAATTAATCATTTTTGACTGAGACCAATCAAGACCCTAAAACTATAATTCGAAAAACATATTTAATTCATTTTAAAAATCAATAAGAAACAATTGTTGTTTTTCTTTTTGTTATTGACTGATTTTGATTAAATTTTGTTCTGTGATTTTTAATGAGTATTTTTTTTTATTTTAAGATCCATTTTATCGATATCGACTATTTTCCCTTAGTCAAGTCGTGCAATCCCTAACCAGACATACCTACGCAACTTGACCTTGAACTGACCAATTGCAGCCGCGCATTCTTCCTCGTCCCCCGGCCCGCGGTAGTGAGTTGTGTTCTTAGAAGAAATCGGCCTATAAGCTCTCTAGTGGTTATATACTCTATGGGCGGGCCTCTCTCTCGTTCGGTGACTCATCGTAACAGACGTGAGCCGGCGTTACACTTTTTCATGAGTGACTCCGAGCCGCAACCTAATTTAAGACGTTGTCACGTCAAAAAACAGGTATTGGGTACAAAAATCACTACCTACGTCTGGCAGGAATTAGTTCATAACACTTTATTATTTGCCACGATAGTCAGTTAATTTAAAAACCATAAATCCCGACTTGGTGTCAGAATAATCCTCTCTTTAGTCCAGGTATGCACTACTCGTCTACTGGGCAAGTGTTTTAGCTTTGGATTGAGGAGTAGCACTGACGCCTTGAAGGATGCAGCTACTTTTATTGACCCTTGTGGTACCTTAAAATGAGTCCCCACAAATTCTTTGGAGATACTTTAACCTATATCAGTAGCCATTAAAGCAATAAATCGTAAAGGACCCTAGATATCACATATTCACGCTCAATCTACAAGATAATTAACTACCGGATTAATTACTGTTTTAGTGTCCAGACCTAGTTCGCAAGGACTCTAGCAAATTGACCCAAATCTAGGCCACACATATTAAAATACTTAGACTAAACAGCTCTTGAAAAAGTCCACGTATAATAATGTTGTAAATTAAGATAGTTATTTATCACAGTCTAGCTAATGTTAATTAGTTGTAGGAAAAAAAGCAGATTTGGTTCAATGCATGTTTTTAGAAACAGGCATGTCCTAGAACCAAAAAATTTGAAGACCAAGTCTCTTCGAATTTTTGGTTCTAGGACATCTACCAATCCCAACTGTGCCCACGTGGTGGTTATAGCTCATTCCTTCTTATAGAAAAGAGACCTGTGTCCCAGCAGCTGTAGTAGTGGGATCATTAATGGGCTGATGATGATGATATCTTTAGATTACCTTCATCATCATCATCATCATCAGCCTATAATGATCCCACTGCTGGGACACGGCCTCCTCTCAATGAGAGAGAATGGGCTATAATCTACCACGCGGGCCCAGTGCGGATTGGTAGATGTCACATGTCTTCGAATTTTTGGTTCTAGGGCATGCCGGTTTCCTCACGATGTTTTCCTTCACCGTTTTGAGAGCAGCGGTGATGAAATAAATTCACAAAGTAATGCGCCTGTCTGGGTTCGAACCCACGACTTATTGTTCGTAAGTCGGGGCCGCCACCACTGGGCCACCGCTGCTCGATAGATTACCTTGCTATACTTAAACCCATAAAAAACAATATCAACATCTTTCATAATTTTCCTACCCTCATCCCAATTGATTTGGGGTGCATATGCATGATTGTATTCGCCTTCCACACTTTTCTATTAGCACTATCTTTCCCGATTCAACCGTCGTTCCTTAGGTCTTCTCTTAATTCTAAAATCCAGTGAAATAAACATGGTAGCTTATCCAGCACTGTATTCAGCCTATATTTGTTCAGTTGACTTTCATCTGTTAGCAAATGTCCTAATTAGAGCGGCGCAGTAGACTCGAAGCTCGATGAACTGGCTTGATCAAACCTATTGGGAACGGATATCGCCATTGGCAAACTGTCAACTGGGCCTTTGCAAAGGTTAATTCAGTCGTGAACTTTACGTCAATGTTAAAACTAAGTGCAATGTATCGATTAGATGATTTTTTTACTACCCGACTACGTCGAATTCAAAAGGAAGCGTTATGATTTTAGCTGTCCATGTATGTTTGTATTTACTTATGCTTATTCATCCAATTTTGATGAATAACGTGTTAATCGATCCTGCCGGGCCTGCGCGACTGTTCGAAAGAGATACCGTAGCCCCGGAATATAAAGAGCGAGGAAGGAACATGGATGGGTTTGAGTCAGTAAAATTCTGACACTCCTATCCGCTCCGCCCAGAGGTCATTTGATTTACAATTCAAAAAAAAAAGGTTTTAGTCGATTCGTTATTAAGTATGGCCCGTGTAACATAGCCTATATACAATTTAAACGACTTGAAAAATGGGAGAAGTCGAATTGAGTTAGAGCGTGAGTTTTCAGTGATGGTCGTGTTTTTTAGTTTTAGTATACCACACAATTTCTAGTTATTATTGGGGAACATGTAGTTATACAAAGTAAATTTCTTATCACTTGGCTGGCCCTAGATTGACGAAAATATCAATCGTAACATCTAGTAGTAAGTTTTTTACAACATTCTAGTTATTTTTTAACATAACATTTCGCCTGTATTCTCTAAATATAAGCCCACCACACTATTCCCAAACCACTGTAACTCCTGTGCGCCAGAATCAACAGTGACGACCACCAGAAAAAAACCGAGACAATGAAGCTCGACGAAGTCCCAGAGAATGAATTTAACTGTCTTGGATCCCGCAACGAAATTAATCAGAAAGTATAGCGGAGGAGTAGGAAAAAAACCGGCCAAGTGCGAGTCAGACTCGCGCACCGAGGGTTCCGTACAAACCTGTAGGTATATAAGTAAAAGTTATGGTAATTTAAGATTTGCGGAATTTTTCCTATATGTGTACTTTATAACGTTGCTTCATGCCAAATTTCAAGATTCCAGGTCGTCTGGAAGTATCCTTTAGGTTTTGATTCCCTTGCGAGTAGTTGCGAGTTTCAAAATATGCGGCTTTAATTGCTGTATCTTTTGATTGCGTTGACGTAGAAGTTTGATTTTGTTACAGCTTAAAGATATTATAGACTTGAGTATTTGTTAAGAATTTCAATATAATACCACTACGCGTTCATGAGTAAAGGGGTAATAAGTTTAAAATTATTAAAAATATTTTTATTATATGATGTAACTAAAAATTTATGCTTTTCGCAATTTTTCCTTTATCTGTGTTATAAGACGTTGCTTCGTACCAAATTTCAAGATTCTGAGTTCACGGGAAGTACCCTGTAGGTTTTGATTCCCTTGCGAGTGTCGAAAATTTGCGGCATAAACGGGAGTATCTTTTGATCGCGTTGACTTAGAAGTTTGATTTTTTCACAGCTCCAAGAGACCATAGACTTGAGTATTTGATATGAATTTCAGCTTGATACCTAAACGCGTTCCTGAGAAAAAAGGTCTTGACAGACAGACAGACAGACAGACAGCCGGACAACAAAGTGATCCTATAAGGGTTCCGTTTTTACCTTTTGAGGTACGGAACCCTAAAAACCGTAATTTCCAAATAATTAGACAGTGTACTTACAGTACATCCTCATTTTGCTATATTAGTTTAAGCCATGTTTAAGGGGGCAAGCCTATTACCTAAACAACCGGGCACAAATTCAGGTTCCGGGAAACTCTTGATGAAAAAACCTTATAACATTTTTATGCTCCATGTTCAGCAGTAGGTAGCACTTGCGACCACTAGACAAAGCACGAGATCTCTAGATCAGGCCGCGAATTACCAAGGAACATCGCTTCGTATACAAAGATAACTTGCAATTAAATAAATAAATATCGCTGGACATTACACACAGCGCCGTATAGTGCCACACAAAGCAACGAAGTTTGTGTCGTGAACACCAGATGGTTGATATACTATATAGATACTTTATATTTACAAAACATCTTCACAAAGAACACTCTTTAATATATTCATCTTTAGAGTAAGTAAATAAGCTCATCTTTAAATATTTCACTATCAGCAGCTCGCTCGATACTAACTAAGTTAGTGACGACCCAATGATTTTAACTGAATGCTTTTAGATGAGAAAACTTCTTTCATTCTCTCTTCAGTTTGTAAAGTTCGTTTTTTAATGTGCCATTTTAAAAGCTAGTTTGTTCAAGTCGTGGTTGGTGAGTTTAATAGAGCTTATTGAACTTTGTTTTTGGGTTCACTTACAAGCTAGTAACAATGTGACTTTTCGGAAAGTGACGTTTCAATTTGGTACGCTTCGAAGTACTTTCTACCTAAGTATAACAAATAAATGATTCTGATTCTATCTCAAGAAGAGTGCTGAGTGTGCAGTGACTCGGGGGCCACCGGGCTTGTGGACGGTGAGCTATGGGCTAGCTCGCCGTCCGTTTGTCTTATGGTGACAGGCCGTGTCGACGGCGCGTTTGTGTTCCACGCGTGCTTCAAAGAGATGTCAGCATATTGAAGGGGCCCGCAAGAGCCGAAGCCTGCCGGGGCTGCGGGACTGTTTGGAAGAGATATCTTGGCCCCGGAATATAAAGGGCGAGGAAGGAACATGGATGGGTTTTACTCAGTTAAAGTCTGATACTGTCTCCCACTCCGCCTAGAGTGGGAGGAGTCATTTGATAATTTCCCATCCGAAATAAATAAAAAAAAATAGTGTGTAGTGATAGATTAGTGGTGTGTCTGTCGCACAACAAAGTTAAGAAAAACTATTTTTCAGATTTATGTGCGTCTTGTATAATAATCACTTGCTTAGGTGAAAGAAAACATCTAGATGAAACCAGCACGCCTGAGTGATATTCGTCGACGACATGTAAACTACAGTCTCAAGGACCTGACACCAGATTAGACACTAACCACATAATAACGAAAGAAAGAAGTCTTATAGCCAAAGACCGAAAAAAATATTCCATTAGTTTTCTCAAGGCGTTGAGATCGGGAAGGATCCAATACAAGGTGATGAAAAGTATCCTATGTTTTGGTACCGAGATTATGGTCTGCCTGTGTCCTTCACATTAAGTTAAAAGGTAACAGACAAACAGAAAGACAGAACTACTAAAACATGTTTGATATTTGTATGGAAGTCATACAGTTTGTGACTTCTTTGTAACACGTTTAAAAGTTTGAACTTGCCTTTTCAATAATTAGCAAGGCATTTATCATAATCATCATCATCAACACTGGCAGCCTTGGCCCCATCCACTACAATAGACTATTTAAATATTAAAAATGAAAATAATTCAATCTAAATTATGAACTCTGTTGAATAACTCTTGAATCCAACAATACGGTCGAACAATAACACTTAACTCGATTTAATTAAGTATTTGATTGATTTTATACTTGACGAGGGCTAACAATAGAATAGCTACTGGCTGTGAGATTGATAAACCCTATTATATTTGTGAAGAACAGAACATTGGCTCCATTTTGGTTATTCAATGTTATAATTATACCAAAGTAGGTTATAACTTATAACGTACCTATCTACATACCAGTAGCGAAGGGTAAATTTTTGTAAGAGGTAAGACGGAGTAAATATTTAATGTGATTACATTATTTGTCTATCAAAGGGAATCCGGTAGGAATCGGGTTGTATGGATCCTTCGCCACTGCTACATACCCGTATCATAGAAATATTTGAGGAGAATGGACTAGAGATTTACAGGGATGAAGAATAGGGTGCAAGGTTATTCTTCCCCCATATAGAAAAGGGAGGATCTTCTTACCAGACGAGAGTTATGTCTGATAGGCTACTGCCCGTCACGGATAACTCTACTGGTAATAAAATAATAATAAAAAAAGCCTTTTTATTCTGAAAACAAATAAACAATTATTTTTCTTACGTTACTGCACTGTTATATGTATAATATGTATTTTACACAATTAAATTAATTCGCCTATTTGGTGCTTCTTTACTTTCTGTAAGTCCGTTTGCCAATTGGCAAAGGCCTCCTCCAACCATAATTATTAATATTTGAGGGGATTGGCGCTGATAACCGAAATACAGGCTTTTGCCTAGTTCGGTTACAGATGGTAAATTCTTTTGTAAATGTATAAAACTAGCCTTAAGAATATATGTAACATAGCAAACTTTTATTGAAATAATTATTATTATTATATATTATTACGGGCGGAGTAGCGGCGCGCGCGCATGCAATAAGACACAGAAGCCCGACAATGGATAACCAGTATTTTTAACAATATTTGATAAGGGTCTGAAATAGAATGATTTTCAAATAAAAAATAAACCTACTCCATTCTGATCTCTCTCTGGCTACTCTACTCCATGTTATGCCTGCAACCTGCCTGATATCATCTTCCCATCTTTTTTGTTGTCTACCTCTTTTCTTTTTACCTTCCCTGGGGTCATCATCTGCCTAGCCTTTTCCCTTGGGGGTCGGCTTCCAGTCTAACCGGATGCAGCTGAATACCAGTATTTTACATGGAGCGACTGCCTATCTGACCTCCACAACCCAGTTAGTACTGGGTTATACGATACCACTTGGTAAGACTGGTTGTCAGACTTTTTGGGCCACTGACTACCTGTAAAGACTGTCAAAAGATCTGCAAATGACAGCCGGGACCAACTGCTTAACGTGCTTTACGAGGCACGGAGGAAACCCTAACAATAAGGGTGATCACCCATCCACAGAGCAACCTAGGCAAGCACGGCTTAACCTAAAGATCGACCCGAGCGGCTGTTATTATTTAGCCACGGGCTCCTCCACTTTACCTTCCCTGGGGTACCAATGTGTAATTATTTTGCACCATTTGTCCTTTTCTCTGACCATGTGTCCCGACCATTTCCATTTTAGCCTTTTTATTTTTAGGGTTACGTCCTGTATATTGGTTTTTTTCTTAATGTTGATTAGGAAAAAGTGTAGTAGTGCGATTCAGTTATTTTAGTTTTGGGACACGATGTTGTCCCTGGTCAATGCTGTGAGAGAGACTGGGCAGTAAGCGACCACGCAGGAACGGTGCTGGTTGCTGTACGTAGAGATATAAAGAAATAAAAACGTATTTATTTGACTAGCACAGGACCAAACAATAAAACAAAAATAACACAAACATTTAACTAAACAGCTTTTGGCTGGTCATATTTGGTTGGTCATCATTATTTCTTCTATATTGTTCTATGCAGCCAATCAAAACTGTTTTTTTTCTAACGTTGATTACCAAAGCTACAATTTACCTAATCTCACACGCAAATCCCTTATCGAAATCAAATGACTTGCATCTGGAACAATTAATGTTACGTTCAAAAATCAAATATGTAGCACGGAGACTTGTGTAACTTCGAACTTACATATAAATAAGAAAGAACAAAATTAAATAGTAATCTTAAATAAACTTAGTAAATTAGATAAACTTAACAAATAAACTCAAATACATTTCTTACAGAACTTATTATTAATAAAGTTTATTTACAACATCAGATTACTTTGAAGTAGTTTCCAAACAAATTGTTTAATAATATAAGAGTATTCGTTGACATGTCAAAGTGACGTAGGTACTAAAGTTTAGTGTTCTTCAAAAACTTATTTAATTTCAACAATTTCGCTTTAACTTAACCCTTTGCCACGACTCTCAGGCTCAAACGACGAGCATCTACAGAAAACGCGAAGTAAGTCGTGACTGCGACAAGAAAGCTGATATTCAAAATGACGCTGTGCTTCAGGGTCCCACAGCACGATGCTGGTGTTCAGTAGTTAGTAACGAATTGAAAAAAAGAAATGTAAATTATTTATTTCTTCTAGAACAGTGAAACAAAATGATATAATAAAATAAACTTAAGAAAAAAAAAACCCTTTACAGTGTACATCTCTGAACCCAAATAGTTTTCGACTTTGACGCCATAGTAAAAAATTATGCGTTACATGTGCTTGCTTTAAAAATATGTAATTATTATTGATGGCCGCTAAAAGATTTTTTTTCTCCCAAAGTGCATGATCTCTTTTGTCCTGTACGAAGCCAAAAGGTTCCTATCTCAGCATGGTGATAAAATTAACGAATTGCCGATTTGACAAATATCAGACTTGAGTAATATCGTTCAACCCATCACAGCGCACAAACAAGAAGCGTGCGTGTCGCAAATCGCATCTCCCGAGGCCGTGGCCCGGAGCAGTATTAATACTGGCAGTTGGCACTCGACCAAAAACGTATTATAGTGGTACAAGTACTTGTTTTTATATTAAGAGCTACCTTTAGCAAGACTAGGCACAGTTAATCGCAATATCAAGATAACAATTTGTCATTGAAAGTACATTTATGTCCAAGTAGTAAGTGTGATTTTCGAAGTGCGAATGCCTTTTCGTAGATGTTATAAATTGGCGAGTAAGGGATCATGTCAAGAGGATGGCGACCTCCATTTTGTGTTAATAAAGAAACGTTCTGCGTGATAACACATATAGAAACGGGTATTTATCGCGAATTTACCTTTAATTTAAGCCCGACGTTTCGACCGGATTGCACCAGCCGTGGTCGCGGGGAGACTGAAGTGTGGAGGTACCGCCACAGCAAAGTGAAGGTGTTTATTCAACTACCCTCACTTGATCTTCATAAATGTTAATTAGGGCCGGTTCACACTAGGACAGCACACTACACTAACCGTGTCAGTATACTGAGGCGATTTCACTTGACGAGTACACTTAGTGATCACTGGATTCCAAGCTGAAGAGAGTTTGAAGCCGTCTTCGCGATTGAAATTAGGGTACTTCTTGATCTCAATCGCTTCCCGATTCTGATCTTCGTGATCGCTTCATCTTTTCTTTGCTGTGGCGGTACCTCCACACTTCAGTCTCCCCGCGACCACGGCTGGTGCAATCCGGTCGAAACGTCGGGCTTAAATTAAAGGTAAATTCGCGATAAATACCCGTTTCTATAAGTTTTATGATGTGTTCTGATCGTGAAAGTTTAAAAAGACAACGTTCTGCGTGTTTGAAAATATAACGTGTTTCTCTCTAGCGATATTGTAAACTCTCGAAATATTGTCAACTGAACATACGTTCAGTATCTCTGCCCCCATAATCGTGACTTGGGGCACCCCCCATTAGGTTAGTTAGGTTCTTTTAAACCCTGCACTCGGAAATAGGGGCCCCACGAAGCGGGGCTCCGTCGACTACGCTTTTTATGGGAATATAAAGTGTTTTAAGGTTAGGTTATATTAATCGGTATTTCTCAGGAATGGTACATTATCTTTTCATGAGAGTGGTACCACTGGGCAAGGGCCCTCCTTCCCTCCACACCGCGTGAGTTGACTACCATCGCATGCATTTCACGAAAAATAATGCGTTTTATTGTAAGCAGTACGTTCGTTTGACAATATTTCGAGAGTTTACAATATCGCTAGAGACATTACAATTTAACGTGTTTGACCATTTTACGGTGACATATCGAGATGTGAAAAATAGTTTAGTAAAAGTATTTAAATACAAAATGCAAATGCATAGTTGTTAGCACTATTTCAAATAGAAATACAAAATAGTTTTAAATAAAAGTATTTAAATACAAAATACGTATTTTCAAAATAGGTTTTGAAAATAAAATACCTTGTTAAGCTTATGCACTTATTTTTATTTAACTGATTTTAAAACTAGTATTTGTTCAAAGAGTTCATCTTTCATGTTCCGCCTATGGGGCCTCATAATCATTCCACCAAAAGAAAATAGTCGTTCAACAGGGGCAGAACTCGGTAAGCAAATACCTGCTTACCGAGTTCTGCCCCTGTTGAACGACTATTTAAGGAAGAGTTTTTTTACATTTGGATACCTGTTCAAGGATTCTAAGGTATTGTCTTCATCTTTCAAATATTGTAATGTTTCCAGATCTATTGTAGTATTATTAACATTATCACTGGCTGCTGTAGAATCAGAGTCCTCAACAATCATATAATAAGGTTCTGTCCTTTCCTTCTTTTTATCAGAGTTAGTATGTTGGACTTGGGGAGTCTTTTCATCTTCTTGTTTTATCTTTCTCACTTTGATGTATTCTCTGTTGGCTTTTGGCACCCATTTCATTTTGAAAAGGGGATAAGATACTGATGGTATTATGCCGTCTTTTGCTTTTGGCTCTTCTAATTTATAAAATCTCTCAAAACGCCTATTAAGACTTTCTTTAATAACATCTATCAATACATCACAATATGTAAGGTTATCCATTTTCAAACTGCTTAGAATTCTTTGCATTCTCATCAGTTCTGGTATAAGACATCCATAGTAAGTATCTTTATCCCCTTCTAAACTTTTGATGCCATCAGCAATAGGTTTTGAACAGCTTACATATTCAAGAAGAAATTGAATTTCAATATCTTTAAAAATGGCCAATCCTAGTCTTTAAAGTTTCATTTAGGGTACCCTTTACTGCCAATAGATCTTGAATACAATTATAGTATGAATTCCATCTTGTTGGACATGGAGAAGTAGGGGATTTTCCAGTTGATTCTAGATATATTTCACAGCAGTGAAGCTATTAAATGTAATGTGTGTGTGGCACACCTTTCATGATTAGGCAGTTGCAACTCTTCAAATTCTTCAAATGACTCCGGAAATTGTCTTAGGGTTAATACATTATCATCATCTCCATCGTCAATATTATCATGCATTACATCAATATTTTGGATAAGAGTTCCTTCACTTATTCCTGTATCTGAATCTTGTCCATATATTCTAAAAGCTTTGACCATATTTAATCCATTGTCCGTAATAGTCTTTATTATTTTTGAGTTTCAAATCAAATTCAGAATGAATCTCTGCAATCAGCTCAGCTACTTTATCATAACTATGTGTTCCCTTAAATCTTCTGCAAGCCAAAGTTACACTTTTCCGATTAAATTTATCACAATCAATCGAATGAGCAGTTACGCCCAGATAGCTTCTCTTAGATGATGACCATATATCTCATCATAATCTTGGATTTAAGAATGAAAAATAGGAAAAATGAATTAAAAATATAACAAAACTATTTTGTATTTTACAAATACTAAATATTTATATAAAGTATTTCAAATAAAATACAAAATACATTTAGAAAAAAAGTATTTCAAATATAAAATAAAAATAGGTATTTTGCATTTTGTATTTTCATTTCAAATACATGTATTTCAAATAATTCACATCTCTGCATTTCCACTGGTTTGCATTTTTGTGACATTTTCATATTTGTATATTTTGTTAAAAACCTGTTTCTAATTGTTCTGTTAAGGAAAATCGATTTCTAAAAATAATAATCTACAAAGTAATAAAAAAATGATTTTGTAAGTCACTGAGTTGACACTTTCTACTGTATCCAGTCCTATCAAACACCTCCATTTTAAAATCTGTTAAAAAAAGAATGCCACTGCTTCAAGTTTTCGTACCAGACGTTTTTGCCTTAGAAGTCTCGTTCACAATCTGCATATATTGCACCATATTGTCACACATGACACAGCACCGATACTGCTGAGATGTAAGTCTTAAAAATTCATACAAAACCCTATTTATATTCAAGAAGAGTTTCAGGTTCAGGTTGATCTGCGAGCAAATGAGAAACGTTGACTGTTTTACTTACATATCGAGCTGCATAAATAATGCTGGGTGCCGGCAAAAGAAAATATAGGTCAATTTAAAATTAAAATTGTGTACAACTCAGGATGTTTTACATGCCCGCATTTGCCACGTACGATGAAAATGTAGATTGGACTGCAATCAGGGAGTTTTCCGTGTATGACTAAGGCATCTTCTTGTTCTTTTGAGTTACTATACGAAGTATCGTCGTCGTAGTATCGCTATTTATTTTATTTTCTATTCTATTTTAATAGGTATTCTTTACTATGGACAATTGGACACCATACAAATAATATTCTCAAGAGAAAACGTTTTAAATAGGGTGACACAATGAGCGATGTCCTCGCTAAAAGCGATCTTTTAAGACAACATTTGAATGGATATCAGGATGGAGAGAATACTTTGGTGGTGTACTAATTACGAGTACAAATTAATATGCATACATGCGCAAAGATTTATTAAACTTATATAAATGTCGGATCCGGTCATTAGTACAGACAGGCGAATGAATCGAAAGCGCGCCAGTGGTAACATCACGCGACCTACGTACCTGTCTACCCCCGCCATGGCGTGCTTCTACAGAGTCCTGATGTTAACAGCTCGCAGCGAGGACGACAGACTAAGGTCGGATCGTAGCGGAGTTGAGACTTCTTGAAACTGTACCCGATTCATTGTGCCCAGTGTTACTGTGTGAAAGTGTAATGTCAAATAATTTGTTAGTTTACTCATCTGTTTGAAAAGAGTAACCATGGAGTTTCTTGCCGGTTCTTCTCCATGGAAACGACCAACCCGAACCTTTCTCGTAAATAAACAGTGTATCGCATCCAGTGAGTTTTCATAGCACGAAACCCGTCTTCTGCCCACAAAATGTTTGAGCCTAACGAAATATATTTTGACAACTTGACATAAATATATACATTTACAATAATCTATGTTAATGATGATTCAGGAGTTAGGTAGTGGTTTTTAGTAGTGGTAAAGATTTGCAATTTAAACGTTAGTCATGGCCTTATTCTATTCTCCAGTCTAACAAACTATTTCTTAGGCGGTGATTACTTGCCATCTGGTGAAATTGAAAACTGTGTGAATCATTTTATTCTATTTCAGAAAATTATTACATCGTTCTGTTAAAGTGGGTAGTTCTCATACATAATTATCCTTTTCTAGTTATTTTACGTATTTCTAAATAAATACTGAAGTGGTTTATAGAGAGAATTAAATTATACCAAGAACGGGTTTATCGCTTCAGGCGGATTCTCCCAGGCAACCTAAAATTAGACATTTTGTCAAGTAATATCACAAAAACAAGACTAAACTTTGAGTACTGATACGGACAGAATTTCGGACAGGCTGCGGACACCGGACATAACCGGACTCTGACAGATACTTCAATAAAATGTGTGTGAGAGTCGGGTGTCCGAATCTGCGTCGGCAATTCTACTACACACATCGAATCGAGCATTTGTGAATAACTATGCTGGTCTGAATGAACTTTTAAACGAGGTTTTTCTCTTTCAAAACCAAGAAAATACAACCACAAGCTTTTAGTTTGCAGGCGAGTGATGTAAGTAACAAACTAAAAGTATTAAATCAGCAAAATTGTGGTTGTGCAGAAGTAAGAACGAAGATGAAGTTAGTTGTGATAAGATTGGGACTTATGCTTGAGTTATTCGGGTTACTTTTTAAGCTTGTATTTTGCAAGGCAAAAGGATCAGGTGTTTTTATGATACTGAGTTTTTTTAAATATAAATGAGTGTTGCTGGGAAATGGTTTGCCGTAATTTTATGCTCTGGTATAGTGTAGTTAAGAAGTATCTGCTTGGTGAAGCTAGTAATTTTGAGTTTACGAGACGTTTTAATATTAGTCTTACGTAAGTAACTAAAAACTGACTTGTTGGTCTTGTGGTCGCAAGCATGACTGCTGATCACGAGGTAAAGGGGTTTGATTCCTAGGTCGCACAAAACGCCATTGGATTTTTCGATTAGGAATTTCTCAGTGGCAGCCATAGAATTAGAGCCCCGTTGATGGCAATAGCAACTGACGAAATGTAGGTGTACTAATAGATACACTTCTGCCTAACTCCTCGAGGATTACAGGTCATGTTATTTTATGTAAATAACAACAACGATCATAAATTCATGCATCTGCCAAGCAAAGTGATACTGGCAAAAATGATATTGCCCATTCATTTTAGAAGAACTTTTACGAAAAGTACAAAAAAACCAATTTGGTATTTAATCATCACCTAATTAAGTCTTTAATTGCTACTGCTATTGGTTAGGCTCTTTCAACTTGCTGAATGAATAAAAACATTAAAGTACTCATTGTATATTAATCGATCTTCCAAGTTTATATTCAACATCGCAAGCATCTTCCAGCTCGCTGAGAGGTTCACCATCCTTGCCAAACACTTGACGCGAGTATACAGTAAGTATATGCAAAGAAAACAGAATCCCTTTCAACGCATATATTTGTTTTCTTCATGGGACCTGTCCACCTAAAATATTGATAGAGGTGAAACGTCGGAAAATATAAAAATGGTTTGGATATTTTTATTGTTTTTCTTATTTTAGATTTATGGGCTAACCGGGTTAGTTTAAATCGTTAGACTTTTTCATTTAATTTGTAATTATTCTATTAAATCATAATTTAATTTTTAATTCATCATCATCATCATCATCTCAGCCGAAAGACGTCCACTGCTGGACATAGGCCTCCCCCAAGTGTCGCCACATTGACCGGTCCCTTGCGACTCGCATCCACCGGATAATTTCCACCGATTTTTAATTGGCATATGTATATTTTTAATATTTCGCTTAAAAACGTAATAATACAATAATCTGAAATGATATTTGCATACCCTAAATAGGCAAAATATTATAATGTGTAGTAGTTATGTTTTGTGTGTTAGTGCCTAACCAAACAAACATTTTAATAACTGGAACCACCTTATTTTAAGCAAATAAATAATTATTAATGTACAGATACTTTCGAATCCACGCCATAAAAGTAAAACTTGTCCCTCCGTCTTAATTACACAAGCAAGCTGGTTTTAGTAAAATAACGGCGCATGTCCGCAACCGCACGTCAAGACGTTAAATTTTTTTTTTTTTTCTCAAAGCTTTAATTATAATAAATTGTATTATGTAGTTGTACTGTGTTCACGACTACCTACAAACAAAACCTAATAAAACTCAAAACATACAGTACATTGAAACAATTTTTTTCCAATATTAGATCAAATATTTTCAACTTTGGGTGCGAGACATGACTGTCAATGGTCATAATTTTTTTCGGCAAGGAAGAATTGCGAAGAAGAATTTGGCATCAAATGCCTATTAAGCTTTTAAAGGGTTACTGTGTATTTTTAAAGAAGACTCAACGCGACGACGCCGACGCCCGTCTCCCAGCAACGGTCGCGGGGCTGCGCACTATGCCAGCGCGGTCAGCGCTGCGGTGCCCCGGGCCGGCAGCGCGACTGCGCGCAGCAGCTCCTGTCAGTGGCGTCAGTGCTAAATGACAATTTTTTTTCGTTTTTTATTAGTTTTAATTGTATGTGTTTTCTTTTAGTGTTTTAATAGTTTATATTTGTTATTGTTTACTGGTAAGTTCATTTTTTTTTATGTTCGGCGCCAGCTGTAGCGACACCGGAACAGTTAGTGCCAGTCAACCTGCCACATCACTGGATGTGCAACTGGTAAGATGCCCTCACTGCTCCCAGGCTCGTTTTTTCAAAGGTGAACGGGGGCTTAAGATACACTATGGCAAGGTCCACAAACCTCATAGTGTACCTTTGTGCCCCCCAGCCACATCTCCAACATCAACACCTCTTGAACAAAGTCTATGGCGAACGTTATCTAAATTTAAAAATTCCACTCCAGTTTTAAAAAGAGTTCCCCGGGGCGCGAGGCACTCTGTTGCGCTGAGTTTAGCGCGATGTGTTCGTCTCGCGACCCAGGAGAACTCGCCACGTGCTTGGGAGCAGTTACTCACCTTCCCTTACAGGATTCTGCATGTCCAAAAAATTTGGCTACTCAAAAATCTTTAACAAATCAAATTAAAGATAATTGCAACAATTCGGCCCGCATTTTAGACTCCAAATTACCTTTTTTCAATAAACAGAAAGACATTTGTGATCTTGCGGAATCCAAGTTAAGTGACGGTGACATTAGGGGGGCAGCCAGAATACTGTTCAGCAGTGATGTGGTGGCACCATACTCTCCAGATACCCTTACAGCCTTGGAGAGCAAACATCCATCGCCTGCGGATGGTCTCACCTTCCCCGACCCACCCGTCCACCCCGACCCCCTCATTCAGGATCCACCTTTTTTTAAAATTACAGCCCCGCAGTTGATCGCAGCCGTGAGCTCCTTCCGGAGTGGTTCTGCCGGCGGCCTCGACGGCCTGACTCCACAACATTTGAAAGATTTGTTGAGTTCAGGCGCCGGGGAAGCTGGTGAGTCGCTCTTGAAGGAGCTTGCAGTTCTGATCAACTTAATGCTCTCCGGCGGCGTGAACGATGCCGTCATCGATGTCTTGTATGGGGCTAACCTATGCGCCCTGCGCAAGAAGGACGGCGGCATTCGTCCAATTGCCGTCGGTTGCACCTACAGGCGTATGGCTGCCAAAATATGTTGCAAGTTATACAGTGAGACGCTTGCAATTAAGTTCCAGCCCCTTCAACTTGGTTTTGGTTCCAGAGGGGGCTGTGAGGCAGCCGTACATGCCTTATCATCTTTTCTAGACTCGAAAAAAAAACGGCCAAGAGCGTGTCGGGCCACGCTCACTGTAGGGTTCCGTAGCTTCCCAGACCATTAAAAATACCAACATTTTTCGTCAGCAAAAATAACTTTGTTTTTCATAGTATTTGTATGAAAAACAAAGTTATCATTTGCGTTTTTTTGAAAAAGTGCTATATAACTCAAAAACTATTCAACTCATCAAGTTGAAAATAATTTAACTAGAAAGTTCATATAAAGGTCTACTTCTGTGATTTTTTTCATATTTTTTAAACTTATGGTTCAAAAGTTAGAGGGGGGGGGGGACACATTGTTTTTGACTTTCGGAGCGATTATTTCCTAAAATATTAATATTATCAAAAAATGATTTTAGAAAACCCCTATTCATTTTTAAATACCTATCCAACAATATATCACACGTCAGGGTCAAAATTAAAAAAAAAATCGCTCCCCACTTTACGTCTGGGGGAGGTACCCTAATAAAAATGTTTTTTTTAATTTTTATTTTTGCACTTTGTCGGCATGATTGATATACATATTGGTACCAAATTTCAGCTTTCTGGTGCTAACGGTCACTGAGATTATCCGCGGACAGACAGACAGACAGACAGACAGACAGACAGACATGGCGAAACTATAAGGGTTCCGTTTTTTGCCATTTGGCTACGGAACCCTAAAAAGGTGAGGTCATCCTCAAGGTTGACGTCAAAAATGCATTCAACTCCGTGAATAGGGACACTTTGTTGGCTGAAGTCAAAAAAGAATTACCCGAAATTTATGGTTTTTTGTGGCAATGTTATAGACACCCTTCAAAATTACTCTACAAGGACAACGTTTTGGAATCTGCAGTTGGTTGCCAACAAGGTGACCCTCTCGGGCCTGTCATTTTCAGTTTGGCTATTCATCCCATAATTCAACAACTAAATTCAAAATTTAATGTGTGGTATTTAGATGATGGAACGCTAGGAGGTGATGTTGACACTGTTTTGGCTGACCTACAACTCCTCAAACATCAGTTTAAATCCATTGGCCTGGACCTTAACCCCTCAAAGTGTGAAATTTACCTCTCTGACGTTACCGACAGACAATTGACTATAGATAAATTTAATGCAATCGCTCCTCAAATCAAAATTTTAGAAAAAAGTTCCCTGCACCTCCTAGGTTCCCCTATTTTAGAAGAAAGTTTTTCATCTTTCATCGATGACAAAATTATACATTTCAAATTTTATTATTTATTAAGAACTGCTTTATTACTAAGAACAAAATTCTTAATAATTAATTACGATCTAGCCTAAAAGACTAATAAGTAATTTAACTCTAACTTAATATGTTACGTGATAGAATATGTTAAAACTAAGAATAGTGTTCATTTGCACTTTTACACAAGTCCGTAGCACTTTCTTAGAGTCTAATATAATTTATAAAACACTATGTTCATGTGTTATTATGTATAGCACAACATTGTTACTATTACTCATTCACTTTGTACACTACACTAATTCAAAAGGTTTAGTTCTTTTTAGCCTACGCACTAAGTCTGTGTTGTCTAGCAGCTGGATTGCCTCAACATTCACGTGTCGATGGAGTCTGTGTTCGTGGGCTTCAGCAAATTTTTGGATAATGGTGGTGACGAATTCCATTTTAAGGTCACGATGAAGGTCGTCATTTCTTATGTACCAGGGTGCATTGACAGCATCCCTAAGTACTTTATTTTGGAATTGCTGGATTATTTTGACGTTGCTTTGTTTAGTACAGCCCCAAAGTTGGATGCCATACGTCCAGATTGGCATAAGAATATGCTTGTATAGGGTTATTTTATTACGTATTGATAGACAAGATTTCCTTCCGAGTAACCAATACATACTTTTATATCGTATATCGAGTTCCTGTCTTTTCTTTTTGACATGAGCTTTCCAACGCAACTTGGCGTCGAGAGTAATGCCAAGGTATTTGGCTGTATTTGCATAAGGTACTTGCGAACCATTTATGTAGATTGGGTGATAGTCCAAGTGTTTGTTTGTAAAGTCAATGTGGATTGATTTTGACTCATTCAGTTTGATCTTCCATTTTTGTGTCCAGTCATAAACTTTGTTCACAGCTAGTTGAACTTTTTCTACTGCTTCTCTGTGGCTTGATCCGGTAGCCATAATTGCAGTATCATCTGCAAAGGTCGCAATGGTGTTGTTTTCCAGTTCTGGGATGTCACATGTGTATAACAAGTACAAAATTGGGCCTAGCACACTTCCTTGAGGTACACCAGCTTTTATAGCTGCTTTTATAGCTGCTCGGAATATGCGTCCTCCTGCCATACATTTCAATGATATTTCGGATAGACTCTCCAAAATAAATTTACATGCGGCATTCACCATTATCAGATATTGCTGTTTTGGTCCAAATTTTATGTATTTTCTCCGTTGTTCTCCTCTTTGGAAGAAACCACAACTTTTGGACAAAATTGATCAAATAATTCGCAACACATTAACATCCATTCTTAATGTGGCCCTGGACGACCGAGCGTGGCTACAAGCCACCCTACCAATTCGTTTTGGTGGCCTCGGCGTCCGCAAAATTTCTAGTATAAGCTTACCGGCGTTCCTGTCTTCTGTCCACAGCACTGAAAAGCTAACCAGGAAAATTTTAAGCCTTTCCCTGGTTGACTCGGAAGTGCCGTGCTTGACCGATGCAGAGGACGCCTGGAAATTGACTTGCCCGGACACGGATCGGCCCGAGAACCCGTTTTCCCAGAGACAGTGGGATGAGCCGCTCTGCAGGTTGGTACGGAATAAACTTATTAATACGTCTACCAATACTGCTGAGCGTGCCCGCCTGCTGGCTGTGGGTGAGTGGGAGTCGGGTCTCTGGCTTCAGGCACTACCGTCACCTAATATAGGGACTTTGTTAGGTGACACGACCTTCCGGCTCGCTACATGTTTGCGTTTGGGCGCTCCTTGTGGGGCTCCACATCGCTGTCAATGTGGTGAAGTAGTCGACTGCCTCGGACACCATGGCCTTTCTTGCATTAAGAGTGCAGGTCGGATAGCGCGGCACGCCAGCATTAATGATCTCATCCGTCGTGCTCTTGCCACCGCCGGGGTGCCAGCTGTATTAGAACCTACTGGCTTGGCACGCGTCGATGGCAAGAGACCAGATGGTATGACCATAATGCCATGGAAGTTGGGTAGGCCTTTGGTGTGGGATGCAACTTGTGTCGACACCCTTGCGCCATCCCATCTTCCTAGCACGGTTTGCTGCGCTGGGGCGGCTGCTGCAGGTGCTGAAAACGTCAAACGGCGCAAATACAATAATTTAATTGGTAATTATGTGTTTGAGCCGTTTGGGGTTGAAACACTAGGGCCATGGGGTCCGAGTGCCCACCTGATATTTCGGGAAATCGCCAAACGGTTGGTCGACTCTTCACGTGACCAGAGGGCGGGCCTATTTTTTGGCCAAAGAATCAGCATTGCCATCCAACGTGGCAATGCTGCCAGCCTTCTGGGCACTTTTCCTGTTGGCAGCGATGTGGACGAATTTTTCGATGCCCTGTAACCCCTTTTTGATACTTGTACATATTTTTATTTCTATTATAGTGTTAGTGTGTATATATTGTAAATAAATAAATATTTATATATATAAAAAAAAATAATAATAATATTGTTATATGAACAACCCACAAAAACTCCGAAAAACAAACTTTCGAAAATTTTCTTTTAAAAGGATTCCTCCAAAAATAGTCTACGCAAAGAAATGATGTTTTCTCGTATAAAATAATATTTGCCACGGCAAGAGCCGTCACAAGACGCGACATAATTTCATATAAAATTCACACTTACGCCAACAAACTAAGGTGACGCGGCAGGTGTTCCGTCTTCAAGAATAAGGCTGTAAAGTCGATATTTATATTGTGTTAAGCGAAAATGTAGTGTCAACGTATTTTGAGAAGAAACTCGAAGGAAGACTGTTACATTCTTTTTACAAACGTTTTTTCAAAGTTGTTCCTCTTTTAGAAAGAGAAACAACCTAAATAATAATAGTTTAATTTTGTAATAGTTTTGTCTTTTGTAAACGAGTTTTGTTTTACTGTATTAGTTACTTACTTGTATCGAGTGGTGTGGTTTCAAGCGTGTCTGTTGAGTTCTTGTGTTCGATATCCAGGTCGGGCTAAGTGTTTTTGGGTTTTTCATCAGGAATTCCTCAGTTGCAGCCACTGAGTCCCAGCTAGTGCTCAGGACCGGCAGTCTCGACATTATCGTTAACTTTCGATCGCTAATTCAATTATAAAAAAATCGGTTTCAATAACGATGCTTGCGAGAATCGCATCTTGGATGTTAAGACTTGCGTTTTCCACAAGCATCGTTATTGAGACCGAATTTTTTCGGAGGTAATTATCGATCGAAAGTTTGCGATTTTATCGTTATCTATGTCGAGACTGCCGGCCCAATTGATGCCAATAGGCTCGCCTCCATTACATGAGACTTAAACATCTTTGGCGAATAGTGGGTGTACTAATTAATTACTGTTAAGTACACTTCTACCTAAGCCTTCGAGAATTACAGGGGTGATGTTATGTTTGGTTTATTTATATGACAAAGTGGAAACATATGAGCTAGCGAAACCCAGCCGTCGTGATGGGTATCTTATTTTGATGATGTGTTCTACTTTCAACTGAAAAAAAATGAAATCATCATCATTTTATAAAACTTATGCAAACGGGTATTTATCGCGAACTTTACCTTTAATTTAAGCCCGACGTTTCGACTGAATTGCACCAGCCGTGGTCGCGGGTAGACTGAAGTATTGGAGGTACCGCCGTCCACAGCAAAGTGAAGGCGTTTATTCAACTACCCTCACTTGATCTTCATAAATGTTAATTAGGACCGGTTCACACTAGGACAGCCACACTAACAGTGTCCGCATATTGAGACGATTTCACTGGACGAGTCCACTTAGTGATCACTGGATTGCAAGCGGAAGAGAGTATGAAGCCGCATTCGCGATTGAAATTAGGATACTTCTTGATCTCAATCGCTTCCCATCATCATTTTGTTTCCTCATTTATCATTTTCGATACCTACCTATCATATCATGGAACTCGCGGCTTAATAATAACAGCCGCTCGGATCTTGCCCAGGTTGGTCCATGGATGGGTGACCTCCCATTACATTCCGATTTTCCTGTGTGTCTCAGAAAGCACGTTAAGCTTTAGTCCCGGCTGTCATTATTATAGTATAGATCTAATACTAACTCAAGTCAGATATACGAGTACAGTTGCTCTATGTTACACGCTGGTATCCAGCTGCATCCAGTTATACTGGAAGCCGATTCCAACATAGAAAGAGCAGATGATGATCATTTCGTGGAGTTATACAAGCTAACTTAAATCCTTATAAAACGGTTAACTTGGGGGGCTATTCAATTATAAAAAAAACTGGCTGGCTGTCTGATAAACCAACCATTTAGATTCATGTTGCAAAAGAGCTGATATTTATTACAGTGGACTTTTATTTACCATAAAAAACCTTATAAAAACCATAGTAAATAAAAATCTCGTTTCAACAATAATAGTGGTTGTTAAACAGAATTGAAACCATCAAACGACATCTCATCAATTGTAATGTAGGTATTTCCCCTAGTCCCCAGTCCTGAGTCTAGCTCACATGGAATCAAAATAAATTGGCGACATTTTATCTACAAACATTTGATAGTATACTTTATTGACCAGGGTTTAAATAAGACAATCATGTATTTGAATCGTTTTTATTAATGACATTCAGACATTTCAATTTATTCTGTACAATATACAATGTATTTTTATAACGTCTGGCGTACTCCCTCCTACGATTTTGACGACATTTGCTTTTATTTTTGTAGCGTTCATTAACTCTTAATTTGACTTACAATAAAATGTTGTTTGTAAAATATCGCAATAAGAAATTTAATAATGATAAAATCAGACAACGCTCAGAAAGAATTAATGAATTCACAAGAATTCATTTTAATCATTAAATTATTCATTTTTATTTTTATTCTTCGTAGAATCTGCACAATTATAAGAACAACACGACTTCATTTTGTATGTCTCATAAAAGTATCAGGAACCGAGATGTCGATTGTAACTTATAAACGCTATCTTAATTTAATGTCCAGTCAAAAAGATACGGACATATTGCGGAATTGCAGCCGGACACGGACAATTCCATACAAATAGTGAAACATTGGTCAAAAGCTGCAGACACCGGACGTCTGCAGCTGGTCCGTACTTAGTTTGTACAGGTTTGACGGATCCATAGAGCATTCTGGCACGTCATTCGTCTCGTTCTTTTGTAAATTCTGCCGCCAAGATTATTATTTGTGCAAACCTTCCTTTTATTGGTGTCATGTGACATCTGACAGGCCTTTACTGATTAGCCTCTGCAAATATTCGTAAGTTTCAAATTCTGCAACCTACCATACCTAGACGGTTGCCTTTGATTTAAGAATTAATTTGGAAAATAATATAAGGAAAAGTCAATATTACCTTGTACTACATATTTGTTTTAACTTTTTGTAGTGCTCGTGATAAAAGTTCTGATCAATCGGAATGGTGTACAACATTATTTGTTCATATTTCAGTGTATAAAAACTTACTTAACCACGGTGGTTCATAACTTTTAAAATAACACACTTCCAGAGCTGGGGGTGTTATTCCCTCCTCTGTTTGAGTTATTTGTATCGAGGAAATTATACATTATTAACTAGCAAAATGTGGGTGTAACACAATATGTGTACATCTCTACATACCTCTTCTGGGATTGCCTGATGCTATGTAAAATAGTACCAATAGGTAAGTCTCGATAAAATGCTTCTATTCGTAAGACGTAGATCGCGGTAACGAACTGAATCCGATTATCTGCTGCAGAGCATGGTAAGTGGTCTCTCTTTGCCGACTGCAGCATCAAATTGAGTTTAAGAGTAGGTTAAGTAGTGACTTAACCTCAGTGGATACTAACGACAGTATCAAAAAATTGCAAATCTATTTAGTCTGTCAGTTAGAGTACTGGAAAATAATGGACTCGTATTTTTTGTTTTTGTAAATCAATGAATATTGACATAGATAAAACTCATTAAAATTCGGGAGTGGGGGCTCGTGACGTCAGAACTCACTAAAAATTTTGCCAAGGCGTGACGCATTGAGAATTTTAAAGTCGTTGTATCTTCGTTAATTTTGGTTTACGTAACGAAAGAAAAAACACGGGTTAAATATTTTTTGATGATCTAAATGACAGACTTACTTACTTAGATTTTTTTTTTGTCTGCTACCCTATTGTCTGCGTAGCAATACTAGAGGTACTAAGTTTCGTGATGAACCTATGGTCGTGAATGCTCAGGAGGTTCTAGTTGCCACATAGGTACATGGGTTAAAATTATCCAGTAGAGGTTTTCTGATGCCAGAGGTTCTTCTGCTATATAAACATGTTTTTTTATCAAAAGCCACCTTAGTAAAACAAAGAGATGTATTTATTCGTCTGTTCTTTGAGTGTGAGCTTTACATATGTTATTGAACGTTTGAAAGCTTACCTTGCAGTACAAGTACGTAGAAATCGATAAGACTCGATAAGATAAATTTGACAATCATTCTCGATAAAATGAGTTTTTGACTCCATAAAAACTCATTTTATCGAGAATAACTGTCTAATTTATCTTATCGAGTCCTATCGATTCCTACGTACTTGTAGGGCTGAATCGTTTAGGAGATGCTATCTATTATGACCCTACCATTAACGAAACGCTTAAGAATCAAATTCTGGGAAGTAATGACATAGTCGTATCACAAAAGAGTAATCATTTTACACACAACATTTGACTTTTATATTAAGTACAAACTATTACTGTAGTTTACTATGATGCATTCGTAAAATAACTTAAATATTATTATTTGCCAGACCCTGAGAATAATTAATTCATACAATTATAATTAAACGTAAAATCTGATAAAGTTGAGGCATATTGACACAGAACCCGGGGAGTACGCCACAATAATTTAAAATTGACAACATTTATGCAAAATATGAAAACTTCAATAAATAATTTTGGATTAAAAACAATAATAACGTGATTTGTGACTTTATATTAACAAATTGGCACGTCCACTTAATTATATATTTACAAATAAAATGTACATGTTATCACACTGTTTCGTATTTGATCCTAATGCGTGGCAGAAAGAAAAGTCTGTTAGTCTTAAACTCAAAGTAAAATTAAATTATTTCAATTAGACTGACTAATTGTAAATGGCTTACAATTAGTTAGGAAGTTGAAAAGTAGATCTTTATGGAGAAGCATGGGCAAAACACTCCATGGACACTCAAATAAATCAAGATAATACGGATGATTACTGACTAAAAACAAGTTACCTACTACATTAAATTAAACATTCAAAAAACCCCCGACACATAGGGTCATAATTTCAGGTATTTATATGATTCTGCTAGTCAAGCCCTCTTGATACCCTGAGTGAGTTGTGAAAAAAGATGTAAATCACCATTTTGTGGTGGCGGACATCTTTGATTTGAAATTTATTATAGCGTATAGTATTTTACTATATAGTCAAACCCTTTCATTTGATACCCATATTGAGGGAGCTGTTGAATAAATTTGTTATCCACCATTTCGTGGCGGTGGCCATCTTGGATTGATTTTTATCAAACATAGCTAAGAACACTCCTGACTAATTCACCTTTCAAACAAAAAAATCAAAATCAGCCCATCCGTTCGATAGCTACGATGCCACAGACACACACACACACACACACAGACACGTCAAACTTATAACACCCCGTCATTTTTGCGTAGGGGGTTAAAAATACGATTAAACATAATCGACAGTTAAATTATCGAAAAATATTGGATAAGTTTTTTGTTAAATCAAATTAATAAAAAATCACGAAGATAAAACACGTCAAAGATCATAGTGGGGTCTTGTGACGTCACTTTCCGAAAATGTACTCAAATGTGACGTCACACGAGTTTTCGACGGTCTGTATTGTCTTCATTTTTTGTTTACGTGAAAAAAGAAAAATTTTTTGTTCAACATTTTTTGGACACAAATTAATCTATCTGACGACTAATTAAATTTTTTGTCAGTTACCCTATTATTTAGCTAGTACAATATCCACGTTTCAAAATGACAGACTTCAAATAGCCCCTATTTTAGGTGCATGTTAAAGGTCTATTAATTTAGACACCCTTACCGCCTGTCTAATTGATAGTAGGCAAATTAATTCATTATTAAATGACTGTAGCACGTTAATTGGTAACACTAGCCTGGCTATAGCATTCCGAAAGGTAGATCAAATCTCTGATAATTAAATCTGTTAACAGTCATGATCGATCACAGTTTTATTACAGTCACGAATATACTTGGCATGAAGAAATACCTTTCTGAAAATAAAGTAGGTTGTGTTATTAATGGGATAAGTAGACATTGAGTAAGGAAATATATTGGGTTACTTTCATAGAACCACTTAATTCTGGACAAAAGGCGTATAATGTTTTACATTTTTTCTTAATCGATTACGATTTTTTCTTATGTGGGGTTACTTTAAAAAAATGAGCGTTCAATTGAAAGGCTGGAAAAGAAAATCGCGAAATATAAATAAAACAGTGTTCCTTTCTGCCACGCATTGCGATCTTACCCTGGGAGTCGTGTTGTGGTTGTTTTATGTCGCACTGTGGTGACTTTACATGTTTTCGTGGCCCTAATGCGACTTCAAACTTCAAAGTTGTGCCAACATAACAAAACCACAAACGACAGTCTGTTTTCACTTTTATCATAAATACAGTGTCGTCAACCACAAACTGAGTCTGTGTTGACTTTAATACCTTAATTTAATATTTATAACATTGTTTATTTTGCTTCCGCCAACAAATCATACTAAAGTTACTTCAAATAAAAGTTCTAAATTAATTTGCGCAGTCCATTGCTCGCTTTATACGAGTTAATTAAGGGAACGGTAATTGGAAAACGCAGTGGATTGCAACGAAGGTTTAATCTCGATTCGTCGTAGTTTCTTTAGGTGCTAAAGATTTTTATTTACAATTATATTCTATCTACTAGAGGCGACTTCAAGTCTGTGGGGTGTCGACAAAGGCCAGCGCTGCTTTCAGCCCAGTCTTGTCACGTTCCGCGACACTGTGGTCTTTTAAAGCCGTTTCTCAAGAATGGCGCGATAGGTGTATAGAAACTGTTGAAATGGGAAAATTTAAAGTGCACAAGTGTACTGGAAATACGTTTTAGATTTCTAGTATTGTAACGGGAACGGATATTCTTTTTTGTTTTGATTGTTGCTTGTTGTGGAGAAAATGTTACTTGAGATGGAGTACGAGTATATACTTGGCATTATGTAACAGTAAATACATCGTATTTTTTTTAAAACAAACCGGACTTGCTTTCATTTTATCTGTCTCAATCTCATACCCATTTAAGACTTGGACAACTAAATTAGTTAGAGATTAGTTATCAGTCTATGTTACAGCATTCGTTGAGAAAAACTCAAGTACCTAAGCCATCCGAGTACATGTTACATAACTAAACAGTAATGACTAGAATACTGGCAAGACTTCAGTGACGGTATATATGGATGTAGTTACATTTTTATGTGGCTTGGCAACTGATCCAAGAAACAACATAATAATGTACGAGTTCCGAATAATTATGGGCATTTTGTTACGCAGAATGTGGCATAAAGTAGGCCGAATCGAGGCATTTTGTAGTTCCAATGAACAATTTCACCTTGTAGTCTGTTTCTCGGCAAAAACTTTCTAAAATAAGGTACATTTTTCTCTAGGCGTCAGTCCAGGCCAACTTGTCGTTTTAAGTTTAGTCGTTTGGGAAATCATTAGCTAGTGGATTGAGAGAAATACTTTATCTTTCCAGAATCTATCTTGTTTTTTGTCGTAACGTTTTAAAAGAATAATTGATGAGATATTTGGAGGAGGCCATGTCCAGCAGTGGACATATTAAAGCTGATAAATGATTATAAAAAATGTATTTAAAAAATTGAGGTGAAAGCAGTGTTGGCCTTAAAAACAATTCATATAATAAATAACAATTTGAGCAAAGGACTTGATATAATTTTGTAATTTATCTAATTTAGAATGTTAGAGTTTTGCGTGCTCATATTAAACAGATTTAATTAAAGTGTATTTTTATTAGCCTCATGAAAATATATTATTTCTTTACATAATATTATAACGGATTATTTCACAGCAGAATATAAATAACTTTGTTTTACATATCTTGTGTGGTAGAAGTGTCTGCGTTGGTTGAATTTATTTACATTTTGGAAGAATACTAGCAATGTTTACCTTAGTATTAGGCCCAATACATAGTATATTCTAACTAAAAAACAAAGTGAGGCCAATGCGTCTTAGTTTAGGCCAGTGTGACAAAAATTATGGCCTGGAGAGGCCAAATGAAAAATTGAACCATTTTATTTTAATGTATAAACATTTGCTTAGCATTAATTATATATTTGACGAGAACAATTAATTAAAGACAAATGTGAAGGGGTAGTTCTGTGTGCATAGCTAAGCAACCCTCTCTTATTAACTTGAACATGTTTGAGTAGGTTAACCGCAGCAGATTAATTGGGTAGGATTTAAACTTACTATCACCACGCAACACACTGCTGATGGATTATATTTACCTACTTGGCCATTTCAATTAAATCTACCAGTTATTTTATCTGGTGGCAGTTTTAAAGTTACAAATCGTTTTCCGAAATATTTTGGTTTCGTTTTGTTGGTTGGTGTTACGTCTAGAGACAGAAACGCTATTCGGGCATTTTTCTATTTAACATAAATTACTGAATAACTGGTTTAATTGTTCTACTTATATTATAAATGCGAAAGTTTGTGAGTATGGATGAATGTATGTTTCATGAAAAACTACTGATCGGATTTTGATGAAATTTTGCATAGAGATAGTTCATAACCTGGATTAAAACATAGGATACTTTTATCCCGGAAGTTAGATCCCATGGGACAATTAACTTCACGCGGGCGAAGCCGCTGGCAGAAGCTAGTTCTGAAATATTTTGGGTACGTTTTTTGGTTGGTTTTATGGCTACAGACAGAACCCAACTTCAACACAAAATCTGTTAAACATAATTTACTGAATAACTGGTTTGTTTGTTTTATTAAATGCCAGTCACGAGACACCCATGAGATCTTCAATTTGGTACTGTTGATGGTAACAGTATTTGCGGATCTTTCATTATACAGGAAATCTATACCAAGCGAGGCCATTGATATACTGGAAATGTATGAATGTAAATTTGTGTATATGTGTGTGTGTGTCGTTGTGTATGCCTATGAATCAAAAACAGTAAATAAAAACAAGAGGAATTGTTTGACAAGTCCTCCCCGTCCCCATTGCTAGTACGTCAAGCCTCTCCAACGCAGACACCCCTCAGCCCCGCAACTTAACGCTATAACACTCACAGCACTCGCTAGTCTGTCACGATACTCGGCTCGCGCCTGTCTGTCCGTGTGTCACAATACACTAGCACTTTACTTCACAACTGAAGGCACTTGTCTTCTCACTAAAAATAACAACGTCCATAGAGCAGTCTCTACGCGCAGCCGGGAACTACTGCTCGGTACTGCGTCTGTGGACAAAGAGAACAGATCATTAGAAATTGTGTATTTTTTAGATTTAGGGATGACTGTCCGTGATAAGACCTGTCGTACTGTATAGATCACGATGCTAGGCTGTGAAGAAGATGGATGAAAAAGATTGCATGTAGCGGAGATCAGAATGTTGAGGTGGATGTGTGGCGTGACAAGAATGGATCAAGTAAGGAACGAGTATATTGGAGGAAGCTTCAAAGTTGCACCAGTTAAAGAAAAGTTGAAGGGTAATCGACTGTCGTGATATGGACATGTGATGAGAAAGGATGAATCGCATATGAATAAAAGAGTGTTGTTAAATGTTGATGCATGGAGGGGCAGAGGAAGACCAAAGAAACGATGTATGGATTGTGTGAGGAATGATAATATGAAAGATAAAGGAAGTAGAGGAGAATGGTTGGTAGAGGAGAATGGGAGAAAAAAACGTGTTGCTCCGACCCCAAGTAACATGGTACAAGGACAAGAAGATGATGGGTGATGACGTGTGGGTCAGGGTATTCGAACCCAGACATACCTTACTTTGTTTAACTTACTTATCGCCAGTGCTCATAGAAATGTAAAAAAACATCGTGAGTAACCTGAAATGTCCACAAACCGCATAAAAATCTAGGACATGTAATATCCACCACCTGGCCCACGTGATGGATTGTGGCCTATTTCCTCATATAGAGAGGAGGCTGACTAGGTTTTGTACCAAAATCAAAATATTTTATTTCACATAGGCCTAGATGGGCACTTATAAAACGTCGAAAAAGGCGCACGGTTCGCGTTGGTCGATTCCATGGAGAAGAACCGGCAAGAAACTCCATGGTTACTCTTTTAAAATCATTTGGTGTTACAATTATTATGTTACAGCATTAGTACTTTAGTATGGGGGACAGCGTAGGCCCGACAATAGGTCGTGATGTAGGTACGTACCTATGGGTACTAGGTATTACGTAGTCAAAACATGATGCCATATCGACCTCAACATCTAGTATACACACTGAATTATTAACCGACTTCAAGTTTTTAAACATCAATTCAATGAATTCTCTTAAAAAAAAAAAAAAAATTATTGCATAAAATTAATAAAAAAAAATTAAGTGTTTTTACCCCTAGTGTGTTTCCACCCTTGAAAATTTTCACAAGTGCCTAATGTAGAACTAGTGGTAAAAAAAATCAACACTAGTTCCATTATTTTCAGATTCTTTCAAAATGGAACTAGTGATAACAAAAAACAACACTAGTTCCATCATGGAACTGTTAATGGTACTAGTGACAATGAACCAACTAGGGTCCCAAAATATCGAAATATTTATTGACTGTCTGCACTCATGTAAGTGTTTTCATTTTCCATTACGTAATATTATCACTATCAACTGTTTGTGTATGCCCAAAGACAAAGACCGGTAAATTGCCAGCGCCAGCATTTCTTTGGCATAACCTTGCTCCTTTGGACTTGTTCGCGTCTAGATAGATGTCCTGCCCAGATCCACTTTAGTCACACCGCCCGCTCCCCGAAAACCCTTTCAAAATGATTTTATGACAAAAAAAAAACGCTTCCCAGCCATTTTTGTTAAGTTTAACTTGGTTGATGACATCGTGAAGGATGTGTTTACAGTCGTTATGTATAATCCTGTTTATTCAGCAATAATGACGTGTGAGCATCTGCTCAAACTTATTTATTGAATAAACGATCACTGAACCGATTAAATGGTCGGCTGGCTTATCAATATTCTCTTTTGGGAACGGTGCCAAGCCCTGGTTCAATTGTTTTTTTTTTTAACAAAAGCTGTGCCAATATCGTGAGGCCTAATTTCGAGATAAAATCTAGGATTTGCTGAAGGCGTGAATCGCTTGCAATTTTCTTTTCAACCATCTGATTTGAAAATGAGGATAAGTTTAAATTCTACATGAGTTTGAAACTGTTGTACCGGGCAATTTCCTTGTACCCTAATACTTTTACGTACTGCTAAAAGCTGATACAGATAAAAAAAAAGGGAAAACAGATTTTTATTTTCTTGGCTGAAAATATACTGTTGATTGTAAAATAACGGGAAACATAATGATGTATCGAAAGAGTAAACATGATTTTCGCTCCCTCCATCAGAAGTTAATAAAGCATGAATTTTCGTAATATCTGTCGAATATTAAACTTAATATTACTTGGATATATCGCGCGCGTCACACACAGTAGATACGTCACGATCGGGGACGGAACCCAAACTCATTTACATAACAAATTCTGAAGTAGCATTGCTGAGACAATTCAGAAGATTAGCTTTTTCGCTATTTCGCTTTTCACTATTGTCATGCCCAGATCCGACACCTGACTCTAGCTTTAAAATAAACAAAACTCATTTTTTATTTATCTCCTAAAAGTATGTGTTGTCATAATCCACTGCCATTCAGGGGCCGACGGAGGATGCGTTTTTCATACAAACGTAATACCAAAATAATATGAAAAGCAAACATATTCTTAAGGTAGTGTGTATATATTTCTATTGTATTATAGAATATCTATGTTCCCAAATAAATATTTTGAAAGGGCAATGATATAAAGACAAGATATGAGGAATTTTAAATTTCTATAGAACATTTATTTTTCTCATAACTCTTGTTTAAATCGGTGTCAAAATCAAAATCAAAATCAAAGCATTTATTTCAAGTAGGCCAATAACAGGCACTTTTGAATTGTCGAAACAAAGATGAAAATTAAATGTAGCTACAGTCCCAGTCACAAGACATAAAAACTGTGAAAGTACTGTAGTTGCGGTACATTCAAAATATGTGTTTGGGAACCTTTAAATTCTGTAAACCAATCAAAATAAATACACACTACCTTAAGAATATGTTTGATTTACAAATTATTTTGGTATTACGTTTGTAGGAAATTCGCATGCTCCGCAGGCCTCTTAAGAAACTTTTCTTAAATCATTTAAGGCCGTTTCCTTTATCTTACTTACGTATAACTGTCAGTTAATATGCATACTCTTGTAGCTATCGGTGTTCTATAAACAAAGTAAGTCTTATCCGTGTCACCTACCTGTTTACAGAAAAATCAAAATATGCTTTTCTGTGACGTTTTGTTTCTATCGGTCGGTAAACAAAATGTCAAATAGACGGAGATAGCAACCTACTGATATCTGTTGGTAGGTTATGGAAAATGGCAGTTACTGCGACTAGTATTTGAGTCAGTGTCAATGAGTCAGTGTGAGTCAGTTATAAATTATTTGTATCCCTTTTATCATATTATTCTATTTCTGTTGACCTTCTTCGTTTATTTATTCAACGTTTTCACATGACGTGAGTTAAACGCGATTTTTACAACTTGATAATTACATTGGCAAAACTTTTTCGTTTTATATTCGCGTTGTCACCAGGGAGTGTAGTTTTATGGGCTATAATGTACGAAACTCGTGTGTGTAGGAATCCCATAAAAAGTAAGGTAAAATATACCTATGCGGATTCGCTAATGTAGCCGTAAAATTTTGAAAGGGTAGGTCTTAAAACTGATTTAGATAGGCTTGGAATAGGTAAAATAAACATTATTTTTTAAGTACCTGAGTGACTGTGGCATACCAAAACGAGGGTTATAAGTTGAAATACCAAGAGCTCTTTATATAAAAGTTATTATGTACCTACGAGCCATCACCATAGCTATCTTTTTTTAATAATTTTTTTATTGATTTAACGAATGACACCATTGACCCATCTACTGACTACACACCACCTATGACTCATCATCCAAACACTATGTATTTGACCCCAACTGATGACACCGAAGTATATAAAATAATAAACTCTTTAAAATCAACCAACTCTACAGGCTACGATGACATTAACACAAAAATTCTAAAATTATGCTCTAAATTTTTATCAATTCATATTAGCCATATTATTAATTTGTCATTTATGCAAGGTTTATTCCCTTCACGGTTAAAATACTCAATTGTTAAACCAATCCACAAAAAAGGTGATAGAAGTGACATGAATAATTACCGTCCGGTAACCCTCATACCAATAATATCAAAGATCTTTGAAAAAGTCATGTATAATAAACTCTCCGGTTTTTATCCAAATACAAAATCCTAAATGAAGATCAATTTGGTTTCAGAAAAAATAAATCGACCACTACAGCTTGTTTTGCTCTACTAAAATTAATAACCAAAAGCCTTAATGATAAACTACCAATTGTCGACATTTTTCTAGATATGTCCAAAGCTTTTGATTTCGTGAACCATAACCTGTTAATTTATAAATTAAACCGATATGGCATAAGGGGAAACGCGTTGAAATGGTTCGAAAGCTACCTTACACATCGACAGCAATGTGTTGAGATTTCGGGACTAACAGGAAATCAAAAGCTCGCATATAGGTCCCTGTATCGTGAAAATAACTGCGGTGTTCCCCAAGGGACCATACTAGGGCCGCCTTTATTTTTGCTATATGTTAACGACTTGCCTAGTGTAACTTCCCACAATTGCATACTATACGCTGACGATACGACCCTCAGTATTATAAACGAAAATGACGACATTGTTGAGTACCAAAATGAAATAAACATGACACTAAATAAAATTATTACATGGCTCGAACACAATAATCTTCATATTAATATTACCAAAACAAAAATGATACAATTCCAGACTTATAACAGTACGCGTCCGCGGCTTAAAATAAAATATGGAAATGAGACAATAGAAGAGGTCGATTATGCAAAATTCTTGGGGGTAATAATTGACAAAAACTGTAACTGGAAATTTCATATTGATGATCTATGTAAGAAGATAGATAGATTTGTATTCGTTTTGTACAGACTAACACGTGTGGCTAGTGTTAATGCGGCACTATGTGCATACCATGGCTATGTGTCATCGATTTTGCGCTATGGAATAATAATATGGGGTAATTCGGTTGAATTTAAAAGAGTGTTTCAAGCTCAGAAAAAATGCGTACGCTCAATTTGTGGAGCGCACCGACTGGACAGTTGTGTTCCACTATTCAAAAAACTTAAAATACTGCCACTTCCAGCACTATACATTTTTGAAATTTGTATCTTTGTTCACCAAAACAGACACGAATTTGAGTTATTTAATGATGTTGTTTCCAGACCTAGCCGCAAAGTGCATATGCTTAATGTTCCTAGACGTAGAATTAAATTGTTCTCTAATAATGTATACTGCATGTCCATTACTGTTACAAAACCCTTAGCCTCAGAACTTTTAAATGTAAATTATTTAACTTTCTCCTAAACAAATGTTATTACACGATTGAAAATTTTATGACTGAAAAATTTACCTGAATATTTGACATTATTGCTTATAATCATAATTTATCTCCTTATCATAACTGAATTTTGACTTATATAATTATTAATCTCGTTGACTATAATAATATATTGTTCAGTTTATTTAAATTATTTGTAATTCTAATGAGTAATAACTTAATTTTTATGTAATAATGACCCATAATTTTAATAACCATATTTGTACGCCGGAAACGGCAGAATATTATGATCGTAATACACAACTCACAGAACAACTTTGTACAATATTCTCACAAATAAATGTTTCTATTCTATTCTATTCTATTTTTTCTGCATAAATCTGTTCAGCAAGATTTCTAGAGCCTTCGTCCCTAGAATTGATTAAACTCCTTTCTATTGGGGATTTATAAGGTTTACCTAACCTAATTGAAAGATTATTTACCTGAAGAGTATCTCTCGAAAAAACATAAAATAACTCATTATTTCTCTCTTGTAAAATGAGACGAGTGGGCCGAGAAGGTATTATTTAAATAATCGTGTTTATTTTATTTTGGGCCGTCTGTTTACTGAAAGGTCATCTTGACTTTGACAGAATCCGTCATTTAGTTAGTAAAAGGCAGGTATCGATATTCATACTGTTAATAAAAAAGAGGAATGGGTTATAATTTATGTGTATGTGTCACCGTAAAATTGTAAAACCCGTTAGATTGTAATATATCTAGCGAGATTGTAAACTCTCGAAAGATTGTCAACCGAACATATATCGCTTACAATTTTACGCATTATTTTTCGGTAGATTATCGAGGTGAAACCGTAAAATTGTGAAATTTTGGACCCCATGGTGGCACAATTTTTAATTAAAACCAAACTGTTAACATTTATATTTTTATTTTCCTTCAAAATAAAAAGAATAAAGACATTTTTACTCTTTCCATGAACAAAAAAGAAACGAATGATAAGCCGTCACTTAACAACAGAAAGTTACTTCGAAGTCAACTCTAAATGCTTTCGAGTTTACCTTATTAAATTACATTTTTTTGTTAATACCTCAAAGAGTACGAAATTCCGCGGATTCCGTTAAAAGCAGGCTCTTTCAAACGAGATTTTTAAGTCCCAAATATTTAATTTAAATAATAAAATAATCTTTTGCTTTTTAGGTCCGTATTTCGCGCCATGATTTGGTAAACCAATCTGGGGTTTTAAATAAAAAGGGAAAGGTTTTAATCAAACCAGAATTTTATTACTTCCGTGTTTGCTGGTGGATTCAACATAACATCATTTATTTTTGACAACAAGGGTCCATAGGTATTATATTCATCCTAACATAGAGGTTTTTATACACGCTGAAATTTTAGTGGTTGTTTTCCCGAAGCGAAATGAGATTGTTTCGGTAATACAATCGATTAATATTTAAAAAAAAAATTAGACTCAATAAATGGCAGATTAACAATGTGATAAACAAAACACGAAAGCGACTTGAACCAACAGTAAAATCTACGCGGAACGCGGGACGGGCGCGGGTGGTGTCCAGAACAGCCGTGCGGTCGTTGCACTTCGCGTATAAATCAGCTGATCACTACTCCTGACTTAATACAACACAAAACCCAATAAGTTATAAAAATAATTTGAAAAAAAAAACTTTTTTTTTAAGTTTAACTTTGCTTTTCGATAGTGCTACTTGATGGGTAATCGTCCTGCCGCGGGAAAACAACCATTAAAATATCACGCTGTATAACGGAGGTATTTATTTGTAAGTTTGTATGTAGGGGTAATGTTCGGAAAATTACTGAACCGATTCCAAAAAAACTTTCACAAACGGGTAGCTACATTATCCCAGAGTGGCATAAGCTACATTAATTTAAGGGGCCGGCGGAGCATGCGTATTTCATACAAACGTAATACCAAAATTATTTGTAAATCAAACATATTTTTATGGTAGTGTGTATTTATTTCGATTGGATTACAGAATATCTATGTTCCCAAATATATTTTTTGAGAGGACAATGATACGAAGACGAGATATGAGGAATTTAAAATTTCTATAGAAAACTTATTTTTCTTATACTCTTGGTGAAATCAGTGTCCAATCAAAATATATATTTGGGAACCTAGATATTCTGTAATTCAATCGAAATAAATACACACTACCTTAGGAATATGTTTAATTTACAAATTATTTTGGTATTACGTTTGTATGAAATACGGATGCTCCGCAGGCGTCTTAAGTCAATTTCCTAACGAACATGACATGTATAAAGTGAACACAAAACTATTATTAATTAAGTATGGCGTGTATTATCGATTACTCTTGGACCGTAGTTTTGACAAAACTGTTTCAAAGCAACTGCAGCACATTTTTAGATTCAACAAAACAGCCACAGCTAACGAGTTGTAGATCATAGGTAAGCAGGCACTTTATTTAACTGTTCATTGCTATAGCTTAGAAAACGGTAAAGGAAAACATCGTAAGGAAACTGGCATGTTCTAGAACCAAAAATTCGAAGACCTTCACACAACCTGGGTAAAGGATTACGCATGGTATGATCCCTTCAATGGAGGAGACTTGAGTCTCTAAAGTGGAAAAAACGATGTACGCTAATTACGCTAGTTTTAGATCAGTAGCAGCTTTTAAAACAATTGAAGATACGGGGAGAAATTGATGGAGTCGAGACCACGGACGGGACGGAAGAATGTGTGAAGACCACCGATTAGGTGGACAGACGATCTCATTGGCCGGAAGAAACTAGATAAGAAACTAGCTATGACAAAAGTCGGCCAAAAGTGGAATGATTTGACAGAGACCTACACTCGGCATTGGATGGCCAAAGGTCGAAGATGAGAGTTTTTAAATAGCGACTACAGTTGTAGTCATGTAACTGAGTTCTGGTAAACATTCAAAGTTACTGAATTTTCTATTAAACAGCAACGTAGTACATCACTTGTTCATCGAAGTAAACATGGCTGTAGGCGTGAGACATGCTTCGTCGTGTCAAAGATGACGTAATTTATCGGAAATTGTGCTTATAAGAAGATGAAGCAGTGTATCAGACAAAATACAATCTTTTCGTCATTTACCTACCCTTGTCACCTGTTTTTTCGATAAATTGGCTCATCCCATATGTCTTAAACATAGCTGGCAAAATGCGGGCTAATATACATTGTTAGGTTTTTCGATGTTGTGTGGACTGTGTTAGGTCGGTTTGAATAAGGAGTCCAAGCTTGACACACTCAAAACTTTACTATCAATTTTTATACACGTACACTTCTTAGCTATCGCAGCGTATTAGGAAGACAGAACGAACGATTCAGGGATAAAAAAAGAGCTATTCAATACAGACTATTCATGTTATAATATCATAGACAACTTGTGTTGCTAGCAACATACATAGGTTACCTCTGCTTTACAAATCGGGGAAAAGGTACAAGCAAATTGGTTTATTCATATTCTTTATTGTGTTGTATTTTATAGCGCGCGTGCGTGCGTCGTTATTGTGTTACTTTCTATTTAAAATAATCTTTTAGCCTATTCGTCATGACGTACTCGTAGTATAAGTAACATTATCCAAAATCCACAAAAGAAAACTGGGATTAAAAGTACCTTAACGCCTTTAGCTATTTCTATATTAACACCGAGCAAAAAAAGTAATCGTGTCACGTGTAAGCTCTCTGTTCTGCCACAGACAGCATTTACTATCTATCCTCAACACGCAACAAACAAACAACCAGACTTTGCCAACATCAAACGAAACCACATATCCATACCAGGACCACATACATACATAATATATATCTGTAGATACAGCTGCAGTTGATAACATGAGCGTCCATGGACGTTGTGACGAACATGTGAGCCGTGATGTCACTCGTCACTTGTTTGCTAACAAAAGGGTTCTAAACTTTTTGTTCAATTTTGTGTTTTATGTCTGTTTCAAAATGCAAAGGTTTCTAAAAGTACTCGCTCTGTCGATGAGAAATAGCTTTGTGATTCAGGACGAATACTTTCTGTACTGTAAAATCATTTTTGGTTCATTCGGATGTTCATTTTTTTTGTTTTTGGTGTTCGCTGCAGTCAGGTAAGAACAGGGATCACCCCAAAATCAATAATAATTTTCTGTGAACGTTTATAGGCGCTCCTTGAAATTGTTATGCCGATAAATTGATGATGTTGAACTACTGTTCTTACTGATTGAGTATCACGTGAAGCCAAGCACGCTTTTGAAGTTTTCTATTCAGAAACAGGCTAAAGGATATAATTGAGAGGTCAGGTACTCACAGGATGCTGGGAACCAGGAGATCACCACACTGTATCACTGGCAGTCGTATTTCGCGATATTTTGGTGGTTTAACCGCACGCGCGCGGATTTTCTTGCCGGCCGGCTTTTTGGTTGAGTTCGAACTGGTTTTGTGTCTTCACGCCGTCAGAGGGCGGGAGCGATGCGTTGTCCTTGTCGCACTCACAGCGAGTGCAAATGGCGGCAAATTTAAAGTAGGAAGGAAACGGGAAGGACTGGGAAATCATCCAGAAGCCTGTTCATATCCCCCCACTTGAAATCAACCGGGGATTTCATAAGATAAGATAGATGAAGTTCGAGACTTACGTCTTTCGCAGATTCATTTGTCATCATGTTGTTAAAATTCTAAGTTTAAAGTTAAGCTGATAAGAACAAAATAAGTTAAAATGTAATTTTGATATACATATACTAGATAATAAAACTATAAACTAAACTAAACTATATAATGTTTAAGTGTTATAAGTGCGTTAATATAATTATGTAAGAAGATAAATTAATTATTTTGTTCTATTGGAAGAGGACAAATTTTGACAGCAGGTCTTACAAGTAAGCCTTTAGAGTTTTGACTGTCACAACTCGAGTAATGTCGTCTTTACCCGGATGGAGTTGTACAACGCGACCCAACCTCCATTCGTTGGCAGGTAAGTTGGGTTCATAAATGGTTACAAGATCGTTCAGTTTTGGCTGACGGTTGCCGTGTTTGAACCATTTCATTCGCTGTTGTAAGGTATGCAAATAGTCCCTTTGCCAAGTGCGCCAAAAGCTCTGTGATAGGCGCTGTAATAGCTGCCAACGGGTACGTAATGTTTCGTTTTCGGCATACACCGGTTCAGGCAGAGATACTAAAGGTCGACCGATGAGGAAGTGACCAGCTGTAAGAGCGTCAACCTCGCCGGGATCAGAAGAGAGTTCTACTAAGGGTCTAGAGTTTAACATGGCTTCCACCTTTGTTAAGATAGTATAAAATTCTTCAAAGGTAAGAATTTGGGATCCGATAATACGTTTGAGGTGGTATTTTGTCGATTTTATACCGCTCTCGAAAATACCTCCGAAATGAGGACCGGAAGGAGGATTGATCTTCCACATGATTCCTCGAGAAGCGAGGTGACTGGAAATGCTGTCGCTTTCGCGGTGGAGCATTTCGCTAACTTCCGACAAGTAACGCCTGGCACCCACGAAGCTAGTACCACCATCTGTGACTATGGAGTGACAAAGTCCTCTCCGCGATACGAACCGATCTAAGGCCGCTATGAAAGCTTCAGATGTGAGCTCAGTAACCAGCTCGAGATGAACGGCCCTGGTCGCGTGGCAGACTATGAGGCAAAGATACGCTTTGTAAGTTTTAGCGTTACGACGTCTACTTTCTTTTATCATGAAAGGACCTCCGAAGTCGATGCCGATTGTTTGAAAACAATGACCCGGTCGTAGTCGGGAAGATGGAAGATCACCTTGTAAAGGTTGAAGTGGAATAGGTTTGATTCTAAAACAGGTCACGCATTTAGATAACCGCGATCTGATAAGATTTCTAATGCCGAGTATCCAAAATCGACGAATGATTAAAGATTGGAGTAGGCGAGGCCCACAATGAAGATGAGTTGTATGATAGTGATCGACAAGAAGAGTACTCAATCGAGAAATCTTAGGTAAGAGATATGGATGTTTGACGCGACCTGGTAATGACGCGTTCTTGAGGCGTCCCCCCACTCGCAAGATTCCGCGAGTGTCAAGAAAAGGAGATAGTTTAGATAAATGTTTGGGTAAAACTTTCTTGGAAGCTATAAGAGATATGACATCATTAAAACTTTGATGTTGAACATATTTTGTTAAATAATCTAAAGATTGGGTTAATTCAGTAGCTGTCAGATAAGGTAATAAGTTACGCTCAGAACGTTTTGCTTTCGCGTTGTTGATGAAACGATAGATCCATGCAACCACTCTTTCCACTCGAGAAAGAGAGGAGTGGCGTTCCATAATGGAATCAAGCAAATCAGCTTCACGTGTCACACCAGTGTGACACGCGCGTGATGTGGGCTTAAGTTCTGGCACGTTATCGGACACTTCAACTGCTGAAACAGGCCAGTTGCAGAGTTCGTTGGACAGCCACTGAGGACCAGACCACCAGAGGTGAGAAGAAGATAAAGATAAGCATGATAAGCCACGACTACAGATGTCGGCTGGGTTGTCATGGGTGGACACATGTCGCCACTCATTTGGCACAGGACTGTCGCTAATAAGGACCACTCTGTGGGCAACGAAGGTCTTAAGCTTGTGTGGTTCAGTATTCAACCATGACAATACAGTCGAGCTGTCTGTGAACAAGATAGATTTATTCAAGATGATTTTTGAACTAAGCAAAGAATGAATGCGATTTATTACTTTGGACAGTAATACAGCACTGCAAAGCTCTAAGCGGTTGACAGTCAACACTTTTAGAGGTGCCACTTTGGACTTAGCAATTAAAAGATAAACTTGTACGTCGTGAGAGGTAACGACGCGAAGATAAACACAACATCCATATGCTTTAGTGGATCCATCACAGAAACCGATGAGTTGAAATTCCTTGGACTGAGAAGGTATAATCTTACGAGGGATTTCTATTAGTTTTAAGTTTTGAAGATCCGCTATAAAACCTTGCCATTCTAGAGCTACATCTCTGGGCACAGGTTCGTCCCATGAAAGATTAAGACGCCACAAATCTTGAAGGAGCAATTTGGCTTTTAAGATAAAAGGTGTGAGCCACCCAAGAGGATCGAAAATACGCGCGATGCTAGATAAGATGGAACGCTTGGTACATTTATTGTCCTCGATTGGGGACTGTGAGTAACTGAAATTGTCACTCACAGGATCATATTGGACTCCTAAGATTTTTAACGTCGCTTTATCACTTTCTTCTGAGAAAAGTTTAGGTGTTTGACAATGATCTACAGGCAAAGTTTTAAGAAAGGATTGTGAATTGCTGCTCCATTTTCGGAGCTCAAGTTGAGCACAGCCTAATAAACTGATTAGTTGATTTTTTAATTCTATGGCTTCGCGTACAGAGGGCGCGCCGGTCGTAATATCATCGACATATGTATCGTGAAGAAGAGCTTCAGCTGCGCGTGGATACGCGGCGCCATGATCGGCTGCTAATTGGTGGAGGGTGCGGATGGCCAGATAAGGTGAACTACTAACTCCGTAGGTGACAGTCGCGAGTTCGTACTCTTTAACTGGATCACTAGGAGATTCTCGCCATAGTATATGTTGTAAGTTCCGATCCTCCGGTCTTATCAAAATTCCTCTATACATCTTTGAGATGTCACAAGTTAAAACTACTGTGTGTAATCTGAAACCGGTTATGATATCTACAATATCCACTTGAAGCTTAGGGCCAGTGAACACAATGTCATTTAAAGATAGACCGTTAGTAGTTTTAGAACTAGCATCGAAAACTACTCTCAATTTAGTGGTCGTGCTCTCCGGGCGAACGACGCAACTGTGAGGGATAAGATAACGATTGAGAGTAGGTACCGCAGAGTTAGGTACGGAATACATATGATTTAAATTCTCGTACTCGCGCATAAAATTGACATAATCGGATTTAAGTTCAGTCTGACGATTAAGTCTTTTTTCAAGATGAGTTAAACGCGACAAGGTACTATTGTAAGATTCACCTAAAGAACGCTCGCCATCCTTTATGAGGATAGGTACGACGTATCGTCCGTTAGGTTCGCGATAGGTTAAATCAGTGTACATGCGTTCACAGGAATCATTCTCGGGTACGGTGATGACAGCGCGCGGTGGTTCCTCCACTTCCCAAAATTTTTGAATTTGTTCATCTAATTTAAACGTGGTGGCCACTAAAGAGCACGCGGTGTTTAAAGGTGCAGAATTAAAGTTTACTGCCCCTGATAGAATCCACCCAAAAACGCTATGCAGAGCGGTAGGTAAACCGGGCCCCAGATTGATACGTTGACCATCATAAATTTCATGGAATAGCTCCGCCCCAATTAACAAATCGATTTTGGCGGGAACATCATAGTCGCGATCGGCTAACACTAGATGGTTGCAACGTTCTCGAACGACTGATGGTACTTTAACGCTAGGTATTAGAGCAGTAATGTTATCTAATACCACTGGCTTGATATTAAAGTGTGGAGCATCGCCATGTACAGGTCGTATAGTGCATTCCGTCACCCCCTTTACTTGTGTGACTGAGTTTTGTCCTAGTCCGGCTATACGAAGATTACACCGGCGGAGTTTTAACCCGAGTGTTCGCGCGCACGCAGCGGTGATAAAACAATCCTGCGCCCCACTGTCCACGAGTGCACGCACGGTACATTGAGTGCCGGCGGCGGTGTTGAACGCGCGCGCCTGACATGTCCCAAGTAAAACCATATCGCGATTGGGAAAGGTGGCGTGAGAATGAGCTGTAACATTCGCTCCAGTGGTTGCGCTGGCGCTGGAGGGCGCTGGGTCAATATGCAATAGGGTATGATGACGTAATCCACACACAGTACAAGACATTTTAGATACGCATTTTTCTATGACGTGATTAGTACGTAAACAATTAGTACACATATTGTTTTTACCTTGTACTGACGCGAGTCGAGCACGAGAATCTAAGGATTGAAAGGTAGGGCACCGATAAATCAAGTGCGCTTCACTGCAATGAGCACAAGCCACATTTGCAGGTGGGATAGATTTTGCGAGATAAGATGAGCGTTTTGATCCGCTGCTATTTTGCCTGCTAGACGCGGGCGAATGCTTTTTCCCTTCAATGTTACGAGGGTTAGGATTGTTATTGATATTAGATTTAGAAGATAAATGACTAGTTTCTAAGATTTTAACATAATCTTGAAGAAATTTTAACAATTCACAAAAGGTAGGTATTTGTGAAATGTTTTTCTGAGATTCGAAACGATTACGCGTGTCCGAGTCCAGGGCGCGCGAAGTTAAACAGAATAAGATAAAGTCACCTAAATTTTCAATTTTTAAAGCTTGGAGTGCATGATATGCCTCATAAATTACGTTTGTTAATGTTTGTAAATCTTGGAAGTTACCTGATTTTAAAACTGGCTGGTTGAAGAATTTGTCTAGATATGTTAAAGCTATAATACGCTTATTTTGATAACGTTCGATCAAACTATTAAAAACTACTTCGTAATTATCGGCGGTCATCGGAACCCCTTTAACAATAGACAAAGCCGGGCCTTGTAAACAAGACGCTAAATAATGAAATTTCTCTATTGGCGAGATTGAATTATTATCGTGAATTAAAGTTTTGTAAATATCATAAAATGTTTGCCAGTTTTCTATTTTACTATCGAATTTAGGTAACTCAAGTTTAGGTAGCCGCGCGTTAATGAAGTCCGACGCCCCCGCCCGCGCGGGCGGCGTCGTCGCCCGCGACGACGTCCCGTCGAAGTTTCCGCTCGTATCAGTGATCTGCAAGTCAGCCGCTGCACTGATTACGGCATAGTACAAATCATCAAACGAACTCAAAGACTTTTGACACACTTGTGCATCAGGTTTCATGGCTAACTCCAAAGTTTGTATTTTACTACATACCGCAACAAATTCTTCGCGAATTGAATGAATTCGAGTATATCTCGCCTTGAACGACGATACCTTTGAACGATCTTGAATCATAGATTTTGATAAGTCGTAAAGGATTTGGATATCACGATAAACATATTCGCGTTGAGATTGAAGAAGTTTAAGTTTACCCTCCTCCATTCTGTTTTGTAAGTAGGTACTTACCTACTTAAATTATTGTTAAAAAGTATGAAAATATGTATCTTTAGGTGAAATAGTATTGTAATTATGTCTGTTAGTGTATTAATACCGTGAATAGTTATAGATAATAAGATACCGTGAATAGTTATAGATAATAAGATTATAAACAATAAATTACGTGAATTACGTGAATTATTGTGATATAACCCGACTAAAATTAAGATGACAACTGAATCCGCGTAAGATACACTGCGAGTATGACCAACACAATTTTGTAGGATAATACTTTTAAAATGCGAAAATCTAGCAAATCTCAGAGTTTTTTATTGAAATTGAACCTGAGAATGCTTGAAAAAAACTGTAATCTACAGGTATTCGCGCTCGAAATGGACCACAAATATGATTGAGTATCACGTGAAGCCAAGCACGCTTTTGAAGTTTTCTATTCAGAAACAGGCTAAAGGATATAATTGAGAGGTCAGGTACTCACAGGATGCTGGGAACCAGGAGATCACCACACTGTATCACTGGCAGTCGTATTTCGCGATATTTTGGTGGTTTAACCGCACGCGCGCGGATTTTCTTGCCGGCCGGCTTTTTGGTTGAGTTCGAACTGGTTTTGTGTCTTCACGCCGTCAGAGGGCGGGAGCGATGCGTTGTCCTTGTCGCACTCACAGCGAGTGCAAATGGCGGCAAATTTAAAGTAGGAAGGAAACGGGAAGGACTGGGAAATCATCCAGAAGCCTGTTCACTTACCTAAGAATTTACAGAAGCAGAACCAATAAATCTTAACGCGATCAAATCTAAACCGGGTGCAGCAAAAGGGTGAAATTCTCCCTTATTTCTAAAGCGAGATCCCGGGTTTTTGTCAATTTGTAGGGGTCTCTAGAAACTAAACATCGTACACACATAAATTGATACACGACGTACCCCTGAGGTTAAAGTTTGTCGGTTTCACTAAATATCAATTCGAAGTTTGAACTCGGTCGAAGTGTGAATCCCAATCTACACATTAACAGAAGGACAGTTTGTCGCTTATCGAGAAAATGCGATGCCAACGACGACTTACAAGTAAGATTACTTTTTTTTGATAATCGCTTAATAGAGACAATTAAACTCTCCTCGCGTAAGTAGCCCATTGAGCTCAACACACACGCGTACTGCACAACATCAGTATCACCTCAATCGAGCCGTTTATCATTCATTTTACGAAACTCCAAACTTCAAGGCATCGCGATGGATAGGGATTAGCAAAAATGTGTGAGGTTATACCCGGTCCGCTTACGGGCTTTAAGGTGCCTTTCCCAAGACGGGCTGCAGACCGCAAATGATGAAATTGATTCCGAGCGCGGTGACAATGCAGTGACATAGATATTCAATAGAAACAAGTCCGTCACCACCTGTCCGCATCGTACACAACAGAGTACATGCGTACTTTGTACACGTATCAAACTTATCGTAATATTATTGAACAGATTTGAGCGATCCGTACGGTGCGGATCAGTGGACGCACTTGCGTGACTTGCTACACAAAGAGTACTACGATCCGTTTGTTGCGATGCGTCCGATGCGGACAGGTGGACGCTTACCTTTAAACGGAACTTTATAGAATATAACTCAACTGAATGAATGTAACTTAAGAAAGCGTTAACTTTTAAAAGGTGCATCAAATCACCCTATCCAGCATACCAGCCCACTGACGGGCATGGGCTTCTCCCAAACTGCAAAACACTGGTATATGGCAGTTTGCGACGGGCATGGGCTTCTCCCAAACTGCAATACACTGGTGTATTGCCGTTTGGGAGAAGCCCATGCCCGTCAGTGGGCTGGTATGCTGGATAGGGTGATTAGATTAAAAGTCATCATCATCCGACTAGCCTTTTCCCAAATATGTTGGGGTCGGCTTCTAGTCTAACTGGATGCAGCTGAATACTAGTATTTTACATGGAGGGACTGCCTATCTGACCTCCACAACCCAGTTAATACTGGGTAATACGATACCACTGGTTAGATACGACACGAAACGAAAGGAACGAACGTATTTTTTTCAAAATAATCTGGCGGATACTTACTATTTTTACTAAACATATAGGAGGATATATGCGGCCTAGCGGCGACATACAGGCGCACGGACATGCTGCGCACGTGTGGCGGGCGCGTGGCCAGTGTGGCGCGACACCGCAGCGCCAGGTAGCCGCGGTGCGTGGGATAGTCATCCGGATACACGTGTAGCGTCCGCCATGATGCCCGGAGACCGTCGCCGTCCGCCCCGGAGACTACCGTGCCCGGGGTTATTAGGGGATCCTGGAAAAAACGTCATTAGTTAGAAGAGTATTCAGAAGGAGGGAAGAATGTTAAGAACTTGTTATGCTGCCCCAAGTAACGCGGGGTAAGGACAAAAATATGATGATATTAATTTGAAGGTATAACAATTGAAGAGGCATAAGGATGAAACATTATACAATTTTATATGCAGCAAAACATTGTCAGTTTTTAATACTGTGACATAGCGTTATTATTTTAGTTGCAGCGACCGTTATTTTTTTCACAGTAATACCTACTGAGGTTCCAGAGTAGCCATTATATAGTTCAAAACGAAAGATGATGATAATTATTTGAAGTCACAATTCAAGAAAAAAAGCATATTTTATTAGAGGTATAAGAAAGAGACATTATACAATATTGCACGAGTATTTATGTAGCAAGACATGGTCAGTTATCAAATTATTGTGACGTCTCGATAAAATTCAAGTTTTAGAGTAGCCGTTCTAAAGCCCAACCCGTTTCTTTTAAAACTATCTCCCTGTATTATTGCAAATACTATAAAAGTATAAGCAAAACTTGGTTTCTGGCATAATAGCCTGTTTCGAGTGTAATTTCATTTTGAAAACGTCGTCATAAAAGTATTTTAAAAGACTGCACAAACTCGAGCACAATCTCTCGGCTCCTCTAACTTACAAAGCATGCACTCAATTTACCAAGTTCTTACTTACTTACGAAACTCGCGCTAGCACTTATAAATTCATAAAAATCTGCCACAAAACCGTATTTTCCTTTACAAATAGTTCATCGAAGCCGCAATAGTTTGCTTTTATTCTTGCCGACGAATACAGAAAGTTAGTCTTTGTGTCTGTTTGTCGGCAAACTGTGCACTTACGGGCAATTTCATCTCTTAAAACTTTCCCAGGAGCGACTAACTTATGTAGCAAATAACTTGACCTACATTCACTATTTTCCGAACAACGATTGATTGAATTATCTTATTGTGTTGTAGTTTTCGTAAGTATTTTTTCTTGTAGAGTTAGATTGAGTGATTTATAACTCAAAGTTCTGAGCATGTTTCATTGTTTGTCAACTTGGAGCTTTAACTTTTTCAGTGGGCGAGTTCTTAAGACTTTTATCAGGCAAATAAACAAATATCTACGTCATCATCACTGTCTTGTCATTATCCGAGCTGAACTGTGGACGGTGCAGCATGTTATCTTCTTTCATACTTCTCTATAAGTCCATATCTCATTATTTATGTCATAGTCGGGGTGTCTATGAGATGATTTTTTTGCCATGTAATCTTAATACAGTCCATTCTTTCTCCTTTTAGGCTTCCGTATCTCAGTCGGCAAAAACGGGACAAAAGGATCCTTTTGGTGAACGTCTGTCAAAACCCCTTTTGTCAGGAACGCGTGGAAGTATTAAGTTGAAATTATTCATTGCTACTTCGACCGTGACTTCGTTCGCAAAAATTGTGATAGCTCGAATAATTTGCATGATATCAATATAATGGCCTATGTTACTCAGTAAAGATGTAGCTTTCTAATGGGGAAGGATTTTTTAAAATCGGTTGAGTAGTTCTTAGGCTAAACAAACAAAAAATTAAATCTTTACTCTTTATAATACTACTTTAGATATCAAATACTCAAGTCTGCTACCCCCTTTTTTTTTAGGATGGGAAATTATCAAATGACTTCTCCCACTCTGGGCGGAGTGGGAGGGAGTGTCAGACTTTTACTGACTAAAACCCATCCATGTTCCTTCCTCACCCTTTCTGTTCCGGGGCCGCGGTATCTCTTTCGAACAGGCCCGCAACCCCGGGTCTGCTACCCCCTAAGCGGTGAAAAAGTTAAACTTGAAAGCGACGCGATCAAAAGATATGACCGTTTATGTTGCATATTTTGCGATTTCACAAGAGTATCAAAACCTGTAGGGTATTTCCCGTAGACCCAAAATCATAAAATTTTCTCATATCTCCGCATCACATACCACCATGACAACCGATTTCCGCACCACTTTTAAGTCACTTTTACCAATTTCAGACTTTCTTCACACAAACAGACATCTACGTTTCCTAGAAAATTATAATATCTATTCCTTTGAGATGAGGAAATATCTTGTAATATTCTACTTACCCTAAAGCTACTCATACTGAGCTAGTTATAATGGGACGGGTTGTGCTAATGAGAACATGGTCAGTGCTTTGTGCAGGTCAGTGCAAGGATATTCTGACTGTTAGCCTTTGAAGATATGCACTTTGTTGTATTTTAACTTGAAATCTGGTAAGATAGAGCACACGGGTTGCTCTAGAAATATGTTCTCAACATTGGCATAAAGCAGTGCAGAAACAAACTACCCGAAACTTTAAAATCTTTCCAATCAACCTTGAATGTTGTAGCAATAAAGTTTAAAATCTATCATCATCATCAGCTGATTAATGTTCCCACTGCTGGGACACAGGCCTCCTCTCTGCGAGTGGGAATGGGCTATAATCCACCATGCGGGCCCAGTGTGGATTGGTAGGTCACATGACTTCGGTTTTTTGGTTCTAGGACATGCATGTTCGCTCACGATATTTTCTTTCACGGTTTTGAGAGCAGTGGTGATGAAATAAGTTACACAAATTGCACCTGTCTGGGTTCGAACCCACGATTTATTGTTTGTAAATCGGGGCCGCAACCACTGGGCCACCGCTGCTCTCTAATGTAATGGTATGCTCTATAACTGGAATGGTTACAATATCATTTTACGTTCAAACAAACACAAATAGTAACACCGGCACTATATCTAACACTCGTAAATTTCAATAATACCTTTGGACATATTGTTGACAGGTATTTTTCAGGTTTATTCGTAAAAAAACATAAATAACAAAACATGTCAATGTCTAGCGAAAAAAATAAGCAAGTCGATACTAAACTTAATTCCTTAGTTATGTTGCAAGATATAAGATAACCAGTCGTCTGGCATTTGCTGATATTTCTACAATAACCATTCTTCTGGCATTTGCCGCAGGTGTATAATTACATTACCTACACGTAGACGTGGTACGAACTACGAGTATTTCGAAAAAACAATTTTCTAAAGACTATCAAGCTAATTGGTTTCATATTTCCGTTCACATTGACTTTCTAGTACCTAAACCTAATTATTTTCAGGGAATGGAAACCTTCTGGCGGGGTCAGTTTCCATAGAAATGTGGACAAGCAATAAAATGCTTACCGGTAATGAAATTACCTTCGAGTACTTTAAGTATTTCTTTGAAATATAGAAACGTAAAACATGATTGAAATTCTAAGCATAAATTTGGGTTCTAGACGTTTTCAAGTTTACCAAATGCCTCGGGGGCCCAATCCAAACAATTTGGGTAAATTGACCTCAAGTATTTTTTTTCATCATCATCATCATCATCTCAGCCGAAAGACGTCCACTGCTGGACATAGGCCTCCCCAAGTGTCGCCACATTGACCGGTCCCTTGCTTCTCGCATCCAACGGATTCCCGCAACCTTCACCAGGTTATCGGTCCACCTAGTGGGAGGTCTTCCAACGCATCGTCTTCCGGTTCGCGGTCGCCACTCTGGAACTTTTCGACCCCATCGGCCATCCGTTCTGCGAGCAATGTGCCCAGTGCACTGCCACTTAAGTGTAGCAATTATTCGGGCTACGTCGGTGACCTTGGTTCTCTTGAATTCATTTCTGATTCGATCACGATCTGACTTTTCTTAAAAAGATGGAAATTGAAATCTCGACTACAACCTGAGCAAGAGATCCTTTTTTTTTTCGGATGGGAAATCATCAAATGACTTCTCCCACTCTGGGCGGAGCGGGAGGGAGTGTCAGACTTTTACTGACTAAAAACCATCCATGTTCCTTCCTCGCCCTTTACGTTCCGGGCCACGGTATCTCTTTCGAACAGTCCCGCAGCCCGAGCAAGAGGTCCTGGGTTACAGTCTTGGTTCAGACAAATTATTATTAGGTTTTTCCGTCGGAAATTTCTCTGCCCAGTTGATGGCAATAGGCTCGCTCCCTATTACATGTCACTTAAACATAACTGTTGAAATGTGGGTATACTATTAGGTTCACCTCTTCCTAAGCCTTCGCAGATAACAGGCGTGATGTTATGTTATGTTGAAATCAAAAGCAAAGAAAAAAACGTGGTCTTAGTTGAACTTATACCCGCGTAGTACCCGTTCCCGTGGGAGTACAGGGATAAAATGTAATATGTAAAAGTCTATAAAGATAAAATGTAAAAGTCCGAGGGTAGAGGACAAAGCATTCAAACGATTTCTATATGAACGATTTTCAACCAGAATAACATTTATTAGATGTAAGTAAGATGTAGTGAAAAATATTTAAAAGAGTATGCTTAAATAGTTTGGTAATGTGGAGAGGACAAGTGAAAGGCGACCAGCAAAAAGTATGCATACAAAGCAGATTTTTCATATTTTTTTTTGTTATAAATGGGGCCTGCTCTTGATTTCGATCACGCCTGATGGGAAGCGATGGATAAGACCTATGATGGTACAAGCGTGCCCAGAAGATGCCTGTTCACTCTTGCTTAGAAGGCAGACGAGTTGAATGTGGGTGGGAACACAGCTGCAGGCAGAGAGTTCCACATTTTGGCAGTGTCCATTATTAATATGGAGGAGGAGCGCTTCGTACGACTCGTCGGGATATTATCCACCAAGAGCGGATGGTACGACGCAGTACGTCTGCTAGTCCGGTGGTAAAAGGGTGATGGTGGGATCAGATCGTGGATGAGATGTGAGTGGCAACGTCGGGAAGGGACGCCCTAGAAGGACATACTCTTTGGTGAGGTTCTTCAGAAAAGTTAGTTGCGTAGTGCTCGCAACCGACGATCAGATGTATGAATGTGGACTATAGTCCGGACGCAAAGCAGGAAGAATTTCGTACGTTGACCTACGTATATCTGTCTCTGTTACACCCGTGTGATAATATTGCTGTCACGCTCACACAGAAGTCAACGACCGCGATCGTGCGAGTGTGACGGCAATATGTACGTGTTACGTGAGAGTGACAGCGACAGATATACGTCGGTCAACGTAAGAAATTCTTCCTGCTTCGCGTCCGGACTTTAGATAAAATTGTATGTAAGGATTGCAGCAGGAGGCGATTCTGCCTACCACCATGGGAAGGTGTAAGTTTATGTATGTAACATAAAACCTAAACAACCTCATCACGAAGCCGTCAACCAAGCATTCTGTACATCAAACTTATAGCAAAAATTGCTAGGACACGAATTTTTACATGCGGTTAAAAATCATGTTTTCTGGTAGATTATGGATGGATTGATTGTACGAGGGTGTGTTTAAAATAAAAATCTTACAATAAAAATATGTATTAAAGAGAAAATGACATAAAGTTGGAACTTTGACCCCCAATATCTCCATAACTAGAAGTTTCCCAGGTATGGTGACGGGAGAACAAGTACATTTCGGCTTCGTTAAGAGGTTTGTTACATCCTTCATAGCTGGTTCCCTTCAACCTTCACAGGTCACATTTTTGACCTCCCCATCATCATAACCACCGACTGAATGACATTTTGTCTAGGCTTCCAGGACAATGGCGTGATCGCATGGCGAAGCAGTAAAAAAAAGTAAACTGTAGGTAAAATCCAACTCTGCCTACATTCAAAAGTAAAGTTTAGCCAGTCAGGTAGCGTACCGGACCCCTTAGAGAATGGTTAGTATTCAGCAGCGGTGCCTGTTATATGCAAATAAATGTGATCCATACATCGGGACACTTTGTCGGACACCTGACGACGTGTTGAGGTGTTCATGTGGTTCGTGTGGATGGGTGAGCAGAGGCGGAGGTGGTTTTTGCGGGAAGAAATTTTGGTAGGAAAACTATTTGGGACAAGAAGTTACCCAGTTCAAGATTGAGAGTGTATTGTAAACAGCGTTCGACAGCTGTCTATCAATATTCTATGGCAAATAGAGGCTGACCACTCTTGAAAGCGGTTTAGATATGCTTTTCGCTTTGAGTTTTATATGTGGAGAAACTAGGAGGAAATCGCCGTCTAGGTTGACCTCGGCGATGGTGGTGTGACGATCTGATCCTGTTTGCGGGGCGAACGTGGACAAATAACACTCATGATGCTCAAGAGGTTTGGAAGGAGAAAGGTGTGGCCATTGCCCAACACTGGGACACGCGATAATACAACAATAAAAAGTGGACATTTGAGTCACTACGTAAGTAACAAATTAATTATTGATCTTTAATAAGATAACGTTCAAAAGTAGTAAGGTCCAAAACCAAAATAATTGCGGTGGGTTTTATTGACAAAAGATGACTAAAAGGCGAAATTTTCAGCTAAAATGATAGTGCGCCTACAATCTCATCGCATGAATAAGTAAAATTATATCAGACCTTTCCTTCTCAAAAACCACGAGAGGGTAAAGTAATTAGCTAATCATAAGCTTGTACCTGAAGCAACACCTCGAGCAATCCCATTATAAACTGATAAAAACCTATCACAGTATCTCGTACTAATGAAGTGAAACTTTATTTTAAAACTCCTATCCGTTACACAGGACTCGTCCGTCTGAGTCCTATCGGATCTGATAGCATCCATGAGAGATGGATCCGAGCGGATCTCCTCGGTTTCGGTCGGGTTTGGTCGGGTACGGTCGGGGTCGCTCGGGATCCAGTCGGGACGGCGCGGCGGCTGCGTCTCCCGCAACTAATCTGATTCCGATACGCCCCTGACAACTTTTATTCAAATGTAATGATCTTTTTAGAGTATCTAGAAATGGAAATAAAAGTCAATCTATCTGTCTGGATTTTCTTTCGATTACGTAAAAAGGAATAAATAAATGGGTCTGGAATAAAAAGGATTTATATCGAATAGACAGCTATTTGTCAGTGCTATGATAAAGTACCAATTACTCAAAATCTAACATAGTAAATCTTCTACAGATGAAGGTATCTAGTAAGATATATCTGGATAAACATTTATAGGTTCCTTTTACACCGAATTCCGATTGCCAATACGAATCCTGGAATTGAGATTTCTCAGTTCAAGGATTTCGATATTATGCAAAAGTTATGTAACATTATAGCAGAACTAGGTACCAACATAAGTACTGAGTAAGCAATACTACAGCGTTCCCGGGAACGAATAAATCGTTTAGCTTAGTTAGCGGGAAAGTTTAGACATTGTATGAGCAGCGATAAGTTGCCACGTGCCAGTTTAACTCTCTGGTCGGTTTTGTACCTACTATTTGAGTTCGATATCTGGTTGGAAACATTTATTTACATCTGTAGATTATGAAGAGGGACTTGGGCTGGATAAAAAATAATGTCTCGAACGTAAAAAAAACTCTAGATCCATTTTTTCTTTAAAAAATTAAAATTCAAAAGTGGTTTTGTGAGTGTCTATCCTCGGTCAGAGTCAACTTACTAAGCAATAAAAATGTTAAAGCAAATAATGTTGGTTATTTAGCAAGTCTTCTCTAGTCAAACCTGGATCCAATTGTCTGGAATGAAAATCTCATCAAAGTGAGCAAAACAAGAAAAAGTAATCATTTTTTTTTTTTTTTGCAAAAGAAGTTCCCTGCAGTAAAAAAGTTACTACTGTTACTGTAAGACTGTGTCATTTCACAGCTGGACACAGACCTCTCTCCGTGACTTGCATATCCTTCGATCCGGGGCCAAATGTGGACCACTTGTCGCTGGTTCTGTCCAGCTCGCCCCGCCATCTCCTGCGAGGTCTACCGCGTCGCCTTCTGGCTGTGTCAGGGCTCCATAACATGGTTATTTTGGCCCATAGCTCGTAGATGGATCCCAGTAGACGAGTAATAAACTAAAACGATTACGTAGCATTAGTTTAAAGACCTTCATAGCGGAACAATAACCGCCCTCCCCTGATCCCCGAGTAAACTTTAGATCCGGACGTCTATAATTCGATGAAATAATTTTACGAGCATGTCCGTACACAAATTATACGTCCGTGGAAGTCGTTCGACTTTGTCTAAGGGGAGACGTTCAATGAGTTATTGATTTATCTTCAAGTATTCAAATTCAATGCCTTTTTTATTAATATATGGAATTGTCAAAAGCATGGTTTCAATAAGTCATTTCATACGGTGTAAGATCGTTAGGAAACCACAAGGTTGGCATAAATAAAATACATGCCCAGTAAATACTCAGCTACAAAAGGACAGTGCAGGCCCGATTACAAACTAGTATCACGATACTTAACAAAAACGTAAACCAAGATAGAAAAAGGGTAACAAAATCAAATCAATCAATTGAAGACCTTACCATAAATGCAAGAGTAGAATCGTTTCATTACTGCCTGATGTAAACTATCATTTCAAGTTTCCTCACTATAGAAAGAACCTAGACTTCTCTCTTTTCATAACTATAATTTCGAATGTCTGTACTATCTATAAAACTATTATTATGTTTCAAGAGTCATCAAATGAGAAAACTTAAAAAAAAATCGCGATAATTTGTTTGATACCTCCAAATGCGTTTCGTTTATTTTCAGGTCGGTTTCTTTCTCCAAGGAAAGAAGTTCCACTTAAGTAAGCTCTATTAAGAAAAGGCCGAAAAATAACAAAAATCCCATTCTGCCGGTTTAGTGGGCGCTGAGCCGAATAAGGCAACAATTCCCCAAGTAATGACTTGGGAAGTCCGATGGCCGGTACAACAGCACTTTTAAGAGCCGCCATCACGAACGTAATTCTAATTGTTTTCAGTTCATTTAAATAATTAAACACAAACTCGGCCATTGCAGAGTACAAAAGTAAATTCCTCATGATCGTTTTCGTAGTAAGGTTTAATTTCCTTTATTGGGGCCGCGCCCTCATAATCTGAACAAAAGGTCTCTAAAATTAATGAGATTTTTTGATGATTGGCTGTTTTATTAATGTAACATTGACTGATGGGGTTGTTTTGGCGTGAAAACGAGAACGGTTTGTCGAATTATTATTTTTATGAAAAGGAAGTTGTAGGTAATAAAATTACAATAACGTTAATGGAATTTTGTTTGATGGTAGAATAAATAGTTAAATATCTCTGGACATTACACACAGCGCCATCTAGTGCAACACTAAGCAACGAGGCTTGTGTTGTGGACACCAGATAGTTGATATACCACATAGATACTTTTTTTTTTTTTTGTAAAAACATACTTACTAGGTATACACATAGAATAGATACCGAAAAATACGTCGACACACCTGCCATATCTACCTACACACACTGAGCCCGCGTGATGGATTACAGCCAACTCCCTTTCACAGATAAGAGGTCTGTTTCCCAGCATTACGCACTTTATAGACGGATTATGCTATTCCCGCCAGAGATAGGCTAGGTTACGTTAGCACAAGCTACCCCTACCCCCTACCCCATTCTACATTGCCCCAGTTTATAAATAAATCTTTAAACCACTTCGTACTGACTAACATACGACTCTATTAAAAGTTTCAGCACAATATTTTCATAACTAATGTTCTTAGCAAGTCAGTACCGAGAATTTATGTAACCAACTATATCCGAGCTATTTCTATGAGATTAACTTGCAGTTACTTGCTTTCGTTTTATTTAATGTATTGTGCTGGTATATACCTACTCGTAAAATAGTAGTAAAAAATGATTCATTTAGGGACAAAGACGTCTTGTCATCGTGTTATTTTGATAAAGCAAATTAGGAAGATAAATATGCAGATTAGGGATTAAGCCGTGCTTGCCTAGGTTGGTCTGTGGATGGGTGACCACCCTTACTTACCAAGTTTCCCCCGTGCCTCGGAAAGCACGTTAAGCTGTTGGTCCCGGCTGTCATTTGTCTATCTTTGACAGTCGTTACAAGTAGTCAGTGGCCCAAAAATTATGACAACCAGTCTAACCAAGTGGTATCGTATTTCCCAGTATTATCTGGGTTATGGAGGTCAAATAGGCAGTCGCTCCATGTAAAATACTGGTCTAGCTGCATCCAGTTAGACTGGAAGCCGACCCCAGATGATGATGAGATTAGGAAGATAAAACAATTTTCATTCTTCTTCTTCCTTAACACTCAAATTTTGTTCGACTAAGTAACCCGCTGCTCGGACCAACTCTGTCATTCACCAGGTTCAAACCCTGGAATATGCAGATGGCAGATGGGCTGCAAAATACATGTTTTGAGGGGGATCCTCACCGCCACCTGACACTATTTCAGAAAGGTAGATGATAAGTAATTTGAACAAATATCACATCGTCTTGGTTCAGAATTTGAACTACATCTATGCTTTTGTTTTGTCCCAAATTTGAATTACTCGTTTTAGCGAGCTCCCGTTTTCAGCATAATTTATCAAAACAACTTTGTTCGTAAGCAACATATTTAACAGAGATACGACCCAACAGTAGGCACACGTTGAGTAATATAAAAAATGAATAACAACAAATTCAGTCTAATGATGACAGATGAGGTCACTAAAAAGCAAGAAAAATACCATCTCCAAGCTTTTTAAGAAGAGAAAATAATATTCAGATATTTTCCAGTCTTTGTAACATCACCTTTCAGTGAAGATCGTGACAAATCGATGCGCTGTCGGTGACTTTGACATTCCCGCACTTTGAGAGGAAAATCCGCGTATCAAAATTCTGTGCGCGACCGAAGACGTCGAGGCTCATCACATGTAATTTAAACAAATTCTATCCGTCGATCAATGACAAACACATACATCTAAATTGGCTGAAGATGCGACGTGCATAAAAATTTATGATAATAGCTATGAGGTTTCAGAAATATATTTTACGAGAGGCCTCAATCAAAGAGGGGTTGAGACGCGAATCCGGAAACTGGATTAAATTGCATGTGTTATTTATTTGTTCTGCGTTGTGGCTGAGTGTCGAGACTTTCGGCGTGCGGTTTGTATATCCTTACTTTTGGAAGATTGATGATACCCCTAGCTTACTGTTTTAATTTCAGGAATGATAAATTGTATGTGTGGAATGTACACGCGAGTGCTTAGCTTAGTACTTACTGAGTTACTAATGGACGAAGAGGGGAAGTGCATTGTGGAACAGTTGTTACGATTAATGTTTTGTAATGTTGGCTTGGTAATATCTACGAAAATTTTAACTACAGTAGGTATTTTGGATAAATAAAATCCGATGAATTTGAAATTGCTGTGGGTTGCAGGCATCCCAATACTGCGATAGGTATTCAAATAATATTTTCCATTTCCAATTCATTAAATTCTTAACAATCAAATATTAAATTGAATTCCACCCACTACAAATTCAAGCGGTAAAGTTGAATAAAATTCAATACAATGAAACCACAATGTGACCATTAACCTAAAAACGGTTTTGTTTTGTTAACTATTTATTTTGAGTTCCGGATATTTTCTACTTTTACTGTTAATATAACATGATAAGTTAGTTAAAAAACTTATAATGAAGCTACGCTTGACAAAATTCAGAAAAACAGCAATGACTTTAGAAAACTCATTTCCCACCAAAAATAAATATTTTAACAGAATTAAGTGTGAACCTCGTGCACGACATGTCCATAATCTTACGTCACTGGCGGCACATAGGTAGCTAATCGGGTTAGGTCTAGACCCAGACTCAGTTAGCACACCTAACTTGATTGTGAACAACACAAACCAGGACATAAGTGTATTAGAGGAACAAAGTCGAGAGAAGCAAGTGTTTTGACAGACAGATATTGTAATATCAGGTTAGAATCATACGTATGAAGTTTGGAGTGAGTAGTTTAGCATTGTGGTGGGCGTTTTTTTAAAATATTGATAAAGATATTACTGTTGGTTGTGTTCAAACTACACAGACTAAGCGACACTTATTTGACGACTAAGCGACACCTAAATGACTACGAAGCAACACCTAAGTGGTGACTTAGTGACACCTAAGGCCCTGTTCCCACTATGTCAATTAATTTGTCGTCGGAAGACTGTCGTCTCTAGCTGTTCTCATTATAACGACTATTTGTCGTCAACATTTTTACTGTTCCCATTAGATCGCGACGATATTTCACGGGAGTCTGTTTGTCATTTGTTTTTCGTGACAATTTTTATGGTTGTACAACTTTCGTGCTAGCCGTTCCCACTGCCACGACAATCTGTTGTCACCGCAAAAAATATAATACTGTTAGAATTTCCCTTCTCGCTCCCAGGCGGCGCTGACCCCGAACATTGAAAATTCCACAGTGCACTTTCTTTTTGTCAATAACTTTTGTCACACTTTGAAGCATTCAAAGTCAGAAGTAAAACCATTTATTTCAATGAAGGTATAAAAAGGCACTTTTTAGTAAAACTAGAATTGATGTTATTTGCCCATTCACCAAGGCAAGATCAAGAATAGGCAAGAAACTGACGCTGGGTCCCTTTTTAATGTTTTACACTCATCATAGTGTCGTCTTAAAGATGTAAATCTTTATCTTTGATATTTCAAGAGAATCTCAAAGTTACCATTTATTCCCACGACAGAACAAAAATCTCCTTTAGAAAGTTCAAACAAAAGATATCTATCAATCCTAATTAGGGTGTTTTTACAAGGAATGGTCTACGCAAAATGGCCTGGATTACTTTGGACAAGTCACTTAGGATCAGCCTAATTGAAACTTGTAGGTGACCTAGCAACTATGTACCGACGGGCTTGTTTGTTATTAGTGGTCGAGAGCGCTCTTCCGAGCATGAAGTCATGACAACGAGTTATTGGGGTGTCCATTATGTATTTCTCAGTTCTTTCTGTTTTTCTTCGTGTGGTTAGCACTTAACCTGGTGTCAGAATTTTTATACCCATGGGCGTCTGACTTGGCTTAACATGCCGTCCAGAAATATCTCTCAGGCATGTTTGGTTCCCCGCGGGAGACGCACCGGGCGTCGGGAGCCACGTGGTTGCTACCAGCCACCGTAGACGCGGGCCTGTGGACCGTCCGTCCGTCCGTCTTATGGCCGTGTCGACGGCGCTTTTGTGTTCCACGCGCGCCTCAAAGAGATGTCAGCATAAAGGAAGGGCAAGGGCCGAAGCCTGCCGGGGCTGCGGGACGGTTCGAAAGAGATACGGCGGCGCCGGAACGTAAAGGGCGAGGAAGGAACATGGATGGTTTTTAGTCAGTAAAAGTCTGACACTCCTCTCTCTCCACTCAAGAGGAGTCATTTGATGAATTCCCATCCGAAAAAAAAACGCATGTTTGGTTTCCTCACAATGTTTTCCTTCACCGAAGCAAGTGATGTTTATACAATACGCACATGAATCTGTATCTCGTTTTGGGTTCGAACTCGTGACCTGTGACTTGCCAATCCGAGGGTCACAATCACTGCTTTTTCAGTAGTAGTCGGGGTCTAACTTTATGCTTAGTGACAGCAATAGGCTCCTCCCAGTGGGACTTAAATAAAACTGACAAATAAACTGTGGGTGTACCATAAAAATCTTTGCTTAAGGTGGAATCCAGGGTAACCCTAGCGCTTCTCTCAAATGCATCAATAAGATAATTAATAGCGTGATTTCATATGTGACCTTTCAACAAAAAAATACACGAGTGTATACACAGTATAAATCCTGCAAATACAAATGAATTCCTTTCAAGACATTTTTTAAACTAAACAATGAAAATGATGATGAAATAGAACGCAACAACACTATTAAGACCCAAGAAATAAGACTCCTCTCGGACTTGAAAATCTAATTTATTTGAAGCCCATCGAGAATTGTCATAAAGTTTACAAACGTTTACCGCTGTTATAGAGTTACGTATGTTTGTCTTTCCTTTTAGAGATAGCCCTTCCTTTTCCGACCTTCTGCGATTCAATTATTCTAAGGGTAAGTTTCTGTAACTTGGATCTGTTTAAGTTACTCATTAATAATGAAGTGATATGAGAACCCTGATTCATTCATCGTGAAACCTTTTTACTAAACACAGACTGTAGTTTTAAGATAAATTTGGGTTACTAGCTTATGCCTACAAAGATTGATCGTACTATCGAAAAAAAAGTAGCTCATTTATTAATCCAAGTTATAAGCTATTTGTATGTTAATTTTCACCCAAATCTGTTCAGTCTTTTTTGCGTTCATACATCCATTCTCACAAACTTTCGCATTTATAATATTATTATAAGTAGGATAGTAGGATATATAAAATTTCTGTTAATGATAATAAAACATGCTATGGCTAGAACGGTATCTATTAGCGTGTCTATTAAGATGACTACTAAACTAAATTTTATAGAGACGTATTTGAGAAGAAAAAGACTTGCAGCACTGTCCTCAAGTATATTGCTACGTGCAAGTGACCTTTTATTTTTATAATCTACTAAACTACTTACTAGTTTGTCTAGAGATGATATGTTTTGAATCCAGTAGGTATGTACATAATATGTACAAATTACAATTATCTTGTCTTGATCTTTTATCCAATCAAAATTAATTAGATAAAACATGATTGTCTTGTAAAAAAATAATAATCAAATATACATAAGTGGCCAATGTCACACCACTCTAAAATTGACTTTACATTATTTTCAATGAAACTTACTACCAACAACTTCTATGTAATGAAGAAAACATCAAAAATAATGAAATTACATTAAAAGTACTTTAACAGAATGAACATAAAGATAAGAACAATGATAACATTAATAAAACAAATAGAAGCCGAAGGTTACACGTATTGAAAGAAGCCTTTCTAAATAATCATCTAGGTACATTTTAATAACACAAAAGATAAAATGTGACCTATTTAAGAAAATACCTTTGTTAATACAAAACGATGAATGAATAAGATGTATAATCACATTTATAAGACTTGCGACGTAGATACAAATAGCATTAGACAATGCGAGCGCGGTTTCCGACTCAAGAAAAAGATTTCCAAGACATTTTAAATTTTGTAACAATGTAATAAATCTCTTGTCGTACAAAACGGAATAATAGCGGGTAGACAGTAGTCTGAAATATTGTCTACCAGTGTCATAAAACCTTATCGGGTTACCTGGTAATTAGAATATGGAGATTAAAAAAGCTTTCTACGTGAGATAGTCATTAGGTTAGACTGTGAATTGATTCTATAAAAGCTAGAAAAGAAGCATGAATTTATTTGTGTTACCTACTTAGAAAACTAAACTGTAAAGTACTATACCAAGGTTCAGAAATTAAAACAAACATGTGGACTAGTTTAGACGACATCGCATTTGAAACCACGACATCACCTTTAATTCCACAGCTCTATTTCTAAAGTAAAATCTCACCACAGTCGAGAGCCTTCTCTTTAACGGACTCCTGCGTCAAAAATATATCACCAAATTCTTTTATACGAAATCAAATATACCGGCTTTTGCAGTCTCGGGACTGACAAAAGGCGAGCGGAGACGCCGATACCGAAGGCTGAAAGGAAAAATCGTTAGCCCAACAATGGAGTGGAGAAATTAAAATAATTTCTAACACAACAGGTCGTTGGGGCCGTGAATAGATCGTGTAATTTGTTTGATAAATGTTTCCGAAGTGAACCTTTCTGTCTGATGAATGATTGTTACTACAGGTGTGCTATATTTGTTATGTAGACGACATGTCATGTCAGAGGTATGAGGAGAACCTTTCAAGGAAAACAATCAGCTAAACGGTGAAGGAAAATATTGTGGCATGCCCTAGATCAAATACATACAAAGAAATATGACCCACAGAAACCCGCGCTTAAAATTTTCTCGATCTTTCTCTCAAAGAGAAGCCTGTGTCCCCCACAGAGGGATAGTTCCTGCTGATTATGAACATGCTCGTAACCAAAAAGAAATAATATCAAGCTAACATCTCCAATTTGATATTCAGCGCAAAAGCTGATGATGATAAATGAATTCATCCCATTCATACAAAATCCAAAGCCATCATTTGAAGCCGACAGATAAAATAAATCCATATGAATTCATTGCAAGCCGTGATGACGAATATAAAAACCCTCTAAAGTAAACATAAAGTTTCAACAATCCAGGTTATACTTCACCGTTCCACTGACATCAGAACCGTCAGCTTTTCAGCGAGAATGGCTATAGGTTTCCAATAAAATAAATAGCTCGCTGGTGGTTATACCTGTAAACTCAGCTTTTATACGAACTGAGAGCTATATTTATTTGAAAGTCGATAAGAGCAAAGCATGCATGTAAGTCGTTATTCTGCAGGCTTAGACGCCTAGGAGGAATTTAGTACTGGAGTAAGATTTTAAGATTTAGGAACAATTTCTTTGAAGTAAATCAAGAAGTTGGAAGATAATTTATGTTCTCATTATGCGTCACTGATGGAAATACATTATAGAGTTTAAGGATTAACCTTGTTCAAGAATCGTTTGTACGGATATCCAATTAAATATTTTGTTGATCTATATACGGCAGCTTGTTTAAAGGCATTGTACATTCGCGGGTAGAATTAGAATGTGAATAGCAGGAGCGGGAAGATCGACACAAACGAGCAATGTCATGGGCAAAATCTGTCTGTGGATGATGATGATTTGGATCCGATAGATAATGGTATTATCAGCCGAGTCTTTTGACGTTGGGTACGGCTTCCAGTCGAACCAGATGCAACCAGTACCTATTTTACAATATAGAGCCACTACCTATGTGACCTACACACTCCAGTTAGTGCTGGGTACTACCGCTTGGTAAGACTGGTTGTCAGACATTCTGGCCACTGACCTATAACGCCCGTCAAAAATCTACAATTGACAGCCGTGACCAACGGCTTAACGTGTTTTCCGAGGCAAGGATGAAACTCGGTATGTAATTGGTGGTCACCCATCCACAGACCAACCTAGGCAAGCGCGGCTTAAACTTCAGAGTGGCCCGAGTGGCTGTTATTATTAAGCCAAAAGCTCCTCACGGTTAAATAATATTTTCTTACCTCTTGAGGCTCCGAATCGACGAACCAGTCGATGGTTGCTGCTGGCAGAGAGTAGTCTGAGGTGCAGTTGACCAGCGCCTGCTCACCGACTTGTACTAACGTAGGTAGACCCGTGATCAGCGGGTCGTACTCAGGCATCACTGAGGACAGAAAATGGAATAAATCATTACTGTAACAAATGCACTCGGTTTTTTTGATGAACGGCGTTTTCTAAAAATGAAACCTAGCTAGATCAATTTACCGCCCCAAAAATAAATGTACTTAGCAGCTGTTTTTAGGGTTCCGTTGCCAAATGGCCAAAAACCGAACCCTTACAGATTCGTCATGTCTATCTGTCTGTCTGTCTGTCTGTCCGTCCGTATGTCACAGCCACTTTTTTCCGAAACAATAAGAACTATGCTGTTGAAACTTGGTAAGTAGACGTATTCTGTGAACCACATTAAGATTTTCACAGAAAAATAGAAAAAAAAACATTAAAATTTAGGGGGTTCCCCATACATAGAACTGAAGCTCAAAAAAATTTTTTTTTTATCAAACCCAGACGTGTGGGGTATCTATGAATAGGTCTTCAAAAATGATATTGAGGTTTCTAATATCATTTTTTTCTAAACTGAATAGTTTGCGCGAGTGACACTTCCAAAGTGGTAAAATGTGTGTGTCCCCCCCTGTAACTTCTATAATAAGAGAATGATAAAACTAAAAAAAATATGTAATGTACATTACTATGTAAACTACCACCGAAAATTGGTTTGAACGAGATCTAGTACGTAGTTTTTTTTTAATACGTCATAAATCGTAAACCGCATTTTACCTTTCATTTACAACGAACTGCAAGAACTTTTATACTATGTTACTTGCTGTTACGGAACCCTTCATGGGCGAGTCCGACTCGCACTCGGCCGCTTTTTTTTTACAAAGGTAAACAATAATTGTTCATTTAAAGGTATTAGATAGATTAAAGTAATCTTTGTCCATTTATATTAAAAGTGTCATCAAAATGAGCGCCGCGGGCTGCTGACGACTTTGGTAGATGTTCCAGTGTTTAATCTGGCAAAAATCGGTGTTCATAGTCCGGTACGGGTCCAGTCCGCCCGGTTTTAAAGACTTTCACTAGGTGAAACAATTCACATTACTTATTCAAAAACACGTATCTCAGCGACCATAAAGCAGCTTGCTTGCTTGCTTGCGTCTTGTGATCGGTGCATTGACAGTTAATTGTTGCTATGCTCTAGATTCTAGGAATTATAGCGTAATTATAGTCAAGTAATCAATTTAATATTACGAGTATAAAGAGGAAAGATTTGATTATTTTGTTTTTATTTAACTCAAGAACTACAAAACCGATTTAAAATTCTTTCACCAATAGAAAGTCACATCTTTATGAGTGACATAAGCTTTAAATTGTATTGATATCGTGCAGTTTTGCCGAGTTATCACAATTTTCACTGACAAAGTGCTAGTTGTTGATTTAATCGTTTTTGTTTTGCTACCCGCTCAGAAACATGGACGTAAGAAAGCTTTCCTACTTCACTTCAAGGTTAAAATTGTATGCGCCTCAATTGAACTAAAAATAACGAACCGTATAGGATACAAACCAAACAATAGCCGTTTATTGCCCCTACAAGTTATGAACCTAAAGGTATGACCAAAATAATAATTAATACTAAAGTGGAAGGCTTGTAGTGAAACCCTTTCCCCAACTTTTAACTCGCCTGTTATTTTATTGTTACGAGCTTAACAAGGGATATCCAATATATTTTGGGTAGGCTTACGTGTCTACTATATTTAGGTATTATTATATATTCGGATATACAAGCTATATTGGAGCTTCAAAAATATATTCTGATAATATTTTAAAGATTTTTCTTTTTTGCCGTACCCCTGTGTAAAACTACACCAAATCTGTTGAAAAACTGCCATTTTGCGGTTAATATGTATTTTTGAGAACTATTTTACTTTGTGTTTATTTTGCAAACTTGAAAAAAAACGTGTGTTGTTTTGCATTTTATTTTGGACAAACATTGGTACTCTTGCATATTTTATTGGGGCGAGTTTCATGCAATAGTATTACCTAATTATAGGAAAAATTACGCAGAACTTCACAGAAAAAAAAAATTCATTAACCATAACTGCTGGGACTTTGGTAGAGGCAACGGCATCATAATCCACCAAGCGAAAAACAAAATACATATTCGCACGAAAAATACCAACAATTGTATCACTTTTATTCCATTTCCAGTTTTATTTCGAAACCATATTTTCCTTAAACTGTCTTTGTTGAAGGGGAACTACATCTGAAATGTTGGATTTAATACCATTTCCGCACCCTGCCTCCCTAGTACCATTAACGTACATTCTGGCTTCCACACGATAATCTTCGGTACAGAACGACGTAGTATTATATTGGGCTCATCATAATGAGATAATGTTCGGTAAAGCAAATAATATTTGTCTGTATGGATTATTATCTCATGTGGGATTGCGTATTGATATTAAATTGTGGTCTTTCTTATTTATTGATATGAGTATTGTTAGTTCAGGGTACGGCCATGGTTTTTGGTCATTCATTTCTGGGTTATTGTTCGTTAAAATTACATGTTTCCCTGAATTTGATACTTCCTTTTATGTGTTATAGGGTAGCATGTTTATTATATCCGGTATTATTCTCGAGATTTAGCTGAATGGGGCACTAACGTTCATATAGAATCATCCCATTCAATCTTTAGGAAAGGAGTGACAAGAGTGGATAAAGTAAGGAATGAGTATATTAGAAATTGAAATGACGCCTGTTACAGAAAAATTTAAAGGAAGTCGTCTATCTTGGTATGGACATGTAATTGGGAGGATTGAAACGTATGAGACTAAAAAAGTGATGGGTAATAATGATGACAGACGAAGAGGGAGATGGAAGTCAAAGAAACGATCAATGGATTGTGTGAGAAATGATATGAAAGAGAAAGAAGTAAATGTGCCGTGAGGAGAAGAAAACGTGTTGCACCGACAGCAAGAAGAATTAGAAAAGGGCAGGAAGATGATAATGAATCTTTAGGAAACCAGCAAATCACAATTTATCTAACTACCAGGCCAGCATACTCACCAGCAAGTGTCATATTCGCTGATCGCTTGTCAACAGCGAACCGAGGTCCTTCGCTGGAGACCTCGCAGGTGTACCTAGCAGTCCCTCTCTCCGGCCTGACTGTGATGACACACTTCTCAGGGTCACAGGAACTGTTCGTCACGGATATGTCTGTGCTGTTGAATACTCTTGTTTCTAGCTGTGGACAAAATGTGATGATTAGACGGGAATAGTGGCAGTTTTTATTGCGTGAGAAGTCAGTTAACACGGTAATAATTAATAGCACCCCGTGATAATGTCTATCCAATCCGAAGAAGGAATACAATCCTAAGTATAAGGTCTTAATTTAAAAAAAAAAAATACAAACGGAAATAAAATTAAGAATGGTAAATAAATTACCCTCGAGTGCCATGCAATTTCGGTTGGTTAAAAAAAAAAAATAGAAATCAAAGCAAATGCTTTGATTTCTATCTTTTTTTCAGGTAGGCCAGTTACAGGCAGTTTTGAACTGTCGAAACAAAGATAAATCTTAAATATAGCTACAGTCCCAGTCACAAGACATAAAAACTGTGAAAGTACTGTAGTTGCATGTCCATTTCCCTAGCTCTTTTAAACCAAAAACTCGTTACAAAATCTTGGTTACATTATTCATGTTGAGATGGTATACCATCTGGACCACCATCTCGTTGGACAATGTAGCAATATGTGCGCGTTAAAAATGTCCATAGTAAAATACGAAAAAATAAAATAATTCATTCAAATAAACCATGGCATCTAAGAGATGACCAGTCACAACTGACAGCGTCCCGTTCACGAACATGACGCATGGATCAACACCACCATACGCGCCACCATACCTATCACTATCTATACATCATTATAATAAAATCGTAGGAAAGTCAAAACTGTACATTGAATATTTTTTTAAAAGAATACTTGGGGCGTGATCTACTTCCGGAGTGTCATCGTCGTCGCATGGGTTCTCTTCTGGCACCGCAGGTGGCGGAGCCATAGGCGGGGGCGGATGTTCCCCCCGCGAGGGGAACAGAGCGCTCACTCTGGCCGGAGACTCTGTGTCAGCGGGGGGGGGGGAGTATTTTCACCCTTCGCCACTGTTAGGTAGAGGTGTATCTAATCCTACACCCACATTTCGCACATTTAGCTTATTTCTATCAACCGGGCACAAATAATATAATAACACTGCCCGTCCCGGAAATCGAACCCAGGACCTCATGCTCAGTAGCGCTTGTGACAACAGTCTCACAGATGAACCATCAATATTTTCACGCGAACGAAGTCGCGGGCAACAGCTAGTTTAAAATAAATAAGTTGCGCATAAATAAGAGCTCGTGGCTAAATAATAACAGCCACTCGGGTCGATCTTTAGGTTAAGGCGAATGCTCACACCCTGCCCGCGAAATTCAAATTTTCTTACGTTTTTTGCAATTTGCAGGCCAGTGCTTGGTTGTATGTTGATGAACATTTGATTCGCGACTGTAAGACGTATTTAGTTACAGAATTATAATCATCAAAATCACCAACACAACCCTCCAAGTTCATATAGATCGAGGAATAACTTTGACCTTGAAAAAATAGTTTCTCGATCTATATGAACTTGGAGGGTTGTGTTGGTGATTTTGATGATTATAATTCTGTAACTAAATACGTCTTACAGTCGCGAATCAAATGTTCATCAACATACAACCAAGCACTGGCCTGCAAATTGCAAAAAACGTAAGAAAATTTGAATTTCGCGGGCAGTATGTGAGCATTCGCCTTAAGCCGTGCTTGCCTAGGTTGGTCTGTGGATAGGTGACCACCCTTACATACCGAGTTTCCTCCATGCTTCGGAAAGTACGTTAAGCTGTTGGTCCCGGCTGTCATTTGTAGATCTTTGACAGTTGTTACAGGTAGTCAGTGGTACAAAAAAGTCTGACAACCAGTTTCACCAAGTCGTATCGTATTACCTAGTACTAACTGGGTTGTGGAGGTCGGATAGACAGTCGCTCCATGTAAAATACTGGTATTTAGCTGCATTCGCTTAGACTGGAAGCCGACCCCAACATAGTTGGGAGAAAGCTAGACTGATCAAGTTGCGCATGCGCATATAGTTGGTTCTAGTTAAAATAAAGCTTGTTGAATGTCATGCGATTCGCATAATATTAATACTGCATCAGTAAAAGCCATAGCTCTCACAGATGGCCATGATTCTTCTCCACGAATAGATCATGCCATTTTATTTCCCGGGGGTGTCGTTTGAACAGATAACCCTTTCTCACACTTGAATTTTACGACTTCTGCGGGATGACAAAAAGCCAATATATCCTTGTTTGTAAGTACCTACGTAAGCATAGTTTTCGTCTCGGGCTTTATTTGATTTCAGAGTTAACATAAAGCTGTGTCTGCGGGATTGTAGCATTGATTTATTTTTACATATTTTTAGATAGACAGAATATAATAATGTACATCTAAATTGTTGGGCAACTACAGTACTTTCACAGTTTTTTATGTCTTTTGACTGGGACTGTGTCAAGATTTGATTTTCATCTTTGTTTCGACAATTCAAAAGTGCCTGTTATTAGCCTACATGAAATAAATGCTTAGATTTTGACTTTGTGCACAGGCTCATCCTATGGGTCAAATGGTGGTCTTATCGCTTATATCTGTCACCGTAAAATTGACAAACATGTTATATTACAATATAACGTGTTTTTCTCTAGCGATGTTGTAAACTCTCGAGATATTGTCAACTGAACATAGGGAAGTATCTCTGCCCCCATAATCGGGAATTGGGGCATACCCCCGTTAGGTTAGTTAGGTTCCTTTAAGCCCTGCACTCGGAAATAGGGGTCCCGCGAAGCGGGGCTCCGTCGACTACGCTTTTTAGGGGAATATAAAGTTTTTTAAGGTTAGGTTATATTAATCGGTACGAGTATTTCTCAGGAATTATATCATTATCTTTTCATGAGAGTGGTACCACTGGGCAAGGACGACCCCTCCTTCCCTCCACACCACGTGAGTTGACTACCATCGCATGCATTTCACGAAAAATAATGCGTTTTATTATAAGCAGTATGCTCATTTGACAATATTTCGAGAGTTTACAATATCGCTAGAGAGATTACAATATAACGTGTTTGATAATTTTACGGTGACATCGATATAGAATATTATCTTCCACACAACTTTTGGATGAATTGAACAAACTAATATACATTACATACTTATTTAACATTTCCGTGATGAAAGTATTCAATTTATTTTTCTGAATAATTTAAATCATTCCTTTAGTAGAAATAGCCGTGAAATCGTACCAAAGCGAAAACCAATTTTAGATTCGTAATATAGGAGAGGATTAGGAATCTAACCCAGCAAAGTCTGTAACAAATTATTTTAAGAGGGAGGTAAAGACTTCCCAACCAGCCTAATTATAGCACCTTTTCAATTCCCGCTACGTAGATATAATAAAATACATCTCGCAGATTATACAGCACGCGCTTTAAAAGCTGTTGGAAGGCTCTTCAGTCTTCAGTGCCCTCGGTCCGACCTCATTCCGTAAAATATTTCCTAGTCGCAGATTCAAAAGGTGGTTCATAATAGGTAAAAACATTCACCACTTTAAAATAACGTTTATAAAATGTGTTCCGCGCGCAGTTTTTCTTGTCCAAACATTTTTTTTCTGGGCGTTCGCGTGATGAGCGCAATATACGGTCGGCACCACCACCCGTGCGAAACGAAAATATATTTTTTTCAGGCTTTTCGTTTATTGAGGGTGTGTTTTTTCAAATTACGTAGAGAGATTCAAAAGTTATTAACGGTGGCGTGTATTTCGTTTAAAAACTGTGTAAACTAGAACCAGTAACCTCCCTACTGGTTCACAAAAAAATGCAGTGGTTATAAAAATATATTACAATACCAGCCTGTTATTGTCCAACTGTTGGGCAAAGACTTCTTCTCATACAGAGAAGGCACGAGCATTGATCACCACGCTTGCTCAAGACGGGTTGGTGATTTCAGACTTATCTTAATGAAAGTCCAGGTTTCCTCACGATGTCTAAGATAAACTTAGAAAAGTCCATATGAATTAATAAAGTCACATTGGTACTTGCCTTTACCTTTACTTTGCTTACTTATAAAAATATGTTAGGGTAAAAAAGTTCTTTGTAATTAATGAAAACTTGAAGCCAACTTGATTATTGCAAAAAAGTTGATACGTTGCGTTGTGGGTCAACTTTACACTGGGTAGTTTTATACGCGATCCGTTCTTCCCATAGTAAAAAAAAGGCTATAATAGTGTCCTAATGACTTTATACTGAGCAGATCGCTCCATCAGAAACGTGTTTTTTAAAAGATACTCTATTTTTATTTTGCGTTAGGTCATTGCAGAGTTTCTATCAATAAAAGATATGGCCATAAATATACCCATGAAATGAAGAATCTAATTCAAATTCATTTATTTTATATGAACATATTTAGTAAAAAGTTGGTGGTATAATACAGGGTGTAACTTGACGCTTTAGAACTTATTACATACCAGCAATCGATTAATATAGGTCTTATACGTGGCCGCTACTTTGAAAAAAAAAACAAAATGGCGGAAATAAATCTGGCCACGCTTCATAAAAAAATGTTCCGAGCCCTTTGAGATACTATCTAACTACGAGTATCTATATCCCACATTCTTCTAGTGAAGCATGCAGCTAAAGTGTAATTTGGTTTGTTCAGTATGTTGCGGTGACAGTATACCTCAGCCTGTGCGCCAGCGCATACGTCATAACTCATACCCTTTATCCGCGCGTCGAGCCACCGAATCGATATCGCTCGGTCGCCAGATCCAGTCAATGTACTCTGTGGTTCCAGTGCTCCTACCGACTGGACGGCGAATGCACGCGTTTACTGTCTCTTTCAAAAAAAGAACTGTAACCCGCACGAAGTAATAAACTAAGAAAGAAACGACTCGGGCAGCCGGAAGTAGCGGCCAGCGACTGCCCAGTCCAGACAGGCCGTCTATTCGTAGCTGACCGGAGTGCTAAAGTGCAATTTCTCATAGATACCGGATCAGATTTATGCGTCTACCCTCGTTCGGCAACCAGAGCACCTTGCTGCAAAAGTAAATGTAACCTCTCTGCAACTAACGGTGCAATGCTACACACTAACGTACAGCCGTGACTGCACTGAAATCTAGGATTAAGGTGTGGTGTGATATCTGCCGAGACTGTTTGAAAGATATACCGTGGCCCCGGAATACAAAGGGCTAAGAAGGAACATGGATGGGTTTTAGTCAGTAAAAGTCTGACACTTCCTTCCACCCCGCCCAGAGCGGGAGGAGTCATTTGATAATTTCCCTACGAATAATAAAAATAATTTAAAAAGGTGTGGTGTGACTTCATGTGGCAGTTTATCATAGCTGATGTGTCAAAGCCACTATGGTATTCTTGTAGATTGTAAGAACCAGCGTTTCTTCGACGATAAGATGTCGCTCTCGATTACAGTTCCAAGGCAAAGTATTGCTGAGAATATAGTACCCATGGAGACTATAACTGGTAGGTCTAACTGTCCAGCATACTGCGCGAGTTTCGCTCTTTAAAGTAATTGTTTTACTTTAATCATGGCTAAACTGCGAATAAAAAAAAAAGCCACACACACATAGAAACATAAATTCTCATGATCAGTTTGTTTGTTCTCAAACTCGAGGTAAATTAATATTTCACCTTTGTAAAGTGATTCTTAAAGAAACGTAAGATATCACAGAAATAATCAAAAGACGAAACGACCATTTACATGAAGACAAGGCAGTCATAAATTTATATTAAGACATTACGGTAGAAACAGAAATCGGAAACCTTAATGCCTTTCAGTACATCTAAAGCTTTCTAAGAAGTCTAACCTTATTAAAATTCATGTTGGAACATTAAAGCTTTACAAAATAGGCTAATTTACGTATTTTACATTTTTTGTCTCCTTAATGGTGGCTCAGACCTTTCAGGCTTTGGAGTCGGACACAGATAAAATTTAAATATATTTTAGGATTTGAATTTTGGATACGTTGAGCGGCCATTCACGCGGCGCTATCATGCGACGAAAATTTACATGAACAAGTTGTGATAACACGTCAATAACTTTAAATACGTTCATGCAGATGTTAAAAAGAAATAAAGAAACATTTATTTGACGTTAGTTACTAAAGCACACATACAACAATATTAAAAAAGAGACAAAACAAGAGAAAATACTTAGTATGTGCTGTGTGCCTCACGGTTGCGCCAAAAAGGTCCATTTCAGCATTCATGCCAGATAGGTGATGCTGTCTGACGCTGGTCTTCCAATGAACCTTGAGAATAGACTATGGAACTGCCGTGTGAACAGGCCTTCATCATCTTCCTGTTTTTGTCCTATTCTTCTTTGGGTCGCGCGGTCGGCGCAACACGTTTTCTGCTTCCGTTCTCCCCTGTCAGTAATCACGGCATCATTTACTCCTTTCTCTTTCATATCATTTCTCTCGCAATCCGTCCATCTTATCTTGGTGACGTCTTATAGATGATTGAAAGCAAAATAAACATTATGGACGTTATAAAGTTGCTGTGCTCCAATATTTTTATTAATTCAGCTTGATTTAGTTGGAGTTGAATTTACCAGAGAATAACTCAAGTAAGAGCCAGCACACAATAGTTTGCAAGTATTTTCCTGTGTCCCACCCAAAGGTAGGTGAAGTTCACCGGGTAGTTGTTTTCAGTATACAGGGTGTAAGCAACCTCATCACGAAGCATTCTCTACATCAAACTAAGTTATTATAAGCTAAAAGGTTGTGTGTAATGTTTTGTGGTAGAACTCAATGTAACGCACACAAAAAAATTATGGATGTATTGAATAGTGAGGTGGTTGTGAAGGTGTTTAAATACAAATCTAACAATACAAAACTTGTATTTAAAATGAACTTGTCAAAAAGTTGAAATTTAGACCCCCAATGTCTCCGTAACTAAAAAGTTTCCAGGTATGGTGTAGAACAAAAAAAGATCGCAATGACGGGTAGAACAAGTACCTTTCAGCTTCGTTAGGAGGTTTTTTACACCCTTTATAAGTCTGACAAACATTTCCACACCCTTCAGGGTAGAGGACATCCTTGAGGGTTTCATCAAAACAAAAAGAAAACACTTGTTTGAAGTATTTTGCCATATTCATTATTGGTTTAACGATTTTTTTTTAAATATATTTCTTCCAAAATCATCTATTCAGAACACAAAATATTGTATTCAAACAAAATGTAAACTTAAAATTAATTAAGTTAAACATCTCTTCATTCAGAATACAAGATGAATATAAATTAATTCAAGAGGTATTTTCAATTTATTTTACTTAACCCAATAGTTTTTGTTAGTAGAAATTATTTAATTACAATTGAAAACAAACTAGATTGTAGGAGATGTTTTGTCTCTAGAATTCTTAGTTTGTATCACGTCGGTAATTGGGTTTATGATAATAATTGTAACAACCTTCTGACCGTTCATACAATTTCTTGGCTAAATACGGTAAAAGCAAAGCTAACTAACCCACTAAAGTAAGCCAGCTTAGGGTGGTAAGAGAGCTAAATAAACATGTAGACTAGTATCACACACACCTATTCCTTAGTAGCAGGTCTGATTTCATAGCAATCTCTACTGAAATACTGGTAAAAATTCGCTAAATAAAGTTAACAGTGTTGGTTGGAGAAATCCATAGAAACTCACGATAGTATTCAGTAGAGAGATAGCTAACTACAGAATCTTGGTTTGATTAGGATTCCTGGGATCAATTCCGAAGTCAGGCAAAGCCTATTGAGGTTTTCAACATAATTTTTTTCAGCAGCAGCCGGAGATTAGGGCCAGTAGATGGCAATAGGCTCGCCCTATTCATGGGACTTTAATGTCCCTAGAGAAATATGGCTACACTTAAACGAGTAGATACGCCTCTGGCTAATTCTTTGGTCCTATGTGATGACTTGTACGTAAAATAATAATTTTACGAGCAATCGTTCCACGCAACGATTACCAAAATAATAAAATAGTAGAAATAAACAACCAATAGTGACTATCATGTTCTACAGAACGAGTCGAATACACAGGTGAACCTTATGAATAAAAATGAACCCGGTATGAATTATAGCTTCGAAAATAAGTGCCCGACTACACGACCAATTATGTAGGTGCGGCGCTGAATTACCCGTGATATCGTGTTTCAATTTACTGTGTGAGCTATCGATTCACTATCGCTCTAGCTATGAAAAGACGATAATTCAGAGGAAAACGTACCGGAAAATAAACCAAGATAAATACGCAGAAGGATTCCAAGATCATTGTAATGAAATTAAAGCCACAGTGATAAATTAATTTGCTATTCATTTTCTGTGAAGTTTGCACTAGGTTTCCAATTTAAACCTTTATGCAATCACCCAGCATAAAGCTAAAATCTACAGCCAAAAGCTAACGCACGATAAAACAAACATTTTACAACAGTATACCCGCGCGTGATACTACAGAACAAGAGCTAGTGTCGGCCGTGCACGCTACCGCCACGCCGGGCCGTGTGTAGGGGCACTAAAAGTACGGCTCTAAATAATTCAGTGCTGAATTACGATCCACCACGAATATACGTAAAATGTTTCAAAACGCTCAAGTCCGTGGCAAGTTTCTAAAGTAAGCATTTTCATTTGGTTTTAAATGTTAATGAAAGGATACAAAGTCTCATTGACTGACATCATCGTTACGTTTCATGTTTGGGGTCTACTCACTAGGTGCAGTCCAATACTAGTAAGAAACTTCTTACATAAATCGAAAGGCTGTATGACTTTCACAACCCAGGCCCTAGATCATCATATTTTCCTACCTTTGTCCTATTCTACTTAGGTTCAGCACAACACGTTTTCTTCTTCCACTATCCTCTGTCAATGGTCACGATATCATTTACTCCTTTTCTTTTCGTATCACACAATCAATCCATTTTGTTTTGGACCATGTTATAGATAAATCTATCATAAAATAAACAAAAAATGTTGATACCCAAACTTCCGTATTTACAAAAGGCTACTTCATTTACAGCATTACAAAAAATGTTGAAATGTTGGCCGTGACCTACCAAAGAATGTCAATTAGTACACTTCCTAATCCGCCGTCTGTGAAGCCCGAGCATCAGGTATATAATATGTAAAGTCAATTACGGGCGTTTTCACGTAATTCGAAACGTGTTCCGGGCCGTCTCGTTTAAAATTACGATTTGCATATCTTTTTACGTTATCCCCAGGAATTTAAATAACGTTGCAGTCGTTTTGATCTGTCGTGTCATTACTTGTGCGGAGACATCAAAAGATGGGGTGCTCAGGGGATTTAGACTTCTGAAAGAGGGGATTCTGCCTTCAAAGTCGACTTGACGCCTATTGTTTGATGTACAACTGCTTGCTTTGTTCTGAATCTTTTATTTATTTTAAACTTTTGTTGAACATGTTAGGTATTTTTGTGTTCATTTTATTTTCTACCGCTGTTGTAATAAAGAAAACTCGGTTGTAAAGGAAAAACTTCCTTGAGTGCAGCTATACTTTTATCTAAGAATTAAGGAATCCCTTTGTGCCTTTTACTACATTCCTTCTTCTAATTTTCTTTTTCGCCATATAAACGTACAACAAACAACTTAACAAAGGTTTGACACAAAAAAAATACTTTTTTGTTTTGAATCTCATATATTATCACTTAGATATTTTATGAGGTTATAAAATAGTAAGAAAGCAGATTTCATGAAGTTTTTAACAAAACACGACAAACTTGTCCTGTCACATTTATTTTATGAAATTGCTAAACTTTTGTTTTATAAACATCGAGAGGAAACCAAACTTGACTAAGTTTACATAGTTTAATATTTAATTTCCGAACTTTCACGGTGAGTAAATTTTCTCAGAAGTGGAGTTATTCAGGAAAATCGGTGTTAACCTTTGCGTCTATAACTTTGCGTGAAATACCTATTATTACTGTCCCATACATTTTGATCCTCTAACATTTTCTGCATAGTAGTATGAAAAGCAGATTTAAGATATCAAAACTCAGAAAAATCAAAACTCAGAAAATAAATTAATTGCGTATTTGTCGAAGTCTTACATTCAGAGCTGAAAATTTTACAGCAACTGAAGAATGTGTTAAATTAGTTAAGCGATAGATGTTTATTGATTTATAGTGTAAACGGACATGTAAATAATGTTCTAGTCTACAAAGTTCAAAAGGAAAGAAAGGGCTTAACCAAAAACCCACGAACCACTTGCTAACCCCACAAAATGTCATAACATAATTACCGTCTATTTTCCTGTGGCAACACCTGACTCCATTAACTAATTAAATTCGCCGCGAGCCTCAGTGTTGCCAACACGAATAAAAGGTAACTCGTTTAGTTTACAGTACGTGCCAGGAAGCAGGTGATAAGGATAAGTAGAACTCGCGTTTAAGATAAGCGGTTGCTTTGTAAACACCGGTTGCAAGAAATCTGATATCTACAAACGTGGCTATTTGCTTTAATGCTGTCTGTTTAACGTTCCATGTCAAGCTCGTGGCTAAATAAAACAGCCACGTGGATCCATCTACAGGTTAATCCGCGCTTGCAATCGCCACAGGTTGGTCTGTGGATGGGTGACCACCTGTTTTTATATTTCTGTGGTGACCATATGCATGACACAGCAAGTTTTCTCCTTGTTTCGGAAATAACGTTTAGCCGTTGGTCTCGGCTGTCATTTGTAGATCTTTGATAGTCGTTACAGGTAGTTAGTAGCCCGAAGGTCTGACAACCAGTCTTACCAAGGGATATCGCATAACCAGTACAAACCAACCGATAAACTAACTACTACTAACCGATAGGCTGTCACTTCATGTAAAATACTGTTATTCAGCTGTTTCCGATTAGACTGGAGGTCGACCTCAACATAGTTGGGAAAGGCTAGGCAGTAAATGATTCGATTTTCCGTTCCGTGACAAAATAATGTAGAAATGAGGTAAGGAAACGTATGCGTGCGTGTCTTGGTGATACTTGTTACTTACTTGTATCTTATGGATGTACTTGTAAGATACACCTCTAAATAATTACAAGGCGTGATGTTATGCTATTACACCTTGAAACGGTAAGAGACTTTCTCATTCGCAATATTATCATGAAAGTTTGTATCAGAATAATCACCAGAGGTACAAAAACTTGCTATCTAATACTAGAAAATAGAAATACTTAAACAAACTTAAACAAAGATACAAAATCTAAGTGCTGCATAACCGTTACGCTAAAACACTTTCCTGGTATGGACATTTTGTATTAAAACTTTGGTGTACGGCACCAAATAGCGTATAAAAACATGATAGCGCAGCATTATGCACGCTCACGAAGTTTGCTAACTATTGGCGCGTTATTGTAAGTAGACAAATAGGATACTTGACGGGCCGGATACCTGCCAACAACTTTTACACGAGTTGCTGAATAGAAAATGGGTAATTTTGACAGGTTTTATGGGATCAGGATCAGCTTTCACAATATACTCGTACCTACGTCCTACTCCTCCGCTATACTTTCTGATTAATTTCGTTGCGGGATCCAAGACAGTTAAATTCATTCTCTGGGACTTCGTCGAGCTTCATTGTCTCGGCGCTTTTCTGGTGGTCGCCACTGTTGATTCTGGCTTTCAGGAGTTACCGTGGATTGTGAATAGTGTGGCGGGCTTGTCCCAATAAAAAAAAATATGCCCTACGTAAATGTAGTGTCCATTAGTTTAAACAGTTTTACCAAACCATACTGGGCCCGCGTAGTGGATTATAACCCATTTTCCATAGAGAGGTGGTCTGTGTCCCAGCAGTGGGGGTATTATAGGTTGATCATGCTATGCTATACGAGAATTTATGTAACACAGCCTTATTGTCACTCGTGCGTAAGGAAAAACATCGGAAAAACCTAGCAAAGTTGTAATCACTTGTGAAGAAATGATTATAACTAAGTATATTCCTTATACGTATCCTTTCGTTACAGCGAGCACTGTGCGGCTCCTTACAGTTTTCCCCCCAGAGGAAGATTATAGGAAAGTGAGAACCTTGGAGAAAGCTTCAGTGAATAGTGTGACGATATCAACCGTTAATTCAATGTTACGCCTACCTCGTTAGTGTGCTAGCCGTAAGCGCTACAACTGAACATGAGATCCTCGTTTCGATTCCCGGATCATTTAAAAAAAAGCTCTTACTTTAAGCAATCTTACTAGGTACCTACTATAAATTGGAAAGTTTGGATGGATGAAAGATTGTTACTGAATCACGCTAGAACGGCGAATAAATTTGTATGAAATTAGGCACACTGATTGTTAATAATCTGTACAGGTTATAACTAGCCTGAACGACATTATGCCGTGGGGTGTGTGCAACACCTTTATTTGCAGTTTGTTCCTGTCGCACAAACGCGGGCTTGCGAGCACCCCTACGCCGCTTTACCAACCAGTACAATAACATCTTTGTAGACATCAACTTCTCCTTTGTCTCTGATCAAAATTTAGAAATTTTATCAACAAAATAATTTTAGAATATAATAGTTAGTTTAATTAGGTAATGTAATAATTGCTCGTTCTCTCTCACTCTGTTCTTTGCATGACTGTTTAAGTTCACTTTGAACTGTCTTTTAATTGCTTTAAAATCTTAGAATAGCGCACTGATATAGCTATTAATATGTTGTGGAAAATGTCGTAGGTTATACATTTATGAACCTTGTATATTTATGAATTAGTATAAGATTTTAATGTATAACTGTTTCTTTTCTGAATAAATAAAATAAAAACTAAATAAAAATTATTCGTCCTTCGGGACAATTACCGGGCGTAGCTGCAGGCAGAACCTAGTGTATTACAAACACAACCTTTGATTCGCTTATAATAATAATTTTAGTTCTTGCATTCCTACCTTTTTTTACCTAGACAGATACCTTTACCCCAGAGTTCCTCATTTGTAACCTCACGCAACAGAATAATCCACATAAGTATTAAATAACGACATAGTTACAGAACTTGGATCGTTTCACGTTTTTAATGTGATTTTTATTCGGATAAGGGAAAGTGTACCGGTTTCATTCCTGTCTCGCGAAGTTTTAATATATGTGGGTATTACGGTTATCTCGCGATTTATATAAATGGCGACGGGTGATGGCGTCTGTGATGCGATAGGGCCTGAGTTTTTTTTAAAAGGCCCGTAATAGGAAATTTCCTGTATCGTAGATATGTTCATCTCCTTTTGAGTCGGGTCGGGCTAAATTAGAATAGGAACCATTCTTAAGATTGACTTGACTGCGGGGTGTGACTGCCTTTTCTGGCCCTGAAAAATATGGCTAGGATAACTAACATGCGGAAGGCAGAGTGCAGGATAGTCTTACGATGCTTCGGAGAAACCTAAGCCTAGTAGTGGACTACTATGGGCTTAGTTGGTTGATTGATTAATTAATTATCTGCCTTGAAAGTGTCATAATTAATTTTGATTACTAAACATTTTAGGTGGTGAGATTCTTTCAACGTTCGTTGATAAAATTAGTTCCTTTTAAACATTGAGCTATATAATATATATCTATGCTTTAAACTTGAAACCACTGGCTGCGGTAAGGTGAAATCCTGACTATACTTTTAAATCGTACACCGAATACCTCTATTGCGTTATCTGTCTTCTAGACTAATGTTACTAAGAAATTCTTCGTTTTTATCGGATGATTAGTTCCTAACCCAAGTACCTACGTAAAATTCGATAAGACTCGATTAAATAAATTTGACAGTTATTCTCGATAAAATGAGTTTTTATGGAGTCAAAAACTCATTTTATCGAGAATAACTGTCTTTATCAAATCAAGTCTTATCGAATCCTACGTACTTGCACTGCTGGTGTCAGAGCTTTTATACCGCCCAAGGATCTTTGATTTAGCTAAATTATTAAGTAAGTATACAAAACTCATCAAGTTATTCAAGTTAAAATAACAAATAAATTTACACGTAAATAATAAAGCCTCACGAGTGTAGCGACCCGAGAACGGTGATAATACGCAACTCCGTCAACTGTTCGCGACATAAACCAGAACCGGGTCCATCGCGCATTCATGACTGAATCATCGACATTTTATATCTTTGGCTCTGCCTTGAGTAACAATTTACGAGTAGCAGTTGCTTGATTTATTCATGGGATAATCAGCTGACGGTTTAGTAGAAACTAGTGGAGTATAAAATAAGGTATTTCAAGTGACATACATGTTCTGGTCGGCAACATATTTCGTACCGATTAGTGAACTTTGGTAGGCACCAAAGTTCACCGATAGGTAGCTAAGGCTGTCTACCTGCTCAAACAAAGAAATATTATCTACAACATTGTGGAGTCTACGTGAGGGTAAGGCTATGTTCAAATGGCTACTCTTAAAATGATCGGTGTTGAGTCAATATTTTGAAATCATTTCGTAGGCGGACTCAAAGACTTCTCATTTAACGTAAAAATATAGGCAACATTCCGGGGTTAATTTTGTACTAGAGTAGAAAATGAAAAAATAATAAGTAATTTTTATGTAGAATTTTGTCTTTTTTTTTGGGTGCTTTGGTTATTTTTCAGGAAAATTTATTTAATAATTTGGTAGCCTCGTCATTTAACCTTGCAATAAGATCATTGGCACGTCTCTAGGTCTCGTAAATTCTTAGAAAAACAAAATGGCTGTCATTCGCGAGGTGTAAAGTTAACAATATTTATAAACGTACATTTATCGATAGAAATGAGTATATAATATGCCTTTGAAGTATCGGTAACCGGTAGCCAAACACACTATATATGCATTCCAATAAAAAGCTGTTATCTTGTTATTTTAGGCAGACATTCCAATTTAATTTAATTGTATAGATGACACAAAATATAATAAGTATAGTAGCGGACAATACCTTCTTAAAAAAATACTGTTGCTAAAAACGCGATACATAAAAAATTCTCAGCAAGGGGCATACTCTCAAAAAAGTTACCGCACCTAGTTTTCATTACAATAAAAACACTTTGAAAAAATCTTGTACGCCGAAAACACCTGAGGGAAAAATACCTTATTCCATACTTTACATGCTGAGATCGCGCGGCAAATGTTTTTACGCGAAAATTACGCGAGTGTGGGTACCGCAAGCTGCGACATTTTACCTCTATATTTATGCCCAGAAGCGTAAAAAAATGGCGCTCATTATTCCTAGTTGTGCGCACAGTTTTATGGGGCGTGGTCCAAGCCAAAATATGATGCAGGTTCATAGGTTTTGTAAAATGGTGCTCCTGATATGAGTATTCATAATTAATTTTACTAATAATTGAGTACGAAATCTACTGAACGTATCATCATCATCATCAGCCTATTAATGTTCCCACTGCTGGGACACAGGCCTCCTCTCTATGAGAGAGAATGGACTATAATCCACCACGCGGCCCAGTGCGGATTGGTAGATGTCACATGTATTCGAATGTTTTGGTTCTAGGACATGCCGGTTTCCTCACGATGTTTTCCTTCAGCGTTTTGAAAGCAGTGGTGATGAAATAAATTACACAAAGTAATGCGCCTGTCTGGGTTCGAACCTACGACTTACTATTCGTAGGTCGTACCTCTAAGGCACCGCTACTCTCGACTCAACGTATATTTATTTTAAAGCAAGTTCTAAAAATTGCTGAGAAGAAAACACCGGTTTGAGTCGTATTCGGTATTTTCTCATTCCTTAACATGCGTAGGTACACCAAGTTACTCCTAATTCTTAAGGGGGTATCCAGAAACTACAGAACAAACATCTTAGTACTATCAATTCGTTCACGTTCCACGCATTACGCTCGGGTGAATTGAGAATAAATATTTTTATTTTTCTTAACCTGTCATGTGTCCCACTGCTGGGCTAAAGAGGAGGCTTTTGCCTCCTCTTCTCCTTCTAAACCTCTCTATCTTGTGAGATTCCTGACCATGTTCACCCCGCAAACAACATCAGGGCAACAACCACCTTCGCCGCGATAAACCTAGATCGCGATTTCCTCTGTCAGGCATCCAGTGAGTGACGATCTTTGCACACCTCTCCGGGTGCATACAGGGTGTAAGAATACTCATCATGAAGCCCGTAATCAAGCATTCTGTACATCCAACTAAATATCTTTACGCTTGTGGTAGAACTCATGCACACAAAACATTGTGTTCATGGACAGATTGAATAGTAGCGTGGATGTGTTTAAAGTAAATTTTATAAAACTTGTAAAATAGTTGGAACTCTGACCCCCAATATTTCTTTAGTAACTAGAAGGTTCTCAGGTATTTTGTAGAAAAAAAAATCGCAAGTGCCTTTACAACCCTTTTAACAAATGTTATTATTTTTATTTAAGGCTTGTCACACTGCATAAAATGAAACGATAACTGGCACAAGGTAATACTAATACTAATGGCAAGGTAACTGCGGAATTTAATTACTAAAATGCACTTTCGCGATAGTACTGAGTTAATGAATAACCCTGGAAGCAACCATCAACTACTCATGCAAATTGCAGTATTATTATCGTCATAGCTATTATTATTTGTAATAAAAACTATTTTTTTAATTAACACATCTTTACAACGGTTTATTGACGCTATTCGCGTTTTAATAGAAAATACAATTAGTTTCTGAACTTTCTGGTTTGAAGTAAAGGGTGTTTATTTACAAAAGCTAGAAATAACATAACATCACGCTTGTTATCTTCAAAAGGTTAGCCAGAGGTGTACCGATTAGTTTTCCTACATTTTGCCAGTTGTGTTTTAGTATCATATAGTAGAGCGAGCCCATTACCATCGACTGGGCACTAAACTTTCCTACAACTGAGAAATTCTTAGTGGGGAAAAACCCAATAGCACTTAGCTCGACCCGGGAATCAAACCCAGGACCCAATGATCAGCAGTCTTGCTTACGACCACTGGACCAAAAAGGCAGTCACAAAAACTAGAGTGGACCGAAACGTGATTTATTGTTTTTTTAAAGTGTTTTAAATTTTAAGTAAATTCATTGAACATCTTCAGCACACCCCTTGATTTGATGATGATGGCAGCTATTGATTGATACACGTTGTATGCGTGTCTGATCAAATCACAGTTGTGCTAAAGTTGATAACAGTGATTGGATTTTAACTTTGACTAGCTTCTGCCCGCGACTTCGTCTGCGTGAATTTCCCGCTTGCAACATTTCTTATTGCTGCTCCGCTCCTATTAGTCATAGCGTGATGTTATATAGCCTATAGCCTTCGTCGATAAATGGACTATCCAACGCAAAAAGATTTTTTCAATTCGAGCCGGCAGTTCCTGAGATTAGCGCGTTCAACCAAACAAACAAACAAACAAACTCTTCTGCTTTATAATATTAAGTATATATAGCTCATATCTCGGAAACGTGGCACTTTAGGACATTTTGCCTAGTTAAAAACTTGTGTCTCGAAACCTGGGCCTCGATTCTGCTATTACAATAGTGTCAGAGTATTCGATCATTGATTTCATAATGATCAAGTTCTGTCAACTTTTGACAAATTTGTTAATTCTACTATCATAATGGCGCCATTATGACTTCTCAATGAACAACCACTGACACTCCACTGAAAGAAATGTCATAGAATATTAATCTCGTACATGAAATCTGGCATGAATAAATGTTCGCATTTAGTAGTAAATTTCGAAAACCATTTGTACTAAGGGTTTTATAATAATGACAATACGACAATGCCCTTAAAACACAATTTTATTACGAGACCATTGACCGACCATTGTGAATTTAGCAGATTACGAACTTTAAGCAAAATGACAATGGGATGATAATGGAATCGTGTTGGAGTGACGAATTTATTAAAATAGCAGAATTAGGCCCCAGCTATCGATTAATATAAGTTTTATGCGTGGCTGCTACTTTGAAAAAAAAAATCAAATGGCGGAAAAATATCCGGCCAAAAAGTTCAAACCCGTTTAGAGGTATGTTTTTGCTCAGCTTTACCACTAAACGCTGTTGCTTGTGTTTTAGCCCGAGGACCTAGAAGACTGCGGGTGAGGCCATCGTTCAGAGGATCACAGACCGGATAGATATGACGGGCCTGCTATTTTTAACGCGCGACAGTTGTAAGTAAAGTGCGACTAATTTGTCTTACCGGTTTTAACGTTGGAATGTGCCTGCCACCCTCCGGTAAAACGCAGTTCCGAGATTGTTTATTTGCTTTCCTTTTAGAATTGAATAGCATAGAATATATAAGTGTAAACATGAGTATAGATCAAATAATATGCGCGAGGTTTCAGATCTGGGTGCAATATCATATTCTTGGGGAAATGAAATATGTAGCTAGATTATTACATGAATGATTAGGTAGACACAGGAAGACGTTCTGGGAAAGTTTTGTACCTATCCTACTAATGTGAGTACGTATGGATGGATGGATGTTTGTTACTCTTTCACGTAAAAACTACTGAACGGATTTGGATGAAATTTTGCACACAGATAGTTTATAACCTGGATTAACACACAGGATACTTTTTATCCCGGTAGTAAGATCCCATGGGACGATTATCAAACATCACGCGGGCGAAGCTAGTTAGAAATAATCCTTATTGCTTCACCGTAACCGGGGAAAGGGAGTATTACGTTTCAGGATTCTGTTCTTCATATTTATTTATTTATTTATTTAAACAACATGGGAGACTTACAGCTAAAACAAACAGATCAAGGACAGTACAATAGTCTGAAAGCCAATTACAGGTCTCCACTTATAAAATACAGAGAAAAAAAAACTAAATTCTACGGACATTCACGCTAAATTTCTGTGTATATGCTACAGCATAATTACAATGTTGCTCATACTGCCTATCAACCAGCAGAACAAAAGCAACTACATGAAGAAGCTTTGACTCAAGCACTTCCTGGCTGACGACACACTAGTTTGGAATGGATCTATGTCGTACTGTTTACAAAGCTTGTTTAAATTTCTGCTTGCACGCACAATGAACGAATTCTGCCTATAATTAGTTGAAGTGATAGTAGTTGATATTACTAGCTCTGTCATTCATCTCGTTCAAATTCTAGAATGTGTAGGATTGTGTATGATGGGCAGGAAAGTAGATGAAGCATTCTGTTTCTTTGATCAGAAAACCAGCTTAAACAATTCTTCTTTATCGTGATGTGGTTAGTACATAACCTGGCGAGTTTTATGTCGCCCATTGTCCTTGGACTTGGCTTTTGCATGCCGTCAAGAAATATCTCTCAGGCATGCTGGTTTCCTCACGATGTTTTCCTTCACCGAAGCAAGTGATAATTATATAATATGACATGAATCCGAAAAATTAGAGGTGCGTGGCATGCTTGAACAATGATCATAACTTTTTCATTTAGAATAAAAACACAATCTATTACACTATCTTCTCGAGAAACGAGCAACAAAGTATTTGGGGCTTCCTTCAAAATTCCCAAGTTTATCCACTATTTAAATTCCGCATTTATCTCGTCCAAATTCCTCGCTTGACGATGCACACATTGCACATTATTTAAGGCCAGTTTCGTGTTCGCATTCCTCTCAACCGACACATTTATCGTGTACAAACTTCCTTATATTTCAAATACGAACTTACACCACTACAGAAACAGACGTGCTAAGAATTTATTATTAAAACGTTGGTTTCTACGATGCTTCTCCGTGTTCAGGATTACGAGGTACTTACGTTTATGTTTCCTTAGTTACCTTTGTGTGATGATGGTATTTGGTGAGTTGAATATTATATTTTTGGCTGGTGTTTAATGTGTTTGAACTGATATTATTTTTCTCATTCGTCAGGATTTGGCTATGTTATGATCTTTAGTTTCATCTGTCACGGAACTGAGTGGCTTACGGCCATTTTCAATAACTTACTGTTTGGTTTCGGTAGCTCTTTATGCTATCTATGCTATCTCTGACTGTTTGACGTTTTACTTACAGACGGTCACAGAAAATGTGTGTTTGATTTTCTAAAAATCAAATGATAGGTAGGTGCCACGGATAGAATATTTTAAGCTAACTTTGTTCAGAGAAACACTACAGCTACGAGAGTAGGCATGTTAACTGACAGGTTATACGTACGTAAGTTATAGAAAACGACCTTAAGTCGCTAACTGCCTAATTCTTAAAATGCTTTGCATTCTACAAATACCTAATTTTTAAATGGCCAATTCACAAAAAGACTAGTTCTTAAAATGATTTGTTGAAAATTAAATTCAACAAGTGAGGTTCGAGGAAAATCTTGCCCTTATTAGTTGCCAGTTGTAAACTAAGCCAGATTTACACGAAGCCAGTAACGCTGGCGCCAGTTCTCAGAAAAGCCAGCGCTGGCTGGGCCCGTGTTGTTTAGACGAGGCCAATGGTTTTATTTTATTTCTGGAGTATTTTTGTGGTGTGCACACGTTTTGCTATACGGATAAGCGCCAGCGACTGGCGCGATGCGTCTACACGCGTCCTCACGCTGGCGCGGGGTTGCCACGCGAGCTGAGGTCACTGGCTTGAAAAATGGGCCTCTATACCCGCCAGTGCTGGCATGTCTTGAAAAACTGTTTATACGAGACCAATAACAAGCCAGCGCTAGCCTGGCAGCCAACACTGGGTTCGTGTAAACCTTGTTTTACTAACCAATCAGGTAGGTGGGCTTATAATTAATTGTATCCCATAATTTTTGCGACTTATATATTGAATTTATCCATCAGTATTTATTTAATTTATACATGTATTATTATTATTTGTATTATAGATTATTATTGCGTTTTTCGGTATTATTATTTATTTAGTAAATTTATCATTTAAATATTCATGTACATTATAATAACATTTACGGATTAGAAATTGTTTTAATTTATTTATAAAGATATTAAATTTTTGTTCCTTTTTAATGTCATCTGGTAATTTATTACATATTTTAACTGACATTACTAAAGTGCTTGTGGAATGTATTTTTAGTTTAGAACCTGGCTGGCTTAGTCTATTTTTGTGTCGTAGTGTGTAGTGAGTCTGTATGTTTTCTCGTGTAGTGAAGAGTTTTCCATTATTTTTAACAAATTTACAGATTTCCAAGATATAAATACAGGGTAGGGTTAGAAGTTTATATTCTTGCAAAATGGGGTGTGCAGCTGTTTGTGTTATCAATGTTGGCTAGTATTCTAATCAGTCGTTTTTGTAGTATGAAGAGTGTTGGTGCGTCTGTACTATTTCCCCATAATATTACGCCGTAGCTTAACCATGCGATTATTTACCCCCGACGCAAATACGACGGGGTGTTATAAGTTTGACGTATCTGTATGTGTGTGTGTGTCTGTCTGTGGCATGGTAGCGCCCGAACGGATGAACCGATTTGGATTTTGTTTATTTTTTTACATTAATCGGGAGTGTTTTTAGCTACATTTGATAAATATCAGTCCAAGATGGTCGCCGCCACAAAATGGCGGATTACATATTTATTCAACAACTCCCTCAATATGGGTATCAAATGAAAGGGCTTGACTAGTAGAATACTATACACTTTATTTAATTAAAAATCCAAGATGAGGGCGAATTAACGAATTATTTTGTATTTAACTTTTAGTACATTGTGTCGGGGTTTTTTTATTTAATTTTACTTGTTTTACATGGAACAACTGCCTGTCTGTCTTCCACAACCCAGTCCGTTAGACTCTAACTTAGAGTAATATGAAACCCTTTGGTAAGAATGGTTGTCAAACTTTCGGGCCAGAGCCAACCTGAAACGACTGTCAAAGATCTACAAATAACAGCCAGGATCAACAGCTTAACGTGGAACGATGGTCCCCTAAGGACCGGCCTTGGTTAACGTAGCTTCACCTGTAGATCGACCGTTGCGGCTGTTATTATTTAGCCACGAGCTACTCAAATATTAGACAAACAATAAGGAAGGATATTGTTAGCTTCATAAATAATAACCAAAATACTAATACTGTTACTGTAAACTACATCACATAATACGCTAGCAGTGCTTTTAAAATAAAACCTACAATATTACTCTAAAATGCATGATTCTCAGCGAAATAATGAGAATTCTGTACACAGGGGAGTTCCATTTACACTCATATTTATACAAGTTACATAGTAAAGTTAGTGCGGAATCCTTTTAAGCATGATGAAGTGCTGGATTAAGTTGTTACTGTAATTTTGTAGATTATGGCCGTATAATGGAATTATTTTCAGTTAAGTAGGTTTTATGGAGAAGTATAGTTGTGAGTTTTAAATTCGGTAAATGTAGGTTAGAATAAAAAGAGTTAGAAGCAGTATAGTGTAATTTTAAAAGCGAAAAGCAAACATGTTTAAATGTCTTCCTTGAGATTTGAAAACAAAGAGCACAGAATCGTGACCGCTGGACGGAACGGCGGGAGACAGCAGTGCCCAGCAGTGGGACAATATGTATAGATACTATATAATGATAGTTGACATAAGAAACATGAGTGAAGCCAAGTTATGGAGGTTGGAATCTTTGACAGTTCTTACGGGTGTCAGTCACGAATGTCTGACAACCGTACCAAGGGGTTTGTGTTGCCCAGTTGGTTGGTTAGTCCGATGGGCAGTCGTGCCATGCAAAATGCTGGTATTCAGCTGCATCTGGTTTGACTGGAAGTCAACCGCTAGTTGGTTGGGAAACTGAACTACGTTTCTTGTAGTATCGCTACGCAAGCCGTAGCAGGTCGTAGCAGGTCGTAGCACAACGCGCTACGGCGTAGCTCATCCCAGGCTACATCGCATACCATTCACAATATTTAATGTTTGTGAAGACCGAACAAATTGGTATATTGGTATAACCCTTTTATTGGCACCAAAAATAACTCTAATATAATCATTTTATCGAAACCTTTGTAGTTTATTAGTATTAGTAGTTTTACAGTGAAAATATAATTTCATTTCGTGTTTATTTCAGTACCGTAATATAATTATGATTGAAACAGAGAGATGTTTCATGTTGGTAGAGAGTTAAATTTCAGGCTACCCACGCTTTGGTTTAAGAACTGTTACGAACCCTAGGAAAGAATAAATGGGAATTCGAGTTTCTGGAGAATGTTTATGGATATAATAATAATACGCGTTTTTTGTAGGTACCTACCGTTTCTTTTATTATTATGAATGAATGGAATGTAAATATACGGAAAATGAATGGGCAAATTGTTACGAGTACTACCCCGCCGAGGTATGTATTACGTACGTAGTTAGAAATTATTTTTGCTTTATTTTTAATGCTAAACCAAGATTTGCCTCTATTTTTTAACGAACTATCTCTATGATTAGTCTACTAGCTTGTGCCTGCGGCTTCGCCCGTGTATTCTACTAAAACATTGTACTGAAACATGATTATAGGTGATGCTGACCCGATGTGCTCGTAGTACTTATAAGTGTGCTGTATAAAATGAACAAGTGTGTGCATGGCCCCAAGTGTGCCCATTACGTCATGATCTTCTGGACACATGTCATTATCGACGATAGACATGGTTTAATGCAGTTGGAATGTTGACCACGTAATATTACAGTGGACACGTAACAAAAGGCCACTGTACGTGTAAACTTAGCTGTGCCGTGTAGCTGTGTTGTCATCTAAGGGCGATAACAGATGGACTTGACTCGGGTGCCCGGGTGTGTTTGCTGGGAACCGTACCGTGCGCCATCTCGGCTTTAAGTGGGATATACACCGATATTCTACGTCCGTTTGAAAGAACTTTATCAACTCATACTCAACTGGGGTCTTGACAACGGCCCCAGAAACCAAGTTCAAGTTCAGGTTATTTATTTCAGAACAAAAATACATTTGTGTCGAAATATTTGCACAGTAGGTACACACAAATAAGCACATAATATATTATAAAAATCTATCCAAATTAAAAATACTAATTTTACTAATATTACTCGTACCATTCTTATTGACACAGAACACAGAAGCAGAAAATGCTACAAAAATACATACATTTAATGTCAAAATATGAAGAATATGTAGAAAAAAAGCAACAATTATTATAACAAAGTCAAAGGCAATGGCTACACATTATTTAATTTAAGTTTAATTTAATACCAGTTTTTAAGATTTTCTGTCATTACAATATTCGTCAATGCTGTAATAGGCTTTATTGATTAACAAAGTTCTGAGTTTATTTTTAAATATGTTCACATTCTCTGAATATTCTTTAATTCTGCTGGTATTGTATTGTATTGTACAATGGGCTGGTGTCCGCAACTCCACGTCAAAGCGTATTTTGCATATGGGCTATAATCCACCACGAAGGCCCAGTGCGGGTTGGTAGATGTCACATGTTTCCGAATTTTTGGTCTAGGACATGCGGGTTTCCTCACGAGGTTATTTATTAAACAAATTGTTAGTCCTAGTGTTATGCCTGCATAACACTAGGAAGATCTTTTCTGCGTGTATCTACTCTATTTTTAGGGTTCCGTAGTCAAATGGCAAAAAACGGAACCCTTATAGTTTCGCCATGTCTGTCTGTCTGTCTGTCTGTCTGTCTGTCCGCGGATAATCTCAGTGACCGTTAGCACCAGAAAGCTGAAATTTGGTACCAATATGTATATCAATCATGCCGACAAAGTGCAAAAATAAAAATTTAAAAAAACATTTTTATTAGGGTACCTCCCCCAGACGTAAAGTGGGGAGCGATTTTTTTTTAAATTTTGACCCTGACGTGTGATATATTGTTGGATAGGTATTTAAAAATGAATAGGGGTTTTCTAAAATCATTTTTTGATAATATTAATATTTTAGGAAATAATCGCTCCGAAAGTCAAAAACAATGTGTCCCCCCCCCCTCTAACTTTTGAACCATAAGTTTAAAAAATATGAAAAAAATCACAGAAGTAGACCTTTATATGAACTTTCTAGGAAAATTATTTTCAACTTGATGAGTTGAATAGTTTTTGAGTTATATAGCACTTTTTCAAAAAAACGCAAATGATAACTTTGTTTTTCATACAAATACTATGAAAAACAAAGTTATTTTTGCTGACGAAAAATTTTGGTATTTTTAATGGTCTGGGAAGCTACGGAACCCTACAGTGAGCGTGGCCCGACACGCTCTTGGCCGGTTTTTTCTTTCATCCATTCGTATTGTTTTGCATTCTTAGTCTCTGAGTTATAGGCTTTCTTTGACAAGTATTTAGTGGGGTTAGCATTCTGTCCGGGAAAAGGCAAAAAGTAGAATTATTTGTAGGAATTAACACTACACGGTGTTTTGTCATAGTAGGTATCAACATAGGTGTGGGTGCAATTAGAAAAAGTATAAGGTCGAGAACCGTAAACGTGACTTTTAGCATTATTTCTGTCACTGTCACACAACAGTTTAACTACAAGTAAATGAGAGAGAGAGTGGTCTCAGCGCTTTTCTGGTCGTCGCCACTGTTGATTCTGGCTTTCAGGAGTTACACTGGTTTAAATAAAGTGCCAAAGCCAAAACACGATGGTTTAGACTTGGTCCTTAGATTTGAGCACATAAACCCTTTATTCAGATGAAAGCTAGGCTAGATAACCGTCCAGTTTGTCTAGATCTATTTGAATAAGCCATCAAAGTCAGTCTATCATCCCCTTTACTATTGTTTTCACTCTGCAAGTCTAAAGCGTGCTCACACATGCATATCTTAGGCCCACACGACGTCTGGCCTTGCTCCCAAAACATACATTTATATACTAGCTACGACATATTTATTCAAATCAGTGTTGCGTTTCCGCCACTAGGTGATGTACCAAAAACTAGGGGAGCAAAGAAAGTAAGGGAGTCATTTTTCAAGGAATGTTTACTTCAGAAATGTTTCCTATCTTGTGACTTTTTTATTAAGGAAATGTAGCGAATCCAGTTTGAAAAATAGTGTTGATTCTTTTTTTTGCTTTTATATTAGCTGTTTATGTTGTGACAACCAATATTGCTAAAACGTAAGGGGTATCGTATTATTCGTTGGTTGTGGAGGTCAGATAGTCACTCCGTGTGGAAACTGATATTCAAGTGTTTTGGGAACCGGCTATTCAGATTATGATAATGCTTTTATCATGAAGATGCTTCGATTTCAAAAACATATAAGTTATCACTTGTTTTCTCATTTAAGTGAATTATTTGTGCGATTCTACGCAATTATGTTATTGTTTGAAGTTTAGACAGACTTGTAAGTAATTTATGTACCTCGAACTGTCAAACTGAAGAGACTACACACGTATCTTAAATAATTGGCAGCTGTAGTTTATTAGTTAGCTCCATGACTTTCTTCTTAATTATCTTTCAATAACTTATATGTAGGCCACGATTTCTTTCATCCAACATAAAATGCACAATCCGCACTACTGGAACCAACTGCTCAACTCACTCAGCTCAACTGTGCCAGATCAATCAACAGTACATCAAATATTGATCTCAAGAATAATAATTAAGAAAATGAGCTCTATTAAATTAAGACCTTAAATTCTAAGCCGTTCCTTTCCTTTTACTTCGGTTCATATATTTATAAATAGCTCCGCTTTAGAGCTATTAATAAACACAGTTCAGTCTAAACCGGCGGCCCAATTCAGTGGCTAATCTGCGGCGTCTAATGGCGTAACGGATGGATCCTTATCATCCGCCCCATTTCACGAGAGGATGCGCGATTGGGCCAACAGATCGAGTGTTTCGCTGTCATTAATTAAACTGCTGGCACAAATAATATGCGAATAATTGTTTTGTTAGCATAATAGTCCATAACGTTCCCTCGGGGGAAATTGACGTTCTTTAAGAGAGGGCTGTCCACACGGGTCCAGAGCGGATTGGTAGATGTCACATGCCTTTGTTTTATTTACTATGTCTCTTTTCGTCAGATAGATTAAGGTCAAAAGAGGACCAAACATTTTAATTACAATACTTATGAATGCGTAATGAATGATTTCTTTTCTTTTCAGTTCTCAGGCTGGTTATGCAGTCAGTCAGCACTAAGCTTAGTGGTTTATTGTCGCTTTGTAAGGGCTTTAAACTAATTCATTCATTTAAAAGCATTCACGGTCTAATAAGACAGTGCGTCCCAAAATCTAAAACCTTACTAAAGCAAGACTGAATTTTTCATCTAAACGACACAGAATTAGTCCAAAATACCCTGAAAATGTGAATTATTTCGTGACTGTAATAAGTCAGGGTTTTCGCGCATTTTGTTGGCTTTGCGGCCATTAGTCAGGGGAGTGTAAGTCGTGGGTAATAAGCACAAAAACGTTCAGACACGGTGACACGACTCCGCTCTGCAAATGACGCGTGCACAGATTAATTAAACTCTGTGAGATTGCGTTTGGTTGATATTGTTGTTCCGGGAAACTTTTGTTGGGCAATGGGAGTAGATTGGTTGTGTTATTGTTATCTTGGGGACACGGTGAGGTACCTTATTTTCAATATCAAAGTTGTAGATTAAGCTTTATAAAATTTTTGTGTCTTCCTGAAATAGACTCATGGCAATTACAAAGACAATTTCCTAAATAAAAAATGTGCCGCGTTCTAAAAAATAAGTAGGTACAGACTTTTCTCATTTGTTACTGCTCTACAAGTCCCTTCTACTTTAACCAACTACTACATAATGCGAGTCAAAAATTTTTCCCCGTTCCTGTAAAAATGCAGAATAATGTTATCTACCAGCTCCTTAAGACTACGACTGCAGGTCAAAGGTAACCTGATGAGAAACGACGCCTATTCTTCAAGGCTTACTGACTTTTATGAATACGACGCCGCGCTCTGCTGAGCTTAAAATACTATGTGCGTAAGCGATATTATGGCTTAAATACCGCACCGTTCCAGAGGGATATTTTAAGATAATTTTCGTACTAAGTGTTGGCATTAACTTGTTACATCTTTAAGAGGTAAGAAGCCTTGTTGTTTCATAAATTTTTAAAAGACTTTCAATATTTTGAAGAATTTCTTTTTGTTTTGCTAAAAGTTCTTGCTCAGACTTTTAAAGTTTAGGTATTTTTAGATTATGGCTAAGTTTAAAACGTAAGTAACCGGTCATCCAAGTCTGAAGAAGAATAAATTATGCAGATATATCTACTGCTGAAAAGAGAAATCAACTGGAAGGTCTGATGCTGGAAGTTTTTAACTTTGAAAATGAGTAATTGTAAGGAGTTATCAGTTCGGTTCACTGTGACTGAACCAGAGCTTGCATCAACTTCCAACCACCAAGAGACGAAACCACGGGAAGAAACATAGTAAATAGTTATTGCTGCTGCTAATAGTAATATTAAAAATGCAAAGGTATGTGAGGTTGAATGTTTATAACTCTTTCACGCAAAAACTACTTACCAGATTAAGATAAAATTTGGCACAGAGATAGTTTATAACCTGAATTAACACATATGTTACTTTTAATCTCGGTATTACCAGTATTATCCCGTGAGACAAAAATTACCGAAATCCACACTAGAGAATCCGTGGGCATGCTAGTTACAAATAAATGAATCTAAAACCAGTGTCCAACTAATTAATTACCCGAATCCATTTCAATTAATTAAATTATCGTAATAAACATTCATCTAACCACACAATTGAAGAATTTTACGCGAATTGCTTCATTCACGGCGATTCTTTTATTACGAAGATAAAAGGACCACTTTTTAATTTGATGCCTGTAGAGGCAAACTTTATTCAATTAGCTGGGGGAATTAATCTTCAAGTTTTGTGAGAGTTTTTTTAAAAGAAGTAAGGACACATTGTTCTGTATTTAGAAGATATCTAATTTGGATTGTAAAGGTAGGCCAATCGGTACTCCATCCATGTCCGTCCGAAGGAGACTAGTCTCCACAACACAGGGAATCCTAGTGTGGAGGCTAGTGATATTTCAACCTGTGTAATGCTCTCTTAAACAATAAAGCTTTTTGTAAAGGGTGTAAAACAACTCATCACAATGCCGATAACCAAGCATTCTGTACATCAAACTAAGTAACTTTACGTAAAAAATATTGCTGGGAAACAACTTTTTTTTTGGGGTTATAAATCATGTTTTGTGGTGGAACTGAATGTAACACACTTAAAACATTGTGCTGATGGATGGATTGAATAGTACGGGGGTCGTGGAGCTGTTAAAAGTCAAAATCATACAAAAAAAAAAACTTGAATTTAAAAAAAGACTTGTCAAAAAGTTGTAACTTTGACGAAACGAAATGTTGGTTGTCAGCTGCTTTGTGGTGGAATAGAAGCAAACCCCAAACTAAGTAGTTAGAAAAGGTTAGGCAAATGTCGATAAGGCACTGTTTTCAAATTGGTGTCCGCCTGTTCTTATTCACTCAACAGTTCCTGTGACTTTGGAGATAGGTGATGGTGCAAATAAACAGGCTGGATTTTTTCAATTCCACCTGGAGGGAAAGTACTCTTAATACTGGAGATAGCAAATTTTACTCAAAGGATTTCGCTTGCCACACTCGGGCATCGAACCCGGGATGGATCAACAGTTATAATAACGAATTTTTGTCCATGGGAGTGTACTGATTTCCAAGACACAGGTTCTTTACCTAGTTTGGAAGTCAGTCTTCATTCAGTTTTCTGCACCCCCTTTTGTGCACACCATAATGGATGGCATTGTATTAGGCGATATTTTACTGAGTCCAATAAACGATTTATTGTTATTATTATATTTCAAATTAACAGTTTTTTACTGAGTGCATATGAAAGTATTTACGGTACTTGTAACATGAACTATTTATTTTTGTCATCATGTCTATTTGTTCTGGCTAATCTCCGAAACGGCTGCTCCGACTTTGACGGGACATTTACTTGCATGGCTGACAAAAAAACCAACTAAAGTTCAAAAAGAAAATTAATCTCAATCAAAATGTTTTTTACAATAAAAAAGTACAGAGTTCGGTTGATAATTATTCATTTATTCATGTTTATAATAAGAAAGTTCACTCATTCTTACAATAATGAGATTTTCTTTAATTCAACGCATCTGGCAATACCACAACCAAAAGTATTCCAATAAATTACATTAATAAGTTCTATAATAATCTTAACCAAGTGCACGCGAAGTTGTAACCGAGTTACCATTTTTAGCTCTAAATCAATATAGATTGGATTTGAAATGCTTTGAAACAATAACTGGGAATGTTCCTACCCTTCAAGGGACTTTGACCTTTGGACACGAGTAAAGGGCAAGAGTCAATAGTATAAAAATAAAGCGTTGGCAGTAAGTATGAAATAAAACGAGGACTGTTAGAAGAGCCGTTAAAAGCCTCGTTTTGTATTGCGAAGGAAATCTTAATAACTAAGTTAATGTTGAGTGAGGGAAATACTGAATACTTGAAGGGAACTGGTTAAGATATAACGTTATTAGATTAGATAGAGGACATGTTGCCGCCGTACGAGGGAAATAATAAAAAACCGGCCAAATGCGAGTCGGGCTAGCGCATGAAGGGTTTTGTACCATCACTGATTGCATCACTGCCATTGTAGTAGAAGAGGGGAGTTTAAAATAATAATACCAGTCAATTACGAGTACTTTCCAACTGCTAAGTAAAGGCCTCTTCTCAACACAGACTGACAAGTCAAAGTTCTCGAGTTCGAACCCAAGGCACGCACCTCTGATTTTTCGGATTCATGTGCGTATTGTATAATTACCACTTGCTCCGGTGATGGAAATCATCGTAAGGAAACCAGCATGCCTGAGAGATATTTCTCGACGGTGACAAAAAAACAATACTCGTTAGTAAGACTGGTTGTCACACTTTCGGGCCGCTGACTACCTGTGACGACTGTCAAAGACAAATGACAGCCGAGTCCAACGGCTTTATGTGGTTTCCGAGGCACGGAGGAAAATCGGTATTAAGGCATGAGCACATGAGCTAAACACGTGTTTTATAATGCCTAAAAGTAAATGATTCACGGCAATAAACAAAACCCGATAAATATGTGATATTCTTCAGGATATATGCTAGTATGATAGTGTTTTGAAAACATAATACAATTAATTTGACTCGATAAAAAAAAATCACGAACTTATCTCTAAAAATTTCTTTCAATCAAAAACAAAACATACTAAAATACATGCGATCATCCTGATTTTTTGGCAAATAATTCTGCAAGCAATATATTAGCATTAGTATTTTAGTTTTTTAGTCAAATCAATGGATTTTTTGTTAATCGATCAAAACCACTCATTTCGCACTATTTGGCCAGCAGTGACTGACGTAACAACCATTTTGTAGTGCAAGCTGATTTGAACTTTATTCTAACAGCATTTCAAACGAAGTTTGAACCACCACAAATAGAGTTGCTAATTTAGCTCATCTAGTCGCCTTAATGGGTGGTTACCAAATAAATAAATATCGCTGGACATTAACACACAGCGCCACCTAGTGCCACACTTAGCAAAGCTTGTGTCGTGGACACTAGATAGTTAGTACTACATATATACTTTTTTGTTTGTAAATACATACTTATTATACATATAAACATCCATGACTCGGAAACAAATGTCTATGCTCATCACACAAACATTTGCTCCTACCGGGATTCGAACCCAGGACCCTAAGAACGTAAGGCAGCGTCCACTACGCCATTCGGGTCGTCAGACAGACCAACCAACTAGTAAATCACAGACCAACCTAGGCAAGCGCGGCTTAACCTGAAGATTGATCTGAGTCGCTATTATTATTTAGCTACAAGCTCTGAATTGGCACTGCAACAGGCAGAAGAACTGTTTTTCATCTCCCTTTTTTATTTTGTTTTCTTTTTTCATACAAAATTATTCGATGAAGTCACAATTGTAAAACACCCTTTCCAGAAATATGACAACGTCGCAATGTCTTACACAACACACTTACGTGTCGGGGCGTGGCGTGGCGCGCCAGAAACATATCGGTTTCATACATTTAGTATGGTTTGAGACATATTTGTAGGTCGTGTCGTGTCATGACGCGTTCTGTCGTGGCGCTGTCTGCTCGCCACCGATTGCGGCAGAGCGGTGGTGGGGGTTATGGCGCGACACGACACATTAGTGTGCACAGTCACCGTCACGACAGTAAGCGCCACGCCACGTTCCGACACGTAAGTGTGTTTCCAGCTTTAGCTTTAAATATGATTGATGAGTTGGCATTACTCGTATATATGCACTTTTTTACTTATAAAATATCTTTATGCCAATTTACACATTTTCAGTCTTTGAAAAAAAAAAACAACAATGGTTCAAAGAAAAGTAAGATAAATAACGTTAGATTGACACCCAGCGCCAGCAGACATTTCCAGAAGGGACCCTGTCTTATTAAAGTTCCACTTCGTTCCATTGCTTATTTACCTTATTTTCTTTCAGAGAGCGAACTGAATACTAAATCTAAACAAGATATAAATCAGTACCTTTAGTATTACGTGTATAAATCAAAGTTTCCGCCGTGACCTGTTTGACTTTCTGTATTTTCGGGGAACCTAAAATACGTTTGTTTTGTACCTGGGATGGTCTAATGCTGTCCAACAATTTTATTGCCAACAACTTTAACCATTTTGCGTGTATTTTCTTCTTTTGTATCGGCACAGTCTCTCCACTGGCCAACAAATCTTCTGAGAATTAACGATTCTCAGTAGATACATATCTTGAAATCAGGATCCAATGAGAAAAACAATTCTGACTAGATCCTTCATGGATCTGGCCAATGGATCCTCTCAGAATGATAATAAAAAACAAATCTTATTAGTCAGTTAGATTATCAGAAATATTTGACTTTGACCTTTTTTTTGCTTTTGTTACGTAAACCAAAAGTGACGAAGATACGACGCTTTTAAAATTCTCAATACGTCACGCCGTGGTATTTTTTTTGTGCGTTCGCTGACGTCACAAGTCACGAGCGATTTTTGAGCGCAACTAATGGTTGCGCTCCGAGGAATGATTTAGTTGCGCTTAGATGGTTGCGCTTAGAAACTGGTGCGCTCTGAGGAATACCTCCGTGACTCGTGGGGACACACTAGTTTCAATGCGTTATATCTTTGTCAATATTCATTGATTTTCAAAAACAAAAAAATACGTGTCCGTTATTTTCCAATACTCTGACGGAATAAATAGATTTGCAATTTATTGATGGTGGAAACTAGAATTTTTAGGGGAATAGCACATTAAAAAAACTACATCTGCTATGTTTTGAAACAGTTTTTCTGTTTGCTTTGTCCATGTCACCGTAAAATTGTCAAATACGTTAGATTGTGAAATAACTAGAGAGATCGTAAAGTCTCGAAATATTGTCAAACGAACATACGGCTTACAATAAAAGGCATTATTTTTCGTGAAATGCATGCGATGGTAGTCAACTCACGCGGTGTGGAGGGAAAGAGGGGTCCCCCTTGCCCAAAGTTACCACTCTCATGAAAAGAAAATGTACCATTCCTGAGAAATACCGATTAATATAACCTAACCTTGAAACACTTTATATTCCCCTAAAAAGCGTAGTGGCCCCTATTTCCGAGTGCAGGGTTTAAAGGAACCTAACTAACCTAACGGGGGGGGGTGCCCCAAGTCCCGATTATGGGGGCAGAGATACTTCCGTATGTTCAGTTGACAATATTTCGAGAGTTTACAATTTCGCTCGAGAGATTACAATCGAACGTGTTTGACAATGTTACGGTGACATCCACAACTACATAGTTGCTAGCCACGACTTTGACCGCTTGCAATACATTTTGTATGGCAATAGTATTGCATAGCTTATAAAGTTTAGATACTCGTATATATCATATCAACCATATAAATGCACTCCAAATGAAGGAACACCAAGGACGACAGACGTCACCAATATGGTCAGTGAACGGGACGTAGAAACAAATAGACATATACCTAACCAAATTCCCAGCCACCCACGCGTTAAACGCGTTATCTAGGTATATTGATTGCACTAGGCTCTCGCAAGTCCCAGCCTGCAGGCACAGTCAAACTTTTTAGTAATTTGGTGAACTAAAAGCACACAGAATCTAGGAATCAACAATCTGACATGAACGAGGTTTGCAGCCTACATCACACTTCTGTTAAAACCCTGAATTCGTTCTCAAAATTGACCATTGATGGTCAAAACTTGTTGGTTTATACAAAAGGCTCTCTAACGACGTATTCCCAGAAAAGCGAATACAGATCGAATTTCGGACGGCCCGCAGATTTGTTCAGAATATTTTAGAATGTTCGTAGTTCGCACCTAGGTTTGTTAGTTAGAATGGAACATACGTTGACAGTGTACTTGTTACGTAACTCGTCTCATTGATTGGTTTGCAACAAACTTGTCAAGTAAATGAGTTAGTATAAACTTAACTATATTGTTACATCGGATGATCGGACCTACTAGAACATTCGAGAAAGCACGTGATTTCAGTATGTGTACGTTGAAATTTCGAGTGTTCTATTATTATTACTTTCAAAGTTGGGTAGGTACCTACAAACTCGCGACCTCTTTATAAAAAGACATTAGAATTTAGACCGTACGCCTAGGGCATACGGTTCATATTTGTTTGTGTTGAACAAGTAGCTAGTAATAATAATTACCTACCTACCTACCTACTCTTTTGTTAGTGTTTTCTATGACCCTCTAGAATATTCGAGGTTATTCTGGTGTGTCTGTGGGCGAGTATAAATAGACCGCTCAGGGCCGCGACAGTCAGTCTTGTTTTGGCTACCATGGAAGCGAATCGAAGTGAACTTGAAGTGCGATATCTAAGTGAATAGTAGTGTATTGTAGTGTACTTGTGATGAAGTTTAAATTGTTTTGTGATTAATAAAGTTATTGTGTTGTTTAATCGGTAGTAATTAATTTATCTCATACCCAGCTCGTAACAATATCATTGAAGTTTCCAACCTACAAGTATCATAGATTTTTTATTAGGGAAATTATTAATCGGACCAATAAAAATTGAATGGGATGTAATACAGGGTGTTAACCACCTCATCACAAAACCGTCAACCAAGCATTCTGTACATCAAACTAAGTAACTTTACGCAAAAAATATTCCTGGGAAACAACTTTTTTTTTTGGGAGAAAATTCACGTTTTGTGTATGGTGTTTCGTGTGGGTTCTAGAAAACCAGCGATAGTCCCTCCTGTGTACTTGTATGGGGTGGCTCTTAAAAGAGTGTCACGTTTTAGATATCTTGGGCACATTTTGACAGAGAGCCTGTCTGATGTCGAGGATATAGAAAGGGAGCGAAGGGCGTTGTCGGTTCGATGTAATATGCTCGCCCGCTGGTTTGCAAGGTGTACCAAAGACGTGAAAACTACGCTGTTTAAGGCATACTGCCAGACGTTGTACACTTGCTGCCTGTGGGTCAGATATACGCAGAGAGCCCACAACGCCCTCCGTGTCCAGTACAACAATGCTTTTCGGGTGCTGGTGGGGCTTCCGCGGTTCTGTAGTGCGTCGGGCATGTTTGCCGAGGCTCGCATAGACAGTTTTGAGGCTGTCATGCGCAAAAGAACGGCATCCCTAATGCGTAGGGTACGTGGAAGCTCCAACAGCATCCTGAAGGTTATTGTGGAGAGGCCAGACTGCCCTTTTCTGATGCACTGGTCCCGTAGGCATAGCTGCGGGCCTGGTGCTGAGGAAAGATATTTAAATTAGTTTGTTTTTGTTTCCCCTAGAAGTTAGGTTTAAAGTACGTAAATTAAATTAAGATTAATTTAAATTAGATTAAATGAATTGACATTAATTAGGTACATAGATTGAATTAATTGGATTATATTAAATTACGAGTAGATTACAGTGTATTAACGAACTAATTTGGACTGTCTAATTGGGCTTTTGTGTGATGTTGTGTTGAATTGAGTTTTATTCTTATTGTTATACTAACATAGCTCCTAAGTACTTGCTACTAACCCATATGGACTCTTGTTCGAAATAAAGTATTTGATTGATTGATTGATTGATTGATAAACAATGTAACGCACTCAAAACATTGTGCTGATGGATGCATTGAATAGTACGGGGGTCGTGGAGGTGTTTAAAATAATAATCTTGCAATAAAAACTTGTACTTAAAAAAAAAACTTGTAGAAACGTTGTAACTTTGACCCCCAATATCTCTGTAACTAGAAGGTCCCAGGTATGGTGTAGAACAAAAACATGATCGCAATGACGAGGAGAACGAGTGCCTTTCGGCTTCGTTAAGAGGTATTTTACACCCTTTATACTGAATGGGCGACTATTATACCAAGCAAGTAACAAGTTATACGGTCATTGCGGCAAAGAGAATATAGGAAACAAGAACGAGCAAAGCAAGTTAGGGTCCATTTTTTTTGACCTTGACTTTTTCTATTCACACAGTCCTGACTAATGACACAAATTGACAAGAGCTCTCGACACTTAGGATGTAAAAATATAAAAGAACTGATACAAGTGATTGGTCAACAAATATCCAAGCAAGATGTGCTAAATAAAAAAAATAACTTTCTTTGTTTCTGTTCTAAAAATTAAACATTTATCTATATCAACGTTTCAAATACACTAAACATTAAATATTCTCCGTATTCAGTGGGATATCGGATAGCACCGCTGTATTTTTGTTTTGACAGCATCCGGCAGAGTGACGCACTGACGCACTGAGCGCAAACACACGGATCGGCATTGAACGTAAAATTACACAAGTGATAGTCCGAGGGTGAAATGTTATATTTGTACTAAACTACGTTTAACGTTCCTACATGGTTATTGGAATTTTACTGTCGCTAATGCAAATGACTGATTTTTACTTATAAGTAAAAGAAAAGAAGACCAAAGATGCACTGAAACTATCGTGTGGACGATTAGTTTGTCACTGCATCAACAACGACACATACGATCTACGATCCCTAAAGTGTCGTGAATTTTATATCGCGCAAGTAGAGATAACTGCGTGAGATATTATCAAGTACAACTTCCTGATGAAAGCTGTCTTGTAGTAGTCTACCAGACAAAACACCCTTTTGCTCGAGGAGAGGACCCTCCCTTTCAGAGGAGGTTCGGAAACTATATCCACCCTATTCATACCGCCATAAGATAATAGGATCAATATTCGCCATTAAACTTAAAGTCCAGAACTATCTTGTTATGACGTTCTATTAAACAAATGCAATGGGAGCAGCGGTGGCCCAGTGGTGGCGGCACCGACTTACGAAAGTCGTAGATTTGAACCCAGATACGCGCATTACTTTGTGTAAATTATTTCATCACCACTGGTCTCAAAACGGTGAAGGAAAAAAACATTGTGAGGAAACCGGCATGTCCTAGAACCAAAAATTCGAAAACATGTGACGTCTACCAATTAGCAGGGCCTGTGTGGTGCTTATTAGCCCATTAATGAAAGAGTCATTGAGTGCAGTGTCCCAGCAGTGGGAACATTATAGGCTGATGATGATGATGATGATTAAACAAATTACTATAAAATCCTATTTCCCGAACGTGTTGTTGTTTTAGCTAATGGACTACATTTTACCTCACATTTAACCACTTACATCGAATGACCCAATAACCAAAACAGAACCTAATTTATATGAAATGAATACTACCTCATTGCCCCTAGGTAGCACGTTAGCACCACATTAATAGTGGACCACAAACGAATCACAGTGACAACGCCAATCTGAGCGTGATAATGAAGCGATACGGTTGCGGGCACATGATCAGTGGGATTTCAGTTTAATTGTTTTGTTGGATTCCTACTTATATGATACTAGCGGACCGCACGCAGTTTCACCCGTAGTTCCCGAGAGTACGGGGATAAAATATAGCCTAACCTATGTTACTCGATCATAATGCTCAGGCTGATCTTTAGGTTAAGCGGTGCTTGCCTAGGCTGGTCTGTGGATGGGTGACCACCCCTACCTACATACCGAGTTTCCTCCGTGCCTCGGAAAGCACGTTAAGCCCGGCCGTTGGTCCCGGCTGTCATTTGTCCATCTTTAGCAGTCGTTACAGGTAGTCAGTGCCCCAAAAAGTCTGACAGCCAGTCTTACCAAGTGGTATCGTATTACCCGGTATTAACTGGGTTGTAGAGGTCAGATAGGCAGTCGCTCAATGTAAAATACTGATATTCAGTTGCATCCGGTTAGACTGGAAGCCGACCCAACCATAGTTGGTAAAAGGCTATAGGCAGATGATGTTACTCGCTGATAACGTAGATATCCATTGTTGAAAGAATTTTTCAAATCAGTCTAGTAGTTTTAAGTTTATTCTTTACATACAAAAATATAAAAATATAAACATTCAAATCTTTTCACTTTATTATTAGTATTATTATAATAGTACTAGTATTATAGTATTAGCTTAGTATAGATAAGTTGGACTGGAATGAGTACTGCCTCGTTGGTCTAGAGGTTGCAAACGCTGAGCTAGAGGTCGTGGGTTCCATTCTCGGGTCAGGCAAAATCTTGTTGGGTTTTCCCATCAGAAATTTCTCAGTAGCAGCCACGGAGTCTAGATCTGTGCCCTGTTGATGGAAATAGGCTCAAACCTATTACATGGCAGTTTAACACAACTGGCGAAATGTGGGTGTACTATTTGGTACTTCAGCCTACCCTTCGCGGATTACCGGCTTGATGTTATGTATGGATGGAATGAATACTAAGTAAATAGCTTATCTCTTCGGGTAGGGTGGCGTCTACGCAGTAACTACATCCCGTCAAAGTCTTACAATAGGTTTACCCGTAAACAATTGACCTGAGCTAACCAATATCTACTTTTTCCTCGTTTTTTCTTTTTCTCTCTAGCCATTAATATTTATATACATTACTCTTTAAGTCACATTCGTTTCGTCACTCTCTTCTTGATAGATAGAATGCACCTTATAGTACATCCTGGCATTAAGTGTTTCGTCTATTGTTAAATTTTGTACTGTACTCGGTACAAAATAATGATACTATACTGTACCAATATTTTTTAGTCAATTTAATCAAGAAAGATGATAACACCCATTTAGTTTTCAAATAAAAGCTAGGAATAACAACTGTCGCTGTACTGCATTCTCCGTTTATAATTGTAAATAATTTTATAACGGGCTGGTGTCTGCAACTCCACTTCATAGCGCGTATTTTACGGGCGGCTATAATCCACCACGCGGGCCCAGTGCGGCTTGGTAGATGTCACATGTCTCCGATTTTTTGTTTCTAAGACATGCCAGTTTCCTCACGATCTTTTCCTTCACCGTTTTTTGAGAGCAGTGGTGATGAAATAAATTACACAAAGTAATGCGCCTGCCTGGGTTCGAGCCCATGACTTATTGTTCGTAAGACGGGGCCGCCGCCACAAGGCCACCGCTGCTCTAACATTGCCCCGTTTGCAACTGGCTTGCTTTTATGACCAGGTGTATGAACGTGGATGTCGCAAAAGGCGTATGATGTAAGGATTGCAGATAGCGCTCCACATTATCTGCTAGCGAACGATGGGAAAAGGCGTGTTTATTATGCATGTCATCAAAAAACTGTCACCCACAAAAACTATGTGCACGATACACGAGACCGCTACCGAAATGATTTTCAATTCGCAATCAGCCGACTGCCGCCATTGTTCTGACCAAACAAACGGAACACGTCATGCAGCCGTATCACTGTCAACTGTCGTAGCGCTGCAGCGCTTTCCAAATAGATGTTTGCGCTGAATTATCTAGTACTGGATGTTTAATTAAATGTTCATTTTAGTTATGATCGTTTAAAACTTTGAAGCCTCCAATGATATGAATGAATAATATTAGTTATTTGTAGGAAGGAATAAAATGGTAGTAAATCGCCATCGTGAGCATATAACAGAACGAAATGGTAGTGAAGTAGCCAAGTAAAGACGACTTGTGGGTCGCCAAACACCGAAAACAAGTAACATGGTTTAAAAATAAATATCAACACACCGTCAAGCTTTTTATAGTACGGTTCTATTTAAACCAAAATACTAACATTCATCATCATCGCCATCATCATCATTTGAGCCTAACCACGTCCACTGCTGGACATAGACCTCCCTCAAGTGTCGCCACATTGACCGGTCCTGTGCGCCTCGCATCCAACGGATCCCCGCAACCTTCTCCAGGTCATCGGTCCACCTAGTGAAGGCCTTCCAACGCAACGTCTAGGTCTTCCGGTTCGCGGTCGCCACTCCAGAGCAGTACTTTAATGTAGGATTCGTTATTTTGGTAGGCATCGGTCTTACATAAATAGTCAATCTTATTGAATTACCATATTCCGGAATACACAATGAAATCTTCTGAAATATATTTTGCTCGCATTGCACAACGCTTTGATAATCATCCACAATCAATTTCCTATGCGTGGTACATTTTAATTCGGAAGAGAACACGGGAAGATACAGAGTGCCAACATTTAACAGAGTGAATACGAGGCAGACAATTATACATGGATCCTTTTGACGGGCCAGTCCGACCGTGAGTCAGGCCGTAATATAGATGGACACAAAAGGTCAGTTGCATACAATAAGCAACGTTAAGACAAAGCCAGTGTTGGCTGCCAGGTCAGCGCTGGCTTGTTATTGGCCTCGCATAAACAGTTTTCCAAGACAAGCCAGCACTGGCGGGAACAGAAAGCCGGCCTATTTTTCAAGCTAGTGACATCCGCCCGCTAGCCCCACGCTAGCGTGAGGATGCGTGTAGACGCATCGCGCCAGTCGCTGGCGCATATCGGTATAGCAAAACGTGTGCATACCACAAGAATAATCCAAGAATGAAATAAAACCATTGGCCTCATCTAAACAACACGGGCCAGGCCAGCGCTGCATGGCTTGTCTTAGGACTGGCGCCAGCGTTTTTGGCTTCGTCCAAATCTGGCTCACACACAAATATACGTCCGTACCGCAACCTGAAACAAAAGACAGTCGCGAGTGTGTTTGCACTTGCCGTACGTAATAGCGTGTCTAGGTGTGCGTGCGTTTTCGTATGATTTATGGAACCGACCTTCTGTGGTATATTTATTTCGTGGTCAGTCTAGCGACGAACTGATGTTTTCCGTCCCGTTTCACTCACAATTGTTTTATTATTGGATACTCGAATCTTCTTTTTCTTTAATTAGTTTTGACATTTCCTTTGGTTTTGCAAACAATAAAACTGAGTTGCTATACCTACTTACAGAACGATGTTTTGTAGTTATTCAGATTAGTTTAAACATGAACAAACTTTCATGTTCCTTATAATTAATTTCAATTTGATATTCAAATACCCGGTGTTTGTTGTTTAAAAGGTCTTATTTGATCAAAAATGGCCAATTGCACTTAGCCCGATGGTGATCAGGTTTTTCTTAGCGTATCGATTGCAACCAAGTAGACAAACTCCGCTCACTGTCACATTCACACGGTCAACAACATAATATGATGATGATACGCTGCGCGATGCTTACGCACTTGAGATCTAAGTTACGTTATGCTGTTCATGATAGAGTCTACAATGGAATGCAGTAAAAGTATTTAGTACTTGGGTAATCAGTTTACTGCAGTCATAACGTAGCAACTAACGACCATTTTCAATAAATTACTACCAGGTTTCGGTAGGTTGCTATCTCTGTCTATTTTAGAAACAAAACATCACAGAAAAGCATTTTTGATTTTTCTAAGAATCACGTGACAGTTATGTAACACGGATAGAATATTTCAAGCTAACTTTGTTTATAGAAACACCGATAGCTGCGAGACGTAGGCATATCAGTTGACAGTTATACGTAAGTATGACATAGAAAACGGCCTAAATTAAGACAATAGATCAAAAACTGTAGGTACTCACCACCTGCGGTGTATATCTGAAGATCTCGTCCAGATCTCGGTACCACTTGACGGAGTGCAGCGGAGGTTCGTGCTGCTGCCGCATGTACTGGCAGCGCAGCTCTGCTTCGCGCCGCGGGTCTGCCCACAGCGGCACCTCCAGTGTTGTGATCGTGTGGGATACACTCCGGGCTGGAACAATCAAGAAAATGCATGTTATAAAGAAGAAGAAGAAGAAGAGAATCGTGACCGGCAAGGTGAATGGGAAAAGGCCTCGTGGAAGTAGTCCAATACGATGGTCTGACCAGATCCGCTACATTCATGACTCCACAGTCCACAGCGCCCTTCATAAAACCAGAGACAGTAATAGATGGAGAGAGATCATCCAAGGGAAGGTGATGCAGAAGATAGGTCACAATCCTCAACATTGAGGATTACGACGCAAGGAGGAGGATTGTCGCGGGGTTGCGATAGTCGTTGAGAGGATCCGGCAACTGGGTCTCGAGGTGGCATTGCACAAGTCCGAGGCCATGTGCTTTCATGGGCCTCGGAATGCGCCACCATCGGGATCCACACTGACGGTAGGAGGGGTATCCATCGGCGTCGAGTCGACGTTGAAGTACCTAGGACTCGTCCTCGACAGCCGGTGGAACTTCGTGGAGCATTTCCGACGTTTGGCCCCCAGGCTGGAACGGACCGGGGCTGCCTTCAGGCGGCTCCTGCCCAACCTTGGGGGGCCAAACGCCTCCTGCCGCAGGCTCTACGCGGGGGTCGTGCGGTCCATGGCCCTTTACGGGGCCCCAGTGTGGGCGCGTTCTTTGAGGCGGCGAGCCGCCCACTATCTGAACGCGCCCCAGAAAGTGGTGGCCGTGAGAATGGTCCGTGGATACCGCACGATCGCCCGCGAGGCGGCGGGCCTGCTTGCCGGATTGCCGCCATGGGATCTGGAGGCGATAGTCCTCGCGCGCCTACATGAATGGCGCGCGGAGGCACTACGCCGGGGGGAAACTCCGCTGCCGCGGCAAATTGCCGTTCAGCGGACAGACCTCCGGCGCGATCTCATGGCGACATGGAGAGAGCGACTGTCGCAACCCCGTGCAGGGCACGCCACGATAGTGGCGGTAAGTCCCCTCTTTGAGGAGTGGCTTGAGAGGCGCCACGGCGCCCTCACCTTCCGCCTGACGCAGGTCCTCACCGGACACGGATGTTTCGGGAGGTACCTGCACCGAATCGGGCGGGAGGAAACGCCCGGGTGTTTCTACTGTGAGGATCGACCGGAGGACACGGTGGAGCACACGGTGGAAGTCTGCCCTGCGTGGGCGGAGCACCGCCGTGTCCTCGTAGCGGCGATCGGCGGCGGCGACCTCTCGCGTCCGGCCCTGGTTCAATCCATGGTCCGGAGCGAGACGGAATGGGAAGCCGTCACCTCCTTCTGCGAAGCAGTCATGCTGGCGAAGGAGGTGGCGGAACAAGAGAGGGAGAGAGCCTCTCTTCCCGGCCGCCGCGGGAGACGCACCGGGCGTCGGGGGCCACGTGGTGGCTACCGGCCACCGTAGATGCGGGCCTGTGGACGGTAAGCTATGGGCTAGCTAGCCGTCCGTCCGTCTAGTGACGACAGGCCGTGTCGACGGCGCGTTCGTGTTCCACGCGCGCCTCAAAGAGATGTCAGCAGAAGAGAGGGGCCCGCAAGGGCCGAAGCCTGCCGGGGTTGCGGGACTGTTCGAAAGAGATACCGCGGCCCCGGAACGTAAAGGGCGAGGAAGGAACATGGATGGGTTTTAGTCAGTAAGAGTCTGACACTCCCTCCCGCTCCGCCCAGAGTGGGAGAAGTCATTTGATGATTTCCCATCCTAAAAAAAAAAAAAAAAAGGAGGAGGATTGTCTTTTTTAAATTTTCACGATCAGAATCCATAATAAAACATATGAAAACGCGATTTATCGCGAACTTTACCTTTAATTTAAACCCGACGTTTCGACCGTATTGCACCAGCCGTGGTCGCGGGGAGACGAAGTATTGGAGGTACCGCGACAGCAAAGCAAAGGAAGCGAAGTTCGCGATAAATACCCGTTTTCATATTTTTTAAAAGGAGGAGGATGTTATAAAACACATAGAGTATTCAACCAAAACGGCCTCTTCAAGAAGGATCTTCAAGTGGAGGCGCATCCCTAGGGCTACGTCATCCAAAGAAAATGCATCATCGTCAACCACGACCATTCTGTCAAGAATGCACGACTGAAGAGAAGTAGGTAGTTTTTCGCTCCATTGTTATAATTGCCTACAGTAAAATCATATTCCAAATCATCTTCGGAAGACGGACCGGAAGACGTTGTGTTGGAAGGCCTCCCACTAGGTGGACAGATGATCTGGTGAGGGTTGCGGGAACCCGTTGGATGCGAATCGCACGGGACCGGTCAATGTGGCGACACTTGGGGGAGGCCTATGTCCAGCAGTGGATTTCTTTTGACTGAAATGATGAATGATGATGATGAATCATCTTCAAACAGCCGAAGTCTTCGACTGCTAGACAGTGACCTCCTGCAAGCATTGCGATAAATATTGGGCCTTCTCTTCTTGCGTCTAATGGATTTTTACGATCTTCATACAGACCACCATAATCGTAACCTTTACATAGTATAAAACAATGACGCTCCCTCTATTTCTCTTTAAATTACGTAACGGATTTAATGCAGTGTTCAGCAATAGATAGAGTGATTCAAGAGGAAGGTTTATAGAAAGTGCACTTTTGCATCCTAGTCTTTAGGAGCTTGTCACAACAGACATAAACAATCATTTTAAATTACGATACCTGTTCAATAATAAACAAATCTGCTATTTTAAATTGTTTAACATTGACAGTATTTAAGAATACTCTACTAACACGAAAGTAATAAACAGAATCACCTATCGCGCAACATGTCACTGGGTGCGTTTATTTGTGTGTGAAAGCGCGATACGAGTGATGTAAACTTATCAATTGCCGTAAATAAGAAAAAAACCTACCCATTTTATTATTGATTCGGGTCAGCATCATTAGCATGGAAATACCTCCTTGAATTTGACTAAGATGCAAAGCGACACACGTGAGAAGCCGAGGCGGGTTGGCTACTTTATTATACTACTCAAAGATACAGTTAAGATTTATGACTATGAAATAAAACCTGCCAAAGAAAACCAAAATCCTACACACATTGAGAGCGACACTTGAATAAAACAAAAGAAAAAACTATATAGATAACGTAGTTGGGAACGATATTACATCAGTAACCGAAACATCTAGAAAATCCGTAGAAATCGTCGCCTCGTTCGAGAAAACATGTACTTTTACGCGTCTATCTTATGAAGATATCGAAGATCCACGAATTGATGGGAGTTTGTTACCAACTCCAACAGAAACATGTCGGGAATTTAAGCTCAATTTATAAGTTAGTTAAGTTGTTATCTTGGAACAGATCAATTTACTATCTGAATGGGCCAAATTCCTTCGTTATGTTATTTCTTATCTTCGTCTCTCGTTCTTGCTGTTTCCAATTACTGGTTAGCTGAACTTCTACCGATAGTTTCTCGAACATTAACACAGTTTGCAGACCGCAATACTGTAATTAAACAACAAATTGTAGTTTCAACAGATTTTAGTTTTGCTTTTGGATTATTTGTATTGAAAGTTTGTTGTGTAGTGTGGTTTTAGCGAAGATTTCTGAAATCGCTTGACAGTTTTTAGATGTTATTTAGTGAAAATACCTTAATTACGCAACTAAACAACACAACATTTCTCAGAGGCTAACTTAATCCTATATTCGATAAGAACAAAGGATTACAAAAATCTTTATTATAAACCAACAACAGCTAAAGAATATTCGATCACGCAAAAACCTTTTCGAATATTCGTAGAACAAATTCAACGCTATTTATAAATACCCTTTCGAATTTTTCGACGAATTCCGTAGGATTATGCCTGAAATATTGTAACACGGCTTTATTTGGCTCGGAGATGTATTTTTATTTATAAATAGTCCAGGGTACAAAAAATGTGTGAGTAGGTTCATTTTACTACAAACTTAAGTTAGTTATTACTTTAACCGTCATCTATACTAATATTTTTTTATGGAAAGATTTGTATTTTTGTATTTAACGAATAAACTTATAAACTGCTGGACCGTTTCGCAAAATTCTTTCAGCAATGGATAGCTACATAATAACATACTAATAGGCTATATTTATCCCCGTTCTTCCACGGTTACTGGAACTACGCGGTTTCACGCAGGTATTGTAATAAATCGTTTAGTTTTTAATTTGACGTGTATCATCTTGAACTGAAAACTACCTTTTTCCCGCGACCTCGCCTGCATAGAAGTCGGAAATTACCCGGTACTCGTATATTAAGTACCCCATGTCGTAATCCAGGTTAAAGTCAATTGGTGTACTAATTTTGATTCGGTTTTAAATTTTGCTTTTAACATAAATGTAACCGTATTTTCTTTATTTTATGGGGCATGCAGTGCTGACCTATAACAAATTACTATACTGACCTTTGATGTAAGAATCTTTATTCTAACATGTAACAGTATATAAAATTTTACTGTTGGTCGAATAAATAAAACCGAAACCGTTTAAACGTAATAGACAGGCGGAGTTATTTTCGCATAATATTAGTATAAGTTAATGTTCGCGGCATTTGCCCGCATGGAGGTAATATTAATATCAACTAGCTCATGCTATCGGCTAGCTATGATCCTATTACCGGGATAAATAGTTTCTTATAAATGTAAATTCAGGTTATAAAATACTTTACCTTAGTACCAAATTTCATCCAAATACATTCAGTAGTTTTTGCGTTAAAGAGTAACAAAAATCTCTCCAATTATCCATCCTCAAAAACTTTCACATAATAAATATAATAGTAGCAAGATAAAGAGTAATGTTTTTAAAGTCTACTATCCAAACCTTGTAATAGACTTATATGCCCATTTATTAGGCTTTTATTTTGTACTTATCTACATACAAACTTGTATAAATCTGGCCTTTTATCCCACACACTATTTCTTTACATTGTTTTATTGACACAACGAAGGACCTCTGTCCACTAGAGGCAATAATGGCGAGTAGTTATTCATGGAATGCCCCTAACCACGTATTTACGATTCTGTGCTATTCGAAATAAAAACGATTCTGCGTCGTCGGATCCTTTTCGTTTTATTTTTTTATCTTCTTTGAGATGTTGTTTATTTTTAGCTGCGGGGCTTAGACCCTCCAGTTTTATCTGGCCAACATTCACTGCGTATGTAGAAGGTAAAATATAAATCTTGTTCGCTTTTTTGGAATCAGGTATGTTTATTAAATTACCGAGAGTGTTAGTATTCGTTGGTCGGTAGGTAATAGGTATATTATTTTGCGAATGTAATAATTTAATCATCAAAGAAGTTATTAATTATTTTTTTGTAAATATTGACATCTTCAATAGCCCAATAGGAAAATACAAAGGTTTTATCTTCAGAACTCTTCAAAATTAATACATAATTAAATACATGACTATAATCTTCAAATTAATATTTTTAATTTCACCTCTGGCAATTACAGTTTTTTTTTTATATTATTCTGATAACCATGCAAATATTGTAATACTGGATGGCAGATGAGGAAATACTGTTTTACTAGTTTTAAGTTTTCATAATGTAACTCTTTGCTGTCGCTTTAATAAAAATGAAATAAAATTAAATTTACTCAAAATGTGCTAAGCCGACCTCAACATTATTGAGTTACTTTGTGTAAACAGCAAAAACTGTATCCCCGTCCTAAAGGATTTTAATTATGCACAGCAATGGGTTTTTGTATTGTCTTTAAGGATAGTTTTTGACAATTTCTCAACAAAGTAACTTACTTACAAGCATTTGTGTAACTTCTTAAATAAGCAAACAAACTAATTTCCATCGTTAGTACTCGTAGCAATTTACAAAGCAAAGTTTAAGCTAAAAAGTCTGAAGACTAATTAAACTTCATTTTCGAAGCTAATTTATTACTAAGATTAATTAGAACTAAGATATTCAGAGGAAAGAGAAGCGAACCTTCATAGCTTCATCAAACTTTATAGTTTAACCAAATGCTCGCAACAGACTGTATAATGAAATCGTTACTGCCATGCAAATTTCACTTGCGCGATTCCATCTTAATACCAAAAGAGATGGCTAAACGACTGCCCCCAACATGACTAGCACGAATAGGAACCTCACACTAACCAGTAATATTTAAATATTAATTCATGAATTATTTAGTGTTTAATAATTTCTTATAACTTTCGTGAACTAATAAACATAAAAAAGTTTCTTAATTGTATTTATGCTTTGTTTTGGTTTGACTTGACAAGGTCAAGGAATACTGACAGCTAGGGAAGAGACATATTGCATTACCAAAATGCCAAATCGAATAAGTTGAACTTCAATCGATATTTAATAACAGTTATCAAAACGATTTATTTTCTGAAACTACTTAATTGATTAATTGTATCTGGTTATGCATATTACTAACACTTCAGACGCACAATCTTAACATGTATTTTCTGTCCGTCGAGGTTGACAAAACAATTTCATTTTTTTTTCAGTCCATTCGATTATTTTATCGATTTCGTTACATTTTAAATCAGATTGCATCTCTACTCTATGAAAAAAACGTCAGACGTCGTTTGAACGCTCTGCCGTTTGTTTTATGTAGGTATTTATTTTAGTAATTTTTTTTTTTTTTATCTTTTATGTAGGTACTCAGTGCGTTTATTATTTAATTTAGGCAGAATTGTTTACCTACCTACCTCAATACAGAAATCTACAAATATTTAGGTCAGTAAAGCTAGAACTACGTGTGCCACACGCCGATCTGGGCGCGTCGATCTCCTTCATTTTATATGGAAACTAGACTGGTAGAGCTACACTTGATCCACGCCACGCAACGTCGTCTACGTACAAATCAGGCGTGTTACACGTGTGCGTCGGTCTAATGTAGTTCTAGCTTTAATCTAAGATCTTTTTCAAATACGTTCATCATTTCAACCATAATACCTATTATTTACATTGTCTGTGAATACCTACTGTCTTTATTTCAACTCATTTGGATAAGTAGTTTAGGTTTTACAACAGAATACTTATATTATTTTGATTTTTGCTGGAGAGCTGGGAATTATATACCGAAAGTTCGTTGTATCAAGTTTTTTTTTGCTGCAATTACCCCTATGTAGATATTTACTTCAAGTAGCTTAGTGCAAAATCGCCAGTCAAAAACACAATTATCAATAAAAATCGTCGCAGACACATTAAAACGCCTAGATAAAAGTTTATAGCAATGTCATTGTTTGAAGTTTTTGTACCTTTGTCGTAGGAGTTGCGCGATTTTGTTTTTAGGATTGTGCAAATATTAAAAGTTCCTGAACCTTTTTAAATTACAAAATACTAATTTCAGCTATTTAGCATTATATATTGCTAGGTACCATGTTTATACATGCGTTTTCATTGCGGGGGCAGTCGTCCATACTTCAATTTAGCCATGTCCTTTAGTTCAACGCCATCTATTGTTTATTACCGCAGTCTTAACCGATTACTTTGTCAGTTGGCAATAGTTCCGTACGTATCCCGACCCTCGCTGATTTAATAGTCATAAAACACAAACAAGGCCACGCATATAAAGTAGGGATTTTATAGTTTACGTCAAGTTGTCGTCGTGAGTAATTATTTTAGGATGATGCCAAAATTAAGTGTCGTGCCCATCATTGCCTATAACCAATGTGTTTCCAATAACTGCCACTCAAACCCTCGTATCAACAGTTATTGCTATTTGATGGGCAACGTATAGTGATATAAAGTTGTCCTATAATCAGTGAGCAAGGTCCGTTGTGTTTATTGTGTGAAGGAAATGGCTGGCAAATTGGAGTTGGCCAAGTAACCGAGTTCGGGACTATTGATAATATTGATTGTTGCTTTTGGAGTACTTCGATGATGTTATAGTAGGTAGTTGGTAATTTGTATGTAATTTCGTTCAAAAATACCACTTGTTTAGACAAGCGAAATTCCACCCAATTTTCCGAAAGCTTAAGCATAAAATATGCACACATAAAAAGATTACCAACCGATAAAACGGTTCGTTGAAACACAAACAAATCTGAAGTGTTCGTTCTAACACTCAATGTAATCTCAAATACGATCCCGATCACGATTTAGCCTCGAAAGAATACACTAAGTCTCCTCGCTTTTCATAATCTGCTTTCGTGATACAGATTAGTATTACTATTCAATGTCTGGGTTCTTTTTCTGCGAAGTAACCGCTACGTGAGAGAAGGGCTTAATAAAACATTCAATCGGGGCGACCCTTCTTACGTGTACTCTATAAATTTTAATACGGTCCACGTATACTGGTATAAGGAGCTGGAAAAACATTAATACAGCATGTAGTGAAATGTGTCTTGGATTTGCATAAATAAGCGTTGGGCTGTAAAATATTCTGTTAGCGGGTGTTGTTTTAAACGGTAATGCGGAGGTCTAATGGATTCGGCCGCGATTATGGTGTATCGCTTTTATCCTTTGTTTGAAGAGAGTGTGAAGGTTGGATATGAAATTTTTCTGTGTATAATTTTGTACTAGATTTTTACAAGGGTTTTAGCGTATCATAACTTCGAAGTCATGTTGGCCCGGTTTGTTCATATTGGTTTCTTTACTTACATACTTAAAGTAGTTAAGAGCAGTATTAGTCATTGCAATGACATAATATTTACATTTTTTCTGCCTGGATTTAAGTGAACTCATACGATAACGTCTTAAAACAAATAAAAAACAAATATAGCAGATTTCAAGAGCTTGTTTTTAAAGTTCTCTCTGCTACTTTCACTTCAGTGTTTTTTCCTACAAACGTTCACCCAGTTTCTGTCGTAGTATCGTTGCAAGCTCAGGTTTTAAAACTTTTCTTTTAAAAACCACCAGTTAAGATAAACATGAACTACTTCAAACTGCAGTTGTCCACAATTAGCTAAGAAATTCGAGCTTGGCGACCCAAATAAATCCTGGCTGATGGCCTGGATACTGGCTGAAACTTAGCTATCTGTTCTAAAAACAAGTCAAGTATCCCAATTGTAAACAGAAAATGGGATAGCAAGTATTACTTTCCTTATTAAATTAACTAGTTCTTCCCTCTTAGCTCGGGGCAGATGCAATTTTTCGCGACAAGAACCCGGCATGTCCCAGTTTCGCGTCGTCTGTTTTGTGTTCCAAACACGGGGAACATTTTTGTTTCCTCAAGACGGATGGAAATGAGGAAGAAGTGGGTTATAGTGCGCTCCGAGAGGTTAGGAATGTTGCTTCGTATTGTTTTTACAAGTTATAATTATATTATCTACACCAAATTCGGGAGAAGCTCTTGGCTAAATAATAACAGCCGCTCGGGCCGATCTTTAGGTAAACCTTAAGCCGTGTTTGCCTAGGTTGGTCTGTGGATGGTTGTCCTCGCTTACATATTAAGTTTCCTCCTTGCCTCGGAAGGCACGTAAAGCTGTTGGTCCCGGATGTCATTTGCCCATATTATATGGCAGTCGTTACAGGTGCCCAAAAAGTCTGACAACCAGTTTTACCAAGTGGTATCGTATCACCCAGTATTAACTGGGTCGTGGAGGTCAGATAGGCAGTTGCTCCATTTGAAATACTGGTGTTCAGCTGCATCCGGTTAGACTGGAAGCCGCCCCCAACATAGTTGGGAAAAGGCAAGGCAGATGATGAAAATTCGGGAGAAGCGAAACTGATTTATGAAATAGTTGCAGCATCGCTATCTCCCCCGCTTACGGAACAGCATTTGTATTAATAATATTATAATTACGTGTAATAATTACTTATATGAAGCTGACGTACCTTTGTAAGGTAAAGCCTCAAAATAAATAAAGATTTAAAAGATAAAAATTAACTGGTGTAGTTGATACTAAAGTAAATTGGAAACACGATTTTCAGCTTTGTGACCCCGACTGGTCCTTCTTTGAACTAGTAGCGAAAAAAGGTTGCTTTATATTTGATGAGTTCTATAGATCACCATCATCTGCCTAACCTTTTCCCAACCATGAAGACGTCCAGTCTAACCGGATAAAGCTAAATACTAGCATTAAACATGGAGTGACTGTATAGGTAATTATCTGACCACTACCAGTCGACTACGTGGCGCGGTAAAAGGGTTTCGGAAAGACTGGTTTGCAGACTTTCAGGCGTCTGACTACCCGTTACGACTACAAATGATAGGTTAACATGTATTTCAGACCACGGACAAGTCTTAGTTCTTCAGGGATTCCGTCACCCATCTACAGACTGACTTCAGTACGCTTAACCTTAACCTTAAAGGTCGTCTTATGCTCAAGCCTCGCTGCGCTAAGTTCCACAGATATCATCGAATCGAATAATATAGTCGTGAAAAATACAAAAATATACGGCCCATCCCGTTTGGAGCAGATGCCCTGTTTTACGGGCTCCACGCTAGATCCCCATCATTTGTGAAAGGATATTGGATGAAAACTTCCTTATTTTACGAAACGCAATTTTCCAAGTGTTTTTTACAGATCTTCGTTTCTTTTCTTTTGATTAGAATGATTTGTTGAATTCTATTTGGAAACTGGAGGGTAACGGTGACTGAGTGATTTCAAAATGAAAGAGGTTTAAGTTTCTGCGCTGCTGGCGTGCTCGTACTATGAATAATTTGAAGCTAATCTTGCATGAAACGAGGAAGAAACTCTAAGTTACCAAGAATAGCTACTGAAATAAGTACAGCTACTGAATGGATCATTAAACTAGTAAAGTTGGTATATGCAAAGATTTAAGAATCAGAATCAGAAGAATAAAACATACACATGCACACACGCATACATTTAATTCAGTGAAACCTTTCTTTCATCTCATGATATTTGATGGAAATGACTAATTATAGTTCTTACCTACTGAATTTTTCTTTTCTGGGTAGTAGACGTACAAGGGAAGTTTTTTAATCAGAGCTCATACAGAACAATAATCCACATCGACATAAAATTATTAGATCCAATAAATCGCGAAACGATCCGCGCCTAATCCACGGCAGAAACTTTGATTATCCCCGCGATAACTTTGCTAATCCCAAGGCGAATAGTTTCGCCTTACTCCAGCAACACGAAAGTTTTAAAAGAGATCGAGGCATGACATAATAGGTGACGTTGAACCAAGTTTGTCTGGTCTAGCGGTAAATTAGAAGGGGTCTGGTTTGACGCGTCATCGTGATACTGAGCATGAGATGGCAGAAAGTTTGGAGATGCTCCATTGGTCGGATTGGAAGAGCGATTAGTCGGCCGAAAAAAAAACGGAAACTTGAAACAAAATATTGTACGTACGTATAGGTCATATAACAAGGCATGCGAAACGAAAAGCGACGCAGGTACAGTTCTAAGCTCTGCGGCGGATATTTATTTAAATTAACTGGTAGTTGAGTTACAAATTTATTCTCTCTCGGAAGGTATAATAAAAAAAAACTAACATAATGTTATACTTCATAAAGAAATATCGATGCTTGTTGAAGTTTTAAAAACCATGTGTCTAGAATATGTGAACTGCCAAGAAATGGCTGCCTTTGTTTCGGTGTTCGTAGAATTCTCTTCAGCAACGTCAGCAGAAATTTAATAAATGTTACTCACATAAAACGAGACGTAAATTGCTTCAGCTTTATCATGAATATTTACTTAAATACCTCACTGTACAATAATTGTACATGAAGTAAAATTAATGCTACAAGATTTTCATTTGTTTTATGTGTGGAAATTCTCCTGGGGAGGACAGATGGGTCTGTGAGACTCTTACCGACTTACGAGACTGAAAAGTATAATAAAAGATTTACAAATAAAAATATCTGAATAAATTAACATATTTAATCTACGGAATCTCAATAACTGTTCTCGAACATTTGCATAATAAATTATGGATTCTAGTCCTAACTTAATAATAACTAAGAGCCCTAATTTCTATTTCGGCATGGTTACCATTTCCAAATACTAATTCAGCACGCTTTTAACTGAGAAAACCTTGACAAAAAAATGCATATTTCAGAAACCCGACACCTTTGCTCCAACACTGTCATTTCCGTAAAGTACAAAGAAATAAACGTATTTTTGTTACTAGAAGAGAACAAGTAGCGATAAAGTTACGAGATATTGTTTGTTTAACAATCCAGTGAACACACATCTTGGGTAAACATAAAACAAACATGTAACTTGTTATCGGCTGCGGAAGGAATAAAACGGGGATAGAAAGTACACTTTAGAAGTACGTAGTGGTGCTTCTGGGATTGTAACTTGAGGTTTTAAAGGTATTCTAAGCATTTCTACTATAGCAGTTACATTTTGTTTGTATTTAATGCTACCTTTAGTAACAATAGCAGAAACATAGACTGTCGATATAAAGATACTGACACAGAATAATGTTTCGGCTCCACATGAGTCTCTAGAATGTTCGGAACTCCAGGGTCCCGAGACATAGGTACAAAAGTTATTTTGAAAATGTTTAATATAATATTTGGGAATAATAGTAGACCCGCTGGATGCGAGTTGCACGGGACTGGTCAATGTGGCGGCGACACTTGGGGGAGGCCTATGTCCAGCTGTGGACGTCTTGCGGCTGAAATGATGATGATAAAGGTCAAATAAACAATGGATGAACCAAGTAAAGTATGATTATGGCAAGATAGGAGATGTCTTATGAGATGAAAATAGAGAAGTATTAAAGAAGACGACATGACCACGGCGTCGATCCCACATAAATTGAGATAAGGGCAGGACAGTGATTATGATGATGAATGATGTTGAAAATGTACTCGTAAGTCTAGTTATATTCAAACAGATTCTAAACTTGTTTTTTTTTGGCTGGCATGGTTCACAATTATTATTATTAAGTAAGTTATGGAATCAGGCGTTACTTTGCGGAAATCCATGACATTAAATGCTATGAAATATATTTAGTATTAATACCGCTAGACAAAAACAGCTAGCTCATTCGAGCTCGAACGCTCGACGAGTCAACAACTCCTGAGGATGCCCCGTGGAGGGGCGAAACAAGTGTCGAGTATAGGTTTGGTTGCATGGCATGCTAATTATTTCTCACTTGTTTTGTATGTGTGCATACGCATGAGGGCGGGAGGGTGGGCCCATATGTGCATGTGCATATCCATGACGGTGGGATTTGTGTCCTGCTTTCAGACCTGGATATTTTTGTCTAGCGGTATTAAAACTAAATATATTTCATAGCATTTAATATTATTAAGTATATAAATGTCACCGTAAAATTGTCAAACACGTAATATTACAATATAACGTGTTTCTCTCTAGCGATATTGTAAACTCTCGAAATATTGTCACCTGAACATATGGAAGTATCTCTGCCCCTAATCGGGACTTGGGGCACCCCCCCGTTAGGTTAGTTAGGTTCCTTTAAACCCTGCACTCGGAAATACGGAAAGACCGTCCGTCGACTACGCTTTTTAGGGGAATATAAAGTGTTTTAAGGTTAGGTTATAATAATGGGTATTTCTCAGGAATGGTACAATATCTTTTCATTAGAGTTGTACCACTGGGCAAGGGGGACCCCTCCTTCCCTCCACACCGCGTGAGTTGACTACCATCGCATGCATTTCACGAAAAATAATGCGTTTTGTTGTAAGCAGTATGTTGATTTGACAATATTTCGAGATTTTACAATATCGCTAGAGATATTACAATATATCGTATTTTACAATTTTACGGTGACATATACATACATCTATATGTACAAAAATCAATTGCTGTTCGTTAGTCTCGCTAAAACTCGAGAACGGCTGGACCGATTTGGCTCATTTTGGTTTTGAATTATTTGTGGAAGTCCAGGGAAGGTTTAAAAGGTATTTTTTTGTAGGTAGGTAGTAGTAGGTAAGTAGTAGTAGGTAGGTAGTAGTAGGTAGGTAGAAGTAGGTAGGTAGTAGTAGGTAAGTAGTAGTAGGTAGGTAGGTAGAAGTAGGTAAGTAGTATTATGTAGGTAGTAGTAGGTAGGTAGTAGTAGGTAGAAGTAGGTGAGTAGTAGTAGGTAGGTAGTAGTTTTTCCCTCTTATGTGACGCAGACGAAGTTGCGTGGGTCAGCTAGTATATAGATGAAAATCAACTGCTGTTCGTTAGTCTCGCTAAAATTCGAGAACGGCTGGACCGATTTGGCTCATTTGGGTTTTGAATTATTTATTGAAGTCCAGGGAAGATTTATAAGATTAGAAAAAGGTAGGTGGGTGGGTAGGTAGGTAGGTAGTAGGTAGGTAGGTAGGTAGTAGGTAGGTAGGTAGGTAGTAGGTAGGTAGGTAGGTAGTAGGTAGGTAGGCAGTAGGTAGGTAGGTACTAGTAGGTAGGTAGTAGTAGGTAGGTAGGTAGGTAGTAGTAGTAGGTAGGTAGTAGTAGGTAGGTAGTAGTAGGTAGGTAGTAGTAGGTAGGTAGTAGTAGGTAGGTAGTAGTAGGTAGGTAGTAGTAGGTAGGTAGTAGTAGGTAGGTAGTAGTAGGTAGGTAGTAGTAGGTAGGTAGTAGTAGGTAGGTAGTAGTAGGTAGGCAGTAGATGTGCGGGTAGGAAAAAATGCATTGCAACGCATGCCGCTAGCTGCTAGCTAGGGTACAGCTAGTAATATTACATTTATCATATCAAAATTGTAATGCCAAATAATTTGAAAAGTAGATGTTTCATGCCGGCTCTTCTTCATGGAATCGACCAACGCAAACCATGCACCTTTTTCGACGTTTTATAAGTGCCCATTTAGGCCTATGTCAAGAAAAAATGTTGATTTGGTTTTTTTGATTTGATGATTACAGATTAAGTCAACTGCTCACTACCTACTTGTAAGATTATATGAGAGAGAGAGATATGAAAGCTATGCCATTCGTAATTTTCTATCTGTTTTTTACTCTGAATTTCACACTAATTACAGGATACAGGATTAAATACGAGATCGGAGTTCGAGTGACACAAAGCGACAAAAAAATAACTGCTTTTAAACAAAGAGAATAAAGGAATATTCCACGACCGTTTTAATACAAAAATATACTAGAAGAGTTTGATTTAAGCTACTGAGCAGGAAAAATGTCCTTGCTTGCAATGCCAGGACTGAATAATCTACCTCGGCAGTAATTTCAAATTCTTAGTCGAATAACTGAAATATTTCAACTCCTATTCCGACACAAAATTCAATTAAAATTTTACTTTTCGCTGCAAGTTGTATCGATTGCGGGAATTAGGTCAGCTAGGTACTTGCAGAGAAGCTTGCAGGCTGTCACTACCTCACTAATAGTATTGTGGAGTGGAGAGCCAATAATATTGCTTGTTTCGACGGTAGTGTTGTTACCACTCCGGGACTAACCGTAGTCTTCCAGTATTGTTTTCAATAGGTGACTAGAATTTCGAGTTTGGTTTACTGTAGTTTAATTTATATTTGCATCTGAAGCTGTTGGTGAAGCGTTGGTGAAGCTTCCCGTTACATGAATAAAGTTTTAGGTAATTCTATAAGAATTTTTTATTGCTTTAGTCATACTTACATCTACCGTCATTAATATAATTATAACCATTGGACGTACGAAAATAGGTTCCCGTTGAAATTGCAGTGCAGTAGAACTCATGGCAATTTAAACAGGGGGATTCGGACATACTTACGAATGAACTTATATTGTCACTTTCGGGATATCTTTCGTGATTGTTTGTTATTTTGAGCTAAGCTTTTAAAAGTTTAGTTTTAAACCTTGAAAGCTTCAAACAGTGATTGATCGAATTAATATTGTTACTCGATTTTGCAATCAAGAGAAACTATATTTAATAAAAAAATACCAATGATTGCTAATCACAAATGTCATCTGAACAACAAACACTAATTGTTTCCTCAAAAAAGCGTCAAAAAACACACCTATTAAGTAATTGGGTTAATACGGCAGCGTCAAACACAGCATCGTTGAATTATGCAAACAGTGGCATACATAATCCCCTTTCTAAATTATCATAATATTCGTCGCGTGTTAGTTAAAATTGCACGACGCTCCGCTGCGCGTTTTACACTATTGCAAATGTATTCTGCCTGGTATAACGTCATATTCTTGACCTCGACCGATGCGACTTGTGACGCAACTTGCGTCCGGTGACACGCGTGTGCTTTTTTCTCGCAAAACCGCGTCGGCGCGTCGTAATAGTAGTGACCGTCCCGCGAATACGTGATCGACGCGGTCATAATATTGAAAATTCGAAGGCGCCCTCTGTCGGCGCCGCGAGAATGACGTAATTGCCTAACTAATGAAATGTCGCACGTAAATTGCATTGGTTACGCGGCTTGAGTGAGACTCGAACTCTACCAAAGCTGAGATGACCGGAGAAGAGACTCAATCAACGAATCACTTTCGTTGAAATCCATGTCGCGCGTCTTGTCTGTTCTACTCCTGCACCTTTCGTTTCTGCGATTGTCTCCAGTTTGGTGGAGACTCTAGACCTAACTCATGATTCCTCGTGGCATGCTCCAAACTCTTTCTGACTTTAGTTGTCCCTCTAGTCGCTGGCGCATCACGCATGTAGTTTGTGGCCGAGTGGTTATGACGCAGTGTTTGTGCAATTATGGTACAGAGATACGATCGTTGGCGTTCTTGTACATCATTAGTTAATTGAACTGTCAATTGTATAATAATAGATGTTGGTTCTATTACGATACTGACTCGGTTTCTGATTAGTACATGTCAGGTACCATTACATAATAATATTATCACGCCTGTAATCCCCGAAGGTTAAGCAGAGGTATGCCTTTAGTTCACACTAGGGGGCGCTCAGCTCTCTAGGGTGACTAAGTTCAAGTACCTGGGGCATTGGGTCACCGATAGTCTGTCTGACGATGAAGACTTGGAGAGGGAGCGCAGAGCATTGGCAGTTCGATGTAACATGCTGGCCCATAGGTTTGCACGTTGTACAGAAGAGGTAAAAATTACACTCTTTAGAGCGTATTGCCAAACTATGTACACTTGCGCCCTATGGGTCGGCTATACAAAAAGCTCGTACAATGCTCTGCGAGTCCAATATAATAACGCCTTCAGAGTTTTGTTGGGACTACCACGCTTTTGTAGTGCATCAGGGATGTTTGCGGAGTACGGCGTGCCTGATTTTTACGCTCTTATGCGATCACGAATAGCCTCCCTGATGCGGCGAGTGCGTGGTAGTTCTAACAGCTTGGTGGCTATCATGGCCAACAGAATGGACAGTCCAATGATGTGGCACTGGATGACCACTCATCGTGCGTCATTTATATATTTAAAATGAAATTCTGTTTATATAATGTATGTTTGTATCTTTTCATTTTATGTATGTTTTGTGTTCTTTCGTGTATGTGTTTTATGTATGAACGATAAAAATTGTATGTTTCAAATATGGACTCGATGGTCTGAAATAAATTTTATTATTATTATTATTATTATTAGTTCATCTACAACATGTAACATAATTAACGCACATTCTGAAATTAGTTTGTTCAATAGGATCGTTTACCGAATCGATGTCCATAATTTTTAATATAATATACTTAGGTAATTTTTTATCCCAAAAATACGTTACATGTTGTATATTTCGAGAGTTTAAGTCCCATTTAACACGGGGTGAGTCTAGTGGCATACACGGACCCAACAGCTTCTGTGCTGTTATTGAGAAACTTCTTTTAATTGCTTTAAGTACTTTTAAGTTTATTTTCTGTTTAATCATGCTGCTTAAGAGGTTAGGTAAGATACCTCAAGTAATTACTAAAGCTGTCCCATACGCCTAGAGATCCCTTACAAAAAATTAGCAATCTACAAGAACCGGCCAAGTGCGAGTAGGACTCGCGCATGCTGGGTTCCGTACTATCACTAAAATACCCTATCGTAGTGATAGCACGGAACGTCCTTCTTCTACAGTAGTAAAAGAGCTCCCATTCAATTTATTATTAGTTTTATAGCAGCAACAGAAATAAATAAACGTTGTAGTATCTTAGTTGTGAAAGCATAATCATCATCTACCTAGCTCTTTCCCAACTATGTTGGGGTCGGATTCCAGTCTAACTGGATGCAGCTGAATACCAGTATTTTACATGGAGCGACTGCCTATCTGACCTCCACAACCCAGTTAATACTGGGTAATACGATACCATTTGGTAAGACTGGTCGTCAGACTTTTTGGGGCACTGACTACCTGTAACGACTGCCAAAGATGGACAAATGACAGCCGGAACCAACAGCTTAACGTACTTTCCGAGGCACGGAGGAAACTCAGTATGTAAGGGTGGTCACCCATCCACAGACCAACCTAGGCAAGTACAGCTTAACCTAAAGATAGGCCCAAACCGTGAAAGCTTAAATCAGTGTTTAAATAATCTGTGATTTTAACTATCTACCTTTTACGGATAAGATACAGCCTGGTGACAGACAGACGGACGGACGAACAGCTGATATTTTGCCGAGTTAGTTGAGCTGTTTAGTGTCCTGTTAGTTATCCTTCGGATACGGAACCCTAAAAATGAGATATTACGTACTTAGATCTCATTTGTTTAATTTTGCTTTTGTTTTTATAATAGACTAGAATACTGCCTGCGGCTCAGCAAGAAAGGGCAAAAAAAAACTGGCCGTTTTTAGACAGCAAACTCCGTACATATAATTTTATAAAAATACGATTTTAAGGGAAGAAATCCTAACGTTAATAAGCATCGTAGTCTTATTACAAAACAAGGTTTTTCTTTATTTTGACATGAAATGAGTCTCAGCGTACATCGCACACATTGAGTAGCTTTTAGAGAGCACCGATCGAGGGAGCCAGAATCACCATGTCCGCGCAGTTTATGTTGTTATACAATCGGACGCGTACGGTCAGTCGTGATGTCAGCGAGAATTAAATAAAGCTGTCGGTCGTCGCTGACGTCTGCATCGCAGTATGGTACTTTAAAGAACACACAAATTGTCAGCGTGACAAGAATTCAGGCCTAAAACAAACTCCAGCGGCTGAGTTGCTTAATCAGCGCATTTAACTTAATCAGTATATTCGCGCCTTTGCTCTTCGATCTGTATGTCAACACCGAAGAGCAAAGGTGAGAATAGCCTCCCCTGCCTCACCCTGCATTCCGGCCGGCATGTCTCCGACAGCTCACCCGCTAAAGATCTGCATACATCTTCAAGAATGCACAGAATATGCGCGATGCTATGATAAAATTGATAAAAAAAACGCAAATCGTTGACGTGGCTCAAAAGTTTGGCAAACTTAAATGGGACTGACTGGGTAGGAGATGACTGAAGCAAGCCGAACCAACTGCGAGCTCGTCAAGGCTCAGGAATGGTGCTCCGAAACAGTGACACGGGGTCGCGGCAGACCACGAACGAGATGGCGGGACGAACTGGATGTCTTCCTTGAGAATTGGAAAGAAATAGCACAGAATTGTGATCGTTGAAAGGAATAGGGGGAGGGCTTTGCCCAGCAGTGTGACAATACAGGCTAGCTATAATATAATAAAGGGTGTAACACACCTCTTAACGAAGCCGAAAGGCACTTGTTCTCCTTTGCGATCATTTTTTTGCTCTAAACCTGGGAACCTTCTAGTTACGGAGATATTGGGGGTCAAAATTCCAACTTTTTGACAAGTTTTTTGTTTAATACAAGTTTTCACTGTGAGGGCCGTGGGCATGTGGGACGAGTTGCTGAATTACTCAGATTTTTACTTTAATCACCTCTACGACCCCCGTACTCTTCAATCCATCCATCAGCACAATGTTTTATGTGCGTTACATTGAGTTTTACCACAAAACGTGATTTATCACCCCAAAAAAAAGTCGCTTCCCAACAATAATTTTTGCGTGAAGTTACTTAGTTTGATGTACAGAATGCTTGGTTAACGGATTCGTGACGAGGTGTTTATACCCTGTATAATAATAAAATTATATTGAATTAAAATGCATCGCTGCTCTCTACACAAAGTAATGTCTTCCGCATGCATTTTAATGAAGAGACTAGCGACGGAGACTAAGCGAAAGATTATTACCGCGATGATAATGTGCTATGCAAAATACTGGAATTAACGCTCTTGTGTCGGAATCTGTTCGAATATATTTCGAAGATCCTCTTTCTGGGGTATTAGTGATTTGTTGCGAGTACTAGTTCTTATGCCAAGGACGGAGTCTTTAGCAGGTTTTATCTTCTGTAAATCAAGTTGATATGCAGATAATATTTGGCATTGTATGATTACTGGCCTAAACATAATTATGTAAAATAGTACCTAGTAGGTACAAATCAAATTTTAACAGTGAACTGTTGGTTATAAGCATTGAGTTAAATATATATCTATAGGTTTATGCCTCTCCAATAGCATGCCATACCGAATATCTTGCGATGATAGCGAAGTTTCGACCAAAAAGGTCTTGATGATTTTTGGATGCCCTTTAACCAATCACAGGCGTCTGACTAAATCAATATTTTTAGACAAAGAAGGCAAAATTAGACATTCAAACCACGTCAAGCAATAAAATTAGATAAAAACCCAGCCTTTAACTTCCGTTGAGCATAATGACCGGCATTCTATCTTTTCAGCTACCGTTTCTTATTTATTGTTGAGTAAGGAAGGTAATGTCAGGTTGTCAGCCCATCGCCTGCCGTTTAGTGCCAGTATAATATAACCCTTCCCTACTCAAGTTTACGACCTGCGCAGAATGCTAAGCAGCTGTCATGAGTCGATGGTTTCAAACTGCCTCCGTTTGGAAACTAGTTTTGTGGTGACGCTTGAATTTTGGTTGGTGTAGCAGCATTACAAAAAGTACTACAACAACTTAGTACGAAAAGTACAACAGCGCCAGCTATGATACTAATGAAGAACTAACATCAATATTCTGAAAAGCCTTATTAAAGCGTGAAATAAACCTGATCCGTATCGTCGAAGTTTTCTCCCTTTACTATGGGGTATGTAGGATAGCTTAATGTTTTTACAAAGTTAACCTACTATTAGATACAGGATATCTCTATTCTTTCATGAAAGTAAAAAGAAAATCATCCAAGCTTACAAGTATAAACATTAGAAAATACTGCACAATGTTATAAGCGAGATTATCAAGAAAAGTAGGTAATAAAGACATAGCCTGTGTTACGACGCCATTAATTTTGAAACCAAGCATGTTAGTGCTTGTTACAGGTACACTAGATCCGATTAAGAACTGGATTCTTATCTTTTACACAAATAAAAGGAAAAAGGATAAGATATCTTTTACTTTTAGTATGTTTCTTTGTGTTACGAGAAATTAAGTGTTGTCTACATACAGTTAAGGCTCATGTTAGTCTGTTCAATTAAATATATAATTAAGGTTTTTCTGTAATCGTGACAGTTCTACTTACGTGAACAGCGTTGTACGGGCATTATGTTAAGAGGATTACAGGACTTTAAGAGGAAGGTCAATATTAACCGGCTTATAGGCTGAACTGAGGCTGACATGATCAAGACTACCTTTTCAAGCTTCATTACTTTATTTGATACTTTTTAATATTTATCCAGGCAAGTTTAGCTATGGTAACGCTCAATGTAACGGTTATCACTTGAAACATTGTCTCGATGGATATAATGAATAGTACAGGGGTCTTGGTGATTGCGGGCCTGTGGACGGTTAGCTATGGGCTAGCTAGCCGTCCGTCCGTCTAATGACGACAGGCCGTGTCGACGGCGCGTTCGTGTTCCACGCGCGCCTCAAAGAGATGTCAGCATAAGGGGAGGGGCCCGCAAGGGCCGAAGCCTGTCGGGGTTGCGGGCCTATTCGAAAGAGATACCGCGGCCCCGGAACGTAAAGGGCGAGGAAGGAACATGGATGGGTTTTAGTCAGTAAGAGTCTGACACTCCCTCCCGCTCCGCCCAGAGTGGGAGAAGTCATTTGATGATTTCCCATTCTAAAAAAAAAGGGGTCTTGGTGATATTTACAGTAATTTTAGAACATTTAGTGAGCATCGGTGACCCAGTGGTGACGGCTCCGACTTATGAACTGTAAGTCGTGTGTTAAAACCCAGGCAGAGAGCAGCGGTGGACCAGTGGTGGCGGCCCCGACTTACGAACAGTGAGTCGTGGGTTCGAACCCAGGCAGGCACATTACATTATGTAATTTATTTCATCACCGCTGCTCTCAAAAACGGGGAAAACATCGTGAGGAAACCGGCATGTCCTAGAACCAAAAATTCGAAGACATGTGACAACTACCAATCCGCACTGGGCCCGCGTGGTAGATTATAGCCCATACGCATAATACGCGCTTTGACGTGGAGTTGCGGACACCAGCCCGTTGTACAATACAATACAATAAAACCCAGGCAGGCGCATTACTTTGTGTCATTTATTTCATTACTGCTGCTCTCAAGGTGAAGGAAAAATCGTGAGGAAACCGGTAAGTCCTAGAACCAAAAATTCGAAGACATGTGACATCTACCAACCCGTTTTACAAAAATCTTGTATAATCGACCACGCGTGGTAGATTATAGCCCCCTCCCTCTGAAAGAAAGAAGGCGGGGTGTCCCAGCAGTGGGAACATTTTAGACTGATTGTGCTATTACCTATGCTATAACATTTAAAACTTGTATTCAAAAAGAGTCTGAAAAAGTTGGAACATTGACCTTCAAAAACTCCGTAACTAGAAGCTTCCCTGGTATATTCAAGTGCAAAAAAACATCGCAATGACTGGAAAAGCGTGTTTCTACACCACCGTTATATTACTTTGTTCACAAGTATGTCTTTGTACCCAATTTGAGCTATTCTCATACAACTAGTAGGGATCGAAACTAGAGCGGAAGATAATAGTATGATATCACACAGGTGATACTGCTGCAGCACTTTCGAGAATGTTTGGTAAACAGAGGCCCCGAAAGTGGCAAGTGGCTCGTGGCTCGAGTTTCAAGACTAGTAATGTGTTGTGAGCTCTTAGTTGTTAATGTTAACACGTAAGATGTTGAGTGCTGACAAAAATTACAGGTTTAAGGTACATTCTACATTTTTGTATTTCGCATATTATGTCAAATAAATAGAAAAAAATATATTGTGCCGAATACAAGTCGGATTTGCAATATAATTTTTTTTTTTTTAATTTAGTTAACCTGCTTACCAACTTCCATCTCATCTGGGGTTAATTCTTTGAAAAAAATCCGTACATAGCGCGTCGTTTAAAAGACACTTATGTGCAAAATTAAGTAGATTTTGGGGTAGTTAGGTACTTTGGTAAACAGACACAGTAAATAGCAGTAACCAGCTACCATTGCACATAACAGACCTTTCGAAATTCAAGAATAAAGATGTAGAAATGAAAGTATTACAGTAGGGCCAATTTAATAGATCAGTACTTTTGGCACTTCATCAAAATACAACAAATGTAACCTTGTAACGGCTGATATAAGTATTATTTATTTTTTTGCAGTTAGAACTGCACAATTGCTTACTTTTTTTTTCAATTACAATTACATATTTATTGTAACAATGGCAAAAATAGGTAACCTCTACTATAAACTGACAGATGTCAAATGTGATCTATTAAATTGGCCCTACTATAGCTACTCAAATAACAGATTTTCCCCTCTAGAAATACAAACAACAACCAACCCATCCATCTCCAAATCATCAAGTAAACACAATTTACTGCGTAATCCATCCCAACAGTACTGTATCACCAAAGACGAACGTTTATGTGTCACTAAAATATATGTGATCGCGTTGGAATGTCAGCGTGGGTGATAAAAACTCTCGTCACATCACTATGAACGTCAGATGACGTCACGCTATGATTAGGGATGTGCTCAGGTGTATCACGACTAGGTATAATATCCGAATATTTTTACTGGAAGGTTTGATGTCAAATGACGTCGTAAATCTGCGCTGGTGCGGTTAAGGTTTTGACGTGTCGGATATTAAAGTTGGAGTAGTTTAACATAAAAAAAACCGGCCAAGAGCGTGTCGGGCCACGCTCACTGTAGGGTTCCGTAGCTTCCCAGACCATTAAAAATACCAACATTTTTCGTCAGCAAAAATAACTTTGTTTTTCATAGTATTTGTATGAAAAACAAAGTTATCATTTGCGTTTTTTTGAAAAAGTGCTATATAACTCAAAAACTATTCAACTCATCAAGTTGAAAATAATTTTCCTAGAAAGTTCATATAAAGGTCTACTTCTGTGATTTTTTTCATATTTTTTAAACTTATGGTTCAAAAGTTAGAGGGGGGGGGGACACATTGTTTTTGACTTTCGGAGCGATTATTTCCTAAAATATTAATATTATCAAAAAATGATTTTAGAAAACCCCTATTCATTTTTAAATACCTATCCAACAATATATCACACGTCAGGGTCAAAATTAAAAAAAAAATCGCTCCCCACTTTACGTCTGGGGGAGGTACCCTAATAAAAATGTTTTTTTAAATTTTTATTTTTGCACTTTGTCGGCATGATTGATATACATATTGGTACCAAATTTCAGCTTTCTGGTGCTAACGGTCACTGAGATTATCCGCGGACAGACAGACAGACAGACATGGCGAAACTATAAGGGTTCCGTTTTTTGCCATTTGGCTACGGAACCCTAAAAATGGTTGAGGTATTCTTTTACGGTGTGAGTGATAGATGAATGAGAGCCTCCAAAGCGCCTATATTCTTTTGTTCTAATAGTTTTTCAAAGTTTTTAAGGTAATGCCTTGGTTATCAGATTATTCAGCCATCACCATTGGGACACAGGCCTCCTCTCTATGAGATTAGCCAGTAATCAAATGTTACTGTTGACATTGCGACTACACAATCTTTGCCCTTGTTTTCGTATGGAAAATCATCAACTGACCCCGGATTTTAAATCGGTGAAAATTTGAAAAACAAAATTGATTTCCAAAGCCTTATAAAAAAGAACCTACCTCGCACCACACTTCTACCTTATTTCTTATTAATACGACTTGTTATTTCAAAGATTTATTATTTTAATGCGCTTAAAAAAACGTGCGGGGCAGTTTTCGAGGACTACCGATAGCAGTGAAAACTTGTAGCCGATCGGCTACGAGTGCTAAAAGCGTTAGATGATGGTCACACGAGTTCCATGATTTTTGTTCACTCAAAAAGTGCCCGACGGACCTAAAGAAGTTTTCACTTCAAAAATACTATTTACAAAATAGTTTATAGTTCACATTCTGTATTTCACAAGTGTTTCCCCATATGTGCGTTCCGTTTTCACCCCAGTGCACAGTGCACAGTGGGTCGTACTCACACAACAGGTGCAGCCAGTTTCATCTGCATACGCGTCTACGTCGTGTAGAGCTTCGAAATGACAATGGGCTAGTGAGAAATAGATGAGAAGGATGTGTATTTAAGCCATTATAGATGTAATACTTGGAAATGAAATGATTGATGATGCAAGGTATGTCTACACCGAGACTGATGAAGGAAACACCCGTTGTTGTCACACCAACTTGTGCTTAAATGGGAATTTCTGAAGACAGCACTGCGCTACACAGTGTTCCAATCTGAAGCTCATTATCAGTCTGGTGTCAGTCTATCACATGTATTATTAACAATGTAACTTCTGCAACCCTTTTTAAGGCAGTTCTAAAATTCCTGGCCTTTTTTTTGGAATTAACATAAATTACTCGTTGCCAAATTGCATGGCCTTGCGTTCTAAAGGTCTTGTAGTCGCATAATTAGATAAAACGTCATATCTGGTTTCCTTAACAGCGTAAGTTTGTATAGCTTCTCTGAAGAATACAGGTGGTGTACAAATGTGCCCAAAGACTTTGTTTCACCTCCGACCAACGCGCACATCGAGTGAAATTTGGTTAATTTATTTTATTCTTTATCTCACAGCATGACAATCAACTGTGGGACTGTTCGAATGCTGCGGGACTGTTCGGAAGAGATACCGTGGCCCCGGAACATAAAGGGCGAGGAAGGAACATGAATGGGTTCTAGTCAGTAAAAGGCTGACACTCCCTCCCACTCCGCGCAGAGCGCGAGGAGTCGTTTGATGATTTCCCATCCGAAAAAAAAGCAGGACAATCAAGAACGACAGCTGGATGGGCAGCTAGTGCAGGTCGCAGTCGAAGATATACGTTGCAGATATCTTTCCAGCTGGGGTGTGTATTATATGGCATAATAACAGAAAGTATATTTTCACTTGAAATAACGTTCACATCATATAATTTTCGTATGGTATAAAAACAAATAACCTAATTTCATGTGATCTAATGTTAAATGTCCTATAAAATTCTTTTGCTCTAATAACATTTAGTATAACGTTCATTTAAAATAATTTTCAATTTGTATAATGATCTTTTTATATAACGTTCAGTTATTCTAACTTTCATTTGACCAAATTTTCATATTTGCCCATTTTCATCCAAAATTCTGTAATTAATAAAAAGTAAATATCGGGAATCTTCATACTATTATAACCTCATCTAACCCAGATGATTCATCCACAATAGGGGGGATCTGGCAGTCGGCGGCCGCTGCTGCGGCACGCTCGCTCCGCTCGCTCGCCCTCACGCGCTAATAGTCACTGTTCTAACCTAACCTAACCCAGATGATTCTCAAACAATACAGAGGGTCGGGGGGGGGGGGGGGGTACACAAAAGTAGCAGGCGTTTATAGTCTAATCAGTTTTTGCAAAAATTTCGAACACTACTCCTATATGTGTTACTTCATATTTATATTAAACTTTACTATAGATTTTAAATAATTTAATAACTAAATATTATACTAACTGAATATAAGTTCAAATGTGCATTATTAATAATGTTTTTTAAACCATATAAAATTAGGTAAAGGAAATTATATCAATAATTCATTATATCATTTCAGCGTTATACTAAAAAAAAAGTACATGCCGCCGCCGATGATCGCGTAAAAACGTCACAGTAACAAATTGATAGCCATCGGGACGTAGGGATGTAATTTCGTATATTACATAATGATATCCTTTTTGTTTGTAAATACATACTTAATATTCATATATCCATGACTCGCAAACTAATGTCCATGCTCATCACACAAACATTTGCTCCTACCGGGATTCGAACCCAGGACCCTAAGAACGTAAGGCAGCCTCACTACCGCTACACCATTCAGGTCGTCATAACATAAAATAGCTTTGTATAACATAGTTCCGTAAACGGTTGAGAATCAACAGGATTTCTATTTCAGGTGGAAACTTAGCGCATCCAACCTACATAGGTAAATACTACGCGTGGCTAACTACTGTTTATTTGGGATCGGGGATCTACTTAGTAGTGTCTATATTGACTTACAACCACTGAACGTTAAGGTAACTAAGAATCTTAGACGATGCACGGGAGCTGAGGTCTCTTTTACAACTAAAGTATTACTGTTTTTTTAAAACCCACAACTTGACTGCGTAAAGTTTTTTGTTTTAATAATACAAAACTTTCTATTACACTCATAATAGCGAAATTGCCACTTTTTTTTGGCGGCCTGCTTTTTCTCGCTTCTTGGCAAAATTCTCCCTGCACTCCCCCCATTTCTCACGAATACGAGTAGCTTTCTAATGGTGAATAAAATATGAATCGGTATTATAGATTGGTTTGAACAACCGAATGTGCTTTTTTTTTCATTGCACTTTGTGCAGTAATTTTGTGTTAAACACTTGCTGTTTGAATTGACTTAAATTTATGAACAGAGCGTTGCACTCCCGACCTACCTGAATGGCGTGGAATTCTCACAATCAGTGCTTTATGACAAAGAGGGGAAAATTTTAATTTAAACGGGACGGATTTAGTTATATATCCAAAATTAATTTTACCTATTACAAAAGTAGTGTAGATAAACATAAGGACAAAATGAGGCAATAGCAGATTGAAATCGCCTCTAGTAGAAAATTGTACCTAAAACTCAAACAGAAAACTTAAATTTAAAACAAGTTCCAGCAAAATTTTACAGAACCGACGCTATAACTTATCATATCCGTATCCGTAATCCGCGGACAAAATATCCGCCGTTCAAGTTCACGTGCTCGGTCATTTCCGTGGTACATCCCTACGCCCCGATGGCTATCAATTTGTTACTGTGACGTTTTTACGCGATCATCGGCGGCACTGCACCGCCCGGCGCGACGCGGCAATGTGCGGTTATTGATAAACTCGCCTGCCCACTGACTACGCCCGTTGACACATCGATAACAATATTTTCCAACCTTTATATTGCTTTCAATATTTATAAATCACTTTATCGATTAAAATTTGAATATTTTTATAGGTGTTTGCGATGTGTGCGGATCAAATTTAAATTTGTTTGGATACGGATAGGATTACACGTCCCGAGCGATGTTTGAAATAATAATACTTCATTATTTTCGTGTAGGTTCTGGTTTCAGGTCATTATTGAGGTTTTTTCGGCTTTTTAGTATTGTCATTTCATTGTATTCCCAGAAACTATTTGCCTGAATAAAACTGTGGTAAAAACCAACTAACCGTAAACAGATTCGCACACAACAATAGCAGTTACAAACCAGTATTTCTAACATTTATGAAGTAAAGTAAAAACTGAATAATAGAACTAAATGTGGTGACAAACTGACTAAAAGTACCGCGCGAACTTGTCAAGGACCGCAGTTCGATTGCAGGCATTGTGGTCGCCGGGATTTTATTAAAACTTTTTTTTTAGTTATCAAACATTCATACTTTACGGGGACCAAGTTTTATTTGTCCCTGGCGGTTTTCTTCAGCGAATAATTTAATTTTTTGCACCCACAAAGCTCCGGATTACGTAAAGGTCTGTAACAAGTTTTTCCTCTAGAAAATTAAGTCTTTGATCGTTTCGGGATTTTTTACTTGGAACGAATCAATCATCCGTAGACGTCGTTTGAAAATAATGTAGGTTCTGATTGCGTGGATCTAGATAATCGAGCTTTTTTATTCGGTTTTACATTTATGAAATTAAAAATGGTGATACCTATCTTCAAAATATTTTTTTTCGTCACGAATATTTTATAACGAGTAACTAGAATGATTTACATTTTTGGTTCAAATAGATTTCTTATTCTATTCAAACTGCTCTTGGAAGTAATAAATCTGGGCTTAAAATATTCTACTCAACAATCAGAATATTCTGCTCTTTGAAAGCTAATGAATAAATTGGATAAAAGAGGTGACACAGATTTTATTATAACGACCTACCTCGTGTTCTTTTGACTTACGACAAAAGTCCCACTGAGCACGACTGCTGTGCAAGAGGTCCTTTTTTTTTTTTTTTTAGGATGGGAAATCATCAAATGACTTCTCCCACTCTGGGCGGAGCGGGAGGGAGTGTCAGACTCTTACTGACTAAAACCCATCCATGTTCCTTCCTCGCCCTTTACGTTCCGGGGCTGCGGTATCTCTTTCGAACAGTCCCGCAACCCCGGCAGGCTTCGGCCCTTGCGGGCCCCTCTCTTCTGCTGACATCTCTTTGAGGCGCGCGTGGAACACGAACGCGCCGTCGACACGGCCTGTCGTCACTAGACGGACGGACGGCTAGCTAGCCCATAGCTAACCGTCCACAGGCCCGCATCTATGGTGGCCGGTGGCCCCCTGCGCCCGGGCGTCTCCCGCGGCGGCCGGGAAGAGAGGCTCTCTCCCTCTCTTGTTCCGCCACCTCCTTCGCCAGCATGACTGCTTCGCAGAAGGAGGTGACGGCTTCCCATTCCGTCTCGCTCCGGACCATGGATTGAACCAGGGCCGGACGCGAGAGGTCGCCGCTGCCGATCGCCGCTACGAGGACACGGCGGTGCTCCGCCCACGCAGGGCAGACTTCCACCGTGTGCTCCACCGTGTCCTCCGGTCGATCCTCACAGTGGAAACACCCGGGCGTTTCCTCCCGCCCGATTCGGTGCAGGTACCTCCCGAAACATCCGTGTCCGGTGAGGACCTGCGTCAGGCGGAAGGTGAGGGCGCCGTGGCGCCTCTCAAGCCACTCCTCAAAGAGGGGACTTACCGCCACTATCGTGGCGTGCCCTGTGCAAGAGGTCCTGGGATCGAATCCCGGGTCGGGCAAAGTATTATTGGGTTTATCCGTCAGGGATTTCTCAGTAGCAGTCACGGAGTCTAGACTTGTGCCCGGTTGATGGCAATGAGCTCGAACCCTATTAAATGGGGCTTAAACACATCTGGCGAAATGTGGGTATACTATTAGGTCACCTCTGCTTACCTAACACTTCGGAGATAACAGGCGTGATGTTATTTTTATGTTAGGTTTTTACTGTAACTAAGACTTGCTAATATATAACATTTGAAAAGATTTACCAGAATCATCTTCATCATCATCATCATTTCAGCCGAATGACGTCCACTGCTGGACATAGGCCTCCCCCAAGTGTCACCACATTTACTAGAATAATAACAGTTTAACTTCTACCCCACAAAGCCAAAAAGGCTAGAATTCAATAGAAATAATTTATTTGCATTGAATGTAGGTACATACAAGAGTTGTAACAGTAATATGTAGTTATTAGTTCCTGGTACATTCTACCATTTGGCATGCAAACATGTATACAGGCACAACACAAAAACACAACTTCATTTTAAAAGTTTCACAATAACTCAACAAATTATCTTGTAACAAACAACCATAAAAGATTTTGCGAAACACTCTTGCTCATATCAACAAGTTGATAACACGTCGCAGATTGGAAGGGGTCCGGAAAGAATAGTAATATCTTCCGCCTCTGAGCATGGGGTATCAAAGGTGCAACCCCGGAACATGGTTCAGGAGGGTTGAACTTGCATGGTCTAGAGAGGCGATTACTTTTTATCGGGATATCCTCTATGGGTGCTGCAGAAAGGGGCGAAAAAGTTTAGGGGTTTGAAAAGTTTTTTTGTATGATATTTTGTTATGAATAAGACATGTTTTAGGTGAAAAACAGCTCTTGCAAAATTTTCAAAATTTACAAAGCCACTATGACGAATATAGAAGTAGTACAGAATCGTGTCTGTTAGAAGAAATGGAGGGCGGAGGGAGGTGTTTTTTATCCCGGTTGTAAAATCCCTAGGACTATTGAGAAACTTTACAGGACAGAAGCTAGTTTAATAATAAGTTGTATCGTTTAATCAACCTGGTGAAGGTTGCGGGGATTCGCTGGATGCGAGACAATGGACGTCGACTAAACTTCTGAAACAAATCTTTTCAAAACTCTGTAAAACGCAATAAATTATGTTGACAGAATCCAAAACGGACTTTCAAAGCGGAATCTTGGCTTTGTACTAATCCCCACTGATGACAATTTCAACCATCATCAACTTACGGTCATTAATCACAAAATCCCAAAGGCCTCGTTCACGCAAAATTCACGAAATCCAAAAAAAATCTTCGAAGCCGATCATTTTCATAAAACTAAGTGCAAGTGTACCTTCCTCTATCCTATTATTTAGGAGCACCATACAGCTATTCCTTCTGTCGACCCTCGCGAGTTACGGCTCTGATAAGCACCTGATATATACTTTTTCTTTTCGCAGTTCAAGATGTGGAAATATATGTTATTTCTCGCAAGGGACGGTAGGGTGGGTGTGAGTAATGGGGTTCATTTGATGCACTGCAATGTACTTAAAAACTGGATAATTTTAAGATCATGTTAATCATAGAGCAGATTCTAGAAACTATTTTGGTTCGTAGAAATTGGTTCAAGATAAAAATTACACGTAATTAACCAGACTTGAATTTAAATATCAAAGTTAAAAGTTAGCTGTTCGAAAAGAACTAACAAGTTTAGTTCATCTTGCAGTTCCAAAGATGAAAATATAGTTTAAAAGTTGCTTTACCCCGTCCATGACCATTAAAAATCACCATAATTTCAGCCGAAAGACGTCCACAGCTGGACATAGGCCTCCCCAAGTGATTGACCGGTCCCGTGCGTATCGCATCCACGGGATTCCTGCAACCTTTACCGGGTCATAGTGGAAGGCCTTTCAAAGCAAAACTAAAATAGGTACATTCAAATCAGATTTTCAAAATTTATTTAACAAAAGCACTCTAAAAATGCAAACAGCAACATCGCAACACAAGAACAAGAGCAACCAACTATGCGGCAATCTCGTCTAACAGTGTTCAAGAAAAAGTAGATTCCCTGCTCGCTGTACCGTTCTATCAATAACTAGCCTTAGACTCCCCGGAGTACAACAACTTTTATTTTAACATAATGAAAACATGACGCGCCAACACAACACAGATTGGAACAGAAGGTCGACTCAATAGAAGCGACAAAAGACTTAATTATATAGGCATACGATGTAAATGGCGTTGACGACATCACAAATGTAACTGAAGAAATAAGCTTAATGTGTCAAGATCCAAAAGTGATCAATATTTACATTTAACGTGGATGTAGCAAACAGAGAATTTAAGAATCGTAACAGGTGTAATGAAGTTTCTACCTACTCCAATAGAGAAAAAGGTGTAAAGTTATATGTGGGTGTGTGACAATTTCGTCAGGTTTTCATGGGTCAATTATCTAAAACGACAGCTTGTCAGCGCACTGAGCATGAAGCGTATCGGTTCGTTTCTGCTCGTTGTCTGACGTAGGTCTTCTGTGTCTATCTACACTACATCACCATCCTAGATATACCACGATGAATCTGTTCCCTCGTAAATATTACTTTAGTTGCTTCCAAGGGGTTTATAGCCGGTTCTCAGAGTATGTGGATGGATTTTATGATGTTGTTAAAATGGTTTTGGTCGTTTGTCTGTTCTTTCCAATTGTGGCGACAGCGTTGTGTGAATTGGATTGAAACTTGATTGGTCTCCTACATTATTTTGATGAGAATGTTTCGGTTTCGACTAAGCGGTTGATATCTCCCCTGATACTTGGAAGTAAGTGGCGTCCGTTGCCTTTGGACTTGCTTGCTTGTTCTACTCGTAATATTTTCACTTACACTATTTTTGATGACCGTACAGGAATACGAAAGACACTTTACTAATCTTTTTCAAGTTTTAGACTTAAATACAACCACTTATTGCATGTTTTCTTTAAAGCTTGATCCTACAATAATGTCTCCCGGGTGAGACTCGCGCTTCTAACTTGATACTATATTGATTTTTAATATTCAAAGTTTGCTAACTGGAGCGCGCGGCTCGCAACTTTTTATGACTTAGTATTGACACCGCCCGGGGCTGTGCATACTTCGCAAGAGTACACTAACAATATACCCGAGAGGAATACAGCTAAAAAATATGAAACCCGTTCCGGGGAAAAGACTGGAAATAGGAGAAATTTCTGATGAATCGGATTTCTATGTAGGTCGTTCAGTTTCCTTCGAGCCGGATTGATCCGACCGAGAGCGATGTTTCCAAGAGGAGCCACAAATCCTCGCCTTCAATCCTCGATAGCTCCTGCCTCACAAAATATCGTTCAGAAACCGTTATTTATTATCAGATTAGCAGCATGGCTGCTATCTTATGTATTGTGGAAGCTGCGAATCAAGGGATTAGAAGCATTTTTTCTCCCCGAATCTCCTCACAATGAATAACTTAAGCCCAAACGAATTGACGCGATGATTTTTGGTCTTAATTGCGGTGGAAATTATTCCTATCTGGCTTCCGTATTTATTTAGGATTTAATTTTCGAGATAGTAAACAAGATAAATCCGGGGATGTCAGGCGGAAAATTCGAGAAAACGGGGAAATACAGACGTCGCGAATTTTCCACCGATATGGAATGAATGGTCGGGAGTTTTTTTTTATCCTCCTTATCTGTGAAGCGCCCCGAGCTAAGGTTTGATGGAACCGGGCGGGGCGGCCATGCTGTTAGTATAACGTTATTTATCTGAAGTTGGAAAAAAACCTGAGATAAGTTTATACATATTTTTTTTTAAAAAAACCCAAGTTGCTGTAGAACTACAGCGTTCTACGTGAGTAGCGGTAGAAAATTTTAGAAAGAAATAAAATTCTTCACATGCTACAAAATTATGTGTGTCGTTGGAAATTTTTGCCAAGTATGTGTAAGACGCTAAACCTTGTTAAAACTTCAAGAAAATGTGGCTCCAAACTTATGAATAGTTTTGAGTTTGCGTTTGCTCGATGTTCAAAACATTTTGTTTTTGAGTCATCTAAATGTTATGTTTTTGATGATACTCAGATCGGATAAAGTGTTGGGTATACTTAAAAAATGTTTTATTGCGCTTGTGATCATATGATTTCTGCTACTTTTTCTGTTTTACTCATGAGAACCTGTAATTGGCTCTGTGTTGCATATGGAATTGTTGTTCATTTGCTAAAGCTGTTTCTTCTTCTAATTATAAATAAATAAATAATTAACCATCAGAAATTCTTCAGTAAATAAGTTCGAAGTTTGGACTTTATGCTCGATCACTGGTTGCTTGCCCCATAACAAATAAATAAATAAATAAATAAATAAACACGTGGGAAAAATGTCACTCACATTTTTTGAGATATGTTTTGTATTGTAGGTTGAAACGCTTCTGCAGTTTGCTCAACCCTTCAAGGTGCTTGTAAAAGCACAATCATATAATGTGCCATGTTAATGTTAAATGATTTATAAGACGAAAAATATAATATTCGAGACCAAAATCTAACTCAGAAACAAAACCGCAACAAAAGATAAAAAGCAAATGTAGCAGATGTAATTCCTAGCACTACTTATATTGAAGCTTTTGTTCCTAAAATAGAAAATAGCAGAATTCCCTGCAATGTCGACAATTTCACAGATTTAGTATGACGTACTTGCATTAAAGCAAAATTAGCCACACGAACTATTTCGCGATATAGTTTCATTTCCATGCAGGAATGAGAGCGAGTTGCGGAACCCACTCGTTCGCTCGGGATTGTGAGATTTTTACCTTGTGATATTATGAATTTCGTTATTAGTAATTATTTAGAGAATAATTCCTTAGTAGTGTTGAAGCGGTCTGAGAAAATAATAGTTGTGTTTTGGACAAAACTATTATTTTCTCAGACCGCTATTTAAATACGAAACGGGACTTTTGTGATGGAATTTTGTTTAGTTGTCGAAGTGGGAAAATATTTTTTTATCAGAATAAGCTGTGAAAAGAACGGTGAGTCCGCGAATTTGTTAGTAAAACGAACCGGTTCAGGTTCATGACGTTGTTTCTAGAGTACCGTAATTCGAGCAGGCTCTTGTATCTCGTAGTTGTAGGCTACGCTTATAGCCCAGTTTCTGCATGTGTACTGGCGTTAATTACTTTAATATTTTGACAACAAACAACATTACATCACGATATTTCTGAAATAATACAGATAAATCCATAAATAGCATTCTATTTTTGAAGTAAAACTTTTTAGGCGCGTTGAACACTTTTTGAGTGAACAAAAATCATGGAACACGAATGACCGTCACCTAACGCTTTGTGGCACTCGTAGCCGATTCGGTCGGCTATGAGTTTTCACTTCAATCGGTGTCAGTCCTTGGTTAAATATTAACAGGAGTTTTTAATAAAACTCCTGTTAATATTTAGTGCCACGAAGCGTTAGGTGACGGTCACGCGAGTTCCATGATTTTTGTTCACTCAAAAAGTGTTCAACGCGCCTAAAAATGTTTTCACTTCAAAAATAGAATGATATTTATGGAGTTTTATTAAAAACTCCTGTTAATATTGAACCAAGGAACACAAAAATAACCATATTTCATAAAGCCCAATCAACAGAAGCATCAGCCAAAAATCCCGCTCTAATACCATATATAATTCAGCCGGCACTTCTCTTAATTTTATGATCATGTCGGATTTTTTTCCAACATTATGTACGAGCTCTCAGGTACGTAGCTAGGGGCTCAGTTATACGAGGAGATTTTCTCGGCCGAGAGGTGAAAATGACCATGTGAAAGGTCCTGTTGAAAGAGATAGAAAAACATCGTGATGTTCGATGGAAGATATCTACTTCAGAGGAGCTTTGTGACCGCCGCGAAGATATTAAAAGTTGCCCGTAGGCGATTAGGTATTATTGGACTCACATGTCCACATAAGAGAGAAAAAAACTTACCAACGATGATTACGTCGGTAATTCCGCAAACGAGACTTTCCAACAGATTTTGTGTAGGCTTTAACGAAATCATCATCGTCAACCTATAATGTTCCCACAGCTGGGATAGACCTTCTCTCTATGAGAGAGGGATAGACTACAATTCACCACGCGGGTCCAGTGCGGATTGGGTGATGTCACATGTCTTCGAATTTCTGGTTCAAGGACATGCTGGTGTCTCGTGATGTTTTCCTTCACCGTTTTGAGAGCAGTGATGATGAAATAAATTACACAAAGTAATGCGCCTGCCTGGGTTCGTAACTACGACTTACTGGACTTAAAGAGAGCAGCGCTGGCCAAGTGATAGAAAGTGATGCTTTCTATCACTTGGCCAGCGCTGCTCTCTTTGATGAAATAACTCGAAATAAAATCTTTGTTTATGCCACTTACGTTATCCATTATAAAAGAGCTGTGTCACAATTTTGCTGTGCAATCATGTTCATGCCATCAATATACCTATACTCTCAATAATTGCCTTTTCGATGCGAGAATCTCTTCTCATGTAAATGATCCCTAATAGCAGGGTGCTGCGAATTATTTAGACGCAACCTCAGCTCCAGGCTTTCTTTCTATATAGCTATAATGTATAGCTGGGATTCGCCTGGCTATAGCTACTCGTATAAGCTCCCTTTTGCACTTTTGCACGTTAATCCAGGGCAAGCTGGAAATTAGTAGCGTATTCTGTGTGCGTTCTAAAAGAATGGTTCTTATGTATATTTGTGATTAGGTGAAGGGATCATGGTTACTTGATGCAACTTAGTATTATGCTAATTTTGTTGATACGAATTTTTGCAAGGTAAGTGGTAAATTGTTATCATCATCCTGGATTTTTTCTAAGTATGTCGAGGTTGGCTTTTTTTCAGGCATCTAACTACCTGCAACGAATGTCAAAGATATACAAAATATGGCAGCCTGGACCAACGGCTTAACTTGCTTTTCAACCACCCTAGGACCAACGTAGGAGAGTGCGGCTTCACCTAAAGATCGAGCCGAATGTCTTTCATTATCTAGCCACGAGTTATTCATTATCTCCAAGTGGTAAATTGTGTACCACCTTAATCGTATAAACAACACACATTCGAGAGATATCAAACGTAATTCCTAATAATCAGCAGTCACGCGCACGCCGCTGTCAAGGTCGGCTGTGTTTTGTCCGTGCGACGCGCGACGCGCTAAGTCCGTCGACGCAATTTGTAAAAAATGTCTCAAGTGTTAAAATGTAACGTCTGCAATATCGTCATCGACGAACTATTAGCCTATGTGCAAAACAAAATATCTGTAATTGATGAAGAAACGCTAAAGAGAATCTGTGTGTCTGCATTCACAAGCAGTGAAATCAGCAAATCAAAGTCGTTGTTATTCGAATCGCTGCCAACGGATCAACGTAAAATCACAAGAAAAAGGAAAGGAAAGGAAGGAAGAGACCTGGACGACATCGTTAGTGTGTTTAAAAGTACAGATCCTGATGTGATTCCAGTGTTTGTGGCGAAGGTACTTGAAAAATTACCCCCAATATTGTTCGATCATCTTGATTGCACAAAACTACTAAAAGATATAACGAAGTTAAACTCTGAAGTCGAAAATATCATGAATACGTATGCTACCGTCAAACAGCTGGAGGATCTACGAGCAGATATACATGAATTGAAACACGCATCGCTACCTCCACCAACTTTTCCGTCTGGGTATGTGAACATGAGACGGGGAGCTTGGAATCTGGAGAGTGGACCTATAGGGATGACTTTGAGCCACAACTACACCTCGGACGAACATGACGTGCAACAGTCGCATAATAGTAGGCAGAAAAACTCCCCCGCATCTATGTCGTCCCCAGATAATAATTGTCAAGTGGGTATTGTGTGTACGCCGTTACCTCGAGTCATGCAGAAGCATGAGTCACCGAACGTGCCCGTCGCTGCGACGAAGTCGGCGGAGCCGGCGGTCAGCTGTGTTGGAGGCTTAGAGGGGCAAGAAATGCCGTTATCTAAGATTGTTGACCCAAGTATATCCAAACACACAAAACGAGTAGAAGTAAAATCAAATTGCGAAAAGGAAGATACTCCCTGGCAAACTGTAAGTAAGAAAAAAAAACAAAAGTACAGGTATTTGGGCGAAAGAGGAAAAGCTGATGCACCAATATCTTCCTTTAAAGCTGCCAATAAGAAAATACCTATTTTTATAACAAATGTGCATATTGATACGTTGGAATCCGATATCGTGGACCATATAAAATTGCAAACTCAGGAGAGGGTATTCCTGGAAAAGATCAACACGAAAAAAGTATTGGATCACAAAGCATACAAATTTTTTGTGTCTGAGTCAAAAGTGGATATGTTTTTAGACGAGACAACATGGCCCGAGGGTATTATCTTTAGGCGTTTCGTCCACTATAAATATCGAAAGGCAGACGGAGGGTCCGCTGCAATCGGCCCAGTGTCCTCTAACAATGGATAGTACGTCCTACAAGTTTGCCAGCTATAATTGTAAAAACGTTAAGAGCTCCGTCAACGATGTTCGACGTTTATGTGACGAGTGTGTGTTGATAGCACTACAGGAAACTTGGCTGCTTCCAGAAGAGTTGGCGTATCTGAGTAGCATAGATAGCAGATTTGGTTCCATTGGGACCTCAGCTGTTGACACGACGGCGGGCCTACTGCGCGGCAGGCCTCACGGTGGGACAGCGCTGTTGTGGAATACAAGTGTGTTTCCTAGTGTTACAGTGATAGACTGCGATAATCCGCGTGTGTGTGCTATTCGTGTTAATGTGGCTGATGGTCCATTGATAGTAGTGTGTGTCTATATGCCGACAAACAAATCAGATAACCTGCCGATGTTTACTGACTGTATGGGAACTGTAAGTGCTATTAGTAATGACTATGTAAACGAACCTATTTTTGTTTTAGGGGATTTCAATGCTCATCCTGGAGAATTATTTTTTAATGAATTGAATAGTTTATGTAATGATTTTAATTGGGTAATTTGTGACGTAAATATGTTAGGATTGGCCTCGGAAACATTTACTTACATAGATCAGGCCTGTGGGTCTAAGCGGTGGCTCGATCACTGTGCTATGTCGCAATCAGCTGTTGTCTCTGTGTGCAATGTGTACGTTAATTATGACGTGCTCTGGTCGGATCATTTTCCCGTGATATGTGAATGTAAACTGGAACGTTTGACTCCTCTTAGAATTACGTCGAGTATCACTGATAATCGGGTCATGTGGGGAGAAAAATCCGCAGACGACATCACGAAATATCGAACTGAATGTCATAAGCGTCTCAGACTTATTGATTTTCCGACTGAATTTCGAATGTGTAGTGATCAGTACTGTGATGACCCTACTCACATCTCAGTTATTGACAAAATGTACTCCGACATCGTGCTTGCGTTATCGCAGGCTGCGGTGGGGGAGCGGGGGGGCAAGCGTAAGCAGCGTAAACGTCCACCTAGAACCATTGTTGGATGGAATCAAATTGTGAGCGACAGTCACGGGGCGGCCAGGGCGAGTTTTCGGGAATGGCTATTGTGTGGTAGTCCCACTACTGGTGTTATGTTTGCTAAAATGTGTGAAACCAGAAAAATATTTAAATCGCGGTTAAAATGGTGTCAGAACCATCAAAACCAGTTACAAATGGATGTTCTGGCAGCTAAACATAGCACGAAGGATTTCAAGGGGTTCTGGAAAAGTACCAACCGTTTGAGGATTCGCCCTGGTCTCCCCGTGAGTGTTGACGGGACGAGTGATTTGAAAGGTATAGCCGATAAATTTAAAAACAACTTTATTGTAAGGTCACCGTTAGGATCATCCTCGTCACTACGGGTGGGGGGGGTGAGTGGGGAATGTGTTGATACCAGAATTTCAGCCAGGGATGTATCAATGGCGTTAAAATTAATTTCCCATGGGAAATCTCCTGGTCATGACGGATTGGGCGTGGAACATGTTCAGCATGCTGGGCCTCATATGTGCAGGGTGTTGGCTATGTTCTACAACTTTTGTATTTCACATTCATACCTGCCGGCTGACATGCTGAGGACTATCGTAGTGCCTGTAGTAAAAAACAAAGCAGGGGATTTGTCGGATGTATCTAACTACAGACCAATTTCTCTAGCTACAATAGTTGCAAAAGTGTTTGACAGCATTCTTAATACACAATTAAATAAATACATAAAGTTACACGATAATCAGTTCGGGTTTCGGCCGGGACTGTCTACAGAAGCTGCAATATTGTGTTTTAAGAGTGCTGTTAGATACTACACCGAGAGAAAAACACCTGTATACGCTTGCTTCCTCGACCTTTCCAAAGCCTTTGACCTGGTCTCATATGATATCTTGTGGAATAAGATGAGATCATCCCAGATACCGTTTGAACTTATTAACATCTTTAAGTATTGGTACGGGAACCAGGTTAACAACGTGAAGTGGGCGGGCACGTTGTCGGACCCATATAGGTTGGAATGTGGGGTGAGGCAGGGGGGGTTGAGCTCTCCCTCCATTTTTAACCTGTATGTGAATGGACTGATCGAGGCGCTCAGCGAGCAACATATCGGTTGTCACATAGATGGCGTCTGTTTTAATAACATCAGCTACGCGGACGATATGGTGCTGCTGAGCGCCTCGGTCTGTGGACTTAGGAGGCTGATGAGTATATGTGAGGATTACGCAGCTGATCACGGGCTGCGTTATAATGTGAAGAAGAGTCAGTGCATGGTTTTTCAGGGTGGGTCTAAGAAAGTGCGAGAAATACCACCCATTAAGCTGAATGGCTCACCCTTGGAAAGGGTGGACATATTTAAGTACTTAGGACATTTCGTGACGCCTACCTTGAAAGATGATGCGGACATTGAGCGGGAGCGAAGGGCGCTGTCGGTCAGAGCGAACATGGTTATCCGCAGGTTTGCGCGTTGCTCTATAGATGTTAAATTAACGCTTTTTAGAGCCTACTGCACTAATCTGTACACGTGCAATTTGTGGACTGACTATACGCAAAAGTCGTACAGCGCCCTTCGTGTGCAGTTCAACAACGCGTTCAGGATGATGTTGGCGCTCCCCCGCTATTGCAGTGCTTCGACAATGTTTGCAGAAGCGCGCGTGGATTGCTTCCACGCCACTATGCGCAAGAGAAGCACGTCGCTGGTGCGGCGAGTGCGGGGGAGCGCTAACAGTATGCTGGCCGCGCTCGCGGGAAGGCTTGATTGCTCCGTTATCTCCCACTGTTGCATGCGACATGTGGCGGGCTGATGCGACTGACTGACCTGAGTGTAATATGTAATTTTATTTTTAAATTGATTATGATTATTTTTTATTAGTATTTTTATTTTGTTTTTAATTTTTAATCTGTATTTAATTTGGTTGAAATTGAAAATATTGTGTATGTAATGTGACTGTATTAATTTGTGTGATTTCTATATGAGTCTGTGATACTCGAATTAAAATGATTTTATTTATTTTTTATTTATTTTATTTATAATAAGGAAATTACTTCATGTGTTAGAAAATTTCGACTACTTGACAGTTTGAACATCAACATAATTTCAGCCGAAAGACGCCCACACATAGCCCCCCGCAAGTATCGCTAGCTTTAACAATGTAATTAAAATTGTGCAATACATTCTTTCTGCACCAGCTGCATTAACTAGGTACTTAAAATCGCTTAAAGACGAATAAAAAATTCTCATTTTAAGCTTTATCTTTTTTAACAAACGGAACATCCAACCTATAAAAGGAACGAACGTATAAGCAATAATATAACTTTATGTAAACGCGTTACAAATGTGGCTTCAAGGCGGCACGTAATATTGAATCCAATTTTAACTTCGTAGATACGGAAGAGTGCGAGTGCGATAAGGATATTTACTACGCACGGTGACATGGTGTGGAGCTACTCCCCTGTTTTTTTTCAGCCTTTTTTCACTTAACACTAAGTAGGTGTAGAGTTCCCTCCGTGCCTCGGAAACCACGTTAAGCTGTTGGTCCCGGCTGTCATTTGTAGATCTTAGACAGTCGTTACAAGTAGTCAGTAGCTCAGCGTCAGACAGAATCACCTGTCTGGCATGAATGCTGAAATGGACCTTTTTGGCACAGCCGTGAGGCACACAGTACAAACTATGTATTTTCTCTTTTTTTGTCTCTTTTTAGGGTTCCGTAGCCAAATGGCAAAAACGGAACCCTTATAGATTCGTCATGTCTGTCTGTCTGTCTGTCCGTCCGTATGTCACAGCCACTTTTTTCCGAAACTATAAGAACTATGCTGTTGAAACTTGGTAAGTAGATGTATTCTGTGAACCGCATTAAGATTTTCAAACAAAAATAGAAAAAAACAATAAATTTTGGGGGTTCCCCATACTTAGAACTGAAACTCAATTTTTTTTTTTCGTCAAACGCATACGTGTGGGGTATCTATGGATAGGTCTTCAAAAATGATATTGAGGTTTCCAGCATCATTTTTTTCTAAACTGAATAGTTTGCGCGAGAGACACTTCCAAAGTGATAAAATGTGTGTCCCCCCCCTGTAACTTCTAAAATAAGAGAATGATAAAACTAAAAAAAATATGTGATTTACATTACCATGTAAACTTCCACCGAAAATTGGTTTGAACGAGATCTAGCAAGTAGTTTTTTTTTAATACGTCATAAATCGTAAACAGCAATTTATCTTTCACTCAGTCTGCTACGGAACCCTTCATGGGTGAGTCCGACTCGCACTTGGCCCCTTTTTTAATATTTTTGTATGACGTGTGCTTAATGTACTATCGTCTTCTTTCTTTCAAAACGTCTGACAGCCAGTCTTACCAAGGGGTATCGTATTACCCAGTACTAACGGGGTTGTGAAGGTCAGATAGGGAGTCGCTCCATGTAAAATACTGGTATTCAGCTGCATCCGGTTAGACTGGAAGCCGACCCCAACATAGTTTGGAAACGGCAGGTAGATGATGGTGATGACTAAGTAGTTGTAGGCCTCGTCTTGCTTTTATGGTGAGTAAAGATTAATATTTTTTTTTAAAGCATGTTGTCAAACAAGATCTAATGATTTTTTTTACCCGAGACCTTTCTTATTGAAGTGAAAACTTGTGCTGTGCACTTGTGATTTTTCGTGCGAAATTATTCCCTTACCATTCCAAAGTATCAAAAATGCGGTCGCATATTAGAAAATCAAAATTTTGTTGAGCAAATTTCAAAAGAACAATGAACGAAACAACAAAATTTAAATGACCAAATGTTTTATTTAGAAAAAAATAAAAATACCAATGTACGACTATGTGACATCAAACTAACGACTGATCAAAAGTTGCTAGATGCCTAATTTCATATGATCTAATGTTACATGTCATATCATCATCATCATTATCAGCCGTAGATTTGGTTCCCACTGCTGGGACACAGGCCTCCTCTCTATGAGAGGGAATGGGCTATAATCCACCACGCGGGCCCAGCGCGGGTTGGTAGATGTCACACGTCTTCGAATTTTTTGGTTCTAGGTGATTTTAAATAATATACTAACTAAATATTATACTAACTGAATACTAGTTTAAATGTACATTATAGAAAATGTTAATTAAACCAAAATTGGGCAATAATTCATTAAATCATTTCATCGTTATACTAAAAACAAGTATAAAATGGCTTTCAAAAAGTTATATATTGCTTTGAACGGTTTCACACGGTAAGTTGCAGAAGAAAACTTGCACAATTATATTTCTTAGCGAGCATCATGCTTGTAAGTTTGTAACATAAAGTTACAAAAATCGGCAATTTAAAAGAAAAACCGTTTCCGAAAGTTACTATAACTTTTCAAATTATAAACTCTTATAACTAATAACCACCATCTTTAAATGCTTTTAAATTCGTAAATACTGAACTTATTGAAATGTTTTACTCATATGAGCTTACATAGGTACGCGTACTAACTATTGAACCGTTTCCTCTGAGAGGCAATGCATAAATATGCATTAACGTCAAAGCCAACAGCCCGAGTGCCCGTACCGTTAAGAAATTCATAGAAGGCACACACACACCCACACACGTCCTAGGAAATGTAATTTTCTATTTCTCTTTTTTATATAAGGAAATGCTGTGCGATTTACATGAATGAGAATGTAGGTAATAAGTAACTTTGATTGGAGTGTTAAAGGATTTTTTACATTTTATTTTTTATGGTGCCATTTTTTCAGGAATAGGATGGATACGGCAAAAACATAATTTGACTGAAGCTTTCTTGAATATTTGTACACCATTTTACACAGTTTTTCTACACCTTTTCTTTTTTGTATTTTTTTTTATTTGTAACACTAGCGATTATTTTCCTTATTTATTTTCTTATGATATACTTAATCTGTGAACAGCGTTGTGAGCTCAATAAATTCTATAAGTTTTGTGGATTTCTTATTTCTACGTTTTATTAACAGACTTCAAAAATGTAAGGGGTTCTATGTTCGTATGTATGTATTTTTTGATTGCCCTTATTTGTTGTTTCTTTTGAATAAAAATAAAATAAAAATGTTTTTTTTTGGTGTTGAGATAAAAATATCGATGCATTTTCGTCCATTAAGACTGTCTACCGACATCTACCAATAACGTATCCAAGGATGGATTTGGTTGCTACGAGTATATATCTTACAAAGGGCCTTCTAAACTGTATTTGTCTCAGCGTAGGATAGATTTGGTTGCTATATATCTTACAAAGGGCTTTCTAAACTGTATTTGTCTCAGTGCCACTCCGCAAAAGTTGTGGAAATCTACTGAGTGTGGGTAGTGAAGGACCACTCGTTGTAGCAAAGCTTGGCTGAGGTTTATATCCAACTCCGAGGTAATTTCAGCTGATGACAATTTTCAGGGCTTAGCATGAAATGAAATCAAAAATGATTACGACGTTCAGAGCGGGTCGGCTGCGCCCGCGGCTTCACGCGCGTAAAGTTTGATAATTGTCCCGCAGTGTCAATAATTGATCGAAGGGTGCCACAAAAAAAATATTATCAACCAGTCAACTTCTAGGTTCGTTCACAAGTACTAAATCACTACGTAAACCAATATAATTGGTGATCACACACTATTACTGTTCAAGTTGATACTGCAGCAGATTACTAAGCAAACGCTATTATATTGCAAAACTTCTAAACTTGGAATACAGTTACAAACTGTGGACGTCGTAATATAGTGACTGCTCAAGTTTAGATATTATACTAGCCTCTCTGAAACGCGTTACTACTTGCTTAGTGAGTACGTTTACACGTTACAAGTTTGGATAGCTTGCAGCGTCTAAATGAAACTTAACGTGCACAAACGTAATATGTGAATGTTGCTAACTTGTTTAATATTTGTTTGTATGTGCTTTTAGTTAAGTTACTTGTGAAAAAGTTTGTCTAAGGGTGTATTTTTATGTTACTTGTAGTTGTCAAAGAGCTTAAGTTTGAGGAACTTGTGATATCAAAGAAAAAAGTTTTCATTTTGTCTCTTTTCATAACAGCAACTTCTTGTTTTGCAATTATAATAACATAACCTAAATACGTATACGTACCTGCCTTATCGACTCCAGTCCACGCAGGTGCTCGGCACGCAGTCTTTATACTTTGTGCCGACTCAGCACCGATAAGCACCGACAATTTTCAAGACGCGTAAGCAAGTCGAAACTTGTCGGAGACGTTCGGCGCTTATCGGTGCCGGTAGCCAGCGTTCTATTCTTTTTCCCCCGGTTTAGGCATAGGTATGCCATAGTACAGTCACGTCTAATAATATGTAAACACTTAAGAATTTTTTAAATTGTGTTTTTCCTAATTTACTGATTAAAATTTAATGTTATTACGTACATAGTATTCTGGAACTCATATTTTTATGAAAAAGATCCAATCTCCTAGTTACAATCGTTATTTCTCGCGAAAATAGCTATAATATTACATGAAAGTGTATACATATTATTAGAGGTGACTGTACATCCACACTACACCAGTTTTTATTAAATCACCATTTACCTAACAACAGGCGAGCAATTTGTTATTAACCTGGCCCAAATTCAGGCTCCGATAAGAATTTATTACAAAATGAAAACACTTTAACCGACCTGGAAATCGAATTCAGGACCTCAAGCTCAGCAGTAGCGATTGGACCACTACACCAACAAGGCAGTAAGATATTTAGCAAAAAAGGAATTTACCAGAAGTAGATCTTTCTCTTGGTTTTTCAACGAACCATCAGGAGACCCATATGATATGTCAGTACAATTACTTTCCTGTGGTAAAAAAGATTCTTCTTGTTTATTTACCAATAAACCTACAAGAAAAAAAAATAGCGTAACAAAATATTTGCACCTAACTCGTACGCATCTACCAATATTTCTTATAATTTATTCAGAGCCACCCTTTACCAACGTACACTGCCGACCATGAAATTGACCAACAAATTAAATATTAAATAAATCATCTACCGTGCTGAATAAATACTTGTTCTATGGATTTATTTCGCCACTTAAAATTAATGCTTATTTTGTGACAGATTAAATCCACATTTATTATTAATCTGTGTCCATGTCTGATTTCGATTTATCTATTTGCGTATTTTAATTGGTCACCAATAACATTGCATCATTTAACTAAACTACAATAAATTAATTATCTATTTATTGCATATAGCGAATAATAAATTAACATTCTGTTCAGGTATTAATTTGAACTTATGATTATGATAGAAACAATCAACCCAGAAAATAATTTTGATTGGAAATGGAACTAGTTTTAGGCGCTGAAAGTAAGTTAATTTGGGACAATATTTAATTTATATTTCGAGATTAACTTTGGATTTAACACTAGTTTCTTGGAGATAACATGCAGGGCACGCTGTTGTCTCGTTATTTCTTCAAAACAGAACAGGATGTGGTAATAGTTACATTGACTTCTGTAAGAACAAAACTAACTGCCAAGCCGTGCTAAATTTTTCCAAAAGACATTTTATGTATAAGTACAAAAAAATAAATCAATCCACCAAATTCGACTTCAAATATCGAAAACATTTTTCCTAATTCTTCATGAAAAGTCATTATTCCTTAACCTTAGCAAAAATTATCATCAAAGCGACGCTGTAAAAACGCAGTGGAACGTAAAATAAAAGGCGAAAGTCGGCGTTTCGTGACCCGTAAGCACTTAAGTTGAGACCAACGATACGTTGCGGCCAAAAGCAAGTCATTACACCTAATGCTAAAATATCCTATTCTGGGCCTGCGCGTATTGAATACGCAACAATACGTGCCTTTCTCGCAATAAAGGTTTAATCCCCAATGTATACTTTTCTTCGGCCTCCAGTGTACTTATGAGATCAAAAGAAATATTCGCTTTGCGCATTTTTTTGTTTCGTAGGAAGCAAGTAGTGGTGTACATGCGTTATGCATTAGACTACGCACTTTGGGTTGGTGGATGGGGAACTTTATGAGCCTAGTTTATGCTTTGAGAGGATCCACGGTTACATGGAAATGTTTTCAAAAAATATTTTGTGAAATAGTAACGTTTTTCTTGAAGTTTTTACGAGTAGAACAAGGCCTCTAAGTTTGTTTCACATACTCACTATTTTTTCAAAGAAATTACGAAGGTCATCGGTCGTTGATTCTCATGAACTTCAAATACAACGATTCTCTAAATGTTGACCCTGTTCTTTCCCAAAAATCCAGTGGAACATAGTGTCATTAATCTCTAGATTTCTATTAAGAAACGAATATTTCAATGACGAAATGTAGTTAAGGAGATCCTAACGCTAATGCAATCTTCCTACCTACAAGCTAAGCCAAAGTCAAAATCTTTACCTCACCAGTCATCTATAAACCAGAGGCTTTCCGAGCCTCGTTATTTCTTGAAAATAGCCCAACATTTTTGTAAAGTCATTAATTCAATTAGTTTTGTCGATTTATCGCCGTCGACAGTTGGCCTTAATCGGGCTACGTGATTATTTTTCAACCATTTTCTATAACGAAATCTTAATTGCTGAAATTGCCTCATTAACTACTAACGATTAAACAATTTTAGGGGAGCCACTTGAACTTTGAACTTCAACGCTCTTGAATTTTGGTAGGTAGGGATTAGGAGGCATTCAGTCCTGAAATAGAAGTCCAATAATTATCAGAAATTGCTTAAGTATTGAGCCGTTTAATTTTGTATTGGGTGCTCGTGTAGCTCGACTTTTGTAGGGTAAGCTCTTTCAAAAGATTTGTTATTACCGTTCTAAAAAATAAATGGAGCAAACTGGGTAAACACCAATAATAAATAAGCCTTCTTATGCCTAAAAATAACCTAAATGTATTTGAGTTTTCTCTGTTTTTTTCCTAATCTTTGAAAGAAGTTTAAAAATAAAAACATTCCTTACCGAACGAGCATAATGTTGAACTTACGCAACTCCGAAACGCCGGATATATCGACAGTTGCGCCCTCCAAACCACATCGGACGACCACAACTTGCCAGTTGCCAATTTTATATAACGGCACTGCATTTGGCAACCCTAGTTGCTTACGAACTGAGCCTATCCGTCCGAACCATTTTACGACCCGCTGTGCATAGAATTGTTCCCCTGTTTAGGCTTTTATCACCATGAGTGAGCAGTGCCCGATATGCCAGAATATCTGGCACATTCTGGCTTATTGCCTGCGTAAGTGGAATTTGATGCTGGCTAGATTGGCTCGTCATGTCCTGTAATATTGAGTGTCATGTACCGTAATAGTCCTGCATGTCATGTACTGTAATTGTCTGTTGGATTATTTAAAGCCTTTTCGCTGTTTTTGGGATAGAATTTCGTCAAAAAAACGTATTGAAGAGTGATTGATCTTAGGGTGACTAGGGTTTTCGTAACTTTTGTTTTAGACGATATTCTTATCTAGTTTTATTCAGCACGTTTTGATTTGTATTAAGCGCAAGAGATTTTCCAAAACCATCGTTTGTGATTGATGTTGTTACTCAACAACCACGATGAACTTGGTCACCATTTTCATATTCTACGCGTAAGAAAACCGAGGTCTGTTATTCACGTAAAACAAACAAAACTTCTAACTAACACGAAACTCATAAATGCTAATAAGTCTTTAAAACTTTCTGCCAAAAATTTCTTCATCAAAACACAGAAGACATCCACGTATTTCATTACACCCTGGTACCACAAGACTTGTTCGTAATCAAAGTTTTATTGAAATTTCGCTTTGGCTCGCGTTCTCGGCATGCGGTAGGCGAACTGTTGGCTGTGTAACACGAAATGCGAGTTTTATAGACAACACCACTTCTGTAACTTCGCATATGCTTTGTTTTAAAACTAATCTAGGTAATCGTTCATGCTTCATTTTATCTGGTAAGTTAAGCTTTCTGGTTTTAGAGAAATGGGTGGTCAACGTCATTAAGTTAGTTTGAAAATAATACGCCATTTGACGCCATTGTTTAACTATTGTGTCTATTTCCCTAACAGATGAAAGTTTAATTTCAATTTTTACAGAATGAAAGTTGGCAGGTAGAAACATTTTAATTTCAATATTGATATTAACTTTATGCTGCATTTTATTGTTTCACAAATATTTGTATTTGAATTGTTAAAAGCTGGTTGGTTCAAAAATAAAGAGTTTTATATTTTGGCATGTTTGTTCGATTCCAACTAAAAGAATTTGTTTTATTTACTGGCTCAGGACAAAGGACCAAATAAATTAGTATTGCCATTCAACGTGGCAATGTTGCCAGTCTTCTGGGCACGTTCCCAAATGACAGCGATGCGGAGGAGTACTTTGATGCCTAGGTGTCCTATTGTCACGCGTCTTTCTTCCAGTGCTGACGGAATCTGTCCAGTTCGTCCCGCCATCTTCTTCGTGACCCCGCCTCACTGTGTCAGTACTTTTCTTTTACTTCAACTAAATCATTTTGTCTGTTTACTTAGAAAATTAGGTCAGTCTTATTTACGATGGTGTTCTTCCATCTTACTTTAGTTTACGAGCTGAGGAGCCCATAGCATGTGAAGTGACAGTTTCCACGGTGTGTGTCTTGTCTAGTGATCGTTGGGGTACAGCGTCTATCACGTCTATGGACCATAACGTGCGGCGACCTTTTAAGGGATGTGGGTAATCTTTGTTTAACAATCTAGAAATATTGTGATAATGATAAGTTGAAAAATGCTTTTACCAACCTAAGATTGTTTCTACTAAAAGGTTTAAAAGATATGCACGGCCAATTTTAGGTCATTCTGGAACCGCAAGCCATAAATTCGATCATCGAACTCAAAACGGTTGGGACTATTTAACAACAATATTTTTTTATTTGTTACAAACTAAATTTTATCCTTATTATTTTTATATTTCAAAAATTTTAAACAGACCAACTGGTTCCTCGTTCGATGATCGAGTTCGGCTTTCGGTTCCAGAACGATCTAAAAATACTGCTGTATAACACTATTACTAGAAACAATCTCTTCTTTTCTTATCATTGACACGTGTTTTCTATTTCGTTCGCCCAAAACTTTCGCCACTTCGACGGCGTTCACAATATTAAAAGTAATAAAGAAAAGAAATTGCGTTTAATAAAGTGAGTTTCTTACAAGACAAATTTATCCACTTATTACAGTAACATTAGGTATGTAAATAATTTAACATATAAACGCAAGTTTCCCAAAATGCTCAGCTAAAAGCGTCTTGAATTACCCGCTTAGAGTATTACCCCACTTCACGTCACTACCGCTTACCATGAAACTCAATACATTGGGGTTGCCCCCATTACCTTTACACACACATAAATAAGAACACAAAAATATTCTGCTCGCACACACACATCATTTTTGATGGATCCCGTCTACGCTCAGCCAAGGTAATTGAACAACAAAAGTTATTGCTGTTCAGGGCCAACCCTAACTGTTGGTACTACCAGAAACTAACGTGGCACAGCCCTAACTAATCATAATTTTGTTTCAGCACCACCTGTGAATTGAGCTGTCACTTGTAATAAATGTTGTTTATTCAATTTTGTATCTTGTTATGTTCGTGGTAAAGTTTACATTTAGTTGCGGTGTTTTTGGCGTTTATTTTTAAGGTTCAGCGTACGGTAGGCTCAATTTAATTAGCGTGGTGTCAAATAGTGACAACGGAGTACTCTGAAATAATTGCGGCTAACGAGAAGAGATGTGTTTTATGTAAAAGTTTTACATTTTCTCTCTAGTTGAGGAGAATAATGTAAAAATATTACTAGTTAGTTAAAAAGTGCAGTCGACATGCTAGTAGGAGTATATTTTACAAGCTTTTATAGTTGCCCATGACAGAATTCTTCAATGGTTAATAGCATAAATTACACGAAACTTGATTTTGATAGATAAACATGATGATATTCGTTTAGTACATTTGAGAAAAAGTTTGTTTTTTCATTAAAACAAGCTTTTTCCCGAATGCACTAAAGAATAATGGCAGCCGACCATATATTAATTTAGCTGATATTAAAATTATTGTTGTATTTGAAAAATAATTATCTAGTTCAACTCGGCGTTTACTTCTGAATTAGTTTGTAGAAGACTTTTTGTTCGAGAAAGCCGAGATAAATAGAAATTCAGTCATGAATTTTTGTAGATACTACAAATTCGAGGAAGATAAGGCGCAAACACACCGCGGCCCCTGCTGTGCACAGATACGCGGAGCATTTTATCTACCTACGTGGATTCATTTGTTTTACTATTTTTAAGCACAATGTGCAAGCGTCTGTGCACACAACCAACCAACAGGAGCAAAAGACTATTATCACAAATCTAAAAAAAAAATACTTGGTTAGTTATATTTTTTTTAGATTTGGGATCATTCCTTTTGCCCCGGGTCATTATTTGAAAGTCATTAATTTATTTTTACACTACAATATTTTTAACCTCTGTAAGGAACAATTTATTCCACTTAGAACTAAACAGTATTGTTTATTCGTTTACTCCGATCAATTACAGTAACAAACTAAAAGTGATTATAATATTATAATTCTGTAATTACTGTCACTTGGTAGAATAATTATAAAATAGCAACACTAAACGACAATAAAAAATTAAATAAATTACTTTTAGATTATCTCTTTTTTATATCTGGCCTTAACAAGTTACTTTGAAAAAACGTAGAAAAATAATGGAATTGCCGTCGTATATAAGTCACTTTTAGACGCTCAAATCAAATTCAGCTAAGATCTTGCCATTGTTCTTTATATTTCAATTATTTCTAATTCAGAATAAACTCATTTATATAATGGAAGTTGTAGGGATGGGAAGAATATATAAAAACTAAAAGCATAATACGATATTAGGTACTCAGCTCCGTATCATTGTCATCCACAATCGAAAATATCTAATTAACCCAAAATCGATCATATAAAGTTTTACAAACATAAAGGGTGTAAAACACCTCTTCACGAAGGCGAAAGGCACTTGTTCTCCCCATCTTTGCGATCATTTTTTTGTTCAACACCATACCTGGGAACCTTCTAGTAACGGAGATATGGGGGATCAAATGTTTTTTTTAAATAAAAGTTTTTTTTGTAAGATTTTGACTTTTAACACCTCCACAACCCCCGTACTATTAAATCCATCCATCAGCAAAATGTTTTACGTGCGTTACATTGAGTTCTACCACAAAACATGATTTATAACCTAAAAAAAAGTTGTTTCCCAGCAATAATTTTTGCGTAAAGTTACTTAGTTTGATGTACAGAATGCTTGGTTGACGGCTTCATGATGAGGTGGTTTACACCCTGTATAATTCAGCATATCCAGCACGACACACTTTCACCCCCGTTCATCCGCGAGCACACACCAGTTCACCTGTCTAGCGCTACATCGGCTAAGTGCAGCACTTATGGGAATAACCACAGACTATGTAAATATTGCAGGCGTATAATATATGAAGTCACTTTTTTTCAGGTCGTGTCGCGGTCGGGTCAAACGTGAAGGTTCTCAAATCATAAAGGGTGTAAAAAAACTCTTAATGGAGCCGAAAGGCACTTGTTCTCCCCGTGTTTGCGATCATTGTTTTATTGATCAGGAACCTTCTAGTTACGGAGATATTGGGAGTCAAAGTTCATGTTTAAAATACATGTTTCTAATGTTAGATTTACTTTAATCAAATCCACGACCCTCGTACTATTTAAGCACAATGTTTTTAGTGCGGTACATTGAGTTTTACCATGATTTTTCGAACCAAAAACAAAAGGTCGTTTCCGTCAGCAATAATTTTTGCGTAAAGTTAAAAAAACTTAGTACGATGTACATAATGCTTTGTTGACGCCTTCATAATGAGTCTGTTCACACCCTGTAGAGGAAATATATTATGGGAATCTAGGGACTTACGGTTCTGAGGTGTTCTTGTTTCGATTTTTTCTATAAGATAAGACTAATGGTTCAGTCTTACCAAATGGAATACCGTACTACCGTCGTCGGACGTACTATACCGTACTACGTCGTACTACTGTCGCTCTAGAAACATACTGACTTCATCCGGTTATTGACGAATTTGGACTTTTACCTGACTCATCACAATTGGAAATTATAATTAATTATAATTGTTTAATTTTCACGTATTTTTAAACAATACTGCGTTCTGAAAAAAAAATGCTTGTGTATAATTTTTTTGTATCATATTTTTATTATGATCAATAATATTAAGAACAATTATTGTCAAATCGACGACACACTACTTGACGACAATTACAGTTCGATGTCTTTAATTTAACGATTTAACAGCAACCATTTTGAATTTACAACATAAACACTTAAATGTCAATGTATCCTGGGACCCACAAAAAATATTTCTCTTCTAACAATATAAAACATCCAAAATAAACGGCTCAATTCTCACAATTTCAACAAAACATTATATCATTAAACAAATTGAAAGACAAACAGGGCCGTCCCACACAATCCTAAACAATCAGAATCTATAATAGCAACAAAATCTCGTGCAACTTTAATATAACACCACACCGGGCGTTGTACTTACGGCGCTCGTACAAAAACTTTCAAGACTACGAACAATATCCTTATTCATACATAATAAAAACCTACTGGACTGTGAAGCTTCCATTTGAGATGTACCGAGCAAGAAAGAGACAACGCTATTTAAAAGTATATCGCCATCTCAACAGTTCACAGTGATCGCTATAACACATCAAAGTCTTCCGTATGTGATCGTATGTTATAAGTGAGACACAAAGGACATATAAGTGAATACATAAGTTATAAGGACTGAACTTGGAGTGGACTGCTTAAAGATTAATATCAAGAATGTTACAATTTATTTTTGTATGGAAACGTGACATTTGTATTTTTCTCTTTTGTTTAACAATTGAAGGGGTTTTCAGATTATAACAATACCTACGCCCATCATAAACATACTCAGAACATTTATTTCTATCAAACCATTTATGATCAAAGAGTCGCTCAGTAAGTCAGAAAGTTAGAGGTACGACCCGTTCCAAAACGTACATATCTATCATATGAAGAAGAGGGGTAAAAAACTCCATGGTTAAACTGTTCTATCAAAGTTCATCATCATTGGTAGCTTTGTTCCACCCACTGCTGAGAATAGGCATCCGCTCGACTAGCCCCATTCATAGGCATTCAATCAAGTATTACAAATACCTCATACATCAGACAAAAACTCGTTCAAAGTCTCAATACCATTCATTTTACAGCAAAGTCTATAAGCACACCAAAAATATGTGTATGTGTGTATTATTCCTGGTTCCCCAAGCCTACGAAAAACATCAACACTACTTTCCAATAAAATAACAGTAGGTTTATTACTTTCTCGAACGAACTATTTCACGACTAACTCTTGTGTATGCTTTGATTTTTATCTCGGTCGCACAAAAGCAGTTGACACTGACATAAACCAAAGCTAGAAGCTGCATATTAACCTTGTCACCTCTAAGCCGCTCCGCAAACGTCCACTTTCACGTAAGCCCCAAAGTTTCAAGCCCGACCTCTGCTACCTGTTCCCCTTGAGGGATTATAAACGTAAAATTAAATATGTATGTAGTACTAACAATAGGTGAGCCTTCAACTCTTTTACCCCACTTTACTCCCTTGCACCCCCTTCGCCCTTGACTCGCTTTCGACCATGTAATAACATGCATATTAAAAATTCGCACAAGTCCGCAATAACAACCTTAACAAACGGAGTCAAGGTTTCACGGCAGGGTTAGCCAAGATGTGGGTATTGATAGTTGGGAAATTGGCAATGGGTTTTAGAAGGAACTAACTGGTTATAGAGATATGAATAGACTTTATGCTTGTAAAATAGAATAGAACATCTAATTTAAAAGTATAATAATAGAGGAAGACCAAAGAAACGATGGATGGACAAAAATTACATGGCAAGAAAAGAAGTGTCTGATGAGAGGACAAACAATAAATGAGTATGGAAGAAAGAGACATCCTGCGGGCCTAAAATATTACCTATGGTTACGACTTTATAGTCCAAATTAAGTTTTTTTTTTTACGTGATTCATATTATGATTCTGCCAAAGCGGGCATTTTAGACCCCTTGCACTGCCCCTAATAACTTGGGATAAGGGCAAGAGAATTATGATAATCTACTTTAAAAGGAGGAGTTTCGAAGAGATTTTGACGTTTAAGTTTACACTAAGTTAGTTTAGTTTATTTTAGTTAATAATTGTCCATAAAAGCAATAAATTATAATGAGGTTAATCATAAATTACAGTTGGTATAGTATAGAGTGATTTTGAATCAGTGTTTCCATCGAGTGTTTCCTCTTAAATTTGTCGGAGAGGCAACCTGACCTAGTTTTAAATCAATATTTATGTGAAACATGCAATATTTTAAAATAAATTATAATTTATCATTTATGATACGAAGTATTCGTTCAATAAATAATCTTATTATAATAAAACTGATGATATTAACATCCAAATTACGTACCAATTAATCACATGCAATCAGTTGTAAATAAATCATCATCCTTTATAACTGTCAATTTCATTTCATATTACTACTGATACTGTACCGGAAATTGCAGGACAACCCATAGCGTAGGAAATGGTTCGTTTGTTTAAATGGAGAATCCTTAATTAATTTGATAAATGTAAAAGTAACTTCGTCTGTCTATCTATCTGTCACCTTTCCACACCTAAACAGATGAACGGATCACCATAATTGGACCAGGCATATTTTATTAAACACTAATTATAGCAGCATTACACATAGGTAAACGATAACCAGGGCAAAGAGGTTATTATACTTTTTGCCATCAGCTTAGTTTTTCAACCGACTTCTAAAAAGAGGAGGTTCTCAATTCGTCTGTATTTTTTTTTTTTTTTTTTTTTTTTTTTTTGTGTTTGTTACCTCAGAACTTTCGACTGGGTGAACCGATTTTGATGATTCTTTTTTTATTTGAAAGCTGGTGCTTCCCGTTGGGTCCCATTTTAATTGGTTGAAGATCTGATGCTGATCTTCGGAGATATACAATGGAACTCTTCAAAAATAGACGGCAAATCTGCAGTGATTGCTGCATCCGCTTGTAGGTTCATTGTTTATACTACATCATGACGTAACATCACGCCTGTATGCTCTGAGGGGGTACGCAGATGTGTACAATATACACAGATTTCGACAATGTTTGTTACCTCAGAACTTTCGACTGGGTGAACCGATTTTAATGATTATTCTTTTATTTAAAAGCTGGTGCTTTTCGTGTGGTTCCATGTCAATTTGGTTAAGATCTTACGCTGATCTTCGGAGATATAAATGGAACTCTTCAAAAATACACGGCAAAGCTGCAGTAATTGCTGCAATCGCTTGGTTGTTTATTGTTTATACAACATCATGACGTAACATCACACCTGTATGCTTTGAGGGAGTACGCAGAAGTATACAATATACCCAGATTTCGACAGTTAGACATGTAAAGTTCCATTCAATGGGATCCCGGAGAAATAGAGGTAACTTCTTAACTTTATAGGCACACCAGAAGCGCTTTGGGTAGTTTTAGGCAGAGTACTTTCTCGGAGTGATGCCATTTCGATTTGATAAAGATCTGGTGACTTCGGAAGATAGGCAACTGAACTCCTTAATAAATGATAGCAAATGTACTGGGATCGCTGAAGACACGTCTGTCTATTGCTTACACCAGTTCATAACAAAAAATCACACCGATACGCTGTGAAAGGGTAAGCACATGTGAACCACTAAAAAGTGAAAAATAAAAACTTTTTTGCAAAAAATATAACCGACTTCACACAAAAAAGAGAAAAATAACTTTAGCTTCAGAAGTCGGTGACAAAAAAACTAAATCAATCAAACAAAGGTCACCGACTTCTGAAGCTAAAGTTATTTTTCTCTTTTTTGTGTGAAGTCGGTTATATTTTTTGCAAAAAAGTTTTTATTTGCTTTCTATCAGCGCTATGACGTTATTTTTTTTGCCATGCTGAGAAACTCGTAGGAGCCTTTTTGCCTCGTACAGGAGAAATATGTTTGTTTTTTTTCCGATGTTGACTTTTTTAAACTATTTTGTTGTACTATTAATTTAACTGCCCTGTGCGGACTGATAAATATATTTTCTTTTTTTCTACTTATCCCACGGTACGATCTTGTGAGACAATTTCTAAAATATAAGTCACGAGCAAACGCTGGCAACAAATAACTCACGTGCGATAAGTCCGGTACGTTTCACGCAACCGTGGACGAATCCTGGCACGTCTCACATTATAGCCCAGATCGTAAACTTACTCAGACTAGACTAACAAAATGAATATACGTAAAGTATATAAAAGCGTAGGTATTAAGTGTAAGGCCAATCGTCCACGATGCGACTTACTGACGTAGAGTACGAACCGCTATTGGAATACTAGCGTACTCATACTGATACTAGTGAACCTAAAACCTTTGTAATGCCTTCGTCATCATCAGAATCCTGCCCTTTCAAAAGAAAAAGTTAAATAGATTAGTATCTATTTGGGGTCGGCACATCACGTTTTCTTCTTCAATTCACCCTTGTTAGACGTCATGGCATCATTTACTGCTTGTCTTTCTTATTATAATTCCTCACAAAATCTATCCATCTCTTATTTGGCCTCTCTCTCCCTCTCCATCCATTAATCATCAATTTGGTAACCTCTTATATGATTAAAAGAATTTCTGTGGAGTTGTTGGTAAATTTTTTCTGCTTTGGTAATAGACAGCTATCTGCATTCTTACTCAAAGTAAGTTTCAATTTTTTTTTGAGTGTTGTGACTTTCTGTTTACTCATTGATTATTTGTGTTTGTAACAAAATTAGGCCACGTTCCCAATATGTCGTGACGATTAATTTATCGTTAGCAAAACTCGTGGACGACGGTAATCGCGTCGTTCTATATGTGAACACCTCCATTTAAATATACAAGTCACGACACCTATAACTACGATTATCTGTCGTCACGACGTAGTGGGTATGGAGGGAAGTGGAAATTACGGTTTTTTTCCTACTCCTCCGCTATACTTTCTGATTAACTTCGTTGCGGGATCCAAGACAGTTAAATTCATTCTCTAGGACTTCGTCGAGCTTCATTGTCTCGGCGCTTTTCTGGTGGTCGCCACTGTTGATTCTGGTTTTCAGGAGTTACAGTGGTTTGGGCGTGTGTGGCGGGATTGTCACAAAAAAAAGAAAAAGTAGTGGGAACGCGGCCTAACTTTTCAACAGTGTCGTGTACTACCTTCTTTAGAAGAAAGTAGTAGTTAATGTACTTGGTAAGTTAATCCTTCGAAAACACACAACATAATTTAGACTAAAGGCTAACCTTTCACGACGCTACTCAAAAGTAACCAGCTACCAACTCAAATACGTCAATGTATAACCAGATTGAGACTGCACGAGTTTTCAAAGGCACTCCGTGCACAGCGCTACACTAACCCATTAATTAGCAAATCTCGCTGTCGCGATGTAGGTTGCTATAAGAAAACCCAATTATGGGTTAAGCTTGCTTTTGTTCATAAGCTGTTAAATTGCAATACTAGTTTACAAAGTATTTTTATTTTAATAAGAATGGTTGCAAATCACCGTCATCTGCCTAGCATTTTGCAAACTGTGTTGGGGTCGGCTTCTAATCTAACCGGATGCAGCTGAATACTAGTATTTTACATGGAGCGACTGTCTATCTGACCTCCACAACTCAGTTAGTCCTGGATTATATGAGACCCCTTGGTAAGACTGGTTGTCCAACTTTCTGGCAACTAAATACTTAACGACTGCCAAAGATGTACAATTAATTTGACAGCAGGGACTAACGGCTTATCGTGCTTTCCAAGAGACGGTGGAAACTCGGTATGCAATTTTTGGTCACCCATCAACAGACCAACCTAGGCAAGCGCGGCTTAACCTGAAGATCGACCCAAGCGACTGCTACCTATTATTTAGCCAAGAGCTCAAGAAGCAAACAAATTTTAATAATGAGTTAGAAGCTAAGTCGACTCGTTGATAAAAGGCTTAATATTCTGCGTCAGAAGACTTGTTTTGCCATGTTCTTCGTATGAGTAGCCGGCGTGGAAGCTGAGCCTAAAGAAATCGGGCTACGGCTCGTAATTCGTTAACTGGTCTTTTTACTATTTAAGTACGGGATCTACCTACTGTTACTTGGTCCGTGATAAGGTACCCTCGTAATTTTCTGAGTGCTAGTGTTTTTGCAGCCAATTGTCTTGGCGTGTTTATCACATCGCCTGGGTAAGGCAATGTTAAAAGCTTTTATCTGTGAAATGAGATATATATACAAATATTTTTTTTCTTTTATTACGACCTTTCTTCTTACACAGCACGGTGTAAAAGCGACGCCATAACATAACATTACGTCTATAATTCCTGTAAGTTTCTGTAAAGTTGTGCCTTTTTTTGTCCCGTCCTATTGATTGTATATTTATTATAATTTTCTTGTAATTTTGTAAGATGCATGTCATAAGCTTGCGACGGATAAATATGTTTTCTTTCTATTCACCCATAACACACCCACATTTCACCAATAATGTTTGAATCCCATGAATGAGCCTTTGAGGTGAGCCTATCCCATATAGGGTGAGCCTTTTGCCATCAACCAGGCACAAATCCGCACTTCGGCTACAGAAACTCCTGATGGAAAAATCAAATAAAATTTGACTCGAGCTTAGAATCAAACCCAGGGCCTCATGCCCGGTGTGCTACCGCCATGTTTCTTTGGCCTAGTGGTAGTAATCAATCATTTACAAAATCTAATTATCGTAAGTTGATTAAGTAGTGCACCCCAAACTACTGCATATCAAACATCATAAAATGAACTAAATCAAAAAGAAAAAAGAACAAAAATTCAATTAACAAAGCTTCTATGAACCTAGTTTATTTTCCTAAGAGAATATAAACAATCAATGAGCACTATGTATTTCCTTTACCAGTAAATAAATCCAAACAATCTATCTTTTAATACACCACTATCTATCTTTTGTTGGAAATCAATGGAAGCAATATACAAGTACTCATTTATGCGGAAGATTCAAATGGTTTCAGTACGTGATTGACTGAAAGAACTAAGACCCCGTTTATGGCCACAGGCGATGCGACTTATATCGCGACATTTCAAAGACACGCGAGTGCGTTGTGTCGCACTTGCGGAGTGATGGTACTCAGGCGAAGAAAGCCAGTGAGATTTCTTCGCGTCAGTACCATCACTCCGGGAGATGCTTTAAAATCTGTCTGTTTGTTTGTCTTGCGCCGTAAAAATACTTCGTATCAATGCACTCTTAGAGGAAGATCCATTATACATGGTATTATTTTAGACGAGCCTTTACGGCGCCACTAGACTTCTCAACGTTTGTATAGGTTTACTGGTCGTTTAAAGCGCATTGAATGCGCACCATCTGTGCCGAAAAGCTACTACTACAATGACTAGTCTTTAAACAGTTTCTTTTATTTGTTTTCTCAGCAGTCGTTGTCGTAAGCCGCGTGTCGCTGCAGCGTAGAGCTCGTGGCCTAGGGGTAAGGCTGCGGAGGTGGACTTTTACTGATGGCATTACGCATTCTACCCACTAGGTCTTATTGATTGTTTATCTTCCCACTGTTCTGACTGCCTGGCTGGTTTGGTCTCAATTGTGACTGCCGAACGTGGAGTCCGGGGTTTTATTCTGAGTTCGGGTAAAATGTTACTATTCTGTAACATTTTACCCGAACTCAGAATAAGAATCAAAGATTCAGATCAAGAATTTCTCCGTAGTCTAAAATTGTGTCCAGTTCAAAAATCAAAGCATTTATTTTAAGCACTTTTGAACAGACGAAACAAACACTACAATAAAATGGAGATACAGTCCCAGTCACAAGGCATAATAACTGAAAGTAGTGTATCTGCCCCTTCCAAAGCATAGATCTCTATGGAGAAGAATAGCAAGAACCTCCATGGACACTCATTTTATTCGAAACAATAAGATCGGAGAATTTGAGACTTGTGATGCTTGTACATTCTACCACGACCCTGGCTGTCCGTTTATGGAAAGCATAGTCGGTGTCAGAAAAACTAGATACTAGTTCTTTTTAAAAATTTAGTTGTTGAGTGGTATTACTAAACCACTTTTCACATCGATAATTCAGATGTAATGTTATGTATGTTCTGTATACCCTCTATATAGAACATCAGACCTATTGGCCTAGATTAGGCAAAAAACTGACGCGTTTTTTGCCGGAACTTCGAAGATCGTAACTTTGATATTAGGTCAATTTTTTGCGCTTTTTGGCAAAGCAGAGTTTTTATGTCGATATTAGATTTGATAAGATTTAGATCCTCGTAAAGCAAGTTATATATTGGAAAGGTCTGAATGATGGTATACTTGAATTCCTGGGTCTAGGGTCGTACGGGTTTTATACAATTTTTCTACAATACTTTGTGTAGATTGATCTACAAAAACATCATTGCTTTAACACAATACCAAAATTGACTCCTTAAATGATATGCAGTAGGTAGCTTTAGACAGTGTAACGAGCATGTACATAATATATACACTTTAAAATATCCGCATCTAACGAAGGAACGTTCAGTTCGTAGCCTGTCCGGTAAATTCTGTGCTGAAACTGTTTATGCAAACATTCAAAAACTGTATATGAAATTTCATGTATACTACCAAAACGCATATTATATTCTACTCCAAAACTCATTAAAACATTTAGTATCCGATCAAAATAACAAATTAATTTTGTTTTAGTAATTTCCCTAAATTCGTATTATATTTTCAATAACCGATATTAATAGGCTTAAAAACATTAAGCTGATTACCAGGAAAGCTGCTCAATGGAACAAATGTCCATTTATCATTAATCACTTAAACCTCAATCCCTTTTATTCGTAAAAAAAGGCGATCAATCAATCAGAACAGCTGTCATATTTATTCGTCCAGATAACCTAGTTAAAAACGACGGTCATAACTTATTGTTGAGGCTTTTGTTACTTCTAGAATTGTCTTTTACATTGTTGGTACCACATTAATTGCCAAGAATCCTTAAAAATCGAATGTTTTTAATAAGACTGACCGCACGTTGATTTACCATAAACCAGAATAATTGATCCTAAAGATCCAATAAGAGATATACATAGGTACGCAGTACAATCGTTTTTATTTTAAATAAAACACAATCGTGTAACTAAGCCTAGGTTGCACTCAAATAGCAGCAAAAAGCGACCATTTTCATTTCGAATATACTTAGCAGTTCATTCTGCTACCATATTTCTTGTAGATTGCCCCTATCATATTTTGACAATGTCATACCGCTACACTAAAAAAGCTCTTAAATATGATAATACAAGAGGCTGAATTATAGAAGTTCAAGGTAGCTTTTGGTTAATTGTATGGCTAATAAAACACATTTAAATCTATTAAAAAGTTAACGAAACTCACCAACAAACATGCCAATTAATAACAACAACATTGTTAATTAATTATAATCACTGCACTGCCCTTGTCACATTATTCAGAATTTATCCTCATTCACTAAAGTATTACAACTTCGTACTTCACATTACTTTCGAACTCGCGTGTTGATCGCGGCTGGAGCGCGAAGGGACGTGCGGTCGGTGCGCGCGTCAGTTGTCAACTGCCAGATGCTAGATGATAAGATACCGGCTTGGTGTTGCTAGATGTAAACTGCAAATACCTAGAGTTACTTTAATTTAAACGGAATTAAATGTTGTTGGCTTCAAGTTAAAACTAATGAATAATAATTAACCCTTTTTTATGATTGTAGGCTGGCATAATTTTAGCCTTTCTAATATAAATTATGACGGATCGCTTAATTTTTTCGAGATTACGAGTATTAGTGCTACGCGTCAGCTACGGCGTAGCACACAGCTACGACGGCTACGAGCTCGTAGCTGTTACAGGTAGGCTTTGATTTCACCTTCACTACTTTCATTTTTTATGGTTATGTCTGGGTTTTCAAAACAGCTTTCTATATTGTGATGTATGCGTATAAGGCGGTAGGTGCACATATTTTATTATAAGAGTTTTACCACCCTACCGCCATTTCGTTGCTGTCAAAATATACTTTGTACTGTACGGACGTGTTTTATTGTGCTCCTGCTAGACTTTCATAAGTAGCCTAGATCACCTGGATTAGGCTTGGACTTATCATTGGCGACGAGGTGGTGCATCGTTTCGCGTAGTGCAGCTGTATTTCGTGTAGAAAAAGTGCTAAAAATGTCAGTGGGCAAGATCGGACCGTTTGACGTCACCAAGGACACTTGGAAGTCATACGTAGAACGGCTGGAACAATATTTCATAGCGAACGATATCAAGGAAGCAATAAAAGTGGCTACGTTAATTACAGTCATAGGAAGTGATGCTTACGAGTTAATGGTAAACCTGTGTACGCCAGCCCGGCCGGCAAGCAAGACTTTTAATGAACTGGTGGCTGTGATGCAAAATCATTTGCAACCACAAGCAAGTGTTCTAGCCGAGCGGTATAAATTTCGGCAGCGTAAACAGTGCAGGGATGAAACTATAGCGGATTTCGTGGCTGACTTAAAAAGATTATCGAGAACGTGTAATTTTGGGGATTTAATAAACAATCTAAGAGATCAACTGGTGTGTGGCTTGTACGATGATGACATAAGACAGCGGTTATTTGCAGAGGAAGAATCGACCCTTTCTTTTGAAAAAGCGTGCAAGATAGCTGTCACTATGGAAGCAGCTAGAACGGATGCAGCGTTGGTAGAAGGAAATGGCCTAGGATCGGGTCAGCCTACATCAGTTTATCAGAACACAGTAGGAGCCAAACGAACATGGGAGCGTAAACAAAGGAGCAGCGGGCGGGCGGCGGAGGCGGCGCCGGCAGAGGCAGGCGGGACGCGCACGCAGGCCCGCAGCGGCGCGCGCTGGTCACGTGACGCGACGCACGCGCCCCGTGCTGGTGGTTGCGGTGTAAACGTCAACAATACGAATTCAAGTTCGAAGGTATTTCCCAGCGGGGAAAAATGTGAGCGGTGTGGCGGCAATCATTTTGCTAAGGCGTGTAAATTCATAAATTATGTTTGTCGAATTTGCAATGTAGAAGGGCACCTGAAAAGGATGTGCCCAAGAGTGAGGAAAGACGATTCTGCAAACTATGCACGTCAAAACTATGTGGAGAACGAGGTAGATAGTTATCCGAACTCGGACGAAAGTGAGGAGGTATTTATTCATTCTTTTTCTCAGAGTAGTGAAAATTACAAACAATACAGCCCGTATTATGTCACTGTTCGTATTAATGGTAAAATCATTAAAATGGAGTTGGATACAGGAAGTACAATATCGTGTATTAGTCACGATAATTATTTAAAATTGTTTGCAAACTCACCTATTGTGAAGTGTAATCTGTTGTTAAGATATTACACCGGGGAACTAGTGAGGCCCATTGGAAAAATAAAGGTATGGGTACAATTTCAGAACAATTGTAAAAGTTTAGATTTGTTTGTCATAGATAAAGGTAAAACAACATTATTTGGACGACAATGGTTGTACGAATTAGGTGTTACATTCCCGCTAATAGATTGTTTAGCGCTAGAAAGTAAAAATGATGGTTTTAACTTAGAGAATTTCAGTTCCAGATTTTGTGAAGTGTTTGCGGATGGCTTGGGACGGTTTACTGGTGGACCGGTGAGCCTGCGTGTGCGCGCTGACGCGAGACCGGTGTTCATGCGCGCGCGACCCATAGCCTACGCGCTGCGCGAGCCCGTCGAGCGCGCGCTGGACCAGCTCGTGCAGGAGGGAGTTATGACGCCGGTTGAGACTTCGGATTGGGCTACGCCTATAGTGCCAGTGGTAAAGAAAGATGGCACAATTCGGGTATGTGGCGATTTTAAACTCACTTTGAATAAATGTCTAGAAGTGGACCGTTTTCCTCTACCCAAGGTAGAAGATCTTCTTGCCAAGCTGCATGGGGGGAAGCGTTTTTCAAAAATCGATCTGTCGCAAGCTTATGCACAATTTGAGTTGGATGAGACGTGTAAGTTCACAGTAATTAACACTCACAAAGGCCTTTTTAGGTATAACCGTTTAATATATGGGTTATCCTCTAGCCCGGGTATTTTCCAACGAAAATTAGAACAATTATTTGCGGATATTCCTCGTGTGGGAGTTTTTCTTGATGACGTCATAATAACGGGAGAAGATGACAGGCAACATCTTTTGTATTTGAATATGGTTTTTGAGCGTCTACGAAAATATGGGTTAAAAATCAAAAAAGAAAAATGTACTTTCTTTGCAAAGTCCGTTACATATTTGGGTTACATAATCAGTCAAGAGGGGGTACATACATGCCCAGATAAGATCGAAGCTATTAAAGGTGCACCAGTGCCAAAAACGGTTACGGAACTTAGATCATTTTTAGGATTAGTTATGTATTACGCAAAATTTGTACCTAACATCAGTACTTTACTGGAACCATTATACAAGCTTTTAAAAAAAAATGCTAAGTTTCAGTGGAACGGCGAGTGTGACGAAGCGATTAATAAAGTGAAATTGTTGCTAGTATCCAGCGAGGTGTTAGCACACTACTCACCAGATTTACCGTTAGTTCTGACCACAGACGCAAGTTCCGTGGGTATAGGCGCGGTAATATCCCACTTAATGCCCGGAGACGCGACGACGGGCAACACCACTAAGGAAAGACCAATTGCTTATGCATCCCGCTCTCTTAACGCAGCAGAGCGAGGTTATGCTCAAATTGAGAAAGAGGCACTAGCCATAATCTATGGTGTACGAAAATTCCACCAGTACCTGTATGGAAGGAAGTTTATTCTAAGAACGGACCATAAGCCGCTAGTCTGTATTTTTGGAGAAAAAACAGGGATACCCGTGATGGCCGCGAGTAGGATGCAGAGATGGGCGGTGCTTCTTGCGGGATATGATTATGAGATAGAATATGTACCGACCGATAAGAATGGGGCTGATGCATTGTCTAGGTTACCATTAGAAAAAAGTAAATTCACGAAAACAGAGGATAGTACTTATTTGAATTTTGTCCAGAATTTTGTACCGATTACTAGGTTGGCATTGAAAGAAGCAACCGGATCGGATAGCATATTGAGACAGATAGTTTTGTATCTAGAGTCAGGTTGGGCAGCCAAATGCAGCGATGAGGAAGTACGACCGTATTGGATTAGGCGCGCGGAGCTATACTTAGATATGGGATGTGTTATGTGGGGGTACAGGTTAGTAGTTCCAACAAAATTAAGGGAATTAATACTAAAAGAACTACATCTGGGCCATTTAGGTATTGTTAAAATGAAAGCCGTGGCGCGTAGTTATGTGTGGTGGCCAGGTATTGATACTGATATTGAGCGAGTTTGCAAAGAATGTACCACATGCATAGAAGAGAGTACAGCCCCACCCAAGGCACCCGTCATGCCTTGGCCATACCTAACGGAACCCTGGAGTAGATTACATGTTGATTTCCTGGGACCTTTTCATAACAAAACATTTTTTGTTATCATAGACTCCTCCACAAAATGGATAGAAGCATTTCCCATGGCTCGAACAACAGCATCGGCGGTAATAAAAGTTTTAAGAGAGACGTTTGCCCGTTTTGGTTTGCCCCGGGAAGTGGTTTCTGACAACGGTCCCCCATTTACTAGTAAAGAGTATGCAGAGTTCATGCAAAATAACGGTATTAGATTATCTTACTCGGCGATCTACCATCCCTCTTCTAATGGAGCGGCAGAAGGGGCAGTTAAGCTTTGCAAGAGGGCGGTAAAAAAGTCCCTTCGTGATGGGCAGGATATGGAAGCGGCGCTGCAAACGTATTTGTTAGCTTACAGAAATGTTGAACATAGTACTACGGGGGTATCACCAGCGACGTTATTACAAAAAAGAAATCTTAGGTCCAGATTGGATATGATCAAGGGTGATAGGATAGTGGAAGACCGGGTACGTAGCAGACAAAAACGACAAGTGGAAGGCGCAGGAGGTATTCCACGGGAATTTAGGAAGGGAGATAGGGTATGGATGCGTAATTATACTGGGGGAAGGAATTGGTGCAGTGGGAAAATAGAGGAGAAGCTGGGATCTCGCAATTACATGGTAGTAGGGGAAGACGGTTCACACTTTAAGAGACATGTAGATCAAATAAAAAGTAGATCGATGGCAATGTTTGAGTGGCCAGGGCCTGATCCGGAGTCCGACAAGCCTGTAGTCCAAGCGGAGACGGTGGATGGGTCGGGCGCGCACGGCTCCAAGGTTATAAGTTTAAATACCGATTCTGCCTCCCCGGAAGGCCGTTCCAGGCGAGTCCGTAGACCAGTTAAGCGTTTTGGAATAGACATAGATTAAATGTGTGATAGGTGTATGTTAGCCTTTATAAAAGTGTTTATTTGTATTATTAATTTGTTAGACCTAAGTGTAATTTAAGTGAGGGGGTGTGATGTATGCGTATAAGGCGGTAGGTGCACATATTTTATTATAAGAGTTTTACCACCCTACCGCCATTTCGTTGCTGTCAAAATATACTTTGTACTGTACGGACGTGTTTTATTGTGCTCCTGCTAGACTTTCATAAGTAGCCTAGATCACCTGGATTAGGCTTGGACTTATCATATATAAATCCCTAAGATTGTGACCATCGTTTTCTGAAACAACCTAATCATTTTGTAATGTACTGCGGGACACAGGCCGCCTCCATGTCAATAGTAAAACCCTTAACTTAACCATAAACCCCAAAAACATTTCCCATTTTCACTCCATTGCACACACTTTAGTATTCATGTAATTTCCCTCCATTTTCTCAATTTTCGGGAAACCATTCCTAAATCTGGCAATACATATTTAATTGAGAGCCGGCCGGCCGGCGCGCGCATGCGCCCTGGTGCCGTGACATTTTTATGAAAACAATATGTTGACAGTTTATTTTTGGAGTCAGACCTCAGAGTGTCAGACCGCAGACTGTCAGACCTTTGGGCTTTCGAATTAGACAGACGTTTTATGTTATGTATAATGTTAAAAGGTTAAGGGTATGTAAATAGAATACTCATGTGAGATGTGGGCTTTATTTATACTTGGTTTCCCGGATTTTATTTTTAGTTTAATTAGAATTTGGTTAATTTAGGCGTTATTTATTTTAATTGTATAGAAATGTGTGTTCTTTCTCCTATAGACAACATTTTTCTCTTTATTACGATTATATTTAAATACTAGCAAATGAATTTCAAAAGAATTACCTTCCAGATACTTTCGGCTCTAAATAGGTACTAGTACAGTACAATCATCAGTATACATAACATAGCATTGTAAGCAACACGTCACGTTAAACAAGTCGTCTTGCTTAGTATTAAAGTTGCTTAATGTGTTGTTTTAATTAAAAAGAACATACATTATTAATACCAATATTGTAAGGAGGTAAAGTTTGTAATTTTGGGTGAAACTAATGAACCGATTCCAAACATTATTTCACTGATAAGCTACATTATCCGCAAGGGTTGCAAAGTATACAGGGTTATTTGTAAAACACCAACAACCTCGCAGGAGTAGATTACTAACATCATAAATAACATTTTAATATTTACAAAAAAAAAATATTTTAAATGTATTTATTTTTAATATTAAAAATACATATTTTTTTATACTAAATTTAAAATCATAAATAACAACATCTACTACTTTTCGGAAAACAGGCTCTAATACATAGGTAATGTCCGAACAGCTGATCGAGTTTTGTATGAAAATTCGTTTTTTTTTTCCTGTTTTGAAAAAGTTGTAGAACAAATATTGTTGTCTATGATGTTAGTATTTACTCCTGCGAGGTTGTTGGTGTTTTACAAATAACCCTATTTAACAAACATTCTTGTCTATTAATAATGTCCAACCACAACGCGAGTAAAACCACGGGCATAAACTAGCATCCAATACTTTTATTTTCATAAATGAGGATGGGAAATAAACCGCATCTCAACCTTATTTAAATAAGACTTGACCATAGTTTCACTGAATGTAAGGTAAGTAACACTCAGATCTTGTGATTATTACATATTTTAGAATGTTGTGTACAACTAATATGTTCAATATCAATCAGGATTGAGTAACAATGTAAATTACAGCTGCGCCGGTCTATCGCCTTTCTCAAACGTTAGATACTCAATGGGCGATGTTTGCTTACATAGTTCAAGCGGTGCTTACCTATCATCTCCTTCAGTGGACGCTGTCTGTAACGTCTGTAAACACAAACACCTTCCTACTTAACAATACAACAGGAATTAATAATAATCAACGACAGGTATAGACGGAATTGAAGGCGCGAATGGCGGGCCTCTCAATATAGAAGGTGCTAAGCAGCCGGGGCGATAGTTTATTGGAGAGCAAGAATAAAAACTCTAAAACCTAATTACTGTAGACTACATATTTACATGAAAATTTATGTACACTTTACAAATTTTATAAAAATATTTTTATCACACGAAATTATCAAGGAATATTATATAATAAAACGTGAAAAACTTTAGTCAAAAAGTGACAGACAATGTCAAGTCAAAATAAATAGAGTGTCGCAGCACCGCGCACCGGCCAGTGACATACGTACGCCACCTCCTTGGTCGCGGCCTCACGGCGTTCATAGTAATGAGTAGTGATAAGCACTACAGAATTTAAAAAAAAACGCGGGTCCAGTGCGGGTAAGTATAACATATCTTTGAAATTTTGGTTCATGCATGCTTTTTAATTATGGGCATGGATTCCTCACGATGTGTTTATTCGGCTTTTTGAAGCAGTGGTGATGATATACCTATTCGTAGAACTTGTCGTATTTCTATGCAAAGCTCCGAAACAATCAGCGGTTCAGTAATACCTTATTCCAGATACAAGAATAGATTACATTTTCCTAGAATTTCTTTACAAGACGGGGTTAGATGGTTCAATGGTGTGTTTTCTTTCACAACCGGCTTGAGATCATCATTATGTTTCTAACTCTGAGGTTTATAAATCCATCTAAACTAAAAATAATATTTCCAGTCAAATTGTGTCGTTTCCAGTCAAAACCAAAAGCACTGAAAGAATTATCATCAAGATCTAAATACCTATCTAGATCCTTTCACACAGTCAAACAGTTTCATCAAAAAATCTTCACAGATCGGTACCAAAATAAGTCTAGATAAGTTAGACTAACACCCTTCCTCCCCCCCCTCTCATTTCGTGCACGAACACTTTGCCAGCACTGATTGCATTAAGCTCTGCCGTGCATTTTTCACTTACCCCGTGCATTTGATTGTAAAAAGGCGAACTCAATCTGCGTTATGTACTAAAGCTGCTCCCGAAACGTTGATTGGTTCTCAATCGCCTCTAGTACACTTCAATAGGATTTCACTAAAATACCAGCTTTATATTCAAAAATACTCTGGGTGAAATAAATGGTTTATTTTTGAACGACTGTTTAGAAATTTTGTTTCGTTCAACATCATGTTGAGTGCTGAATATAGGAAAGATCAGTCAAAAGGATTAATAGAATAAATTCATGTCCTTTTTTTTTTTTTTTGTAACTGCTGGATTTTAGTTTATGGTTTTATGTGTTAGTAATAAACCCAGGAGGTTATAATACAGGGTGTAAAAAGACTCTCCACAAAGCCGTTAACCAAGCATTCCGAACATCAAACTAGGTAACCCGACGAAAAATTTTTGCAATGACTTTTTTTTAGGGTGAAATATCAGACTATTTGGGAGGACTCAATGTAACGCACTTAAAACATTGTTCTGACGGATGGATTCAATAACGTGAGGGTCGTGAAGACGTTTAAAGTAAAAATCTTACATTCAAAACATGTATCCTAAAAAAAAAAAAACTTGTTGGAACTTTGACCCCCAATGTCTCCATAACTAGAAGGATCACAGGTATGGTCTAGAACAAAAAAAATATCGCAATGTCGAGGAGAACAAGTGTCTTTCGGGTTCGTAAAGAGTATTTTAACCGTTTAAAACTTACAAAACATTCAGTAGCTGACAGACAACGTGCAGCCTCAGACGCTGTCCTGTAGTTTGCACATGTCAGGAGTTGATGAACGTAGTTAATTAAAAGCGAAACTCATCGCCAAATTTTGTGCATGACTCAATTAACATTGCCTTTGAAACGTTAACGCTAACCTTTAAAAATGAGCAACATAATTGTTTTTAAAAAAACAGGGGATCATGTATGTTTATAGACGTCGTGATTTTTGGATCGATCTTAGAAGTAAGCGACCAACTGACTTGATCACTTGTTACACTGACACTGACTCTGTTTATCCCTGATCAGGGTGCTTGAAACAGCGCTGAAATATCAGAAACTCAAAACAATTAATAAACCTGGCAAATATGCCGTTTTCAGTGTTAATGGTTCAGTTTCTACTAATTAAAGAATCTCCAGCGAGGTGTATCTACATTTCAGTAAGAGAAATGCCTATCCCATTCCCCTACTCAACAAATCTTCATAAGTAGGTGATGCTTTCACCACACTTGGCAAACAAATAGACAACGCCATTCGTTGAGCAATAAAAAACGCATCAGTAACCGCACAAATACATATTTTCTGTCAATATAAATGGCACTGGCTTTCCGTTCGACTGTACATAATGCATTTTAATATGCAATATATCAGAATATCCAGGCCACAGCTATCCTAGGAAATTGCCAGATAATTTCCCGTATTGACAGTCTTATTAAACAGTCTGTATTTTGAAATGGGAATGTTAATTTATTGAAATGTACAATAACGGAATTGTTGGCATGTTCATCATTACATGACTCCTGTAATCCCTAGGAAAGATAAAGGCTAAGGCAATGGTGTATATGTTACAGGCAAAACAGCTCTTAATCAGTCAAAACCGCTTTTGCCTGGTGTCAGTTAAAAAACTTAAATAGTTAAAATGTGTTTTCTGCATTAATAAATGCAGAAACCACATTTTAGTACACCATGTTACATTTTGCATGTTATTTTAGTACACTTCAGTTGTAATTACCTGGTCCTAGAATTACATGATGTTTTTCAAAGGGTCATAAAAAAAACCTTAATCTAATAAGTTTCTAAGGAAATGTTGGTTGTTAAAATAGTTTTGACTGAGACACTGTGACATATTATATTCATTTTCTAGTTATGGTTGTGCCTCTCGTCATAGGGCGCGAGCCTATTCAAATCAAATCAATTCAAATCAAGGCATTTATTTCAAGTAGGCCAATAACAGGCACTTTTGAACTGTCGAAACAAAGATGAAAATTAAATGTAGCTACAGTCCCAGTCACAAGACATAAAAACTGTGAAAGTACTGTAGTTGCCCATTCCCTAGCGTCGCGTAGGTAGATCTTTAAGGAGAAGAACGGGCCAGAAACTCCATGGACACACTTTTAAATCAAATTATTGTACTAAATCTTGGTTACATCAATCATATTGAGATGCTATATTATTTGAGAACTATATAGCAAGATGTGCACGTTAAAAGTATCCATAGTTAAAACAAAATAATTCATTCAAATAAGCCACGGCAACTAAGATATGACCAGTCACAACTAGATTGAATCTAGGACTGCATGCATAGAAGTCCAGCTTTCAACTAGAACCACGAGACGATACCACTTCCATGCACATTAACAAAGGAAACCATTATTTATTGTTAGTAAAGTAAACATCAATTTTCTAAATCACCGTTGCTATCTGTTTCTCAGAGCATTACCTGTCTTTATTTATGTATCTGTCCCGTCTACGTGTCTCTTTAACACGTATTGGTTCGTCCGTTTGTCTCAGTTTCTTTTATTTTTCTTTCTTTCTTTAGTTTTCACCAGTCGGTAACTTTGTGAACACATAAAATTGGCTTGAGATTGTTAATACAGAGTTTTACATAACCTACGCAATTTATATATTCATTTTCCTCATATTATAATTATCTCTCATTCATGACAAAATGCCGCCTCGGAAATCCACGACTCCCTAAGGCCAAAAAAAGATGATAACTCAAAAAACCAACTCCAATTTTTGTCGCGAAATCCGTAATAAAATCGAGTATCTCATAAGCCTCATGCGTCGAGATTAAGCTTACGTATTTGGCCTGGGAATTAAACCGCAGTGTATTTTGGCCTCAGCGTCCCAAAAGAAGAAAGCTCGGCGATTTCTTCCGTTATTTGACTTTGCACTTAACTTTGAGCAATTTGAACAGAATATCATACTTTGCGAACGATGAATAGAATACTTAAAGTCGGTCAGCTGGATATTGGGGTTATGTTGCTTTTTGTGAACGTTTTAGTGACAGGGATTATGATATTGGACTAACTGGGTCTATGAATAAAACACCTTTTTGGATGCATGATTGGAATTTCGTCATCCTCGTCCACCTGCGGAAACGAATTATAATCTTATTCTTGATGGATTAATGTTTAGTACTCATTCACGCAAAAACTGCTGACCGCAATTGGATGAAATATGACACACGGGTAGTTTATAACACATACCACCCTCTTTATAAGCAAGTAGTCCAGAAATTAACGGCAGTACTTACACGAACTAGTTCTATATGAGACTTTTCTAGTTAGTTACTTACTAGTGAATTAATTTGTGTCAATTATAAACTCAGCAATACATAACCTTCTACGTCATTAATTAATGAATTACTCAAGTGAATAACTTGGAAGAGAAATTAACAATGCTGAATTAAGTTATGTAAATGTAAACTGGTTATGAATTACGTGCAAACCAATGTTTCAGCACCTACGTCCCACACACTGCGGTAAGACAATGCTGATTATTTCGTTGGAAACGATAATAAAATAATTAGGTAGGTAGAGTAGGTTGTGAAGCTCAGATATATAATAACTTAGTGCGAAAGTAGAACTAAGATTGTAAATGTTCAAAACTAAAATTATGGCTAGACATAAGGTACCAATCCGCAGATCCATCTTAAAAACCAACACGATAATTTTTTTATAAGCCTCAATTTACATAGGTACCTACTAATTGAGTTGAATGAATTACTTAATTCTGCTACTCGCTTCAGAAAACTGTAAGTAAACCACAATATGTCACATTTTACAGAAACATGTTGACTTTGTGTATTATAATTATTTTGTGGCCCACACTAACACAAACCATTTCTTTTTGTGGCCATAGGTGTCTCACTTGTGGGCAAAGGCCTCCGCTATATCTTTGCAGGTGCGCTTTTTCTTTATGTGTCATCTCGAACCAGCCATTGCAGTGCTCATCTAGGTAATTCCGCCACCTCTTTTTGGCTGCTCAAAACATATTAGGGTGTAAAAAAACCTCTTAAAAAAATTCTCTTCGTCATTGCGATCAATTATTTGTTCTACACTATACATGGGAACCTTCATGTTACGGAGATATTGGGGGTCAAAGTTACAACTTTTTGTAATTTTTTTTTTTCAAATGCAAGTTTTTTATGTTAGATTTTTATTTTAAACACTTCCACGCCCCCCGTACTATTTAGTCCATCCAACAGCACAATGTTTTGAGTGCGTTACATTGAGTTCTACAAAAAAACATGAATTTTTGGCCACAAAAAAAAAATGGTTCCCCAGCAATAATTTTTGCGTAACGTTACTTACTTTTATGTACAGAATACTTGGTTGACGGCTTCATGATGAGTCTGTTTCCACCCTGAAGAATAGCAAAATCTCACTAAAAGACACTAGACAGCAGACATTTTAAAATGTAATTCCTTTTACCTTATGAACGTTGACTGAGACAAAAACCTTGATTAGCATATAGTGGCATGTCATTTATATGCAGATGCACTGAACCAATTATGCAACCGACGATAATTCCCACTACTGGGCAATGTGGATTGGATTTATGTCGCTCCTAGGATGCGAGGGATTCGTTAAAAGAAATTACATTTTGAAAAAAATATAGTGAAGTTCTGATTGCATTTTACGTTGAAGTATGTGAAATTGGAAACGGGTAACATGATTTCGTAATAAAGAAATGCGATTTGGTAGCAAAACCCACAAGAATCGGCCTAGCCGGGGCTCTCGTTCGTCGTTTGTGAATCTGTCTGGGACGGAACCGTTTTCAATGTAACAAAAACTAGCATGTGCCCGTGATTTCGTTTGTAATACAAAATGAAAAAAGTTTATCCTTTTGGGCTCCTTTGTTGTAGGTACTTAGTCTACACTAGCTTAACAATCGCACATAATTTTTAACTTAACTTTTACTTAAGACATAGTAAAGTCCTTGAATGGAAGTGAAAAAATAAAGAAGTAGGTATAATCAAAAACGTAAACCTTAGAAGAGCACTTAAGAGGCCTGCGAAGCATGCGTTTTTCATACAAACGTAATACCAAAATAATTTGTAAATCAAACATATTCTTAAGGTAGTGTGTATTTATTTCGATTGTATTACAGAATAAACACATATTTTGAATGGAGACTGATTTAAAAAAGAGTTTTAAAAATAATAAATTTTCTATAGAAATTTTAAATTCCTCATATCTCGCATTTATACGAGTATCATTGTCCTTTCAAAATATTTGTTTGGGAACATAGATATTCTGTAATCCAATCGAAATAAATATACGCTACCTTAAGAATACGTTTGATTTTCATATTATTTTGGTATTACGTTTGTATGAAAAACGCATGGCCCCTTATCAAGAAAAACAGAAGGGTAAAAGTAACTAACTTTGCTCACAAGATTCTCCAAAAGGTACTTATTACTCTGTTATTTACAGGTTTGGAAGAACTCCCTCCATTGCTGTTCTAGTGGTGGCAAGCGTTACTGCTGATCTTGAGATCTTTGGTTAGAGTTTTGTTGGAATTTTTCATAAACAAAATCTCAGTAGCAGACTGAGACAGGACTTAATATGCCCGTTTGATGGTAATAGAATACCCACTTTTTTATTTTTTTTCAGGAGGGAAATCATCAAATGACTTCTCCCACTCTGGGCGGAGCGGGAGGGAGTGTAAAATTTTTACTGACTAAAACCCATCCATTGTTTCTTCCTCAGCACCCTTTATGTTCCGGGGCCACGGTATCTCTTTCGAACAGTCCCGGGCCGCAGCCCCGGCAGGATAGGCTACCCCCTGGGAATTTAAATACCTATATGTCTGACAAAATGTCGAGATTCCTACTCAAGGGGATTTCCCAACCTAAAAAAAAAAAAAAAGGGTCATCTTTGCCTAGTCTATGTTTAATGTGTTACAGTTTCGAAACAAAATCGTGAAATTACCATCTACGTAAGGTAATTTTTTTATGTCAATAATTTTAAGGGAAACTTAAACACGTAAGCATTGGTCGAATGCAACTGCATTATTTCCATTTTCTAACTAAAAAGGGAAAAAAAACTTGTACGCCAAGAAACAAAATCAATGCGACGATTCAACACTTGCTTTACAAAAAAAAAAAAAAAAACTGTCTTTTATAAGACAATTTACAACTCTTTCAAACTCAGCACGTGTACGTAAAGAATCACGTCAGACAAAGCTATGCTACGCGAAGCTAACACGCGATCCGCAATATTTATGAACGAGTCACTTTTTCCGGTACAGTGTTTTAATGCATGTCTTGCAACTTTATGGGCTTTTCTTTTGAATAAATGGACCTTTTTTGCAGTTGTTTTACGTGCCAAAATGTAGTTTCCTTTTTTTAATAATCGCTTAAAGCGTTGTAAGTGGACTATGAATACGGTGCATTTGCTGGCGAAATGTTGAAGCGGTTGATAAATGATTAAAGCAAATTTTATGTTCAGGAAAGAATTTACATTTGAATTCATGAATGAACAGGCTCGCATGAGAACCAAGGAATAAAACCAAATCAGAAAATGTAATTAATAGAGCTGTGGCTCTGTCTTGGATTCGAACCCAAGCAGGCGCATGCATTACTTTGTGTCATTTATTTCATCACCACTGCTCTTAAAACGGTGAAGGAATGGAGGAAACCATCATGTCCTAGAACCAAAAATTCGAAGACATGTGACATCTACCAACCCGCACTGGGCCCACGTGGTGGATTATAGCCCATAAACAAAATACGCGCTTTAACGTGGAGTTGCGGACACCAGCCCGTTATACAATACAATACAATAATACTCGTCACGTTGTAATTAATGTATATCAGTATACAAAATGTTGTGAAAGGAATTTAAAAGAATTCCTTGCTCATTCTTCGCCAAGCAAAACTGAGTTAGCGAATTGAAACAAGTTCTATTTCCGTTGATTAAAGTCTGACGTTCAAACGTGCATTTTAATAGCCTATTTTATTTAATTTTGACTCTGACGTTACTCTCATGGAAGAAAACAAGGTGCATTGCTCGCAGAACAGATGGCTGATGGTTTCAAAAGGTTTTCGAATAGCTTACGCGTACCGGAGCGGCCAGCATTGGAAGGCTCCCAGAAGCTAGACCGATTATCTGTCGAAAGTCGCGGGAACCCGCTCGATGTGACCAGCAGCCGACATATATCAGCTGACATGGTGATGACGATAATGAAACTAACACTTTAGTAACAAAGTGCTGATATCAAATGACAGAAGAAACATCAATAACATCATCATACTCTTTCTTGCTCTTATCCCAATTCATTCGGGGTCGGTGCAACATTTCTTCTTTTTCCATACTTTTCTATTACTTGTCATCTCATCAGTCTACTCTTTTCTATCCATATCTACCTTCACACAGTAGAAAGAAGAAATATTTACGCAATATTTTATTCTCAGTTGTCAGTTTTCAGAATCAAATCTTTCTTGAAGTCTGCGAACAAATTGTGAAGGTATACCTACGCAGCTGTTCCCGAGCAAATTTTACTGGCAATAAGCAATTTCACAAGAAACATTTACAAAAGAATTCTGATGAAACAATTCCTGTCAGTCATAATATCCTGTAATCCTTTGACTATTACGAAACTTATTAGATTTTTTCTATCTATTTGTTTCAGTAGACATTCTGTGGGATTTTCGTGAACATTTACCGCCACGAAATTTTTAATTAAAGACAAAATATTAGCTTCCATCATAGGCTGTATTTCATTTAAAAAGAAAACACGGGAAACAAACCCTTATTAAATATGAGGTGTCAGTCAGAAAATATTTTCAATTAGTTGCAAGGAATATCGTAAGTCTGCAAAATACTTAGTTAACTTAAATTAAAATGTTTCTGAGATTAATTTATCAGACCTGTAGTTTTCTTGGAAATAGAGCGATAATAAAAGTTACTTGAGCGTTTTCTTCTATTTCTGATTTTCGCTTGAAAACATGAAACTTGGTTCCAACAAACTCTGATCTTATGAACTCATCCTGTGTACTTGACTTTCGGGATTGTTAACTAGAAAGAAATATACAGCCTTTAAACTGAAAAATAACCTTAGTAGGTACGAGCACCATATACTGCAACTTGCAACAGTTCAGGTACGGAAAGTGGAGCAAAAATTGGAACGAACAGAATTTATTTTCCTTTTTTTATCGAAGCGATTTTTCGCAGAGTTGTTTGACTAGCCTGGCTCAGTGAGTGTGTGACAGTTTCGTGTAAAATTGCACAACACGAAAATTTTCTGAAGCTGCTATGTATCGTGGGATTTGACTAGAGGAACTAGCCTGCTGGTAGCTAGGGGTGCAAACTTGTAACGTAGATAAAATAGTCGTGTATGAATTTTTGAAATGAAAACTCCTTTAGGCGTGTTGAGCACTTTTTGAGTAAACTAAAATCATGGAAATTGCGTGACCGTCAACTTGTATCGGCAGTCCCGAAAGTATGTATTTTTTTCATCACAGGATTATCATGACATATCTAGTCATTAACGACGTAGTTTAGGGAACATTTTTTGCAATACGAGCTGATAAGATTTGTTATTCTATTGTTAGGAAGAAATGAGGTTTCGCGTAGTATTATGAAAAAATGAGGTTGTACGTAGCACAGGTTACTTCTATGGAAAGGAGTGACAGACGACTTGCATTAGTCTCTGGTCGCGGGAGACTCGTGGGGAATATCGCTCAAAGGGCTGTAAGATTTGTTTTTTCCTATTTTGTGTACTTACTCGCTATTTTTCTAAGCAATTACGTGTTAATTGAATTCGTTATGATTTGTGGTGGTTATGGATAGTTTCAGAAATTGATATTTTGTGCCAAGTTAGAATAAACGGTTGTATTCATTACTTTGTGTACCTCGTTGTCTTATTTTAAACATCTTCACTTCTGGATGCTAAATAAATTGATATTTCTAAGTAAAGCTTGGACCGCAGTAAAAATATCTTACCCTACGTCCTAACCAAAGTGAGCAGTTGCGCGAATACGTTATCAGTTCACATGACACAAGCATCGGACGTCACCTTCTGAAGGTTCAAACTGAAACGACGATCGTTTTGGTTACAATGTCATGTATTTTTGCAACACAATTAAAATTATTGACGATAGCTCAATCTTATTGTATGTTTTGCTGAAAACCAAATTCCTCTTCTAATTAAGATCAATTTTAACAAATAGTATCAATAACCTCTCGCACTATAAACCAATGGAAATAAAGTCTTTACCTTCTCGATACGAATACGAACTATGTTAAAGATAGGTACTATTCATATTTGATTAATTTAAATTATTTATCTATGTATTCAAATTAGCTATTATAATCACACAGGGTATCCTAGTAAGGACGCCAGTCTCTCACAAAGGAATAGATATTATGCATTTTGTTAAGAAGTCACTGTTACAACTTATTTAAGAAAACTATGTGAATCTTTGTGAAGAGAAAAAATAAAGACATTGTATTGTATTGATTAGCAGTCTCTTAACTCACTTTCTTAGTCATGGACTAGAAGAAGAATATCTCACTGTCAATTAAAATAGTTGGAAAAATTTTGATCAGCAACAGAGGTCGGACCACTACTGACATAATGAAAGTAACTCTCAAATTAAGTTACAAAAGTACGAGTCGTCAGGTGGAAACTCTAAATCATTATTATTTTACTTAAATTCTGTTGACCTTTGGGAGGTATAAGGTAGGCATTTATGTTTCTGCTTGCAATTGCTCTAGATTATTACATTTTAATATACATCTCAAACTTAACCTGAGTTGAGCCTTGAGCCATTGTAATTAAGTTGTTTGATTAACAAAATGTTTTATCCAATAAATTTGTGGTCCTGCCTGGTTTAAATCTTATCACAAACATAACTAACTCAAGGGGAGGGCGTTTCGAGGGACTACCTCTTGTGAATTGACGTTCAAAAAGTGCTTATTATCAGCCTAAATGCCTAAACTTTGGCGATGTCTGAATGGCCACTACCTACCAAATAAATTAATCAAGTAAAATTAAATTTAAAAAACCCCCGACAAGATGTACTAAAAGTTTAATAGAAAATAATTCGTTAATTCGCCATTTTGTGGTGGCGGCCATCTTGGTTTTTTAATTTACCACAGTGTATTCTACTAGTCAAGCCCTTTTAATTTGATACCCATATTGAGGGAGCTGTTGAATAAATATTTAATCCACCATTTTGTGGCGGCGGCCATCTTGGACTAATTTTCATCAAACATTACACACACAGACCACTTCCGACTTAACCACCTTTCAAACAAAAAAAAAACGAAATCCAAATCCAATGCCATAGACAGACACACACACAGACACGTCAAACTTATAACACCCCGTCGTTTTTGCGTTAGAAAGGGAACAGAATTTGTATGAAATTATCTGCCAAGTAAGTTAACGGGAACTTAATCGTAGGTTTCTGGTGAAACAGGCCCTAATTCGAATAAAAGACTTTCGATTTTGATTGTTTTAGGTCCCTGTTCACCGAGAAGATGACAGTCTGATTATCTAAAAACAGCTGTCAATGTGACATGTTCCCATACAAAAATGTGTTTTAAACAGTTATTTTTAGATAACCGTTCGTCATGTTTTTGGTGAACATGGATCTTAGCCAATAAAACATTCATGAAGAAAATCAAAGCGTCCGTGTGATGAAGGAAAAAAATATGAGAAGGAAGGTACTAGATTCCCAGTATTTCCTGAAATCTTTTACATGCCTGGTACGTACATGTCCCACTGACCAATTAAAATCAATCATTCATTCATTCGTACACCACATATCGCGTGTGTCAATATCGCCCCGTTTATATACGAAATCAGACCTTATGCTTACAGCGGAAGAGCCACACTTATAAAAATAAAGTTATTATAATAATTACTATATCGCATACCCAACTTAAAGTAAAACGTCACTAATGGTTTAGTGGACACATTAGTAGGCTGACATTTCGGTGTAATGGACCATTACATTTAGATAGCTTTGTGTTCATGAAATAAAATGATGCCACAATGGAGGATCTCGACAATCACGGTTAACATTCAGACTACAAGAACTAATGTAACATAAAATTTTTGATGGCAGGCAATAAGGCTTTGTACTATTTTTAGAATACCTGTTTTTAGCTTTACTTAGTAGGTATTTTAAGAAAGCTTTTCTGTGTTGCTTTTTTTGTGTATCAATTTAATGTTTTTTTTCAAAGGTTCTGCGTAAATACTCTTCACACAGGAGCGAAGCAACTTCGCAAGACGTCTTTGCGCTATCTATCTCTTGTACGTTTTCTATAAAGAGTCCCGTGCGATTCTATACACAAGTGCCCGATACTTCACGCTGAGACAGATGAAGGGATTGCCAAGTCTCGAAGTCACAGAGTTTCAAGATATCTCTGTCACTGGCGTGTGTCTAGTCCAGCGAGCTTGAACATACCAGACCACGAGCTAGCGAAGATCGCGTGAACATGCGACCAAAGGATTATTTTTGTTCGGTGATCTCGTACACGCCGTTTCACATATAGGGGTTTCCTTCCAGCCTTTCCAAAAAATGAGTCAAGATCTACGCTAGAATCGTGTATTAATGCAAGATCGCTTTGGTTGGGACAGGAAGTATAATGTGGCAACAAAAAACATTTGTCAAGTAGACTGAGAGAAATCCAAACTAACCTACACATACAGGGTGTAAACAACCTCATCACGAAGCCATCAACCAAGCATTCTGTACATCAAATTAAGTAACTTTACGCAAAAGTTTTTGCTGAAAAATCAATGTATGCACTAAAACATGCTGGTGGATGGATTGAATAGTACGGGGGTCGTGGAACTCGTGGAGTTTTCAAAATCTTACATTAAAAAATATGTATTGAAAACTTGTGGAAAAAAAACGATCGCTATGACGGGTAATACAAGTACCTTTCGGCTTCGTTAAGAGATTTTTTACACCCTTTATAACCGACATCATTAGCTCTCAATCTTGTGCGAACTCGCGATCTGTCCCGAAAGTTGGAGCATTCCTGAAGAGTGGGTAAAGTCTTAGTTTAAAAAGCGTGGGGCGGGCCGCATCGTTTGTCCCGTCGCCGGATGCCTCGGCTTGGCTTCGGCTTCTCAACTATTTTCAAACTGAGGCTTAACTTTTATGGATGTACTGTCTAAGTTGTGGAAGCGACGGTTGTGCAACCGTTTTAGTAGAGTTGCTGGAATGTTGTCAGGCGTGCTTCTATGCAATTGACAACTATTACTAAATAATACTGTAACAGTATTATTTAGTAATAGTTATAATAGTAATAATATATATAATATTTAGTAATAATAATTATTACTATTATACTAATTATTCTTGTTTTACCTTTTTCATCAACGTTTTGAATAAAAAAAGGGTGTTAATTATCCCACTACGACATTTTTTAAATTAAGTTCTATTGGTTTTCCTGGCATCATTCTCTTTGTAGGAATCGGAACTTGTATGGGTTAATTTAACGTCATTTTCTATAACTTATAACTGTCAGTTAATATGCTTACTGTTCGGTCTAAAACCAGAGCAAGTTGTGGTGACCGAACTGTCCGCGATTCGCGGAGACAATCAAATTAAAGTTGCCCTTACGAAAAGTGACTTACCTGGTGCCGGTGGGCTGAAGGGGATGACCAGTCCTTGATCACGCCGGGTCTGCTGTATGTCTGTGTGTGTGTGTGTGTGTGTGTATAGTGTTATGTATGTAGTCGGGTGTTGGGTGTTGTCGGATTAGCCAGATCCGACTATGTTTCAACAGACGCTGTCTTAGTAGCGCGTAACAGGTCGGAATGCAGCACAATAATAGTTCAAAGGCACAACCGTCAACACTTCTCACAATTATAAGATGGTCCCTTCAATTTTCACCTCGCATGGGCTAAGCATAACCTCAAAACCGGCGCTATTACAATGAACAAATAATCCCGTTTTCTGGTACAAATGGGGGCGTTTTGTCCAATTAACACTGAATTACAACCAAAATCTTGCAAACAAAAAAGATTCACTTGGATTTTCCAATCATCTCAATCAATCAATAAATCAAGAGCAAAAACGTCAAGCGATGACAGTTGATATAACAGTGACAGTCCAAACGTCAAGTTGCGTTTCGATACACATACGGCACGAAACACTTACTTTTGTAGCTATCGGTGTTTCCATATAAACAAAATTAGCTTGAAATATCTCCCGTGTCACTTACCTGTCACTTGATACACAGAAAAATCTAGAGGAAGAAAAAGTTAGAGGAAGAGGGAGAGACAATACTGCAGGTAGTGTGTGATGTACCAATTAGATAGATCTTTGAGAGCAGCGGTGGCCCAGTGGTGGCGGCCCTGACTTACGAACAGTAAGTCGTGGGATCGAACCCAGGCAGGCGCATTACTTTTTGTAATTTATTTCATCACCACTGCACTCATAAACGGTGAAGGAAAACATCGTGAGGAAACCGGCATGTCCTAGAACCAAAAATTCGAAGACATGTGACATCTACCAACCCGCACCGGACCGCATCTAGGCCCGCGTGGTAGATTATAACCCAAACGCAAAATACGCGCTTTGACGTGGAGTTGCGGACACCAGCCCGTTGTACAATACAATAGATAGACCCTTACCTAATCAATAAAGTAATGTTATGTTATGAATTTGTTTATTATGTCGCCTTATATTATACAGTAAACAAAATGAGTGAAAGAAACTATCTTCGAACTCAGCAACCAGTTGTTACGTTGTATAGTTTAGGAAGTATGTCCGTGGGATTTCTCACGAACTATAGCGCAGAGCTAAACGGTTCCGTCGCAACACTTGTTCAAACGTTGCTTATAATTTATGAGAATCAACTCCTATTTGTACGATTTTTAATATTTATTGTGAAAATTGTAAATCAGAGAGTATGCTTTAGGAACTGAGGCCTTGGTACGATGTAAACGTAACGTAGTACGTCAATTTAAAAAAAAAATACAATAATTAGTCCTATATAATTTTAGTAAAATTGTTTGCAACTTGCACAACCAAGTTAGAAGTGCGGAATACGATACCTTTTGGCAAGACTAATAAAAGTATTAAAAAAAAAATAGGTAACCTTTCTCCGAGAGAGTGTTCAAACCAGGTCCAAACCCTGGCATGGTACAATGTGTGATGGCAAACAGAACGTGGAAAACGACAGGTCTTAGAACAAAAAAAAATCGAGACATGTGACGTCTACCAATCCCCACTGAACCCGCGTGCTGGATTATAGCCTATTCCCTCTCCTAGAGAGCAGGCCGTGTCCCAGCAGTGGGACATAATAAAATTATGCTAATACTCAAGAAGTTACATACCGAGTTTCCTCCGTGTCTCGGAAAGTACGTTAAGCTGGTGTTCCCGGCTGTCATTTGTAGATCTTTGACAGTCGTTACAGGTAGTCGGTGGCCCAAAAAGTCCGAAAACCAGTCTTACCAAGTGGTATCGTATTACTCAGTATTAACTGGGATGTGGAGGTCAGATAGGCAGTAACTCCATGTTAAATACTGGTATTCAGCTGCATCCGGTTAGACTGGAAGCCGACCTCAACATAGTTGGGAAAAGGCTAGGTAGATGATAACTCAAGAAGTAACTAACTCTATACTAAACTACAAAATCACGAAAATACATCTTAAATTTCTACATAGAAAAATAACCTCCGTGTTTCGTGTACTCTATCATTTGACTTCAGACATACTCGTATATTCACCTAATCACACGCTCTGACACAATATTCACGTAATGAATATTGAAAATGTAATATCAATATTATTTGTCGACTTTCCTATAACGACTCGGTCTTAGAAAAAGCGGGTAGCGGATATTATTAAAATACATTCCTTTTTCGACCGCCTCGTAATGTTTCGATACCCAGCTCACGATAAGTGTTTTTGATTTCCCAACTAACAGCCTTAAGTATCTAAGATTTGTGTCCGGTTGATGTCAATAGGCTCGTCCCCATTACATGAGACTTCAACAAAACTGGCAAAATGTGAGTGAACTAGAAGTAACCAATTATAAAAAGTATCTTATACACCCGCTCCAAATCGAACCAATGCCCATGTATCGTTTGACGATTCGAGTCGGCGTAGTACAGTGGCGCACAGATGCACACTTCATCTTTTACATAACAATTTTCGTATTCCCTTTGCACGGTACGTGAAGTCGTGTTTCGTTCGGTACAGGTGGTGACTGAAGTGATTTCATTTCTTATTCGTTTCGTGTGGCACTGCATTTTATTTTGGCTTTAAATTTTATGTGAGAAATCTTATTCTGGGTTAGATCAAAGAACGAATGATTGAAATGTATGAGTGAGTATTGTGCACGTGACATACGATGGGTCTTATTTGTCTTTGTTAATGTTGATATAGGTATTATATTTTGTTCACATGATTATTCTTGTTCATTAATTTTATTAAAAGCTGATGAAATGGTAAAGTTACTTAAAAATTTATATTCCACGCCACTACATTAGTTCTTTTTTTTTAGTAAGTATTGCAGTTTTAAAATCGATTGCCGGGTGAACCGGGCAATTATGAACTTAGTAAAGGATGAATACCTTTCTTTCCAAGTCTATTGCTTTTTTTACCAGTAAAGTTGCAAACGATGCCCATCGTTCATCATTTTTTGGTACAATAATGACGTTCTCAAAAATGAAATCCAAATAAATCTGAGCTGCAAATAAAGTAGATAAAGATATGATTGAAAAATAAATTACTAATAAAAAAAAGTATTCCAATCAAATTGCCTATTTACTTCTTATAAACGATTAGAATAATGTTTTAAATCAGCTTTGTTTGTCTTTCATCAAGTGCGCAATAAAAAGGCAGTTATTACCGAATAACTAGTATCTCAGACTAATAAAACTTATAAGTAACTTTCAGTGCCAGAGATAGATCACCTAATTGAGCTTAGTATTGATGGGTGCTTGAGACACTTCTTAGTTATATTAGTACTTGTAACACAAATAAGATTTTATATAGAGATGAAATAAAAGGTACCTTATCTGGAATTGCAGAACTATATTCTGATATTTTCGAATTTGTGTGTGACTACAAAAACTTATTGAGTGTTAAAATAACTTCTTCCCATAAAACTAAGCGAAAAATCATCAACTGCAACTCAAAGCTAAATCAGAAAAAAAATAACCCAACTTAATATTAAACCGGCATAACTCGCATAACTACTCTCATTTCCCATTCATTATAGCAGAAATCAAAAATAATAGTTGTAAAAGTTTTGAGCTCGCCAGTACGCTCGGGGCTGACTTGCCAAAGAACGCCAGTCCTCCCGCTTTGACTCGCTTTCCGTATTAAATTAACTTTTGTTCTGCAGTGTACCGCGACTGCACGATTCGAACGTTTTATGTTTTCCCTGTTTTCGTGTAATGCTACATGGTAATGCCTGTACGTTCTTTTTTGGGGTCCTTTTTTAGTGTGCAGAACTTTGTGTTAAAATAATTGAAAATGTAGGAAACAGAAAGCCCGTTATTCTGCTGGCTTTTTGGCTTCAGTTTGCTTAAATCATTCACTGGTTTTCAAATTAGTAAAAATTGTTTACTTGTGTGATTGCTTGTTAACATTTTGTCAACTGTGAATGACAGTTTGTTAAAGTTACATTTTATTGCTTTCAGATTCTAGATAGAACTTCCAGATTACTACTACTAGTGAAGAATTTTAGAACATAATTGATTGTGCTGACGCATAACTCTAAAGATCCGGAAAAACCAAGACTTAAGCACATAAAAGATCTTCCAAGGACGAAGCCCTAAGGAAACCAACCATTACCGACATCGAATGTTAACACGCTCTGACACGACCAACGAAAATAGTCGGACCCTATAAAAAGGATACTTAAAAAGCCACCAATATTTCTCATATAAAATTTACCAACGGCTTAAGACGTAAAGAAACCACTTTATCGGTGCACGCAATACTTAATTTCCCTGCGAATTTAGATACCCTATAAAAGTGTCGAATGTTACCTATTTTTATTATATTGATTTTCTATACTACGTCCGACGTGAACGGGAGTTCTTTGGTGAATAATTTAGGCATCTAAGAATGTTTAGCGTCTGGGGCGTCATTGGGTAGGTATTTGGTAACAAGTCTTTTATTAGTAACATATGTTTACTAGCCAGTCTTGCAAGGGGTGTATTGAGTTATCAACTGAGTTTTGGAGGTCAGTTAGACAGTGTCTCCATATAGTATATTGGTATTCAGCTGCATCCGATCAGACCGGAATCAGCTGAGAAAGGCTAGACAGATCAGACAGCGAGCTGGGACGTGACGAGCATATAAAATGATAAAAATAATCCTATTGTATTTAGACACAATTGCTTTTATATCGTGACTGCTAGAAGTGGTTACCACTCAGCATGACGCTATGCCATGGAAATATATGTGTAATGTTTGTGCTATGAAATGTTTGTAAGTACGTCTTATTTTCCAAAATTTACAGACAATGATGCAATTTTAAAGGCATTTTAAGGGCTTAATTCCAGAACCTCGTTCAAATTTGTCTTAGCAATAAACCTATCACATTTTTCATTTCCCTTGAGCTTTTCCATTCATGTAAATATAACTCTTAGTCAATTCTATTTAGACTTAAAATATCACTTACGGGATATCTTCGTGATTGTTATTGATTTTGAGCTCCCAAAATTTGACTCTGTTGCAAGCGCCATGATCAGGGGTTATCTGGAGAATGCGGGTAGATGGCAAAAATTGTTAGGAGCAGACAAAGCTGTCTACCCTCTTTCTTTGTCTTTTGCTACGCACACTACTGGAACTCGACACTAAGTCACGGTCACAGAGTACTTTTATATATGGTCACGGTAAAATACACTTGCAGTAGGTGATACTGCGAGTCTACCTTGCCGTGATTGTAGTCCCAGTGGTCCCAAAACCTGGTGGGTTTTGTGGAGTCCTTATTATGTGGCCGGCTGCTACTTTTTTTCCATCTTTTTTATCTACATTTTGTTGTGGACCGCGATTGCATAAAACAGCGTTTGAATACTAATTAGGCTCTAAATACACACACTGTCTGCTATTTAAGTAGGTATGTATCTAGAATAGGGAAATAAGTAATGATGAGGCAAGAGAGAGCTAACATCATTTTTGATTTTCTCAATCTACATAATTATTCAAGTGGACCATTCCATCGATTCTCCAATCCTCAATTCCTCCACAAAGTTTTGTGTAACAAGGTTATAAGCCAAATAAGCCGAACATAAACGTGATTGTCTTACTGCGCTGATTTATATCCAATCGGAGGCCGCGCCGATACTTGCTTATTTATTCTATGAGTGGGCCGGAAGGGCACTCGACCGGTTGTGGTTGTTCAACGGTGGGTGGGCTAAGATAAAGATGGAGGCGATATAAGTATCTTATATGCTACAAAAAAATCGGGTATTTAGTACTGTTTGATCAAGAGCCGATGACCATCAAATCACGAAAAGGTCCCAGTGAAATTAAAATGAGAGGTCATCAAATAAGGTTGAGATCGAATCAGCACGATTCCAATTTAAAAAATAACATAACCCACCCCGAAACCGACCCATCACGACTTCTTAGTGTTGTAGCTGGGGAGACGAACTGCAATCAGTTTCAATACAACTTTAATGACCTGATTTGCAGTACATAAACAAATATTTTTTCTTTACTTCTTTCAATGAAAATCAAATACAAGGCCACGACGAGATTTCAAAATTCTCGTGCCATTATGTTGTCTGAATATTTTATTCCTGTAAATCTTCCATGTGTTGTACCACCTAACGTTCTGGTAACATATTTAGGGCGTACTTCCTGTGTCAGAAATATTGCTTCGGTACGCACCGCGTTTATTGGCGGCGCCGTCACTCTGACCCCTGAGCCCGGAACGACCTCAATGTTACGCGCACCTGATGATTTTCTAGATAATATATTATGCTGAGATTTTAGGTTAAGGTAGCAAAATATTGAGTGCGTTTAGTTGAAAAGTTACGTTCAAAATAAATCATGAACTAATGATAATTTGGTAGCTTTCGTTCCCTGCTACCATTTTGTCCCTATCACTTCTCTAGCTTTTTCCATCCATATTTTGGTCGGCTTCCAGTCTAACTGGATGCAGAATACATGGAACATACCTATCTGACTTCCAAAACTGCCTATCTGAGTCCATCAAAGATCGCAGCCGGCTTAACGTGCTTTCCGAGGCACTCAGGAAACTCGGTACGCAATAGGTGATCGCCCATCCACGGATGAACCTAGGCAAGCACGGCTTAACCCGGAGATCGACTCGAATGGCTGTTAATATTTAGCCATAAGTCCGTCAATACCGTCTAAGATCTAAAATATCTCAAATTTTATTATTGCACCGAATACAAATTAGTGATATTATTTATTTATTTATTATAACTTCATGTACAATAGTGGTACATAGGCGGACTTAATGCCACAAGACATTCTCTACCAGTCAACTTATAGGTTAAATAGGAAAACATAGGGTACATAATTATGTCTTGTTTACTTTGTGTTTCATATCATTTGCTTATTTTTTCAACTCGCTGAAATATGGATAAACGGAAAAAAACTTGGTTCAATTAATCTTTGGTTGGTACGTTATAATTATGCTGTCTTCTGTCAGCCTCATCTATAATGAGGTCATTATATTCAGCCGCAGTATCAAGGTACTCCAGTAGGAATCAGTCGTACTCAACCGATGTGTCGGTAAGAGGATCTCTCTAGAACATTTCGCCATTAATACTCGCCTGTGTCAAGCAGAATACCTACTCTATACCAATCAGAGTACATTGTTTGACATAGCACAGGTATTTCGAAAGCGTTTTCTAAATTTTGAGGATTTTGCGATATTATCCATTGCGAGGAATTGCGTCTACCTGATGGCTATAAGTGTACTTTATACAACTTTGGTGATGAGCCGAAATGTGGATAATATAGTACTCCTGCCTAACCTTACGTATAAGTTGAAGTGATGGTATTTTAAATGTTACTACTATTCAGGGCGTCGTTGGTGTCGAAACTTAATCTAGAAAGGACACAGTGTGACATTGAAAAATAATTTAATTTGTGTCTTAAACGCTTGTGTTGTTGAGGCAGAAATAATTCTAATTTTTGGGTCCACCAAGACCTATTTTCATCGTTTATTTTTGTTACGTGTTCTTTCTTCTAAACCACTCTCGTACAAAAACAAAATCACACACGCGCAGGTGGCACATTTACAGCCATTCGCCACTCTCAACTTATCCCAACTTGGACGGAGATTTTTTTATTCTATTACCAAATTCCTTAATCGGTTCGTGGGAGGGTAGAAACTTTAGTTCGCCCCTTGAGGGGCAATCATCCCCAGTTAGGGCAGTTATCGTTTTCTGCGGCTCTTCTAAATGCTATTATTACTGGGGCTTTTACGCGTTCAATTATTCTTTTCGACGAAAAGTTTTGAGTCAACAGACGGATTACAGGACATTGTCGGGAATTAGTTTCCAAATTGATATTTCCGTGGTTCGTTTTGTATTTAATGCCATTTATTTGATGTTTATGTTTATTCGTGCAGGCTTGTTGTGTTAAAAGATGCTACCTATGTCTGAGGCTTCGTGGATGAACTGAAAAAAGGCTTGAGAGATCTAATTTCCTTCTACGCTAAAGTTAGACGGATGCTTTCGTTATACTGGAAGAAATTTAAGTGATTTTATAAAAGTTACATTTCTTTAACACAATTATCAATGCATTATAATTCTGGTTAATTTATCGTTTGATTAACAAATGATTCAATTGAGTAAGTTCCACTGAATCTGTCAGAAACTCTAAATAACTGTTGGCTCAACTTTCGAAAACTTCAGTGAAATCGTGCTGCGTAGAAAATCAGAGATTATGCGTTATTGGACGGAGATTACTTAATATCAGGTTAACTTTTATTTGCGTAAAGTTAGACTAATGTAACCAATTCTTGATTGTGAAATAAATGAGTAGGTAGTTTTTCACCACCATGAAGAAATCATACCCAAATCTGATTTGCTATTATTTTTCAGTTTGGTACATTTTTGCTGATCTTACAATGTTTTAATGTTTTGGTAATTTTGTCACATGAATTTACAATCTCGGGGTGCTATAAAGGGTGTAAAACACCTCTTAACGAAGCCGAAAGGCACTTGTTCTCCCCGTCATTGCGATAATTTTTTTGTTCCACACCATACCTGGGAACCTTCTAGTTACGGAGTTATTACAAAGTTACAACTTTTTAACAAGATTTTAATTTTTAACACCTCCACGACCCCGTACTATTCAATCCATCCATCAGCACAATGTTTTAAGTGCGTTACATTGAGTTCTAGCACAAAACATATATGATTTATAACCTCAAAAAAAAATTGTTTCCCAACAATAATTTTTGCGTAAAGTTACTTAGTTTGATGTACAGAATGCTTGGTTAACGGCTTTGTGATGAGGTGGTTTACACCCTGTATCTACACTCAAGTCAGCATCATCTCGTCAGATACCTGGCATATAATTTTTTACACAGTTCATCCATCGTTTCTTTGGTCTTCCTCTACTCTTCCACATTCATACTAAAAACTTTCCTCATAACATTTTCCTCATTCCTGGGAGCTCGTGGCTAAATGATATCAGCCGCTCAGACCGATCTTTAGGTTAAGCCGTGCTTGCATAGGTTGGTCCGTAGATGGGTGACCACCCTTATATACCGAGCTTCCTCCGTGCCTCAGAAAGCACGTTTAGCTGTTGTTTCCGGCTGTCATTTGTCCATATTTGGCAGTCGTTAAAGGTAGTCAGTGGCCCAAAAAGTCTGACAACCAGTCTTACCAAGTGATATTGTATTACTCAGTATTAACTGGGTTGTGGAGGTCAGATAGGCAGTCGCTCCATGTAAAATACTGGTATTCAGCTGCATCGGGTTAGACTGGAAGCAGACCCCAACATAGTTGGGAAAAGGCTAGGCAGATGATGATTTTCCTCATTCCTCCGCATCACATGCCCATACCGATATACCTGGTTAAAATCAACTTGATGTAAATAATTTTATATTTCACGTTAAAAAACATACGAGCTTGTTATTCAGAATTCAAGAGAAACTTGTGAAATGGCAAAAAGCTTACGAACGAAGCAAATATATCCGTAAATAATGAACAGCTTCCAATATCGTTTGTTGAAACGTTCCCGTTGTCGACTGTTTAAAGTATCATTTAACAGCGTTTACTGAAACTTTAAATGGCAGAACACGACAGAAATGTTTCAGATAAATAATCTGAACGGATGGAAAATTAAAGGAATATTTACTTCTATACAGGGTGTAAACCATCTCATCACAAAGCCGTCAACCAAGTATTCTGAACATCAAATTAAACGCAAAAATTATTGCTGGGAAACGACTTTTTTTATTGGGGTGAAAAATCATGTTTTGTGGTAGAACTCTATGAAACACACTTAAAACATTGTGCTGATGGATGGATTGGACGTATCCTAAATAGAGGTTTAGTTTCAATCTTCTTTTCTTTTGGAAAGTGAACACTTAAAATATAACCTCAATACCAGTTACATTTATTGTGACGTCACATAAAAAAACATGTTCATGAAGTCTAAATCATTTATTAGTTTTCAATAAACTCTGTTGAATACTGATACATACGTGGGTATCAACAATTATATTTGTGTGATTAGAATGTCCTTTCCTTGTTATGTTATTATTATTAAAAATTGACTTCAAAGTGGGTATACACTAAAAATCTTATGAACAAGAGAGCTTCTTTTATCTGGGTAGGAATGTGACGTTATGAATCTCATTAAAGTTGTTAATTTTATCAATAAATGAAACGAATAAAACAATTTTTGTTATTTCGCACCACGACTTTTTTATTTCCACCTTCCAACACCGAAAAAATATAACACAATCATACCTATAAATTGTTAAATAGTAACGATGGGTTTTTAACTAATATTTAAATTCTTATAAAGAAGTAAATAATGAGCATGAACCCATTTAAAAAATTCCTAACAAGTTTGCATAAAATACAAATCTTACAAAAAGCCCTTTACGTAAACGGGATTTGAACTCAAGACACGTTGATCGTGAACCCTCTGCTTACCCTAAACAGCTATCAACACCTGGTAAACATGGTCGAATTTTAGCTATCGAATGCAAGATCATGCGTTTGCTGCGTGTATCAAAAGAGACGGTAATTTATGTTTCTTTTTGTTTCGTGGAGTGTGACACGACGACATGCGACAGTAGGCGAACTCTGTGACTGTGGTGTGCGTACTGTATTGAGACAACTTACACATACACGCACGGGCGAGCGTCCATGCGGCTCACAGCAATACGATCCTTAGCGTGCCTATGCACTTATGAACGCTTACTGTACCTATTTAAAAAAAAAACTTGTCAAAAAGTAAGTACTTTGACCCCCAATATCTCCGTAACTAGAGGGTTCCCAAGTATGGTGTAGAACAAAAAAATGATAACAATGACGGGGAAAGCAAGTTATTTTCGGCAATAACAGGTTATAACAGGTTGGTATTTTTCTTCTTCCTTTATCTGGTCAAAGGCTTGTTTGTTTATTAATTCGAAGAAACAAGAGTTAATTTTATAACTAACCAATCAATCCAAGTTTCCTTAAGATTTTCCTTGAAATAAAGTAAACGATATCTAAGACAAACATTGATCATACATTTGTGAGGATCAAGTGAGGGTAGTTGAATAAACGCCTTCGCTTTTTTCGCTCCAAACATTTTATGTACCTACCTACCTCCAATACTTCAGTCTTCCCGCGACCACGGCTGGTGCAATCCAGTCAATACGGCGGGCTTCAATTTAAGGTAAAGTTCACGATAAATACCCGTTGGCACAACTTTTATAAATTGAAGCTTAGTGACGCATTCCTGCTGTTCCTGGGGTCTTGGTTTTGACTCCCGAATTGAGCGAAGTGTTATTTGTGTTTTATTGATCAAGCATTCTCAGTAGCGGCCCGAAAGCAGGATTTTGATGTAGCTGATGGCAATTGCAGTGAGACTGTATGGGACTAAAATGTAACTAGCAAAATGTGAGTGCATTATAAAACTCAAATGAAGCAAGGGATGAAAATATGGGGGGATGTAATTCGACTATTACATGCACTTTTAAATGTCAGAAAAACAAAGAAATCCTATGCCTAACCTTTGGGAATGACAAAGGTAATATTTTGAATATATATAAGAAAGAAGAGTCTAAAGTCACCGCATCTAATAAATGGAAATAATTGGGATTAAAGACCGCATTAGGATGCATTATAATTATCTTCTCCACGTATTCCATTGATGAACTATGAAATGTTTGAAAACACTCACATCATTCTCTGCTAGCCTGGTATGGTTAAACCGTTCCACTGCATTATCCCACTCCATTTTGGGTCAGTGGAGCTCTTAGACGTTAATTAATTGATTAATCCAGCAAATAATAGCGCATTCTCTAAGAAAACTGTTGCTCTAATTGAATTAGCTGCTTTCAATAGTATGTAAATAGTTTTAAAATTATGCTACTTTAGTGCTGTTCCTTAAACTATGACTTCTTCGATCAACGCAGGAATTGAGGGCGTCAAATTCGTATCCAAGTTATAGTCCGACTCCATTCAGTTTGCTATTTACGCGCTAAAAAGGAAAACGTGCTACAACCATTACTTCCTAAGAATTGAAAGAACACGGTATAAATTCTTATTGCATGCTTGTGCATAGCGAAATGCTTCATCTTCTTAGCTTGTCAATGGCAAAAAAAAAATGTTTGGGCCAATATTCAGCTAAGGGAACTCCGCTCACTGACACAGACACGCAGGGCTTGATGGAAGTTAGGTCATTGTCTGTAGAGGCACGAGGCACTTGCGATCTGAGGTGCTAAGGTGGACTGAACTCAAAATCCAACTTTCCATGATACAAATTTGCAAAACAATGTTTAAACTACATCCAATATTATAACAACGTCCCAGCCAAATAATAAAACTAAACATACTTTACTAGTCTGTCACCCTCGGCTTTCTGCAATCCAGGTTGAACAAAAAAGGCTAAAACACCCAGTCAGCAGGAATTTAAAGAATTTGCTAGGCTTAATGCCTGAGAGACGGTAAGCTTATTTTTAAGCTGCCACGAGTGGCTTCGCTGATAATTTTACTCAAACTGCTTTAATAAAAGAAGTAATTAATGGTTTATCATTCTACTTTTAGCGTTTCATTGTTGGATTTTATGTTTAAAGTATTTTCTGAAGCTTTAAATGTTTACGATTTTTGCTTAAAGGAAGAGTTAATAATACCTTTTTTTTTTTTTGTAAAAAGTGCATGCGTTGTAAGTAAAGTTCTTTAAAAGATACACACACAGGGTGAAAATCTAATGCTGACCTACAGAGATTTCGTCTTGACTGCTTCAATCTTTTGGATTTTTATTAAAAAAAAACTTAATCAAACAAAGAAAAGTCACCGACTTCTGAAGCTAAAGTTATTTTTCAGAATTTTAAGTCAGTTTAAAGTTTAACCCCCGACGTTAAAAACGACGGGGTGTTATAAGTTTGACGTGTCTGCGTGTGTGTGTGTGTGCATGTCTGTGGAATCGTAGCGCCCGAACGGATGAACCGATTTAGATTTTGTTTTTTTTTTGTTTGAAAGGTGAATTAGTCGGAAGTGTTTTTAGCTATTTTTGATAAAAATCAGTCCAAGCTGGCTGCCGCCACAAAATGGCGGATTACATACTTATTCAACAACTTCTTCAATATGGGTGTCTAATAAAAGGGCTTGACTAGTAAAAAACTATACGCTATAATAAATTTCAAATCCAAGATGGCAGCCACCACAAAATGATAAATTACATTTTTTCACAACTCCCTCAGGGTAATTGGGTATCAAATGAAAGAGATTTTAATAGGTAGAATAATGTACACTATGGGGTAAAGACCCTATGTGTCGGGAGTTTTTTAAATTTTTAATGTAGTCTAACTTGTTTGCAAAAATGTTAAAACATTTTATATAAGTATTCATATGACTACATAGTGCAGCGTTTCAATAACGCTACATTTTTGAATATCACCTTTTTTGTGGAAACCTTTAGTCAATATTTTTTCTTTAAGTATTAAATCTTTTCGAATTTGGAGCGAGTTTTTGTTCGTAAAAAATTGAAGATTTTTTTCTTGTGACAGTTCGATGTCGATTGTTGCCGGATGCAGTATTGCTGACGTGTTATTTTGTTAATAGCAGTTTTATTTTTGAAAATGATTTAAATTAGCTGTCTGCTTATTACTATTCGCCGGAATGGCGTTAGCTGAACGTGCTCTGTTGGTTCGGTAAGTTTTTACGATAGTTTTTTTTCCTGCAAATTTCCATGGTCAGTGCTTAATTTTTGGTCTCATGCCGCCTGTTTTTCTTATCTACGTTGGGCAGGAGGCGCTGAGTACGGTATCACCATCATCCTCAACCAGTTTTTTCAAGAAACGATCCACCTCGCGCCTGGTGTGGTCGCGTACAACCAGCCCGGTTCCTGACGATCCACCTCGCGCCTGGTGTGGACGCGTGCGACCAGCCCGGTTCCTGAATTTGTCAGGCTCTCAAGCAAGCCAATGTGACCAAGCTTGCAATGATTGGAGACCTGGTTCTGTAGTACTAAGGTCACCGGCCTGATGCTCCGTGGCCGACCTGCGGCGTGTCACTTCGTCTCGTCTGGTTCAAGCTGAGGATTTCCAAAATTTACTTATTTATTTCTTAATGTTTAAAATGTTCTTCTTAAATTAAGGCTTAGTAATACTACCTCTTCACAGGGTATGTGCGAGGATTTAGGCTTTTAGCACTAATATTTTTTTTTTCGTACCTAGGCGTGATAATTTTACATTGGCCAATGGTTTGATTACCGCTAGGTTTCGCTTAACTTTTTTCTCTGATTTTCAAGAATCTGAATATAACCATATAAATTCCATTGATTCGTACATGCTTTGTTTCAACAGATATAATCGAAATTTAATTGAACTTTATACTTTAAAATTTTTGAATATCTCGGCGCAATCGACCTATTTTTTATTACAATTTATGTTATCAAAATTATACGTTTGTGTTTAGCGGAAAAGTGTGTTTTCTTCACAATCCCGCTACATATGGCGTCCCTGTTCGATGTCGATTGTTGCCGGATGCAGTATTGCTGACGTGTTATTTTGTTAATAGCAGTTTTATTTTTGAAAATGATTTAAATTAGCTGTCTGCTTATTACTATTCGCCGGAATGGCGTTAGCTGAACGTGCTCTGTTGGTTCGGTAAGTTTTTATGTTGACAGTAGGAAGCTTAATAGTGTGACCATTAGAGATTCGTACCCGCTCCCGCGCATACATGATATTCTTGATAACCTTCGAGGCGCTAGATACATTAGCTCTCTTGATTTTAGGAGTGCGTTCTGGCAGATCCCGCTCGCAGATAGAGAGAGTTGTGAGAAAACCGCTTTTATTGTTCCACAACGAGGTCTTTTCGAATTTGTTAGGATGCCATTTGGTCTAACAAATGCTGCTTCTGAGATGCAACGTCTTACTGATATGATTGTCAATTTTGAATTTACTTCTACCAGCGACGACTGCGTTTTCGGGTACGTCGACGATTTAATCCTAGTTTCCAAGGACTTTAATAGTCACCTGGCGCTTCTCAGGAAAGTTCTAGCTCGTCTTAAGGAGGCTGGTTTATCCATCAATCTAAAAAAGTGCGTATTCTGTAAGAGCGAATTAAAATACTTAGGGTATATTGTGAATGAGAAGGGTCTTCAAACCGATCCCGGTAAACTCGAAGCTATTAGGGATTATCCGACTCCTACTACTGCTAAGTCTTTACGCGGTTTCATTGGTATGTGTTCCTATTACAGACGTTTTGTGAATGGTTTTTCTTCCATAATAGCCCCGCTTACTGCGTTAATTGGTAAGAGAAAAGGACGTGATCCAATAAGTTGGGACGACGCGGCTGAACGAGCTTTTGTAAAATTAAAGGAAGCTCTGATCGATACCCCTGTTATGGCATGTCCAGATTTCTCGAAACCGTTCATCTTGCAGTGTGATGCGTCTGCTGTTGGTCTTGGTTCAGTTTTAACACAAAAGATTGATGATGTAGAGCATCCAATCGCTTATTATTCGCGCTTATTTACCAAAGCTGAACGTAATTACAGCACTACAGAGCGCGAACTTTTGTCAGTACTAGATTCTATTAAACATTTTCGGTGCTATTTGGATGGGTTCAAGTTCTCTGTCATAACTGACCATATGGCCCTTAAATGGCTCCTCACTTTGAACAACCCCTCAGGTCGTTTAGCTCGTTGGGCTACTATGATCTCCCAATATACGTTCGATATCGTACACCGCAAGGGTGCACAACATATAGTACCAGATGCCCTATCCAGATTATATGCAAGTCCTGTGTCGTTTGATCAGGGTCCAGAACATACTAACGACCGATGGTACAAGAAGGTATTTTTAGGTGCTCGTGATACACCACAAATGTTTCCAGCTTATGCGATACATAACGGTGTCTTACTAAGACGTATGCCTGTCACCAGTCCTTTGTCTTCCGACCCATGGCGTGTTGTATTGCCAGCTGAAAAGGTTACTTCTGCGATTTGGGAAGTACATAATAGTTTTCCTTCAATACATCCTGGTGTATCCAAGTCGTACCTGAAACTTAAGGAAACTTTTTATTGGCCTAACATGTACCGTGACGTCGTTAACACTTTAAGACAATGTGAGGTTTGTAAAGCATATAAGATCGCGAACACGCAACCTCGCGGTCAGATGTTCTACCCTAAGCAAGTGTCCATGCCTTTGCAGATGATCTCGATTGATGTAATTGGGCCGTTGCCCATCGCTTATTACGGATATAGGTACATCATCTCTATGGTCGATGTTTTTTCGAAGTATGTGTGGCTTGTTCCTCTTAAGAGAGTAGACGCTTTTTCTATTATAAAAGCTTTAGAGACCGAAATTTTCTTTAACTTCGGTGTTCCTCGTTCTATTTTATGCGATAACGCTACTGTTTTTCGCAGTAGTCAGTTTCTAAATTTCCTCAGATCGTTCCATATTGAATCTCCTACATTTACACTTTATTATACACCCCAAGCGAATACGGTTGAACGCTATAACCAAAGTGTAGTGACATGCTTAGGGATTTTAGTTGGTGAAAACCAAAGATGTTGGGCTAAGATGTTGCCTAAAGTAAAGCTCTATCTTAACTCATGCGTCAATCTAGCCACAGGTTTCACGCCTAACTTTCTCATGTTTGTTAGAGAAGTACTAATGGATTCTAGCCGTGCTAGTAGTCAGACTCAAAGCTCTAATTTAGCGGACAGTCGGACTCGTCACGCCTCGAATTTGTCTTCACTCCGTGAGGTTTATGCGAAGGTTGCTGATAATCTTTCTTTGGCTTTCGTCCGTAACTCCCGAGCTTATAACTCCAATCGGTCGGCTATCACTCTAAATGTTGGTGACACTGTATGGAGACGTAATTTCTCCCAGTCATCTGGAGAAAACTTTTTCTCTGGAAAGCTTGCTCCACGTTTTGTTAAGTGTCGTGTTTTGCAAGTTATTTCTAGGACTACTTATTTACTACAGGATTGTGATTCCGTACATTCTGGTAGATATCATATCAAAGATATCTTAAAGTAACTTTTTTCCTCTATCTTTTTATTCAAATATTTTGTACGGGACTCGAACGATTCTATCGCGTTCAGTTTTACCCCTAGAAATTGCCTATGATTAGTACGGAATAGAAACTTTTTTAATAAGTGTCAGAATATATATTTTTTAAAAGGCCGTATTAACCCAGCTATTGTTGGTTTAGTACCAACAAATAATTACAGATGGCGGTAGTCAATTTTTGGTGTTGACATTTTTAGTCGAGTTGTTGCTAGCAATTTAGTTCCAATAAACGTTCATAGATGGCGTTTTTCTAAATTTTATGCTAGAACATTGTCAAGTTGCGTCATAGCTAGTTATTCTAAAATTTTGTATTAAGACATCTTTGTTTGCATCTAGTTACACATTTTGGTAGGGCGTAGGGTTAATTAATTACTGCACTTGACCTATCCGAAATGGTAGTTTTGTACTTAAGTTTCTTGTTTCTCTTGGACTTGAGATCCTCTCAGCCTTAGTCCTCCTCTGACTCTATTTTCTGTAAACTGGAGTCCATTTGTTACTTGTTTAAGTCTTATCTACAACAGAGACTTATCTCAGAGTTTGTGTATTACTTGATTTGGGTATAGACTCAAGTTATACAAGTGAACTTGAGTCTTTCTTAATCTTAGGGCCACTTGCAGCAACACTTTAAATCGAGATTTACTGGAACAAAATCTCGATTTAGGTCTAAATCTGATTTAACGTCTTGCTCGTTACTGATTTAGCTTAAAATCTCGATTTAAACTGGTGTCAAAGTTAAACCGGCGTTTAGGTCGGTTTAAAGTTGTTAAATCTCGATTTTATTGACAGATGACGTTATTTTAATCAGTTGTTCGTTCTGATATTACGTGAAAATGGATTTATTAGCTATAACAGTGTACAATGATAATGATTTGGTATCAGACGATGACGAGGTAATCGTGCAGTATTTAGAAACCCCGTTTTTCTCTCGAAGAGTCTATAATGGAAGTGATTTATATAGCACGTTACGAGATGACGAATTCTTGAAAAGATTCCGGTTAAGTAAACACAGTGCAACATTCCTCCTTGATAAAATTATTCATAATTTTCCAAATACTTTCAACAGGTAAGCTGTGAATTAAACATCTAGGTGAATTAAACATATATGTACCTATAACCTAAATAAAATGTATACCTACTTACTTAGAAATACCAAACGACACTCGGACCCAAATTTCATTCTATTTTTTTCAGAAATGCTGTATCCCCAATGAACCAGCTTCTATGCACCCTGAGATATTATGCTACTGGTAGTCAATTAACAGCTTGTGGAGATGTTATTGGAGCACATGAGTCCACTGCCTGTAGAATATTGCATCGAGTAACACATGCAATTGCCTCCTTATGTTCAGAGTTTATTAAAATGCCAGTTACTGTTGATGAACAAAACAATGTTATAGCAAAGTTTTATGATATAGCAAAATTTCCCCGTTGTATTGGCGCTATAGATTGTACACATATAAAAATTTTATCTCCGGGTAAGTACCTAACTTTAACGAAAGCCTTTGTTCCCATGTCTATAGATACCCCGATTATATAATATGTAACATGTTCTCTTATCAACAGGTGGTGATCATGCTGAAATTTATAGGAATCGAAAGGGCTATTTTTCCATTAATACCCAGTGCATATGCTCGGCTGATTTACTTTTCCTAGATGTAGTGGCTCGTTGGCATGGTTCAGTACATGATGCTAACATCTGGGACAACTGTGCACAAAAGAGAAACTTTGTTCAAGTAGGTATTTTAATTCATTATTAAAAAATTAAGTATTATTTGTATTTCATACAAATTCAGTAAAAACAATAATCTGAGGCTGGGACCAACCTAGTAGGTGTATAATAATATCTGCACTATCTGTATCAGGTGGCACCACTCTCATAATTATAACATGAGGTAGGTATGTAATTAAACAAAAAGAAATTAACATTTGACAAATACTATTAAGTTTATTTTAATTATTCATAAAAGGAAAGTACTACACACTGAATTTCACAAGCAATTTTAAATTATGTTACTACTTTTCAGGGAGTTTACAATGAAAAATTATTGGTTGGGGATAGTGGTTATTCTCAGACCAGATATATGATGACACCACTGCCTGAAAATACACCAAGTACTAGAGGTGAAAAATTATATCAAGAGTCCCAAATAAGAACTCGAAACGTAATAGAGAGAACATTTGGTATTTGGAAGAGAAGATTCCCTATTCTTTCAAAAGGAATTAATGTTAAATTACGAAGAGTGCCAGGTAAAACTATTTCCCTACCTTAGCTGGTTGCAGAAAAGAAAGAGCTATAATCAGATCAGCTTGGTTTGCATAATTACCTTGTTATACATTTTTGACCTTTGTTTATAAAATACCTTATTGTTATTAATTATTTTACAGGTATCATTGTTGCTACTGCAGTTCTACATAATATTGCTATTTTACAAAAAGATTCAGAACCACCTACAGATGAAGATATACCACATATACCTGATATACCAACAAACACCATTGCTTTGTCTAGAAGTATAGCTGGCAATATTGAACGCACATTATTAATTAATGAATATTTTGCAAGATTTTAATTAGTAGGATAATAACTGACAAAACAATAGAAAAAAAATAAAAAAATGTTTTTAATTCATTGTTTTTTATTTTTTAATAAATCTAATTCTATTTCATATTTTTCTTTGAGAAATTCTAGCTCCATTTTATTTTTCTTCTCTTCAAATTGAAGTTTCTCTCGAGCTAACTTAACTAATAATTGCTGATGTTCTACCTGAAGTTCAACCAGTGCTTTTTGTGATTTCACCAGGTCTTTTTTATCATCTGCCAACTCTTTGAAAGATTGAGATACATTCTGCTTCTTCTTTCCTGTAAAGTTAAAAAGACTTGTGGAAATAAGACTCTCATAAAAAACTGACTGTAATGAGTGTTATGAAAATACTCTGTAGGTAATTTTACCTTTTCTCAATGACTCCAGACTTGGATCTACCTTCCTTTTCATTATCTTCAATCTTTTTTCATCAGAATACTGATCTGGAGTACAGCCTGAAATAATATTACATATTTGTAAATTCTTAAGTACAAAAAGTACCTAACTACTTCATTAGATTTTGAATAGGTAACATAGCTTTTACATGAAATATAAAACCTTTCAAGTATTATGATTATGAGATATTATTACAGATCAAATTCTAGTTTCTACCAATAGTTTATCTCAATCTGTACAGATAGTAGAACTGTGTTGTATATAAATATACCTAATTATAGTTTAAGACAGTTCGCTTATGAATGAATCAACATTATTATAAACTGCTTTTGCCTGCAACTATAACTACATGATCCATCATTACACAGCACTTGTCATAATAAAATTATTATAGCTATTCATCAGGGTAATGCAAAGTAATAATATCAAAGAACCTTACCATTTTCTACCTGTGGTGAGTCAACTACTATCATTTCTATTGGTTGCATCTCTGTATTAATGGATGCCGATTCTTGCTGCTCCTTCATAAAGTCTGCGTCTCCACCATATATTGTGAATAGCCCTTCCAGTGAGGGTCCAATTAGTGACTTGACCTTTTCCATTATAGGGTCACGGCTACAAGATGGCTGTGGAGGTGGACCTCCTCCTGTAAACAAAATCTTTTTTAAATTATCTGTCAACAAACAAAGCAGTATGCATCACTGCTAACAGTATTCTGAACACTTACCTGTACGATTAATTTCTTTTTTATTTATAGCTTCTTCTCTTTTGGCATCCTTTACTAATTCCTCGAAAGTATTTTGACAGTCTACACTGCTTGCCTCTGTTGCCTGTGCAACCCGGTCCCAGTCCTGCCCATACTCTTCCACTGCATTCAGTAGCAAAGGTGCTAAAAAAATTATAGATTTATTTGAAATTGTTTATTTTATAAGTGTACTAAGGAATTACATGGTATAATAATATACCATGAGGAATTAATAGGTACAACTGAATATCTTACCTCTGATAGCCATTTTTTCACTAGAGTGCATCTTTTTCACTTTAACTTTTTGGTTTTTATAGCAAGACAATAGTTTGTCTGCCGTTCTGGGGGAGAAATTAGTTTGCGAGTTGTACTCAGCAGTTAAGCTTTGCCAAGCCATTTGCTTGTCTTTTGCCGTAGCCCCATCTGTTCTTTTATTCTCTATTATGGGGTATTTTTCCACAAGTTTTAAAAGATGCATTATTTCAGCCGTGGAAAAATTAGGTCCCCTGAATTTCTTCATAATGTAATAAGTAAAACCTTAAAAATAACACGCGCAACACACAATACAAAAGAAACTCGGATAGTGGATACGTTAAAACAAAAGTGACACTGACAGGAGAAACACGTTTTTTGTAAGCCTGATGACATAACAACGGAACGAAAGAATGAATGGCGAGTGAATGATGGGTCAAATCTTGATTTAGTTAAATCGAACGTTATTTTAGGACGTGCAAGACAACACTGATGAGATTTAAGTTAAACCGGGTTTAAGAGCTAAATCTAGCGTTAATAAAATCGAGATTTTAGAAATTTTGCTGCAAGTGGCCCTTAGAACTCGGTTACACTCGCGCATCCTTTAGGGATGTGCACGTATCGATAAAATCTATTATCGAATTCTTTTTTATCTTCGAATTGATCGAATGTTACTTGATTTGACTTTAGGCTAAAGTTATGTCTTTAAGCCTGGTTTTTTCCTAAACCTCCTTTGTCTCCCGTTCCTTGTTTGAACCGGAGTACTTCTTGGTCGTTCAAGTTGTATCTCTGAAGTTGAACGCTTATTTTTGTATTCTCTAAGACTCACGTTCCTTTGTTCGAACTGTAGTCCATTTGTCTTTTGTCCAAGTCTTTCGACTTGAGATATATTTTGTCCTTTCTTGTCCGAAGTCTCCTTTATAGACTCATGATGGATTTGTCTGATGTTGATTTTAAGGCCAAGGTGTTTCTTTGTCCGAAGCCGTTAAATTATCTTCGACCGATGACGTTTGTCAACTAGGTGTTATTTTTATCCTAGGTTTTATCTTTATTCTTTTGACTCTTTCAGGTTACTTTGTTGACTTTGTCGTTCTAGTTTGAAGTTAGTTGTATAATTAGGTAGCTGCTACTGCTCTACTATTAAGTTAACTTTGTTTTACTTAGACTTAGTTTTTTCTTGTTATCTTCTTGACCGGTCAACCTTAGTTTTATTGGACACTTCATGAGCTTGCACTGATAACGGGTAGATGAGAGTCCGGTTTCTCATTTATTCAGTATTTGTTGTACTCCGATGTCGTCTGTTAGGTTTAGTTTAGGTCAACTATTAGGTATAGTGTTTTAGGCTAGTCTAGGTTAATTTCCTCTGGTTTTTTTTTTCTCTTTTTTTCCTCCTGGACAGGTTGTTGGTTGTTCCTGTAATGCCCACTATCGGACTTGCGTCCTTTTTTCTTGGAAAGGGGGTACTGCAGCGTTTCAATAACGCTACATTTTTGAATATCACCTTTTTTGTGGAGTTTGTCATGCAACCTGTTTTTTTGGAAACCTTTAGTCAATATTTTTTCTTTAAGTATTAAATCTTTTCGAATTTGGAGCGAGTTTTTGTTCGTAAAAAATTGAAGATTTTTTTCTTGTGACAGTTCGATGTCGATTGTTGCCGGATGCAGTATTGCTGACGTGTTATTTTGTTAATAGCAGTTTTATTTTTGAAAATGATTTAAATTAGCTGTCTGCTTATTACTATTCGCCGGAATGGCGTTAGCTGAACGTGCTCTGTTGGTTCGGTAAGTTTTTACGATAGTTTTTTTTCCTGCAAATTTCCATGGTCAGTGCTTAATTTTTGGTCTCATGCCGCCTGTTTTTCTTATCTACGTTGGGCAGGAGGCGCTGAGTACGGTATCACCATCATCCTCAACCAGTTTTTTCAAGAAACGATCCACCTCGCGCCTGGTGTGGTCGCGTACAACCAGCCCGGTTCCTGACGATCCACCTCGCGCCTGGTGTGGACGCGTGCGACCAGCCCGGTTCCTGAATTTGTCAGGCTCTCAAGCAAGCCAATGTGACCAAGCTTGCAATGATTGGAGACCTGGTTCTGTAGTACTAAGGTCACCGGCCTGATGCTCCGTGGCCGACCTGCGGCGTGTCACTTCGTCTCGTCTGGTTCAAGCTGAGGATTTCCAAAATTTACTTATTTATTTCTTAATGTTTAAAATGTTCTTCTTAAATTAAGGCTTAGTAATACTACCTCTTCACAGGGTATGTGCGAGGATTTAGGCTTTTAGCACTAATATTTTTTTTTTTCGTACCTAGGCGTGATAATTTTACATTGGCCAATGGTTTGATTACCGCTAGGTTTCGCTTAACTTTTTTCTCTGATTTTCAAGAATCTGAATATAACCATATAAATTCCATTGATTCGTACATGCTTTGTTTCAACAGATATAATCGAAATTTAATTGAACTTTATACTTTAAAATTTTTGAATATCTCGGCGCAATCGACCTATTTTTTATTACAATTTATGTTATCAAAATTATACGTTTGTGTTTAGCGGAAAAGTGTGTTTTCTTCACAATCCCGCTACAATAGGTACGATATAATATGTCCAGTGCATGCTGAAAGTTTTAAACACAAAATATTTTTAGCTTTTCAATGCACTTATTGCACGTAACTTTCCTACTTTTATATTAAAATTCCTATTTATTCTACAGCACTGAAACCAAGTAACTGTGTACTAGAGTGGCTATTTTATTACTTCTTATATTGTGTAGTGAGCAGTCGGACAATAGAGCGCAACAATAAGGGCAGAACAAAATAATAGATAGTCTCCTCAACAATAGACTGCACAAAACACGTTTTAGTGAATACTTTCATTTTGAAACGACATAAATGTTACAATAGAAAGTTGAAACGTAATATATCACAATAACACGAAAGGAGGTAGTAATGGAAAAGTTTTTCTCCGTAAATACTCGGAAATTGTTCTTTTCTTGCCACTTTTAGTGTTTGGACTTACACTTCGTCTACGTTTTTACCCTTTTGCCTAGACCAGTGTGTGTTCAGTTTTCAGCATCATTTTCTGTCCATGGAATTCCAGCTAATGAGCACTTCGTCACAAATTAGGTAGGTACATAATGGATGTCGTCATCCAGCGAAGACTTAAGGGGCCGGCGGAGCATGCGTTTTTCATACAAACGTAATGCCAAAATAATATGAAAATCAAACATATTCTTAAGGTAGTATGGAGTATTTCGATTGTAATATAGAATATCTATGTTCCCAAATAAATATTTAATAAAGACAATGATATAAAGACGAGATATGAGGAATTTAAAATTTCTATAGATAATTTATTTTTCTCATAACTCTTGTTTAAATCGGTGTACATTCAAAACATGTGTTTGGGAACCTATATATTCTGTAATCCAATCAAACTAAATACACACTACCTTAGAATTTGTTTGATTTCCAAATCATTTTGGTATTACGTTTGTATGACATTTGCATGCTCCGCAGGCCTCTTAAACATGTTTCATATGTACAGTGTTACGAACCTCGGGCACAACAGGGTTTGGTACGATGTTTTGGCATTATAATCTAGGTATCTATTGACTTTACTAAACTACCGAAGCCTTTAGGCGCAATCAAACTTGGTTGTTTGGACGTTTTCAAGTGTTGGAATGATTTTACTAGAATTCGGGCACCCGTTGCATGTACAACACTAGTTAACGCAATGAAAGTTATTCAAAGCGATTACGAAAAAACAAACGATGAAGTCGGATGATATTGTCCGAAGACGCCCCATTCTACAGGCAATCGAATTCAGGCGAACGACCAAGTGTATTTGCGCCATTAATCGTGATATTTTAGGTCAGTTTCTATTTTACGTTACAAAAACATCACCTACTTTATCTCAGGCACATCGTATTATGAGAATGGATAGATCCATTGTCTGCACTGTTAGCAGAACCTTCTTGGTCATACTAATAGGCATGACGACAGTTTCAAAAAATGCAAATCTATTTAGTCCGTCAGTTACAGTACTGGAAAATATTACAATACTCTAGCTTCTTTTTACGTGTCCATTACTTATAATGGTCACGTATTTTTTGTTTGTGTAATGAATATTGACAAAGATAAAACGCATCAAAACTCGGCCAGTCAGCCTCAGCGTGACGTCAGAACTCGTTAAAAATTATACATACATAAATTTTAAAAGCGTCGCATCTTCGTCAATTTTGATTTATGTAACAAAATAAAAAATACGGGTGAAATATTTTTTGATAATCTATCTGACGGACTAATTAGATATGTTTGTCGTCTACCCTATTCACCTGACATACAGCCATTTAACAAACACCCAAGTTTACAGTCCCATACTAACGAAACTCCGTTCTATCTCCAAAATTGTTCCCCCTTTTATAAACAAAATACATCCGTTTTTATCCCCTTATCAGCATACGTGTTCCCTTCAGTCTGTTCCTCCGACCTGTCACGACTGCCATCAATCTTATCGGTGAATATTTCTTGATTCCAACCCTCGAACGACATCGAAAAAATATGCCACACGAATTTATATTCGCGACGAAGATACGTGTGTGGTAGTGATGCGATGTGCCGGGACATGGATGAGCTTCTTTATTTAAATATCTGTAAGTAGGACCCATGTAACTGGTCTCATCATATTCAATGCAGAATACATGCTTGTTTGCGGTCTCGCGAGGGAACTCGTGGCTAAATAGTGGCTGGCGCTCGGGTCAATCTTTAGGTTAAGCCGTGCTTGCCTAGGTTGGTCTGTTGATGGGTGACCACTCTTACATACCGAGTTTCCTCCGAGTTTCGTAAAGCATGTTAAGCTGTTGGTCCCGGCTGTCATTTGTAGATATATACAGGTAGGCAGTGGCACAAAAAGTCTGACACCCCGTCTTACCAAATGATATCGTACTACCCAGTACTAACTTTGTTGTGAAGGTCAGATACGCAATCGTTTCGAGTAAAATACTGGTATTCAGATGCATCTGGTTAGACTGGAAGCCGACCCGAACATAGTTGGGAAAAGGCTAGGCTAATGATGAGGTACCCAACTCTAGCGCCGTGTATATTTCGAATGCTCCCGAAGAGTTTAGAAAGTTACGAAACTCTTTAAATAACACATGAGCTAGACTGACATATTTAATAGACAAGGTGGAATCAACACTGTTTTAGGCTTTCACGGTTTAAAACTAAACTTATATTGTCACTTACGGGATATCTTCCGTGAATATCGGGAGCTCAAAACAATAAATAATCACGGAAGATATCCCGTAAGTGACAATATAAGGTGGAATCAGCTGTAGATAAACCCAAGGACATTTAAATATTTACGAGCCACTGAACTACTGCTGCTGCTACTTTTTAACAAGTCCGTCTGTCTAGTGTCATACGCCCACCTGTCAGATAGCTCTCTTGTGTCAATATCTAAACTGATCCAGCCTGTCCTAATTCTTTTAAACCTCTTTGTTTGTACCCAAACGGTTGAAACCCGAGTGATTTGTGATGAGGTTTACTACGATCTCCAATTTGGGTAAATGATAAACGCGCCTGAATGTGACCTACCTAAAGAATGCTAACCCAACCAAGTTTGAGTCACAACAGCATCACTTAATCTAGTAAATCGTTTTTTCCCTTGATTCCCGTAATGAAACTTACGTGTGCCCATCCCTAGCAGTGACGTCACAATGTGTCGGAGCGACGCTACGCGGTTGACAAGCGCTTAATCAAGATGGCCGGAATTCCCGCGTTTTTCCGCCATTAACAATGTTGACGGTAGTTCGAGACAAGCGATCGGTAATTACTTGCAGATTTAAATGTAGCTACAATGTATGGTAAACACATTAGTGTCTGTCACGGTTGTCTGGAAAACGGATACTCTCTACACCAGTCGTTAGTAAATAAATAAATGGTTCTAAATGTTAAGTAATTATAGTTTTTGTAATTTGTAGAATCTGTGCAGTCACGTTTTTGATACGTATTGAATCCTTTAAATTTATCTATCTATACATACTACATGAGTGCAATAAAATGTTCAAGATATGTTTTGTGTTTTGAGGTTTAACTTAGCTTTTAGCAGTTCAATAAATAAAATTAATTTATTTTAGGTCATTGACCCATATTATGCTCCATCTCCGTCTTGCTGCAGCAACTCGAACCATGCCTTGCGGGTTTAAGTTGTCATACCATATCTATCTAGGCTTGCCTGAGTGATATGCAAGGTTATCAATTAAGTTATGATAGTTTCACACAATCAGAGTTGACTACGATGTGTCTACGTAACTCCTATGTTCACCCCTAAAACCATTTTACACCACTATTCATTCTTGCCAAAACATTTCATTCTTCACTCGCAAAATCTAAACGAAATACGAATCACATGTGGATGGAAATGAAAAAGAATAGGAAAGCTAATTCCCGCGCCACCGATATCATACGCAGAACGAGCAAATAATGGTATTGGCGACGAGCGTACCGAATTCGTAAGACCGATACCGAGACCGAAACCGAGACCGAGATACAGGCGGAGATTAGCCGGGTGAAGGGAGAATACTAATCCGGTTCTGGAGATTTGGGAGAATGTCACAAGGTGTGTTTTGTTAGGATTTTTTCGCGTGTCATGTTTTGAGATATACCTGGCTTGTAAAAAGATTATTTTAGGTTTGGAAAATATTGACTAAAGAAAATAAGGAAAAATCTAGAGCTGTGTTAAAAATTGGTTCTGTGAAAGTAGATCTTTAAGGTGGCCCTTTAAGAAATAGACTCCCATCTTTAATGTTGAATGCGAATTCATAAACGGTGTTTTCCCTGAAATTTTCTTATTGACCGTGATTAGCAATGGACGTTCACGTGCTAATAAAATGGGTAAGGGTTTAAATACGAATTTCATGTTAAGGAACTAATTATTCATCGCAAAGAATGTTGTTGCGAAATCACTGTAATAATGGCTACCTATTAATTTATTATAAACTAAATTACCACGACTTGTTTGCCAGCCAATTTTTTCAAAAGACTTCCACTAACCTCCCACAAGCTCTCAACCAAAATAACCAACCCGTCCTTACCCCCAAACAATTGACACAAAACTGGTTCTTATTGAATAGCTAGGACCTAACCTAAGATACAATCGGCCATCCAATCAGCATCTAGATCCTAATCAAGCGTTGACAAACACACAATTACGGTGAGGAAGTCATTACGTACTCAGGGCTGCACGGAATTACGCAGGCGGCTGCTAATAGGCACTGCAATAGGGAAACTAGCCTGGCTTTAGGGTTTTATGATGACCTAGTCTAACCTTTTACTCTTAGATTCAGTTAAAGGTTAGTGGAGCGAGAAAACTACTATAGTAGTAATAGAAATTTATGTTCTGTAAGAGCCCGATAAGTAATCATGTCTTACCATAAATATAATTATATCATCAGGGCGTTTTTTTTTCAAACTAATATGTTTAATTGACATTATTTACAATATTACTAAGGACATTAATAGCCTCCTTTAGAATAATACTAGTAACTTCTTTACTTCCTTACTTTAATGCCTGTTTTTCACAAATAAAGATGATTTGATTCGTTAGTCTAGTGTCTAGGGTGTAAAGCTCTTCATCCCCATAGAAAAGGGAGAATCCTCCGACCAGACGGGTAGTCTGTCTGTCTGGGGATGTCTGGTGGGCCACTGCCCGACAGTTGCTGTCCGGTTCTCGTATATAATCATGCGGATAATGTTGCTTGCACGATGTAGAAATCTGACGTATCATGCTGTTTTAGTTACTCATTTTTGTCATAGATGGCGCTGTAAAAATTTTTGTTCTATGTCCTCTACTACATTTTGTAGTGACGCTACAGTCGCAAGTGCAACTGCTGAGCACGGGGTTTTGGTTTCGATTCGCGGGTCGGGCAAAGTTTTGTTGGGTTTTTCCATCAGGAATATTTCTCAGTAGCAGTAGTAGTCAAGATTTGTGCCGACTTGATGACAATCTCGCTTCCATTTTACATATTACATGCGACTTAAACATAACTGGCATAGTTTGGGTTTACTATTAGATACACCTCTGCTTAATCCTTCTGGGATTAAATACGAGATTTTATGTACCATAAAGCCAGCCTTTCAGACTACGCTATAATACAATAGCATATAGTATATAGCTCATAGCGCAACAACATCGCGCACGATACATTTGTTATGGACACGTTCACACCATACTATACTATATATTATTAAATAAAAATAAATAAATAAATATTGCTGGACATTAACGCACAGCGCCATCTAGTGCCACACTAAGAAAGGCTTGTGTCGTGGACACCAGATAGTTGATATATTACATATATACTTTTTTGTTTGTAAATATATACTTATTTTAAATATATACATAAGGATGTTTATACTCGGAAACAAATGTCCATGCGCATCACACAAACATTAAAATTTGCTCCTACCGGGTTCCAAACCCAGGACCCTATGAACGTAAGGCAGCCTCACTACCACTACGCCATTCGAGTCGTCAAAACTTAACTCAACTCGGTGTAACTCGTCTCGTTACGAGTTAATCGTTGGCTTACTATATGCTATAAAATGGTGCGATACGCTGAGTTCATGCTGTGCTATATCACGCGCCACCCTTTTCCTCCTCCCTCACCCCCGGCCGTACCGCAACACTCTTCCAAGATCGCGTTCAACTGAGCTTGCTATATATTATAAATGCTTGCGTTAATAAATAAATAAAATAAATAAATAATAATATCGCGTAATGTGAACGCTATGCTATATAGTATAGCATTAGGTCCTTCTTTGCTATACTACGAGTATATAGCACAATAGTATAGCGTAGTCTGAAATCAGCTTGAGAAATTATAGAAACTAGATTATTCTCATGTGCCAGGGAAAGTTTTGGTGGGGGTGTTCTGGTGTTTTCTAAAACCCTTTGTCAAGAAGTACGCAACTAGAACTCTTACGAGCATTTCCAAGGATTGATCACATCAAGTCTTATTATAATTTTAGTTCGCTCAATTGTAGTTCTGCTTTCATAATTTATATGTAGCAACCCTAATAATATACTGTTCTATGCATAATAATTGCATCCTGCAATAAGCAGCTGTCTAGATAGACGCATCTCTAGAATGTTGGTGTAGTTGTCGCAATCTCATCTACTGAACATGAGGGCCTGAATTTTATTCCCAGGTTGGCCAAGTGTTACTGGGTTCTTTCGTTAAAGTTTTAAAACTTCTCAGAAGAAGCCCAGTGACTGAATTTGTGATCCGTTTACATCAACAGGCTGGCCACAATATCATCATCATCATCATTTCAACCGAAAGACGTCCACTGCGGGACATAGGCCTCTCCTGCAAGTGTCACCACATTGACCGGTCCCGTGCGACTCGCATCCAGCGGATTCCTGCAACCTTCACTAGGTCATCTGTCCACCTAGTGGGAGGTCTTTCAACGCAACGTCTTCCGATTCGCGGACACCACTCCTGAACTTTTCGGCCCCATCGGCCATCTGATTTGCGAGGAATGTGCCCTGCACACTGCCACTTAAGTTCGGCAATTCTTCGGGCTACGTCGGTGATCTTGGTTCTCTTGCGGATGTCTTCATTTCTGATTCGATCACGCACGGAAGCTCTGAGCATTGCCCTCTCCATTGCTCTTTGGGTGACTGGCCAAATTTTTTATGGGAATCAAACATAATTTATACTCTAAAGCCGGAAGGCTTTACCTTACAAAAAATACGGGTGTTATATTTATGTAATAGTACGTATTTTTTTTTAGTTTTTAGATTCACGTTACACGCGTTTTCCTAGTTTCCCGCTACCTTTCCCCAAGACCTAAGTCTTTAATCACCCCAAACCACTAAATAGAAGTGCCGGCTCCTATTCACAAAGACTTGAGCGTTCATTAGGAACCTTAAACAACAAACTGGAGGCCAAACACCGCACTTACCGAACGGCACTGTTAACTTGTACTATCTCCCCTAACTCAACCGCCGTTATTTAAGTTTAAATTGTGTAGCTTTTGTACGGGTTTTGTTTCTTGTGTTTGAGTACCTGAGCTTTGACGGGTTACAATTTGTTCATAACTTTGGAAATTCAATAAATTAAGCGAAGTTTTGGTTTTCGAAAATAGAGGGCTCGGTAAATTGTGTCAACAGAATGAGCACGATTATTGGCGACAGGAAACAAAACTTGAGTGGTGAATATCTATCACAAAGTTAATTGTAGACATACAAAAAGGCTTGAAAAAGTAGTAATTTGTATGTGTATTATTCATGTAATTCAGTAGGATTAACAATACATTTCTTACTTCTCTGTCATCGTAATTGATAAAAATAAAATGTAATTTTATCCAGGCCTAAAATTCACTTAATTGAAATAACTGGAAACCTCTTAGGATTCATGTTATTGTAGTTATACCAAATGAGCCTGCCCGAAACTGTGCCTGTACTCATTATAACCATATCTAAGAGATTCTGAATTATCCCTGAAAATTATTGAGAAACTCTGGATACAAAACACTCAGATCAAAATCAGGCAAAGTTCACTTGGAACCCAATATCAAAAAGTCGGTTTAAGACGAAACGCCAATGATAGCGATACTTAATGAAATTATGATAATAATAATAATAATAACCTTCCCAATAAATTTCCTCTCCTTTCAATTTAAATATTGAGTGATATCAGAACATTTTTAACACTTTCGTTTCTGGAAACTCGGACGAATCCATTCGAAGTTAATTTCGATACCTTTTTGTTCCATTCGTGTTTTGTGCTAGAACTTTGTAGCAAAGCTTCTTGTTTACTTGCCAAATGTAATTCAGAGATATTGAGAGAGAGTATTATTGATGTTTATTAGCAGAATAGTAACACAAAAATGAGGAATAGGCATATCATAAAGTTGCAAATATTTTGAGTTCTGTAATTATAGTATTGGAAAATAATGGACACATATTTTTTGTGTAAATCAATGAATATTGACACGGATAAAACGCATCAAAACTCTGGAGTGGGGGCTCGTGACGTCAGAACGCAGTAAAAATTATACCAAGGCGTGACGTATTGAGAATTTTGAAAGCGTCGTATCTTCGTCAATTTTGTTTTAAAAACAAAAAAAAAAAATACGGGTCAAATATCATTTGATAATCTAACTGACGGACTAAATAGACTTTTTTGTCATCTACCCTACTGGATTTGCCTGAGAGATTTGAAAGATAGCTACGGACTAAGTTACGGTGTATTAATAATGAATTGGGGTGAAATAAGCAGGGATTTGGAGGCTGTGAACAATCGTAATTATCAATGTTACCACCTTCTCTAAACGAAAATTGATTTTGACCTTCAAGGGACCAAGTTACTGGCTAGTATTTAAGTGAAAATTAAACACATCTCCACCAACAATAAAATTAAGAAACAGTCCCAGTCATAAAGCATAATAACTGTGAAAGTATTATAGTTACCTGTAGAGTTTGATTATTCTGCAACGCATCTTTATGCGCCCTCTAGTTTTATCGATGGTAAAAAACTGGACGGGATCTGTGGACCGGGAACGGGGACAGAAATGTTTGGTTAAGATTAAAACTTAAATGTGTAAATCAATAAATACAGTTTAGTGATTGAATTCGATTGTTTAATTGAGGAACCCGACATTACCCATTCTAACTAAAATGAAGATCATTAGAGTCTCTATTTGATAAAATCTCATAAATGATGTAGTACAGAAATAATATCATGTCGTACAAAGCAGGGGTGGATCGCCATAAAAAAGCTTCCATTAATAATGAGCGACTGCATAAAAAGCGAATATAAGAAAAATATGAACGAAAAATATGCAATTTATTATACTAGTATATTTATTACATAATCTGTGCCTTTTGGAGTGTAATTTCGGTCCGTGTATTACAGGCAGTCGGTTTTTGTTCGCGGCTCATCCAACTTCCGATACAAAGAGTCGGGGCTGCAGTTCGAGCGGGAGAAAAACTGTTTACATTTTAATGTTTTACAGTAATTGTGATGTAAAATGCAGCGGTTTTTTAGTAGAGAATATTTGTTAAAGTGACGCCCCGGGCTTTTCTGTCATGTTAAAACGTAACTGCTAAATTTTCGTGCTGCGTTTATGAAAATGTGCCAAAGACAGGATGGAATAAGTGCATCAATTTCAGAATACCAAGTTCCACCATATTATTCTTAGATAGAGTTAATATTTACCAATAGGTTTTGCTACAGATCCAAAATGTCGTCATCATCATCAGCCTATTAATGTTCCCATTGCTTGGGCACAGGCTTTCTCTCTATGAGAGCCCAAAGCGGATTGGTAGACATGTCACATTTCTTCGAATGTTTTGGTTCAAGGACATGCCGTTTTCCTCACAATGTTTTCTTTCACCGTTTACCATGTAAAATACTGGTATTCAGCTGCATCTGGTTAGACTGAAAGTCGACCCCAACATAGTTGGGAAAAGACTAGGCAGATAGTGAATGCGCCTGTCTGGGTTCGAACCCACTACTTACTGTTCGTAAGTCGGGGCTGCCAACGCTGCTCCGAGCCACAGTGTAATATTTAGACAAAAACGTTAACACGTTTTAGAATAGCAACTTAGAGTATCATGTCTATTATAAATAGGCTACTAAAGTCGTTTAATAAAGCTTGACATTCAAAAATGAATTTGGCCTAATTGAAACAAATAGGTACATAGTTTGACTACGAGTATCACTTGACTTTCCTTCAAAGCTATATTTTTCAGCCAACCTTCGTAACAGCAAATTTATTTTCAACTAGCTTGCGCCTGCCTTTGAGTTCTGTAATGTGCCACGGGACCGTACTGCCGGTATAAAAAGTATCCTATGTATATAGACTGTCTGTGGCTAAATTTCATCCAAATCCGGTCAGTAGTTTTTTGCGTGGAAGATTAACAAACATCCATCCTTTCGTACCGAACTTTCGCATTCTCTAAACGCTTACACTACCCCCACAACTTCCACCACGCTAAGGGGAATATACGTTAAAAACGCGGATTAATGAGCTACGGCAGCATCCATTCGAACGAGACGAATCTGGCTCGATATTGAATGATTGTGATTAATGTTAGCGCGTATCGTTCCCCAGCCGATGTGAAGCTGCGGTATAAGAGATAGCTGCTATTTGTTTCGGGGTTTTAGAGAGAAAGTTTTAAAGAGGTATTTTTTGGTGGACCGAGCACTACTGAGCAGGTTTTAAGTAATCTGAGTGTCCAGTATTTTAATATTTTCATGTAATTGTCAAGGTTTAACATATATATATATAGATCTGTTTGTTTATCGGAGTCCTTTTTCTCAGGAACGCGTGGAGGTATCAAGCTGAAATTAATATCAACAACTCAGGTCAGGTCTGCTGTGGGGTAGTAACAATTAAAATGGGCACGAAACCCTCTTGCCACACCAAGTACCTACACTGTAATCAATATTCTGTCAAGACCTGATGCAAGATTGCATATTGAGTTATTTGATAATTCATAGGCGTTCGCTGTGGTTTATTATGTGCCGTTTACTTCGTTTAACTGTATTTTCGCTCGGTGCTGGGTGTATTTTACAAAGGGTGTCTTAAACGTGACTGTGTGTGACCTGTGTAGCTCAATTTCAAGTTATATGTAGAGTAGGAAATAGTTATTTTTTTCTTAATTTGACTATTTATTCAAAGCGTCCCAAAGTTGGGGACAATCCTGACTACTATTGGTGGTAAGTTGAATTTATCTACAAAGTCTGCACAAAAATGTCACTACATTCATTCTGCTCAGGGTTCAACCAATTTTTTCATTCATCTAGTAACTGTTTAGCTTCACAGTGTCCGTTCAAGTAAGTGCCAACGATAAACCATTTTAAATTTCCTCTTTACTTCCACATCAACGTACTTCGAACAATATCAGTATATATCTTGTTTCCGTATTGAGAATCTGTGAGAAATTGCACTCATTTTTCTCGGAAATTGTAACTGAAGTAAAGGAAATAGATGAGTTTTCAGCTTGTCGATAGTTTCAGACTTGTCGGGGAGTTAATGCTGTTATTATTGTATCGATATTTAGGTAGTTTTAAACGTCAAGAGACGTGACTTTAAAAATTGTTAATGTTAACGGGTAAGTATGGCGAGAAATTGCACAATATAATTGTTTTTCTTTGTTTAGTTTAAAGTTTGTATTGTGCAGTTTTAAGTTGTAACGTTAAGTGCGAAATAAATATGCTTGCTTTTTTTACTTCCTTTTCTTTGGTTTGGAGGGAGAAAGGGGAGGTCGTTACCCAGCGTTGGGACATAATCACATAACATAAGCTGTGATTTGAATAAGCATTGAAACATGTTCCGTTTCACCGATCCCTCGTACTTGATAGCTTCTGAACCCACAACAAGTGCTCCAGAAGTTAGCCCCTCAACCTCTGGGACATCACAATACACAACATATTAATCCTTCTGTTAAAGGTTAAATCCATCACAATAAACTCAACAAAATCTACATAGAAAATCTTTGTAATAAGATGTGTAATATTCAATCACGTATGCACAAGACACACACATAGGTAATTAAATATTTAATTTTAAACTTATGATTCCTACTTTACACAACCGCCACCTGATTAAATTCTCTGCTTCCTCACTTGGTATTAACCCGTCACCTGAATACGACGTAATGTGGCGTACGGGACCCTTAGGGGCCTTTTTGTGGGGACCCGTAGAGTGGCAAGAGCCCGCCGTCGACGGTTTGAATGGGAACACGACAATATAATTTAGAGCAACCTACCTCAGACGATTGATCGTGTATCTTGCGATGGCGACTGATTGCTTTGTGATTTTGAAAAGGATACTTTTTAGAAATACTGAAAATCTTATTTTTATCTATTTAAATAATCTGTCCAGCGTTTTCTTAACATGGATGATCCAAAAAATGTACTTGACACACAGTGACTGTATATTTGACCTCCATACTCCGAATACAAGGTGATAAATAAATATAACTACCTATTCAAAACTTAATTGCTCGCAGAATGAATGGCCGATGAGACCAAAACATTCTGGAAAGGCGACCGCGAACCAGAAGACGTTGCGTTGGAAGACCTCCCACTAGGTGGACCGATGACCTGTTGATGGTGATGCTAGTGTGGCGAAATTTGGGCGAGGCCCATGTCTAGCAGTGAACGTCTATCGGCTGAAATGATGGCTGTCTAAATGCCACTGAATAGGCTTGTTAACTGAAAAAATCTAATTGGTCCGTCACTTAGATTATCAAAAAATATTTGACCCGTATTTTTTCTTTTGTCACATAGACCAAAATTGACGAAGATACGACGCTTTTAAAATTCCCAATACGTCACTGTTCGGTATCAACCGAACAGTGACGTCACGAGCCCCCACTCCCAAGTTTTGATGCATTTATCTTTGTCAATATTCGTTGATTTACAAAAACAAAAAATACGTGTCCATTATTTTCCAATACTCTAATTGACGGACTAAATAGATTTGCAATTTATTGATGGTGGAAACAAGCCTCTTCTGATTTTCCGACTTTATTATGAGAATTAGAGTCACCATCACATTGTCTTCCTCCTGTCTACTAAATACACCCATTATTTAATTATAAAATCAACGTACGCCATTTTTAAATATTTTTCTATGTTTAATCTAAACGAAATTTAATTTGACTGACATTTTTAATGTGTGACCAGGGTCGAAACGACGATAAAGAATATTGCAACAACAAGCAATTCTGTAGAAATGGCGTCTAGTCGCAGTTTCATTGTCTGCATTACATCTTATCTCATTCTTTATCCTCTGTTACATTTTACGACGTGCATGGAATAATATAACAAGCGACCAACACTATTTATTTTAAAGAAACGGACGTATGTTTGAAAATGTTTGAAGAAATAAAGTTTTTGTCTCCGCTAATTATGTATTTTTTTTTTGTGCGTGTAAGTACGCACATACAGGGTGTGAACGGAACATTCACGAAGCCGTCAACCAAGCATTCTGTACAATCTCTAGTGATAGTGTTATATCACTATCACTACCACTATCACTATCACTACATATTACGAGTATAAAACAAAGTCTCCCGCCGCGTCGGTCTGTCCCTATGTATGCTTAGATCTTTAAAACTACGCAACAGATTTTGATGTTTTTTTTTTTTAATAGATAGAGTGATTCAAGAGGAAGGTTTTCGTATATAATTTTACGCGGGTGAAGCCGCGGGCATCGGCTAGTAATATTATAAAGCTGAAGAGTTTGTTTGTTTGTTTATTTGAACGCGCTAATCTTAGGAATTGAAAATTTATTTTTGTGTTGGATAGTACATTTATCGAGGAAGGCTTTAGATTATATAACATCACGCTAAGACCATGAGGAGCAGAGCATAAATGAAAAATGTTGCAAAAACGGGGATTTTTTTACTTTAGTATTTCTCTGTTATGTGACGCAGACGAAGTTGCGTGGGACAGCTAGTTGTACATAAAACTTGACGCAAAAATGATCGCTGGGTAATGACTTTTTTGGTTGGGGTGAAAAATCAGGTTTTACGGTAAAACTCAATGTAACGCATCAAAATACTTCTTATTGATGGATTGAATAGTACAGGAGTCGTCGAGGTGTTTAAAGTAATAATCTTCCATTATAAACAAGCATTAAAATAACAAGTAATAGACAAGTTGGAAGATATGGTAATACCATCTTGGATTCATGCTAGCCTAGTACTATTCGTAAGGGTAATCTAACACTACTCGACTCATACAATGTTTTCGAGTAATATTTCATTGCTTAAAAATACGATGGGGTCAACGGGGACAATTTTTAATCATTTTAAAAGCAATCTACAGCCAAGTAGATTGAGAATGTGTGTTAGATTGCTTTTAGTTTTTTATCAGGCGTGCATCATTTACAAGTTCATGCGAGCGGCTGACGCTTAATCCTCCCGCCAATAAGCAGCTGACGATTTTATTAAGGTCAGTATGATGTAAACTATTTATGAAATAAGTTTCAACCGGTGTACTATGACTTTATCTTATTGTTTTTCTTACTTCCTAATCCTACACCCACCGCGGGTGCGTCAGCTGACGCTGGGTTTACTCATCAGTTATTCGAGATCTATTGAACAAGACGGCAACCGATCGGCATAAAAACACTACCTAAAATGCAACGGTACCTCCCGGACTAGAGGAATTGACTGCTGCACTGCAAACATTTTTTTGGCCAACAGATAGTTGTCCGGGGTCTGGCTGTTTGTGTATGTGGGTTTAAATGTTTTAAACACAACCAGAATGCAGGAGAAATTCCTGGTGTGGGGCAACGTAATATAAAAAAAGCGGCCGAGTGCGAGTCGAACTCGCCCATAAAGGGTTCCGTAGCAGCAAGTAACATAATATAAAAGTTACGATTTATGACGTATTCAAAAAAACTACTCACTAGATCTCGTTCAAATCAATTTTCGGTGGAAGTTTACATGGTAATGTACATCATATATTTTTTTTTAGTTTTATCATTCTCTTATTTTAGAAGTTACACATATTTTACCACTTTGGAAGTGTCTCTCGCGCAAACAAATTCAGTTTGAAAAAAAATGATATTAGAAACCTCAATATCATTTTTGAAAATCTATCCATAGATACCCCACACGTATGGGTTAGATGAAAAAATAATAATTAGGTTTCAGTTTGAAGTATGGGGAACCCCAAAAAAATTTTTTATTTTATATTTATTTGATGCTTTAAATGCTACATACAATTATAAATTAAAATAAACTAAACTAACTTAAACTATGAACTTTAAAAATGGCGTCAAAAAACTCCTACTCAACGCTGTCAACTGGTAAAGTCCCCAGGAGACTGGCGTCGTTACCGCGCTGTATGGCAATGCTAAGCCTTTTGCAAAGGTAAAAGCCAGCCCTAGGGTCACGGGAAGTGTCAATTAAGCGTTTAGAAATTTCTTTAAAAAGGCTGTGAGCACTCGGACCCCACGGCCCTAGAGTTTCAACCCCAAACGGCTCGAAAATATAGTTACCAATAAGGTTACTATATTTACGCCGCTTGAGGTTCTCAGCAGCCGCAGCAGCAGCCCCTGCACAGCACGATGAGCTAGGAAGATGGGAAGGAGCAAGAGTATCTACACATGTAGCGTCCCACAAGGCCTACCCATCTTCCATGGAAACAAAGACATGCCGTCTGGTCTCTTGCCATCGTCGCATGCCAAACCGTTGGGTTCTAATAAAGCTGGAACGCCGACGGTGACAAGAGATCGACGGATGATGTCATTCAAGTTAGCGTGCGGTACAAGAAGGCCCGCACTTCGGCTGCATGACAGGCCGTGGTATCCGAGGCTGTTGACAACTTCACCACAGTGACAGCGATGAGGAGAACAACATGGGGCGCCTAGGCGTAGAGCAATAGCGAGGCGGAAAGTGATGTCGTCGAGCAACGTGCCTGTGTTCGGCGACGGTAGAGCGTGAAGCCAAAGACCCGACTCCCACTCACCCACAGCCAGCAGGCGCGCACGCTCAGCAGAAGTAGCAGACGTGTTCAGTAGATTGATCTGAACTACTCTGCAGAGCGGCTCGTCCCACCGTCTCTGGGAAAATGGAAGGTCGGGTTCCTCAGAATTCGGGCAAGCGAGTTTCCAGGCGTTGATAGCCTCGGAGAAGCACGGCACATCAAAATCAATCAGTGTGGAAGCCAGGATTTTCCGAATTAATTTTTCAGTGCCGAGAACCGAGGATATAATAATATATGCGGTAAACTAATACTAGAAATTTTGCGGACGCCGAGCCCTCCCATAATTTAGTGTTTTTTCTTTCTATTTTTGTGTGAAAATCTTAATACGGTTTACAAAATACATCTACATGCCAAGTTTCAACAGCATAGCTTCGGAAAAAAGTGGCTGTGAAATACGGACGGACAGACAGACAGACAGACAGGCAGGCAGACAGACAGACATGACGAATCTATAAGGGTCCCGTTTTGTGCCATTTGGCTACGGAACCCTAAAAACAAGTACTCAATAACTTACTACTTTTTTTTCCGTATACATTAAGGCGACTACACGAGCTAAACGCGAGTTTTATAATTACTAAAAGTATATGATTCACTGCTATAAACAAGACCAGAAAAATATATGATATTCTTCAGGATATATGCTAGCATGATACTGTTTTGAAAACATAATACAATTAATTTGGCTTGATAAAAAGAAATCACGAACTTACCTCTAAAAATATCTTTCAAACAATAGAAAACATACTAATATGCATGCGATCATTCTGATTTTATGGCAAATAATTCTACAAGCAATATATTAGCATGATACTGTTTTAGTTTTTTAATCCAATCAATAGTTTTTTTGTAAATCGATCGAAACCACTCATTTCGCGCTATTTGGCCCGCAGTGGCTGACGTAACAACCACTTTGTAGTGCAAGCTGATTAGAACTTTATTCTAACAGCATTTCAAACGAAGTTTGAACCACCACAAATAGAGTTGCTAATTTAGCTCGTATAGGCGCCTTAAGTATATAACATATGAAAACGGGTATTTATCGCGAATTTACATAATGTGTTCTTTTCCGTATATTAGCTGCCTGACCCGGTGTCGCACAAGTAACACGTATGTAGTTATGAAACTTAATTTTTTTCCAACTTAAAGTATCGAGAAAGAGCAAAACCGGTTGACAGCATACAGTTATACACCCACTAGGTACTCGTATATACATTTACTTTGTACAATTTTTAACCGTATTATTTTGGTGAACCTACACTACACTATTATCCGTCTTTCCTACATCATATTATTTCAAAACTGAAATTGCAACTGCTAATTCACAACTTCAGTTGCATCATAGCTCCTCAACCCGTTGTATTATCGAGTATAGCCACAAGATCTAATACTGCTCTAAGGTAGTTATTGAGGCCGGTGTAAGAGCAGCCACACACGCTTGATTGGAAACGCGACCCGCTTTTGTTGCTTAAATAGATGTAATTTATTTATGTTATTAGGTAGTTCATGTAGTACGCCTAAAGGCTGGAAATATTACACTAATATAAAGGGAAAAACCTCTAACGAAGCCGAAAGGCACTTGTTCTCCCTGTCACCTCTTAATTACGATGATATGGGGGTTAAAGTTCCAACTTTTCAACAAGTTTTTTTTTAAACACACGTTTTTAGTCCAAGATTTTTACTTTAAACACCTTCACGACCCTCGTTCTATTCAATCTAACCTTCAGCGCAATGTTTTGAGTGCGTTATGTTGAGTTTTACCACAAAACATGATTATTCACCCCAAAAAAAAAGTCGTTTCCCAGCAATATTTTTTGCATAAAGTAACATAATTTTATCTGCAGATTGAATTGGTTGATAGCTTCATGATGAATCTGTTTACACTCTGTATATTTCAGCAGCTTTGTTATACTTCTAAATTATCTCTTCTGTGCATTATGGAGAGAGAAGTTGGTTATGGTACGAGACAATGGTTAATCGAGTTCTAGTAGTGCGCGTAATAAAAGACTAAGAAAGAGGGTTGACAGATTTGTCTGCTCATAATTAATCATTTTTGTCGCACCCGCATATCTCTTCAGTATTCCAGCGATCATGATGCTTGCAACAGCATCGAAATGTCGGGGGCTCATAGAATCGAATGAAAATCAAGGATATTATGCCGTAAATACTTTTGTATGGTGAAAAACAGTGAAAGTCTGAAACGGTGCATGGTACGAGAATTTTAAAATTATATTACTTTTATAATAGTGCAAAAATTAAACATTATTTTCAGTCAAGGTTTCATAAATCTTAGAACAAACACAAGTTTATTTTCTAACGGAACCTTTGGTGTGCGCGTCCGAATTGAACTTGACCGGTCTTTATAACTAATTACCATTTTATATATATAGATTACTGTAACCCAGTACCTATGCATATGTATCTATTATACAGCTGAAGATAATACAATATTATGTACATTTGTGTTTATGTTTATACATATATGCACGAGACCGGTCAATGTGGCGACACTTGGGGGAGACCTATGTCCAGCAGTGGACGTCTTTCGGCTGAAATGATGATGATGATGACGATGTTTATCAACAACACAAAGGTTACGTATTTATCTGGCGTTATAACAACACATATAAAACCTGTACGAATGTATGAATATATTAACAAACATATTTTTTGTTTTACATACCGGAGGTGTCTTCCATCAAAATCACTCGTGTATTTCGCAGTGAGTTATGTTATTGTATTTTGTGTGTGATCTTGTTTATGACAGTGTTTTAATTATTTTAAATATTATTTTGTTTGTGATCAATGATATAATGAGTCGAGGTCATTGATAACAATTTAAAGCAAATATGTGTATTTTGGTCGATTACAGGACAGGACAGGAGTCGACTTTTTTAATTTCTAACTTTTCTCGCTTTCAAATCAATAAATAATTAATTCTGTGCGGATATCGAGTTTGTTAAATAGCTGGCTTGCCAGTTTCTTTAATAATTTTGTGTATTTATTTGCATTAGATAGCCATAAATTTAAAAAACTTTTAGTCAATAGTCTGAAATTGCTTGATTAGTAATGTTAGTGTTGCCTTTTCTTTATTTTATTGTTAGTTTTACTTTTTATTTTTTTATACCTTCAATCATTAGCTAAGTCATGTAACATTCGCTTTTTATATATATTCCTGCCGTTATTTTACTAACTAATGTACACTTTTTTCTGTTTTTTCTTTCTTGTATTTGTGTTAACGTTATTGTTATTTAAAAAACTGTGGCACTCTACACTGTATCTCCTATCGAAGTAATACGTGGAAACGTCGTGGATTGTACATTAATCTAATACGTTGTAATAGTTACTGTAAGATTATATTGTACAATTGTTTGTTTTCCCTAAATAAATAAATACTATTCTATAATAGTAACTGTTATACCATTTACTTTATCTCAATATATGAAGTGTGTTATAAATATAAAATACAAAACAAACTACCTACTCACGGCTGATAGCACTTTTTTTGTCATTTTTTTATTTATTTTTTATCTATAAACTTAACCTATTACAGTAATTTGGTTTTTGCCACACATCGATAACCTCTCAGGGCTTATCTGTGTGCTGGCGATCCCTTCGTTTATTTTTTACAAGATGTAACAACTACATTAAAAAACTTAATTTTTAATGGTTATAATAATTCATAGGTACCTAAATACTTAAGGAGAAGTTTTGTGTAAGGAAACGTTTTGATTTACGTCTCTACTTTTAAAGTATAAAAAGCCCTTTATACACAGCGACCAAGTTAAATGTTCCTTCGAAATAAATAAAAAATGTTAATACGTTTTGGTTTTTCGGATCCATTATTCATTAATGCAATTTTAACCTTAATAGGTTAAAATTGCATTAATAATGATAATATTAATAATGATATTTAAAAATGTTAGTAAACGGTTTTTTTTTAAGTTTTCAATAGACTTTTCCAGCCTTTTTTTTCGGATGGGAAATCATCAAATGACCCCTCCCACTCTGGGCGGAGCGGAAGGGAGTGTCAGACTTTTAATGACTAAAAACCATGGAATCCATGTTCTTTCCTCGCCCTTTACGTTCCGGGGCCACGATATCTCTTTCGAACAGTCGTGCAGCCCCGGACAGTCCCGCAGCCTGCTGTGCAAAAATGTGTCGCTGGTTCAGAAACGATAAAACACCTGATATATTGGATCTTGCGTTGAATGATGCCTGTATGACCCTGGACTTGATGGACACTAGTGATAACGTCTCTACTATTATACATATACTACCGTAGAATATCAGTCTTAAGAGGCCAACGGAGCATGCGAATTTCATATAAACGTAATACCAAAATAATTTGTAAATCAAACACGTATTTATTTTGATTGATTTACAGAATATATAGGTTCCCAAACACATATTTTGAATGTACACTGATTTAAACAAGAGTTATGAGAAAAATATTTTTTCTATAGAAAATTTAAATTCCTTATATCTCGTCTTTGTATCATTTTCCTTTTAAAATATTTATATAGGAACATAGATAATCTAAAATACAATCGAAATATATACACAATACCTTAAGAATATGTTTTATTTTCATATTATTTTGGTATTACGTTTGTATGAAAAATGCATGCTCCGCCGGCCCCTTAAGTTTGTTATTTCTTTTCAGAGCATGATAACCCTAATATGGCTCGGCGTGATCATCATAGCGGCAGCGCTGTACATGCGTCAGGCCTACTCTCGGTTCAGTCGGTACGGTGTGAAGCATTTCAAGGTAGTCCCACCAGTGGGCAACCTGTTGAGCGAGTTACTGAACAAAAAACATGCCGCTGAAACATACCAAGAAATGTATAATGGTTTTCCGGAAGAGAGGTACGTTTATCTTTTGCGATTATGTACCATAATAAGTCACATCAACTTTTTTTGCTGAAAATAGGTAACTAGAGAAAAATATATTTTTTTTTTCTATCCTCAAAAGTGGCTGAGATAGTACGGCTTCCGCAGTAAAATCTGACTAAGCAACCGCGCTGCCGTGTGACGTCATAGTGGTGTGCTGGGAATAATTTTAAAATCATTAATGTAATAACTGGTCCGAGGTGGCGCAGGACTAGAGTACCTGGAAGGATATGTGGGAGGACTAAGATCTAAAACTAAGATTAAGATATCATTTAAACACGAGCACTTAAAATAAAAAGTGTAAACCACTTTACAAATCAAATTTCATGAACGTAAGGACTCCGCATCACCCGCAATCGGACACGATACAGCCACGTGACGTCATCGCAGTAGCTCGCGAAGTAATGCTAAGTTTATTATTTTGATGCGTTGGTATGACTCATTATCTGTCTCGCCTTTTTCGAACTACCAGAATTTTGCGCTAACTAGTGTAACAAATGACATCGTACCTTCGTACTCATTTTTAATAGCACGTGAGTTTAAGTTTTTATAATTTCTAGGCTGATTGGTATAATTATGCGCATAATTATACTGAATTCATGGTTTCAGTTTACGCGTTGTATGTCTCATAAACCAAGTTTTACCAAATTCACTCACGAACTCTTTTCTAGGTTTATCGGCAGATATGAGTTCTTGTCGCCAGTGGTGAGTATCCGAGACCTGGAGTTGGTGAAGAAAGTCACAATCAAAGACTTTGAGCATTTCCTGGATCACCGCATGATGGTGGACGTTACTGTGGAGCCTCTGTTTGGGAGGAACTTGTTTAGTTTGAGAGGTATGGAATCTGATTAGAAATTAGAGACTGAAAGTGTGAGCAGTGGCGTTTTGAAAATAAAAATTAAGCTTACTTACCCCCTTAATAGGCTAGTTTCCAACATCAATAAATTACAAATCCATTAAGTCCGTCAGTTAGAAAATTAGAAAATAACGGGCACGTATTTTTTATTTTTGTAAATCAATGAATATTGACAAAGACGACGCATCAAAACTCGGGTGTGGGGGCTCGTGACGTCAGAACGCATTAAAAAATATACCACGGCGTGACGCGTTAAGAATTTTAAAAGCGTCGTATCTTCACCAATTTTGGTTTACGTCACAAAAGGAAAAAATATAGGTTTTTTGATAATCTAACTGACGGACTAAATAGATTTTTTTGGCATCTACCCTAAGCTTACTAATAATGTTCGCAAACGCTACTGCCAGATGAAAAAGGTTTGGCATTGGCTTCGAATCGCGCTTTGTTGGAGTAAGGCAATATAGATCTATATTGCCTCTATTTCAAGGTTCTTAAAAGTAACTGGCAAATTGTGAGTGCACTAAAATGTGCACCTCTGCCTAATGTGCACCTTCGAGATACACAGGTATTGCGTTAAGTTGACATCTCACAAACTTTTTAATGTTTTCGTACAGGTCATGAATGGAAGGACATGCGTTCCACATTGAGTCCAGCGTTCACAAGTTCCAAGATGCGGCTGATGGTGCCGTTTATGATGGAGGTCAGCGATCAGATGATAGGAACCCTCAAGAAGCAGATCAAGGAATCTAAAGGTCAGTTTCGAAAGATTTATAAAAGATCATACAATTCTAATACGTTCTGATTTATACATAACTAAAAAAATAAATGCTCACTTAAAGTTAGAAAAGGAGACATCGTAATTAAAAACTATTCTGATACTTGAACGATCTGACAATGTTGCAAAACTCCTCGAGAATATTGGCTATGCAGAATCGGTCGTAGTTGCGATTCTTGAAAGAGCCTGTCTTGCCATGAGTTTACCTATGTATTTTGAATAATTTGCAAATAACACAACAATATATTATAATTAAATGCAGTACCCTGGTTTTAGTGTGGCACCCCGGGCTTTGGCGATCGTTCGTCAATGTGGTAAAAGTCATATACGACTGTCCATAAACATCCCTCACTATAAGTCATTCTAAAACGTTATAAAATGTACCATTCTGTTCGTTCATGTGTATGTTTTTTGGATTCCGCAGTCGATTACGTAGACGTGGACACCAAAGACCTAATGACACGGTACGCCAATGACGTCATAGCCTCCTGTGCCTTCGGTCTCAAGGTGAACTCTCATGCCGAAAGAGACAACCAGTTCTACACTGTTGGCAACGAGACAGCTTATATGGGCTTCAAGAGAGTCCTGATCTTCTTAGGGTATGCTTCGTTCCCCTCTATTATGAAGGTAAGTCTGATGTGGTACAAATAATCACTGTTAACCATTAATATTTAAATGTTCAATGAATCAGTTCAGTTATTTGAACTAGTACAGTTTTAAAATGGTTGACATGAGAAGTGACAATTCCCGCTATTTCGAGGTAGAGATGAGTGAAGGTCGGTCTTCGGCGGAGGGATATTAGACAACTATGTTGCAAAAGGTAAAAGAAAAATAATTCTGTTTTAAGCTATCACGGTCCCGTGTCCGTGATTGTTGTTTGTATTGAGCTCCCGATATTTCGACGCTGTCTCGGAGAACAGATATATCCCATAAGTGACATTTTAAGTTTAGAAAAATAAAAATAAAAAAAACAATTATTTTACAGAAATTCAACGTGAAATTATTTACGGAAGCCACTGTGAACTTCTTCCAGAGTATAGTATTGAGTACGATGGACGATCGACAGAAGAAAAATATTATAAGACCGGACATGATACACCTACTCATGGAGGCTAAGAAAGGTACCGTGGAATAATTCGTTAAACATCATTTAGATATATACATTCGGAAATGTAAACCGAAGACGGTTTAGTAAGAATTGTGCCGAGGTGACTTGAAAATATTTCGAGATTTATGTCTAATAAAATTACTATTAACAAATTGCGACTATATACGGCTTTAGTCATAAAGCAAACATTTTTGTCGTGGGCTCTCGTACTAACATATTCGTTAACAAATGTAATATTTTGTGCTGCGCAAAATATAAATATGGTGAAATCGCACCATTAGGGTTTCATACTGGTGATGATCCTTCTGAAATAACAGACGTGTCGTAAATTAGTATTATTATTAAGGATAATACTCTTACATAATATCACTCAAAAACCACTTGACTTTAATGGATTTTTTTACAGGGAAACTTACCCATGAAGAGAAACCTGACGAAAAAAATACCACTGGATTTGCAACAACTGAGGAGTCAGATGTAGGAAAAGCAACTAATAGTAGAGGTCAGTATTTTATTTTATTTATCTGTCATAAGACATCAAGAGAATACAAAATCTAAGTAATCTCATAGTTAGAAGAAATAACAGCAGCACACAGGTGCAGTCCAGTAATAATCTATTTCATGAAGTCCTGTCAGCCATTAACAAAACGCGAATATCTAATTCGTGAAATGAAAAAAATTAAACCTCAAACAAAAACCTAAGAGAATCGAACTGTTTCTCCTTAACACAGATTTTCAAAATCTTTCGAGAGAGCAGGGCAAAGCCAAGCCAAGTCTGCTATTACAATAGTGTCAGAAAAGTCTAGCATTGATTTCAAAACTGTCAAGTTTAGTCAAGTTTGGTAATCTACTAATATAATGGCGTCATTATGACTTCACAACGGTCAATCACTGACACTCCATTGAAAGAAATGACATAGAATGGTAATCTCGTACACAATGACAAATGTTTAAAAATATAAGTGAATGAAATCTGGCATGAATAAATGTTCAAATTTAGTAATTTAGTTACTAACGAATTTTATAAGCAAATGGCAATACGACAATGTCATTAATACACAATTTTATCACGAGACCATTGACCGACCAATGATCGACCAATATGACTTTAGCAGACTACGAGCTTTAAGCAAAATGAAAATGGAATTAGAATGGAATCGTATCGGAGTGACGAATTAATAAAAATAGCAGACTGTCCTCACATCAACGTGCTACAATAAATATTACAATTCTCAGATTGGTCTGACACTGATTTGATCGCGCAAGCCATCCTGTTCTTTTTGGGTGGCTTTGACACGGTATCATCAGCGCTGTCGTTACTGGTGTACGAGCTAGCTGTGAACCCTGACGTGCAGGAGCGGCTGGTGCAGGAGATAAGAGACAATGATGCTAAACACGGCGGCAAGTTCGACTTCGACTCCATACAGAGGCTGCCTTATCTGGATATGGTTGTTTCAGGTAAGACTTGAGGAAATGTTTAGTTGGTTCAAGTACTTTGCTATCAAGATTCATATTTAACTGACTTCTAAAAAAGGAGGAGGGTTTTTTTTTCAAGCATGTATACTATGTATAGTCCCCGCGACGAGAAGCTATAAATTTTGTAAAACACATTCGGGTTCGCAACCTTTGGATCAAATTAAAAAATGACAGCGTCAGCGTTATGTTACTTCAAAATGACGGCCCAAATGTTTACATTCCATGATGTCAGACGCGTTACCTAGTGCCACAAAACATTAGATGACAGCGCTTTATATCGCCAAAATATAACCCGACCAAGTGGAATTGCTCGTTAGTTTCGTATTACACGTGTGATAATTTGAGTTGTTTGAATTTGGGAGTATTTCTTGTTGATTGAATTGTCGTTACGCATCTTGGCAGAAATTCTTTGTTTTTTCAAAAATGATAGCTTCTCGTGGCGTGGACTATAGCTACACCGATATTACTCCATTATTACAGGGCCGAGTTACGTTACTATTTTTGTTTTAGTAATGTCTGCCCGCCGCATAAACAAGAAGATTTCATATGTTTTGGTAAATGTTTTATTTGTTGGTTTTCAGAGCTGTTGAGACTGTGGGTGCCCGCCCCTCAGCAAGAAAGGCTGTGTACTAAAGACTACAATTTAGGGAAACCCAACGCTCAAGCAGAAAAAGACTATATTGTAAGTTTCACGATAGTTCTTCTAGGATAGTCAAGGATAGCAGCAAATTCAAAGACTTCGTTGGCTTAGCAAACTATAGTTTGCCAGCACTAACTAACAGCAGTGGCTAATTAACGATTACAAGGTCTTAGAGAGGGTGGTTTACAATCAAATGCTGGAATATCTGGAAACAAACAGTATGCTCCCTGACCTTCAGTCTGGCTTTAGGAAAGGCCGTGGGACGGCTACAGCTCTCTCTGATGTAGTAGGAAATATATTGGAGGCAAGGGATAGGGGGGAGGGGACAATCCTTGCTCTTCTGGATTTCTCACGGGCCTTTGATGCAATAAATACAACTCTATTGCTTTCTAAGTTGGCCTACTATGGTTTCACAGGGGAAACAATAGAGTGGTTTGCTAGCTACCTGCAAAATAGAACTCAGCTCGTTGAGATCCAGAGGGAGGATGGATCAAAAATATCATCCCCACCTCGTCAGGTGCCGCGTGGTGTGCCTCAGGGTTCAATTTTGGGCCCCCCGCTCTATATCCTTTACAGTGCCGATATAATAAACTCATTCCATCATTGCAAATATCACATGTACGCAGATGATATCCAATTATATATATCTTTCAAGCCAACAGATACAACAGAGGCAGTACGAAAAATTAATAGGGATCTGGAGAGAGTGGTAGAATGGTCAGAAAGCAACTCACTGGTTTTAAACCCATTAAAGTCGAAATTTATGATTTTGGGGAGTACGAAAATGATCAGCGCAATACTGTCGGCTAAACCACAAGTCATTATCAGGGGCGATAAAATCGACAGAGTGGAAACTGCATGCAATCTTGGTCTAACTATGGATCCTCAACTACGTTTTGAAAAGCACATCAGTAACTCCATGAGGAATTGTTTTTATAGATTAAGGCTACTGTATTCCATTAGAGACTACCTGAGTGTTCACCTACGCAAGCAACTAGTAGACAGTCTTATTTTGTCTAGACTTAATTACTGTGACACTGTGTATGGACCATGCCTGTTAGAAAGAACCAATAAACTAATTCAACGAATACAAAATGCATGTACACGGTTCTGTGTTAATATCCCTCGTAGAAGTCATGTCACTCCTTATATTAACGAAAATAATATTTTGAAAATGGCTGCTAGGAGAAGGTTGCATCTGGCTAGTTTGCTTTTTGGAGTTGTCACTACACAGAAACCACACTACCTTTTTGATAAGCTAAGTTGGAGACAGAGTAAATATGAACCGCGTTATTCCACAAAACCGCTTTGTAATCCACAACATAGAACCGCAGCATTCAGGGGTTGCTTCAAATTCGCCGCCACACACTGTTGGAATGACCTTCCACCACCAGTGAGAGTCCTGAAAACCAAAAGGCGTTTTTTAAATATTTTAAAGAAAAGCTTCATGCAACTGCAGCAATCCGATGATAGGTAGATCTTATTGCACCAGTGCATTTGGAACTTACCTCGGGGTCACGGCCTAAGAGCAATTGGAGAAGGCCTTCAACAATGCAAGGCGTGCTCACGGCTGATGCATTGCGCCTTTCAATTAGATTGATCCAAGGCAATTAAGTTTACTTCGTTTGGTCAAACGACGCCATTCCATAATGCATATGGCCGCCACGCCCATGGTTCATTCATGGGATGGTGTATTGACCATTGTTGAAAATCTCTTTCCATGCTGTGATCAGTACCTGGAGATTCAATAGATATTTAATTTCAGATTTTAAGAATTAGTTATAATAATGCTAGTTTTTGAGCATCTTTTTGTGTTGGTTTTTGTTCGTTGGCAGTACTACTTATCATGTATTTTTTATTTTTATTTACACAAAATATTCTGTAGGTACACTTGCAAATATGATATTCGTGTTACAACTCAATCATTATGTAAATATATTTATTTTCCAAATACACATACATTTAATAGTACTTACCATTATTATTATTAGTGTTTAAATAATAACTGAGACACCATAGCACACCCCATGGCAGCGTCACTATGTCACTCCTCTCCTTTGGCCTTTGCTGAAAATCAGCGCTGAGGACTTACGGTTCGTCCGAAGCCACAGCATTTAGCTGAGCATCGACCATTTTTGCACGGATTGGACGCGCAGTTTCATTTATGTTTCACATAGTTCGTGCCTTCATGTAATGATTTAAGTTTCGTATTGTACCTGTACCTATGACCTGTGTAGTTTGTAATTGTTTTGGGATCTCCTGTCATCGTTGTGTCAATGTCATGTCGAAAATGCTCGTCTATGGTGTCACCATGCCATAGACGTGCATTTTCTAGAGTTCTCTGTGGTGTGACCACAGATGCCACAGGGCATTGACATAAAATTTTCTATCTCAATGCCACAGGGGATCTCAGGGCAATCGTAGACGGAGAATAGTATTCTCTGCGAACTGCGAAGGAAATATTAGATTTTATTTTTTTTTTATTATTTTTTATTATTAGCTTTCATGTCTTCTTGCGTTTTATTATTGCGCGTTTGTAGTCTGTGCAAAATAAACGGTTTTTCTTTCTTTCTTCTTTCTATTAAAAAAAAAAACAAAAAAAATAGAACAAGATAATAATATTTTTTTAAACACAGACTAAATATTTACAATATACAGGGTTACTGGTAATTCGACGTATTCCTTGCAGGACGTTATAGTAGGGTTATAATGCAAGAAATTAAGCCACCAAATTCTCTACCGAAATTCAGTGGTTTTTGAGTTAGGTCGATTTTTAGTTTTTTTTTACGTGTTAGAATGACTTATTAAAGTTTTAAAACTGAAATTGATTAAAAGTAATAATAATTCATGAAATTGTTTTCTTTGATTTTCCGCATAACTTTTACCTTTTTTTTCCTTTTTACGAAATCAAAAACATTTTTCATAATGTATTCCATAACTTTTCAATAAGATTTATACCATTTTAGAGAGCTGATAAGACAAGGATGTTTTTCTAGTATTTTGTACATCTGGCATAGTATTATTTTTTTCACTATACAACATCTTTTTATGACGGAATGGCAAAAATTACAGAAAAAAATAGTTTCATAAGTGGTTTTTTGTACTTTTAGTTATTTGAAAAGGTCTGCTGCGTCGTCAGCTATGATAATAACAGTACATTCGCGCCGTAAATCGTTTTTAAATTGGCTTTAAATGATTTAATCTGGGATTTTTATAAAAAACTAAAAATCGACCTAACTCAAAAACCACTGAATTTCGGTGGAACATTTGGTGGCTTAATTTCTTGCATTATACTCGTAACCCTACTATAACGTCCTGCAAGGAATACGTCGAATTACCAGTAACCCTGTATACACACTAACTCTTTAATAGAAATAAAAATATGTACAAATATCAAAAAAGGTATCAAAAAATTCGTCCACTTCGCTGCCAACGAGAAAAGTGCTCAGAAGGCTGGCAGCATTGCCACGTTGGATGGCAATGCTGATTCTTTGGGCAAAAAATAGGCCCGCCCTCTGGCCACGTGAAGAGTCGACCAACAGTTTGGAGATTTTTCGAAATACTAAGTGGGCACTCAGACCCCATGGCCCTAGTGTTTCAACCCCAAACGGCCCAAACACACAATTACCAATTAAATTATTGTATTTGCGCCGTTTGAGGTTGAAAGCACTTGCAGCAGCCGCTCCAGCGTAGCACACCGTGCTAGGAAGATGGGATGGCGCAAGGGTGTCGACGCAAGTTGTGTCCCACACCAAAGGCCTACCCAACTTCCATGGCATTATGGTCATACCATCCGGTCTCTTGCCATCGACGCCTGCCAAGCCAGTAGGTTCTAATATAGCTGGCACCCGCCGGGTGGCAAGAGCACGACGGATGAGATCATTAATGCTGGCGTGCCGCGCTATCCGACCTACACTCTTAATGCAAAAAAGGCCATGTGGTGTCCGAGGCAGTCGACTGCTTCACCACATTGACAGCGATGTGGAGCCCCACAAGGAGCGCCCAAACGCAAACATGTAGCGAGCCGCAAGGTTGTGTCATCTAACATAGTGCCTAAATTAGGTGACGGTAGTGCCTGAAGCCAGAGGCCCGACTCCCACTCACCCACAGCCAGTAGGCGGGCACGCTCAGCAGTATTGGTGGACGAATTAATACCTAAGTTTATTTCGTACCAACCTGCAGAGCGGTTCATCCCACTGTCTCTGGGAAAACGGGTTCTCGGGCCGATCCGTGTCAGGGCAAGTCATTTTCCAGGCGTCCTCTGCTTCGGATAAGCACGGCAATTCCGAGTCAAGCAGGGATAGTCTTAAAATTTTTCTGGTTAGGTTTTTAGTGCCGTGGAAGAAGAAAGGAACTAAAGGTAAGCTTAGACTAGAAATTCGGAAATATTTTGTTGCATTTCTTAATCGTCAATTAGCCACTGCTGTTCCAATTTACACTTCCAAGTCATAAATTGCTCTTTCCGATGTTATTTGCTTACAATATGACCGGTATAAAAAAATCTAGGAAGAATGACAAATCATGAACAGAATAAATATGTAGAACCTACCTCTAGCACACCTACGTTTTGCTGGAACTGGAAGTGTCAAAACATGCAAATAAATAGACACACAAACGGTACCACGTGTTCTCTACATAATACTAAACATAGTTCCAACGGTTATTTTAAAAAATAACAGCTGTTCTACAAAATATGGAACACTAAACTTAATATCGTGTCCTTACTGTTATCTGCAACTTAAGGGACTGATATATTATTATACTGTTGGGCCGATTAAATTTAGTGTGCCATGGGTACGCTAACAAGAACTGTACAACATATTATTTAAACTGATTTATTTTCTCTAGGTACATAAAGGAGAAGCTATACAAATCCCCACCTGGGCTATCCACCACGATCCCAAGTTCTACCCAAATCCTTACAAGTTCAATCCCGAACGGTTTTCAGAGGAGAATAAGCACAAAATTAAGCCGTTAACCTACACGCCATTTGGACTTGGACCTAGAAACTGTATTGGTGAGTATCAAATCTGATAGTCTTTTTCGCTAAAAATAATCGACATCCGAATAAATCAATTCAAAAAATTTTCGGCACTGAAGTGGACGTTGCAATCCAAAAGAGCGTTTTTCACCCAACGATGCTAAATAAAACTTTTTTGGAAATGGAAGACTGTAGATGCCTAGCGGTGAGACTTAACTACCCAGATTTTCAGCAATCGCCAAAATGTACCATGTATACTACCTGTTTGAAGTCAACCTTTCCCGGACCCTTTATGGATTGAACCGTTACCATTAAGTTAAGCATTTGGTTTCTTTCGGCCTTCAACTGCCTTCAAGGTAGCAAAATCAAAGCTATGCCAGTCATAAATATTCATATCAAATCCGAAGGTTTCCTTAAAAGAATGGACTATTCAGAATTCGAAGAGTACACACACGTTGGGGTTGGCGGCATTTTCAATTCGACAGAATTTTGTTGAAAAGAAAACTGTCCCGAATCAATTTTGAGCCGATTCGCAAACTATTTGGTATTTTTCCTAGCTGAAATGTGTTGGGGCCGACTGTTCTTCTCGGCATATTTTGATCCAAGCTGAGGCACTCTTTCCCGAATGTCAATGTGTACAATGTTTAACAGATCCACACACAATTATGGACCCAATTAATGATAATATTTATCCGTGGTGCTAGGCAACTGGGCTTTTTTAAGTTGTAAACGTCCCTTTGTGCCTATTGGCCTTGCTTCGTTCGAATATGGAGGGAAGTGGAAAAAATGGTTTTCCACCAATACTACCAATACTATTCTGATTAATTTCGTTGCGAGATCCAAGACACTAAAACTGTTTCTCTGGGACTTCGTCGAGCTTCATTGTCTCGCCACTGTTGATTCTGGCTTTCAGGAGTTACAGTGGTTTGGGAATAGTGGGACGGGGATGTCACTATAAAATACAAGGCACAAGCACGCAAAATTTGCAGGTATCGAGTATGACAGAGAGCCAGATTGGTGTAAATATGCATGTATCTAGATGGCTAGACATAAATATGGCCTCAGAGGACTTGAAGACAATATTACATTTTCAAGAGGGCCAAATACATATTACAGATGAAAATGGTCTTTTGATCGACATAAATTATTATTACTACAAATTCTGGAATCTAAACAGTTTTATTTTGAGCAATGTTTTGTGAATTTCAATATTGAATGCCTATGAAGCCCTTATAATACGAAATTGGTTTCTAAACCTAGTAATCCATCCACTCTGCCAAGCGTGGTTATTACATAGCACCACATACTGTATTCCCGAAGGAGTAGATAGACATAGTATAACAGTTGACACCAATCTCATGTAATATTCCCCGGGGATGTAAAAATCCAATCAATAAACTGCTACTGAGAAATTCCACCACAAAGGTTCCTTTTCTACCATTTTGGTACACAAACAATTAGACGTTCTACTATGACCACTGAGACCAACAGAAAACTGGTTATGATAGTTTCTCATTTATAGTTTTAATAATTTGGAGTAATTTACTTTAATCAAATTAAATCATTACGATCACTTCCAAAAAGGTGAAGGGAAACCTGTGAGGATACCGGTACGGGACATATACCAACTCACAGCCGGACCTCGTGGTGTATTTACAGCTCACCTTTTCACAGAGCGGAAGCCTGTGTCCCAGAAATGGGCACTTTATAGGCTGACTGATCTTTGAGGTCCATTCATATCCATTAGTAACATTAACAAACATTTAACCTGATGATAATTTAAATTTCAGGTTCAAGATTCGCTCTCTGCGAGATCAAAGTGATGACTTACGGTCTGCTTCAAGATATGGAAATATCTCCCTGTGAAAAGACCCAAATACCCGCGGAATTAGTTAAGGGCACAATCAGTGTGAAGATCAAGGGTGGAGAATACGCACGCTTCAGGGTTCGCAATTAAAATTGTGATCAAATAGATGGATGGATGGATAGAATATTGACTCTTAACAGCTCTTGATCACAGCTAAGGTCTGCTGATCGCGATCAGATTCACTTGTGAAATTAACTCTAGTAAGCATAAGTACCAACGTATTACTAGTAGTATCCTATTGTATGAGAATTTTGACCTTGTTAATAAATATATTTCTCATTATTATGTTGTTAATATATTATTTCGAGACTTAATTATGTACTAAGTCATTATTTTTTCTTTTCTTTAAATGTTACAGCATCATGCTGTGATAGGAGCCGACTTTTGACGCAGGACAAATTTTGTTTGTATTTTTTTTAATGATTTTATTACTTTTCTCACTTTGCTTGCTTCTTATTAGTCATAATCATAATAAAAAAATAAAAACACTTTTTATTTCAGACATTAGTCCACAACGTGTGATGGTAAAACAACTACTTATAAAAAAAAACTATGGGACATTGAAATGATAAAAAAAGCCATAAAATATTAAGAGGCCTGCGGAGCATGCGAATTTCATACAAACGTAATACCAAAATAATTTGTAAATCAAACATATTCTTAAGGTAGTGTGTATTTATTTTGATTGGATTACAGAATATATAGGTTCCCAAACACATATTTCTAGAACTGAACTTTTTTTTAGAACTGAGTCCGCTGCTGGAGAAGTATCCCAAGGTTGAAACTTCTAGGAGATAGCCTGAAAGACAGAACGGGTTATTATGGTAATCATATTCTATTTTTTAACGTACAGCATACATATTCCTACGTAGCGTAGAAGTTACTCACCTTAGAAATTGTTATCTTTCACTGCTCAATTAATTATTATGGTTATGGTTTGAACCTTGCGCTTGTAAACTTTGATATTGTTTTCGTCACGCGTCTCAGTGATAACATTTTACAAGTTTCGCTTAATTTAAATAGTTAATTTTTTAGTTTACCCTCTACAAGTGTCTTACATTTCAAAATGTCACTCTTGATTAATTGAATCTGTCTGTAATTGTCATTTGTCGTGATTGTCAAATCTGACATCCTGACGTTTAATGTCGTTTTTGTTTTTTTTATGATCGGATAATATGTTCCACAAAATTAAGTGTTTGGCTAATGGCTTGTACGGTGCGTTCCGAATACCATAGTAATATTGTTACTCCGACTTCTTAATACGACTGTTAATTTTATTTTTTTATTTTTTTCTCTCAGTGTCATTGCTTTTTCTTCTGGTTTTTTTTTCCTTTGTAATAATTATGATGATGTTAGCTGGCGGGTGGTGCAGAGATGCAAACGCCGTACTAGATTTTTGTGTAGTTCTCTTATATTTATAGTGTTTTTTTTTTTTGTTATTTTATTTTGCTGTATTTATATTTTATTTATATTTATGACAACTTTTTTCAATAATGAATCTTTTTTCTCGGCCAATGAATCTGCTGCCACTTCTGATAATGATAGTTTTTGTTCCGTTGTGGGCACCCTTGGTGATACTTTACGTGAAACTTTCAACCAAAACCTTGAGCGACTGTTAAACGTTTGTCACATCAATGCCCAGAGTATTCCAAGCCACTACAATGAGCTGTATGATACGTTTACAAACAACAACGTCCATGCCATCCTGGTTTCCGAGACCTGGCTGAAACCTGAACTCCCATCCACCACTTACTCTCTTCCAGGATTCGTTCTTCTGCGGAATGATCGAATTGGTAAGAGAGGGGGTGGTGTAGCAGTTTACCTTCGTGCTGATTTTCCCTTTAAAATTCTCGCTACTTCTTCCTCTAACAATTCAGCTGAGTTTCTTTTTCTTGAGGTTTGTGTTAAGGGAGCTAAAATCGTTATTGGAGTTGTGTATTGTCCCCCTTCCCTTGATTACTTCATCGAATTCGAATCGGTCTTAGAATCTTTGGGTTCGGAGTATGCACATCACATTATCATGGGGGATTTCAACACCAACCTCCTTGCCCATAACTCCTCTCGATCCTCTAAACTCCTACATCTGGTCGAGTCAGCTAGTTTGCACGTGTTGCCTCTCCAACCTACGCATCACAACACTGTCGGTGATGATACTTGGCTCGACCTAATCCTCATCTCTAATCCTTCCTTAGTGTCCTCACATGGTCAACATGTCGCTCCTGGTTTCTCCCATCATGACCTTATTTTCCTGTCGTATATCCTTAAACCACCTAAACCCAAACCTACTTTCCAGTACAGGCGTGCCTTTGCGCGGGTGAATGTTGATAAGCTAAGACAAGATGCGTCTAAGATTGACTGGACACCCTTGGAGGAAGCCACTTCAGTTGACGACAAAGTTAATGTTTTTAATTCTGCCGTAGTCAAATTGAATGACACCCACGCTCCTATCAGGAAAGTCAAGCTGAAGCGCCCGCCTGCGCCATGGATGAATAGGGGAGTTCAAATGGCAATGCGACGACGGGACCGCGCGTTTCGTAAGTTTAGGAAGGATAGGTCGGAGGACAATAGGGCCCTCTTCAAAACTGCTCGCAATCGTTGTAATCAGATGATACGTAACGCTAAACGCCGCCACATTCTTGATAATATCACTTCTTCTTCTCCTGCTGATATTTGGAAGTTCCTTGGAACTCTAGGTATCGGCAGATCGCGGCATTCAGACCTTCCCAATACATTTGGTTTGGACGATCTAAATCGCCATTTCGCCACTGTTCCCATTCTTGATAGTCTAACCAAATGTCAAACTATTGACTATCTTGCTGGTCTGACGCGACCCAATATTACTCCTTTCTCCTTCACACCAGTCGACCCGGGAGAGATCAAGAAGATTATCCTCTCCATTAAATCCAAAGCCGTGGGCTGTGATAACATTAGTCGTCACATGATAGTGATGGCTCTTGAACAGCTCCTTCCTGCAATCTCCCATATCGTTAACTTCTCCCTTTACTCCGGTGACTTCCCTTCGCTCTGGCGGAAAGCCCATGTGCGACCACTGCCTAAAACTCCTAATCCCACCCTTCCCAGTCACTATCGTCCGATTTCCATCCTTCCCTTCTTATCTAAAGTGCTCGAGGCCTGTGTCCATAAACAGTTCTCTCACTTTATTCACCATAACTCCCTCATTAGTCCATTCCAATCCGGTTTCAGGCCCGGCCACAGTACCGTTTCAGCTCTCCTTAAAGTGACTGACGATATAAGGCGGGGAATGGAAAACACTAAAGTTTCCGTTTTAGTGCTGATAGATTTTTCTAATGCCTTTAATACCGTCAGTCACGAAGTCCTATTATCCATTCTCTCCTATCTTATGGTCTCTCCCGAGGTTGCGGCTTGGTTTTCTTCCTATCTTCGGGGGCGTCAGCAGTCGGTTCTTGCGGGAGACTCTTCTTCCAACTGGTGTAATCTTGATGCTGGCGTCCCTCAAGGCGGTATCTTATCTCCACTTTTGTTCTCTATTTTTATAGATCTAATTACTACCGAGCTTCAGTGTGCGTATCATCTTTACGCTGATGACTTGCAACTCTACAGTCAGGCAAGTGTTGACAACTTATCGGATGCGATTGAGGAGCTGAACCGGGATCTAGCTGTGGTGAAAAACTGGTCTGATCGCTTCGGGGTAGCCGTTAACCCAACCAAGTGCCAGGCTATTATAGTGGGGAGCCCCCATAGCTTGAGAAGGCTGGATGGATTAACGGTGCCACCGGTTACCTTTGACGGTACAGTGATTCCGTTCAGCTCTGACGTCAAGGATCTGGGCTTGTATGTTGACACTTGCCTTGGCTGGCGTAAGCAGGTCGCGATTGTGAGCAAGAGAGTCACCGGGACGTTGCGGTCGCTCTATCGGTTGAAAAACATTCTCCCATCCCACATAAAGGTAATGCTGGTACAGTCCCTAATCTTTCCTATACTAGACTATGGTGATGTGTGTTACTACGACCTGAATGCAGATCTCCTCAATAAACTTGACCGACTTCTAAATAACTGCATTCGATTCGTATTTAATCTCCGTAAGTATGATCATGTGTCCGCACATCGGTTACGCTTAAAATGGTTACCCATCAGGCAGCGCAGAGCGTTAAGGGCTTTGACAACTCTGTTTTCTCTTCTGGACAAACCCACTTCTCCTTCTTATCTGACTTCTCACTTCCAGTATTTATGCTCTGCGCACAGCAAGGATCTTCGTTCTTCCAATAACCGTCTTCTACGATGTCCTACTCACCGCTCTGGTGTTCTTAAATCTTCCTTTCCTGTCCAGGCGGTTTTTCTTTGGAATGCGCTCCCTTTGAATATCAGGATGGCAACCAGTCGGCTCACATTTAAAATAAAAGTTCGTGAGCACTTACATAAAAAGTTGGCAGACTTATCCCACAATTAAGTTGTTTGTTTTCTTCATCTACGTTTATTTATTGTTTTTTATCTTTCCTCACTTTTTATAATTTGTTGTATGTATGTATATATGTATTTATTGTTATATTTTATTCTTCATAATTTTCTGTACTTGCACCTACTGTTTTATCTCTGCATCACCCTAAGGTAGACTGGTAGAAAATGCCCAAGGCATGAAGTCCGCCTTTGTACTTTTTGTGCATAAAGTTTAAATAAATAAATAAATAAATATTTTAAATGTACAGCGATTTAAACAAGAGTTATGAGAAAAATATTTTTTCTATAGAAATTTTAAATTCCTCATATCTCGTCTTTATATCATTGTCCTTTCAAAATATTTATTTGGAAACATAGATATTCTATAATACAATCGAAATATATACCTACACACTACCTTAAGAATATGTTTGCTTTTCATATTATTTTGGTATTACGTTTGTATGAAAAACGCATGCTCCGCCGGCCTCTTAAGAATATATTTAAATTAAAAATTACATTAGAAAAATTACAAAGATTACATTTACAAATTAAAAATTATAATAAAATTGCATTTAACAAGTTAAAAATTACATTAAATTATTAAAAAAATAATTATATTTTAAGTATTTGCCTCCCTGTGGGACCCCGGGCACACGCACTTGTGCTTGAACCCAGTGCCCAAGAAGGGGGTGTCGTGAAGCGACAGATATGAAGAAAAAAATAGAATAAATAAAAAAAAAAGGATAAACGTAATACAATTTATTTTAGTAATAAAATCTGAAAGTAACAAAATGAAGATGATAGTGAAGATGAGGATGGAGTGAAGGGATGATCACGGGATGAAGACGAGCAGGAGAGGGTCGCAGGAGAGGGTCGACGGCAGTCCGGGGCGAGTCAGCCAAAAACGGTCCAACCGCTGACTCCAGCCCCGGATGAAGGTTGACAGCAGTAGGCTGGCTTCACAGCACAGGACTTCAGCCCCGGATGAAGGTTGACAGCAGTAGGCTGGCTTCGCAGCACAGGACTCCAGCCCCGGATGAAGGTTGACAACAGTAGGCAGGCTTCGCAGCACAGGACTCCAGCCCCGGATGAAGGTTGACAGCAGTAGGCAGGCTCCGCAGCACAGGACTCCAGCCCCGGATGAAGGCCGACAGCAGATGCAGCAGTCCTCCTCTGAAGCCCAGTGCAGAGGCAGGTTTTAGTTGAGGTGACTGGTGGAGAAGTCAAGAGGTTTGAGGTCTTTTCTTGAGTCCCGGAGCAGTCGGCCCCGGGACAAGGCCTATATAATTTTCTTCGCTCGAAAGCTAGCGATGAAATGAATGAATGTCTAGAGCGGCCCTGTCTTATATAGCCGATCTCGAAATCAAAAGTGGAATTTGCAAAATGTTTGAAAATTAGACGAAAAGAGTGTGTAAAGTAGAAGGCCAGAACGATTATCTGGCTTTTAAGACAAAAACGGTGGATGGCCACAAAGAAAACCACGAACGATTAAAAGGTAACTATGACGACCAGATTATTGACAATAAAATGTCAAAGAATTAATAAACACAAAGTTAGCAAAAACATGAGGAAATACGATGGAATTAAAGGTTCTGGTGCGTGGATAGTGTAGTAAATAATGTTGCGCATCATCTGTGAGCAATTTGTGAGTATAGTGTAGTATGAAAATGAAAATGATAAACTCGTAATTGTTACAGTAAAACGATATCTACAATGAAACTAAATGAAAGGATGGCAATAAAAGAGCAACGTGAAACAATAAAGCTTAAACTAATAATGGATGTGATGAAGATTTGACCTAAAATTGATGTACAGACAAAATGTCAACCATTGAGGACGTTCAGTCGGTTAGTACGTAATAATATTACTACATTTCCCCGACAACCCCAGAAAATTTTCGACTCAGAGAAAATTTTATGTTTAAAGTTCGAGAGAAATCCTTGAAACATTACTTCGTCCAAACAGAAATCATCTAACAGACATTCATTCCTCCTCAGGTATACTATCATCTACATAATGGTAAGGGTGGAGTTCACAGTCAATGACTACCACTCTAGAAGTATGTTCCTAAATATGACCTAAGGCTTATTTAGGGAGTAATCAACCGCTCCATGGGTGGAAAATATATTGACCTAAGGCTTATTTAGGGAGTAATCAACCGCTCCCTGGGTGAAAAATATATTGACCTAAGGCTTATTTTACGAGTAGTCAGCCGCTCGAAGAAAACCCTATAAAGGAATAATTATATAATTATTAAGATGACTATTTAGTTTAGTCTAAGATAGATTCGAGCGGTAGGGCTCTAAAGTAAAGGTATCTGAACTAGTGATCTTCTGACCTCATTTGTAGAAGTGAAGAATAAGAGCAGTAAGCTCTAAATCACAAAATAAAGACAAGTTAAAAGTAACGCCGCATAGGACGTTGAATAGTGAGTTTAAAAACTCGTATTCAAAACAAAAATAAAGATTAATTTTAAGCGATTGATAAATGAGCTAATGAGAGATTAACTATCTAAATAAGATGATTCGATGAAGACGAGGTTTAGATTTTAATGTCTTTGATGTGCCATTTATTTTTCGTTCCATTAGTATCTTCTAATATGTATACTAAGGGCGAGAGTTTCTTAAAGACTTTGCATCTTAGAAATTTAGGGGCCAGTTTTGCGCTGAAGTACGAACCCGCGTTGCTTTGTACGTAATTCTTACGCCAAACTGTATCACCGACATTAAATTCTTTAAATGACCGACGTAGGTCATAGCGAGCGCTATTCTTAGCGTGTGCTATGTATAAATTAGTTTGAACCTTATCAAAAATTGACGAGAGGAAACCAATATTTGTAGCGTAGACATCGCGAGGTAGAAAAACAACTTCCTCAAGATTTTGAGTTGGAGTGTAGAATGAACCACAAGGAACTGTTTCCCGACCAAATACTAAAAAGTTTGGAGAAAAACCAGTTATAGCATTAACACAACTGTTTATCGCGTGTTGAATTTTTGGGAGATAAATATCCCAGGTTCGATGATCATCACCTACCAAAGTAGCTAGAGCCGTGATGATGGTCCTATTATACCTTTCTGTAGGATTGACTTGGGGACAGTAAAATGGAGAGTAGAATATAAAAGGGACTTTATATTTATTAAGAAATGTAGTAAATTCACGGGATTGAAATTGGGGACCGTTATCCATGATAATGGTTTGTGGAACACCATGGATGAGAAATACGGAATTCTCTAAAATATTAATTATGTTAGACGCAGTAGCACGTTTTAAGGGAAAGATAAAAGTATATTTAGTAAAGGTACAATTAATAACTAAAATATGTTGATTACGTCTTCTGGTCATGGGAAAAGGACCCATAAGATCAAGCGATATAGATTGAAAAGGTCTCGAGCAAATTTTTGGTTTACCCATAGGGCCATAAGGAGAATGATTTGGATGTTTATAAGCAAGACAAATGTCGCAAGTAGAGATAAATTTAGCGATATCTTTAAACATGCCAGACCAGTAATATCGTAACGAAAGCTTCTTGTAGGTTTTGAAAATTCCGAGATGAGGTTCTTGAGAAGGACTGTGATTCCTTTCGATAATAGCCTGTCTTTCATGTGGAAGTGGAACTTCTTTCCAAGTGAAGTCATCGTTCAGAGCATGAGGAGAGTGAATGCAACGATAGAGCTTGTTTTCTTTAACCGTATAGTTTGGATAAGAATCAGGATTGTTCTGACAGCCAAGTAAAATCTTGTTGTAGTGTTCCAAGTCACGATTAGGAACTGATTCGTCCGTTAAAATAGGATTTACACCTTGACGTTGAGAATCTTCAGAGTCATGAGTTTTTGATCTGGATAGTAGGTCAGGGACAACATTATCTTTACCCTTTTTATGTTTTAGAATGAAGTTGAAGCAAGATAGGCGTAGCGTCCAACGAGCCAGTCTTCCTGAAGGATTGGATAAGTTCTGGAACCATTTAAGAGCAGCGTGATCTGTGTAAATTGTAAATTGTTTACCATTATCTAGGTAACAACGCCAGTGTTCTAGAGCAGTTATTACGGCTAGAGTTTCTCTTTCTGTTGTAGAATAGTTCTGCTGGTTTTTATTAAGAGCTTTACTCATGTAAGCAATAACAACTTCCTTGTCGTTTTGATGTTGTGTAAGCATTGCTCCTATGCCAAAATTTGATGCATCGCAATGTACAGAGAATGGGAGGTTGAAGTCTGGGCAAGCGAGAACAGGAGTAGTAACCAAAGCTTCTTTAAGTTTCACGAATGCCGATTCTGCTTCGGGGTTCCAAACGAATTTAGGGGCAATCTTCCCAGAGCAAGTTAGCCTGTTAAGTGGAGAAGCAATTGTGCTGAAGTTTGCAATGAATCTTCGGAACCAGCTGCAAGTACCGATGAATCTACGTACTTCTTTTCTAGAGGATGGTGTAGGATATTCCAAAATGGCTCGAATTTTGTCAGGATCAGCTCTCAGGCCATATTCACCTACAACAAAACCGAGGTACTTGAGTTCTTTCCTGAAAAATTGACTTTTTTCAAAATTTATAGTTAAATTGGCAAAAGAGAGTTTTTCATGAACTTTTAAGAGAAGAGAAATATGTTCTTCGAAGGTATCGCTTATAATTACGATATCATCGAGATAACAGAATACTTTGTTGTCAAAATCTGGAGTAAACAGCATATCCATTAGTCTCTGTTGAGTAGCAGGAGAGTTAGTTAAGCCGAAGGGCATTACTTTAAATCTGTACATGCCTCTTCCGGGTACATAAAAGGCAGTCTTGTCTTTGTCCGCAGGGTTGAGAGAAATTTCCCAGAAGGCCTTCGCAATGTCGATACTTGAGAGATATTTGGCGTTTTTAAGATTGTCAAGAATCTCACTTATAAGTGGGAGGCTGTAGGCATCACGACGAGTGATTGAGTTAAGTTTCCTGCTGTCGACGCAGAAACGCCATTCTCCATTCTTCTTCGGAGTTATAAGCACCGGAGATAGCCATGGACTTTCGCATTGTTCAATGACATTCCATTTCAACATTTTATCCACTTCGTTGATTAAAGCTTTTTGTTTTTCAGGGGACAATCGATAACATCTTTGCTTGATGGGGAGAGAATCACCTGTGTCGATCTTGTGTGTAATTAAATGAGTACGTCCCAAAATGCCTTTTTCTTCAAATGAGATACTCTTGAAGCGTTGGATAATGTTATCTGCAATATCCTTTTGATTTGTACTAAGATGTTCATAAGGTAGTATCTTTTTCTCCGCATCTTGAATAGATGAACATTTAAGGTTCGACTGACAAACAGAAGATAAAATAGTAGGAAGAAGATTAAATTTTTTCCAGAAATCAATACCAAGAATAAGAGAGGGGAATAATTCTGGAAAAACATAAGCTTTAATTAAATGAGTCTGGTCATTAAAGAAAATAGGTAATTCAAAATATCCTAAAGATTTAATTTTTTGGTTACTAGCAGTTGAGACAGTAATTAAGTCTGACTTGAAAAGCTTGAAACCTAATTTAAGAATTTCCAGGTGAGAATTGTTGCCAAGTATGGTAACAGAACTACCTGAATCAAGTAAGGCAGAAATGTTTAAGTTAATAATTCGCACGTTAATGAAAGGGCGTTTGGAATCATTGTCATTAGAGTAAAGGGTTGAAGAAATTTTGTAGTAAGAAAAGAAATTTTTAAGAGTTTTGATCCAATTATTCCAATCATTAACGTCGAAATTTTCACTTTTCAAGTCAGTTGTTAGTTTTTTTGAGCTAGTACCAGGCTTAGGATTGCATTTAGGGCAATCAGCAGTTTTAAAGTCCTTCAAACCACATTTGAAGCAAATAATGAAGTGAGGTTTCTTACAAGTGTTTAAGGTGTGTCCATGCACACGACAACGAACGCAAAAGCTACTCTGTTGAGGAGGATCAGATCGAGTCAGAGTGTTAATTTGTTTTGGTTTTTGGAGGTACTGAGGAGGAGGTTTCTGAAAATTTACAGAGGAAGAATTAGTAACTGGTATACGAGGTTTGTAGCTAAATTCAGCTGTTAAAGTATTTTGTTGCAAAGATGGTTCTTTAAAGTTTTTATCTTTGTCCAAGAATTTTTCGTAAATCTGGCAAACAGCTAAGAGAGAGTCAATAGTAGTACAATCTCTTAATGCCACAAAAACTGAATAGCACGGTCTGATATTCCTCAGTAAAATCTCTAATTGTTCTGACTCAGACAATTTTTTAGTCAAGCGTGAAAACATTCCGGACATAATTGAAATGTAGACCGATATAGTTTCGTCCAGACCTTGAGTTCGCTTTCTGATGTCTTCTAGTAATTTGTAATCGTAATCGAAAACACCAAAATCTTTTATAAGAAGCTCAGAAGTTTCATGCCAGGTCAGATTTGGATTACAATTAATCTGAAATCTAAACCAGTGTAAAGCATTGTCTGTAAAAATTTCGTACGCTTGATTAATCAAAAGTTTTTTGTCAAAGCTACGTGAAATGCAATATTCTTCTAGTTTTTGAAGGAACGACCTAGGACATGACTTTCCATTATAAGTGTATCTTTTTAAATCTTTAAAAATATGAGGCTTCACTTGTTGAGGAGGAACTGTAGAGTTAATTTGTTGAAGGAGGGCCTCAAGAATGGTCTGTGACGGAGGGATATTTGAAGGAGGAGTTCCCGAGTTGTCATGAGAGGTAGGTAAATCGTAGAGAGGAGGGGAAGTATTTTCCGCTGGAAGAAAAGTGAATGGTTCAAATTTGTTGTTGAGGCTATCAAATTTGGACCGTAAAGCGTCAAACTCAATTTTCTGTTCAGAGTTCAGTACGTCAACGTCTATACGCTCGAGTCTAAAAAATAAATGATTAAGATAAGTTTCTATAAGACGAGTGTATTTGGAATCACCGTGTAGAAGTTTATCTACTTTTAAGTCTAAGTAATTAATAGTGGTATTAATTTGAGGGAGCTCTTCCTCAATTGGAATTGGTGAGATTAAAATTTCCTCCGAGGAGGTAATAGAAGAAAGTCGAAGAATTTGCTTTCTTAACCGTACGACAGTGTCTACTGGTTCCTCAAGTCTGATCTTAATTTCGTATTCGAGTTCAGGTTTATTAAGAAATTCAAACTTAATTGTTCTATACATATCGGTAAAATAAAGATAAGTTTCAAAGAAAATACCTTGTTTCCTTCTAGAAGAAAAAAAATTAGAAGTATTAAGTTAGTAAAAGATTAAAGAAAAATTATTTTCCTTCCAAAAGAAAAAATAGTTACAATGATAGCTATATGAAAATGTTTAATGATGTCTGTAGTATGACAATGAACTAATGATCTAAAGTGAAGTTGCCAAGAGAGACTGCCAAAAAGGTTTATATTAAATCAGAGGAAAATTGTAGTTAAAGTGAAACAGAAACAATTTTTATAAACCAAGTCTGTATAAAGGTTTTAAGGTTTAGTGAAGAGTAATGACCTCTTTAGTTTATATAATGAGTCACACTATGTAAAGGTAAGATACCACAATCTTAAAAGTATTACGTGTATGACCACCAGAAATAATGTTTTTAAAATGGGTACTTATTTTCCCTCTGATTTATGGACACTAGACAAAGTGTTTTCTTTAGAATTTTGTGATGATGGAAATGTGTAGTGTTATGTAGAAGTGTAGAACCTGAAGACAATTGGGCGCCAAACTGTCGTGAAGCGACAGATATGAAGAAAAAAATAGAATAAATAAAAAAAAAAGGATAAACGTAATACAATTTATTTTAGTAATAAAATCTGAAAGTAACAAAATGAAGATGATAGTGAAGATGAGGATGGAGTGAAGGGATGATCACGGGATGAAGACGAGCAGGAGAGGGTCGCAGGAGAGGGTCGACGGCAGTCCGGGGCGAGTCAGCCAAAAACGGTCCAACCGCTGACTCCAGCCCCGGATGAAGGTTGACAGCAGTAGGCTGGCTTCACAGCACAGGACTTCAGCCCCGGATGAAGGTTGACAGCAGTAGGCTGGCTTCGCAGCACAGGACTCCAGCCCCGGATGAAGGTTGACAACAGTAGGCAGGCTTCGCAGCACAGGACTCCAGCCCCGGATGAAGGTTGACAGCAGTAGGCAGGCTCCGCAGCACAGGACTCCAGCCCCGGATGAAGGCCGACAGCAGATGCAGCAGTCCTCCTCTGAAGCCCAGTGCAGAGGCAGGTTTTAGTTGAGGTGACTGGTGGAGAAGTCAAGAGGTTTGAGGTCTTTTCTTGAGTCCCGGAGCAGTCGGCCCCGGGACAAGGCCTATATAATTTTCTTCGCTCGAAAGCTAGCGATGAAATGAATGAATGTCTAGAGCGGCCCTGTCTTATATAGCCGATCTCGAAATCAAAAGTGGAATTTGCAAAATGTTTGAAAATTAGACGAAAAGAGTGTGTAAAGTAGAAGGCCAGAACGATTATCTGGCTTTTAAGACAAAAACGGTGGATGGCCACAAAGAAAACCACGAACGATTAAAAGGTAACTATGACGACCAGATTATTGACAATAAAATGTCAAAGAATTAATAAACACAAAGTTAGCAAAAACATGAGGAAATACGATGGAATTAAAGGTTCTGGTGCGTGGATAGTGTAGTAAATAATGTTGCGCATCATCTGTGAGCAATTTGTGAGTATAGTGTAGTATGAAAATGAAAATGATAAACTCGTAATTGTTACAGTAAAACGATATCTACAATGAAACTAAATGAAAGGATGGCAATAAAAGAGCAACGTGAAACAATAAAGCTTAAACTAATAATGGATGTGATGAAGATTTGACCTAAAATTGATGTACAGACAAAATGTCAACCATTGAGGACGTTCAGTCGGTTAGTACGTAATAATATTACTACAGGGGCTGTCCAGCTTGTGGCTGAGCACATTCAGAATGATGTTGGGGCTCCCACGCGTACGGAGCATTAACGAAGCGATGCGGCGCCGCAGCACTGTGTGCGCGTGCGCAAACATTGCAGACGCACTAGAGTAGCGGGGGAGCCCCACCAGCATCCTGAACGCGTTATTATATTGTATTCGGAGAGCATTGATGGCCCGCTGCGTGTAGTTGACCCACATTGCAGGTGTAGAGAGTTTGGCAGAACGCTTTAAACAGAGCTCAGAACTCTTTACTTCTAAACTACACCTCGCAAATCTGCGTGCCAACATGTTACAGCGGACCTCCATCGTCCTCCTCTCCCTTTCAATATCCTCATCATCTTTTAAATGCTCGGTAACCACATGGCCGAGGTATTTAAACTCCCTCACTCTTCGAAGAGCGACAGCGTTAAGCAGCACTGGTGCCACATCCTCCAGTTTACGACCCCTGCCCTGGCTTGAAAAACCAGGAGGTTACTTTTGCTAACATTGTACAGGAGACTGTGTACCCTCGCATACTCCTCACACACGCCAATCAGTCTTCTGAGCGCTGATATTGATGGGCTGAGCAACACCATATTATTATCATCTGTGTAACTTATGCTGTTGAGACAGTGATCACCGATCGAGCACCCCACTCCGGTGTCACTCATCTCAACAATAAGCCCGTTCACGTACAAGTTGAAGAGTGAAGGGGATGTCAACCCCCCCTGCCTCACTCCACACTCCAACCCGTACTCGTCAGAAATCTTGCCAAGCCATTTGACCTGGTTAGTTTGGTAATCATACCAATATTTAAAAATTTTAATTCCTTCACCCAGCACACCTGTATCCTACAATTTGCGCCTGAGAATATCATACCTAACCAGGTCAAAAGCCTTGGAGAGATCAAGAAAAGCTGCATACACGGGCGTCCTCCTGTCCGTGTAATACCTGACAGACTGCTTGAGAGACATAACCGCACATTCTGTCGAAAGTCCTGATCTAAAACCAAACTGTGTGTCATTAAATTTAAGTGTTCTTTAAGCTGTCTCTTAAGCAGGCCATCAAGCATCTTAGCTGTGGTCGTAGCCAATGATATCGGGCTGTAGTTGCACTTGTCGGAGTTATCTCCAGTATTGTTTTTAATCACAGGCACTACCACCGTCTTCTTCAGCTCACCTGGCAGGTATGCATGCCTAATACAGAGTGTAAACAATAGTACGAGGAGCCTCGGGAGGTGTGGCCCCGCATGCTGAAAATGCTCAATGGTGAGGCCATCGTGTCCGGGCGACTTCCCTCGCGTCATACCCTTTATTATTAGAGCAACCTGTTTTGCTGAGACACGTTCTGGCACCGTAGACACGACGACCCCAGCATCCCTGCTCTGCTCCCCTTTTAGCGGAGACTCTACTTGAAAGTGACACTTGAAAACATTCGCGATGTCTTTTGGATCGCTGTAACCATTGATACTCACAGGGACGCTAGGTTTTGGGTTTAACTTTTTTTGTTTGTTTGCCAAAATCCTTTAAAATCTTTATTGTTGTGTTTGGTAGCTAAGATAATATTCATTTTTATTTGTTATGGACTATTCTAACAATAGTGTAGTTTGCTTTTGAAATCCTTGAAATTCTGAATAATGCAACCATTTTTTTTGTGTGTTTTGTTCTGTCGTGCTAAAAATGCTTTCTCTTTCATTCTATCTTTCTTTATTTACGCCTGATAGCATTTGTTAGAGCTTTGGTTGGTTCGGTGAATAAAAGACGATTATTGTAGTGAATAATACTACTTTATTTAAAACAATTCATGCCTTACATCTACAGATAGGGGGTTGCAAGTGATTGCCAAGCCATGTAGTTAAAATTAATAAACGACCAATAGGAAGACAGTACAATTACCTTACTTACTAAACACAGATTTATAATATTATTTAAGAACAAGCACCCATCTCACTCTGGCACGTATGCGGCGTATAGCGCGGTCTGCTCGCACACTATAAAAACGGTCGGCGCCGGCGCAGATCTTCAGTATGAATTTGCACTCAGAGCCGGTATGTTGACTGTGGCGGCGGCGACTGTTCACATGAGGCGCTTGCGCCCGTAGTCTGCTGGTCCCATATCACTCCCCTCTAAGTAAAACGTACGACAGGTTTCACAACTCTGCCGGACTTGGTGATGTATTGCTGAGTGGCTGTAGGCGCAGCACGGTGAATATGGTGATCTTCTTCTTCACTCGGTTCGTCGTAGATGTAGGCTGGTTTGAGTCTGTCTAGTGATATCACAGATGTGCGTAGCGGTAACTTGATCTTATAAAACTTGTCGTAGCGTTTGATGACTTCATAAGGTCCCTCGTACGGCGGTGTCAGCGGCGAGCGCACGGTGTCGTTCCGCACAAAAACATGTGTGCACGTTGCGAGGTCTTTATGCATAAATGACTCACTGTGACTGTTGTTCGAGCGTGGCGTAGTTCTAATCGATGCCATTGTTTCCATCAGGCGGCGTACGTAGTCGCTATCGTTGATATTTGTTTTTGATGGCACGATAAAATCGGATGGAAGTGTTGTTCCGTATGTCAACATTGCCGCGCTCAGGTGATTGTTGCTGCGTAATGCTGTGCGCAGTCCTAATAGCACAGTAGGCAGCTCTTCTGTCCACTGACTGGTAGTGCCGCGAGCCATCAATGCTGCCTTCATTGTTCGGTGCCATCTTTCGATCTGACCATTGGACTGTGGATGATATGCCGTTGTGCGTATTCGTTGTATTCCAAATTTCTGCATCAGCGAACGGAAGAGCAAGGATTCAAATTGACGTCCTTGATCAGTTGATATCCTTAGTGGGCAGCCAAACCTTGTAATCCAAGTCTCATATAGGGCCTTCGCGACTTTCTCAGCGGTTATCTCGAGCAATGGTACGGCTTCCGGCCACTTCGTGCAACGATCGATGATGGTCACGCAGTAACGACAATCATTTGATATCTGTAGTGGGCCGACTATGTCCACATGTATATGTTCGAAGCGTTCGGACGGTGGGAACTCGCTCAGTGGTGTTACTACGTGGCGATGAACCTTCGCTCGCTGGCAATTGATGCACGCTCTCGTCCAGTTGCTGACATCTTTATTCATGCTAGGCCAGAAGAACTTTGAACTCGTTTGCTTTCGGGTTGTTCTAACCCCGGGATGACATAAATCATGTTGTGCTTTGTATGCATCAAAACGATATGTACTCGGTAAGTAAGGCCGAGGCGTCCCCGTTGACATCTCGCACGTGATTGGTCGACGTAGCCCTGGCATCGTGACGTCAGTGAACTTCAAGTTGGATTGGCTCTTCATTTGTTTTAATTCAGGATCGCTCGCTTGTTCGATCGCTAATTTATCGTAGTCGATCATTGTTGGACACTGGATATCTTCCACCCGGGACAGAGCGTCGGCTACTGTATTTTCTTCACCTTGCACGTACTTAATATTTGTGCAGAACTGGCTGATGAAGTGCAACTGCCGCTCACGACGTGGTGTATCGCTGCAACTCGCTGTTCGTGTTAATGCGTTGACGAGTGGTTTGTGGTCTGTGTAAACCGTGACGTCACTCCCTTCTATAAGTCGCCGAAAATGCTTCACAGCTGTATAGATCGCTAATAGCTCGCGATCGTAAACACTGTAGCGGCGCTGCGTCATGCTCATCGCCTTTGAAAAATACGCGAGAGGTCTCCACTTGTTATTGATTTTCTGTTGCAGTACTGCGCCAAGGCTATGATCTGAGGCGTCCGTCATTAGGGCAAGGGCGTTGCCGGGTAATGGGTGGGTCAGCTCAGTTGCTTCTAAAATGCTTTGACGGCACTTTTCAAAAGCTGTTTCTGCAGCTGGGTACCAATCAATTGGTGTTTTATCGTTACGCTTCCGATTGTGTAGAAACTTGTTCAGCTCTGTTTGTAACTCAGCTTGACGGGGTAAGCAGCTGCGGTAAAAGTTGAGCATGCCCAAAAAGCGTCGTAACTCCGCGACTGTCTTTGGTCGCGGGTATTTGGATATTGCTTCTGTTCGTTCTTCAGTGGGTTTGATGCCGTTTGTTGACACTTCGTAGCCAAGAAAGTTTAATTTTTCTTTGCCAAATTCGCACTTTTCGACCTTTATCATTACGCCATATTTCTTGAGACGTTCCAGTACTTGGCGTAATAGACTTTTATGACTACCCTCGTCCTTTGAGTAGAGCAAAATATCATCGATGTAACAAAAGCAATTATCGATGCCCCGCAAGACTTGATGCATAAACCTTTGAAAGGTTTGGCTAGCGTTGCGTAATCCAAACGTCATACATTTGAATTCAAACAGCCCAAATGGCGTGGTGATTGCTGTTTTCTGTGCGTCTTCTTCACTTATTGGAATCCAGTAGTATGCCATCTTGAGGTCAAGTTTTGAAAATATCTTCATATCTCGTAGCTGGTAGGTAAAATCTTGAATGCGGGGTATCGGGTATCGGTCAGGTTGAGTGACTGCGTTTAGTCTACGATAATCACCGCATACCCTCAGTCCCCCGTCCTTTTTTTTGACGACATGTAGTGGGCTCGCCCATGGACTCAAGGAAGGTCTGCAAATTCCCAGCTCTAACATATGATCGAATTCTTCTTTTGCAGCCTTGTACTTATCAGGTGGCAGTGGGCGTGGGCGAGTGAAGAGCGGAGAGCTTGACGTTTCAATATGGTGAACGACGTCGTGTTTTGCTGGTTCCTTCAGAGACATCGGTCGAAGCACCTCCGGATATGCCTTCAAGATGTCGTGGTAGACTTGATCGGCGCTTATAATGTGTACCGTTTCTTCCCCGTGTCTTATTTCGAATGCATCGACTGATAATTCTGTAACATTGTCGATGAGCTTCTTTTTGTGGAGATCAACCAATAATTTGAAGTGACGCAGAAAGTCGGCTCCCAGGATTGAAGTTTTGACGTCGGCCACGACGAAATTCCAAAGATAACTACGTCGAAGACCAAGATTCAGTCTGAGTGTTTTCTCACCGTAGGTATTTATAGGCGTGTTGTTCGCTGCAAACAGCCTATACGTGCTTGGTGCCTTCATTTTATTCTTGCTTGTGGCGGCTAATACCGAAATATCGGCGCCTGTGTCCACAAGAAATCGTTCTCTGGTATCCCGGTCGAAAACACAAAGGCGGTTGGTAGTACACGGGACACCGACGTCCGCCTCCGTCGATGTCGGAGCTAGTTTAAAGACGACTGGTTTTTCTGTTTCCTGCTACAGGGTGACTCACAGCGCTTGGCCTTGTCGCCGAAGCGATAATGAAATCTACATTCCCATGTAGGATCTCCGGGTTTTACTGATTCCTTGTTCCCCTGTCGTGACCGTGATTGTGTACGTGAACGAGACCGAAATCGACGTTTGTAACGATGAGTTGTTCGTCCACGTAGTTCAGCTACTTCCAGGCGAATGTTTTCCATTTGTTTCGACAGATTTTCCAGTTGTTTGGTCAGCAGGGACTCGGTTGTTGTTGTAGAAACTGCGGCGATCGTTGCTGTTGCGGGCTCAGAATACTCGACCATCTTATCGGCCATTGCTGCTAGAGTGTCCAGCGAAGATTCCGTGTTGACAGATAGGACGACGCGCACCTGCGTAGGTAAGTGGTTGAGCCATTCAATCTTTAAGCCTTCGTCCGTGATCATGCCACTTCCCAGTTCCCGCATCTTCCTTAGTAACTGTGTAGGCTTCTGATCACCCAGTTCGAGGCCACTGATGAGCTTCTGAAAATTCTTCACGTCGGATTTGTCATAAACAGTTAACAGACGATTCTTCACAGTGGTGTATTTGTCTGTGACTGGAGGATTATATAAGATATCCGTAATTTGTTGAAGATCGGTGGGTTGTAACTGCTGCAACACGTATCGGTACTTTTGATCATCCGAAGTCTTCAGCGGATCCACGACGGCTTCAAATTGTATAAACCAGGCTCGTGGAATCTCCCGCCAGAATGGTAGTAATCTTGACTGGATAGAAACTGCGGCCAAATCGAATTCGGGCTTTAAACTTCCTTCACCGAGATTTTGTTCCGACTCCATGATTCAGCGTCGAGGTCACCAGTTGTTAGAGCTTTGGTTGGTTCGGTGAATAAAAGACGATTATTGTAGTGAATAATACTACTTTATTTAAAACAATTCATGCCTTACATCTACAGATAGGGGGTTGCAAGTGATTGCCAAGCCATGTAGTTAAAATTAATAAACGACCAATAGGAAGACAGTACAATTACCTTACTTACTAAACACAGATTTATAATATTATTTAAGAACAAGCACCCATCTCACTCTGGCACGTATGCGGCGTATAGCGCGGTCTGCTCGCACACTATAAAAACGGTCGGCGCCGGCGCAGATCTTCAGTATGAATTTGCACTCAGAGCCGGTATGTTGACTGTGGCGGCGGCGACTGTTCACATGAGGCGCTTGCGCCCGTAGTCTGCTGGTCCCATACATTCAATTGCAATTACGTTCAATTTTTTATTAGTTTATCAAGTTCTGTTGAGTTAAATTTTAACAAAATTGCATTTACACGCTGGATCATATCACCGAACTAAACAACATCCTCCATCGGTCATTATAATCGCAAATTAATATAATCAGGTGCCCCATACATTTTTGCGGTGTACGTAATTTTGTCAGGGACAGTTTGTTAATAATAACCTAAATAAACAACAATTCCATAAACGTACCGTATTCCAGAATGTTCAACTATTTTATTGTAGGAAACAACAGTTTATTTTTAAATACCGTTCAGAATATGCGTCAGTGCTTTCACCCTATATTACTTATACTTTATTTTTATTTTTATCCGTATCTGGCCTGACCGTGGCATCACCTTCACTTTGGGCCCTATCAGAATACCAGCGCTGTGACGTTTTTTTTTAATGTTACAGCACCATGCTGAGATAGGAGCCTTTTGGCCTCGTACAGGACGAGTTTCGTTTCTTTTAATTTTTAAATATATGTTTGTTTTTTCTGTGTAAGTTTTATTAGTAAGTTTTATACTGATATTTTTTATGTGTTTTGTCCTGTGCGGGCTAATAAATGCTTTTTCTTTCTTTCTATATAACTTAATGTTTTGAACGGCTTTTGCAATAGTAATAGCTTTACGAGTGTTCATCTCGATGTTCACCACGCGGGCCCAGTGCGGGTTGGTAGATGTCACATGTCTTCGAATTTTTGGTTCTAGGACATGCCGGTTTCCTCACGATGTTTTCTTTCACCGTTTTTGAGAGCAGTGGCAATGAAATAAATTACACAAAGTAATGCGCCTGCCTGGGTTCGTACCCACGACTTACTGTTCGGAAGTCGGTGCCGCCACCACTGGGCCATCGCTGCTAAGTTAAGTTTTATCATATATCGTTAATGAGTGGCCTGAGCGGTTATCAGATATATTAATCAAACCATATTTTTATGTAAAACCCAGCTATCTTATGAAGGCGGTTGTATTATGCGAGGACACAAAGTAGAAATACCTGAAACACTCAGAACTAAATTATTATCGGAACTACATCAATCACATTTAGGAATCGTAAAAACCAAAGCAGAAGCGCGCAGTAGATAAAGACAAAGTTGCGTAAAAGTCTAGTAGCAGATAAAACTAAATCCCCTAGATTTCCAATTCCCACACATTACCAACCATAATTTAAACAAGTCTATAAAATTGTATGCAAATTAGTTCAGAATTACCCGCCGCGGTTGAAAGTTATGAAGTTTAAATTATGCACGTTGGCAATTATAATGTGTATAGAACATGAAGGACAGGACTCTAGTTTTTACTGTATTCTACTTTGGGGGCTTCATTTATGAATAAGCTAGTCCGGCTAGTTTTGGCTTCCTGTTGTTATTATAGGTGTATCCATAATATTGAGTGTGTTGTACTTTCACTCGCCTATGCTTCACACGAGTGCAGCGGTGAAAAGTAAAAATATCGAGATTAAAAATGCTATTATATTACTGTAGGCGTCCAAAACATTCAGTTAAAATACCGACGCAAAAAATATAAGTATGGAGAAGAAGGCATGAAATCATGATCATCATCACTGCTGGACATAGGCCTCCCCAAGTGTCGCCACATCGACCAATCGCGTGCGATTTGCATCCAACGGAATCTAGCAACATTCACCACGTCATCGGTCCACTTAGTGGGAGGTCGTCCCACGCATAGTGTTCCAGTTCACGGTCGCCGTCCGTTCTGTGAGGAAGAATGGAATGGATGGTACATGTATTGAAGAGCTGATTAATAAAATCGCGATGTAAAATTTTTGTGGTAGGTTTCAGATAGATGTTCTGAACACGTGTGAACTGTTTAATCGTCAGTGTTCCGTTCACTTTTTTTGTTCTAGACCATACCATTGGGGTTCAAAATGCATCCACCAGCACAATCTTTTAAGTGCGTTACATTGAGTTTTACCGTAAAATGTGATTTTTATTACCAAAAAAGAAGTCATGTCCCTGCAATGTTTTTTGCGTATGGCGTTAACCAAGCTTTCAGTACATCAAACTAAGTAATAGTTTGATGTACTGAAAGCTTGGTTAACGGCTTCGTGAAGTGGTTTTTTTATACTCTGTATTATCTGTCCCAGACTTTTATACACCGCAAAAATGTATGGGGCACCTGATCATATTAATTTGCGATTATAACGTTGGTCCCATAGAGGAAGTTGTTTAGTTCGGTAATATAACTCACCCCGTTAGAATGATCCCTGTCTATACCACAATTGTGTTAAAAATTAACAAAGAACTCGACAAATTTACTAACAATTTGAACGTTATCAGGTATAAATGATGACTTAATAGTTCATAATTAAGTCTGAAAATAATAGATTAACGAAATAATAATACGAAATATATTTATTTACAAGGTCAACACTATTATACAATAGAATACAGCTAATATACGTTGATACTTATGTTTATTAGAGTTAATTTCACAAGTGAATCTGATCGCGATCAGCAGACCTAGACTGCGTTCAAGACCTGTTGGTGACATTATTCTATAGCAATGACACTAACAGCTCTTGAACGTCCATTCATTTCATCACAATTTTAACTGCGAATCCTGAAGCGTAAGTATTCTCCACCCTTGATCTTCACATTCGTGGTGCCCTTAACTAATTCCGCAGGTATTTTGGTCTTCTCACAGGGAGATATCTCCATTTTTTGAAGCATATCGTAAGCCATCACTTTAATCTCACAGAGAGCGAATCTTGAACCTGAAATTTGAATAATCATCATGTTAAATGTTTGACAATGTAACTGCTGGAGGTTACTCAGCTTACAATGTAACTATTGCTTGGAAACAGGCCCCGCTCTGTAAAAAGGTGAGCTGTAAGTACACCACGAGGTTAGACAGACCCCAGAGACGACCATGAGATCAGAGTTTCCTCGCGATGTTACCCTTCACCTTTTTGGTAGCAGTGGTAATGAATTCATTTAATTAAAGTAATCTGCCTCTAAACATTAAAAACAATAATTGAGAAACTATTATAACTAGTTTTCCGTTAGTCTCTAGTGGTTATAGTGGAACGTCTAATCGTGTGTATACCAAAATAGTAGAAAAGGAACCTTTGTGGTGGAATTTCTCTGTGGCAATTATTTTAATGGATCTTCCCGGAGAATATTAAGTTTACTCCGATTACATGAGACTGATGTTAACTGTATAGTACTATCTCTACCTACCCCTTTGGGAAATATAGTTCGTGGTGCTATGTAATAACCACGCCTGGCAGGATGGATAGATTACTAGATATATAAACCAATTTCATATAACGCCTCAGCAACTTTTATAGGCATTCAATATTGAAATTCACAAAAGATTGCTCAAAATAATACTGTCTAATTACAGAATTTATGTCGACCAAAAGACCATTTTCATATCCAAATCTGTAAGTAATATGTATTTCGCCCTCTTGAATATGATATTGTTTTCCAGTCCTCTGAGGTTGACTACACATGATGCATATTCAAGCCAATCTGACTCTCTGCCATACTCGGAACCTGCAAATTTTACTTGCTACACATTGTTCTGATTGGCAAGATTCAGAATATTGGGCGTCAACAACTTACTAATCTATGAATTTCGGGAAAGAGTCCCTTGGCTTTGATCTTGGATCAAAGTATGCCAAATATTATACATATTTCGAGTTTGCCAATCTCTCAAATTGATTTGGTACGGTTTTCTGATTAAAAAATAATGTCGAATTGAAAGTGCCGCCAACCCTAACGTGTGTGTACTGTTCGAATTCTGAATAGTCCATTCTTTCAAGATAACCTTTGGATTTGATATGAATATTTATGACTGGAATAGCTTTGACGTTGCTACCTTGAAGGCAGTTGAAGGCCGAGAGAAACCAAATGCATAACTTAATGGAACGGTTTAACCCTTATAGGGGTTCGGCAAAGGTCGACTTCAAACAGGTAGTATTCATGTTACATTTTGGCGATAGCTGAAAATCTAAGTAGTTACATACTGACATTCATTCCTGTACCAGTCTTATTTACTATCGTTAGGTAAAAAGCACTCTTTTGGATTTTTAACGTCCTCTTCAGTGCCAAAAATTTAAATTCCTACGGAGCAATAATCTTTATTCAATCAATAGGATTTATTCAAATTTCGCTTAGTTTCAGCAAAACGGCCATCAGATTAGATACTCACCAATACAGTTTCTAGGTCCTAGTCCAAATGGCGTGTAGGTTAAAGGCTTAATTTTGCGCCTGTTTTCTTCCGAGAACCTTTCGGGATCGAACTTGTAAGGATTCGGGTAGAACTTGGGATCGTGGTGGATAGCCCAGGTGGGGACTTGTATTGCTTCCCCTTTATGGACCTAGAAAAAATAAATCAGTGTAAATAATAAGTTGTAATGGTAAAATGTTCTTGTTAGGGTGTCCATGGTAAATCAAATTAAATCGGCGCAACAGTCAGGACACGTTGAGAGAGCGACTTTCGCAACCCCGTGCAGGGCACACCACGATAGTGGCGTTAAGTCCCCTCTTTGAGGAGTGGGTTGAGAGGCGCCACGTTTTTTTGTTTCCTCACCTTCCGCCTGACGCAAGTCCTCACCGAACACGGATGTTTCGAGAGGTTCCTGCATCGAATCGGGCGGGAGGAAACGCTCGGGTGTTTCCACTGTGAGGATCGACCGGAGGACACGGTGGTGCCCGGCGTGGACGGAGCAACGCCGTGTCCTCGTAGCGGCGATCGCCGGCGGCGACCTCTTGCGTCCGGCCCTGGTTCAATCCATGGTCCGGAGCGAGACGGTATGGGAGGCCATCACCTCCTTCTGCAAAGCAGTTATGCTAGCGAAGGAGGTGGCGGAACGCGAAAGGGAGAGAGCCTCTCGCCCCAGCCACCGCGGGAAACGCACCGGGCGTCGGGGGCCACGTGGTGGCTACCGGCCACCGTAGACGCGGGCTTGTGGACGGTTAGCTAGCCGTCTGTCCGTCTAATGACGACAGGCCGTGTCGACGGCGCGCTCGTATTCCGTGTGCGCCTCAAAAAGATGTCAGCATAAAACGAAGGGCCTGCAAGGGCCGAAGCCTGCCGGGGCTGCGGGACTGTTCGAAAGAGAGCCATGGATGGTTTTAGTTAGTAGAAGTCTGACACTCGTTCCCGCTTCGCCCAGAGTGGGAAGGGTCATTTGATGATTTCCCATCCGAAAAAAAAGGACTTGTTATTAATTGTTCCATCTTTTGTGGAACTGCTGTTATTTTAGGGTTCCGTACTTAAAAAGGGAATACTTCCAGTTCCAGCGAAATAAAGGTGTGCTAAGTACCTAGTCTAGCACACATACATTTGGAACTACAGAATTATTCTGTTGATTTTTTGTTAATCCTCCCAGCATTTTTTTTTTTTGTAACGAAGTAAGCAAAACGTGTCGGAAACTGACTTGGAAGTGTAAATTGGAACAACAGTCAGTGGCTTATTAAAGATAAAATGCAACTAAGTATGAGTATAGTTTGCCAGGACTAACGAAGTCTTGAAACTTGCTACGATCGTTGACCATCCTAAAAGAACTGTCCTGAAACTTACAATATAGTCCTTATCTGCTTTGGCGTTTGGTTTCCCTAAGTTGTAGTCTTTGGTACACTGCCTATCTTGAAAAGGGGCGGGTGGCCACAGTCTCAACACCTCTGAAAAGAAACAAATTAAAACATTTACCAAAATATATGAAATCTTATTATTTATGCATCGGGTAGACATTACTAAATTAAAAGGAATTACGTAAATCCGCCCTGTAATTATGAAGAAATGAAAATAAACGGGGATACCTACTTATATGTATTATGAACAAAAAACAAAGACTCGAATTCATAATCTCCAACTTCTTCTCATCTCTCGTCAGGTAAAAATGAATCTTGACAACAAAGTATTTGGTGCAAACCCATTATATTCATGCAGACCTATTTTTATAAAACATAAATTATTAACATTAGCATGCTTATACATACTGGAAATGGCAGTATTTGTAAAAAAACATCCTCACCTATTCAGTAAAGCCGATAGCCTCAATGTTTATAAGGTGGGCAAAATGTCAAGGGATCCAACAAAATTAGCAATGCCAAGATGTAGAACAGCGTACTGCCATAAAAACACGAGTCGAATGGCAATACAGATATTTAATAATATACCAAAGGTTATTAGAGAACTACGAACTAGCTTATTCCAAAAGCATCTCAGAGCGCGGCTCTTAAAAAACTGTTTCTATAGTATTAAGGAATTTCTGAATTATAAGACAAAGGCAAAAATTTCATGACATGTAAATTATATTTGACATTTTCATTTTAAGTTATTGACATATTTTGTAATATAATTTCTTTGGTTATCAGTTTGCATGTTTAGTTTTTGAAAATTTGTAATTGAATTATTTTTATTTGACATTTGTATTTTGATAATCTAGACAATTCTGGATTTAGCGCACTTAATTTGACATTGTAAGTATTTCAATTATTTTTTTAAATTAGAATCATTGTTATCGTCATATCGTCATCGTCAAATTTGCATGCCGAATTTATATAGTTGGCGGAATATGAAGAACTATTTGTATATTGTAAAATCTGTATAATACCATATTTCAGGCAAATAAATGAATCTGAATCTGAATCTGAGACAAGTTAACATTTTTCCTTGTTGACCTTTTCTTGATTCATTCAGTTCTTTTGTTACCGACTTCTGAAACTAAAGTAATTTTTTTGCATTTTTGTGTTTTTTGAAGTCGGTTTTACTTTTTGAAAAAAAGTTTTTATTTTTCACTTTTTAGAAGTTCACATGTGCTTACCCCTTCACAGCGTACCGTACCATAGCGTGATGTTATGTTATGAATTGGTGTAAAAAATAGACAGACATGAGATTTCAGAAATCCCAGTCCATTTGCTATCATTTATTGAGGAGTTCTGTTGCCTATCTCCGAAGTTCTTCATCAGATGTTCACCAAATGGAAATTCGACTACTTCGCTAAAGTATTCGTCCAAAAACTACCCCAATCACTTCGAGTGTGCCTATTAAATATGAAGAGTTCCCTCTGTTGGTGGTTCTCTCTGTTGTCTGTGCTGGTATCCAGGATACCATCATCAGATCCTGATTTGATCAGTATGGGACCACCTGGGAAGTATACCCTTTCAAACAAAAAAAAATCCAAATCTGTTCAGCCATCTTGGAGTAATCGGGGAACATACATAAAAAATAAGAAAAAAAAAGAATTGAGAACCTCCTCCTTTTTGAAGTCTGTTATAATGAATCTTAATTACAAAGTATTTGAGGCAAGTAAACATTTTCCTTTCTCAATTCTTACCTGAAACCACCATATCTAGATAAGGCAGCCTCTGTATGGAGTCGAAGTCGAACTTGCCGCCGTGTTTAGCATCATTGTCTCTTATCTCCTGCACCAGCCGCTCCTGCACGTCAGGGTTCACAGCCAGCTCGTACACTAGTAACGACAGCGCTGATGATGTCGTATCGAAGCCAGCCGCGAAGAACAGGATGGCTTGCGCGACCAAGTCAGTGTCAGACCAATCTGAAAATTGTAACATTTATTTTAGCACGTTGTTGTCAACACTGTTCCCTCGCTATATTTTAAAAATCTGTGTTTAGGAGAAACAGTCGGATTCCCTAAGGTTTTTTTGTTTAAGGTTAAGTTATTTTTTATTTTACGAATAAGATATTTGCGTTTTAACAGCAGACAGGACTTCATGAAATAGATTATTACCTGTACGCTATAACAACTGTGTAACTATGTGATTATTTAGACACACAATTATTTGAAAATGCATTTTCCACTAAAAAAACTCCATTGCGTGCCCAATACGTAAATAAACTGTGTAATCTTAAATGTAAGACCGCATTGATGCGAAAAAGCTTTTTTGGTATGGCACCTAAAGTATTTAATAAAATTCCTGATGACATAAAAAATATGACATTACTTAAGTTTAAAAAAGCTCTTATCAAATTATTAATTGACAAATGTTATTATAATGTAGACGAATTCTTGAACGACCAATCATTACAATAATGCATATTATGAAGTACCTACTATGACTATTTATTAATTTGACTGTATTTAATGTTTCTTTTTTATTATTATTTTTATTCTTTTCATGTATTAATTAATTTAAAATTATTAATGATATAATGTAATGACACCTAATGGGTCACTTATAAATTTGTATGTCTTAATCATGACAAAACATAGCGCACCACCTAATTATGTAAACACCTAATGTAAAACACCTATGTTTCACAAATAAACTGATTGATTGATTGATTGATTGATTAGATATTGTTTTCTGTAGATGTCTTATGACAGATAAATAAAATACTGACCTCTATTAATAGTTGCTTTTCCTACATCTGACTCCTCAGTTGTTGCAAATCCAGTGCTATCTTTTTCATCAGGTTTCTCCTCTTGGGTAAGTTTTCCTGTAAGAAAAACGTTTTAAAGGGATGTTCGTGTTGTCCATAAGAACAATACTAATTCACGACACGTCTATAATTCCAGAAAGATCATCATCACCAGTTACGTTTATGACCTATGAAACCCTAATGGTGCAATTACATACATCAAAAATTGTGCGCAACATTCAATTTTTTTCGCGTACATTTTGTGCAGCACAAAATGTTACATTTGTGAACGAACACGTTAGTTCGAGAGCCCATGACAAAAATGTTTGCCCTATGACTTAAGCCGTTGTCGCAATTTGTTTATAGTAATTTTATCAGACATAATGATTTTCGAGTCACGTCGGCACAATTCTTACTAAACCAAAAGGTATTAAATCATGGCGTCAACATCGTGACCTTGGTTATGTTTTTGTTATATACACAATCATAATATATTCAAGTTGTATTAGATTTAACAAAACTGCAAGTCATCCGTTTTAATTATCTACACGTAATAAGGTTCAGTATGGCGTGAAACTTCCTGCTCTTGTTAATCAAATCAATATGAAGGTCAGATTATGGATGGTTACAAACGGTTACTGTTTTTTTGGGGGCAAAGCATTATTATTGAATACCTTATTATCAGTCTGTTTTTATGATGGGCAACGATATATGGTGCTTATTAAGTGGCTAATGCCTAATGAACTGACTAGCACCCCGAACCAGCTTCACACGGGTAGCAGTAATGTATAGCCAAATCTTTGGGCTTTAATCTTTAAATCTCGATTACTGGATTTCCGGAAATCGCAATACAATGTTTTGTTATATTAGTATTAATTTATGATTCCTTTGGTATTTTATTTTTATCATACAACGTGTAACAGAAAGGGTATAGTCCTATGGAAGGGTGTGATATAGACCATCAAGTTTTCTGGTGGATGGATAGGGGCGTCACGTGATGCAGTTTTAGTAGTTATTTAAAAGTACAGACTACAGAGGACAGCACAGACTCACGAATAGCATATTTCTGTGATATCAACCTTAATTTTGCATTATAAGAGTGCGCTAAGGATTTTGGTGTTTCTACTATTGTTTATAGGGTGTAAAAAAGCTCTTATCGAAGCCGAAAGGTATAAATTACCCTCCCCATCTTTGCAAACAATTTTTCGTTCTAGACCACATCCCTTCTAATTACGGAGATATTGGGAGTCAAATTTCCTACATTTTGTCATTTTTTTAATACATGTTTTTAATTAATGATTTTTACTTTAGACACCTCCTCCTATTCAATTCATTAACCAGAAAATTGTTTTGAGTGCGTTATATTATTATTATTCCCTTTATTCAATTTTTAACAAATTTTTTACATTTTTAAATATTAACATAAAAAATATAAATAAAAACATTTAAAAATATAAAAAATTGTAGCCCACCGGTATCGGGAACAGGGTCCAAGCTACCGGCGGTCAGGGCTCCAGAGAGAGGAACCTCCTAACAATACGGGCCGTGTCCAGGAGTACCGCTTTCTGAATCAAGCCCTTGATCCAGCTGCCTAACGAGAGCCTCCTCAGGTGTTGGTCGAGGCTCTTGGCAATTAAGCCATGCGCTGACACGACTATCGGCACAATGATTGCTGAGTCCACTTCCCACATGTCGACAACCTCGCGAGCCAAGTCAAGATACTTGATTTGTTTATCTTTCTCGGCTTTCACGAGGTTCTCATCATGCGGGACCGTTATGTCAACAATCATTGCGCGCCGCTCTGATCGATCCATCACCACTATATCAGGCCTATTGGCTATAACAGTCCTGTCAGTGATGATGGATTGATCCCAGTACAGTGTGAAACTGCCATTAACGAGAACTGGGTCGGGCACATACCTATAGTAGGGCACTTCCGATTCCACAAGATTGTATTTTAGAGCAAGTTGCTGATGAATAATCCTGGCTACAAGGTTGTGTCTATGCAAGTACTCTCCGTTAGCTAGATGAGAACACCCGGAAATAATGTGACGGATTGATTCGCCTGGACGGTGGCATGCCCGACATATGTCAACCGTACCGTCCTTCACAATAAATCTCCGGTAGTTATTCGTCATCATTACTTCATCCATAATTGCACAGACAAAACCTTCGGTTTCTCCGAAGAGGTCCCCGGAACGTAGCCAGGACACGGACGCTAGAAAATCTACATCGGGCCCATGAAGAGCCCGGTAAAAGCGCCCGTGAAGCTCCTTGCCCTGCCATTCTTTCCTGCGGTCATCAGTAGTAAGTATTATAGGTTTGCGCCAGTTCTCTTTAGCCAAGGAGAGCGGGGTGAGGCCCTTGTCCATCGCGACCACATCTCGATGCATCCCCACGTCGTCTTCTAGGAAATAATCCCTGAGACTGCATATCTCGCGATTGTGGAGTCTTAGCGTTTAAAAAGCCACGACCCCCACACTTCCGCGGGATATACAGTCTCATAACTGAAGAACGCGGGTGATGCATTCGATATGCCGTCAACAATTTACGGACCTTCGTATCCAGGGCGCCTAGTTCGGTTTGAGTCCATTTGAGTATGCCGAAAAAGTACATCAAAACTGGTATGACCCACCCGTTGAAGGCCTTATTTCCGCCCGATAAAAGACTATTAAATACTTTTTTCAGGCGGCCAAAGAAGCGCTCCTTCAACGATTGCTTCATGTCAGCCACATTGATGCCCAGCGCTTCCGACATACCCAAATACTTATAGGTTTCGGTTGCGGTAGTAGAGAGGGATCTAAGATTTATGGAATATGAGAGCTGGGTTCCCACAGACTCCACAATCTCCCCTCGCTTTACATGCATGACCGCACATTTGTCCACACCGAATTCCATCCTGATGGCGCTATTGAAGGTTTCAGTTACCTTCAGTAGCTCCATCAGTTGCAAATCGTTGGGGGCAAAGAGTTTCAAGTCATCCATGTAAAGGAGGTGAGATATAACCCGACCATCTTTCCGCAACTGATAGCCTAGACCTGAATCCTCCAGCAGTGTGCTAAGAGGATTCAAGGCTAAGCAGAACCAAAGTGGACTCGAAACTATCGCCCTGAAATATTCCTCGCTCTATCCTTATCGGCTCGCTATTCCTCTGAATTTCCCGACATCCTGGATAGCGAAGGACTGTCCTCCATTGCCCCATACATGACATCAGGAAGGTGCGCAGAGTTGCATCAACTTTATACAACTCTAGCACCCTCATGAGCCATGTATGTGGGACTGAGTCATAGGCCTTCTTATAGTCTATCCAACATGTCGACAGATCCTTTCGGGAACGACGAACCTGTTGACTAATGGCCATATCAATGAGGAGTAGCTCCTTAGTACCACGGGACCCATTCCTACATCCATTTTGGGAAGCAGACATGACAGAATTGTCATCTACATGTTTACAAATTTTTGTTCTCAAAATGGATGTAAGAACTTTATAGACTGTCGGGAGACAGGTGATTGGTCTATAATTTTTGGGTTCCGCAGTACTACCCGATTTATGGAGCAGGTGGGTTATACCTGTTGTCAGGAACTCTAGCAGAGACCCCGACTCTAAGGCTGACTGGAATAGGGTCGCCAAGCGAGCATGCGACCTTGTGAACCATTTAATCCAGAAATTGTGCAGCCCATCCGGCCCTGGAGATTTCCAATTAGGCAACGGACGGACTGCACAAACTACGTCTTGGGGGCTGATAGTAATTGCCCCCATTTCTGGTACTGGATCGCACGCTCGCTCAATAACCCGAGTCCATTCACCCTCAGCATGGCTGACAGGCACCGACCAGATGCTGCGCCAGAACGAACACATTGCATCATCATCCGGTAGGCGCGTGTCAGCCACACCTTGGTCCGGTCGCTCCCAAGCCCTATAAACCCACCTTTCATCTCTTTGGAATGTGCGATTCTGAGTGTATCGATCCACCCGCCGCTTATACCTACGTATACGGCTTGCCCATGCATACACTTTCTGCTTCAGGAAGTCGATGCGCTCTGTGACACGGGACATGTAGTCTCGAGGGTTGATATCAGTCCCCGAGAACGCCCGCCTCACAAAGCGCATCACTCTAGGGCGAGTATTGCCCTCCCTGAAGCAGATCAATTTGCCGATGAGTGCTCTGGCCCCACCAATACGTTGTTCAATCCTGTACTGCCATGCCGGTACGGCTGGTTTTGGCCGTGTAGCTCTGTCATCAGAAAATTTGACACGAGCTACACGACATGCCGCTACGGCCGCACAATACAGGACTGAGTGAACATCGGTGAGGTCTTCGCAGTTATCAAAATAATTTGACAACTGCGAATCCAGAACAGCCACCAGCATCCTATTTTTGTTATGCATGGGCAAGCGAGGTAAACGCGGTCTAAGCTCTGGTGTCATGAACCGATATTCCCGAATCGCACCCTCCAAAACACTCCTCATATCCTCACTGTACTGGGTACCTACATTAGTAATCATGTCACTACTCACGTCGTCATCGCGATTTGTTATTGTGGTTGGCTGTGGTGGAACCACAGCCTGCGAGGGCGGCGTGGCAATGACATGGCTACCATGCATTTCAGTTCGTTCGTTATTATTATTATAAGCCTATGTTGTCCCACTGCAGGGCAAAGGCCGCCCTTTCCTCCTTCCACATTTCGCGATCTTGTGCGATTGTTGGCCAATCCTTTTCGAAAGAGTCTAGCTCATCCCGCCATCTCCTTCTGGGTCTGCCGCGTTGTCGTTTCTGCTTCTGCTCCTCCGACATGCGGCAGATGTGACCAGCCCAGTTCCACTTCAGCTATTTGGGTTTCGGAGCGAAGTATAAAGTTTCTCACACGGTCTATAAGTTTGACACCCAGTATACTTCTCTCCATAACTCGTTGGCAGACCTCAAGTGCGGACTTCTGACGATTTTTAAGTGACCACGTCTGCGCTCCATAGGTGAGGGTGGGGAGAATGCACATGTCCATGAACTTTCGCTTAAGTGCGAGAGGGAGAGATCCCTTTACAAGATGTTTCATCGACCAGTAGCTCTTCCAGGCGTTCTCGGTGCGTCGACCAACTTCTTTATCCTGTCTTGCCTGGAAAGAGACTATCTGGCCGAGGTATATGTCCTCATGGACATATTCAATCACCACACCCCCAACCTCTAAGCCTCAACCTCCGCGTTACATTGAGTTTAAAAAAAATCCCTTTCATAGAACAGTGGGAACATTAGGTAATAGGCTGATGATGATGATTTTTCACCACAAAACAAAACAACAACCGTCTCGTTGGTCATGGATTCGATCCTCAGGTTGTGCAAAGTGTTATTCGGTTTTCCATCATGAGACACTCAGTAGCAGCCCGAAGTCTGTTCTGCCTGGTTGATGGCAATAAGCTTGCTCCTATTACACGGGGCATAAAACGTTCCGCTACAGCCACAGGGGCTCCGAAAAACTTCTACCGTTTTCTTTTGACACCATTGGGATACAATATGCCATTAAAATAGAGAACATTGAACTTCACATAGGAATAATAAATGATGAGAAACCGCTTTACAGCAATTAAACATAATATCGATTGCTTCGAACGAATTTTTATACGGTACCTTTCTTAGCCTCCATAAGTAGATGTATCATGTCAGGTCTGATAATATTGTTCTTCTGTCGATGGTCCATCGTACTTAATACTATATCCCGGAAGAAGTTCACCATGGTTTCCGTAAAAATTTTCACGTTAAATTTCTGTGAAATAATGGAAAATTTTAGTTATTAGTTTTATCTATTGCAACATTCACACGTTAGTCGAAAATCCCACCTTAGACCTGTTATAATTTGTTCTTGTATTATTAAAAGACTTATGTTCCCTTATAGTTTACTTTCTTTTATTATTTATTAAAATACACATTTTTCTCTGCGCACATGACTAAATTCTTAAATCAGTATTTTTCATTTTATATCGCGAACACAGACTAAACCGCTCTGCTTATTTTTCTTCACAACACCATAGATTGTGTACCAACATTGAACCTCAACACTCTCCCTCAATGTTTGCACATAATATGTATTACAATAATTAACATTTCAACAATTTAAGCATGCTACACAATCTTACAAATCTTTCTCCTGATAAGGGCTTCGTCAAAATGTCTGCAATTTGATCTGTGGTGGATACATATTTAACAGTTATTAATCCTTCCTCTACCTTTTGTTTAATAAAGTTAAATTTGACATCAATATGTTTCAATCGTTTCTGGTCTGGATTGTTTACTACTTTCATAGTACTTTGATTGTCCTCAAAAATAACAGTATTGCTTATTTTAATATTAAAGTCACACAACAGTTTCATTAGCCAACAAGCTTCAACAGATGCTTCACATAAAGCAATTAATTCTGCTTCTGTTGTACTCAATGAAACTGTACTTTGCTTCTTTGATTTCCATGTTACTGTATTATCGAATAACTTGAACAAATATCCACTAGTGGATTTCCTATCATTATCGCGAGCAAAGTCTGCATCTGCAAAACCTGTTAAGCTGTCATATTTAAACTTTGAATATTTTAAATTAATATCAATAGTTTGTTTAACATATCTAAGAACACGCTTTAAAGCTTGCCACAACTTCAAAGTTGGCTGTGACTGGAATCTACTCAAATATGATACAGCTATCGCTAAGTCAGGTCTTGTGCTCACCATAGCATACATCAAAGAACCAATAAGAGACCTGCACTGATGTTCTAAAGTCATGTCAATTTCACATTCGTCAAAGTCCAGTTTAAAATTATGGTCCATAGGAGAATTAGTCCCTTTACAATTGTCCATGTTATAATATTCAAGAACCTTCTGCAGATATTTAGATTGATTAAGATAAATACAATCATGTTTCTTCTGAATACTAATGCCAAGATATGTCAGATTGCTGTTCCCTAAGTCTTTCATGCTAAAGTTAGTCTTTAAGAAATTTTTGACATTTCCAATTTCAGTAACACTAGGCCCTACTATAAGTATATCGTCGACATACAAAATCAAATAGAGATTGCCCTTACTATAGAGACAATAGTCATTTTGAGATCGCGTAAAACCACATTCAGTAATAACTTCTGTGAATTTTTCATACCAATATTTTGGACTCTTCTTTAAACCATAAAGAGATTTTTGTAACTTTAGAACTTGACCTTCTGGAACTGTCAGTCCTAGTGGAGGTTTTAAGTATACTGTCTCATCAATCCGTCCATATAAGAAAGCTCCCTTGACATCCATCTGGTGTATTTCATATTCTTTCTGAGCAGCAATCGATAAAAGAACTCTCAAGGTTTGCATCTTCAATACAGGTGAATAAGTGTTTTCTAACTGTTCCTTCTGTTGAAAACCCTTCACTACCAATCTTGCTTTATATAACTCTTCTTCTTCTCCTATATTTTTCTTTGTGAATACCCATTTACTATCTAGTAGTTTTTCTTTCTGTGGTTCAGGTACAAACTTCCAAGTTTCATTTTCTTTTAAAACTTTTAATTCCTCATTTATTGCCTTATTCCAAAGCTTCTCATCTTTTCTCCCTTTAATGTCATCAAAATTAGTTGGAATCTCCTGGTAACTTGATAATAATGCATATAATGTATCATAAAATGTATCATCCTGGTTTAAATCAATTTCATAATCCTTTTGCCATGCTGGTTTTCTTATTTGTCTCTTTTCTCTCCCTCTTTCTAAACTCTCTGTCTTTCTGTCTGTATCATTCTCCAATTCTTGTGTCTCTTCTTCTTTACTGTCCTTTTTTTTTTCTTTATTCGTATTCTTAGATACTTTTTGCTGTATTTTGTCCCTTGATACATTTTCACTATCTTTCTCCTCCTCACTTTCTTCTTCCTGTTCACTTATTTCATCTTCTTTTTTCTCTTTTGTGTCCAGTGTGTATCTCACACAATTGTCACGTCCGGGTTTTGTTTCATCAAACACTACATTACGTGCCGATATTACTGACCTTGTTTCTGTATCATACAGCTTATATCCTGAATTGACATATCCAATAAAAATCATTTTCTTTCCTGAATTATCTAATTTATGACGTAACTCTCTAGGCACATGATTGTATGCTGTACAACCAAACACTCTCATAGCTCTCACATCAGGTTTCCTTCCTTCCCATAGCTCTGATGGTGTTTGACTTTTTCCTTCAGTCGGACTTCGGTTAGTAACATAGGCTGCAAACAAAACTGCATAGCCCCAAAACTCCTTACTAAGCTGTGAGTCTAACAAAACTGTTTTTGCTTTTTCTATTAATGTGCGGTTCATCCGTTCTGCTACTCCATTCATCTGGGGATTGTATGGCACTGTATATTGCATTTGGATTCCTTTGCTGTAACAAAACTCCTGAAATTGCCTTGACACATATTCTCCGCCATTATCCGATCTCAACTTTAATATATTAACATTGAAATGGTTGGTTACATAAAAATAGTACTGCTTGAATTTGTCAAAAACTTCACTTTTATTAGAAAGTAGATAGACCCAAACAAAGTGAGTATAGTCATCTATAAATGTCAGAAAGTACTTGTATCCTTCCTCAGTCAGTGGGGTGATTGGTCCGCATACATCAGTGTGTACTAATTCTAGTGGTCTGGATGCCCTACGTCCTTGTCTGTTAAAAGGTTGTCTGGTCATTTTACCTAGTAAGCACGGTTCACACACAGAATTATTTTTATTACATTTAGTCAAGTCATCAATGCCACTTACCATTTGATTCTGTGAAAGCAAAGTTAAATTTTTAAACCCGAGGTGACCAAAACGTCTATGCCACAGCTGCATCACTTGATCATCATTACTGTTACTTAAGTTACATTCATCTTTTAATATTTGCATGTGAATAGTATACAAAGACCCTTCATTGTTTCCTATCATTGTCAATTGATCATATCTAAATACTCTAACTTTACTATTTAAAAATTCAACCCTATAACCATTACTCTCAATTTTAGAAACAGACAACAAGTTTTTCCTCAACTCTGGCACATAATATACATTTTTAATAGTACAGTCTATATATCTTTTACCAACATAACATCTTGCCTTTATGTTCCCAAATCCAACCGCTATTAAACTCACTGCATTCTTGGCCGCAGCAATCACTTTTGGTGTATTTAGTTCCATGTAGTTGTAAAACGCACTTTTGTCATTTGTCAGGTGGTCTGATGATCCCGAATCCACACACCAAGTTATTTCACAATGATCATTATCTTGTTGGTTCCGTCCATTGCCAGTCAGAAATGCATACTCATTCTCTGTTGATGCCGCATATGTCTGATGATTATTCCCTGGATAGTTAGGTCCTTGTTGTTGCCAAGATCTTCTGTCTGGAATTCCACGACCTCTTCCTTGTGACCTACTTCTGCCTCCAAATGCTGCCCGATGTGGCGCTCTATTTCCTCGTCCTTGACCTCTTGAATAATATTGTCCATGTCCGCGGGCTGGTCCCTGTTGGTATCTCGCTCTACATTCGAATTTTTTATGGCCTGGCTTGCCGCATCCAAAGCACAAAAAGGTATTCCTTTGGTGCTCTATTATTTGAGGACCCATCTTATTCCTCTTTTCTTCCTCTCCTAGTAATCTGTCCTTAACCATGTCTACTGTCAGGTTTGGTACTGACTCTAAAGTTGTTATAATAACTTCGTACGATTCTGGCATGGATAGCAATAGTACATTTACCTTTTCTTCGTCTGCTAGGGGGCTTCCTGCGTCTTTTAGCTGGCCGAATATTTTTGACAACGTAACAAAATGTTCTCCGAGAGACGTTCCCTCTTTGTATTTTATAGTGTTTAGTTCCCGCCGTAGGAATAATTTACTTCTGGTGCCTTTTTTCATAAATTGTTGCTCTAATTTAAACATCATGTCGTATGCTTTATTCTCCTCTTGAATATAATCAATATGGCTGTCGGCGACGCCGCTTATAATAATGCTTTGTGCTCGAGCTTCAAGTTTTTTGTTCACGGGGACGCTCGCAAAGTCTTTGTTTTCTATTGCATTTAAGCATTCATTTTCCCGTAGTATGCTGCTAATGCGGAACTTCCATATTGCAAAATCTTCGCCGGCAAATTGCTTTATCTTAATACTTTCCGCCATTTTTCCTTCGTGTGCCTGTGCACGGGCGCGAACCACGCTCTGCTACCACTGTTATAATTTGTTCTTGTATTATTAAAAGACTTATGTTCCCTTATAGTTTACTTTCTTTTATTATTTATTAAAATACACATTTTTCTCTGCGCACATGACTAAATTCTTAAATCAGTATTTTTCATTTTATATCGCGAACACAGACTAAACCGCTCTGCTTATTTTTCTTCACAACACCATAGATTGTGTACCAACATTGAACCTCAACAAGACCAACCTTCACACATCTGGTTACTGAATGAAAAATATTTGAATAAAACAATTTTAGATCCGTCCGTGCCTTAAAAATCTCAAACGCGTATCTTTGTACCTAACAATCTAAAAAAACACACACACACAAAAATCGCATTCATACATTAAATTAATTTTAAAGTAATATTTCTTTTATTAAAATTATATAATTTTTCAAAACTCTTTCTGCATCTTGGGGCTGGGGTTCTAGTGGGGCTTACGTTTTGAGAAACCTCAGTCTAAACCAGGGTTTCTCAAAGTTATGGCTCCACGGATAATGAATATACCTAAACACATTCGGGATAAAATTAAAAAGTAGTAGACGATTCGTTGCACTCGTAGAAGATCCGCTGCGACTGCTACCAAAAGCATACGTGACACTCACACGAGTTCGATGATTTAGTTAACTTAAAACGAACTCAACGTGCATGAAGTTATCACTTCAAAAATGATAAAAAAAAATGGCGGAAAAATCAAAACATTTCGGTTTTGTTTTAAGTTTAATTTCCCTGCCTCGAGGTCACGCGTAAACTTTTTAAAAGTTTTTAGTACATTTGTTTCTCGAAGCGGGAATCGACATATAGAAAATGGGGCGATTTTCCACCCCTTATAGTAGCAGTCCAAGTATAACTATTACTTTATTTGATAAGCCACTTTCACTAATTTCCAATTTTGGACTTTTATAATGCATGAGTATGAATATTAACTAAACCCGATTTGTATTACACCGCTAAAATACGAATGGCTCATCAATATTAAAGTCCTCGACTGTACCTACATTTTTTAATGTATGTTTTTCTAATAATAGATTTCAACTAAAACGTATAAGTAATACTAAAGGTAAAATTAGTTTCAAACTTTAGTGACTAATGTGTCACAATAAAAAGAAGTCCCCCAAGTCTGCCATTACAATAGTGTAACAATGGTCTATCATTAATTTCATAGTTGCATTTTGCTAACAGTTCGTAATTTGCTATGTTTATTAATATAAAATATAGCAAAATGACAGTGGGATCGATCAACAATTAAGAAATCAATGATTGACCATTGTGACACTACTGTAACAGCAGACTTGGGGCCCATATACCGTGGTAAAAAAACATAAGATACACGTCAAATTGGCTGCTGAGGTGACCGTTCAACATGCATTTTTGTATCGCTTCTCATGTCGAGCATTTTAACACTATACTTTCACCGTTCACTGGATGCAGCTGAATACCAGTATTTTACATGAAGCGACTAATTAACTCCACAATCTGTTAGTACTGGGTAATACGGCACCCCTTGGTATGACTGGCTGACAGTAAGTGTACCGATTCATTTAACATTTAAGTATTTATGGTTTACAGTGATTATTTGTACCACATCAAACTTACCTTCATAATGGAGGGGAACGAAGTATACCCTAAGAAAATTAGGGTTCTCTTAAAGCCAATAGTAACTGTCTCGTTGCCAACATTGTAGAACTGGTTATCCCTTTCGGTATGAGAGTTAACCTTTAGACCGAAGGCACAGGAGGCTATGACGTCAGTGGCGTAGCGTGTCATCAGGTCTTTGGTGTCCACGTCTACGTAATCGACTGCGGAATTCAAAGAACATACAAATGATCGTACGAAAGGAAAAGGAAGCGTCGTGGCAAACAATTAAGGGTTTTTGGGTTACCATAGTAATAACATAAATAAATCTATTACATAGAGCTTCTTATGAAGAACCTTTGCCAGTAGTGTTACAGGCAAAAATTATTCTTCTTAAAAGCTTTTACTAACTCGTTGTCCGTTAGGTGTTATTCACCTAAATGGGTGACTAATAGAGCTCCAAAAGTAAGATTTTCTGAGTGACCATGTCGTATTACTTATCCAAAAAAAAAAAAAAAAAAAAAAAAGTAATACAAACAATTAATTTAATTAAAAAATTCAGTCCTATCACGCTTCACAGAAAAACAAAAAAAAAAGTTAGGAAGGTCACAATACTTGTTGGCTTGAGCAACCTCCTGGTCCAACTCTGTGAAAGCGAACAGCTTCTTGGACAGCTTCAGGGCTTGTTTGTGAAGGCGAACAGCTTCCTATTCAGCTTCAGGGCTTGGGGCGCGTCAGAGCGTCAGCGCCACCAAGCTACTGCTCCAACCTCCTGGTCCAGCTCAGTAGAGAGCGTGGAGTACTGCTTCCTGGTCAGCTTCAGGACTTGGGGCGCGTCAGAGCGTCAGCGCCACCAAGGTACAGCTCCAGAGGGCGAACTTCACCGTGAATTCGGTGACTTGATATATTATAAAGTAACTTGCTTCAGATCCCGTAGTAGACTGACTGAAATGTGTCAGGAATGGCCTTTTATACCCAAAAATTCTTTTTTTTGTTCAGTTTTTCCACATCAGTTGTTTTATTTTAGTTCTTTCATTCTCTCTAGAATATTTTGATTTTAAAATCAAAAATGTGAGTTGCCTGTATTTAAAACGACCAGTATTATTCAGTAAAAAACTTCCTCGAAGAATTCTGTGAGCGTGCTAATTAATTTTATAAAAGTAAGATAAGATACTGTTATTTAGTAAACAATCGTAATTAACTCTAAAATACATTATTTGAGCTAATATATTGATAAAATAAAATAAAGTTATATAAATCAAAAGAAACCTTCATAGGCCTAGGCCAGTAAGAAAATTAAAAGTAGAGGAAAAGTAACTGACAGCTTGACAATTGACGTAATGTCAAAAAAGTAAATATTGAAAAATTATTTTTATTTCAGCTAAAATCGATGTTAAAACATCGTTCTAGATTGAAACTAACGTGAGCTAAAATAGTTACTGCCAAAGCGCGACTTAGATGTAAAAGAATATACAAGGAAAATGAATATGAATGATAGTAAAAAGTGTAAGTACCTATAGTGTGTAAATACTAAATTTCCTCATAAGTATAGAGTGTCTGAAACATGAAAATACTATAACCAACAGAAATAACATTATACTATTAGAAAGTGCTTTTCAGTGACAAGTTTTGCTACTAACATAACTTACACTAAGTCGTTGACTCTGACCGTTCAGAGATATTGAACTAAATAGCAGACAAATTGGACCCCAAAGTTAAGACTTTATTTGCAATCAATTAAGTTTTTCTTGGCATCAATAGATAGAACTTTTTATCAACTATTGCCTCTTACACGACTTTCGCGGAATCCAAAGAACATACAAATTAACGTACTAAGGAGAAGGAAGCGAGTGGTTTATGGACCGTCGTCTATGACTCTTGTCAAAGCTCAGGGTGCCACATTAGTATCTGGGTATTGCATTTTATTATTTTGTTGTGTTATTTGCAAATTATTCTGGACAGGCTCTATCAAGAATCGCAACTACAACCGATTCTGCACAGCCAATATTCTCGAGTTCTGTTAGATTGTCAGATCGTTAGAGTAGCATAATAATTCGTTATTACGATGACTGCTTTACTAATTTTAAATGAGCTATAGGTTTTTTTTTTGTGGCGTTGATAAAAATTAGAACTTATTATAATTATTTGATATTTCTTAAGTCTTTCCAAACTGACCTCCAGATTCCTTGATCTGCTTCTTGAGGGTTCCTATCATCTGATCGCTGACCTCCATCATGAACGGCACCATGGCACGCATCTTGGAACTTGTGAACGCTGGACTCAATGTGGAACGCATGTCCTTCCATTCTTGACCTGTACGAAAACATTAAAAAGTTGCTGAGATTGTCAAAACCACTTGACGAAATATAACGCTTGTATTTCTCGACGGTTGGGGCAGAGATGTGCCTTTTAGTACACTCACAAATTGGGAGCCTGAACTAGATGGAAATGAAAAATCCCAGCATGTGAATCGAATCCCGTACCTCCAGTCTTCACCCTTATTTCGGTACGCTACTGCTTTTATGTATCCAAGGACACTTCCATTTCTCTATCTCTAATCAGATTCCTTACCTCTCAAACTGAACAGGTTCCTCCCAAATAGAGGCTCCACAGTGTCGTCCACCAGCAAGCGGTGATCCAGGAAATGCTCATATTCTTTAATTGTGACTTTTTTCGCCAATTCCAGGTCTCGAATCATCACCACTGGCGAAAAGAACTCGTATCTGCCGACAAACCTAGAAAAAAATTCGAGAGTGAGTTTCAAAATGAATCAAGCATAAACAACGTGTAACAGAAAGGGTATAGTCATATGAAAGGGTGTGCTATAGACCATCAAACTGAACAACTTTCTCAATGGGACCACCATCGTAACTAAATTTGGTACTAAAGTTTGACAGATAAGGATAGTAAACAATGGCAAAACATAAACGTACCTCTCTTCCGGAAAACTATTATACATTTCTTGGAACAATTCAGCGGCATGTTTTTTGTTCAGCAACTGACTCAGCAAGTTGCCCACTGGTGGGACTACCTTGAAATGCTTCACACCGTACCGACTGAACCGAGAGTAGGCCTGACGCATGTACAGCACTGCTGCTATGATGATCACGCCGAGCCATATTAGGGCTATCATGTTCTGAAAAGAAATGACCAATATTAGACTGAATTTGAGAGATACAGGTATATAGCATAGCCTAGTATGGCATAGCCCCAAAACTTAGCCATGAGATTAAACGCTATCACTAGTGACCATCAAGTCCTGTGTCAAACATCAGCGAGAGGAAGGTCCAATATCAGGTGTTCCATCGTTTCTGGAACAGTAACACATTTGCACTCCTGAAACTGTTAAAAAGAGATACCGCGGCCCTGGGACGTAAAAGGCGAGGAAGGAACATGGATGGTTTATAGTCAGTAAAAGTCTGACACTCCCTCCCGCTCAGTCATTTGAAAATTTCCCATCCAAAAAAAAACAAAAGAGACAGGAAAAAACCATAAAAATAAAGACTATAGAAAACGTTGTGAAGGAGTCGTTACAGGTAGTCAGTGGCCCATTAAAGTTTGACAATAAGTTACCAAGGGGTATCGTATTATTCAGTACTAACTGGGTTTTGGAGGTAAAACCCCAGCGAAAACCATTTTATGTAGTTCAAGAAAAAAGTGCTATCACTAAGTTCGTTTTGTATATTATATTTATATCACAATTACATCGCACCTTTGGGAACAAAGGGTCACTTCTGCATGTTTTCCAACTTTACAGGAAGAGCACTTTTTTTTTCTTTTTATGTATATTTTTTATAACTTTGTACTGTTTCAGAGTATTATGGCCATGCTTATAGTCTTAAATCGATAGTTCACGGACAATCTTGAATATTAAAAACAAAGTACAAGAAGGGGTTTTTGAGAAACAAGACATAAACTGAGGGAAGGCTACCAAAGTGACTTTTTGTTACAAATCAGTAAATGCTATAAAGCAGAAGTGACGCTTTTTATAAAAATAGTAAAATCATGAAGGGTATTCTTATTACTGCAAGTAATATGTTAACAAAAAGTCATTACTTATCATAGTGCCTCTCCGTCACAAATGCGCAAGGTCACACTTTGGCTTTCAAAACACTACTGACAGGATGAGACGTTACGTTTCAAGCAAACGGACCAACAACACGAAATAATATTACGTCCCTCAAAACGATATTTTCACCGTTTTTATTGAGATTATAAAGTCCATTAACGCGGTTTTTTCTGCATATTTAAGTCGTTTTTACAAAAAAATGCAGAAGTGACGCTTTGTTCCCAAAGGTGCGACATCATAAATGAAATAATGTCAATGGAATAACAGTAACAAGAGTAATCATAAATACCTACACAGAATCATTAAAGAGGGCCAGCAATTTGGTAAACTCGATATTCGCATCGAAATTATTTATAAAGCAATACTTTAATTAATACAGAAAATGTATGTTATAGATCAAATTTTTAATTATTTACTAACAACACTCTATAATAATTATAAAAATATGTACAAGTATTGAAGCAAATTGATTTGAAAGTGAGAAAAAGTTAAAAAATAAAGACTTTACTAGAGTCGTCTCCTATCCGTTTTTATGAGAATGTTACCTTTGGTGTATAAATTATAGTAGTTACGAATAATACTCGACCAAATACACATATTTTACTTTGTCACCAATGACCTCGACACATTAAATCATTGATTATTTGTTTAATTTTCCTTAAATAATCACAAATGAAACTACAGAGGTTTAGATAAAAAAGCTAAGACATTTTCTCATAAACAAATTCACACACAAAATACAATAACATAACTCACTGCGCAATACACGAGTGATTTTGATCGAAGACTCCTCCGGTATGTAAAACCAAAACTGGTAATACCGAGATAGGTACAGGTTTTTATATGTGTTGTTGTAACTCTAGATAAACATTGTAATCTTTGTTTTGTGAATACTGCTTTAATTGTGTGCTATGCCGATGCATATATATACCAATATACTCGTACGTAATTATTATTGTGATAACTTCAACTGTATGATGGATATCTATAGGTACTAAATACAATTGTACACACATGGAAACTAATTACATTTATCTACAAAGATTGATCAGATCTTTTTTACTTATTAAACTTATGTGCACAAACAATACCGTTAAAAACTTAAGGGGCCGGCGGAGCGTGCGTCGTTCATACAAACGTAATACCAAAATAATTTGTAAATCAAATATATTTTTAAGGTAGTGTGTATTTATTTCGATTGATTTACAAAATATCTATGTTCCCAAATATATATTTTGAAAGTACAATGATGTAAAGACTTAGATATGAGGAATTTAAAATTTCTAAAGGAAACTTATTTCTCTCATAACTCATGTTTAAATCAGTGTCCATTCAACATATATATTATTTATTTATTTATTCAATAACACATACATTTTGTTTTAACAGGTAAAACCCAAGCTAACAAAAGTAGTCATTATAGGAAAAAGCTACCTACTACTACCTAAAAATGTTAGGGGTGGATAACCCTTATCACTTAGGGGTATGAAAAATAGATAGTAGCCGATTCTCGGACCTACTGAATATGCATTTAAAATTTCATAAAAATCGGTCAAGCCGTTTCAGAGGAGTATGGTAACTAACACTGTGACACGAGAATTTTATATATTTGAAGAAGCAGAAAGAAGATATACTATGTATTTCACGGAACCCTCAACCACGGCCTACAAATAACTTGGCCAGGCAACTTATCTACTTCAAGATATCACATTCACACACACATTTCCTCGAATTACAAGTGCTAGATTAGATTCTGTAAAAGATGAGCCTGCTTTATCTACGCCATATAATAACAGCAAGTCATCATGATGATCATTATTGTATTGTCAATACGATTAGTTTGTTATAAGGTTTTTTGAAGATTATCATGACTTGCTAGTAAGCGTTTTCTGTCTAAAAAAGCCGGCCAAGCTCAATTCGGATGCATACACCACGGGTTCCGTTGAAAAATATACTTCATAAACTTAAAATTTCACTTACGGGATATATTCCGTGATTATCCCGTAAGAGCGGTTTCGCACTACGTCTGATCCGAGTCCGATCTGTACCCGTGAAAGTATACTACAATACCAAATCGGATGACGGACCGAGTCCGTAAACAACCATAGAAATAGTTCTACGATTACTACGGACCGGGTTCGGATCGGACGTAGTGCGAAACCGCTCTAAGTGACATTTTATGTTTAGTTGAGAACCCGCCGCTTTGCAGCCAAATGGGCACCACTTGTTGCAACTTACAGTTCCGTTAGAACGTCATAATAGTGGCATAAAAGCGCTACAGGAGCTGCAACTAATAACTAACACTACACTAAAGCTCTTGTGGCGCTTTTTGATTGAATGACATGTTTAACTGAACGAGTAAAGGATCACTGATCATTCACCTGTCTCTAATTTATTAATATACACCTGTTGTTCCAGAGTCAGACATTACTGAGTTTAAATAAATAATAAGTGAAGTGAAGGTGTAATGTGTTTGGGGTATATTTTATATTATATGCAAGTGGCTAAAACGCAGATCAGCTCATCGGGCAACTGTTGGGCGCGTAAGTACTGCGCTTGCGCCAGTGTGTGGGGCCATTTTGGGTGACCGCAAGCGATTCCGGCGCGTCTGACTAATACGACGATATCTCCGAAATTATGTTAGTTAGCTCGCTATCAGCTGTTATATCATTGAAATCGCAGTCATAGCAATCTGCTGAATGGAGATGATATGTAATATGATGACGGCTATGATGGCTGATATGAGATTTTAAAGGAGAACCTTTGTTGCTAACCCCCACTTTTGGCAACTCACAGTCTGTTCGGAGTTATTGAAGCAGCCGTCGAGCGCTACCTTGAATTTGGTAGCAGTAAAAAATCGTGTCCCGTTTCGTATCCACTGACAAAAATTTGTTGGAAGTTTGACCTCCAAATATCTCTGCTATCTCCGTAAGAAGGTTTTAAGGTACGGTCAAAAACAAAAAAAATCGCAATGACGAGGAGAACAATTGCCTTTTGGTTTCAATAAGGGTATGTACACTTAAAGTACTTACGGGATTATATCCGTGATCGCACAAGAAATTTGTGCGATTCAGAACATTTAATTGAGAAATTAACCCATGTGCAGGAGGTCCTACGGAATACCGGCTACAAGGAGACAGCAGAATAAAGACCGCTAAGAACACGACCAGCCAGGACTCAGGTAGAACGTCAACCAACCTACTTGCCATTTGTTAAGGGAGTAACTGACAAAATCGGTAAAATACTGTCAGGTACTCAATTAAAACTGTGTTCAGTCCCTACAACAAAATCGGGCAAAGTTTGCCGTCACCAAAAGACAAACTGCCCTTAGAACATCCTGGGGTATACAAAATTGACTGCAGCGGCATCTCATACATTGGACAAACCAAACGAACCATCTCATGCCGGATACATGAACACATCAAAACAGTGGAAAACAATGAGAGACACAAATCGGCCATAGCCGAACATCAGCTGGACTCAGGGCCAAATCACTGGATTGAGTTTCATAAACCACAAATTTTGTCTACAGACCGATAGTACATCCAAAGGTTAACCAGAAAAGCTATTGAAATTTCAAAATATTGAAAAAAAAAACAATCGTGTGGATGGTTTTAAACTATCAAGTACGTGGAATCCAGTGATAAACCTAATAAAAACTAACATTCGTCTGCATTAATATAAAGAAAAACCTAGTGATACTGTGAGTGCGTTTTGTAGTGAGTTACAATCGAGTTCCAGTAATAAATAATAAAATAATAACATTTTTTATTGTTTCTCATACAATTATTCTACTGCACAAAATTGAGGCAGCCCCGTTAAGTTATAAGGATACTTGTGATGGGGTTACCTCAGTTTACAATGTTGAAGCATAATTAAAAAGAAAAGAAAAAATTTTAGGCTAAGGGATGTTACAAAATTATTCTAGCAAGTTCAGGTATGTGTGGTATTTGTGGGTGTGTGTGGTGTGTGTGGTGTGTGAGTGAGTGTGCGTATGAGTGTGGATGGTGGATGTGCGAGGTGTGTGGTTGTGATTAGGTGTGTGTGTGTGGTAATCATTGATCGGTTGATGTTTAGTAAGACATCGTAGGTTTGAGATTTCAACCATTCCGATAAAGTATTTTTGCATTCATACCGCAACATGGGGTAAATATTCAATATGAGATTCAGTTTAATATAAATATAAGTAGATTGAGTATTATATTGACGCCTGGCAAAAACCGTACGGACCCGAGGGAAGTGGGCCACAATGTCTTTACGTCTTTTATCTAGCTTAGATGGATCAAATGAAAGGGTCTTGTGTAGATGTATGGTTATGTTCAATACAATTGAATTCCAATTCATCCATCAATCACTCATAAGTTAAAATTTCAATTAGTTTTGTTAATTTCAGAGATACAGTCGCGATTAAATACGGTTTGAGCTCTACAGTCGCGCTACAATAACTTATTTTAGATCCCGAGGCGCACTCTACCGCTCGCATAGCATCTTTGTAGATCCAAGGGTGCTATGCAAGTGGTAGAGTGCGCCGTACTAACACCTAAAATACGAATCGAGCTCTACAGTCGCGCTACAAGAACTTGTTTTAGATCCTGAGGCGCACTATACCGCTCGCATAGCACCTTTGTAGATCCAAGGGTGCTACAAAGGGTGCGAGCGGTAGAACGCACCGTACTAACACCTCTGTACAACCATTGTAGAGACAAATCCTTAGGCGGTACTGCGTGGGCCTCTTTCGGGGGTACAGCGGCGCTGTAGCCGCTTGTACATCTACTGTAGACCTTATCTGTAGAGCCTATGCCGTTATTAGAAACCTCTAACCGGCCGCTGTACGGCTTGTTGTGGAGCTTGTGTTCTAGTTGGGTTGGTACAGTCTCAAAATAAAAGAATATCCAAATAATTATACGAAACGTATTTATTTACATGGTCTACGTTATTATACAATAGGATATTACTAAGTAGTATACGTTGGTACTTATGCTTACTAGAGTTGATTTTACAAATGAATTTGATCGCGATCAGCAGACCGTGATCAAGAGTCTGATCCCATTTTATTGGCTAAATCCATCCATCCATTCATTTCATCACAATTTTATTTGCGAACCCTGAAGCGTGCGTATTCTCCACCCTTGATCTTCACACTGATTGTGCCCTTAACTAATTCCGCGGGTATTTTGGTCTTCTCACAGGGAGATACTTCCATTTTTTGGAGCAAATCGTAAGCCATCACTTTGATCTCGCAGAGAGCGAATCTTGAACCTGAAATTTGAATTATCATCATGTTGAATGCTTGTAAATGTAACTGCTGGATATCTATCAAAATCAAAATCAAAATCAATCAAAGCATTTATTTCAAGTAGGCCAGTTACAGGCACTTTTGAATTGTCGAAACAAAAATGAACATTTAATGTAGCTACAGTCCCAGTCACAAGACATAAAAACTGTGAAAGTACTGTAGTTGCCCATTCCCTAGCGTAGATCTCTATGGAGAAGAACGGGCAAGAAACTCCATGGACACTCTTTTAAATCAAAAAATTGTTACAAAATCTTGGTTACATCATTCATGTTGAGATGGTATATTATGTGAGAACAATGTAGCAAGATGTGCACGTTAAAAGTGTCCATAGCAAAACCAAAACAAAATACAACTCAAAAACAAAATAATTAATTCAAATAAACCATGGCGACTAAGAGATGACCAGTCACAACTGACAGCGCCCATTCACGCACATGACGCATGGATCAGCACCATTCAGCTCAACCATTTTGAAGGGAACTAAATGGTCCGACACACGCGCCACCATCAGCGAGACATTTGAGTGAGCATGACATACTCTCAACCGCCAGGGCACATTCAAGTCAAGAACTGCCGTAGGTTTCCAGTGAATGATAGCTTACTAGTACATAGTACTCACACAATATGGGCTATGCGATTATACAATACTAACATTGAATCTATACAATGCAAAGATAGTTAAGTACAATCTTCAGCAGCTCTAACTATATCATTTAATGCTATCAATTTTTGCGCCCCTGTCCATGTGGAGCAGGACCAGCATTAAGCCAAGCATTTTTATCAGCGATATAATCGCTCAACTTGTAATATGCTTTTTTACATAGTGTGCGTTTAATGCATGTTTTAAATTTCGTCTCATTCAGTTCAAGAATACTTTGTGGAATTTTATTATAGCATCTCAAACAGTTACCCCATGAAAGATGAGTCTACTTTAGCGAGTCTAAAGCCTGGCTGAACTAATTGGTCCCTGTTTCTAGTACTGTAATTATGTCTGTCACCTCTTTTACCAAAAAGATGCAAATTTTTTCTAACGTACATTATGTTTTCGTAAATGTATTGACAATGTACCGTCATAATGCCAATATCCTTAAACAGTTCCCTTAGAGAATCGCGCCTACGAAGATTATATATAGCTCTGATGGCTCTTTTCTGCAGAATAAATATAGACTCAATATCTGCAGCCCGTCCCCATAGCAAAATACCGTAAGACATTATACTATGGAAGTAACTAAAATAGACCAGTCTAGCGGTATCTACATCAGTAAATTGACGGATTTTTCTAATGGCATATGCTGCTGAACTTAGCCGCCCCGCAAGAGATGTTAAATGAGAACCCCATTGTAGCCTTGAATCAAGCGTAAGCCCCAGGAAAACCGTTTTATCTACGAATTCAAGTTTCTCATTATTCAATAATATATCACAATCACTACCCTTAACATTCGGTAATGAAAATCTTATGCATTTGGTTTTTTTTTCATTTAATACCAAATTGTTTGCTGTGAACCAATTTTGGACCTGAAGTAGGGCATTATTCACGTCATCTAAATTTTGTGCCCGTCTGTTTATCTTAAAAATTAAGGAAGTGTCATCAGCAAATAACACCATATTTTGAGGTTGGTTTTTCAATAAATAGGGTAGATCATTTATATATACTAGAAAGAGGAAAGGACCCAATATTGAGCCTTGTGGAACCCCCATTTTTATTTTTAAACCCTGTGAATTAACACCATTTATCTGAACATGTTGTTGTCTATCATTCAAATATGATCTTACCAAACTAAGTGCAAGTTTACCCAGTCCGTAATGCTCAAGTTTCAAAAGTAATGTGTCGTGATTTACGCAATCAAACGCTTTGGAGAGGTCACAAAAAATTCCTATGGCATCTTGGGACTCTTCCCACGCAGTAAATATGTGCTTTAATAAGGTTACACCGGCGTCAGTTGTACAACGTCCCTTGGTGAAACCATACTGTTGATCATGTAAGATTCTGTTGGTGTTAAAATGATAGAGCATTTGATCAAGCATTACTTTTTCAAAAACCTTGCTAAAAACTGGCAACACGGATACAGGTCTATAATTGTTAGTATCTTTACTGTCCCCGGATTTGAAAAGAGGTATGACTTTACTGTATTTCATTAAATCAGGGAAAACTCCTTGGTCTACACATAGATTAAAAATTAAAGCTAAGTATGGGGCTATTGTCTCAAGTATGGATGTACAAACTTTGATAGACATTCCCCATAGATCTTCGGTCAGTTTGATTTTTATTTGCCGGAAAGCTTTAATAACTACCATAGGGTTAATGTGTTTAAATTTAAATTCAGCCAGGCAGCCAGACACATTCGTCTTTAATAAACCCATTGAGACTTCAGGAGAGGAATTTAGAGCCTCCGTAGTTTTTAATGGTATTTCTGTAAAGAAATTTACAAATTCTTGAGCTACTTCCTGATTAGAGCTTTTAGGACCACTTGCTGTATCTAATATGTAGCTAGTGTTACGTATTTTCTTCCTGTTAGTCTCGTTATTTATGACTTTCCACACTGTCTTTATTTTATTTTCTGCTGTTTTGATCTTGTTGCTAATGTGCAGGGCTTTAGCAACCTTGCATGTATTTCTAAAAATTTTTGAATACTTAGCAACATACTTGTTAAAAGTTTCAGTGTTAATAAAAGGCTTAAGGCCATAAAGCTCAAATAGTCTTTCCCTACTTTTTCTGATGCCTCTAGTTGCCCAATCGCTAAATATGAATTTAGGGCAAATACTTTTTGTCTTCTTTTCAAAAGTTTTGTTGAATTCCGTATGAACTATTGAAAAGAAACGATTATAAAATTGATTTATATTAATATCGTCATGGCTCATAACACTTAACTTGTTCTGTAGGGAAATATTAAACCTATTTAATTTGCTAGATGTTATAGGTCTAAATTTAATCTGTACTTTTTGCAATGGTGTATTACAACTATAAGTTACAGTTTGTCCGCTATGGTCAGACGGCAAACAATTTACTATGGCTTTATCTAAGTAATCACAATCGCAGAAAACATTATCTATACAAGTAGCAGAAGATGTTGTGATTCTAGTAGGTTCAATAAAAACGTTAGTCAGGTCAAATGACTTAAAAAGATTTAACAACCGACCACTATTTGAATGTTCTTCTAAAATATTGATATTGAAATCACCACAAATTATTGTAGATTTATTACTGGCTGCAAGTTTTGCCAGGACATCTTCCATTATTGATTCAAATATGGAAAAGTTTTGATAGTTTGGGGGTCTGTACACACACACAATTACATGCTTATCTAGCTCAACACAGGACAGTTCGACGCAATGTTCAACCGAGAGACCTACTATGTCATTACGTTGCTTATATTTAAAACTATTTTTAATTAATATTAGGGAACCTCCACGAAGCATAGTTTTACGGTTAAAGCAGCTACCCACCATATAGTTCTCATAATTAATAAGCATTTGGTAATCTTTTAGCCAATGTTCAGTAAAACAAATGATGTCAAACTTACTTTTTTCTAAAAACAATTCAATTTCTAATAATTTGCAAGACATTCCTTGGATATTTTGGTGGAATAATTTTAAGGTGTTCTGCTGAGGCCCTTTTTTATTAACTAATTGAGTGCAAGAATTAATAGTACCTTCTGTTGTCTCACTTTCTAGTTTAAATTTATATTAATATTTGGAGTGAGGCCGGAGACTCCCGTGCCATCCTCAGACAACAAGACCCTATCTGTAATAGACCCTAATTGAGGATTCACCATGGTGACAGATGGATCCTCCTCATTGCAATATTTGTAAACATTTATAGCACTACTGCTATATTCATTTAAAGTCACCTGTACATTAGTAGAATTACTAATAGTCGCAGTGTTAATAATGGAACTAAACTTAGACATACTATTTATGTCTGTGTGAATATTAAAAGCTAATAGCGAAGCTATTTTGTGTCTACATCTAATAGGTAGATACACCTTACCCCGTGTCGACTTAAGTTTACCAACAATAGTGTTGATATCTAGATATACAAGTCTGTCACTATAGTGACCTGCCAGAAAATGTACATGGTTATTTAACATATGTATATAATTGTTTTTTCTATTACCCAATTTTTCAAAATAGGGAAAAGCACACAATATGATTTTACTACAGTTTAGCTTTAACAACTCAAAGCTTAGTCACCCTATTATGTGTCAATTGCTGGGAAATAGGCCCCGCTCTGTGAAATGTTATGCCGTAAATGCACCATGAAGACCGGCTGTGAGTTGGTATAATTTCCTGTAACGGTTTCCTCACAGGTTTCCCTTCACCTTTTTGGCAGCAGTGGTCATGAATTCATTCAATTTAAGTAATTTACCTCTAAAGATTAAAAACTATGAAAGAAAAACTACCATAACTAGTATTTCGTTGGTCTTTAGTGGTCATAGTGGCACGTCTAATCGTGTGTGTACCAAAATGGTACAAAAGGAACCTTTGTGGTGGAACTTCTCAGTATCAATTATTTTAATGGACCTCCCCGAAAAATATTAAGTTTATTCCGATTACATAAGACTGATGTTAACTGTAGTACTATCTCTACCTACCCGTTCGGGAAATTTAGTTCGTGGTGCTATTTATTTATTTATTTATAGTTATTTATTTATAGTATTAGTTATTTATTTATAGTATACAAAACAAAAGTAGAAATACAATACAATACAATACAATGGTTTGAATTAAATTAATTACTAAAACTAACATGGAACAGTGGACACTCTTGCATACTTTCTCTCACAGAAAATCAGACATAACCGCATAACCTTACTCCATTCATCCGCAAACACATCACATTCGGGGTTGGCAATCAGAAGGGCGTTGAGCGTCTTAAGAGTACGACACACTGGAGATTCAGCTCTGGCGACAGTTTTAGATGACGGTGGGGCGAACAGACTATGCCGGCGGCATTGGCGTTGTCCGATATATTTATCGGGCACGAATAGCCGACAAAAAAGGCTGTGGAGCTCAGGGCAGTCGATTAGTCCTCGTAGGGTTTTACAGGCTACCTTGAGCTGCTCAGCACCTCTTCTCACCTCCAAGGAGTTAAAGCCCAACGCTCCTAACAGATAGTTGGTAGGGTACAGGAAAGGAAAATAGTAAAATAACTTTTGGAAAAAGCCTCTTAGAAAGGTTTTCTGCACCTTTTCCAGCATCAATGTCTGGGCAGCGGTGTAAGGGTGCCAGACGCAGGCACTAGACTCAAGTTTGCTTCGAACTAGAGTGGTGTATAATAAACGAAGGACATTAGGGTTGCGGAAGTCACGAGCATTTCGCATCACAAAGCCCAGACGCCTGAAAGACTCCTTCGCAAGTGTAGAAATGTGGTCTTTAAATGTCAGACAGCGGTCGAAAGTCACTCCCAAATCCTTTACGTTGGTCACTCGAGAAATTACGTCACCACCCAATCTGTAGTTGAAATGGATTGGTCGCAACCCTCTACCGTATGTCATGACGTGGCACTTGCTTGTGTTGAGAGGAAGTTTATTTACAATGCTCCACCTATAAACGGCATCAATGTCCTTTTGTAGGAGTAGACAGTCCTCGTCCGATCTGATTTGTGCAACCAGTTTTAGATCATCAGCGTATAGCAAGCACCTGGCAAACTTAACCTCCGTTACCAAATCATTAATCATGATCAGGAACAGAGGTGGCCCCAATACTGATCCCTGGCTCACGCCCGAACGGGTGCTATAAGGTTTAGATTCAAAGCAACCATGTCTGACAAACTGCTTGCGATCTCGAAGGTAGTCGGCAAAGAAGCTGAGAAGTCCGGACGAGAAACCTATGGCCTCTAGTTTTGTCAACAGTATATCGTTGTCAACTGTGTCGAAGGCTTTTTGGAAATCAAAATATAGAGCGTCGACTTGCCTCCCGGTGTCCAAGCTACTGGATAAGTAGTCAACATGGATGAGCAAATTTGAGTCTACGGAGCGACCCCGTCGAAAACCGTGTTGGGCATCAGAGAATAGCTTGTCAACTGACTATCCATTGACTTTCATTTCACAGCAAGTTTTATTTACTATGGTTAGATAAAATGCACTCTTTTGGATTTTTAACGTGCACCTCAGTGCCGAAAATTTAAATTCCTACGGAGCAATAATCTTTAAGGATTTATTCGAATTTCACTTAATTTTAGCGAAAGTGGCTATTAGATTCCATACTCACCAATACAGTTTCTAGGTCCTAATCCAAATGGCGTGTAGGTTAAAGGCTTAATTTTGTGCCTGTTTTCCTCCGAGAACCTTTCAGGATCGAACTTGTAAGGATTCGGGTAGAATTTGGGATCGTGGTGGATAGCCCAGGTGGGGACTTGTATGGCTTCTCCTTTGCGGACCTTGACAAAATAAATCAGTTTAAATAATAAGTTATAGTAGTAAAATTTTCTCGTAACAGTCTAACAACAATCTAACAGTTCGGCCCAACAGTCTAACAGTTATTTCAAGTTGCAGACTACAGGTCAGGAAAGACCCGTTATTAATTGTTCCATCTTTTGTGGAACTGCTGTTTTTAAAGGGTTTCGTACCTCAACAGGAAATACTTCCAAATCTAGCGAAACGTAGGTTTACCACGAGAAGCTATTGTAAACACACACACGAGTTCGCAAAATTGTGGCCCAAATGTTTACGTTCTATGATGTCAGATTTATATCGCCAAAATATAACCTGGCCTGGAAATTGCTTGTTAGTCTCATAGTACGCGTATGATAATTTGAGTTGATTGAATTTGGTATTTTGTTGTTGATTGAATTGTCGCTACTTATCTTGGTAGAAATTCTTGGTTTATAAAAATGCAGCTTCTCGTGGCGTGGACTATAGGTACCTCTAGCACACCTACATTTGGCACTATATATTCTGTTCATTTTAGTCATCCTTCCTGGCATTTTTTTTGTAACGACCATGTAAGAAAAACATATAGGAAAGAGCAGTAGATCAGTTGAAAGTGTAAATTGAAACCGCAATGGCTAATTACCGATAAAAAATGCTACAAGGTATAAGTATAGTTTGCCAGGACTAACGAAGTCTTTGAATTTTCTGCGATCCTTGATTATCCTAGAAGAACTGTCCTGAAACTTACAATGTAGTCTTTATCTGCTTTGGCGTTCGGTTTCCCTAAGTTGTAGTCTTTGGTACACTGCCTTTCTTGCTGAGGGCCAGGCGGCCACAGTCTCAACACCTCTGAAAAGAAACAGTTAAAATATGTACCAAAACATATAAATGTTGTTATTTATGCGGCAAGCAGTCATTAATAAATTTAAAAAAGAACTACGTAAATCAGCCGTGTAATCATGAAGTAATGAAAATAACGGTGTATCTACATAATGTATGAAAAAAAAAACAATGGTTCAAATTCGTAACCTCCTCTTTTTTGTAGTCTGATAAAAATGAATCTTAATAACAAAGTATTTGAGGCAAGTAAACATTTTTCTTTCTCTATTCTTACCTGAAACCACCATATCTAGATAAGGCAGTCTCTGTATGGAGTCGAAGTTGAACTTGCCGCCGTGTTTAGCATCATTGTCTCTTATCTCCTGCACCAGCCGCTCCTGCACGTCAGGGTTCACAGCCAGCTCGTACACCAGTAACGACAGCGCTGATGATGTCGTATCGAAGCCAGCCGCGAAGAACAGGAGGGCTTGCGCGACCAAGTCAATGTCAGACCAATCTGAAAATTGTAATATTCATTATAGCACGTTGTTGTGAACACTGCTCCATCGCTAGATTTTGAAAATCTGTGTTAAGGAGACACAGTTCGATTCCTTAAGGTTTTTTAGTTTAAGGACAAGTTCTTTTTATTTTACGAATTAAAATTTGCTAAATTTTGCTTAATTTGCTTCATGAAATAGATTATTACTGGGTCACCCGTACGCTGCTCCTTTTTCTTCCAACTGTGAGATTATTTGGATATTGTTTTCTGTAGATGTCTAATGACAGTTAAATAAAATACTGACCTCTGTTAATAGTTGCTTTTCCTACATCTGACTCCTCAGTTGTTGCAAATCCAGTGCTATCTTTCTCGTCAGGTTTCTCTTCATGGGTAAGCTTTCCTGTAAGAAAGAACGTTTTAAGTCAAGTTATTTTAGAGTGATGTTAGTAAGAATTTATAATAATTGTCCATAAGAACAATACTAATTTACGACACGTCTGTAATTCCGGAAATATCATCATCACCAGTTATGTTTATGACCTATGAAATCCTTATGGTGCGATTACGGTGGTGGCGGCGGTGGTGGTTAACAATAACTTCAAGGACAGTATAGATCACGGATCCTCAGAAATAGCAACGGCCTTCAATGACCATTACATTAATATGGCGCGTGAAGTACGCACCATATTAATGTAATACGGATGTAAAAGCAAGCCCTGAGAGAAATTCAACAGCTCATTCGATGTTCCTCAAACCAGTGTCTGAAAATGAAGTTAGAACGGAGATAATATCATTGAAAAACTCAAATTCTGAAGGACACTATGAAATTAATACGAAAATTGTTAAGGCATGCACTATTGAGTTAAGTGCAATTATAACACATTTAATTAATTTATCTTTCTCACTTGGTAGTTTTCCTGAAGCATAAAAGGTATCAATTGTTAAACCACTTTTTAAAAAGGGAGGAAAATCTGATATTTATAATTATCGCCCAATACCATTAATATCTACTTTGTCAAAAATAAAGATATTTGAGAAGTGCATGTAAAAAGATTGATCGAATTTTGTAACAAATTGAACATAATTAAAAAAAAAACAGTTCGGTCTCCAAAAAAACAAATCTACAACTCTCGCTATTTTCACTCTTATAAAAAAAATATATAATGACGAATATTAATCAACACCGTCTTACTACAGTCTTGTTCTTTGATTTATCTAAAGCTTTGACCTAGTGTCTCATGAAATGTTACTGCAAAAACTGGAGGCAATTGGAGTTAGACGCATAGTTATTCAGTGGATATCGTCATACCTTAATAACAGACGACAGCTGGTTATCATTATAAAGGTAGATAGAAACAACGACATGATACCACACTCATCCGAACTCAAGTACAACAGATTTGGCGTCCCTCAAGGAATTGTGTCAGGACCATATTCCTTTTGTACATTTAGTCTATTAGTTTTATAACCATAAATGAATATTATTTGCTCATTTCTTTTAGTGTAACAACTGATAGAAAAAATAATACGATTGACGATCATGAGACTGATATTAATAACACTATTGAAAGACTAAATGAATATTTAAGTAATATTAATTGAACAGTAAATATTATAAAATCAGTTTATACACAATTTAATAAATCTTATAATGCTAAATACAATGTTAAAATGGATATACATAAAATTGACGAAGTAAGTACAATGTTTTGAGTGCGTTACATTGAGATTTACCGTAAAACGTGATTTATCACCCCAAAACAAAAAGTCTTTTCCCAGCAATATTTTTTGCGGAAAGTTACTTAGTACCTATTTATTTAACACTTCAAGCACAAAGTACAGAGGCGGACTTAATGCCAATGGCATTCTCTACCAGTCAACCTTTAGGTGATGCAGAGACAAGCAGTGTACCTACTAAAGGTTACATGATGAGTCTGCTTACACCCTGTAGAGTTGAGTAATTTGTACGTTTTAATGTGCTTATGTCAGGAACAACTGTCACGTTGGACATGGGTTCGATTCAGGCAGTGTTATTGGGGTTTTCATAACCGATTAATACGGTTCAGAGAATCGAGAGGGTGTGGTGTGATTTTAAGTAGACTCGAATTGTCTGATTTAGGGGTTTTAAATTGTGTAATTTCGTTAATTTTCATCCAGAGCTGTTTAGGATTGTTTATTGACATAGTTATTTGTTCTCTTTGTGATTTTCTTTTAAGTTTATTTATTAAGTTAGTACAAAAGTTACGAAAACGTCTGAAAGTGATTTGTAGTATTATATTATAGCAATCTTTCTTAGTTTGCACTTGCATTTTATTACGAAGTTTAATACATCGAAGTACACCAGCAGTCATCCAAGGTTTGATAACCCGCCTACCACTTGGAACTGACTTAGTTGTAGTATTAAATAGTAGTGAAGTTTTTATTACCTCTATAAATTTATAAGCTATGATCTCAGGGTCATTACACGTATTAAAAAATGACATGTCGGTAGCTATCAAGTAAGTATAGGCACTATCAAAATTAATTACGGTTTTGGTTTTGGCAGACTTTTTAGTTATTAGTGATCGGGATATGTTTATTAATACCATTGCGTGGTCTGTGATTGAGGTATTAATAACACCCACAAATGCCGAGCTCAAAGCTTTGTCCATTTTTATGAGTGCATGGTCCAAACAACTTTGTTCTCTGGTAGGTAAACAGTGTCCTGGTAAAAGGCCATGTGCCGCTAACATATTCAAATAGTTTAATCTGTTGCTACGTTGTTGAGATGTTTCAGAATTCTTGATTATTAGATTAATATTTATATCACCCACAATTATAATATTTTTGTGTGTCATAATAGAGTCAAGGTGAAGATTTAATGAATTTATAAAATTATCAGCACAAAGGTTGGAGGGTGAACGGTAGATGCCTATGATGGTATAGTTTGAAATGGATACCTGGATAGTTGACGCATGTGAAATATTGATTTCCGTAACATGGGCCAGGTGTCCATCTCGAACTTAAGCCACCACACCGTCATTTTGATTAAGCTGATTTTTCGAATAGTACGAAGTGTAGTTATCAAGCAATGGTAACTGTCTGTGACAGTAAAGCCTGCACTCCGTTATCATCAACACGTCTATGTTATGTTTTATTTGTGATAAGTTTAGCTGTAAGTCTTCAAAGTTTGAATAGACACTCCTGATATTTTGGGTTACTACTGTCAAGTTATAGTTATCATGCTGTACGTAATTATGCAATTCTTCAATGTTGATAATAGCTGACTTCGAAATTTCGCTATCATCTAATTCCCGTATAGTATTTAGGTGGCTATCCATTAAAGTTTTTATAATACAAGTGGTGCATCGTACTTACGTTAGTGAAAAAACATTGATAAACTGATTGTAAATATTCTAATTCTACATTTAATATATTTATGAAAGGCGGTTTAGGTATGATCGAGAGTGTGTGTGTCCTGTGTAAAGGTGGGTGCGTGGTAAGAGTTTGATAGATTGTTAGTGTGAGTGTTGTTGAGTGTAATGTGTTAGTTTTATGAGTATTGCATTTTATAACATTATGGTGGTATTGAACATGCTTGAATGTGGAGATTTTAGAAGTTATCCTGATGCTTGACACATTTATCGAGATATTAACTTCCTTCCAATAAAAAATAAAATAAAATAAAATAAAATAAGAAAACTATCAATAGTGGCATACTAGTATAGACCTTTCCATAACTTAGTCACAGTTCTTGCATTAAGTGATGTACCTGGGCCTCAGTCTTGATCATAATAGCCCGAGAGTTTTCATCACGTTTCACGAAGACACGTCCGAATGTGGTCCAGCAGAAGAATCTTTACAATTATATGAACATGATATTATTTGCTGTAAAAAATGTACCTCTATACCTTTCTTAGCCTCCATAAGTAGATGTATCATGTCAGGTCTGATAATATTGTTCTTCTGTCGATGGTCCATCGTATTTAACACTATATCCTGGAAGAAGTTTACCATGGTGTCCGTGAAGATTTTCACGTTAAATTTCTGTAAAAAAATGGAAAATTTTAGTGATTAGTTTTTAACCCCGACGCAAAAACGACGGGGTGTTATAAATTTGACTTGTCTGTGTGTGTGTGTCTGTCTGTGGCATCGTAGCTCCCGAATGGATAAACCGATTTGGATTTGTTTTTTTTTTATTTGAAAGGTGAATTAGTTGGGAGTGTTTTTAGCTATATTTAATAAAAATTAGTCCAAGATGGGGGCCACCACAAAATAGCGGATAACATATTTATTCAACAACTCCCTCAATATGGATATTAAACGAAAGGGCTTGACCTTGACTATTATAATTCTCTAACTATCTATCTATATCTATACATATAATAAAACTGTAGAAAAGACGTTTTTGTACATTGAAAGAAAAAACAAAAAAATGTAGCCAGGGTGTTAAAGGGCAACCAATACAACCCATTTCCAGCATTTTTCGAATTTTTGTCTGTTTGTTTGTTTGTCTGTTTGTATGTTTATTTTTACTAGCATGTTAAATACGGATCCCTAAGGCAGATTGCCGACCTCGCACATTCTCACCTGTTTACGCCAACCGCACGAAAACTGCAGCGTCGACATCCGTCCAGCCACGAGCCGCCGACGCAGCGAAACTCAACATAGCAATTAATTAATTTTAAGTATTTTTTCATTCATTCCATATTCTGACATCGAATAGGTTTCATTGTAATAATTTCTTTTAAATTAAATTAGTTTTAAAATATCTTTGGTTTTTTTTCGATCCACCGTCTGCAGCTTACATAATTGGCGCAGTCGGTAGGATTACTCGCGGGCCGGTTCGCGAATCGCGTTAGAATCATCTCAGATCAATCACCACGATCGCGAGTCACCCGGGTGGCTATCAAGTCACGGCACGAGTATCCAGAATCTACAGGAAAGCTGCGGAGCCGCGTGGAGAATCCAGACATCGATTCACGGCGAAGAACCAGAGATGAAATATATGTGAGTACACCAGAATCTTTCTCGTGTTGCTTCCTCTCTATTCCTAGTTACTTTTATGTCCAAGATTTTTCATCACGGAAGATCTAATTGTCAGGAACCTGCATCGCGACAGGCTCGTCGACATATAGTAGATATTAGCAGAGATTTAGATAGTGAATTAGATTTCAATTTAAACAGTTTATTTGAACCCATAATAATGCCTTACGATCCCGATGTAATTTTCAAGGCCTTATGCCTTGTACCCGATTTTGACGGAAACCCCAATGTACTGACGAGGTTTATTAACATCTGTGACCGGATAGTAACTCAGTACGCAAGCGCTGAGCCAGGCAATGAGCTAGGAAATCTGTGTCTTTTAAATGGCATCCTAAACAAGATAACAGGGCCTGCCGCATCCACCATCAACTCAAATAGCATCCCTGAAACTTGGTCAGGTATTAGATCAGCTTTAATTAACAACTTCTCGGATCAGAGGGACGAAACGGCTTTGTACAATGACCTCTCGTTGGCTACGCAAGGTAAAAGGACCCCGCAGGAATTTTATGATCAATGTCAAACTTTGTTTAGTACAATCATGACTTACGTGACGTTACACGAGACCTTACAGACGACTATTGAAGCGAAACGGACACTTTATAAGAAAGTGACAATGCAGGCTTTCGTACGTGGACTAAAGGAACCTTTAGGTTCACGTATACGTTGTATGCGTCCAGATACCATAGAAAAAGCTCTGGAGTTCGTGCAGGAAGAATTAAATATTATATACCTGCAACAGCGTAATGATGCCCCTAAGGCCCAAAGTTCTCAGGGACCACCCAAAATTTTATACAGACCTCCTATGATGCCTGCCGTGCCGTTTAACTCTTTAAATGTTCCGCGACCTCCAGTACCTAACTGGCCTACTCCAGTAGGACAGCGTGGCTACCAACCTCAGCCTCATGCCTTTAAATTCAATAATCCTAACCAGCACCAAAATCGCATGCCTACTCGAACCCAACAAATGTTCCGTGCACCATTACCGAACTACAACCCTCAAAGCAACGTTTTCAAATTACAACAGAGGACTAATCCAACATATAATTCGGGTCCGAAACCGATGAGCGGTGTTCAACATTTTATCCCGAAACCATTACCCATGATGCCAGGGCACGATTGGCAACGAAACGGGAACCCACCACCGAATAACTACTTTAAGACGCGTGAATTAAACCTCAGCGAACTTGCTTTGCCTGATAGTTCTTATTATTCTGCTGACTATTACTATGAGCCAGTATATGACTACTACACGGACGGTATTAATGACTGTTACGTTGTTTGCGACTTTGACTACAACACCAATACGACCGATTCCGACTTGACTACATCATCCGATAATCAGATGGCAAGTGAAGCAGAGCCACAACCAGGCCCTAGCAATGCAAATCAGAATTTTCAGTCAGACAGGACGTCCAAAGAGCAAAGATAGACCTTAACTTACAGACCCAAAGACAGTTACCCTATATCGAAATTTCCTGTCCTCCTTTAAAATTTTTGATTGACACTGGCGCTAACCAGTCATTTATAAGCCCCGAGGCTGTACAAAAGTTTTTCTATGATTATCCTGTCAACAATGACCCCTTTGAAGTTACGAACGTACACGGCGTAAGCAGAAATGATTATTCAATAACGCTACCCTGTTTTAATGAATTCAATGAGGCCGATAGTATAAAATTATTCATTTACCGTTTTCATGAATACTTTGATGGCCTAATAGGATTAGACTTATTATCCAAATGGGAGGCTAAAATAGATTTAAAAGAGTTCCAATTAGTAACCCGTACTGCTACGAATCAGATTAAACTATACAATTCACGTGATGTTAACCTGTATGAAGACATTATCCCTGCTAAAAGTTCTAAGTTAGTTAAGATACCCATAAATGCCCCGGACGGCGACGTTTTAGTGAACGAACAAGTATTTTGTAATTGTATCATCCACGAGTGCCTTACCACTGTTACCAATAGCCGCGGATATGTGGAGTTAGAAAATCCAACTCCTAATGACGTCATATTTTCGCTAGACCAACCAACTCGTGCAGAACTGTTCAATGTTAAGTGCACGCAAATGAAACAATCAAATCGCGTTGACGACGTATTATCACGTTTACGTACGGACCACCTTAACGTAGAAGAAAAAGCAAATCTTTCAACCCTTTGCTCTCGCTACGCAGACGTATTCTACATTGACGGAGAACCATTGACATTCACCAACAAAATCAAACATCGTATAAGAACAACAGACGAAATTCCCGCATATACTAAGAGCTATCGGTACCCTTTCGTTCATCGGGAAGAAGTTAGGGACCAAATTTCCAAAATGTTAGAACAGGGTATAATAAGACCTTCTGATTCCGCGTGGAGCTCACCCTTCCGGATAGCGGAAATGGCGCCTCGTAGTTGATATTCGTAAATTAAACGAAAAAACGATAGACGACAAATATCCCATACCAAACATCAGTGATGTCCTTGACAAATTAGGCAAGTGCCAATACTTTACGACCTTAGATTTGGCAAGTGGTTTTTATCAAGTAGAGATGGACCCTCAAGATATACCAAAAACAGCATTTAATGTGGAACACGGGCATTTTGAATTCCTTCGGATGCCCATGGGACTAAAAAATTCACCGTCCACCTTCCAACGAGTCATGGACAATGTTCTAAGAGGCCTTCAAAATAATATCTGCCTCGTATATCTTGATGATATTATAGTATACAGTACCTCTCTTCAAGAGCATATGGAGAATCTGGAAAAAGTTTTCCAAAGACTTAGAGAGTCCAACTTTAAAATCCAGATGGACAAGTCCGAATTTCTGAAACTCGAAACTGCTTATCTGGGCCATATCATCAGTAGGGATGGAATCAAACCAAACCCTGACAAGATCTCTGCAGTCCAAAAATATCCAATCCCAAAGACCCCTAAGGAAATCAAACAATTTTTAGGACTTTTAGGTTACTACCGAAAATTTATCCCCGATTTTGCCCGCATCACCAAACCTCTTACCATATGCCTAAAGAAAGGTAGTAAAATTACCTTAAGCCCCGAATATGTCAATGCCTTTGAAACTTGTAAGACCTTGCTAACAAATGACCCTATTCTACAATACCCAGACTTCAAAAAAGAATTCAATCTCACAACAGACGCCTCGAATGTGGCCATTGGGGCAGTGTTGTCTCAAGGACCTATAGGTTCCGACAAACCTGTCTGTTACGCTTCTCGTACACTTAACGAAAGTGAGCTAAATTACAGCACAATAGAGAAAGAATTGCTCTCCATAGTCTGGGCTACGAAATACTTCAGACCTTATCTCTTTGGTAGGAAGTTTAAAGTACTGACTGACCACAAACCTTTGCAATGGATGATGAACTTGAGAGAGCCAAACTCACGACTGACCAGATGGCGACTCAGACTAAGCGAATATGACTTCACTGTATTGTATAAAAAAGGGAAATTTAATACTAACGCTGACGCTCTCTCCCGTGTAGAAATCCATAACGAAGAGGTAGATGAGATCAACTCATTGATTAAAAATATTAAGAACCTTAGATCAATGATTAATCACCCATTGGAGGCACAACCTCCACCAACGAACCCCTCGACTGACACCGACCCATTGATCGAAAGTACTAACGATTTTAGATCAATGATCAACAACTCATCGGAGGCACCACCTCCACCAACAAACTCTTCGACTGACACCGTGCACACCAGTAATGAACATCCGATACTAGAAATTCCCATTACAGACAAACCTCTGAACAAATTTCATCGACAGATTTACTTTACCATAGTAGGTGACATAAAACGTCGACCGACAGTAACGAAACCATTCGAAAATCATACACGAATCGCAGTCCAAATTTCAGAGTCCAACCTGGAGAGCGACATTATTAATGCAGTCAAGGAATATGTAAATCCTAAAGTCAAAACAGCTCTCCTGATCAATCCACCCTTGGCCATGTACTCAATAATACCCATCATACAAGACAAATTTAGAAGTTCCTCACTTAACCTAGTATTAGCTAAGATAGAACTCGAGAACGTTAAAGAATACCTCCGACAACAAGATATTATCCGACATTATCATGACGGTAAGACGAACCACCGCGGTATAAATGAATGTCATTTAGCTCTCTCACGAAAATACTACTGGCCTAAGATGAAAGAACAAATCACCAAGTTTATCAATGAGTGTACCATCTGTGGTCAAGCTAAATACGACAGGAATCCGATAAAACCTCAATTTAAGATAGTGCCCCCGGCTACCAAACCACTTGAAATTATTCACATGGACCTCTTTACAGTTCAAAACGAAAAATACATTACTTTTATGGATGTCTTCACGAAATATGCCCAAGCGTATCATCTGCGCGACGGTACCGCTATTAGTATCATACAAGCGGTTCTACGGTTCTGTACCCACCATGGACTACCTATGACTATCATCACCGACAACGGCACCGAGTTCACGAACCAACTTTTCTCCGAATTTATACGTCTTCATAAGATAGTTCACCATAAAATCTTACCTCATAGTCCGAATGACAATGGCAACATCGAACGTTTCCACTCAACCTTATTGGAACACATACGAATTCTAAAACTGCAAAATAAAGACGAACCTGTAGCCAGTTGTTTGGCCTTGGGTACGATCTTACCCAAAAAATTTTTTGTAGTTGAACGACCACTGGGTACTATAGTACCCAAACGATTTTTTTTGAAATATAGCCTTTTTGCTCCTAAAGTAAGAGTTGGTTCGGCCTGGCAATAATTTCGTTTCGTTCTTTATTAATCACCGCTCATTTCAAGGTATGACAACACCATATACATTCACTCAACTCTTGAAAAAAAAAAAAAAACTGTCAGTTTATTGTTTGACGCGTGCGCGGTGGGCTCTTGACTGAGTTTTTAGTTTGTATCGTATTTTAATGGTTTTTTAAACTTAAATACACCTTAAATTCTATTTGTGTGTGATAATCAGTTATTAGAGTAAAGGATTCAGTGAAAATTTCAAGTGTGGTAGTAACTTTTTTACTTACTTTCGTAAAATTCCGAAACCGGTATGGTTCGAAAAAAATAGTTCTAACGGTTTATAAGTGTTTTTCGGTGTAATTACGTTAATATCATCTGGGAATCTTATAAAAACATCGAAATTTGATTATTTCGAGTATTAAATCAGCTACAAAGTGGTACCAATATTTTTATTCCATCTGGCAGATGTACTTAGAAAAAAAATATTTAGTGTGGTCGTAAAATCTGCGTGCGCCCAACAACTTTTACGAAGTTTTGTGAAGGTAAGTTAATAAAAAATATTGTACTAGACTAAGTGGTTTTATGTCTTTTTTACATTAAGCATATACACACCATGCATTTTAAACCTTACAACATTAGGTCATCACTTGTTTTTTAATTCAATAGCCATTTATTTGAGAAACAAGCTAAACATTCTCAATGTTCACATTTACAACCGATTATACAAATGAAACAAACCATTGAAATCATACACTCTAACAAAATACAAGGGCCTATTCATCAGCATTGTAAAAAACAACAACCGCTCGCCGCCCTCTTAGAAATAAAGTCATAAATCGTGTTTGTTTACAACATGTGCGAGACGGCCGGCGTTATCGGCGATGACGTAATCGCGAGGGGCGATTGACAGCTGTCAGACACAATACCTAAGGCCAACAAGGGGGTAGTTAATCTTATGCCATATGCTATCATAGCATACAACAGCTCAATCCATAGTTTCACGAAATGCAGACCGTTTGACCTATTGACTGGACATTTTGACCCCAGAGACCCAATTGACATAGACCTGACTGAGCACATCTTACAACAATATGCGCAGAATCATAGACAACAGATGAAGCAAGTTTATGAAATCATTAATGACTCATCTCTCGCAAATCGTACAGCCCTAATCAACAATAGGAATAAAACGCGGGAGCCTGAAATAGAATATGCCCCTCAGCAACAAGTTTTTATTAAAAACCCCTTTGCCAGTCGCCAGAAAGCTGCACCACGTTATACGCAGGACACAGTACTCGCTGATCTGCCTATACACATATATACGTCGAAAAAACGTGGCCCTATAGCCAAAGCACGGCTGAAACGTGTTCCTAAGACAAGCCAATTGTTACAGAATCCTGCTACTACTGACAATCCGTGCAACACATCCTCAAGAGATAAGACTTGAGACTTTAGCCGATGGACCAGGACTATTACCATACAAGTTAGGACCGACCAGACTTACTACACATTACCACTCATTTATACAATACATACAATTAACCGACATAGAAGATAAAATAAATTCCGTACAAATGCAACTAAAGACTTTCAAAACTAAACTCACTAACGAGACTTACATGCTTTACGAGTATCAGATTGACTACCTTACTAACAAACTTAGTAAGGTACTACAACAAGTAAAATCCTTGGAACCTGTTAGAGTTAAAAGAGGTCTTGTAGATAGCCTTGGGTCAGTAATAAAAAGTGTTACTGGCAACTTAGATTATCTAGATGCCCTGAAGTATGACGAGGCTATTAAAACCTTACAAAATAACGAAAATAAAATCGTATCAGAATTCAACAACCATATCAGCTTAAGTAAAGAATGGATGTCCCAACATGGTACCATTTTAGACCAAATAACAAAAAATCAGGAAAAGGTTAACGCAACATTAAAATTACTTCTAGAGAAAAATGCTTATACAGACTATAGCTTAATAAAATTTGCAAAGTTTGCCCAGATTTTAGGAATCATAACCAATAATGTAGAAGATTTAATGTTAGAGATAATTAGATTAGAAAATATAATGGCATTCATACGTGCATCTAGCACCCATCATTCCATGGTAGATATAGAGGTTCTCAAATCTATGATAGATAGATTAAAATCCATATACAACCAAGATCAAGTCTTAAATTTAGAATTACGAGAATACTACAACCTTATAAAACCAGGTTCTTACTTTGTCGAGAAAAGAATAGTAATAGTATACAGTTTTCCTATAGTCTCCACAGACATTTACGATTTATATAAACTTTCCATCGTACCCAACAAGCAACAACTCGCCCTTATTCCTTCCTCTCCCTATATAGCAACAAACGAGAAATCATTCGTGTACATAGAGGCTGAATGCCCGAAGTACAGTAGCATCCATCTCTGTGAAAGGAAGACAAGTCATCAGATCCGGACGAAACCTGATTGTATCCAAGAGCTCATCATCAACCAAGGTCTAGAAGATACATGCCAATTCACAAAGATTTCACTCTCCAAACAAGCAGTAGAAAAACTGAACGACCAACACTACGTTCTATCGCTGCCCCAACCGACCAAAGTACAGTTAGCCTGCGGCAGAAAAGACTTCAACATTCTACAGGGAAGTTATCTCGTCACTATACCCATGGACTGCTACCTGCAAACAACAGAATTCACAATCATCAACGACAGCAACGAGATAAAAGGACAGCCACTAAAACTATCAAAGATCCCTTATAACGACATGAATCCAACGACCGACTCCACGCACATCATCGGCTTCAATTCAGTCAACCTGGAAGAACTTCACAGCATCCAGAACAAATTATTGATGGAAAGCCCTATTCAGATTGACAACACTCAACCGGTTGTTCTATAACATACCACCATACCATTTTACATCATTGTACTATGCGCAACCATACTAATAATTTGGGTAATAAGCCGCAGATACAAATGCTGGAACCTTAGAGCCGGCGATAAAGAGAAACAGCAGACCCTTAAGATACATACGTATGAAGATGTAACCAGAAAACGAGATGAACTCCCAGCAACATTTTCTCTCAATATGAGCAAATAGTTGCTGTTCTGCGGATGGAGGTGTTAAATACGGATCCCTAAGGCAGATTGCCGACCTCGCACATTCTCACCTGTTTACGCCAACCGCACGAAAACTGCAGCGTCGACATCCGTCCAGCCACGAGCCGCCGACGCAGCGAAACTCAACATAGCAATTAATTAGTTTTAAGTATTTTTTCATTCATTCCATATTCTGACATCGAATAGGTTTCATTGTAATAATTTCTTTTAAATTAAATTAGTTTTAAAATATCTTTGGTTTTTTTTCGATCCACCGTCCGCAGCTTACATAATTAGCATCACGTAAAATGTACGTAATCAATGTAGATAATTTTTATACGCAACGATTTAACGTAACTTGAAGAAACATTTAACTTTTGTTTCATCGCAAACGGTTCACTCTATCAAAAGATATTTGAATTTAAAGTGTTCCAGAAGTAAAATTAGGATTATGTGAATTTGGTCTCACAACTTCACGTTTATGCACAACAATATTTGCGTTAATAATTATTAATTAAAGTAACATTAAGTTTTTGGTTTCATCGTAATCAGTTCACACCTCAAAAAATGTAAATATTAAATTATGATATAATAGTGTTTCCGAATTAAATATTAAAACATCGCCATCTATGGACTATATCTGGAGATCAACTGCGTGCAGTAGGTATTGAATATAGCTCTTCGATAGATGGCGTTGTACTGTGACGTCATTTTATAAACCGCAACGGGCTCACCTATCCAAACCAAATGTTTAGGCTTTATTCGGACTATTTAGTAAATTGTTTATGTGAAGTTTGCACAAAATCGGTCGAACGGTTCTTCACGCAGACGAAGTTGCGCGGGTCAGCTAGTGCTATAATAAATTCCAAACCCAAGATATGCAGAATTACATTTTTTTTTACTACTCCCTCAATATGGATATGAAATGAAAAGGCTTAAGGCCAGGTAGACCGAGCAAAGTAGGTATTTAACGCTACCATCCTTTACGCGAAAAGAACCGTGCGCAAACGTCGCCGGCGTGAACTTATTTGAACCCAACGCTGAGCGAAGTGTCACAGTATACGTGTAAGCAGAAGGCTAACTCATTCTTATTAAATTGTCAGCCTGATTTAATATCATACGTAGTAATAGGCTTGTTAACTGAAAAAATCTAATTAGTCCGTCACTTAGATTATCAAAAAATATTTGACCCGTATTTTTTCTTTTGTCACATAAAACAAAATTGACGAAGATACGACGCTTTTATAATTCCCAATACGTCACTGTTCGGTATGATTCTTAGTGAGTACTGACGTCACGAGCGACTCCCGAGTTTTGATGCGTTTTATCTTTGTCAATATTCGTTGATTTACAAAAACAAAAAATACGTGTCCATTATTTTCTAATACTCTAACTGACGGACTAAATAGATTTGCAATTTGTTGATGGTGGAAACAAGCCAATTGTGAATCTAACGTATTATGTAATAATTTAATTTGAATAGATATTGTAAATGCAAAGTGCTGTAAGACATAATTTATTTAATTATTTGAATAAGTTTCTCACATTATTTTTGACCATGTGTAAAAACGCGCTGTGATTGTATGCGTGAAGACGAGTAGAGAAGAAGCGGTACCGTCCGAGACAATAAAGAAGTCGGAAGTGCGTCAGTAAGTCAGACACACACACACTTCCGATTTCTTTATTGTCTCGGACGGTACCGCGCCTGCGCTTACACACACCTTTGCAATGTGTTTGTACCTACACTTGGTGAGCACAAGAAAGCGGTTTTACTTTGTGGGATAAGCTACTGATGTTTTTGTCCGTTATCACATTAGAATCGCTATTGTAAAATGTATTTCTACCACATACTAACAAATTGCAAAAGCTACGACGATAAAATGTTATTTTCGTTGGAAAACTATACAAATACTACAACTTCAAATTACTTATATCTGGCTACTTCCTTGTTTTATTCCCCACAAATAAAAATATAACTTACAAATAAACGATACTAATATAATATTATACTAAAACTAACAAAATAAACTATATTACTATTATTACATTAAAACCAACAAAATAACTGCTTTCAAAAAACAAAAAGTGTGAAATTGCTGCATATTGCTGTAGATCGTTGAAGAATTCCCTCGACTGTCTATGATCTCCATCATCAGACCTGTAATGGCACTTATAACCCATATGGGTGCAAAGTTCTCATCAATAGAAATGAATTAAGTCCAAACACAAGGTAGGTACTGTTAAACGTTGAGGAGTTCCCTCGTCTTCATCATCAGACCTCTAATGACAGTCACTACCCATCTAAGTCTAAAGTTCTCATCAATACAAATTAGTTTACCCCAAACAACAGGTAATTGCTATGAATCGTTGAGGAGTTCCCTCGACAGCCTTTCGGCTCCATCATCAGATCGACTCCAGACCTTCATTAAATAGTAGTACTCTAAAATAATTAATGACCAAATTTACAAACGTACTAGTCGCACTACGATTTTAGAAGGTTCCCCTCGAGTCAAGGCCCGGCGGGCGACTGAATCCACGTACGCAAGCCGCTTTATTATATACTAATTTATTATTAAAAGGATTAAAGTCTTTTCCAAAATGTAACCACAAATAATTGTTCTATATGTTATTAACTTTGCTTCGATAATATTTTTTGGAAGTAAAGCTTTCATATACTTCAATAAAAGTGAGAAAAACGTAAAAAAATAAGCAAATTAGGCTCCTGTTTGGGATTTTTTTTGATCGAGTGAAGTTTTCGATATCATGTTTTGAACCACAAAATATCAAAGTAGATATAGTCAATTACAAAATCTATTTTTTTTGGCTTAAAACAATCGCTATTTGTTTATTTACTTTTGAATCAAAGTTATGTAAAATTGGCGCACCTGCCCTTAAGTAGTGGGCTTAACTAGTAAACCAGTATGAATTACGACCCGATGGACCGTGGTTTTTTTAATTGTTTGTTGTGCTTGCAATATTTACACAGTAGTATTTAGATCCCGCCTGAGACCGACATTCATACATCTGGCTACTGAATGAATAATTTTTGAGCAACATTAATGTATAACCAAACATATTACGAATAATCAAAACAATGTTAGATCCGGAAAAGCCTTTATAATCTTAATAGCGTAGGTTGGTTGTCTTGACCAGAAATCATATTCATTCATCAAATTAGTTTTATAAAGATATTTTCTTGTTCGCTCTATATTTGTTACGTTTGATAGCAATTAAAAAACAAAAACTTTTTTTTTATCTTGGGGTTGGAGTTAAAGGAGATGGTCAAAAGTGGTACCAAAAAGTCTCATGCATCAGGATTAAAATTTTATAGTAATTATTTCCAAATTTTTTACGACATTACGCGTCTGGGAATTGATTTTTAAATAGGGAATTAAATTTAAAGTATAGAAGTATGAATATTCTTTTACTCCCTTTGGATGACGTTTACACAACCGGTCATAGAGATGTAGAATGTTACTAAAACTATTTTGATAAATCGACTAACCTGTCATTCCAACAGTTTTTTTTTTAAATTATAAATACCTGTAACGTTTGCTTTAAAACATTTAACGAATTATTCGTATTACATTGCTTTGTTTTTGTTGAATAACATGATGACGACCCGAATGGTGCAGCGGTAGTGAGGCTGCCTTACGTTCTTAGGGTTCCGGGTTCGAATCCCGGTAGGAGCAAATGTTTGTGTGATGAACATGGACATTTGTTTCCGAGTCATGGATATTTATATGTATAATAAGTATGTATTTACAAACAAAAAGTATATATGTAGTAAATCAACTGTCTGGTGACCACAACACAAGCCTTGCTTAGTGTGGCACTAGATGGCGCTGTGTGTAATGTCCAGTGATATTTATTTATTTATTAACAATTAAGTAAAAGCGGTGCAACAAATCGATTTGATGTTACTAATTGACACAAAATCGATTTTCTTACTAAAGATTTTGATTTACTGATCTCTATGACATTGACATTTAATATGACGTCTACATCCGTATAGTTGAGATAAATTAATAATTGTATTGTGAAGTATTTGTTAGTATTTTGAGAACTTATTTTTGTTTATTCTGCAAATATGTCATGGCATACGGTCAACCGAATAACGCCGTCAGTCACCCGGCAAAATCAATGTATCAGAAGGCTCATTTTCTACTTGTATGGTTTTGAGGTAATCTTGGATGTTATAAAATTACTCCGAAACTCCGGTTTTGTTTACAAAAATAACTTTTGTATGAGTTAATATGATAAGTGTAGACCCTTAAAACAAAGTTACATTTTGACGCAGCATGGTACAGGATTCCATATATCAATGCTCATTGACCTTTATTGGGTACCGTCCAATAAATTTTCCCGGTGACCTGGGGAGTTGAAAAATCTTGGTCTAAACCAGACTCAAACTTATGGCTCCACGAATAAAGAATTAAAATGATAACAAACGAACAAATCAAATCATTTTGACACTTTTTTGTGTTAAGTGTAGTTTTCCTACCGTGGTCATGATCATGCGTGAACTTTTTAGAACATTTGTGTCTCTAGTCGACATAGCGGGAATCGACACAATATAGGAAATGGTTCCTTTTTACACACATTATTTATAGTAAGTAGCAGTGCAAAGTATAACTAGGAATAAAATTGATAAGTCACAAAGTGCAAAATTGGAAAGTAGTCGATACTTTCCAATTCTGCACTTTTATAAATTCACGAGCACGATTTATGACCGACAAAATGTCATAATTATGTATACCACTGCTAAAATACGAATAGTGGCAAGTGGCTTAATATAAAGTCCTCGACTGTGCATTTTTTCATAAAACGTGTTTGGCTGTAAAATGTTTTTTATTAATCGATTTCAACTACTTTCAGTATTTAATAATTTGGTAGTTTTAAACTTACAGACACTAATGCTTAGATAATCGTCAAATTGGCTGTTGAGGTGACCGTTTAACGTGCATTTAAGAGGCCTGCGGAGCATGTGAATTTCATACAAACGTAATACCAAAACAATTTGTAAATCAAACTTATTCTTAAGCCAGTTTGTATTTATTTTGATAAGATTACAGAATACATTATATAGGTTGCCAGTCCCTTAAGTATCACTTCTGATGTCAACCATTTTAAAACTGTACTAGTTCAAATAGCTGAACCGATTCATCATCATCATCATCATCTCAGCCGAAAGACGCCCACTGCTGGACATAGGCCTCCCCCAAGAACCGATTCATTGAACATTTAAATATTAATGGTTTACAGTGATTATTTGTACCACATCAGACTTACCTTCATAATAGAGGGGAACGAAGTATACCCTAAGAAGATCAGGAGTCTCTTGAAGCCCATATAAACTGTCTCGTTGCCAATAGTGTAGAACTGGTTGTCTCTATCGGCATGAGAGTTCACCTTCAGACCGAAGGCACAGGAGGCTATGACGTCATTGGCGTAGCGTGTCATCAGGTCTTTGGTGTCTACGTCTACATAATCGACTGCGGAATCCAAAAGACACACATGTACGTACGGAAAGTGGAGAAGGAGAGTGGTTTATGGACCGTCGTCTGTGACTCTTACCACAGTGACGTGACGACCGATAGTCTATTGCCAAAGCTCGGGGTGCCACATTAAAACCTGGGTATTGCATTATGTTATTTGCAAATTATTCTGGACAGGCTCTATCAAGAATCACAAGTAGGATCGATTCTGCACAGCCAATATTCTCGAGTTCTGTTAGATTGTCAGATCGTTAGAGTAGCAGAATAATTCCTTATTACGACGACTGCTTTACTAATTTTAAATGAGCTATGTATTTTATTTTTGTAGCGTTGATAGAAATTTGAACTTATTATAATAATCTGATACTTTTTTATCTTTCCAAACTGACCTCGAGATTCCTGGATTTGCTTCTTGAGGGTTCCTATCATCTGATCGCTGACCTCCATCATGAATGGCACCATGCCACGCATCTTGGAACTTGTGAACGCTGGACTCAATGTGGAACGCATGTCCTTCCATTCTTGACCTGTACGAAAACATTAAAAAGTTGCTGAGATTGTCAAAACCACTTGACGAAATATAACGCTTGTATTTCTCGACGGTTGGGGCAGAGATGTGCCTTTTAGTACACTCACAAATTGCCAGCTTCGTTTAAGGAGCCTGAAATAGATGGAAATGAAAAATCCCAGCATGTGAATCGAATCCCGTAACTCCAGTCTTCACCCTTATTTCGGTACGCTACTGCTTTTATGTATCCAAGGACACTTCCATTTCTCTATCTCTAATCAGATTCCAGACCTCTCAAACTGAACAGGTTCCTCCCAAACAAAGGCTCCACAGTGTCGTCCACCAGCAAGCGGTGATCCAGGAAATGCTCAAAGTCTTTGATTGTCACTTTTTTCGCCAACTCCAGGTCTCGAATCATCACCACTGGCGACAAGAACTCGTATCTGCCGACAAACCTAGAAAAGAATTCGAGAGTGAGTTTGATAATGAATTAGGCATATGTATATGCAAAGACTATAAAACCACTTGACTGCGCATACAGTGCCCCGACGCACGAAAACTATTACCGGTAGTAATTTTGCACCTATAAGTAGGCGACGGTACTAGTAACCATTTTAGTAGTGACCAATTGTTAGACCCATATGCACGCTAAATAATTATAAATTGTTGCGATTTATTTATACAATTTAAAACGCATAAAATGCCTAAATGCGCGGTAAACTGGTTTGGGAAATATTCCAAGACATCTAGTTACAAAAAGGATAGGCATACCTTTTCATCAGTAAGTAAACACTACGAAATTATTTTTTAATTTAATCAGATTAAGAGCAACCGCAGGGGTCTATTTAAAATGGTAGAGTGTGAAAGAACACACGAAACAGTGACCCGCGTTTATGTCTTTTGGAAAAGTCCCTTTCTTTCACTAGGAAATTCTAATTCTTTTATCCCTTTCTCTCCCTTTTATCGTAAAAATCAGAGCCGTTACCTTTTTAATGGCTGAAGTTGATATCGATAAAAATAAAATTAAACATCATACAATTTTTATATTACTTTAGGAAATACGAAATATAATTCTGACTATTTTATAAGATCGTTATTACAATCTCTAATTTATTTCGGGATATTAATTATAATCAATATGAAATAGAATCAACAAATCATTGTATTTTATGAGGAAGATGCATAATTCAGAAATAATTATGTAGACGCTAATTTATCATTTTTGACTGAGATCAATCACCTCTCAAACGCGCACTGGGGCAGCCACTGCCCCACGTCATTTTACACTGAACCGCGGCTGGGGCAGTAACTGCCCCAGTTGAATTTTAAAATACCCGCCTTCAAAAATTGCATTAAAACTCGACTGTACTTACTATGGCCATGCATTAATCGTCTCCACTACATTCTCTACAATATTTCCCAACTCTATAATTATTATCTGTGCCCAAATGCATCGACAGACGTCAAAATAAGATAATAAACTTCAGTGTAAACAAATCCGGCCATTTTTTCCGTGTTGTGCCGGCGCCGTTTCGTATTTAAATTGTTTTCTTATCGAAATAGTCGTATTTTAGTATAGTATTATACATCAAAATGAAGGTGAAGAACCGTGCTACAATATAGTGGCTAAGCAATTTAGTTTCGGAATCTCAAAGTTGCAGTAATTTTCCTGTGAAAAAGTGATAGGTATGTATACCTAACGTGCTTTATGTAAAGATTGAATATATAATTTTATGTGATTAAAACGTGTGTATTATCCGAGAAATATCAATAATTGAGTATGGTGAGTATATTTTAGAATTTTAGAAACAACAAAAAGAGGACCCGTAGAGTTAAAAAGTTACGTAAACATGTTTGTTAAAAAGCCCCAGCGGCCCGTACGCTACTGGGGAACCTACATCCTCAGTAACTTTGGATTCTAATTAGATCTACATTCCAATTAGAATCTAATAAGGTTTAGATATTATTGGAAAGGGATTATAATCTAGTTTCTAATTAGATTTTTTTTATTGATAAGGATTTAATAGTTTTTCGTAAAAAAAATATTTTTAATCGCGAAGTAGCCGTTACGTGACTGTTTTTCAAACTCAACATTTATTTTAGAGTATTAAATTAATATTATATTTCTTGGTTTTTGGTTAAATAGATTCCTTAACTATTCAGCAATTCATTGTAAATTTTATTTTGGTCTAAGTCTTGTAGTTTGCGATCGTCAGATTTTTTTCCAACAAAGGTCGGAAGGGGTCAAATAAAAGTTCAAAGGTCACGTGACTTAGCGCGCTTGACTGGAAAATAAAGAAAAAGGCCGCGCTGTTTAGAGGATCAAGACCCTAAAACTATAATTCGAAAAACATATTAATTAATTCATTTTAAAAATCAATAAGAAACAATTGTTGTTTTTCTTTTTGTTATTGACTGATTTTGATTAAATTTTGTTATGTGATTTTTAATGAGTATTTTTTTTTAAATTTTAAGATCCATTTTATCGATATCGACTATTTTCCCTTAGTCAAGTCGTGCAATCCCTAACCAGACATACCTACGCAACTTGACCTTGAACTGACCAATTGCAGCCGCGCATTCTTCCTCGTCCCCCGGCCCGCGGTAGTGAGTTGTGTTCTTAGAAGAAATCGGCCTATAAGCTCTCTAGTGGTTATATACTCTATGTGTATATGTCACCGTAAAATTGCCAAACACGTTAGATTATAATAATTATAACTAGAAAGATTGTAAACTTTCGAAAGATTGTCAAACGAACATACTGCTTACAATATAACGCATTATTATTCGGTAGATTCTAATATATCGAAGAGAAACCGTAATATTGTGAAATGTATACGATGTTACACGAGTTAGCTCAAAAGTCTGGTAAAAATTCTGTGCAAGGGGCACCACTAAGGGCTACCGCACACTACAGACAAGACTGTCTTGAGACAGACTTTCGCTATACAAAATATATGAAGATGCGCACACTTGAGACAAAACGTCTTGCAGACAAAACTGTCTCATACCTACAAAAACTGCACAGCGACAAGTCTGACTACCGATGGTCGGCTTCCCTTTTGGATGTACGCGGGCGCGCACATCTACGACAAAACAGTCTAGCGATAGGGCATCGAAAAGTGGCTATTATCAAACCCGGGTTTTCGGTTTCGGGTTTTTTTGTCCAAAACCGGGTACCCGAGTTTTTCGTTTTTTTTTTTCATCAAATGATAAGATGTTTATTTTGCAAATAGGTTTTTTAATTTAATCCGCTGGATGCGAGTCGCATGGGACCGGTCAATGTGGTGACACTTGAGGGAGGCCTATATCCTCAAATGGACGTCTTTCGGCTGAAATGATGATGATGAATGCAATAAATGAAACAAATCAAAACTCAACTTACATTTCTTATAATTGACCCCTTATTTACATCGTTGAATAGTTTTTACTCTCGGTAATGATAATAATTTTCGATTAAAAATGTTTCGTTTTACCATTATTGTAAAAAAAGTAGTTTATTTAATATGACTTTATATTGAAAAAAAAATAAAGTAAATAATATAGTACCGAAAGTATACCGAAAGACCCGGTACCAGATTGTTAAAAAAATACCCGGGATTTTCGGTACCGGAATTTCCCGGGAGCATGCCCTATAGTAGACCAAACAGTTTCGTCTCAGGTGTGCGATGTGCCCAAGACAAAACAGTTTTGAGACAGACTTGTCTTTATGAGGCAAGTCTGTCTCAAGACAGTCTTGTCTGTAGTGTGCGGTAGCCCTAACATACTTGGGAAAAGTTTGACAGATAAGGATAGTATACAATGGCAAAATTTAAACGTACCTCTCTTCCGGAAAACTATTATACATTTCTTGGAACGATTCAGCGACATGTTTTTTGTTCAGCAACTGACTCATCAGGTTGCCCACTGGTGGGACTACCTTGAAATGCTTCACACCGTACCGACTGAACCGAGAGTAGGCCTGACGCATGTACAGCGCTGCCGCTATGATGATCACGCCGAGCCATACTAGGGCTATCATGTTCTGAAAAGAAATGAAAAAAAATAAACTGATTTTGAGGGATTCAGGTATAGAGCATAGCCTAGCATGGCATAGCCCCAGAACTTAGCCCTGAGATTAGTGCTATCACTATAGTGACCATCAAGTCCTGTGTCAAACATCAGCGCGAAGAAGACCCAATATCAGGTGTTCCATCGTTTCTGGAACAGTAACACATTTGCACTAGAGATACCGCGGCCCCGGGACGTAAACAGCGAGGAAGGAACATGGATGGTTTTAGTCAGTAATAGTCTGACACTCTCTCCCACTCAGTCATTTGAAAATTTCCCATCCAAAAAAGAAACGAAAGAGGCAGGGAAAAACCATAAAAATAATATAGACCATAGGAAACGTTGTTTAAGAGTTGTTACAGGTAGTCAGTGGCCCATGAATGTTTGACAATAAGTTACCAAAAGGGTATCGTATTACCCGGTACTAACTGGGTTTTGGAGGTCAGATAGGCGGTCATCATCTGCCTAGCCTTTTCCCAAGTCGGCTTTAAGTCTTCCGTAATTTAATGCGATGAAATATACCTGTCCAGAGAATTTACAAAAAAAAAGTCTTAAATATTATTTCTTGTATAATTTTATTCAGGCATTACATTTTATTATTTCCAAAATAAATACATTTAAAATGATGGCCCCATTTCAGTTGTTTTAATTCTTTTTCATATTATAGACGTTAGTGACAAGTATTAGATCACGATTTAACACGACAAAACAATTGAAATATTTACAAAAAATGGTATCGTTCTTTGACTTTCCGGAATATATAGTCTAATTGCTTAATAAAACCCCAGCAAAATCCATTGTGTAGTTCAAGGAAATTAAGTGGTCACACCAATAAACACCGAAAGCGGATTTCATTAAAAAAAAGTGCTATATGCAAATTATAGTAACTAGAGTATTAATAAATACCTACACAGAATCATTAAAGAAAACCAGCTATTTGGCAAACTTGATATCCACAGCGAAATTATTTATGAAGCAAACACTTTTATTTAAACAGAATATTTATTTGTATATATGAAATTTTGCATTATTTACAAACTATAACTCTAAATTAGTTATAAAAATGTGTACAAGTGTTGACGCAAATTGATTTGAAAATGAGAAAAGTTAATAAAGTCGCCTCCTGTCCTTTTCTATATGGATTTTACCTTTGGTGTATGAATTGTGGTAGTTACGAAGAATAATCGACCAAATACACATATGTAACTTTGTCACCAATGACCTCGACTCATAAATTCATTGATTATTTATTTCATTTTCCTTAAATAATCACAAACAAAACTACAGAGGTTTAGATAAAATAATTAAAACACTTTGCCATAAACAAAATCACACACAAAATACAATAACATAACTCACTGCAAAATCACGAGTGATTTTGACCGAAGACTCCTCCGGGAGGTGAAACAAATGTTTGGTTTTGGTAATAGCGAGATAGGTACAGGTTTTTATATGTGTTGTAAATTCAGATAAATATCGCACACCTAGATCTAAACTGAGACAACTCAAAAATCGTGAATTTTGAGTTGTTCATGTATTCGGATGCTCAGTGGTCATACGAAACTATCCAACATGACAGGTTCAACAAAATGCTTATAAAATTAAGGATAATATTTTTGTGTTCACCAAAAATCTTTTCTTCCCCGAAAAATACTGATCGTGCACCAAATAATACTGATCGTGCACCAAATATTAAAGTATCTCTGCCCCCATAATCGGGACTTAAGGCACCCCCCCGTTAGGTTAGTTAGGTTCCTTTAAACCCTGCACTCGGAAATAGGGGCCCCGCGAAGCGGGGCTCCGTCGACTACGCTTTAAGGAGAATATACAGTGTTTAATTGTTAAATAGATGCTCGTTATGACATATTTTAATTAACATATTTTGGGGCACATTCAGTATATTTGGTGGAACACAGGCAAAATTAGGTAAATGAAATGGGAATAAATTGAAGTACTTTTAAATACCATCCTAAAATTAATCGCTAGATGGCATTAACTTTCTTTTGTTGAATCAACGTCTGTCTCCCACCTAAAGAAGTCAGTTGACTTCCACTAGTCATATGGATTGCACGTATAACGCAATAACGAAAACGCAGACATTTCGACTTGTTACAGTTCTGATGAAACGTAAACGTGAGTTAACTACAGTGTTGGTGAATTGTTCTGCCATATAACTTTTGGATATTTTGACTTGTTCCAGTTTTGTTTGATAAAGTACGTAAATATTTTGTTGCTATTTTGATTTGACTTTGTTTTGGTGGATCAACTTGTAAATTTCTAGTTAACCTACTATTGTTGAAACAAAATTATTTTTATGTTTTTTTCTATCATAATGTGATATTTTACATGCGTCGCATAAAAATCGTGTCTGTTATTATAAATATAATTTGTTTCTAATGCACTGTTTTTAATTAAACAATTACCGCTTTATATTTTAATACGTTTTTAAGTTGACTCAATATTGCTGGATAATTATAATTTTCAATAACTGCTTTGTCTATTTCAGAGAAAAATGAAATTTCAGTATCACTGATGACTAATCCAGACCGTGGCACACAATTTGAAAGTGATTTGATTATTTCACCAAGTGTAGAAAGTTTCGTAGATGACTCTGATACTGATTCAAATTATATCCGTCAAAAAAAGAAGACTCATTCCCATCAAATAATCCCTTCTTTATCCTCATTTTCTTCAAGTGTCAATACGTCATCAAACTCTTCGATTTTAAGCGATAGCTCTAGTAGCAGTCATTTGGATTTCGAAACTGAAACCAGGGCTACACCTGACACTGTAGCACAGCCTCGAAACAATGAGGCTTTTGAAATCTAAACCACAGCTGGTACTGATATTGCTGGACAGCCTCAAACCCAAAACGTTGTTACTGAGTCCAGGGATGTTACTGATACTATTGCACAGCCTCAGAGTCTACAGACTCTAGTTGTCAATGAAGTTAGCAATGATCAGGCAAATTAAGAAGTGCAAAGTGGAAATGAGAGGTTAAAAAGAGAATGAGAATGATGTACGGCTAATATTTGTAGAGACAAAAATGATTCTACAAGTTTCAAGTCTAATTGGTGTTTATTTTTTGTGCGTCGTCACCACCCTAAAGTGTAATAACACAAAACCAGCGATTGTCGATAAAAAGAATTGAATTTTAACCTGTTTATATACAGTAATATTTAACAAGCTATTAATTATCTACAATCAAATTAAAATGTATGACTTCCCTAACAAAAATGATGATATACGTTTTTTTCGTCTCCTGAAAAATTACCTTTTTTGAGTTGTCTCAGTTTAGATCTAGGTTTGCGATATGTAATCTTTGTTTTGTTAAAACTGCTTTTATTGTGTGCTATCTCTATGCTTATACACACCAATATACGTAATTATTATTGTGATAACTTCAGCTGTATGATATATATCTGTCACCGTAAAATTGTCAAACACGTTCGATTGTAATCTCTCTAGCGATATTGTAAACTCTCAAAATTTTGTCAACTGAATATACGGAAGTATCTCTGCCCCCATAATCCGGACTTCGGGCACCCCCCGTTAGGTTAGTTAGGTTCCTTTAAAATCTGCACTCGGAAATTCCCGAAGCGGGGCTCCGTCGACAACGCTTTTTAGGGGAATATAAAGTATTTTAAGGTTAGGTCATATTAATCGGTATTTCTCAGGAATGGTACAGTTTCTTTTCATGAGAGTGGTACCATTGGGCAAGGCGGACCCCTCCTTCCCTTCACACCGCGTGAGTTGATTACGAGCCACGTACTCGTACCATCGCATGCATTTCACGAAAAATAATGCGTTTTATTGTAAGCAGTATGTTCGTTTGACAATATTTCGAGAGTTTACAATCTCTCTAGTTAGTTTACAATCTAACCTGTTTGACAATTTTACGGTGACATATCTATGGTTACTAGATATAATTGTACATACATGGATACTTATTACATTTATCTACAAAGTTGACTTTTTTAATGATTGCAATGATTGATCGTAATGTGTTTTAACATAGACTAGAACTTGATATAATACGGAATCGTTACGAGGCGACGAATTTTCTTATAAATGATCAAAAACACAAAAAAGTGAAAAATAACTTTAGGTTCAGATGTCGGTGAACATTGTAACTTATTTATTGATTCGGTTATTTTGCTATCGACTTCTGAAGCCAAAGTTATTTTTTCTTGTTTTTGTTTTTGAAGTCCGGTTTATTTTTTTGCAAAAATAGATTTTTAATTGGGGTTTGAACTTTATTTCCGCCACATTGTTTTTTTTTCAAAGTAGTGGCCAGTGTGGCCACGCATAAGACCTATATTCATAGATAGCTGGCATCAATAAAAACAAGTTTTGCATGCGACGAAATGTTCTAATTGTTCTAAATTGTCACGTCTTGAAGATATGAGCTATCAAAGTTAAAGTTAATTCACTGAAGAAATTTTCAGCACCACTTTGTTTTGACCAAACATGCATTAAACATCAACATGATTCTTTTCTGATAGTAGATTCTGACAAATTTGATAGTTTAAATCTCAGAAGCGTATCAAAGGAGATGTTTTTTTTTGTTCGATGATTAGGCCACCCACATAAATTGTAGCAGTTAATAATGAAACGTACATTGATTTCTTCCTTATAACCTCATTCTAGATTAGAGTGGTTAAGTTAGCTAAGCCTTGTCTAACCGGAATAAATTAACCGGAACAAACAGAAAAATCAAAAGAAGAATCAAAATAAACAGAAAAAGTAAATGGCATAATAATTAAGTTGTCTGTCAATCACTAAAAAAGTGGATTTATAACGTTCCGTACCACGTTGATTGTTTAAACCATCTTTGCGATTTTAGTGTAAACCTTTAAAACAGAATTAAAAATCTCACAGTTTAATAATATTATTATTTTATATTCTATTCTGATTCTATTACAATTATAGGAGATATGATTACCAATGGGTAGGTACCGTACTTTTTTCAGTACACAGAAAAAACGCTCCTATTCACGTACTCGTAAGTATTTACTGTCAAATGACTTATTTATTATGATTTTAAGGATTCCGGTTTTTTTCTGTGTATTATTTCGTTTAATACTACATATAGTAAAATGGTTACTTTTTTGGTGTAATATGAATAATAAATGCAACTACCAGGTATGCCCACAAAAAAAATTGTCTCCTTTATGCTAGTAGCGATCAAAACGCCATGTATTTCGGAAAATTGACACTTTAGAGCATTTTGCTTACACACAACTTGTTGATATTGATGCCAGTTATCGATTGACACACGTGGGGGACACTTATGGGTGTCTGATGAGATCAAAGTTGTGCTGAAGATTCCATCAGTGAATGGACTTTTACTTTGAAAGCTCATATCTCGGAAACGTGACACTTTGGAACATTTTGTCACGAACAAAACTTGTTTGTATTAATACCAGCTATCGATTAATATAGGTCTAATGCATGGCCACTTCTTCGAAAAAAAATCAAAATGCCGGAAATAAAAACCGGCCACGCTTCATACAAAAATGTTCCAAACCCTTTAGGGAACTCTTCAATAATGGCGTTATGTTATGTACTGGTGTTGTGTGAACAATACTCAACCAAGGGAGTGCAGCAATCACGACAGATTTACCGTCTATTTTTGAAAGTGAGAGAGAAAAAGAACATTCAGACGAATTTATATATCCTCTTCGTTTTGGAAGTCAGTTAAAATGTTTTGGAAATAATTTGGTATCTGGGTAGTTCGATTGAGGTGGCGAGATGGGTGCATTACGTAGTACAGGAGTCATGTTGATGTTAAAATAAGGTATATATTAAAAACTTGTATAAATAACACAAAAATGGGTTAGAGTACTAAGTACGTAACGGGGCACTAAGAACAAAAATACTTAGAAAAAGGAGAATTATCAAAAGTGTGTGGAACTTGGTCCTAATGTCCACCAGTAACGAAACCTATGTAATAAAATATTCTAAAAAATACTGAGACATTATAACCAGACCGCATTCAAAAATATGCAGTCAGTAAAAAGGTATGACTTAATGAAAAGTCATGTTCATTGGCCTTTTTATGCGAAAAATACATTTATGCTAATATTATAAAGTTGAAGAGTTTGTTTGTTTGTTTGAACGCGCTAATCTCAGGAACTACTGGTACTGGACTATTATAAGCGTAGCTTGAATGAAAAATGTTGCAAAAACGGGGGATTGTTTTCCATTCGTTATTTTCTCTTATTTATGTGACGCAGTCAAAGTTGCGTGTGGAACTCTGGTGGAATATTAAAAATGATTATATCCCTTAGCTCTATTTAATAATTGAATTTATTTAAGTTGGCCAGCAAAAAATAAAACCCCAATCTGGGTGACCTCAGATATTTTGTGGTTGAAAACTTCTCGGTGAATGAACTTACGATTAAGGTGTCATAATAAAAAATGTTTATTTTGTTTTGCTCTATCCAAATAATAAGTTTATTTGGTTGGCCGGTACTTTTGACAATAGCCCAAAAATATGTATGTAGGCTGGGTGATTCTCCATAAAACTACCGGACCGATTTGAAAAATTTCAGCAATGGATAGTTACCGAGTATATAAGCTATACAGGGTGTAAACCACCTCATCACAAAGCCGTTAACCAAGAATTCTGTACATCAAATTTAATTAAGTAACTTTAATCCAAAAATATTCAATAAAAATAAAACGAAAACATGAGCGCAACTCTGGTTTTCGTTTTTAAAACTGTGTACCTCAACTGTTAGATGGCACTGTTAGTTTCTGTTCAACCAAATAAATACAAAAAGTAATTCTTGACTACGGATTCGAACTTGGGAACTATTATTCACAAGGCAACCGCTGTCACCGCTAGGCTATCTACTTCACTGTTAAAATAGCTGTTCTCTTTATGACAGTTGTAAAACAGTCAAACAGTTGAATAGTTTGTGTCCTTAATCACACAGATGGCAGCACTATCTATGGAAATATTGTTTGACGCCAATGTATGGAAGTTTCAGGCGCGGGTCATATACAAGTGGCGTATGGCGGGGTGGCGCGGTGCTGGCGAGATGGTGGCGTGGCGCCACTTCTTTGATATTTCATACAAAATGTATAGAAGAGGTGGGGGGCGACACATACTGAGATGGCGTGGCGCTGGCGTGGCGCTGGCGACACTTCCTCGCCAGCCGCGCACCCGCAGTTAGCAGTGGCATGCCTAAGGCGGAAACAAGACACCGAAAATGCGTAACAATTAGACTTCAAAGACTAGAATGCGCCCGCGCCACGCCATTCCGGCGCCATTAGCGCGCCTGTTCTGCGCTGCACCGGCGGCGCCACGCCATCACCTCGCCAGCGCCGCGCCACCGCCATACGCCATACGCCACTCGTGTTTGTCCCGCGCCTCAAGCCCCTGCTTTTACAGTAGCACGTGTCTGCTATATTTATTTATTAAAAACTTTATGCACAATTAAAACTTTACTAAGGCGGAGTCTTGGGAGTTTTCTATCAGTCTACCTTACGGTGATGCAGAGATAATACACAGTAGGTGCAATAACATAAAAAAATACTATATAGAAATTATACTATGTATTTCACGGAACCCTCAACCACGGCCTAAGAATAACTTGGCCAGGCAAACTTACCTACTTCAAGATATCACATTCACGTGCACACACATTTCCTCATATTACACATGCTAGATTTAATTCTGTAAAAGATGAACCTGTTTTTATATACGTCATATAATAACAGCAAGTCATCATGATGATCTTATTGTATTATCAATACGATTAATTTGTTATAAGGTTATTTAAAGATTATCATGACTTGCTAGATAGTGTTATCTGTCTAAAAAAGGCGGCCAAGCTCAATTCGGATGCATACACCAAGGGTTCCGTTGAAAAATAAACTTTATAAACTTAAAATTTCACTTACGGGATATCTTCCGTGATTATTTATTATTATGAGCTCCCGATATTTCGACGCTGTTGCAAGCGCCATGATCGCGGGTTGCAGTTTGTCTGCTCTCAACAGTTTTTTTCCATTCACCCGCTTTCTCCAGTCAACCCGCGATCATGGCGCTTGCAACAGCGTCGAAATATCGGGAGCTCAATAAAAATATTAATCACGGAAGATACCCCGTAAGTGACAATATGAGTTAAGTTGTGAACCGTGATAGCTTAGAACAGTGTTTATTAAACTTTATGTTCGTTCTAAGATAATTATGAAACCTCTTGACTGAAAATAATTTTGGTTGAGGTTGAGTCAAACTCAAATCATTTATTTCAATTAGGTCATTACGGCAATAATAATAAAACGAAAAAAGAGCGAAGCTAGTCACAGACACAAGGCATAATAACTTGAGAAAGTACTGTTGTCACTTTAAATATTTGTTAAAAAAGAACATGTTTTAATTCTTGAGTCTGCAATAAACTTTGGATGTAACACAACATAACTTTATGCCTGTAATCGCCGAGGGACTAGACAGAGGTGTACGTTAATATGGAGCGAGCCTATTGCCATCAACCGGGCATAGTTCTCAACCACAAAGTTTGGCTAAGTGGTTGAAAAATTCCTGATGGAAAAACTCAATCACATTTTGCGCTACTCTGGAACCAGAAGTCACCTCTTTTTACACGACTGCCAAAAAAAGGAGTGTTATGTTTTCAGGGTTCATGTACGTATGTTTAGCCGGTAGCCACCACGTGGCCCCCGATGCCCGGTGCGTCTCCCGCGGCGGCCGGGAAGAGAGGCTCTCTCCCTCTCTCGTTCCGCCACCTCCTTCGCCAGCATGACTGCTTCGCAGAAGGAGGTGACGGCTTCCCATTCCGTCTCGCTCCGGACCATGGATTGAACCAGGGCCGGACACGAGAGGTCGCTGCCGCCGATCGCCGCTACGAGGACACGGCGGTGCTCCGCCCACGCAGGGCAGACTTCCACCGTGTGCTCCACCGTGTCCTCCGGTCGATCCTCACAGTGGAAACACCCGGGCGTTTCCTCCCGCCCGATTCGGTGCAGGTACCTCCCGAAACATCCGTGTCTGGTGAGGACCTGCGTCAGGCGGAAGGTGAGGGCGCCGTGGCGCCTCTCAAGCCACTCCTCAAAGAGGGGACTTACCGCCACTATCGTGGCGTGCCCTATCCGTCTCTACCTCCGTTTGTAAATGCAACGCCATTGTCAGAGTAGAAAACACAAAATAACTGGGCGTCATAATTGACCAGAACCTGAATTTCAAAGCACACATTCGAACACTCGCTAAAAAAACTCGTAAATTCATTTACATTGCTAAACTCTTACGAGCCAGTACTCCAAAGAACATATGTATTCAGGTCTACATCTCTCTGTGCCAGTCCTCCAATACTGTGTTCAGGTCTGGGGCAGCGCCGAAAAGTCGTGCATGCTGGAGCTGGAACGCGCTCAACGAGCCGTCCTCAAGGTGCTCTTGGGAAAGTCACGTTGTTTCTCTACGGACCAACTGTACAGGGAGTCCGGGGTCCTTCGCGTTCGCCAATTATATATCATTGGGTCAGTTTTAAAAATCGCAAAAAACAACAAAATCCGCTCTAGTTGCAGTAGAGGTGGCAGGAAAATAGCGGAAATAATCCCCCTTCCAAAAGTTAAGACCCTCTTCGCGTCATACTTACCCATAAGAGTGTTTAACGCTGTAAGTAAAACTTTCAGTTTACCCAACAATTACTTAGAAGCCAAAACCAAACTAATGGAATGGTTGTTGGGCCGAACTTACGAGGAAATAGAAAGCTTACTCTGTGGCTCATGTTAACACATCTTTTTGTTGCAAAACTCACCATCACTCACTAACGCTAGCAGAACACTGTATAATAATACCCTCAAGTAATGCAGCGTGTTTGGGTCACCAAAATACAGGCCGTGCCTAGTTTGGAACCCGCCGTTAAACCTATCTCAAATTATACGAAATGTAAATATATAAATAAAATAAAAAATATGCAGTGAGGGAAATAAAGCAGTTAACGGATGTAGCCACAGCTAGGTTAATATACTAAGCTTATTTCCACAGTATTGTCTAACGGCATCCTGCTGTGGGGATCAGCAGCAGACTTTGACTCAACTTTTATACTACACAAAAGAGGGCAGTCCGCGTGATCTATAAAATGGGTCCTCGTGAGTCAGTCAGAGAAAAATTCAAAGAGATCGATATACTGACTCTGCCTTCACTTTATATCTTTGAATGTATTTTTATCTGTCTGCAAAAATCAAGAACTTTTCAAAATTAGAAGTACCTTCCATAATAAAAATAAAACCAGTAAACATGAAATTGTAATACCTAAATTCAGATTATCAAAACAAGCAAGTCTTTTATTATAAACAGTAATACGCTTTTGTAACAAGTTGCCAAAGTCAGTTATAGAACTGACCGATGGAAGGTTAAAAAACTATGTATATTAAACGTGTCCTTATGATAAAAATTAAAAAAAATCAAAACAAAATGAAATAAAAATAAAATAAAAATCAAAACAAAAATGACTAATTCGAATTAAAAAACAAAACTAACAAAAAAATGATAACTTAATCTGATTTCTTTTTAAAAAAAAGAGAACCGACTTCAAAAATCCAATCCACTGAAAAGAACAAAATAATTGAAAAAAATTGAATGCACCTCACTCCTATCCTAATGCAGTCCCTATTCCGTCTTTATTTCAACCCCGTAAAGCAAATTTGTCCAAAAATGATTAATACTTACTAATAATAAGAAAACTAAAAATTATCTGGGTTTATATGTACCTACTTAGTTTTTGAAGTCGGTGCCAAACCAACAAGACATATACATATTTTTTAAAACAATGAACTTGCGAGTAAATTAAAAACTATTGCACACGAAGCGACGGCGACGGCGGCGTCGGAGAAGTAAGCCCCGCCCCCTGGGCCTGTATAAGCGACGCGCAACCCGAAAGACCAAACCATAGTCCGGTTAAGCAGACGACAACCTCTCTAGGTTGAACTGCGAGATGCCATTCCGAAAAAAAAAGAAAGGCCAAACACTTGAAGGCACACTTCGTTGCGAGCAGATGTTATTTCTGTGAATATTCGAATGCACTAGTATTATTATTTTCGAAACATTTTTGGTTTGGTTTGTTCATCGTATTATTTTCTCTGTTTGACAGCATTTTTTTTTTGTTTTTGTTGGTTTGGCACCGACTTCAAAAACTAAGTAGGTACATATAAACCCAGATAATTTTTAGTTTTCTTATTATTAGTAAGTATTAATCATTTTTGGACAAATTTGCTTTACGGGGTTGAAATAAAGACGGAATAGGGACTGCATTAGGATAGGAGTGAGGTGCATTCAATTTTTTTCAATTATTTTGTTCTTTTCAGTGGATTGGATTTTTGAAGTCGGTTCTCTTTTTTTTAAAAAGAAATCAGATTAAGTTATCATTTTTTTGTTAGTTTTGTTTTTTAATTCGAATTAGTCATTTTTGTTTTGATTTTTATTTTATTTTTATTTCATTTTGTTTTGATTTTTTTTAATTTTTAATTTATTTTATTTTTATTTCATACTTTTTAGTGATAGGTACTCCATTTATTTTAGGTTTTGGGATAATTTCTAGTTTGTACATAGTTAGGTTCCCTCTCACAGAGAGGAGGCCTGTCCCAGCAGTGGGAACATTAATGGGCCGATGAAAATGATGATGACATAGTTAGGTCCTCCATTTATTTTAAAGGTAGGTTTTTAGTGATAAGTTTTAGAGTAGTACTTGTATCAGTCTGTAATTATGACATTGACATATCTACTATTATTCAGTGAGCCTATGGGCCTAGGTAGAAAAACGAAGGATGGTTTAACAAGGGAGAATGAAAACTTCCGATGAAAAAAAGCGACGAGTTGATGCTGCAAGAGATCGTCAACATATTATTCGTGCTGCAGAAACTGATGAGCAAAGAAAGGGTCGCTTGTCAAAACTTCGTAAGAACGCCCATTCTACTAGAGCCTCCAAATGTGAGGAGCAAACCAGTCAGCGTTTGTTACACATGCATGCGGGAACATATTCGTCAAGCTAGGGCAAATGAAACTGAGGAGCAAACTATACTCTGCGCTTGTTGTCCATGCGTGAACATGCTCGTCAGAGTAGAGCCAATGCAACTGATGAGCAAACTTCTCAGCGCTTATCAAAAGTTGTTCGGTCTGATGGGCATTTCCTGTTGACTTATAAAAAATCGAAGATCAGAAACATCTGATGTAAAAATTATTGCAAAGCTATCACTGATTTCACTGTATAAAATAACATAAGCTGGGAGTACCTCCACGCGGTGCGGTAACAGTTTAGGACTGATTTTCGATGACGATGGTATATCATTGCAAATTTGACTCTACTGGCCAAAACTTCCATTTATTATTTTATCGAATAAGTATGCCTTCGGGCTTATGTTATTTGAGTGTTTAATTTCCTTTTCTATTTATCTTCGTGGCTCGGTAGCCTACCGGGTAACGCAGGGGAGCAGTCACTAAGATTTTAATTGATCAGGTATCTTCACAACAAAACTATAAACATGCCTAGAAAGAGGTCAAATCTTTCCCAATGTTCCAAAGGAGCTAAAAGATTGGGGATCATAAGATCCCAAGAATCTACCGAAGAGCGTCAGGAGAGACTTGATGCTGTTCGAGAACATCAGGCTGCAACTTGCTCCTTGGAAACCTCTTCGGATCGCGAAGCACGCCTGCGTTTTCAGCGTTTTTACGCATCTACATCCAGGTCTCTAGAGACCAGTGAAGAATAGATGCGCGACTGACTGCTGATCGTGAACGTCATGCATTGCCTCGCGAGTCGAAGACGTTGACGGATAGAGAATTGCGCTTGAGTTCTCAGCGTATCTACGCATCTGCTTCTAGGTCTCTAGAGACAAGTGCGGAACGTGATGCGCGACTGTCCGCTGATTGTGAGCGACATGCATTGTCTCGCGAATCGGAAACGTTTACCGATACAGAATCACGCTTGAGTTCTCAGTGTATTCACACATCTATTAACAGGTCTTTTGAAACGAGTGATGAACGTGATGCGCGAATAACTGCTCGCTCGTTGCTCACTCTCCGACGCCTCCGCCGCAGGGTGCTTCAGCTCGTGCGCTGCGAGCTTACAACCTAGCTAGACATGAGTAAAATAGCATGTAAACGAGTGTTAATATTATGTAAAGCAAACCAGTGTTGATATTTTATAAATAAAGTAGTTTACATATTATTTAGGATACCAATCTTGGATTTAATGGGGGGGAAAATGTAGGGTATTTTGATATGTAATGATGTGGGTAGACTTAACTACGAATAAACAGTCAGTATCCTACCTCTGTGTTTAACTGAACGTTCCAAGAACCGAGAATTACCTATTTGCCGATTTGGGTTTCCACGACCTATAAAGACAGAAACTGAATTATTAGGTCCGGATGAAACTTTGGCAAACAAAGGCCGGTTTTGCAACCTCAAAAGAAATGGGAGCGATCGCATGATAAACAATTATAATCCACGTCTACTCGAACTTTGTGTGTTGTTCGTAAACCGCATCAAAATCGGTTCAGCCAAACGTGAGATAATCGTGGACAAACATACAATCGTCTTTCAAAATCTACAATCCAAGAAAGCAAAACGGGATCTATGCGGCAACGTCACGGGATATCCACTAATGTCATACACTATAACCTTCCCCAGAATGTAAAGAACACTTTTCTGAAAACCGCATCAAAATCGGTTAAGCCAAACGCGAGATAATCGCGGACAAACATACAATCGTCTTTCAAAATCAACAATCCAAGAAAGCACAAAACGGGATCTATGCGGCAACGTCACGGGATACCCATAAGTGTCATACACTAAAACCTTTCCCAGAATGTAACAAACACTTTTCTGAAAACCGCATCAAAATCGGTTCAGCCAAACGCGAGACAATCGCGGACAAACATACAATCGTCTTTCAAAATCAACAATCCAAGAAAGCACAAAACGGGATCTATGCGGCAACGTCACGGGATACCCATAAGTGTCATACACTAAAACCTTTCCTAGAATGTAACAAACACTTTTCTGAAAACCGCATCAAAATCGGTTCAGCCAAACGCGAGATAATCGCGGACAAACATACATACATACATACATACATACATACGGGTCGAACTGAGAACCTCCTTTTTTTTGAAGTCGGTTAAAAAAAGCATATTACGAAATCAAGGACTACGTTGAATACAAAGAAGTTTGGCTATAGTTTTTTCTGCGCATGCGGCTTCCCTGGTAGCTTATATACGGCACAGATTTGTGGATGTCTCTAACTATTCTCAATCTCATTTTTCTTCTTTTTTTATTCAGGTTTTAACAATAGTTTTCAAATCATCTTTTGCTCAGAATAGTTACAGCACTGATGACAATATTTATGTCACTTGTTAATTTAGATTTTTTATTTTAGTTTTTAAATTTTCTTTTTTTATATTTACTTACCTTTGTATAGATGATTTTTTTCTTTTTATTCGTGAATGAGTGAATATTGTAGGCTTTGTAGATTTCCAGATGCTGTTTAACCTTTGTTATATATTTATTTTGTTTTACATTTTTTGTATAGTAAGCAACGACCTATTGTCGGGCCTACGCTGTCTCCCCATACAAAAATTCTAATTCTGTAATACCAAATGATTTGAAAAGAGTAAACATGGAGTTTCTTGCCGGTTCTTCTCCATGTAATCGACCAACGCGAACCGTGCACCTTTTTCGACGTTTTATAAGTGCCCATCTAGCCCCAATGTGAAATATATTTTTTTATTGATTTTGATAAGAATTTATTATTTGTTCTTGTTTTTTTCTTTTTCGATTTTTTTACCACTTCAGTAAGCAACCCTAAAAAAAAGTTTCATAATGTTATGCAATAATTACCTGTAATAGTATGTGCATACGGTAGTGGGTAGTCTTTTCTTTCAGTCAGTCATGTTTTAAGATAGTCTAAGAAGAGGTTTAGCGACATCTCTCTCTCGAATGTTGTGATGAAACCATGGTTCTTGATCCTTGGTATCTTGGTCATTCTTCTCCTTAGAGATCTGTTCTTTGGAATGGGTAACTTCAGCACTTTCACAGTTGTATTACTTTGTGACTGGAACTGTAGCTACCTTTAATTTATCGTCTTTCTTTCGAAAAAATATTATTAACTGCCTTCAACTGGTTCTCTTGACATAAATGTTTTGTTATTAAAACGCCTGTTATTTAAGAGAAGGCAATTGTTTGAAACAGGCATTTTGAAGGTACCAACGAGGTATTGAAATAAGAATAGGATATGAATTTCATCATTATTATTCATAGGTTTACATTCGAAGCCAGTTTAGACCTATTAACATGAAAATTAATTAACTTAGGGAATCTATACTAATATTATAAAGCAGAAGAGTTTGTTTGTTTGTTTGGTTGAACGCGCTAATCTCAGGAACTACTGGCTCGAATTGAAAAATTATTTTTGAGGTGGGTAGTCCATTTATCGAGGAAGGCTATAGGCTATATAATATCATGCTATGACCAATAGGAGCGGAGCAGCAATTAGAAATGCAAGCGGGGAAAAAGCTTCCGTGAGCAGGCGATCCGTTGCGATTTCAAAACTTCACGCGAACGAAGTCGCGGGCAGAAGCTAGTATTAATATATACTAATATTGTAAAGCAGAAGAGTTTGTTTGGTTGAACACGCTAATCTCAGGACTACTTACTCTACTTACGGTTTTAAGATATTGCGTATTTATAGTAAAAAATAATCGCAATGTAAAATGTACAGAACCTTACAACATATTTATTTAAACAGCAAATGTAAAGCTTTTTACTCCAACTTGAACTTTGAACCTTTCTCCTTTAAGAGGCCGGCGGAGCATGCGTTTTTCATACAAACGTAATACCAAAATAATATGAAAATCAAACATATTCTTAAGAGAGTGCGTATATATTTCGATTGGATTAAAGAATATCTATGCTCCCAAATAAATATTTTGAAAGGACAATGATAAATAAAGACGAGAGACGAGGAATTTAAAATTTCTATAGAAATTTTTTTTTTCTCTTATCTCTTGTTTAAATCAGTGTACATTCAAAATATGTGTTTGGGAACCTATATATTCTGTAATCCAATCAAAATAAATACACACTACCTTAAGAATATATTTGATTTACAAATTATTTTGGTATTACGTTTGTATGAAATTCGCATGCTCCACAGGCCTCTTAACCGTCCTCATTACTGTGTGTTGTCTGCGCGTCATCCATTGCGCGATCAGCTCCGGATTAAAAGATAGAAAAAGGTGAAAAATTACGGGACGCACCGGCGGAGATTACAAGCTGGATTACCTCCGTGTCATTTATCAACTTCATCTCGCTACTGCTGGAGTTAGGGGCGGCTGTGGTACAAAAACATGTAGAAGCGATTGTGGGGGGAAATAAGTTGGTTTTCTAACAGTAACTTTGGTTTAATTATAAAAAAATTGTCTTGTTAGTCGACTGGTTGCAAGTGCGACTGCTTAAGGTGACTCCATGAGCTGAATTAGCAACTCTATTTGTGGTGGTTCAAACTTCGTTTGTAATCCTATTAGGACAAAGTTCTAATCAGCTTGCACTACAAAGTGGTTGTTACGTCAGTCACTGCGGGCCGAATAGTGCGAAATGAGTGGTTTCGATCGATTTACAAAAATCTATTGATAGGACTAAAAAATGAAACAATACGATGCTAATAATTTGTTCGTTGAATTATTTGCCAAAAAATCAGAATGATCGCATGTATTTTAGTATGGTTTTTACTCGTTAAAAGAAATTTTTAGAGATGAGTTCGTGATTTTTTATTGAGTAAAATTAATTGTATTGTGTTTCCAAAACTCAGTATCCTGAAAAATATCATAATTTTTTCTGGTTTTGTTTATTGCAGTGAATCATATACTTTTAGGTATTATAAATCTCGCGTTTAGCTCCTGTAGTCGCCTTAACTAAAGGTAATTAAACCCAGGCGGTTTAATTACCTGAGTATGGCAAAGCGTTATTGGGTTTTCCATCAGAAGTTTCTCAGTAGGAGACACTGAGTGATGGCGATAGGTTTGCCCCTATTACATAAGTCTTTATCAAAATTGGCGAAACGTCGGTGTACTATTCAGGGATTACTAATACCAATGGCGTAATATCATGTTGTGTAATGTCAAGGAATAATGTGGAAAATCACTTCGTTAATACTGAAGACTGATAGAAAACTAAAAACAGAACACAAGAGTATTGAACTATTTTGTTAGCATCTTTAGTGAAAATACAAACATGTCGAATTTATCGTCTTGTCTCCTAACAGCAACTTAGCAATATGATTGCTGATAGTAAACAATTGTCAAACGATTATTGTGGCTCTTCAGTCGATTTTGTTTATTTTTTATTTTAACAAGTACCTACCTTGTGATTGTAGGTTATCTTATCAAATAAAATCTGAATACCTATAATCGAGCAGTCTCGCGATTTTGGTGTAAGATAATCTGTGTGTGTCTGTGTGTGTGTGTGTCTTAGGTCCATGTTCACTAAAAAGATGACGGTCTGATTATTAACGACGATTGATCGAACTACTGATTGAAATTGAAAAAATATTTTTGTGCTGATAGTCCATTTATCGATAAAGGTTATAAGCTATATAAAATCACGCTACAACCAATAGGAGCGGAGCATAAATGATAATTGTTGCAAAAATAGGGAAATATTTATTCCTTTTGTGGGCTTTTTTCTTTTTTATGTGACGCAGACAAAGTTGCGTGGGTCAACTAGTTTATTTTAATAATGTTAAAACCAATTAAAAAAAGACACCTTAAGTAGGACTAAAAAATGAAACAATACGATGCTAATATGTTGTTCGTTGAATTATTTGCCAAAAATCAGAATGATCGCGTGTATTTTAGTATGGTTTTTACTCGTTAAAATAAATTTTTAGAGATGAGTTCGTGATTTTTTATTGAGTAAAATTAATTGTATTGTGTTTCCAAAACTCAATATCCTGAAAAATATCATAATTTTTTCTGGTTTTGTTTATTGCAGTGAATTATATACTTTTAGGTAATATTAATCTCGCGTTTAGCTCCTGTAGTCGCCTTAACTAAAGGTCCTGGGTTTAATTACCAGAGTATGGCAAAGCGTTATTGGGTTTTCCATCAGAAGTTTCTCAGTAGGAGACACTGAGTGATGGCAATAACGTCAGAAACGCGTCTTTTCGCATACATGTTCGCTTATAACTTGTCCCCCGCCCAAGGCCGCCCAGTGACAGTGACACTAGGGCGGGCAAACATCCCGATAACTAATACTTGCCCAGGAATATTTGACACCAAGAAAAACTATCCTAATTCAATTCCTCTCTCTCATTTTGAACATTTCTAGTTTTCTTATTAGTTCCTGATGAAAGTAATTTGGCAAAGAGTTTGCGATAGAAAAATCATGGACCGATTATTTCATGTTTATGTTTTTCTTAAAATTGAATATTACTGGCTAAATAATAACTGCCGTTTGGGTCGATCTTTAGGTAAAGCCGTGCTTGCCTAGGTTGGTCTATGGATGGGTGGCCACCCTTACATACCGAGTTTCCTCCGTGCCTCGGAAAGCACGTCAAGCGGTCCCGGCTGTCCTTTGTCCATCTTTGACAGTCGTTACCAAGTGGTATCGTATTCCCAAGTATCAACTGGGTTGTGGAGATCAGATAGGCAGTCGCTCCTTGTAAAATACGGTATTCAGCTTCATCCGGTTAGACTGGAAGCCGACCCCAACATAGTTGGGAAAAAGCTAGGATGATGATGATGATTCTAAATTATGAGTAATTATATAATGTGAATAATTATTCCAAACTTTTCACAGGGGCTTGTAGTTATCGTATAACATATAAACAGGTAAATCTTCAAGGTTAAGCTATGCTTACCGAGATGTGCTCGTGAATTGACGGTTTGACGACCTGAATGGCGCAATGGTAGTGAGGCTGCCTACGTTCTTAGGGTCCCGGGTTCGAATTCTGGTAGGAGCAAATGTTTGTGTGATGAGCATGGACATTTGTTTCCGAGTCATGGATGTTTACATGTATAATGAGTATGTATTTACAAACAAAAAAGTATATAAGTAGTATATCAACAATCTGGTGTCCACGACACAAGCCTCGTTGCTTAGTGTGGCACTAGATAGCGCTGTGTGTGATATATATTTATTTAATGGGGGGCCGTTCATTTCATGACGAGACTTTTTTGAATGTAAAGAGTAAAATACTGGTGTCATATTTCGTATGATTATGGTTTTCTGCCTCGACTACCTCGTTGGTCTAGTGTTACCAAGCGAGACCGCTGAGCATGAGATGCTGGGTTCGATTCCCGCGTCAGGCAAAGTGTTTTTGGGTTTTTCCATCAGGATTTTTTTAGTAGGAGCTATGAAGTCTAGATTTGTGCCCAGTTGATGTCCATAGCATCACCGCTTGTTACAAGGGACCTAAATATAACTGGGAACTGTAGGTGTACGATAAGGTACCTAGGTGCCTAGTGCCTAATCGTTCGAAGATTACAAGGCATTGATGTTATGTTATGACTAGTATAAGATGACCACTCAGTTCTCCAAGCATTAATTCAAAAACTTTTACTGGAAAGCAGCGATTAGCAAACACATAATTTGTCATTTCATCAGTATATAACAACAAATTTAACAAATAATTCACTTAGCAAAATAATAATCCGATAAAATTTTATTTAATAACGTAATATTTGATAAACAATTCATTATTTTTTCATTTTATATCATAAAACAACGTTTGGAATAAAGACATCACACATATTGATTATGCCATTAAAAAAAAAATAGTGAATATGGTTTTCTTTAAGCACAAATTTTGTGTCAGAAATGAATCGCTGCAGAACCAACTCCACGTCTTTTCTGCCCTACCCCTAGAGTGTAATTTAACCTGCACGTGGGGGGGCGAGGCGGCCCGCGAGCTGAGGAGCAGGTGGCTTTAACACTCGCCGCCGCGGCTGAGGCCTCTCGTAGGTTTGCTGGAAGAAATTTCTTATGAAATAAGCAGTACCTTTGGTGCTCTTCTTCTTCTTTAAATGTTTGTAAAACGAATGTTTAAAGTTATTCTGCAAATATTTTATACATTTGCGGAATAAGTTGTTTACGAAATTAGTATACAAAATGTTTGTTGTAAAATGAAAATGTGTCAATGGAGTTTTGGTGAAACTTTAGTGAACCCTAGTTTATACCCACGAGATCGTATTACCGGGATAAAAGGTATCCTACGTGTTAATCCAGGTTGTAAGCTATCTGTGTGCCAAATTTAATCAAAATCTGTTCAGTGGTTTTTGCGTGAAAGAGTAACAAACATCAAAATCACAGTTTAACAGTTTTTTCCAAACCACAAATCAAGCCGACCCCTCTAGGTGTACCTAGTTTTGAAAAGTCGGGGAAGTATTTTTAAATCTCTAGTCTTGACAAGTATTAATATTGAAACGTGTGAAATCTCTCAAATATGTGTTTTCAATATAATGTCAGTTGATTTCCAGTGCGACGGGAATCGCGATCCGAGTTATATCAATGTGAAGTGGGTATCGAGGAGTTCGTTAGTTTTAGTTGTTTTTGTGGCGTTCCTGTAGAGTCAGCAATAATACTTTTAAAGAAAAATTATACAGTATTTTATATTTGTTTTGACCATTCAACCAGTAGCACATAGCTTAAGCACAGTCAGCTTACAATGTTCCCACTGCTGGGACACAGGCAATATGTGACATCTATCAAATCGCACTGGGCCCGCTTGGTGGATTATTGCCCATTCCCTCTCATAGACCTGGCCTCCTCGGCCTGTATCCCAGTAGATAATACTATTTTTTTTGTAGGTACACTATAATACTCGTATAAATTACCACGTTTAAATGTAGAAATAATCGTAGGAAAAATTATAAAGAGTTATCTTTTTCAATCAAGAATTTGTTGTTGTAGACTGTAAATAGCCCACTAAAATATGGAACTTGAGCGCATTAAAGAGAAAAAAGTTATAAGACTCACGCAGGACCTTAAATTATTTGTTTAAAAAAGCTTTGCTCTTGTACTACAATATGTACGAAGCCAAAATCCGTATCTCAGCATGGTATAAAAATAAATGTCACAAGTGAGACGACACGATCAGTCTTTAAGAAAAATAATAACTGCCACTCGGGTCAATCTTTAGGTTAAGCCGTGCTTGCCTAGGTTGGTCTGTGGATGGGTGACCACCTATTACGTACCGTGTTTCCTCTGTGCCTCGGAAAGCACGCTAAGCAGTTGGTGCCAGCTGCTATTTGTAGATCTTTGACAGTAGTGACAGGTAGTCAGTGGCCCAAAAAGTCTGACAACCAGTCTTACCAAGGGTATTACCCAGTACTAACTGGGTTGTGGAGGTCAGATAGGCAGTTGGCATTGGTATTCAGCTGCATCCGGTTAGAACGATAGCCGACCCCGACAAACTCGTAGTTGGGACAAGGCTAGGCAGATCATAGATATATGAAATAAGACAAAATACAAATTTATGCGGTTTTCATAATCTAAGTACAACACCCAACGATAGCTCATTGCTCGTTTATGACATAAGTGAGAATGGCGACAGTGACAAACAAGAGGACGCGATCGCAGACACGACAATATTTTTTTTATGAATATGACGATGGTAAAAAATCGAGTGTATGAAATAGTGTGGCAAGTGACTTTAAGGTACTAAGTTCGTGTCAACGACATTCAATGAAAGAAAGAAGTAACACATCATAATATCACGCCTGCCATCCCCGTGGAGTAAGACAGGAATGTTCCTAACAGTCATGACATGTTTAAGTCTCATTAGGGGCGAGCCCATTGCCATCAACCGGACATGAATCCAAAATCCGTGGCTGATACTGAGAAATTCTTGATGGAAAAACCCAATAGGTAGTACTTTACCTGGGAATCGATCCCAGGATCATACACAACAGTCGCCCTTACCACCACTCGACCAACGAGGCTACTATAACACATCATTAATATAATTACTACCAGCATATTTTATTATTATTTAACAATAATTTCTTTCCGATAACAGATGAGCCGCATCAAACATTATTAGCACTAAATTGAGCTTGTTTATCGCTTCCTTCAACATTACTCGATCATTAATCAACATGCTGATCATTTATTACTTCATAACATATAAAAGCAGCACGCCTCTGTTCCAAAAAAGGATAGGCAGTGTCGGTATATAGTTCACACCAGATTATGTCGCATATGTTCAGAGTCCATTGCCGTCGTTTTTTTTTTTAAAATCGCCTAAAAGAAAAACATACCAACATTCAGAGGATTTAAAAAAAAAATCAAACAGATCTCATTTTTGCGAACGATACGACAGGTAGCGACATCTATCCGTGGCAATTAAAAGTGACAGTAACGAGTGAGTGCTCGTCATGAGCACCTTGTTATTTTCATACTTTTCAGCGTATTGCTTGAGTCTTAATGAACTCTACAAACATTTACAGTATAAAACTTACGATAATGCAGACTACAGACCCATTATGTCACTGGGATTTCCGTAACCTAACATAAATAATGAGTTTTAAAATTTCAAAGAAACTGTTTTTTTTTTGGCTGAGAATTAAGGGCAAAATTTTCATGTTTAGCCGAACTTTTGATTACTAAAAAATTACATAAACCTTTCATTTTCGTAAATTAAATAGAATACCATTTTTTTCGCTTTGTGTCCAAAGTAAACCAGCGCAAAGCGCTGCGGAATCAGCAACGCATCACACCTACCCTCATATTGCAGCGTTTACTTATTTCTGTTGTCACACCCCTCGTCTACAGGCGCGTTTGGAGTCAGCGAAAGGGCATTAGGTGAAGCGACGTTTGTGCTTGACTTACCTACCTATTTTTTTTCTGTTTAAAAAATGGATATTACGTCTGAAGAAATGTTTAGAGTATAAATAAGGATCATGCAGTGGATGGCTATAATATTAGAGAAAGACAAAAGAAATGGATTGTGTAAAAGATGATCTGGCAGGAAAAGGATTTTCATCATCATCATCATTTCTGTCGAAAGACGTCCACTGCTGGACATAGGCCTCCCCCAAGTGTCGCCACATTGACCGGTCCCGTGCGACTTGCATCCAACGGATTCCCGGTAACTTCACCTGGTCTCGACCTAGTGGAAGGTCTTCCAACGCATTGTCTTCCAGTTAGCGGTCGCCACTCCAGAACTTTTCGGCCCCATCGGCCATCCGTTTTGAGAGCAATGTGCTCTGCCCACTGTCAGTTAAGTTTGTCAATACTTCGGGCTACGTCGGTGACTTTGGTTCTCTTCCCAAGTAGCACAACACTGCATTATAAGATGTCACAAGAGGTAACATCGGTAACTTTAGCACTTATGAAGAGTTATTACAGTACACTCGATCTGCAATAGGTGAAAAGTGAGCTTTCACCTGAATAAAAACGTTATTATGCGTCACAGAGACCACACTGTAACGCTTCCAGCGTTAATATACGTGACAAGTTCAGTATTATACAGCTTTAAGCAATTTAAAGGATTTTGTGGACTTTAACTAAGCTATATTCTGAATTGAAGACCACAAGTGTACCCTTAGACCACTTGCATTTTAAGAAAGAACACGTGAGCTACTATAATGTAATCAGTTATTCTGTGGCTTCAAATAACAAAGATAATATAATGCCTTTTGCTGCACACAGTGGAATTTGTGTAATGTTAATCAGCTTGTTACACGCAATCGTATAATCGCAGCTGTAGCTGATTTGTGCAACACAAGAACCACTCGTAACAGCTCGTTACTGATTCATGCACCACGAGTGGACACTTAAACTGGTCATGCCGTTTGATTGTGGTTAATACGGTACACATTGCTCGTCTGCCATTTTTTAGATTCTAACCTATTGTATACAATATAATAACAATTTGTTTTTGTTTAGGCAACGAAAATAACAACAGAATTTGAATAGAAAATGTAATGATTTTATACGTAAACAGCTTATTGTCAAATGATAAAGGAAAAATACAAAGACTTAATTTTTTATAATAATATCATCAACCTATTTTATACTATAATTTTCAAGTGAACAGTGATATTTTGAGAGTGCGTGAAAATTTTCGTCTATAATTATATAGTATTTGACAATAAACTCTCTTTCCCATTCGAATTTCATGGACATGGAGAAAAAACAGTTTTGCTTATCAATAACATATATTTGCCTATATTTACCACAAACACTTTACAAAATAGTTCACACAAAACATATTAAAATAATAAGTAGTAGGGTGAAAATTATTCACAATTTTGCCACTTGTGAATTGTCAGCTCCATAAAAGAGTAACTAATATCCTGGAGTGTATTTTGTGCTGAAAAATAGGTTATAAGTACTCTATTATTCAGCCCTTGTGGTGTATAAAAGGTAACACATACCCTGATAATCAGTCATTGTTCAGCTCTTGGGGCGACTGTTACCTTTAATAATGCTCAAATAACGCTAATATAGTGCAACCAGCTATTATTCAGTTAACAGCTGATTAATTTGTGCCCAAATCAGAGTTATATCAGCTGAGTAGGCGCCTCTAACGCACTTATTCAGCAGGTTTATTCAGCTGAAGATTCCATTGTGAACAGTGATTAAGCTACTATTCAGCGCTTCTGTGCTACTTGGGTTGCGGATGTCTTCATTTCTGATTCGATCACGCAAGGAAACTTCGAGCATAGCCCTCCCTATTTCCCTGTGGGTGACTTTAAGCCTTCTGATAAGGCCCATTGTGAGCAACTACGTTTCGGTCTCGTATGTTATCACTGGCAACACACACTGGTCATACACTTTCGTCTTGAGACACGGCGGCAAGTGGTTACTAATAGAAAAGTGTGGAAGAAGGTGAAATGCTGCCCTAAAATCAAATAAATTAGGTTACGTGTAGAAGAATAGCGATGACGTCTGTTCTTATATTATGCTTAATAGCGCTTTCTAGATACGTCCTGATTATGGCTGACTTTCGGGTCACTAGATACATCGCGAATGTATTATCGCCAATTTAATTTCTTGACCCCAGCCGTTCTCTTTGAAGGCCGTTATTTTTGAACTATAAATAATAACTACCGGGGATTTACTTGAAATTACACATGATAATCACTTGTTTCATGCAACTGTATACTAACCTGACGCTAGATTTTCCAGAACATAATAATGGGGGAGCCTGTTGCACAAGCAGGCACAGGCAGCAGTGGCCCAGTGGTGGCGGCCCCAACTTACGAACAGTGAGTCGTGGGTTCGAACCCAGACAGGCGCATTACTTTATGTAATTTATTTCATCACTACTGCTCTCGAAACGGTGAAAGGAAACATCGCGAAGAAACCGGCATGTCTAAGAACCAAAAATTCGAAGACATGTCTTGTAACATCTACCTAATCCGCACTGGGCCCGCGTGGCGAATCGTAGCCCATTTCCTCTCATTGAGAGGAGGCCGTGGCCCAGCAGTGGGAACATTATAGGCTGATGATGATGATGATGAGGCACAAATCTAAACTCGTAATGAAAAACCGCGAGATTACGAAAACCTAGGGCTCGTGCCCGAGGCATCATGTTCAGGACCTCATTCATGCTGACAACCACTGATCAACGAGTTCAACAACTGCAGTCAACGGAAATAATCTCCCAAAAACCAACACCCAAAACTCATTACCATCAGCACGTACTTATATAAGTCTATCGATACACATTTTTAGTACTTTCTCGTCTTCAAGCTCAACGTCTGCCGTCGCTGTAAGCGGTTTACATGTAAATTAGTCCTCCCTTCGAGCTTGTTAACTATAACAAGATGGATATTTTCACTGCGGGCTCATGTACTTCTTATGTCAATGTTGGCGGTGTATGTGGCTTGTGTGGTATATAGAATAAGGAGGTTAAATTGTTTACAGCCTTATTGATCGTCTTCTAAGGTCAAAGATTTTCAGAAGATATGCTGACAGGGTATTTTTTATTTTTATTTTCCTTACTATTCTAGTAATCCTGTTTGTATACTTATAACATTTAAACTCCCACACACAAACAGCTCGACCCGCAACAACTACCTGTAGGCCAAACAAATTTTAATGTTCCGAGCGGGAGTCGCACCCGCGACACACAGCTCAGCAGCCAATCGCTCAGCCACATCGCCACCCGTGCCGTATTTAAATATAAAACAACGACTGAAGCGCCCCCTTTGAGCGGAATCATCCCAGTAATATTGTACTTCTCTAAAGGACAAATCACATGACTGTGTTAACTGAGCCGGATAACTCTACTTGCTTTATTTATTTTTTATAAATCATATCAATCAAAATCTACGGTTGTCATCTGTATGTTGTGTCATCATTACTTCATTTGTTAATGAAGTAAAAAATTGTGAATGCGTAATAATGAAGATACGTCGAATGTGGCATACGTCAATAATAAGATTGTACTTTTTCACAAATAATTAAAGTTCACGTTAATGTTACAAGTACTTTAGTGTTTGTAGTTACCCTGCAGTCGCGAGTCTCGCAAAATCTTACAATCCTGCATTTATCGTTTTATAACGAACAAAGGAAACTAAATTAGAATAAAAATAATCTACATTTCTTTTTCTAATTTACTGCGGTGATAACAGTCGAGTCGTGGCAACGTCCAGATTACTTTTTGTGTTCAACATAATATAATGTCTTTTGTAATTTTTAAATACAAATAGACAACACACACTTAGTTTATTAACCTTGGTTGACTAGTAGAAACTGCGTAAGGCATTACGCTTGCCGCTGTGTTTGGTGCAATAAGATTAAATAAATAATGGCAACATCGGTTAAGAATAAAGTAGTGGTTGTGACAGGAGGAGCGCAAGGCATCGGATGTGAAATAGCTGACCAGTTCTTAAAACACGACGCTAAAACTGCCGTCTTACTGGATATTGATGAAGAACAAGGAGCCACGACAAGGAAAAACCTAGCACTCAAGCATGGAGAAGGTAAAGTTGAATTCATAAAATGTGATGTAACCACGGATTTAGGAGAAGTTTCGAAATATATCATTGATAAGTTCAAAACAGTAGATGTAATAGTCGTGAGTGCTGGCGTTGCAGGTTCTCTAGATTACAGAAAAACAATTGACGTAAATGTCACAGCAGTTATAGAATGGTCGATGAAGTTTCAAGAACACATGAGAAAGGACAACGGCGGAAATGGTGGAACCATCATGTTGATATCATCAATATTTGGATTTCGACCAATGCCATACGCCTCTGATTATCAAGCGTCAAAATTTGCTGTGGTTGGCTTTACTAAATCTTTGGGACACGTTGAAAATTTTGAGAAAACTAAAGTCCGTGTGGTGGCTTTATGCCCAGGGTTTACGGAAACCTCACTAACCTTAAATTTGCGAGATCCAGAACTTCAAAAGACCCTACCTGAAAATCTCGTGAAATTTGCCAACTCTTTTCCTTGGCAAAGAGTTGAGGATGTCGGTAATGCAGCAGTAGAAGTGTATGAAGAAGCTGAAAGTGGAACTGTGTGGTTAATTGAAGGTGGTGCACCAATAACTCAAGTGCTATGAAGAAATTATAAGTATGAATGTGACGATATGTGACTAAATGCTGAACACCCTGGAGAATCAGTCTCGCTATCAATCGTCAGGTACAAGTTACTTGTGAAGTGGTACAGTCTAGGTGATAATGTGAATGAATGATTAGTTAAGCTGGGTACTAAACGTTACAGTGTGTGAAACCAGCATTATAGGTATATTTTGTTTATGTTTGTTCCCATTGCTGGGACAAAGGTCTCTTGTCTATGGGAAGTAAGTTGAGATCCACCGCACGGGCCCAGTGCGAGTGGTAGATGTCTTCATATACTATAGTGCTTCTTTTGAAGATTATTTGCATCTAAGTAAATCGAGCATGTCTGATAAATATTTATGTTATGATTTCATAAGCCTGACCTCTGACTCATTGACGTTCGTAAGTTAGATATACTCGATCTAACCTACGTAGTAAATACTGGATAGATTGTAGTTATAGTTAACATGTACCTATCTCACCAGAAAGTTTGTTCGGGTTGACTCCGTTATCTAATATTGAAATAAAATATTGTTAATGGTCAGTTTTTGTAAATAAGAATCTCTTTATTTATTAAAAACCTAATTTGATTGCCTTTTACTTATAACTAATACCTAAAATTTAACTAATACCTAAAATTAAAATTTTGATTTGAGGAGTTATTGCATTAAATGTATATACCTATAGTCGATTGTCTGTCGGTAACGTCAGAAAGGTAAATTTCACACTTTAAAGGGTTAAGGTCTAGGCCAATAGATTTAAATTGATGTTTGATAAGTTGTCGGTCAGCCAAAATGGTATCAACATCACCTCCTAGCGTTCCATCATCCAAATACCAAACATTAAATTTTGAATTTAATTGTTGAATTATGGGATGAATAGCCAAACTGAAAATAATGTACATTATCTCTGCATCACCTTAAGGTAGTCTGGCAGAAAATGCCTCCTTCGTACAGATTTTAATTAATAAATAAATTATTATTGACGGCCTGAAATGAACCCCAGTACAAATGCAATCCAGTAACTGGTCCCCATAAATCTGCAGATAAAGACGAAGCTGCCAGTTGACTCGCATCACCAAATGCACAGTCCAAAGAGTGTAAACACCTCTTCACGAAGCCGAAAGGCAGTTGTTCTTCCCGTCATTGCGATCATTTTTTGTTCTACACTATACCTGGGAACCTTCTAGTTACGGAGATATGGGGGGTCAAAGTTACAACATTTTGACAAGTGTTTTTTTAAATACAAGTATTTATTGTAAAATTTTGACTTTTAACACTTCGACGACCCCTGCACTATTCAATCCACCCATCAGCACAATGTTTTATATTGAGTTCTACAAAAAAAAACATGATTTTTCACCCCAAAAAAAAAAGTTATTAACCAGCAATAATTTTTGCGTTAACGTTTGGTTTACAACCTGTATAATCTTAGTGCCCTAGAAGCCGAAAATTCATAAAAGATTTATTCGATGCGTGGCCTCAGCAAGCCTACTAGTCAATGGTAACGACTTCTGGGGGCTGCTTACACCCCCTGACAGCTCCGTACGGCTGTCTGAATACCTTACATCTGGGCATGCAAGTCCGCGATCCATACTAATTTAACTTCACAGATAGGGTTATATGAACGGCTCAGACAATTACCCACCTTCCATTTTGAACCGCATACTTTATCACCTGCGTATTTGATGATCTTTTGACTGCGTGAATTTTGAGCTGTACATATTAGAACGGCCTGCCATAACCATAATTATACGCTAAGAAGATTTTTAAATGTCACTGTCATGTTGCCGGTGTTAAATTAGTATGATCTTGTTTGAGTAAACAATATTAGTTAACATTTGACCGCTTTTTTTCATTGCAGGCATTAGATTTCTTATCAGTGGGAATTGTTTTAAACGTTTGAATGAGATAGTACAGTTAACTGACTTTATATAAATGTAGCTAGACCGTGACTTTGTCCACGTGGAAAAGTAAAATTCTTCGGGATAAGGTAACACTAAAACACAAAGAGTTATTTTGCATTTATAAATAACAAGCTTTTACAAAATCAAAAAATCAAAATCAAAGCATTTATTTCAAGCACACACAGGCACTTTTGAATTGTCGAAACAAAGATGAAAATTAAATGTAGCTACAGTCCCAGTCACAAGACATAAAAACTGTGAAAGTACTGTAGTTACGGTTTAAAACTAAACTTATAGGTATTGCCACTTACGGGATATCTTAAGTGATTATTTATTATTTTATTTTATTTTATTGTGTTTGAGAGGCTTACAGCTAACAATACAAACATAGTAGGTAGTGTATAGTGAGGCAATCAACGAAAAGCCATTTACAAGCCTCCACATTTAGCACTCAACTATTGTTGCACAAACTTATAATAAATAAAAAAATAAAAAACTAATATCACAACTTAAGCACAAACTTTTATCTAAGCATAATTAATAATATAACTTATCATAATATAAAGATTTGAGATTATGAGGTCCCGATATTTCGACGCTGTTGTGAGCGCCATGATCGCGGGTTGACTGATAAATGTTAAGGGGCCGGCGGAGCATGCGTATTTCATACAAACGTAATACCAAAATAATTTGTAAATGAAACATATTCTTAAGGTAGTGTGTATTTATTTCGATTGAATTACTGAATATCTATGTTCCCAAATATCTTTTTTAAGAGGACAATGATACAAAGACGAGATATGAGGAATTTAAAATTTCCATAGAAAACTTATTTCTCTTATAACTCTTGTTAAAATCAGTGTCCAATCAAAATATATATTTGGGAACCTAGATATTCTGTAATTCAATCGAAATAAATACACACTACCTTAGGAATATGTTTAATTTACAAATTATTTTGGTATTACGTTTGTATGAAATACGCATGCTCCGCAGGCGTCTTAAGCGAAATACTTAGTTTGAAAGATTCCAAAAATCCAGGAATGCAGGATGCAGCACTGTCCTCTCACCCACAAAAATATGCAGATGCAGGAAAAACAATAATAATAAATTAGTATGTCATATTATGCACAAACCTATACTCGACACGTGTTTTGCCCTTCCACGGGGCATCCTAAGGTGTTGATTCAATGCCCACTCGGGCGCGATGGATAATTTTCGCAGAATTAGAACTAAATATTTTGCATAACATTTAATGTCATGGATTTCCACAAAGTCACGCCTGGTTCTATAAGTATCTATGGATATAAAAAAGGTTTTTTTCTCATTCATTAAAGCTGTCAGCGAAGTAGACACAATAGTTAAACAATGGCGTCTGACCATTACGGTCAGGCTTGACAGATCAAGCAAATAAGCAGTACCTTTGTGCTCTTCTATGTTAATATATTGTCCTTTTATGTATTTTGTGTGTACATGAATAAATAAATAAATAAATCAAGGGTTATAGGATGTTTGATTATTTATTTCTATCAATGCACATAAACTGCACGTATTTTTAACCCTATCAAGAAATCAGGTCACTTGAGAGGAACGGAAGATAAACCTTATTTCCCAGTTTCTTCCCTAATAACTTTTTCTCATATCGGTTGTAAACAACACAATCGTTCATTGAGTTGAAGACAGTAAATGTAAATACATAATGATTAACTAGGTATATACACATAAAGTACATTCAGTACAGTATTGATTGTCAACTGATTTCTGAGTCAGATTGGTAGTGTTGTGCCATTTCATTTTACTTCTATCGATAGTAATATTTCCATGTGTTTCAATCTCCATAAACACTTTTCTAATACTTTTTGAAAAGCCAATGACCAAAATTACATGCACATAATAGTTGTTTGCAATATTTGGCTCTTGTCAGCACAATCGGAGAAATCCGGTTTGTCAAAACGACAGTATCAGCATCTTAAATATGACGACCTAAAACTTTTTTGGAAAAAAAAAAACCGACTTCAAAAAGAAAAAGTGAAAAATAACTTTAGCTTCTGAAGTCGGTGACGTTTGTATGATTGATTTAATTTTTTTGTCACCGACTTCAGAAGCTAAAGTTATTTTTCACTTTTTCTTTTTGAAGTCGGTTTTATTTTTTGCAAAAAAGTTTTTATTTTTCACTTTTTAGTGGTTCACATGGAAAGTGCATACCGTTACAATTACAACAAGCCCAAACACGACTAGGATACATTGTCTCATTATGGAGTTCCGTGACTCTTGGCTTCATCATCAGATCTGATGGTAGAATGGTTCTTATCAAACGCAAATGCTTCACTTGTTGTAGAAAATATAAAAATTGCTGTACGTTATCCTATAAAATTTGAAGAGTTCCCTCGATTTCGCCAAGATTCCATCATCAGATCCCGACTTGGCGACTATGGGACCAACTTGGAAGTATACCCTTTCAAACAAAAAAAGAATTTTTCAAATCGGTTCAGGCGTCTTCGAGTAATCGGGTAACATACATAAAAAAAAAAAAAAAAAAATACATACAGTCGAATAGAGAACCTCCTCCTTTTTGGAAGTCGGTTAAAAAGATGGATATCTCGCTGTAATGGACACTCCCTCAGAGGAATAAATTAACTCTTAGTTATTAATTACTAACAATTTATAAGAACCAAATAGAAAGGATTCAAAGAAAATTTATTAACCACCTTAATTATCGCCTCCGTAAACCTCCAATGTCTTACGAAGATAGCTGTCGAACCTATGGTCTGCTTATACTCGAAGAAAGGCGTAAAGTGATGGACATGTGTTTGCTCTATGACACTCTCAATGGACGCCTTGATTGCCCGGAGTTGGTCGCACAGATAACTTTTAACACTCCCCTACGGCGCACTCGTCACACGCCAATGCTGCGCGTTCCTAGGCACTCCACTAACTATGCCAAGAACTGTGTACTGACTCGCATTGCTCGAACTTATAACTCGGAATTCTCTGAAGTTGATTTATTTAACTGTAATAAACCGACTTTCAAAAAACAAATAATGAAAATTATAAACGGAGATAAATGACAAGCAACCAATCTTCTTCTTCTTCGTGTATCTTCTCTATCTTTGATCATTCAATCCTTTAAATTTAATTTTTTTTTTTTTAGTTTTTCAAAATTGTAAAAATGAAAAATAATCTAAATCTAACTTAAAAGTAATTTTGTATTGTAATTTTATTTTGTTGTTCGTTTGGAAATATCTAGCATTAGTCCGTTCGCATGTATTATGATAATATCCTAGTTAAACAGGGAAACCTATAATTGGCCATAGTCACTGTCACATGCATATTTTGTATATCATTTTTATGTATCGCTGTTGGTTACCTAAATAAATAAATAAAAAAAAAATAAAAAACATAGTCTGCTGTGGGTGGGCCCCTCATAGAAGACAATCGCTGCAACGACCGTGCAACTTGTAAACTTTTTTCTTTTTTGTCTGTTGCATTTACATAATTATATTTGTTATGCGTTACATGTTTATTGTTTTTTTTTATTGAATATTTTGAGTTCCCGATATTTCAGCACTGTTGCAAGCACCATGATCACGGATAAACTGGAATTATTGCGGGTGGGTGTTTATGAGCAAGCAAATTAGTATAGCCTCTTTCTTGATTGTGTTTTGCGCTCGGTAATTGCCATTGTCACATGCTAAATACCTCGTTTGCAATGTAAATAATACTGTACTGACCATGTCCGTTTAAAAACATATAATTATAGTCTTTAAGGTCTTACTAACAGTGTTACGTAATGGTAGTTTTATGTAATCCGATTTGTTGTCTACTAATATATGTTGTAACCCAGAGTTACAAAATATATTACATATCAACACGACAGTATTACAAATCTCACTTGCACACAAAAACCGGGACTTGAAAGGTCAGTTTAAAAATCCAAAAAAACCCGATGGTCAGCTCATAAAATGTGTTTGATCGTTGTATTATACTATGTCAGTATTCCAAACTTTTTCTAATTGAAGATTCCAAACTTTTTTAGATAAACCCTGCCCAAACAAGTCGTCAATAAAAATGAAATGTAATTAAATCGTGCAAAAAATGTGCATACATTAGTAAAAACGAGAAGAAACCTCTACGTTGTTGACTAACTAGATTTTGTTATCAAAGTTTTTAAACTAACTAGTAAACTCATCGATACCGATAAAATTGTTATCACGAATAGACTAATTATTATTATGCGTCCACAGCTTAGTTTAACTATCTATCGATGGTTTAACAACATAATATTATAACACTGAACTGAATAACAATTTAATTGCTTGTTTGTCAAGAATTATCGCATTATTGCAATGCATTATAAATTCCGCGTTCAGTTCTGAGCTGCGTAGTCGTTGAAGCGCATTCGACAAATTCACAACATGGCGAGAGACTTAGCTAACAAAGTAGTCGTAATAACCGGTGGAGCCGACGGGATTGGCTACGAAATAGCTGACAAATATCTTACTAAAGGAGCCAGAATTGCCATCCTACTCGACATCAACGAAAAACTCGGTGCTGATGCTGTGAAGAAACTAACAGCCAAACACGGTAACAACAGAGCAACGTTCCTCAGATGTGATGTCACACAAGATCTCAAAACTGTTTCCAAGTGGATTTTTGACTCGTACAAAGTAGATGTCCTCGTCAACAACGCCGGGATACTCAACGACCGTGCCCTTAAGAAGACCATCGACATAAACGTCACCGCGGTTGTGGAATGGGGATTTACCTTCTGGGATCACATGAGGAAAGACAAAGGCGGGAATGGAGGTACTATCATCAACCTAGCTTCTATCTATGGCTACAGAGTCGACCAGTTTCTACCAATTTATCAAGCTTCGAAGTTCGCCGTTATGGGATTCACCAAGTCATTGGGACATGTCGCCAACTGTGAAAGGACTGGTGTAAGGGTAGTAGCAATATGTCCAGGATTTACTGAGACCAAGCTGACGGAACAGCCGGCATCCTGGGACATGGGGCAAGATAACGAGTTCGGCAAGTTCCTGAAGGCTCAAGCATGGCAGAAAGTGGAATCAGTCGGCAACGCTGCAGTGGACATATATCAGAAGGCTAACAGTAGCACAGCTTGGCTCATCGAAGGTGGTAAGCCTATTGTAGAAGTTGCGAAGTGCTAAGTTACTGGAAATACCTTATTGTGTTAATACTGTCTTTGAAATGATTAAATATTATTTTATAGTTGAAATTCGCTTTTATCTTTTATTGTTATGGTGCCTTTTCATTTTGTACCTAAATATTCGTCCATAAAACATTATGCATTTACTGCAGCTGTAGAATCATATAAGTTAACAGCAGTGCTGGTACAAATTAACCTCACAAAGAATGCGAAATAACATAAAATTAGAACAATCTTAAAAATAACCACTCTGATTAAGCTTTACATTAATAAATTAGGTACATGACTGGTTTCAACAGTTCTGTAGAAAGTTGACCTAATACATCATACATACCTACAGAACTGGCCAACTGTTGACTTTATTCCCCTATGGAATGTGTAACACTTGCTAAGTGCGTCCCAGACAAAGTAGATCTGGTTGCGGGCCTGTTCGAAAGAGATACCGCGGCTCCGGAACATAAAGGGCGAGGAAGGAACATGGATGGGTTTTAGTCAGTAAAAGTCTGACACTCCCTTCCGCTCCGCCCAGAGTGGGAGAAGTTATTTGATGATTTCCCATCCTAACAAAAAAAGACAAAGTAAATCTAAAGTTGGTTAACATATAATTGATTTGTTTTACCACCTTTTTATGAACTCACGACTTCGCTCAGAAATAGAAGGTGTTAAATGATGGTATGACGAAGACAAACCGTCTGATCAAACTTCATAAAAGATAATTCCAGATAATGATGGCGCAATAAACTTGTATAAAAAATTGAACAAACAAATTTAGAACAGAAATTATGAAGATCTGTTTGATTATTTTATGGGACGTTAGTATATTGTCGTATAATATGTATCGCAGCAAATTTGTATCAGACGCCAATTTATGGCGCGCTTGATTGAAAACTGTTGCCGTTATGGTAATGCGGCTTCCTCACGTTCAGCCGGATTGTGGCGATACGTTCGATAAAGCGGTGTCCAAAGTTTAGCCGTACTGTCTGTCAACAAGAAGAAACGACCGAATAAAATACTGAAAATTCCGAAAATAGTAGTAGTCGACGTAGCCCCGCTTCGTGGGGCTCCTCTTTCACCCTGCAGGGTTTAAAGTAACCTATAGGAGTGCCTAAAGTCATAAGTTTGACTCCAGGCCTCCCACGGGCAGTAATCAGCTACGCTCAACTGCTGTTCACTACTGCCCGTTGGAGGCCTGGAGTTGAGCTTGGGAATTTAGGCACTCCCTTCATTGGCAAATGATGGATGACGTTTCGTTCCGGCCTGCTAGGTACATGTCTACGCTTAGGTGCACTTTGCATTTCTCCGCAACGGGGCCACTGTGGTGATTTAAGTTATTTAGTCATTTTAAAAGTTGCATTTTTTTCAAGACCTCCCATTAGGAGAACCGGTGACCTGGTTAAAATTCCGAGAATCCGCTGGATGCGAGTCGCACGGGACTGTTCAATGTGGCGACAGTTGAGGGAGGCCTATGTCTAGCAGTGGACGTCTTTCGGCTGAAATGATAATGATGATGAAGAGTTATTTTCAGTTATCTTACGAAAATAATTATTATCGTTATGTTTTATGATAAGACGAGATTACATAAAGGCTATCTATCTTAATTGTTGCAGTATAAAACTTTCCACAAGCTCATTATACTGTTCACAGTTCAGTTTTATACTAGAAATGGAGCGCAATCCGAAAGATAAAGTGGTCGTCGTGACTGGAGCAGCAAGAGGCATAGGATACTACATAGCAGACCAGTTTCTGAAGAACGGAGCCAAAACATTAATACTTTTGGACATTATTGAAGATCTTGGCGTCAATGCTGCCAAAACATTAAACAAAACGTACGGCGAAGGCAAAGCAGTTTTTATAAAATGTGACGTAACAAAAGACTTGGACAAAGTATCCGAAGAAATATTCCAGAAACATCAAGTTGATGTTCTTATTAATAACGCTGGAGTGTTCAACGAAGACTCACTAAGGCAGACTATTGAAATCAATTGTATAGCTCTAGTGGAATGGAGCATGAAGTTCTGGGAATATATGAGAACGGACAAAGAAGGACGCGGTGGCACAATCTACAATATATCTTCCATTTACGGATACCAGTACAATCCATGGATAGTTTTCTACAAAGCATCGAAGCACGCTGTGGTGGGTTTCACAAGATCGTTGGGTCACCCTTACAACTACGAGAAGAGTGGCGTAAGGGTTATTGCCATATGTCCAGGATTCACCGATACACCTATACTAGCTGGTAAGGCGTGGGAATGGCAACGAGAAGATTTTGAAAAGTTTTTGCAGACTGAAGCTATAGTACAAGCACCTGAGACGGTAGGGGAAGCTGCAGTCGAGATCTTTACCGTAGCAGAAACCGGGACTGTGTGGGTTAAGGAAAATAACGAGCCCATTAAATTGGCCCCCATGTGTTGAAAACATGTTTGTAAAAATATTTTAAGAGATTGAAACAAAAATTTGAAAAAGCTGCCCACAATAGTTCTTAAATTCAGGGGACCGGCACTGTCTCTCCTTAACACAGGCTAAGCTAAGCTAAGTCTTTATTGTATAGTTGTACCTACAAATTATATAAATGCAACATATTTTGTCAACTTTGCAATCCCATTTTAAATAAAACTTTATTATTATTATTAGATAGATATCTTAAAAAAAAAACGGTTTATCAGAAGTAATTTTGATGATAACGTTGATAACACTTATCTGTCACATAGTGTCATTAGATGACCGTTTTAGAGTTCCGTACGTCCAAATGAAAAAATGGAATCTCCTGTTTGCCAGCCTGGTACGACGGTATCCGATTTGCTCCGAAGCTAAAGGAACCCTGAGTTTTTAATGTGGTACACACATGAAATTTTGTGACCTAAACTCGGAGGTGTGACGTAACTAATGAGTTTTGACTACTTTATAGGGTCAAATAAAAAAAAACTGTAGGTGTGATGTCCTCCTTATTATTAAACCTTTTCCCTACCGAGTCAATACAAAGATCTATAAATGACAGCTGGGACCTACGTCTTAAAGTGCTTTTCGAGGCACAGGGGAAACTCAGTATGCAATGGATGGCACCTAACCACAGACCGAAATTGGCGAGCACTACTTATAGTTAAAGATCGATCCGTGGAGCGGTCACTCTCTACGTTCTAGTGTCTCGTTCTCGTTATATAAAAAAAATATTTTAATTTGCAATTGAAATGTATAGGAGAACATGTTGCTCAACTACAATGTAAAGTTAATTTGCTCTTGGGATTAACTGTTTCTTTATTTTATCCTGATTATGGAACCCTTTACTATGTGTTCCAACTCGCACTTCAACGGTTTTTCAATCTTATCGGGAAGATAACGGCTATGGACTGAAAGCATCTGTTGATCATAAGTATAATAATAATTATTGCTGGTTACGCTATCGCTATCGCTGCTATCGCAGGTTGCCACGCTACCTGTTTTTTCTAGAAAACGTCACCAATAAGGATAGTACTTCAGCACCCCATTGTTTCCACTCACATCAGCCTTGTCCATACCTTTTGCTTATAGCCTTTCTCTCAATCTCTCAACATGTATAAACCACGATCTTTTTGTTATCTTTTCACATCATTTCTCAAATATAAGGTCCTATTAAAATACATGGACAAATTTTAGCGTTCAGTACGTCTAATGAAGATATCTTAGTAAAAAAAAAACACTAATTAAAGTGATTTTATTTTGACCTAAAATAATAAATTGCCGGCACTCTAGAATAAGCACATCCGGTAAGGGGTCGTTCTCGTTAGTAAGTATCCAGTCAGTTCTGTTAATATCATTCTGTATTTAGTAACCATAGTAACTTCAGTTGACTAAACATCACCCTTTTAGGATATTGCTAATGGGTTAAGTAGAAGATAGTAGGTAATTACGCGCAAAATGAAATCACTTTAATCAGTCCTTTTTTAGGGTTCCGTAGTCAACTAGGAACCCTTATAGTTTCGCCATGTCTGTCTGTCCGTCCGTCCTCGCTTAATCTCTGTGACCGTTACCACTAGAAAGCTGAAATTCGCTCCAAAAGTAAAAAACAATGTGTCCCCCCCCTCTAACTTTTGAACCATAAGTTTAGAAAATATGAAAAAAATCTGAAAAGTAGAACTTTATAAGGACTTTCTAGGAAAATTATTTTGAACTTGGATGGAAACAAGTTTTTGTACAAAAAAGACGTAAATGCAAGCATTTTTTTAACGTCGTTTACATATTTTATTAACCTGAACGTATCTTTTTTCAAACAAAAAAATAACTATTAAAATCGGATTGGATTGAACACTTATTGCGACGGACGGGAAACTACGGAACTCTACACTGAGCGTGGCTCGACACGCTCTTGGCCGGTTTTTTTTTGGTTGGATGTCTTTGGTTGGACATACTGAAACGCTATGTTTTTGTCCATCTATTTCAATGGGACCTTATATACCACGCATGTTTTGAAAGGAACGAATTTCCACAGCATTTAATTCCTCATTCATGTCACTTTAGCCGCATTCGATATTAACTTTTGTGTATATACAGGGTGTAAACCACCTCATCACAAAGCCGCTAACCAAGCATTCTGTACATCAAACTAAGTAACGATATTTTTATTTTATTTGACATGGGGCAAGATAACGAGTTCGGCATGTTCCTGAAGCGTGGCAGAAAGTAGAATCAGTGGACATTATCTATATATATATACATATAATAAAAGATTAAAAAAACTGTGTCTGTACATTGAAAATATTAAAAAAAAAATAATTGAGGGGAGTTTAGAAACAGTAATAGAGCCCGAATCCAAAAAAAAAGTCTGTCTGTTTGTCTGTTTGTCTGTTTGTTTGTACACGCTAATCTTCGGAACTACTGAACGGATTTGAATGATTTTTTTTGTTGTATAGATATTAAGTCTGTGCAACATATAGGCTATAATTTATCTTGAAAACTTGAATACCTGATGCAGAACCGCAACAGACCAGCTAAACTATAAGAGATACAAAAATGACATCGTAGCAAAAATTGTTCCACGTGATGAGCATTTTCTGCTGAGAGAATAAATTTGAAGATCTGGAACACCTGATGTGGAACTTCAAGAGCCCAGCTACACTATAACACATATAGGAATGACGTCTTGATTGACCATTCGAGTTGGAACGCTCGACGAGTCAACAACTCCTGAGGATGCCCCGTGGAGGGGCGAAACACGTGTCGAGTAAAGGTTTGGTTGCATGGCATGCTAATTATTTCTCACTTGTTTTGTATGTGTGCATATGCATGAGGGCGGGAGGGTGGGCCCATATGTGCATGTACATATGCATGACGGTGGGATTTGTGTCCTGCTTTCAGACCTGGATATTTTTGTCTAGCGGTATTAAAACTAAATATTTTTCATAGCATTTAAAAGTTGTTCGGTCTGATGGGCAGTTCCTGTTGACTTATAAAAAATTGAAGATCAGAAACATCTGATGTGAAAATTATTGCAAAGTTATCACTAATATCACTGTATAATTATAAAATAACATAAGCTGGGAGTACATCCACGCAGTGAAGGCGGTTACAGTTTAGGAATGATATTCGATGACGATGGTATATCATTGAAAACTTTACTCTACTGGCCAAAACTCCCATGTATTATTTTATTTTATCGAATAAATATGTCTTCGGGCTTATGTTATTTCAATGTTTAATTTCCTTTTCCATTTATCTTCGTGACTCGGGAGCCTACCCGGCAACGCAGGGTAGCAGTCACTTAGATTTTAATTGATCAGGTATGCAACAAAACTATAACCATGTCTAGAAAGAGGTCAAATCTTTCAGATATCATCTGAAGAATCGTATGTGTCTCAAGATATAACCGTAGGGCATGGCGACCTTCCTAGGGTTGATAAGGAACGGAGTGCATTTACGTATACTCCTATGATTGAATACGCCACATATTCCGCACTCGAAGGTATGGTTCAAAATTGTACTTTTTGTGAAGCTGTTAAATGGCAAAAAGAAACAAACGGTATGTGTTGCTCAGGTGGGAACGATCCGTTATTTTCCCGTCCCCGGGCTCTTAGAATTCGACATCAGACGTTTCAGATCTTCGATTTTGACAACCCCGTTGTCGCTGGCATAAGCAACATAATCCGCGTACGAAGTCGCGGGCAGAAGCTAGTAAAACATATGAAAACGGGTATTTATCGCGAACTTACCTTTAATTTAATCCCGACGTTTCGACCGGATTGCATTAAAGGTAAATTCGCGATAAATACCCGTTTTCATATGTTTTATAATGTGTTCTGATCATGAAAGTTTAAAAAAGTAGAATCAGTGGGTAACGCAGCAGTGGATATCTAGGTACCAAAAGGCTAACAGCTAACATCGAAGGTGTTTTAGAAGTCGCGAAGTGCCAAGTTACTGGAAATACCTTATTGTGTCTAAATACTGTCTTTGTAAAGATTAAATATGATTTTATTGTTGAATTTTATTGTGCCTTTGTATTTTGTACCTGAATATTCGTCTATGAAAATTATGCATTTACTGCAGCTGTATAATCACATACAATTTGACAGCAGCGCTGGTACGGATAACCTCACAAAACACTCGCATGACACCTAAGGAATGATTAAGGCACAAAGACAATCATAAACTAGTTTATTCCTAAAAAATACCACTCTGATTAAGCTAGATTTACAAAAACTAGGTACACAGTTTTGCAGAAAGGTGGCCTGATACATATTACATTCCTACGTAACTGGCCAACTTTTCATTTTAAATCACTTCTGTCTACCCTCTTTGTTTAAAGTCGTATGGAATGTGAAACACTTGTTTAGTGCGTCCCAGACTGAATAAATGTATAGTTGCTTATCATGTATTATAATTGATTTGTTTTAACAACTTTTTATGAAGTCTCGAACTCGGTCAGAAATGGAAGGTGTTAAATGATGATATGACAAACCGTTTGATCAAACTTCATGATGGATAGTGCCAGATTAAAAATGACGGTACAATAAACTTGCATTCAAAATTACTGAACAAACGAAGTTGGAGCAGTTTTAAGATTCTTTTTCTCTGTTTGATTATTTTATGGGGCATTCTCGTATATGCATAATCCGTTTTTATCTAAAAAAGTCCGGTGTTCATATGTGATCATACTTATAGGGTCACCTGAATAGTTGTTTGCCGTTAGTAAAATAAATTATTGTCGACATCCAAACGTCTGTAACAGGAAAACGCCTGCGTATCCGAATCTGCTAGTATTAACACAAATTATATATTAATACAAAATGACTGCTTAGTTTATTTTTTGACAAAAACTACTTACGTATTAGATTAAAAAGACAGAGGCTTAATATTAAAATATAGTCTTTGGCATAAGAAAAAACCTGTCCTCTGGATTCCCATTACCCGGGCATTTCGACCCCAAACGGCTCAACACTGTAGCTACCAATAAGGTTACTACAGATTTGAGTCGCTTTAGGCTAAGCAAGCGCAGCCACAGAGCCAGCTCAGGACACCGTGCTCGGAACGTGACATGGCACAACCCATCGTTTAAAGCAACAGCGTCATGCGGGTTGGTCTCCCCCTATCGTCACGCTCGCTGTTAGGTTCTACGACCGCAGGTACCCCGGTAATGAGATGAACTGGACCAGTGCTTCTACATCATGACAATGAATGGTGTCCGAGGCTATCGACAATTGCACCACAGTGACACCGTTGTTGCGAGCAACACTCCGGCCCGCTTTATGTCTACGCTTAGGTGCTAAGCGTATGAAGCGGGCCGGAGTGAAACACAAATGACGGGAGTGCCTAAAGCCACAAGCTCAACTCCAGGCCTCCCACGGGCAGTAGTCAGCTATGCTCAACAGTATTTAATTAGTTGATTTTGTCATTTAAAAGTTGCATTTTTTTTCAGTAATCTTACGAAAATAATTATTATCGTAATGTTTTATGATAAGACGCCAAAAGTAAATATTATTTTAAGATTACATAAATGCTATCTATCTTACATGTTGCAGCATTAAACTTTACACAAGCTCATTGGACAGATCGCAGTTCAGTTTTATATTCAATATGGAGCGCAGTCCGAAAGATAAAGTAGTCGTCGTGACTGGAGCAGCAAGAGGCATAGGATACCACATAGCGGACCAGTTTCTGAAGAACGGAGCCAACACATTAATACTCTTGGACATTATTGAAGATCTTGGCGTCAACGCTGCCAAAACATTTAACAAAACGTACGGCGAAAGCAAAGCACTTTTTATAAAATGTGACGTAACAAAAGACTTGGACAAAGTATCCGAAGAAATATTCCTAAAACATCAAGTTGATGTTCTTATTAATAACGCAGGAGTTTTCAACGAAGACTCGTTAAGGCAGACTATTGAAATCAATTGTATAGCTCTAGTGGAATGGAGCATGAAGTTCTGGGAATACATGAGAACGGACAAAGAAGGTCGCGGTGGCACAATCTACAATGTATCTTCCATTTACGGATACCAGTACAATCCATGGGCAGTATTCTACAAAGTATCGAAGCACGCTGTGGTGGGATTCACAAGATCTTTGGGACATCCTTACAACTACGAGAAGAGTGGTGTAAGGGTTATTGCCATATGTCCAGGATTCACCGAAACTCCCATACTCGATGGTCAGGCATGGGAGTGGCAACGAGACGATATCAAAAAATATTTGCAGGACGAAGTTATAATGCAAGCACCTGAGACGGTAGGGGAGGCTGCTGTGGAGATCTTTACTATTGCAGAAACTGGGACTGTGTGGGTTAAGGAAAATAATGAGCCCATTAAATTGGCCCCCATGTGCTGAAATCAAGGTGGTAAGAGTATATTAAGAGATTCGTGAAACAATGATTTGAAAAAACAGCTTTGTTGTGGTGTTTTTTAAATATTAATAGAATAAAATCTTTAATAAAAAACCCGACTGCGTAAAACTAATTTAAAAAAATACGTGAAAAAAATATCTTAAATAAAAACTAAAAAGAAAGAAACAAGCCCAGTAGTTTAGAATTCTGTAACAAATCATAAATTCTAATGCAGAACAGAACGAGTCACAGTCGGGGCCCCTTGGGAAGATTTGATTGGTAAAATTTGAATGGGCAATACTCCGTAACTGGGATGTCGAGAGCAGAAAAGCAGTCCATATGTACCAATATTACAAAGAAATATTTGTTTGTAAGCTAGTATGTAGGGGGGTAATCTTCGGAACGAAAGATCCTATTCTAAAAAATCTTTCGCTAGCAGTAAGCTACATTATTCGTGAGTGCTTGTAGGCTATAAAATGTATTTGTATTACCCAAGCCATCACAGTTTTTGCGGATAAAGTGCTAGTGTAAAATATTTGTATTCAGCTGCAGTTAGACATCTTTCAAAAAAGTTTATCTCAAGTAATTTTAACGATAACGTTGATAACACTGATCCGTTTTACAATATCATTGCATGATCGTTTCAGGGTTCCGTACGTCTAAATGAAAAAATGGAACCACCTTTTGGTACGTCTGATTTGCTTCGAATCTACAGGAACGATGAGTTGAGACACAGATGAAGTTTTGTGACCTAAACTCGGAGGTGTGAAGTAAATAATGTGTTTTTATTACGGGGTGCTATAAAGGGCAAGCAAATAAAAAAAGTAAACAGTAGGTGTGCCTTTTCCCTACCGAGCTAATACAAAGATCTACAAATGACATCCGGGACCTACGGCTTAAAGTGCTTTCTGAGACACAGAGGAAACTCAGTATGTAATGGATGCTCACCTACCCACAGACTGAAATTGGCGAGCACTGCTTATAGTAATTAAAGATCGATCCGTGGAGCGGTCATTATTTAGCCACGAGCTCCTTGTCCTTGTTTTAATATCAAATGGAAAGGCTGGTCTTGAAGATTTTAATTTAATGTGTTTATTATTAAATTATATCATCTCTGGGTAGAGGTGAAAATTTCAGCTCTACCCAGCGGGTTACTCTACGGTGCTGAAAATTTTGAAAAACCAAAATCAGAACACACACAACACATCAATTTTTACTTATAAATGACAGTAAAATAAAAGTGTGGTCTTAAAATAACATGGTAAATCTCTATGTTCTCATATTATGTCTCTCTCTATGTTCTACGAACAAATTTACATTTGCAGTTGCAATCTATAAGAGAACGTGTTATTTACCAAAAACAATGTTTAGTTTGTTCTTGTGATGAACTACATCATCATCTGCCTAGCCTTTTCCCAACGATGTTGGGGTCAACTTCCAGTCTAACCGGATACCAGTATTTTATTTTATTTTTCTTGTGATGAACTACATATTTCATTATTTATCCTGACTACGGAACCTTTCACTGTGTTGTTCCAACATGCACTTCAACGGTTTTTTCAATCTTATCGAGGCGATAACTTCTGTGGACGAAAGGCACCTGTTGATCATTATTATAATCATTATTATTACTTCATCCACGTCCAAAATCTGATAGCGTGCGCCCGCTGTGCGCTGGTTGCCAGGCCATCGCGCCACCTGATTTTTCTGGAAAGCGTCACCATAAAGGACAGTGTGTCTGCGGCGGTGATGCAGGTCCCAGTGAGTCGGGCAGATACTTCTAAATAAATGAAATAACAATGAAATACTAATTTAATTAATACCAAAAAGGAAAGATTATGTTTGAGTAGGTTAAACAGACCATTTAATTGGAGATTGGTGTTTCCTGTCACCATTTTTTTTTTAAACATCTTAACATTTTTTAGACTTTCACGGTTTTTCACTACACTTAAAGTTCTTCCGGGATTATATCCGTGATTTTCTTTTTGATTTTATAAGAGCTCCCGATATTTCGACGCTGTTGCGTATTCATGATGCTTGCAACAGCGTCAAAATATCGGGAGCTCATAGAAACTAAAGAAAATCAAGTTATAATTCCGTAACTACTTAAAGTGTAACTTAATATTGACCACATGTGGATTTATCTAATTTGAGTGTAGTTATGGCCTCTATCAATAAACCGCATATTATTGCACAAAAGCAGTTATTGTTTGTTAAATCTAGCACTAAATATTGATAACAAAATTACACAGTCAAACTTAGAATAATCTTTAAAATATCATTAGGACGTTATCTGGACTTGACTAAAACTACAAAAGGCTCTACAGTTTTGTAGAAACATTGCTTATATTATTTTTATATTGACATACCTCATCATAATCACTGCTGGGTACAGGCCTCTACCCAATCAAACCATTCTTTCCTGGGGAGATTCTGCTCAAGCGGTAATTTTACTCCCCGTGATAATGCGCGAGTGTCAACCAGGTTACTCCCACGATCTTCTGAAAGTTGCCCATCCATCTGGTTGTTGGTCTGTCAACACTTCTTTTGCCGTTCCTCGGTAACCATTCAGTGATACACAAAGAAAACTTACATAAACACCCAGTGACTAAATTTTTTTACAGTAAAGACATTAAAAGGCGTAGGCCAGGCGTAGGCCATGCCAGAAGCCTGAGGTTTAGAAGTCAATGTTCCTTCATATAATTGGCACACAATTATAGTACGCTTCACATAATAATTTGCGAGTGACCCACCCTTACTTCGCACGGCAGCGGCGCCACCTATCGGATCCAAAGCTGGTAGCAAACATACACACTCAAATAAAAACAAATTGGTTGAGTGGTTTCGGAGATTAACGTGTACCAACATACTGACACGTGATTTTCTACCTATTTACTGGCAAAATGTGTGGAAAAAACCCCTGCTTACCCCTTCAGTCGTGAAGTTATGTCGTAATGCAAATGTAGAAAGTAAGATATAGTACTATTTTATAATTTATTTGTTTGAATAACTTGTCAGGTCGGCTTTCCTCACCAATAAAAGGTGCAAAATGACAATAAGTGTAGATGTAAGAAACACAAAAATCGTCATTTTTATCGTCATCGTCGTAATCAATCGTTTTTAAAGATTAGATTTCAAAGAGTGACGGTGCTAGAAATAAAATAGAAAACCCGATTTATACAAACCTACATAATGTACCCTCCGCGACCTCAAGTTATGCGACTCGCGACGCGACTTGCGTAAAGCAACGCGTGTTACTATCCCGTGAGTAGCGATTCATGCGCAATATCCAATTAACCCCTTTAAGTAAGAAACTATTACGACATGGATATTAATAAAACATGCTATTTACTATACTGACTACATACACGTAAACTTGGTTATCAAGTAATGATTTGTTCAAAAACTTCCCAACAGCATCAGCCACAAAATAGATTGAATTTACGCATACTCAAAAGTTGTATGAAGATCAAAATCGCCACGAAATAGAACTTTTGTCTCTTTTGTTTAGTAGTCGAAATGGGATAGTTACGAGATGAGACGGAGCCGTAGGTTTTCACTCAATCATCAGCCACCCGAGGCTTAACAGCCGCGGTTGGTCCCGCGCCTGGTCGAGTGTGTTTGTCGTCACTCATTATAAGTTGTAAAATGACGATTTTTGTGTAAGCACCAAAATCGTCATTTAGTCGTCATCGTCGTCATGAGTCTTTAAGAAAGATTAGATTCAACAGATAGTAAAAGTAATGACGGTGCTAAAAACTGGCATTACTTAACAAAAAATACTGATCAAACGAAGTTGGAACACAAAAATGATGTAATTATTATATAGTCAATATAGTCAATGTAAACGAATTGGTTATCGTTTATGATAAGACGTGACGAGCATTTTGTCAACTGATATGTGACAAAAATATAAATAGGCTATCTAACTCACTTGTTATACCATTACGCATTATACAGTGTAACTTTATACTACATTCGACATGGAGCGCAATCCAAAAGATAAAGTAGTCATAATAACCGGAGGAGCAAGAGGCATAGGATACCACATCGCGGACCAATTTCTGCAGAACGGAGCCAAAACATTGATCCTTTTGGACATAATTGAAGATCTTGGCGTCAACGCTGCCAAAACATTAAACCAAACGTACGGCGAAGGCAAAGCATTTTTTATAAAATGTGACGTAACAAAAGACTTGGACAAAGTATCCGAAGAAATATTACAAAAACACCAAGTTGATGTTCTCATTAACAACGCAGCAATGTTCAACGAAGAACAGCTAAGGAAGACTATTGAAATCAACACCATAGCTCTAATCGAATGGAGCATGAAGTTCTGGGAATATATGAGGACGGATAAAGGAGGACGCGGAGGCACAATCTACAATGTAGCTTCGGTTTACGGATTCCAGTACGATCCATGGCTAGTATACTACAAAGCATCGAAGCACGCTGTGATTGGTTTCTCAAGATCTTTGGGACATCCTTACAACTACGAGAAGAGTGGTGTAAGGGTTATTACAATATGCCCAGGTTACACCGATACACCCATATTTGCTGGCAAAGTGTGGGATTGGCAAAAAGAAGACTTTGATAAGAATGTGGCTGAAGAAGTTATAATGCAAACACCAGAGACTGTTGGCAAAGCTGCTCTGGAGATCTTTACATTTGCAGAAACCGGATCTGTGTGGGTTAAGGAAAATAACCTGCCTATTACATTAGCTCCAATGTGTACATACACGTAATGAGTTCTTGGTGTAAATGTGCTAGGTGTAACGTGTAAGTAATTATTATTGTGTATTAATGTATTATTATTTTTTTAATAATATTAATATTATTTACTAAAGTGCTGTCTTACTATTTAAGTTTTGTCAAACTAATTTAATAATTAAAACTATACGAGAAAATAATTTGCTGTAGTCACTTTTTAAGAATGAGAAGTCGTGGTTAAATAATAACTGCTGAGCAGGTCGGTCTTCTGGGTTCAGCATCACGTTCCGAGGTCACTTCGTGGATAGAAGACCATCATTAACAAACCGAAACCCCTCTGTGACCCGGTGACAGGGACCGTGAGTCATTGCCATTGGTCCCGGCAGTTTTGAATATCGCGTATTTTCTAGTGATTGGTTTGTGGAGTCCAGATAGGCAGTATCTCCATGTAAAATACTGCATCTTATTGGATAGACTGACTCTAACATATATAGTTAGCAAAAGTTAGGTAGGTAGATGATTTTCAATAATGTAACGATAACAGTATTTATATCACTGATTTGTGCTATAGCATTTTGAAACACTTGGTTTTATTTTATCGGGCTGATAAGAGGTGATAATGGAAGACACTTGTAGATAACCTGGTCACTAGTGCAGATACAGAAAAGCAATTATCCTTTTTTTAATAACCTATACTTTTTCACTACAGGAAAAGTCCTCCTTGGACTCTCTCAACTCTCTGTTTGCCCACTCTTTGGCCAATCTATGACAAATAAATCAACACTATCACACCATCGCACAGAGCATCTATATTTACCAACATCGTCTGGCGGCCGGAGTCTCTATATACAGCAATGACGTAATCTCATTGTTCTCTCTAAGCTACGCCTACTTACCAAAGAACACGTTAGTCTCGGAACTAATTAGCTAACTTCGCGTCTTGAAGACGTTTTTCTAGAAGTTTCAAAACAAGCGTTGGTTGTTTATGCGACGTGTAATGAGGAGCATTGTATGAGGACAGGTGCGGGGTACGGGAGGCGGAGCTAAAAGCTTTGCAACATTAGTTCCCATCAACTGCGCTACAGACTTAGCGGATCTGGTGGATATGGGGAGGGAGTCGCAGGAGCATGCTTGGTAGTGCAGGAGTTGTGAATCTCTCTTGACATTGAACGGACTGCAAAAACCATTATTATGTAGTCTGGTCCCAGTCAGTAGTATTGGGTACAGTTGAATACGTTCACTTAAAGTTATTTCATCCACCTTTAGTGGAAAAAGCCTTTCTACCTCATTTTTTCTTACCTTAGATGTCATCTACTGGCCATAAAATGATGGTCATCGATGTTACAATAGCAAACAGTTTTTAATTCATTTCCAATTTTACTACGACATACGATACGGTGTCCTAAAAGCCGACTCCACAACGTTTGTGTATAAACTATGCGGAATTAATGGTTAAATTAAAAATAGAACTACTTGATTTACCGCTATTTCTCTCTCAAGGATATTATGGTGGGTCTGTTTCATAAAACGCTTGACATTCTCCATTTCTGTGTGTAGCTGAAGTCTCGCATCGTAAACCGGCTGTTCCCACAAAGTTGTTCCTACACTTTTATTATTATTCTGTGTTTGTGTGCCTCCGCGGATTTCCAAGCTAATACCAAAGTTACGCGATTTTAAACATAGCACAACGTTAGGATCTTTCTAAATGACTAGATGGCTAAGTACTTGGAATTGAATGAGGTTTATGAGTATTTGGCTTTGTATTTCGAAATGGAGTGTAAAATACCTAGATTTTTAAGGACTAGGCTGTTCTCTAACTTAGGAAGGTATGGCGATGACAGGTGAAGTAACGTGTGATCGAAAACTTAAAAAAGTGCAGGTGGGCAGACGACCTTGTTCCCATTGTGGTCAAAACCTGTATGAGGCTAGCACAAGCAAGGAAAGGCCCAGCAGTTGATGAAGTTGGTGAAGGCTCATGATGATGAGGTTTTCTCTTAAAATGCGTCGTGCTCGTAGCAACTCTTGAACCTGATAGCGAGTGACTCAAAGGCTCTGTATGTTAATCATCTGCCTAGCTTTTTCCCAACTTAATCAGGGTCAGCTTCTAGTCTTATCGGATGTAGCTGAATTACAGAAAATGCAAATAAAATAAATAAAATTAAAAAATTTAATACTTCCTCCACAACCCACTAGTACTCGGTACTACGGTACTCTTTGGTAAGACTGGTGCTCAGACCAATTTCCGAGGCACGGAAGAAACTCGATATGTAATGAAGTAATACTCCCAAATGAAACCATCAACGAAATCAACCATTAGCTCACAAACTTCAAGCACTTAATCCACCAGAATCCCATACAAATAAACAATCAACAAAACAAAGAATAGGATATAAATAACGTGCCTTTAATCAGTGGAGCGATATACAAAGTTTATCTCGGCTGTTTAGTGGCAAAGTTTCACTAAATAAATAAATTCAGAAGGTCTGCTCCACCCAACGAGCAAAAACGCATGAACACAGAAAGCTAAACAAATCCGACTGTTATGTTCTAACTGCTGGGTCAAGCTGCGGCTTCCTCCTTCCTTTCCTTATGGGATTGAGCCCCAATACGTGATACGAGCTCAATGTGGGTTGCCGAACGTCGCGTGTCTCTTTTCAGAGCACTGATGAGTGATTAATTAAAATTACAACACAAAGTGACAAGTGACAAGTGTCAGTGTCAAAGTGCTGCCTAGTTGGTCTAGGGGTCGCAAAACTTGACTGCTGAGCATGACGTCCTTGGTTCGATTCCCAGGTAGAGCAAAGTGCTATTGGGTTTCTCCATTAGGAATTTCTCAGTAACAGCTACGGAGCCTGTTTTTTTGCACGAATGATGGCAATAGGCAAAATATGGTAAATACACCTCTATCTAACCTTTCGGGGATTCAAGGCGTGATGTTGTTTAGAAAAATGAAAAGAAAGAAAATACAATTTGGCACATGCCACAGTTGCACAACAAAACGAAGCAGCTAAAAAGAAAAAAAAATTAAATCCATGAGTCTGTCTTAGTTCGATCCAATGGCTATGGCTGTTTTTACTGCACCATGACTTCACTGCTCTCGTCTGAAGTATGATCTCAAACGATCAAAATCAAAACATTTTATTTCACATGGGTACCTAAAAAACGTTGAAAAAGGTGTACGGTTCGTGTTACTCGTTTCCATGGAGATGAACCGGCAAGAAACTTCATGGTGGCCGATGTCATACGAATGCCAGTCGCGAGTACCCTGGCACCTTACTGTATTCATGTTTTTGCTCGTTAACCTTCTGTGCCTAAATACATTTAGCGGCAGTTTGGTGGCGAAGTTCCTTCGTCTAATGAGTCTCGTGACGTATGCTCATTGGACTTGGCTACAGTGCCGGCCGCGATTAACGGACCCTTAACGCCTATTGACGACGTTCTTATGGTCCATTGTGTTTCATTTGTTTATATGTAGAAACATTGAATGACATCTTGGAGAAGGGATCTTGAAATTGTGAGCACGAAGTACGTAGTTTGGGGGTTTTAGATGTAATTGATGCCAAGGACGAGTTTTTTTACTAATCACTGTTTCTTTGCAAAATGGGCTGGCTCTTGTCCTCGATCATGCTTGATGCAAAGCGATGAATGAGGTCTACCTATGATGGAACGAGCCTGTCCAGAAGATGCCTGTTCACTCTTGCTTTGAAGGCAGACTATTTTTAAGGGCTATTATTGCTTGATATTTTGTGGACAGTGCCAAGCACAACTAACGGAGTTTTAACGCCAATTAACAACATTTTAGGGTTCGTTGTGGATCATTTGTTTATGAAGACGTTGATTTTCGTACCTACTCATGCGTTTTCGTGGTTTGCAGAAAACTTTGTGGGACTAGTCCTGTTTAAGACGTTGCTTCTGTTTCATTAGACTACGCTCAGTGACACCATTTGTACAACAATATCGCAGTAAACGTTCGGCCTTGACTTTTTGCATATAATTCAGAAGAAACGTCATTTAGAGAGTATACTTCGTAAAAACTATAACTTTACTCTCCATTTCAAAAATGAAAGTGCAAAAATTGTTATGTGAGATACGCTGGCACGCTGTATGGCTATTCACAGCTACATTAAATTCTTTCCTACAACAGTAAACAGAAGTTCAGGATGACAGCGGCACTACAACAACACGACACAAGTTGTGCTAGCCATGAATTTGTGTTCGGCGACAACGTACAGCGTAAAATAAACGCGTTTTGGATGCTCCAAGTAAGGAGAGGTTTACATTAAGACCTCATTAACATGATGCCATTTTCTTGTACATTCAAGTGCAATAATTGCAATAATTTAAGCGCAATTTCGCACCTTCAAGAATCGCAAGCAACTGTTTACACGCGGACACTACTTAAAAATTTGAAAGCAAATATTATATTATTAGCAACAATCATCACACCCTCACTCACTGCACTCATATTTGCAAATGAAGAGAGAATCCAATTGAATACAAAAATTGCATAAGAGATGTCTGTACGCGCTGTTTACACCAAGAACAGAAAAAAGTGAGTGGAAAAATTGCCTAATAAGAGCAAAAATTTGGTAGGTATGTTGTTTAGACGATGCCAGTCATTTATTGCTTCAATATTATTGCATGCAACAGGCCATAAACGAATTTTTTTGGACAAACGATTTACTCGATTTGCATCGAGTAAATGGGCCTAAATACTCAAAAAAATTCTACCTCCACAAAACAGCAGCAGGGTATCTTTTATGAATATGTTTTATTTACAAATTATTTTGGTATTACGTTTGTATGAACAACGCATGCTCCGCATGCGTCTCAAGCTATGGAAATTTCAAAGTTTTTGGCCAAGAAAATATAAAATACGAATCCTATCATGTAGGTAATAAAAGAAGCACGTGAGTGGTTCTTCAGTGTACATGCTCCACGCTACTGTGTGGGTTCAGTCCTAGTCCAGCGCTATAAGTACGGTGGAACTCTAAACTATCGAAAATATCATGGAAGCCTTTTTTTTTTTTTTGGATGGGAATCATCAAATGACTTCTCCCACTCTGGGCGGAGCGGGAGGGAGTGTCAGACTCTTACTGACTAAGACCCATCCATGTTCCTTCCTCGCCCTTTATGTTCCGGGGCCGCGGTATCTCTCTCGAACAGGCCCGCAACCCCGGCAGGCCTCGACCCTTGCGGGCCCCTCCCCTTATGCTGACATCTCTTTGAGGCGCGCGTGGAACACGAACGCGGCGTCGACACGGCCTGTCGTCATTAGACGGACGAACGGCTAGCTAGCCCATAGCTACCCGTCCACAGGCCCGCATCTACGGTGGCCGGTAGCCACCACGTGGCCCCCGACGCCCGGTGCGTCTCCCGCGGCGGCCGGGAAGAGAGGCTCTCTCCCTCTCTCGTTCCGCCACCTCCTTCGCCAGCATGACTGCTTCGCAGAAGGAGGTGACGGCTCCCCATTCCGTCTCGCTCCGGACCATGGATTGAACCAGGGCCGGACGCGAGAGGTCGCCGCCGCCAATAGCCGCTACGAGGACACGGCGGTGCTCCGCCCACGCAGGGCAGGTTTCCACCGTGTGCTGCCGGGCGTTTCCTCCCGCCCGATTCGGTGCAGGTACCTCCCGAAACATCCGTGTCCGGTGAGGACCTGCGTCAGGCGGAAGGTGAGGACGCCGTGGCGCCTCTCTAGCCACTCCTCAAAGAGGGGACTTACCGCCACTATCGTGGCGTGCCCTGCACGGTTGCGACAGTCGCTCTCTCCATGTCGCCATGAGATCGCGCCGGAGGTCTGTCCGCTGAGCGGCAATTTGCCGCGGCAGCGGAGTTTCCCCCCGGCGTAGTGCCTCCGCGCGCCAGTCGTGCAGGCGCGCGAGGACTATCGCCTCCATATCATACAAGCCTAAAGTAAGATACGCTCCCGCCTCCAACACGGTCCATCGTCCACCACGCATTGCCCACGCGAATGACATGCGTCACTCTGTCAGTGACGTCACCCGCGTGATTAATAACCTGCCGCGGCACAGTAACATGCTGTGGAACACCCACCACATGCTAAACGAGCATAGCACAAAAAATACCACTTTAAACCAGTATGCCTATAAAAAATGACCTTGCATGTCTAGACTGTGGCGCTGGAAGTAATGTATTCAGAAGACTTGTTCGTGCCTGCGAGTTGAGAGTTCGAGTAATGTACTGGGAATCGTAAATTTTGTCGCAGATGTGAACTTATTCAAATATACTTCTCCCTGCGGCTTTGTAGGGGCTTACATGTTAGGATTATTATGGTAAAATTGTGTTAGAATTATGACAATATTCTACTTGAGTAAGCCCACTGAGTAGTAGTAGGAACTAATAGGAGACTATTATGAGACCAGGAATTAGAGGTGATTGTAAACCATTCTGCAACAATGAAAAAACACTGGGGTTACAATTATTTCTCCTCTTCCTGCGAAGAATTATTGTCCACTTTATCGACATGATAATGCACCCAAAGGGCAATGGAGAGGGCTATGCTCGGAGTTTCCTTGCGTGATCGAATCAGAAATGAAGACATCCGCAAGAGAACCAAGGTCACCGACATAGCCCGAAGAATTGCTAAACTTAAGTGGCAGTGGGCAGGGCACATTGCTCGCAGAACGGATGGCCGCTGGGGCCGGAAAGTTCTGGAGTGGCGACCGCGAACCGGAAGACGATGCGTTGGAAGACCTCCCACTAGGTGGATCGATGACCTGGTGAAGGTTGCGGGAGTCCGGTGGATGCGAGTCGCAAGGGACCGGTCAATGTGGCGACACTTGGGGGAGACCTATGTCCAGCAGTGGACGTCTTTCGGCTGAAATGATGAATGCAACTTTTTTAGCACTATTTTCCAAATACCCATTTGTAAGACTGTCATCAAGGGGTCATTAGCGCAATGAAAACAAATGAATAATGTAAGAGAAAACAAAGCAGCAACCGGATTAGCTGCAACAGTCGACCGCTAATTTACATAATAAATTCGAAAATATACCAGACTGCCGGCCGCCCGCCCGCGCCATCAGGAAGTTTTAAGTTAATCAGTGACCAAAATAAAAGCATAAATTGTGAAGAGTTTTTGGTGTACTCGTATTTGATCGATGGAAGTTTAGATTTTGGAGTCAGATCAAATTGAAATCAAATCAAATCATCTTTATTTGTGAAATGCATGCGTGCATGTCATGGTACTGACGTAAATTAAGATAATTAGAGTCATACATTTATTTAAATTCAGAGAATGAATGAATGAAGAGATAAAATCCAAGAAATACTTAAAAACGCTGAACGAATAGCGCTCAAATAGATGATCACGTTGTGATTCTTCCTTAGATTTGAGAGAAGAAGTATGTACATATCCGAAGATTTTACTAACAGACGCAAAATTGCGACAAGCATTCTTTCAGAACGACTGGTAATCGTAACTGGCTGTTATTAGCAAATATGAAGACGCGAGCAACCATTCTAGTAGGATGCCCTTTGTAGATTAGGTACGACATATTATGTGTTCTTACACATCGATTCGATCATCCTACTGCCCTTGCTATAGTTTATTTGTGTGATCATTGTCTGTATACACATTTCCTTGATGGAAAAAAAATATCTTCCAAACTCCTCATTCCTCTTTTCTATTTTCCTATTTTCTTCAATTATACTTAATGCATCTTCTGCTACATAACAGCTCTTCATACTTTCGCGTCATAATTATCTTCATATCACAAACATTCATTCATCATCATCATCATCAGTCAATTAATGTTCCCACCGCTGTGATACAGGCCTCCTCTCTATGTGAGGGAATGGCTACAATCCACTATGCAGGCCCAGTGCGAATTGGTAGATGTCACATAATTATCTTCGAATTTGTTGGTTCTAGTACATGCCGGTTTCTTCACGATGTTTTCCTTCACCGTTTTGTTGTTTGTAAGTCGGGGCCGCCACCATTGGGCCACCGCTACTGTAATGTTTGTGTTTTTGTACTTACGTTTTCGACTACTGTAATCCAAAATCTTATCATACGTTATTTCTGAATAACTGTATGGCCTTTATGCGGAGGCGTAGCATGCCTTTTCCGACTTTTAATTAGTATTATTTATAGCATTTCTATGACAATGACAAGCCTAGTTTTTCTTTTAGTTTCATTGCTGTAACTTGGAGTTGTAGGTTTTATAAATTTGATGTTAGACCTTCTTTGTTAACCATTTTATTCTTCTATGTTCTAGAACCAACATTATGAAATTCATAATTTCATCATGACGGGAAGCCGAGCCGGAAAAATTCAGTCTGCAATGTAAGATTTTACTTTAAACACGGTTCATTGAGTTATACCGTAAAACGTGATTATTCACCCAAAAAAAAAGTCGTTTCCCAGGAATATTTTTTGCGTAACGTAACTTGTTATAGTACATAATGCTTTGCTCACGGCTTCATTATGAGTCTATTTACACTCTGTAGAATTTGTTGCACGTAGTTGGTAGCACTCTACGGTGTTGGGCCGGCAGTTAGATAACAGCGTTGCTAGTCCAGTAATTGTCGTCCATTAATTAATTTGGCGGAATATTTAACCCATTGTGATGTCAGTAAAGATCAGCATTCAAAACTGTTTCATGAATACTTTTAATCATCAGATTCTTTCATTGAGCATTACTTCTGCCTTGTCTCTCTACTTCAGTTTTACCAGCCGTGCTGCAATAGAGATCTTTGATGTAAAATCTGTAGACGTGGCGTTTCCGGACTCGTTTTCACCAACACTAACTAAATACCTAATGTCACAGACTCTTAACTACAGGCCAAATGCCCATTTTGACTAACACTGAGGAATACTTAGCTGTATGGCTAATAACCGGTTCCACTAAGACTAATTGCCACCTAACTGAATGCTTAGTGGCAGTTTTCACCAGCATTAAGCGACACCTAACTGAATACCTAATGACAGGTTTCACCAACACAATGGGGTACCTTACTGAATGCCATTAGCCATTACTTGAGTGTTGCGTTGAGTGTTGTGTGCGTGTATTGTGTTGTGTCTTTGCTGTTAACTACCACTAAGTCACACTTAACTGAATGCTTAATGCTCGTTTTCACCAACACTATAAAGTGACACTTATTTGATTGCATAATGCCCATATTCACCATGACTGAAGGATACGTAACTGAATGCCGAAAACCCGTTTTCACCAACACTAAAGATTACCTAACAGATTGCCTAGTACCCGTTTTCAAGTAGGTACACTAAGTGACACCTAACTGAATGCCTAACGGCCGTTTTCACCAACGCCACGGACGATAACAGTTAACAGTTAGTACTCAGCCGTAGACTATATGGAGGTACCACTATTGTATTGGGGGTCAACATGTAATGATAGTGTGTGTAAGTTTAATAAATAAATAAATAATAAGTTCCCGTTCGATATGCTCGACAACCAAACGGGCAAAACCACGGGTAAAAACTAGAACTGAATTATTAAAACTTTTAAACATCTACAAAAGGATCCCGATTATTTAATAGAACCACCTTCTTGATTTTTCTTATTGTTTTTTTTAATAATTCAAATTATATACTAAAATCTTCCTCGAGAACTTTGTTTTATAATACGAGAATGTAGTGATGTTTCTAGTGAGTCTTCAAAATATAACATCAAATATCTTACTTATAGATTAATACATGACCCAATCTTACTCTTATTTATAGTCTTCGGCAATTTTAACTTTCACAGTATGTCAACAAAATTAAATGGTACAAAAAAAAAAACAGAATGAGCGTGTACCTTGCACACTGACCAATTCACTCTATGTTTTAAAGCAAGAAATACGCATCTGCTTTAAATTGATTCGTCTACGGCTACAACTGTCTAGTAGATAAGACAGTTAGATATAAGTTTTCTTAAGTGTGTTGATACAAAGGAGTGCGGCAAGGCACTGTTCTTAGCCCGCAGTGAATGTTTTACTATTACTGTAACTCGTGTTCGTGTCATCATCTGCATAGCTCGGCGGAGCTCGGTGTCGGCTTCCAATGTAACCGGATGCAGCTACATACCAGTATTTTACATGATGCGACTGCCTATTTGACTTCCTCAACCCCGTTAGTACTGGGTAATGTACCCTTACCCATATACCCTTGGTAAGACTGGTTGTCAGACTTTTTGGGCCACTGACTTCCTGTAACGACTGTCAAAGATCTACAAATAACAGTCGGGGCCAACAGCTTATTGTGATTTCCGTGGCACAGAGGAAACTCAGTAAGTAAGGGTGGTCACCCACCCGGGGTTGCGGGCCTGTTCGAAAGAGATACCGCGGCCCCGGAACATAAAGGGCGAGGAAGGAACATGGATGGGTTTTAGTCAGTGAAAGTCTGACACTCCCTCCCGCTCCGCCCAGAGTGGGAGAAGTCATTTAATGATTTCACATCCTAAAAAAAAAAGGGTGGTCACCCATCCACAGGCCAACCTAGGCAAGCACAGCATAACCTAAAGATCGACCCGAGCAGCTGTTATTTTTTAGCCACGATTATTCGTGTCGACATACACACAGTAAACCTAAAAGATAACTACCGAACGACTGACAACATAATATGTATAACGGTCAGTAAAAAAACAATTATTGAAGGTTCAAAGAAATGTCGATTTATCTGGTTTTTGGGTAATACGTAAGAAATACAAAGACAACAAAAGAATCAGAACTTTATTTGCTATGAATGTAGTACAGGTATGAGACGTTGTACATACATTAGTGAGATCGGCTACAGTCTACTAAGAGTGCTGTAGTGAAACTATTATTACTTATTTTAACTTCATAAACAAGAGTGGTCCATAGGCGGACTTGCGGCCACAAGGCATTCTCTACCAGTCAACCTTTTGGCTGTTCAGACAGCATTGTGAGTACAATAAAAATAAATAAGGATAATACCATTTCGCAAGCACAAAAAAAACACATAAATGGGTACCTACATACTAATATAAAATTATATTAAGTTGTGTATCTTTATTTAATTACAATATAACAATATATTGCCCGTCCAATAGGTTCTACTTCCTCTGTTTAAACCTAAGCCAGTGTCCTTCTTCCAGCCTGAGGTTAAAGGTGTCTGAAGATACCTTGGCGGGGATGCATGTCCTCTCACAAGGAGACAGTTCCATCTGCCGCAGAAGCTGGTAAGCCATCACCTTCACCTCGCATAGAGCAAATCTTGATCCTGTAAGTAAATACAAGTCATTGTTGTATTTTTTCCCTTGCTTACATACTTGATTATTTTGACTCGACAAGTTAATACCATTTTTCAATACCGTTTTTGTTTATTTTTATCATCAATTTTTAAAAGGTGTAGCAGACTAGTGTCGTGTCTGACAGTTGTTGTCGGGATTTTGTGTTCACTTTTGCGTGATGCACGATTGTGCGTGACGTGAGGTTTAATTTGTAGATCGCCGGAGCTTTGAAGATGTACAAGATATGAATTAAAATAAAATAAAAAATGCTGTATCTATCATGCATTGGTTTGAATTAGCGACAGCAACCAGCTTCTTTTCACCTATTTCTAGATTTTTAACATCACTTGCTCCATGAATTATGATAATGATTTGTATAATCAACTGTCAACCGCATAGTGGTAGCAATATTGACGGGTCCATATTGGCTCACCTAAAGTTCTTTCCCCGAAATTGTTTTTCCTAATGATTTGTAATCCGAATGATCACTCTTCCTAAAATTTTTCATCCTAAAGTTTCCATTCATACTATTTGTAGTGCTACCGGCGATGTTCATAATCATAACACTCATGTTTCCGAAAATTGTAATTAATAATATCATTAATATTAAATGTTTAAACTCCTACTGTTTTTTATCATTACGCTTTTATCCCTAATCATATATAATTACCATAACATTTTCACTCATACTCAGAACCAAAATATATTTTGTACCAAGTTGATACAAAATATATGTGGGTAGAAGATGATATTTATAGTTCTTTTTTTTGTTTTTGATTAAAGGTCGTTTCACTGATTTTTGTCTTAAATGAATAAAATTCAGGTCAGAGTGTCGTCTGAGGGGCACTATGAAAAAAATATTTAGAAAAATTTCGCAACCAATTTTGAGGTAGCGCTCGCCGGCCGCTACCGCGGCACCGCTCGCTCCACTCGCTCGGCTCGCGGTAGTAGTTGGTCACAGTTCTAACCTAACCTAACCTATGGATCCCTTCCACATCGTTTTTACGACAGACGGTTAGTCGGTGACAAAAAACACCACGACACTTTTAGCCTTATATTTAGGTGTTTTATGCTATGTGAAAATAAAGTTAAGTAAAATTATACTATATAAAGCTCGATTACCACTGACTGACTGACTGATTGACATAATTGTTCTCCCAGATGGTGAAGGGGAAGGTGGGTATGTTTTGACAGATTCGTAAACAAGTAACTCTCGCGAGTATGGGAAAAGTGCCAAACCTCCCCTTTTCACCCCCCTTCCTCCCCCTCCCCATCGTATCTCGGAAACTAAGAGACCCGTATTTTTATTTTTATACGGATTCGTATAGAGGAGGCTCGGGGAAGTAAAAATCATTTTTCAAAGTTAGTCCCCTTGCCCCCCTTTTCCCCCCCTTTAGGCGGATCTCGGAAGTTAAGAGACTTGGAACATTTTTTCTTCAGATTCGTTTCAAGGGGCAATCAGTTGGTCAAAATCATTTTTCAAAACTCCCCCCTCTCCCCCCCTTCACTCCTCCCCCCATCGTATCTCGGAAATTAGGACACGTAGAGGCTTTTTGATTTGACTGCATACTTTATTATTGAGGGGCGTTGAAATTTGTATTCCCCCCCCCTCCCAAACCTCCCCCTAAAATTGACAGGGCTGTAACTTCATAACGGTTAGAGATAACCATTAGGTGTTTGAACAAATATTATAGTAGGCATCGAAATCTGCCCGGTGGTGGTACCGGTAAAGCGAGCGGGGAGGTGGCGAGCGAAGCGAGCCGGTGACCCCCGTAGCGTAGGGATAGGGTCAAGATAGCTTTCCGGTGGCGTGTAGGTCCTGAGTGGAGCGAACCTGCGAGACCGAGTGGAGCGAAGGGGGGAGGTGGAGAGCGGAGCGAGCCGGCGACCTCCGTAGCGCAACGAAGGTTGCGTGGGTGAAGCGTAACTCGGAAAAGAAAAAAGCCATTTTCAAAGTTGACCCCTTGCCCCCCTTCTCCCCCCCTTTAGGTGGATCTCGGAAGTTAAGAGACTTGGAACATTTTTTTTTTCAGATTCGTATAAAGGGGCCATAAATTAGCCAAAATCATTTTTCATAACTCCCCCCTCTCCACCCCTTCACTCCTCTTTCCATTGTATCTCGGACACTAGGTCACGTAGAGGCTTTTTGATTTGTCTATACTTTATTATTGAGGGGCGTTGAAATTTGTATTCCCCCCCCCTCCCAAACCTCCCCCTAAAATTGACAGGGCTGTAACTTCATAACGGTTAGAGATAACCATTAGGTGTTTGAACAAATATTATAGTAGGCATCGAAATCTGCCCGGTGGTGGTACCGGTAAAGCGAGCGGGGAGGTGGCGAGCGAAGCGAGCCGGTGACCCCCGTAGCGTAGGGATAGGGTCAAGATAGCTTTCCGGTGGCGTGTAGGTCCTGAGTGGAGCGAACCTGCGAGACCGAGTGGAGCGAAGGGGGGAGGTGGCGAGCAAAGCGAGCCGGCGACCTCCGTAGCGCAACGAAGGTTGAGTGGGTGAAGCGTAACTCGGAAAGAAAAAAGACATTTTCAAAGTCGGCCGCCCTTGCCCCCCTTCTCCCCCCTTTAGGCGGATTTCGGAAGTTAAGAGAATTGGAACATTTTTTTTTACAGTCATACTAAGGGGCCCCGAATCAGTTAAAACCATTTTTCATAACTCCCCTTCTCCCCCCTCCCCCGATAGTATCTCGGAAATTAGGACACGTAGAGGCTTTTTGATTTGACCATATACTTTAGTAATGAGGGGCGTGGAAATTTGTAAACCCTCCTCTCCCTTCCCCAACCTCCCCTAAAATTGAAAGGGCTGTAACTTCATAACGGTTAGAGATAACCATTAGGTGTTTGAACAAATGTTATAGTACGCGTCGAAATCTGTCCGGTGGTGGTAAGGTAGCGTAGCGTAGGGAAAAGGTCAAGATAGCTTTCTGGTGGTAGATAGGTCGACGACGAGCAAACTTTAGGGTAATGTTTTTTTTTAATAGGATAATGTCTGAGAATGTTGTTTTTTTATTTTTATTTCCGTTTTTATTGAAATAGTTTTTAAAATGTTTTATGGGTTTTTGAGGGGTTTCCAAATCTTTAAAGACGTGCTCTAATGGATTTAAAAAATCCTATAACGATTTTAATGATTTCTCAAATTTTATGAGGGTGAGGTGTAACTCAGGGGCGACGACGAGAAAAATTTAGAGTAATGATTTTTTAATAGGAAAATGTATGAGAATATTATTTTTTATTTTAATTTCCATTATTTATTGAAATAGTTTTTAAAATGTTTTAGGGGTTTTTGAGGGGTTTCCAAATCTTTAAAGTACTCTAATGGATTTTAAAAATCTTTTAACGATTCCAGTGAATTTTCAAATTTTTATGAGGGTGAATACTTCTCAAAAGCACGAAACCTAAAACGCGAGCTGCGCGCAGCTCGCGCACCCACCCAAATACTAGTTATACTATATAAAGCTCGATTACCACTGACTGACTGATTGACATAATTGTTCTCCCAGATGGTGAAGGGGAAGGTGGGTATATTTTGACAGATTCGTAAACAAGTAACTCTCGCGAGTATGGGAAAAGTGCCAAACTTCCCCTTTTCACCCCCCTTCTTCCCCCTCCCTATCGTATCTCGGAAACTAAGAGACTCGTATTTTGTTTTTTTACGGATTCGTATAGAGGAGGCTCGGGGAAGTAAAAACCATTTTTCAAAGTTGGTCCCCTTGCCCCCCTTCTCCCCCCCTTTAGGCGGATCTCGGAAGTTAAGAGATATGGAACATTTTTTTTTCAGATTCGTATAAAGGAGCCATAAATTAGCCAAAATCATTTTTCAAAACTCCCCCCTCTCCCCCCCTTCACTCCTCCCCCCATCGGATCTCGGAAATTAGGACACGTAGAGGCTTTTTGATTTAACTATATACTTTACTATTGAGGGGCGTTGAAATTTGTATACCCTCCCCTCCCCTCCCCAACCTCCCCTAAAATTGAAAGGGGTGTAACTTCATAACAGTTAGGAATAAGCATTGGGTGTTTGAAGTAATATTATAGTAGGCGTTGGAATCTGGTCCGTGGTGGTAAGGGGGGAGGTGGCGAGCCCCGTAGCGTAGGGATAGGGTCAAGATAGCTTTCCGGTGGTAGGTAGGTCCTGAGTGGAGCGAACCTGCGAGACCGAGTGGAGCGAAGGGGGGAGGTGGCGAGCGGAGCGAGCCGGCGACGTCCGTAGCGCAACGAAGGTTGAGTGGGTGAAGCGTAACTCGGAAAAGAAAAACAACATTCTCTTAGTCACCCCCCTTGCCCCCCTTCTCTCCCCTTTAGGTGGATCTCAGAAGTTAAGAGACTTGGAACATTTTATTTTTTCAGATTCGTTTCAAGGGGCAATCAGTTGGTCAAAATCATTTTTTAAAACTCCCCCTTCTCCCCCCTTTCACTCCTTCCCCCATCGTATCTCGGAAATTAGGATACGTAGAGGCTTTTTGATTTGACTACACTTTATTGTTGAGGAGCGTTGAAGTTTGTATAACTTACCCTTCCCTCCCCAACCTCCCCTAAAATTGAAAAGGCTGTAACTTCTTAACGGTTAGGGATAGCCATTAGGTGTTTGAACAAATATAAAAATAGGCGTCGAAACCTAACCGGTGGTAAGGAGAAGGTCAGGATATCTTCCGGTGGTTGGGCGGCATCGAGCCAACTTTAGGGTAATATTTTTTTATAGGAAAATGTCTGAGAATTTTGTTTTTTTTTTTTATTTTAATTCCCATGTTTTATTGAATTCGTTTTTAAAATGTTTTAGGGGTTCTTGAGGGGTTTCTAAATCTTTTAAGTGCTCTAATGGATTTTAAAAATCTTTTCATGATTCCACTGAATTTTCAAATTTTTATGAGGGTGAATACTTCTCAAAAACACGAAACCTAAAACGCGAGCTGCGCGCAGCTCGCGCACCCACCCAAATACTAGTTAATGTATATAATACTGATTATTATGAATAAAAAGAAATCTAAACAAAAAAGACATGACTTTGAATAATAATAGTGCAAAAGATGGTTATGTTGAGAAAATATAGGAAAACAAATAAAAGTATAATCGATGTTTATTGCTACTGACATTATGAAGTTGAATGCTTCGGAATTATGAACATTAGAGACAGTAGTTAGGAATTGTGATTGTTATGATGAAAAATGTTAGGAAGAACATTTTCGGATTTCCAATTATCGGAGTTGAAAATTTAGGTGAACTTTGGCGCACCCAATATTGACAGCTCCAGTATATTGTACCAGTAAAAGAGTGAAGTTCATAGTTTACACCGTATACAGTACAGACAGCAATATCTTACCTAAGCAATTCCTTGGTCCGATACCAAAAGGCATGTATGTCATCGGATTGATCTTGTGTTTATTTTCTTCGGAGAAACGTTCAGGGTCGAACTTGTCAGGCTCGGGGTAGTACTGAGGGTCGCGGTGAAAGGCCAGGGTCGAGATCCACAGTTCTGTACCTTTTTGCACCTATAGGTAAAAATATACACCAATCAACACATGTCTTTTATACTGATATTTTTAATTAAACGATGTCGAGGTGAAAACAAATGAGAGCTCAAAGAAATACTACGGAGACAGCCGGGACTGTCATTTTGTTCTAAATAAAAATAGTATAGTGAATGTATCGAACGTATTTACTGGAAATTGGATGCCAAAAACTATAAAATATGTTTTCAGTCACGGAAAAATATACTCGTAGAGCAGTGCGACATGACCGCGTTGTTATTGACAAACAAGGAAAGGATGTAGAAACACTCTGAAATTCTCATAATTATGAACTGTTACAGAATGTAAATTCCAGTTTGTGTGTTCACATTTTTGCGACGTACGAGTATGTTGGGTTACCAAAATAAAATAAAAACATACTATATAATCCTTTTTGGAGAGATCGTTCGGTCTTCCCAAGTTGTATTCTTTTGTGCATTGTCTGTCCAAAATCACAAACGGTGGCCACTTTCTTAACACCTCTGTAAATAAATATTAGAGGTATCTTGATAATTTCATCACATCAAACAATACATCAAAATAATAAATATCTTCCCATTGTTGAAATGTATGACCCTTCACTAGGAATTGGAGTATCAGCACATTCTCCCAATGTTTTTGCCATTGTCCAATATTATCCAGGGTCAGCAAAACCCGTTTTCTTCTTTCATTTTTCTTTGACAACCGACACTTATAAAATTTATCATGCACTACCAATTTTTTTTAAAGACAGCACCACTCACTGGTTCCATGGTTTCTTTGGCTCCAAAAAACATTTGCATTATTACTTCTTTAAAAATAACTGGAGTCTTACCAGATACAACCATGTCCAAATACGTCAGGCTCTGTACGGAATTGTAGTCAAACTTGCCGCCGTTATTAGCGTCATGTTCCCTGATCTCCTGAACCAAGCGATCCTGTATGTCAGGGTTCACTGCCAGCTCGTACAACAAAAAAGACATACTGCATGAAATAGATTCGAAGCCAGCGACGAAGAACAGGAACGCCTGGGCTACCAAGTCATCGTCTTTCCATTCTGAAACATCAAATAAACAGTTTTCATAATTAAAATATTAAAAAATGGTGAATATCACGCCAACCCCAAAAGGGCAGAAAAAAGTGTGCATAACAAGTTGGCCAAATTTAGGTAGTTATTTTTAAGGCCGGAGTATAAAAAGGAAGCAAGTCTATAGCTATTAAAGCAAGTCCAATTGCTGAGACATTCATGATCAATTAACAAATAATACTTTGCTCAATCTGGGAACACCAGACCGAATGTAATATAGGTAGAATAGTTCAAAAATTCTGCACCAATGAGGCAGTCTGAAAAGCATAAACTTTTCGATTTAAGTAAACACATCATGTTACCTCTATTCTGTTTCTTCCTTCCAACCGAAGATTCTTCAACAGTGGCAAAACCAGCAGCATCATCTTTAGACTTGGTATCATCATGAGACAATCTGCCTGAAAACATTTAAACATTCCATTAAGTTCGTGTCTCTCATCGACTGCAAAATGTTTGAATATTACTATTAAGCACCAAGGTGGCAGATTTTTGGTTGAAGGTTAATTAAGTCCCCATCATCATCATGTGCCTACCTTTTTTCAAAATTTATTGGGGTTGGCTTCCAGTCTAGCCGGATGCAGCTGAATATCAGTATTTTACATGGAACGACTGCCTATCTGACTTCCACAATCCAGTCAGTAGTGGGTTATGTAAAACTGGTTGTCAGATTTTTGGGTCACTGACTAAGGTTATTTATGTCTAATAAGAGGAATTATCGAGACGAAGAAGAAGAAGATTATAAAGCATCATCTTCTTAGCCTTTTCCGAACTATGTAACCCCCGAAGCTGGGTCGTACGACTCTTAATTCCCTTACCCCTGTCCCATGTTACTTGGGGTTATCACTATATATTATGTTTTCTTCCCTCATTCCGTTGTTAACCTTCATGCTATCATTTACTCCTTTTTCTTCATTTACTCAATTTAATGGTACTGGTAATTTTATAAAATTTACCTTTTTTGGCTTCCATAAGTAGATGGATCATATCAGGTCTCAGTATTTTCTTCTGCTCACGCTCCTTCATTGTGCTCGATACCAAATTTCTAAAGAAATCTTGAGCAGACTTTGGAATGAAGTCAAAATCTAAAATCTGTGAGCATAAAGATTCATGCATAAATTGTATTGAAACTTTTGGGATTCGAAACTTCTTTGTTTAGAAAAGAGCAGCAAAAAACCCACATTATGCTCAAAAATAAATTTTGCTCTGTCTTCTATAAAATAATTAAAAAACAACGGAACTAAATTTGTTTTTGTTGATTTAACATATCAAATAACTATGCGTTCAATTAAAAAATAATCGGATTCATGTCTGAAGGCTGTTAATAATACTAAATTAATGTCCAACAGCCTTCGACTAAGTATGCAGCTCTTAACTATCTTTTATTTTCTTTATTTCTATCTTAAACACTTACATTGCACTTCTGTCAGTTTTTGGGAATTAGAATACAGCTTAGTAGACGATAGTAAAGTGAGTTATAAGGCGAATACTTCAAGAAATAAAATCAGTTTACCTTTAAAAGGTATGGCACACAACCCAGCAATATGAACAAGAGTATTCGAGAAAACTTGAAGTCTGTCAATTTCTTCCCCATTGCGTAGAAGTCGTTGTTCTCATCGGTATGAGAGTCTACCTTCAGACCGAAGGCGCAGGAAGCGATCACATCGTTCGTGTAGCGCGTCGTCAGGTCCTTGCCATCGACATCTATGTAGCCATCTGATAACAGAAATGGAAAGATAAAAAAGTAATGAAATGGGACCTTCGCAAACGTGGCCAGAAATTGCACAAAACAGAGAGATTTGAAGGGAGAAAGGAAGACCTTTGCCCAGCAGTGGGACACAATTTAGACTACAAAAAATGGAACCTTAACATTGCTCGATTTTTGACAATTGACTGGTGTGATTAATCTAAATTCAATTAATCTGTAAGCTGCCGACGATTGACATTGTACTTTTATTTTCGATGATTGATGGATTTGTCTGCTTCAATTTCATCATTATTGTTTATGGATCATTAATAAGCAACAAGAACGATATAATTAAGTACATCTGTAAGGTTTGAGGTTCTATAAACGTTCCAGGCCTCCAAGCGCGTCCGCTGCTTCTTACCGTTTTCGTGGAGTTTTTTTTATATCATAGTATATTCACAATTTTAAAATGTTGCTTCTACCTTTAGAATTTTCAAGTTTTTTCTCGAGTGCCTTTATCATGTGGTCCCCGACCTCTAACATGAAAGGCACCATCAGACGAATCTTAGAACTTGTGAACGCTGGACTCAACGTGGATCGCATGTCTTTCCATTCTTCACCTGTAAATTAACAAAAAACAATTTGAAGTAGCGATAAAAGCACCAAATAAGTTATTATTACCATTGACTATAGCTTGTTTCTATATCTCACCTTGCAAAAAGAATAAACTCCTGGTAATGAACGATTCAGGTCCGTTGATGGAGTGATCAACAAAATGCTCGAAATCTTTGATGGTTATCTTCTTTAATAGATCAGGGTCCCGAATTAGTATCGCCTCTTTCATGAATTCATATCTGCCTACAAACCTGAAAAATAGTATTTCGAAGTTATTGATTTATATAGGGATTATATTTTGTACTTTCCAACGTGTTCTTTTAAATTTAAAGAAGTAAACATAATCCCAGCACTTCAGCATTAGGGAACACCAGCTCCAAAAATCTTATCATCATCTTCGTTTCCTTGTTCCATGTAACTTTGGGTCGGTGCAAATCATTTTCTTCTTCTGTCCTTCCCGTTTCTTTCATATCTTCACACAATCCATCCATCTTTGCTTTGGCCTTCCTTTCCATTTCCACCCACCGTTAGTTCTGTGCCTTTAGTGAAAAGTGGTACAACTCAGAAACCCTCGTTTTGAGAAAAATTAGTTTAAAGTTTTTCATTTTTGTAACGGCTACATTTTTTTATAACTGAGATTTTTGTAGACTTTTTGAATTAAATCAATTGAAAAATGTTATTATTATATTGGATATGCTTTGAATGTTTTAAAAAATAATTAGATTTTGAGATAATTAAAAAAAAATAGACTTATATCATTAGCCACATTTAAGTTCTTAAGTGTATATTGTTATTATTTAAATTATATCATTTAACACAATATTAAATGTACTTGTATTTAATGGTACAAGTATTATTTAAACATCTCTTTGATGGCAATAGAGTTATTAATAATAAAACACTAGAACTAATTTTGTTTAAAAAACATTTAAGTTTCATGGGAACCGTGTCTTTTTAGTGTGCTGTGATAAAATCAAACTTATATCACTTTACACACCTTTATTACAATAAAAGATGTGGTGTATATTGATTTATCCTGAATTATATCCAGTAAACAACAAAACTTCCAAGGTGTAAAGTAATACGAGTTTCAATTTATTTCTATTCTAGGGGCCTAGTAACGCCGGGGTTGCGGGCCTGTTCGAAAGAGATACCGCGGCCCCGGAACATAAAGGACGAGGAAGGAACATGGATGGGTTTTAGTCAGTAAAAGTCTGACACTCCCTCCCACTCCGCCCAGGGTGGGAGAAGTCATTTGATGATTTCCCATCCGAAAAGAAAAAGGGGCCTAGTAACATGTACTTATACTGGCAGGGTCTATTTAAATCTAGTGAATAAAAGTGAAAATACATTAAGTATATTTCCTTGGTTAATTTTTTTTACATTTTAAAATATTAATTAAAAATAAATAGATAAAACATTTCAAATTATAATAAAAATTGTATCCCACCGGTATCGCGAACAGGATCCAGCTTGGATCCTGTTCGCGATACCTACCGGTGGGATACCGGCGGCGGTCAGGGCTCCAGAGACGGACCTCCTAAAAATACGAGCGGTGTCCAGGAGTCTCAAGCCCTTGATCCAGCTGCCTAACGAGAGCATCCTCAGATATCGGTCGAGGCTCTAGGAAATTAAGCCATGGGCTGATACGACTATCGGCACGATGATCGCTGAGTCCATTTTCCACATGTCGATACCAGATACCTGATTTGTTTATCTTTCTCGGCTTTCACGTTCTCATCATGCGGGATCGGTATGTCAGCAATCATTGCGCGCCGCTCTGATCGATCCATCACCACTATATCAGGCCTATTGGCTATAATAGTCCTGTCAGTGATGATTGATCCCAGTACAATGTGATACTGCCATTATCGAGAACTGGGGCGGCACTTCCAATTCCACAAGGTTGTATTTTAGAGCAAGTTCCTGACGGATAATCCTAGCTACAAGGTTGTGTCTATGCAAGTTAAGTACATTATGTATATTAATTATTATGGTCCTCTAAAAATTTTATCCGAGCATTATTTGTTAACAAATCAGTGATTGTATAAATATTTATACCTATCTGGAGAATCATTTGTAAACTATCTTCAGAAAAATAAAATACAAGGTGTAAAACACCTCATCACAAAGCCGTTAACCAAGCATTCTGTACATCAAACTAAGTAACTTTACGCAAAAATTATTGCTGGGAAATAACTTTTTTTCTTGAGGTTATAAATCATGTTTTGTGGTAGAACTCAATGTAACACACTTAAACCATTGTGCTGATGGATGGATTGAATAGTACGGGGGTCGTGGAGGTGTTAAAAGTCAAAATCTAACACAAAAATCTTGTACATATTAAAAAAAAACTTGTCATAAAGTTGTAACTTTGACCCCCATAATTATCTCCATAACTAGAAGGTTCCCAGGTATGGTGTAGAACAAAAAAAATATCGCAATGATGGGGAGAACAAGTGCCTTTCGGCTTCGTGATGAGGTGTTTTACACCCTTTTTAACGTCTACATTATTGTTATTCACGTGACATAATTTCAGAACGAAATCTAAATCCAAACTAAGAGACGCCATGTGGAATAGAATTTTGAATGAGTGAACATTGTAGGCTTTTTAGATTCCCGGATGCTGTTTAACTTTTGTTAAATATTCCTTTTGTTTTACATTTTTTTTATAGTAAGCAACGACCTATTGTCGGGCCTACGCTGTCCCCCATACTTTAGTACTAATGCTGTAATGTAACATAATAATATTGTAATACCAAATGATTTGAAAAGACTAACTTTTCGTAGACTACATAGACAGATACTAGATAGAATAGATAAGTATGATAAAATCATGCACACATCTCTTTGTTTTTGGACGGAAATAGGGATTATTCTTGCATAACATTTGTTGACATCGTCAATGGTTATGGTTTTTTCTTCATTAGTATAAAGCTGGATTTTGCTCGTTTGTGTACCGGAAAACTCTAACGTCTGACCATAGAAACTTTTGTCCGTTACAGTTCACTTTTTTATTTATGAGCTGGAGTTTAGAGAATGACAGAATTAGGAACCGAAAAAGACGAACTATATCACTTTACACAATAATCACTATGGATCGGTTTCTAAAAATCCCATACTATAGCGGTATAAATAAATTTATATTATTAAGAACTAAAAATGTTACAAAAAATAATTCACGTGTAATTTGATAGAGATTTAGTTGTATTACTTTCCACTTGGTGTTATAAAATATTTCTAAAATTTAAGAGATATAATTTGAGTTATATTATTATTCACAATTGATAATGGTGCGGTATTATTTGTGTCACTTAATACAAATTGTGTTGTATTAAAAAGCACAAAGCTCATGTAAATTATATTAAATGTGTCAAGTAATACAAATCGAGATAGCCTTATTTACACGTATTTTTTCAAGTTTATGCTTTAGTTCAACTTAATATTACCAAAGACATATCAGTATACACAAAAAATATCACCAATATTAACCAAAACTGCTACTTGTATTATTCAACACGAAACTTATTTCCTGTTCTATAACAGATAGAGTTATACCGAATAGATAGAAAAATAGGAAAAAATTCAAGCTTCAAGATTGTATAAAAAACTCAAAACTGCTTCAAGTCGAGTTATATCACTAAAGGCACAGAGTTAATAACTGGTTTAGTCACATTCATCACATTCCATTGCCAAGACAATCGATTCCCTTTTAACTTTTCACTTCACTTTCAAACATCTACATAAATGCTTATTTAGCCTTAAAACGTTTCACAACTGGCATTGAACTTACATCAGCGTTACTATTGGGAATATTACAACGTTTCCTATCATTTTTTAGTAATCTATATTTATCTCACCTTTCTCCAGGGAAACTGTTGTACAAGTCAGCGATATTTAGCCCAGTATGATCTTCGGGTTTAACCATCCGGATGATATCGTGGATCAGTGGGACTGACTTCTGGTACTTGATGCCATACGGTTCAAACGTCAAGTGAATCTGCCATAGGTGCATCACGAGCAAGACGATCAGCACCGCCCCCGACACTAGTATGATTACCATTGTCTGGAAAATACATTGTAATTTGTTAATATCAGAGCATTACATGGTCACGTCTGTATTTTCATAATGAGTTGTATGACACATTTCCAGTTCCATTAACTGGAAACAAAATAACTGGCCAAGTGCGCACGAAAGGTTCCGTGCCATTTTTCTAAAAAAAAAACAGATTTTTTGTATGGGAGTCCCACTTTAATAATTATTTATTGTTATAGCGGCAAGAGAAATCACAAACACACACACACACATCATCTGTGAAAATTTCAACTGTCTAGATATCACTGTTGATGAAATACAGCCTGGTGATAGACAGACAGACGGACAATGGACTTTTAGTAATATAGTCCCGTTTTTACCCTTTGAGTACCTAAAACTACTACTAAATTAACTACTAAATTCTTGATAGAAAGACCCAATAACATTACCCAACCTGACAAACGAACCTAAAACGACGACCCGATTGGCGTAGTGGTAGTGACGCTGCCTTACGTTCTTAGGGTCCTGGGTTCGAATCCCGGTAGGAGCAAATGTTTGTGTGATGAGCACGGACATTTGTTTCCGAGTCATGGATGTTTATATGTATAATAAGTATGTATTTACAAACAAAAAAGAATATATGTAGTATATCAACTATCTAGTGTCCACGACACAAGCCTTGCTTAGTGTGGCACTAGGTGGCGCTGTGTGTTAATGTCCAGCAATATTTATTTATTTATTTATTATATAAAAACGATTAGTTAAATCAACTAATGTAGCAAATGTTACAGTCTTTTTAGTGCCAATATTTTTTTCTGGTCTCTAGAGCGATCAATTTAAGGTGTTTGGGTTTTGTTGAAGTTATTGTTCACAGTGATTTCTGTTAGTCAGTCCGTTATAATTGTTTTGACTGGCTGCCGGCGCGGCGGGACAATAATTCGGTCAATATTCTGGCTGTGACGTCACTCAAGGACAAACGCGAACATAACCGGGCGCCCGCATTATTTAACAACATACGGTACGGTCTTGTTATCAGTCTGTTTTGTGTTTATTTTGTATTCATCTAGTATTCTATGTTTTATAACTGTTTTAATTTAGTAACATTTTGTTTAATCATAGTACAAAATAGTAGGTCAGTGGGGGTCGGCTTAGTGACTGACTGTTACGAAACGTAAAACCATAAACAAAGTTTTATAAAAAATATAAAATGTAAAAAAAATAACATAATTATTATGTAAATAAATAAATATCCATCATTTGATCTCAAAAAATGGCTTACACTATCATATACTTACTAAAAGTTTATTGCGAAAAAGCAGTACTTACATTTTATTTTGCTCACTAATTTTTTTTTAATTTTTTTTTTAAGCTTGAGTGATTATAAGGCAAAAAAATAAGCTTATGCTATCAAAAATTTAAACATATCTATGTCAAATATCAAAGAAAGTACACACAACAATAACACGGTATGTCAACAAAATATTCCGACCGACCGGGAGCGTTTTACCCTCTTTTTATTTATAATATCATTGGTTTTACCTCACTCACAGACAAACCCACTCTGAGTACGAACTCTTGAGAACACACACATCTGTTATTAATTACATATCTACCTACGGCCGGTCGATAAGAGTAGACAACGTTTTATGAAAACAAACGAATAATGACGAATTTAGATAAATTATTACGTCAGCATTAATCCGTCACTGAAAACTGTTGTTAGGCATTATGGATGGACTCATGAATGTCGAAAAGAACAAATATTCTCTTTCTGTGTGTGTTGCCATAGAAACGAAATACCAAACCATTGAAGTTTGGTATTTCGTTTCTATGGCAACACACATAACTCGGTCACATCATTCCCACGACACAAATGTCAGAGCTTCGATAACTGTGAACCCCATAATTACCTATTTATAGATAGTATTGATTGCAATCGTACAGAGCGTCCCGCTTCCACGGACGTACTACGTCAAACTGCCGGATGGACGACACGGCGCAACGGCGGCGCATTTCAAGACTGCCGCACCCTTTTTGATGCTTAGAACTCTGTCTGCATAGAACTTAACATATGCAGGAGTCAAAAACAACATATTTCAGCTACAACTGGTCATAAAGGATGTTATTGTTGGAGAAATAAAATGAGTTGAATCATTTTGTCAGTCAAAATTATGTCCCATTTGCGGCATTTCTAAAATATAACGGAGCGGCAAGCGCATGGAGAGGATCAATAAAACGTGTAACTTTATTTCCAGACTAAATAGACCTGACCTACCTCGGCCCCAACAGTCAATACTGGTTTGCCCTAGTCTTCTTCCTGGTCATATAGGAAGGGGAGCATGTCATTTATGAATGAAAATTTTATATAACCTGCACTCGAAAGGCATTGCATGCTTGTAGTTGAGCATGAAAAACAATGTTCATTTCTTTTCCCACAGAATCAGAATCAGAATCAGAATCAGAATCAGAATTATTTATTTGTTTAACATAGGTATAAATATTATAGATCTTATAAATAGTGATGCTCTTGCTATGTTTTGTCGTTCTGACATACAAATTTGAATAAAAAAAGAAGAAACAGTAACCAATTAAAATTACAAATAAAATGTCAACTGAAATAGATGATTACAATTATAAAACGTCTATTAAAATAAAGAATAAAAAAAATCACAAATACTAAAAGTCAATACCTAATATAAATAATAAAATGCCAGTACAATTAAAAATCATAAAAAGAAAACCGTAATAAAATGTTAATTAAAAATCGTAAAAACACACGTCAGAATAATTCATACCAAAAAATTATCATTTAAAAATTCATCAACACTGTAGTAACATTTGTCTATTTGTATCCCCTGAAGGGACTTCCCACAGGTTCCATTTGCTGCTTTATTGAGTGAACGTCATTCGGCGTCATTACGGTAAGAATATAAATTAATGATTTGCATAAAAAACGACGATACCTTTTGTTGAATCTTTATTAACATAATGGATTCACTAGTACTGTTTTATAAATACTCCAATACTGTGTAAGTACATGTTTTGAGTTCAGAAAGCCTTACTTTCTTAGTCTAAACCGAAGCCAGTGTCCTCCCTGAATCCTGATGTTTAGATTGTCCGTCGCTAGCTTGGCGGGGATGCAAGTCTTCTCACAAGGAGATACTTCCATCTGCCGCAGAATCTGGTATGTCATCACCTTGAGTTCGCAGAGAGCAAATCTTGATCCTGTTAACAATGTTATTATTTGATGTTAATGTTAGCAATCCTTCAAGATACATTATTCAAACATACAATATGATTGTATAGACCAGAAACTTACCTATACAATTCCTAGGTCCAACACCAAAAGGCATATATGCGAGAGGATTAATCAAATGTTTATTTTTTTCGGAGAATCGTTCAGGATCGAACTTCTCCGGGTCAGGGTAGAAATCAGGATCGTGATGGAAAGCATAGGTCGGTATCACCACTCCGGAGCCTTTGAGCAACTGGAAAGTATAAATTAATGTCCAAAATTGGTACAGTTTTAGTAAAGTAATGTAGCAAGTGGCCTGAAAAAGCTAAATATACGACATTAACTTACAACAAAGTCTTTTTCAGCTGCTTTGTTTGGTTTCCCCAAATTATAGTCTCTGTTGCATTGTCTATCCGTAAACGCTGCTGGTGGCCAGAGCCTTAATAACTCTGTAAATAATTTCTGCAGTTATTTGCAATCATTAACATCATGATATGGGATTACGATAAAAAATAACTTACCTGAAATAACCATATCCATATACGTCATGTTTTGAATAGAATTGAAGTCAAACTTGCCAATGTTCTTAGCGTCATGCTCCCTGATCTCCTGTGCCAAGCGATCCTGTACATCAGGGTTCACCGCCAGCTCGTGCAACAAGAAAGACATACTGGACGATACTGATTCGAAGCCAGCGAGGAAGAAAAGGAATGCTTGTGCTACCAGGTCATCATCCTCCCATACTGCAAGTTACAAAATCAAAAATTATGTCCAATTTCGTTTTAAGTTTCTTGTTCCAGTTTTGGAAACACTAAGTCATTTATTAATTAGTACCTCGATTTATTTCCTTCTTCCCAATAACAGATTCTTCAACAGTTGCAAATCCAGCAGCTTCGTCATTTGATTTGACATCTTCGTGAGATATTTTGCCTAAGAGAATAAAAGCAGGTACTGGATCATTCGAAACATAAATCTTATTGTAAGCAGTATTTAGATCATTTGGCACCTTTTTTAGCTTCCGAGAGCAGATGAATCATGTCAGGTCTGACGATATTATGCAATTCACGATCTTTCATTGTATCCAGCACCAAGCTGGTGAAGAAGTTTTTGACGTGGTCCGGTATTAGTTTCATATCAAGAGCCTGTAAGTGATCGGAGGTTATATTATTCTGTTGTGTTGGCGTGGTCACTAGTGCGACTACTGAGCGTGGGGTCCTGGGATTCATTCCCAGGTCGGGCAAAAAGTATTGATGGGAATTTCTCAATTGCTGCCCGGAGTTGGGAAGTTTGCGGTGTGACATCGCGTGCCTTGGAAGACATGTTAAGCCTTTGGCCATGCACTGATCTCTGCCTGTTATATCTGATTTCGGGCCCACTGGACTATGAGAGTAAAGGAACAGGAAGTGCGCCATTTTTTACCCGTGACTTAGCATGGTCTAGGATATTAATTTTTATAAAGAGCGTAAGCTAATATTAACAATTCATCCTTTAACTAACTGTGTTCATTTAGATTTTAATTTGCAAATACAAAATACGAGTAGTTTAGGTTTCAATATAGGTACGTGGGCTGTATAAAATAAGACCGTTTTCCACCCCGAAGGGAAGAAAACGAATATTTCAGGTCTTGCCGAGGCTTGACCTTCGGAGATAACCTACCCCACCTAAATGCACACACATGTATCTACTTACGTTCCTTCGTCTCTGTTGATGTTCCAGGCGCGGGGGTGAGGCGCGGGGGGCGCGCCGTTCCCCGCGCGGGGGGCGGCGGCTGCCGCGCAACGGGAGAGCGCGCGTTCTCGTTAGTACGCTTACTGTTACCTGATGTACGCACATGTTTTGTTTACGTTGTGATTACGATTAAAAGACTAGCATCTGACGGAAATCGAAGTTTGTTGCAATCTTGCCCATCTCAAAGAATTTATTATCTTTATCTGTATGGGAGTCCACCTTCAGACCGTAAGCGCAAGAAGCTATCACATCGTTAGCGTAGCGAGTGGTGAGATCCTTGCAGTCAATGTCCACGAAATCATCTGAAACGAAGGTGTAAGCACATTCCAAAACTCACGATTTTTTCCCGCCAGGCAATAACTACGGAATGCATCCTGCTAATCATCTTAAATACTGCTTTTGCTTTGTCCTTGTTTGTTCATTTTAAACACTGAAGCCAGTTGCGTGTACCTGCGCCCCAGTTTTTGTTCAAGAACATCAGCAGTAAATTCCAGGGTATGCCAGGTAATTCCAGGGTTGGGTTATTCACACAAAGATTCGAGACATATTGTTTGAGGTCTTAACTACGTATCCAATAAATGAATTTATACCTTTCGAATCCCCAATCTCCTTCTCGAGTGACTGAATCATCTGGTCACCGACCTCCACCATGAACGGCACCATCAGACGTATCTTGGAACTTGTGAACGCTGGGCTCAATGTGGAGCGCATGTCTTTCCATTCTTGACCTGCGGGACATACACTTTATTTTCAAAACAATTTTCTAACACCAGAATAGCTATCCGAGCCGAAATGAGTTTTAAACAATCATGGAGAATTTAAAAAGACGAAGGTACATACCTTGCATAAGGAACAATGTTCTGGCGAAGAATGAGTCGGCTCCAAATTTGCGGTGATTGAGGAAGTGCTCAAAGTCTTTGACAGTTATCTTCTTTACAAGCTCAACGTCGCGGATTACTATTGCTTCGTTCGTGAATTCAAATCTCCCCACGAATCTGAAAAAAAGTATGAAGACATTTATATCACTGAAATATTCCTTGAAATTAAAATATTGTAATATTTTATCCTCACCTTTCTCCAGGAAAGCTTTTATATAAATGAAAAAGATCATCAGCAGTGTGTCTTTGTCTGAAGAGGACCTTGCCCATGTTACCCAACAGTGGGAGCGGCATAAAATGCTTGATGCCATGCTGGTGGAATGAGATGATTTGCCGAAGGTATGGCACCAGCAGAGCCAGCAGAAGTATCACACATAGAAGGAAGATTATCATTTTCTGGAAAAATAAGAATTTTTACCTTATCAATGAAGTTTGGTTTGTACATTCTTCTTTGTTTTCGTATGAATGAAATTGTACTCATGCTAAAATACCACATTATAATAAATGAGTTGTCTAACACATCTGAATCATCATTTAATTCGCCCAATTGATTCAATCGATAAACCGCGCTATTTTAAGCCATGCGATGTCAAGGGCAAATGTATAATTATGTTCATACTATAGTATCACGAAGGTCTGTTATGTACTAGAACATATATTATGTATTATTTTTCTTGATAAATTTACCATCACCTACTTGTCCTTGTCAGACACAATTTGTTATGACGTCTAATAACAGCCAATCACCATCCGAGGCTGATATTAGTAAGGTCAATTTTGTTTGATCATTTGTAGATGAGTCTGTACATAAGTATATTATTACGAATTGTATAATTTGCCCTATTGCATAAATTATTTAAAAAATAAACGATGACTTACCACAGCAAAAACTAGCCAACACAGATAAGTAAACACGTAAAAAATCACTATATGTAAACAAAACTGTGCCGTAGGCAACGTGCTATTTAATTCGCTGCTGAATATGTTCTGTTCTGAGTTTGAACACTTCGTCCGAACAGCGAGTGAACTCCGAAACACGCTCTGCTACGCATTTACAATAAACAAGACTAAACTACAAAAACGCTACAAACATTGTAGCGTGTTTTATTATTTACAGATTGTTCTCCATACGTGTTGTTAGGGAAAGTTCTTAGGAGTACCTCAAGGTACTACATAGGTCCGTAGTGGATTAAAGTAATTCAAAGGAACACGAGATTCTTTCCTGCGAGTATCAACAACGTAGACTAGGAGAAGATGAGTAAAGTATACAGGGTTACTGGTAATTCGACGTATTCCTTGCAGGACATTATAGTAGGGTTATAATGCAAGAAATTAGGCCACCAAATGTTCTACCGAAATTCAGTGTTTTTTTTGAGTTAGGTCCATTTTTTGTATTTTTATGAAAAATTAGAAGTGAAATTGATGGTTCACTAATGTTTCACCAAAACTCCATTGACAAATTTTCATTATACAACCAACGTTTCGTATAATATTTAATTCGCAAACAACTTATTCCGCAAATGTTTTATTTCAAAAGTATTCGTTTTACAAACATTTATTTGGCAAATACATCTTTTATCATTTGCATCAGATGATATTTATTCATTTATACATTTTTCAGCCTTTTATTAACACTGAAACTTTTAACAAGTATGTTGCTAAGTATTCAAAAATTTTTAGAAATACATGCAAGGTTGCTAAAGCCCTGCACATTAGCAACAAGATCAAAACAGCAGAAAATAAAATAAAGACAGTGTGGAAAGTCATAAATAACGAGACTAACAGGAAGAAAATACGTAACACTAGCTACATAGTAGATACAGCAAGTGGTCCTAAAAGCTCTAATCAGGAAGTAGCTCAAGAATTTGTAAATTTCTTTACAGAAATACCATTAAAAACTACGGAGGCTCTAAATTCCTCTCCTGAAGTCTCAATGGGTTTATTAAAGACGAATGTGTCTGGCTGCCTGGCTGAATTTAAATTTAAACACATTAACCCTATGGTAGTTATTAAAGCTTTCCGGCAAATAAAAATCAAACTGACCGAAGATCTATGGGGAATGTCTATCAAAGTTTGCACATCCATACTTGAGACAATAGCCCCATACTTAGCTTTAATTTTTAATCTATGTGTAGACCAAGGAGTTTTCCCTGATTTAATGAAATACAGTAAAGTCATACCTCTTTTCAAATCCGGGGACAGTAAAGATACTAACAATTATAGACCTGTATCCGTGTTGCCAGTTTTTAGCAAGGTTTTTGAAAAAGTAATGCTTGATCAAATGCTCTATCATTTTAACACCAACAGAATCTTACATGATCAACAGTATGGTTTCACCAAGGGACGTTGTACAACTGACGCCGGTGTAACCTTATTAAAGCACATATTTACTGCGTGGGAAGAGTCCCAAGATGCCATAGGAATTTTTTGTGACCTCTCCAAAGCGTTTGATTGCGTAAATCACGACACATTACTTTTGAAACTTGAGCATTACGGACTGGGTAAACTTGCACTTAGTTTGGTAAGATCATATTTGAATGATAGACAACAACATGTTCAGATAAATGGTGTTAATTCACAGGGTTTAAAAATAAAAATGGGGGTTCCACAAGGCTCAATATTGGGTCCTTTCCTCTTTCTAGTATATATAAATGATCTACCCTATTTATTGAAAAACCAACCTCAAAATATGGTGTTATTTGCTGATGACACTTCCTTAATTTTTAAGATAAACAGACGGGCACAAAATTTAGATGACGTGAATAATGCCCTACTTCAGGTCCAAAATTGGTTCACAGCAAACAATTTGGTATTAAATGAAAAAAAAACCAAATGCATAAGATTTTCATTACCGAATGTTAAGGGTAGTGATTGTGATATATTATTGAATAATGAGAAACTTGAATTCGTAGATAAAACGGTTTTCCTGGGGCTTACGCTTGATTCAAGGCTACAATGGGGTTCTCATTTAACATCTCTTGCGGGGCGGCTAAGTTCAGCAGCATATGCCATTAGAAAAATCCGTCAATTTACTGATGTAGATACCGCTAGACTGGTCTATTTTAGTTACTTCCATAGTATAATGTCTTACGGTATTTTGCTATGGGGACGGGCTGCAGATATTGAGTCTATATTTATTCTGCAGAAAAGAGCCATCAGAGCTATATATAATCTTCGTAGGCGCGATTCTCTAAGGGAACTGTTTAAGGATATTGGCATTATGACGGTACATTGTCAATACATTTACGAAAACATAATGTACGTTACAAAAAATTTGCATCTTTTTGGTAAAAGAGGTGACAGACATAATTACAGTACTAGAAACAGGGACCAATTAGTTCAGCCAGGCTTTAGACTCCGCTTTTCGCTAAAGTAGACTCATCTTTCATGGGGTACTGTTTGAGATGCTATAATAAAATTCCACAAAGTATTCTTGAACTGAATGAGACGAAATTTAAAACATGCATTAAACGCACACTATGTAAAAAAGCATATTACAAGTTGAGCGATTATATCGCTGATAAAAATGCTTGGCTTAATGCTGGTCCTGCTCCACATGGACAGGGGCGCAAAAATTGATAGCATTAAATGATATAGTTGGAGCTGCTGAAGATTGTACTTAACTATCTTTGCATTGTATAGATTCAATGTTAGTATTGTATAATCGCATAGCCCATATTGTGTGAGTACTATGTACTAGTAAGCTATCATTCACTGGAAACCTACGGCAGTTCTTGACTTGAATGTGCCCTGGCGGTTGAGAGTATGTCATGCTCACTCAAATGTCTCGCTGATGGTGGCGCGTGTGTCGGACCATTTAGTTCCCTTCAAAATGGTTGAGCTGAATGGTGCTGATCCATGCGTCATGTGCGTGAACGGGCGCTGTCAGTTGTGACTGGTCATCTCTTAGTCGCCATGGTTTATTTGAATTAATTATTTTGTTTTTGAGTTGTATTTTGTTTTGCTATGGACACTTTTAACGTGCACATCTTGCTACATTGTTCTCACATAATATACCATCTCAACATGAATGATGTAACCAAGATTTTGTAACAATTTTTTGATTTAAAAGAGTGTCCATGGAGTTTCTTGCCCGTTCTTCTCCATAGAGATCTACGCTAGGGAATGGGCAACTACAGTACTTTCACAGTTTTTATGTCTTGTGACTGGGACTGTAGCTACATTAAATGTTCATTTTTGTTTCGACAATTCAAAAGTGCCTGTAACTGGCCTACTTGAAATAAATGCTTTGATTTTGATTTTCATTTTCATTTCTTATTTAGATACATAATAAAATAAATCGCGTTTCAACAAAATAATTTACAGGCTAGTATTTTTTTTTCTCTTTTTTTAAGAAAAGGTTAAGGTAATGCATAGTTTTTTCATTACATGCAAACAAGCATACTTCATGCATGCAGCAAGCAAGCAGCAAGCATGCAGCAAGCAAGCAGCATGCATGCAGCAAGCAAGCAGCAAGCATGCAGAAAGCATGCAGCAAGCGGCAAGTATACAACAAGCATGCAGCGAGCATGCAGTATGCATACAGCAAGCAAGCATACGGTATGCAGCATGCAACAGGCATGTTTTCTGTCACGGCTCCGGCGCTGCGGGGCTCCGGCGGTTACACGCGGGCCGCCTCGCCCCTCCGCGCCTACGCGATTTTATATAACACTCTAGGGGTAGGGCAGACAAGACTACGTGGAGTCGGTTCTGCAGCGATTCATTTATGTCACAATATTTGTCCGTAGGTATAGGAAACCAAATTCAATTTTTTTTTATGATTGGCAAAATCAATATGTGTAATGTCGTTATTTCAAACGTTGTTTTATGAGAAAAAACGAAAAAATAATGAATTGTTTGTCAAATAATACGTTATTAAATAAAAGTTTATTGGATAATTATTTTGTGAAGTGAATTATTTGTTAAATTTGTTGTTGAATAATGTTGAAATGACAAATAAAAGTTTGTGAATTAATGTTTGGTGAACTGACTGGTCACCGAAATTGATTAAAATTATAATAATTCACGAAATTGTTTAGTTTGATTTTCCGCATACCTTTTACTTTTTTTTTTCTTTTTAAGGTTTAAGAATAACTTTATTTCTCATAAGAATTACATAGTTAATTCACTTACTGAGAAACACACTAAAATTTAAATTTATACTAAAGCGCACAGATTATGTGGGTACACAGATAAATAATAACAAAACTCGATCATAACTTTAGCAAAACAACACGGATGTAGTAAGATTTTTACTGGATGTGGCATTAATGGATTAGCCTGTTGTGAGCAGGTTTGTTGTCTAATATATAAAATTTACTTTACTAAATCAAAAACGATTTAACTTGACTTGGTCAGATAAGCTATAATTCTTGTATCCAGCTGCATCCGGTTAGACTGGAAAGTGACCTCAACATAGTTTGGGAAAATGTTAGGCAGATGGAAATGTTTTTTGCGCATAGTTAAATTGATTCACCGATCATCATAGTTGATGCTCTGGATAAGCTAAAATTAAAAATGGTAAATAAATCAATCACCGTTATGTTTCAAAAGGAAGAGACCTTAATATGGCAATCAATATTCTTTAGTAAAGGGGATCACCCAGAATGGGCTATTTTCAAAAGTCGGCCAACCAAAATAAACTTAAAATTTGGATAGAGCACAACATAATAAACATTTTTTATTATAACCATAAGTCGTAACTCAGTTCACCGCGAAGTTATTCAACCACAAAATATCCGAGATCATCCAGATTGGGGTAATATTTATTTGCCAACCAACTAAAATAAACGCAATAATTAAATGGAGCTGTTGGATAGAAACATGTATTATTATGCCACTCAGCTTCTATACCCAATTTTTAAATTAATAACAATGATTGCTATAATAAAAACGTGGTCTTTTGAAAAAAGCCCAACAATATATAGCGACTGGGTGATCTCCTTTCTGTTTTGCAGCAAACAGAATTTAAATGAGGAAATACAATACAAAAGTTATTTTATTAGTAATAAAAATATATTTGTGTCTTTATACAATTACATTGCATTCTATACATTATTACAAAATAATCCATGAAATAAACAGTTACAAAAATTTTTATATTTTACGACTGCCTTTGTTTAAACCTAAGCCAATGTCCTCCTTGCAGTTTGATGTTAAAGCTGTCAGTAGACAACTTTGCGGGTATGCAGGTCTTCTCGCAAGGAGACAGTTCCATCTGCCGTAGAAGCTGGTAAACTATCACCTATTGATTGGCCGTTAAACTTACAATGTAATCTTTATCGACAGCATCGTTTGGTTTCCCCATGTTGTAGTCTTTATTGCATACTCTATCCATAGCAACAGCTGGTGGCCACCGCCGCAATACCTCTACAAATATATTTATAATAACCATTGTACAGACCCACGTTTGAAAATTTTACAATTTAATATAATAATATGAAAAATAATATCTTACCCGAAATCACCATGTCCAAATACGTCATGTTCTGTATTGAATTAAAGTCGAATTTTCCTCCATTTTTTGCATCATGCTCTTTGATCTCTTGTACCAAGCGCTCCTGTACGTCAGGGTTCACTGCCAGCTCATACAACAAGAACGACATGCAAGACGAAACGGTTTCAAAGCCAGCAACAAAGAACAAGAATGCTTGAGCGACCAGATCATCATCTTTCCATTCTGGAAAGTACAAATACTAAAATCAGTTAAATAAACTAATTCAACTTATTTTTTAAATAAAATTTTTGTTTTTTATCACCTCGAGCAATGTCCTTCCTTCCAAGTGAAGATTCCTCAACAGTTGCAAATCCAGCAACTTCGTCATTGGACTTAACATCTTCGTGTGATAGTTTTCCTGAAATAACACGCATTTCTTACGTTATGTTTTGAACACCAGTAGCAGCATCAAAAAGGAACACATTTTTTTTGTCTAATGTCAGTTTTTACACAACACCTTTTTTGGCTTCCATAAGCAGGTGGATCATGTCAGGTCTTACAATATGACGCATTTCACGGTCCTTCATTGTGTCCAGCACCAGGTTTTTAAAGAAGTTTTTGACCGCATCATTTATTACGTCCCATTTAAGGAGCTGTAATTAATTTTTATTCGATAATAATGATTGATAATACTTCACGTAAAATAAAATTGATTATATAAACCGCTAGACTGTGCCAAGTCCGACCCGAGTGATGACGGTAACACAATCCATCGTCCGTTGCTCGGTAGTGGCTCGGAAGCGTGAGTGTGTCCATACAAAATTTCATGGTCGACACTTGGCTCGGACCCGACACAGTCTAGCGTGAGTCAAGCTTTATTCTAGTCTTATAAAATTAAACTGAAATGCACCTTCGTAAGTTTCACAGGGACATTCATTAGTATGAAGAACATTAATAGCTGACGGAAACTGAAATTGGTAGCAGTCTTGCCCATAACGTAGAACTCGTTGTTTTGCTCAGTTTGCGAGTCCACCTTCAGACCGAAAGCACACGAAGCTATCACATCGTTAGAGTATCGTGTGGTAAGGTCTTTGCAATCAACGTCTATGTAGCCATCTGAACAGAAAAAGATTTTTTTATAACATAATCCAAAATATCAATAAAAACTACATCGATCAATCTGATCCATTTGATCTTGTTACGTGTCTGTCCCTCCAGTTCTGTGCAATAGAATATAAAGTAAACAAATATACGACTCGAATGGTGTAGTGGTAGTGAGGCTGCCTTATGTTCATAGGGTCCTGGGTTCGATTCCCGGTAGGAGCAAATGTTTGTGTGATGTTTGTTTGTGTTTGTGTGAATGTTTGAGTGGTGTTTGTGTGACATTTGTTTCCAAGTCATGGATGTTTATATGTATAATAAGTATGTATTTACAAACAAAAAAGTATGTATGTAGTATATCAACTATCTGGTGTCCACGACACAAGCCTTGCTTAGTATGGCACTAGATGGCGCTGTATGTTAATGTCCAGCGATATTTTTATCAAAATAAATACAACCTTACGCTACATTAATATCTATACCTCCCGAGGCCTTAATCATTTCCTTGAGAGCCCGAATCATCTGATCACCGACCTCTACCATGAATGGCACCATCAGCCGTATCTTGGAACTTGTGAACGCTGGACTTAATGTAGACCGCATGTCTTTCCATTCTTGACCTGTGGGAGATTCAAAATAGATCAATTTAAAGAAAACTCTTGTAAAATACGAGATGATATAATGATAGCCAAGCACTTTGACAATTATTAATTTACCTCGTAATAAGAACAAAGTTCTGCTAAAGAAAGAGTCAATTCCGACGTTGCGGTGATCGATAAAGTAATCAAAGTCTTTGACAGTGATCTTCTTGACCAGCTCAACATCTCTGAGTATTATCAACTCGTTAACGAATTCATATCGGCCCAAGAACCTATGAAACAATTTTTACATTATTAATAATATCCATTTTGTTGCAGTTCATTTTTTGCACTTATAATGGAATGGAATTCGATGAAGTTCTCGTTGTTAGTTTAGTTTTTGGTTGATTTAAAGAAACCATTTGACAAAAACTGCATTGTTAAAATGATTAAAATAACAGTTTAAATTCGTTACTTAATAATAACAGCCACTCGGGTCGATCTTCAGGTTAAGCCGTGCTTGCCTAGGTTGGTCTGTGGATGGGTGACCACCCTTACAGACCGAGTTTCGTCCATGCCTCAAAAACGGTCCCGGCTGTAGTTTGTAGATCTTTAACAGTCGTTACAGGTAGCCGATTGCCCAAAAAGCCTATGAACCAGTCTTACCAAGGGGTACGATATTACCCAGTACTAATTGGGTTGTGGAGGTCAGATAGGCAGTCGCTCCATGGTAGTATTTAGCTGCATCCGGTAAGACTGAAAGCCGACCCTAACATAGTTGGGAAAAGGCAAGGCAAACGATGATGTACGCAGATGTGATGATGGAAACGTCTGCTCGGATGTTGCTAACTATATTACATGAGCGTTGTTGCGATTTTGCGAACTTTGTTCTGTTCTGTTACACGAGCCTAGTATGGCCACGAGCTTAATATGATAGACATGAATTGGTGATAATGGTTCCGCCAACGGTAGATGCTCACAACTCAATGCTTCCGTTGTCTTCTCAAGTGAGCCCACTTATGTTATTAGCTATGTTGGTGTGAAGACTTTATTAACATTGTACAATTATAATTAAACTCACAATAATTTACACTATCTTTCTCTGCACTGGTGTTCTGTTGCATTCAATAAGACTGGAAACCGACTCCAACATAGTTAAAAAAGGCTAGGCAGATTCTTGTACTGTATCACACACAAAGCTGTTCTATTTAACCCAAAGGATAACTGGTAGAGAATGCCTTGTGGCATTAAGTCCGCCTATGTACCACTCTTGTACATGAAGTTTTAATAAATAAATAAAATGATGATGACAATGCTACCCGTATATTTGAAAAAATCTGGTAACTAGTTCATGGTATGAATAATTATGATTTCCATTTCTTACCTTTCTTCCGGGAAGCTGTTGTGTAAATTTAAAATATCATAAGCAAAGTGTTCTCTCCGAAGGAGGAGCTTGCCCATGTTGCCGAGCACTGGGACTGGCTTGATGTGCTTGATGCCATGGCGGCTGAATGAGGAGTACACTTGCCGAAAATACAGCAGCACCACAGCGATCAGAACGACTACCCAGATAAGCAAAATTGTCATTATCTGGAAAAAGTGTAGAAAAATAATTATTAAAAAAGTATATATTTTTTTTTTTTGTGATTTATTACTAAGAACAAAATTCTTAATAATTAATTACGATCTAGCCTAAAAGACTAATAAGTAATTTAACTCTAACTTAATATGTTACGTGATAGAATATGTTAAAACTAAGAATAGTGTTCATTTGCACTTTTACACAAGTCCGTAGCACTTTCTTAGAGTCTAATATAATTTATAAAACACTATGTTCATGTGTTATTATGTATAGCACAACATTGTTACTATTACTCATTCACTTTGTACACTACACTAATTCAAAAGGTTTAGTTCTTTTTAGCCTACGCACTAAGTCTGTGTTGTCTAGCAGCTGGATTGCCTCAACATTCACGTGTCGATGGAGTCTGTGTTCGTGGGCTTCAGCAAATTTTTGGATAATGGTGGTGACGAATTCCATTTTAAGGTCACGATGAAGGTCGTCATTTCTTATGTACCAGGGTGCATTGACAGCATCCCTAAGTACTTTATTTTGGAATTGCTGGATTATTTTGACGTTGCTTTGTTTAGTACAGCCCCAAAGTTGGATGCCATACGTCCAGATTGGCATCAGAATATGCTTGTATAGGGTTATTTTATTATGTATTGATAGACAAGATTTCCTTCCGAGTAACCAATACATACTTTTATATCGTATATCGAGTTCCTGTCTTTTCTTTTTGACATGAGCTTTCCAACGCAACTTAGCGTCGAGAGTAATGCCAAGGTATTTGGCTGTATTAGCATAAGGTACTTGCGAACCATTTATGTAGATTGGGTGATAGTCCAGGTGTTTGTTTGTAAAGTCAATGTGAATTGATTTTGACTCATTCAGTTTGATCTTCCATTTTTGTGTCCAGTCATAAACTTTGTTCACAGCTAGTTGAACTTTTTCTACTGCTTCTCTGTGGCTTGATCCGGTAGCCATAATTGCAGTATCATCTGCAAAGGTCGCAATGGTGTTGTTTTCCAGTTCTGGGATGTCACATGTGTATAACAAGTACAAAATTGGGCCTAGCACACTTCCTTGAGGTACACCAGCTTTTATAGCTTTTAGCTCGGAATATGCGTCCTCCTGCCGTATTCTAAACATTCTGTTAGTAATGTATGACTCTAGGATGTCTGCGAATTCTGGTAGCATGCGTCTGAGCTTGAATATTAGACCCTTATGCCAAACTTTGTCAAATGCTTGCGCGACATCTAAAAACACGGTGGCGCAGACTTCCTTGTTTTCAAGCGTTTTTTCAATGATGTTAGTTATTCTATGTACCTGATCTATTGTTGAGTGTTTTTCCCTGAAGCCAAATTGATGATTTGGAATTAGGTCTTTATCTTCTATTATTGGTTTTAACCGTTTCAATAACAGTTTTTCAAATAGTTTTGATAACACTGGCAACAGAGAAATAGGTCGATATGATGATGCTTCATGGGGTGGTTTCCCAGGCTTTGCAATCATAATGACTTCAGCAACCTTCCATGACTCAGGTACATGTTTTAATATAAATGCAGCATTGATAAGCTTGGTCAGCTTTACTATGGCTTTGCGCGGGAGGTGTTTTAAAATTTCACCTGTAATGAGATCGTAACCCGGAGACTTTTTCGAGCTAATGTTATTTTGAATTTCTCTCATTACTTCTGCTGGTGTCACAAGCTTAATTCTTTGGTTTTGGGATACATTTTCACTCTCAAGTATTTCTATTGAGCTTTCATTGGGTTGAAAAGTTTCTTCTAAGTGTTGAGCAAACCTTAACGCTTTTTGGTCATTATTTATGGCCCATTTTCCGTCACTAGTTCTGATGGGCGGTATTTGTGTAATCGGCCTTTTTAGATTTCTTGTCGCTTTCCAAAGGGAGTAATCCGTTGATTTGTCATTGGTTAGCTGCAGAAGGTTGGCATTCAGAGAATCATCCTCAAATTGTAGAATTTTCCTCTTTAATCGTTTAGTTAGGTTATTTAACGATGTTTTATCTCGCGGGCACCTTGTTTGCTGCCACTGCTTCCTTTGTTTCCTTTTCTCAGATAGTAAATCCACAATTTCCTTAGGATAGATAAATCCCATAAATTTACGTTTTAATTGCGGTGTGTTGTTCCACGCACATTGTTGGATGTTAACGATGTATTTGTTTACTTCTGAGTCAAGCTGATCTTGCTTTTTTATAGAAGTTTTAAGGTCAATTATATTATCTAGATCAAAGGCAAAACTTTGCCAATCTGTTAATTTATTAACCAGTGTTAAGTGGCTTTGTTTGAATATGATTTTTTGACTAAGCATTAGTATAATTGAAGAGTGGTCCGAATTCATATAAAAACCTTCCTCCAAACTGACGTAATTGGCGGATATATTTTTACATATAAAAAATCTATTAGATCCGGTATTTTCTGGTGGTCAGTGGGCCAATACGTTGGTTTACCTGTGCTCATAACTTCGGAATGTGTATCTTTGACTGCGCTTAAGAGCTGCCTTCCCTTAGTTGTGGTAAGTCTTGATCCCCAATGCGTATGCTTAGCATTAAAATCACCGCCTAGGATAAACCTCTGGCCTAATAGTTCAAAGAGATGTAAATATCGCTCTTTTCTTATCATGTGCCGTGGAGGACAGTATACGGCTGCAATGGATGAGTGACAAAATTTGGTTTTAACAGATACTGCCACGGCTTGAATGTCTTGTTCTTCATATTTACACTGCACGTAGTGACTAATGTTCTCTTTGATTATAACCGCGCTACCTCCTCTGGCACAGTTGTCAGGGTGGAGCGAATTATATACCATGTATCCTCTAAATTTAACAAAAGATTACTTAGTGAAGTGCGTTTCGGAGACCAAACACACGTCTATATTTTCTGTGTCCAGGACCGCCTGCAACTCATTTTGATGTTTGAGGAGCCCATTAGAGTTCCAAGCCATTATTTTAAGGGTGTTATTCATTTTTGATTATTTAAAACAGCTGTTTTAGTGCTGGATTCTAATTTCTCTAATCTCTTGTCAAATGAGGTTATACACTTTAAGATCTGATTAATCTTATCCTCCAGATTCAAAGGCTGCAGCTTCTGCATAGGAACCAGCGTTGGTTACTTGCATGGGTTTTGCAGTTGACTGGACACTTGCTTTCTGTGCCTGTTTGTCAAGTTTTGGTAAGGGAAGAGACTGTTGGGTAGTTGGTACCGCAAGTTTCTTTTTAATTGTTTTATTTTTCATAACTTGAATTTGTTTAGCTACTTCACACCCTCTATAATTGGCAGGGTGAGGTAGACCACAGTGAACACATTTTGGCTTCTCCTCGGGAGATTTAGTACAGTTGGCTGTAAGATGCTTGCCAGTGCATTTTACACACCTTGGCTCTTTTCTGCAATATTTATGAGTATGTCCATATGCCTGGCATCTCTTGCATTGGGGAATAAATTTGGGATTTTGAAGTGGGTGTATTTCAATTTTACACCCTAAAATGTACTTTATGCCATAGATTTTGTTGACATCTTCGTCATTATTAAATGATAAAACAAACATGTTGAGTGGTTCTTTACTCTTCCAGCTCAATTTGCTGTCTACTTTTTCTATTTTCAGTCCTTGCATTGTTAGATCGTCTTTAATTCGATCAGGTTGGCAAGAAGAATGTAATTTTTTCACTACAACTCTAATTGGTCTAGCTTGCTTATTCTCGTACGAATGCCAATGGTAGTCTTTTTCAGTTAAAAACCTTGCAATTACTCTATAGGAGTCTTCTGTTTTGGCGTTAACTTAAACACAATCCCCATTCATCATTTTTGCGGTAAATGATTCAGCTGTAATTGTTTCAGTTAGCGAGTCGTAAAAAGTTTGGTAGTTTTTAACTCCATCTACTATGAGTGGCGGTGGCGGGGGCACTTTTTTGACGGAAGTCTCTTTCGCATTTTTCAGTTGTTTTTCTTGGGCGCTTGTATCGGGTTGTTGTTTTGGAGAGAGGGAGGTATTAAGCTTCCTCTTCTTCCTGCTCTTGGCCCTAATCCACTCAGTCTCTTTAGCGAGTTCATCCTCGTCCGTGCAATATTCAACGTCACTTTTTGTACGCTGGACAAATATTTTTTTCTCGCTTTCCTGTTTTTCTAAGGGTTCTTTATTTTCATTTTTTTCCTTCAAGCAATTTAATTCTCCTTGAAGGGTTTGTACTTGTTCTTGCAAGGTATTAATGGTATCATTCAAATTACGTACCATAAGTTGCAGGTTTTCTCTGTCCGTTTTCTCCTGGATGTAACAGTCATACAACCGCTTTTCCAGGTCAGTTTTTATCTTAATAGACTGTGAAGCCATTATTTTGTTGTAAGGTGAGTTTAACACCTAAACAATAAATTATTGTAAACACTTCATGATTTCCGCACTTGTAACTAGGTCATGGCAATGACCCCGATAGATCGACGTAGGTACACTGCGACGACGATGTTGTGATGCGTCTGCACAATACTCTCAACTAGAGCACTCGCGCGCGATCGTACGTCTGTTCACTATTATAGTTAAACAACAACTGTGAAAAAGTGTATGTCACACAGTCGTAAGCATCGTTATTGCAACCGAATTTTTTCGTAAGTATCTTAGCGATCGAAAAACTTACGGCCCAGAGGAGATGAAGAGTTACGTACCTTTTTACAGTTTGAAGATGAAATAAATAAATAATAAAAAAATATTCTGAAATAAAAGATACAAACATAATATTCAAATTATCTCAGTGTGCTTCTTGGCATAGCTAGGTCTCCTCTTTGAACTACTCGTCTCCAGTTTGAAGAAACATAATTATATTGATTACATGTGAAATATTACAAAGTAATCAGAGATGATTAAACCAGACTAATAAAAAATAACTAATTACCAAATTATTTGCAACGTTTGAAGAGATCAAATCCTTTGACCTTAATTTGACCACACGGTAAATGGCTTAAATCGTGTTTGTCACAGTTTGTAGTCGACGTTTTATTTAGACTGACCTCGACCATCAATTGTCCATAAAAAATAGCGCCAAACTGGCTTTATTCACGGTTTCCTAACAACAATAGACGTTTCGAGTTATTTCAAACTTATACCTGTTTTCACGAACACTAGGCAACACCTAAACGATAGCTGACAGGCTAATGAAAAACAGTACAGAAGGTATAACTAAGAAGGTTCGATCGATCAATCTAAGAAATAATAAATAACAGTATAACTTACATTCAATGACAGTCACGATGACACAACAATAACACCAACTTTGAACAAGCTACTTATACGAGCGTGCAACTCAGTTCATTGACAAATACACAGTGAGTAGAGAATAAACGAACTCTGGTAAATACGAACATAATTATCTGCAATGTGCAGGGTTGGCAGATTAGTAGCTGTAGGTACATATTTCTGGTGCTCACAGCCTGCTGAAGACCATTCTTAAGTCTATTTAAGAATATTTAAATTAATATGTTATTGTCACGTAGTACTTTTAGGTACATTCATATTCTCTATGTTTGGCAATGGGCAACTACAGTACTTTCACAGTTTTTATGTCTTGTGACTGGGACTGTAGCTACTTTAAATGTTCATTTTTGTTTCGACAATTCAAAAGTGCCTGTAACTGGCCTACTTGAAATAAATGCTTTGATTGATTGAATGATTGAGTTTATTAATTTCTTCTTTTTATAATTTAAATACAAATAGTAGCCTACTGGTTTCGGGAAAAGGGTTGGGTACGTAATCATCATCTGCTGACTGTAGACTTCAATTTCGTTGGCAGCAACTAAATCATCATAACAAATACACTTCTGCCTAACTCCACGAGGATGAAATAGGGTGACGATATGTTTATGATAAGTTGTGTAAAGATTTAAACAAATTTTACGCTTTTGCTCATCATTAAAAATCAAAATCAAAGCATTTATTTCAAGTAGGCCAGTTACAGGCGCTTTTAAATTGTCGAAACAAAGATGAAAATTAAATGTAGCTACAGTCCCAGTCACAAGACATAAAAACTGTGAAAGTACTGTAGTTTGGGCAAGAAACTCCATGGACACTCTTTTAAATCATAATGTTGTTACAAAATCCTGGTTACATCATTCATGTTGAGATGGTGCATTATGTGAGAACAATGTAGCAAGATGTGCACGATAAAAGTGTCCATAGTAAAAACAAACAAAGACAATTTAAAAATAAAACAATTATTTCAAAAAAAAAAAACAAGCCGTGGCAACCAAGAGCTGACCAGTCCCCAACGACAGCGCCCGTTCACGAACATGACGCATGTATCAGCACCATTCAACTCAATTTTGAAGGGAATTAAATGACCCGACACACGCGCCACCATCAGCGGGACATTTGAGTGAGCATGACATACTCTTAACCGTCAGGGCACATACAAGTCAAAAAATAAAAACGTAGGTTTCCAGCGAATGATAGCATTCTAGTACATAGCACTCACACAATATGGGATATGAGGTTATAAAATACTAAAGATATTGAATTTATACAATGCAAAGATAGTTGTACAATCTTCAGCAGCTCCAACAATACAATTAGTGCTATCCAATTATGCGCCCCTGTCCTTGTGGAGCAGGACCGGCATTGAGCCAAGCATTTTTATCAGCGATATAATCGTCCAATTTGTAATAAATGCTTGCTTACACAGTGTGCGTTTAATGCATTTTTTAAATTTGGTTTCACAACAGTACCCCATGAAAGACGAGTCTACTTTAGTGAGTCTGAAGCCTGGCTGAACTAATTGTTCTCTATTTCTAGTACTGTAATTGTGTCTGTCACCTCTTTTACCAAAAAGATGCAGATTTTTTTTGACATACATTATGTTTTCGTAGATGTATTGACAATGTACAGTCATGATGTTAATTTCCTTAAACAGTTCCCTTAGAGAATCGCGCCTACGAAGATTTTATATGGCTCTGATGGCTCTTTTTTACAGAATGAATATAGACTCAATGTCTGCAGCCCGTCCCCATAACAAAATGCCATAAGACATTATACTATGAAAGTAACTAAAATAGACCAATCGAGCGGTATCTCAATACATCAGTAAATTGACGGATTTTTCTAATAACATATGCCGCTGAACTTAGCCGCCCCGTTAAAGATGTTAAATGAGAACCCCATTGCAGCCTTGAATCAAGCGTCAATACTATATCACAATCGCTACTTTTAACGTTCGGTAAAGCAAATCTTATGCATTTCGTTTTTTTTTTTCATTTAGAACTAAATTGTTTTCTGTGAACCAATAGGCTTGTGTCCTAAAAAAATCTAATTAGTCCGTCAGTTAGATTATAAAAAAATAGTTGACCCGTATTTTTTCTTTTGTTACATAAACCAAAATTGACGAAGATACGACGCTTTTAAAATTCGCAATACGTCACGCCATGCTATAGTTTTTAGTGCGTTGTGACGTCACGAGCCCCCACTCCCTAGTTTTGATGCGTTTTATCTTTGTCAGAACTCAGTGATTTACAAAAACAAAAAATACGTGTCCATTATTTTCCAATACATTGATGGTGGAAACTAGCCTATTATGGACTTGACGTAAGGATTCACGTCATCTAGATTTTGGGCTCGTCTATTTATCTTAAAAATTAAGGAAGTGTCATCGGCAAATAATACCATATTTTGAGGTTGGTTATTCAGTAAATAGGGTAGATCATTATACACTAAAAAGAGGAAAGGACCCAATATTGAGCCTTGCGGAACCCCCATTTTTACTTTTAAGCCCTGTGAATTAACACCATTTATTTGTACATATTGCTGTCTATCACTTAAACACTTTATGAACGCTGTTTTTATATTACTGTGTATCTGTTTCTTATTATTTTTTATTTATTAGTAATGTGCAGGATGCGTGTATCATTTTATAGAACCTTGACAGTGGTTACGGGTAGTTAGAAGCCTGACCTGAATCTGACAATCATGATTACCAAAATTACTGTGTTGTGGAGGTCAGATGGGCAGTCGCTCCATTAGAAAGCTTGTATTTTGGTGAGACTGTGAGCCGACCCCAACATTGATTGGGACAATGCCAGATACTCGTAGCTACATGATGAAAAGTAGCTTTAGTGTCATGAATTCGTTAATGGTAACGGAAAACATCGTGTGGAAAACTGCATAAGAACTGTGAGATATAAACCTGGAGCAACTTACATAATTATAGGGATTTATTAATAAGGTGCCAATAGGGGTTGTATGAGGAAACATAAAAGTGAAGGAAATCTTGCTGTAAAAAAGTAGTATATTGCCACTTTATATTGAGAATACAAAACTATGATTACTTGTTATACTACTTCCTCAGTCTAAACCTAAGCCAGTGTCCTCCCTGCAGTTTGATGTTAAAGCTGTCAGTAGCCAACTTGGCGGGGATGCATGTCCTCTCACAAGGAGACAGTTCTATATACCGTAGAAGCTGGTAAGCCATCACCTTCACCTCGCAGAGAGCAAATCTTGATCCTTTTGAAAAAAAGAACAAAAATTGGTGTTGTGTTTGTTTTTTTATTTATTAAAAAAAAATATTGTAACTGATCTCACCTATGCAATTCCTAGGACCAACGCCAAAAGGCATGTATGCGAGTGGATTGATTTTATGTTTATTTTCTTCGGAGAAACGTTCAGGATCAAACTTCTCAGGTTCAGGGAAATACTTAGGGTCGTTGTGGAAGGCAAACGTTGGTACTATAACAACTGACCCTTTGCGCAACTGTAAGATAAAAAGAATATAGGAACTTTACCTGAACATTGCATTATTAGCAAAATAAATATAACATTACGAGTCTAAAGCCACGGAGTACCTGATGGTACTCGCACATTTTGTTCGCAAATCTGATGAATGACTGTAAAACGGTACTCCCTTGATTGTCCTAAAATTTTTTGTCCGACAATCATTATCCATAACACGTTTGCTATAAACTTCAGTAACCATAATGTTCAAAACACCGAAATTATGTTTTACATAACTAACTTTACTTCTAATACTATTTTGTCATAATATCGAATACTATAATAATTGAATCTCCTAATGTTACATGACATAAAGTCGTATGTCCTAAGTATTGTATCACATAATGTGTATGATTCCGAATGGTCATTTATAAACCTAACTTTTAGGGATTTTTTAGGGACTAACAGTCGCTAAAAAATCCCTAAAAGTTAGGTTTTAGTGACAGAAACGAATTGCTGTAAATCCGACTCCACGCAGTCTTGTCTGCCCTACCCCAAGAGTGTTATTTATTCAAGCCGAAGCTGTGGTGGTGAGCGTCAAACCCATCTGCGACGATAAGCTCGCGTGAGGCCGCCGGAGCCCCGCAGCGCCGGAGCCGTGACAGAAACCATGCCTGCTGCATGATGCTTGCTCGTTTGCATGCTACATGCTTGCTTGCATACTGTATGCTTGCTTGCATGCTGCACGCTTGCATGCATGATTGCTTGTTGCATGCTTGCTTGCTGCATGCTTGCTTGCTTGCTTGCTGTATGCTTGCCGCATGCTTGCTGCATGATTGCTGCATGCTTGCTTGCATTACATGCTTGCTACATGCGTGCTGCATGCTTGCTTGCATTGCATGCTACATGCTTGCATACTGTATGCTTGCTTGCATGCTGCACGCTTGCAAGCATGGTTGCTTGCTGCATGCTTGCTTGCTTGCTGTATGCTTGCTGCATGCTTGCTTGCATTACATGCTTGCTACATGCGTGCTGCATGCTTGCTGCATGCTTGCTTGCATTGCATGCTTGCTTGCTACATGCTTGGTTGCTGTATGCTTGGTTGCTGTATGCTTGCCGCATGCTTGCTACATGCGTGGCGCATGCTTGCTGCATGCTTGCTTGCATTGCAGGTCAACGCCTACATACGATTAAACATTTACTTAGAATAGGACTTATGACTTTTATTGAAAACGATTTTATGTCTTTTGTATATTATTCATTGTAATACTTATGAAAAACGGATTTAGGGCTTATTATATTTAGGGATTTCAACTTTATGGCATATGATATTATGTGATTTAAAGTTCGGGTAAATTATCATTCGGACGAATGATGATTATGACAAAAAAAATTATGTCATTTTAGATTATGGATTAAAAAGTTAGGTAATACGATAGAGAACCCTGTAAAACATACAATGTAATCTTTTTCGACAGCATCGTTTGGTTTTCCGAGGTTGTAGTCTTTATTGCATACTCTATCCATAGCAATAGCTGGCGGCCACTTCCTCAATGCCTCTGTAATAAAAATGCCATTATTCAGTTAACACAATCTTCGTCATCATGATTTTAACCGAAAGCCGTCCACTGCTAGACACAGGCCACCCTCAAGTGTCACCACATTGTCCGGTCTCGTACGTCTCGCATCCAGCGGATCCCCACAACTTTCACCAAGTCATCGGTCCACCAAATGGTAGGGCTTCAAACGCAAATTCTTCCGGTTCGCGGTCGCCACTCGAGAACTTTACGGCCCCACCGGCCATAAAAAGTGCCAAGCTTATATGGCAGTGCGGTTATGTAATAATATTTTTAAAATTTATTAATTTAGAATCGACATGATCTTACCCGAAATCACCATGTCCAAATACGTCATTTTCTGTATGGAATTGAAGTCGAATATTCCTCCATTCTTTGCATCATGCTCTTTGATCTCTTGTGCCAAGCGCTCCTGTACTTCTGGGTTCACTGCCAGCTCATACAACAAAAACGACATGCAAGACGAAACGGTTTCAAAGCCAGCAACAAAGAACAAGAATGCTTGAGCGACCAGATCACCGTCTTTCCATTCTACAAAATACAAAATAATAAATTCAGTCGAAGTTCGTATACAGCAGTTAAATTATCGTGAGCATTCGCCTGTAATGTTCAGATTTACTTGTTTCTATACAAAATGGAATCTTGAATGTTTACATACTAGGCCAATGCTCTCGGTTAAAGAGCATCGTTAAATTAATGTCTTTTCTTAATATCATCACCTTGAGTCATTCCCTTTCTTCCAAGTGTAGATTCCTCAACAGTGGCAAATCCAGCAGCTTCGTCATTGGTCTTTACATCTTCGTGTGATAGTTTACCTGAAATAACGCATTTGTTACCTTAAAATTTGGACACCAACAGCAGCATTAAAGTGGCATGATAATTCATTTGTTTTTAGACATTTGTCGTTGTTTACACAGCACCTTTCTTGGCTTCCATAAGGAGGTGGATCATGTCAGGTCTGATCAAATGACGCATCTCTCGGTCCTTCATTGTGTCGAGCACCAGGTTTGAAAAGAATTTCTTAACTGCGTCATTGACTAAGTCCCATTTAAGAAGCTGCAATTTATTTTTCGTTAATTTCAGTATTAATTTATTACAAATCGTGCGCGCATTGCGAAATTTTCTTTGTTCTGGACCGGGATCCTTTTTGTTACGGAGATATTTTCATGCGGGTTTTTTTGTTATTCAAGCCTTGATGGAAAGACTGTGTTAAATGATGATATGGCAAGAAAAGAAGTGAAAAAGGATACGGAAGAAGTAAACATGCTGCGCAGACCCCAAATGAATTGAAAAAAGTGCAAGATAAGATAAGTGTTTATTTGCCTTAAACATGGTATAAAGTTGTTACAGTCAGATATTAATCTAAAGTCCGCATGTTTAGCTGTATCAGGATATTTGTATCAATTGCATGCAAAATAATAATTATAAGAATGATGATTCTTGTCTAATGAAATTAAACTCAAACTCACCTTCATAATTTTTGGTACATTCATTAGAAAGAAGAACATTAATAGCTGACGGAATTTGAAATTGGTAGCAGTCTTGCCCATCACATAAAATTCGTTGTTTTGCTCAGTGTGGGAGTCTACCTTCAGACCGAAAGCGCACGAAGCTATCACATCGTTCGAGTAACGTGTGGTGAGATCTTTGCAATCAACGTCCATGTAGCCATCTAAACAGAAAGAGATTTTTATAAAACATATATTAACATGTCCCTCAAGTTCTGTGTTATAGAATATGAAGTAAATATGTATACCTCCCGAAGTTTCAATCTTTTCCTTGAGTGCCCGAATCATCTGATCACCGACCTCTACCATGAATGGCACCATCAAACGTATCTTGGAACTTGTGAACGCTGGACTCAATGTGGAACGCATGTCTTTCCATTCTTGACCTGTGAGAGATAGGTATAAAATAAATTAATTCAAAGAATACTCTTATCAAATACAGGATAAGGTAATGAAAGCCAGGCACAACAATTTACCACGTAACATGATCAGAGTTCTGCTAAAGAAGGAGTCAACTCCAATGTCGCGGTGATCGACGAAGTATTCAAAGTCTTTGACAGTGATCTTCTTTACCAGCTCAACGTCTCTGAGTATTACCATTTTGCCAATGAATTCATATCTGCCGACGAACCTGAGAAACAGAATTTCTTAATAATATCCATTTTTTTCAGTTCATTTCACTTTCGTTCCTCGTAGAAGATAAGGCGAGACGAGCTGGACAACCCCGAAGACCAGTGGCCCATATCGTGGCATAGCAGTGGAATGTCGCAGGCAAATAGTATTGAATCAGTATCATTTTACGTTTTTGCTCACAATAAAATTCCGTTGTCTTTTCACGTGACCCCACGTATGTCATTAGCTAACTTGGTATTAAGACTTTATTAAGATTATAGGATAGCAGCGGTGGTAATATCTGTAGTCTGGTAACTTGTTCAACATACCCTAGAGATATTTCTCGACGGCACGTAAAGCCAAGTCAGACTCCCATGAGCGGCATAAAAGAGACAGAGTTTGTCTCCAGGTTAGGTACTATCTACACGATAAATGAAGAAGACAAAGCTACCTTGTTCATGACATATAGAAAAGAGATTTCCATTTCTTACCTTTCTTCCGGGAAGCTGTTGTATAAATTTCGAATATCATAAGCAAAGTGTTCTCTCCGAAGTAGGAGCTTTCCCATGTTGCCAAGCACTGGAACTGGCTTGATGTGCTTGATGCCATGGCGGCTGAATGAGGAGTACACTTTACGGTAATACAGCAACACCACTACGATCAATACGACCACCCAAATCAGCAAAATTATCATTTTCTGGAAGAAGAGGAGCAATTTTATAAAATGAATTCTTCGAACTCGAATAGTCCACAGTCCTAAGATATGTTCACTAATGCCTCACATTGTTTGCATAAGCATAAAAATAATCAGCCTATATCGTTCCCGCTACTGGGATACAGACATCCGCTCTAAGAGAGGGAATGGGCTATAATCCACTACGTGGGCCCAGTGCAGGATGGTCTTCTTCGCTTACACCGAGATCATTCGCATGTAATGTGACAATCCAAGTTTTGGCATCAAATCAACGGCAATGTGCCTTGACAGAAGCCCTCCCGATTTCAACCCCGGTGGTAGTACGATACAAGTTTTTCTCAGTCAAGATCAACATAACTTGACATAATTGCAATTAAACACTATTCTCGCAGGAACGTATAAACACGAGAGGTTAATGGAACGTTATCAGATAAATAGAAGCTTCAGTGTTCGCCTAGTCATTATTGTTGTTCGAACAACGCAATTTTAAGCATATCAAGTAATTGGTTACTCTAGAGGTACCGGAGGAGACCAATAGCTACGTACGTATCTATTTATAGTTTAAAGATAAAACTAATTTAAAACGCCAATTGTTATAAAATTAGAGAAACACAAACAACATAATCATATTCGTAACTCATAAAATGTCCCTAATGTCAGTGTGCTCCTTGGCATAGGCCTCCTATATCAATTTCCACTGGAGTCTGTGTGTAGTTACGTAGTATTAATAAATTGACGAAAAATATTACAAAGCTGTAAGAGGTGATTAAACATGATTCAGAAAAAAAAAACAACAAATTATTCAACATAATTTGTAACGTTTATAGATATCAAAATCCTTTGACCTTAATTTGACCACAAGATGAACTGCTTAAATCTTGTTTGTTTTTGATGTTGTTCTCGTCGTTGACCGTAAAAAAAAACAACACCAACAGCAAAATGTTCACAGATTCCTAAGTAGGAGTTAAACTTATTTAAAATCCCACATAAGCCTGTTTTCACGAACACTAGGCTACACCAAAACGAGTGCCAAAATAAAAACGCACTGATAAAATATTTTCAACACTCCATTCGCGCCGGTACTAAAAGTAATGAAGCAGTTGCAATTATATTCTGAAACCAGGCAGCTTAATGAAAGACCGTTTAGGAGGTATAACTAAGGAAAAAATAAGTAATTATTATTGTAACTTACATTTAATGACACACAGTGACAAAACAATAACACAAACTTTAAACAAGCGACTTGTGCGAGCGTGTACCTCAGCTCATAGACAGATACACAGTGAATATGTAAGGACTCTGGTAAATACGAACATAATTATCTGTTTTGTTCCAATGTACACGGTTTGCTGATTAGATTAGACAATTGTTTCAGCGGTTATTGCTGTATTGTTGGTGCTCACAGCGTTTCATCAGGGTCAGCATTCAGGGTAGACCCCGTGGAGAAGTGCCAAAATGCACCATTCTCGGGTCCATTTAGGAATATTTTATTGTCACTTGTACTTTTTAATTTTTAGATACAGTAATATTCTTTTTCTTTTATTTCTATTCACTTTAATAATTATTCCTTTAGAAAACAATTTAATAAATGGTAGATGGTAGCCCACCAGTATCGGAAACAGGGTTAGGTACAAACCCATCACCTTTATCATCCAAAGCCTTTTTTTTTTTTTTTTTAGGATGGGAAATCATCAAATGACTTCTCCCACTCTGGGCGGAGCGGGAGGGAGTGTCAGACTCGTACTGACTAAAACCCATCCATGTTCCTTCCTCGCCCTTTACGTTCCGGGGCCGCGGTATCTCTTTCGAACAGTCCCGCAACCCCGGCAGGCTTCGGCCCTTGCGGGCCCCTCTCTTCTGCTGACATCTCTTTGAGGCGCGCGTGGAACACGAACGGCCGTCGACACGGCCTGTCGTCACTAGACGGACGGACGGCTAGCTAGCCCATAGCTAACCGTCCACAGGCCCGCATCTACGGTGGCCGGTAGCTACCACGTGGCCCCCGACGCCCGGTGCGTCTCCCGCGGCGGCCGGGAAGAGAGGCTCTCTCCCTCATCATCCAAAGCCTGGCCTTTCATTCGTTGGCAACAACTAAATTATCATAATAGGTAACGGTCCCGCGGCAATGACGCGACGGATGAACTCGCTAGAAGGGGATCGAGCATGGCAGCGGTGGAACCAGAACCCATCGCACCACTCCCTTTCGGATACCTACGCACACTGGTAAGGAAACGAACTAGTGAACTACACCACAAGCTGTGGCTTGACCACTGCGAGTGTTGGCAAGCCAAGGAGGCACTTCCTGCCATCGACGGCCGCTTCACCAAACGCGCGCTTAGGCTGAATAGGCTTGTTTCCACCGTCAATAAATTGCAAATCTATTTAGTCCGTCAATTAGAGTATTGGAAAATAATGGACACGTATTTTTTGTTTTTGTAAATCAACGAATATTGACAAAGATAAAACGCATCAAAACTCGGAGTGGGGGCTCGTGACGTCACTGTTCGGTATCAACTCACTAAGAATGATACCGAACAGTGACGTATTGGGAATTTTAAAAGCGTCGTATCTTCGTCAATTTTGGTTTATGTGACAAAATAAAAAATACGGTTCAAATATTTTTTGAAAACCTAAGTGACGGACTAATTAGATTTTTTCAGTTAACAAGCCTATTACAGCAGCCATCACCGCACACGGCTCTTTTAACGAACACCTCTTTGTCATAGGAGTCACAGACAGCCCCCTGTGCCGCCCATGCACGGAGACGAGACAGCAGCCCACGGGCTTCTACACTGCCCAGTGGTTGCAACATACAGGGCAAAGTACTTCGGTCACCCAGGTACTCTCCGCGAGATTGTCGGCAACATCGCGGGGCACTGCTGGCCTTCCTTGGGGAGTTGGGATGGATCGAGTGAAGTTCCCACCCGTACGCAAAATACGCATCTTGACGTGGAGTTGTGGACACCAGCCCGTTATATAATACAATACAATACAATCATAATAGGTACACCTCTGCCTAGCTTTACATGGGTTACGTTACGTATCTAATAAATTATGACACCAATTAATTTTTTCTCGTCGTCGTGATACCGATATTCATATTCATTCATGTCCACAATAAGAGGGCGACAAATAAACAAACAAAAAAAAAGCACCAGAACCTGTATATAGTTATATTGCAACTTGATGTCCTTAAAAGAATACAAAACTATGACATCAGGTATACTACTTCCTCAATCTAAACCTTAGCCAGTCTCCTCCTTTCAACCTGAGGTTGAAGTTATCAGTAGCCAGCTTGGCGGGAATGCAGGTCTTCTCACAAGGAGACAGTTCCATCTGTCGTAAGAGTTGGTAAGCCATCGCCTTCACCTCGCAGAGAGCAAATCTTGATCCTGTCGATCGATAGTAAAGTAAGTGTTGTCTGTTACCTGTTTAATCGATTTTCAATATTTAAAATCCCAAATTGACTATGTCAGAAAATTAAGAACATTTAGATGACAATTTGGTACGTTGCAGGCTGCAAGAACATGACCCGGATGAGGAAATAGGCTACCATTTTATAGCGTAGTACTTAACAGTATGATAATCTCCAAACTCGCGTGAGCAAAGCCGTGGTCAAATATTGGAATAATATTAATATAGGTTTAATCATTTTTGAATATGGGATTGTATTTGGGTGGAAGCGACACCAAAGCAATAACAGTTGGTCCATGCTCAGTAGCATCATTCTGAACCTCAGCACATCGATGAAAAAGCCTTAAAATAATGTTCTGAGTACTTGATGACCGTAAATAGACAGAAAAAATATGATGTGGACTGCCGGATCTCACCTATGCAATTTCTAGGTCCTAAGCCAAAAGGCATGTATGCGAGTGGATTGATTTTGTGCTTGTTTTCTTCGGAGAAACGTTCAGGGTCGAACTTCTCAGGCTCAGGGAAATACTTAGGGTCGTTATGGAAAGCGAACGTCGGTAGCATAACTACTGAGCCTTTGCGCAACTAAAAAAAAAACAATGAAAATGAAAAATTAAATTGCTAACAAAGACGACATCTATCTTCTAACATTTTGACTCAATAAAGACATGCCGCGGAGAAACTTTATTAATTGGGTAAGGTCAAGAGAACGACGATTGAATGTTCTTACAATAAAATCTTTTTCAGCGGCTTCGTTTGGTTTCCTCAAATTATAATCCTTGTCGCATACCCTATCCATAGCGACAACTGGTGGCCACCGCCTCAATGACTCTGAAATAAAAAATTACCTGTTACTTATCTGAAAGCCTTTTCACTATTTTGCTACATGATCAATAATATATTAACTAAACCTCACCCGAAACTACCATATCCATATAAGTCATGCTCTGTATGGAATTGAAGTCAAACTTTCCGTCATTCTTTGCATCATGCTCCCTGATCTCCTGTACCAAGCGATTCTGCACGTCAGGGTTCACTGCCAGCTCGTATAGCAAGAAAGACATACTAGTCGAAATAGATTCGAAGCCAGCAAGAAAGAATAAGAATGCTTGGGACACCAAGTCGCCATCTTTCCATTCTGCAAATTACAAAATAAGAGATTTTGTCGAAATGCTTAGACTTATTTTCATGTCTTAATGTACGAGTATAAAGATAAACAAACGAAAAAGTACGGCCTTTTAATTTTTGCATTACCTATACAAAGGCAGAATGGGTAGACGTGGGGCTGTCACAATCTATGTTCTACATCTAAAGCTATCATCCTCTCTATCCCAAAAAATGCACTGAACATCTGTAAACTGACGTGTCAGCAACGCGAAGAAGACTTTGAAGATTACCTCGAATTATTTCCTTTTTCCCAACTGACGACTCTTCAACAGTAGCAAATCCAGCTGCTTCATCATTGGTCTGGACATTTTCATTAGATAGTTGACCTTAAATAGCAAACATGTCTTTCGAAATCATGAACATTTCACCAATAAATACCAAGAGAGAAAGACGTCATACGTGTGATGCAGCACCTTTCTTGGCTTCCATAAGCAGGTGGATCATGTCAGGTCTGATGATATGTCGCATCTCCCTGTCCTTCATTGTGTCCAGCACCAGGTTCGTAAAGAATTTCTTGACTGCATCATTTATTATGTCCCATTTCAGAAGCTGTAAGGATAGACTTGTTGATTGTTGAAAACAAATTACCATTTAATTTGTTGTTTAGTTCATAGAATCGATACAATATTTCACATACTTAGTACATTTTCAACATTAGGATTTAAGTTCAAATTCACCTTTATAAGTTTTGGTGAAATCATTAAAAAGAACAGCATAATAATCTGACGGAAACTGAAACTGGTAGCAGTTTTGCCCATCACGTAGAATTCATTATTTTGCTCAGCTTGGGAGTCTACTTTCAGACCGAACGCGCAAGTAGCTATAACATCGTTAGCGTATCGTGTCGTGAGGTCCCTACACTCAACGTCTACGTAGCCATCTAAAAAGAAAAAATATTTGAAATAATAAAAAACCATGCACCGAATATTAATTTATGTCTTGTGAATATAAAGTCACTAAATATACCTTCGGAAGCCTTAATCTTTCCCTTGAGTGCCCGAATCATCTGATCACCGACCTCCACCATGAACGGCACCAGCAGACGTATCTTAGAACTTGTAAACGCTGGACTTAACGTGGAACGCATGTCCTTCCATTCTTCATCTATAGAAGATACAATATTGAATACATTTCTTTACCATGGTAAAAAATGAGGTAATAGAAACCTGACATGAACAACTTACCTTGCAAAAAGAACAAAGTTCTACCAAAAAAGGAATCGGTTGCGAAGTTGCGGTGATTGATGAAGTATTCAAAGTCTTTGACAGTGATTTTCTTAACCAGTTCAATATCTCGGATTACTATCATCTCGTTTAAGAATTCAAATCTGCCAACGAACCTAAAAGACGGGGTTTTATAAGTTTGCAGTAATTTTATGTCACTACGTGTTTTGGCTCTTCTAATCTTGATTAGGGGTCAAAATATTGATTACTTGTAAGTTATTTAAAAATAAGCATTGGTGATCAAATAAAAATAATAAACAGAAAACTGACCTCTTGAAAGTCAAAAATTAAAACAAAGACCTTCAAAAGTGCTGAGACAATAAAGATTGAATTTTCTAGTAGAATAAAAACAAAATGGATGGATAGATAGCTGGTTTTGTCAAAAGAAGATTTTCGTTAGACTAACGTAGTATCTGTGCTCGGTCCTTACTCAGCAGTTACGAATTACACGATCATCTACACAATACTGTATTCTAGATCAATAACGTTACTTCTTACCTTTCTTCCGGGAACCTGTTGTATAAATTACAAAAATCAATCCCAAAGTAGTCTATACGAAACAATATCTTGCCCATGTTGCCCAGCAGTGGGACAGGCTTGATGTGCTTGATGCCATGGCGGGTGAATGTGGAGTAAACTTGCCGGAAATACAGCGCCACCACGGCGATCAGAACAATCACCCAGATCAGCAAAATTATCATTGTCTAGAGAAAAGTAACTCTGATTTTATAATACAGTCTCGGGACATGACGGCAGTATCCAAAAATTATAAATCTATTTTCAATTAGAGTATTGGAAAATAATGGACACGTATTTTTTGTTTTTGTAAATCAATGAATATTTCCGACAACCCTAGACAGAACGTCATGGCGCAGGAACATTAGAAGAGCCGACCCCACTTAATGTGGGATGGGCCAAAGAAGAAGAAGAAGTAAATCAATGAATATTTACAAAGATAAAACGCATCAAAACTCAGGAGCGGAGGCTCATGACGTCAATACAACACATACAATCTAACTGACGGACTAATTAGATTTTTTTGTCATCTACTCTATTCCACAGAGATACAATTTTAATATACAAACAAAGTCCAATGTAAAGGCCATTTAAACATGGTTTTTGATGGCTTTCTGGTGTATTTTTTTGGGAATCAATAAATTTCAAAAAAATATGAACAGAACTCTGTTCGTATTTTACTAACAATACCTGGATATGAGTTTTTAGACTGACATGGTCACTAACACAAACATTAGAATTAAAAACGGGATATTTACCATGTTTACATGACCGTTTCCGTTTTTGGACGTGCTAGTACAGGCCCGTGCAGACGGTTCTCTAGCCCACTCAGTATACCGAAAATCGACTCACACGGATCGTTATCTGCACGCTGTTTCACACCACCATCCCAGACAGCTGAACTCAGTGGTGACTTCACTCACTAACCGCGCGCATGACCTATGCGACGAGGAACATTTACAAGGTGAGCTGGCGCATATAGAGAAGGTCCTACAGAAGAATGGATATACACTAAAGACAGCACAGTATAGACGTGACACTGCCCATAAACACCGGAAGTGTGAAGTCGAGAGGCAACCGGCATTTTTGCCGTATGTGAAGGGTGTGACAGACAAAGTTGCAAACATCCTCCGAAAATATGCCGTAAAGACTATCTTCACTCCGTTCAGGAAAATCTCTCAGATGCTGCGTTCGCCGAAGGACAACTTCCCGTTGGAAAAACCCGGTGTTTATAAAGTAGACTGTAGTTGTGGAAAGTCGTACATCGGGCAGACAAAACGCACTGTGGCCTGCAGAATATCAGAACACGTAAGAGCCGTGAAGAACAACGACATCCAGAAGTCGGCCATAGCTAAACATCTGTTGGAGTCGGGACCGAACCACTGGATTGAGTTACACAACCCTCAAGTAATCTCGACAGAACGCCATTATATACCTAGACTGGTAAGAGAAGCCATTGAGATTACTAAACATCAGAATTTCAACCGGGAGGATGGGTTTCAACTGTCGAGGACTTGGAACCCAGTGGTGCAACTGTGTAAAAGCCGGAAAAGTGCCAGAAGATGTTCGCGAACGGACACAGTGAGTTTTGTGTGTCGGGAACAGAATCGTGTTGTGAGTGAATTATGTGACAATGGTAGCGGTGTCGTGCGCGAAAAACGAATAAGAAAGAGGGTAGACCGTTTCGTCTGCTCATAAACATCCACCCACAATAACTTCAGTTCATCCGTGACCATGGCGCTTGTAACAGTGCCGAAATATCGGAAACTCAAAACAAACAATAAACATGGTAAATATCCCGTTTTTAATTCTAATACCTGGGTATTTAGTTAGATTTCAAATATCGTATCAAATCCCACTAAAACTATTCGTTAGTAATCCCAATTTTCATGAACACTATAATATCATCTGAATTAATGCCTGAACGCGGAGCTTGGCGCAAACAAAGAGAGACCAATACCAAGCAGTGTGTGAAGTCAGGCTGTAGATGATGATGAATGCCTGAACAACACTGCGCTGTTACAATTTTAACTGTCGTCGTCGAGTCGAGATTAATCAGTTGAAAACACAGTTAATTTGACACTCTTGTTAGAAGAAAACAACATTAAATAAGAAACAATAACATAATTATCTCACGTTAAAGGGCAGTCACTGATCAGACACAAAAACAACACAAATGATAAACGAAATAATCGGTGCGGGCGTGTTGCTCAACTAACTGACAGATACACAGTAAGTTTGTATGGGCTCATCAACATACAAATATCCGTTTAGTCTGTATAGTCTTGGTAGAGTAGATTGAAAAATTGCTTAACCATTTATATCTTTATTTCTGGTGTACTGATCGTTGGGGGCTTCGTAGAAGAGTGCCACTACAGCGTCTTACGGCACCCTTCTCCTAAGGCACTGTTCATGTGTTCGGAATGAAATCTTACTACTACTACTAGTTTTTGGCTTAACAGTGAAAGGATTCGTCGTGAGGATCTTTGTCTACGTGATGTTATTATAGTCATTGAATGGGCATACTGAATTTAATCTATACTTAATATTATAAAGCAGAAGAGTTTGTTTGTTTGTTTGGTTGAACGCGCTAATCTCAGGAACTACCAGCTCGAATTAAAAAATTCTTTTTGTGTTGGATAGTCCATTTATCGAGAAAGGCTTTAAGGTATATAAGATCACGCCACAATTATTAGGAGCGGAGCAGGAATAAAAAATGTTGCAAAAACTGGGTTTTTTTTCCTTTCGTTTTTCTCTCATATGTGACGCAGACGAAGTTGCGTAGGTCAGCTAGTGATTGTTATAAAGAGCGTAATAAGACTCTTATCTAAGCCGAGAAGCACAATTTGTTCTCCCGTCATTTCGATCTTTTTTTTTGTTCTAAACCATAGGTCCATACCTAGAAACCTTCTAGTTACGGAGATATTGGGGGTCAAAGTTCCAACATTTCCACAGGTTTTTTTAAATACTTGTTTTTAATGTCTCCCACACTATTCAATCTATGCACCAGCACAATATTTTGAGTGCGTAACATTGAGTTTTACCATAAAACGTGTTTTTTCACCCCGAAAATAAAGCAATTTCAATATTTTTTGCGTATGGTTACTTAGTTCTATGGACAGAATGCTTGGTTTCCGGCTTCGTGTAGAGTCTCCTTGCACCCTGTATGATTGGTTTCTCAATTGCATCCATATAACTTAAGACCGGTTGATGGAAATAAATGACTGGAGAAACGTGGATGTACCTACTTAAGTACTGCTTGCCCAAACACTTCGGGAATTAAATGAGACACCCGTAATTTCCAAAGACAAGAAAGTTTAGGTTGAGTTGAGTATTCCTCAGCTAACCTGCAAAATTCAGTTTGAAATAAAATTTACCCTTAAATGTAGGAATGTACCTATCTTTAATAGTTAACATGTCTAAAAATAATTAACAAATAGTTCAATGAATAAGTAAATAAAAAAATGCTTCAAAATTCAACTTCCTTAATTTTAACCTAAGCCAGTGTCCTCCCTGCAGCCTGATGTTTAGATTGTCCGTCGCGAGCTTGGCGGGGATGCAGGTCTTCTCACATTCTGCGGCACACCAGATTCTGCGGCAGATGGAACTGTCTCCTACAGTTCCATCTGCCGCAGAATCTGGTGTGTCATCACCTTCAGCTCGTAGAGAGCAAATTTTGATCCTGTTAATGATAAACATGTTTAACTCAACTTGGTTTTTATAAAGAGGCATCCAGAGAGTTTTTGCTTGTTATTTCACTAGATTCTTACTTGTTTCAATGATTTAGCTATCGATCTTGATCATAAATACTCGTATGTTGAATAGGTGTAGGTGTAAGTCAGGCAATGTCTAGGTTCTGGGATCTTACCTACACAATTTCTTGGTCCTAAACCAAAAGGTGTGTACGCTAAAGGATTGATCTTGTGTGTATTTTCTTTGGAGAAACGTTCAGGATCGAACTTTTCAGGCTCGGGGAAGTATTGAGGGTCGCGGTGGAAGGCATAGGTCGGCATCATAATTCCTGTGCTTTTGCGTAACTATTTAATGATAGTACATTTGAATAGAAAATGTTTATGGAAAATGAGAAGACACTGAAAGGATTATGTAACACTCACTATAAAATCCTTTTTGGCAGATTTGTTTGGTTTTCCCAAGTTGTAATCTTTGTTGCATTCTCTTTCCATTATCAAGTTTGAAGGCCAAAGTCTTAATAATTCTGAAAATATTGCATGCACTTAGAATAAATCAGATAAAAAAAAACTTTTTTGCAAAAAATAAAACCGACTTCACACAAAAAAGTGAAAAATAACTTAAGCTTCAGAAGTCGGTGACCTTTATTTGATTGATTTAGTTTTTTTGTCACCGACTTCTGAAGCTAAAGTTATTTTTCACTTTTTTGTGTGAAGTCGGTTTTATTTTTTGCAAAAAAGTTTTTATTTTTCACTTTTTAGTGGTTCACATGTGTATAGGGTTTTCACAGCATACCAGCGTGATTTTTTGTTATGAACTGGTGTAAACAATAGACAGACATGAAATTTCAGCAATCCCAGTAAGAGACACAAATTTGCTACATTTAATGAGGAGTTCCGTTGCCTTTCTCCGAAGTTCTTCATCTAATCTTTACCAAATTTAAATGGGATCACTCCGAGAAAGTACTCTTTCTAAAACTACCCAAATCGCTTCTGGTGTGCCTATAAAATTTGAAGAGTTCCCTCTATTTCTCCAGGATCCCACTATCAGGATCCTGACTTGATGATTATGGGACCTTCTGGGAAGTATACCCTTTCAAACAATTAAAAAACAAATTCGGTCCAGTCATCTTCGAGTAATCGGGGAACATTGAATTGAGAACCTCCTCCTTTTTGAAGTCGGTTAATAACGACGTTATGGTACGTGACTCAAATATCCGGATAGCCTTTAAAAGATTTGTCCGAGCATGGATCCCATAACCAGAACCTAACCAAATTCTCATCAAACTACCCTTGAAGTAGGTACCCTTGCCAATAAAATAACAATACATGTCAAGGTAATAAGCTTATCCCCAATAAATGAAACTTAATACACCTAACTGTCGAAATCTGGGAATATTGTACACTTCTGCGTACCCCCTCAGAGCATACAGGCGTGATGTTACGTCATGATTTTGTATAAACAATAAACATTCAAGCGATTGCAGCAGTTACTGCAGATTTGCCGTGTATTTTTGAAGAGTTCCATTGTATATCTCCGAAGACCCGGATCAGATCTTCAGAAAATTAAAATATAACCACACGGGAAGCACCAGCTTTCAAATTAAAAAAGAATCATCAAAATCCGTTCACCCAGTCGAAAGTACTGTGGTAACAACCACTGTCGAATTCTGGGTGTATTGTACACATCTGCGTACCCCCTCAGAGCATACAGGCGTGATATTACGTCATGATGTTGTATAAACAATAAACCTACAAGCGCTAACAGCAAGCACTGCAGATTTGCCGTACATTTTTGAAGAGTTCCATTGTATATCTCCGAAGACCAGCATCAGATCTTCAGCAAAATAAAATGGGACCACATGGGAAGCACCAGCTTTCAAATAAAAAAAGAATCATCAAAATCGGTTCACTCAGTCGAAAGTTATGAGGTAACAAACACAAAAAAAAAAAAAAAAAACATACAGACGAATTGATAACCTCCTCTTTTTAGAAGTCGGTTAATAAGAATAAACATTAAAATTTGATTAATACTTATAATACTGTTAGCCTGTATCATGTTAAAGATGGGTAAATGCCTATTTCCATGACTTCCAGTTCTTTTGAGTCAGTCAAGCCGGATGGCCTCGCCAAGATGGATATCTTTTACGATTTTTGCGCAGTTGCCTCGTGACTGTGTCAGTTACTTTAGCCCACACCTCATTGAATATATATTAAATGCTCTTTTTTTAACTAAACCTCACCTGAAACAACCATATCCAAATAAGTCATGTTCTGTATGGAGGTGTAGTCAAACTTGCCGCCATGTTTAGCATCATGCTCTCGAATCTCCAGTACCAAGCGCTCTTGTACGTCGGGTTTCACTGCCAGCTCGTGCAATAAGAAAGACATACCTGTTGACACAGTTTCAAAGCCAGCGACAAAGAACAAGAAAACTTGGGCTATTATGTCACCATCACTCCATTCTGCAATTTATGGAAACAGGATTGAATTTGAGGAAACCCATAACTTATTTAGTTAATCAAAATTTCAAGCTTTAATTAGACAGAACATAAATTTATTCCATCCTTTTTTTTTTTTTTTTTTTTTTTTTTTTTTTTTTTTTTTTTTTTAGGATGGGAAATCATCAAATGACTTCTCCCACTCTGGGCGGAGCAGGAGGGAGTGTCAGACTCTTACTGACTAAAACCCATCCATGTTCCTTCCTCGCCCTTTACGTTCCGGGGCCGCGGTATCTCTTTCGAACAGTCTCGCAACCCCGGCAGGCTTCGGCCCTTGCGGGCCCCTCTCTTCTGCTGACATCTCTTTGAGGCGCGCGTGGAACACGAACGCGCCGTCGACACGGCCTGTCGTCACTAGACGGACGGACGGCTAGCTAGCCCATAGCTAACCGTCCACAGGCCCGCATCTACGGTGGCCGGTAGCCACCACGTGGCCCCCGACGCCCGGTGCGTCTCCCGCGGCGGCCGGGAAGAGAGGCTCTCTCCCTCTCTCGTTCCGCCACCTCCTTCGCTAGCATGACTGCTTCGCAGAAGGAGGTGACGGCTTCCCATTCCGTCTCGCTCCGGACCATGGATTGAACTAGGGCCGGACGCGAGAGGTCGCCGCCGCCGATCGCCGCTACGAGGACACGGCGGTGCTCCGCCCACGCAGGGCAGACTTCCACCGTGTGCTCCACCGTGTCCTCCGGTCGATCCTCGCAGTGGAGGCACCCGGGCGTTTCCTCCCGCCCGATTCGGTGCAGGTACCTCCCGAAACATCCGTGTCCGGTGAGGACCTGCGTCAGGCGGAAGGTGAGGACGCCGTGGCGCCTCTCCAGCCACTCCTCAAAGAGGGGACTTACCGCCACTATCGTGGCGTGCCCTGCACGGGGTTGCGACAGTCGCTCTCTCCATGTCGCCATGAGATCGCGCCGGAGGTCTGTCCGCTGAGCGGCAATTTGCCGCGGCAGCGGAGTTTCCCCCCGGCGTAGTGCCTCCGCGCGCCAGTCGTGCAGGCGCGCGAGGACTATCGCCTCCAGATCCCATGGCGGCAATCCGGCAAGCAGGCCCGCCGCCTCGCGGGAGATCGTGCGGTAACCACGGACCATTTTTACGGCCACCACTTTCTGGGGCGCGTTCAGGTAATGGGCGGCTCGCCGCCTCAAGGAACGCGCCCACACTGGGGCCCCGTAAAGGGCCATGGACCGCACGACCCCCGCATAGAGCCTGCGGCAGGAGGCGTTTGGCCCCCCAAGGTTGGGCAGGAGCCGCCTGAAGGCAGCCCCGGTCCGTTCCAGCCTGGGGGCCAAACGTCGGAAATGTTCCACGAAGTTCCATCGGCTGTCGAGTACGAGTCCCAGGTACTTCAACGTCGGCTCGACGCCGATGGATACCCCTCCCACCGTCAGTGTGGATCCCGATGGTGGCGCATTCCGAGGCCCATGAAAGCACATGGCCTCGGACTTGTGCAATGCCACCTCGAGACCCAGTTGCCGGATCCTCTCAACGACTATCGCAACCCCGCGTGTCATAATTTCGGCCGCCGCCTCGTGCGACCTCCCCTGTGCCAGCACCAGGGTGTCGTCTGCGTAGCAAACGACGCTGACACCACTAGGGAGGTCGGCGCGCAGCACCCAGTCGTAACCGATGTTCCACAGGGGCGGTCCCAGAACCGATCCCTGTGGGACACCGCACGACATCTCTCGCCGGTTCCAATCTCCGCAGCGACTGGGGTAGATGACGGCCCTGTCCGTCAGGTAGTCCCCGATCACACGACGGAGGTAGGTCGGCACCCGGTGATACCGGAGTGCCTCCCTGATGCAGCTCCAGGGCAGGGAGTTGAAGGCGTTGGCGATGTCGAGAGACACCGCCAAGACCACCCCGCCCCGGGATATCGCATCCCCCGTCGTGAGGGCTCTCACGCGCATGATGGCGTCCACAGTGGAGCGCCCCCTGCGGAAACCAAACTGGTTCTCCGCAAGATTCGGCCCCATCCCCTCAAGGTGCTCGGCGAGGCGGTTTGCAATTACTCTCTCAAAGAGCTTGCCCACCTCGTCGAGCAGCACAATGGGCCGAAATGCGGACGGAGAGTCCGCAGGGCGCCCCGGCTTCTGGATGAGGACCAGTTTCCCTGTCTTCCAACGAAGCGGGAACTGGCCTCTCTCCAAGCATGCGCTTAAGAGCCCTTTCAGTCGGGGCCCGAGAGCCTCCGCATCCGAGGCCAGGACCCAGGCTTTGCCAGGCAAGCCATCAGGTCCCGGGGCGGTATTTTTGGCCTTGAGCCTACCTACCGCCACTCTCAGGTCTACCCCAGTCACTTCCGGAGTGTCGTCGTCGTCATAGGGGTCCTCTTCCGGCACCGCAGGTGGCGGAGCCATAGGCGGGGGCGGATGTTCCCCCCGCGAGGGGAACAGAGCGCTCACCACGTCCTCCACGAGCTCTGGCCGGAGACTCTGTGTCAGCGGGGGGGCCCAGGTGCGGAGTTTATTCCGCACCATCTTGTAAGGGCGCCCCCACGGATCTCTGTCGAGAGTCTCCAACATCTCCAAGCGGGCCAGTTCTCTGGCCCGCAGGATAGCCTCCCGGAGGGCGGTCTTCGCCGCTCTGTATCCCTCGTACAGCTCCGCCTCAATGGCTGCCGCATCCGGCGGGCGGATGCGGAGCCTGCGATGCCTGGCGTACAGGCGCCGCGCATCAACGCACGCCTCGCGCAGAGATGTTATTTCGCGCGACCACCAGTACACCTGACGTCGGGCGCTTCCTGGCCGGACTCGGGGCATTGCCACGTCACAAATATCGGACATGGCCTCCTGGAACCACTCTGCCTCACTGTTAACGTCGGCAGGCCTGTCCGGTGATGTCACCCAGGCCTGCACGATCGAGGCTTCCAGGAGGAGCTCCCGGTCCAGCTGCTTCAGCGCCCAACGCGGACCACTCGGGGCCTGTTGGACTGGCGCGCTTGAGGACTGGGTGGAGACGTCAAACCGAATGTACCGGTGGTCGGAATATGTCTCCACCCCCTCCATCACACGCCAGTCGACGACACGCGGCGACAGAACGGGGCTAGCGAACGAAATGTCCACCACCGACTCGCCCCGCATCCGCACACACGTGGGAACAGAACCCCGATTAAGGACGTCCAGGCCCTTCTCCAGGGCCCAGTCCTCCACCATCCTTCCCCGCACATCTGTACAACGAGAACCCCAAGCCAAGTTCTTGGCATTGAAGTCCCCGAGGACAAGCACGGGGAGGGAATGGTTTCCGACGACGACACTCAACTCTGCGAGAGAGTTGTGGAACTCGGCGAGAGTTCGGTTCGGGGAGAAGTATACTCCCACCACGTCGATCTCCCCGAACCGTGCCGCTACGCACCCCCGACCCTTCCTAACATTTTCAAGGGTCGGGGTACCGGCGGCGGCCGATGAAACTATGGTCACTGAGCCGTCAAGGTCCGCCACCCAGTCTTCCCTGGGCATGACAAAGTACGGCTCAGCGACCACAGCGATGTGAATCGACCACTGCGCCATGCTCTGGAGCAACAGATTCTGAGCACAGGCGCAGTGGTTGATATTCGCCTGGAGAAGGCGTAATGGTGCCGTTATTGGCATTCCATTATCGCCTCCTCCCCCCGGACCCCCTGTGAGGGCCCCTCCGCAGGCGAACTTGCCGCGCTCTGGGCGGCGGCGGTGGCGACAGCGGGAGCGGCTGTGGCGGCCACGGCAGCGGCGGTGGCGACGGTGGCGTTGGCGGAGGTGGCGGAGGGCCTTCCCCTGCCTCTGGCTCTGGGCTTGGCAGGCGCGGCGCAGGCCTTGCTCCCGGCGCGGTGATCGGCCGGCTTGCGAGCCGCCGCACATGCTGGGCAGTGCGGCGCAGCGTTGCAAGTCGCCGACACGTGCCCGGGCTGTCCGCAGCGGAAACAGAGGCCACTGCGGTCAACCTCCGAGGCGCACTGCACTGACACGTGGTGACCCACGTGGCAGCGATAGCACCTCAGAGGTCTGGGCTCCAGCAGTTTCACCTGCGCTGATACCCAGCCCACCAAGAGCCTTCGACCCTCCACTATCGTTTTCGCCGCCGCCACGGGGCAGCTCACCGTAACGGTTCGCATTCCCGTAGGGTCCGGGCGTAGGGTGCCTGCCTTGATCTGCTCGGCAGAGCACCCCCCGGACCTAGCGACGGCGGCCACTACCTCCTCCTCGGTGACCGAGTCGTCTAGACCCATGACGCGCATGTCTGCGCATCTGACGGGTCTGGACACTCGGGCCTCGTCCGCGTTTAGGGACGCCCTCAGCTTTTCAGCCAGAGCGTCAGCGGACGAGCCGCTGGTTTCTCCGGGGATCTCCAGCATACGAGCCCCCGTCGCGGTGACCTTAAGCCGGAGGCCCCCGGTGATCCCGAGCTCCCCGAGATTTACCGTCGCCTTTGCCTTCGCCAACAGGTCGCGGTAGGTCACGCCCTTCTTTTCCGCCTCCGGCTGTAGCTTTATAACTACAGCTGCGGTCTTCGGGGCGCGAAGCCTAGCCGCGATCTTTCGCTCCCGTTGTTGGCGCTGCCGCTCCTGTTTACGGGCCTTTTTGGCCGCTTTTCGCCTCCTTTTCTTCTCCCCGGACACCTGCCATCCGGCTTCAGCCGTGGGAGGTGTAGGGGGCTGGGGGGGCGGTGGCGGCGGCGGCGGCCGACGTGCCGCAGGCGCTGGCCCATTTGCCACTGGCGCTGGCGCAGGCACAGTGGCCACCTGTGCCGCTGCCTTGCCCTTCTTTTTCCGGGCCGCTTTCTTTTTCCCAGCTGGCGCCGTCGCCTGTTCGGCCGGAGTCGGCTTTACAGGAGGCGTGGGAGGCATCGCAGCCCTGCCGGGGGGCCGACTGGATGGCCCCGGAGCGGATGCAGCAGCCGCATACGAGGCACTGCTCGTGCCCGCGACCGCCTTGTTCGCGCCCAGGGGAGGACGCAAAACAATTCCCTCCAGGACGGAGAACCGCGCCTGGAAGGAAGCCATCTCCTTTCGAACCAGGTCCAAGACCTGGTTCTCCACCGGCACAGGCTGGCTTGCCTCCTGCGCCTGGGCCCCTCCATTTTGAGGCTGCGCCGCGCGGGGGTCAGACCCCCGCAGACTGGCCAGGTCCGCTTGAAGCTTGGCATTCTCCTTCTGGAGTTGCTCCATAGCGGCCGTCAGGCGGGCCACGTCAGCCCGCAGCTTGGCCACCTCGTCCCCTTGTGTCGAAGGAGGGGGAGGCCCCCCAAAATTAGCCTCCGCTGCCGCCATGATAGAGGCGGAAGCCGCAGGTATGGCCCTGAGTTTCGATGAATTTTTCACCTTCACGGCCACACTCTTTAAGGCGGCTTCCACCTCCTTTGTGAACCTGGCCTTACGCTCCGCCTCGGAGCCGCCAGGTGCACCAGCCTCGTCGCCTGACCCGGGAGCTGTCATACCCGGGTGGCGCCCCTCCTCGGCCAGCCTTGCCGACCTCTCGGAGGCAGGTAGCCCCCCTCTCCTGCCTCTGACCCCCCCGCGCTTGCTGGTGGGGATCTTGCGAGCAGAGGCCATCTGCTCCTCTTCAGACGACGACGCCCGGTCGCCATCTTGCCTGGGACGCTTCCTGAAGAACTTGCTGCTCTCCGCAGCAGTCCCGGCCCTCTCACGGCGGGAGCTCTCTGAGCCTCCCGCTGCGCTCACCTCACTCAATGCGGCTTCAGACTCCGACGCCACATTCCTCCTCTCCTCTTCTTTGCCGTTTCCGGCGGTGTTTTTTTGTTGTTTGTTTTCTTCCATATTTGAACCCACGAGTATGGGGGAAATAAACTCCTAACTAGGCAGAGACCCCTGTACCTAGAAGGGCAGATTTTTAGTTTTTATTACTCGCCAGGGGGTCTGCAGGTACCCCAGCGAGGATAAGCAGTAGCGACTGATTCGTCCAATAGGCACACCCGTCAGCCATACGTCCCCTCGCGCTGCGTCGCCGCTTGGGATTCGGGGTAACTTTTTATAGAGGTTTTCTACCTCGCAGTCCAGGCGGTTAAGCCAAGACCCTCGGTCCCTGTCCAAAGGACTCGGAGTCGCGAGACGTGATCCACTGCACTCCGATACGGGATTACGATATCAACGGTGACAGAGAAGGACGCATCCTTCTCTGTCTGCTCGGCGGCAGGGTTAGTGCACACCGAGCCCGCCGTAACACACTCCTCCGCCGTGCCCTCTGCTTAACAGAGGGCATGCCGAGGAACCCACCGATGGTCCATATTGGACCCCGCTCGTGATGCCAGACTCATTGGCCGCGGCAGTGCCAATCCCAAGGGATGAGAATTTCTTCTCATTCCAAGAGGAAGGACACTGCCGCGCCCGGGGTGCACCGGCCCAGCGGCTGCTGTTTCCTCCAGACGTATCGAGAGGAACCAGCAGCCGCCGAGCACACGTGGAGGACTTCTGGCATCGCACCCCGATTTATTCCATCCTACAGGTTGATTTCCATGCTACAAGTACAAAATATGTTTTAGAAAGGTGTGTTTACATTTAATTTAAAAATATTTAAAATGTTACATTTGTGTTAAGAACCAGTAAAATATATGTATAAAAGCCTAATTCACCAGTGTAAACGTTATCAAAGTGACTAATTCGACAGTGACTGAAATAACTAGTGCTAAAATAGCAACCTTGACCATTCGCAATAAACCAGAAAAGTGACAATTAAAAGAAACAATAACAGTGATATTAGCAGAAGCAATACAATCAATCAACCAAACTGTATTCAAAGTGAACATATTAAACATAAAAAGTGTTCGCATTAGTGTCTTAAACAAAGGTGTACCTACATCAAGTGGAAAAAAAAAACCTGACACGTTAGTCATACCAACCGCCAACCGCTTTGCCAAATTCAAATTTGTCGTCCTGTAACATACTGTACCTAATTTCGCCACACTAACGTAACTACATCTTGGCTTAGTTGAATAATCGGCTACATGTGACAGACACACGCTCCACATACTAAGTTCGAGTCCGGGTCACACAATCGTTGACTTTTTGTGAGATTTAAATTTCATTCTAAATTGCTTTGAACATTAGTTACTAAAAGTGCTAACAGAGGGCGCTTCAGTAACATAGATTCGACTAATAACCGCGCATACACAATGGATACCTTGGATACAGACAATATCACACTTCGTAAGCAGAAGACTGGCTCTTTGACTAACTTATCTGTGCTGACAAATGACGATGAAAAAACAATATTTGACACCACAATGATGAGCATACCGGACAGCCTGCATGATTATAACGACGACGACACTGTTATCAACTTGAACGAGCAAATAAGTGCACTGAAGATTCAACTTTCGAGTGCTCATCAGGAAATAGACGACCTCAACAGCGAAAACTTCCGATTAAAATCCGACTTACAAAAAGCTCTAAAGACTGTCGAGACATGTAAAAAGATCTGCTTAACGCCTGGCAGAAAAAGTAGCACACCACCATCATCGAGCAAACGAAACTCCAAGCATTACAAGACTAAACCAACTGCTATAAAACTGGATTTAAAAGTCGACACTCACAACAAGGAAACACAAACTTCCGAGATGACTAAAGACATTTTGACGCAAAACCAAAACTTGACATCAATTTCACACCTGGGTAACGTTGCCTCTAAAATTCCAGTAGGCGTATCTCGACCAAAATCTAAAAATAGACTCGCTATAATGAGTAATAGGTGTACTAAAGGAGCACTGCCGTTAATTGAAGAGGTCTTCTCTGACGATTTTGACTATTGTCATTATTTGCTGCATAACGCTACCACAAAAGAGTTGCTACACACTGTCGAAGACAACTTAAAAGGCTTCACAATGCAAGACTATTGCCTGATATTCATTGGAGAAAACGATATTAAAAGTAGCGAGTGTCTAGATATCCTTGAAAACTTGAAAAACTCGCTGAAAAATACTACACACACAAATGTTGTCATATGCGCACCGACTTATATAAGAGGTGCACTAATATATAATTATAAAGTCGAGTTATTCAACAACCTCCTCAGTTTGGACATAAAAAACAACAAATATGCATACTTTTTCGACAGTAATTACACCCTGACTCTTGACATGTTTACATATACAGGGAAAATTAATAAAGACGGATGGAGAGACATCTTTGACCAGATTAGATCCAACATATTTATTGACTACGATTATGATTTTACTAAAGTTAACGACGATATCCACCTCTTAGAAGAAGACCATAGTGGGACATCCCAAGTCTCGAATAAGTGCAATAGTGATCAAGTTGGAGAACTGTTTTTTCTCCAATAAATATATCAAAATCCTGCACCAAAATATTGCGGGCTTACTTGCAAAATCGAACTTTCTCACTGTATGTTTAGATGAACTTACTGAAAAAAACATAAATGTAGATGTCTTGTGCATTACAGAGCACTTTATTATGGAAGGATATCAAAATCAGTTATATGTTCCAAATTATTGTTTAGCTGCTTATTTCTGTAGAGAGGGGAAAAAACGGGGAGGGGCCTGCATCCTAGCTAGAAATGATATACAATGGAAGGAATTACCAAAAATTTCGAATTTATCTTGTTCGGGCGTGTTTGAATGCTGTGCTATTGAGCTAACGCATTATAGGATAATTGTAATCTGTATCTATAGAGTGCCAAATGTAAATAATCTTAACTACTGCTTCGATAAACTGGAAGTTATATTGCGAGAAATATCACTAGCACGCTATAAACATGTTGTTATTGCTGGAGATTTTAACATAGATATGCTTAAAAAAAATAATCACACAAATGCATTTGAATATTTATTAATGAGGTATAACTTGAAATTAGCATTAAAACAGCCTACTCGTATGGCAAGCATGACATGCATAGACAATTTTGCGCATAATTTTAGCAAACCATGCAAAACTGATGTGCTAGAATTTGCGTTGTCCGATCATACGACACAGCTCCTTCACTGTCCTGTTCAAACAAAATGTATCATAAACTGTTGGTATGCGGCTAAAAGGGATTATAGTGTTGAAAACATAGCCAAGTTCAAAGGTCACATCAAAAATCTTACCTTCTCTGAGATTTATGACACGGATGACCCCAATATTGCTTATAGTAATTTTATCGACTCTTTCAAGCTTTTGTACGATTTGTGCTTTCCAATCAAATTGATCAAAATTAATGTTCTTAAAAAACCTAAGTGGCTGTCAAAAGGAATTAAATTGTGTAGCCAAAGAAAAAGAAAGCTTTTGTGGCAGATGAGATTAAACCTAAGTAGGGATAGTAAAAATAAATTCACGAATTATTCAAAATTGCACAAAAAAATTATACACTTAACACAGAAGGCACAAAACAATCATAAAATTAAACAATCTAAAAATAAATCTAAAACTACGTGGCAAATTATTAATCGCGCGAAGCATAATCTACCCAAACAAAACATATATAAAATTAAGGTTAAAGAAGGTATTCTATCAAATCCCAAGACCATTGCTGAAGCGTTTAATAACTACTTCATCGATAAAATTCAGCCGAAACTGAATGACACCACGAAACCCGAACACTGTAAAATAAGGACGAGCACTAAGTCAATGTTCATGTTGCCTAGTGTACCTTTAGAAATACATAAAATAATAATGTCATTGAACAATACAAGTAGCGTAGGATATGACGGTATTAGTACAAAAATACTCAAACACGTTTCAATGGAAATATGTGGTCACTTAAGTCATATAATCAATCTCTGTATCAGCGCAGGCATCTTTCCCGATGCCTTAAAAACTTCTATTATAAAACCAATGTTTAAAAAAGAAAATAGAGAATTAATGAAATATTACCGGCCAGTAGCACTTATACCAGTGATCTCTAAAATATTTGAGAAATACATCTATAACGAACTTTATAAATTCATTGATAAAAATAACGTATTATGTGACGAACAGAAAGGATTTAGACAACATAGAACTATCAATATGGCTATATATGACTTTATTTATAATGTTATTCAGAATGTAGACAAACGAATACCTGTATGCGGCATATTTTGTGACATGACTCAAGCCTTTGACCACGTGGATTATGCCATTCTCTTGAGAAAACTTGAAGCATATGGCATTAGAGGCAATTTACTTAGTCTTCTTGAGTCTTACCTTAAAGATCGAAAACAAATAACTGAAATTTGTCAAATAAATCCGGTTACTAAGCGCGAAGATATATTTCGATCCTCAGAGCGTAAAGTTATGTTTGGAGTCCCTCAAGGGAGCGTGTTGGGTCCTTTTGTATTCATACTATACATAAACGATTTACCTGAATATATTGAACAACCAATAACATTGTTTGCAGACGATAGTACTGTGACAATACCGTGTGAAAATGAGGAAACATATGAAAGGGATATAAATAATTGTTTAAAAAGTGTCGTTAACTGGTTGGAGGAAAATAATTTAAAAATAAACTTGGAAAAGACGAAAGTTATAAATTTCAGTCAGCGGATTCCTAGAATTTGCCCTAATATACACTACAACAATGAAGTCGTAGAAGAAGTAGAAAATACAAAATTTCTGGGACTCGTGATAGATAAAAACCTTAATTGGAAAGCACATACTGATACTTTATGTAAGAGAATTAGCAAGTCCGCATACGCTCTACGTTCACTATCCCCAGTAATATACATAGATGCACTGCTTACTGCATACTATGGTATAGTAGAATCGCACTTACGCTACGCTATAATATTCTGGGGAAATTCCACCGAAAGGGAAACAGTTTTTAAAGCCCAGAAAAGATGTCTACGGGCAATGTTTAAGCTTAAATCTACGGATAGTTGCATGCCATACTTTAAACAGCACAAAATATTAACACTACCTTGTCTGTACATAATGGAAGTAGCTGTGTTTGTTAAGTCGAACCCAAATCGTTTTAAACTCCTGGCTGACGTAGTTCCTCGTAATAGACGTGACAATAATCTTGTGTGTTCCCACCCCGCCAAAACGGCACTAATGAGCAAAAGTGTCTACTGCATGGCTTCGGTCATCTATAATAAATTACCTAAGCAATGGAGAGAATTGCCGCTATCTTTATTTAAAAGCAGGCTTCGAAAGTTTTTTTAACTCATAAAGTATACTATACTGTCAGTGAATTCCTTACTGAGAAAGATTTTTTTTTAACTTAAGTATTTGACATTGATATTATTTCATTGACATTGTAAATTTTATTTCATTTTTGACATCGTAAATTGTATTCTGTTATTGACATTTTCATTTTTATTGCATTATTGACATTGTAAGTTTTATTCCATTATTGACATTGAATTTTTATCTTTATTTCCATGTTAATGTTTTGTTTGTTTTTCTGTCTTAAGTTATTTTGAGTGTTATTGTAATTAATTTGACCAATTATGTGAAAGAGTGTACACCTTTAAGGTAGGTTTTTGAGGAACTGATTATTTATTATTAAGATCTCATGAAAATGTACCAAAAATCACACTAATAAATGAATTTGAATTTGAATTTGAATTTGAATCATTACCTCGATTTATTTCCTTCTTCCCAATTAAAGATTCTTCGACGGTCGTGAATCCAGCAGTGTCATCAGATTTTACATCTTCATGCTATAGTTTACCGGCAAGAAGACTTTTTGTATCATCGAAGCAGATGTAGTATTTAAGTCATGATTAAAATTATCAGCATAGGCGACTGTAAATAAAACTAAATCATATAACCACCTTTTTTGGATTGCATGAGCAGGTGGATCATATCGGATCTGATAATGTTGCGTTCCTCTCGCTCCTTCATTGTGTCCAGCACCAAGTTTGTGAAAAATATTTTGACCGCAAATGGTACAATGTCCCAATTAAGAATCTGTAAGGGGTGGAATGCATTGTATTAAGTACTAGCTGTTGCCCGCGACTTCGTCCGCGTGAACCACCTTTGTCACCTAGGGGTATAAAAGTAGCCTACGATTTGTTTTCTAACCTACCGAATAGACAATTTTTTATTTTTTTTTTATTTTTTAAAGATGATGATGACGGTGATTTATTTATTTATTCAAATATGATGATGTTATGTTGACTCTACAGGGTAAACTGATATGTTTATACGTTGTGGGTAGGAGTGCGGAGATAATGAAACGAGTGTCGTCTTTGATCGCTAGTTTATTACTGACGTATAAAGAGGTTGGTTGGAACGGATTACACTGACACATGACACAGTATTCCTATGTGTGAGTGCACATACACATCATTCCTCCACACTAATTCTGAAACCTGTTGACAATACATAACATTATTTTAAACATTGTTGTAACAACTAAATCTTGCTTAGCTTAGCACTGTTCGCATAACTATCTACTAGTAAAATACAGTATAGTCGACATCTTTTCTGTTACGCCGAGAATGTGCGCGTGACTCATGCATGTCTGCTGAATCCTGTTCAGCGACCGCGGCTTGAGGAGCCTGGTTCTCAGGAGCATTTTCTCGGTTCACAAAGTCGCTGTCAGCTTCAACGCTAATAGGTGTAGCCGCAGTACCCGCTACTATCTCTGCCGGTTTCTCTAAACTTGCACTCTCTATAGTACCTGTATTCGATTCAGCAGCCGGGCTGGACATTATTGGTGAAGTTAGAGGGACCGGAGAAAGCGAAGAATTACACACAGGTTGACATTCGTCACAATCAATAGTTTTTTTTACATTTAAATAATTGATCAAGATGCCTAATGCAAAATACACCTAAATCTTCAACTAACACTTTAAACATTCTTTTCCCTATCACTTTATTTATAACCCCCATCTTCCAGGTCTCTTTTTTACCACTGTACCACCGAACCCATACCCTGTCACCGGCTTCGAAAGCTCTGGTGCGACTTTCATCCCCCCCTGACAGTATTTTACGCAATTCTTTCTTTTTAGGGAGTATCAAGTCAAGTCGTGATTTCAAATCCCTGCCAAACATTAATTTTGCGGGTGATTTCCCAGTAGTACAGTGCTCTGTGTTCCTATATTCAAATAAATAACCTAATAATTTGTCGAAAACTACTTTTTGTGCTGTACTTTCACTTAAAATATTCTTTAACATTTTTTTGCACGTCCTCACTGAATTTTCGGCTTGGCCGTTGCTGCATGGATGGTAAATCGGTGACGTCATATAGTTAATACCATTATTGGAACAGAACACATTGAATTCTTTACAATTTATTTTTGCGTCATTATCTGAGACTAATGTACCCGGTAATCCAAACACAGAAAATATTTGCTTTAATTTTTTTATTAGAGATTGTGCGCTAAGATCGTTTCCCATAAAAATGCACTCTAACCACTTGGAGTACGCATCAATCACTACTAAGTAAGTCTGTTGCCGTATAGATAAATAATCAATGTGAATTCGTTCCCACGGTGCCGTTGCGCTCGGCCACGGCGCCGGCGCTGCCCGTGGCGGAGCGGGCCGCACGCTCGCGCACACCTCGCACGCGCCGATATACCTCTCAATATCCCCATCTATACCGGGCCACCACTAGGGAATGCAAATCCGTTCAGTTTCAAAATCCGGATTTTAAGGAACGGATTTTTGGTCTAATCCGGAGTCATGAAAATAAACAATCTGCCCATATTAGTTTATTAACACGATGTTTCTTATTTTTGTGTGAATGGGTTAAAATGTAAATTCAGGAAAATCAAATCTATAATTTTTTTAACTTTTGTTATTTGAAATAATTCAAATTCAATACCTTGGTTGGTTTCGTTTTAAAGCCATTATATTCTTTGTAAATATATGTTTACATTTTTAAATATTTCTTAAAAAAAATAAAATATTGTGGTCCGCCGGTGTCGGGAGCAGGGTTTAAGCTACCAGTGGTTAGTTGTCGGGGATCCAGAGACAGGAACCTCCTCACCATACGGGCCATATCGAGGAGTACTGCCTCCTGAAAAAGGCCCTTGATCCAACCGCCTAAAGAAAGCCTTGACAGACATTCGTTGTCTGGGCCTATCCCAGTTGTAAAGGTCCCATTGTGCCTATTGGCCTTTTTCTTTCTGTCTCCTGCTGATATGGAGGGAAGTGGAAATTACGGTTTTTTCCTACTCCTCCGCTATACTTGCTGATTAATTTCGTTGCAGGATCCAAGACAGTTAAATTCATTCTCTGGGACTTCGTCGAGCATCATTGTCTCGGCGCTTTTCTGGTGGTCGCCACTGTTGATTCTGGCTTTCAGGAGTTACAGTGGTTTGGGAATTGTGTGGCGTGGAAATATTATTTATTATTTTATTACGCCATGCTGATCGGTCTATCCGCTATGTCAGGCTTATTGGCGACAATAGTCCTGTCAATAATTAATAAAAGGTGATCCTAGTACAACGTGACATGGTTTTTCTCGAGAACTGGGTCGGGCACATACTTGTAGTACGGTACCTCAGATTCCACATGTTTATATTTCAAGGAAAGTTTCTGTTGAAAAATCCAATAAGACATCTAAAGTGCTATCGTTTAACCTGCTACGAATTTGGTTACACTCAATACCTGCTGCGGAAAAAGCTCGCTCTGAATCGACGTTGAATGCACTGAATATGCTTGTAAGCGGCCTCCAAGTGATATATCAATTTCAGGCTTTCGGCTGATGATCAAATTTTCGAATATTCACGCGAAAATGTAACCCACGAATAACATTTTCATATTATTCAGAAAATCCGGATTCGATTTTAAAATCCGGATTTGAGAGTCGAGTAAAAATTTGGCGAAGTCCGGATTTTTCGGATCACGGATAGTCCGGATTGCATTCCCTAGCCACCACATCCTAGCGCGCGCATTGCATTTCATTTTAACTATGCCTAAGTGCGTACTATGTAGTTCATTCAACATTCTTTCACGCAACGTCATAGGAATTACTACTTTATGTCCTCGTAACAAAATATCATTTTCATATTGCAAATCTGTGCGACATAAAAAAAAAGGACGTATAGACTCACAAACTATTTTGCGGGGCCAACCCACATTTGTATACTTTATTACTGTTTGTATAGTTTTATCTTTACAAGTAGCGTTCTTTATATCTGTAAACAAAACAGCTGGCGCGAACGTACTATCTAGGAAGTTAAGCGAGCAGTATGCGTCATATTCGACATCTTCTTCGCACTCAGTGTTGGTTACGGGTGCACGGGAAAAATAATCGGCTACCAGGTTATTCTCGCTAGATATATGTTGTACTACATAATTGTATGCAGATAATATGATAGCGTATCTTTGCAAACGTAACGCCGTGGTGATTGAAATACCCGTTTTACTATTGAATATTGACACTAAGGGACGGTGGTCTGTTTTTAGAACAAATGGATCACTTCTACCGTATAAGTATTGATGGAAGTGTTTAACACCAAAAATTATTGCCGTCGCCTCCTTCTGGATTTGGCTATAATTGCGTTCACTCGCCGACAGAGATCGTGAAGCGTATGCCAGCGGTCGCTCGCGGCCATCACTTTCCCGTTGGGACAGAACAGCTCCGGGGCCGTGCGGACCCGCGTCCACTGACAGCACTAGCTGTGCGCTCGGCTCGAAATGTGCCAGCACGCGCTCGGAGGCGAGCTCAGCGCACACGCGGCGCATCGCGCGCTGCTGTCGTGGGCCCCACTCCCACCGGGCGTCGCCGCGCAGCAACTCATGGAGTGGGCTCATAATGCTTGACGCGTTTGGAATAAAGTTTCTGTAGTAGTTGACCACTCCAAGGAACCGTTTTACTTCTGTTATGTTTGTCGGTTCCGGGCCGTTTAATATTAAAGCTGCCGTATAAGCTTTAACTTTATCGCGGTTAGTACGTAATCCGTTCTTATCGATAACATAACCTAAGTACGTTACGCTATCCTTAAAAAAAACGCATTTGTCCTTTTGAAGGCGCAAACCGGCTTCACTTAACCTGCTTAAAACCTGGGCTAATCTCGTCATGTGAAGCGCTTTCGTTGGCGCAGTCAAACAAATATCATCCAACCATATGCTGACCCCCTCGATACCAGACAGCAGTACTTCCATTGCCTTTTGAAACACAGCTGGAGCATTCGCGAGGCCGTACACTAGGCGTGTATATTTAAATAATCCTTTTGGAGTATTAATTGTCGTCAACCTTTGAGAGTCTTCAGAGAGAATAAACTGATTATACGCATTTTTTAAATCTATTTTCGTATAATGTTCACCGCCTCCTAGTTTCGCGAATACTTCCTCGATTCTAGGTAATGGATACTTATCGATTATAAGATCCTGGTTTAGTGTGACAGAATAATCGCCTGCGATCTTAACCGTGCCGTTATCTTTAAGAACTGGTACTATATATAGGTGTCGCGTATTCTGAATTAGATACCGGTACTAGTATACCTAAGCTTACTAATCTATTTAGTTCTGAATCTACCTTCTCTTTTAATGCGAATGGTATTGGTCGGGCCTTAAAAGATTTCGGTACCGAATTTTCTTTAAGTTGTAAATGAACTTGAAATTTATTAAAAGAACCAAGTTCGTCCTTCCATAAATTCGGGTACTGTTCCAGTAATGTGTTAACATCATCGTCTTGACTTATTTTAAAAATATTTGTTAAAATCAAACCGAAGGCGGACATAAAATCTCGACCAAGCAAGGGTGGGCTATTTGAATCTACTACAAATATTTTTATGTTCTTTTTGACGGAATTATATTCAACAATAGATTTGAAATACCCCAACGGTGAAATTTTATGCCCGTTATACAAGCACATTTTAATTTTGCATTTATTTAATTTGTAATGTGCAAACAATTCTGTGTACAATCTTTTTGACATAACTGAAACACCCGATCCTGAATCTAACTCCATAGTTACAGTTACATCACCTACTTTAATTTTTAAAATCAACGGTTTATCAGTTACATACCTTATATTGAAATTATTACATTCGTCACAACTGCCGACCGAGTTACCCTCACTGTCATCACCACCGATATTATTGACGTGTACACGTCCGTTTTTAGGGTTCCGTAGCCAAATGGCAAAAAACGGAACCCTTATAGTTTCGCCATGTCTGTCTGTCTGTCTGTCCGCGGATAATCTCAGTGACCGTTAGCACCAGAAAGCTGAAATTTGGTACCAATATGTATATCAATCATGCCGACAAAGTGCAAAAATAAAAATTAAAAAAAACATTTTTATTAGGGTACCTCCCCCAGACGTAAAGTGGGGAGCGATTTTTTTTTTAATTTTGACCCTGACGTGTGATATATTGTTGGATAGGTATTTAAAAATGAATAGGGGTTTTCTACAATCATTTTTTGATAATATTAATATTTTAGGAAATAATCGCTCCGAAAGTCAAAAACAATGTGTCCCCCCCCCCTCTAACTTTTGAACCATAAGTTTAAAAAATATGAAAAAAATCACAGAAGTAGACCTTTATATGAACTTTCTAGGAAAATTATTTTCAACTTGATGAGTTGAATAGTTTTTGAGTTATATAGCACTTTTTCAAAAAAACGCAAATGATAACTTTGTTTTTCATACAAATACTATGAAAAACAAAGTTATTTTTGCTGACGAAAAATGTTGGTATTTTTAATGGTCTGGGAAGCTACGGAACCCTACAGTGAGCGTGGCCCGACACGCTCTTGGCCGGTTTTTATTGCTTTTATCACACACTTTCTTCAAATGACCTACTTTTCCACATTTTTGGCACTTATAATTTTTGAATCGGCACTTGTTTTTATCGTGATTTTTTAACCCGCACACCGAACAACGAAGGTCTTCGCCCCGTTGGCCACGATCATAGCTCGATGTCGATGCCCGCCTGTCTCGCGAGCCAGCACGCGCGCCGCTCGCACCGCTGCCGGCGCCGCCGCCATTGCTCGACCGCTTCCATCCACCTTTGCATGATATATTGTTCACTGCTTCCTCTTTGATAGAAATTGCCTCCGCACTACTGCTCATCAAAGCCCTTGCCTCTTTAGTACACGCAGCCTGCTCCGCTACTTCAATCACCCGCGACAACGTGAGCGTCGACGGATTTTGCTCGAACAGCTTGTCACGTTCTGATCCTGCATTCAGGCCGAGGACGAAACGATCTCTTAAGTTCGTCTCGAGAGCGGTGCCGAAGTCGCAATAAGTTGCTAAACCTCTTAGTCGCGCCGCCCATTCTCTAACGGATTCGCTTGTCGTTCTGCTGGCACCAAAAAATTTCGCCTTGTCTACAAATGAGCAGGTTTTCGCCTTGAAATGACTGTCGAGTAATCCCACTAGGTCTTCATAACTCAGCGCTTGGAAGCGCTGAGTTCTCTTGACTCCTTTGGAAAAGCTAGGTTAACTACTAGACGATACGTCTCCTCCGTAAGATGGCACAGTAGTATTCCACTCTTCAACTCGTTCTTAACGCCGTTAATCTTCAAAAACTGCGTTAATTTACCCTTGTATATTTGCCATTCACTAATTTTATGGTCAAATGAAGACAGATTTCCGAGAAACGCATTCATTTTGATACGTGTAGGTACTCGTTCTTACTCCTCGTCGCCAATGATATGTTTATACGTTGTGGGTAGGACTGCGGAGATAATGAAACGAGTGTCGTAATTTTGATCGCTAGTTTATTACTGACGTATAAAGAGGTTGGTTGGAACGGATTACACTGACACATGACACAGTATTCCTATGTGTGAGTGCACATACACATCATAAACCTTAGTTGCCATTAAGTCGCGCATTTCTCCTGATACCCGAATAAACCTGTACAGAAGTCGAATCCGCCATCTTCTGGATGTCATAATAAATACCATATTCGTAATCAGCACCCCTGATAATCTCGGAAGCGACACCCATAATGATTTTTAATTTTTCATTCCAACCCCATTGCAACCCAAATGGAGACGATGGAATTTCAGGTCCGCCACATTAAATCTTAAAATCATTGTTTTTGTAATACACCCAACCCGATACAAAATACAAACAACACCCATGTTTATTTTCAGACTTTGTCACGCCATTTCTCCATATTAGGGGTTGAATTCTGAACAAAACTGAAACAAATGTTCATTTATCGATAGGAGTACTCCTGTTAAGGGGCCGGCGGAGCATGCGTTTTTCATACAAACGTAATACCAAAATAATATGAAAATCAAACATATTCTTAAGGTATTGTGTAAATATTTCGATTGTGTTATAGAATATCTATGTTTCCAAATAAATACACTCGAGAGCAATGAATCCGGATCACTTAAAGAATATTAAAAATCTCGGAAACTAAAAATGGTAGGTTAATGCAATAAATTGTATTTAATAGACAATGTAATACTCCTTAAATGAAAGTAAAAAAAATATGAGTCACCATACATTTTATTCTCCCATTCCTCTGTGAGAGCAATTTTGAGCTCACGAAGCGTGATTGGGGAGGGTTTCGTTGTTTTACGCATCTGCCTAGCTCGTCCCAAGCATGCTCGATCGGGTTGATATCCGGGCTGCGCGCTGGCCACTCCATACGAGTAATGTTCATCTCTTGAAGGTAGTCATTCCTGTATGAGGTCGGGCATTGTCATGCATAAATATAGCATCCTCACCTAAATTGACCATAAATGGACCAACGTGATCATTGAGGATTTCTTCCACATATCTTACGCTAGTTAAAGAGCCGTTTTCTATGATCACCAGCTCTGTGCGACTTTCAGAAGAAATTCCGGCCCACACAAGTACAGACCCACCACCGTAGGCCACTTTTTCTTCGATGCATGCTTGCTTGAATCTTTCCCCTGGTCTTCGATACACTCTGTGTCTTCCATCGTGCTTGTAGAGCATAAATTTTGATTCGTCGGAGAACATAACTTTTGACCAATCTTCAATACTCCAATTTACGTGACTCTGGGCATATCTTAGTCTTGAAATACGATGCCCACGCTCCAGTTTAGGGCCGTTTGCAGGTCTAAGGGGTTTTAAGTTAGATTCAGCAAGCCGACGTCTTACTGTCCATGCACTTGGGTTACTTCCTCCGAGGCGTCGAAACTGATTTGTGAGTTCAGTTCCTGTGAGAAAGCGATTTCGAAGCATGGTGTTCACCAAGTATCGGTCTTCTCGTGCTGTGGTACACCTGGTTCTGCCCGTTCCTGGTCTGCGTAGGTTAGAACCAGTTTCTTCGTAACGTCGGAGAACTCTTTGTACTGTTGACAGCGACACACCGACAGTCCTGGCTGTTTCGCGCTGACTCCGGCCGGTTTCCAGCATTGTAAGTATTCTGGTGCATTCTTCAGGCGTAAGCGACATAATTTCAGCTTGAATAATGAATATAGAGCACTATCAACATGGTTAATGTACCCACATAAATGACAGATTACAAACAAAAGCAAAACCAAATGCTGTAATTTCGTAGTTCCATCTTCGAAAGTGGCCCTTTTTCAAATTTGATTTTTTTATGATATAACTTTACAATAACTAATAAGTTTTAATACCTTCATTTAAGGAGTATTACATTGTCTATTAAATACAATTTATTGCATTAACCTAGCATTTTTAGTTTCCGAGATTTTTAGGATTCTTTAAGTGACCCGGATTCATTGCTCTCGAGTGTATTTTGAAAGGACAATGATATATAGACGATATATGAGGAATTTAAAATTTCTATAGAAAATTTATTTTTCTCATAACTCTTGTTTAAATCGGTGTACATTCAAAATATGTGTTTAGGAACCTAGATATTCTGTAATCCAATCGAAATAAATACACACTACCTTAAGAATATGTTTGATTTTCATATTATTTTGATATTACGTTTGTATGGAAAACGCATGCTCCGCCGGCCCCTTAAGTTTCAAATAAAATAGACTAACTAATATTGTTTCCATTAATCAAAGTTTGGAGCCCCGTTTCACCCCTTTGGAGGACGAATTTTGTAAATTATTTCTAACTGCACCCCAAGAGTACATAGGAAACCTATTTGCCAATTTTGGAATCTGTAGACCCAGCGGTTTAGGCTGTGCATTGATTTTTAGACTTGGTTACCCCATTTCCCCCTCTTAGGGTTTGAATTTTGAAAATACCTGAAACCCGTTTCTCCTCATTTATCAATAGGAGTACTCCTGTGTAGTTTCGAATGAAATAGTCTATCTGGTTTCCCCATGCAAACTTTGGATCCCCGTTTCACCCCTTTAGATGGTGAATTTTGAAAAATCCTTTCTTAGTGCACCCTAAAACCAAATAAGGAACCGACTTGCCAATTTTTGAATCTGTAGACCCAGCGGTTTGGGCTTTGCATTGATTTTGATCTAAAGCTCCGTTTCACCACCTTAGAGGGTGAATTTTGAAAAATCCTTTCTTAATGCACCCCTAGACCACATAAGGAACCTTCTTGCCAAATTTGGAATCTGTAGACCCAGCGGTTTGGGCTTTGCATTGATTTTTAGACTGGGTTACCCCATTTCCCCCTCTTAGGGTTTGAATTTTGAAAATACCTGAAACGGTTTCTCCTCATTTATCAATAGGAGTACCTACTCCTGTGTAGTTTCGAATGAAATAGTCTTACTAATCTGGTTTCCCCATACAAACTTTGGAGCCCCGTTTCACCCCCTTAGAGGGTGAATTTTGAAAAATCCTTTCTTAATGCACCCCTAGACCACATAAGGAACCTTCTTGCCAAATTTGGAATCTGTCGACCCAGCGAATTGGGCTGTGCGTTGATATATCACCCAGTCAGTCATATAGATTCACAGCTCCCCGTAGGTGATAGCGTGATAATATGTAGCCTATGTTGACCCGACCTCTTAGTAATATTCATGCAAAATTTGAAGTAAATCCATGCAGTACGTTTTGAGTTTAGCCCGGACATACATACAGACAAACAGACAAAAATTCTAAAAACTTTATTTTTGGCTTCGATATCGATTGTAGATCACGCCCCAAGTATTCTTTTTAAAAAATTTTCAAAGTACAGTTTTGACTTTCCTACGATTTTATTATATGTATTGTTAGGAAGTAATGAGGTTTCGCGTAGTATTATGAAGAAATGAGGTTGTACGTAGCACAGGTTACTTCTATGGAAAGGAGTGACAGACAACTGGCTTTAGTCTCTGGTCGAGAGAGACTCGTTGGGAATATCGTTCAAAGGGCTGTAAGATTTATATTTTCCTATTTTGTGTACTTACTCGCTACTTTTCTAAGCAATTACGTGTTAATTGAATTCGTTATGATTTATTGTGGTTATGGATAGTTTCAGCAATTGATATTTTGTTCCAAGTTAGAATAAACGGTTGTATTCATTACTTTATGTACCTCGTCGTCTTATTTTAAACATCTTCACTTCTGAATGCTAAATTCAGAAGTGGGATAGTGAACACAAATTGCCCACGAAAGTGTAAAATATTCAAGGAACAAAATAACAATTACCTGTCAACCGAAAGTAAAAATGGCGATTTTTGACTTTTTCGTTTTTATTCTTGTCATTTCTGTTATTTTACGTGTGTGATTGAATATCAAGCTTTGCGATATATATGCTGAGAATATTGGATTTTTGGAAATAGAGTGTGGTTACCTAGCAACAATAGACCTTCAAGTTGATTGATAATTCTGTCAAGAGAAAAAAGATGTGTTTTATTTTATTATATTAAGTTTATTTGATTTTAAAGCTTGTTCTCATTTCTTCTGAAACCACCACCTCCAATTGGTTATGGGCCCAGACCCAGAAGTTTAAGTGAAATGGAGCTTTCGAAAATTCAAATTGTGAAACTTGACGCCCACAACTGGATATCATGGAAGTACCGGATGGTAGCCTTACTGAGAGGTATAGATGGACTCATGGATATCGTGGATGGTAAAACACAAAGGCCTTCTAGACCCGTAGACGGTAAAGATGACGCTTTAATAGAATTATACAATAAAAAGTTACGTGATTTTGTGAAGTTAGAGAGTACAGCTCTGCTCTTGATAACTAATAATGTGACTGATGAGACACTTGGCAAAGTAATTAGATTGTCCACACCGAAAGAAGTTTGGGACGAACTACATAGATTATATGAGGGACCTAATGAGGGCCGACTCTATGATATATGTTTGGATTTTTTCAAGCTTAAAAGGGATCCGTCAGATGACATGTCGACTCACGTATCGAAATTGAAAAACCTGTGGCACAGTTTGAAGGAAGAGTTACTAAAAGAAGAGAAGGTTGACTTACCTGAAGTTCTCTTGATTTGTAAAATCCTTGATACGCTGCCAGAAGTCTATTTCTCGTTCAAGTCGAGTTGGTTGTTAATGTCAAAGAAGGAAAGGACGGTAGATAACATTACAAGCCAGTTGTGTGCACATGAAAAAGCGCTTAATGCTAAGATGGCTGATGCTGAATCAAGTGAGACAGCGCTTTATGTGAAGGTAAATAAAAAGGTTGCCAAGGGATATGACCATAGAGACCAAGGAACAAATAAAAAGTACAAATGCTTTATTTGTAAGGAACGTGGTCATCTCAAAAAGGATTGCCCAAGAGCTGGGTTAAAGGAGAAGGAAAACAAAGCTCAGGGTTCTAACATGATGTTGCTGACAGTGAATTCAACAGATTCTAACAATGATCGTGATGATTGGTATGTGGATAACGGGGCCACTCACCATGTCACTATGCGAGGAGATCTGTTTCAAAACTTTGAACGTTTTGGTGAAGCTCACACGGTAACGACGGCAGATGGGAACGTGATTCAGGCTGTTGGAAAAGGCACAGTCCATCTAGAAGCCAATGTTAAAGGACGAATTGAGAACCTCTTTTTGAGAGATGTTTGGTATGTTCCCCAGATTAGTAAAAACCTTTTTTCTGTGCTTAGTTCACAGGACAAAAACCCAACGAGCTTATTTGAATCTCGGGTTACAAATTGTTCCATGAAGATCAATGGTAGGATTGTTGTAACAGGAACAAGGCAAAGATGTGGCGGTTTGTACAAGATAGATTGCAAAGTCGTGCGCCCTGCTGTTTCAGTAAACTTAATTGAACATGGAGATATGCTGCAACTATATCATGAACGTATGGGGCATCAAGATAAGAAACATGTCAAACGTTTGATAGAGAAGGAACTAGGAATAAAGACGCCAAATAGTGGAGAACTATGCGAAGGTTGTGTCTTTGGGAAAGCGCACAGGCAACCATTTGGTGTTCGCGAAAAGGCTACGAAACCTGGTGAGCGCATACACTCTGACGTCTGTGGTCCCTTCCCTTCAAGTATCTCAGGATATCGATACTTCGTTTTATTTAAGGATGAGTATACACGGTACAGATATGTGTATTTCCTGAAAAATAAGTCTGACGTTTATGAAAAGCTAAAATTAATGTTGTCTGAAGCTAGAAATGCTGGACACAATGTTATAGAGCTTTTAAGCGACAACGGAGGTGAATACGATAACAAAAGAGTACGAGATCTACTTGAACAAACAGGAATAAAGCAAAGGCTCATTATGCCGTACACCCCAGAGCAAAATGGATGTAGTGAAAGGGAAAACCGGACCCTGGTCGAATCTGCTAGAGCAATGATGCACGCGCATGAAGAGATTCCTCAGAATTTGTGGGCAGAGATGGTAAACACTGCTGTGTATATATTAAACAGGACAGGACCAACTTTAGTGGAACACAAATCGCCTTATGAGCTTTGGCTAAACAAGAAGCCTCAAATAAAGCACTTGAGGATAATCGGAACGCCCTGCTATGCGCATGTACCAAAGCAGAGGAGAAAAAAATTGCACAAGAAAGCTACACGTTGCATTTTGATTGGATACGACAATGATGACGGGTACAGACTTTGGAACCGAGAGAAAAATTCCCTGGTGAGGTCTAGAGATGTCAATTTTAATGAAAAAATGCTTGAGTCTTCAATGAATGAACGCGATATTGAGACAGTCTGCGATCAGTATAATGAAATTGAAGTGGTGCCTGTTACAAGGAGTTTAACGGATGATGAACAAAGTGTTCCTGTTCAGCCCAATAGGGAAAGGGTCGAAGAAACAGACTATCCTGATATAAGCATTGATGAAGGACACGTAAGGGTTGATGACGAGTTCCACGAGGCTCAGAACATTCTACCTGAACAGTCTATTGAATCGGGGGGGAATATTATCGAAGAAGATAATGTTATTGATGGTCTAGACGATGTCATAGATGAAGATCAAGATTATGATGATCACGAAGATGTGTTTCCGGAACAGATGGTACTTCGTGACCGCTCTTCGTTACGCCCTCCAGATCGATTCAAAGACTTTATCCTGAATGCTATAATGGGATATAACGAGCCAACGTCGCATAAGGATGCGATTAGAAGCCCACAGAAAGATCTATGGGAAGAAGCTATGGACAGTGAGATGACCTCTTTACAGGAAAATGACACGTGGAAGCTTGTAAGTCTTCCTAAGGGAAGAAAAGCAATACCATGTAAGTGGGTATTTCGAGTAAAGATGAACGCTGATGGCTCTATAGATAAATACAAGGCCAGACTGGTCATAAAAGGCTTTCATCAGAAAAAGGGGATTGACTATGAGCAAACATTTAGCCCAGTCACCAGAATGGGGACTGTTCGTTCTGTGCTGAGTGTAGCAGCCAATGAAGGAATGGCGATGCTACAGTTTGATGTCTCCACTGCCTTTTTGTATGGTTCTCTAAATGAAGAGATTTTTATGAAACAACCGGAAGGTTACGACGACGGTTCCGGTCGAGTATGTCTTTTACGGAAGAGTCTTTATGGGTTAAAGCAAGCACCTCGATGCTGGAACCGGTGCATTTTAGACTTTTTCAAAGCGATTGGCTTCAAGACAAGTGAAGCGGATCCTTGCCTTTTAATAAGGGAGAAAGGATGTGGAAAAGTCATAGTGGCTTTATATGTGGATGACGGCCTCGTTGCTGGTTCTAGTCAGCAGTTGATTGACGAGTTTATTAAGGAGCTCAGTGGTCGGTTCAAAATTACGACAAAGCCAGCTTCCTACTTTCTTGGAATAGAGATTGAAAACAGAGGAGACGGAATTAAAATAGTTCAGACGTCTTATGTACGGAAGATCTTGCGGAGATTCGGAATGGATACCTGTAAACCAGTTTCCACGCCGATCGTGAAAGATGGTACATCAAGCGAGAAAGTGGATATGAGTTATATGAAGAATAACTACAGGCAAATCGTTGGAGCTTTAGCTTACTTGATGGTATGCACTAGACCTGACATCGCATATGCTGTTAGTGTAGTCTCACGAAGTCTGGAGAAACCAGAAGAGGTTGACTGTGTCCGATTGAAGCGAATAATGCGATATTTGCAATATACACCAGATCTAGGTATTATGTACAAGAAGCATTACAAAGAAGGTATTTTGGAATGCTACAGCGACGCTGATCATGCAGGAGATGTTAGCACTGGAAGATCCACTAGCGGGGTGTTGTGCATGTACGCGGGAGGAGCGATCTCATGGCTAAGCCAAAGACAGGCAAGTGTTGCGATTTCAACAACAGAGGCTGAAATTGTTGCCGCAAGTGAAGCAGCCAGGGAAACAATATGGCTGGCACGGCTTTTGAACCAAATTGTTGTTCTTAAGAAGATTCCGTGCTTAAAAGTGGATAACGAAGCTGCAATAAGGCTAGCTGAAAATCCCGAATTCCATCGACGAACAAAGCATATTCGGGTACGGCACTTCTTTGTTAGAGAGTTGGTTATTAGCGGTGAGCTAAATGTAAACAAGGTAGCCAGTGAAGAGCAGCTGGCTGATATATTTACAAAGCCACTCACCAGAGTCAGAATTCTCAAGATCTCAAATCTTATTGGTCTTTGCTGAGAGGAGATATTGGATTTTTGGAAATAGAGTGTGGTTACCTAGCAACAATAGACCTTCAAGTTGATTGATAATTCTGTCAAGAGAAAAAAGATGTGTTTTATTTTATTATATTAAGTTTATTTGATTTTAAAGCTTGTTCTCATTTCTTCTGAAACCACCACCTCCAATTGAGAAGGCGTGATCACCGTCATACATGAGATTGACCTAAAGGTGACACGCGAGGCAGGTATGCTGACGGTGAAGAACTAACCCTGAGAACCCGGGCCTCGCGGTCACTTCGTGTTAGCTTAGCCCCGTAAACTTGAGCGATGTTCCGCAACGAGTTCGTCCAAAGAACTTCGAGTGTCTTTCATTATTAACCATTCGTACAAACGATCCAATCGCTTACAGTTTCAAAGCCTGGTCGTATGTGATTACTCTCGTGGAAGCTTTAATGGGCCTGCCATACACTCGACGAGTGGCATGGGAAGTAGTGAGGAAAGGAGGCAGAGACGTAGTGTGACAACATTACTCGTCATGCCTTACATCATTTTCCTCGTCGTGCCCACTGCTCCCTATTTCGTCGGTTTTTGAGTGCAGGTCAAAGGACCAGCAATATCAGATTTTCTCTCATTCGATTTCAAACCTAAGCGTCAATACTTTGTTGTAAAATCATTCGGATAAGCTGTTTCCCAATCAACCTTGAATTTAATGCTTGTTAGCGATAAAGCTGAAAATCTATTAACCTTTGTGTGCAGTGCGGAGTGTAGCAATTAATTGCGTGAGTAGAGCAGTGTGTGGTCAGCGAGGGCAACGTCGCAGCAGCGTGAGGAGCATCGTGACGGCGTGAGGAATATCGTGGCAGCGCGAGGAACATCGCGGCTGCGTGAGGAGCATCGTGTCAGCGCGAGGAGCATCGTGACAGCGCGAGGAGCATAGCGTTGAGCAGCACAAGGAGCATAGCGTTGAGCAGCACAAGGAGCATAGTGTGGTATAAGATCTTTACAGCCTGTGAGGTCGCCCTGGTTAGTATGTATCTAAGCAAACATGACATTGACGTGTGGCGTCACGAAGTGGACCGTGCAGCGGTACTCCCGAGTGTTTTTCGCGAGTAGCTTTTTGTCTCAAGGGCGACGACGCAAAAGTTTGGCTAAATGAATGGGTCATCAATGACCGAACTTGGTCAAATTTTAAAAGAACAATGGCCAGATTTCTCTAGGAGCTGGACTCTACTTTTATTTTTCATGTCCCAAAATAAGCTTTGTTTAAATTGGTTTGTTCTTATGTCGCAAGCATCATACTGTTTGAAAATCATATCTAAAAGCCTCCAATTACATTTTTGAGATAAGAAACAACTACTGCCTTCTATCCGACTGTTGCGTAGGCTAAATGTGTACTTAGCGCAAGGAGGATAATTAGCGGTCTCGTTTAGATTTGTTGCGATTTCTCAAAGAATTTCCCAAAATTGGGACATCTGTCAGGGCGCACTGGCAACTCGTCTGTCCATTGGACTCTCGGTTCGATGTCGTCCAGGTGTGGTCATCGGTCCGTGGAACGATGCCTGGGTCAAAGCAGCAGAGGGAAGTCCCAGGTGGTGCGACGTGTGTCGCAGTTCGCAACGGCAAATGAAGCGTGGAAGATGCATATGATTGACAGGTCATTCAATAGATTGAGTAGCTTGTCGATTACAAGTGGCATTCCGTTGTGCGAGATTGAACAAGGCGCTTCCACTTAATTGTCTTTTATTACAAGGATCCAATACATAATAAGTTGGCATAGTGGTTGATGCCTAAATACTAATTGAATTGAATAGCGGTTGACAACTGTTCAGAAAAACTTGAATGTTTCTAGTCTTTGAATAACAACAAGTCATATTATGCGCGAAATGAGTCGTCAATGGGTACGTTTTGAAACAATTATAGGAAGGTAGTTTCGATGAAACTGCAAAAACTAAAATAAAGATAACTCTTTTTTCGTGGCCACTTGAAGAGACACTTCTTGTGTTTTTTATGAACTTGTAAAATAGGAGAATTTTTATAATAAATACGGCGGTTATATGGCATAAAGGGACGCTATCGTTTCGTCGTTGGATACGTTTTGTTTAACCCTCTTTAACTCAAAACCCTTTTGCCCTCAGAAGTTAGATAATGCTAACACTAGCCCCTGCCAGCGGCTTCGCCCGCGTGAGCTTTGATAATTGTCTCATGGGATCTTACTACTAGGATAAAAAGTATCTTATGTTTTAATCCAGGTTGTAAACCATCTGTGTTCGAAATTTCATCCAAATCCGGTCAGAGTTTTTGCGTGAAAGAGTAACAAACAAACATCCATACTCACAAAATCTCGCATTTAGTAGGATTTTATTGGAAACAATGAACACAACATCCGACAATTTTACAACATATGTCGCTGAGTACGCCCGACGTACCATAAGTTTGTTACGTTTGACAACAGTTAAGAGTCTTACCGAAGAATTACGAACTCCTATTAGTTTAATTGGTTATACGCGGTATAATTGGTTCTACACGGTATTGACAACCCACAAAATAGGGCAGCCGTGGCTAATGCGAACTTAGCAACTGAAGACATAGTCTTGATTCTTTCAATTTACGTAAAACCAAGTTGTAAACTTGAGTCTTCCGGCGGGTTGACTAAGCCCCGTTTTCTGTAACTTTACGTATAACTGTCAGTTATTATGCCACATCTCACAACTATCGGTGTTTCTATTAACAAAGTAGGCTTAAAATATCCTATCTGCGTCACCTACTTGAAAAATCAAAGAATGTTTTTCACTGACGTTTTGTTTCCGTAACAGTCTCTAAGTAAAATGTCAAACAGACAGAGATAGCAACCTACCGACACCGAACAGTAAGTTGTTTTAGAGGCCGTAAGAAGCACGCTCGCTCGTTCTCGAACCCAAGTGCTACGAATGTAATCAGTGAGGACATAATTATGTCGTAATTGTTCTAAAAAGCTTCTTATGGAACCGGTTGATGCTTCCGTTTTCAAAAATCCGAGACGCAGGGTACAGCCAATGATATAACTGCTGCCAAATATGGAGCGCAGTGTTTATAATGCAAGAGAAAAGGATACAAGAAAGAGACGTACTTTACTAAGAGCCGGTCACAATCTAGGAATCAGCGAAGCTTTGTCGAATAACAAAACAGACGTTATTGCAGCTGTTGTTCAAGGCATCCGTGGATACACCCATAGATTTATAATTCTCTGTTTTGTTTATTTTCTCGCCAATCTTCTCATAGATAGTGGAGCTTGGTTTCGCTGATTTTGTCTGATGTTTTGAAGCACCTTTCTTGTCGAGTAACTCCAACCGCTGTGTTCTCAAAAGCGTAAAAAGGCAAGTTATGGCTTCGTAGTTTAAAACTGTAATAATCCTGGAAACTGCTGACAGTCTTAACCGTGGTAGCATTACTAACGTGCGCAAAGAGAGGCAGTACCTCACTAGAACTTTTGACATTCAAATCGTCCTGAACGAAGGTTCAATGCTTTCAAGCTTTGGTCAGGTGTGGCCGAGCTCTCGGAAAATAGTCGTTGATCCCCGGAACTGTCAGGCATGAACGCATGTGAGCAAGCAAAAACCACAGTCATCAATTTTGTTATTGGTACTGACGCCTCTACTCCGCTCATATGGTCGCTGGTGCGTGACTTAGTCACAAGCATTCTAAAAACAACAAAATAAGTTTTGTGGGAGACCTATTGATGTCGCTCTTGTGAACTCCTGAAGAGGAATAAAGGTACGATCCACCTTACCGGTCCAACCGCCAGTCTTGTGAATACGAGGTCGTCGACCTTACCTTTGTAATAAAGTAGCAATGAGCAGCGGTGGCTCAGCGGTGGCGGCCCCGACTTACGTTCAGTAAGTTGTGGGTTCGAATCCAGGCAGGCGCATTACTTTGTGTAATTTATTACATCACCGCTGCTCTCAAAACGGAGAAGGAAAACATCGTGAGGAAACCGGAGAACTGTCCTAGAACCATAAATTCGAAGACATGTGACATCTACCAATCCGCACTGGGCCCGCGTGGTGGATTATATAGCCCATTCCCTCTCATAGAGAGCAGGCCTGTCCCAGCAGTGGGAACATTAATAAGCCGATGATGAATCAATGAGCTAACTAGACCCTGGGATGCGAGAGCCATGAACTTGAAACTGTTTGTTAGTCGCTGAGGTAAAACCACATAAGCAGACTCCCGATACGTGCCCAGAAACGAATGCCATAATGTTTTGTTTTGCTAAGTGAGTGCTGTTTCTTTTCTATTTATGGTTTCAGAGATGGTTTTGGGTGTGTGCCTAAAGGTGTGAGTCGCCCATCCAGTGGGCGTGCTGCCAGAGGTGTGAGTCGTTCATCCAGTGGGTGTGTTCCCACAGGCGTGTGTCGCCTAGAACATGGGTGTGTTCCCACAGGCGTGTGTGGCCTAGCACATGGGTGTGTTCCCACAGGCGTGTGTGGCCTAGCGCATGGGTGTGTTCCCACAGGCGTGTGTCGCCTAGCGCACGGGTGTGTTCCCAGAGGCGCGTGTAGCCTAGCGCGCGGGTTTGTTCCCTGAGGCGTGTGTCGCCAAACGCACGGGTTTGTTCCCAAAGGTGCGTGTCGCCAAACGTGCGGGTGTGTCCAAAGGCATGTGTTGTTGAGCGCGCATGGGCGCGCTGCTGGAGTTGGACGCACTGCTGGTGCTGGATGCTCTGCTGGCGCTGGTTGCGCTGCTGAAGCTGGACGAACTGCTGGTGCAGGTCGCGCTGCTGGCGCAGGACTCGCTGCGTTGCTGGCGAAGGACGCGCTGCTGGTGCAGGACGCGTTGCTGGCGCAGGTCGCGCTGCTGGCGCAGGACTCGCTGCGTTGCTGGCGCAGATCTTGCTGCGTTGCTGGCGCAAGGCGCGCTGCTGGCGCAGGACGCGTTGCTGGCGCAGGTCGCGCTGCTAGCGCAGGACTCGCTGCGTTGCTGGCGCAGATCTTGCTGCGTTGCTGGCGCAAGGCGCGCTGCTGGCGCAGGGCGCGGTGCTGGCGCAGGGCGTGCTGCTGGCGCAGGATGCACGTGCGCCTGTCGCTACTGGTGCAACACGTGCGCCTGTCGCTGCTGGTGCAGTACGCGCTGGTTGTGGTATACTGTTGGAAATCTAGATCCTGTGTGTTATGTCTGGTCTTGTTGAATACTTGACCTTGTGTCTTATGTCTAGTCTTGTGTAAATACTAGACCTTCTAGTTTTGTGTGAATGCTAGACCTTTTGACCGTCTAGTCTAGTCGTAGTAATTATGTGAACAATGGTATGGGATGGTTGGGACGCTGACCATCTTATATTTTTGTCATTATACGCTGAGGTAAAGTCTTTAGCAGTGATATGGGATGATTGGGACGCTAACCATCTTATATTTTTGCCATTGCGGACTTTGAATTTCTACGTGATTAGCATGCGTTGTTGCCTACAAGGAATAATCATCGCAAACGCTTTCAGATGACGCAGCTGATGATGTTGAGCATGACCTGAACCCGTGGCGGTAGGGCTGTCCACACCTGATCTCGATGCTGGAATAGGAGCAATGCGGCATCAAGATCATCACTTTACTGCAACCTACAACTTTCAAGTCGAGGGCGACTTGGTGTCAGGAGAAGCCGTGTTAGGAAGTAATGAGGTTTCGCGTAGTATTATGAAGAAATGAGGTTGTACGTAGCACAGGTTACTTCTATGGAAAGGAGTGACAGACAACTGGCTTTAGTCTCTGGTCGAGAGAGACTCGTTGGGAATATCGTTCAAAGGGCTGTAAGATTTATATTTTCCTATTTGGTGTACTTACTCGCTACTTTTCTAAGCAATTACGTGTTAATTGAATTCGTTATGATTTATTGTGGTTATGGATAGTTTCAGCAATTGATATTTTGTTCCAAGTTAGAATAAACGGTTGTATTCATTACTTTATGTACCTCGTCGTCTTATTTTAAACATCTTCACTTCTGAATGCTAAATGTATAGATATAGAATTATAGACGACCAAATCATTAGTATATCTTCTACTCTCGAAACGGAAATCACGACAGAAGCAGAGTTTGCTGGAGTGTCTTAAAGACTTGGAGCTTAAAAAACATTTACCAACAGACTATGTTGTACATTTTTGTAACACTAAATCATTTCGAAATCTTTAATGGTTTTCTTTCTGGAAATTCAGAAGAACAAAGAACATCAGCATCTTTCGCAAATTAAAGTCGAACAATGCTTTGCCCATCGCGCAAAATTCGTTGTTTTCATCAGTGTGGGAGTCCACCTTCCGTAAGCGCAAGAAGCTATCACATCGTTAGCGTAACGCGTTGTGAGTTCCTTGACGTCAATATCTATGTAGTCATCTGTAATGTCACAAGAAAGTACAATACAGTTTTTTTACCAGTGTAGTCCGATCTTGATTGATTTTTCCTACCAGATTCTATATTTACTACGTGCCACATACTTTTATTCGGGTTATTTGCCGTTTTTATTTATTTATTTATTTATTTCAATTTTAGGAAAACTTACAGCTAAACAGACAGTGAGTAATAGCTTAAACAAAATATGGCCAATTACAAGTTTCCACATGTAGTATATAAATAATATGACATACAAATAAAGACTTATACTCGTAGGTACATATAACACCAAACAGAAGAGTCACTAAGTATGAGTACGCTCAAAGAAGGTATTCGTCAAAGTTTTCTTCAATTTAGCGGTACTAGTATTAAAAATGTAAATCTCAGCTTCCTGGCAGGTAGTGTTGTACATACGACTCACTCTCACCATGTATGAGTTCCGTCTATACGTTGTGGCTACCACTGGGGTGGATAATAAATGAGGTTTACGCAAGAACACAGACGGCACTCGCAGCCCCATTTTGTGCAGCAACTCGGTAACACCAGTTGTTCCATTGGCGATCTTGAAAAGGAACACAAGATCTGATATTTTCCGCCTTTCGTATAGTGGAAGGATATGAAATTTTTTGCAACGGTTGGTATAATTCGTTGAAAACGTTTTAGACCGGTATTGAATGTGCCTTAGAAACCTTTTCTGTATGCTCTCAATACGATTTATGTAGACATTATAATTGGGGTTCCAGACCTGAGAAGCATACTCTAAATGACTACGGACAAAGGAACAGTATAATATTTTAATGGTCTTTATGTTTTTGAACTCCGAGGACACCCGGAGAATGAAACCAAGTGCTTTTGATGCTTTCTTGACTACATTGTCTATGTGCGTATCAAAGAGAAGCTTAGCGTCAAAGGTAACTCCAAGGTCCCTGATAGTGTTGACCCTATTTAGGACAGTATCAAAAAGCGTGTAATTATGGACGATCTGGATAGGTTTCCGTGTAAAGGAGCAGACAAAACACTTGGCGACATTCAAATCCAACTTATTATTAAGACAATAGTCTTGAAAACTATTAAGGTCCGCCTGTAATAGATGAGCATCCGCCGGGGTACTTATTTGTCTCATTATCTTCATGTCATCAGCGTACAATAACAGTTTTGAATACCGGAATGAAGAAGAGATGTCGTTGATAAATATATTGAACAACAGTGGCCCCAGCAAGGATCCTTGGGGGACCCCCGAAGGGACGTTCATAGGCTTAGAGCAGTATCCATTCAGAACTACAGTCTGACATCTGTTCTCCACATAGGACTTGAACCACCGGTAGTCTCTTAGTCTCTTAGTCGCCATGGTTTATTTGAATTAATTATTTTGTTTTTGAGTTATATTTTGTTTTGGTTTTGCTATGGACACTTTTAACGTGCACATCTTGCTACATTGTTCTCACATAATATACCATCTCAACATGAATGATGTAACCAAGATTTTGTAACAATATTTTGATTTAAAAGAGTGTCCATGGAGTTTCTTGCCCGTTCTTCTCCATAGAGATCTACGCTAGGGAATGGGCAACTACAGTACTTTCACAGTTTTTATGTCTTGTGACTGGGACTGTAGCTACATTAAATGTTCATTTTTGTTTCGACAATTCAAAAGCGCCTGTAACTGGCCTACTTGAAATAAATGCTTTGATTTTGATTTTGATTTTGGTAAAGATCGCCCCTGATGCCCACAGATAAAAGTTTACGCAACAGTATCACATGATCTATCCGATCGAAACACTTGCTGTAGTCGGTATATATAACGTCGACTTGGGACCTTTGTGACATACACTCGGAGAGGTAGTCGCTACAGACAATGAGATTAGTCGTGGTCGACCGACCCCTCACGAAGCCGTGCTGGCTTTCACTCATGATGTGCTTGAGTACCGAAGAAACCTGTGCGTGCACAATTTTCTCCAGTATTTTAGCAAACACACACAGCTTCGAAATAGGTCGGTAATTCTCGACCAATGTCCTTGACCCTTTTTTATGTACCGGTGTTATATATGCCGACTTCCATATTTTAGGCACCACGCCAGTAGCAAGGGATTTTTCAAACAGGATGGAAAGAGGCACAGAAAGATCCTTGGCGCAATTGACAATGAATACGGGCGAGATGTCATCTGGACCCGCAGACTTGTTTAAATCTACTTGTTTTAGCAGCCTACAAACCTCACTTAGCCTTATTTCCACCTGACTTATATCTTGCGCGTTGTCAGTCGGTTCTTCGACCGTAATACAAGCCGAGGATTGACTGCCGGTATCACTAGTATTATATGGTGTAAATGTCACCGTAAAATTGTCAAATACGTTATATTGTAATATCTCTAGCGATTTTGTAAAATCTCGAAATATTGTCAAATGAACATACTGCTTACAACAAAACGCATTATTTTTAGTGATATGCATGCGATGGTAGTCAACTTATGCGGTGTGGAGGGAAGGAGGGGTGCCCCTTGCCCAGTGGTACAACTCTCATGAAAATATATTGTACCATTCTTGAGAAATACCGATTAATATAACCTAACCTTAAAACACTTTATATTCCCCTAAAAAGCGTAGTCGACGGAGCCCCGCTTCGCGGATTTCCGAGTGCAGGGTTTAAAGGAACCTAACTAACCTAACGGGGGGGTGCCCCAAGTCCCGATTATGGGGGCAGAGATACATCCGTATGTTCAGTTGACGATAATTCGACAGTTTACAATATCGTTAGAGAGAAACACTTTATATTGTAATATAACGTGTTTGACAATTTTACGGTGACATGTATAATACTTAGACCTCTTGTGTCTAAGCATCCTGGAGTACTTTTCCTGAAGTCGATATACTACCTCGTTTAAATATGGAAAGTATGGGTATTTGTGCATGATGTCTATAACATCAAACAGCAGACACTTAGTATTTAATATCTCGTCATCGATCCAACCAACAAACATCTACCTTGTTCTGTATAGTTATTACGATCGAGCGAGCTAAGTCACCTGCATCCTGCCAGCGCAGCGCCACCTCTTCCCAGTCAACGCTGGCTAGCGATGCGGCGAAGTTGTCCCTATTCATTTTGCTATGGTTCCGCGCCAAATGTGTTACAGGTATTTGTGACTCGACGGTACATAAGATTTCACTGCGAATTGCAAAGTGATCGCTAATGAGTGTATTCACACAGAAGGTCGCAATCGACCCTGGTGGCATATTAGTATACAAGTGGTCCAGACACGCAATTCTCTAGAAATTTATAGTATATAGTATAATTGCCTTTGGATTCTGTTAAGTGTAATTGCCAGTGTGATACAGTTCTAATAGTGGTGCTGATGCTTCAGTAAGTTATTTTCGGAGAGTTTTACTTTGCATCGGCTTTGGAACTTATAGCCGTTTACACACTAACACGAGGCGACTCCTTAACCAAAGAGCACTTATTGGTTTTTCAAACTCCATTAGAGTAAATGCATATAAGCATTCATTTAGGTAATAACTGCTAGTGAAGTCAAGCTTGAGACACTTCCGGTTTTGAAGGGGATGGTATTAATAACAAAATAAAATCTATAAAAATATTTTATTTTTTTATGCAAAAACTTCTTCTTCTGTAAGTCTCCCATCTTAATTAAATAAATAAATATGTAAATTAACAATAGATACTGTAAAGATCACGACTCACGCAATACAGTCCAAACATTACGTTACCGTTACATCACTCGATAGTAACTAATTTTACGATAACATTTAAATATTAGATAACATTTAAATATTAAATAATCCCGATGATTATTTAAAGTTGTCAGATAAAAAACAAAGAGCCCAAACAAAGCAACATTTAATCAGCGTTAACAACGGTGACGCTAAAAATGTATCGGATTGACATAAGATACCGAAAATTATGTCCGTCCTGCGGAAACACATTGCTGTTGAAAAAATACAAAATGAGAGTTACTGCCAGATGCCTAAGCCCGCTTTTTCACCAAAACAAATCTAAGCCCGTTCAAAATTTAGACTTCTACACGCAGTAATGTATCTTGCATTATATTGATTAGAAATGGCTTACACTGCTGGCGTCAACCATCATGGAAACAACATCGACTTTGATTATTTCGATTTGGCCTTGAAAACAAAGAAAATTGTACCATGGACGTACTCGTATACTACTACCCTAAACATAACTTGACGCTTTAGTCTCCAGTATCCACATATAAATCCAAATATTTCTACTTCCTCAGTTTAAACCTGAGCCAGTGACCTCCATGCATCCTGATGTTTAAGTGGTCGGTTCCCAACTTGGCAGGGATGCAAGTCTTTTCGCATGGCGACAGTTCCATGTGTTGTAGAAGCTGGTACGTCATCACCTTCAACTCGCAGAGAGCAAATCTCGACCCTGTTGATAAAGAGAATGGTAAAGTTGGATACCATCATAATTGAAATGGGGCTTTCGAGGCACTTGGACTTGTCAGCAATCAAACTTTTTTAGTATTTATTTCAATTAGACCAGTACATGTACTTTTTGAATTGTCAAAAACAAAAAGATGAAGGAACATTCTAGTCACAAGACACACAAACTGAGAAGAGGCCGTAGTTCAAGGCACACTACAAAGTGTAGATTTTTCTGGAAAATAATTGGCAAGAAACTGCACGGACACTTTTTTAATCAAAATAAATATTGTTGTTCATCGGATCTCCCTCAGACCCCTAGCAGAAAATCAGTTGATTCATTGTAGTACATTAATAATCTTAAGCATCTTACCTATACAATTCCTTGGTCCAGCACCAAAAGGCATATACGCAAGCGGATTGATCTTGTGTTTATTTTCTTCGGAGAAACGTTCAGGGTTGAACTTTTCTGGGCCAGGGAAGAACTCAGGGTCATGGTGGAACGCATACGTCGGTAACATAACTCCTGCCCCTTTGCGTATCTGTAAAGTAGCAATATTCATTAGAAACTGATAGACGGGAACATTTAAAACTTCCTTTTGAAAAGGTAAATGTGATCGTCTTACTTACAATGAAATCTTTTTTAGATGCTTTGTTTGGTTTCCCCATGTTGTAATCCTTGTGACATTCTCTTTCCATCACCAAAACTGGTGGCCAACGCCTCAAAACCTCTGTAAATAATTATTGAATGTGTATTGTGTACCGGTGAAATGTAGATGTACTATTAGGAACACCCTGCCTAACCTTCCGGAGATTATTGTTATGTTAATACTTACATTAACTTGTAATGAATTCTATCCTATACAAGCAGTAGAGTTTCTACTGCTTTTAGTATAGAATTATAGTCTTACCGGAAACAACCATATCCATATACGTCATGCTTTGAATAGTTTTGAAGTCAAGCTTTCCGCCGTTCTTGGTGTCATGTTCTCTGATCTCCTGTACTAGGCGATCCTGCACATCGGGGTTCACCGCCAGCTCATACATTAAGAAATTCATAGCCGATGAGACAGTTTCGAAGCCAGCGAAAAAGAACAAGAATGCTTGGGCGACAAGGTCACTATCCTGCCATTCTGCAAGTTCAGAAACGAGAATCTATATCGAAGTTCGAGAATTTATACATTGATTTTCTTTCGTGCCAAAATCACTGTTACCTCGATTAACCTGTTTCTTTCCAATCGAAGATTCTTCGACGGTCGCAAATCCAGCAGATTCATCAGAATTTACATTTTCATGAGATAGTTTTCCTGAAAAAACACAGTCGTTAACATTTTTAATAACTAAAATAATTTATACAAATCTTTTTAAATCGCAATAAAGATTTGAAACTCAACAAGCGCTTGTAGCAGTAAGGCGGTCTCATTAGCACCTTTTTTGACTTCCATAAGCAGGTGGATCATGTCAGGTCTGATGATTTGGCGCGTTTCTCGGTCCTTCATTGTGTCTAGTACCAAGCTTGTGAAGAATTCCTTGACCACATCGGGTACTATGTCCCAATTAAGAAACTGGTGATAAAATAACATTTAAAAGTTTTCGTTATCTTTATTCATTATTGTGTTCTTCCTTTTGCTGCAGTTAAGGAACGAAAAATGAGAGAGTATTAGGTAGATTTCCTTTTTTTTAAAAAAAAAATCTACCTATTGGTCTCTCACCTACGGGGATATAGTTTACGTATGTATATGGGTGACAAGCCAAATTTAGCCACACTCTACAGGTCGCAATTATGAACCGATTGCTTTCAAACTTGGCCAAAAAATCGAAATGGTCAAAACTTAGGCTAAGTTCGTGAATGGGCGGAAATCGTCCATGGGGGGCGGCGGGGGGGGCGGTTTTTTTAAAATCAGTTTTTTGGCCATAACTTTTTTCCTATGGAAAATTTTTAAACCGTTTTTCATTTTTATCATTCTGAGTAAAAATACGGACAATTTTAAATTAAAACTTTTTTGATGCAACCCCTAAATTGGGGAGGGGGTTGAAATTTCCAAATTTTTTTCGAAAAAAAATCATATCTCCGAAACAGTAAACATTTTCAGTGTCGCAAATATTTTTTTTTTGAAAGCAAATTGTTTATTCTACAATTGTTACCTATGAAGTTTAGCGATAAAATTTATAGTTTTCGAAATAAAAAATTATAACTAAAAAATTGAGGGCGTTTGCATGCGGATTTAAAAAGGGTAAACTTTCCGTTACAGGACAACGATTTTGAAATCATATATTTTTTTGTAGATTGTACACATAAGTTCAACTCTTTATAAAAATTATCAATAGTCGGACTCTCCAGCACCTTCTCCGAAATCTACCTCCTCCTGCGGCTTGCCGGAGGGATTTTTTTTATCCTTGTTACTTTTTAGAGTTTGAATGAGAACGTAAATGGTCATCATAATCGTTGTACCGAAAGATATCCACTGACAAATATAGGGTTCCTCTTGGCATCGATCAAAAGGCTGTTTCTGCGCTTCTTACTGTCAAATACTTGACTATTGTGTTTCTAATATTCATTTAGGTTATCTTTGTAATTGGTATACTACAAAATTTACCTTGGCAACTTTAGGCGTATTCAAAAGCACTATTAATTTGATCAAAATGCGGAAGTTGAATTCGAGTAAAGTCTTGCCCATCGTGTAGAATTGGTTGTTTTCATTGTTGTGGGAGTCCACCTTCAGACCGTAAGCGCAAGAAGCTATCACATCGTTCGCGTAACGCGTCGTGAGCTCTTTAGAGTCAAAATCTATATAGTCATCTGAAATCAGAAAGATTTAATATTTCAAGATTGTAGGCTTATCATGGTTCGACTATCTCTCTTTGACAGTCGTTACAGGTAGTGGTAGTGGCCCAAAAGGTCTAACAACCAATCTTAAGTAGTATCCATATACATATCCTCGTGTGGAGGTAAGATAGGCAGTCGCTCCATGTAAAATACTGGTATTCAGCTGCATGCAGTTAGACTGGAAAAGGCTAGGCAGATGATGAATCTTATCATGCTTCATAACTTTAATTAAAGGTAAACATACCTTCAGAAGCCTATATTTTATTTTTGAGAAACTGCATCATGTGGTCGCCAACTTCCTCCATGAACGGCACCATCAGACGTATCTTGGAACTTGTGAACGCTGGACTTAATGTCGAACGCATATCTTTCCATTCTTGACCTGAAACCATTTCAATCCTTAAGTAAATAAAAGAAATAACTATCACTAGACATTACATACAGCGCCATCTAGTGCCACACTAAGCAACGAGGCTTGTTTTGACCACATAGATACTTTTTGTTTGCAAATGCAGACCTATTATCCATATACACACCCATGACTCGGAAAAAACTGTCCATGCTCACACACGCATTTCTCCTACCTCCTACCGGGATTCGAACACGGGACCCTAAGAACGTAAGGCAGCCTCACTACCACTGCTCCATTCGGGTAGTAACTTAATATAAACTACTTATTGTATAAAATGTAAAGTTATAATATAATGTAGTACAACCAAATAAGTATGAACAGACAAAACTCACCTTGCATTACAAACAATGTTTTCTTGAAGAAAGATTCGCCTTCAAATTGGCGGTGATCGATGAAGTATTCAAAGTCTTTGACAGTGATCTTTTTAACCAACTCGACATCCCGTATCAGCACTGAAGCCGTTAAAAATTCAAATCTGCCCACAAACCTGAAAGTAATGTTTTAAAATACGATACAGTATTTTCATGTGAATATAACTCATGAAAATATGCCTGGCTTGGAAAAATATTTTTGGGGTCATTGAAAATTGAAACATATCAAATAAACCGTGAAACTTTGAGGCAACCACGATAGTTACTTCGTAAGCTTGAACTAGGGAATCAGAACTGGTACCAGTAATTCTACCAACAAACTCAGTTTGAATACAAAGCTCTGCTGCTGCTTCTTCATTGGCTTCGTAAATTATTTCATTCTTATCATACCAATGACACTATTTTCGAGTGCAATTAGGTTACAAATTATTACTACGAGTATGTTATAAAGCTGTGAAATTTACTAGTGCCTCTCAATTTCTTACCTTTCTTCCGGGAAGCGATTGTATAAACTAAGCAGATTGTAAGCATAGTGCCTTCGGCGTAGCATGATCTCAGTCATATTGCCCAGCAGTGGGACTGGTGTGATAATCTTGATGCCATTTTTGCGGAATGAGTAGACCTTCCGGAAATACGGCACCAACACAGCAAGCACGACGATCGCGCCTAGCAATAATATTATCATTTTCTGTAAAATAATATTAGTTTTTAATTTTATTAATACATTTTTGGTTGAATTTGGAAATCTCTCCAGTACTATTATATATTTAAGTTCCGATGCATTTGAAAATCGTACTTTTGAACCTACAATTCACATCATCATCGGCCAACTCTTTTCCTAACTATGTAGGGTCAGTTTCGAGTTTAAATGGATGCAGCTGAAAACTAGTATTTTCCATGAGGTAAGACTGGTTGTCAGACTTTCGAGACACTGGCTACCCATAATGACTGTCAGAGATGTACAAATGACAGCCAGGAGCAACGGCTTTGCGCGCTTCCGAGGCACATATAATTCTCGGTATGTAATAGATGATCACCCATCCAAAGACCAACCTAGGTAAGCATGGCTTAGCTTTGAAGATCGACTCATGTGGCTGCCATTCTTTAGCAACGGCGTCTATTTGCACGTATGTAACGTAAACCGTGCTATGCTTAAAGCGATGCTATTTCTGACTATTAATTAATGTCAAGGACATTCATTCAATGCGGTAGGTAGATACACAGTTTTTGTCAATGTGACTATGCCGGGCGTATTATAAAATATTTAGCCATGTATAAACTTAACAAGCAAGACAACTAGAAAAAGTTTTTAATTTTCAAAGGCGGGGAGAACAGTCTTAACAGAATTTAGTCAGGACTTCTCAACGAAAAACACCAAAAGTTATTTGAATAATATTGTAATTGTAATTCTCTATTTGTAAATACGAGTATCTAAAGATGATTTAAATACCAGCCATGTACTTACCAGATTTCGATATTACTTCCTTCAAAAAAATAACCTTGTTTTTGGCTTCGCCGTAGTCAACACAAACAATACAGCTGTCACAGGTCAGTGACACACAATAAAGTCACTGTATGTAAACAAAACGATATCAGTGGCAACGTCTGACTCAATTCACTGACGAATTCACTCTGAGTTTAACTCTCAAATCTTCTACTAAAAATACTGCATGTTTATTTATCAATTCATACCATCATGCGCTTTAATCTTATCTGGATAAAGCATTATTTCAAAAGTTAGTTATATTATTATGCCAGTTCGTTATACGACCACACTGATAACAGTTTGGTTTGTTGTGAGGGGCCTACTTCAAGTTCAGACTCCGTTTACATATTATCGTTTTTTATCAAACACATCGCAAGTCTGAAATATTCATCTTTGTTGACTTTGTTTCTGTGGAAAAGCTTCAAGCTGTTTTTTCTAGCATTCATTAATAAAGAGAAATGGCAGACCTAATAATTTTGGAGTTTGGTTCTATTGGAATATTGGAAGTAGAAGAGATGCTGCTCCAAACCCAAATAAATTGGTATAAGAGCAGGAGCATGATGATGATAATGGTTCAGAATATTAGTAAAGTGTGTGTGGTGTGTCGAAAATAGAAATTTTTAGGAATGAGTACAAGGACTTATAGAAGACGATGATTTAGACTGGCTTGTCGATGATAATTTAAATTGAGTCAGCCCAAAATTTGCTTTCAAGTTCAGTACTTTCAGTAGCGTCCTTCAGCTCCTGTGGTGTGCAAACAACAGCACAGACAGAACACAATATCAAGAATCCCATTTTTGTGGAGCACTTTCCAGGGCAGAGACATCTCTGAATCTCCACTAGATGAGTAGCTATTTTTAAAAAGTAAGGGCATGTGTTGGCACGCCACGATAGTGGCGGTGAGTCCCCTCTTTGAGGAGTGGCTGGAGAGGCGCCACGGCGTCCTCACCTTCCGCCTGATGCAGGTCCTTACCGGACACGGATGTTTCGGGAGGTACCTGCACCGAATCGGGCGGGATGAAACGCCCGGGTGTTTCCACTGCGAGGATCGACCGGAGGACACGGTGGAGCACACGGTGGAGGTCTGCCCCGCGTGGGCGGAGCAACGCCGTGTCCTCGTAGCGGCGATCGGCGGCGGCGACCTCTCGCGTCCGGCCCTGGTTCAATCCATCGTCCGGAGCGAGACGGAATGGGAAGCCGTCACCTCGTTCTGCGAAGCAGTCATGCTAGCGAAGGAGGTGGCGGAACGAGAGAGGGAGAGATCCTCTCTTCCCGGCCGCCGCGGGAGACGCACCGGGCGTCGGGGGCCACGTGGTGGCTACCAGCCACCGTAGATGCGGGCCTGTGGACGGTTAGCTATGGGCTAGCTAGCCGTCCGTCCGTCTAATGACGACAGGCCGTGTCAACGGCGCGTTCGTGTTCCACGCGCGCCTCAAAGAGATGTCAGCATAAGGGGAGGGGCCCGCAAGGGCCGAAGCCTGCCGGGGTTGCGGGTCTGTTCGAAAGAGATACCGCGGCAGCGGAACATAAAGGGCGAGGAAGGAACATGGATGGGTTTTAGTCGGTAAAAGTCTGACACTCTCTCCCGCTCCGCCCAGAGTGGGTGAAGTCATTTGATGATTTCCCATCCGAAAAAAAAAAAAAGGCATAAATGTTGGGAAGGCCAGTGATTGAGATGAATGGTAAGAATTAGGAAGAAGGCTGGAGGATCATAATATTGATAGTGGCAATTAAAACAAAAATTCAGAAATTAAATAATTTTTATACAAAAAACGTCGTAACAATACTGTTAATAATCATCACGTTTCGTGAAATTATATTCTTAAAATACATCATCTGACATCATAAGTTATGAGACCTAAATAATCAAGAAGATTAGATTACAGTTTTCACTAAATTGCAAAATCCACTGCGAGTGGAGTATCATTTTAAATGTCGTTAGCTCACATTACGAGCTCATTCGTACTTTATTTCCACCACGAGTGTTGTAGTTCTAAGCGTAGTTTTAGCGGAAACTGTATCGACATCTATCGGCTACGCGTAAAACTAAGTCGTCAGCTAATGGACTATGAGTTGAAAATAAAGCCGCTACCAGAGACCTCTCACTATCCTACATGAGCAACATTAGTCAACAAAAGAGTTGGCTGTATCTTCCGTTTGGGTGAAAGATATCCAACAAAGAATGTGGCATCTTGTTTAACAAACTGAGCAAACCTTTTGTTTATATTACAGCATAAATAAAAATTGATATAACTAGATAAATAAAAGCTTTTTAATCTAAAAATGCTTTGTTCTTTGTTTATGTGCTTTGTTTTCAATTGAATTTTATATTGCTTTACTTACAGTAAAATTACAGTAAACAAAATAATGTACCTACTAGTCAATATCACGAGTCATATTTCTTTTCTATTTGAGTTTTCAGTACACTACCATAATGCCATGCACCTTATATACGTCATTACAAAAACTGGAATAAAAACTCAATTATCTCTTTCCCTCTCTATGTCTCTCGCATTGTACAGCACCACAATCGATGTATCTTCTAATTCCTGGCTTTGAACCTGAGCCAATGACCTCCTTGTAGTCTGATGTTGAAAGTCTCTTTGTCAAGCTTGGCTGGGATGCATGTCTTCTCGCAAGGTATGACCTCCAAATACTGCAGGATCTGGTACGCCATTACCTTCATCTCACAGAGAGCAAATCTTGACCCTGAGAAAAAATTATATTAGGATTTAGAATGTCTTTCGAATGACCTATATTTATTATTATACGGATGTAACTGTCTTAGCTAACAATTAGGTTTAGTAGTAGATGTAGTCGTCGTGATTCAATTTACAATTATTTTAATAGGCAGCGAACTTACCAATACAGTTTCTGGGTCCGACACCAAAGGGCATGTAAGCGAAAGTATGGAAAGTGTTCCGGTTTTCTTCGGAGAAGCGTTCAGGGTCAAACTTCTCAGGGTTGGGGAAGAACTGGGGGTCACGGTGGAAAGCAAACGCTGGGATTTGGATACCCATACCTTTGCGGACCTGCAAATACAAAGTTTTATTAATATTTTGTTGTTTCAGATTCAGTCTGTATTAGAAAAAAATACATATTTACTTACAATGAACTCTTTTTTAGCTTTCTCGTTAGGTTTACCCAGATTGTAATCTTTGGTGCAAATCCTGTCTAGAGCAATGCCAGGTGGCCATAGACGTAGGAGTTCTGTAACACAAAACTTTGGCGTAAATTTTTTACGAGTATTAATCACAAGTATTTAATTTTGAACAAAACTTCCCTTGGGCACATCATTTGATTTCAATGAATATTTTAGGAGATACACAATTTTGAAAATAACTCCGCAGCAAAATAATGATGAAGTACCACACGCGCATTTTCATTATGCGGAATGATGTGTGTGATGTACTCCTTGAGAATTGTATAATAGGTGCCCACTCTCTCTAACGAGGGTTAGAGAGGGTGGGCATCTATTATACAACAAGCGCAACTTCGTCTGCATCCCATAAGAGGGAGAGGTCTCCCTTATGTGATGCAGACGAGTTGCGCGTGTTAACTAGCTAACACGCGCAACTTCGTCTGCAATTAATGTTTCTCTAAATAATCAAAATCTTACCGGAAACCACCATGTCCATGTATGGCATATTCTGAATGGAGTTGAAGTCAAACTTGCCGCCGTTCTTAGCGTCTGTCTCCTTGATCTCTTGTGCCAGTCGCTCCTGGACATCAGGGTTCACCGCCAGTTCGTAGAGGAGGAATGACATGCCTGATGATACGGTTTCAAAACCAGCTATAAAGAACAGCACTGCTTGGGCGATGAGATCGTCATCAGACCACACTGAAAGCAAAATGTAATAATGATTTATTAATTGCATGACGAACCAAGCAACAAATAACATCCAAATTTTCGTTTGATGCGTTATTTGGATATAATCATCACCATCGTTGATAACTTGTTCCATGTGATGGGTATGATCTCGAGTTTCCCCGTGATCTATGTGGCTCTGTGGCCATTTCAAATTGATGCCAGACTGTCCTTGGGTGGCAAATAACTTGGCCCGTCGTCGTAAACGGACTGAATCCTGTGGCAACACTACAGCTAACAGCTGATTTTAAATTGTCCTTTTGATTTTTGCTTAAATTATTAAATTTCTTTGTTTTTAGACCATATTTCCAATTACTCATCTAGTAAAAAGGATAATAATGTTTATTTTGTGTTGGATTCACGTATTAAGTATAAATTAAGTGGATTTTTTTTCCAAGTGAATCAGTGACAGTTACCGGCTCAAGGAATTTTTGCATTGTCATCTTGATATCAGGTACAATACTTTAAATTCTACTTGCTGTTATATTGTTTGCGTGCTATAATTTTACAAGCAATTATATAGTTCATCTTTTAATACGGTTCCTTGCGATATTAATGACCTTTGGCACGTAAACATAACATAAACATAACCTTGCTTGGTTCGGTGACAGAACTCGCTGCAAGACTATTTATTTATTTTCCGTTTTATAACTAAGTACTCTATTCCTCTGTTCAGTCCTACTCCCTTCAAGTTTCATTTCTCATCCTTTTCCTAACTGTAATCATGACTCTGACACGTTCCGCACACGCTCGCCAGGAAGAACTTAAACTGGCTTTGAGCGAATTAAAGGCGTCTAAGCAGTCCTGTGACCAACTAAGTAGGGAATTGGATGACAATGAAAGGGTTCTTTTTGAAGCCCACGAAATGAATAGAAAGTTAAAAAAGGAAATGGGTCAGCTATTCAATCAATACACTGACGCCATCGATGACCGGGATAGGCTCCAAGTTATTGTGGACGGGTTCAGCCAGTGTAGCGCAGAGTATGAACAAACTCTAAATCATAAACATCTGTTAGAACAACAGCTACATGAGGCTAGGAGTCATATAACAGAACTTGAGACTACCAATTATAACATCACTGCCTCGCTGAATCAAAGTCTGTTCAGTGAATTGGTGCCTGTTGCCCCGTCAATGGTTTCTGCCACAAATCCCTCCCTCACCGTAGATTTGACAGGTGAGGATGATTCTAATTTATGTAGTTCAGTGAAGGCATTCACCAGTAAAAATAAAATTAAAAAATATATTAAAATCAATAAATACATTGTAAAAACCCAAAAGATGGTTAAACGGCAGAAATATTTCATTAAAAATGTTAAATTGAATAGAGAAAGACTAAACGTATTAAAACAATTAGACATATATTCATCTAATTTGGAGCAAAGCACTAGGAGGTACAAAATTGACACAGAACACTTGCAATCTAAACTTGACCACCTACAGGAGAAGCTAAGTTCAATGACTAGCAAATATAATACCTCTGAACATGTTATGAGGGAATATGTGTTGGCGATGAATGATTTGGTGAACTCACAAACAAACAACTGTGAGCGCTGTCAATCAACTTCACATGTAAACACACCGGACCATTCATTGACAACATGTAATACCACCTTACCGCAGCCAAGTGTTGATTTTCATACTCCTATGAATAGTTCCCATAAACAATATAAAAAAAGCATCAACAATGACATAGTAATTTTTTGTGATGAGATTGGAAAAGACTTAGGTAATTTGTTAACAGATGAATATCCAGGACACTCTGTAATAAACAATTGTATGCCAGGATGTTCTCTATATCATATTATGAAGGAAATTATTAAATGTAAGTTTAACCAGGACACCATATTATTAATTTTTATAGGTAATAGAGGAAATGTTAACAAAGGAGAATTGCTCCAGTATTATAGAACTTTGACAAACTTAAATCTAAGAAAAGTTGTGTTGTTTACATTTCCCTATAGTAATAGTTTGCCACAGGAAGAAAATAACTTTCGATATAATATTAACAAAACATTGCATAATTTGACATATAATAGTAATGTATTTCATTTAATAGATATTAACAATTATATTGGTGACAGATTTTATTTGACAAAAGATAGATATCTTGTGGACAGGTGCTATCTTTCAAACTTTTGCAAAAGACAGGTAGCTGTGTCGCTATCATACTTTTTTTCTATTACAGCCAAGAACTTGGCTAATCAAGTTGCCTCTGTTGAGCAATGCAAGACTCAATTAGATTATTCTGCAAATGATTTGTCTACATTAACTGAATCAGTGAATCATTTAAATTAGAAATTGAGACAACAGAGGCAACCTCTTGCAATATTATAAGGAAGCCAGATAATAAATCAGGCGAACGTTTTGAGAGTTTTAATAATATCAACCTGGTTCACCAAAATATTCAAGGATTATTGAACAAAGAATTAGAAGTAGAATTTTTCCTGAATTGTAACAACATAGATATTCTTTGTATAACGGAGCACTGGCTCAAATGTCACCAATTAATTTTCAATTTTAGTAATCACCAGGTTGGTAGTTCATTCTGCAGGGTAAATGCTATACATGGCGGCGCATTAATCCTAGTAAATAATCATCTTAATTTTAAAGAACGCAAGGATATTGTAAGCCTATCTGTTGAGCGAACAGTTGAAATAGCCTGTATAGAATTGGAGCAGTTTATCATTTTAAGTGTATATAGACCTCCTTCAGGGTTGTATGATTGTTTTGAAAAGGTAATGGATGAAGTATTGCATAAAATCTGTAGTTCTAAGAAGTCTATAATCACTTGTGGTGATTTTAATATTAATTTGTTAGAAAATTCTGGGTTAAGTACAAAAATTTTAAGCCTGTTTCAGTCATACAATCTTGAAAATAAATTTCTCGAGCCCACTAGAATAACCCCAACTAGTGCGACTTGCCTAGATAATATTTACACTGATATTATACCCACCCAAAAGGGAATTATTAATTTAATCGATTCAGATCATTGTGGGCAATTGATCACAATTCCAAATGTAAACAAGAAAGTCACTAAAAAGGATATCATTGTTAATCCAAAAAGTAAAAATCGCCTGGAAACTTTGAAAACTAAACTTTTATCAAAACTACCACTTTTGTCAGCTAGTGATGATCCCAATCAACACTATAACGATTTTTTCAGCATGTATTGCGCACAATTTGAAACCACATTTGTCCCTAAGACAATCTCGGTAAATAGTAACGCTTCTTTCAATGACTGGGCCACCATTGGTATTCATAAGAGTCGAAAACGACTTTATGAACTGTATGAAGAGCGGACTTATACAAACACTGTAGAATTTAATTTGTATGTTAAGAATTATTCAAAATTATTTAAAAAAGTTTGTTTCTTAGCAAAGTCACGTTACTTGAGTTCAAAAATTAAAAATAGTAGTAATGTAATTAAAATGACATGGAACATTATTAATAGCGAAACGGGAAGGTCTTGCAACCGAAATAGTGACTACAGCCTTGCTATTGGCGATAATATTTTAAATTCAGACACCCAAGTTGCCACAGCCTTTGAAAATTTCTTTGCAGATATTCCCGTATCGACTACTAAATCGCTTAACTCGTCACCTGCTGCTGCCGAGTCTTTACTAAGGGAAAACGTTTCAGTCTGTGATTCCGAATTTAACTTTCATTATGTCACCTGTAAAGATATTATTAAAACTTTTCACACCTTAAATGTTAAAAAGACCGCCGATCTATGGGGTCATTCTGTGGACGTTGCTAAATCCATTATAAACGTTGTAGCTCCTTGTTTAGCTGTAATATTTAACGATTGTATTGACCGTGGTGAGTTTCCTGATCTAATGAAATATAGTAAAATAATACCATTGTTTAAATCGGGTAGTACATCAGACCCCACTAATTATAGACCCATTTCAGTACTACCCACTTTTAGTAAAATTTTTGAAAAATTAATTTTGGAACAAATGCAAAGTTATTTCAATAAACATAAGTTATTGCATAATAAACAGTTCGGTTTTACAAGGGGTCGTTCAACTACTGATGCCGGTGTTGAACTTTTAGGACACATTTATAATGCTTGGGAGGACAAATGCGATGCTTTGGGAATTTTTTGCGATTTATCTAAAGCTTTCGATTGCGTTCTTCATGAAACATTAATCAGGAAACTACACCACTACGGAATCCGTAACGCCTCGCTGGATCTTCTTACTTCATATTTGAGTGACAGGATTCAGAGAGTTGATGTTAACGGGAAAAGATCTCCCGGATCCGTGGTAAAAATGGGGGTACCCCAGGGCTCAATTCTTGGTCCATTTTTGTTTTTGATTTACTTAAATGACTTGCCTTACCTCATAAAGGATAATCATGACGTAGTATTGTTTGCAGACGACACTTCTCTTTTATTTAAACTCAAACGTCAGCAGTCAGTTATGGATAATGTTAATAGCGCCCTGGCAAAAGTCGTTAATTGGTTTAATGTTAATAATCTACTCTTAAATGAGAAAAAAACTAAATGTATTAAGTTTACGATACCCCATGTAAGACAAGTTGAAACTACTGTACTAATTAAGGATGAAGAGTTGCAACTGGAAAATAGCACAGTGTTCTTAGGCATAACTTTGGATGCAAAGCTTCAGTGGGGCCCGCACATAGACAAATTGTCGAAAAAACTTAGCTCTGCAGCATACGCCGTTAGAAAAATTCGTGAATTAACTGATTTAGAGACAGCCCGTTTAGTTTACTTTAGTTATTTCCATAGCGTGATGTCGTACGGTATTCTCTTGTGGGGCAATGCCGCCGATATTCAAACAATATTTGTTTTACAAAAAAGGGCAATTCGTTCAATTTATAAACTAAGTCCCAGATACTCCCTCAGAGAAAAATTTAAAGAGATTAATATTCTTACTGTGCCCTCTCAGTTTATTTATGAAAACCTTTTGTACGCACACAAAAATATTAATTTGTTTAAAAAATACAGTGATATCCACAACATAAATACGAGGAACAAACACAAATTTATTATTCCTGCAACGAGGCTCAAAAAAATAGGGGGTACGTTCAAATGCCAATGTATACGTTTTTACAATAAACTTCCGAGCCATATTCAAGCACTAAGCCTAAATAAATTCAAATCGTTTATAAAACGGAAGTTATGCCTGAAAGCCTTCTATCATGTTAATCACTATCTCGAAGATAAAAAGGCTTGGGATTAAGCTGCTCCAATTTGCTCTGTGAATGTTGAAATTTCGGGCTTCGCTTGTTTATTATTGATTCCTTTATTTTATACACTGTGACATTGAATGATTTGACATGAATACTTAGTTCAGTATTTTATTATTTTTTTTTACTTTACTTATTTTTATTTTTTATGTGTGTGTTTATTTGACATGAATATTTACTTGTGACTGTCATGACATTTAATGATTTGACATGAATACTTAGTTCAGTATTTTATTATTTTTTACTTTATTTTTGTTTATTTTATGTGTGTGTTTGACATTTCGTATTTTTATTGACATTCGAATTTGAATTGTAATATTATTATTTATTTTATTTAATTATTGTGAATGTGAGGACCTTGTGGGTCACTTATTGTTGTTTTTTTTTTTCCCACGACTGTCTGGCAGTTTGAGTACTATAAGCGACCTACCCAAATGTCCTTTCTTTGGTATTGTTCGTCGTTTCGTTGAGCTCCTTGAGTTAAAGGTCGAGCTACACGATAACTGACAAATGCTTGCACTGACTGGACAGGTCCACTCAAATCTGTATGGTTCTTTCTTCAAAAGACCATCTCAGACACTAATCTGCATAGTTCTCATGTGAGTTGAACAAGATTGTCTGGACTTTAAAAGAGACTATGACCTCTGAGTTTGTTTCGGCTGTTTCTTCTCAGAGTAGTCAGGTACGAAACACCGGCCCCATCTAGTTTAAAAACATGACGTGTAAAAGTGTTTGAGAAAACCTACTTACTGAATAAATATCATTTATCATTTATCATTTATCATTTATCATTTATCATTTATCATTAATGAGGCATTTTTATCCCAAAAACAAAACTGAAATGTCGCAGGTGTTTGTATTTGCTTACCCGAGCACCAGCTAGGTACTTGCAAATAGATATAGCGACATATTCCAACTCCTTCAGAAAAATCATTTTTAAGGGTTTTAACCATAAGTTTAAACCAAGGCCAGAGCTTGTCACGCTTGCTCAGATCTCTTAGAAATTTAGTTACCTACTTGATGTAACTCTACACTACACCGCTTGTGATTTGTGTTTTTACTTATTTTTTTGTTAACACAGTCATACATCCGGGTTGTCTTAGGAACTAAATATAAGTTTTTCTTATTAACATATGATTTAATGAGATTTTATTTAATTCATCTATACTTATAATAAAATCGTTGAGACCAAAAAATCTGTACATTGAAGATTTAAAAAAAACTGACCAAGGTGACTTAAAATAAGTAACTGAACAAATTAAAACCATTTTTAAAATTTTTGTTTGTTTGTTTGACCGCGCATCACGTAAAAACTACTGGACGAATTTAGATGAAAACTTCACTTATCTATTTAAATAAACTCAGAATAACATTAGCTATAGAAATTATGGAAAATTTTGGAAAAAGGGGGTGAAAAGGGGGGTAAAATTTGTATGAAATTTTTTTTTAGATTGTTCTAGAATCATGATACTCAGAGTAAATACTTATTATTAAAAATAAAGAAATACTTGTTTCAGCATTTTTTTAAAAAATCATCCAGAGACGTAAAAAAGAGGGTTTTGTGTTTTAAATTAATTCTATAGAATAAACCTATAGAATAAAATCCAATTAAGCGGAACTCAAGAAAATCGGTATAAGTAGGTAGTTGGTAATACAGGGTGGAAACGGTAAACGGGGCAGTAAGGGGAGCTGCGATTACACGAAAATGGTCTTAGGAAACAATCCGTAATTTTTCGCGACATGTTGATCCCCATTCACAAATTTGATTAAAACATAAAGTACAGTTAGCAAGAAAATTGCCATTTCACATAAAATATTTTTTTGATGCCATTCGATCTTCTTTCCGACACTGATCAAAAAGTTCTTCCAGACCAACCCAGGTTAGAGTACTCAAAAAGTCAGAAATTGCAAAAAAAATACTTTCAGCGGGGCAGTAATTAACCGCTCTGCAGCTACATGACATACCCACTTCACGATTAAAAATGCACTCTTCTAGTACATTTGTTATGTCCATTAAAATATACAATAAGTTACTGGAATACATCAAAAATAAAAATAAAAATAATATCTTCATCATCAAATTAAAACAATTTCTATTAACCAAAAGCAATATACAATTGACGAATATTTTAGCGATAAATTTCAACAACGTAATGCCCAAAAAACATAAAAATTTTAATTAAATATAATTGTTAATAATGTAATTCGCGCAATATATAATATAAAAAATAAAACTAAAAACCAAATATATAAATACTTATTTAAATAACATCAAAGCAAATACTATTTTAGTTTAATATTTATTTAATTTGTTTCTTAACAAACAGCGCCTTCATCCTCTCTCCTATTAAACATTAACTTTGCTGTGCCCGACAGGGTCCATAGGTAATTGATTCGATATTTTAACATACCATCTGTTACATGTACCTACACATTATGGAACGCATTAAAGTATTTAGTATTGAGTATTAAGTATGAAAATGGTCTTAGGAAACCATCCGTAATTTTTCGTGAAATTTTGATCCCCATTCACATATTTAAAAAAAAAACGTACAGTTAGCAAGAAAATTGCTATTTTACACAAAATATTTTTTTGATGCCCATCGATCCTGTTTCTAATACTCAACGGTTAAGGTAGCTCCCCTTACTGCCCCGTTAATTTATTTTTATTTATTAAAACTTTATGCACAAGTAAAAACTGTACAAAGGCGGACTTAATGCCTTGGGCATTTTCTACCAGTCTACCTTAGGGTGATGCAGAGACAATACACAGTAGGTGCAATAACAGAAAACAAATAGGTACGAAAATATTTAAAACTAAAATAAAATATTAGAATAGATACATAAATACATACATAAAACATAAATATATATAAATATATATATAAAAGTAATGAGAGTTAATCGTTTCCACCCTGAATAATTTATTACAAATAAAATAATTCTACGAGGAAAATGTAGACTGTACGAATATACATAAGACATAAAGCCGGAAAAGTTACAAATACATTACAAACGAGTACAAATCCTACTATCTATAAATAAAAAATGCTTTGTCCTGAAGGACTGTCTTATGGATCAACGCACAGCCTAAACCGCAGATTGTAGAAACCTGAAACTTGGAGGGTGTATTTTTTGTATGACGTAGGCATACGATAAGAAAGGATTTTCTGAAATTATACCCCTAAGGGGGTGAAAAGGGGGGGGAAAAGTTTTTATGGGAAAATGTGATTCCTTGGTCCAATCTACTTCAAATTTTGCAATCAACAATATTAACAGAATTGATGGACGCGTTTCGTATTGCATTGCAATTTATCTCCTAACGGGGTTAAAAAGGGGTAGAAAGTTATTTTGGCGGTGATTTGTTTCGAATTTGATTTCAATACTTCTTAGAGATTCTGATACAAACTACATGTTATTTTGATACATGTTTCAAAAGTCAATCCGATTTTATTCCAAAAAGGTTGAACTCGCGTAAAAATTTGGTGCAAAATTGCAAATACTCTTTAAAATTGGAATGTCTCGAAAGTCACCGTAAAACTGAAGCACCGCATTTCAAGGTTAGAGGTTGTGCACTTTAAGACACGGCGTCATAGCATAGGGACGTAGAGTTCGAAATTTTAAATGGTAAGCAGTTGTAAGAGGTCCGTAACAGTTTACAGCAGCTATATCGTGTTGCGACTCATTTCATGCACCTTGATGAGAACTGCAGACCTAGCTGGAGTATGACTATGGGTCTAAGTATGAAGATGTGAAGCTGTCAATAGTAGCCCTTAAAGCTGTTTTTGTAAACATGGTAATTTATTCTTATCATCTTATAAATAAATACGTTGTTAATCGTTATTTGATTTTGAACAAAATTGCCCTTGGGTACGTTAATTGACTTCAATGCATATCTTAGGAGATCCACCATTTTAATAACTCCGCAGCAAAATAATGATCATGTACCGGGCGCGCATTTTCATTATGCGGATGTGTGTGATGTGCTCTTTGACAATTGTATTATAGGTGCTTACGACCCACTCTCTGTAACCCTCTCTTTCTCTTATGTGGCGCAGACGAAGTTGCGCGGGTCAGCTAGTTCCAAAATATATTTGAACTTATGTTTGTTTTTAAGATGCTTAATCACATTGTAGAGTATAAAACTGAGAAGGTGTATAGTAATACCTATCAAATGAACATTCTAAGCATTCACATTTAGCTGTAAAACATTAAAACATTATGTGATTTTTACGGTCTCTACTACTAAGCTTATTTTTTCTAGCCTTTTTCTAAGTTCATTGTGTCCATCAAAAGATCATCATGAGTGTCATCATATCGTTATAATATACCCACCTCTAGTAACTTGCTTCTGCCCAACAGAAGATTCCTCAACTGTTGCGAATCCAGCAGCTTCATCATCGGACTTGATGTCTTCATGGGTCAGTTTACCTGAAGTTAGACATACGAATTAATTATAGTTTGATTACTATTATTTTATTTTATTATATTAGAATTTTTATTGGAATGATAAGCCTTTACTCGACCTACGTACCTTTCTTAGCTTCCATGAGCAAGTGAATCATATCAGGTCGGATAATGTTCTTCATCTCGCGATTAGCCATTGTTTCTAGAACTAACTTTTTGAAGAATTTCTTCGAAACTTCCGATAGGAAATCCATCTTCAAGAACTGTAAAATAAGAAACAATAAGTTAATCTTTTTATTCGGTAACACTTTCGTTCGTTTAGTTTGTTATTATTTTCTGGCACCTCAACAACTGACATGTAATTTAATGAGGAGGGGTGAAACGCATGGGACTAAAAGAGTGATGGACATGAATATTACTGATGAATGGAAAAGCAGAAAAAGGCCATAGAACGCCGTTTCATTAGGTAGGAATAAGAAATCGTGTTGCACCGATCCCAAATAGAATGAGACAAGAACAGGCAGATGATGGCATTAACACCTATAAAGGTCCCTCAATTATCATGATTAATTCTAGTATCAACATCAAGTGGACTAAACGAGATGAATGATTTATGAACGACACTAATCTCTTCGAATCTTGCTCACCCATTCGTAACAACCGCGACGTTAACCTTGAGACCACGTGATGTTGTTTTGATTCTATTTGAATAGGTACCTACATTAGCCGTGTGAGTTAGTGCTAACATGCGAATTTGAATGTTAAATTTATTTATTTTGTTAGTTAATAATTAATATTTCATTTAAACATTCAAATGCATTCTTTAAAGTAGAATCATCTTCAAAACAACATTGGTGGGTACCAATGTTGTTTTGAAGATGATTCTACTTTATCATTACATTTTCGGCAAATTTTGATCTGTAATTATAATACCCATCGATCACTAATAAAGAACAATAAAGTAATACATAATGTAACTACGATAAATCAGGTATTCATTTTCAAATGCTCACGTTGTTTGTCTATTGTTATTAAGGTATTGATTACTAGTTTTGTATTTGTTTCCAGATATCAATAGTTTGTCAACAAGGACTAATTGTAGGTACTCCACATGAATTACTGTATGAGGCATGATTGTTTTATCTATAATATACTAGGTGAAACTTAATAAACATGTTACAAGCAAGGACGAAGACAAAGTTGAACATAAAGAAGTTCTCAGTAACAACTTACCTTGGCAACTTTCGGTGCATTAGCCATTATGAAGAATAATAACAACTGTCGGAACTTGAAGGTGGATGACAACTTGCCCATGGCGTAGAACTCATTATCCTCATCGTTGTGAGAGTCCACCTTCAGACCGAAGGCACAGGAGGCGATCACGTCGTTGGCGTAGCGAGTCGTCAAGTCCTTGCATTCTATGTCTATATAACCAGCTGAAAGAGGTTTTTGAAATTCTTAGGACAAACTTTAATAGATATTTTCAAATATAACTCACACCGTCTAGGTACACAGATTTTCAAAAATCTTACATTTGGATTCCTTGATTTTTCTCTGAAGAGCACTCATCATCTGGTCACCCACCTCCACCATGAACGGTACCATCAGACGCATCTTGGAACTTGTGAACGCTGGACTCAATGTTGAACGCATGTCCTTCCATTCTTGACCTGTGGAAGATCATAGTACGATTTCTTTAAACATATCAATGAAGATATATAGCCATAAAGTAATTTTTCTAATGGCCAAGCAATATAATTAGGCGATGCTAAGAAAACCATAATTTCGGTAACAATTTATTTTCATACCTTTCAATGAGAACAAATTTCTGGAGAAGAAGGAATCTTGGGTGCTAAAGATGGCGCGGTGATCGAGGAAGTGCTCGAAATCTTTGACAGTGATCTTCTTTACCAATTCAATGTCACGAATCATCACCATTTCATTGATGAACTCAAACCTTCCCACGAATCTGATGAACAGAATGTTTTGAAAATCACCGATAGTATAATTATAAAACCTACACGGTGTAGAATAAAAAGTAATTACAATGAAATCGTTTAACTAAGTAACCACAACCACTTACTTTTCTTCAGGAAAACTGTTATAGGTCCTCAAGATGTCATCACAGAAGTGATCCATACGTAACAGGATTCTGGTCATGTTGCCCATCAACGGGACTGGCCTGAAGTGCTTGACGCCATTACGACTGAACGTTGAGTAGATTTGGCGGAGATACAAGATTACTACGGCGATTAACACCGCCACCCAGATAAGGATTAATATCATGATCTGAAACAACAAGAAACAATTATTTTATAGTATATTATTACCCTAGGGGTGAAAGTAACTTATTTAGTCCCGAGACGGGGTTTCGCGCCCGAACGTAGTGAGGGTGCCAATGGTTTGAGGGACTAAGTAAGTTTTTAACCCGAGGTAAACACTGTGCTTTTCATTCAGAATACAAGGAACCTAAAAACATGTATCAATCGAAAAAACAAATCAAGATGGGATTGCCGCTTTCCCACCTATTTTGATTTTTTTTCTGTGGCCAGCCAGCTATTCCGCCATGATTTTTAATTTTCATCATTGAAAACATGGTAAATATTTTGCCCAAATCTACACACTTTCAACCCGTTCCTCCGGCAACTTCAGACCTACTTTCCGAGTATGAGTAATGAAAAGCATATTTGTAGAGGAACTTGTGCTATGTTGTTATCCTGTTCCAATTAATTTGTTGATTCATAAACAAAGTCAGTGTAATAACTTCTTGATTACTTAACTCATTTTTTGATATTTGCTTTGTTGTTATGATATTCTGCTGCCTCTATAAGAAAATCTGTCTAAGTCGGCATGGTAGTCAAACTCGGCATTGGCATCTGGTAGTTCGATATGATGAACTGTCTGCTAAAACAGTTACATAATATTTACTATCCACATCGGTCTCAGTATTTCTTTTGCTCGTTGCTGCTCCATTGATCGTTACCATTTCTTCTTCTTCTACATACATTATGTCAAGATCATCTACTAAACAGTAATATCTATTTTGCAAATACCTATTCTCATGAATCATCAAAATCAAAATCAAAGCATTTATTTCAAGTAGGCCAGTTACAGGTGCTCTTGAATTGTCGAAACAAAGATGAAAATTAAATGTAGCTACAGTCCCGGTCACAAGACATAAAAACTGTGAAAGTACTGTAGTTGTCCATTCCCTAACGTAGATCTGATATGGAGAAGAACGGGCAAGAAATTCCATGGACACTCGTTTAAATCAAATTATTGTAACAAAATCTTGGTTACATCATTCATGTTGAGATGGTGCATTATGTGAGAACAATGTAGCAAGTTGTGCACGATAAAAGTGTCCACAGTAAAAACAAACAAAAACAATTCAAAAATAAAATATTTAAACAAATAAAAAAGCCGTGGCAACCAAGAGCTGACCAGTCCCAACCGACAGTGCCCGTTCATGAACATGACGCATGTATTGGCACCATTCAACTCAACCATTTTGAAGGGAATTAAATGACCCGAACACGCGCCACCATCAGCGGGACATTTGAGTGAGCATGACTTACTCTTAACCGCCAGGGTACATTCAAGTCAAAAAATAAAAACGTAGGTTTCCAGCGAATGATAGCATTCTAGTACATAGCACTCACACAATACGGGATATGAGGTTATATAATACTAAAGATATTGAATTTATACAATGCAAAGATTTGACGACCCGAATGGCGTAGTGGTAGTGAGGCTGCCTTACGTTCTTAGGGTCCTGGGTTCGAATCCCGGTAGGAACAAATATTTGTGTGATAAGCATGTACATTTTGTTTCCGAGTCATGGATGTTTATATTATGTATAATAAGTATGTATTTACAAACAAAAAAGTATGTATGTAGTTTATCAACTATCTGGTGTCCACAACACAAGCCTTGCTTAGTGTGGCACTAGGTAGCGCTGTGTGTTAATGTCAGCGATATTTATTTATTTATAAAGATACTCGTAGTTGTACAATCTTCAGCAGCTCCAAAAATACAATTAGTGCTATCCAATTTTGCGCCCCTATCCTTGTGGAGCAGGACCGGCGGCATTGAGCCAAGCCATTTTATCATCGACATAATCGTCCAATTTATAATATGCTTGCTTACACAGTGTGCGTTTAATGCATGTTTTGGTTTCATTTAGTTCAAGAATGCTTTGTGGCATTTTATTATAGTATTTCAAACAGTACCCCATGAAAGACGAGTCTACTTTAGCGAGTCTGAAGCCTGGCAGAACTAATTGGTCTCTATTTCTAGTACTGTAATTGTGTCTCTCACCTCTTTTACCAAAAAGATGCAGATTTTTCTGACATACATTATGTTTTCGTAGATGTATTGACAATGTACAGTCACGTCTAATAATATGTATACACTTTCCTTAATATCATATCTATTTTCGCGAGAGATAACGATCGTAACTAGGAAGCTGGATCTTTTTCATAAAAATATGAGTTCCAGAATACTATGTACGTAATAACATTAAATTTTAATCAGTACATTAGGAGAAACACAATTTATTTATTTTTTAAGTGTTTACATATTATTAGACGTGACTGTACAGTCATGATGTTAATTTCCTTAAACAGTTCCCTTAGAGAATCGCGCCTACGAAGATTGTATATGGCTCTGAGGGCTCGTTTTTGCAGAATGAATATAGACTCAATGTCTGCAGCCCGTCCCCATAATACTCGTAATACCATATTTTGAGGTTGGTTTTTCAGTAAATAGGGTAGATCATTTATAAACACTAAAAAGAGGAAAGGACCCAATAGAGCCTTGAGCCTTGCGGAACCCCCATTTTTACTTTTAAGCCCTTTGAATTAACACCATTTATGCTTAAATAAGATTTAACCAAACTAAGTGCAAGTTTAACTAGTCTGTAATGCTCCAGTTTCAAAAGCAATGTGTCGTGATTTACACAATCAAATGCTTTGGAGAGGTCACAAAATATTCCTACAGCGTCTTGGGACTCTTCCGACGCCATGAATATGTGCTTTAATAAGGTTACACCAGCGCCAGTTGTACAACGTCCCTTGGTGAAGCCATACTGTTGATCGTGTAAGATTATGTTGGTGTTAACATGAGCATTTGATTAAGCAATACATTTTCGAACACCTTGCTAAAAACTGGCAACACGGATACAGCTCTATAATTATTAGTATCTTTACTATCCCCGGATTTGAAAAACGGTATGACTTTACTGTATTTCATTAAATCCGGGAAAACTCCTTGGTCTAAGCACAAATTAAAAATTAAAGCTAAGTATGGAGCTATAGTCTCAAGTATGGAAGTACAAACTTTGATAGACATTCCCCATAGATCTTCGGTCAGTTTGATTTTGATTTGCCGGAAAGCAACTGTCATCGGGTTTATGTGTTTAAATTTAAATTCAACCTGGTATCCAGATACATTCGCTTTTAATAAACCAATTGAGACTTCAGAAGAGGAATTTAGAGCATCCGTATTTTTTAACGGTATGTAAGGAAATTTACAAATTCTTGAGCTACTTCCTGATTAGAGCTTTTTGTAGAAATGTTTTAGTTTTTCTATCATTTTATTACTAAAACATGGCTGGAAAGGTCGTGACTGCTGACTTGACGATTAAGATATATAATGATGGAGTAGACAACATGTTGTACGTGCTACAAATAAATATGGGGATGGGTAAGACTGAAGACATGACCGATAATACCTTTTATTTTTTATTTAACTAGCTTCTGCCCGCAGCTTCGACCGCATGAAGTTCGATAAATTGTCCCATGGGATCTTACTTTATATACTAAAACCTTCCTCGAGAACCACTCTATCCATTTGTGAAAACAACATGAATATCGGTGCAGTAATTTTTGAGTTTATTGCAAACAGACTGACAGACAGACGTGGTGTAGGACTCTGTTTTATAATAATATGTAAAAAAAATATCATCAAACACACAATTTATTGATCCCCAGTATCTAAAAGTTTATAAACAAAAAGGAACAATACAGACTTATCAACCAGACGATAGTACTATTCTCGTCGTAGGTAATCATTTTGGGGGGGGGGGGGGGGGGTAAGCAGAATTTGCAATAATACACGTGTCAAAAAAAAAACTGTTATCCAAATAATTTACCACGAATAATACGCGTGGCCAACTATAATCACACTAAATTATTTAATCACAATAGAAACAAACAATCTACGTAACAATCAAAATCAAAATCAAAGCATTTATTTCAAGTAGGCCAGTTACAGGCACTTTTGAATTGTCGAAACAAAAATGAACATTTAAAGTAGCTACAGTCCCAGTCACAAGACATAAAAACTGTGAAAGTACTGTAGTTGCCCATTCCCTAGCGTAGATCTCTATGGAGAAGAACGGGCAAGAAACTCCATGGACACTCTTTTAAATCAAAATATTGTTACAAAATCTTGGTTACATCATTCATGTTGAGATGGTATATTATGTGAGAACAATGTAGCAAGATGTGCACGTTAAAAGTGTCCATAGCAAAACAAAAATAAAATACAACTCAAAAACAAAATAATTCAAATAAACCATGGCGACTAAGAGATGACCAGTCACAACTGACAGCGCCCGTTCACGAACATGACGCATGGATCAGCACCATTCAGCTCAACCATTTTGAAGGGAACTAAATGGTCCGACACACGCGCCACCATCAGCGAGACATTTGAGTGAGCATGACATACTCTCAACCGCCAGGGCACATTCAAGTCAAGAACTGCCGTAGGTTTCCAGTGAATGATAGCTTACTAGTACATGGTACTCACACAATATGGGCTATGCGATTATATAATACTAACATTGAATCTATACAATGCAAAGATAAGTTTGTACAATCTTCAGCAGCTCCAACAATACCATTTAATGCTATCAATTTTTGCGCCCCTGTCCATGTGGAGCAGGACCAGCATTAAGCCAAGCATTTTTATCAGCGATATAATCGCTCAACTTGTAATATGCTTGTTTACATAGTGTGCGTTTAACGCATGTTTTAAATTTCGTCTCATTCAGTTCAAGAATACTTTGTGGAATTTTATTATAGCATCTCAAACAGTACCCCATGAAAGATGAGTCTACTTTAGCGAGTCTAAATCCTGGCTGAACTAGTTGGTCCCTATTTCTAGTACTGTAATTGTGTCTGTCACCTCTTTTACCAAAAAGATGCAGATTTTTTCTGACGTACATTATGTTTTCGTAGATGTATTGGCAATGAACCGTCATGATGCCAATATCCTTAAAAAGTTCCCTTAGAGAATCGCGCCTACGAAGATTATATATGGCTCTGATGGCTCTTTTCTGCAGAATAAATATAGACTCAATATCAGCAGCCCGTCCCCATAGCAAAATACCGTAACACATTATACTATGGAAGTAACTAAAATAGACCAGTCTAGCGGTATCTACATCAGTGAATTGACGGATTTTTCTAATGGCATATGCTGCTGAACTTAAGCGCCCCGCAAGCGATGTTAAATGAGAACCCCATTGTAGCCTTGAATCAAGCGTAAGCCCCAGGAAAACAGTTTTATCTACGAATTCGAGTTTCTCTTTATTCAATATTATCTCACAATCACTACTTTTAACATTCGGTAATGAAAATCTTATGCATTTAGTTTTCTTTTCATTCAATACCAAATTGTTTGCTGTGAACCAATTTTGGACCTGAAGTAGGGCATTATTCACTTCATCTAGATTTTGGGCCCGTCTATTTATCTTAAAAATTAGGGAAGTGTCATCAGCAAATAGCACCATATTTTGTGGTTGGTTTTTCAATAAATAGGGTAGATCATTTATATAGACTAGAAAAAGGAAAGGACCCAATATTGAGCCTTGCGGAACCCCCATTTTTACTTTCAAACCCTGTGAATTGACACCATTTATTTGAACATGTTGTTTTCTATCACTCAAATAAGATTTTACCAGGCTAAGTGCAAGTTTACCTAGTCCGTAATGCTCCAGTTTCAAAAGTAATGTGTGTGTGTCTCATATTTATGTATGGACATAATTATAACAATCAATCAAAAATATAATCTTTATTTACTAATTATCTACACGGTTATTAGTGTCTAGAATGACAAAAAGCAACGGCTTTCTCAGTCTTTCAGGTGTGAGATGATTTCAAACCACATATTTGAATGTGCTATTCAGGGGGGTGAAACTTCCATACATTCGCTTTAAACAAAATTTTCATAGATAGTGCTATCATCTGTGTGGTTGAGGACACCAACTTTTCAACTGTTTGACAACTTACAACTGTCATAACATTCTTATGAAGAGAACAGCTATTTTAAGCAACTTGTCGGTGAAGTAGATGTGAATAAAAGTTCACACGTTTGAATCCTCAGTCAAGAATTTCTTATTGTATTTATTTTGTTGATCAAAAACTAACAGCGCCATCTAACAGCTTGCGTACACAGTTTTAAAACGGAAACCACAGTTGCGCATCTATCTTGTATTAGACATAATAGTGTATTATCTATGGTGCTATTGGAATTCACGATTTTTTTTTCGACCTGTCGTCATCCTTAACAACTTCCTGCCCTTTTCCTATAACACATATTACTTTGGGAAACATATTTTTTTAGACCTGTCCTTTTTCCCAAGTCAGCCAAAACGTACCCATTGCCACTTTTATAGTTATTTATCCGGTAGCAGGGAACAACCGGTATTTTACACAGAGCAACTGTTTGACCTCTGCAACCCAACTTAGTACCAAATATAAATGATGTAATCAAGATTTTGTAACAATTTTATCGAAAAAAGAGTGTCCGTGGAGTTTCTTGCCCATTCTTCTCCATACAGAGCTACACTTTGGAATGGCAACTACAGTATTTTCTCAAGTTACTATGCCATGTGACAGTGCCTGTAGCTTCGCTCTTTTTGCTTTTCTGACATTCAGAAGTGCCTGTAACGCCTACTCATCATCTGCCTAGCCTATTCGCAACTATATTGGGGTCGGCTTCCAGTCTTACCAGATGCAGCTGAATACCAGTATTTTACATGGAGCGACTGCCTATCTGACCTCCACAACCCAGTTAATACTGGGAAATACGACTTTGTTGGCCACTGACTACCTGTAAAGACTGTCAAAGATGAACAAATGACAGCCGGGACCAACAGCTTAACGTGCTTTCCGAGGCACGAAGGAAACTCGGTATGTAAGGGTGGTCACCCATCCACAGACCAACCTAGGCAAGCACGGCTTAACCTAAAGATCGACCCGAGCGGCTGTTATTATTTTGCCACGAGCTCCTCTTCCTTCTCCTGTAACGGCTACTAATTGAAATAAATGCTTTGAGTTTAAGTTTTTTACATCTTGACGTAACACTACATTAAAAATAATAATTTCAAAAGCCTATTGATATTTTGTACTTTTAACATTTTTATCTCCACTAAGAGTACATCTGTATTTTGCGCAGTTTGGCTTCCATCAAGCGTACGTTACAATTGCAAGGCCAAACTTCGCGACAATAATAGATTGTTCAATGATGAAGATTTCTTTGATTCGTACCTAATTTAGCAGCGGGGTCACGGTCCTTTTAAATGAACACTAATGCTCTCTTAATTAAATGCACCTACAAGAAGTTTCATTTATAAACATACCTAAATCTAAGAGGCGGTATCTTGTAGATTTTTTCCTGTGTAGGTAGGTACATACATGTGTGTGCTTAGATAAATACCTGTTCGTAACATAACATTAAGTTAATACCAGCCCGTATCGATTACCTAGTTGTCATTACACAGTACGTCTGGTTCGATAATAAGTATCTACAATCTAAATGACTGCAATCATTAGCCTTGAGGGGACTGGGGCACGATCCCTTTTCCTTAAGGGAGAGGCTGACCATAAATAGTATGATTTAGGAAAAACGAAAATTTTATCAGCCTAGGGTAATTTAGGAACAGAAGGAGCTAAATTAGCAACTCTGTTTGTGGTGGTTCAAACTTCGTTTGAAATACTGTTACAATAAAGTTCTAATCAGCTTGCACTACAAAGTGGTTGTAACGTCAGTTACTGCGGGCCGAATAGTGCAAAATTAGTGGTTTCGATCGATTCACAAAAAATCTATAGATTGGACAAAAAAAAATAAAACTTTGAGTTGCTAATAATTATGTTGCTTGTAGAATAATTTGCCAAAAAATCAAAATGAACACATGTATTTTAGTATGGTTATTACTCGTTGAAAGAAATTTTTAGAGATAAGTTTTAGAGTAAAGAAAAGTGATTTTTTTATCGAGTGAAATTAATTGTATTATGATTTCAAAACACTACCATACTAGCATATATCCTGAAGAATATCATATACTTTTCTGGTTTTGTTTATTGCAGTGAATTATATACTTTCAGGCATTATAAAACGTTTCGCGTTTAGCTCTTGTAGTCGCCTTAAGGTTAGTAGCGTAAGGGTACCCCGCGAAATTCATATTTTATTACGTTTTTTCCATTTTCCAGGTCAGTGTCAAGTTGTATGTAGATGAAAATGTGATTCGTGGCTGTAAGACGTATGTAGTTACAGAAGGTAAAAGTCTAGGAATGACGTTTTCACGGTCACAGTCATTTTTAGACCTATTGATGATTTTGATTATTCTAATTCCGTAACTACATACAGCCAAATCAACAGAAAATTTGAACTTTTTGGGTTACTCTGGATTATTCACCTAATGCCCATTTACACGATGCAAGTTTATCGCCTGCTGCATACATACTCAAATTGGAATAACATTTAACCCTTCGTATGCCGCGGAACGTAGATCTACACAAGACACAATGGCTTTTTAATTGTGTCTATATGTACGGCATAAAAGAGGTTAAACCTCACTCGAACGTAAATGTCATTTAATTGAAATTAAGAGAAATTAATGGCGTGAGTTACGTTTTGAGTATGACTGGATGTTTATTAGAGCAGAAGATGATCAAAGAAATTAATCTTACGAACTTTGTTTCAGACGATAATAACATAACATAACATAACAATATCACGCCTATAATCCTCTCAGGGTGAGGCAGAGGTGTATCTAATAGAACACACACATTTCACCAGTTATGTTTAAGTCACATGTAGAAGAGGCGAGCCTATTACCATCAACCGGGCACAAATCCAGACTCCGCGGCTACTATTGAGAAATTCCTGATGAGGAAACCCAATAGCAGTGCCCGACCTGGGCATCGATCCCGGGACCTCATGCTCAGCAGTCGAGGCTAGACCAACGAGGCAGTGTGACAGATGATATGGCTGGAAACGGGGTAACAACTAATACTACGATTCATCATCTGCCTGACTTTTCCCAACTATGTCGGGGTCGGCTTCCAGTCTAACCGGATGCAGCTGAATACCAGTATTTTAAATGGAGCGACTGCCTATCTGACCTCCACAACCCAGTTAACACTGGGTAATACGTTACCACTTGGTAAGACTGGTTGTCAGACTTTTTGGGCTACTGATTACCTGTAACGAGCGCCAAAGATGGACAAATGACAGCCGAGACCAACAGCTTAACGTGTTTTCCGAAGCACGGAGGAAACTCGGTATGTAAGGGTGGTCACCCATCCACAGACCAACCTAGGCAAGCACGGCTTAACCTAAAGATCCTCCTCAACAATAACTAATAATAATTAATACTACGATTAATAAAGAAAAAAACTTGATGCCCACTCTTCAAATAATCTCAATAAGGGTAGGAGAATGTCAAAGTAATCTCAACAAGGAAATTTCAGACGAAATATTGGGATCAAAACACAGTTTTGTAAAAGATGTAGTAAATAAATCACCAGACATTAAAGTCTTTGGCACTATAAGACGACCTGAATGGCGTAGTGGTAGAGAAGCTGCCTTACGTTCTTAGGGTCCCCGGTTCGAATACCGGTAGGAGCAAATGGTTGTGTGATGAGCTCGGGCATTTGTTTCAGAGTTATGGATGTTTATATGTACATAATTATAATAAGTATGTATTTACAAACAAAAAAGTATATTTGTGTGGTATATCAACTATCTGGTGTCCACGACACAAGCCTTGCTTAGTGTGGTGCATGGTGCTGTGTGTTAATGTCCAGCGATATTTTATATTTATTTCATTTTAAAACCTGTTCGACTGCTCTCGCTTTTACGCGAATTTAAACAGTTAACGTAACCAGTTTAATTCTCGTTCTACATATCAGTATAATTTACAAATTATTACATAAGTAGATATTGCTCTTGTATGATTCGACGACCCGAATAGCGCAGGCTTAGTGAGGCTGCCTTACGTTCTTAAAGTCCCCGGTTCGAATACCGGTAGGAGCAAATGTTTGTGTAATGAGCACGGACATTTATTTGTTTCCGAGACATAGATGTTAATATATATAAGTATGTATTAACAAAAACAAAAAGTATCTAGATGTAGTATATCAACTATCTGGTCCACAACACAAGCCTCGTTGCTTACTAGATGGCGTTATGTGTAATGTCTAGCGATATTTATATTTATTATTTATTTTATTTATAAACTAATAATTTGTTGTATTTAGCCTAATTTGTAGCTGAGAACGAAATGTTTAAACAAAGAACACATTATCTGTCTAGGTCCTTATCAACCAGGTATAAGGACAAAGGTACTTATACCTGAATATTGAATTTATTTTGAGTGGTATACAGATTGATAAAATGTATGTTTACCTTCATCAAACCTCTCATTAACTACGATGTTCTCTAGATGTGACGTGTACTGGCGTGTAAACTGGTAGATACTTATTCTCAGCACTTTTTGCTGCATGTTTTTATTTTGTAGTGTTATTAGGTACGTTCTCAACAAGGATTATCTTACCTACTGCTTACTTTAATATATAAATCCAAAAGTTTGTGAAGATGTATAGATGTTTGTTACTCTTTTACGCAAAAGCTACTGAACGTATTTAAGATGAAATTTAGCACAAAGTTCGTTCATAACCTGGATTAACACATATATTACTTTTAAACCCGGTAGTATCATCCCGTGGGACAACTATCGAACTCCAAGCTTGTGAAGCCGAAGACACAAGCTAATTACGACTATACTTAATTTGTAGAATTAAACAGCTTTTTATTCTTTGTATCTGGTCAGTAGATAAATATTTAACACACTCAACATTTGATTACGAAAAATGTAAACAAAAAATACAGATGACATAACTTACTATTTATTAACACAACACTGGTTTGTGAACACACTTTAAGTACAATCGTCAACAAAGTAGGACTACAAAATACTACGTAATTTCACAACGTGAGACAAGTTTAGTTCAAGCGTGTGGCTCGGAACGCGAGTGAATTGTCTCTGAGCGTGCCGCCACAGCCTGAGTTATTATATTATGTACACCTTATCGTAATTATTTACGCATTTATTTTTGTTTATTATTTTTATGTCTAAAAATAAACGTAGTATCTGTTGTCTTTGATAATATTTATATGCAAATAGAAACCGGATTTAGAAAAGGTAGATATTGTTATTAACTTTTGGTCATTGAAACAATCCAGGCCTTAACAAATAGGCTATTGTACAGAAAGATACCTATATGTGATAATTATGCACGAATAAACAACAATATTATTAAAGTTGGGGTTTTACAAATAACCCTGTATTGTCACTTACGGGATATCTTCCGTGATTAAGTATTCGTTATTTTGAGCTCACGATATTTTGACGCTGTCCAGTCAACCCGCGATCATGGCGCTTGCGGATATCGGGAGCTCAAAATAACGATTATCACGGAAGAAATCCCGTAAGTAACAATATAAGCTTGAAACAATGCTTGACAGCTTTGATTCACCAACCGCTGAGTAACAGTAACGGCCTCCTTCTTTCTGCACCATGTTTTCCTGGTGTGAAAAACCGTCACCCAGGTCTTCTCCGCGATCTTCTCAAGGTCCCCCATTCGGCTATTCAGCATCTGCCTAGCCTTTTCCCAAGTATGTTGTGGTTGGCTTCCAATCTGACCGGATACAGCTGTATACCAGTATTTCACATGGAGTGCAATGACTGCCTATCTGACCTTCACAACCCAGTTAGTAGTCTAGGTAATACGATACCCCTTGATAAGACTGGTTGTCAGACTTTTTTTGGGCTACTGACTACCTGTAACGACTGTCAAAGGTCTACAAATGACAGCCGGGATCAAAAGCTTAATGTGCTCTCCGAGGCACGGAGGAAACTCGGCAAGTAAGGGTGGTCACCCATCCACAGACCAACCTAGGCAAGCACGGCTTTACCACTAGCTCCCCCAGGTGGCTATTGATGTATGGATAATTACTTGTAAACAGCTTAGGAAGGTAATCTTTACGCTCTCACCCAAAAAGTGTTAGAGTCAAAGATCAAATTCGACAATATCAAAAATATAAATATCCACCTCGGCACTGATAACAATATTTATAATTGATATCACCTCTGACCCCATAATATGTCTGTTATTTAAACAAATAAGTTACTATTTATTTGTCAACACACAAAGTGGTTCAAAACATTCAAACTGCGCAATCATCATAATTTATTACGATTTTTTCTTTGTTATTCCTGTGATTTTCTATGAAAAGATCTCGTACAAATATTTTGATTTAAAAGAGAGTCCATTGAGTTTATTGGCAATTCACACACACAACACAGTATAGTGGACACGACACATACACAGGGCAGTACTTTCACACATTATTATGCCTTGTTACTGGGACTGTAGTTTCATGATATTGTTTTTTGTCATGTAAAAGTGTCGTAAAAGAAAAAGAAAGCAAAAGTATTTATTATCCCGCCAGAACAAAACTCACAACAATAAAATGGTTAAATTGTAAATTACAACTAATAAAAACCGGCCAAGAGCGTGTCGGGCCACGCTCACTGTAGGGTTCCGTAGCTTCCCAGACCATTAAAAATACCAACATTTTTCGTCAGCAAAAATAACTTTGTTTTTCATAGTATTTGTATGAAAAACAAAGTTATCATTTGCGTTTTTTTGAAAAAGTGCTATATAACTCAAAAACTATTCAACTCATCAAGTTGAAAATAATTTTCCTAGAAAGTTCATATAAAGGTCTACTTCTGTGATTTTTTTCATATTTTTTAAACTTATGGTTCAAAAGTTAGAGGGGGGGGGGACACATTGTTTTTGACTTTCGGAGCGATTATTTCCTAAAATATTAATATTATCAAAAAATGATTTTAGAAAACCCCTATTCATTTTTAAATACCTATCCAACAATACATCACACGTCAGGGTCAAAATTAAAAAAAAAATCGCTCCCCACTTTACGTCTGGGGGAGGTACCCTAATAAAAATGTTTTTTAAAATTTTTATTTTTGCACTTTGTCGGCATGATTGATATACATATTGGTACCAAATTTCAGCTTTCTGGTGCTAACGGTCACTGAGATTATCCGCGGACAGACAGACAGACAGACATGGCGAAACTATAAGGGTTCCGTTTTTTGCCATTTGGCTACGGAACCCTAAAAAGTAAACATAGAGAGAAAAAGAAAAAAAAAGAAACGAAATTGGTCCTGTACGAGGCCAAAAGGCTCCTATCTCAGCATGGTGCTGTAACATTTAAAAAAAAACCTCACAGCGGATAGGGCCCAAAGTGATGCCACAAAAAAAGAGCTTATTATTTTCCGAGTGACTAATAACTTAAAAGTCGACTAAATGTTTGCAACAAATAAAATAACTTGCCAGCGATTAAATATTTCCGCGACTATTATATTATGTAAGGTTCAAAATTAAAGGTGTTATAAAAACTAAAAACTAGCAGCTGCGTTTAGGTAGCAAATAAACTATACCAGTCAAATAAAATATTAGGCGAGGAGCTATAAATAATGACTTGGCGACTAATAATGTTAGTAGGGTGGCAAAGATAATATATTACCAACTGTTTATTTATTTATTTGACTAAGGATGCAAGAGCGAGCGCAGCGAGCTCGGGACTTGGGGCACCCCGACACGGACAGGTTAGGTTAGAAGGGGATGGCGGGGTCTGAAAGACCCCGCCATCCCCTTCGTGGTTATTTTTTTTTAAACCACCCAGAAGTAATGAATGCCCATTTTCTATTTTATTTTCGCCATTAAGTTTCCGCTTAGATATGAATTCAGTTCCCAAAAGAAAAACTTGATGCTAGTTTAAATTAAAACGGAGCTTATTACTGATATATTAATATGCTACCTATTACTTATTACGATACTCCTTATTAGCTGCCAACCCATTATATATGGTACCCACTCTATTTTTTTTTAAAACCTATATTCATTTTACTTAGTTGCCGCATTAAATACATGCCCAAAAAAAGGCACTATAATTGAAATAAATGCTTTTAGTTTCACAACATCTGTTTTCAAACACATCTTTTATATCTTGAAATAAATACCTTTATGAAAAAATTTTAAAAAACAACATTTAAATATATAAAAAGTAGTTGCCAACCAGCATCGGGTACGAGACCAGGGTCCGAGCTAACAGGTATTACTATTATTATTGTTCCACAGGTTAAGTATATCCAAATAAATTCTTTCATAGATATAATTATAAATCCTCATCAAGTTACAAATTTTCCAAAATCATTCATAAGTTTTTTGCTGAAACTCAATATTTGCATGCTTATCACAAGTTGATTTGTTTTTGTGGTCCACCAGTAATTTTTCAACGGTCAGGTAGTGGGGCTCAGACGTCAAGATGTAATTGAAGATAGGGGGACGTAGGTCATTACTCTACGATCATCTTTAACTGGTGGACTGCGCCGTATCAGTATCCGCTCATTTCAGCATTACTTGCTGATTCCGGATCTAGACGGGATGATATTGAAATGGATTTATGTTTTATCAAACATACTAAACGATACATGGATCATAGCATTAGCATACCTGATCAGTCTTTAATGTTTTATTGTTGTTTTTATTGTACACATGTAGGTACATTGGCCTTTCTGTGGGAAGAACTGGGCCACGATCCACCACAAGGCCCAGTGCGGTTTTGTAGAATGATGTCAAATAGCGTAATATAACCTCACACCTGTAATCCTCTAAAGGTTAGACAGAGGTGTAACTAATAGTACACCCAAATTTTGCCAGTTATGTTTAAGTTCCATGTTAAAGTGGGTTAACCTATTGCCATCAACCGGGCAAGAATCCAGAGTCCGTGCCAAAAGTATATGTCAAATGTCTTCAAAGGATGCGCAAAATAAGTACCTGACTGGGTTCGAATCCAAAACGTACGCTAACCCACCACCAAAAGCTGTATGAATCAATTGCACCCAGAACAGACTACTTGAAATACCCGGACTGCCGTTCCAAACAAAATTTTACTAGGAACAATAGTTTGTTGGTATCCAGGTGGAACGGATGCATGCCCAGAAGGTTTCTCTATCAGGAATATTTTTCAGTAGCAGACCGGTGCGCGGTGTCTGAATTTGTGCTCGGTTGATGGCAATTGGCTCGATCACGGGATTTAAACGCGATTTATCTAGAGGTTAGCTGCGGTATCTACCATCAGGTTCTCTTCACTCTGCTTATTCATTTGGTGTACAGGCGTGGTGTTGTGTTACGTTATTATCTCATCATTTCAGCCGAAGGACGTCCACTGCTGGACATAGACCTCCCTCAAGTGTCGTCATATTGACCGATCTCGTGCAACTAGGATCTAGCGGATTCCCGCAACTTTCACCAGGTCATCGACGGTCCACCTAGTGAGAGGTCTTCGTCTTCCGGTTTGCGGTCGCCACCCCCGAACATTTTGGCCCACTCGGACAACTGCTATTAGCTATTCTCAGATAATGACTGCAGTTTTACCTTGCCAACCTTTTTTCCGCATCAGGAGCTAATGTGGCACCTTTTACGTAGATGACTTTCAGAACTTAAACGAAAAACCGGTACCTTTCTTTAGTACGGTAGTAACGGTATTGTCTTCTTGTCCGTCTGGTAGAGTTTTTTTATTACACAAAATTGCGCACTCATTCACGTAATCAAAATTACACATTATTATTTATTCGAGTCTTCGTTTTCCTTATTCTCGATATAAGTTGTTTACTGGTGCCACATTGCACAATATAAAATATTTCATAATATTTTTTCTGAAAAAAAAAAAAATAATCTGTTTGCCCTAAAACTAAATGATGTGTCCCTTCTTTGTTCTCCCTAATTTCAAGATATCCATAAATGATTTTCATTTTTACATCACTGTTGCAATTCAATTGCATCATTTTACCTGCGAACCTGTTTCCAATAACAATGACTCATTCGCCCAACCAACGACAACAAGCCTTATGTATAGATGATAAAGTTGAAATTAACTTTTCAATAAATTGAGTGCAACGTTAGCGGTCAACAACGATTATGGGTAGGTCAATGGCCTTTGGCTTACTTAATCTTGATCAGATTGTTGGTGCTAAGGACTTCGTCTTAGCTAGAATTATAGACTTGCACTAAGTAGTCATTATCGACATCAGTAATACAAGCCTGATAAGCCATTTAATTATTTGATCGATGTATCTTCAAGGTTAATTCAAATAAAGATGGGTGACTATTCATTAAATAGCGAGTTCCACCAGTGCCTCGGAAAGCACGTTAACCGGCTGGTGGACACAAAATAACTGAGGATGAGGATCGGAGATAATTACTCAGAACTAATAAAAGTAATATAATTAACTTTCAGTAGCGAAGGGTAATTTTTTGTAACAGGTAAGCCGATCCGGTGCATATTTTTAGTAATGTTTGAAAAAACCATACATCGAACCATTTGGTAGTTTTAGTCATGTTTGAGCAATCACGTCATACCTGAATTACCTACATTGTTTTACTTTTGGCAATAGTAGACTCCAGTACAGTGGTTGTTCCGAAGGGAAGCCGGTAGGTTTCGAGTTGTAATATGAACCCCTCGCCACTGTTAACTTTTCATTTATATTTCCTTTATTCGCTGAAATATACGTAAAATATTTCAATACGTACAAAATCTCGATGGTTTATTATGTGTTAGTAAACAAAACGAAATAAATAAAAGTATTTATTGCAAGCAAAAATAAATCAATAGAGAACACAAATTTCACAACACAAACAAAAAATATTTCATATCTCACGTAACAAAGCACTTTCATAGTTTTTTAGAAACTACGCCTCGAGCTATATTTTCACCTACATATGTCATTTTGTACTTTCTAGTATTGCATTACAATAGCTTGTTTAAAAAAACAGTTTTTTTCTCAACTATTGGGTTATCTTGTTAAGTTTTACAACTCCTGTACAACCGGGCTCTATCTAGTCTTTTACAAAACCTATTTCATTCATGCCAAGACTATTTGAATAAGCCTAAACATAACTGGATTTTCTTGCTTATTAAAGTAGCTCCTATGGCCTCCCTCACTCCACTATCAAAAACTAGTCTCCACATTTGGCTGTAAAGATAAAAATAAGAAACCTCATCTAAAATACATAGTTTTTGTCAACAAAATCCAAATAGTTGAAATGCAGTGGACCTTTCTTGTCTAGTTAAAAACATCCAAAACACCTCCCTCCAACAACATGAAACTCGGACTTCAAGCAGAACCTATCAAATTCAAAACCTCTGAAACACTTTTACAATCATGCGATTTAGTAGTGTCAATATAATAGAGAATGTGCTTGTTATTTTTTCTTCACTTAAATCAATGAAATACACTATTATCAACCCAAGAAAAGTCTTGGGGACTTTACTAGTTGACAGCGTTGAGGAGATTTTTTAAGTTTAGCTTAGTTTATTTTAAAAAACTGTAAATAATGTACACACCTATTTGAAATACAATAGATTTTCTACGACATGCGACAGTTCAAACGACTGTCGCGGCCATGACGTGACGTCATTTCATAATTACATAAAAATGCAAAGTTTCAGCTCAATAGATGACCAGGGGATGCTTATAAAATGCATCACTTATAATATTGTAATTACATACTAATTTGTAATCAAAAACACATACGAACGAAATAAAATTCAATAAAAAACTGGCTTTGCCCGCGTGAATCTTCCCAATTTATTGGTTCAAGGGATCGCATTATCGAGATTAAAAATATCCTTTTCGTAATCCTGATTATAAACTATCTTTGTGCATAATTTTATTCAAATCCGTTCAGGGGTGTTTGCAGGACAGAGTAACAAACAACCATCCAAAGATTCTAACATCTTCACAAACATTCTCATTTATAATAGTAGTGAGTAAGATTTTAAAAACAATACAATCGTTGTCTGTTTTACTTCTTGGCTTTAAAGCTGAGCCAGTGACCTCCTTTTAGCTTCACGTGCATACTCTTTTTGTCTAGCTCGGCAGGGATGCAGGTCTTCTCGCAAGGGGATACCTCTAAATGCTGCAGCACTTGGTACGCCATCACCTTCATCTCGCAGAGAGCAAATCTTGATCCTGAGACATAGAGATTAAGGTTCAATAAAATAAAACCTAGTGAATGATTTTTATCTTAGAGTTGTACAAAACATCAGCTCTTTTGATTGATAATGTAGCTTTTGATAGATCCTCTACTATTAACATTTTCTCAATCATTGTAGTTTTACTCCGACCTTTTTAATTTTGATCTCTCGTTTTACTTTTGTCCATTCTCAATTATAAATATAACACAGACTCCATCATTTCACATAAAATGATTGTAGTATACATTTGACTCACCAATACAATTCCTAGGTCCGATACCGAAAGGCATGAAAGCAGGCATTTGTATATGGTGCCTGTTTTCTTCAGAGAAGCGCTCAGGATTGAACTTTTCAGGATTGGGGAAGAACTGGGGGTCACGGTGGATAGCAAACGTTGGTATTTGGAGACCTGTACCTTTGGAAATCTGTAATAATAAAATTTTGTTACTAAATTGTAGTGTTTGGTTATCATTGTAAAGTGAAAATTGCCTTATTCGGAAGGAATATATAGACTTACAATGAAATTATTTTTTGCCTTCTCGTTAGGTTTTCCTAGATTGTAATCTTTAGTACACACCCTGTCCAGGGCAATAGCAGGCGGCCACAGACGTAAAACCTCTATAAAACGAAAAATTTTACTGATCAACAAATGGGTAGATTGCGGGATAGTAGTTGAAATAACTAAAGACCATTAAATAAGCTGGTTCTATGATATCAGGCAAAAGAAAAAAAAGGAAAATTGAGCCACGATGGTCTCCCACTGTAACAATAAATCCTGGAGATCTTTTTTCGCTGTCGTCAACTCTTTCTAACTTTTTACGCAAGTAAGAAGATTCAGATTGGTGTTCCAGACAGAGGCGAAGTTTCTCGTTAATGGTTTCAATCATTCAATCGAATGTCTTCAACAAATCACAAAAGGTACCCAATGCAATGGCATAAAGAGCGGACTTTGAAAGCTTTAATGAGGTCCCGGTTGAACCGATTCAAGACCCATTTGGGGGTATAACGGTATTGGTATAACGACACGAACGATGCCCACACGTGGTAATTGGCGATGAGGAAACATCGAGCCAGAATACAAGTGGTCGGATAGTGTCATCCTCTAGAACCTTCCATCTGAGAGCTCGTCGTGCGACAGGTAGGAAAAATTACTATTATTAATTAAACATATGGAAACTATTATTAAATACCCGTTTTCATATTATGTTTAATAATGTGTTCTGAACGTGAAAGTTTAAAAAAGAAAATTTCCTTATAGAGCCTGTACTTAAGCTATACAAAAAAAAAATCATATCTTACCAGATACAACCATATCCATGTATGGCATATTTTGAATGGAGTTGAAGTCAAACTTGCCGCCGTTCTTAGCGTCAGTCTCCTTGATCTCCTGTGCCAGTCGCTTCTGGACATCAGGGTTCAGCGCCAGCTCATACAGGAGGAATGACATGCCAGCTGATACGGTTTCAAATCCAGATATAAAAAACAGCACTGCCTGGGCGATGAGATCGTCGTCAGTCCACACTGTAAATGCCATTTTAAATTGTGATAAGAAAAAGCAATCTTGAAATGCTCCTCCGAGATTCAAATGGTTTGTTCAGTTCTGATTTTGATCAAGTCTACCAAAAAGTTGCAAGACAATTTTTCAATACTTGAGTGCTCTTAACCACGTTTGCCTTGCACCAGAAATTATCTTGCTACTTTAGTTCTATTAAAGATATTTAGCTACATATGTAACTTTACATTACTTAGTTTGTTGTTATTTTAGTTTTTATAATTTTTAATAGACATAAAACGTCACCTTGGTAATCGAAAACTGTTGGTTTCTACTCAGTTTTTTTGGTATAGCGAATAAATCTAATTCAAAAATAATCATACTCACCTCTAGTAACTTGTTTCTGTCCAACAGAAGATTCCTCAACTGTAGCGAATCCAGCAGTTTCATCATCGGACTTGATGTCTTCACGGGTCAGTTTACCTGAAGTTACATATAAATTTATTAAATTTTTGTGTCTGTTGTTATTTTATTTTGTTTATTAAATTTTGTTAATTTTTGTACCAATACCTTTCTTAGCTTCCATGAGCAAGTGAATCATATCAGGTCTTATGATTTTCCTTATCTCGCGGTCAGCCATTGTTTCTAGAACGAGTTTTCTAAAGAAATTCTTTGACTCCTCCGAAAGAAAAGTCAACTTAAAAAACTGAAAAAAGTGAGTAAAAATGTTTCATTTGCTCTGAACGAGTTGAATGATTTACGTCACTAATAGATTAATCGCCGGTCTCGTCTACCCACACGGTGCTATTGTGACTTTGACCTTGAGACTAGTTGAAACCTATCGCGTTATGTTGTTGCGGTCCCACATTGTGGGATGTAATCATTTGTCATACGAGTGAATGCGCGGTGAACTTCACATTTTACAGGCAAGATCGAAATCAAAAAGATAAAATATAAAGTGAATACTGCTCTGTGATAATTTACCTCAGCAATTTTTGGCACAAGAATAATTACGAAGAACTGTAACATCTGACGGAAAGTGAAGGTGGACGACAACTTCCCCATGGCGTAGAACTCATTGTCCACGTCGTTATGAGAATCCACCTTCAGGCCGAAGGCACAGGAGGCGATGACGTCATTGGCGTAGCGAGTAGTCAGGTCCTTGCATTCTATGTCTATACAACCAGCTGCAAAATAACTTTTGAGTTATTAGAATACTGGAAAATGCTATTATATTATATTATCGACTGATGAGAAATTTGCACAAAATGTAATTAGTAACCAATCTCTTTTCTACTCATTAAAATACAAAAGCTCCGATAGCAAAAAAACTCACATTTGGATTCTTTAATCTTCCTCAGAAGCGTACTCATCATCTGGTCACCCACCTCCACCATGAATGGTACCATCAGTCGCATCTTGGAACTTGTAAACGCTGGACTCAACGTGGAACGCATGTCCTTCCATTCTTGACCTGTGGCAGATTATAATTATAATTCACACTAAAATAACCTAACCTAGTATGCTTTAAAATAACCTAAAGCATACTTCATAAATCCAAGAGTCATATTTATTTTACTGACTAGGTATTATTGGTTTTTGCTTAGCCGAGTAGTTACTCATACTTATAGCAATGTCGAGGCTTTCGACCATATCAAAATTACTGAAATCTAAAGAATAATGAAGCCATGGACCGGCCATAATTATGTGCCGTGAAAGAGCGTTAATTGTTATTAAAGTGAAAGATACTGTTTTAATTTTAGAACCAGCATTTGTTCTTACCATTTAAAGTAAACAGGTTTCTGGAGAATATCGAGTCGTTGGTGCTTAAGATGTTGCGATGATCGATGAAATGCTCGAAGTCTTTGACAGTGATTTTCTTCACCAGCTCGAGGTCGCGAACTACTATCACCTCATTATTGAATTCAAATCTTCCCACGAATCTGACGAACAATACATTTTGACGACCGTTTTGAAGAGGTATAAAAAAATAATTTAAAAAAAATTATGAACCTAACTAAACCCAACTCCTTACCTTTCTCCAGAAAAACTATTGTACATCCTCATGACATTATCAGCAAAGTTTTCCATATGAAACAGGATTCCGGTCATGTTGCCCAAAACGGGGACAGGCCTGAAGTGCTTGACACCATAACGACTGAACCTGGAGTAGACTTGCTGGAAGTATATGACCAGCACAGTAATTAGCACCGCAACCCAGATGAGAAGTATTATCATGATCTGAAGCAACGTAATTCATTCGTTTTGTAAGCGGAAACAAGGGTTTTATGCTAGTATTTTACACAGTGGAATTATTGTAATTCTGTAGATCATTTCATACATTATAAAATAAAAATGAAATAACTTTACTTACGAATTCGCGTAGCGGAGTTTGTAAACACACAGTGTAATCGTAAACAAAACACTGCCTATTACTACGACTTGAAACAAGTTCCAATCGTTGTGCTGCTCGGAGCAAGAATGAAATGTGTGTGAGCGAGACAGGGTCTAAATCGAAATATTATTGTCCGTTTACCCGTTTACTCAGAAAAGCGATGATTTCCACTCTTGTTACTGAGAGCCCAGCGTTCCAAATCAAACAATTATATTAAGGCACACGTTTGGGTCTCGTCTAGAGTTCTCGATTTAGGTTTCGTTTATTGTTATTTTTAAATATTTAGTTACTTTTTTTTCTCATAACGTTGGCAAGGGAGCGATTGCCTTCCTGACCTCTACAACCCAGTTTGTACTGAGTAATACGACACCAGACTTAGTCGTAGGTAGATAGAGTTTAGGTAACTTTAGATAACTTTGTCCGGGACGTTAATCATTTAAAACCTTACAATTAAAAAACAACTATGATTAAAATTTTTCATGTCCTAAAAAGTGTACGTAGTGTAGTGGGTTCAAAACTAAATAAATAAAAACATTTAATATTGAAACGTTTAATACCCATAGGACATATAAATAATATCCAACAAACAATTAAATACTTTATATAAAACAATTTAATACTTAGAAATTTATTTTAAAACAATAAAATTGATCATACCACTAAATTATACTAACGTCAACATGGCACTTATGTCAGCTTCTTTCTTATTTTGACGTGAACAACGTAATTCGTCATAGCAAACTTTGGTAGTAACATACTTCGCGATAATGAACATTCTGAATAACGTAATTCGTCATAGCGCACTTTCGGAGTAACGTTCCCCTACTCCTTGGCTCTGAACCTGAGCCAGTGACCTCCTTCTATTTTCATATTGAAGGTCTCATTATCAAGCTTGGCAGGAATGATGGTCCTCTCACAAGGAGAGAGGTTCAATTTCTGCAAAATCTGGTACGTCATCACCTTTATCTCGCAGAGAGCAAATCTTGACCCTGAGAAATAAAGATTCAAGGTTTATCTAGTAAAAAAAATCTGGATGGTCTGTCTTAGGATCTCAGTGAGCAATAATATTAATTTATTTCTTCTTGCCTTGCTCTACTTCCGCTTCAAATATTATAATAAATAAAATACAGATAGTTGAGATTTAATATTTGACAAAAAATAAAGTAAAAACATTTGTCTTACCAATACAGTTCCTAGGTCCACTACCAAAAGGTATGTAGGCGGACATTTGTATATTGTGCCTGTTCTCTTCAGAGAACCGCTCAGGATCGAACTTTTCAGGGTTCGGGAAGAACTGGGGGTCACGGTGGAAAGCAAATGTTGGTATTTGGATACCCATACCTTTGCGGATCTGAAAAAACAAAGATAATTGTTTTATTTTGTAGTTTCTAGTTATTATTGTAAAACATAACTGTTAATCCCATTTTCAAAAAAATCAAAAAATAGTAATAACTTACAATAAAATCTTTTTCGGCTTTATCGTTAGGTTTTCCCAGATTGTAATCTTTGGTACATATCCTGTCCAGACCAACAGCAGGCGGCCACAGACGTAAAACCTCTATAAAACGAAAACTTTAGCTATATAATCTGTACCCACTCTACACAAGGCAACAATATAACAAATCTTACCGGAAACAACCATATCCATGTATGGCATATTTTGAATGGAGTTGAAGTCAAACTTGCCGCCGTTCTTAGCGTCAGTCTCCTTGATCTCCTGTGCCAGTCGCTCCTGGACGTCAGGGTTCAGCGCCAGCTCATACAGGAGGAATGACATGCCTGATGATACGGTTTCAAAACCAGCTACAAAGAACAGCACTGCTTGGGCGATGAGATCGTCGTCAGTCCACACTATAAACACCATTTAATTGTGATTAGAAAAAAACATCTTGAATTCCTCTGAGGTTCAAACGGAATCGAAAACTGTCAACTATTTTTTTCTGTGAGTTAATTTAATCTAAGAAGAAAATTTTGAATGCGGCAACCTTCGTATATTAATTGTGCTCAAATGATTTATTTTATGGTCTTCTATCATTATTTATCTACGCCATTAACAAATTGTTAAGTTTTGTGTATCAAAAATGGTTTCTGTAAAGATCGTTTACGGACGATAAATTAACGTATTTTTTATGATATTAGTGATTTTAACTTAAAAACAAAATTTAATTCCCTTTTGCACCCCCTTAAGGATTGAAATTCTAACAACTCCTAGATAATAAAGGAGACGAAAACTATTACATACATTCCTGGACCTGGATGTAACGAGATGAAAATGGTATGAATTAATAGATTTAGACTTATCAGTTCCTCGCTAAAAAATCTGTAAGTTTTGGCAATGTAGTACATGGTTTATTCATATTATACAGGGTGTAAACCACCTCAAGTAACTTTACGCAAAAAATAATGCTGGGAAACAACTTTTTTTTTGGGGTGAAATATCATGTTTTGTGGTAGAACTCAAAGTAAAGCATTTATAATATTGTGCTGATGGATTGATTGAATAGTACGGGGGTCGTAGAGGTGTTTTAAATAAAAAGCTTACATAAAAAAATTGTATTTAAAAAAAAAAACTTATCGAAAACTTGGAACTTTAACCCCCAATCTCTACGTAACTAGAAGGTTCCTAGGTATGGTGTAGAACAAAAAAATAATCACAATGACGGGGAGAACAAGTGCCTTACGGCTTCGTTAAGAGGTGTTTTACACCCTTTATTATCATTAAAATCTCGTCTAGAAATTGTGCAGGTGGAACTTTAATGATCTTGGTATCTAGCACAGCTAGCGTATATTTACTTTCAGAGTTCGGTGCAAGCCACTGCCGAATCAGCGACGGAATTGGGCACCTTGTCACCTTGTCGACGTTTTTGAAGTGCCCATCCAGGCCTATGTGAAATAAAATATTTTGATTTTCAATTGTTTCACATCCGAGGGCCGTCGGCCTAGGGTATTGCAGTGATTAGTTGCAATCCCACATTTATGCACACAGCGATCCATATTTTCAACGCCGATGGCAAAATCCAAAAAATAGTTTCAAGTCAAACGTGTGAACGAACTTTGGTGTGTCCAGTATAGAAGCAATTAATGTCGTACAAGATAGGCAGGGTCGGAATCCGTTATAAACAAAGCAGTGTTTGTTGAAATTACAAAATAATCGGGAATTCACTCAAAACGTAACGGAAAAACGAAACAAGCAGAAAGAATTGACAAGTGTCAATGTCGGTCCGCTGTCAATGGTGTCACAGATAATTTAATACTAATGCTGTTATTAAAAATATGATTGATTTTAATCGTTACGAAATCTATAAACATTTGAGTTATAAATTGAAATTTTCTTTATTAATTAAATGCACTATATTACAAACAAGAATTCGAAGTGCAATTAAATACTGTTGAATTAATTACCTAGTAGCAAAGCTTTTCCTTTTGTAATCCTGTAATCGATTAATTCTATCGGTAATGTTATGAAAACGATCGTTCTCATTTTTCTCCACTTCCGATTGAGAATTGAGCTGATTTTTCATATTTTGATAGAGAAAAATATTATTAATTATTTAGACCATATCTCAACTTATCACATTTTGGCCCACCGTTTTCCATCTCCTTTTGTGATTTTTATTTCGGAAATTAAGGACTTTCCAGTTTTTTCTTTACACAACTTTATTCCGTTTTTTAACCCTTTTGGTGTACAATTTTGTCAAAAACGCTGAGACACGTATATACATTAATTTTCAATCGTCAGCCTAAATACAAAACTTTAAGATCTTAATTTTAAAACTGGCGGAATTTCATACTATCTCACATCCACTATTTAACTCCCTTACGGATTGAATTTCAAAAAAATATTCATATTCCTTGTTTACGTTATAAAGGGAACAACTGTGCAAAATTTTTAGTTTTGTAAGTCCAAGGGTTTGGGCTGGGCGTTGATCGCCGGATCGGAACGGCGGGCGGTGTGACACTTTTTTGTGCGTACAGCATCATCATCAGTTCTTGTTCATCGATTTATAAACCGTTGTTACGTCATAAAATCATAAGCTGAAAATACCCACCTCTGGTAACTCGTTTCTGTCCAACAGAAGATTCTTCAACTGTAGCGAATCCAGCAGTTTCATCATCGGACTTGATGTCTTCATGGGTCAGTTTACCTGGAGTTACATTTATACTTGTTGATTTTGTTTCTGTTGTTATTTTTTATTAAACATATTGAGCATTTGCTCGAATTAGTACGTACCTTTCTTAGCTTCCATGAGCAAGTGGATCATGTCAGGTCTTATGATATTCCTACTTTCGCGATCAGCCATCGTTTCTAGAACTAATTTTCTGAAGAAGTTCTTCGAACCCTCCGAAAGTAAGTCCATTTTCAAAAGCTGTAGTATTAGAAATATAATATTTTATTTACGTGTCACGTATAAACGTCACAAATAGGTTAATTGCCGGTCTCGTCCACCTACCGGTTGCTACTATGACATTGACTTTAGGTTTATAGGCTTTAGACTTACTAGAAAAAGTTGAAACTTATCACAGTGTTGTGATCCTAATCTTCAAACTGTGAGAACCTACCTTGGCAATTCTTGGTGCATTAGAAATTACGAGCATTTGTAGCAGCTGACGGAACTTGAAGGTGGACGTCAACTTGCCAATGGCGTAAAACTTATTGTCCTCGTCATTATGAGAGTCCACCTTCAGACCGAAGGCACAGGAGGCGATCACGTCGTTGGTGTAGCGAGTCGTCAGGTCCTTGCATTCTATGTCTAAATAACCAGCTAAAAATCAAACTTAGTGTTATTGAATTACTGTGGACAAAATACCGTTCATATATTCTAAACTCGATAAAAAAATTTCAAAATGTACTCATTCCTAGTTATACAAATGCCAATATCCAAAAGCTGGGAAGAACCCGTCTAGCAGTAAGGTTAATGAAGATTTGCGTAAAGCTTACATTTGGATTCCTTGATCTTTCTTTGAAGCGTGCTCATCATCTGGTCACCCACCTCCACCATGAACGGCACCATCAGTCGCATCTTGGAACTTGTAAACGCTGGACTTAACGTGGAACGCATGTCCTTCCATTCTTGACCTGTGGGAGTTCAAAATATGGTTTATTCTCATTTTTTACAGAGCATAACTATTGAAACCATCCTTCATTATATCTTGTGGAGGTTGCTATATATTGCCTTATTGCTGTTCAACGCATTGCCAAATAGTCAATCAAATAGCTATGGAAAGGGCAATGTTGAAGAGAGTCGCCTCGTGGTCGTAATTAGCAGAAATATAGAAACCCGAACAAAATCTAAGCGGCCAATGTTGTCGCAGACCGAACTGTAGGTAGTGTAAGAAAGTGTCGGACTACTGACTGAAAACGAGAGAGAAGTGAGAGAGAAATACGTAAGCAATAGTATCTTTGCCTATTGCATCAAATGTTGTTTATTGAAGTGGAAGAAACGAGCGATTAATCATTTCAAAACCCAGTATTCTTACCAGTCAAAGAAAACAGGTTTCTGGAGAATAACGAGTCGCTGGTGCCCAAAACGGCTTGGTGATCGAGGAAGTGCTCGAAGTCTTTAACAGTGATTTTCTTCACCAGCTCAAGGTCGCGGATCAACACCAACTCCCGGAGAAATTCAAATTTTCCCACGAATCTGATGAACAAGATATTTTGAAAAACACGGATGGGTTCTATATGTCCACCGACATACTTGCTGAGGTATGAAATAGGAATTTAAATGAAATTATTAAGGGGCCGGCGGAGCATGTGTATTTGATACAAAGGTAATACTTTCGTAACTGTGTTCAAATAGGATTGAAGTGGATTCGGAAATCAAACACTTGTGTAACTTGATGCTGTATAATCACGGTAACAGTAGTAGAAGGTTACACTAAAACTATTCTAAAAGTATTGTCACGGGAACTGTTATTAAAACAAACCGATGTAAGAAAACACGCGTGCCGGTTAGAGCTTAGAGCGCGGGCGCGTCTCGGCGCGCGGCGGTTCGTCAAGTCCCGTGTGCGCCTTCGGGCGTGGCTATGCGTCGACTAACTCCCGCGTCGGAGGCGCGTAAACGGTGGGACTGCGTTATTGCTATCCCTCTCCTATGCATCTAGTGCTTAGTCGTTAAAGCGAGAGGTGCGAGATGTGCGGTGGCGGCGTCCGGAACTACGGGGAATTGAATTGGGTGCGACAGACTCTCCCTCTGGTCTAGGAGAACGCCCTCGTTCCTGGACTTGCTCTTTGCCCTTGTGGCACTGGACTTGGACGTCGCTTGGGAATGACAGGATTAGGTGGTGCATCACTTTCAGTACCACTGTCTCCAAAAAGCGTTAAATCTTGTGCATGGTATTTTCCTAAGGATTCCTCAGGATTCCCTATTGGAGAGATAAGGTAGGTTGTAGGGCTAACTTTTCCCGTTAAAACATACGGTCCATCTCGTTCGGTGGTAGAATAGTTACGCTCAGCAGCGTTCAGAAGACGGCTGGCGTATTCAATGGATCTTTCTTCCTTGTCCTCCCCCTGGAGTAAAACGGTTCCGACGGCATAATTGCTCGCGTCAGTGCGGAGGACGAACGGGTGACTAAAGTCAGCCGGGATTAGGATTGGTGCTGAGGTAAGAAGCTGTTTCAGCTCGTTAAAAGCAGTGTTCTGAGCTGAACCCCAGGTTCAGTTCGATGCTTTCTTGTTAGCCTTGTAAGTGGCTCTGCTACAGAGGAGAAGTTCGGGATAAATTTACGAAACCAGGAACAGGTTTGTAAAAATGTCCGTAGATGTTTCAAGTTGTTTGGTTCTTTCATGTCTAGTACCGCTTGAACCTTTTCAGGGTCGGGTGAGACGCCCTGCTGGGGAATTACGTGCCCCAGATACTTGACACTTTCCCTCGCAAAAACGCACTTCTCCCGGTTGACTCGCAACTTGAATTCGCGAAGCCGACTGAACACCGACTGGAGATCCTGGAGATGCTGCTGGAAACCTTCGAATATGACCAGCAGGTCATCTAAATACGCAAGGATTGTCACATTGGCCAGGGATAAACAGGAGCGCAGACGGTCGATCAGCCGTTGAAAGGTCGCCGGAGCGTTTTTGAGACCAAAGGACATGCGTTTAAAGCGAAAAGTTCCCAATGGACTAGTGAATGCGGTCTTATTTCTATCCTGCTCATTAACACTAACCTGCCAGTAGCCGGATCTCAGGTCCAGAGTACTCATATAACAATCCCTCTTTGTTGACTGTAATAATTCATAAATCAAAGGCATCGGGTAATGGTCCGTTTTGGTCACGGCGTTTAGGCGTCTATAATCTACGCAGAAGCGTGTGCTGTCATTCGCCTTAGAAACCAGGAGAGCTGGTGAACACCACGCAGACTCACACTCTTCGATGACGTTGTCTTTCAGCATCTTTTCAATCTCCTGACGCATTAGCTCGTTTTTGGCAGGGGTCAATCGGTACGGAGGTACATAGATAGGAGGGTGCTCACCTGTGTCGATACGGTGCTCAGCAAACGGGGTAGGCTCTCCCCCTAGCTGCTGCGGCTATTGGAGTTCCACGACAGGTGTCCCAGATCTTCGATTTTTATAAGTCAACAGAGAGTGCTCATCAGATTGAACAACTTTTGCTAAGACGTCATTCCTATGTGTGTTATGGTGTAGCTGGGCTATTGGAGTTCCACGACAGGTGTCCCAGATCTTCGATTATTATAAATCAACAGAGAGTGCTCATCAGATTGAACAACTTTTGCTAAGACGTCATTCTTAATGTGTTATGGTATAACTGGGCTCTTGGAGTTCCACATCAGGTGTTCCAAATCTTCAAATTTATTCTCTCAGCAGAAAATGCTCATCTCGTGGACTACTCTTTTAGTATATGTATAGAAATGTATAGAAATAGCTTGACTGGGCGCAGGCTCACTCAAACTATCACAAGACCAGTTATTATTATTTTCTTGAATAACACCACAAACATTTAATCCAATTTTTTTAAATCAGATGTAGGCAAAGTAATAGAGCTGTTCAAATCCTCATAATAATGTTTATCAGAACACTTCTCTACGCAATTATACAAATCGGAGCACGCAATATTTTCACGATTTGACTTTTGCCGTTGAGTGTACTTTGGTCCCGAAGTTTGCAGAGAACTATCAAAACTACAAAACGTTGTTACACTTTTTGCAAGTTTCACGAGTAACATTTTTTATAGATCCGTACTTGTAACACGAAACCGAATATAAGAATCAACCGCTGACTCACCCTTGTCCGCCAACTTACGGCACTGGTCGCGCTGGTGTCAGTAGCGTTTACAATACGCACAAAACGGTCGTTGCTGTTTCGATGACGCTGGTGCGCCTTCTTCGCACGGTGTTGCAGCGGAGGCACGTGCAATTGATGCGCGCTGTGCGCGCGGCTCGTCCGGAACTTGCGCGTGCGAGGACTGCGGGCGCGCGATGGCTGCCCCGTGCGCCGGGGTTACGCTTGCAGCGGAGTTTGATGTTCGCGCGTTGCTCATTGCGGGCTGAGTAGGCGTTTCGGTGGCGATACGTTTCGGTGGCGATACGTTTCTTACTCGAAGCAATGGATGTGGGGTTTTGCGATTCTCGCTTTGTCGATTCGTTTACTGAATCTTCGATAGTTCTAGATTTCGATAGCAACTCGGAAAAATTACTGACTTCTTTGCGTCGTAATCTTTTACGGATTTTTCGGTGTAAAAGGCCGTAAATCATATCAAGTTGTACCTTAGTAGACAGGTCGTTAGACGGTAGGCGTGTTAGGAGGGCTCGACTCTTCGCTACGAAGATATCTGTTCGTTCGTCTTCACCCTGCTCGTCTCTGAATAACTCCCGGTATATTTTATATTCAGGACGGCGGTCGCCGTACGCGTCACGAAGGTATTTTATGGCATCTTCCCAGTATGTGACCTCCGCGCGGATACTCTGCCACCATCTGCGTCGCTTGTAAGTAGCATGGACATGCCTCGAATAGCGACATCATCAATGATGTTCGTGCATTCTTTAAAAGCTTCAATGGCATCGGTGAAAGTTTCGACGTTTTCCTTCGCCGCTCCGGAGAATCTGGACGAGCATCGTGAGAAATTGCCGGTCATCCCTGCCGCACTCGGCGCTGGCGCCGGTGACTGAGCGGTCACAGGGGACGTGAATGTCGACAGGCGCTCTAACATACGCTCACAGATATCCGCATTCGATTGCTGAATCGTTGATGACAGAGCGGTAAAGTTGTCGCGAGACAGGGTGACGCTGTCGTTGAGTTCATCGTCATGCAAACCATTGAGGGATTTCCTACCCCGTGTCTTCGGCAATGTTACACGATCACTATGTTTACAGTTTTACACACACTAAGTGCTTTCACTGCACAGTTTTGACAGGAACTTTGGCATTCGGCCTCCTGTTGGGACGCCATCTTTCGTAACTGTGTTCATATAGGATTGAAGTGGATTCGGAAATCAAACACTTGTGTAACTTGATGCTGTATAATCACGGTAACAGTAGTAGAAGGTGACACTAAAACTATTCTAAAAGTATTGTCACGGGAACTGTTATTAAAACAAACCGATGTAAGAAAACACGCGTGCCGGTTAGAGCTTAGAGCGCGGGCACGTCTCGGCGCGCGGCGGCTTGTCAAGTCCCGTGTGCGCCTTCGGGCGTGGCTATGCGTCTACTAACTCCCGCGTCGGAGGCGCGTAAACGGTGGGACTGCGTTATTGCTATCCCTCTCCTATGCATCTAGTGCACTGTCGTTAAAGCGAGAGGGAAAACGAGAAGATACGGGGAATTGAATTGGTTGCGACAATACCAAAATAATTCGTAAATCAAACATATTCTCAAGGTAGTGTGTTTTTATTTTTATTGGACTACAGAATATCTATGTTCTTAATTATACATTTTGAAAGAACAATGATTTAAAGACTATTCGACATAATATGAGGAATTTAAAATTTCTATAGAAAACTTATTTTTATTAAAACTCTTGTTTAAGTCAGTGTCCACTCAAAATGTATATTTGGAAACCTAGATATTCTGTAATCCAGTCGAAAAAAGTACACAATACCTTAAGAATATGTTTGATTGACAAATTATTTTGGTAAGTATTACGTTTGTTTGAACTACGCAGGCTGCGCGGGCCTCTTAAACTAAGTAACCATAACTCCTTACCTTTCTTCAGGGAAACTGTTGTACATACGCGTCATATTATCAGCAATGTGCTCCATTCGTAACACCAATCTTGTCATATTGCCTAAAAGCGGAACAGGCCTGAAGTGCTTGACGCCATAACGACTGAACCTGGAGTAAATTTGTCGGAAGTATATAACCAGCACGGCGACTAGCACCGCCACCCAGATGAGGAGTAATATCATGATCTGAAATAACAATAAAAATTCATTCCTAAAGTTCATCATCTGCTTAAGCTTTTAGTCCAACCAGATGCAGCTGTTAACCAGTATTTTACATGAAGCGACTATCTATCTGACCCCCACATACAACCCAGCTAGTACTGGGCAAATTAGCCACCCCTTTGTAAAACTAGTTGTTAGACTTTCGTTAACTGTCTAAGATCTACATAGATGTCAGCTAGTACCAACGGCTCAATGTGCTTACCGAGGCATGGAGTAAACTCGGAATGTAATGTAATGTAATTTAAAAGAGTGTCCATGGAGTTTCTTGCCCGTTCTTCTCCATAGAGATCTACGCTAGGGAATGGGCAACTACAGTACTTTCACAGTTTTTATGTCTTGTGACTGGGACTGTAGCTACATTAAATGTTCATTTTTGTTTCGACAATTCAAAAGTGCCTGTAACTGGCCTACTTGAAATAAATGCTTTGATTTTGATTTTGATTTTGATTTTGATTTTGAATGAATGGTCAACTTTCCACACCTTAGTAGCTTCACTTTGAATATCGAACTAAAATTCTAACTTACTCAAAATCTACTGAATTTCGGTAGAATATTTGGTGGCTTAATTTGTTGCAGTTAAAGTCAACCTTAACAGTAGGTACCCGGTAGATGAAAAAATAAAATAAGGTAATAGCATAACTTACTATTTCTCGTAGTGTAGTTTGTAAACACAAGGTATATTTATCCAACTAAATACTCTTTAATTTTACTACCTACTTAAAACAACAAGTTTCAAGCGTGTTTCCCCGAGCTCGAGTTAGGTGACAGTGAGCGTATCGAGACAGAGCTTTAGATAATATAATATTGTCCGACCGTCGACATTCAGGTATACATTTAGGTATCGTTCTGCAAAATGTCATGTCATCGTCACGAGTCTTGTTTTGTTTTTAAATGTTTATAAACAGGTTTTTATTAAATAATCGTACTAGCTGTTATTACTGATAATAGCAATACGCGATAGAACCCGGATTTTGTTAATGAAAGGTGTTCGTTGATGTAATCTGTTGATAATAGAGCCAACAGATTACATCAAAGAACATAGCATTACATTACAGCCATATCCAACTATCTATCGACTTCAAGCTCTTATTGAACTTTAGCAGGTCACTAGTATTATATTATATGGGAATGTTTTGTCACTAATCCGTAAAAACCGTGCAATGCAGGAGCGGATTGTTAGTATTGCGTCCCAATCTTCATGTTTTGTTACGATATAAACATTAACAGATTTAACACTTCTGACTCCAGACAGCTGTTGTTAATAGGTGTAACAAATGTGTTTGTAAACATTAAAATTGCTGAGATGCTAACGTGATATTATTTTTTCCTTGTTATTTTGATATTGTAAAACCAGTTGTGACACTTTTTCCGCTCGTGTATTCGTATACCACAATAAAACATGCAGAAGCATGTTTCCATAACAATTAAAGGACTATTGTAACTGAGTTGAAACCCCAAATCTTTGTTTGTTTGTACACGCTAATCTTCGTAACTACTGGAAGAATTTGACGCGATGATCATTTTCTGCTGAGAGAATAAATTTGAAGATCTGGAACACCTGATGTGGAACTCCAAGAGCCCAGCTACACTATAACATAATATAGGAATGACGTTTTAGCAAAATGAGCACTCTCTGTTGACTTATAAAAATCGAAGATCTGGAACACCTGTTGTGAAACTCCAAGAGCCCAGCTACACCATAACACATATATTATAGGAATTACGTCTTAGCAAAAGTTGTTTAGTCTGATGGGCATTTCCTGTTGACTTACAAAAATTAAAGATCTGGAACGTCTCGAATCGTCTCGCGCATCCCGTTGTTTTCCGTCCGTAAGAGGCCGCCCCAAGTAACACAGTCTTGGAGGCTTAAAACAAATCTGTCTAATGACAGCCTATTCATGGTTAATCTTTAGATATGAGCTTTCTAAAGATGGTTTCAATAAAGAAAATCTATTCTTATAGAGTTTTCTTTCTCAAGCTCGATTATTTCTAGAGCATTTCTTCTATAGCACACTTATTTTAAGTACGTTTGTAGGTATATTGAATGTTTTAAGATAAAATGCTCTACAAATAGTTAATAAAGCCTAAAGGTACCTAAGTTGAAGTAATTTTATAGATAATATGATATATTTTAAGATAAAACATTCTATTTTAGCTATTGGTACTCTTATCTTTGTTTGTAAAGAGACTTAAGTCTAGATAAAATACTTTAATAGATATTTTTAAGTAAGTCTACAAAAATGATAGTGAAAATGTGTTTTTAGTGGTTTTTGTCCTAAAAATGGCTTAATTAAGTGCATTTGTATTAAATATTTAAATTGGATGGTTTTATGCAATGAAGACAGTGAAAAAATTAAAAGGCTTGCTGGCTTTCGTCGAAAAATCGGCATATATTTAAAAAGAAAGAAAAATGAAAATCTGTTGCAAAATAATTCAGATTCAAAATCGAATCGAGTAACTTCTTCCAAAACGCGGAAGACATTGTTCTACGATAGAAGATACAACTGAACCCCTCCCCTACAACATCACAAAATTTGTCTACAAATGAAACAGAAATATCTTTTTCATTACTCATACTCGGAAAGTAGGTCTGAAGTGGCCAGAGGAGCGCGAGCGGGTTGAAAGTAATACTTTTCAGCCCTAGGGAGAATCGTTTTCAACTGATAGCTGTCAAATTATTCAAAAAAAAACTAGTTCTTTTTTCACATAATCTATTGAACCATGTTCCAACTTTCTACTCACATACTATGTTATGTATTAATTTATTAAAGAATTATATTTTTTAAATAACTTTATTATAAGTAATTTAGTTTCAAAAATGTTTTTAAAACAACATAGATTTGGGCAAAATAGTAACCATTTTTTCGATAATGGCTGAGTAGCAGGCAGGACGGCCACAGATAAAAAAAAATAGGCGGGGGAAAGCAGCAATCCGATCTTCATTTGTTTTTTCGAGTTTAGTTGATTCATGTTTTTATTTTTATTTTCCTTGTATTTGCAATGAAAAGCACAGTGTTTACCTCGGGTTAAAGACTTATTTAGTCCTTCGAACTATTGGCACCCTTACTATGTGCTATTTATTACTTACCCTCTTGAATTGATTAATAAATTGAATTGCTCTGTTACTGCATAAAATGGTCTTTTGTTCATATCACATTAAATTACCTGTTCACTGATGAAAGTCTAGAAATACTATTAGAAGATAAAAAGGAATACAAAGATGACAGTTACTAGGTAATCTTAAATCACTCATAAATCTATTTACTCTTTCACTAGATAGTGTAGTATGTAGCAAGTGAAATTATTCTTGTCATAGAACTAGAGCCATACTACAGAAAATTCTCTAGCGTGTTTGTTCTATTAAATTCGTTTTTCTAGTAAATTTTATCTTGACGCCATTTTTATTGCCTATTTTAGCTTCAAATGATTTTCGCTACATATTTTAATGTTTACTTTTTTGTTTTTATCATTAAATTATGTCTAATTAAACATTTAATATATTTGAAATTACTAAATTTTAAATAAAATGAATATTTTGAACATTAAAATGCAATTTAAAAAAATACTTTTAATAAATAATATTCATATTTGGTAAAAAAAAAAATTAAATCTTACATTTACAGCGGGCGCTCTTATTTTAAGAGAGTTTTACATAATATTCGACGATATAATTTCAATCGCATATAGATTTGCTTGTTTACCCATTATTAATTAACTAGCTAAAACACAAGTAATGTTAAAAATAAGAAATTTGTTACGCCATGATGCAATACAATAATAAGTTTATATAACTCTTGTGAGTTCTGCGCCATTACATGTCGTTGTCTATTACAAATCAAATATAACTTAAAGTTGTTAGTCTTGAGTTAATTTTGGTTTAAAAACTTGACGGGTGAAGACTTCTTCAAAGGTCTCAACTTTATCTATAAACTATCTACTAGTAAAATTTGTGGTCTATAAACAGTTTAGTGAGACACTAGAAAAATCTCTACAGACAATTTGAAAATGTACAACTCTTATCTCTATCTATTCATGTTTTCTTAACTCATTCTTATGAGAACGGATAAGGTTGTGCCCACTTTTACTAAACTGTGTCTATAAGCGTTCTTGAATATTACTTGGGTGATATTTTACTCTTAAGGTAGACAATAATATTAAAGTCTATTAGATATCTAATAGTCCCTTTTTAGACGGGACTGTGTTACTTGGTCTTAGAGTTCGACATCGGACGTTTCAGATCTTCGATTTTGACGACCCCGTTGTCGCTGGCATAAGATCCGCGTACGAAGTCGCGGGCAGAAGCTAGTTTCCAATAAGATAGGATAATTCTTATTTGTTCAAAACATGAGTATACACACACATCGCATGCAAGATGTTACATCAAAATTATAATTATTACAGTCATGATTTGTCTGAACGAGGTACAAATACAAGATGTCGGACGCTACATAGCATCAAGTGATTTTAAATTGGTCTATTACACAATCAACAATAAGAATGACTCATTCGCCAACAAGCCTTATGTAAGATGATATACAGTTGAAATTAAGTTTTCAATATATTGGGTGCAACGTTAGCGGTCAACAACGATTATGGGTAGGTCAATTGCTTAGTTATCTTGATCACAGTACACACGTAATTTCTAATCCGATTGTTGATGCTAAGGACTTCGTCTTATCTAGAATTCTAGATTTGTACTAAGTAGTCTGTATTTATCGACATCGGTAATACAAGCCTGATAAGTCATTCATTTATTTAATCGGTATATCTTCAAGGTTAATCAGCGCATGCCAAGGCCAGTCTGAAGATGCGTCACTATTCATTAAATAGCTAGTTCCACTAGTGCTTTAGGAACTACGTTACACTGGTGAACACAAAATAAATTAGGATGAGCATACGAGATGTTACTCAAAAACGAATAAAACTGACATAATTAACTTTTTATATATAAAGGTTGTAAAACACCTCTTCACAAAGCCGAAAGGCACTTGTTCTCCTCATCATTGCGATCATTTTTTTGTTCTACGCCATACCTGGGAACCTTCTAGTTACGGAGATATTGGGGGTCAAAGTTACAACTTTTAGACAAGTTTTTTTTTGTAAGACTTTAACTTTTAACACCTTCACGACCCCCGTACTATTCAATCCATCCATCAGCACATCTGTTAAGTGCGTTACATTGAGTTCTACCGCAAAACATGATTTATAACCACAAAAAAAATGTTGTTTCCCAGCAATATTTTTTGCGTAAAGTTACTTAGTTTGATGTACAGAATGCTTGGTTAACGGCTTTGTGATGAGGTTGTTAAGACCCTGTATTTCCTTAATCGCTTAACTATACATACTCGTAAGATGCACTGTTTTAGACTTTCACGGTTTTTCACTACACTTAAAGTACTTACGGGATTATCGCTTATCGGATGCTCGTAGAAACCAAAGAAAATCACGGATATTATCCCGTAAGTACTTTAAGTGTATACGATATTTCAATAGGTACAAAACGTCGATGTTTTGTTATGTTTTAGGTGCGTGACAAATATAAGATTCGTCGGGCGGTGGCGATGGCGTGGTGCGGGCGAGGTGGTGGCATGGCGCCCGCCGAGTCGTTCGGGTTCAAAAGTAAATAAATAAAAAAGAATTTATTTCAGAAACATTTAATACCCATAGGACATATAAATAATATTCAACAAACAATCAACTACTTTACATAAAAACAATTGAATACTTAGGAAATATATTTTAAAACAATCGATCAACCGACAAAATAAAACTAACGTAAACATGGCACTTAAAAATTTTGTGAACAAATAATCAAGCGCGATGTCGACATCGCGCACTTTCGGGAGTAACGTTCTTCGCGATGACGAACATTCTGAATAACGTACATCGGAGTTTTAAATTTCGGAGTTCAGTAATACAGTCATTATTATTTTGTACTCTTCATCATTACAAGTAAAGGTATTAAATTATTCGATGTCCCCTTATTTCGTAGTCAATAAATTCATAGATTTTTGTAAAAAATGTTTCACATAGTGTTTGTTCCATGTATTTTATTTCCTACATTATTGTTTTAGCGACTATTTACTTCAATGAAACTATGTTTCACAGAAACACAATAGAAATATAATATATTTACTAAAATACCTTGTATTGGCGCTTAAAAACATTATGGTACACTTGTTTAAGTTTCTAAAACATTACTTATTTTACAATATATTGTTTTATGTAGCATGTATTTGGTATACCGGAACGCACTCTCAAAACACATCGTTCTCGATAACGGCGGTAGTGACATCAAAATCTATGCGTCAAAAAAACACTTTCATTTGAAATGTAGGTAAAGTTTCACTACAACTGTAGAATGCATCCGGATCGATGGGCCAGAGTCGTCACACAGTGGGTGCCTGAAGACAGTCGTCGTCGCCGAGGGAAGCCTAGAAAACGCTGCACGCTGGCGTGACGACCTAGACGCGTTTATGAGAGATTGGCCAGAGAAAACCGCACGGAGAGAAGAGTGGAAGGCTATGGGGGAGGCCTTTGCCCAGCAGTGGGACAGTATAGGCTAAGTAAAAACAAAAAAAGCAGTAGTTGAAATTAACTTTTAAGGGGCCGGCGGAGGATGCGTATTTCATACAAACGTAATACCAAAATTATTTGTAAATCAAACATATTGTTAAGGTAGTCTGTATTTATTTCGATTGAATTACAGAATATCTATGTTCCCAAATATGTTTTTTGAGAGAATAGTGATGCAAAGACGAGATATGAGGAATTTAAATTTTCAATAGAAAACTTATTTTTCTTATAACTCTTGTTAAAATCAGTGTCCAATCAAAATATATATTTGGGAACCTAGATATTCTGTAATTCAATCGAAATAAATACACACTACCTTAGGAATATGTTTGATTTACAAATAATTTTGGTTGTGTGGCGCCTTAAGACGCCTGCGGAGCATGCGTATTTCATACAAACGTAATACCAAAATAATTTGTAAATTAAACATATTCCTAAGGTAGTGTGTATTTATTTCGATTGAATTACAGAATATCTAGGTTCCCAAATATATATTTTGATTGGACACTGATTTTAACAAGAGTTATAAGAAAAATAAGTTTTCTATAGAAAATTTAAATTCCTCATATCTCGTCTTTGCATCACTATTCTCTCAAAAAACATATTTGGGAACATAGATATTCTGTAATTCAATCGAAATAAATACAGACTACCTTAAGAATATGTTTGATTTACAAATAATTTTGGTATTACGTTTGTATGAAATACGCATCCTCCGCCGGCCCCTTAATACTTTTCTTGGGTTAATAATAGTGTATTTTATTGATTTAAGTGAAGAAAAAAATACATGCATATTCCCTATTCAATGAATTTGCATTTTTTTTTATTGTTTAGACTTAACTCCACTTGACTTCACTTTATAGAATTATTTATTAAAGTATTTTTCCATGGTAAGTATTTTATTTCAACGAAAATGCTATCCCCTTCATGTTAGATTACTTTAAACCCTGCAGAATTGCAGATAGAATTAGGAGCCTCGCGTTTAATCTATGATTTTTATTTTCTGCGTATGATTAATCTGGAAAACGATACTATGAGATAAAATTATATGAAATGAAATTATGTAAAACTTGTGCCCTAAACAGTGTACAACTGTAATCCTTTACTTGAACATGGCGGGACTATGTTGTTTAATTTAAAAGTTTCTGTCTACTTTTCGCTTCATGAAGCCTATTGTACACGCCATTTCAAGTCCCATGATATATGCCCAAACACAGTGGGTATATATTATTTACTTGAAGCCTTTGGCCACCTTTTGGCCCCATCAATTTTGGGACTCCACTTGGATGAGGTGGCTAAAGGAACTTGTCTAGTTAAGGGATATTAAATGGCCGTTTAATCGAGGGATTGCTATGGCTACCTGCCGACACCATCTTTAGACCCTTAACCTTGGCCATAGGTTTTTACCAAGACAAAATCTAGGTGCTTGACACATCGAGACTTTCTATTTCGTTGCGGGATTCAAAACCGCTAAATTGATTATCTGGTCCTCGCCGAGCTTTATTATCTCGGTGCTTTTCTGGTGGTCGATTCTGGCTTAACTGTCGATTTTGGCTTTCAGGAGTTGCAGTGGTTTGGCAATAGTGTGGTCAGCTTGTTCTATAAAAGTAACTCCTAAGTCTAGTTTAGGACTCGGAGTATTAAAATTTTTATCACCTTGTAATAAGCCTTATGTTCCAAGTGTTAAGATTATATTGTGATAGCTCTTGGTGAAACAAAGAATTTGTTTAGCATAAAAAACTTGTAAAAACATTATAATCACTGTTTCCCCTACTCCTTGGCTCTGAACCTGAGCCAGTGACCTCCTTCTATTTTCATATTAAAGGTCCCATTTTCAAGCTTGGCAGGAATGCTGGTCCTCTCACAAGGAGAGAGGTTCAATTTCTGCAAAATCTGGTACGTCATCACCTTTATCTCGCAGAGAGAAAATCTTGACCCTGAGTAACAAAGATTAAGGATTATTTAGTAAAAAAATATCAGGATGTTCTGTCTTAGGATCTCAGCCAGCCATAACATTTATTTATATCTTCTCGCCTTGCTTTGCATCCACTTCCAATAACACAATCAAATACAGATAATTGAGATTTAATATTTAACTAATTAGTAAAAAAGACCGGCCACGAGCGTGTCGGGCCACGCTCAGTGTAGGGTTCCGTAGTTTCCCGTCCGTCACAGTAAGTGTTCAATCCAATCCGATTTTAATAATTCTTTTTTTGTTTGAAAAAAGATACGTTCAGGATAATAAAATATGTAGACGAAGTTAAAAAAAATGCTTGCATATACGATTATACTACAAACTTAGTCCAGAGATTATATTGTACAACTTTTTGTCTTTTTTGTACAAAAACTTGTTTCCATCCAAGTTCAAAATAATTTTTCTACTTTTCAGATTTTCTAAACTTATGGTGTTGTTTTTTACTTTTGTAGCGATTATTTCCGAAATTATTGACATTATCAAAAAAATATCTGAGTAAACCCCTATTCATTTTTAAATACCTTTCCAACAATATATCACACGTTAGGGTTGAAATTAAAAAAAAAATCACTTTCCACATTACATATAGGGGGGCTACCCTAATAAAACATTTTTTTCCAATTTTGATTTTAACACTTTGTCGGCGTGATTGATACACATATTGGTACCAAATTTCAGCTTTCTAGTGCTTTTGCTAGTAACGGTCACAGAGATTAAGCGAGGACGGACGGACAGACAGATATGGCGAAACTATACTAAGGGTTCCTAGTTGGCTACGGAACCCTAAAAACGATTGTCTTACCAATACAGTTTCTAGGTCCACTACCAAAAGGTATGTAGGCGGACATTTGTATATTGTGCCTGTTCTCTTCAGAGAACCGCTCAGGATCGAACTTTTCAGGGTTCGGGAAGAACTGGGGGTCACGGTGGAAAGCAAATGTTGGTATTTGGATACCCATACCTTTACGGATCTGCAAAAATAAGAAGATTATTAATTGTTAATATTTTGTGTTTTTCATTGTAAAGCATCTAAAAAAATAACAGTGATATTAACTTACAATGAAATCTTTTTCGGCCTTATCGTTAGGTTTTCCCAGATTGTAATCTTTAGTACATATCCTGTCCAGACCAACGGCAGGCGGCCACAGACGTAAAACCTCTATAAAACGAAAACTTTAGCTATATAATCTGTACCCACTCCACACAAGGCAACAATATAACAAATCTTACCGGATACAACCATATCCATGTATGGCATATTTTGAATGGAGTTGAAGTCAAACTTGCCGCCGTTCTCAGCATCAGTCTCCTTGATCTCTTGTGCCAGTCGCTCCTGAACCTCAGGGTTCAGCGCCAGCTCATATAGTAGGAATGACATGCCAGCTGATACGGTGTCAAAACCAGCTATAAAGAACAGCACTGCTTGGGCGATGAGATCGTCGTCAGTCCACTCTATAAACACCATTTTAATTGTGATTAGTAAAAATTATCTTGAATTCTTCTGAGGTTCAAACGTAATCGAAAACTGTTAACTGTTTTTTTCTCAGAGTTATTATAATCTTACGAGAAAACATTTTGAATGCGGCCACCGTCCTATATTAATTGTGTGCTCATATGATTTATTTTATTTTCCTTTATTACTATCTACGCCATAATCAAACGGTTAAGCTTTGTGTATCAAAAATGGTTGTCTGTAAAGTCGGTTTGCAGACGTAATTTTTCATAATATTAGTTCTTTTAACTTGGAAACAAAATATCATTCTCTTTTTCATTCATTTTTTTTTTAAGGGGTTAAGGATTGAAATTCTAACAACACCGATGCGTATGCTTCCAATCAAACGCCTAGATAATAGGTTTTGTCAGTTTTACTTCGGAAATTAAGGACTGAACTTCATCCCGTTTTTTAACCCTTTAGGGGTACAAATATACAAGGGCCGAAGCCTGCCGGGGTTGCGGGCCTATTCGAAAGAGATACCGCGGCCCCGGAACATAAAGGGCGAGGAAGGAACATGGATGGGTTTTAGTCAGTAAAAGTCTGACACTCCCTCCCGCTCCGCCCAGAGTGGGAGAAGTCATTTGATGATTTCGAATCCTAAAAAAAAAAGGGGTACAAATATTAAAAACGCTGAGACACGTACGAGTATATGTTAATTTTCAATCGTCAACCTAAATACAAAACTTTAAGATCTTAACTTTAAAAATGGTGGACTTTCATACAAACTTTCCTCCCCCGTTTAACTCCCTTAGGGATTGAATTTCGAAAAAATATTCATATTCTTTGTTTACGTTATAAAAGAAAACACTGTGCAAACAGTTTTATAGGTCCTAGGGTTTGGGCTTGGCGTTGATCGCCGGATCGAAACGGCGCGGCGGTGTGACACTTTTTTTGCAGCCGGTGTTCATCGATTAATTTATAAGACGTTGTCACGTCAAAAAATTATAAGCTGAAAATACCCACCTCTGGTAACTCGTTTCTGTCCAACAGAAGATTCTTCAACTGTAGCGAATCCGGCAGCTTCATCTTCGAATTTTATGTCTTCATGGATCAGTTTACCTGGAGTTACATTTACATTTGTTGATTTTGGTTTCTCTTGGTATTTTTTTGTGAAACATATTGAGCATTTGCTTGAATTAGTACGTACCTTTCTTGGCTTCCATGAGCAAATGAATCATATCAGGTCTTATAAAATTCTTACTTTCGCGATCAGCCATCGTTTCTAGAACTAATTTTCTGAAGAAATTCTTCGAACTCTCCGAAAGTATGTCCATCTTAAAAAGCTGTAATATTAGAAAACTAATATTTTATTTACCCTTAGAAGACAAAAATAGTGTCACGTATGAAAGTCACTACTATATAGATTTATTGCCGGTCTCGTCCACCCACCGGTTGCTACTATGACATTGACTTTATTAGAACTAGTTGAAACTTATCACAGTGTTGTGATCCCAATCTTCAAACTGTGAGAACCTACCTCGGCAATTTTTGGCGCATTAACAATTACGATCATTTGAAGCAGCTGACGGAAGTTGAAGGTGGACGTCAATTTGCCCATGGCGTAAAATTGATTGTCCGCGTCATTATGAGAGTCCACCTTCAGACCGAAGGCGCAGGAGGCGATTACGTCGTTGGTGTAGCGAGTCGTCAGGTCCTTGCAATCTATGTCTAAATAACCAGCTAAAAATCAGACTAAGTGTTATTGAATTATTGTGGACAAAATAACGTTCATACATATTTTGAACTCATTCAAAGTTATACAAAATGTACTCATTCCTAGTAATACAAATGCCAAAACTCAAAAGCTGGGAAGAACCTGTCGAGCAATAAGGTTAATGAAGATTACCATAAAGCTTACATTTGGATTCCTTGATCTTTCTTTGAAGCGTGCTCATCATCTGGTCACCCACTTCCACCATGAATGGTACCATCAGTCGCATTTTGGAACTTGTGAACGCTGGACTCAATGTTGAACGCATGTCCTTCCATTTTTGACCTGAGAGAGTCCATAATATTATTTATTCTGAATTTCTATAGAACATAACTATTGAAATCATCCTTCATATCCTGCGGTACGAGTAGTTGCTATATACTGTTTTATTGCAGATCAACGCATGGCCAATTAATCACTCGAATACCTATGGAAAGAGCACTGTTGAAGAGTCGCCTAGTAGTCTTAATTAGCAGAAATAACGCGAAAGATGCGGCCAGTGTTGTCGCAGACCGGACTGTAGATAGTGTAAGAAAGTGTCGGACTACTGACTGAGAACTAGTCAAAGAAGGCAGGCAACGAGCCAGGATTGTATACTGACGACGACACTCAGTATTGCGTTGATTTGGGTTTGAGAATTGAGGGAGAAAAACGCAGTAAATAGTATATTTACCTATTGCATCAAATGCAATGGAAGTGAAAAATACGAGTGATAAATCATTTCAGAACCCAGTATTCTTACCAGTTAAAGAAAACAGGTTTCTGGAGAATAACGAGTCGCTAGTGGCGAAAACGGCTTGGCGATCGAGGAAGTGCTCGAAGTCTTTTACAGTGATTTTCTTCACCAGCTCAAGGTCGCGGACAAACACCAACTCACGGAGAAATTCAAATTTTCCCACAAATCTGATGAAAAAGATATTTTGAAACACGGATGGGTTCTAAATGTCCACCAACATACTTTGTGAGGTATGAAATAGGAATTGAAATTAAATTATTAAACTAAGTTATCGCAACTCCTTACCTTTCTTCAGGGAAACTGTTGTACATACGCATCATATCATCAGCCATGTGCTCCATTCGTAACAACAATCTTGTCATATTGCCTAAAAGCGGAACAGGCCTGAAGTGCTTGACGCCATAACGACTGAACCTGGAGTAAATTTGTCGGAAGTATATAACCAGCACGGCGATTAGCACCGCCACCCAGATGAGGAGTAATATCATGATCTGAAACAACAATAAAAATTCATCCCTAAAGTTCATCATCTGCCTAGGCTTTCAGTCCAACCAGATGCAGCTGTTAACCAGTATTTTACATGAAGCGACTGTCTATCTGACCCCCACATACGACCCAGTTAATACTGGGAAAATTGGCTACCCCTTGGTAAGACTGGTGATTAGACTTTCATTAACTGTCTAATATCTACAAAAATATCAGCTGGTACGAACGGCTACATGTGCTTTCCGAGGCATGGAGTAAACTCGGAATGTAATGAATGATCAGCCTTCCACACCTTCGTAGCTTGTCTTTAAAGCAAAACAAAGCAAAGTTAAGTGGTAATCGGTTACCGTGGTATTGTTATATGTGATGCGGAGGAATGAGTAAGATGTCGCGAAAAAAGTTTTGAGTATGAATGTGGATGGGGTATTTGAGTAGAGGAAGACCAAAGAAACGATGGATGGACTGTGTTAAGAAGGATAGGGTTAGAAAAACAGTGTTTGATGAGATGACGAAAAACAGAGGAGTGTGGAAGAAGAAGACATGCTGCGCCGACCCCAAATAAATGAGAACATTAATTGGTGGCTTAATTTGCTGCAGTGTATGAGCCAGTATTATGTAGTTTCGGTGTTATTGGGCGATCTATGTAGATCTCGGTATCCATATGACCTAAGAGTTCGCTATTTGGACACCACTAAACTTGGACTTCTAATCTTTAAACCTTTTGAAGTGGAAACACGATTGGATAAAAAATCTCGATAGAAAAAAAAACCAAAATCAATCGTTTTGCACTTATTTTGAGTTGGACCTCTGAAAGCTTATGGAATTTAATGATGATTTTCAGCGTGGCAGATACGTAATAATAGGCGCTACTGCTGCAGCTGCTGAGATCCTCAAACGGCGCAAATACTGTAACCTTATTGGTAACTACAGCTTTGAACCGTTTGGGGTCGAAAAGCTCGGGTCATGGGCTGCGAGTGCGCGTCTCCTTTTTAAGGAAATCTCCCACCGACTGATCGACACTTTGCGTGACCACGTGTCAACGTGGCAATGCTGTCAGGCTTCTGGGCACGTTTCCCGATGACAGCGATGCGGAGGAGTACTTTGGCGCGTAACTGTCCTAGATAAAATAAAGATAAAGATTCATTTATTTGCAAAAACATGTGTAGATAATATTCATGGAATGATGCTTATTATAGGTGTTACAGGATATTCTTTGGCACAACATGTTTGACCATGGCTGGTGTACAAATTAGGTCAGAAGACCATAAGATTTCAGAAAAACAAAGATACAAAGTCAATTAATTCTAAAAAATTAACATTATTAATATTGAATATGAAAAAAATTAAACAGTTTGTAAATATTCGTGCGATTCAAAATAAAATATAATAGATTCAGTCAGTATGTCAGAGCGATTTGTCATTTAAAAATTCATTGACATCATAGTAGGCTTTTCCTGTCAGTATTTTTTTCAATGTTTTCTTAAACTGGTCTGTATTTAGTTTTTTTATACAGATAGGGATATTGTTATATATTATCGGTGCTCTGCATACAACGGTTTTATACAATAGTGCTGTCTTAGCTGGCTGAACACGAAGTTTACTATTATCCCGGCGATTTCGTATTACAAGGTCCGATATTCGAGGAAACAAATGAGGGTTATTTCTTACAAACATGGCGATTTCCAAAATGTAAAGTGACGGCAATGTGAGGATTTTATGCTTTGTGAAAAGTGGCTTACAACTATCAGTACTTTGGATACCGAACATAGCACGTATGCATCGCTTTTGCATTTTAAATGCCATATCAGTATTTGATGAGTTGCCCCAGAAGATAATGCCATATCTTAGGACAGATTCAACAAGTCCATAATAAGCCGATAGTAACACATTAGTGTTGATAGATGGAGCAAGTTGGTACAAAGCATATGCCTGACTACTGATTTTTTTACATAGTGCGTCAATGTGTTCTTTCTAGTTTAGTTTGCTGTCTATAATTAAGCCGAGAAAACGGACATTGGATACTTCATTTATAGTGTAATTATCGTGAATCAAATTTACATTTAAAGGATTATGCAATCTTTGTCCAAAGTGCATTATATTTGTTTTATTATCAAGCCAAGAAATTATAGATTTCAGTGAATTATCTCAGATTTATAATTATTAATGTCCTTACATGCAATTGAAACTGTACTGTCATCAGCAAATAATGTCATAGGTTGAGTCGTTGCCTTTGGCAAGTCGTTGATATAGATAATAAACAACGGCGGCCCTAGGACACTGCCTTGAGGAACACCGTATGTGACGTTTCTCCTTACGGAGCTGAATGTTTCCTCTTTTTTTGTTTTAGTATTCACTTTAGTAACTACTGTCATCTGTTGTCGATTCGTTAAGTATGATCTAATTAAGTCTAAAATATTGCCTCATATGCCGTATGCATCAAGTTTACTGATTAGTTTATTATGATCTACATAATCAAAAGCCTGTGACATCGCAATAAATTGCACTGGCTGGAACTGTTTTGTCAACGTGGCCCATAACATTTTTGATAAATTCATAAATGGCCATATTCGTGGTTTTATTTTGTCGAAAGCCCTTTTGTTCATTGCACAAAATTTTATTTTTTTCTAGAAATGAATTAAGTTCGCCATAAAGATACTTTTCGAAAATTTTTGAAAATATTTTTAATAGTGCAATAGGCCTAATAATAGTTCGCCATTAATTGTTTGCATTCTTTTTTGAACAAAGGTTATAAAACGGACAGTTTAAATTCTTGTGGAAATATTCCTGTTGATATCGATAAGTTCAGAATGTGACTCAAGTGCTGGCATATATCCTCATTTACTTCTTTAATTATTCTAGTAGAGATACCATCATATCCTACACTGTTGGTATTTTTAAGGTTTTTATAATTTTATTAATCTGATAGGGTGAACTTGGTGACATAAACATTGAATTTAAACGGTGATGAAAAAAGTGACGTCATTAGACGTCACTTTTTTCCCGGCACCCGGAAGGGGTTTGACTTTTTCAATAAAATAATCATTAAATATGCGTTCGCTATTTCTGATGGATTATCAATGATTTAGTTTTCATCAATTTTTATGTTATCTATGGATTATTTTGGTGTGTTAAGTTTCGTTTTATTTATAATCCGCCACGCTGTTCTAGTTTTATTTTGAGAAGTTAATATTTTAAAGTTATTTTGCGCCCGTTTGGTCAGTTTTATATTTTTTTTAAATAACTGACTATAATTTAAGTACTTTAGTTTGTTGTCTTTTGTTGAATTTAGTCTGAATTTCCATAAATCCTTTTTCTTTCGACTGCAAATAATTTTTACACCACGTGACACCCACTTTGGTTTATGATTGACTTTTATTTGAAATTGGGTTTGTGGAAAACAAAGGTCGTAAAAAAGTTTAAAATCAGTTATAAAGTGTTGATAAGCTATGTTTGGGTCATCAGTGAGGTAAATATCTGAGAAAGATAAGCTCTTAATACACATCTTAAATCTATCAAACTGTGCCTAGAAGAGAACGTAATTTGAAGCCCTGGATTACGCCGGGCCTACTCCGCTGTATACGACACCGTGACCGCATGCATGTCAAACTCAAAAAGTCGGATGATAATTTAATATTAAAAATCACCTACACTCGCTATCGCAATTTCTGTAATTCCCTGCTGAGAAAACTTAAACACTCGTATGAAAAAGAACAGTTTCGCAATGCAAAAAATAATGTTAAAGCTACTTGGAATGTTATTAAGAAAGTCTCAGATCTTCAAACTCAATCTTCTCCCTCTTTTGACCTGTTACAATTATTTGATAGTCCTAAGTCCTCGCTTAATCATGTTAATAACTTTTTTGCTAATGTAGGCAGTAGGTTGGCCTCAAAATTTGAATCACCCTCATTTGTGTACAATTCTGTGTCGAATTCAAATTCGTGTAGCTCAATGGCTCTCTTTGAAGTAACTGAAGACGAAGTTGACTCCATTATTTTGGGTCTTAGGTCTGATTGTGCAACTGGGTTAGACTGTATACCGTCTAAAATAATAAAGGCCTCGAGAGGCGCTCTGGTTCCGGTTATCACACACATATGTAACTTGTCTATAATGTCAGGTGTCTTTCCCACGGCGTTTAAAAAAGCTGTAGTTCACCCCATTCACAAATCTGGGCGCAGAGATGACGTCAACAACTATCGTCCAATTTCGATTCTAACAGCAATGTCAAAGATCTTAGAACGAATACTGAATAAGAACTTAACCAGCTTTCTCAACGCAAATAATATCTTAGCGAATAACCAATATGGTTTCAGAAACGGGGTTAGCACCGAAGACGCTGTCATGGATTTTTCCAGTCACGTGGCTAGAACGCTTGATAGTAAGCGCAAGTGCCTGGGAATTTTCCTTGATCTGTCAAAGGCATTTGACACCGTCTCTGCCCAAGCCTTATTGAGTAAAATGGAAAGCATCGGTATACGTGGACACCCTTTGAAAATCTTCGCAGATTATCTCAGCGATCGTACCCAATTAGTAAAAATCGGCCCACATGAAAGTGATGAGCTTCCAATCACATACGGCGTTCCACAAGGCAGCATTCTGGGACCTACTCTCTTTCTCATTTACATCAACGAACTTTGCAAACTACCTCTCGAAAATTGTAAGATATTTACATACGCGGACGACACTGCCCTTGTTGTAGATGGTGATGACTGGCCCCAGACATACCGAAATGCCGAAGCTGCGCTGTCAGCCGTAATGAAATGTTTGACTGACAACTTGCTTACCTTAAACGTTGATAAATCGGTATATGTTCCATTTTCCATTCGGTCGAATTTGTGTCCCTCAAACTCCTTTACCATTAAAGCGCATGTTTGTGGATCCTTAACTCAGTGTAGCTGCCTCATCCTCAACAAATCCACTTGTGTAAGGTATTTAGGAGTACTCATCGATCAGCATCTCAACTGGCACCCCCATATAGCCAAAGTCACGTCTCGCATACGTAAACTAATATATGTTTTCAAGAAGTTACGTAAATCAGCTGATCATGAAACGCTAAAATTAGTATATTTTGCGCTATGCCGGTCTGTCTTAACGTACTGCTTGCCCGTTTGGGGTGGTGCCACCCAAAATGTATTTATCCGCCTTGAGAGAGCCCAGAGAGCTGTCCTTAAGGTGATGCGCTCTCTTCCACGCAGGTATCCCACTCTGCAGCTCTATGCCGATTACAAGGTTCTCACAGTTAGGCAACTTTATGTGCTCCTGTCGACCTTGCGCAAACACTCTGCCCGCCCTCCAAAAGCACCGACTGGCAGGCTCAAGCACAACGTTTTTCCCCACGAACGCCATAGAACTGCATTTGCCAAACGTCAATTCTACGTTAATAGCATTAATATGTACAACCTACTAAACAAAAAATTTAAAATTTACTCGTGCCCTAAATATAAATGCAAAAACTTACTTAGAGATTATCTCCAAACACTAAGTTATGACGACACTGAGGATCTTCTGCAGGGTATTTTACAATAAAAAAAAAAAAAGTCTAAATTTAGCCATAAACGGATGAGTATACTGGGTACACCTCATTCTTTATCACTACACACACCCTACACCTACACACCACATACGCACTCACACACATCCTACTCCCATTCACTACTCACACACACACACAAACACACACACACTCGGACCCTACATTTTATTCAACCCACCACATAGTTAAACGTTTTCATTTGTGTTTTCTTAAATAGATTATATCCTGTTTTCTTTTACACCATTTGCTTACTGTTCGTTATGTCCTGTTTTTTCTTTTATATTATGGCTTTGTCTTGTCTATAACGGAGAATCACTGACTCCTAAGACACAGGCACATACACCTAGTTTAGGAGTCAGAGAATTAAAATTATTGTGAACTAGTTATAAGCCTTATTATGCTCTTTGTTTTTGATGATTGTACTGTGATGGCTTTTGGTGCAATAAAGAATTTATTATTTATATTATTATTTTATCAATATTTTCCCTGCTATAATCGTCTGTCTGTCTGTCCTATTGACATTGTTGTTCTTTAGTTTTATTTTTGTAATTATACAGCGTGTTAGGTTAAACGAGGGACATATTGAGGGAAGGTATTCAGTATTCGATTCTCAATCCAAATATGTAAAAAACCTATAACCTTAATTTTTGACATAATTGTCTAATTAAATACATTACTCATGGACACTGAGCGCGCAAGTAGGTGTCACGCGACAAAACACGTGCCGGTCCTGAGCTCCGTGCGCAAACTCCGTCCCGTTCCTTTGTATTGTCGCCGATGCACCGACAGGGCACACCCCCGCGCCACCCCGCGCTGACCTCAGTCTATGCGCGAGCGCCGTTACTTCCGAATGTCTATTATTGCGTTTCCGCGTATCGCATTTAACAAGCAACCCCGCTTACTTCGCGATATTAAGAGTGTCCTGTAAACGTGTTCTTGAATAACCAAAAATTACGTCCAGTGAAGAATATTGGGATTATGGTTCATGCTTAAGTGTTATCTAGTGATATTGTGCGAGGAACCGTTAATTATTATGCAAGGTGTCAATTCGGTCAGTACCTAGTTAACTAGATATTTGCCTGTCCAAAGCCAGATTTAAAGTATGAAGGGAAAATGGATTATACCTAGAAAGGTCACTGACCCGCACACATGTTCTGCGATAAGCGCATGGCGCACACGTTGCGAAGCTTAGACGAAGTTTTTGGTATGGATCTATCTGTTATGTGTTAGTGTTTTCTTTTTGTTCAAATGTTTATTAGTATCATGTAAGCATGGACTATTGCGGGTTTGAATAAATCCCTCGTTTAAACTAACATACTGTATATAGTTCTAGTTGTAGTATGTCTATATTGTACATTATAAATTTACTCTGGTTAAAAAAAGATAATAATATTATCTCAATTCGTGACTTTTTCTTAAGTTTATTACTTGTGTTTCTAGTGATTGGCAATGATTGATTTGGCGTTACTTTATCATAAGCGGGGACACACTCTTTCTGTCTCTCGTTTTGCACGCGATAATAATAGCGCTATCCTTTTTAACCGTTGACGTTCAGTAACAAGCGGACCTTCTCAGAGTGAGGACGTATGACTTTGCTGCGTTGGGGTCGAGTGTTCTTTGTAAATATTGTCCAGAGATTGTACTTTTGCGCGAATGACACTTTATTGGTTTGTTCATGGTGGGTGTCGTTTGCATGACTGAAATTCAGTACCCAAATTATTTATTTTAGGTCAATCAAAGGCACTTTTGATTGACCAATATGGAAACGGATTCAATGATTTATCTTGCATATTTATCGTATACTAGCTGACCCGCGCAACTTCGTCTGCGTAAGACAAACCAACAGTTCCTAAAATTAGCGCGTTCAACCAACCAAACAAACATACTCTGCAGCTTTTAAATATTAGTACAGATTCAAGTAAGTAACAATTAATTTTTTCTCGAATAGGTTTAAATTAATTGCCAAAATATTCTACTTATGTTTTTCCAAATAAGGGCTGTTCCCTCGACTGCCTTACGTTTCTATCCTTGGGCACTTGACGATATCATACTCCAGCTAGATCGAAAGTTCTCATCAAGTGGCATGACTGAGCCGCGACACGTTAAAGCTGCTTCAAACTGTTGCGGACCTCTCGCATCTGCTTTCCTTCTACAAAGTCAGACCTTCGATGGTAGTCATACTCCAGGCAGGTCAACACAACATGATGTAGATGCTGTAAACTCTTGAAAATCTATTGCAAACTTCTTTTTGTCTCCAAGCTGACCCGACAGACGTTGTTCTGTCGAAAAGTATTGGGCTGTGGCAGTCCTCCGAACGTATCTTTCTGGTCAAGGTCTGTTGATGGTGTTGCCTCGGCTGTGCACAATAGTTCGTGATGACACCTTTAGCTTGAAGTTATGGTCAGCAGAACAGATTAATTTGTGACACTATACAGCTACAGCTGATGTCCAATTTAAACAAAACAAAAAAAAATACGGACTTCAGAGTAAGCACTTTAACTATCAAAATTAAATAATGACCGATATACTGGTATTTAGCTGCATCCGGTTCGACTGGAAGCCGACCTCAACATAGTTGGGAAAAGGCAAGCAGATGATGATAAGTAATGATTTACCGTTATAAACTTGAAAAACTACGTACCTACCGACCTACCAACCAAGATTCATGATTGAGGATGAGCTCAATACACCGGCAATTTCACTTTTAATTTTAAATTATTTTCAACCATGTTTTTGGCAGAAAAAATAGCTTGTTCGCTCAACCAAATATGATCTCTGTAATTTTAAGCAACGTTTTTGAGCAACCCATTGAATAATATTGGTTTTTGAATCAGTTAACTGACAAAAAGTTCAGAAAAGTTAACGCAGCCAGTCATAGTGTCTACTAACTACTAAAGTGCTCAACCCTCTCCGTACCCTCTCAAGGTTCATTGGAGTCTTCCAATGAACCTTGAGTGAGTTCATCACACGCCAACAAAAACATGCATTACAATGAAGATCTTGAGTGCATTGAGTTTCTGCTTGAATACTCGTGGTGTAATGTCGTGACGATCGCTATTAATCGTTTAGATCATAAAATGAAATTCATCCTCTCCTTGGCAAAATATCAGCAGGTATATGAAAACGACTCCCGTGACGGAAATCCAAAAATATTCTAGGCATCATCAAAAATGATTCACAGTGCCATTTCGGATTTTCATTTTGACTTCATTTTCGTTATTGGCGACCTCAAAAACCAAAACGGAAAACCCAAAAAATTACCTCAGCGCCATTTTGGATTATCATTTTAACCTCATTTTCGTAATCAACGACCCTGAAAACCGTGAAAACTACACCAGTGATGGAAAAAACCAAAATTTTCCGTTCGCGCAAAACTTTGTCATCGCACAAAAATCCATGCGCGCATATGTAACAACGGCGAGCCCATTGCCATCAACCGGGCATAAATCCTGACTCCACGGCTACTACTGAGAAATTTCTGATGGAAAATCCAGTAATACAACATGTTGATTGTGATTAGCACACAAATTAATGACATTTATTTCTAAACCATACGATTAAGATCAAAATGGTTTAAGCGATCACTACACTCGATCTTAACTTGTGTGCGTGTATCTGCATTGAACAATGCACACAAACATAGGATCGCAACGAATTTGCCTAAAGCCTAGTGAACAGCATAATGCGGAACCCTTTTTTTTTTACAGATGGGAAATCATCAAATAACTTCTCCCACTCTGAGCGGAGCGGGAGGGAGTGTCAGACTTTCACTGACTAAAACCCATCCATGTTCTTTCCTCGCCCATTATGTTCCGGGGCCGCGGGGTCGAGGCCGCCGGTCGGGGGCGCGGTATCTCTATCGAACAGTCCCGCAGTCCCGGCTGGATTCGGCCCTTGCGGGCCCCGTCACTGTGCTAACATCTCTTTGAGGCGCGCGTGTAACACGAACGGGCCGTTGACACGGCCTGTCGCCACCGTCGCTCACCGTCCACAGGCCGCGCCTACGGTGACCGGGGGCACCATGTGACCCCCGACATCCGGTGCGTCTCCCGCGACGGCTGGGGCGAGAGGTTCTCTCCCTCTCGCGTTCCGCCACCTCCTTTACTAGCATGATTGCTTCGCAGAAGGAGGTGACGGCTTCCCATTCCGTCTCGCTCCGGACCATACATTGAACCAGGGCCGGACGCGAGAGGTCGCCGCCGCCGATCACCGCTACGAGGACTCGGCGTTGCTCCGCCCACTCGGGGCAAACCTCCACCGTGTGCTCACCGTGTTCTCCGGTCGATCCTCGCAATGGAAACACCCGGGCGTTTCTTCTCGTCTGATTCGATGCAGGAACCTTCCGAAACATCCGTGTCCGGTGAGGACCTGCGTCAGGCGGAAGGTGGGGACGCGCCGTGGCATCTCTCAAGCCACTCCTCAAAGAGGGGACTTATCGCCACTTTCGTGGCGTGCCCTGCACGGGATTACGACAGTCGCTCTCTCCATGTTGCCATGAGATTTTGCCGAGGTCTGTCCGCTAAGCGGCGATTTGCCGCGGCAGCGGCGTTTTAAGTCAACCTTACCAGAAACCCGGTAGAAGAAGAAATTAAATGAGGCATTATAGCATAACTTACTATTTCTCGTAGTGTAGTTTGTAAACACAAGGTATAATCAGCCAACAAAATACTCTTTAATTTTACTACCTAACACAAAACAACGAGTTTCAAGCGTGTTGCCCGGTGCACGAGTGAGGTGACATTGAGCGTACCGAGACAGAACTTGAGATAATATAGTATTGTCCGACCGTCGGCGTCATTTGGGCATACATTTAGGTATCGTTCTGCAAAATGTCATGTCATCGTTACGAGTCTTGTTTTATTTTTGTAAATGTTTATAAATAGTTTTTTATTAAATAATCGGACGAGCTGTTATCACTGATAGTAAAGCTGTTGATTACTGATAATAAAAAAAATCGAGTAGGTATTACTATTATCAGTGATAACAGCTAGTACGATTAACAAAATCCGGGTTCTATAGAACCCGGATTTTGTTAATGACAGATGTTCTTTGATGTAATCTGTTGACAGTGGTACAACCACATCCAATTTTCTATTAACATAAAGCTCTTATTGAACTATAGCGAGTCTTTAATATTAAATGAGAATGTTTTGTCAATAATTCGTAGAAACCGTGCGAAGCAGCGGGTTGCTAGTATTGCGTCCATATCTCCATGTTTTGTTACGATATAAACATTAACAGATAACACTTCAGACTCCAGACAGCTGTTGTTAATAGGTATAACAAGTGTGTTTGTAAACATTAAAATAGCTGAGTTATCATGATATTATTTTTTCTATGTTATTTTGATATTGTGAACCTAGTTGTGACATTTTTTCCGCTCGTGTATTCGTATGCCACAATAAAAACAAGCAGAAGCACGTTTTTATAACAATTAGAGGACAGTAGTAACTGAGTGGAAACCCCAAATCGACCAGCATAAGGTCAAATGCTCTCAGGCTAGGTAGAGCGACGATCTCTATAAGGTGACTGGTTTGAGCTGGACAAGGGTTTTAGAGAATCAAGTTAAGCAAAGTCCAGTTTACCTGGCTTTTTACGTGTAGCAGCCGATAACTTTAAGCTGATGATGATAAATGTTGGCTAAGCAATCATATTCGCAATATCAATATGTCCACAGCGAAGATGATCAAACATTTTAATATTAGTTGCTTTCAAATGTTAGATCATCTTCTCACACGTATAAACCGGTCTCCAACGATAAACTTTAAAAAAGTATTACGCACACTTCAAGCGTTCCAATGCTTAAAGGCACTCCCGTGCCTTTTCGTTAAATAAGCAAATGTCCTGCAGATCTGGTTGTGTCGTGTGATGGGTGGTCGAGGTTCCTAAAAAAGGGTGAGCTACACTATGAGTCATGTCATCGTTGGACATGTCGATAAGTACGGCAGGTCAGCAAAATTGCTTATTTTCAAATTCAATTTCAAAATCATCACCCACTACAACATAATCACATATTGTATGATAATGTTAATGTTTGGACTTTGAAAGAAACCATGACCGTTTGATAAGGTTGACTGCCTCAATGGTCTGGTAGTCCCAAGCACGACTGTTCAGCATGAGGTCCCGAGTCGGGCATAGTGCCATTGAGTTTTTCCATCAGAAATTTCTCAGTAGCAACACAGAGTCTGGATGCGTGCCCAGTTGATAGTATTAGGCTCACCCACAATTACATCTAACTTACATAACTGGCGAAATGGGAGTGTACGATTAGGTACACCTCTGCCTAACCCTCCGGTAAATACAGGCGTGATGTTATGTTGTGACCTCCAAGAATACTTCTCAGAAATCAGCCAAAACAACGATGCGCAATAGTGTCAGGTAATTTCATCATCATTTGATAACTGTACCCATTCTTTCACAATTATTGATCGTGTATTGATATGATCTTCGCAAAAAGAATCTTATCTAGATTAACACTTAGTAAGGTATTACATCAATCAATTACAGGAATTACGCAATTTAATCTAGTTTACTAACCTAAATTGTCGCGCTGATCTAGCGAACATCATAATCCCTTCTAGTGCGGGAGGTACAGTTGCAAATAAAGTAAGCCAGCTGGCAGTACATTACCAATATGTAAACCAACAGTCAGCTGCTCAAGTAGCGGTAGGTGTAAAAATGACAGGTTAAGAAAGTCGTAAAAAAAAGTAAGTCATAGTATGCCGGCTGAAACTTTTCTCATTAATAACTTACATCTGCATAATGAGCTTAAAATATTGTCAGCTGCGTGGTGGAGGGAGGATTATGCGTCAGCTGCTCGCATAAACTTGTAAATGACACAGGTCTGATGAAAAACTAAAAGCAATCTACAGCCAAGTAGAGAGTGTTTCATGAATCAGCTTTTTATCAGGCGTGCATCATTTGCAAGTTCATTCGAGTGGCTGACGTCTAATCCCCCTACCACTATGCAGCTGACAATTTTAAGGTGAGTATGATGCAAAACTATTTATGAAATAAGTTTCAGCCGGCGTACTATGACTAGATGGCAACTGATCGGCGTAAAAACACTACCTAAAATGCAACGGTACCTCCCGGACTATTCGTATTTTACTTATTAGGATTAGGACCATACCAATATAGATGAGTAATGACCATTTTCACGAACACTAAGCGACACATTCTGTTAAATTTCCAACATTCTGCTTGGAACATATATTTGAAATTTCGACAACGCACTTTCATTTAGTCCTTAATTTAGGTGTTAAGGCTATGTAAGTGATAACGGGGAAAAGTATAGGAACTGTTTATGGAAACCTTATGCGGAGATATTTTTTTCCTTAGCCTATATTGTCCCACTGCTGGGCAAAGGCCAAAGGCCAAAGGCCGATTGCCTTCCACTCTTCTCTTTGTGCTGTTTTTTTCCGGCCGGCCGATGTTCGCTAGCGTTTTCTGGGCCTCCCTCGGCGATGACGCCGACGCCCGTCTTCTAGCACCCACTGCGTGACGACTCTGGCCCATCGGTCCAGATGCATTCTGCAGACGTGGCCCGCCCAATTCCAATTCAACCCAGCAGTCTTGTTGCCCACATTAGCGATTCCAGTTTTTGAGCGTATTGTGGTATTGCTTAATACACAATACGCTACCTTCCATCGCCCACGAAGATTATAACAGGTAAAATTAATTAAATTACCTCATTAAAACCTACGCCTCGTTAATGTTCACAGCTCTATTCCATCCGTCATGTTAGCACACGTCACAGAGTAGAACGAAAATGCGTAAAAGTCTGGTGTGACGGGTGTAAGAGGGAGTCTGAAAGCGCTCGAGACGAAACCGTTGAGAAGAAGTCGATTCCCGTGGTATGAATGTAATGCGGAAAAGAAAGAAAATTGGTCACCAGTCAGTTCACCAAACATTACGTGACAGAAATCATGCCTGCTGCATGCTGCATGCTTGTTGCTTGCTTGCTGCATGCATGCTGCACGCTTGCTGCATGCTCGCAAATCATATAAGATCAAATAACGAACCTGGAATAAATGCTGCAAATAACAGGTTGGAAATAAAGACAGGAGGATGTTGATTTTATAGTAAAAGAACACAAAAACGATTTTTTAAGTTTTTATTTTATCGACCAAATGGTTATTAAATAACATACACACAATACATAATATCACAAGGCTTTGAACGTCAAAGATAAAACCGTCCATCAAAATGCCCTTCGTCACTTTTTTGTAGTTTTGCTGGGGAGAAGGAGGACAAAATCAACTCCCCAGGAACATTAATATTTTATCATTTTTTATTTGTTTATTACAGGAAAGTTGATGAAAATCTTAACTTCGCGGTTTGTCTGTGGGAACGGAACAAACCGTATTAAAAATAAGGTTTACCTACTATAATTGCGGAACCTTAATTTTCACTTTTTTGTATTATAAAGTAACTAAGAGTAATATCTGACCTGTGTATGGGCAGTAAATAAAGTAGATATTTTAATTCTAATGACTTATAATAATAATATATCTTATACGACTACTTAATTATTTATTTGTCCTCCCTCAACAATCTGTAAACCGTATTCCGAAGAAAATAGTTTACAAACTCTTGAGAAAGTAATTTAGCAAGTTACCCTTTTATTTTCTGACTTCTTATATCAGCAGGCAATCGGTTGAAAACGTATAGTATTCATTTAACAGGCGTTCGGTGGCCAAAATACTTCCTTCTTAAATCATTTTGTTTTTACTATGGACACTTTTAACGTGCACATCTTGCAACATTGTTCTCACATAATTTACCATCTCGACATGAATGATGTAACCAATATTTTGTAACAATAATTTGATTTAAAAGAGTGTCCATGGAGTTTCTTGCCCGTTCTTCTCCATAGAGATCTACGTTAGGGAATGGGCAACTACAGTACTTTCACAGTTTTTATGTCTTGTGACTGGGACTGTAGCTACATTTAATTTTCATCTTTGTTTCCACAATTCAAAAAAGTCTGGAATTGGCCTACTTGAAATAAATGCTTTGATTTTGATTTTGATCAAGTTTTTCTAACATGATGGGTTACAAGAACTTCATTTTATACAACATTAAGTGTTGTAGTTTACATTGTAGCGGCACTACAAATACCTAAGTGCTACAGCAATAAAGGACAAAAGTACTGCAACACCATCTATGAAGAACTGACATCAAAATCCTGTAAAGATTTCCGCTACGTTTACATATAGGATAAAAACTTTTTTGCAAAAAATAAAACCGACTTCACACAAAAAAGTGAAAAATAACTGACCTTTGTTTGATTGATTTAGTTTTTTTGTCACCGACTTCTGAAGCTAAAGTTATTTGTTTTGAGTTTCCGATATTTCGGCACTGTTACAAGCGCCATGGTCACGGAAACTCAAAACAAACAATAAACATGGTAAATATCCCGTTCTTAATTCTAATGTTTGTGTTAGTGACCATGTCAGTCTAAAAACTCATATCTAAAGTTATTTTTCACTTTTTTGTGTGAAGTCGGTTTTATTTTTTGCAAAAAGTTTTTATTTTTCACTTTTTAGTGGTTCACACATGTGCTTACCCTTTCACAGCGTATCGGTGTGATTTTTTGTTATGAACTGGTGTAAACAATATACAGACGTGAGTCTTCAGCGATCCCAGTACATTTGCTATCATTTATTAAGGAGTTCAGTTGCCTATCTTCCGAAGTCACCAGATCTTTATCAAATCGAAATGGGATCACTCCGAGAAAGTGCTCTGCCTAAAACTACCCAAACCGCTTCTGGTGTGCCTATAAAGTTAAAGAGTTACCTCTATTTCTCCGGGATCCCATTGAATGGAACTTTACCCGTCTAACTGTCGAAATCTGGGTGTATTGTATACTTCTGTGTACTCCCTCAGAGCATACAGGTGTGATGTTACGTCATGATGTTGTATAAACAATAAACAACCAAGCGATTGCAGCAATTACTGCAGCTTTGCCGTGTATTTTTGAAGAGTTCCATTTATATCTCCGAAGATCAGCATCAGATCTACAGCAAATTGACATGGAACCACACGGAAAGCACCAGCTTTCAAATAAAAGAAGAATCATCAAGATCGGTTCACCCAGTCGAAAGTTCTGAGGTAACAAACATTGTCGAAATCTGGGTATATTGTACACATCTGCGTACCCCCTCAGAGCATACAGGCGTGATGTTACGTCATGATGTAGTATAAACAATGAACCTACAAGCGGATGCAGCAATCACTGCAGATTTGCCGTCTATTTTTGAAGAGTTCCATTGTATATCTCCGAAGATCAGCATCAGATCTTCAACAAATTATAATGGGACCCAACGGGAAGCACCAACTTTCAAATAAAAAAAGAATCATCAAAATCGGTTCACCCAGTCCAAAGTTCTGAGGTAACAAACACAAAAAAAAAAAAAAAAAATACAGACGAATTGAGAACCTCCTCTTTTTAGAAGTCGGTTGAAAACCCGACAACAAATACTGCCAGGCAGTACCAGACATACCGCCCGGAGGATCCTCTTTTTCCTATGAAGGATTAGATTAAGGACTTTACATCCTGTTCTTCACACCCCTTAAACATTATAAAACCATTCAAACGATTTTATTTTAACTAACTAAAACTAATCTGTGATATTAGTTGTATGCCTTGTAAAGATATGTGTAAAATCTTGATATTTTCTACGTTCTTGCTCTGAACTTTAGCCAGTGACCCCCCTCTAGTCTGATGTTGAATGTCTCCTTATCAAGCTTGGCAGGAATGGTCGTCTTCTCGCAAGGAGAGATCACCATATGCAGCAGAATCTGGTAAGCCACCAACTTCATCTCGCAAAGAGCAAATCTTGTTCCTGAGAAAAGAGATGAGGGTTTTGAACACATTTACATTGTTAAGGAAAACTCGTTTTGCATAACCACAAGTAGACTACAAAATTTTTACTGCCGGAACGCAGGCGTCACCTAGGACGCACCCGCGCGGGCCCAGAGTGGTTTAATGAATGATGAACGGTCTTTGAATTGAATTCATTTATTCTTTCTTCACAATATTGGTTCATAAAAATAAACAATGTTTTTGAGAAAGTTGGAACGAAACAACAAAGTCGGTTCTGTAATTCGCACGACAAGTGACATACATTTATTTTGAGAAACCGGCCTCGAAAAACAAGAAAACTTTAAAGGAATTTTCAGAAGATGACCTTTATGGCGCCTGTTTTCCAAACATGCACTGTTTGATAAATTTAATTTTGAATTATACATTCTTTTATGAGCTATTAGAAAAGTATCAGTTTAATATCCTGAATGTCGTAGATTTCTTACAATCGACACTTTATGGTGTAAAGTTTAAGGAAAACCTTGAAAGTTCGATTTCTCAAAAACCACCCAGTTTGGACCCCAAGTTATCGGAGTCAAAATTGTTGCAAATAAGGTCTAGTATCCCCCATTTCAAGGCCTGCACCCAGTTACCAATCAACCTGTAGATAAAGAGTGACATTTAGATGTGCCGAAATTGACCAAGGAAGCAAAAAAAAATCTTGGGGAGTGAAGATTTGAACTGCAATGAGGGACAGACTCTCCCTTCCGTCGTTGGTTATTTATTGATTTCGAGTTAAACTGTAGCTGGGAGTACGTTTTAGTTAAAGCAGAAGGATAAAAGTTTGTTTGACCATAATGATGTCCCATTCTTTGTTCAACTCATTAGTTGGATAGCCGAAGGAAGGGGAGACCAGCACCCACCCTAAGTATAACACGCTGCGCCCTCTCTACCTGGATAAGATGGGTTTTGGCTGCGCCACCCCAATTAATGACTGGCAGAAGGCAATGTAAACCATTTTAATGGTCTTTCGATCCGAAGAGTGTCTTATTAGTGACTTAAAAATAAAGATAAGTTTAATGATCCAATCAATGAAAATCCCGGGAACAAGAGCCACAAAATGAGATCACAGAATGAGATTTAAAAGAAAGGTGGGAGTCAATAATGATTCCTAGAGAATTACTTTACATTAACAGTCCTTTCGAGGGTGGGACAAGTACAATAGGGATTTCTAGAACAACACGTGTGCGCCGAAATAGAAAGGGTTGACGGAGGAAGAAGGTTAACTCTATGTGCAAAGGTTACATATTCGTATTTCGAAACGTTCAGTGTCAGTACGTTGTTTTGCCACCATTCATTGACTGTGTTAACGCCCAGTTGAGCAGTATCAAAGACCTCATCCCAGCTACCACCACTGAAGAAAAGTGCGGTGTCATCTGAAAAAGTGACGGTTTTTCTTTCAATAGAGGGAGCTGACAGCAGTCGTCATCCGTCGTCCCGGTGGGGCGACCCATTAACGGGTCCATGGGTAATTTTAATTACCTGTGGTTCCATAGCATTAGGGTTTGTTTCCTGGTCTTACAGAGGTCATTGATATACACTAAATAGAGCTTTGCTCTGATTATACTATCTTGTGGTACATCAAAATTGGCATTGAAAATTTTGACTCTTTGTTTCCTTCCAGTAAGATAATCCTCCAGTAATTTAAGAGGAGTTCCTCTTACGCAGCCCCCTCCAACCAACCAACCTCTTATGCAACTTATTTAGAAGATGAGGGATCAAGACTGTGTCAAACGCCTTTGCAAGGTCGAAGAACACCGTTTAACATTTCATCCTATCAACCAGACTGCCAACGGTAGAGTTAACCAGCTCATAGCATTGTTGTTACCCTTACCGGTTTTGAAGCCGAATTGTGAAGGAGATATCAGTTTATGGTCTCCAGAAACATGATTAGACGCTTATTAATTTATTAGGCACTGCAGGATTTTGAAAAGTGCTGGAAGAATGGAAATGGGTCGGTAAAAGGGAATATCCAAGAAATACAAAACTCTTTTATTAATTAAAAATGCCTTGTACGAGTATTGGCGCTTATAAACATTATGGTACACTTGTTTAAGGTTCTAAAACATCACTTATTTTACAATTTATTGTTTTATGTAGCATGTTTTTGGAGAAACGGAACGCATTCTCAAAACACGTCGTCCTCGATAACGGCGGTAGTGACATAAAAATTCTTATGTCAAAAAAATACTTTTTAAAACATAAAATAACGTTATCGCAATTTTTGCTTGAATCAAGCACATACAATTAGTAAAATTACTTTAATAAGGCAAAAAAAATAGATGTAAACAAGGTAGATTTTGATAAATGACGTCAAAGTATGGTCGCGACAATCACGGATGTTTGAACTGTTATAGAAAATTGCAGGAGTTTAGTATTATTTATAAGCGACAAGCAGTAGTTGAAATTAACTTTTAATACTTTTCTTGGGTTGATAATAGTGTAATTAATTGATTTAAGTGAAGAAAATACATGCATATTCCCTATTGTTCTCAAACTGTTTTTTACCAGCCTTGTAGATAGGCTTGATAAGAGCTGTTTTAAACAGCTCTGGGAATACGCCTGTAGAGATTGAGAAGTTACAAATGTGAGTCATGGGAGAGGTAAAGAGGTTTATGTATTGCTTGACTATTTTACAACTAATTAGGTCGATAAGCACTGCAATACAGGGTAATGATTCACCTGCAACAGCGATGATCTGGCGCTCGGCGGCCGCTGCCGCGGCACGCTCAAAATTATAGCTAACGTTATTATAGATTTTGAATATTATACTAACTAAATATTATACTAAATTAATATTAGTTTAAGAGTGCATTATAGGAAATGTTAATAAAGACATATAAAATTAGATAAACTAAAATTATATCAATAATTCATTATATCATTTCATCGTTATACTATACAAAAAGTATATTAAATGAAATTAGCTCACGTGAACGTTAGACTTTCTGTTATTATATCAAATGGCACGCACCCATTTCGAATGCAGTTCACATGCTTTAAAAAAATTAGAGAGTTCCTTCACATCTGCCCGTTTTATGAAAAGCCTGCATCATGAAAAGCCTGCGTTATGAAAAGACTTGTTGAGGTAGACCTAATAGTTTTAAGTTTTTAAAGAGTGGTCTACAGGATGTTAATGGGCCGATACCGCAAATTGCTCTTAGGCATTTTTAACAAAAAAAGCTTTATTTACATTTAATTTGGTGGAGTTCTCCCAGAGTAGGAGTCCCTGGTAAGCAGTAAGGGCGACTACTTCACGAGCAAACACAAATTGGTTGAATTTTGTTGCAAACGTGTTATCTGTGTAATTTCAAGTTACACAGTGCTGATCAACTCTGAAATGTGTCGGGTATTCGCTAACTTCGTTAATTTGTCGTCCTTGACAATTAACTTTGAAAGTTTTGGTTTTGAGATGTAATTTTGAAAATCTTGTTGATATTGTGTAAAATATTCAGTGGTAAAGTAGTTAGTTTCTCTAGGACTTTCTGACTCCATAGATTTATTTTCAACATCGTCATTATCGTCACTCTGTTCCCTTAAAACTTCTGAACTACTTCTCATACATTTTGAGAAATGAGGTGTCGTTGGAAGCGTTTAGATCGTCCGCTGGAATAGGCTTTTGTGATGTCACGTGCATTAAACCAAACTTGTGAATCAACTTATAATAAGTAAAAATTAATAGTTTATTCTCTAGTCATTTCTAACGCCATTTGTTTCAGTTTTCTCCTGTCGACCTTGGTAGATGCGGTCATCGGTATAGCGTCGATGAATAACACACCGCCTCTGAGTTGCTTCGCGTCTGTCAGAGATTCTGTAAAATAAAATGTATTTGTGTTAGACGTGACCACAAATATCGAAGTATTATTTTCTAGTTTTAGTGCTTAAAATCGACATTAAAGTCGAATTATGTTAAACTCAAAACGTGCCAAAGATTAAAAATAAGTCCTTTTATGGATGAAACAGGGAATACAGTTTATATTGAAAAATCAATTTCTTAGTTTTTGAAACACATTTAGCACGAAAACTGATTTACAGGAAACTTCAAAAAATCTACTGAAAACTGACGTCGGGCGAAAAATGCCAGGCATTTTGATGGACTGGGCCTATTGAAGTGAAGACCAACCAACCAACTTCATTCTGCGGGTTGAAAGGTTGTAATCGCGCCACAACATCAACTTTAGGTCATTTGTGGTTCGAGTTCCAACCCAACATCTTCAGACCTGCTGCAAAGAGGACTTTTGGCCGAAGGGTGTCGTATATCGTCGCTTCCGAGGACGGTTACGCCACACCACGCAGCGAAACACGACGCCGACAACGCTGCGTGTATAGTTTTAGTATAAGGTTTAATATGTATTAGTTTATTATTGTTTTTTAATGTTATTTTATGTATTTAATGTATGGGCCTTAGTTGCCTGAAAATAAAATGAATATTATTTTTATTATAACTATTTTGTTTACATTTCACCATCATCTGCCTAGTTTTTTCCCAACTATGTTGGGGTCGGCTTCCAGTCTAACCAGATGCAGCTGACTACCAGTATTTTACATGGAGCGACTGCCTATCTGACCTCCACAACCCAGTTAATACTGGCTGGATGTCAGACTTTTAGGGCCACTAACTAGCTGTAGCAACTGTCAAAGATAAGTAAATGTAAAAAAAATAAAATAAAAATAAAAATATCGCTGGACATTACACACAGCGCCATCTAGTGCCACACAAAAAGTTCTAAACAAAGTAAATATTCATGTCAAATCAGTGAAAGTCACAATTCACAATAATAAAATAGTAAAAATAATAAAATACATAACTACTCGTAAATATTTTGGTTTTTTGTGCACCTAACTAAGGCATGTGCCAATTAAACATAATAATATTTTTTTTGTTTAAATTTTCCAAAAGTGCTCTTACACAATCATAGTTTTGGAAAATTCATCCTAGTGTTCAAATTCGTCAGAGAAACTGCAAAAACTTGCAGACGAATATTAACGTTCTCTGTATACCTACCTAGTAAGCCATACAAAGAAAGAAAGAAAAAGTATTCATAAGACTGACAGGGTAAACAAAAATAATGATTTAATAAACAATAAAACAAAATAATATAAAAAGCCTAAGTTAAAGATAAAACAAAATTGGTCCTGCACGAGGCCAAAAGGCCCCAGTATCCCAGCATGGTCCTATTCTGCAGGCCTAAGTGAAACCACGGTCAGATACGAATATAAATAAATACCTTTAACCCAGTCCTTGATCTCGTCAGCGCTAGGCTCAGCCCCTGGCCGGGGTACCACGCACGCGACTGGCAGGTCATTGCACTCGTCGTCGCGAACGCCTGTCACCGCCACATCCAGTACGCCCGGGTGCTGGCGGATTACTGCTTCTAATTCTACTGGAGATATCTGGGTGGAGAACATCAGGAAATTATTTTGTTTAACATTACATGACGCCTGTGGCCCCCAAAGGGTAAGACAGAGTTGTACCTAATAATACACCCATATTTCGCCAGTTTTGTTTAAGTCTCATGTAATTGGGGTGAGGCTACTGACATCAACCGGTCACAAATCCAGACACTAGGACATTGTGGCTACTATTTTGGCCGACCTGGGAATCGAACCCTCGCGCTGTCATGCCCAGCAGTCGACTCGCTTGCGACCACTACACCAATTTAAGTTGTATTATTCTTGGTTCCATTTCATTGTTCATTTAATAACCCCCGACGCAAAAATGACCGACCGACGCTAACGCTAAACACTCCCGAGTAATTCACATTTTAAACTCCAAATCCAAATCAAAAAAAATAAATAAAAAAATGTTGGGGTGTTATAAGTTAGACGTGCCTGTGTGCCAATCCAGACTGAATTCTCGTTGTGGTACAGCTTCCATCCTCTATTCTTCTCACAGAGATGAGGCTTGTGTCGCTTTGCGGCAGCGTAATCATTACAATGCGTTATTAAGATATTTAGTTCAAAAATAAGATACTTCTCACTGCCCAGCCTCATGGTTAAATTCACGGTCTATGAGTACTTTATTTAATCGGGAAAGTCAAGACGGAATTTTTCCCTGGACCACTTTGTTTGAGGTTGGTTCATACTCATACCTTCTTACTCTTGTATTTAAGCAGCAATTTGATCCTTTCCACAAAGAAGAAGTTCCAGTTTTCATCTCTGTAGAAAGTGTCACCAGTTTTGTACCAGCGGTCTTCGGCGAAAGCTTCTTTGGTGGCTTCGACGTTATTGTAGTATTCCTGTTGAAATAAAATAACACCATACTTTCGTCAACTCTAATAGCCGTAGAAAGAAACGATTCTCAGGCGAGAACATGGACCTAATATTCAAACAGGACTTAGTTCTCCAAAATTCGTATTAAATGTATAAAAATGTACCATAATGACTTGACCATAATTATCAACGGTTCATACCGAGACGAGAGAGATAGCCAGAACCGAGGCCGTTTGTCTTTCTTTTTCCTCTCAATTGCCACAGGAAAAATGTTAAAGTTGGTAGAATATACTACACCGACTACTAGTAAAATAAGTTATGTACCTGTGTATTTTTTAGATTTTAGATTAAAGTATGTAAATGAGATGTCCGCTTAAGGCGACTACTGCAGGAGCTAAACACGAGTTTAATAATGCCTAAAAGTATATGATTCACTGCACTAAATAAAATCAGAAAAATATATAGGGTGACTGGTAATTAGTGTACGATACTTAAACACGTGATGGTACTCATGATAAAAACAATTTTTAGTTTGGAACCAAACCTGAAATGCGAAAAAAAATCAGCTGTTCAGTACATTTATTTATTTATTTAACACTTCAAGCACAAAGTACAGGGGCGAACTTAATGCCAAAGGCATTCAGTCAACCTTTAGGTGATGCAGAGACAAGCAGTGGTAGGTGTCATTCCTGAAACTTCACGAATAATTTAATTAAAACTACGATAAACCAAAAGGATATATAAAATACTATACATATTATTATATAAAATACTAGCGGACGTCACGCGGTTTCACCCACGTGGTTCCCGTTCCCGTGGGACTATGGAGATAAAATATAGCCTATGTTACTCAGGGTGAATGTAGCTTTCCAATGGTGAAAGAATTTTTGAAATCGGCACAGTAGTTTTTGAGTTTATTCATTACAACCAAACAAACAAAGTTTTCCTCTTTATAATATTAGTGTAGACTATAAATATATATTAAAATGAAAGTAAATAGACTTTTGCACGGATTTATGGTCGCCTTACTGGTCAAAATGTGTTTTTTTTTTCGCGATTTCAGGTTTCGTCCCATATACATTAAAAGTTGTTTGATATCATGAGTACAATCACATGTTTAAGTATCGTACACTAATGTTAGTATGATAGTGTTTTGAAAACATAATACTATTAATTTTATCGATTACAAAAATCACGAACTTATCTCTAAAACTTTTTTTAACGAGTAAAGACCATACAGAAATACATGCGATAATTCTGTTTTTTGGCAAATAATTCTACATGCAACATATTATTAGCATCATAGTGTTTTATTTTTACAGTCTAATCAATAGAATTTTTGTAAATCTATCGAAACTACTCATTTCGCACTATTCGGCCCGCAGTGACTGACGTACTCGTAACAACCACTTTGTAGTGCACTTTGAAGTTCTAATCAGCATTAGAACTTTATTCTAACAGTATTTCAAACGAACCCGAATTAACCCTTAACCTTGCTTTTTCACTATCATTTTTAGATGTTTCAAAAGAAACAGTTACTTACAGAATTAATTAAAAAAAAAAAAAAAAAAAAAACAAGTATGAGCAATCAATGTGTTACCAATATCGCACGAAACAGGAGACATTCCTAGGAAACGTTTTAAAAACATATAGGTACTGGGTTGAAGGGATATCGACATAACCACGTATTCAATACAATAGTGTGAAGCCATTTAGAGAATTTTAATACAATATAAGCTGATTTAAAAAAAACCGATATAGCTATGAGCCAGGTTCAGTCAGACAGTGAAAAAGCGGTGTGTTTTTCGCTCCTTCCAGCCTGCAAATGTTAATGGTCCAACTTTAACATTCTCACCTTAAATACACTTGGTCCTTTGATCCACAACTCGCCCGGCACGTTCGGTTCATAAATATCTTCTTGAGTCTCAACGTCAATAATCTATAAAAGAATACTTTATTAGAACAAAACCCATCCTTCGTTTGGGATATTGTGTTTCCCAATAACTGGGATGTGGAGCGACTACCCTCTATACAAAAAACTGGTACTCAGCTGGAAACCGAAATCTGACCCTAGTATAGTAGAGAAAAGGCTAAGCCGCACTCTTTCTTTTGTTATTATTATTTTATTATTATTATAAGACTTATTGTCAGACTTTCGGACTACATGTAACGAATGTTAAAGATCCACAAATGACAGCTGTTACCAACGGCTCAACGTGCCTTCCGAGACACGAAGGAAACTCACTATGTATAGGTATAAACGGTGGAATTTTACAATGCCACCTGGAGGGAAAGTACTTTAGATACTGAAGATAGCTGTTCTGTTAGATTTCATGGGTTTTCTTTCATTTAATTTATCATTTTTGTTAGAAAAATTTGATCCATATGGTTGGCCCTATCGATTGATGTCAAAAAACTACAGAATGTTATTATTTCGAACTTTAGTCGGTTCGGTTCCCGAGTGTGGCAAGCGAATTTTTAAAATCTGTGAATGCAGATTTTTTAAAATAAAGGAATGTTTCCTTTGAATAAAATCTGCTATCTCTAGTATTTCGAGAACGTTCCTTCCAGGTGGCATTGAAAAATTCCATCCTGTATAATCCCAACAAAGCAAGAGTGAATAGGTATCTTCTAAGCACGCCTTTGGGATTTATCTTGGAGACCTTTTGGCCTCATACAGGGCCAATTTAATAAATGTTTTTTGTTTTCCTTTCAGTTTTTTTATTGTACCATGTGAGTGCAATAAATACCTTTTCACTATAAATTGCTTTCATCCATTGCTTTCCTTCAGGTGAGATCGTCGTCAAGAGAAGGTTTTTCATAAAAAAGTAATAACGAGAGTCTGTTGGTTTATAAGTTAATGTCCGATATAATCAGACATATTATGTGTTTCTGTGGGAGGTTTGCACCACCTCTTATCTCTGGCTGAAATACTAGGAATGGCTATTTGTCAAAAGGGCGTGCGTTTTTAGAACTGTCCTAATAACAAACTTATTTAGTAAGGGAGGATCTCAGTAAGCGACATTTGTAAGATAATAATAAAAATATAACTGTATTTTTTAAATGTTTTTTGTATTGTTTTTCTTTAAAAGATGGCCATGTGCGAGTCGGACTCGCATATGAAGGGTTCCGCATCATCGTTGTAGGGGAGCCCCCTTTATTTCATTTTCTTACCCGATATTGGAAGCATCCTATTGGCTTGCCGCAGGATCCTGGTGCAGGGTTGTCTCCTTGGAATGCAAAACCACTTAACTCACTATTGCCGTAAATGTTCAGGATTTCTGCCTCTGGAGACATAATCTAAAAGAAAATATGAGATTAGAGCTACATATTCGTATACTTCGATATAATAATAATATCTTTATTTTCAGGCCGGAGATACATAACAAAAACAAAACAAACTTGGGACTTACTAACTAAAACACGTTAAACAAAACAACTATAGCACATGTTATTATTATCTGAATGACGGTCTATGTGCCGCCACCCAGCGACGCATTATTTGGCCATCCATCCTGCCGGCTACCAGGCCACGAGACTGTCGGGGCAATCGTGCACCCGACGCATCAGTGATGCGATCCGCAGGCGCAGCAGCGAGCCGAAATTCGGAACGCGTGCATCCGGGAACATCTCAGATGCGCTACAGAAGCGCGGCAACCCCAGCAATACTCGGAACGCGTTATTATATTGGACTCGTAGAGCACTGTACGAGCTCTGTGTATTTTAACTGACCCACAGGGCGCACGTGTACAGCGACTGACAGTATGCCCTAAGCAGTGTTATTTTAACTTCTTTTGTACACCGTGACCGAATTGATCACAGAGACATCATTAAACATATTTTGCTTCTTGGTTGACATGATGAAGTGAATCTCGTTTCTTGTTGCAGCATCGGGGCTCTGCCAGGTCCACTTCGTGTGCTCACACTTTTTGAAGAAGGAGTTCATCATATAGAGGCCCTCCTTCTCCATGAAACTAGGGGTTCAAGAGGGACTTGTGGACGATAAACCCAACAGCACCCTGGACTGGCGGTCACCCTCTCGGAAATAAGGCAGGTTGCCGGATTTCAGGATTATCGTGTCCTGCCCTTCTCTTCGGACTTCAGATAATCCCACAATGCTACATCGCAGCCAGCTCAATCCCTCCTCGAGTTACGCTATCTTCTCATCAGTCCGGGGTGTACGCATGTTGTTCGTTGCCAGGTCCAGTCGTTGGTATAGGCAGCCGGATCCCATCCGGGGATTCTTCGCACCCCTTGCCACGCCACAACCTCGACCGCTGCCGTAGTCGAGGGTAGATGGGCTGCCGGGCACCATTTTGGGGGGTTTTGCAATGATCGCCACGCTTAGCAGGCGGGTTGGCGATTGCAGTACGGTTGTTACAAAAAGCACAGAGTGTTCTTTAGCCCATGATTGGACAATTCATTTTTTGAATATTCTTGTGCACTCGCCAAAACGGCACGCTATTGGTTGCACCGTGCTGCATGTCACTGCAACAAGGCAATCTGCGCGCCATCTACGAGGAACGCATAATGAAAAGCGGGAAGAATAGTTCCGTTTTTAGCTCGTTCGAACAGCATCTAATAATTTGACTGAGTGAGTGAAAATTGTTATTTGGACAGTCTGTACACTTCCGTGTTTTGTGCAACGCTGGGATCCTCTTCCCACTAAATAAACCATCAAGAAGCGGCTACAGCTGAGAAAAGTTGAGTCGTACTCGAATTTTTCTTAATTTGGTTGTTTCTTGACTGGGCGAACGAGAAGAACTCAGTTCATACAGAACATCCTCTTTTACATCAAAAAAACGTTAAAATTATACAGTCCATTCCTCTATTCCACATTCTGGTCCTTCGAGCCGGATTGTAGTTATTCCAGCCCGAATTTTTCATTTTTTTGTGCTAAAACCACGCGTCCAAAATGGCGGAAGTTTTAGAAACGAGGCAAAAAATATGAATAGTTAGAAAAGAATATTTATTTACGAAAATACAAAATCTTTATGATTATTCAAAAAAGTTGGGAACAGATCCAGATAAATTGCAATTGTTTATGGTATTATTGTCGGAAATGGAAAGTGTCCATACTAAGTTTGAATCCACCATATTTGATTTGTACGAAACAGAAATACAAATTAAACCGACTGCTAAAATGTCGATCAGTGAACTCGAAACATTTGATGAAATGTATAATGCATGTCAATTAATCGCTAGGAAGCATTCAAAAACAGAAAACGAATTATTTCCTGCGTTGGACAAATATGATTTATTAGTTCAACCCGTGTTACCGAAGTTAACATTATTTCAATTTGACGGTGAAGATGAAAATTGGATAACTTTTTATGACACGTTCTCATCCTTAGTTCACAATAGGAATTTCTCAGATATCGATAAATACCATTACTTACATTCCTGCGTTAAAGGTTCTGCTTTAAATATTGTTAAAAATCTACCTATCACGGCCGCTAATTACAAATTAGTTTGGCAAAGTTTAGTTGACAAATATCACAACCACAGAACGCTAGCATGTAGGTATTTCGATTAAATGTTGAACTTTTCACCGTTAACTAAAGATACTACGTCGAACTTAAATTCATTTATAGAAACCTTTGATCATTCACTTAAAGCGATTCAAGCATTAAACATAAAAAACTTAGATGAATTCTTATTGAGTCATTTGGCATTACAAAGGCTTGATCCTCATACGCGTAAATTATTTGAAGAAAGCCGTGATCAAAAGTCGATACCTACTTTTGCGGAACTAATTGATTTTGTAAACAAGCAAATTAAAGTTCTAGAACATACTTTTATAAACAGCTCTTCGAATAACACGTCGAAATCTAGTAATACACAAAATAAAAGCCAAACTAAATCTTCGTCTAAGTCAGTTCTCATTGAGACGTACTTCGAACAATAATAATAATAACAACCGTAATATTAACAATTCAAATATTTCTTGTGTGATTTGTAAACAAAATCATATGATTTATCGATGCGATCAGTTTCGTAAATTGTCGGTCGATGAATGAATGAACCGTGTTCATTCACTTAATTCTATACTAATATTATTCTATACTATTGTATACTATATACTATACTATATACTATATTAATATTATAAAGCAGAAGAGTTTGTTTGTTTGGTTGGTTGAACTCGCTAATCTCAGGAACTACTGGTTCAAATTGAAAAAATATTTTTGTGTTGGATAGTACATTTATCGAGGAAGGCTTTAGGCTATATAACATCACGCTACGACAATTAGGAGCGGAGCAGGAATGAAAAATGTTGCAAAAACGGGCTTTTTTTTTGTTTCTCTCTCTTATGTGACGCAGAAAAAAAGACAGTTGCGTTGGTCAGCTATAGGCTATAATTTATCTTGGAAACTTGAACACCTGATGCAGAACCGCAACAGACCAGCTAATCTATAAGAGATACAAATATGACACCATAGCAAAAATTGTTCCACGTGATGAGCATTTTCTGGTGAGAGAATAAATTTAAAGATCTGGAGCACCTGATGTGGAACTCCAAGAGCCCAGCTACACCATAACACATATAGGAAATGACGTCTTAACAAAAGTTGTTCAACCTGATGAGCACTCTCTGTTGACTTATAAAAATCGAAGATCTGGGACACCTGTTGTGGAACTCCAATAGCCCAGCTACACCATAACACATATAGGAATGATGTCTTAGCAAAAGTTGTTCGGTCTGATAGGCATTTCCTGTTGACTTAGAAAAAATCGAAGGTCAGAAACATCTGATGTGAAAATTATTGCAAAGCTATCACTAATTTCACTGTATAAAATAACATAAGCTGGGAGTACCTCCACGCGGTGAAGGTGGTAACATTTTAGGACTGATTTTCGATGACGATTGTATATCAATGAAAATTTGACTCGACTGGCCAAAACTCCCATGTATTTTTTTATTTTATTGAATACTAGCGGAAGTCCCGCGGTTTCACCCGCATAGTTCCCGTTCCCGTGGGAGTACGGGGATAAAATATATCCTATGTTACTCGTGGATAATGTAGCTTTCGAATGGTGAAAGAATTTTTAAAAACGGTCCAGTAGTTTTTAAGCCTATTCATTACAACCAAACAAACAAACAAACAAAGTTTTCCTCTTTATAATATTAGTGTAGATGTAGATGTTACTCGTGGATAATGTAGCTTTCGAATGGTGAAAGAATTTTTAAAAACGGTCCAGTAGTTTTTAAGCCTATTCATTACAACCAAACAAACAAACAAACAAAGTTTTCCTCTTTATAATATTAGTGTAGAAATATGTCTTCGGGTTTATGTTATTTGAGTGTTGAATTTCCTTTTCCATTTATCTTCGTGACTCGGTAGCCTACCCGGTAACGCAGGGGAGCAGTCAATTAGATTTTAATTGATTAGATATCTTCACAACAAAACTATAACCATGCCTAGAAAGAGGTCAAATCTTTTCTAAATGTTCCAAAGGAGCTACAAGATTGAGGATCATAAGATCCCAAGAATCTACCGAAGAGCGTCAGGAGAGACTTGATGCTGTTCGAGAACACCAGGCTGCAACTTGCTCCGTGGAAACCTCTTCGGATCGCGAAGCACGCCTGCGTTCTTAGCGTATTTACGCATCTACATCCAGATCTCTAGAGACCAGTGAAGAATAGATGCGCGACTGGCTGATCGTGAACGTCATGCATTGTCTCGCGAGTCGGAGACGTTCACGGATAGAGAATTGCGCTTGAGTACCAAGCGTATCTACGCATCGACTTGTAGATCTCTAGAGACAAGTGGGGAACGTGATGCGCGATGCACGTCCGCTGATCGTGAGCGACATGCATTGTCTCGCGAATCGGAAACGTTTACCGATACAGAATCACGCTTGAGTTCTCAGTGTATTCGCACATCTACTAACAGGTCTTTTGAAACGAGTGATGAACGTGATGCGCGACTCACTGCTGCTCGAGATTATCATACATTGCCCCGAACACGCAAACAAAATATTCATAATCAGTTAGAAAGTGAGAGAGAAAGAATTGCTGGAGTACGGCATGAAGAGACAGAAGAAGAGCGCAACGAACGTTTGAATTCTGACCAGATTCGACATTGTCTGAACAGAATGTCAATATCATCTGAAGAATCGGATGTGTCTCAAGATATAGCCGTAGGGCATGGCGACCTTTCTTGGGTTGATAAGGAACGGAGTGCATTTACGTATACTCCTATGTTTGAATACGCCACATATTATGGTTCAAAATTGTATTTTTTGTGAAGCTGTTAAATGGCAAAAAGAAACAAACGGTATGTGTTGCTCAGGTGGGAAAGATCCGCTTTTCCCTTCCCCGGGCTCTTAGAATTCGACACCAGACGTTTCAGATCTTCGATTTTGACGACCCCGTTGTCGCTGGCATAAGCAACAGGATCCGCGTACGAAGTCGCGGGCAGCAGCTAGTTTGTGTCATAATTGTCTTAAATCTGACCATGTCAGACTAATGTTTATAAAAGTAGAATGACCTGCGGGGTATGTGCATCACCGCATCATTACTTATTGCATAAAGATAGCGAGAGACACACTGAGCCCACGTACGCAACGTATGCGATGCAACGTGGGAGAGTTGGTGTGCACACTTGTCCCGTGTATGCAACGTAAATTGGCGTCAGACGCGTTTGTAATTTCTCAGAAGGTGCACTGGTGCATCTGTAAGTCATGTTTTCTGATTCTGATAGCTAGTTTGAGGATGATTTATTTGCTATTTCTTCCCATGTTGCATTGCGTAATGTAGCATTACAATATTCAATATATTTAATGTAATAAATTACATCTTATTTCCTTATTAGATCGATCAGCTGTTCTTCTCCCATTTTTACTATATTGTCTACTTGTTTATGACGTTCTACGCGTAAGCTCTAGAAACACACTGGTCACACGCGTGGGATAGCGTACGATCATCCCCTCCACCTTCCCACGTTGATCTGGACATCGCAGGTTGACGTTGCGTGGGAAGCGTGTGATTGCGTTGCATACGATAAGTGTGTTTCTAGCGCATAGTTTTTCATATAAAATCAAGAGTCCAGATATCATAATGCGTTGCATGCGTTGCGTACATGGGCCCAGTTTGTCTCTAGCTTGCGACTGAAAGCGCGGAATATCGTCCGTGGCGTACACCCTGACTGTGCAGCCGTCTCTTTCGCACGCGCAGCAAGCGCTTGTTTCGTCTCACTTCGTAAGTGACACGAACTGTTCCATTCAGCAAGCATTATTTAGTGATTTAAACTGCGAATACGGAGTAGTGTTAGGTACTACCCGTGCACATGTTATTGACTGTGTTGGTCAATATCAAGACTGCCGTGCAGTCATCGATTCTGGAGCTCAAATTTCTTTCATAACTGCTGATTGTGCCCAGAAATTAGGATTACAACGGAAAAAATGTCCTTTTACTATCCACGGTATAGGTCGGTTCATCGTTAAAAATCAAGGCACGATTACTTGTACACTAAAACCAAGACATGCGAATAGTCCGACATTTAGCGTTAATTTAGTAGTTATTTCAAAGGTGTCCGCTGATATGCCTAATGTATCTTTCACAGATAATGTCATTAACGAATATGACACTTATAGGTTAGCGGATCCATTGTTTTTGAAGCGTTCGCGAATAGATATTTTGGTAGGAAACGACATAGTGCCGGATATCATTAGAGATAAACCGCTAGTAATTAAGGATAGTATTCCGAGTGTTATTAAAACAGTTTTTGGTTATGTTATTAGCGGAAAATTATATCCACATAATAATACTAATAGTTCGCAAAATCTTAATTTATCCGTTTCATATGACGAAGAACAATCGATTGATAAATTGTTACGTGATTTTTGGGAAATTGAGGAAGTGCCGTGCACACCCTCAATAAATCCATTGGATCATTAAGCCGAGGAAATATTCTCTAATGAACATACCCGAGAATCGAACCGCAGTTCAAACGCGTGCTGTGGCTGAGCGTCGGTTATTGTATACGGAACGTAAACTCGCGCGCACTCCTAAGGAATTTATGCGATAATATGAAGAACTCTGTCATATGGACCTTTAACAGGGTGATCAACCTAGCAAATACATAATTCCACATCATAGTATTTTGCAACGTAGTAGTACCTCCACTCCTTTACGTGTAGTGTTCGACGCGTCTGCGAAAAGTAGCAATAACGTGTCTCTAAATAATATTCTATTAATCGGGCCTAAGTTGTATCCGGATATTGCGGCAATAATTTTAAAATTCAAACTTTTTGAATATTGCCTGGTTAGTGACGTTTGTAAAATGTATCGTGCTATAGCCTTAAGAAAAGAAGATCGCCTATATCAACACATTTTATATCGGGAATCGCCTAACTATCCAATAAAATTATACGAATAAAAAACCGTAACATACTGACTTAGTTGTTCACCGTTCTTAGCAATTCGTACGCTACTTCAATTAGCTAACGATGAAGGAAAACGTTTTTCTTTCGCTGCTCAGGTCCTCCGTGAGGGTGTTTACATGGACGATATTCTATATTCTTGTAATACTTTTGAGCAAGCTTGCTTAGTACAGGATCAATTAATTGGTATTTTTTAAAGTGCGAACTTCACTTTAAAAAAGTGGATGAGTAACAGTGAGAAGTTACTACAACGCGTTCCATTTGAAAATAGGGAAAATTCCGTAACATTCGTTAAAGATGAAAACGACTGTAGCATAAAGGTTTTAGGTCTTAAATGGATTCCAAAATCTGATAATTTTTATTTTTTCGGATAACTTAGATAGACAACGAGTCAACAAAACGATCAGTACTAAAACTACTAGCGTCGATTTACGATCCCGTGGGTTTTATTACGCCATGCACTTTTGTAGCGAAGCAGATCATGCAAGAGCTGTGGAAGCTAGGCATCGGATGGGATGATAGGTTGCCAGATAATATTAAAAAATCGTGGCAAACCTTTATTTCTGAACTGCCCCTGTTACAAGAGTTACGTATTGAACGTCACATGTTACAGTGATGGGCAAAAAGTAATTAGATTAATGATTACAAATTACAGTTACATTGTAATTAGTAATTAAAATACTTTGTAACAGATTACTTACGTAACTAATTGCAATGAGTACTTACTGTAATTAAATATAAAGTAATTCAATTGCAAGTTAATCTAATTACACTATAACAGATTACATAAGTAATCTGATAAAACGTAATTAGTCACATTTATATTAGTAGTAGTAGTAGCCGTAATGGGACAAATTACTTAATACAAAAATGAAACACATAATAATTATACAAAAAAAAAAATGAAATCTTCTGTCAATCATTATGTTCGCTATCTAACATTTGAATTCGTAATTTTCGTTACTTGCAACTGTTAAATATTATATTTTAGTTATAATTTTACTTACTAGCACTAACTATATGATTGTTTAAGAAATAACACTACTGCACCTAAATGTACATTTTTGTGATATCTACTTTTTAAATAAATTATTCTTATTCTATTCTTATTCTTATATAATTTTAATCTTTTATTAGATAAAGCGTGCAAGCAATCCCAATTTGTAAACAAAAGAATTGCGGATTTCTTAGAAAGTTCAATAATGCCGACATTCGAGTTTATTACGGGCTATGATAATAAAGCGACAAAAGAACGTACACACCTGTGCAGCCTTTTTTTTTTTTAGGATGGGAAATCATCAAATGACTTCTCCCACTCTGGGCGGAGCGGGAGGGAGTGTCAGACTTTTACTGACTAAAACCCATCCATGTTCCTTCCTCGCCCTTTACGTTCCGGGGCCGCGGTATCTCTTTCGAACAGTCCCGCAACCCCGGCAGGCTTCGGCCCTTGCGGGCCCCTCTCTTATGCTGACATCTCTTTGAGGCGCGCGTGGAACACGAACGCGCCGTCGACTCGGCCTGTCGTCGTTAGACGGACGGACGGCTAGCTAGCCCATAGCCAACCGTCCACAGGCCCGCGTCTACGGTGGCCGGTAGCCACCACGTGGCCCCCGACGCCCGGTGCGTCTCCCGCGGCGGCTGGGAAGAGAGGATCTCTCCCTCTCTCGTTCCGCCACCTCCTTCGCTAGCATGACTGCTTCGCAGAAGGAGGTGACGGCTTCCCATTCCGTCTCGCTCCGGACCATGGATTGAACCAGGGCCGGACGCGAGAGGTCGCCGCCGCCGATCGCCGCTACACACCTGCGCAGCCTTAGGTACTTCAAAAAAGTACTTTTTATTAGTTAATTGTTGTCGTTATTGAGAGTAGGTGTAATGCTATATACAGTGTATCATTGTATGGAAGATAAGCAAAACCAACCAAAGCCAAGTCATTTCGACGCTTTAGGGAGTTGGCCGTTAAATCAAGTGACGTTAAATGGAGTTTACACTGTAATTGTAAATAATTTTATGGATATTACCGAAAAAAAAAATCGAATGAGGATTTTCAAGGGTGAAAAATCGATTCACTGGATCGATTCAGTACTGCATATCGATTTAAAAGATCGATCTTTTGGGCCTGACAAATCGATCTCAGATCACCATACCTACTTGCAGTAAGTACCTATATCGCAGTCGCAGCCATGCGATGCAAGCATGCGGCATTTCATATTTAAAGTTATTTATTATAATTACAATATAATTGAATACTATGTAATTGAGTTACATTGTAATCAAATTATTTTGTAATTAAATACATTGTAATTAATTTCATAGCACATCGAAAGTAATCTAATTACAATGTAATTGAATAATATGTAATTAGATTACATTTTAATTCAATTATTATGTAATTCAATTATTAATTAGATTGCTAAAGTAACTAGTTACGCCCATCACTGACATGTTATTGCCGAGTCAAACGGAATGTGACTTAGTTGGATTCTGTGACGCGTCGTTGTGTGGTTACGCAGCATGCGTGTATGTGATCAGTCGCGACCGGAAGGGTAATGTAAAGGTTCGTTTAGTGACCTCGAAATCTAAAGTTGCACCAATAAAACCTGGGTGCTGTCTTGTTGAGCAAATTAATGAAGTTCGTAGTTGACACATTTACTCGCGTCAAAATTAACAAAATAACAGCAGCCTCAGACTCGACAGTCGTACTGTCGTGGCTGCAAACGGAACCATATAAACTGAAAACCTTTGTCAGTCATCGTGTTACTCAAATTATTGAAGTTTTACCCCCTCATTTTTGGCGGCACGTGTGTAGTGCATATAATTTAGCTGACATTTGTTCTCGCGGAGCTTCTCCGGCGCAACTTGTCAGTTGTAATCAACGGTGGTTACAGGGCGCTGATTGGATGTATCAAATTTATGTCGATTGGCCTATGACTGTGTTTGTTAATGAGAGTAATAACAAACTACCGGAATTAAAAGCGTCGGTTAATTTATTGACTGAGAGTAATAATGATAACTTTAATGAATCTAAAACAGAATTTTGTGAAAGAAACTTTCAGCAGTTTTCTTCATTTTCATTTTGACATCATTTTCGTAATTAGCGACCCCAAAAACCATGAAAACGACACCCATGATTGAAAAACCAAAAAAATCTAGACGCCATCTTGGATTTTCATTTTGACATCATTTTCAAAATTAGCGACCCCAAATACCATGAAAACGACACCCATGATTGAAAAACCAAAAAAATCTAGACGCCATCTTGGATTTTCATTTTGACATCATTTTTGTAATTAGCGACCCCAAAAACCATGAAAACGACACCCATGATGGAAATCCCAAACATTTTCCTAGGCGCCATTTTGGATTTTCATTTTGACATCATTTTCTTTATCAGCGACCCCAAAAACCATGAAAACGACACCCATGACGAAATAACCGAAGAAAATCCACCTTCAAATAATAACAAGCGTGATGTTATGTTTACTCTACAGATTAAATCTTTTCGGATTAAAATGTGGTAGTCGGCGTACAATCACTGGAATATATTTACGAAGAACACACGTGACCCACGCAGCAAAGTCATACGTCCACACTCTGGGAAGGCCCGCTTGTTACTGAACTTGAACGGTTGAAAAGGATAGCGCTATTACTACCGCGTGCGAAACGAGAGACAGAAAGAGTGTGTGTGCTCGCTTAGAATAAAATAACGTAAGCGCCAGATCATCTGCCTAGCCTTGATGCTAATTACGAGAAAACGACGTCGAAAAATAAGATTTTTTTAGGGCAGGATTTGAGATGATAATGTTACCTATCTATTGGGCTAAAAATCACCATTAAATTCCATAAAGTTTCAGAGATTTAACTCAAAATATGTGCAAAGCAACATGTTTTAGAATGTTTTTTCTTATCCAATTGTGTTTTGCTTCGGCAGAACTAAAGATTATAAGTCCAAGTTAATGGTGTCCAAATAGTGAACTCTTAGGTCATTTGGATTTAGAGATAAAGTTCAATCAATATCATCAAAACTACATAGGACGGCCTCTTAACAGACAGATTTTATAGAAAATTGCCCATGGTCCTTTTAGCGGAAATTGACATTTATTCTGTTTCTATTCTAGTACATACCTTCATTTGATCCATCAGTGGCTGAGGCACTGCGCTCCCGCCTAAATGGAGGAGTTCCAAACTGGTGAAGTCACACTTATTACGATCGTCGGGCTTGATGAGCGTTGTCATCATTGTTGGGCTGAAGATGGTGAAGGTTGGCTGCATGAAAGCACACAATGAGAACAGTCGAAACACGCAATACCATTGTCCAGCAGAATACTGCATCTTTAGGCAGCTAAAGATGCAGTATTCTGCTGGACAATGGCCGTCCTCAACCCAGCCACCTTTTTAAACTGACTTCGGTCCATCTAGTTCGGAGCGTCTCTCACACTCTCCAGTATTCATTTGTTCCATTGGGGGCCGGGGGGGAAAAGCAAATAAATTATAATTGATTTGCCTGTTATAAAAGCAGTATGAACATTATATACTTACTGTACTAACGTTTAGCCATCATTTATTCAATCTCCAGTCATTTATTTATTTGACATTGTAAGCACAAGATTTCATAGGTGGACTTCCTACCAGTTAGCACTAACTGTTTTATTATCAAGTCATGGTTTTCGGTAAATAAACTCTTCTTACCCTATACGTTTTGATCAGATCATACGTATGGTCTTGCGTCATGTCCTCTGACGTCTGAAGTCTGGAGAACCTCAGTATCGGAGATACGATGAAATTCACGAGAGCGGACAGCCATTGTAGCGGTAGTCCAATCATAGCCAGTCGTGTTGGTGTCGGGAATGACGTAAATTTAGACCTATAGGGAAGAAGAAAGGCGATTTGAGGACACAGCATGGCAGAAAAATTGTCTTTTAATTTTTTTTAGTAATACTTGTCTAGTTTGACAATGTGTACCGAAAGCAACCAGTGGACTCTTGCAAGTAGAATTCGGCGTGCTCACGCTGTTCAGTCTATTGTAAGTTTAGTTTCATTGAATGTCTTTGGGAAGAATAATCATTATTAACTGAATTATAAAAATAACCCGGTTGTATTTTTACTTTAGACAAACGGACATGCTTGTCAAAACTATGAGGGTTCCTTGATAACTACGAAACCCATAAAATGAACTCGGCGTATGAACCAGGTAATAAAGACTGATTAACCCTATAATACGAGTTAACCTTTACTATAGGGTTTTTCACCTTATCATAACGCAATTAAAACCCCTACATGGGTAACCTTTGCGGTCTCTGATCACGAAAAGGCAATACCTACCACAATCATGTCGAGCTCAATCCACCCATTTGGTCCACCGTACGGGTACGTGTTATTTTCGAATTTGCGACATCAGTTGGTACTTATAATTGTATGGTGGTGGGTACCCAGTATGGCTTGGCAATTAAACCAGTCTGTCGTTAACCCACGCCTTTCATTGACGTTACATTGGCGACGAGAATGGGATTTTCAGTACTTTCTTTTAAATTTTCGGAGTTTAGAGTGCGTCACGATGCCTATTGGTAAAATTGAACCATTTAATTTGAGCTCGAAACAGTGGCCAGCTTATATTCGTCGAGTAATTCAGTAGGTACGGCTTAGTGAAATCGACGAAGAATTAAAAGTGCCTATGTTAATAACGGTTGTTGGGGAAGAAACATATGCACTAAATGTGCGATCTGTGTTCACCTAGCTATCCGGAGAACAAAACATTTGACGAGCTAGTGCGATTAGTGACGGAACACTAGAGATCGCCGAGCGCCACGTGTTCAGGTTGCGCCGACAGCGTCCAGACGAGTCCCTTACGGAATACCTGCAGGCATTGAAAGACCTGGCATCTACATGCAGCTTCGGAAAGTGCAAGTCATGTTCGACGCTTGGAGAGAATTTACGCGACCAGTTTGTTTTTATGCAAGGAATTCCCTGAAGTATTTACCGATAAGTTAGGTACATGCAAACAGCCCATACGACTACAGCTGTCCGATAAGGAACCGGTTTACGTGCGAGCGAGACCCATGCCTCTGGCACAGCGTGCGTACCGCGTTGACTACTCAGACTATGGAACTCCAATAGTACCCGCTGTTAAACAAAACGGAGACATACGTATTTGTGGGGATTATAAGATTAACCATCAATCCTAAATTAAAAAGAGATTATTATCCGTTGCCGCGTATAGAAGAGCTATTTGCAAACCTTAGCGGGGGAGATAAATTCACAAAGATTGATTTGAAACATGCTTATGAACAGTGTCTGTTGTCGGACGACTCGCAACCCTACACGGCTATAACTAGGCTTTTGTTTACAGACGTACGCCTTACGGGTTGTCGGTTATACCGGAAAAGTTAAAACGCTGCGCGGGGTTTTGGGGTGTGTAGTATTCATAAACGATATTTGTGTGACGGGGTCAAACACATTTAATCATATGAAAAATCTGAGAGCTGTACTAGAAAGGCTACGAAAAATGGGAATTACTGTTAAACTAAATATATGTACAGTACATAGTGTACATTATCTAGGTTTCATTATTAATAAGGACGGTTTGCGACCGGACACCCAGAAATTGCAGGCCATTTCCAGCGCGCCAAGACCAGAAAACGTGTCACAACTGAAAAGTTTCTTAGGGATGATTAATTATTACGGGCGATTTATTCCTAGCTTGACTCACTATGTTACAACCACTACACAACTTGTTAAAAAAGTATAGCGGCTGGGAATGGGACTTCAAGTGCGATAGGGCTTTCGTGGAGGTAAAGCGATCACTCATGACTCATGAGCGAACGTGTTTTAGCACATTAAGAGGAGGGGCGCGACCTGGTGCTGTCGGTGGACAGCAGCGCGTACGGACTGGGCGCCGTGCTGGCGCACCGGTACTCCGACGGTAGCGAGCGGCCCGTCACCTGCGTATCGCGCACACTTAGTGCGCCCGAGTGCAACTACAGCCAGCTCCATAAAGAGGCGCTGGCCATAATGTTCGGAGTCACCAAACATCACCGATATTTGTTCGGAAGGCGATTTACGCTACGCATTGACCATCAGCCTCTGACTCATAACATAAAGGGCGAGGAAGGAACATGGATGGGTTTTAGTCAGTAAAAGTCTGACACTCCCTCCTGCTCCGCCCAGAGTGGGAGAAGTCATTTGATGATTTCCCATCCTAAAAAAAAAAAAAAAAAGCCTCTGACTCATATTTTTGGGGCAAAAGTGGGAATTCCACAGACGGCTGCCAGTCGTTTACAAAGATGGGCGGCACGCTTGGCAGCTTATGATTTCGACATAGAATTTGTGCGGTCAGTGGACAACGGTCCGGCTGATGCGTTGTCACGGCTACCGTTACCTCAGGAGGGTCGCTTCGTTGACACCATAGATTATTTAAATGTAATAGAGGAGTCGTTGCCTATTTGTTTTAAAGTTATCGCGAAAGAGACAGAGCGCGATACATTCTTAAGTAAAATAAAAGGTTATGTACAATTCGGGTGGCCGACAATCCCGAGCTGCGACGCGGAAAAACCATTCTTTGCTAGGAAAAATGATTTTCTTGTAGATCAAGGATGTGTCATTTATAAATATAGGATAGCGATCCCTTCTGCAAAAGAAAATATTACAGGAACTTCATGAGGGTCATCTAGGTATGAACAAAATGAAAACTTTATCGCGAAGCTACATTTATTGGGCGACTTTAGATCAGGACATTGAAGAAGTATGTAGGTCGTGTGCGGCATGCCGTACCGTGCGGGACGCGCCGCCACGGGCGCAGTTGCATCCCTGGGAGTTCCCACTGCACCCGTGGCAACATGCTGACTTCGCAGACTGCGGCGGTGTGCGATATCTTATCATAGTAGATGCTCATTCTAAATGGATAGAGAACCTGCTGATGCGTAGCACGAACGCAGCAGCAACAATTAAAGCTTTTAGAAGTATGTTTGCGCGTTTCGATTTACCATCGCAGCTCGTGACTGACAACGGCCTGCCTTTCTCTTCACAAGAGTTTAAGGTATATTGTGAAAAGAATTGCATCAAACACACAACTTCGGCACCATATAGGCCCCAGGGGAATGGCGCGGCTGAGAACGCAGTCAAAACCGTAAAAAAGGCAGTAAAGAGAGCGATGTACGAAGGCGAGGACGTCAAATTTCTTCTTCAGTACCGTAATTGTGAACATGCAAGTTCTACAGTCTCGCCAGCAGTGGCGCTCCAGGGGCGGCGCTTGCGCAGCCGACTTGATGCGTTACGGCCGGACGTAGACGCAGCGGTACGCGCGAAGCAAGGGCGTCAGGTGGCTCGCTCTTCGGGGTCCGACAGGGAATTCCGCGTTGCGGATGCGGTGATTGCTCGCGATTACACGGCGAGGGGGGACAAGTGGGCCGGAGCCACTGTTGTCAAAAAGACAGGGCCAATTTCATACAAAGTAAGCAATTTCATACAAAGTTAGTTTAGCTAATGGGGTAGAGTGGCGTAGACATGCCGACCAAATTATTTCAGCAAACTGCAAAAATAGGTACTCATTATCACGCGTAAGTGACGTGGCCGTAACCGAGTCTACGGACTCTAGGGCAGCCAAACCGTGGGCCGATAGCGGAGCCGAGGGTGAGGTGTTTAAGGACGCATCCAGCGGTGACAGTGATACTAAAGAAACGCCGCTGGAAGGTTCAAAGTCTGCGCAAGTTCGACCTGAACGGCTTTCGTTACCGGTATCAGCGCCACCGTAGGGCGCGTCAGCTCGCGCACTACGTGCGTTCAACCGACCAAGAAAGCTGTAATATAAATAATACTTAGTTAAAATAGTTATGTATAAAACTCTTAGTTGTAAGATGTACTTCTTCTACTTGTGATTAGTGGACTTGAGGAGGAGAGATGCGATATCAGTCGGTACTTATAATTGTATGGTGGTGGGTACTCGGTATGGCTTGGCAATAAAACCAGGCTGTCGTTAACCCACGCCTTTCATTGACGTTACAGAATTGACTATACAACTTTCTTATACTGTTTGGGCCCAATAAATTGCTACGTTTATTGCGGAGTCAGAGACGTTGTCCAGATCGTCAAGGAAGCAGGCTTCTCTCAAGCAAATTGTATCAACTAAACTTACCACTCATATGGAATAAAGATCGCGAAATTTTTGTGGGTGACAGCTACAGCTTTGGGCAGGCCAGTAGTTCCACTCGTAGCTATCAGGAACGCTGGTGAGTCTTCAGGGTCGAAGTCTGTACATCTGTAAATGCACTAGATAGGAGTCACCACAAATAAGTAATCGTCCAAATTTTTGGCATCACCGCGTACAGAAAAATTTGCATTGTTTCTATTGGCATAAAAATCCATTGCGTAGTTTAAATAAGATGCAAGCGTACAAACAGCGGGAGATACTTTGTTTTATCTTTACTGTATAGGTAGGGGGTAGTCTCTGGATCTAATTTACCGTTTTGAAAATAAAATACTTTTACCAACAAAAAGCTACGTTATTTGTGAATTTGGGAGGCTATGCTTTTACTAGAAATAATAAGAGGGGGGGGGGGGGGGGGCGAATTAGAGGAAAATAAATGTCCACCTGTACAAAGTCGGCACGGGCAGCTAGTAATATGTAAAGAAGTATCCTTACTTGAAATCTTCCACTGGCGAGTCATCTGCATATTGCTCCATGAAATCCTTGAAGCTGCAGAGGGAATCTCCTTTGTCAAAGCTGACTATCTGAGCGTCCAGATTCAAGTTGTTCAAAGACAGCTGTACATCTGACGCTCGGTCGCTTTGGCAGAATATCATCTTGGGTTGCGAAATAGCGAATGATTGTTGCAGTTCGTCTAGAAAATTAGATGTATTCAGCGAATTGAGGTGTTATTAAGAATATTTGCAATGTTTTTTCAATGCAATTTAGTTATTATTTCCATTTACTTGGTATAGTTCTCAGGTAGCTAGCTACCAGGAAGGGAAATGCAGTAACACTATGCCGAAATTGAACCCTATACCATGATCAGCAGTCGTCATTGTTTGTGACTACAACATCAACCAGACGTAAATAATATTTTAAAGAGAATCGTTAGCACAGGCACCAACGATTCACTTTGTCTGAAATGCTCATTTTTACTTGAATATTGTTTTTGTGAAACTTAAATGTGTCTTTTTCTGATAATAAAAAATATTCTTATTTTATAATAAAAAATATTCTTATTTTTTATTACTCCATTTCTTAGTCTGTGGGCATGAAACTTGCGATGGCCGAGCGATGGCGGCAGCTAAGCGGGACGACGACGCGACGGCGACGCAACGCGAGGCGATCAGGGCCGGCAGTCTCGACAGAGATAACGACAAAATCGCTAACTTTCGATCGCTGATTACTAACGAATATATTCGGTTGCAATAATTATGCTTACGATAGACGCATCTAGGATGTAAAGACTTTCATTACTCGCAAGCATCAATAATGGAACCGAATTTATTCGTTAGTAATAAGCAACCGAAAGTTAACGATTTTGTCGTTATCTCTGTCGAGACTGCCAGCCCTGGGCTGGCAGTCTCGACGAATAAATTCGGTTGCAATAATGTTGCTTGCGAATAATAAAAGTCTCTACATCCTAGACGCATTTCTCGTAAGCATAATTATTGCAACAAACTTTATTCGTTAGTAATCAGCGCTCGAAAGTTAGCGATTTTGTCGTTATCTCTGTTGAGACTGCCAGCCCAGGCAGCGATATCTCGCGCGGGCACGAAACAAGCTGGCGGGCAGTCCCGCTTATAGTGTATTATCACGGTCGCGCTCGAGCAGTGTTGTGAGAAACATGAGTTTACGTCGAAGAGAACTATTGGTGACCAACGTGGTCATTAATAGCGACACTATCGAATGGTGTCATAATGTGTTGTTTTTGTTAAAATCGACAGTTTTGGTTCTTAGCTAGGAAAATTGATTTTCCAAAGCTCCAATGATGCAGTTTGCTAAGAAAGAAAGAAAAATGATTATTGAACGTCAGTTCAGTGCACACAAACAATAATAAAGATATAAAATAATAAGAAAAACAGTAAGTGCTGTGTTCCTCAGTACTGCGCCAAAAAGGTCCATTTCAGCATTCATGCCAGACAGATGATGCTGTCTGACGCTAGATACAAACGAAAACTTTTTTTTAAACTAGAAAAGAGAGTAATCACAAAACACGTACTTGTAGTTAAGGTCCTGTCGACAACAGCAACAATGACTCCAAGATAAAGCGCAGCATACAAGGGTATGACTATATCGAGATGGTTGGGAGCCATCAGTATCACCACGTCTCCATGCTGAAGACCCAGATTTTTGAAGCATTTGGCACATTGCACTGTCCTCTTCAAGGCTGAAGCGTATGTTTCTGATTCTCCTGTTGCTCCGTCAATCTGTGGAGACGATTTACTATTCAAAACACTTATTTTGATGTCAAACGAAAAATCTCTTATTTATCTTTAAGTAAAATGAAAAAGAAGTTTCGTATTTCTATTACAATTATATCATGTCCGTCATCGTTATAGCTAGTTGTGACTTGGTATCGGCCATCATTGCTATCGAAGCAAAGTTGACTTTCATCATTTACAAAACCGGATCAACATCATTCTACCGCTATCTCATTTTTTTTAAGATCGGTGCAGCAAATCTTCTTCTTCCATACATCACTACTAGAAATAACATCAGTCAGTAGTCACCTCCTGTCTAGCGATAACATCGTTGTCCACACAATTTATGCACTCATTCATTTGAAGTTGAAAAGTTGCGTAGGATATACATTATTTTTTTAAATCATTTCTATGTTGAAACTAGTTGTGATGAGAGATGAAACGCGTGTAACGAAAAAGTTATGAATTTAAAATTATAAACGGTGTAAAATACCTCTTAACGAAGCCAAAAGGCATTTGTTTGCGATCATTTTTTTGTTCTACACCATACCTGGAAACCTTCTAGTTACGGAGATATTGGGGGTCAAAGTTACAACTTTTTACCAAGGTTTTTTTTTAATACAAGTTTTTATTGCAAGATTTATATATATACACGTATGTATATACCTCCACAAACCCCGTACTATTCAATCCATCCATCAGCACAATGTTTTGAGTGCGTTACATTGAGTTATACCCTAAAACGTGATTATTGACCCCAAAAAAAAAGTTGTTTCCCATCAATAATGTTTGCGTAAAGTTACTTAGTTTGAATTACAGAATGCTTGGTTGACGGCTTCGTGATGAGGTGGTTTACACCCTGTATGATAGTGGATATAAAAAATGGAGTAAATGAAGGTTCAGGACATTGACAGGGGAGAATGGAATAAAACATGCTGCCCCGACCCCAAATAACACGGGACAAGGACAAGAAGTTGATGACGATTTCTATTTGAAAGATCAGCGATGAAACTTATCATACCTGCAATACAAAATCTGGAGCATCTTTAAAGCTTTGCAGCAGGATCTTTCCAAGATGGTGTCGGTCCGAAGGGATCCCCGACTTGGCCACTATTCGTGAAGTTAGCTCCCCCAAGAACCAAAGGACAGAGTCGTTGGTCATCCGACGTAGGGTCATTTTTGGTCCTGATATGTCTCTTGTTTTAGATCCTAAAGTATGTTAACCTGAGCCAAAAATTGAGAATTTAATGTTTAGTTACACTTCAACCAACTTATCTGTGCAGGCGGGAAAATACAAAAATGTTCTAAAGTGTCAAGTTTCCGAAACATAATGTCGTGATTGCTACCAGCACAACTTTGACAGCTTAAATCTCGGAAATGTGACGCTTTAGAAGATTTTGTAAAATCGGTCCAGTCCAGTCTGGGCCGATTTTAAATTAAATAAATTATCGCTAAATTATCAAGAAGTAACAAAAAAATTACATTTAAATCATGAAAATTTGCCGAGCTTTCACAGTTTTTGCAGACGAAGCCGCGGGTGAAGTTTTAGTTTAGTAATAATTCCGATAAAACTAGATCAAGGTGGATGCCGGTAACACCATACTGACAAAATACTTACTATTAAAAAAAACGTCTTCAATATGCTTCGGCAAAAAACAGACTCCAAAATTAAAGTCTTGAACAAAACTGATCTGTTCTTGTCCTCCAATACAACTTATCAGTTGTAACTGAACGACTGTACTATAATAATATTAGTAAAAGTAGTTAACATAGAGATGTGCGATCGGTTATAAGTTCACTAGTATTCTGTTCCGTCAATAGGCTCCGATTCCTTAAGTAGACATATAGCTCATTATACAGGGTGTCCGGTAATTAATGGATAACCTTGAAATGGCTTATAGTTGAACTTATAGCCATTTAGAAAATAATACGAAAAAAAATCTATCATATAAGTACATAAATAACCTAAGATAAGAAAAAGCAATTATTTTTTTGGCTTATTTTAGTAAAGTAGTGTAGAAAGTGAAAAACTTGAACCTAGTAATGTCGACCGTAGTAGGGATTGGAATTTCAAAAAGTGTAATCGTAATTGGCTTTACGAACATCTTTCGGAGGTATCCTGGGATGCAGTTATATCATCCAATGACGTTCGCACTAGCACTCAAGCTTTCTATGATATTATTTACAGCTTATTTGACGCTTGTATCCCTAAAAAACGCCGAAACCGAAAGATAACCAGAAGGTATCCTACCTGGTTTACGTCGGATATTATTCGGGACATCCAGAAAAAAGTTAAATTGCATTCCGCCTGGAAAAAAAGTAAATGTGATGTAATATATAAGCAATTCTCTGACTATAGATCTAGCCTAAAGTCTCGTATATCGGCTGCTTATGATTCTTACATTAGGCGCATCGAAGGGAACATTAAGAAAAATCCCAAAGAGTTCTGGCAGCATATTTCTAACCTAAGATCAAAAGGCGGGTTTGAGCCTAACGTAACCCACAAAGGTAAAATTCACAGTGGTGTAGCAGCTGCTGAAGCGTTTGCAGAATATTTCGCGAGCGTCTTCCAAACTGATGTACCAAAGTTAGACCCCGAGAATATAGCCAATCCAAGCATCTCTAATATTAGCAATTACATTAATATACTAAACTTCGCCGAAAGTGATATAAGCGCCGGAATAGAAAAAATAAAACTCAACAGTTCTATTGGTCCCGATAATATTCCTCCGTGGTTCTTAAAAGAGGGGAAGGAATTTCTCATTCGGCCGCTAAACCATATTTTTAATTTGGCACTAAAATCTGGAGTCTATCCACCACAATGGAAGGTATCACGTGTGACTCCCATACCGAAATCCGCAGATAAATCTTCAGTTGAAGAGTATCGTCCAGTAGCGATACTATCTTCTCCCGCGAAAGTTTTCGAGAATGTCCTACACCAAGGAATTTACAAGCAAGTAAAACAGTACCTGTGCAATGAGCAGCATGGCTTTCGCGAAAAAAGATCCGTCAATACTAACTTACTTACACTAGTCAATTATATATCTACTAGTCTTGACCGTAGACGCCAGGTGGACGTTCTTTACTTTGATTTTCAAAAGGCGTTCGACAGGGTCAACAATGACATCTTGCTTTCAAAACTCAGTGCGATAGGTGTTGCTCCAGGGCTTCTATGGCTTCTTGCAGATTATTTGCGGGACCGACAACAATTTGTCAGATTGGGTTTGTACGAGTCACTCCCATACCACACTCGCTCGGGTGTGAGTCAAGGTTCGGTAGTCGGCCCTCTCCTTTTCATTTTGGTGGTTAATGACCTCCCTGATGTAGTTGCGAATGCTAGATCCCTCTTATATGCTGATGACTTAAAGCTATATTATGAAATAACATCTGAGCGCGATTGCCAAGTTCTGCAATCAGACATTGATTCAGTATATAAGTGGAGTTTGGAAAATAAAATGGAATTTAATAAATCAAAATGCTACGTGATGTCTTTCGGTCGAATGCGGTGCCCAGTCAACTTTCCATACAAACTGAATGAAGAAACAATTACAAGAACTGATTCCATGAAAGACCTGGGAGTCATATTCGACCGTAAGCTTACTTTTCACGACCACATCACATCCATGCTAAGGAGTCCTTCAGGCGCCTTGGCTTTGTTTTAAGGAACTGTCGTGACTTCCACAACCCACACGTTATCAGGCTTGTTTATGGGGCATTGGTCCGTAGCAAGCTTGAGTCTAGTGCGTGCGTATGGAATCCTTTTGAGAAGCAGTATGCATTATGCTTTAGAAAAAGTTCAAAAAGCTTTCCTTAGATACCTGTACAAGCACTTGCACGGGTTTTACCCTTTCTTGTATCCCACTAAATTCCTGCTGGGTTGCTTAAGTTTCAATTCTCTAGAAGTAAGACGGTCGCGCGATCAGATGATTGTAATATTTAAAATTCTTCGGGGGATTATTGATGTTCCTGATCTGCATAATGACATCTGCAAGCTATTTGTCCCAGGCAATTACTGTCGTGGCAGGAAACACCGCCTACTGGCTGTTCCAACCTGCCGTACTGTTGCACACTCCAAGTCACCTATTCCTCGGACATTAGCCGCTATTAACGCTCTCCTGAACTCAAACACAGATATTGATATGTTTGCGAATGAATGGAAGGTGATACTGTCAGAATGTTTGAATTTTTGTGAGAATAATGCATGAGTCCTGTGTTAAATTAATTATATGTTTAAATAGTGTAATTGGCTCCGGCCGTTCTATTTAAGTAAGTAAATAAATAAATTAATTTTACTTTATTGAGCACTAAGACTAGAAATGAATGTAACTCTTCGGTTTTTTGTTGTTTAAATATATATGTCAGCGTAAAATTGTCAAAACGATATATTGTAATATCTCTAGCGATACTGTAAAATCTCGAATTATTGTCAAACGAACATACTGCTTACAATAAAACGCATTATTTTTCGTGGAATGCATGCGATGGTAGTCAACTCACGCGGTGTGGAGGGAAGGAGGGGTCCCCCTTGCCCAGCGGTACCACTCTCATGAAAAGATACTGTACTATTCCTGAGAAATATCGATTAATATACCCTAACTTTAAAACACTTTAAATTCCCCTAAAAAGCGTAGATACTTCCGTATTTTCAGTTGACAATATTTCGAGAGTTTACAATATCGATAAAGAGAAACACGTCATATTGTAATATAACGTGTTTGACAATTTTACGGTGACATATACACTAACTGTTCTGATAGATAGATAGATAGAGAATAGTAAGACTAGTTATTGTACGTTTTAAAAATAAAAAATGTAAGTTAATTTATTTTGAAAAATTAGCATTATTTATTTTTTTGTCCGGCTTCATTGGAGTATAGACAGACGTGTGTGCTTAGCTCCCAAATTCATTAAAATATCACTATTTAACAAAAAACATATTCAATTTTAATTCAAGCGAAAGTACTAGGCTCGCAGTAAAGTGAAGCGGTAGTGTGCGAAAGGTTATCACTGATCGAGCACAGATGTTAAAGATTAAACAGTTTTGATTTATAATGAAATATGTTACATTGTTAATCTAAATGATAATAATTAAATGCATAAGCAGGCCCTACATCTACTGATGCATTTTTTTGTAGTGATAGATTTTTCTGCGTATTTTTTCTGAATATTCATTACTTACCGGACACCCTGTATTATTATAGTAGTTAGGCTAGACACGACTGATAAAGTCGTTGACACATCGAGTTAGAGATAAAACGATGTCTTTAAAAGTCACACTCTTATTTTTAGAGATAACTTTTATTTTATTTTGTCGTAAATTATTTCAAAACTGTGAGGTTAATTTCCATTTTCCCGCGCTTTGCTTTCACCAGGTTGAAGGAGAATCAAAAGTATGAAGCCGCTAAACAGCCGTAGCAGTAGTAAGTATATAAAATATTTTTGTTTGTATTTTTGAATTTAGAACACATATAAATTTTAATTTTGATTATATACGTAAATATCAGTTTTAAATAATCATGTTGTTGTTATTGTTTTTTTGTTTTTATTGTTGTTGTTTTAAGCCTGTATTCATTTTTGACCATGCTATTCTATTTATAAACACATTTTGAATACTCAAAACATGATTACGCCTCATAATAATTATTGATACCAATTCATAACTATTGTCCTACTGTTTATATACGAGTACTTTCCTTTTTTTATTTTATTATTAAACTATTTTTTTTTTGTTATTAATTAAGTAAACCTAAATTAACTGTAAGCACTTTTTGTGTGGAACATCTTTCCATTATAATCTGGAGGAGGGCGTTGGTGGCTGCGCTACAGTTTATACTTTTGCAGCTTCCATCGTTTTACCTGTTAACCTTGTGTCGTGTTATTGTTCCGAAATAAACTTTTTATTTATTATTTATTATTACAGACACATATTACTTTGCCGTAATTAAAAAAAAATACCTCTGACAATAATAGGCATTGAAATAATTTGGACTAAGTAGGTATTAGTAGGTATTAGTAAATTGCCACATATAACTATGCCTATAGTTATCTGTGGCAATTTTTTTTCCCGCACACGTGCTATTGGAAAACTGACAAAAACTGCACGCGTATGAAATGCATTACATGTTGAATCTAATCGTAGCGCGTTATTGATAAACGTCGTTTGATACACGTGGCAAAAATTAAAAAACAAAAACATTCAAACTCGCCTACGGCTCGTGTGTTAATTCGGCCTCGATTACAATAACAAACTTTCCCCACTTGTATCAAAATGTACTATTGTACGCCATAATTTCTCAAATTAAGTGAATTGCATTATTTTTTGAGAAATGAATGTCTTAAACCGTAATTACATAAGCCGGTCTTATCGCTAAACATAATATCACCAAGATTATAGCAACTATAGTTGCTTCCAGTTAAGATGACAATAATACCGGTCATTGACCCACCTACATTCATTAAAGTTCTTAACTTTGAAAACCAAAACAAAGCCTGTTCAAGTGTTAAATCGTTATCTATCGTGATCTTCAACATGTTTTCTAATGAAAAACGATACATGGTTCATTTGTTTTGGTTCGTGCAAAGAGTTATTAGAGAAAGGGCAATTACCGTTATTGTCATTTTAACTGGCACCAACTATAACGACGACGGACAGATTGTTGCACAGGCATTGTTGCACACATACACCGTAGTCACAACATAGGACGCACAAGATACGTTAGAATTTTAAAACAAACATTAAGACGCCTGCGACCGACGCTCGCAACTACAATTCGAAGCGAAGGGAAAAGTCCGTCAAAATATTGTTATCTCGGTTGCACTTTCCCCCGCGCGGTGCGCAGCTGCGCGTGAGCCTGTGTGAATAGTGTTTACCTATATGTGTGTGTGAATAGCGTTTACCTTTTTATAATATAATAATATTATATAATATACCTTTTTCTTTATATTTTTCTTTATAATAGTAATTATTATCATGTTTATTATTAGCTTTATTTTTGATAGTTACTTTGGGCAATCGTTAGTATAATTTAAGAGCAGAATAGTAATGCGTTTTTAGGAAATTTGTATACAATGTTTTTATCTCAAAACCTAGGTTTTGTAAAAAGAGATCTGGGTTACTTACCTTCTTTTTCGTAAGTATGTATCTTTGCTAAATGATTGTGAAAATAAAATATATTAGAATTATAGCATTTGAGCTGCAGTGGCCCAGTAGTGGCGTCCCCGATTTACTAACAGTAAGTCGTGGGTTTGAACATTTCGAACCCAGACAGGCACATTACGTTGTGTAGTTTATTACACCACTGCTCTCGAAACGGTGAAGAAAAACATCGTGAGGAAACCGGCATGTCCTCGAACCAAAAATTTGATACTATGTGGCCTCTATCAATCCGCACTGGGCCCGCGTGATGGATTATAGCCCATTATTTCTCATAGAGAGGAGACCTGTGTCCCAGCAGTGGGAACATTAATAGTCTGATGATGATGCTGTTGATGATGATAAGGTTTGAACTTCCCTACTCCATTGTCAACTGTGTTGTTACATAGTGTTCTTTATATTTTTCTTTATATTTTTCTTTGTCATCCATAGTTTATAATTTAACTTTCTTTTTTAGGTTAATCTGGAACAATGTCTGTGATTGTATATGTATCTTGAATTGGGCGTTGATAGCTGCGCCACAGTACTTTACTTTTGTAGCTATCTTCGTTTTTCCTTTGTAACTTGTAAACTGAAGTTGTTCCAAATAAACTTTATTATTTATTATTATTATTATCTCCTTATTATTATTTATTATTATTGTCAACTGTGTAACAGTTATAAAAATAAACATGATATTATGAGACTTATGACATAAATCAGCAAAAACATTATTTAAAATGAAATTAATAATTTAGTGAACGACAAATTGTACAGACCTATAACATTTTAGAGAAATAGGTAGGTTTCATTTTCTCTTGTAAAATCAACCTTTGATTTAATTTTTTAATATTAGGTACATTTATTACTGCTTTATTTTCCGTATTTTTTTTGTTGTTTGCATTCATGATAATTTATTAATTAAGCACAATAAGGACTTGGACAATCTTTTTTGATAATTATTGTCGCACTTGTCAGCTTGGTGAAGTAGGTAGGTAGGTACCTAGTTCCCTGGGCCGTGTAATAATAAAGCCTCAAAGGACGCTTGTTTTCACTTTTTTCCCATATTTTCGTCTGGAAACTGATAGCCATAAGCGTATTTTATGTGATCGTCGTAGCTCTGGGGGTCTAAAATGGTCATAATATGCAACACAAAAAAAAACTTAAAATGGACTTTAAAGCCTTATCTAAAGAAAAGAGAATTACATTTGGATGCAAGTGGATAATTGTGTGCTCAAAACATTACAATTGTGCGTTTCAGTGCTGGGCAAAATGTAATCTAACTAGGTACTAACTACAACTACATTTTGTAGTTATTATTCATTTAGGGCGCTTTCAATTGAGAGGTTTCGTGTCGCGCCGCTGCCGCGCCGAAGCAGTGCGTTTGTCGTACTGCGTGCGGACGTTCGTCTGTTTTCATACAAAGCGCGCGGCGCGGCAACAATGCGGCGTCGATATGCGCTGCGGTACCGGCGCCGCACGGTTGCCGTGTAAAGCGAAACTTCTAAATTCAAAGCGCCCATAGACTAAATACAAATACCTACATTTTGTAGTAACTTATCATAATTATAGAATATTTTCATGAAAATTCTCAAAATTTTGTGTGATGAGCATGGACATTTCTCCCGAGTCATGGATGTTTATAATTATGTATATCACGACAGGGAAACTCTGGAGAGTAGCAGTCCTCGAATATTGGCGCCATTCGCCGCCATACTTATTGTCCTGCAGTATCTAATCATCACATCGCCGTGCGATGTGATTCTTCATTGTTGGTAGATGGGTAGTTGAAATCACACACAACATTTTACTCAAACTCCAAACGTTTATTTCTAAGAAACCATTTAGGTACAGACACAATAAACATTCTGAGTCGAGCAGCCCGTTCGCCAATATTGTAAATAAGGAGAAGAACGGACAAAGAAACTCCTTACACTCTTTTCAACCAATATTACATTTCTCATTTACACAAGCTGTTAATGTTCACTTCAAAAGCTATTATTATTTGCTTAATAGGTAATTCAATTGTTTCACTCATCGTAAGATAACGAGACACTGCCTAATCGACGCGTCTGTTCCTTGAATACCGGAAGTGACACCGCATTCAGTACAGTAATTCATTACATCGTAAGTTCATTAAAACTTACAAACAAATATCAGAATACTCTACTTCACACTAATTATTGTAATAATTAAACAATACTAATATTCACAAATGCAAAGGTATTATTAAGTTTAAGCTAAATTACTAGATTCATTACTGTTTTAAAACCATCTCTGGCAGATCGGAGGACAGGTCTAATTAATACAAAGAATAGGTCTTCCACTAATAAATTGCTTTGTAAATAATCTTGTTACTTTTTAGTTTGTAGTTAGTTTTAGAAAAACTGATTCTAGTTATAGTCTAGAATTATAAATTGACTTATTGACCATTAAAATTGTACCTACTTGGTGCCACATTCCACAACATGTGGAATGTTGCCATACAAACAAAGAAATCATAGTCCACGAAAGAGCTATTACAAATTGGTAAAATCCCAATAGTTATAAAATATTTGCTATCTTAATTTTAACTATAGTTCTAGCTAAACTTGTTTAATTAATCTCTTAAATTGTCACTCGAGGATCTATTTAAGTACTAGTTAATCCAAAAGCCAATAGATGGCGCTTAACCCTTCTGTCAATTGAATAATGATCGTTGTAAATAATTGTTAGTGCCACTGCCAAAGCAGAGATGGCAGGCTCATCAATATTATCATGGAATAGTTTATGAGTGTTAATGATTAGATTAAATCTTAGCAGATAGAGACTCCTGCGGCGACACGGCCATTCTGATCGGCGGTGCGCGCTCTGCACCTGCCGTCGCCATCACTATGTGTAGATTCCCGGTTGTTATCTGAAATAGTGGAGATAAATTTTGTCGGCAGATTATTGTTGCTTTTATTTTTATTATCCTACAATGTTCATTGAATTGTAGGATTTGAAAGAAAGTTTCAGTCAACAAAGAAAGCTTGTAATAGATCTGACATCTATTCAATTTTCCTATTATTAAATAAAAATAAATGTGTTTATGTCTTCACCTAGAAGCATACACACAGTCGCAGAGTTAGATCTGCTTTAAATTATTATTTAATCTTTTAGTAGTGCTTAGCTTAGATTCAAGCTGCTAAAAGCCTTCACCTAGAAACATACACACAGTCGCAGAGTTAGATCTGCTTTAAATTATTATTTAATCTTTTAGTAGTTCTTAGCTTAGATTCAAGCTGCTAAAAGCCTTCACCTAGAAACATACACACAGTCGCAGAGTTAGATCTGCTTTAAATTATTATTTAATCTTTTAGTAGTGCTTAGCTTAGATTCAAGCTGTTATAAGCTATTAGTTAAATAACAACATGTTGTAGCCTGAATTATCCAATTACAAGAATTGAATTGAGTTTATTGACATAGTTTGATCAGCTACTAGCCAAAAACAATATTGTTGACAAAATTATCAAACATTTGTTGAATTAGTGTGTTTAGTATCAGTTAGTGTTCAAGCACTTCTGAAAATTGTATTTGAGTTAATGGTCAATTGGTCAGGTGATGTTGATCGGTCAGCTGTTCGCTAAAAATAATGTTGTCTCTTAATAATTTAACATTTTCATTGAATTCTTATGCTTAAAATGATCTATGGTTTTAATCGACTTCAGAACTTTGTTATAGATCTACTGTCTACTAGATTCGTCTTATTTAAAACTATTGATTGCTTTCAATATTCTGTAATTTTCATTTGGTAAGTGTGGTGTAAGTAATGTGTTTTTATTTGTTCATTCTCACGGGAAGGTAATGCTCTGTGATAGACACAAAGTCTTGGATTTGACAGGATAGAAGGATAGGATCAGGAACACCGCTCTGTGATGGACACAAAGTCTTTGATTTGACAGGATTAAAGGGTTAGGAATTTAGGACCATTGCTCCGTGACAGGCACGAAGTCTTTGATTTGACAGGATATAAGGAACCAGGCTCTGGGTGTTAGTACACCGTGGACCCAGCAGGATAACATGAGAGTATTGTTTATTAGATGCCTCCACGGCCACTAATAGTTTGTTTTCATTATCAGTATCCTCCACGGCTACTGATAGGATAATTTGTTGTGTTTGTTATCAGTAGCCTACACAGCTGCTGATAGGATCAAGTTATTTGTTATGCTCATTACCAAGTACCTCTACGGCACTGATAGTATTGTTTGTCATTTGTTGTGATCATTATTACTAAACTAATAGTATTTGTGTTATTTGTTGTGAGTATTCATTGAGCTTGTTGTTTCCTCCACGGATACCAACGGCTTGTGAGTATTATTACTATTCATTCTATTAGTTACTGTTAGGAGTACTAATACAATGTTATTTTTTATTGTTAATAGTTGCTAACAACTAGCAGCATTACAAAAACAAAAATAATGAATGTGGATACATGACACTCATCACACATGAGCATCATGTAGGTAGGTTGAATTGGCTATTGTATTACCCCTATTGATGAATCAGTGGGGAAGTGTAGGAAGTAGTTTGAAAACTTCTCACCTTTACTTGTTAGTTTATGGTGCGAGGACACTGTAACAGTCATCCCTGTTTGGCTGCTCTCATGCTGTTCCCCATTTCACGACTCCATAGCTGGCGACACGGTCATCTGTTCACCAGGCTGAAGTCCATGAAGTTGTGCGTTTTTAAAACTGAGTTGAGTCACGTTGGCAACAGTTGGAATGTTGGCGCTTTATATTGAAATTGGTCTGTTGTATTGGTTGGCTAAAACCAATTGTGATAGGTATAGGTTCGCCGGCTTATATTCTTGAAGGTATTCTTATGGCGGTGGTATACTCGTAGACTTCCACACTTGATGTCATGTCACTATCGTGGAGTGACAGCGTGCATAGTTTTAGAAGAACTTGACTGTTCTTTATGGTTGCTCTCAATTTTGTCTGAAACCTGAAATGTGAGAATTCGGGCAGATAAATAACTTATCAAAACATCACGCTTGTGGTCCCCGATGGGTTAAGCAGTGTAGCTAAAACTGCATTCACATTTCCCCAGTTTTATTATTATCAGCTTATTTGTATCAACCAGGCACAAATCCATACTCTGTGGCTGCTACTGAGAAATTCCTAATGGAAAAACCCAATAACACTTTGCTTTACCTGGGATGGGAATCGAACCCAAGGTCCTATGCTTAACAGTTAACAGTCACGCTTGCAACCACTAGATTAGCAAGGCAGTCAGTGCAAGTAAATAATAATAATTGTGTCGTGTGTACATAACATCACACCTGCAATCCCTGAAAGGATAGGTAGTAAATAATAAATCCACACCGTGCCCAAGTCTGTAATTTAGCGATATTGCTATTTGCCATTAATTATTGTCTGCCCTGTTACTGAGAAGTTCCTGATGGAAAACTCAATAACACTTTGCCTGACCTGGGAATCGAATCCAGGTCCACATGCTTTAATAAAAAGCCCATGACCACTGGACCAACAAAGCAGTCCTGCTATTGTTTAAATTAGTTGGAGTAATAAGTTATTAAGTCGGTTATCAAATGTTTTGAAATAGTTATTTACTTGGATTAAGTTAATTAAACTAAGATGGGAAAGTTACAACTAATCAGAAATACTTTTAAAACACTGTTAGTTGTGTAGTTGCACTGATAAAACATTCACATTTTATTAGAGTATTGAAAACTTTGTAGTGTTGATTTAGTGCGCTAAGATTTCATTGTCACAAATTGCTGTACTGAAACAATATGTTTTTATAAATGAGTTCATAACAAAGTGTTTTTGTTTGAATCTTGCAACATGTTGTAAAATACAAATGTTTTCAACTTTGCATTTTTATTTGAAAAGCCATAAACTTTGCACATAACGCAAACTATGTCTGATTCTGAGGTATAAATCTATAGTGTGAATGTCAGATGTGACTAATTACTAATAAAAATGTTTACTATTGCATGTCTTAGTCACTGCAATTGAAAAGTCATTGACAACATGTCTTTTAGTTGTTACTACTTGGTTAATTAATTTGTAGTAAATAAAAAGTTAAATCTGATTGATGAGTTGAGTGCGTAGAATCTACGGAGTGATAAGTTTTGTTGTTTCACTTCCACAGGTTTTCTAGTTATTGGTGGCATTTTATCTAGCCAGAGTGTGATGTGGTAAGTTAAAATATTGTTAACTGTAAATATCTACAGTTAATAAATACTAAAATTAATAAAACAAAATACTTCCCGGGATTGATGTGGGTATCCATCAGCAAGTTTATTTGTAGTGATGTCTTCCTGGAGACCAATCTTTGTTTATTCTGCTTCGGTCATTCTGTGCTGTTCTTGTTGGTAATTTTGAGTGCGAAGTTTTCTATCACATACAACTTCATTGTTTGTTACCAATGTAAATTGCATTTTCACATAATTATGTGTTCTTAAGGTCTAACTTGGGTCACTAAGTTCTAGTTGCAGTAAGCCATAATTATCATGTTGGTAGGGATCTGTCAGCCAATTAGATGAAAATCTTCTTGTCTATCAGTTCATTGCCACTTAACACCGTCGTCGTGGTATTCACTTCGGTGAAAAATTCCTTTGCCACGCCTTCGGCCATGGTCACGAAAGCAAGAGTATTATCATAGTATAAATAGGAGCAGTAGTGCAACTGAAGCTCAATCCGCGTTATAATTACCTACCGTACTTGCCTGTCTCAGGGTTGTCACTTTTAGCTAAATTTAAATTCAGTGCCTAGAAATGTGTTGTCTGGTTTTCACTGAGATCTACAGCATATTTTTTTTTAATCTCTTATTTTAAAATTTAGATACCATCAAAATAATAAGATACCATCAAAAAAATACTTATTTACGACATAAAATTATTAGGTAGGTACCTATCACAAGTTTTCAAAACACAACATTTTGATGGATAATTATTAATAATGGACACGTACTTTTTTGGTTTTGTAAATCAATGGTCAATACTAAGATAAAACGCAGCAAAACTCGGGAGTGGGGGCTCGTGACGTCATTCAAAACTCATTCAAAATTATACTAAGGCGTCACGTTCGTAAATTTTGGTTTGTCTAACTGACGGACTACCTAATTAGATTTCTTTTGTCGTCTACCCTATTCGTCAATCATTTTAAATTACGTATTTTATAACTTTATTAGGGACTTAGTTACTATACCTACCTAAAATACTGAGAAATCGGCATAACTCAACGTAAACAAAGTCAAAGAATCTATTGTCAGATCAAGTACCTACCTACCTAACATTCTAGTGGGAAAGTAGACCTGCCTACTTCGTCTGTCTAATAGAAGACTAATACAACAAACAAATACTTAACTAGGTATCTCATCATCAATAATAAATTATATGCTAGAATAAGCGACTTGCTTACCTTTCCTGTTCAGTAGGTAATCTGAACAGAGACAACTCTGGAATAGTTGAATTATTTAGACACCCATACACACAGCAATAGGTTCTCCTGCGATAATCACCCATTTTTAATTTATTTACGTAGGTATGCCTTTATGCCGTGACGCGCGAAGTTTGTGCGGTGTGCAAGCCTCGACTGGCGGCAGTAAGACACGGGTCGAGATTTTGTTAGAGTGTGCGTGCGGCGACGTAAAGATAGTATGACGCACACATACAAGCCGCGCGCGGTGCGTTTCTATGAAGATACCCTACTTGTCTTTTTTTATACTTTGGTATTATCTACAAGTTCCTCGTAATTGTTTATTTATTTATTTATTTATTAACATAGGTTCACCAACAGCTTCTGTGTACAGCATTTAGATATAAAAATGTTTTAAGGTCTTGGACTTACACAGTCGCCAATTATAGGTTAACCAGCATTCACAGAAATAAGTGATAACATAAGACAAAAAAAAAATAACAATAAGATGAAATACAATAGTAAACCTTACTATTAAGAGTTTACTTAACTAACGAAACAATACAAAGAAAAAAAAATATATATATATATACGCTGTGAGTGATTAATTAAGTACTTAATTACAATTAAAATTTGAAAAAAAAAGAAGACAAGATATAAAAATTATCGTTAAAACATAAAAATTTGATCAGAACTATGAATAAAATAATAACGTTACAACATTGTTAACAATATAGAAAGAAGTAATATAATTAAATAAACCGAAGGGATCATTAATGATTACTAACACCACAAACATTGTGTTGCGATTTTCGCGAATCCAGTAAATGAGTTTTAAATATTTTTATGGAGTTATGGTAAATGTCGACATCAGGGGAAGATTTAATAAAAGAATTCATCACTCTACAGATTCTATTGAGTGGCGAGTTTACCCCAATATTCGTGTTAGACCCTTGAGTGTTGAAGAGGTTGGTCATAGGATACCTTGGCAAATTGTGAGGTACTTTTAGTCCAATACGCTCAACTAGTCTACTGCAGTCTAGTTTATTATTTACTAATTTATACAAAAACATAAGATCCTGCATTACTCGACGGTCGCGCAAACTATACATTTCATAAGATAGAAGGCGTTGTTCATATGGACACCGGGGGGATATTACACTGAAAGTATACGCTAGATGTTTTGTAAAGGCTCTCTGGATGCTTTCGACTCTCTGTGAGTGTACTGCATAGTGGGGGTTCCATACCACACTGGCAAATTCCAGTTGGCTACGAACTAAGGCGTTATAAAGGACAGTTTTAGTTCTTAGAAGTTTGAACCCTTTAGTACTTCTCTTAAGGAATCCTAGCAACCGTGCTGATTTAGTGACGATGTTATCGATATGGCTTCTAAAGTTAAGTTCACTGTCCATAATGATGCCAAGATCGCGGACCTCACTAACAGTTTCTAATAATTCTCCTCTTATTTTGAATGAGACTGTATTGGGTTGTTTTTTCCTAGAAAATCGTATGTGGTTACATTTTTGGATGTTAAGTTTCATGTGATTCAGGTTGCATCAATGATCAATTCTGACCAAATCCTCCTGAATTAGGGAAGCATTTTTATCTGAAGTGATAATTTTATAAATTTTAAGATCATCGGCAAACATTAGGTATTTACAGTGATGGATATGATCAGTTATGTCATTAATGAAGAGTGAAAATAGAACTGGTGCAAGGTGAGAACCTTGAGGAACTCCTGATTCAGCATAGTAAGGGTAAGATTCATAACCATTAACAACAAGAATTTGCGATCTACGGGATAAATAAGATGAAAACCAGTTTAAAAATGAGCCATGTATACCATTGTATTCTAACTTTGACAGTAGCAGAGAATGGTCAACTTTATCAAACGCATTGCTAAAGTCTGTGTACACAGCATCTACTTCCAATCTTTTGTCAAGAGCCAGCGTTATATCGGAAACAAACTCGACAAGGTTTGTTTCTACGCTGCGACCAGCTTTAAAACCATGCTGATTCGGCGAAATAATTTTGTCAATGTGGTGAGTAATGATTGGACAGATAAGGGATTCGAAGATCTTTGAAAAACATGATAATACTGAAATTGGACGGTAATTTTTAACATTGGCCGGATCTCCTTTCTTGAAAATCGGGACAATTCTTGCACTTTTCCATACATCAGGGAAGATTCCTTCAGCAAGAGAAGAATTAAAAATAAGTAGCAACGGTAGAGCAAGTTCATGGCAGCAGCGTTTTATTAACAGAGGTGGTATGGAATCAGGTCCAGCCCCTTTAGAGGTATCTATGTGTTTGAGCTTGGTAAAAATTTGCATTTCAGTGAACTTGATGGTACTTAGGACAGAGTCAGGACCTAAGAATCTATTTGAATTATTATTATTATTAGTAACAGGGTTATGGCTAAAAACAGACACAAATTGATCTGCGAAAAGGTTAGCAATTTCAGGACCACTACGTGCGAGCCTATCATTCATAAACATGTCAGCAGGAATGCAGGATTCCCCACGACCTTTATCCTTTATGAACCGCCAGAAAGCTTTAGGGTTTTTTGGAATATCGTTTTCAATTTTACTTTTATATGAATTATAACAGTTATTTATTAATGTATGACAGCGACTGCGAAGTAATTCAAAGGTTAGCCTGTCTCGGAGATTATTATATTTGCGGTATTTTTGTCTAAATTTCTCTTTTTCAGATAGGGTCCTAATAAGTGAGGCAGTATACCAAGACGGATACTTGGATTTTTTCTTAGTGTAAATGGGTACAAAATTATCAATAGCGCTCTGAAGGACGCTGTAAAAGATGTCAACCATTTTATTCACATCAACACAATTATTGAAGGCATCAAACCAATTTATATTTCCAAGATACATTATGATTTTTTCATAGTCAGCTTTAAAAAAGTTGTAACCGGTGCGATATTTTGGTTTTAATTGTTCTAAGTTTGACAGTGGAATAGAGATAAGCAAGTTTGGATGATGGGAGTCCAGTTTACTTAGCAGATCGATGGGCTTAGTAACTGTTACATCTGATATTTTACTTAAGACTAGATCTAAAAATCTGTTATCTGCATTATGAATAGAATTAAATTGGTGGAGTTCATTAACCTACAAAAAGTCTACAAATGAGTAACCCAGTGCGTTTTCATAGTTTGATGGTGAAAGATGTAGGTCATCATCTCTCTTTTTCCACTCGATAAAACCCAAGTTAAAATCCCCAAGAATCACAACATCATCGACATTATTGAGCGCAATAGTAGCATTATTTAGGAAACATTGTAGAGAGTCCAGTTTGACAGGCGGGGGTATGTAGATAACACATAGTGCAATTTTTTTAGTATGATTGTTCACAGTTACCTCAATAGATAACCATAAATCTTCCAAATCACTTTCCCAGCTTTTCATTCGTTTAGATTTAATTTTACTAGAAACAGCAACCATAACCCCTCCCCCATCTTTTTTGGATACTTTAGAACTTAATCTATCTCTACGATATACTGTGTACCGCGGGTCAATGAACTCTCCATTACATACATTAGAGTTTAGCCAAGATTCAGTAAATGCAATTACATCATAGCTAGTAAGTAAAATGTTTTTATAGATATCTTCAGTTTTAGTTCTAATTCCACGAACATTTTGATAATAAATATCAAACATTGCGAATACAATTAACGCGAAGAACACTATTATAGAGACAGAAGTAAACTAAATTCTAAATAGCTATATCTGTCGTTTTCATTAAATTTAAGCTATCGTGATTGCGAATGTAGATAGGCTTCGAATAAATATCTTTACGTACAAAAATTCGCCCATTACGTATCCAGACAAAGTTAAATGACATCTCCTTAGCCAATATCCGTGCTGCTGCATGAAGTTGCTTACCAGTAGGGCATAAATGCTCGCTTACAAAAATAGGCACTCTGTTACCATGTAGGCCTAGGTGATGCGAGCTCAATTTGTCCGAGGGGTGTTTTTTGTTAAAGTTTCCTACAGCAGCTAGAAGATTGTCACGCTGGCGAGGGCTGCGGAGCTTAGCGATCACGGTGCGCGGACGGTTGCTCTCCTTATTCAGTTTGGCTACTCTTGTGATTTGCATAACGTCACTGTCGCCAATTTCACAACATGTCACCTTTGCGATCTTTTGCAGCGTTTGCACTAGGTTTTCAGACCTATCCTCAGGAATACCATTAATTTCCACGTTGCTTTCACGCATGTTTTGTTCTACGATACATAATCGTGTAGTAAGTTCACTAACACTCTGCTGGAGGGTTGCATTATCGTTGCGCAGTTGGTTTATAAGGGTTTCCTTTTCATCAAAGCGTTTTTTGAACTCTTCAAAGTGCTCGTTGAAAAACCCAAGCGAAACTTTGAATTCCGATATTTCTCCTTGAATGTTTTTCAATTGCTCCAAAAGTAATTCTTTAAAAGATGACTTGAAAGCAGCAGCCAATTCTTCCTTAATTATGTCTCTAAGATTATTGTTATTAAAACATTGTTCCTGAATATTTGAGGTAGACATGGACTGATTACATTTCTTCCTTAGGGTCACATTCATCGTATCGGCTGGAGTGTTTTGAGAGCCAGAAGTTTTAGGAATAGTTGTGGGGCTTGAAGTTTGTTTTCGATCCGTTGAGTGACGGAGATTCTCAGTATTGTTGGACGGGCGCGCACGTGTATCAATTTTATCGGTCTTTTGCTGTTTGTAGCTAAAGACATTTATTAATATGCGGCATAAAGCTTGAAGTAGTTGGAGAGCTAAACGGCAAGCAAGCATGCATGTAAGCGCCGATTGTGTGTACGTAAAAGCGAGCGACTCGCGGGTTACCCTAGGTAACGTAACAACAACGCAGTCGTTATAAAATTTTGAAGGTAATTTGCTTATTACTCACAAACGCACAAGAATCACGATATGATGTAAACACCACTGGATAGTCCGTAAACAAGGCTTTACGGGGATATATAACACTTTTAATTATGGAAAATATTGACCACTTTTATGTTTATTTTATCGGAGCAAAATTTAAAACAGTGTTGTCACTTTGGCGTCACATGTCATATTGTTCTGGATGTGCGCAAGAGCTTTCACCTCTTCTGATATCACGACAGGGAAACTCTGGAGAGTAGCAGTCCTCGAATATTGGCGCCATTCGCCGCCATACTTATTGTCCTGCAGTCTCTAATCATCACATCGCCGTGCGATGTGATTCTTCATTGTTGGTAGATGGGTAGTTGAAATCACACACAACATTTTACTCAAACTCCAAACGTTTATTTCTAAGAAACCATTTAGGTACAGACACAATAAACATTCTGAGTCGAGCAGCCCGTTCGCCAATATTGTAAATAAGGAGAAGAACGGACAAAGAAACTCCTTACACTCTTTTCAACCAATATTACATTTCTCATTTACACAAGCTGTTAATGTTCACTTCAAAAGCTATTATTATTTGCTTAATAGGTAATTCAATTGTTTCACTCATCGTAAGATAACGAGACACTGCCTAATCGACGCGTCTGTTCCTTGAATACCGGAAGTGACACCGCATTCAGTACAGTAATTCATTACATCGTAAGTTCATTAAAACTTACAAACAAATATCAGAATACTCTACTTCACACTAATTATTGTAATAATTAAACAATACTAATATTCACAAATGCAAAGGTATTATTAAGTTTAAGCTAAATTACTAGATTCATTACTGTTTTAAAACCATCTCCGGCAGATCGGAGGACAGGTCAAATTAATACAAAGAATAGGTCTTCCACTAATAAATCTTATCTATCTTTCCTACTCTCTTGCAAGATAGTGATCGGATCGTCGGGGGTGACTAAGGTGTGACGCGGACGTTGGACTGAGCTAATACGCGATGGGTCGTACCGGGCGGCCGATGCGATTAGGGGGTTCCTATGTTTAATGGCAGTGTCGAAGTAACGCTTGGACAGGCGTTTCATGAACTGCTTAACGGTAGGGATTCTAAGGTCTACGTGTAGACTGTCGTTACGGACGTACGGGGGGGCACCGGTGATTTTACGGAGGAATCGGTTCTGCAAGGTCTGCATCGTGTGGATATGACGCGGGTGAGCATGAGCGAATACGATACAAGCGTATGTCATGATGGGACGGATGACTGCGGTGTAAAGACGCAACTTGCACTTGAGTGACAACTTGCTCTTCCTAGTGATCATGAAATGGAGTCGGCCCATAGCAAAGGCAGCTCGGTCACGAGCTGCTTTGATATGAGCCTTGAATGACAGATGGTCGTCAAGTATAACTCCAAGATATTTGGCTTGCTTCTCCCAAGGGATAGGCTTGCCAAACATGGTGACGGGGGGACCTGGCGAACGCTTAAGGCGTGCCTTATAATACAGAACTGCCTGGCTCTTGTCAGGGTTAACCTCAATCCTCCACTTACGGAACCAAGCGCCGAGCGAGTCGACAGCTGTTTGGAGGATGCGACGGATGTTAGTCTGAGAACGGCCGGTGTAGTAAATTGCCGTGTCGTCGGCAAATAGGGCTAACTGAACCTTCTTGTTCTTGGGGATGTCACTAGTATACAACGTGAACGCGAGGGGAGAGATAACGGAGCCCTGAGGTACTCCGGCACGGATAGGATGGGGAGAGGATAACGTCTTACCCACACGGTAGCGGAAGGTACGGTTTGACAGAAAGTCTCGTAAGATGAGCACGAGACGGTCAGGCACACCGAGTTGGTATAGCTTATATAATAAGCCATTGTGCCAGACCTTGTCAAAGGCTTTCGCTATATCGAAATACATCACGCCCGTCATCGCTCCGCGCTGGAAACCAGCGCTAACGTGTTCAACGATGCGGTGGACTTGATGTATGCAAGAATGTTCGGTCCTGAAGCCGAACTGTTCTTTAGGGATGAGGCCCTTTGTCTCGGCATAATCTCTGAGACGCTTATAAATAAGCCTTTCATAGATTTTGCCGAGAGCACTCAGGAGACTGATCGGCCTGTAGCTCGAAGGCTGGGCTTTCGGTTTCCCAGGTTTGGGAATACCTATAACAGTGGCCTCTTTCCACGCTTGGGGGAACATATTGTTGCTCAGGGCGCCATTGAAGATGGCAGCCAAAAGGACTATGAGCCGGGCGGGGAGGGCTTTAAAAACTCTATTAGTGAAGCCATCGGCGCCTGGGGCTTTCCGAGGCTGTAGCTTATCTATGATATCTTTGACCTCTTCCGGGGTGATGACGGGGAGAGGGTCATCGGGGTCTTCTACAGGGGGAAGCGATGCTCTACGTTCGACTTCTGCATCCACCTCATCAAGGTGCTGCTTGTCTACTGGTAGAGTGCTCGGTGAACATTGGGATTCCAAACTGTCGGCCAGACATTCTGCTTTTTCAGAGTCGTCAAAAGCGACACTCTTGTCGGGACGGATGAGGGGTGGAGAAGAAACCTCTTCCGAGGTGCGCAACTTCCTCTGAAGCTGCCAGAAAGCTAGGTGAGTGGGCTCAAGTTCGCTGAGCGTTTTGTCCCATTGATTCGAACGAAACTCACTGGTGCGTTTCTTTACAGCACGCTGTAAGGAACGCATGTGAATCTTGTTCGCTTCGCAGGGCCAAGAGCTGTAGGCACGTATGGCCGCATTCTTCTCGTTTATCAGTTCACGAATGTCGTCGGGAAGTATCCAGCGTTGATCGCTCATCGCTGGTACTTCTCGAGAACAATCCTTCAGTACGGATTGTACGTGTTCTGTAAACGAGTTGATTGCGGCCTCGGTGTCTGCGACAGAGACAATATGGTCGGGAATACCATCAAGAAGCGGTGACGTTTCAGATTTCAGCATATCGCTTACTTTCCTCCAGTCAGTGGTGAGAGTGGTGGGAGGGGGTTGGCTGGGGTCAATGATACCCGAGCGAGGAATCAAGTGCATGAGCACTGGACGATGGTCAGAATGGAGCTCGTGTAACGTCTCAATCAAGTGTAACCGAAGGTTCACGTTCTTGAGCAGCGCTATATCGAGCACGTCAGGATGATAGCTGGGAGTGTCGGGATAATAGGTGTGCTCGATAGGAGCGATCGGGTCAAAGTTGAGAGACAGACCTAGATCGTAGAGGACTTTCCCTCTCGGGTTCGTCATTCTACTGTTCCAGGCTGGGTGTTTGGCATTAAGATCGCCCGCGATGATCACGGAGTCACTTAAGCCGAAAAGGAGGGTGAGATCATTAACCAGGAGGTTGTGATCTTCCGACGTGTTAGAAGGGGCCAAATAAGCAGACACTAAGTGGATCGGTTGATGACCGGTCATAGCTAGCCGACAGATTGAAACCTCAAGTAGGGACTTTAAAGGAGGGGGGTCGATAGGGATGCAGTGCAGTTCCTTGCGAAAGTAAATGAGAGTGCCACCCTTGTGGCAACGTAACCTATCATTGCGAACTAAACGGTAGTTTGCAATCTTGGGGTCGCGGTGGCTGGGTTTAAGGAAGGTCTCCTGGATGAGGAGTACATCAACGTTGTGGTCACGGAGGAAAGAGGCGATCTCGTCGCGTTGACCTCTCATGCCGTTGGCGTTAAAGTAACCTAATCTAAGGGACCGGGGTTGGGTGCAAGAGATTCCGGGTGTAATATCCATTACGGTGCGAAACTAAGGTTGCTTAAGGCTGACTTGATGACCGGATAGGCATCAATGATATCAACTACTTGCTGAAGGTCCGTTGCAGCCCTGAGTTCGGCCACCATGCGGTCGGCCTCGGGGGTGCAAAGGGGCTGATACTTCATCAAGTATTTGAGGTTAGATTCCTGTGAAGCAGGAGCGCGGGTTTGAGTGACGGGAGCGCGGGTTTTAGGAAGGGCCTGAGGGGCGACCACGGGAGTGGGCGCTGGTACAGGGTTTTCCATTAGACCGGGCATGGGGGGGTTGGGTTGGGACTTCGCGAGGGCTGGGAACGCTTGCTGATGGTTCAGCATGTTCCATGGGCAGGGCCTCTGCGGGCTGAGACGCTCGGGGAGGACCTTGGAGGGGACTTGAAAAGAAGAGGGAGCTTCCCTCTGCTGGCGTTGGTTGGCGCGATTGGCCAACTTACCAGCGGACTGTTTAGGGGCTTTGGGACAGCCCCTGTAGTTAGCCGGGTGGCCAGACTGACCGCACAGGACGCAACTAGGCGGCTCTGTGCAGAGATTCCTGTCCTTAGGACGGGTGCAGTCTGCCGTGGCATGATCGCCTAGGCACTTTACGCACCTATGCGGTGCGTAGCAGTGCTTTTGGCTGTGGCCATAAAGCTGGCAACGATGACACTGCCCGACGACTTTAAGCTTTTTAGGCCTCTCTATGATGATGCCCGAGAGCGAGCATACTGACCGGACTTTGAAGATGGGGTGGTGCCCTTCAACTGGGTCACATATTACGAGTACCATGTCGTACTCGTCACCCCCTTGGGACCTATTCTTGTGGAGGCGGTGGACCGCCGAAACGGGGATACCCTGGGAGGTGAGATCCTCCAGGATGTCTTGGGAGGGAATCTCCTTGGGGATCCGCTTAATGACCACACGGGTCGGCTTCTCCTCAGGGAGACTATACGTGTGAAAGGCGACGTTCCTTCCACGAAGCGCGTGGACGAGACTTCTAAAGTCCGTAGACGTGGGGGTCTTCACCTTGATACCCTGAAGGGTAGAGGTGGCGTTGGTGTAGTTGATCTTGCGATCAACACACATCTTGGAGATTTCTGTCCATCTGGATTTCTCCTGGATGTACAGAGCCGGGGGTTTTAACTGCTTCTTTGAAGAAGGAGCAGCTGAAGAGGGGGCTGGCTGAGAAGCAGCCATGGGACTGGCAGGGCGGCTGACAGGAGCCGCACCTTGCGAGGAGGAAATAGCCATAGGGCTGGACGGACGGCTGTCCTGGGAGGCAGCTAGGGGTGCAGTAACACCGGATGGGGGCGGGGAGGCTAGGGGAGCAAGGGGAGGCGCATTGAAGTCCGTGACGGCCTTCTTGGCCTTACCGGCCTTCGCTTGCCTTCCCTTCTTCCTCTTGCCCTTCTGCACCAACTGAAAGTCCTCAGATTCAGAGGACGAGGAGTTGGTGCCCGAGGTCTCCGGAGAGCTCTCAGGGGCTGGCTGGGACTCTACAATCTCCATGTCGGAGGATTGAGCTAACGGGTCAGGGGAGCGCGTGGGCGACCTAGAAGGTATCTCCTTCCTAAGGGCATTGTAACCGGCCTTTTTAAAAGACGTTAAAAGGGCCGAGTACTTGTCCTGAATATAGGGACTGTCGTCAGCCAACAGTACCTGTATCAGGTCGCTACGGCGCAACACACTATGGTTGTGAACGGGTCACAAACCGTAGTAGTGCTACGACTGAACGAAGACACGGTGAGATCGCAGGGCTACGACGTAGCACTGCAGCTGACCGGAACGGGGGCGCGGGGGCGCGGAGAGACGACGTAGCGGAGCGTAGCGCACGTCTGCACGCTGCGGCGGCCGAGCGTCGAATGTTTTTGTTTTTTTGAGATGGCGCTGTGTGTAATGTCCAGCGATATATACATTTATAAAAATAAAAATTTCCTCACGAACGAAGTCACGGACAACAGCTACCATCAACCTATCTACCTCACAACACTGTAGTAGGGACAAAAAGATAGACAACCTGACAGATTCTTGACCCTTATGCTTTGTAGTTTCATTAAATTTTGATTTCGTTTGGTTTGGTAAACACGTTAATTTTAACAAAAGGTGGGTTAGCCTCGACTTTATTTTATCAGGCAACCCATTCGTAATACTCGTATTATATTTATTCGTGTAAGTCTTAAGATCTAGCTAACACACAATCCCTTCGTATCTTGCGAAACTAATAGGACCAATATAGATAAGCAATGACGATTTTCACGAACACTAGGCGACAAGTAAAAGCATTCTATGACGGCCCAAATCGCACAGCGGTAGTGAGGCTACCTTACTTTTTTTCTTCTTTTCTTCTTTTTTTGGAGTCCCGGGTTTGAATCCCGGTAGGAGCAAATGTTTGTGTAATGAGCATGGACATTCGTTTCCGAGTCATGGATGTTTGTATGTATAATTAGTATGTATTCACATAAAAACAACATGTCTTTGTAGTATATCAACTATCTGGTGTCCACGACACAAACCTCGTTGCTTAGTGTTGCACTAGATGGCGCTGTATGTAAAGTCCATCAATATTTATTTGTCCAGCAATATTCATTGTTGGATTTTCAATGCCAATGGTCGAAATTTCTAATATCTGCAATGGGCCGCGTTGCAGATATTAGAAATCTGGTGTAAGTGATAACGGGGATGAGTATCGGAACAGCTCATGGACAACTCATACTGTTACAATTAAAAATTACCTCATTATAACCTACGCCTCGTTAATGACCACACCTCTTCCCCATCCGTCATGTAAGCACAATCAAGTCGAAGAGTAGAACGATAATGCGTAAAAGTCTGGTGTGACGGGTGTAAGAGGGAGCCTGAAAGCGCTGGAGACGAAACCGTTGAGGAGACGGAACATTGAAAAAGTTGGAAAGAATGTTGATGCAGGATTAGGAAGGCAGTCAATTGGCTAATAGAGATCAAATAACGAATTTTGACTAAATATTGCTAATGACAGGTTGGGAATAAAGATATGAAGATGTTGATTTATAAAAACTTTTTTGCAAAAAATATAACCGGCTTCACATAATAAAGTGAAAAATAACTTTAGCTTCAGAAGTCGGTGACCTTTGTTTGATTGATTTAGTTTTTTAGTCACCGACTTCTGAAGCTAAAGTTATTTTTCACTTTTTTGTGTGAAGCCGGTTATATTTTTTGCAAAAAAGTTCTTATTTTTCACTTTTTAGTGGTTCACATGTGCTTACCCTTTCACAGCGTATCGGTGTGATTTTTTGTTATGAACTGGTGTAAACAATAGACAGACGTGAGTCTTCAGCGATCCCAGTACATTTGCTATGATTTATTGTTGAAGCATGAAGGTTGAATGTTAACCTGAAACTGGCTAAACATGATAATGTGACAGTCTGTCATTGTTCCTTTTATTTTGAGTAGGTAATGGTTGTAATTTTTCTTTGTCGAATATCTTATTTTTATCTCAATACATAATTTACTTATTTAAACACGGCTTATTTATTTAGTTATATTTATAAAACTATAAATATCAACATGGTAGCAGAGCGTGGTTATAATAATATGTAATTTTGGTGAAAAATGACTAATCCACAAGAAAACTCTGAAATAGTGAGCACAACCGTAAGTATGAGTAACAGTAGCGGTAACAGTGGATATTTGCCTTCTTTTGAAAAATTAGATGGCATGAGCAACTATTCCACATGGAAGATACAAATGAATCTTTTTTTGATTACGGAAGATCTGTGGCAGTATGTTGAAAAAACTCCAATAGCAACAGATGTTGTAAATTGCAAAAAAGACAACATAACAAGAGCGAAGATTCTTTTGATGGTTAAGCCGCACTGTCTTGTACATGCAAAGAAAACCAATACTGCAAAAGAGAGCTGGGAGGCCCTAAGTACTGCGTTTGAGGACAAAGGCATCAACAATAGATGTCGTTTGATAGGACAGTTAGTAAGTCAAAGACTTTCGATGTATAGTTCCCCACGTGACTATGTAACAGAGATGATGAAGATAGCTGGAGCGCTTGAAGATATCGGAAAAGAGGTAGATGACGAACTATTAGCTGCTCTAATGCTACAAGGTCTAGGTGAGGAATATACGCCTATGAGAATGGCAATCGAAAACAGTAATATAGTACTAACAACTGACTACGTGAAGACGAAGTTAATGCAGATAACACAGAAACACAGTTTTTTGGAAGAAGAACCCTCCATGAATGCTCTTGTAGCAGCAAAAGGCAAAAATAAAAGTAAAAAGAACGCGCATTCTTCTAACATCAAGAGAATAAGATGTTTTATTTGCAATGGTGAACATAAAGCTTTTGTTTGTCCAGATAATCCGAAGAATAAGAAGAAAGAGAACGCGGGTGTAGCTGTTACATTAGCTGCTTATTCTGTAACAGAGAATATGCGCATAAACCAAGACTGGTTATTAGATAGTGGTGCATCGAGTCATATGACACCGCATAAAGATTGGCTAGAGAATTATGTTAATTTTAAGGAGCCAGTTCAGGTTATGTGTGCAGATGGAAACAGAATATGTAGTGAAGGCAGAGGAGATATGAGGTCGAAAGAGTTAGACTTTGTTATGAAAGGAGTCCTGCATGTTCCTGATCTACGAACGAACTTGATGAGTGTAAGTGCGTTAGTTGAAAGGAATAACGTGTTAGTATTTTCGAAAAAAGGGTGTGAAATATATAAAGAGAATGATTGTTGTGTGTCAGGCAGGGTGAAAGCATCATGTAAGGGAGATAATGGTATTTATAAACTTAAACCTAACCTTAATAATTTTGCTTTTATTTCAGTAGACAACTTAAATGATTTTGAGTTATGGCATCAACGACTGGGACACCTGGGTATACGAAACATGAAATTACTGCGGGACAAAATGGCAGAAGGTATCAGTTTCAAAGATAAACTAATAAACTGTATTCCCTGCATAAGAGGTAAGCAAACTTTATTACCTTTTCCGAAGAAGACAGGAAGTCGAGCGAAAGAGGTTCTTGAGTTAATCCATAGCGATGTATGTGGTCCGATGGATACATTATCGTTCTCAAGAGGGCGTTATTTTTTGACCTTTATTGATGATAAAACTAGAAAAACTTTTGTTTACATTTTAAAAGAAAAAGGCGAAGTATTTTCTAAATTTCTCGAATTTAAAGCCATGGTAGAGAACCAAACTAATAAACGGATAAAAACTATTCGTAGTGATAACGGGAAAGAATATGTAAACAATCAATTTAGTGATTATTTAAAAAAGAATGGAATTATTCATCAACTAACAGTTGATTACACTCCTGCACAAAATGGTGTAGCCGAGAGGGCAAATAGGACAATAGTAGAACGAATCCGATGTATGCTAGAAGAAGCAAATCTACCTAAAATATACTGGGCTGAAGCAGTTGTAACAACGGTTTATTTGAAAAATAGATCACCGACTGTTGCGGTTAGAGGTAAGACTCCTGAAGAAGCATGGAGTGGCAACAAGATAAATTTGAGTAATTTAAAGGTTTTTGGGTGTCGTGCTTTCATGCACATTCCGAAAGTTAAGAGAAAGAAACTTGACCCTAAAAGCAAAGAAATGGTGTTCATTGGTTATTGTGAAGAAACAAAAGGGTACCGACTTATAGATCCTGTAACTCACCAGGTTTTTAAAGCTAGAGATGTTATTTTCAGTGAGAAACTAACTAAGAACAATAATGAAAACAAGATTGCTGTTAATGAAAGAGAACCAAAAATGGTTGAGGTAGCAATACCGCCTTTAGGTTACTCTTTGCAGAACAATTCAGATGAAAGAGACCTCAGACCTATGAGTCCAGCAGAATCTGTTATTGAATTTAATCAGTTACATGAGCCTGATAATAGAGCTGATGAAAATGAGAATAATATCATAGCAGATGAATATTTATCAGAAGATAATAGGGAAATATTTGAAGACTGTGAAGCTGGCGATGATGCTAATATCAGCAATACAGAAACTTCATCAGAAGAACCACTTCCTGAAAGAAGATATCCCTTGAGGAATAGAAAGAAGAAAGAATTTAAAGACTTTGTGCTATACCAAGCTGAAGAATTAATGGAAGATCCCACTTCTTTAGATGAGGCATTATCTAGAAGAGATAGTGATAAATGGAGAGAAGCTATTCAATCTGAGTTGAATTCTCTTCATAAAAACAAAACTTGGGTTCTTGTTGATAAGGTTAATGATGGAAAAGGTCGTTTTGTTGATTCTAAATGGATATTCAGAATAAAAAAGGAACCGGGGAGAATAAGATATAAAGCTCGATTAGTAGCTAGAGGATATACTCAAGTGAAAGGTTTTACATATAACGAGACTTTTGCCCCAGTAGTTAGACATAGCACACTGAGACTACTTCTAGCTATTGCAGCTGAGAAAGACCTGAAAATTGATCATATGGATGTAGTAACAGCATTTCTTCACGGAGATTTATCTGAGAAAATTTTCATGAAGCAACCTACAGGATTTGAAGAAAAAGGTAAAGAAAATCATATATGCCTATTAAGGAAAGCACTTTACGGACTCAAACAAGCACCGAGGGCTTGGAATGAAAAACTAAATCAAGCTCTGCTAGAGTTACATTTTACAAGATCAGATAATGAACCATGTGTATACTTTAGAAAGAGAGATCATAGCTTTATGATTGTAGCTGTCTATGTTGATGATCTTCTGATTTTTTGGGATAGTGAAAGTGAGAAAAATAGAATAAAAGAAGATTTGCAATCTAGATTTGAGATGAAAGATCTGGGTGTTGTTGACACTTTTCTTGGAATAAAGATAAAACAAGAAAATAAAGTTATCAGAATGAATCAAACTGAGTATGTAGAGAGAATTTTAGAAAAATTTGGAATGGCGGACTGCAAAAAGGTTGCAACACCATTAGATCCAAAAATGAAATTAGAGAAACCAGAAGGCGAAAATTATGTATCACCAGGTGAGATTCCATACAGAGAGTTAATCGGCTCACTTATGTACTTAGCTGTATGCACGAGGCCAGACATTGCTTATGCAACAAGTTACTTAAGCCAGTTTAATAGTTGTTATGATAGCACACATTGGATAGCAGCTAAAAGGGTACTTAGGTATCTGAGTGGTACACGAGAACTTGGTTTGATTTTCAAAAGAACAGGAAAATCTTTTCTTGGATATGTGGACGCAGATCATGCTGGAGATGTTTCCGACAGAAGGTCGTACACTGGTTATGTTTTTACACTTGCTGGTGGCTGGATCTCCTGGGAAAGTAAAAAGCAAAAAACAGTTGCACTTTCCTCTGCAGAAGCAGAATACGTTGCACTAGCTGAAGCATGTAGAGAATCAGTTTTTGTAACAAGTTTATATTCCGAATTGGTTCAGGAGAAAGTAAACACGATAAAGCTGTTGAGTGACAGTCAATCAGCAATACGAATTGCAGAGAATCCAGTTCATCATCACAGAACTAAACACATTGATGTTAAACATCATTACATCAGAGATCTAGTCAGAGGAAAAGTAGTTAGTGTGAGTTATATCACCACAGATGATATGATAGCTGATGTAATGACGAAGGCGCTTGGAAGAGAGAAGCATGAAAGGTGTTTGAATGGTTTTATGGTGTAAGTTTATGGAGGAGTGTTGAATGATGGAGGCTTATGGCTTAAGTTTCAGTTTATGGAGGAGTGTTGAAGCATGAAGGTTGAATGTTAACCTGAAACTGGCTAAACATGATAATGTGACAGTCTGTCATTGTTCCTTTTATTTTGAGTAGGTAATGGTTGTAATTTTTCTTTGTCGAATATCTTATTTTTATCTCAATACATAATTTACTTATTTAAACACGGCTTATTTATTTAGTTATATTTATAAAACTATAAATATCAACATTTATTAAGGAGTTCAGTTGCCTATCTTCCGAAGTCACCAGATCTTTATCAAATCGAAATGGGATCACTCCGAGAAAGTACTCTGCCTAAAACTACCCAAACCGCTTCTGGTGTGCCTATAAAGTTAAGGAGTTACCTCTATTTCTCCGGGATCCCATTGAATGGAACTTTACACGTCTAACTGTCGAAATCTGGGTGTATTGTATACTTCTGCGTACTCCCTCAGAGCATACAGGTGTGATGTTACGTCATGATGTTGTTTATACAATAAACGACCAAAGGATTGCAGCAATTACTGCAGCTTTGCCGTGTATTTTTGAAGAGTTCCATTTATATCTCCGAAGATCAGCGTAAGATCTTAACCAAATTGACATGGAACCACACGGAAAGCACCAGCTTTCAAATAAAAGAAGAATCATCAAAATCGGTTCACCCAGTCGAAAGTTCTGAGGTAACAAACATTGTCGAAATCTGGGTATATTGTACACATCTGCGTACCCCCTCAGAGCATACAGGCGTGATGTTACGTCATGATGTAGTATAAACAATGAACCTACAAGCGGATGCAGCAATCACTGCAGATTTGCCGTCTATTTTTGAAGAGTTCCATTGTATATCTCCGAAGATCAGCATCAGATCTTCAACAAATTAAAATGGGACCCAACGGAAAGCACCAGCTTTCAAATAAAAAAAGAATCATCAAAATCGGTTCACCCAGTCGAAAGCTCTGCGGGGTTACCACAACGTCCAAATGCGATTCAATTTAGGTTTGAGCTGTCATTTTCTGACAGTTTTTCTATGGAACTGACAGCTTGCGACTCAGTTTAGGACCTGAATTGAATCGCATTTAGACGTTGTGGTAACCCAGCAGAGGTAACAAACACAAAAAAAAAAAAAAAAAATACAGACGAATTGATAACCTCCTCTTTTTAGAAGTCGGTTGAAAAAGTAAAAGAACAGAAAAAGTTTTTTTAAGGTATTTATTGCATCGACCAAGTGGTTATTAAAAAGCACAAACACAATAGATAATTAATATTATGTCCATTATTCTTTGTCTTTAATTTCTTTCGACTTCTTAGATCAGATCGATTCGGCAATCGGTTGAGATGTTATGGTATTCATTTAACAGGCGTTCGGTCGCCAAATTAATTTATTCTTAAATCGAGTTTTTAACATGATAGGTCAGAAGACTCAATTATATACAACTGTATGTCTTGTAGTTTATATTGTCGCAGTACTACAACATACGACAAAAGTACTGCAACACCATAATTATGAGACGCATGAAGAACTAACATCAACATGCTGTAAAGTTATCCGCAAAGTAAGGCTAACCCAACAAAAACAGTCGGGCAGGACCAGACATAACCCCCGGAGAGTAATCACTCTGATCTATGGGGAATAAAGAACTTTACATCCTATTCTTAATACCCCAAAAACATTACAAAACCATAAAAACGATTTTATTTAACTTTATACCACATGTCAGCTACAGCACGCTACTATAACAGAAAATTTTAAAACTAAATTCGTGCATAAATGAAAATGTCAACATAAAGGGTGTAAAAACCTCTTAACGAAACCGAAAGGCACTTGTTCTCTCCATCATGGCAATCATTTTTTTGTTCTACACCATACCTCGGACTCGCGGACTCGCGGACTCGCTCGATCGCACTCGACGCGAACAGACGTAGCGTATTGTGTACAAATATTACTTATAAAATATTCATCATTTGAAGTGTTCGAAACTAGACCACACTGTGAAACTTTAAAGGCTGAATTTGGTTTGCGGCTGGCGTGATCACGCACCAAGTGACCAAAGACGCGTGCCCTGTGTTACAGTATATCCAATATTGTAAGAAGCAATCATGTTGTGCTCACCAAATGGTACAACTTTAAAATCGGAACCTGAACTCTCACGTACAGAAGACTTCGATTTCGTTGCGTCGAGAAAGAGGAAGACTCACCCTGATATGGAGGAAATACATCAACTCCGCAAGGACATTCAAGAAATGTTTAAAAAACCCAAAGAAGACCAAAACTCGGAGTTCCTTAATTTAAACAAAATTATTAGTGAACTAAGGGATCAGAATAAAGAAAACATGATTTCAAATCAAGCTCTAAATAAAACCCTGGAGGAGAATACGGGTTTATACAAGGATTTAAAACACAAATATGACACTTTACTACTGAAAAACAACGCTGCTCTTAACAAGATTGGATACCTTGAGGAACAAGTAGACGCACCTCAGCGAAAACAGCTTGAAACTATGATTGAGATTAAAAATGTACCCATTACCGACAATGAAAATTTGATTGAGGTGGTGAACCAGCTACACGGCTCCTTAAACGTAAATTGCACCCCAGACCAAGTACGTCAAGTGTACAGGAAAAACTCTGGTCAAAACAAAACAATATTTGTTGAGTACCAAACTGCACAAATGCGTGCTAATACATTGAAAGGTCTTACAACATGAACAACAAACAAGATAAATATAGCACTAAAGCACTCAAAATATCTGGTGACACTCAGCCAGTGTACGTTTCAGAAGCTCTGACTCCAACTGCCAGAAAACTCCTTTACCAATCCAGAGAGTTTAAAAAGAAGTACGACTTCAAGTTCTGCTGGGTTTCTAATGGTAGGATATTCTTGAAGAAGTCGGAAAATAAGCCAGCAATTTTCTTAAGTTCTTTTCCTACGATTTTTAGCAAATTTTAATTTCTATCCATTATCCGTGCTGCGTATCCGTGCAATGAATCTGTCATCGACAACTAGTGCTAAATGCTTCGTACCGTCATGTAAAAACACTACAACAAATAGCCGACACAAATTGTTTGTAAATGTGAAAGAAACGCTAAAAAAGAAGTGGTGCAAGGAAGTAAATATGGAATACAAGCCTGGGCGTCGTCTTTTTTGTTGCGAAGATCATTTGAACGCGAAATTATCAGCGCGCGATGCATTCAAATAAATAACACAGTAAGGGCTACCGCACACTACAGACAAGACTGTCTTGAGACAGACTTGCCTCATAAAGACAAGTCTGTCTCAAAACTGTTTTGTCTTGGGCACATCGCACACCTGAGACGAAACTGTTTGGTCTACTATAGGGCATGCTCCCGGGAAATTCCGGTACCGAAAATCCCGGGTATTTTTTTAACAATCTGGTACCGGGTCTTTCGGTATACTTTCGGTACTATATTATTTACTTTATTTTTTTTCAATATAAAGTAAAAAGTCATATTAAATAAACTACTTTTTTTACAATAATGGTAAAACGAAACATTTTTAATCGAAAATTATTATCATTACCGAGAGTAAAAACTATTCAACGATGTAAATAAGGGGTCAATTATAAGAAATGTAAGTTGAGTTTTGATTTGTTTCATTTATTGCATTCATCATCATCATTTCAGCCGAAAGACGTCCATTTGAGGATATAGGCCTCCCTCAAGTGTCACCACATTGACCGGTCCCATGCGACTCGCATCCAGCGGATTAAATTAAAAAACCTATTTGCAAAATAAACATCTTATCATTTGATGAAAAAAAAAAACGAAAAACTCGGGTACCCGGTTTTGGACAAAAAAACCCGAAACCGAAAACCCGGGTTTGATAATAGCCACTTTTCGATGCCCTATCGCTAGACTGTTTTGTCGTAGATGTGCGCGCCCGCGTACATCCAAAAGGGAAGCCGGACATCGGTAGTCAGACTTGTCGCTGTGCAGTTTTTGTAGGTATGAGACAGTTTTGTCTGCAAGACGTTTTGTCTCAAGTGTGCGCATCTTCATATATTTTGTATAGCGAAAGTCTGTCTCAAGACAGTCTTGTCTGTAGTGTGCGGTAGCCCTAACTAGCATTGACAGTTTTGATTTGACACTGACGGTATGACAAACAAAAGTATTTTTTTTTAATTTATCTTGAAAAGCACGAAGGAAGTAGTCTATTCAGGCTACGTTATGACGTAATTTAGAGGTCAAATGAAAGTCAAATGATTACAAGTATTATTGTGAAAATAAACACAATCTTGTGATATAGAAAGCTAAAAATAGAAAAATAAGGCATAGGACCCTAAAATCTCCAAATGGTTTTGGAATCAGCGTAGGTTAATTTTTACTTTACATACCGAGTTATTCACCAAAGACTTAATATTAACCCAGCACAAAAAAAGACCAGATTATACAGCAAGGAGAAGGCAAGATATTGTTTATTCTGTGCCTTACTGTAAAACCTCATTTGCAAACCGTTTTTTTGGTTTCCTATGATCATTCATGTACAATAAAATTTCAAAACTAATCCAAATTCATAATCTTAATAATCATACTTGTAAAATGGAAATTTTTAAATTTCTTAACTCACTGAACTATGATGATACTGAAAAACGTTTTAAAACTACTCGAGTATCACCGCCAAACAGTACCCACAGCAAGCAGACTATTACTATAGACAAACCAAAAATATGTTTGCTAAGCAGCGAAACTTCAAATATACTATACACTGCTACAGAGGAAACTACCCTGCGAAACTACGAGATTTGCCACTATCACAAACCAAAATGTGGACTAAAACAAATACTTGAGAATATTGACGTAAAAGTTCAAAACTTAACAAGTGAGGACTACTCTATTATTTACATCGGCGAAGAGGACTTCAGAAGAACGCAAAACTATGTAGAACTAGTCATGTTTATTAGAGAAAAATTAATTAAATTAACCCATACTAACATCATTATTTGTCTACCAACGTATAAATTTAAATTTAATAATAATTATTATCTAGAACAGCAAAATTTTGGCAATACTCTGTACAATAGTAGAATAGAAACTTTTAATATCCTTTTATATATGGATACACATACATTCAATTACGCATACCTACTGGACTCTAATCTAAATCTTTCCTATAACTATGATATGTATAATCAGCGCACGGGCGCACTGAATAGTAATGGAATGAAAGTCGTTGTATCAGACCTACAAGATCTTGTTATGTCAATAAGCAACCTAAATAATGAATATTTTGAGGTAGACTATTTACAGTCGGATAAAACAGAACTATCAACGAACTCACAACCACAAACCAGCCCCTAAGTTTTTTCTTTAATAACAACACATCAAAAAACTGTACACAAACACATTCATGCAATAATAATATAAACATTCTATACCAAAATATACAGAGCCTAAAAAATAAACGTTACCTATTAGAAGCAATTACGAACCAACATAAAATAGAAGCGCTTTGTTTTAGGGAAACGTGGATAACAGAATTTTAAAAAGATCTACTCAGTTTGGAAGGGTATACTGTAGCCGCCAAATACTGCCGCCCAAACTATGTGGGTGGTGGTGTGTGCATATTCTTAAAAGACGATATTGAATACAAAGAAAGAAAAGATCTAACGGAAATGACAAGTGAATTTATATTCGAAACGTGTGCAGTAGAAATTCCTAAAATAAATCTATTATTAATAGTTATCTATTGGCCACAGAAAAATAGGGAAACCGAAATATTTTATGCATCCTTGGAAAAACTTCTACGTAAAATCAACATAAAAGACAAACTTAAACACATAATTATAGGCGGGGATTTCAACATAAATATCCTTGAGAAAAATCGCAATTCATTTAATCTACTAAATACTATGACCAAGTACAACTTTCGACAACTAGTGACGGAACCTACCAGAGTAACAACCTCGAGCACCACATGTATTGACCTAATATTTACAAACGGACCCGATAAATTCCATCTAGAAGTAGTGGAGCTTGGACTTTCAGACCACAGAGGAATATCAACCACTTTACCTACCCACGAGCCCATAATTAATCAAAAACAAAAATATACTCTAAAGAGGATCTATAACAAACAAAACATAGACTCGTTTAAAAAACAATTGAAAAAACTAGACTGGAGTACAATAATTAAGGAAAACCAAAATATAAATACTAATTATATGTCATTTCATAACACCTTACAAAACATATTAAATCAGTGTATACCAAAGAAAACCGTAAAAATTAAAAAGAGATCATCTAAATCATGGTTAACGACTGGATTAAGAGTAGCATGCAAGCATAAAAGACAACTAAAAGCATTCATGACTACAACTAATAACAATATATTGAACAAGTACTACAAGCGTTACGAAAAATTACTTAAGAGAACAGTATCACACTCTAAAAAACTAAACTAGTTACATAAGATTAATGAGTAAATCTGAAAATAAAACTAAGACTATGTGGCAAATAATTAAAGAGCGTACAAATAAAAATAATAAAAAGTCAATAAATAACATAAAATTGCGTGTCCAGGATACTGTCACAGAAAACGCGACAACCATTGCCAACGCTTTCAATGATTATTTTGTATCAGTAGGGCAAATGGATACTGCAAATGGGATCGTTTGTCCAACTGGCCGCCCTACCTCCCCCAAAAGCGAAAACTCTATTTACCTGTAGACCCTAGTGAAATAAAGTTTATTAAAAAATAAGAGAAGCTATGGGCACTAACGAGCTACACACGTCTACACTTATAAAAGCATGCGCTACGGAATTAACGTTACCGCTAACTTCTCTACTAAATCAGTCTTTAGATGAAGGCTCAGTCCCTGACCTACTGAAAGTATCGATAGTAAAACCGATTCATAAAAAGGGAGACCAGACTGACACTAGTACCTAATTATCGGCCGATAGCATTGCTACCGATCTTCACAAAAATATTGGAGACTGCGATGTCAAAACGGCTTTATTCTTATTGCGAAAGATATAAAATATTTAATGATAGCCAGAACGGGTTCAGGAAAAACAGATCCACGACATTAGCAATATTTAAGTTTATTCAGGAAGCTTTAAATATAATCAATAATAAAAACTACCCAGTAGGGATCTTACTGGATATGAGCAAAGCCTACGACAGAGTTTCATACAAAATTTTGCTTAATAAATTATACGCAATAGGTCTTAGAGGTACAGCACACAAGTGGTTCCGCTCGTATCTAGAAAATAGGGAACAATTCGTAGAGATAGAACACAGCGACCTGCACACTGGCCAAATAACACGCGTAAGATCTAATAAAGCAAAAATAACGATGTCAATACCACAAGGCAGTGTTTTGGGATGCTTATTATTTCTAATTTATATTAATGACCTCTCTTAAGAAATTGACGCTCAAAGTATTTTATTTGCTGACGATATTTCTATCATTTTTCCTTACACCAACAAAGAAAACCTAAACTTAAGTCTAGACGATAAGCTCTCCAAAATAATAGCATGGTTGAAAGATCATAACTTAGAATTAAATTTTGACAAAACAAAGCTAATTGATGATTAAACGAACTTACTTGTACGTGAAGTTCGATCATAATTATACGAAGTGCTTCGTTCGAAGAGATTAGTAACCTGAAATAATAAACCTATTACTTATTTACACATGTAGTATCACTAAGGATTCACCACATAGCACTGTATTTTGAGAGATAAGAGGGTATTCATTTTTTTTTTTTTTTTTTTGCGAGGTAGTCGTGCCCTAAAACTCCGCTTGTCATTTAGTTTAGAGTATCTGAAACCAATGTATATCGTTGATATTTTTGGAATGATTTGGGTTGGGCGGGAGGGAGTTACTAATCTCTTCGAACGAAGCACTTCGTATAATTATGATCGAACTTCACGTACAAGTAAGTTCGTTTAATCATCAATTATACTCGTGCTTCGTTCTCGAGATTAGTAACCTGAAATAATAAACCTATTACTTATTTACACATGTAGACTTTGAGAGGTTTAATTCTGAAAATATCAACGCCAATATCAGAATCAACATTAAATTTTAATCACATTATCAAAATTATGTTGTATCTATAATAACACTTCAAAACAACAAAGTTGGTATTTAATTTTCATAGAAGATAATAGTACAAGTTACAAAATAGCTATGTTTTAGATCAATTACATAGTTTCATCAAAGTTTAATCATCATCTGTATTATTAATAATAGCTCTTGCTAAGACTGACGGGTCATATTTAGTTATATTTCTCTGATAAAATTTGAAAAAAGTATCTGAATTATTAGACCAGCCAGCGGTTTTTCGAATCAGGTCAATATTTACGCCTAGCTGGTGGGCCTTAGATGTAGAGGCGTGTCTCGTGCTATGCGCCGAGAATATGGATACGTCAATCCCGCTTGCATGGAGCGTACTCTTTATCCAGCGACACAGCGTCTGTGTGGTCACCGCTTTATGGGGCTTTTTGCATCCGATAAATAAAGTATCATCTTTACGTAACGATGAAGTTTTATTAATGTAATCAACCAATGTCTGTGCAGGACATATTTCATTTTTCTGTGAAAAGTAAGGCAATACCAAGAGAGGTTGATTGGTTCCTTGTTTTGATGTTTTTATTAAGTCAGGTATTTTTATTATGATTTCGTTAGGTTTGATTTCAATGTTCTTTATATTAATTTTCGAAAAGGTCTGGACCCTATGGGCCGTAACAAGAGCTAATAAGGTTATACATTTTTTTGTCAATTGATCTAGCAATAATGTTTCATTAGGATAACAAGTAGCTAAGTGAGTTAGAACGCATGAGGTATCCCACGTCACATTGTATCTAGGCATGGGTGGACGTAAACGGAACACGCCTTTGAAAAACCTTATTATTCTTTCATCTTTGGAAACACTAGGACCCAATATCAAGGATAGGGCCGATCTAAAACTATTTAAACTACTATATTTAGTACCAGCATCAAAAAACATGGTTAAAAATCTCAATACATCGGTAATCGATGTGGTATAACAATCAAGGGAATTCTGAACACAGAAATCGAACCATTTTTTATAACAAACATCGTACTGTTTGATAGAACTGTCGGCTAAAGAGGCAAGCATTATATGTTCCGACGACTCTGGGACGCTTTTTCGCGATAGGGCTCTCCTGATAAAATCCCTGCAGCCAGGGTAAGATGGTTTTGAATGTTGCCGTTGCTGGAATGATCAAAAATTATATTGTAACTGTCTGATTTAAAAGTAATTAATTCCGATATTAATAAGTTTTTAAATAAGGGGAACCAAGGCTGCGTAGGCCATACAGGTACTATTACGATGCCTTTTGCTTGATCATTCATGATTTTTTTTAAGGTTTTTAAAATAACCGGAAAAGGTGGAAATGCATAGAAATATATCTTAGACCAGCTAATTGTGAAGGCGTTAATTGCGTAAGCGTCTGGATCTCTATGCCAAGCAATGTATTTTGTACATTTTCTGTTAAAACGACTCGCAAATAAATCTATGCATGGTGTGCCAAACTTTTCAAGTATCAAGGAAAACATATTTTCCGTCAAAGACCATTCTATATCTGGATGGTTGCGTCTTGATTCTTGATCTGCTATGGCATTGTCTGCAGATTTAATGTAATACGCATACACAAAAATTTTACGGGACTCGCACCATTGCCAAATATCCTTGGCTACCTTGGTTAGGTGTGGATATTGAATTCCACCCATTCGATTGATGTAACTAATAGCGGTTGAGTTATCTACGCGTAGAAGTATTTGACAATCGTGAAAGTCCCTTGCAAAAACTTTAAGTGCAAAAAAGGCGGCTAAAAGTTCCAGGTAATTTATGTGTTGGTTTTGCTCTGCCAGTGACCACCGGCCACACGCCGTCTCTGAGCCACACGCTGCACCCCACCCCGTAGTTGAGGCGTCAGAGAATATTTCCACAGAGTAGGTATCATCTTTGATACGGTTCTCGGGCTTTACTAAGCTTTGTAGCCACCATCTCAGGTCATCGTGCAGGTGATCTGGGATACTCATATAACGATTGTAATCGTCGTGACCTTGTAAACTAAGATACTTACAACGTTCTAATTCTTTCGTATAAAGCCAGCCGTATTCTACGGCTGGGCAAACAGAAATTAACAAACCGACTAATTTTGCAAAATCTTTGATTTTGATACGCTTCAATCTCATAAACATGTGAATCTCGTTAATTAGGCGCTGCTTCTTATCATCGGGTAAAATAATTAAGAAATTTTGAGAATCAAGAATAAAACCCAAAAATTTACATCTCATGGAAGGTTGTAAGCAACTCTTTTCATAGTTGATGATAAATCCTAAGGCTGTTAGTAATTTAATTGAAATATGAATATTTTTTAAGCAATCGTTGTATGAATATCCAATTAAATATAAGTCATCTAGATATATGGTAGATATAAAGCCAGCCAATCTTAGCAATCCAACGACGGGTTTCATCAATTTAGTGTAAACATAAGGAGCTGTGTTTAAACCGAATGGCAAGACATTAAATTCAAATAACTTATTGTCAAATTGAAAACGTAGATATTTCTTGGAGTCTGGATGGATTTTTAATAAAAAATATGCATCTTTGAGGTCACAGGTTGCCATATAACAATTTTTAGTCATTAATTTTACTGCTGTGCGTAAATCCTCTAACTTGAAATGGTCAGTTTGTATATGTTTATTTAGATTTTTTAAATTAAGTATAAACCTTTTCTTGCCATTTGGTTTAGGTACAAGAAAAATACTAGATATAAATTGATTGGCGCACGGAGCGCATTCGGATATAGCTCCAATTGTCATAAGACTATCAATAATTTTGTGAAAATCATTCATCTCAGTTTGTGTCAAAACAGGAACAGAAGGTACATTTTCCTGTGAGACTTGTCTAGAAAATTGTATCTTATATCCTTCAATCCAGGATAGAACAGTTTGGTCTCGTGTTAGGTGACACCATTGTCTTGCAAATGATGCTAAACGACCAGCATATTGTACCTCATTTACTGGCGGCGAGTTGGCCGCGGCTGATAGCGCGATGTCCTCGACCAGCTGGCGTGCGGCGGCGGCGGTGGTCGGCTCGCCGGCGCGGCGGCGCGGGCGGCGGTGGCGCCCTCGCTCCAACAGGCGGGTAAGGCTGGCGGCTCCTCTGCGCCCCCGACTGCCTGCGAGTCGAAGGGGGAGCCTTCCAGTTTAAACCACGCGATGTGGATGGCTGAGGTTGAATGGTCTTCCTATTTCTATCGTAAGCGACTTTTATGTCGGCACCTGTCTTCGTCACAGCTTGAGCAGTCTTCAAGGTTTCAGCCAGGGTCTCTCCGAAAAGATACTTGTCTATTTTCGTCTGCATCAAATGGTCGTTAATATCTTTCTTTAAAGACGACAAGGCAAAGTAGCGCCTTTTGACTGAGTCTGAGTGTAACGTATCGCACATTAACTTTGCCGCATCCATAAGTTGTTTCAAAAAGGCCGGGTCTTTGTCCTTTTCTTGCATTTTGCTAGTAATGACGTCACTCAAACAGGCCAAAGCAGTACTAACCTGTTTTTGCCTGTTTTCTATTCCCTTGTCGCGTTTCACGCTTGCTTCGGGCAAGGCTGCCTTTATTTCGGGATTGAGTATCGGTGGAATTATTCTAGGGCAGTTGGCTGGTGTCAAGTGCTTTTTCCCTAATTCCTTCCGTACGTCGTTGGCCAGTCCATTGACAATCAAATGTTCTAGGCGGTTAGCTAGGCCACCGTGAATATCTTTGCCATATTCGGTGGTTTGTGTGGGATCATCACCTAGTATATCGATCAAGTCATCATCGGGGGTAATTGTTACCTCATTGGCTGCAACAGCGATTGCGCGAGACTCAGCGACCGGGCGAGGCTCAGCGGCTTGCGGGGGAGGCGGCGGGGGCCGCGCATGTAACAGCGGGCTTGACTGTGGCACCAGCGGCGGTGACGATAGCGCCCGTGGTTGCGGCGCGGGGGACTGCTCAAGGGGTGGTGCGGGGTACGGCGCAGGGGTCGGCGCGCGGCGGGAATGCGCGTGCGACTCCGTTGTCTCGTCTGACGAGACGGCCCGTATAACTGATGCCAGTCTAGGTCTTGCTATATTGCAGTCATAGTCCGAGAAGATGTCCATTGAGTTTTCCGCTGCTGCAAGTCAAAGAGAAAAGGTTGCAATTCCAGTGAATTGAACGTCTTTCCTTAACTGAATGGTAGATGTTGCAATTCCATTGAATTGAACGCACCATAGATAACGATATAAACAGCCCTTTGTACTGTTCGAGTTCGAATAAAAAGTAGGTAGGTATGAGTCAAATTCCCGTGAATTCAACGAACCTTTGTTTATGTATTGCACGGCCCCGACATTTGTTTAGTAGCATTAACAGATAACATACCTTCATAGCTATGCACAGATAGCTCGGAGTCCTCTCGGGATGAAGGCGATATTGAAGAACGTTGTCGCTTGACACGTTTTAATTTTCTTTCCAGTTTACGCAACTTCTTGGTTAAGATGTCGATGTCAACATCACGCTTCCTCTTCGGCATTTTGGTTTTGTTATAAAACACTACAAAAACACTAGCAAAACACTAGAAAAAAACACTTTTAGTCCGTACTGATTATAAAGAAATGTGTAGTGGTGAAGCACTGTAACGTGAATGACAAGCGGAGTTTTAGGGCACGACTACCTCGCAAAAAAAAAAAAAAAAAAATGAATACCCTCTTATCTCTCAAAATACAGTGCTATGTGGTGAATCCTTAGTGATACTACATGTGTAAATAAGTAATAGGTTTATTATTTCAGGTTACTAATCTCGAGAACGAAGCACGAGTATAATGCAATATACACCATACCAAAAACGCAAATTGGACATAAACTACTCATACAACAAAATAAAGCTGCAATGCAAAAATGAGTTTAAACTGTTAGGGTTGACGATAGATACCAATATAAACTGGAAAGCCCATATAGATACTTTGGCAAACAAACTAGCCAGCTTTATTTATGCCTTGGGGGAGCTTAAAAGAGCTACCGATTTTAAGACAGCTCTAACAGCATACTATGCATACGCATACTCGTGGCTAAGTTATGGAATCGTGGTGTGGGGAAATGGTGTAGACAAAGATAGGCTTTTCATTCTACAAAAGAAATGTATGCGAATTCTTGCAAATATAGATAATACAGAAAGCTGCAAACCATTTTTTGTTAAATACAAAGTCCTAACACTAACCGGTATCTACATTTTCAAAGTAAGTAAATTTGTAAGAAAACACCAGTCACTGTTCCCACTCACTAAGGACCTTCGCCCACAACATCGCAGTGTTAGACGCCTTAACAAGCATGAGCTTTACCCAGCTCAAAATGAACTATGTTCCATTCAGGACCTTAAGCCATGTGCGTGAAAATTTATAACAAGCTTCCAAATTCAATTAAGGACATAGAATACGAAAATAAATTTAAAAACAGTCTCCAAAAATACCTTATATTAAAATCGTATTATTCTCTAAAGGAATTCTTTGACGATAAGTAAATTTTGACATTGAAATTTACCCTCCGGCCGTTTTGGCAACCAAGTTTCGCAACCAGTTGTTGAAAAAGAATTAACATTCTTGTTACGCAACTAGTTGCCTAAAAAGAAATTATATTCCTGTTTCACATCTAGTTGCCAAAGAAGAATAGTGCTTTCTGGTTTAATATTTAGTCTTCATATTAATAAAAGGCAAATATCAAAAACAAAACAATTATTATTACTACTAGTATACAAAACACAAAGTTACTGTTTTCTCAACTAAATCGCGATTTAGACTAAATCTCTCAACTAAATCGCGACTAATATAAATATTAATATTATCTTTTAATCATTAATATTCTTTTATCTATTAGCATCCATTCACCAAGGTATGACAAAAGGGCTTATGATTTCTATGCAATGTCCGACAGAAATAACTTTATTTTGTAAATCGTTTAACGCCGACTCAATTTTTTTTTTTTGGTATATCAGCTATTATATCATATCCATCATTTTTTAAATCACGAACCATGTCATTATATTGTTTAGGAATCGATTCAAAATTGCTTACTAGTTTTCCGTTTGAGATCATCCATTTTCTTTTTAATAATATTTTTACCGCTGTCACCCAAACAACCCAGTATGTGTGCACTAAGTATGATTCACAATTTCGTTACGACTGTTTAAAGTGATATTACCTTTGCATCCTTTTGTTGTGAAACATTTCCAGAACGAGTTCTTATTAACATAAATCTTTTTTCGGTGATATTGGCGATCATTGTACAGCATTGACACACCTCCTCTTTTCGTACTAATAAATATAATATCACGGGTGGGATATACATTTGAAGTAGACATTATGAATACCCGTCCGATATATATATTAGTGTGATCACTGGACACTTGATTAATCGTTGTCGCTATTATTAGCAATAAATACTAGATAACCTTATGTGCATCACTGCAGAATACAAAGAAAGATGTCAAATATACATTTATATTTTTAAATAGCACCATTGAACTTCTGTATATAGGTATTATTAAAAAGTCTGTTTGATTTTAGAATATTCTAGGTGACACGTAGTGTCACCATGCTAGTTGTGAAATAAGAAATACAAGTCTTATTTGGTAACCAGTTGTAAACAAATACATTTATTTCCTTTTCGGCAACCTGGTTGCGAAACTCCAGTAATATAAACGCTAGTTGTGGGACAGGAATATAATTTCTTTTTAGGCAACTAGTTGCGTAACAAGAATGTTAATTCTTTTTCAACAACTGGTTGCGAAACTTGGTTGCCAAAACGGCCGGAGGGATTTTTTTGGCATACTTATCTTGAAGGCTAATGTGTTTTGGCATAAATTCCATTCGCATAATGTTACTAGGAATAATGACTATTAGCATAATAGCATTTAGGCGTACAATGAAGAGAAATAACTGAATCAAATTGGAGTTATTTTTACGCTACAAAAGTTAGTGACAGAAACGAATCGAATTCCATACACCTAAGATCCCTTTCCTCATCCGAAAGCTATAAGTATTTGGGTATGTCGGAAGCGTTAGGCATTAACGTAACTGACATGAAGCAATCGTTGAGGGAGCGCTTCTTCGGTCGCCTGAAGAAGGTTTTAAATACATCATGAAACATATAAAAACGGGTATTATGACATGTGTTCTGATCGTGAAAGTTTAAAAAAGGTTTTAAATAGCCTTCTTTCAGGTGGAAACAAGGTGCGCGCCTTCAATGGTTGGGTCATACCGGTTTTAATGTACTCTTTCGGCATACTCAAGTGGATTCAGACGGAACTTGATGCCCTGGATAGGAGGGTACGCACACTGCTGACCGCAAATCGAATGCATCACTCACGGTCGTCGATGATGAGACTGTATTTCCCTCGGAAGTGCGGGGGTCGAGGCTTCTTAAATGCTAGGAACCTGCACAACCGAGAGGTATGCAGTCTCAGGGAATATTTCCTGGAAGCCGACGTGGGGATGCACCGAGATGTGGTCTCAGTGGACAAGGGCCTCACCCCGCTCTCCCTGGCTAACGAGAACTGGCGCAAGCCTAAAGTATTAGACACTAATGACCGCAGGGAAGAATGGCAAGGCAAGGAGCTTCACGGACGCTTTTACCGGGCCCTACATGGCCCTGATGTAGACTTCTTAGCGTCCGTATCCTGGCTACGCTTTGGTGACCTCTTCGGGGAAACCGAAGGTTTTGTTTGTGCAATTATGGACGAAGTTATGATGACGAATAACTACCGCAAATACATTGTGAAGGACGGCACAGTTGACATATGACGGGCATGCCACCGTCCGGGAGAGTCGATCCGACACATTATTTCTGGGTGTTCTAGTCTGGCTAACGGAGAGTACTTGCATAGACACAACCTTGTTGCCAGGATCATCCACCAGTAACTTGCTTTGAAATACAACCTTGTGGAATCAGAAGTGCCATACTATAAGTATGCGCCCGACCCAGTTCTCGTAAATGGTAATATCACGTTGTATTGGGACCGACCTATCACCACCGACAGGACTATTGTTGCCAACAGGCCTGACATTGTGGTGATAGATCGATTAGAGCGTCGCACAATGATTGTTGATATAACGGTCCCGCATGACGAGAACCTCGTGAAAGCAGAGCAAGACAAAAAAAACAAATATCTAGATCTGGCTCGCGAGGTTGTCGACATGTGTGATGTGAGTACAGCAGTCATTGTGCCGATAGTCGTGTCGGCCAATGGCTTAATAGCCAAGAGCCTCGACCAACATCTTAGGAGGCTCTCGCTTGGCAGCTGGATCAAGGGCTTGATTCAGAAAGCAGTACTTCTCGACACGCCACGTATTGTTAGGAGGTTCCTCTCTCAAGAGCCCTGACCACCGGCAGCTCGGACGCTGTCCCCAGCGCTAGTGGGCTACTGTTTTTATATTTTTAAATGTTTTTTTTTTTAATTTAGTTGTATAAATAAATATTTAAAAATTTAAGAAATATGTCAAATAATGAATAAAGGACATAATAATAATGCCGACTGTCTGTGTAGTTTACTTACTTGAATTTACGCATTGTCTAATTGTCGCATTGTCTAAACAATTGAATTAATATTAATCGAGTCGAATCGATCGAGGCTATTTACATTTTCGGTGACTAATGCGCATCCAAAAGAACTGTTTCGGAACAAATTGTTAGATTTTTGTAATGAGCGGGATTGGACTTTGTAGATGTAAATATTTTAGGTGATAACTCTGATACATTTACTTTAGTGAGTGAGGCGCATGAGTGTGCGAGATGGTTGGACCACTGCGTCGTAACAAATGATGAAGTCAATAGAAGTTGTCACTTTGCTTGATCATTGCTAACCGCCAACAGCCCTTTCTATCTATTCTGTGGGTTCTACTAATGCGATTGACTTACATAATGATGCAATAATCAAAATAAATTACCGAATAACTTTAAATCGTAATAATAGAGATAAAATTATGCCAAGTCAGTTCTATTTTGGCTTTTCCATCACAATATTATCGTTCATTGTAGTAATATATTTACGTACTCAGGATGACTTTGCACTTTGTTTGTTTGTTTACGGTCGCTTGCACGGATCCTGTTACTAATACTATCACAATTTTTCAATCAATCTGAATTACCGATATTTTCAGCTCGTTATCTCATGGTTACCTATATCAACATTAATGAACTTGTAAGTTTTTTGTTCACCTACTTTACATTTTACTCGCACGGGTTATTTAATATACAGGGTAGAAGGGACATCGACGTACAAACGAAATCCAGGAAGTCATTACATCATTCCGAACACCCCACATACAAAAATGTCATCAATTTTAAAAGCAAAGTTAAAATGTATGGCACAGCCAGTGCGGGACAGATTGTGTCGGTGTATCTGTCACCGTAAAATTGTTAAAAACGTTATATTGTAATCTCTCTAGCGATATTGTAAACTCTCGAATTATTGTCAAACGAACATACTGTACTGCTTACAATAAAACGCATTATTTTTAGTGAAATGCATGCGATGGTACTCAACACACGCGGAGTGGAGGAAAAGAGTGGTCCCCCTTGCCCAGTGGTACCACTCTCATGAAAAGATACTGTACTTGAGAAATATCGATTAATATAACCTAACCTTAAAACACTTTATATTCCCCTAAAAAGCGTAGTCGACGGAGCCCCGCTTCGCGGGTCCTATTTCCGAGTGCAGGGTTTAAAGGAACCTAACTAACCTAACGGGGGGGTGCCCCAAGTCCCGATTATGGGGGCAGAGATACTTCCGTATGGTCAGTTGTCAATAATTCGAGACTTTACAATATCGCTAGAGAGAAACACGTTATATTGCAATATAACGTGTTTGACAATTTTACGGTGACATATCCACCCTGTATTAAATCTATTCAGGTAAATGTAAAATGTGATACTTATTTAAGTTCATCAACAATACATAACACCTTTTAAAGTTTTGATTGATTCATCTCAATAGTAACAAATTTAAAGTTCACATTTTAATTGGCAGTGACATAATATGACATAACAAGACACAAAGAGAAGTATTGTTCTTCTAGCGGCGCGGCGAGATGAGCAGACGATACGATTGTTGCTATTGCGGGAATACCCTGGATGAGACCCTTGATCTTTTTCTTTAAAATATTATTGTCTGCTTTTAAAATGATTCGCCTGTCGTAATATCATTATCTGCCTAGCCTTTTCCCAACTACGTTGAGGTCGTCTTCCAGTCTAACCGGATGCAGCTGAATACCAGTATTTTACATGGAGCGACTGCCTATCTGACCTTCACAACCCCGTTAATACTGGGTAATACGATATCCCTTGGTAAGACTGGTTGTCAGACTATTTGGGCCACTGACTACCTGTAAAGACTGCCAAAGATGGACAAATGACAGCCGGGACCAACAGCTTATGGTGCTTTCCGAGGCACGGAGGATACTCGGTACGTAAGGGTGGTCACCCATCCACAGACCAACCTAGGCAAGCACGGCTTAACCTAAAGATCGGCCCAAACGGCTGTCGTATATAAATTAAAACAAATTGCGCTGGCACTGTCACACTGTGGCCAGTGCCGTCACCTTGCTGGCCGGAGTCGACTTTCCAGCAGGTGGAGGAGGCAACGCAGCGCTGCCGGGGGGTTGGCTGGACGGCCCCGGTCGGGCACGCGGGTACCTTGTTCGCACCCAGGGGGGGAGGGGCAGGACAAATCCCAACGTTCTCCAGGTCGGAGAACCGCGCCCGGAATTCAGCCAGCTCCTTTCGAACCAGGTTCAGAACCCGGTTCTCCACCGGCATGGGCTGGCTTTGTTTCAAACTCAAAGCATTTATTTCAATTAGACCATTACGGCATTTTTTAATGTCAAAAATACAAAACAAAATCAAAGCTACAGTCATAGTCAAAAGGCATAATAACTTGAGAAAGTACTGTAGTTGCCCATTTCCTAGCGTAGATCTCTATGGAGAAAAACGATCAAGAAACTCCATGGACACGCTTGTAAATCAAAATATTGTTACAAAATCTTGGTTACATTCATTTTGTGATTATACATATATATTTATTTATTAAAAGGAGAACCATTAGCTAACATAAATGAGTAACAATTGAATAAGCGACACAGAGCCAATTACAGGTTCCCACGAGTAGACACAGAGATGATAGTAGAAAACTTAGATCACTATATAGCAAGCACGATAGTGATACTAATTAAGATAATTAAAAATAAGCAATAAGCACTAAATACACTCAGACACTAGGTTAGGCATTGTTGACATGGGGAAAAATAATATAAATAAACTTAACCACTATACGCTTTTTAAAAAAGTTTGCATTTAACCGAGTGCGTACAGAAGAGGCTTTGACGCAAAATGGGTCAAAAGAGAACTCCTTACAAAGAATATTAAAGTCCTTACTCGCTCGCACCAAGTATGAGTTTTGCCTATAGTTGGATGAGGAAAAGGGAATGGAGATAGGTGGATTAAATCTGACTGACCTCTGAGGGACATTGAAATGTAATTTATGCAGGAGATCAGGACAGTCAACATCGTTATTTATAATTTTTAAAAGAAAAGTGCAATCTGCAAGTCGGCGGCGATCTAAGAGTGGCTGTAAATGGAATTTCTTACAGAGATTTAAGTTATGATATGTTATACGTAGCCGAAAACAAAGAAGTTTTGTCACTATGTGAGAATGATGTTGAAAGACGTGCACATTAAGAGCGTCCAGAGAAAAGATTAAATCAACAATATAAAAAAATCTATTAAAATCAACCCTGGCAGCTAAGGTATGACCAGTCCCAACTGATAGCGCCCGTTCACGAAGTGAACGTCAGAATGGCTGGTTGTCTGTATCGGATTGCGTTAAGCCCTTGATCAATAATTGCTAGGTATCTAATTGCTACCCATTGCTACCTATAGATAGTCAATGAATTGCTACCTAACTTGGGTATTATGGAGTGGACTGTATATTGTTTTCTTATGTGTTTAGTAAATCAAACGCGAATACTTTTTAACACTTTTATTTATAACTAGCTGCTGCCCGCGACGTCGTCTGCGTGAAGGCTCTACAGCACCAAAAATACCTAAGATGCCAGTGTTGCTATAGCATTATAAGTAAACAACTTTTAAAATAGCATTAAAACATAAGTTTTTTTTTGCAAGCGAAGCAAATGAAGAGCGTTATTAAATATGGGAATCCTGCTGAGTTCAATCATAATATGTGACTGAAGGAAATAGAGAAAATAATGCAGGAATACATTCCAGGACACAAAAGAGTAAAAATATGTAGAAAGGTATCATACCTTACAACACTTCCCTATAAACTACGTTGGTAGTTATGCTGCCAGGAGCCAAAATGTAAAGAGAGTCAGGACTGGTGACGCGGGAGCATGCGACGTACAGTTGCCCGTGTGAGAAGCAACTCGTCCTGAGGTCGACACCCGCTGCCCTCAGTGTCTGCCCCTGAGACTTATTGATGGTCATTGCGAAGCAAACACTCACGGGGAACTGTACGCGCTTGAACTGGAACGGGAAGTTATGAGGTATGAGGGGAATGCGTGGTATAAATACTGCTTCGCCGACGCCACAACCCGTAAGAATTTCCCCTCCGGCCGTTTTGGCAACCAAGTTTCGCAACCAGTTGTTGAAAAAGAATTAACATTCTTGTTACGCAACTAGTTGCCTAAAAAGAAATTATATTCCTGTCCCACAACTAGCGTTTATATTACTGGAGTTTCGCAACCAGGTTGCCGAAAAGGAAATAAATGTATTTGTTTACAACTGGTTACCAAATAAGACTTGTATTTCTTATTTCACAACTAGCATGGTGACACTACGTGTCACCTAGAATATTCTAAAATCAAACAGACTTTTTAATAATACCTATATACAGAAGTTCAATGGTGCTATTTAAAAATATAAATGTATATTTGACATCTTTCTTTGTATTCTGCAGTGATGCACATAAGGTTATCTAGTATTTATTGCTAATAATAGCGACAACGATTAATCAAGTGTCCAGTGATCACACTAATATATATATCGGACGGGTATTCATAATGTCTACTTCAAATGTATATCCCACCCGTGATATTATATTTATTAGTACGAAAAGAGGAGGTGTGTCAATGCTGTACAATGATCGCCAATATCACCGAAAAAAGATTTATGTTAATAAGAACTCGTTCTGGAAATGTTTCACAACAAAAGGATGCAAAGGTAATATCACTTTAAACAGTCGTAACGAAATTGTGAATCATACTTAGTGCACACATACTGGGTTGTTTGGGTGACAGCGGTAAAAATATTATTAAAAAGAAAATGGATGATCTCAAACGGAAAACTAGTAAGCAATTTTGAATCGATTCCTAAACAATATAATGACATGGTTCGTGATTTAAAAAATGATGGATATGATATAATAGCTGATATACCAAAAAAAAAAAATTGAGTCGGCGTTAAACGATTTACAAAATAAAGTTATTTCTGTCGGACATTGCATAGAAATCATAAGCCCTTTTGTCATACCTTGGTGAATGGATGCTAATAGATAAAAGAATATTAATGATTAAAAGATAATATTAATATTTATATTAGTCGCGATTTAGTTGAGAGATTTAGTCTAAATCGCGATTTAGTTGAGAAAACAGTAACTTTGTGTTTTGTATACTAGTAGTAATAATAATTGTTTTGTTTTTGATATTTGCCTTTTATTAATATGAAGACTAAATATTAAACCAGAAAGCACTATTCTTCTTTGGCAACTAGATGTGAAACAGGAATATAATTTCTTTTTAGGCAACTAGTTGCGTAACAAGAATGTTAATTCTTTTTCAACAAGTGGTTGCGAAACTTGGTTGCCAAAACGGCCGGAGGGCCTCCCCTCCGGCCGTTTTGGCAACCAAGTTTCGCAACCAGTTGTTGAAAAAGAATTAACATTCTTGTTACGCAACTAGTTGCCTAAAAAGAAATTATATTCCTGTCCCACAACTAGCGTTTATATTACTGGAGTTTCGCAACCAGGTTGCCGAAAAGGAAATAAATGTATTTGTTTACAACTGGTTACCAAATAAGACTTGTATTTCTTATTTCACAACTAGCATGGTGACACTACGTGTCACCTAGAATATTCTAAAATCAAACAGACTTTTTAATAATACCTATATACAGAAGTTCAATGGTGCTATTTAAAAATATAAATGTATATTTGACATCTTTCTTTGTATTCTGCAGTGATGCACATAAGGTTATCTAGTATTTATTGCTAATAATAGCGACAACGATTAATCAAGTGTCCAGTGATCACACTAATATATATATCGGACGGGTATTCATAATGTCTACTTCAAATGTATATCCCACCCGTGATATTATATTTATTAGTACGAAAAGAGGAGGTGTGTCAATGCTGTACAATGATCGCCAATATCACCGAAAAAAGATTTATGTTAATAAGAACTCGTTCTGGAAATGTTTCACAACAAAAGGATGCAAAGGTAATATCACTTTAAACAGTCGTAACGAAATTGTGAATCATACTTAGTGCACACATACTGGGTTGTTTGGGTGACAGCGGTAAAAATATTATTAAAAAGAAAATGGATGATCTCAAACGGAAAACTAGTAAGCAATTTTGAATCGATTCCTAAACAATATAATGACATGGTTCGTGATTTAAAAAATGATGGATATGATATAATAGCTGATATACCAAAAAAAAAAAATTGAGTCGGCGTTAAACGATTTACAAAATAAAGTTATTTCTGTCGGACATTGCATAGAAATCATAAGCCCTTTTGTCATACCTTGGTGAATGGATGCTAATAGATAAAAGAATATTAATGATTAAAAGATAATATTAATATTTATATTAGTCGCGATTTAGTTGAGAGATTTAGTCTAAATCGCGATTTAGTTGAGAAAACAGTAACTTTGTGTTTTGTATACTAGTAGTAATAATAATTGTTTTGTTTTTGATATTTGCCTTTTATTAATATGAAGACTAAATATTAAACCAGAAAGCACTATTCTTCTTTGGCAACTAGATGTGAAACAGGAATATAATTTCTTTTTAGGCAACTAGTTGCGTAACAAGAATGTTAATTCTTTTTCAACAACTGGTTGCGAAACTTGGTTGCCAAAACGGCCGGAGGGGGTATTGTTTGGCATGTCGCTGGACAATTTCTTTGCACTGACAGGGGCACAAAGAAGATCACTCAAAACTGTCTGTGTCTGTGTGTCGGTCTTTCTTGAACAGACCACCTCTGATGCAAGTCTAATGGTCACGTGATCTCATCAAGAGATTGGCTAGATTTAATAAAGTCAGTGTTTGGACCTCTTGGTATTTCTTTTCACTCTTAACCGACCAATAATTATGAAACACCGAAACACACTTAACTCTATTAAAAAGTAAAGTAAAAGTTGACCTGTCATAATTCAATAGTTAAGCTTAGGCTTACTTTTTTCCGTAAGTAAAACAGTCCTCACAAAAAAAATTACATCACATCTTGTAGTACTGTTTTACAGCTAGTTATGGATTTTTGAGGTCCAATAGGCAGTCGCCCTATGTAATATAGGTACTCGTTCCATTGAAATCAACATAACGAAGCCGAAAGGCACTTGTTCTCCCCGCCATTGCAATCGCTTTTTTGTTGTACACCATACCTGGAAACCATCTAGTTACGGAGATATTGGGGGTCAAAGTTCCAACTTTTCGACAAGTTTTTTTTAACTTTACTTTAAACAACTCTACAAAACCCGTACTATAAATCCATCAACCACAATGTTTTAACTGCGTTACATTTAGTTCTACCAAGAAATATGATTTCTCACCCCAAAAAAAAGTCGTTATCCAGCAAAAGTTTTTGCGTAAACTTACTTACTTTGATGTACATAATGCTTGTATGAGAGCTTCGTGATGAGGTGGTTTACGCTCTGCATGTGTTGTTTCAGATCATGATTCTCTTAATCTGGGTGGCTGTTGTAATAGCAGCGCTGGTGATATACTACCGCCAGAATTACTCGACCTTCAGCCGAAATGGCGTCAAGCAGTTCACGCCCATCCCACTGCTGGGCAACATGGCCAACGTCGTGTTCCAGGTGGAACATGGTACTGATAACATGTTAAGGCTGTACCGTAGTTTTCCTGGAGAAAGGTAACTTGATGTATATAAGTTTTGTTTAAAAAATTAATAACTGTTAATTATTTTCATCAACAACCTCATCAATAGTGCGACTTCTCGCACTGCTAGGCATTTGATTATATTTACTTGTACCACCATTCTCCCCATGCCCTGGAGCCCAGCCTCATCCAGGTTCTATCCACTATAATAGCAAATGGGTAGACGACAAAAAAATATAATTAGTCCGTCAGTTAGATTATCAACAAATATTTGAACCAAATTTTTCTTTTGTTACACAAATCAAAATTGACGAAGATACGACGCTTTTAAAATTGTCTATACGCCACGCCTTGGTATATCTTTAGTGAGTTCTGATGTCACAAGCCCCCAGAGTTTCCACTCACACATATCTTCACACATTCACACACACCCCCGCACTTTCCACAGGCTCTTTATCCTACCCCGAAAATTAGACTTAGCGCGCGTAAAAAACACCTACTTAATAAACCTGGGACCCATACATTGCGACCAGGAATATAATTCCTTTATCCTAAAATTTTGTTACTCTTTTGTTTTTACGATCAATAATGGATGATCTTAACGTTATTACTAGCGAAGTTGAGCTCATTGCCGTCTCGAATTGCTATACTTGTTCGCCGGAAGCAAGTGCTAAGTTCTTCGATTGTTCTCTCCACGATCTTAAAATATTACACACTAATATTCGTAGTCTTAACAGCAATTTCGATAATCTGGTGGTTTTTATGAGTAGATTAACGTACATACCTGACATTATTATACTGTCTGAGTGCTGGTTGAGCAAATGCCCAACTACCCCCTCACTAACCGGGTACAACTCGTACACTTCGTCCTACAAAACACAAAATGAGGGTGTGGTTGTCTATGTGAGAGATTGCTTTGATACCACGGTCGAAACACCTATATTTAATGAGGCAAACGTTCTTCTTCTTAAATTCTCAAATAAAGCTGCCTTTATCGCAATCTACCGTTCCCCTTCATACCGAGATTTGACTAATTTTCTTGGCAGCCTAGACAGTTTGCTTAGTGCCTTAACCCAATTTGAAACCGTAGCCATTATTGGTGACATAAACCTGAACATTACACCAGAGAGCTCCGACCCAAATGCGGATGAATACCTCAATCTCACAGCGTCGCATGCAATGCTGCCAGCCTACACTCTCCCCACTAGACTCTCGAATTGCCTTGATCATGTGATACTCCGCACTCAAAGAACTGTTACTACACTAATTATTGATTCTCTCATCACTGATCACTCCCCTATTATTATCTTCTGCAACCTCAATGTAAAAACTAAAACTCCCCGCCACGCCAGATTAAAAATTGATTTGCCTCAGATTGTAGAACAAATTAACAGCACCGATTTTTCATTAATCCTACAGTGCCTCAACCCAAATCTAGCTGCTGAATCTCTGGTTTCCATTATGTCCTTGGCTATCAAATCCCACTCACATGTGTCACAAATTCCCAGTAGAAAGCGTATCATTAAGCCATGGATTACTCCTGGCCTGCTGAGGTGCATACATCACAGGGATAAGTTGCATCTCAAATTTAAAAAACACCCAAAAGATGAAACTCACAAATTGATTTTCTGTCGCTATCGCACCTTCTGCAACAATCTTCTAAAAAAAATCAAGCGTGAATATGAGAGTGCTCAATTTCAGCAAGCTAGAAATAATCCAAAAGCCACATGGAAGCTTGTGAAACGGGTAGCAAGCTTAAGCCAAAGCAGAGACTCGGCCTCTGAACTGCTAAACTGTAGTGCCGTTCCTTCGCAATCTGTGGACAAAGTCAACAAGTATTTTGCGAGTGTTGGTGGACTCTTGGCAGCTGAAATTGAGCACTCTGTCCTCTATAAATTTCTCTCGGAGAGTCGTCAGAACCTCGAGATCCCGGATACTTCCATACCATCCGCACCACAATCAATGGGCCTTTACAGCGTGGATAGTGCTGAGCTTGAAAATATCATCCTTAGCCTTAAGGATAATTGTGCAGTTGGTTTTGACGGAATAACCCCCTCAATTGTGAAGGCAACTCGTCACATTCTTATTCCAATCCTTGTTTTCATCTTCAATTTGTGCTTTTCAACAGGAATTTTTCCTGATGTTTTCAAGACTGCAGTTGTCCACCCTATCTATAAGTCGGGTGATAAATCCAATGTCGCTAACTACAGGCCCGTTTCAGTGTTAACCACCCTCTCTAAAATATTCGAAAAAGTAATAAACCATCGACTTACCAAATATCTAAATAAATTTAACCTTCTTTCCAATAATCAGTATGGATTCAGGACTGGAAAATCCACCGAAGACGCTGTCCTGGAACTTACCGAAACAATTATTGACCATTGGGAAAATAAATATAAAACTCTTGCCATATTTTTAGACCTATCCAAGGTCTTCGACACTGTCTCAATTCCCATACTTCTTTCAAAGCTGGAGCATCTTGGTATTCGCGGGACGGTCCACGATCTCTTCAGGAGTTATCTAACAGATCGTAAACAAATTGTAAAGATTGAAAACTTCCTCAGCAACCAGGAAACGATCACTTTTGGCGTCCCCCAGGGCAGTGTCCTGGGACCCCCACTTTTTCTCATTTACGTGAATGAACTGTGTCAGTTATCTTTACCCAACTGCAAAATCATAGCTTATGCCGATGACACAGCTCTAATTGTTCATGGCCGGGACTGGACTGAAACTCGCCTCAACTCGGAGTTAGCCTTGATCACCGTCATGAGGTGGCTGACCACAAATCTTCTCACTGTAAATGTAAACAAGACCAAATTTATCACATTCTCTACTATGAAGTCAAGTCAGCCTCCCACACCGATTGAAATTCATGCGCACACCTGTCCAAACTTACACGCTAACTGTGGCTGTCAACAATTAGAAAATACGTCTTCCATTAAATATCTTGGCGTCACCCTTGATAGCAACTTGAAATGGAAGGAACATATTGCTTCAACTGTAGCTCGCGTGAGAAAACTTATCTATGTTTTTAAGAAACTCAGAGGAGCGGCTGATTTTAAATGTCTAATAACAATCTACTTTGCGCTCGCTCAGTCTGTTCTGGGGTATTGCCTAACGGTCTGGGGTGGTGCCGGTAAAACAGTGATGCTACGTGTCGAAAGAGCGCAGAGAGCTGTTCTTAAAGTGCTGGCAAGGAAACCGATCCGATATTCGACATCTTCTCTATATACCCTCTGCCAGGTCCTTACTGTCAGACAGCTATTTATCCTCCAAACTATTCTTCGCAAACACTGCCAACTTACCCTTGATCCTAAGTGCTGTTCTACTCGCCGCTCGAATAGGGTTTGTGCCACTGAGTCCCGTAGAACCGTAGCTGCAAGTCGTCATTACAAACACATAAGTTCAAAAATCTACAATAAATTAAACAAAAACTTAAACATCTACCCACTAACCAAGATCAAATGCAAAATGAAACTTGACTCCTGGCTGAAATCACAAAATTACGATGACACAGAGAAACTCGTGGAAGTGTAAAACACACATCACTCTCTCACACAACTCAATAAAACCTCACACACCTCGCACACCTCATTAACACTCACCCACACACCCATTCACCCTCACTACTCTCGACAGCAAAATCGTCACTCAACGTCAAATTATTGTTACCAACTCATAATAATTATTGATACCAATTCATAACTATTGTCCTACTGTTTATATACGAGTACTTTCCTTTTTTTATTTTATTATTAAACTATTTTTTTTTTGTTATTAATTAAGTAAACCTAAATTAACTGTAAGCACTTTTTGTGTGGAACATCTTTCCATTATAATCTGGAGGAGGGCGTTGGTGGCTGCGCTACAGTTTATACTTTTGCAGCTTCCATCGTTTTACCTGTTAACCTTGTGTCGTGTTATTGTTCCGAAATAAACTTTTTATTTATTTATTTATTTAGTTTTGATGCGTTTTGTCTTTGTCAATATTCATGAATTTACAAAAAAAAAAATGTGTGTCCATTTATTATTCAATTTTCTAACTGATGGACTGAATAAATTTGCAATTTTTTGAGACTGTTGTCATGCCTTTTGGCCTCCCCATCCCCAACCACCTCGCGGCCCACAGACTGGCACTTCTACTTCAGTCCGTGGACCCCGTCCGTGACTCAGTCACATTCAACTAACTACTTAGCTTTTTACAATAGGTTCGTGGGAAGATATGAAATGTCCCAGGAGATGGTAGTTATCCGAGACATCGAGCTGGTGAAGAAGATCACCATCAAAGACTTCGAGCACTTTCTTGATCACCGCGATATATTCAGTTCCGGTGACTCATACTTCTCCAGAAGCTTGATATCTATGAAAGGTAAGGAGAAAGTTACTATGGAAATTACCGATTTTACCATTAATAATGAATAATAATTATCACCTTTTGGTACCCAAACGCAAAAGGACTTGTTTGAGCTCAGGTTTCAGGGGTTCACTTAAAGTAAATCATGTTGAAATCTTCTACAGGTCAGGATTGGAAAGACATGCGTTCTTCATTGAGTCCAGCGTTTACGAGCTCAAAGATGCGTCAGATGCTGCCTTTTATAACAGATGTTGGCGATCAGATGATACGTTCACTTCAGAAAAAGATCAAAGACTCCAAGAGTGAGTATCTTTTTGAAAATCCGTGTTGCCGAAGAAATATGTAACTTTCGAAAACCAAAACTTGTGTTTTATTTATTTATAGAAGAGTAAACGTACTCTGTAAAATTAAAGGACTACAAACTCTTTATTTACGTTATTTAATAGATATCTCAGTGCTCTTCAGATGTGGCAACTTATGTAATGGACAAACACACTTATATGAGTTTGTTAAATCTCTAATGAAATGTATACTTGTATAACCCAAAGTTTTCTTACAGCTGGCCATATAGAAGTGGATTGCAAGGACCTGACGACTCGCTACACCAACGACGTGATTGCCTCTTGCGCCTTCGGTATGAAGGTGGACTCTCATAATGACGTGGACAATGACTTCTATGCCATGGGCAAGGCGTCAGCCACTTTCACTTTCCGTCAGACACTGATGTTATTCTTGATGCAGATTGTGCCATCAATTGTATCTCAGGTAGGTCATGAGAGTGGCTTTCATTATTAATTCAACATTTTGGGGCTTAAAATAGGTGCGTCCGGTGATTTTTAGTCCTGGCGTAGATCATCATCATCATCATTTCAGCCGAAAGACGTCCACTGCTGGACATAGGCCTCCACCAAATGTCACCACATTGACCGGTCCCGTGCGACTCGCATCCAACAGATTCCAGCAATCTTCCAACGCATCGTCTTACGGTTCGCGGTCGCCACTCCAGAACTTTTCGGCCCCATCGGCCATCTGTTCAGCGAGCAATGTGCCCTGCCCACTGCCACTTAAGTTTGACAATTCTTCGGGCTACGTCGGTGACTTTGGTTCTCTTGTGGATGTCTTCATTTCTGATTCGATCACGCCTGGAAACTTCTAGCATAGCCCACTTCATTGCCCTTTGGGTGACTTTAAGCTTTTGATAATGCCCATTGTGAGCGACCACGTTCCGGTCCCGTATGTAATCACTAGCAACACACATTGGTCATAGACCTTCGTCTTGAAGACCCTCCAGTGCAGCGGTGAACAGTTTCAGAGAAATGATGTCTCCTTGTCTTACACCTCGCTGCAGAAGGATAGGGTCCGCGACTTGGTCCTGAAGTCGGACTGACATGGTGGGGTTTTTGTACAACACGGTCGTCGCAGGTAGCAGTACAACTCAGGTCTCGATCAAATCGAAGGCTTTCTCGTAGATCACAAACGCTAAACATAGAGGCAAGTTAACTCTTCGGTCTTCTGTACAACCTGCGGAAGCGTATTTATGTGATCCACGGTGCAAACCAAACAAACATACAAACAAACCAAACATTCTGATTCTGAGTTACTGATTTATAAGCTTTGTTTTTGTATAAAAATATTTGTAGGCAGGATACGCTGGAACCAATATTGCAACATCTATTTTGTACCATATTCTAACAAATAAACATTTTTGGTTTGATTTTTTGATTTAGGTAGTAGTAGGTAGTAGTAGGTAGGTAGTAGTAGGTAGGAAGAAGTAGGTAAGTAGTAGAAAGTAGGTGACGGAACAACGTCTGTCGGGTCAGCTAGTTGGTTAAATGATAAATGATATTTATTCAGCAAGTAGGTTTTCTCAAACACTTTTACACGTCATTTTTTAAAACTAGATGGGGCCGGTGTTTCGTACCTGACTACTCTGAGAAGAAACAGCCGAAACAAACTCAGAGGTCATAGTCTCTTTTGAAGTCCAGACAATCTTGCTTAATTCACATGAGGACTATGCAGATTAGTGTCTGAGATGGTCTTTTGAAGAAAGAACCACACAGATTTGAGTGGACCTGTCCAGTCAGTGCAAGAATTTGTCAGTTATCGTGTAGCTCGACTTATAACTCAAGGAGCTCAACGAAACGACGAACAATACCAAAGAAAGGACATTTGGGTAGGTCGCTTATAGTACTCAAACTGAGAGACAGTCGTGGGAAAAAAAAACAACAAAGAGTGACCCACAAGGTCCTCACATTCACAATTATTAAATAAAATAAATAATAATTTACAATTCAAATTCGAATGTCAATAAAAATACGATATGTCAAAAACACACACATAAAGTAAACAAAAATAAAGTAAAAAAATAATAAAATACTGAACTAAGTATTCGTGTCAAATCATTAAACGTCATTACAGTCACAAGTAAATATTCATGTCAAAAACACACACATAAAAATAAAATAATAAAACGTAAAAAATAATAAAATACTGATCTAAGTATTCATGTCAAATCATTCAATGTCACTGTGTATAAAATAAAGGAATCAACAATAAACAAGCGAAGTCCGAAACTTCAACATTCACAGAGCAAATTTCATTGGAGCAGTTATTGGAGCAGTTTAATCCCAAGCTTTTTTATCTTCGAGATAGTGATTGACATGATAGAAAGCTTTCAGGCATAGCTTTCGTTTAATAAACGATTTGAATTTATTCAGGCTTAGTGCTTGAATATGGCTCGGAAGTTTATTGTAAAAACGTATACATTGGCATCTGAACGTACCCCCTATTTTTTTGAGTCTCGTTGCAGGAACAACAAATTTGTGTTTGTTCCTCGTATTTATGTTGTGGATATCACTGTATTTTTTAAACAAATTAATATTTTTGTGTGCGTACAAAAGGTTTTCATAAATGAACTGAGAGGGCACAGTAAGAATATTAATCTCTTTAAATTTTTCTCTGAGGGAGTATCTGGGACTTAGTTTATAAATTGAACGAATTGCCCTTTTTTGTAAAACAAATATTGTTTGAATATCGGCGGCATTGCCCCACAAGAGAATACCGTACGACATCACGCTATGGAAATAACTAAAGTAAACTAAACAAGCTGTGTCTAAGTCAGTTAAGTCACGAATTCTTCTAATGGCGTATGCTGCCGAGCTAAGTTTTTCGACAATTTGTTTATATGCTTGCCACTGAAGCTTGGCATCCAAAATTATGCCTAAGAACACTGTGCTATCTTCCGGTTTCAACTGTTCATCCTTAATTAGTACAGTAGTTTCCACTTGTCTCACATGGGGTATCGTAAACTTAAAACATTTCGTTTTTTTTTTATTTAAGAGAAGATTATTAACATTAAACCAATTAACGACTTTTGCCAGGGCGCTATTAACACTATCCATAACTGGCTGCTGACGTTTGAGTTTAAATAAAAGAGAAGTGTCGTCTGCAAACAATACTACGTCATGATTATCCTTTATGAGGTAAGGCAAGTCATTTATGTAAATAAGAAACAAAAATGGACCAAGAATAGAGCCCTGGGGTACCCCCATTTTTACTACGGATCCGGGAGAAATATAAAGGTTACAAAGTTACCTAGTTGACGGTTAATGGATATAAATTAAATTTGGACACATGATTATTATTTATTTCAAGTTTACTTGGTTTATAAGTTTACTATGCTCATTGAATGTATTTTTTCATTTATTTTTCAGATTCTCAAGTTGGATTTCCTTTCTAAAGATTCGCAGACATTCTTTAAGAAGTTAGTTTTGGGAACAATGGAAGAGCGAGAGAAGAAGAAGATACTCAGACCCGATATGATTCACTTGCTCATGCTCGCTAAAAAACGTAACAACCCATATTTTATATTATTCTATATTAAATCTGGAAACATTATTATATCCTTAAAAATCTAAATTGTCAATTTTACAATACGGTATTTTAAATTGCAGGTAAACTGACTTATGACGACGTCAAGTCCAGTAATGACGATGTTGGTTTCGCGACAGTTGAGGAATCGGCGGTTGGACAGAAGAAACATAATAGAGGTTTGTATTGTAATTATTCAAGAAGAAAATCAATCATTATAAAAGTCGTGAAACGAAGAATGGAAAGCCAATCGGACTTGAAAAACGTTCATGATTAAATCGCGACCTCAGAGCTAAATGATTATGCTAGATAAAAATGAACGACTATAAATATCATAAACTTTGTGCTGATATATATCTGATGGTTTATAGGTTTCCGCAATCGGTCCTATGTCTGACCTGTTCTCATTATTATAATTACCGAGGTGAGGATGTGATCGCTCAAAATGGGGGATTTACCTGCCATGAAAAGATCTGATACTTTTTCAGAAGGAATACAATCCTACAAATATTATAAATGCGTATTTGTAACTTTTCACGCAAAAAAACTGCTACACTGATTTGGTTAAAAAAAAACACACACATTATTTATATCCTAGAATTTGTATTAAAGCATAGGATACTTTTTATCCCGGTAGTAAGATCCTATGGCACAATAACTGCACGCGGGCGAAGCCAGTGACAAAAGCTAGTTAATCATTATTTATTTTTATTTTTTTACTAGCTGACCCACGTAACTTCGCCTGCGTCACATAAGAGGGAAAAAGCTACCTACTACTACCTACCTACTACTACCTACCTACTACCTACCTACTACTACCTACCTACTACTACCTACCTACTACTACCTACCTACTACTACCTACCTACTACTACCTACCTACTACTACCTACCTACTACTACCTACCTACTACTACCTACCTACTACTACCTACCTACTACTACCTACCTACTACTACTTTTTTTTTTCCATAATAACCTTCTCCTGACAATAACAAACACAACAAAAAAAGAATTAGTGAAATCGGTCCAGGCGTTGTTGAGTTATGCGCTTACTAACACATTTTGTTTATATTATAGATCTGTGTCGTTGTTTTGTTTTGTATGGGTCTCGGACCTAAAATAAATGTTTTTTTAATTGTATTTATTTTATTATTTTAATTTTTCAGAGTGGTCTGATGACGATCTCATCGCCCAAGCAGTGCTGTTCTTTCTAGCTGGTTTTGAAACCGTATCATCAGGCATGTCATTCCTCCTGTATGAGCTGGCGCTGAACCCTGACGTCCAGGAGCGACTGGCACAAGAGATCAAGGAGACTGACGCTAAGAACGGCGGCAAGCTGGACTTCAACATCATTCAGAATATGGTATACATGGATATGGTTGTATCCGGTAAGACTTCGATGACTTTTACATGGATAATATTGTGTAGAATTTCTTCTTAATTATATTTTTTTAAGTTTTTGAGAAGGACATTAAAAATTCATACCTTATGAATTTTTAAACTAGATAATATCTTATGCGGTGCGTGGTAGCTATCTATTTATTTATTAAAAAAAAAATGTTTTATTTAATTTTGCAGAGCTTTTGAGAAAATGGCCGCCAGCTCCTGTTCTCGACAGGGCTTGCATCAAAGATTATAATTTGGGAAAACCTAATGACAAGGCTGCGAAAGACTTCATCGTAAGTTTTTTTTTACAAGATTGAAAATACAAGCTACATACTGCAGGGCACTAAACCCTTGTTTTTTGCAGGTCCGCAAAGGTACAGCTATCGCGATACCGGTGAATGGGATTCATCGTGACCCTCAGTACTTCCCCGACCCTGAAAAATTCGATCCTGAGCGTTTCTCTGACGAAAACAAGCATAAGATCCAGCCGTTCTCTTATATGCCCTTCGGTGTTGGACCCAGAAACTGTATTGGTGAGTCCTTAATATGATTACTAAAAATATATCAATGCTTTTTGTCATCTGCCTGACCTTTTCTTAATTATATTGGGATCAGTTACTAGTCTAACGTCATGTGTGTACCATAGTATTATCCAAGTGTTTATCTGAAATATTTGACCCAGAATACGATAATATCCAGGAAATACTAGCTGTAGAAGAAACAATCAGACTTCTGAATACCTCTTCAAATCACGCAGTCTCAAAAACAAACAGCCAAAGAAAATGAAAAAGCAATCAAATAATAATGCCTTTGAATTAATCGTAACAGATGAAGGTTTATAAGATTAAATAGGAATCATAGGAATCTTCTGTGACCTTTCGAAGGCATTTGATTGCGTAAATCACGAAACCCTGATCTTGAAACTTGAGCATTACGGTTTAGGTAAACTTGCGCTCAGCTTAGTAAAATCGTATTTGAGTGATAGACAGCAGCAGGTACAAATCAATGGTGTCAATTCAATGGGTTTAAAAGTAGAAATGGGTGTACCACAAGGTTCGATATTGGGTCCCTTCCTCTTTTTAGTTTATATTAATGACTTACCCCATTTATTTAACAATCACCCGCAAATGGTGTTGTTTGCAGACGATACTTCTTTAATATTTAGGATAAACAGACGTGCCACTAATCTTGACGACGTAAATAACGCCCTACTGCAGGTTCATAATTGGTTTACTGTAAATAATTTAGTTCTAAATGGGAAAAAAACTAAGTGCATCAGATTTGCTCTACCAAATGTCAAAAGTAGTGATTGTGACATAGTATTAAATCAAGAGAAACTAGAATTTGTCGATAAAACGATTTTCTTGGGAATCGCGCTCGATTCAAGGCTACAATGGGGCCCTCATTTAACATCTCTTGCAGGACGCCTAAGCTCAGCAGCATATGCTGTTAGAAAAATCCGTCAATTTACCGATGTTGATACCGCGAGGATAGTTTATTTTAGTTATTTTCATAGTATTATGTCATACGGTATTTTACTATGGGGACGGGCTGCAGACATCGAGTCTATATTCATTCTGCAGAAAAGAGCCATCAGAGCCATATATGATTTACGTAGACGCGACTCTCTAAGAGAGCTGTTTAAGGAAATTAATATCATGACAGTACCTTGTCAATACATCTATGAAAACATCATGTACGTTAGGAAAAATCTGCATTTATTCAGTAAAAGAGGTGACAGACACCACTATAATACTAGAAATAGGGACCAACTAGTTCAGCCAGGTTTCAGGCTTGCTAAAGTAGATTCCTCTTTCATGGGGCACTGCTTAAAATGTTACAATAAAATACCTCTCCACATTCTACAACTGAATGAGACGAAATTTAAATCTTGTGTAAAACGCACACTATGTAGTCAAGCGTATTATAAGTTGGTGGATTACATTGATGATAAAAATGCTTGGCTCAATGCCGGTCCTGCTCCACAACCATAGGAGCAAACTAATTGATTCCCAGTCAAGTTATTGTGGAAGCTGCAGAAGATTGTAAAAAAGATCGTTGCATTGTATAGATTCCATATATTAGTATTATATAACTTCATAGCGCATGTGTGAGTACTATGTGTAAAGCCACCATTTACATCTAGTTATTTTATTTTTTCTGACTTGAATAAGCCTTGGCGGCTGAGAGAATGTCATGCTCACTCAAATGTCTCGGTGATGGTGGCGGGTGTGTCGGGTCATTTAGTTCCCTTCAATATGGTTGAGCTGAATGGTGCTGATACATGCGTCATGTTCGTGAACGGGCGCTGTCAATTGAGACTGGTCAACTCTCGGCTGCCACGGTTAATTTTAATTTATTTATTTTTTAATTTGTTGATTTCATCTTTTCTCTGGACGCTCTTAATGTGCACGTCTGTCTACATCGTTCTCACATATATGTATAATCACAACATGAATGATGTAACCAAGATTTTGTAACAATATTTTGATTTAAAAGAGTGTCCATGGAGTTTCTTGCCCGTTCTTCTCCATAGAGATCTACGCTAGGGAATGGGCAACTACAGTACTTTCTCAAGTTATTATGCCTTGTGACTGTGACTGTAGCTTTGATTTAGTTTTGTATTTTTGACATTCAAAAGTGCCGTAATGGTCTAATTGAAATAAATGATTTGAGTTTGAGTTTGAGTTTTAAATAAGCTGAATTGTATTTAAACCTATAACTATTTCTCAGGGTCAAGATTTGCTCTCAGCGGGTTGAAGGCGTTGACGTACCAGCTCCTGCAGAACTTTGTACTCTCTCCCAGTGAGAGGACCTGCATCCCTGCCAAGATTGATAAATCAGCCTTGACCGTGAAGCTTGCAGGGGGAGATTGGCTCAGAATTAGTGCACGGAAGTAGACAACAACGGAACTGAAAATATGAAACGTCTAGAGTATTATTTGCGATTTAACTTGCGTCATAAATCTATATTAAACAAGTGCTATTGTAAGTGTATATAGTGCTGCAATTTATAGTTTTGAATTTTTGGTTATTGTGGTAATACGGTTTTTTTTTAATTTTATTTGGGAGGCTCCGCTGTTGGCTTTTGTCGCGCCATATGGAAAGCAACGAATGCGGCTTATTCTTGCTTAGAAGAAGTATAAAAGATTCTTCACCAAGCCTAGTCACATATACATAGTCGCATTCGGGTCTTTAGTAATGTATCAAAATAAAAGTTAGGTCAAATCAAATCAAATCTTTGCAAACATGGGTAAAAGGTACGTATATGTTCTTTTATAATAAAGTTCTCCACATTTTTTTTCAGTCATTAAAAAAAAATATTAATGGCAACATGATCAAAGTAGTCAGTTGCCAGCAATTACTTCTGCTCAGTGCTATTAATTTAGGTAACCAGAATGTATGTAGACTTCGACTTGGTGATGGGTCCTTTACCAATCTGCGCAAAGAATTTTTTACTTAAAGAGGGGTGATAATAATAAAATAAAAAAATATATCGCTTGACATTAAACACAGCGCCACCTAGTGCCACACTAAGCAAAGCTTGTGTCGTGGACACTGGATAGTTGTTATACTACATATACAGCGTGTTAGGTTTAACGAGGGACACATTGAGGGAAGGTATTCAGTATTCGATTCTCAATCCAAATAAGTAAAAAACCTATAACATTAATTTTTGACATAATTGTCTAATTAAATACATTACTCATGGACACTGAGCGCGCAAGTAGGTGTCACGCGGCAAATCACGTGCTGGTCCTGAGCTCCGTGCGCAAATTCCGCCCCTTTGCTTTGTGTCCCCGATGCACCGACAGGGCACACCCCCGCGCCACCCCGCGCTCACCTCAGTGTATGCGCGAGCGCCATTACTTCTCCATGTCTATTATTGCGTTTCCGCGTATCGTATTTAACAAACAACCCCGCTTACTTCGCGATATTAAGAGTGTCCTGTAAACGTGTTCATTAATAACCAAAAATTACGTCATATCATTATTCCAGTGAAGAATATTGCGATTATTATCAAATCAAAAAAATCAAAATCAAAAAACATTTATTTCAATCCCTTTAGGATCATAATCATACAACTCGATATAAATTAACCATTACAATTAATTAAAATCAATTAGATAGTATAAATTAAAACTAAAATTCCAAAATTACAATGTCTATGAGATAACAATTATAAAATTAAAATGTAAATCGCAAAAAGTACAAAAATAATTAATTAAATAATAAACATGTCATTAAAACTTTAAAATTACATTATAAGACTAGTAATACACCTGCCCCTGAGTCATTTGTTTGTTTGTCATTACATTAACCATATAACAATGGTTAATGTACCGACAATCAAACCTGTTCGAAAATACGTTCAGGATGGTGTTGGAGGTAGCCCGGAGCCTGCGCCCCAGAGATGTGCACCGCTTCCGCATCGTCGTGTAGAAACAGTCGACACGAGCATCAGCGAACATCCCCGACGCGCTGCAGTGCCGGGGCAGCCCCAACAGCACCCTGAACGCATTATTATACTGAACACGGAGAGCGTTGTACTGTTTCTGGGTATACGACCCCCACAGGCTGGCCGTGTACAGGGACGTACAAAAAGCTCTGAAAAGAGTTATTTTGACGGCCCCCGAGCAACGAATAAACCTGCGCGCGATCATATTGGCCCTCACAGACAACGCCCTCCGCTCCCTGTCGATGTCTGCATCGTCCTTCAGGTCAGAGGTCACGATATGCCCGAGATATTTAAACTGTTGAACTCTTTGTAAGTTGACACCATTCAATCTGATAGGTGGAACAGAATCCGGGCAGTTCCGACCTCCGGCCTGAAAGACTATGCATTCGCTTTTCTTTGAGTTATAAAGCAAACCGTGATCAAGTGCGTAACGCTCGCAGATGCCCAGCAACCTGGATAGGCCACACACCGAAGCGCTCAGCAGCACCATGTCGTCCGCATAACTTATATTGTTGACACAAACACCGTCAATATGGCAGCCGACACGAGTACTACTGAGCTCCTCTATCAGTGCGTTGACGTACAGGTTGAAGAGCTTTGGCGAGGTCAGTCCGCCCTGCCTTACCCCGCACTCCAACCTGTACGGCTCCGACAGAGCACCGGACCACCGAACAACGTTGACCTGGTTAAGATACCAGTACTTGAAAATTTCTAACAATTCCAGAGGCATTGAGATGTTACTTAATTTTTGCCATAAGATGTCATAACTAACCAGGTCGAACGCTCTCGAGAGGTCGAGAAAACATGCATAAATAGGTGTGCTCCTATCGGAGTAGTACTTGACAGTTTGCTTCAAACACAAGATAGCTGACTCAGTAGACAGTCCCAGTTTAAAACCAAATTGGTTGTCATGCGTGTTTACATACCGGTCAAGCTGTGTATTAAGCAAACCGTCAAGAACCTTAGCAAGCACTGTGGCTAGTGAGATTGGCCTGTAGTTGCTCGTGTCGCCCAGGTCACCGGTTTTACTCTTCACAATTGGTACCACCACGGTCTTCATCATCTCTGCTGGCAAGTACGCATGTCCCAAACAACATGTATATAACATGGCAAGAACTCTGGGGAGGTGGACGCCAGCATGCTTTAAATGTTCAATGCTCAGGCTGTCGTGGCCAGGAGACTTACCACGTGACACGTGATTATGCAAGGTGTCAATCAACGACTGCGAACATTCGGTCAGTACCTAGTTACCTAGATATTTGCCTGTCTAAAGCCAGATTTGAAGTATGAAGGGAAAATGGATTATACCTAGAAAGGTCATTGACCCGCACACAAATGTTCTGCGATAAGCGCATGGCGCACACGTTGCGAAACTTAGGCGAAGATTTTGGTATGGATCTATCTGTTATGTATTAGTGTTTTCTTTTTGTTCATATGTTTATTAGTATCATGTAAGCATGGACTATTGCGAGTTTGAATAAGTCCCTCGTTTAAACTAACATACTGTATACTTTTGATGAGTTTGTTTTAAAATATTGTTATTAATTAATTTATCTGATTGCGATGTGTACTCAAAAATTGTATTGGGTAATGATGATGTAAACTTAACATTTTTTAGTGAACAATAAATTCATAATTTTGATTAATGATACGTTTGTTGTCTTTCTCCCTCTTAACTTGCAACTAGCGACCCACTGTTTTATCAAGCAAAATTTTTATTACTTGATAAAACATGATAACATGATGTTTTATTTTTTAAAGATTGGTTTACATTAAGTAGGTATTAACTCACTTTTACATGTAAATTTATTTTAGTTAAGTGAGGCTTGATTGTCGTACATGAATACTCTGTGAAGAAACTCAGTCTCTTTTAAAGTCCAGACATAATCTTGGTTGAGGTACATGAGGACCATCAAAACAAGTGTCTAAGATGGTCCTTTGAAGAAAGAACCATTCGGATTTGAGTGGACCTGTGCACTGTGCAGTCAGTGCAAGGTGTCCGTTACTGAGTAGCTCGATTCAAGGAGCTTAAGAGGGTTATCGTATTTTTTCTTGTATTTGAGTGTTTTTAGAGTTAAGACAAGAGTTTCTCTAATACAAGAAAAGCCAAAAACCCGAAAAGCCAAAAGCCAAAAGCCTGAAAGCTATTATTATTTTTAATGAAAGGGGTACAGATTTAAAGTTGCAATGGGTTCCAGCACATATTGGTCTGAAGGGAAACGAGGAAGCTGACCGTATAGCTAAGTTGGCGGCAGTAGAGGGTAGGGTAATTGACTTCTTACCGGATCATTGGGAATTAGTACCTAGATTTAAATCGGTATGTTTTGATGATTGGAAACAATTATTTGATAGTAAATCGATAGATAAAGGCATATGGTATAAGTCCATACAGGGCGAGCTTCCTCGTGTCCCTTGGTTTGATGGCACTACCTTGAGTAGAAAGTATGTTAAGATTGCCCTTAGACTTAGATCCGGACACTATCCATCAGCAAAGTTTGCGTTCTTAATGAAACAATCTAATTCTCCCAATTGCATACTTTGTAATAAAATCGAAGATGTTCAACATTTGCTGATGGAATGTGTCCGGAACAGTGATGAGCGTGACTCATTGCTAAACGAACTAAAGTTAAATAGGCTAGATGTAGGTCTAATTCAAAGTATTTTAGCAACCCCAAAATCGGAGGCAGCTAAAAAATTATGTAGATTAATATTAGTTGTTCAGCAGTGAGTAGCATTTTATTAGGGTTCCGTAGCCAAATGGCAAAAAACGGAACCCTTATAGTTTCGCCATGTCTGTCTGTCTGTCTGTCCGCGGATAATCTCAGTGACCGTTAGCACCAGAAAGCTGAAATTTGGTACCAATATGTATATCAATCATGCCGACAAAGTGCAAAAATAAAAATTTAAAAAAACATTTTTATTAGGGTACCTCCCCCAGACGTAAAGTGGGGAGCGATTTTTTTTTTAATTTTGACCCTGACGTGTGATATATTGTTGGATAGGTATTTAAAAATGAATAGGGGTTTTCTAAAATCATTTTTTGATAATATTAATATTTTAGGAAATAATCGCTCCGAAAGTCAAAAACAATGTGTCCCCCCTCCCCTCTAACTTTTGAACCATAAGTTTAAAAAATATGAAAAAAATCACAGAAGTAGACCTTTATATGAACTTTCTAGGAAAATTATTTTCAACTTGATGAGTTGAATAGTTTTTGAGTTATATAGCACTTTTTCAAAAAAACGCAAATGATAACTTTGTTTTTCATACAAATACTATGAAAAACAAAGTTATTTTTGCTGACGAAAAATGTTGGTATTTTTAATGGTCTGGGAAGCTACGGAACCCTACAGTGAGCGTGGCCCGACACGCTCTTGGCCGGTTTTTTATATTCAGTTTATTTTAGGTACTTAATTAAGGTTTTTTTTGTTGAGTTTATATTGTTAATAAGGTATGATGGGGTTGACATATCCTTATTGGACAAAAACCCCTAAATTAAAAAAAAAATAAAGATTAAAAAAGAAAAATTGTGATAGGTTATAATTATTTTGAGCACTCCATAGAGAATTAATCAAACTTTTGCGAGAATATTTTTTTTTAATTTTGTGGCCATACCTAAACCATAATCACTCATCAAAACTGAGAATTTAGACGGTTTATTGGATCCTGGAGCTACTGTCTCAGTAATTTCGCAGAAATTTGCAATGCAAATTGTGAAATTGGGGTTTTCTGAACATAAAATCGACAAAGAAATGATCTCAGCGGCTGATGGCACACACCATACGATGGATTACATTGTTCATTTCCCTATTGAGTTTACGGGAAAATACGAAGTACGTACAAAACTCCTGTACTGTAATTACTGCAACTCTTTTTTACGAAAAATCAAAATTAATTATGAAAATACCGAGTTTAAGAAAAGAAAGAATGACCCTAAGGCTACCTGAGACCAACTGAAAACAATAACACACACCAAACCCTCCACTAACCCACCTACAAATCTCCTGAAAACTGAAAAAGACGAGCAAAGAGCAGCTAATGCAGTCAACAACTATTTTGTCAGCAACCTAGCCACTAAAATAAAACAAGGTAGTTCAAAATCGTCATTCCTTCTCTGCTCACTGCCAGCGTCAAACTCGATGTGTGTTTTGAAAACCGATGACGAAGAGGTTGAAGGGATTTTAAACAACCTGAAATCAGTTTCTGCAGTAGGAAAGGGGGGGGGGGGCAGGGATAGTGTAAACAATTATAGACCAATCTCCATTCTATCATCAATGTCTAAGATACTGGCCGGTAAGTCCTAACTAGAACGAATTTGTTCCAGTCGGTAATATTCCTGGAGCCCCGCTGGAACGAATTTGTTCCACCTCGTACCAGCAAATTCAAATCTTATTTTAACATACAAACGTAATTACCTCTATGGCCTAATAGTAGTCGATCCAAATGACACCAATCGTTAGTTACACTTATCTGGGCATCATTAGCAAAACAATATAAAAATGCGGCATCGTCGTTGTAAATGTCAGTGCAAGTAAACATTGAGTGACAGTGAAGTGATATTACCCGGATGTCATATGTTTTATAAGTGATATTGTGTTTTTGTTTAGATAAGTGCTTGAAGACTTTGGTAAGTGAATGTTTACTACCCTAATAGTATAATGCAACTTCGGGGATAGTCATTTACTTACCTGAAACAATATTCTAAATTATTTTTTTGAGCCAGCAAAAAGTTCGTCGAAAGATTTCAGCTGTCAACATTGGATGAACAATAATTGAAATTAAGAATTTGGCTTTTTAAAATAAAATGTCTTGGAAACATTAGTAACAACGTAAAACATAGTGGTTACTCATAATTTATGTATTCGAGGCGTAAATCCCATATTTATATTGATTTCAAGTATTTTCAAGTGAAGGTCAACGACACCCGCGCAATAAACATTCTTATAAGATTTTTTTATCAGGTTACTTGTACATTTGTAACATTAGTTCTAAAGTTTCGAGTAAATTGATTCAGTAAGTTTACCAAAAAAAATAAGACACGGCAAACGGTCTAGTTGTGGCGTAGTTCTCTCAATATTTATAATTCTAAAGTAGTTTTACAAGAGTTGTTTATATGATTGTATAGTAATACAAGATCTCGTTCTTCGAGAACCCGAAACTGTTACCCGTTTGAGATAAGATTGACTAGTGTTCAAGCGATTATCATTTTTGAGCGCGGCCACTTGACGCGCGCGATGACATAATCAAGTGGGCCGTGTCGGTGATGTTGCGTAATATGGCGGTCGGCCACTGAGAAGCAGAAGATCCTTAACAAGCGTTTGCGTGGCTACCTTTGTGCAAATAGTTTTTTCGCTGGCAGTCAATACGGCTTTAGAACTGGTATATCTACTGAAGAGGCGGTTGTGGCTTTCTCTGAAAACGAAACAAGACATGGATAAGAGTAAGTGCCTGGGCATATTTCTAGATATATCCAAAGCATTTGACTCTGTCCCTGTCCCGAAACTCTTATCAAAATTGGAACGCATAGGTAGGTTAACGTGGTATTGCCTTAGATATTTTCACGAATTACCTCAAAAACAGGTACCAACTTGTTAAAATAGACAAAGTAGTCAGTGATAAGGCAAGCATTGAATAGAGTGTCTCACATGGAACCATTCTGGGCACCTGTGTTCTTTACTCCTCACAAATTGATCAGTTTTTACATACGCGGATGTTACAGCACTGCTTGTGCATGGCGCGGACTGGAGAGAAGTGAAAATGCATACTCAGTCGGCATTGGACGCCGCAATGAATTGGCTTACGAATCATATTTTAACATTAAATTCAGAAAAGACTAAACTAGTACCATTTTCTAAAAGGAAAAAATCCCAGCCTGATAGGCCGCTTTTACTAAAAAGTCACTCATGTCCAGAACACTCAAGACTTCTTTCGTGTACGTGTCCTGTACCAGACTGGCAATTACAACAAATATATAAGGTGCTTGGGCGTGTTGATAGATAGACATTTCAACTGGAATACTCACGTAGACAACTTGGTAGCAAGAACACGGAAACTTATTCACATTTTTAAAAACTACGCTACTCAGCTGACACAAGTAGTCTTTGAGTTGTCTACTTGTCGCTCTGTCAATCGCTTCTTGCATACTGCCTGCCAGTATAGGGTGAGGCCTGTAAGACCTACTTTCTAAAATTAGAAAGAGCAGTTTTTAAAGTTTATCAAGCCCTACAGATACCCCACAGAGGAACTTTATAAGGACTGTGAAGTGCTGTCAGTAAGGAAACTGTTTGTGCTGCAGTGCTGGGTCAGACAAGGTGGTTTGACTTCTCCGATTTTGTTCAACTTGAACATAGACGGTCACATTAGTGAGCTGAGTAGCTTACACGCTGGCTGTTATTTAGATTTAGTGCCTTAATAACATCACTTACGCCGATGATATGGCACCCTTGAGCCCTTCAATATCAGGCTTAAGAAAGTTGTTGGATGTTTTTGAGTATAGTAGATGTTATTGAGTAAGTATGTTGAGCACGGTTTAAGATATAATGTCAAAAAGAGTGAGGTTCTTATTTTTGGAGCAAAGTCCTCAGATAGGTTTCCAAAACTCAAAAAAAAAACTCAAAGCATTTATTTCAGCCAGAACATTACGGCACTTTTGAAAGTCAAAAAAACAAAACAAAAACAAAGCTTCAGTCACAGTCACAGGGCATAATAACTTGAGAAAGTACTGTAGTTGCCCATTCCCTAGCATAGATTTCTATGGAGAAGAACGGGCAAGAAACTCCATGGACACTCTTTTAAATCAATATATTGTTACAAAATTTTGGTTATATCATTCATGTTGTGATTATACATCCATGTGAGAACGATGTGGAAAGACGTGCACATTATGAGCGTCCAGAGTAAAGATTAAATCAACAATATAAAAAAAAAGAAATTAAAATTAACCGTGGCAGCTAAGAGATGACCAGTCCCAACTGACAGCACCCGTTCACGAACATGACGCATGTATCGGCGCCATTCAACTCGACCATACTGAAGGGAGCTAAATGACTCGACACACACGCCACCATCAGCGAGACATTTGAGTGAGCATGACATTCTCTCAGCCGCCAAGGCATATTCAAGTAAAAAAAAAAGATAACTAAATGTAAATGGTGGCTTTACAGTACATAGAACTCACACAGATATGCTATGCAATTATATAATACTACGAGATGGAATCTATACAATGCAAGGACATTTTACAATCTTCTGCAGCTTCCACAATAACTTAACATGGGAATCAATTAGTGTGCCTATGGTTGTGGAGCAGGACCAGCATTGAGCCAAGCATTTTTATCATTTATGTAATCCCCCAAATTATAATATGCTTGCCTACATAATGTGCGTTTTATACAAGATTTAAATTTCGTCTCATTCAGTTGTAGAATGTGAGGAGGTATTTTATTGTAACATTTTAAACAGTACCCCATGAAAGATGAATCTACTGTAACAAGCCTGAAACCTGGCTGAACGAGTTGGTCCCTATTTCTAGTATTACCACAGTATAAAAATCATACAGTAGGACGACGCCTTTGATCTTGTGTAAAATGCCGACATCGTCTAGACAGTAACGCATCGGCCAGGGTTGTTACAAGTAAACAATATTTATGAAATTATTTATTTATTGCAGATCAACATCGAAAGTAGTATTATAAGTAAAACAATATTACATATTAATGTAATAATTAAAACAATTTTTAACCCGCTCTTTACTGCATAAATTATTAATAAGGAGTTGACTATAACAATAAAAATGCAGATGAGGCGTATACAAAGAGATTTAAAAATTGAACTGATGCAGACTTGATAACTAGTTACTGTGACCTAACTGTACTGTAATCTTGTTTATGTGACGTTTTTAAATAAATAAATAACTCAGTTGTCAGTGCGACATAACGGTTCGGAAAGGTCACGGTTTTTGGGGTCGCTGATTACGAAAATGGGGTCAAAAACCATGAAAACGACACCCATGACAGAAAAAACAAAAACAAACCAGGGCGCCTTCTTGGATTTTCTTTTTGACCCCATTTTTATAATCAGCGACCCCGAAAACCATGAAAACGACACCCATGACGGAAAAAACTCAAAATTTCCATGGCGCCATCTTGGATTTTCTTTTTGACCTCATTTTCGTAATCAGCGAACCCAAAAACCATGAAAACGACACCCATGACGGAAAAAACTCAAATTTTCCATGGCGCCATCTTGGATTTTCTTTTTGACCCCATTTTCATAATCAGCGACACCAAAAACCATGAAAACGACACCCATGACTGAAAAACCAAAGAAATACCAGGGCGCCATCTTGGATTTTATTTTAGACCCCATTTTCATAATCAGCGACCCCAAAAACCATGAAAATGACACCCATGACGGAAGAAAACTCAAATTTTCCATGGCGCCATCTTGGATAAAAAAAAATGACATCCACCATCTTGGAATTAAAAAAAAGGATGGCTTTTTCATAACAAGCATTTCAATTAAACTCAAAATTGACATCCAAATCTTATTATAAAAAATTACGTCCACCATCTTGACACGGAACATACAAACAAACACTTTCACATTTATAATATTAGTAGGTTTTCCGAACAGGTGCCCTGTGCACAAAAATTATTTATTTACGGTGCGCCGCCGCGCCGAAAATAAATAATTTTAATAGCGTAGCAACGTGGCATGACATTACAAATAAAATTATTTATGCACTCTACAATAACAAAACAGATTGATTTACCTTTCTTCTGTGCGTGGAAGCTGATGAAACCGCAGATCTTTATTTAAACGAGATGAAGACTTGCAATCACTCACAGCACACGTCGTATGCACCATTTTGAATAAACAAATAAAAAACAAACACGCGTTAGCCCTGAATTAATTGTCCCGATCTACTAACAAAGTTTTGTTCGCAGTTCGGGCTCGGCTTACCCGCGTCTCGCCCCTCACACCCCGCACGATTGTCCTGTCTAGACGTATCCGTTGTACGACTGTACGATTTTTAGACTGTGGTACTATAGTGGTGTTTGTCACCTCTTTTACTGAATAAATGCAGATTTTTCCTAACGTACATGATGTTTTCATAGATGTATTGACAAGGTACTGTCAAGATATTAATTTCCTTAAACAGTTCTCTTAGAGAGTCGCGTCTACGTAAATCATATATAGCTCTGATGGCTCTTTTCTGCAGAATGAATATTAAGACTCGATGTCTGCGCACGTCCCCATAGTAAAATACCGTATGACGTAATACTATGAAAATAACTAAAATAGCCTCGCGGTATCAATATCAGTAAATTGACGGATCTTTCTAACAGCATATGCTGCTGAGCTCAGCCGTCCTGCAAGAGATGTTAAATGAAGACCCCAATGTAGCTTTGAATCGAGCGCAATTCCCAAGAAAACTGTTTTATCGATAAATTCTAGTTTCTTTTGATTCAAAATTATGTCACAATCACTACTTTTGACATTTGGTAAGGCAAATCGAATGCAATTAGTTTTGTTCCCATTTAGTACTAAATTGTTAGCGGTAAACCAGATAAGGACCTGCAGTAGGGCATTATTTAAAATTAGTGGCACGTCTGTTTATCCTAAATAGTAACGAATTATTGTCAGCAAACAACACCATTTTCGGGTGGTTGTTAAATAAATGGGGTAGGTCATTAATACAAACTAAAAAGAGGAAGGGACCCAGAATCGAACCTTGTGGTACACCTATTTTTACTTATAAACCCATTGAATTGACACCATTTATATGTACTTGTTTCTGTCTATCATTCAAATACGACTTTATTAAACTAAGCGCAAGTTTACCCAAAGGTGACCAGTCAGATCACCAAACATTAATTCACAAACTTTTACTTGACAAGCAACGATTAGAAAACACATTATTTGTCATTTCATCAGTATACAACACCAAGTTTAACAAATAATTCACTTCGCAAAATAATTATCACATAAACTTTTAATTAATAACGTATTATTTGACAAACAATTCATTATTTTTTCGTTTTATCTCATAAAACAACGTTTGAATTAGAGACGTTACACAAATTGATTGTGCCATTTAAAAAAAAAAAAAATGAATTTGGTTTCCTCTATGCACAAATTTTGTGACAGAAATGAATCACTGCAGAACCGACTCCACGTAGTCTTTTCTGCCCTACCCCTAGAGTGTAATTTAAGCCCGCGTAGGCGCGGAGAATTTAGTCCCGCAGCACCGGAGCCGTGACAGAAACCATGCCTGCTGCATGTTGCATGCTGCATGTTTGCATACTGCATGCTTGCTGCTTGTTGGTTGCATGCATGCTGCATGCTTGCTGCATGCTTGCTGCATGCTTGCTGCGTGCTTGCCGCGTGCTTGCTGCATGCTTGCTGCATGCTTGCTGGCGTTGCTGCTCGTTTGCTGCATGCTTGCTGCTCGCTTGCTGCATGCTTGCTGCATGCATGGAGTATGCCTGTTTGCATGTTATGAAAAAACTATGCATTTACCTATTTTTTTCTTAAAAAAGAGTAATACAAAAAATACTAGCCTGTAAATTATTTTGTTGAAACGTGATTTGTCCAAACGTATTGTAACGTTTTTTGTTAAGTGGGTTTAATTTCGGCACGCGCGTGTGTTTCTTCCACCTATAGAACACTGCTGTCCTTCCGATATTAAAACCACTGTAACGTTTTTATTATTAAGTGAGTTGTAGTCCACGTTAGTGGTGGAACTATAAAGTTAGATGCGTTAGGTAGTGCCTAGCGGAAGGTAGAAGTTAAATAAAAACATACGTTACAAAATTAGTTTTATTATAAAGACTAGATAATTACAAGCCGGTTGAGCCGGGTGAGGGTCTGATATCGAGCACGCGAGTAGGTTAGAACCGCCTATAGAACACTACTGTCCTGCAGGTCTTCCAGACGTAGGTAGCGGGAACTGAAGTTAGATGGCCAGGGTCCCGTAGCGCCGCAACAGGGTCGTCCAGCCACTCCCCTGTGGCGACGGCGGTTTGGTGTTAGTAACCGCTTCTGGAGATTGCGTCGAGCAGCGCTGGCAGGCGCGCTGGTGTAGGTGCAGCACAGTCACAACGCGGTTAGACGCGCCGGGCTGACACCGGGGTGCGCAGACGTAGGCAGATGTAGGTAGAAGAAGGAAGGATGGAACCCCGTCGGGGGTTGTCACTTCACTGAAGTTATTAATTAATAAATTAAAATAAAAGTTGAGACCACAATAAGATGTCGTTCGTAGATGATTTAAAAGTAGTGGACACTGTAGCTCTGTTCCCGTCAAATGAGCAGACCGGCCCTTTTATAACTTATTGACGGATCTTTCTAGAAGTAATTAGTGGGAGGAGAATACAGCCAATCACGACGTAGCTGTCATCGCAATTGTGTTGCCAGAACATTTCTAAAGATTCCACTTTAATTGTGGTGTTGCAAGTTTTTTACTTTATAATTAAGTTATTTATGTTTATAGTTTTTTAAGAATAAACGTGCAACGTTACAGTATCTAAGTAAAAAATGAAAAATTTATAAATGAATAAATATCATCTGATGCATTTGATAAAAGAAGTATTTGCCAAATAAATGTTTGTTAAACGAATATTTATAAAACATTTGCGGAATAAGTTGTTTGCGAAATAAATAGTATACGAAACTTGGTTGTAAAATGAAAATTTGTCAATGGACTTTTGGTAAAACATTAGTGAACCTTACCCAAACCGTAATACTCAAGTTTCAAGATCAGGGTTTCGTGATTTTCGCAATCAAATGCCTTCGAAAGGTCACAAAAGATTCCTATGGCATCTTGTGCCTCTTCCCACGCAGTCAATATTATGTGTTTTAATAAAGTGACACCGGCGTCAGTTGTACAACGTCCAACCATACTGTTGTTCGTGTAATATTTGATTGGTGTTAAAATGGCAAAGCCTTTGATTGAGCATTATCTTTTCATACGCTGAAAACTGGCAACACGGATACTGGCCTATAGTTATTAGTGTCTTTACTGTCCCCGGATTAAAAAAAAAAATCCCAATCTGGGTGATCTCAGATATTTTGTGGTTCTTCTTAACTTAACTTCTAAATCTTAATCAATAGAGAGCAACGGAGAGGAATTTAAGGTTTCAGTAGTTTTAAGTGGGATACGGGTAAAGAAATTTACAAATTCTTGAGCAACTTCATTGTTGGAGCTCACAAGGCTACGTGAAGTCTCTAGTGTGAAGTCATTACTATGTTTTATATTTCTGTTTGTTTCACTGTTGATAATTTTCCAAACCGTTTTTATTTTGTTATCGGCTGATTTAATTTTATTGCTAATGAATAAGGATTTGGCTATCCTGCAGGTGTTTTTAAAAAATCGAGTTATTAGCAACATATTTATTTAAAGTGTTATTGAACTCAGTGTGCACTACCGAAAAGAATTCTTCATACAATTCATTTACACTGTTTCTAATATGGCCTGGTATATTTAGCTTGCTAATTAAACTTTTCCAACTTGCTGGGTGTTATTTGTCGGGTCTGAATCTGAATTCTTTGTAATTGTTTATTGTACGGGAAAGCAACTGTCTGCCCGCTGTGATCTGAAGGAAGGTAATTTACGATAGATTTATCTAAGTTAAGTCGCAGCAACAAAAAACATGTAGCAGTATTTGTAGTAATTCGGGTTGGTTCTGAAAAATCTACTTCCTACTTAAAAATCTACTATCAGGTAATGTCTTGAATCGTGTTCAACAATTTGAATACCTCGGCCATATTGTTAACGCGTACATCAAAGATGATCTGGATGTAGAAAGGGAACGAAGAGCATTGTACGTGCAAAGTGAAAGTGACACTTGTCAAAACTTATTGTTAGACGTTGTACACGTGTAACCTCTGGACAAGCTGTACGCAAAGAGCCATCTATGCTCTTCGAGTTCAGTATAACAATGAAATCAGGATGCTGCTGGGGCTGCCACGCTTCTGTTGTGCGTCAAAAATTTAGCACTTTATATCCCATCAACACAAATGATGAAGATGGTAAGGGATAACCACCAGTATTAAAACGCAGCCCATCTGTAACTGGCCCTTTAACCATGTGAAGCCTGTGTGAAATACACAAATAAATCACGCGATGGGTAATTCTTCTATTACTTTTGTGTGATCTTGATAACTGACAATTTTTTTTTTATCAATTGGAACCACAAACAGCTATATTATACGATAATACAACAATGATAATAGGTTGAATTAATGTAGGGTCAGACTATACATGCCCAGAGATACATTTTGCTCGTGGTCTGAGCAACACGTGTTTGTGTCGAAATAGTATTTTTTTACAATGCCTATTCTGTACCACATCATCATTATTCTCTTGCCCTTATCCCACCCAATTCGTTTATGTCTTCTTCCGTACTTCTTTATTACTTATTTTTCTGTTCTTTATATTTCTTCTTATTTAAGACAGACTAAGAAAAGTTACACGAGCACACACACCTCATTTTTGATCGCAGCCTTTGATTCTTTTTGTTTCAGATAATTATGTTCCTTCTTGTCTGGGTGTCGGTCTTGATCGCTGTAACAGTCATATACTTGCGGCAAGTCTACTCCAGGTTCAGCCGCTATGGCGTCAAAAACTTAAAGCCCGCCCCCTTCTTGGGCAACATGACCAGACTCTTGTTTCGTCAGGATCACTACGTTGATGATGTCATGAGACTGTATAACAGCTTTCCTGAAGAAAAGTAAGGAATAATTAACTGAGAATAATATGCTCAATTCATGTTAACAATTTGCAAGTCGGTGTCCTTTATAACGTGTTTGTCTGGTTTTCCAGATTTGTGGGATCCTTTGAATTCGTGACTGAGCTGTTAGTGATACGTGACATCGAGCTGATAAAAAAGATCAACGTCAAAGACTTTGACCACTTCACCGATCACCGCTTCAACTTGAGTACTACTGACTCGTACTTCTCCAGAAACTTGTTATCTTTAAAAGGTACCAAACTGTTTTAAGTTTGAATAAATAATAACGGTTATCTTCAACTAACTCATAGATAAAGGTTAAATACAATATAATAATTTATCGTACACAAAAATTTCTACACAGTTCTCAATGTTGTTAATTCTATCTGAATACGTTACAATTTATTATAACCCGTTTTTAGTTTTCTCTAGTTAAAACTATTTTTTACTAACTGCCATTGTTAGAACTAGTATTAACTGCTGTTCGAATATTAATATCAGTGAAAACTAGTTATAACTAGACAAAACGCGTTTTGTCGAAATGATTCAGTTAAAACCCTGTCGCACTTAAAACTGGTATTAGAGAAACGTGTTTAGGATTGAAAATATGGATATTGTTTATTAATAGTACATTGTTACCCTAGGGGTGAAAGTAACTTATTTAGTCCCGAGACGGGGTTTGGCACCCAAGCGTAGCGCGGGCGCTAATAGTTCGAGGTACTAAATAAGTCTTTAACCCGAGGTAAACATTGTGCTTTTCATTACGTATACAAGGAAAATAAAAATAGAAAACATAGATCGGATTGCCGCTTTCCCGCCTATTTTGTTTTTTTTTTCTGTCGGCCACAGACTACAGACTACTGACAGTGAAAAAAGAATGGCGGAATAGTGTGTGGTGAAACACACTATTCCGCCATTCTTTTTTCACTGTCATCACAGAAATAATTGTAAATATATTGCTCAAATCTATATTATTTTAAAGAAATATTTGAAACTAAATTATAACAAAGTTATTTTAAAAAACTAATATTCTTTAATTTATACTGAATTTTATGTTATTTCAATTTTACATCGCGCTGTAATTAAGAGGCTTTATGGAAGTTGGAACATGGTTCAACAGAAATGTGAAAATAGAACTATTTTTTTTTTAATAATTTGACAGATGTCAGTTGAAAGCGATTCTCCCTAGGGCTGAAAAGTATTACTTTCAACCGCTCCTCAGGCAACTTATAACCTACTTTCCGAGTATGAGTAATGAAAAATATTTATGAATAATTCTAGGTAAATGTTAAACAAAAATAATCATCTTACGTTTATAATTATTATAAGCCTAATTGTTCCACTGAAGTGGGAGTGGACCGGATACGTAGCACGATCGTCACTGGTCTTGCCTGGAAATTACCATCTGGCCGACGTATATCCATGAACATATTCAATCACTACTCCCCCAATTTCTATGTTACGCTCTTTGCAGTTTATCATCAGTTTTGTCTTGGTCATTCATTGAAAGCCCGACATGGACACTGGCGCGCCTCAGTTGATCGAGCATTAGGCCTAGCTCAGCTGCTGAGGAAGTATCACATTACTATTTATTGGAACAATAATAAGGAACATCAAAATATAACAAAAATGCAATGGCGACAATATTCATTTTTAAAATATTAAAATTAATCAAATACAGGGTGTAAACCACCTCATCACAAAGCCGTTAACCAAGCATTATGTACATCAAACTAAGTAACTTTACGCAAAAATTATTGCTGGGAAACGACTTTTTTTTTTGAGGTTATAAATCATGTTTTGTGGTAGAACTCAATGTCACGCACATAAAACATTGTGCTGGTGGATGGTTTGAGTAGTACGGGGGTCGTGGAGGTGTTAAAAGTCAAAATCTTACAAAAAAAACTTGTATTTAAAAAAAAACTTGTTAAAAAGTTGTAACTTTGACCCCCCATATCTCCGTAACTAGAAGGTTCCCAGGTATGGTGTAGAACAAAAAAATTATCGCAATGATGGGGAGAACAAGTGCCTTTCGGCTTCGTGAAGAGGTGTTTTACACCCTTTATAATAAAATAAAAACCTTACTATGAAACGTACATAAAATGAAATAAAACAGTTTTAACTGAATAATTTCAACAAAGCGCGTTTTGTCTAGACAAAACGCGCTTTGTACAAAACTATGTAGTTATAACTAGTTATACGAGTAACTACATAGTTTCCACTGATATTCATTTCTGAACAGCAGTTAATCCTAGTCCTAACCTATCAAAGGTTCCAAACCACCCAGTTCGGATCCCAAGGTATCGGGACAAAATTGTTGCAAATAAGGTCTGGCATTCCCCATTTTAAGGCTTGCACCCAATTACCAATCACTCTGTATAGTAAAAACTAGTTTAAACTAAGGAAAACGCGTTTTAACTAAAAACGGTTTTTAACTGTAACAAATACTACTGGCGGTCACATAGCTGTCAGCAAAATCTACCTCACGACTTAGGGTTCCATCTATCTGGCAGACTCTTGTTGCTCCGAAATTCATTTAGCATAACACACTTGGCATAATTTTTTTTAAACGAATATATGAAAGGCATATTTTTTTTTAAATATACTTATTGTTTGGCTGAATGTTTGTAAGTCCGAATTTGGAATGGCATACTTTTAGATGGCAGATTTTTTTTTGACATAATTACCTTTGGCAGTGTTCAAATTTCGCATAATTTCGTTTAGAATAATGTTCATTTAGAACGACGATTATTTGATATAATTTCACTTGGCATACTATGAAGATGGCAGAATTTCATTTGGAATAATTTTATTTGGCATTATTGCCATTTTTCAATGCCACAAAATAGCAATTTTGAATTTAATTTAAAATTAAAATAGTGTCTTAAAAAGTCAATATGTTGTGTTAGAAAAGTTAGTGATAGAAACGAATCGCTCCAAAACCGACTCCACGTAGTCTTGTACACGTCTGTCCTACCCCGAGAGTGTAATTTAAAATCGCGTAGGCGCGGAGGGGCGAGGCGGGCCGCGAGTTGAGGAGCAGGTGGTTGTAACACTCGCCGCGTTAAACCCATCTGCGACGATAAGCTCGCGTGGGACCGCCGTAGCCCCGCAGCGCCGGAGCCGTGACAGAAACCATGCCTGCTGCATGTTGCATACTGCTTGCTTGCTTGCATGCTGCATGATTGCTGCATGCTTGTTTGCATGCTGCATGCTTGCTGCATGCTGCAAGCTTGCTGCATGCTTGCTGCATGGTTGTTTGCATGTATTCTGTATGCTTGTTTGCATGCTGCTGCATGCTTGCTCTATGCATGGTATATGCTTGTTCAGATGTTTGCATGCCTGCTGCATGCATGGTGCATGCTTGCTTGCATGCTGCATGCTTGCTTACATGCTTCATCCTTGCTTGTATACTGCATGCTTGCTACATGCACAATGTATGCTCGTTTGCATGTTTGCCTGCTTCTTACAGGGAAATAAAAACAAAGTGTTCACAATCAACTGACTTTATAAATTTTCTGTGATTTGATAGATGAGTCTTTCAATTATTATGCATATGAAATGTATGCCAAAAGATAATTCTAACTGTAATCTTTCTGAGATATGATAGTTCTGCCTTTAAAGACTATCGATATGAAAATTATGCCAAAAGATGTTTCTGCCTGTGAACTTTCTGCGATAAGATGGTTCTACTTTTAAATCTTATGCATATGAAATTTATGCCTAAAGATGATTCTGGCTTACCAAATTATGAGTTTGAACGTATGATAAATGAGTATCTGCCAAACAATTTTCTGCCAAATGAAGTTTATGCTATCAGCTGGTATGCAAAATAATATTATGACATAAAAAGTTCTGCTATAAAGGGTGGACCCCACGACTTAAGACAGGACCGTCGACTCGCTGCAAAATGTAACAGGGCATGTCATGCGGTGATGGTAATGTCAACTATATAATAAGTCAAGAGTGACAATACCAACGCTTTCTAAACACGGGGAAGCCCAAAAGGAGGGTTATACCAGAGGGTGTTTACCTATATACCATCTAGTGTTTGATAATCTTCTTTAAACCGGAATAGTCTTACCAGGCCATTCCTCAATCTATCTTTCAAAGTTAGTACTTGCCTACTTGCTTATATGCCTTCCTTTTTTGTTGTTTGTTGTATTGTTTGTTGTTTTGTTGTTTGTTGTGTGTATGTTTATTTTTACATAATTTTGTCTTCTCGGCTTTTCTATTTTTTTTTCTGTTATGTCCTGCCTGTGTGAGTTTAATAAATACTTTGTTTCGTCATGTCCGTCTGAGGTTTTGCTAAGAGACCGTTAGTACTAGAAACCTGTTATTTGTATGTATAGTCTTTTAAAGTGACTTCGTGATTGCTGTTTTAAAAACTTGCATTGAAAAACAAAATCCAGAAATAAAAAAAATAAAAAACCATAAAAATATCACTCTACGCGCCTTTTTTTTTAGGATGGGAAATCATCAAACAACTTCTCCCACTCTGGGTGTCAGACTTTTACTGACTAAAACCCATCCATGTTCCTTCCTCGCTCACGGTATCTCTTTCGAACAGTCCCGGCGTGGAACACAAACGCGCCGTCGACATGGCCTGTGTCATATTTTCGGCTGCCGCCTCGTGCGACCTCCCCTGTGTCAGCACCAGGGTGTCGTCTGCGTAGCAAACGACGCTGACACCACTAGGGAGGTCGGCGCGCAGCACCCAGTCGTAAACGATGTTCCACAGGGGCGGTCCCAGAACCGATGCCTGTGGGACACTGCACGACATCTCTCACCGGTTCCATTCTCCACTGCGACTGGGGTAGATGACGGCTCTGTCCGTCAGGTAGTCCCCGACCACACGACGGAGGTAGGTCGGCACCCGGTGATACCGGAGTGCCTCCCTGATGCAGCTCCAGGGCAGGGAGTTGAAGGCGTAGGAAGACGACTCCGCCCCGGGATATCGCATCCCCCGTCGTGAGGGCTCTCACGCGCATGATGGCGTCCACCGTAGAGCGCCCCTTGCGGAAACCAAACTGATTCTCCTTAAGATACGGCCCCATCCCCTCAAGGTGCTCGGCAAGGCGGTTTGCAATAACTCTCTCAAAGAGCTTGCCCATCTCGTCGAGCAGCACGATTCGGCCGAAATGCGGACGGAGAGTCCGCAGGGCAATTATTCTACGCGCCTTGAATCGTGCTGAATCCTCTAAGCACATTGATGGAGAATTCAGGCCTCGGTAGAGGAAAGATGGTCAGGTTATATTATTATCTCACCTGCTTTACATGGATGACCTGAAACTCTTTGCCCAAACAAATTACAACTGATGGAGCTACTGAAAGTAACTAAACCTTTTAGTAACGCCATCAGGATAGAATTTGGTGTGGACAAATGTGCAGTCATGTATGTAAAGCGAGGGCAGATTATGGGATCCAAGGGACTTCGGCTCTCGGATTCCATACATCTAAGATCTCTTTCCTCAGCCGAGAGCTATAAGTATTTGGGTTTGTAACTGAATACGATATTATATTTGTAAAAAGTAGTGCTTGGCGCTATGGTGACCTAACACTACTTTCTAGTATTAATAGGGTATGGTTTATGGTAAAAGTTAAAGTCTTGAGTTGTAAGAGAGATAGCTATATATTAAATCACTACAACATTTAATTACAAGACAATGGTTATGGTAATAGTTTTCGAGTACGCGGTGTCTCTAACGAGATCTGAACACGAACTGGCCCACATTTTGGTGGACGAGCGAACGTGCATACTTGCGTTCGATGCAATTAATTTTCGCTTAGTGTTCGATTTAAACTCGAACAATATTGAATAAAGGAATAATAATCATAAGTTTAAGAACAAGAGAACCTTGCTATATTGTCATACGAGTAACAGTAGTATGTTATGACAATATAGCGACAATATACGGAACCCTACACTGCGTGTGACTCGACACGCACTTGTTTTCTTTCTTTCACACATCATTTGCAAGGAAAATATTTCTACAGCATAAGGTATGAATGTTGTACAGGTCAAATATGGCGAGACATGCGTTCAACACTGAGTCCAGCGTTCACCGGCTCGAAAATGCGACAGATGCTGCCTTTAATGGTAGCAGTTGGCGATCAAATGATAAGCTCGCTTCACAAAATGATGAAAAACTCTGAATGTAAGTAATTTCAAACAACAAAATAAAAATAACAAAGAAATCACATTAATATTAGTTAAAAACGATCGTCTTTGAAGGAAAAAAAACTGTTCAGCAAAAATAAAACCACTACTAACTAGACAATAACTTGTGAGACCCAGCATTTGCACGTATGTTCAGTTCACACCGAGACGCAACGCGACGCGACGCTGCACGCACTTTTAAATAGAGCGACTATAATACCGCTGGACATTACACACAGCGGCATCTAGTGCCACACTAAGCAAGGCTTGTGTCGTAGACATCAGATAGTTGATACACCGTCTCTTCGTGTGCAGTAGTTTTATTTATGTTTTTGTGGCTTTAATAAATATGTATGTTAGTCTGTAAGGTATCCGTGATATGGGTCTTTTGTTACCGTAAGTGATATTATATAATAGTGTAATTAAATGATATTTTTTTTTTTTTTTTTTTTTTTTTTTTTATTTAATTCACTAAACTGATGTACAATCACAATACCAATAAAACAGCTACAACACAAAATTTCTGATTGACATCTACTAGAAGTGAATCTAGCATGCATACAAAAACAATCAAGTAAAACCTACAAATTGTGAATTTTTCTAACAATTATGAAGTTTTGAGACCGTAAAATTAAGGAAATACAAATTAAAAAATGAAAACAAAAACAGAAACATATTACACAATTAAAGCTCTAAGTTTAGTCCTAACTGAGACTACAGAACCAGCAAAGACATCTATTTCGCTACGAATGGAGTTCGCAAGAGAAAGCATGCGGTAAATAGGTGAAGAATTACCTATATTAGTTCGACTATGAGGCAGGACGAAAGTCCTTCGGTTTATTAAGCGGCTACTACTACGTGGGATACTAAATTTCACTCTTTCTAAAAGCTCAGGAGAATCAATTATTCCATTTATTAGTTTAAACAAAAACAAGAAATCCAGGGATTTCCTTCGTGCGCTTAAAGGCTTCATTTTATAATGACTCAGCTTAGAGTTATACGAGTTCAGACTACGACATTTGTTTTCCGAGAAACTTAAGTGGTATAAGAACCTTTTTTGAACACGTTCAATCCGATCAGAGTGCACCTGATAAAACGGGTTCCACACCGTACTACAATACTCCAGAATACTTCGAATAACGCTGTTGTAAATGGAAATAGTCAGAATAGGTTCTTTGAAAATTTTCATTTCCCTGACGATGAACCCCGACAATTTTGATGCCTGACCAATAATTTGGTCGTAATGGCTCCTAAAACTCAAACTACTATCCACTAAAACACCGAGGTCCCTAATAGTATCAACTTCTTGGAGTGGGCTATTATTAATCGAGTAATAATGTTCACACGTTTTCCTTTTTCTGCTAAATTTGATAAAGTAACATTTGTTCAGATTTAATGACATTTTATTTTGTTTGCACCAATTATGTACGTTATTTAAATCTAGCTGAAGCTGCATAAAATCGGATTCGTTGTAAATAGCTCGATATATTTTTAAATCATCAGCAAAAAGTTTGTATTCCGAATTAATTTTGCAACCCAGATCATTTACAAACACTAAGAAAAATAGAGGCCCCAAGTGTGAGCCCTGCGGCACACCTGTCGGTACGTAATATCGTTTTGATTTAAAACCCTTGAGATACACTAGTTGTGAGCGATTTTTTAAGTACGATTCGCACCAACGCAGCAACGACCCATGAACGCCCATACTTTCTAATTTAGCAACTAGAAGGTCGTGGTCAACCAAATCAAAGGCCTTCTTAAAGTCGGTGTATATTGCATGAACTTCTCTACCATCATCTAATGCAGATGATATATATGAAACATACTCGACTAGATTAGACAATGTCGATTTATTGGGGCGAAAACCGTGCTGGTTATCATCCAGCACACTCTTGAAGTGAGAAAACATTTTTTTCTGAACAAGCGATTCAATAATTTTACCACAAGCGGATAAAATGGACACTGGTCTGTAATTGGCAGCATCATCAACACGGCCAGATTTAAAGATTGGCGTGATGTGCGCTATTTTCCACTGATCAGGAAATACGCCTTGTGCCAAAGAATAGTTGAACATAGTAGTCAGAGGATCAGCTAGGTTCGCTGCACATTTCCTAAGGAAGAGAGGAGGGATTGAGTCAGGGCCTGGTCCTTTATCACAATCCAGGGAAGACAAGTGATCAAAAACTTCTCTAACTTCAAGTCTGCACTGACTGAAAGTTTCATTTTTACAGGCAGTAGGTTCAACTGGCGTTGAAGTGAGTGTGTTACTATCAACTCTATATATGGACTGAAAATGATCGGAAAACAAGCCACAAATTTCCTGACCGCCTCTGGCAAAAGTAGTGTTATTCAAACTCATTTTGTTGGGAATATAATTGTTACCTATCCGTTTATTTTTTAAGTACCTCCAAACATGCTTAGGATTGGTACGCAGATGTTCAGCTATATTCTTTTTAAAATTAGCATAACATTCCTTTATCAACTCACCGCAACGCTTTCTTAAACATTCAAACGTTATTTTATCTCTTGGATTTCCGTATTTTTTGTACATATTGTGATATTTAGCTTTTTCTTTAATGACTTTTAGTAAAGCTCTCGTGTACCACACAGGATAGCGTTCATCTCGTGGTTTTGTAATCGGAGTGTGCAGTTTAATAATTGGCATAAGAATATCATAGAATTTTTGCAACATGTCGTTAATATTATTTACGGAATTCCATTCATCAGACCAAGCAATTTTCGCAAGTTCAGCATTGACCGCTTCATAATTACAGAGATAAAAGTTCAAGTATGGGATTTTATTTTGCACAAGAGGATTGCTTTTATTGGATTTAAATGAAATTTCCAGCGCTGGATGATGAGGATCAATTGGTATAAGCGGAGTTGAGGCTTGAGATACCAGCATTTTGTTGTTACTGCTACTAAGAACTAGATCTAAAATACGGTTTGAAGCGTTGAGTATCGTGTTGCATTGATGAAGATCGTTAAAGGCTATCATGTCTATTAAATTTTGTTCAATAACACTACTGGATCCCTTGGGGACCAATAGACCAGATTCCGCAATATATTCCCAGTTGAGATTACCCATATTAAAGTCTCCGATTAGTAAATTGATAGAATTGATTTTGCTTTTTTTATTAATTACTTCTGTGAAGTTTCGAAACAATGCATCGATATAGTCTTGTTTGATTGGAGGTGGAATATAAACGGCACATATATTAATTCTTAAGCCAATCTGACACTTGATTGTAATCCACAACTCCTCACAATGAGACTCCCAATTTAATCTCCGTGAGACCTCATATTTAGCCAAAGTAGCAACAAACACGCCTCCACCATCTCTTTTTGTAGTCGAGGATACTGTCGATGACCGGTCGCGCCTAAAAACTCTATATCGGTTATCTAAAAACTCATGATCTAACACCGTATCATTGAGCCAACTTTCAGTGCCGATAATGATGTCGTAATCAAAATTTAAAACTGCAGTATAAAAGTCCTCTGTCTTGGTTCGTAAGCCTCTTACATTTTGATAATAGATCTTAAGTTTGAATTTAAATGATTATAACACTACAAAGCGTGCAAAGTATGTAACTAATAGAATTATAAATTACAAAGATTCTAAACATGACAAATTTTTGACGAGAAGAGATTTAGTTGACACATCCTTCCTGACAAATATACGACCATTCCGAACCCATACAAAGTTATATTTCTTTTCCTTAGCAGTGATTCTTGTCGCTGCATGTAGTTTTTTATTAGCCAGAGTCAGATTTTCCGTCACAAAAATCGGCTGCTTGACTCCACCAATGCCAATATGGCTGCTGTTCAACTTCTCCGACTCATTCTTCTTATTAAAGTTTCTAACTGCAGCAAGTAGATTATCGCGAATACGAGGACTGGCTAACTTGACGACTATGCTACGTGGACGATTTGTCTCTTCGTTTAATTTAGCAACTCTATGAAATGACTGGATTTCATTATCCTGGAGCTCATTCCCCACAACTATACCCACCTGCTTTACGACCGTTAGCAGGTTTTCGGCTTTGTGTTCAGGAACGCACTGGATCTCTATATTGCTTTCACGCGCTAATTGATCAATTAGCTGCAATTTAGTCTCCAATTCCCTCACTTGAGCACCCATCACGGCGTTATTCTTGAGGAGTGCCGCAACACTGTTATTGTTTCGGGCATTCAATTCGACTTGTTCATCATAAGCGTCAGAAAGAAAAGATACAGTCTTCTTAAACTCATCAAAGTCTTCGTACATTGAAGAAAATCTCGAGGTTAGGTCATTAACTTCCCTTTTAACCGTAGCTAGGGTGGCTTCAAATTTTGCCAAAGAGGCTTGCTGACTATCAAACTTTTCGTTCATTTCCTGCCGTAATTTACGAATCTCTGTGAGAATTGTGTCTTGCAAATTGACTTCAATGCCAACGCATGCCATTCGAGGCGTAACTGGTGGTGATTTCTCAACTGGCGTCAGTCTCTGACCAAGTTTTGGGCTAGGTTTGTTTTGGCTATCAGACGGTCCTGATATAGAGGAATGCATTGTAACCATTTCAGCTACTGGACCCGCTTTGTCAGTCTGTGCAGTGTGACTTTTAGGATGGACTGGTGTATTAGTGTTGTCCATTTTAGGACGGCCAGAGACGCAGATTGGACAAGTCCATTTAGTCCTAGGTGTTGACGTTTCATCGTACTTTACGCATTCCAAATGGTACTGAAGGACACATTTGTTCAAACAGCATTTAATTCTCTTTTGTGTAACGAGAATTGTTCCATTACAACCAGCACAAATCATGGCAAAAAAGCAAAAAGAAAAAGCAAACGCAAAAATAAATTCTTGTTCTGGGATTCGAACTTTCAACCATTCACGTCTCAGTCTTCACTCTTTGTACACTGCCACTGACGCACTGGAATGTACCTCGAAATAAACGTATTGATGCGTAGTACAAATGATCGTAGTGAAGTTAGGTTGAATAAGGTCCATGTTCACCGAAAAGATAACAGCCTGATTAGCTAAAAACAGCTGTCAGTGTGACATATTACCATACAAAAATGTGTTTTATACAGCTGTTTTAGATAATCAGACTGTCATCTTTTTGGTGAACATGGACTTAGAGTGTTTTTTTCGAAACACCCACTCTTAGGTGAACTTAAACTTGCAATATCACTTTTAGCAATGTTTAGTTTATGTTTTTGGTAAATTACAGTCACTGATCACTCTGCAAACAATGTCACGTATGCCACATAAACTTAGCTTTAGCTTCCACACAATGTTTATATCGTAAGTAAAGTTATAACAATATTAATGTTTATTTGTTTACGGAACGGCAATTGTGTGTATGATATATTATACTACATATTATATACATTTGTTTGTAAATAAATAGGTAGGTACTTAATATACATATAAACATCCATGACTCGGAAACAAATGTCCATGCTCATCACACAAACATTTATTTATTCCTACCGTAATTCGAACCCGGGACCCTAAGGACGTAAGGCAGCCTCACTACCGCTGCGCCATTCGAGTCGTCAAAATATAACTCACTGGCCTAATATCAGCAATGTGTTATTCATACATTTTTTAGTTGCCGTTTAGTTGTCGTCGGGTTTTGAGTTTTTGCAGTCATTTAAGCAATTCTTCAGTAACGTCCTTTTTTTAGCTGGTTTTCTAGACTTAGATTGTAAGGACCTAACGACACGTTACTCCATCGACGTGATAGCCTGCTGCTGCTACGGGCTCAATGTGGATTCTTACAACGATGAGGGTAACAAGTTCTACGCGTTGGGCAAAGGATCAAACAACTTCCATTGTCGTCAATTATTCCAATCCTTCATAATTGGTAGAGCGCCGATATTAGCTAAGGTAAGTTGCTGAGTAAATTTATTTTAAGACAGTTTTTTGGTCCGACTTTTAAAAAAGGAGTAAGTTATAATATAATCGGCTGCCATTTTTAGGGTTCCGTAGCCAAATGGCAAAAAACGGAACCCTTATAGTTTCGCCATGTCTGTCTGTCTGTCTGTCTGTCCGCGGATAATCTCAGTGACCGTTAGCACCAGAAAGCTGAAATTTGGTACCAATATGTATATCAATCATGCCGACAAAGTGCAAAAATAAAAATTAAAAAAAACATTTTTATTAGGGTACCTCCCCCAGACGTAAAGTGGGGAGCGATTTTTTTTTTAATTTTGACCCTGACGTGTGATATATTGTTGGATAGGTATTTAAAAATGAATAGGGGTTTTCTACAATCATTTTTTGATAATATTAATATTTTAGGAAATAATCGCTCCGAAAGTCAAAAACAATGTGTCCCCCCCCCTCTAACTTTTGAACCATAAGTTTAAAAAATATGAAAAAAATCACAGAAGTAGACCTTTATATGAACTTTCTAGGAAAATTATTTTCAACTTGATGAGTTGAATAGTTTTTGAGTTATATAGCACTTTTTCAAAAAAACGCAAATGATAACTTTGTTTTTCATACAAATACTATGAAAAACAAAGTTATTTTTGCTGACGAAAAATGTTGGTATTTTTAATGGTCTGGGAAGCTACGGAACCCTACAGTGAGCGTGGCCCGACACGCTCTTGGCTGGTTTTTTTTAAATGTATGTAGGCACACCAATTTCTCTCGGTTTACTGATCCGATTTAAGTGATTCTTTTATCGTCCGATAGAGGAAGCTTGCGCGGTGGTCTCATATTAATTTTATAAGTTATCCTTTGTAATACGCATTTTTTTTCTTCCTCGATGTAGATGATGAGCCACCAACTTCTAATTACAACGAAAAATGTATACTTGTGAACGATTTGTGAGAGATACCACAACTAAAAAAAATAAAACCGACTTCAAAAAGAAAAAGTGAAAAATAACTTTAGCTTCTGAAGTCGGTGACGTTTGTATGATTGATTTAATTTTTTTGTCACCGACTTCAGAAGCTAAAGTTATTTTTCACTTTTTCTTTTTGAAGTCGGTTTTATTTTTTGCAAAAAAGTTTTTATTTTTCACTTTTTAGTGGTTCACATGGAAAGTGCATACCGTTACAATTACAACAAGCCCAAACACGACTAGGATACATTGTCTCATTATGGAGTTCCGTGACTCTTGGCTTCATCATCAGATCTGATGGTAGAATGGTTCTTATCAAACGCAAATGCTTCACTTGTTGTAGAAAATATAAAAATTGCTGTACGTTATCCTATAAAATTTGAAGAGTTCCCTCGATTTTGCCAAGATTCCATCATCAGATCCCGACTTGGCGACTATGGGACCAACTTGGAAGTATACCCTTTCAAACAAAAAAAGAATTTTTCAAATCGGTTTAGGCGTCTTCGAGTAATCGGGTAACATACATAAAAAAAAAAAAAAAAAAAAAATACATACAGTCGAATAGAGAACCTCCTCCTTTTTGGAAGTCGGTTAAAAAGGGTTAAGTAGAAACTTTTGGAAGTCGGTAGTTTTTGGCACTATAATTTTGTTTTATAGTAAAATACGTTACTTGGTGCAACTAGGGCACATTTTTGCTGTTGTAAAAGTTTATAAATAATAAGGAAAAAAGTAACTCGTCTTATAATTCAAGTTTGGTGGCTTGTCTCAGTTCCATTTTTTTATATAATTTCATTGATCAAACTAACAATAAAAATGAACAGTTTTCTTAAAATCAAAATCAAAGCATTTATTTCAAGTAGGCCAATTACAGGCACTTTTGAACTGTCAAAACAATGATGAAAATTATATGTAGCTACAGTCCCAGTCACAAGACATAAAAAACTGTGAAAGTATTGTAGTTGCCCATTCCCTAGCGTAGATCGCTATGGAGAAGAACGGGCAAGAAACTCCATGGACACTCTTTTAATTAAATCAAATTATTGTCACAAAATCTTTGTTACATCATTCACGTTGAGATGGTATATCATGTGAGAACAATGTAGCAAGATGTGCACGTTTAAAGTGTCCATAGTAAAAACAAAATAATTCATTCAAATAAGCCATGGCAACTAAAGATTATATATGGCTCTGATGGATCTTTCCTGCAGCATAAATATAGACTCAATATCAGCAGCCCGTCCCCATAGCAAAATGCCATAAGACATTATAATATAGAAGTAACCAAATAAAATAGACCAGTCTAGCGGTATCTACATCAGTAAATTGACGGATTTTTCTAATGGCATATGCTGCTGAACTTAACCGCCCCGCAAGAGATGTTAAATGAGAACCCTATTGTAGCCTTAAATCAAGCGTAATTTCCAGGAAAACCGTTTTATCTACGAAGTAAGAGTTAACGGCCAAGGCACAGTATCACAATATTGAACTTGGTTCTCATTTCACATTTATGTTTTTGTTCCTTGTTTTATTTCACAGATTTTGAAGTTAGATTTCCTGTCGGAGCTGTCGAAGAAGTTTTTCAAAAAGTTAGTTCTCGAAACGATGGCTGAGCGCGAGTTGAAGAATATCGTCAGACCTGATATGCTCAACCAGCTTAAAAAAGCCAAGAAAGGTAAATAGGTAGCCATTAAAAAATACTAAGAAGGTGTTATGGAATTATCTGAAATCATAATATTGCTTTTAGCGTGGACTGACGATGACCTCTTCGCCCAAGCAGCGTTTTTCTTCGTAGGTGTGGTCGACGTAACCGCCTCTAGCATGTCATTCTTCCTGTATGAGATGGCGCTGAACCCTGACGTCCAGGAGCGATTGGCACAGGAGATCAAGGAGACTGACGCTAAGAACGGAGGCAAGCTGGACTTGAATTCCATTGAGACAATGCCATACATGGATATGGTTGTTTCTGGTAAGACGTTGATGATATTTAAAAAAAAACCTTTTTGCTCTAAAAATAAGGTTAAGTTACAAGGTCTCGGGATAAATGTCTTTTTTCTTCTTCGTTCTGGTGATTAATGCCAACATTTTCATTTTGCAGAAGTGCTGCGACTGTGGCCGCCTGGTATTGCACCGGACAGGAAGTGTACTAGAGATTACAATCTGGGTAAACCTAACGAGAAGGCAGAAAAAGATTACATTGTGAGTCTACATTTGGGGGCACAGTAGTGCACCCGTCAAGACGAGCCAAGCGAAGCGCAAGGGCACCATCTACCTTTTCTTGAAGCGCGTCGTCGGTTTTTTAAACCCTTTTAACTTGGGTTTGAGTTATACTTTCTAAATTTTAATTGCATAGCTCTTATACTTTAGATTTCATTGATATCTACGAGTAAATAACCCTGATTTCGTCACTGACTTACTGATGATCATCAAAATTCTAAAGGCATTTCCTAATGTCCTAGTTTATGCTTAAATTTGGTACCTACGAGTATGTAAGCTATTACATAATAGTAAAAAAAAAATGATAAAACTTGTAACTTTTATCTCCCAACCCCTTAAACTAGGAGATGAAACTTTGTATGAGACGTCCGCAATTTTCATGTAAAATGTTGCCAAGACGAGACCATAGAGCCAAGCTTCTAACTCTACACGCCCTAACTCTTATAATTCAATTCTTCGATAAGGTCTAAAACTTCACAAACTCTACACCTTAGTCAAAATACTTGGCTAAAAGCTTGGTTCTAAATGAGATCTGATAACTTTTTGACAGTGCGAGTCATATGGCTATGTCTTGGCAACATTTTGCATTTTATTTTGGTACTGGGATTTATTTATTTATTTAACACTATTCAAGCACATAGTACAGAGGCGGACTTAATGCCATAGGCATTCTCTACCAGTCAACCTTTTGGTGATGCAGAGACAAGCAGTGGTAGGTGTACATCTGACAATAATTTGATTAATACTAAGGTAAACTACAAGGGTATTTAAAATGCTATATGTATGTATATATAAATACTATAAATCAATATCAAACTAGATATTACTATACATAGAAATTAACACGTAAACACTAAAATAAAAAGACAAACAATGGAGAAAACATAACTGTTGTGATGAACCTGCCAGTTTCTTGCGAATGTACTCTCGAACTTTAATCTTGAAAGATATACGTTTCTAGAATCACACCTAGTGAACAAAGTGAAGTGGAAGATGCCCAGGACAGTAACCGTGCATGGGCCAGCTGTGCTTTGGACGCCTCCTGGCTAGATCTTGTATGCTGAGTTGATCAAATAGAGGACAAAATACTAAAAATCTTTCTTTTTTCAGGTCCGCAAAGGAACAGGTATCTCGATACCAGTGTTTGCCATCCACCGTGACCCCCAGTACTTTCCTAACCCTGATAAGTTTGACCCTGAGCGCTTCTCTCCAGAAAACAAGCACAATATTCAGCAGTACACGTATTTGCCTTTCGGTGTTGGACCTAGAAGCTGTATTGGTGAGTGTAATGTTTATTGAAATAGAGAACTATTACGAGTTGTATGATGACTTGGATGAAAATTAAAAACGGACAGGATAATAAGGGTGACGACTGACACTGAAAATAAAATAGCAAACATCACTACTGCGCCTACACAGAACATCATTCTAATTCACCCAAGTGAGAACAATAAGAATTGCGAGTTTTAACACGGTGAAGGAAAACATTACGAAGGAAACCAACATGTTCTAGAACCAAACATTCAAAGACCGTTTGTCATCCATTAACCCACTCTGGGCCGTTAACCTAATCCGTCGTACATGGAGGACGCCTGTGGCCCGCCAGTGGGAATGTAGCAATCTACTTGTGGTTATACAAAACGAGTTTTCCTTATGTATTTAAAGCCCTCATTTTTTTTCAGGTACAAGATTTGCTCTTTGCGAGATGAAGTTGGTGGCTTACCGGATCCTGCAGCATATGGTGATCTCTCCTTGCGAGAAGACGACCATTCCTGCCAAGCTTGATAAGGAGACCTTCCCCATCAGACTAGAAGGGGGTCACTGGCTAAACTTCAGAGCAAGAACGTAGAAAAGACCAAGAGTGGACATACAGGGTGTAAACAACCTCATCACGAAGCCGTCAACTAAGCATTCTGTACATCAAACTAAGTAACTTCACGTAAACATTATTGCTGGGAAAAGACTTCTTTTTTGGGGATGAAAAATCATGTTTTGAGGTAGAACTCAATGTAACGCACTCAGAACATTGTTATAGTGGGTAGATTGAATAGTATGGGATTCGTGGACATGTTTAAAGTAAAAACCTTACAATGAAAACTTGTATTTAAAAACAACTAAGTACTCAAAAAGTAGGAACTTTGACACCCAATATCTCCGTAACTAGAAAGTTCCCAAGTATAAAAAAAATAAAAAAATAAACTTCTTTATTTGCTAAATCAAAAATAACAACCTGGCACAGTTCAATAGCGTACAAAATAATAGTAGATGTAGATACAATTTTTGTTTGTTACGTGTCGGTACTTATTACATGTTGTTAACACAGAACAGATTCACTCTGCTCCCCGTACTAGTATAGACTGTATTACGGTGGACCAGTGTTCCTCGTTCTCTGTGATTGTACTCATGGTAGCATACTTGTGACAAAAATACTATTCTGTTTTTATAACAAAGAGTTTTAGAAAATTAAAGCAAAGCAGAATACAATATTACTCAAACTAGGGGTAGGCAAACATAGAATAGTGAACGTTTTTTTTTTTTTTTAGAAGGTACATGTGAAAGTTGACATAGTACGAGTATAATCATCATTTATTGCATTCATGTAGTTTACAAGTTGTTACAAAGTATATAGGTTTCATACATGAACCCTGCTAGGGCACAGCAATATAAATAGTTTAAAGTGTCACAACAATAAAACAAACAACTAAACAAAATACTAATTTTAACATGTCTAACAGGTGTCCTACATTTGTAATTTAAATAAGTAGCTGTCATAATATAATAAATAGTAGAAGAACAATGTCATCATTTACATTCACAAATTAAAATTAAAAATAAAATAAAAACAAAATTAAAAATTCAAACAAAGCAAAATAGCGATAATAATAATCATTAAATAACATAACATAAGTAGGTCAAATTTGTAGGCAATGTGAGTATTGTGTATAGGTATAAATTTCCCCTCCGGCCGTTTTGGCAACCAAGTTTCGCAACCAGTTGTTGAAAAAGAATTAACATTCTTGTTACGCAACTAGTTGCCTAAAAAGAAATTATATTCCTGTCCCACAACTAGCGTTTATATTACTGGAGTTTCGCAACCAGGTTGCCGAAAAGGAAATAAATGTATTTGTTTACAACTGGTTACCAAATAAGACTTGTATTTCTTATTTCACAACTAGCATGGTGACACTACGTGTCACCTAGAATATTCTAAAATCAAACAGACTTTTTAATAATACCTATATACAGAAGTTCAATGGTGCTATTTAAAAATATAAATGTATATTTGACATCTTTCTTTGTATTCTGCAGTGATGCACATAAGGTTATCTAGTATTTATTGCTAATAATAGCGACAACGATTAATCAAGTGTCCAGTGATCACACTAATATATATATCGGACGGGTATTCATAATGTCTACTTCAAATGTATATCCCACCCGTGATATTATATTTATTAGTACGAAAAGAGGAGGTGTGTCAATGCTGTACAATGATCGCCAATATCACCGAAAAAAGATTTATGTTAATAAGAACTCGTTCTGGAAATGTTTCACAACAAAAGGATGCAAAGGTAATATCACTTTAAACAGTCGTAACGAAATTGTGAATCATACTTAGTGCACACATACTGGGTTGTTTGGGTGACAGCGGTAAAAATATTATTAAAAAGAAAATGGATGATCTCAAACGGAAAACTAGTAAGCAATTTTGAATCGATTCCTAAACAATATAATGACATGGTTCGTGATTTAAAAAATGATGGATATGATATAATAGCTGATATACCAAAAAAAAAAAATTGAGTCGGCGTTAAACGATTTACAAAATAAAGTTATTTCTGTCGGACATTGCATAGAAATCATAAGCCCTTTTGTCATACCTTGGTGAATGGATGCTAATAGATAAAAGAATATTAATGATTAAAAGATAATATTAATATTTATATTAGTCGCGATTTAGTTGAGAGATTTAGTCTAAATCGCGATTTAGTTGAGAAAACAGTAACTTTGTGTTTTGTATACTAGTAGTAATAATAATTGTTTTGTTTTTGATATTTGCCTTTTATTAATATGAAGACTAAATATTAAACCAGAAAGCACTATTCTTCTTTGGCAACTAGATGTGAAACAGGAATATAATTTCTTTTTAGGCAACTAGTTGCGTAACAAGAATGTTAATTCTTTTTCAACAACTGGTTGCGAAACTTGGTTGCCAAAACGGCCGGAGGGCCGCCCTCATGCATATGCACCTACTATTAACCTTTACTCAAGTAAAGGTTTGGTTGCATGGCATGCTAATTATTTCTCACTTGTTTTGTATGTGTCTAGCGGTATTAAAACTAAATATTTTTCATAGCATTTGATGCCATGGATTTCCGCAAAGTAACGCCTGATTCCATAACTTATCTTAAATAAAACATTTTTTTTTTTATAAATAAATGGATAGCTAGAGATAGTAATGAATATAACCACGCACCGCATAAGATATTATCTAGTTTCATAATCTAGGTATGAATTTTTAATTTACTTCTCAAAAACTTAAAAAAATATCATTAAGGGGCCGGCGGAGCATGCGTTTTTCATACAAACGTAATACCAAAATAATATGAAAATCAAACATATTCTTAAGGTATTGTGTTATACTCGTATTTCGATTGGATTACAGAATGTCTATGTTCCCAAATAAATATTTTGAAAGGACAATGATATAAAGACGAGTTAAGAGGAATTTAAAATTTCTATAGAAAATTTATTTTTCTCATAACTCTTGTTTAAATCAGTGTCCATTCAAAATATGTGTTTGGGAATATTCTGTAATCCAATCGAAATAAATACACACTACCTTAAGAATATGTTTGATTTACAAATTATTTTGGTATTACGTTTATAAGAAACACGCATGCTCCGCAGGCCTCTTAACAAGAAATTCTAGACAATTGTATCCATGTAAAAGTCATCGAAGTCTTACCGGATACAACCATATCCATGTATACCATATTCTGAATGATGTTGAAGTCCAGCTTGCCGCCGTTCTTAGCGTCAGTCTCCTTGATCTCTTGTACCAGTCGCTCCTGGACGTCAGGGTTCAGCGCCAGCTCATACAGGAGGAATGACATGCCTGATGATACGGTGTCAAAACCAGCTATAAAGAACAGCACTGCTTGGGCGATGAGATCGTCATCAGACCACTCTGAAAAAATTAAATAATAAAATGAATAAAATAAAAACTTTTATTTCAGGTCCGAGGCCTATACAACGTGTAACAGAAAGGCTATAGTCATATGAAAGGGTGTTCCACAGACCATCAAACTGAACAACTTTCTCCATGAAAGCACCATCGTAATCGCGAAAAAATATTCAACGGCCCTATACTAAATTCTAATACCTACTCGACCAAATGTATGAGACAGCTGATAATTTTTTTATGATTACGATGGTGGTCCCATAGAGAAATTTGTTCAGTTTGATGGTCTATAGCACACCCTTTCATATGACTATACCCTTTTTGTTACACGTTGTATAAACCAAATCAACAAACACAAATAAAAAGAATAAAAATAAATAATGATGTACTAGCTTATGCCACTGGCTTCGCCCGCGTGAAGTTTGATAATTGTGTCATGGGATCTTACTACCGGGATAAAGAGTATCCTATGCTTTAATCCAAATTCTAGGTTATAAACCATGTGTGATTTTTTTTTATCCAAATCCGTTTGGCAGTTTTTTTGCGTGAAAATTTACAAACATCCATACTTCCATACTCACAAACATTCGCATGCATTTATAATATTTGTAGGATTGTATTTCTTCTGAAAAAGTATCAGATCTTTTCATGGCAGGTAAATCCCCCATTTTTAGGGCGATCACGTCCTCATCTGGATATTAATAATAATTATAATAATGAGAACAAATCAGACACAGGACCGATACCGGAAACCTATATACCATCACATATACGTGAACATTTTATTAATCTAAATATACTAACAGTGCCGAGCATTTATGTTTTTGTACTTCTGAGTAACATGGCCAAATATATGCATGAGTATGAAACAGCAGAAGAACGACAGATAAGAGAAGGCACACGGAGACAAGACATTATGCGCTATAAGGTACAGCCTAATTTAAATATTGTTAGACACGGTCCCAGATATCAATCGGTTATATTATTTAATAAATTGCCTCTACATATAAAAAGCACTATCTACTCAAGCTCCTTTAGGAAACAACTTAAAAGTTTCCTATTGAATAAGTGTCTTTATGCTGTAGAAGACCTGTAACGAAATTCCTATATAAGTTGTATGTTTATTTCATTTTTATATAATTATGCATTGTTGTAATACTATAATAATGATGTTTTGTTTTTGTTTATGTAATTTTAATTCTTTTTAAACCATGTAATTTCAAATACAATTTATTGTCTATCTATATCTATCTATACTTATAATAAATCTGTAGAGAGGTCAATTCTGTACATGAAATATATTTACAAAATAACTATCGGGGGGTGATTAGTGATCGATACTGATGCCAAAAATGCAATCAGTAAAATTTTTGTCTGTCTGTCTGTCTTTCTGTCTGTCTGTCTGTCTGTCTGTCTGTATGTTATTTATAGAAAAAAAAACTACTCGACGGATTTTAACGAAACTTGGTACAATTATTCTACATACTCCTGAGCAGGTAATAGTATACTTTTCATCACGCTACCATTAATAGGAGCAGAGCAGTGAAAGGAAATGTTGGGAAAACGGGAGAAGTTACTTGGTTTTTTTAGCTTCCGTCGCGTGTGCAGCCTTAATGGTTAAAGCTACATAGAAATCATGTATAACGGAAATATTCCACATAAAATTATATAAAAAATATCCCACGACAGCATATGTCTATCTTTTATAGTTGACTCACAATAACACGTGTAACTCCCGATAGCCATGGGGTCTCAACTAGAACAAATTATAAATAGTCTTGAAAAAAGACAATAGATGGCAGCATAGGTAGCAGTAATGAAATTAACAATCACTAAAATGCGTTATACGGTAGATTTTGGAAGAAATAAGATTAGAAAAAATCAAAAGTTCCTTGTTTAACGCTAATCTATCTATTTACGCTCATAAATCACGTTATTTCAACAAAATAGATAACGAAAGCCTTTTACTTAATTCGTACCCTTAGATTGATAAAGTTGTCAAAAGTCAGCCATCTGTGAATCATTTTCGTTAGAGCTGTTTGCAATAGATGGCGTTTTACTCAATATATCACATTCAATATTACCACAATCGTAACTGATTTACGTCTTGTTGTTTCATTTTAATTAAATTTAAACTTTAAAAACAAAATAAATGGATTCTGTTTATAGAAATATAAAAAATCTTTTAACATTTCCAAGGTAAATAATAACATGTTTTTCTCATTTTATTAAACTCGGAACTACTTACATAACACGAAACGTCCTACCCGTAGGTAGTTACTCTGCCTGTCAATGTCAATTCTTGACTCTCCATCTCATCCGACATCACGAGCGAAAGGGATAGACGCTGTGATGAGCAGTAAGGAGCTAGTGCGCGTACACACACATAGTCACATACGCACTCCTGACCACAGAACATATATACTCTAGCCTCCTGACCCTGAATGAGGCATACATGTGCGACTTCATTGAATTGACAGCGCGGGCGGCCGTGTGATTCATGTTTGAATGACAACATGAACTCAAACAAATAGGTGTTAGACTGGAACTGAGGCTTAGGATTATTACTGTGTGAAACGTAATAAATATGCACCCAATTTACCTAGTTGTTTTTATGAATGGTCAAGCTCCTACATAATACTTACCTGCGACTTTGCCCACGTGACAATCTGTTCTATTGCTAAAGCGTGAACATTATTATACGTTGAATAATGTAGGTAGATATTGTTATTATCAACAAATAATTTCATTGATTAGATTTTTTTCTTTGATGTGACTGTGAGGCTGGTTGTTGGTTCATCAAATAAAAAAATGTGTTATTTTTTAAATTGTTTATTGGCTGTTTATTTACAATAGCGGTCAATAGATAGTACAATAAGCATTGACAATAATCTCTTAGTATACAGTTATCAACAATACATTGTGTAACCACAGGGACTAGGCGGAGGACTTGCCCACAATATTTGCTTCACGTAGGTTCTTGGCGATATTTATTTAAGTATTTATTAAAACTTTATGTACAAAAACGGACTGCGGCGGATGCCTTGGGCATTTTCTACATTTGCAGTACGTATTGATATATATATATCCGCAAAGCACCTAAAAAAAGAAAGGTAGGTATATGCCGGACGATAATAACTCCGATTAAGTACTTATAAAATACCTAAAACTTGAGAGATTATAAATTGTGATGAGCGGAAAGAAGATACATTTTTTATTAAAACATTGGTATGAAAATAAGTAAAAATATTGCTGGACATTACACGCAGCACCATCTAGTGCCACACTAAGCCACGAGGCTTGTGTCGTGGTCATCAGGTAGTTGATATACTACATAGATACTTTTTGTTTGTAAATACATACTTATCGTACATATTAACATCCATGACTCGGAAACAAAATAATGTACATGCTCATCACACAAACATTTGCTCCTACCGGGATTCGAACCCTGGGACTCTAAGAACGTAAGGCAGTCTCATTACCGCTATGGCATTTGTATTGTCATTTAATTAGGTTTACACGAAAAAAAACTTTCGATTCAGAAAAAGTCATTGTTGCAGGAATATTTTCTTTATTTGCACTTAAAAATCTACCTTTTACTCTGCACCTCTTTTTGCGAGCAACACTTGGCTATAGGCTGGTCTTTTCGCCCATACGTGTATCCTTATTTGCCTCTGTAACACAAAAGGTTATTCTGTAAGAAATCAAATCTATCCAAAACACACTACAATGCCGTAGCAAAATGACTGACTACTATTTAATTTAGTAGTACTCGTAGTCGCTTCCGACACTCGCCAGGCCGAGCTTGTGAGTGTCGAAAGCGAGTCTATCGCAAATATTGCCAAAACTTTTTTATTCGTTCATAATAGAAAACGCTGACTTAGAAATGATCACTATCACTGCATTTTATAAAACAAAGTCTCCGCCGCATTTGTCTTTCTGTCTGTCTGTCCGTGGCAAACTCAAAAACTGAGGCACGGATTTTCATGCGGTTTTTACCAAATAGACAGAATGATTCATGAGGAAGGTGTTTACACACACACAATCAATATTTCGTGGTCAAGTCGTCAATAGTATCAATTTCCGGGAGCTTTCATGGCGTACACAGGCTAACCCTTGTTAGATTTAACAAAATTATGTGATAAAGACTTATAAAAAGCTAAAGAAAAGTCCGTAATAACATAATAAGTATATCTATAATAACACCATAGAGTTTACCATAGGAGATATAATAAGTATATCTTCTATGGTAAACTATAAGTAAACATTTTTATCTTTCAAAATTAAAAAATATGACCTACTTTGCCAAGCCGTTTTCCTCTATTCAGTATTAATCCTTATCCAAATAAGTATGTGCATTATCTTGATAATTGAATTTATATTAAAAGTCACTATACTATAATTTTCATCATGTTATTGCGTCAAAAGTATACTTACTTTTGACGCAATAACATGAATGATGATGATGGTAGTTATTATTAACTAACTGCTTTTTTTATCAAAACATGCTTCAACAAACTTTTGTCCTACACAAAAGTTTTAACGCACATTTTGTTAAACCTACAGGAGCTTTAGTTGGCCCGGCTACAGCATTGTACACAAACAAAAGGAAGCCATTTTTCTAAATAAAGATGTAGGCAGTCGGTACTTTATAATTCTAAAATGCGCGTGAAACTTTAGAATAGGAATGACGACAGTATCAAAAAAATACAAATCTATGTAGTCCGTCAGTTAAAGTATTTAAAAATAATGGACACATATTTATTTTTTTGTAAATCATAGAATATTCACAAAGATGAAACGCATCGAAACTCGGGAGTAGGAGCTCGTGACGTCAGAACTAGCTAAAATTATACCTAGGCGTGACGTATTGAGAATTTTAAAAGCGTCGTATTTTCTTCAATTTTGATTTATGTACCAAAAGAAAAATACGGGTCAAATAAAACGCATCGAAACTCGGGAGTGGGAGCTTGTGACGTCAGAACTAGCTAAAAATTATACCTAGGCGTGACGTATTGAGAATTTTAAAAGCGTCGTATCTTCGTCAATTTTGATTTATGTACCAAAAGAAAAATACGGGTCAAATATTTTTAATTATCTACCTGACGGACTATTTTTTTTTTCGTCTAACCTATTGTTGATAAAAGTCACGTCATGTGCCCTCATGAATTTTACAAAGTAAAATAAAAGATTCCACTTACCCATAATTAATTTCTTGAATTGCTGAAGATCACTTCACTGACGCAACAAGTCCAAATTCAAACGCCGCCCGTAAATCAATATCAAATCGGAATCCAAAGTCCAAAGACAGGGTCAGTAAAATTAGACATAAATTCTAAATTCAACACGAACTATCAATAAAGAAATATCGGATTCCATATTCAAGCCATACTCGTACCTACGATAGCAAACAAAACCAGTTACATGCACAGCACGCACGGGTGCCGAAACCAAGCATGTGTGCACCCGCACACTGCGCACACACACGCGCTGCGTGCCTCCCGTCTTCTCCACTGACCGGGGAGGCAACTTGCAGCGAAATGCAATGCGATTTACAACTAAACCGGGCGCGCGAAATTTTCTATGCAGACCTTTGGTAGTCTGGATATCATGAAAAATCTATTGAATGTATCTGTTCAAACTAAAGTTATTTGAAATTTTTAATAACTCATCTATCCCTGTATGGTTTCGCTTTTTTTCGTTTTCATATTAAATACGTTACTTATTTACGCCCAAAGATGATACGCTCATAACTTCCAAACCAATATCTTTTTTTCCAATTCTGCTTCCATACAGGGCTAATAATGTCAAGAATAGAACATTCTAATAAGATGTAGCTAAATATATATTATTAAGTAAATTTAAACAATTAAGTATCCTGTTACGTTTGTGTAGGTTGTCATAGCCAATTGAAACAGTAGTTAGTAGCATACCTAATAATAATGCATATACGATAATTCAAAGCAAAAACACTCACCGATTTAAACTGAAATTTAATTAACTTACTTTACGAAATTTGGTTATGCATTTCTCTACTATGCTGTAAAATAATCAAACTAATACGTAAAAAACATTATTTGACATGAATCTTCCAAACGGGTCAAAACGATTGACAAATAGAAAAATAAACCATATTAGCAATATTTCATTAGTCAGTCGATATTTTCGATTTTTGTAACTACAATATGTCTTGTAGTCGCGAACGATATTTTCATCAATATACAACCAAGCACTGACCTGCAAATTCCAAAAAACGTAAGGAAACTTTGAATGTCGCGGGCCCCCTGGCGCTTTCACCTTAATTAATCTAATCCCATTGAATGACTTTTTCATGAATAAGATATTCAATGGGATTGTATTGACGATTTAATTACTGATAATTCTGTGAATAGATATGTGTTACGGATTTACTTCAACGAATCATAATTATTTTGTTTAACATACAGGCTCAGACCAAATAAAAAGGTAAAGCCGCGAGACGTAATTTGACGGGCCTCACTTTGCTGTTCGCAGAGTTTCAACATTCCATTTTCATTTACATATATGTCTTACAGTCTCGAGCGATATTTTCATCAACATACAAACTAGCACTGGCCTGCAAATTGCAAAAAAACGTAAAAAAAATTGATATATCGCGGGCTACCCTGGAGCATCCACCTTAAGTATTGAAATACTCAAAAACACATGAAGAGGCATTCGCTACAGCGTGAATATTGCTAACTCACTCAAACAAAGGAAAATGTTTCGCCGACATTTTTTGTTGTATTGTTATTATCTACTCGTTCTTGAACGCACGGCGATGGTAAGAATCTATATAAAACAGCGCCATCTAGTTCATGCAATGCCACTTAGTATCGAAACAACCCAGTATCGAGGTGAACTCCTAGATGGCGTTGTAAAACTCCAATCTGTGGCAATTAGTGATACGCTGGTGCTGTCATCTGTTGTAAAAATAGAGGAAGGGATATAACCGGAGCAATAACCTGACTTAGGGAGGTGTCATTTCTTTGTATGGGATTGGGTATCTGTACGAAGTATTATAATATCTGTGCGATAGCTTAGCAGTTCGGAGAATAAATGTGAATGTAAGTTTGTTTGTTGCGCTTTCACGCGACAACTACGGAACGGATTTGGATGAAATTTTGCACACAGATAGTTTATAACCTGGATTAAAACATAGGATACTTTTTATCCCGGCAGTAAGATTCCATGGGACAATAATCAAACTTCACGCGGGCGAAGCCGCTGGCAGAAGCTAGTTTATGAATAAATGACTAATGACTAAATAAATGACTAATATATTTCAGCACAAAGTTTATGATATTCATTGACGCCCATTTATGAAACTCTGAGGACGCGACTTGATCTTGAACTTATGTCCGATTGGCTTTCCAATCTTCGTTTCACAATGTTTATAAAGTTTGTTTTTCTTCTTGAATAATTACAATACACACCTCTATTATGTTTCTTCTGTCCAACGGCTGATTCCTCAACTGTCGCGAATCCAACATCGTCATTACTGGACTTGACGTCGTCATAAGTCAGTTTACCTGCAATTTAAAACATCGGATAGTAAAATTGTCAGTTTAGATTTTTATGGATACAGATTTAAACGTGTTTATTTTAAAATAATATAAAATATGGGAAATCTACCTTTTTTAGCGAGCATGAGCAAGTGAATCATATCGGGTCTGAGTATCTTCTTCTTCTCTCGCTCTTCCATTGTTCCTAAAACTAACTTCTTAAAGAATGTCTGCGAATCTTTAGAAAGGATATCCAACTTGAGAATCTGAAAAATAAAAGATAAAAGGAGGTAAGGGATACCGTGGCCCCGAACGAGGAAAGAACATGGATGGGTCTTAGTCGGTAAAAGCCTGACACTCCCTCCCGTTGACGATTCCCCATCCGAAAAAAAACAAAAAATTACCAGACGCACCATTTTGAAGCCTCAAATTGTTGAAACAATAATTAAAGCCACTCTCATGACCTACCTGAGATACTTTTGATGGCACAATCTGCATCAAAAAGAACACCAGTTGATGACGGAAAGTGAAAGTGGATGACGCCTTGCCCATTGCATAGAACTCATTGTCCTCGTCGTTATGAGAGTCCACCTTCAGACCGAAGGCGCAGGAGGCAATCACGTCGTTGGTGTAGCGAGTCGTCAGGTCCTTGCAATCCACTTCTATGTCACCAGCTTTAAGAAAACAATGGTTTAATCAAGCATACATTTAATTGGGGATTTACCAAACTCTTGTATGTGTGTTTGACCATTACATAAGTTACTACATCCGAAAAGCATTGAGATACCTATTCAATCACGTAAATCAAGAGTTTGTAGTTCTTTGATTATACAGAGAAAACGTAACTAATAAAACATAATTTTTGGTAGTTACAGATTTCTTCGGCAACACGGATTGTTAAAAAAATACTCACTCTTGGAGTCTTTGATCTTTTTCTGAAGCGCACGTATCATCTGATCGCCAACTTCTGTTATAAAAGGCAGCATCTGACGCATCTTTGAACTCGTGAACGCTGGACTCAATGAAGAACGCATGTCTTTCCAATCTTGACCTGTGATAGATTTAAAGATGATTTACTTTAAATGAACCTCTGAACCCTGAGCTCAAGTATTATCATCGAAAAATTATTGCAACAGAGTGTTTGCCCCTTTTTCTTTTGGGTACCAAAGGGTGATAATTATTATTCTTTAGTGATAGTAAAATCAGTAATTTCTATAATAACTTTCTCCATACCTTCCATAGCTATCAAGCTTCTGGTGACGTACGAGTCACCGGACCTGAATACATCGCGGTGATCAAGGAAGTGCTCAAAGTCTTTGATGGTGATCTTCTTCACCAGCTCGATGTCTCGAATAACTACCATTTCCTGCGACAATTCATATCTTCCCACGAACCTATTGTAAATAGTTAAGTGATTAGTTGAATGTGACCGAGTCGATGGGCCGCGGTGGTTGGGGATGGGGAGGCCAATAGGCATAACGACAGTATCAAACAATTGCAAATCTGTCTAGTCCGTCAGTTGGAAAATTGGAAAATAATGGGCACGTATTTTTTGTTTTTGAAAATCAATGAATATTGACATAGATAAAACGGGATCCTGCCGTTTTGCCGAAAAGATTTTGCCAAAATTTCATTACCCAAACTTTTAGCAACCTTTTTTTATACCATTGCAATATTTCGAATGATTTTAGTACGCATATTTTTATTTGGTCAAATTTTTACTTTGCAAAATGTTACCAAGTATAATGTCATTTTGGCATTTGGTCATTAATCAAATGATTTTTTACAGCAAACAATCTTCAGACAATAAACGTTTGGTGAAATGATTTGTGAAGACAAAAAATATTTGGGCAAAACGACTTTTATTAATAGAAAAAAAGATATTGTTTTTAGTAGGTTACCCGGAACTCAACTATTTAGATTAGGTTAATTTCGTCTTGAAACAAAATGGGTAGGTTAGGTTAGGTTAAAACTGTGACCTCCTACTAGATTAGGTTAATTTCGTCTTTAAAGAAAGTGGGTAGGTTAGGTTAGGTTAAAACTGTGACCTCCTACGCACGAGCCGAGCGAGCGGAGCGAGCGGTGCCCCACGGCAGCGGCCGGCGAGTGCCAGAAACGACTTGCATAAATAGAAAAAAGAGATTGTTTTAGTAGGTTACCCGGAACTGAACTATTTAGATTAGGATAATTTATTATTTTAAAATAATGGTTAGGTTAGGTTGAACCTGTGACCAGGAACGATTACATTATATAGAAAAAAAAATGGCAAACTGACGATACAAAATATTTGGCTTATTTGATTTTGCGTAAAAACTCTTTTTCCAGCTGAAATATTTGACTAAATAAACAATGTTAAAAGTACTAGTTGGTAAACAAGTTATAGTTTAAACTTTAATTTCCCAAACATTAGGTTTGCGTTACAATTTTTGTGAAAAGATTTTTTGCTAAATAATAATTTGGCAAATGAAATTATGCGAAAATTTTTTTGGGAAGTGATAATTTGTCAAATTCCTTACGGTCAAACAAGGGAGACCCAGATAAAATGCATCAAAGATGAAAAACTCGGGAGTGGGGGCTCGTGACGACAGAACTCGCTAAAAATTATACCAAAGCGTGACGTATTGAGAATTTGAAAAGCGTCGTATATTTGTCGATTTTGGTTCATGTAACAAAAGAAAAAATACGATTCAAATATTTGTTGATAATATCTAACTGACGGACTAATTATATTTTTTTGTCGTCTACTCTATTTGCTATTATCGTGGATAGAACCTGGATGAGGCTGGCTCCAGGGCATGGGGAGAATGGTGGTACAAGTAAATATAATCAAATGCCTAGCAGTGCGAGAAGTCGCACTATTGATGAGGTTGTTGATGAAAATAATTAACAGTTATTAATTTTTTAAACAAAACTTATATACATCAAGTTACCTTTCTCCAGGAAAACTACGGTACAGCCTTAACATATTATCAGTACCATGTTCCACCTGGAACACGACGTTGGCCATGTTGCCCAGCAGTGGGATGGGCGTGAACTGCTTGACACCATTTCGGCTGAAAGTCGAGTAATTCTGGCGGTAGTATATCACCAGCGCCGCTATTACAACAGCCACCCAGATTAAGAGAATCATGATCTGAAACAACACATACAGAGCGTAAACCACAGGTCATCACGAAGCTCTCATACAAGCATTATGTACATCAAACTAAGTAAGTTTACGCAAAACTGGATAACGACTTTTTTTTGGGGTGAGAAATCATATTTTTTGGCAGAACTTAATGTAACGCAGTTAAAACATTGTGGTTGATGGATTTATAGTACGGGTTTTGTATAGTTGTTTAAAGTAAAAACGTTAAAAAAAACTTGTGGAAAAGTTGGAACTTTGACCCCCAATATCTCCGTAACTAGATGGTTTCCAGGTATGGTGTACAACAAAAAAGCGATTGCAATGGCGGGGAGAACAAGTGCCTTTCGGCTTCGTTATGTTGATTTCAGTGGAACGAGTATATTATATAGGGCGACTGCCTATCGGACCTCAAAAACCTCAATCCATAACTAGCTGTAAGACAGTACTACAAGATGTGATGTAATTTTTTTTTGTGAGGACTGTTTTACTTACGGAAAAAATTAAGCCTAAGCTTATCTATGGAATTATGACAGGTCAACTTTTACTTTACTTTTTAGTAGAGTTGAGTGTGTTGCGGTGTTTCATAATTATTAGTCGGTTAAGACTGAGAATAAATACCAAGAGGTCCAAACACTGACTTTATTAAATCTAGCCAATCTCTTGATGAGATCACGTGACCATTAGACTTGCATCAGAGGTGGTCTGTTCAAGAAAGACCGACACACAGACAAGACAGTTTTGAGTGATCTTCTTTGTGCCCCTGTCAGTGCAAAGAAATTGTCCAGCGACATGCCAAACAATACCTAAGAGTTACTAAAAATTATGTCAAAAAGAACTCACATTTCCGTCACCAAATTTGTTTACAAACACTAGCGAATAAAATACTGCTTATCTAAACAATTCCGTCGTGTTGCAAGACGCGAGAACAAAATTTTTATGAATGTACAGATAACACCCTGACAATATATAAGGTTATGTTATCAGTAAATGACTTATCTATCTTTTGTTTAATTTGTACAAAAATAAAGCTATTAGATAATTAAGATGGGATTATTGATTCAGTACGATACAATTTAACTTTTTGGATGGTGATAATAATGGTAATCATGACATTACGTATTTTTTTGCATCCTGGTCAAATTCAAGAAAGTATAAGAATAAGAATAATTTATTTAAAAAGTAGATATTACAAAAATGTACATTTAAGTGCAGTAGTGTTATTTCTTAAACAATCATATAGTTAGTGCTAGTAAGTAAAATTATAACTAAAATATAATATTTAACAGTTGCAAGTAACGAAAATTACGAATTCAAATGTTAGATAGCGACCTGCCTGATGTAGGTTTATTTAAACCTGTGTTTCAGGCCATCACTTACAGTACATAGTTTAATTAGGACAGTAAAAGTTTTAAAATAAAATAAATCTATTAACAATTATAACAACAATAAAAGTGGTACTAAAACATTAAACATTAAAACTAATTAAGGTATACAGTACAATTAAATACGAGGGGATAACAAAATTATACTATGACTTCTAGAAGTTTTTCTGTGTCCGTGTAGTTAAGTGCCGCTAAATAACCTGATATTACAAGACTACATTTCCTAGACTATAGAAGTTTAGTTTCTTGTTGAAACTATTATACAGAAAAGGTCCTAAAAACACATAAAATCGATGAGCAAAAGCATGTTTCGTTTGAGGTTTTGTACAAACCAGGTCCTTCCTTCTCCTATCGGAAGGTACTGGGACATAGGGGAGAGTGGAGTGCTGCTGTAGTATAACGTGAAGAATAAATAATTGCCGTACTGTGAGCACATTACATGCCTTGTAGAGCAGCTGTGTCGGAAATCTAAACGGACGAAAGGTAGCAACCTTCAGAATTGCTCTTTGAGCACGTTCTAGAGGGAGAAGAATCGAATTTCCCGCGCCACCCCAGGACGTTATGCAATAGGTTAGAATAGATTGACACAGTGCTAAATAAACCTGTTTAATTAATTTAAAATCGGCTACATTACGTAAATACTTAAAAACATATATTAGTTTGCGAACTCTAGTGCATAGTAACTCGATATGTTTACGGAAATTTAGATTGGAGTCAATTGTGACACCAAGATATTTCAAATGGTCAGCTTTTTCTAAAGTAGGGCAAGAACATGCAGCGTCAGCGTACGAGGTACAGGTATGCGCGTTAATGACTAGGTTAGTAAGCGGTGTGTTAGTATTTCTCATTGTAAATGAAATGTATTTGGTTTTATCAGCATTCAGTGTTAGAAAATTATTTTGGAGCCAATTAGACACAACGTTGAAACCATTCTGAGCAACTTCATAGGCCTCAGCTCTTGATTTAGCTGCAAACAACAGAGCAGTATCATCTGCATAAGACATAACAACACCATTTTCGAGTGGCAGGTTGCACAGGTCATTAATATAGATTAAAAATAAGGTAGGCCCTAATATACTGCCTTGTGGAATTCCAAAACGAGTATTAGAATGATCAGAACTTGTATTTGGACCAATTTTTACACATTGCTGTCGATCGTTAAGATAATCAGATAATAGTAGAAGCTGCGGTCCTCTTATTCCAAGTCTTTCAAGCTTCTGCAAAAGACTAGTGCAAGAAATAGTGTCAAATGCCTTGGCAAGGTCAAGAAAGATACCAACTGTATGCATTCCTCTATCCAGATTTGTGGAAACGTAATTAATCAATTTGTTTACTGCTTGGCTAGTTGATTTTTTGGGCCTAAAACCAAATTGATTGTCTGAAAGAAGTTTGTTATCTTCCAGATATTTTATCAGTCTACTGTTTATGATTTTTTCTAGAATTTTAGATAGACCCGTTAGTACTGAAATGGGTCTGTAGTTATTCACACTCATTTTGTCACCAGACTTAAAAATAGGTGTCACCACAGACTTTTTTAGCAATTTTGGAAATATCCCTTTAGATAAACATAGCTGGAAGATGTGGGTAAGCGGAGGGGCCAGTAGGTGTTGAAATCTTTTAAGTACGTTATTGGGTATTTCATCCCACCCCGTTGCGCAGACATCCTTTAACCCGTTTATTATTCTAACTACTTCGTTTACGTCCGTATCTAATAAAACAAAGGAATTTAACGAAGATGTCCTAGTTGGGTTTTGAGTAAGAGGAATGGTAATATTTGTGAATTTTTATCTATCTATGCTAAAGATTCTCGACCTGAATCGATACCAAAATGGGTAGGTTTTTTCACATTTACAGAAACCAGTAAGAGTACAGAGACGCTGCGTTTTAATAAGGGTGGTTACCCTTATAGCCCGGGAGGTACCGTTGCATTTTAGGTAGTGTTTTTACGCCGATCGGTTGACATCTTGTTAAATATAATATCTCGAATGACTGATAAGTGAACCCAGCGTCAGCTGACGCGCCCGCGGTGGGTGTAGGATTGGGAGGTTAGGTTAGGTTACCCAAATACACAGTCTGATTTTTAAGTGTTTAAATTTTATTGCACTAGGATATTGATTTAAACTGATTTGTTTTTTTTTTTTTGTATTATAAAATTGGTACTTATGTGCATAAGACTGTTAAGAAAGTTCAAAAGATTTTTAAATGATTTAAATAAGTGTTAATTCCATAGGGTCAAACTTTGGGTTTATTTAGGATCTCTTCTTTTTGCGTAACAAAATAACTTATATTAATACTTTGGCACATTTTTTTGGCATACTTATCTTGAAGGCTAATGTGTTTTGGCATAAATTCCATTCGCATAATGTTACTAGGAATAACGACTATTAGCATAAAAGCATTTAGGCGTACAATGAAGAGAAATAACGGAATCAAATTGGAGTTATTCTTACGCTACAAAAGTTAGTGACAGAAACGAATCGAATTCCATACACCTAAGATCCCTTTCCTCATCCGGAAGCTATAAGTATTTGGGTATGTCGGAAGCGTTAGGCATTAACGTAACTGACATGAAGCAATCGTTGAGGGAGCGCTTCTTCGGTCGCCTGAAGAAGGTTTTAAATAGCCTTCTTTCAGGTAGAAACAAGGTGCGCGCCTTCAATGGTTGGGTCATGCCGGTTTTAATGTACTCTTTCGGCATACTCAAATGGATTCAGACAGAACTTGATGGCCTGGATAGGAGGGTACGCACACTGCTGACCGCAAATCGAATGCATCACCCACGGTCGTCGATGATGAGACTGTATATCCCTCGGAAGTGCGGGGGTCGAGGCTTCTTAAATGCTATGAACCTGCACAACCGAGAGGTATGCAGTCTCAGGGAATATTTTCTGGAAGCCGACGTGGGGATGCACCGAGATGTGGTCTCAGTGGACAAGGGCCTCACCCCGCTCTCCCTGGCTAACGAGAACTAGCGCAAGCCTAAAGTATTAGACACTAATGACCGCAGGGAAGAATGGCAAGGCAAGGAGCTTCACGGACGCTTTTACTGGGCCCTACATTGCCCTTTTTTTTTTTTTTTTAGGATGGGAAATCATCAAATGACTTCTCCCACTCTGGGCGGAGCGGGAGGGAGTGTCAGACTCTTACTGACTAAAACCCATCCATGTTCCTTCCTCGCCCTTTATGTTCCGGGGCCGCGGTATCTCTTTCGAACAGGCCCGCAACCCCGGCAGGCTTCGGCCCTTGCGGGCCCCTCCCCTTATGCTGACATCTCTTTGAGGCGCGCGTGGAACACGAACGCGCCGTCGACACGGTCTGTTGTCACTAGACGGGCGGACGGCTAGCTAGCCCATAGCTAACCGTCCACAGGCCCGCATCTACGGTGGCCGGTAGCCACCATGTGGCCCCCGACGCCCGGTGCGTCTCCCACGGCGGCCGGGAAGAGAGGCTCTCTCCCTCTCTCGTTCCGCCGCCCTACATGGCCCTTTTTTTTTTTTTTAGGATGGGAAATCATCAAATGACTTCTCCCACTCTGGTCGGAGCGGGAGGGAGTGTCAGACTTTTACTGACTAAAACCCAACCATGTTCCTTCCTCGCCCTTTACGTTCCGGGGCCGCGGTATCTCTTTCGAACAGTCCCGCAACCCCGGCAGGCTTCGGCCCTTGCGGGCCCCTCTCTTATGCTGACATCTCTTTGAGGCGCGCGTGGAACACGAACGCGCCGTGTCGACTCGGCCTGTCGTTGTTAGACGGACGGACGGCTAGCTAGCCCATAGCCAACCGTCCACAGGCCCGCGTCTACGGTGGCCGGTAGCCACCACGTGGCCCCCGACGCCCGGTGCGTCTCCCGCGGCGGCCGGGAAGAGAGGTTCTCTCCCTCTCTCGTTCCGCCACCTCCTTCGCTAGCATGACTGCTTCGCAGAAGGAGGTGACGGCTTCCCATTCCGTGTCGCTCCGGACCATGGATTGAACCAGGGCCGGACGCGAGAGGTCGCCGCCGCCGATCGCCGCTACGAGGACACGGCGGTGCTCCGCCCACGCAGGGCAGACTTCCACCGTGTGCTCCACCGTGTCCTCCGGTCGATCTTCGCAGTGGAGACACCCGGGCGTTTCCTCCCGCCCGATTCGGTGCAGGTACCTCCCGAAACATCCGTGTCCGGTGAGGACCTGCGTCAGGCGGAAGGTGAGGACGCCGTGGCGCCTCTCCAGCCACTCCTCAAAGAGGGGACTTACCGCCACTATCGTGGCGTGCCCTCCCTACATGGCCCTGACGTAGACTTCTTAGCGTCCGTATCCTGGCTACGCTTTGGTGACCTCTTCGGGGAAACCGAAGGTTTTGTTTGTGCAATTATGGACGAAGTTATGATGACGAATAACTACCGCAAATACATTGTGAAGGACGGCACAGTTGACATATGACGGGCATGCCACCGTCCGGGAGAGTCGATCCGACACATTATTTCTAGGTGTTCTAGTCTGGCTAACCGAGAGTACTTGCATAGACACAACCTTGTTGCCAGGATTATCCACCGGCAACTTGCTTTGAAATACAACCTTGTGGAATCAGAAGTGCCATACTTTAAGTATGCGCCCGACCCAGTTCTCGTAAATGGTAATATCACGTTGTATTGGGACCGACCTATCACCACCGACAGGACTGTTGTTGCCAATAGGCCTGACATTGTGGTGATAGATCGATTGGAGCGTCACACAATGATTGTTGATATAACGGTCCCGCATGACGAGAACCTCGTGAAAGCAGAGCAAGACAAAAAAAAACAAATATCTAGATCTGGCTCGCGAGGTTGTCGACATGTGTGATGTGAGTACAGCAGTCATTGTGCCGATAGTCGTGTCGGCCAATGGCTTAATAGCCAAGAGCCTCGACCAACATCTTAGGAGGCTCTCGCTTGGCAGCTGGATCAAGGGCTTGATTCAGAAAGCAGTACTTCTCGACACGCCTCGTATTGTTAGGAGGTTCCTCTCTCAAGAGCCCTGACCACCGGCAGCTCGGACCCTGTCCCCAGCGCTAGTGGGCTACTGTTTTTATATTTTTAAATGTTTTTTTTTTTAATTTAGTTGTATAAATAAATATTTAAAAATTTAAGAAATAGGTCAAATAATGAATAAAGGAAATAATAATAATACCGACTGTCTGTGTAGTTTACTTACCTGAATTTACGCATTGTCTAATTAATATTAATTCAATTGTTTAAGACAATAGTGATACCGAGGCTATTTACATTTTCGGTGACTAATGCGCATCCAAAAGAACTGTTTCGGAACGAATTGTTAGATTTTTGTAATGAGCGGGATTGGACTTGTGTAGATGTAAATATTTTAGGTGATAACTCTGATACATTTACTTTTGTCAGTGAGGCGCATGAGTGTGCGAGATGGTTGGACCACTGCGTCGTAACAAATGATGATTTCAATAGAAGTTGTCACTTTGCTTGATCATTGCTAACCGCCAACAGTCCTTTCTACCTATTCTGTGGGCTCTACTAATGCGATTGACTTACATAATGATGCAATAATCAAAATAAATTACCGAATAACTTTAAATCGTAATAATAGAGATAAAATTATGCCAAGTCAGTTCTATTTTGGCTTTTCCATCACAATATTATCGTTCATAGTAGTAATATATTTACGTACTCAGGATGACTTAGCAATTTGTTTGTTTGTTTACGGTCGCTTGCACGGATCCTGTTACTAATACTATCACAATTTTTCAATCAATCTGAATTACCGATATTATCAGCTCGTTATCTCATGGTTATATCGACATTAATGAACTTGTAAGTTTTTTGTTCACCTACTTTACATTTTACTCTCCAGGTTATTTAATAAATAGGGTAGAAGGGACATCGACGTACAAACGAAATCTAGGAAGTCGTTATATCATTTCACCTTTTTTTTTTTTTTTAGGATGGGAAATCATCAAATGACTTGTCTTTTTTAAACTTTCACGATCAGAACACATCATAAAACATATAAAACGGGTATTAATCGCGAATTTACCTTCAGATCAAATGACTTCTCCCACTCTGGGCGGAGCGGGAGGGAGTGTCGGACTTTTACTGACTAAAACCCATCCATGTTCCTTCCTCGCCCTTTATGTTCCGGGGCCGCGGTCTCTCTTTCGAACAGGCCCGAAACCCCGGCAGGCTTCGGCCCTTGCGGGCCCCTCCCCTTATGCTGACATCTCTTTGAGGCGCGCGTGGAACACGAACGCGCCGTCGACACGGCCTGTCGTCACTAGACGGACGGACGGCTAGCTAGCCCATAGCTAATCGTACACAGGCCCGCATCTACGGTGGCCGGTAGCCACCACGTGGCCCCCGACGCCCGGTGCGTCTCCCGCGGTGGCCGGGAAGAGAGGCTCTCTCCCTCTCTCGTTCCGCCACCTCCTTCGCTAGCATGACTGCTTCGCAGAAGGAGGTGACGGCTTCCCATTCCGTCTCGCTCCGGACCATGGATTGAACCAGGGCCGGACGCGAGAGGTCGCCGCCGCCGATCGCCGCTACGAGGACACGGCGGTGCTCCGCCCACGCAGGGCAGACTTCCACCGTGTGCTCCACCGTATCCTCCGGTCGATCCTCGCAGTGGAGACACCCGGGCGTTTCCTCCCGCCCGATTCGGTGCAGGTACCTCCCGAAACATCCGTGTCCGGTGAGGACCTGCGTCAGGCGGAAGGTGAGGACGCCGTGGCACCTCTCCAGCCACTCCTCAAAGAGGGGACTTACCGCCACTATCGTGGCGTGCCATCATTCTGAACACCTCACATACAAAAATGTCATCAATTTTAAAAGCAAAGTTAAAATGTATGGAACAGCCAGTGCGGGACAGATTGTGTCGGTGTATCTGTCACCGTAAAATTGTTAAAAACGTTATATTGTAATCTCTCTAGCGATATTATAAACTCTCGAATTATTGTCAAACGAACATACTGCTTACAATAAAACGCATTATTTTTAGTGAAATGCATGCGATGGTACTCAACACACGCGGAGTGGAGGAAAAGAGTGGTCCCCCTTGCCCAGTGGTACCACTCTCATGAAAAGATACTGTACTTGAGAAATATCGATTAATATAACCTAACCTTAAAACACTTTATATTCCCCTAAAAAGCGTAGTCGACGGAGCCCCGCTTCGCGGGTCCTATTTCCGAGTGCAGGGTTTAAAGGAACCTAACTAACCTAACGGGGGGGTGCCCCAAGTCCCGATTATGGGGGCAGAGATACTTCCGTATGGTCAGTTGTCAATAATTCGAGACTTTACAATATCGCTAGAGAGAAACACGTTATATTGCAATATAACGTGTTTGACAATTTTACGGTGACATATCCACCCTGTATTAAATCTATTCAGGTAAATGTAAAATGTGATACTTATTAAGTTCATCAACAATACATAACACCTTTTAAAGTTTTGATTGATTCATCTCAATAGTAACAAATTTAAAGTTCACATTTTAATTGGCAGTGACATAATATGACATAACAAGACACAAAGAGAAGTATTGTTCTTCTAGCGGCGCGGCGAGATGAGCAGACGATACGATTGTTGCTATTGCGGGAATACCCTGGATGAGACCCTTGATCTTTTTCTTTAAAATATTATTGTCTGCTTTTAAAATGATCTTTCGCCTGTCGTATATATCATCATCTGCCTAGCCTTTTCTCAACTATGTTGTGGTCGGCTTCCAGTCTAACCGGATGCAGCCGAATACCAGTATTTTACATGAAGCGAATGCCTATCTGACCTCCACAACCCAGTTAATACTGGGTAATACGATATCCCTTGGTAAGACTGGTTGTCAGACTATTTGGGCCACTGACTACCTGTAAAGACTGCCAAAGATGGACAAATGACAGCCGGGACCAACAGCTTATCGTGCTTTCCGAGGCACGGAGGAAACTCGGTACGTAATGGTGGTCACCCATCCACAGACCAACCTAGGCAAGCACGGCTTAACCTAAAGATCGGCCCAAACGGCTGTCGTATATAAATTAAAACAAATTGCGCTGGCACTGTCACACTGTGGCCAGTGCCGTCACCTTGCTGGCCGGAGTCGGCTTTCCAGCAGGTGGAGGAGGCAACGCAGCGCTGCCGGGGGGTAGGCTGGACGGCCCCGGTCGGGCACGCGGGTACCTTGTTCGCACCCAGGGGGGGAGGGGACAGGACAAATCCCAACGTTCTCCAGGTCGGAGAACCGCGCCCGGAATTCAGCCAGCTCCTTTCGAACCAGGTTCAGAACCCGGTTCTCCACCGGCATGGGCTGGCTTTGTTTCAAACTCAAAGCATTTATTTCAATTAGACCATTACGGCATTTTTTAATGTCAAAAATACAAAACAAAATCAAAGCTACAGTCATAGTCAAAAGGCATAATAACTTGAGAAAGTACTGTAGTTGCCCATTTCCTAGCGTAGATCTCTATGGAGAAAAACGATCAAGAAACTCCATGGACACGCTTGTAAATCAAAATATTGTTACAAAATCTTGGTTACATTCATGTTGTGATTATACATATATTTATTTATTTATTTATTAAAAGGAGAACCATTAGCTAACATAAATGAGTAACAATTGAATAAGCGACACAGAGCCAATTACAGGTTCCCACGAGTAGACACAGAGATGATAGTAGAAAACTTAGATCACTATATAGCAAGCACGATAGTAATACTAATTAAGATAATTAAAAATAAGCAATAAGCACTTAATACACTCAGACACTAGGTTAGGCATTGTTGACATGGGGAAAAATAATATAAATAAACTTAACCACTATACGCTTTTTTAAAAAAGTTTGCATTTAACCGAGTGCGTACAGAAGAGGCTTTGACGCAAAATGGGTCAAAAGAGAACTCCTTACAAAGAATATTAAAGTCCTTACTCGCTCGCACCAAGTATGAGTTTTGCCTATAGTTGGATGAGGAAAAGGGAATGGAGATAGGTAGATTAAATCTGACTGACCTCTGAGGGACATTGAAATGTAATTTATGCATTCGAGTTGGAACGCTCGACGAGTCAACAACTCCTGAGGATGCCCCGTGGAGGGGCGAAACACGTGTCGAGTAAAGGTTTGGTTGCATGGCATGCTAATTATTTCTCACTTGTTTTGTATGTGTGCATATGCATGAGGGCGGGAGGGTGGGCCCATATGTGCATGTGCATATGCATGACGGTGGGATTTGTGTCCTGCTTTCAGACCTGGATATTTTTGTCTAGCGGAATTAAAACTAAACATTTTTTCATAGCATTTAATGCCATGGATTTCCGCAAAGTAACGCCTGACTCCATAACTTATCAGGAGATCAGGACAGTCAACATCGTTATTTATAATTTTTAAAAGAAAAGTTCAATCTGCAAGTCGGCGGCGATCTAAGAGTGGCTGTAAATGGAATTTCTTACAGAGATTTAAGTTATGATATGTTATACGTAGCCGAAAACAAAGAAGTTTTGTCACTATGTGAGAATGATGTTGAAAGACGTGCACATTAAGAGCGTCCAGAGAAAAGATTAAATTAACAATATAAAAAAATCTATTAAAATTAACCCTGGCAGCTAAGGTATGACCAGTCCCAACTGATAGCGCCCGTTCACGAAGTGAACGTCAGAATGGCTGGTTGTCTGTATCGGATTGCGTTAAGCCATTGATCAATAATTGCTACCTAATTGCTACCCATTGCTACCTATAGATAGTCAATGAATTGCTACCTAACTTGGGTACTATGGAGTGGACTGTATATTGTTTTCTTATGTGTTTAGTAAATCAAACGCGAATACTTTTTAACACTTTTATTTATAACTAGCTGCTGCCCGCGACGTCGTCTGCGTGAAGGCTCTACAGCACCAAAAATACCTAAGATGCCAGTGTTGCTATAGCATTATAAGTAAACAACTTTTAAAATAGCATTAAAACATAAGTTTTTTTTTGCAAGCGAAGCAAATGAAGAGCGTTATTAAATATGGGAATCCTGCTGAGTTCAATCATAATATGTGACTGAAGGAAATAGAGAAAATAATGCAGGAATACATTCCAGGACACAAAAGAGTAAAAATATGTAGAAAGGTATCATACCTTACAACACTTCCCTATAAACTACGTTGGTAGATAGGCTGCCAGGAGCCAAAATGTAAAGAGAGTCAGGACTGGTGACGCGGGAGCATGCGACGTACAGTTGCCCGTGTGAGAAGCAACTCGTCCTGAGGTCGACACCCGCTGCCCTCAGTGTCTGCCCCTGAGACTTATTGATGGTCATTGCGAAGCAAACACTCACGGGGAACTGTACGCGCTTGAACTGGAACGGGAATGCGTGGTATAAATACTGCTTCGCCGACGCCACAACCCGTAAGAATTTCTGCCTCAATGGTATGTCTGTGGAGCGAGATGACTTTAAGGCGGGTCCCGTTACACAACTTCGGAGGAGATAGGTTCCGAAGAAGCATAATCGGGACACCGACCTTCAGCTTGATGGTATGCGCTGGAAGTCCACTTGCTGACAGGGAGTTCAGAAATTCCACGGGAAAATGTGTGGCGTCATCTTGCTCGACAACAGTGTTTATCGAGGTGTAGACCACTTCATCCCTCTCAATTTCCGAGAGAATGCATTCGTTAATTGCTGCAGTCTGATCATTTTTGGGCGTCAAAATGGCCCGCTCACACACCCAAGAATTCTGCTGGTGTGGTATACGACTGATGTCCCCGTACACACAGCGAATGAGTTCGTCTAAGCTGGATACAATTCTACCGAGAGAATCTGGAAGCACCACCTGTCCACCTCTCTCTTCTGGTAGAGTGCCTTCGCCAAGACATAGAAGGACATCTGAGAATTCTTGAGCACATGCATTGCCACCGAGCCGAGCTCTCATATTAATGGTCAAGCGCAGCGTACGAACTCGTGACCACAAGGATGATCGTTTCAACGAAGCATTCACCTCGTCAGCCCTCGATCCCCGCGTCACCACGGGAAGCGTTTGCCGGAAATCGCCACTGAACAGAACTGTGACACCACCCATCAAATGTTCGTTCCTGCGGATGTCCTGCAGGGTTCTGTCCACGGCCTCAACTGCCTTCCTATTGGCCATCGTACACTCATCCCATACGATCAGACAGCAATCCTTGAGCACGTGTCCCTTTTCGCTGTTACGTGACACACCACAAACAGGCGTTTCGGCGCTCTCTAAATCGATGGGAATTTTAAACATGGCATGACGTGCTGTCTTGCCACCCGGAAGCAGTGTGGCAGCGATTCCCGACGACGCTACAGCAATAGCAATTTTGCCTTGCCTCCTGACCTCTGCAAGTATGCCAGTGGTAAGAAATGTTTTTCCTGTTCCACCAGGAGCATCCAAGAAAAACATTTTACCCTGGTTTTGCCCAACGCTTTCAAGGACGGTGTCATAAATTTGTTTTTGCTCTGAAGAGAACAAAGCGACATGGTCATTTCGTATGGTGGTCATTTCGCCCGGATCGTAATTTGTCTCAGCGTTATACTCCCGGTTTCCACGGTCTTGATGCGGTGATGATTGGGGAGCTGGTAACCCATATTCGATCAGTGGATTGCCGCCGATAGAAATGACCACATCTTGAAGTGAACTGAGACAGGTGTTCAGCACGCGTTCATCAGTTACTTCGACTTCGTCTCCAGTAGCACGCCTCAAAGTTCGTAGAAAATCTTCAGACAGATGATGGCGATACTTCTCCCACAAAGCTATTGGGTTTGCGACTCCACTAAACACCAAGATGACGGCAAACAGATGACGCATGCGGCTGGGACTGTCACTGACGCTCGCCTCCGCGAGGGTGTCATCCCAGTTTTGGTCATCGTCGAGAAGGTGACGTGCTACGCAGGCTGCGCGGTAAGTGGGATACTCCACGCCATCAAATGTCCTCAGAAAGGCGAAAGACGTTGGGCCTCGGACAGTGTGAAGTAACAACCGCAGAAAATAGCATTCGCCTGTGATGTTGGGAATGGGAGCGAAATTATACTAAGGCGAATGATGAGTAAATACTGACTTTATTGAGATATTGTTACCTGTTTTATACTGTAACATACTTACATATGTAATTATAATATAATGGTGCCTACATACACGACACCTCCCCGGGGGGAGAAAAAAAAAATTAAAAATATGACCTAGGTTTTTTTTTTTTTTTTTGTTAGCAATATAAATGGTAATATATGTTGGTTAAGTACATTATTTTGGACGCTTATTACTAGTATTAGGTTACATTTAGCTTAGTAACTAGACATGACAACGACAGGTTGTTTTTATTATACAATACAATTTATTGGTGACATTGTATAAAGTACAATTGCAGTACATTAATCATAATAGGGCTTTGTTCTGTTTTTATGTACAACATCTGTTTTACCATTGATTTCGATTTCTACATTTGGTGAAATGTCCCTGATAACGTTGTAGGGTCCTGAGTATAAGCTTGTGAGTTTATTGCCAGTTTCGTTTTTTACCAATACTTTGTCATTTGGGTTATAATGTGTGGGGTTAACATAAGTGTCATACCTACGTTTTGTTTCTAACTTACTGTTAATTAAATTTTTGCGAGCTTGCGTTTGTGAAACCTGTAACCTGTATTTTAGTTCTAGTGGGTAACTGTCATAGTTATATAGCGGCTCAACTTTTTGAGTGAGATTGCTTGGCAAAATGCACTTTTTACCGTAAACTAATTCAAACGGAGTGAATTTAGTAGACGTATTTACGGAAGTATTATAAGCGAAACACCAATAGGGTAGCCAAGTACTCCAGGATTCTGATTTAAGTTCTGTTTGAATACGAAGAAACGTGGACAAACCTTTATGTGAGTTTTCTAAAGCTCCTATGCTTTGATGGTGATAAGCAGTTGAGTTAAGTTTTTTAATATTAAGCAATGCACATACCTCTTTTACCGTATCTGCCATAAACTCGGTACCTCTGTCGGTAGCGATTTCCTTCGGCACACCATGATGAAGCACGAAGTTGTCCACAAAAGTACGCGCAACTTCTGCTGCTGTTTTTGTATTAAGTGGCAAAGCACACAGATATTTTGACAACTCGCACTGTATTGTTAGAATATATGAATATCCATTATTATCCTTATCTAAAGGTCCAACTATATCTAGGAAAATCTTTTCGAAAGCAGTGTGTGCTGTTGAGGTGATGGCCATTGGTTCCTTTACTTGTACTGTGTACTTTTGTTTCTGGCAATCTGGGCATTTTTTCACGTAATTAATAACGTCTGTGTCCAGGCCTGGCCAATAATAATATTGCCGAATTTTATTTACCATTCGTCTTATACCCGCGTGACCACTTGTTGGTAAAAGATGAAAATCATTAAGTATTACCTTCCGGTCGTCCTTATTGTCTACGCGTTCTACGTCTTGTATTATGATTAATCTTGGCCCATACCAATTTTCGCTGTCTTTGATTTGACTGATTAATTTTTCAACAAATATTCTATTATTCTTACTTTTTATGAAGTACACTTCCTCTACATATATCTCACTACAAAAATTACTCAGGGCTTTCACAAATTCTGCTCGAGTTATTTGTGAGTGAGCCACTGGTTTTATAAATAGTGACCTTTTATTTTTTGAATAGATAAAAACATTGTTTTCTTTGTTTACTTCGTTATCTTTTCTTAGTTTTCCTATCCCTGAATTGTCTATAAATCTTAATTCTACCACTTCTTTTGGTCTATTCTGTGTCTCAACTATTTTTGGTTTTTCTATATATTCACTTGGCCGGGCTGGCTCGGCTGACGATGGGTTGGAAATCAACTTTAGTTTCTGTGCCCGTGTCATAACACATAAGTTATTGTTCATGTCCTGCAAATCTTGGGAAGTTGATCGAGATAGTGCGTCCGCAGCTGCATTGTCTCGTCCTTTGACGTACTCAATTTCGTAATCGTATTCCTCAAGTATCAATTTAAACTTCAGTAGTCTGCTGGATGGATCTTTGAGATTAAATAAGTAAATCAATGGTTTGTGATCTGTTTTAATTTTAAAATGACGGCCAAATAGATATGGTCTGAAATGTTTCACCCCCCACACTATAGCTAATAGTTCCTTTTCTATGGTGGGGTAGTTTTTCTCTGATTTATTTAGGCCTCTGCTAGCGTAAGCAACTGGGCGCCCATCCGCATTTGATAATATAGCTCCAAGTGCATAGCCTGATGCGTCTGTTTGTAATACGAATTTGTTTTCTAGTGAAAAATTAGGATATTGCAGTATTGGCGGTGTTATCATAGTCTCTTTTAGTATGTCAAATGATTTCTGACAGTTGTCATCCCAATTGAATATTACATTTTTCCTACACAATAAATTTAGATAATACGCTTTATCTGCAAAATTTGGAATAAATTTGCGATAGTAGTTCGCAAAAGCGACAAAACGTTTTACATCGTCTACATTTTTGGGAGTTGGGTATTCCAAAATAACACTTGTTTTTGCGGGATCTGGCAGAACTCCTTCACTGGATACTATATGGCCTAAATATAGCATCTCTTTCCTTAGAAAATTGCACTTTGTTGGGTTTAGTTTCAAATTTACTTTTCGGAGGCGTTCAAATATGTCTATGAGGTTTTTATTGTGTTGAGAAAGAGACTTTCCTAGGACTATCAAATCATCGAGATATACTAAGCACTTATCATATGTTAGGCCGGCCATAGCCATTGTCATCATGCGTGAGAATGAACTGGGGCTGGTTTTTAAACCCATGGGCATACGCGTCATCTGGTACTGCCCTGATGCAAATGCTGTGTATTTGCGGCTGTCTTCGTGTAGATCAACATTATAGAAACCTTGGTTTAAATCTAAATGACTGAAGTAAATGCAGCCCGATAATGAGTCTAAAATTTCATTTATATTTGGTAGGGGAAACTTGTCGTCTTGAATACTGCTGTTTAGTCTGCGATAGTCAATAACTAATCGCCATTTTTTATTTCCAGCTGAGTCTGGTTTTTTGGGAACTAGTAATACTGGGCTTGACCATTCACTATTGCATTTTTCTATGATACCTTGCTGAAGTAAATTTTCTATTTGTTTGTTTATTTCTGCTTTCTGGGAGTGTGGAAGTCTGTATGGCTTTGAATATACGGGTGCTACGTTAGGTTTCAAGTTAATTTTGTGTGTGTATAAGTCTGTTGTTGTCATTTTGTCACCTGCAAGACAAAAAATGTCGGAATACTTTGCACAAATTTTTTCTATCGATAATTGTTCCTCTTTGTTAAGGTGCTTTAAGTCTAGAGTTGAAAATAGTTTCTTAACCCTTTCCGCATTGCTAGTTGTTTTCTCAAATACACAGATATTGTATTCCGACGATTTTTGTATAGAAGGATTAATTTCGTCTAAGGTTATATCATTATTCGTTGTGTTAAGGACTCGGATGGGAAGCATTCCGTTTTTGGGTTTAACCAATGCGCTAGCTATAAAAACCCCGTTTTGCACTTCTGATGCACTAATAACAATTTCTTCAAATGCATACTTTGGCTGGACACTAATGAAATGTATTGATTCACACCTCGCGGGTATCTTTATGTTTTTGCGTGGAAAACACAGAGGAAAAGAAATTTCAACATTATTATTCCATAGCAACAAAGTATTGTTACCTAGGTTTAGAATTGACTTGTATTTGTTTAAGAAATCATGCCCTATTATGCCACTGGTCTTACAAGGTAAGGAATTAAAAACATAGAATTTATGTTTCAGTATCTGATTCTTAGAACTTAGATCTAGATAAACATATCCAATAGATTGAACTTTGCCCCCCATTCCAGATACGTCGATGTTCTGTTTATGGATTGGCATGTTTTGTTTCATTACATGTTTATATTTTATTGCCGATATGGAAGCGCCGGTGTCAATTAACCAGTTATATGAATAACCATTACGACCATTTAAATAAATGGTACTAGTATTTTTATTTGTAAAAAGAATTGCTCTTTTAGTCACGAAAAAACTCATTGTTTTCGTCGGATGGTAAATAAGATTCGGCCGTTTGCAAAGTTGCTTCGGTTGTCTGCAATGGAGTCGAGTCTGAGTTTGTCAAAGTATTTAATTGTGCTTGGCGACTATAATTAGATCTACCTCTACTCCTGAAGGATGACCGCCTTGCACCGCGCGCTGAGTTCCGTTGACCTCGCCAACCGCGCCCTGTACCCTGCTGGTAACCAGAGTTCTCGCTGTTCTGCTCTTCCGCAGCTGCGTGTGACATACCTCTGGCCCTCATGCTGGCTCGGCGATTCCCGAAACCCCTGTAATTGTTATTATGATAGTTATTGCGATTGAAATACAAAACTTCAGGATCGGTGGGTCGTGATATTTCTTCATCTAATGCCGCTTGGACGGCATCCTTTAATGAGGTATAGTTTCTTGCTGTGATAACTGTACTGAGTCTACGATTCCTCAATCCATCTGCAAAACATTTTATAGCGAGTTTTTCGTTCAGTGGGCGTAATACCTCGTATGCTTGGTCCTTACCTTCGGACTGAGAAATGGTCAGGTCAACGAACATTTCTGTAATTTTATTACCAAACTCATCAATTGACAGGTTATCCTGTTTAAAACTTTGCAATTTGCGTTGAATAGCAGTCGCTGATTTTTTCGGTAACAGCTGTATTTTCATATCGTTAATAAGTGCATCAGTACTAGAATATTTTGGAGATAATTTTAATTTCGCGCCCCGAGTTAGTCTATTTTTCAAAACAAAGTTTACTAACCTTTTCTGGGAGTCGTCGTCGAGCTCTGAGCTGTAATATTCAATACCATCTATAAGACGATTAATACTGGATTCATCGTCGGCTGAAAAAGGCAATAAATTCATAGCTATCTTTAAATCAAACTCTGCCATTTTTTGGCTTTCCTCGGTTTTCACAGAACACAAGCTTAATATTTCCTTATATATTATATCAAATTGTTCACAATTTTTTTTTACAAACAGGTATTCTTCTTCCTTAATGCTACCCTTAATTGCTACTATATTTCCCAAAATGCTTTGATAGCCTTCATACAAGTGGTTCGCTTCCCGTAACTTTACTTCAATTATTCTACCTACTCGTCTCGTGGCACCTATCTTCACTAAATATGTTCTCAATTTTTTTATCTCCACAAGTAATTCTGATAGATCTTGAGCCATATGGCAAAATTGTTATTCTTATAATGTATCTATGCCTTTACAATCCTGAGGCGTTTTTTTTTTTTGTCTTAGTTTGTTCCTACTAAACAATGTGGATTCATTTCAATTTGCACTATTAAAGTAATATTTGATATTATACTTATCTAGGCGTGTTTAATACATCTTAGTGTCCTCGAGATTTAATAATTTGGGTTTATTAATATTGTCTAAAGTTCCACTTTTGAATGCCGTCGAACCGAACTAATGTTTATAGAAATTGCGGGCACTTACGCGGTTGTGAAATTGGTCGTTTCACGTTTTTATTTTTGATATTTTAAACTTCACTTTTTCCACTTCACTTCGGTGCTTGAAGGATGCCATCCGCATGCAGTTGTCTTCTTATATCCAGCTCTTACTCATGAATATTTCGCCAAATATGTCGTTTTATTTGTATGTTTTCATGATAAATGTTATGTGTCGTTGTCCATGCCTTTTTTATTAGTTTGATCGTTTTAAAAGTTTCTGCTATACGTTTTCCGTTCGCGCATCAATTTTTGGGTCTCGCCGGAAGTATGAAATCGATCTTCGCAAAGCGTGTCGATTTATTTCATTGGTCATCCACTTGGTGTGACAGTTCTTGTATATCCTGAGTATAAGGTACAGGAATCCGAGCAACAGCAACAACAAAATCACCATCAGAAACACATTCGTTGTGCTGGTATGGTATTTTAACTGCTCCAAATCTGTGTTGTTATTTCCACCGGAAGCTGTTTGAGCAATAATAACTTCTTCCTTACTCTGACTTTTCCCCATGATAATATTGACTATTATTGATGCCACAAAAAACACTGTTTCTGACTAGACTTTGTTTGCGACTAACCATCGTGGAATGGTGTCCTAATACGGAGAAAGGAATTCCAAACAAAGTCCGGGGGACTCTTACGTCACGGTCGCCATGTGATGTTGGGAATGGGAGCGAAATGATACTAAGGCGAATGATGAGTAAATACTGACTTTATTGAGATATTGTTACCTGTTTTATACTGTAACATACTTACATATGTAATTATAATATAATGGTGCCTACATACACGACACGCCATTATTCGGATGCACGGTATAAACCCTACCCAATGCGGTGTCCTTGAAAATGCCCGGAAAACCTTCCACAGCACCTCCTCGTCGACGTCGGTTAAATACACCCCTTTGCTTGTCGTACGTGAAATATGAAGGCACCTCGTCATACGTAAGGGATCTCGCAAACTGGTCGACTTCACAGAGCCTGAAAAATGCCACGAGAGTTTGATTCTTATTAATTTGAAAAACTAAACAAACAAAGATAACAGAAAAATAAATTACACAGAATAATGCAAAGTATACCTAAATATGAATAATTTGATGAGATGATAATAATTAATCAGTAGTTCGATTGAATAGCGAAGTAAGTAATAATTATTTTATGAACAAAATTTATATTTCCACGCAACCACGTTAAATTCGACCAACCACACAATAACTAACAGACAACGCAGGTAACCCCCGTTTCCATAGGTTGAGGCGGCGACATTGGTACCCATAACATTACTTTTTGTGAACGAAACCATAGCGCGATCAAATTCGACGCCAACACCATCTAGTTAGGAAAAAGGAAACATTTATATATCATGGTGAAAAATGATTATGACTTTACACTATTTTAACATAAAATAAATGGCTGTGTTAACATAAAATAAATAGCTGTGAGTGAGTAAAAATAAATCCAGCTAGCTTTACATCACATTTAAGTATATAATTAGGTATACGACATGAAAATATGTTAATTACCAAGCAATAATCACACAGATAAATACCGAAGAAAAGTATTAACAGTCAATGTTTATTTTGTACTAACAACATGAAATTGATGAAGAAATGATCATCATCAATGAACATAACTTTTTTGTAATACTTAACACCGCATTTTTTTAAAATGGTCTTCCTCAACTCTGCTCAAGATTTTGAGGCTTTTGTTGAAACTTGAATTCGTCAAAACGATACAATTTTTATGAAGATGAAGAAAATGCACATTACCATCTATGATTTTTTTTTAAGAATAACTAACAACTTACCTCGCCAACATGATCGAATTTAAATTATTATTATTATACTAACTTGATTTGATTTTTATGAAATCTCATAGATGGCGCTGCTTTAAATTTGTCTTTATTTATACTACTAACATTCATTAAACTGTCTTTCTCTGCCCTTGGGCAGAGAAAGACAGTTAAAAACTACACCATTTACGTAACTTGTTACATAAATAGTGTAGTTTAAAAACTACAACATTTACGTAACTTGTTACGTAAATGGTGTAGTTTTTATAGTGTAAAGCTAGATAATAGCATGGGTTACTCAAAAACAACATTTAAATATGCGTCGTTAGATTACACGCTGTCATAGAATGCGTAAGAAAAATAAAGATTCACAGCTCCTCCCCCGTAGGTGATAGCGTGATAATATGTAGCCTATATGTTGACCCGACCTCTTAGCAATATCATGCAAAATTTGAAGTAAATCCATGCAGTTCTTTTTGAGTTTATCCCGGACATACATACAGACAAACAGACAAACAGACAAAAATTCTAAAAACTATATTTTTTGCTTCGATATCGATTGTAGATCACGCCTCAAGTATTCTTTAAAAAAAATATTCGATGTACAGTTTTGACTTTCCTACGATTTTATTATATGTATAGATTTTGTATATGTATAAGGGACCATTTTTTCGAAATAAAATTATTTTATACTCATCCTCACCACGAGTCTCATTTTCGATAACCTGCGTATCTAACAGTACTATTTGTCGTTTTGTTGAGCTCCTTGAATTGAGCTACACAGTAACTGACACCTCGCACTTTAAAATAAACTCATCACACCTCTTTAGTAAAAAATCTTAGCGTAAAATCATAATCCTATCTTTGCTGCCGCACAGATTAGTAAAAGATTCATCACCAAGTCGTAGTCTACATACATTCTGGTTTCCAAAAATAATAGCACTGAGCAGAAGTAATTGCTGGCAACTGACTACTTTGATGATGTTGCCATTAATATTATTTTTCTTAATGACATTGAATAAAAATGTGGAGAACTTGATAATAAAAGAACATAAACGAGTAGTGTAGCTGTTACCATGCTGTTGCTATTGCAAAGAATAATTAATTTGATTTGATTTGACCTGGCTTTTATTTTGATACATTACTAAAGACCCGAATACGGCAACCAAATAAATGCAAAAAGAAATTCTGAGGATTCGAACTTGTGAACTATTAGTCACAAGGGCAACCGCTGTCACCGCTAGGCTATCTACTTCACTAGCAAGTAGTCTAAAATAGCTGTTCTCGTTATAACAGTTGAAAAGTTGGTTTACCTAAACACACAGATGGCAGCACTATCTATGAAAATTTTGTTTGAAGCCAATGTATGGAAGTTTCACCCCCCTGGTATGTAGGTACTTAGTAAAATCATTAAAAACTATTCTCGCCTTCGGGACTAATGAAAGATTACACTTCCTTTCTGACGGGTAAATATAAGAAGGACGGGATTAAGGATAGTAGGTATAATAAATAGTTAAACTTGATTCATTAAACCACAAAAATGTTTTTAAGTAACAATTTCTTATTCAAGAATCAACAATCATTTAAACATTTTTACTCTGAAATTGGAGGTACAAAAACATTACCACCCAAATTATTTGTTATTCAGTCAAATAAAAATCAAAACATTATCAAATAGAACCATTTGTATTTACAATAAAATCTTAATTAAAATAATCAATACGCTTCAACAATAATTCACTTATTTAAACAAATAATATAATAATAAAATCCCGTAGTATCAGTCGGAATCCCGTGGAATATCCTTATTATCATCAATGTTTGCGGTCAATGAACCTAAATAGCTCTACCTAATCCGATCTATGTTTATAACGCAAGTTAAATCGCAAATAATACTCTAGACGTTTTATATTTTCAGTTCCGTTGTTGTCTACTTCCGTGCACTAATTCTGAGCCAATCTCCCCCTGCAAGCTTCACGGTCAAGACTGATTTATCAAGCTTGGCAGGGATGCAGGTCCTCTCACTGGGAGAGAGTACAAAGTTCTGCAGGAGCTGGTACGTCAACGCCTTCAACTCGCTGAGAGCAAATCTTGACCCTGAGAAATACAATTCAACTTATTTAATCTTATAAACCTTCATCTGTTACGATTAATTCAAAGGCATTATTATTTGATTGCTTTTTCATTTTCTTTGGCTGTTTGTTTTTGAGACTGCGTGATTTGAAGAGGTATTCAGAAGTCTGATTGTCTCTTCTACCGCTAGTATTTCCTGGATATTATCGTATTCTGGGTCAAATATTTCAGATAAGCACTTGGATAAATACTATGGTACACACATGACGTTAGACTAGTAACAAGCATTGATATATTTTTAGTAATCATATTATGGACTCACCAATACAGTTTCTGGGTCCAACACCGAAGGGCATGTAAGAGAACGGCTGGATCTTATGCTTGTTTTCGTCAGAGAAACGCTCAGGATCGAATTTTTCAGGGTCGGGGAAGTACTGAGGGTCACGATGAATCCCATTCACCGGTATCGCGATAGCTGTACCTTTGCGGACCTGCAAAAAACAAGGGTTTAGTGCCCTGCAGTATGTAGCTTGTATTTTCAATCTTGTAAAAAAAACTTACGATGAAGTCTTTCGCAGCCTTGTCATTAGGTTTTCCCAAATTATAATCTTTGATGCAAACCCTGTCGAGAACAGGAGCTGGCGGCCATTTTCTCAGAAGCTCTGCAAAATTAAATAAAACATTTTTTTTTAATAAATAAATGGATAGCTAGAGATAGTAATGAATATAACCACGCACCGCATAAGATATTATCTAGTTTCATAATCTAGGTATGAATTTTTAATTTACTTCTCAAAAACTTAAAAAAATATCATTAAGGGGCCGGCGGAGCATGCGTTTTTCATACAAACGTAATACCAAAATAATATGAAAATCAAACATATTCTTAAGGTATTGTGTATATACTCGTATTTCGATTGGATTACAGAATGTCTATGTTCCCAAATAAATATTTTGAAAGGACAATGATATAAAGACGAGTTAAGAGGAATTTAAAATTTCTATAGAAAATTTATTTTTCTCATAACTCTTGTTTAAATCAGTGTCCATTCAAAATATGTGTTTGGGAATATTCTGTAATCCAATCGAAATAAATACACACTACCTTAAGAATATGTTTGATTTACAAATTATTTTGGTACTAGCTGACCCGCGCAACTTCGTTTGCGTCACATAAGAGAAAGAGAGGGTTACAGAGAGTGGGTCCTAAGCACCTATAATACAATTTTCAAAGAGCACATCACACACATCCTTCCGCATAATGAAAATGCGCGCCCAGTACATGATCATTATTTTGCTGCGGAGTTATTTAAAACGGTGTATCTTCTAAGATATATGCATTGAAATCAATTTACGTACCAAAGTGCAATTTTGTTCAAAATCAAATACTTGTGATTAACAACGTATTTATTTGGATAAGAATAAATTACCATGTTTACAAAAGTTTTAAAGATAAAAACAGCTTTAAGGGCTTCTATTGGTATTACTCCAGCTAGGTCTGCAGTTCTCATCAAGGTGCATGAAATGAGCCGCAACACGATATAGCTGCTATAAACTGTTGCGGACCCCTTACAACTGCTTACCATTTAAAATTTCGAACTCTACGTCCCTACGCTATGACGTGTCTTAAAGTGCACAACCTCTTTAAAGCTTAGAAACCTTCAAATGCGGTATTAATATTTTACGGTGACTTTCGAGACATTCTATTTTTAAAGAATATTTGCAATTTTGCACCAAATTTTTATGTGAGTTCAACCTTTTTGGAATAAAATCAGATTGGGTTTTGAAACATGTAGTTTATATCAGAATCTCTAAGGAGTATTGATATCAAATTCGAAAAAAATCACCGCCAAAATAACTTTCTACCCCTTTTTAACCGTTAGGGGATGAATTTCAATGCAACACGAAACGCATCCATCAATCATATTAATATTGTTGATTGCCAAATTTGAAGTAGATTGGACCAAGGAATCCCATTTTCCCATACAAACTTTACCCCCGCCCCTTTTCACCCCCTTTGGGGTATACTTTCAGAAAATCCTTTCTTATCGTATGCCTACGTCATACAAAAAATACACCTTCCAAGTTTCAGGTTTCTACAATCTGTGGTTTAGGCTGTGCGTTCATCCATCAGACAGTCCTTCAGCATTTTTTATTTATAGATAGTAGGATTAGTACTCGTTTGTAAAGTATTTGTAACCTTTCCAGCTTTATGTCTTATGTACATTCGGATAGTCTACATTTTCTTCGTAGTATTATTTTATTTGTAATATATTATACAGGATGGAAACCATTAACGGGACAGTAAGGGGAGCTACCTTAACCGTTGAGTATTAGAAACAGGATCGATTGTCATCAAAAATATGTTTAGTGTAAAATAGCAATTTTCTGGCTAACTGTACGTTTTTTTTAATCTGTGAATGGGGATCAAAATTTCACGAAAAATTACGAATGGTTTCCTAAGACCATTTTCATGTAGCTGCAGCGGTTAAGGTAAGTTCCCTTTACTGACCCGCTGTAAGTTATTTTTTTGCAATTTCTGACTTTTTGAGTACTCTACTAACCTGAGTAGGTCTCGAAGAACTTTTTGATTAGTGTCGGAAAGAAGATCGATTGGCATCAAAAAAAATTGTTGTATGTAAAATGATAATTTTCTTTGCTAATTGTACTTTATTTTTTAATTAAATCTGTGAATGGAGATCAAAATATTGTAAAAAAATTACAGATTGTTTCCTAAGACCATTTTTGTGTAGCTGCAGCTCCCCTTACTTCCCCGTTTACCGTTTCCATCCTGTATTACCAACTACTTATACCGAGGAAAGCCGATTTTCTTGAGTTCCGCTATTTTGGGCATATTCACTTCAAAAATCAAATTTAAAAAAAATTGAGAAATTATATTTACCTGGATTAGATTTGAAGTATTTACAACAACTTTTAAAGGTTTGCACTTCATTGGATTTTATTCTATAGGTGTATGAAGTTAGTTAATTTTAAACACAAAACCCTCTTTTTTACGTCTCTGGATGAGATTTTAAAAAAATGCTGAAACAGGTATTTCTTTATTTTTAATAATAAGTATTTACTCTGAGTTTTATGATTCTAGAACAATCTAAAAATTTTTTTTCATACAAACTTTACCCCCCCTTTTCACCCCCTTTTTCTAAAATTTTCCATAATTTCTATAGCCTAAATGTTATTCTGAGTTTATTTAAATAGAATAGTGAAGTTTTCATCAAAATCCGTCCAGCAGTTTTTGCGTGATGCGCGTTCAAACAAACAAACAAACAAACAAACAAACAAACAAAAATTTTTAAAATGGTTTTAATATGTTCAGTTACTTATTTTAAGTCACCCTGATCGGTTTTTTTTTTTAAATCTTCAATGTACAGATTTTTTGGTCTCAACGATTTTATTATATGTATAGATTACGTTTATAAGAAACACGCATGCTCCGCAGGCCTCTTAACAAGAAATTCTAGACAATTGTATCCATGTAAAAGTCATCGAAGTCTTACCGGATACAACCATATCCATGTATACCATATTCTGAATGATGTTGAAGTCCAGCTTGCCGCCGTTCTTAGCGTCAGTCTCCTTGATCTCTTGTACCAGTCGCTCCTGGACGTCAGGGTTCAGCGCCAGCTCATACAGGAGGAATGACATGCCTGATGATACGGTGTCAAAACCAGCTATAAAGAACAGCACTGCTTGGGCGATGAGATCGTCATCAGACCACTCTGAAAAAATTAAATAATAAAATGAATAAAATAAAAACTTTTATTTCAGGTCCGAGGCCTATACAACGTGTAACAGAAAGGCTATAGTCATATGAAAGGGTGTTCCACAGACCATCAAACTGAACAACTTTCTCCATGAAAGCACCATCGTAATCGCGAAAAAATATTCAACGGCCCTATACTAAATTCTAATACCTACTCGACCAAATGTATGAGACAGCTGATAATTTTTTTATGATTACGATGGTGGTCCCATAGAGAAAGTTGTTCAGTTTGATGGTCTATAGCACACCCTTTCATATGACTATACCCTTTTTGTTACACGTTGTATAAACCAAATCAACAAACACAAATAAAAAGAATAAAAATAAATAATGATGTACTAGCTTCTGCCACTGGCTTCGCCCGCGTGAAGTTTGATAATTGTGTCATGGGATCTTACTACCGGGATAAAGAGTATCCTATGCTTTAATCCAAATTCTAGGTTATAAACCATGTTTGATTTTTTTTTATCCAAATCCGTTTGGCAGTTTTTTTGCGTGAAAATTTACAAACATCCATACCTACTTCCATACTCACAAACATTCGCATGCATTTATAATATTTGTAGGATTGTATTTCTTCTGAAAAAGTATCAGATCTTTTCATGGCAGGTAAATCCCCCATTTTTAGGGCGATCACATCCTCATCTGGGTATTAATAATAATTATAATAATGAGAACAAATCAGACACAGGACCGATACCGGAAACCTATATACCATCACATATACGTGAACATTTTATTAATCTAAATATACTTACAGTGCCGAGCATTTATGTTTTTGTACTTCTGAGTAACATGGCCAAATATATGCATGAGTATGAAACAGCAGAAGAACGACAGATAAGAGAAGGCACACGGAGACAAGACATTATGCACTATAAGGTACAGCCTAATTTAAATATTGTTAGACACGGTCCCAGATATCAATCTGTTATATTATTTAATAAGTTGCCTCTACATATAAAAAGCACTATCTACTCAAGCTCCTTTAGGAAACAACTTAAAAGTTTCCTATTGAATAAGTGTATTTATGCTGTTGAAGACCTGTTACGAAATTCCTATTTATGTTGTATGTTTATATCAATTTTTATATAATTATGCATTGTTGTAATACTATAATATGATGTTTTGTTTTTGTTTATGTAATTTTAATTCTTTTTAAACCATGTAATTTCAAATACAATTTATTGTTTATGAATAAATGACTAATGACTAATGACATATATTTCAGCACAAAGTTTATGATATTCATTGACGCCCATTTATGAAACTCTGAGGTCGCGACTTGATCTTGAACGTATGTCCGATTGGCTTTCCAATCTTCGTTTCACAATGTTTATAAAGTTTGTTTTTCTTCTTGAATAATTACAATACACACCTCTATTATGTTTCTTCTGTCCAACGGCTGATTCCTCAACTGTCGCGAATCCAACATCGTCATTACTGGACTTGACGTCGTCATAAGTCAGTTTACCTGCAATTTAAAACATCGGATAGTAAAATTGTCAGTTTAGATTTTTATGGATACAGATTTAAACGTGTTTATTTTAAAATAATATGAAATATGGGTATCTACCTTTTTTAGCGAGCATAAGCAAGTGAATCATATCGGGTCTGAGTATCTTCTTCTTCTCTCGCTCTTCCATTGTTCCTAAAACTAACTTCTTAAAGAATGTCTGCGAATCTTTAGAAAGGATATCCAACTTGAGAATCTGAAAAATAAAAGATAAAATACATTGAATGAGCATAGTAAACTTATAAACCAAGTAAACTTGAAATGAATAATTATGTGTCCAAGTTTTATTTATACCCAATAACCGTCAACTAGGGAGTAACGCTTTATGACCAAAAAATAATAGATGTCTGCCTAATACAGTTTAATTAATTTCATAATATCTACGCCAGGAATAAAAATCACCCATGCCCTGGAGCTGCATCACGGAGGCACTCCGGTATCAGAAAAACGGCGGTGGGAGACGCACCGGGCGTCGAGGGCCACGTGGTGGCCCCCGGCCACCGTAGGCGCGAGCCTGTGGTCGGTAAGCAATGTGCTAGCTCGCCGTCCGTCCGTCCGATGACGACAGGCCGTGTCGACGGCGCGATTGTGTTCAACGCGCGCCTCAAAGAGATGTCAGCACATTGAAGGGAGGTAAGGGATACCGTGGCCCCGGAACGAGGAAAGAACATGGATGGGTCTTAGTCGGTAAAAGCCTGACACTCCCTCCCGTTGACGATTCCCCATCCGAAAAAAAAGGACAAAAAATTACCAGACGCACCATTTTGAAGCCTCAAATTGTTGAAACAATAATTAAAGCCACTCTCATGACCTACCTGAGATACTTTTGATGGCACAATCTGCATCAACAAGAACACCAGTTGATGACGGAAAGTGAAAGTGGATGACGCCTTGCCCATTGCATAGAACTCATTGTCCTCGTCGTTATGAGAGTCCACCTTCAGACCGAAGGCGCAGGAGGCAATCACGTCGTTGGTGTAGCGAGTCGTCAGGTCCTTGCAATCCACTTCTATGTCACCAGCTTTAAGAAAACAATGGTTTAATCAAGCATACATTTAATTGGGGATTTAGCAAACTCTTGTATGTGTGTTTGACCATTACATAAGTTACTCCATCCGAAAAGCATTGAGATACCTATTCAATCACGTAAATCAAGAGTTTGTAGTTCTTTGATTATACAGAGAAAACGTAACTAACAAAACATAATTTTTGGTAGTTACAGATTTCTTCGGCAACACGGATTGTTAAAAAAATACTCACTCTTGGAGTCTTTGATCTTTTTCTGAAGCGCACGTATCATCTGATCGCCAACTTCTGTTATAAAAGGCAGCATCTGACGCATCTTTGAACTCGTGAACGCTGGACTCAATGAAGAACGCATGTCTTTCCAATCTTGACCTGTGATAGATTTAAAGATGATTTACTTTAAATGAACCTCTGAAACCTGAGCTCAAGTATTATCATCGGAAAATTATTGCAACAGAGTGTTTGCCCCTTTTTCTTTTGGGTACCAAAGGGTGATAATTATTATTCTTTAGTGATGGTAAAATCAGTAATTTCTATAATAACTTTCTCCGTACCTTCCATAGCTATCAAGCTTCTGGTGACGTACGAGTCACCGGACCTGAATACATCGCGGTGATCAAGGAAGTGCTCAAAGTCTTTGATGGTGATCTTCTTCACCAGCTCGATGTCTCGAATAACTACCATTTCCTGCGACAATTCATATCTTCCCACGAACCTATTGTAAATAGTTAAGTGATTAGTTGAATGTGACCGAGTCGATGGGCCGCGGTGGTAGGGGATGGGGAGGCCAATAGGCATAACGACAGTATCAAACAATTGCAAATCTGTCTAGTCCGTCAGTTGGAAAATTGGAAAATAATGGGCACGTATTTTTTGTTTTTGAAAATCAATGAATATTGACATAGATAAAACGGGATCCTGCCGTTTTGCCGAAAAGATTTTGCCAAAATTTCATTACCCAACAAATTTTAGCAACCTTTTTTTATACCATTGCAATATTTCGAATGATTTTAGTACGCATATTTTTATTTGGTCAAATTTTTACTTTGCAAAATGTTACCAAGTGTAATGTCATTTTGGCATTTGGTCTTTAATCAAATGATTTTTTACAGCAAACAATCTTCAGACAATAAACGTTTGGTGAAATGATTTGTGAAGACAAAAAATATTTGGGCAAAACGACTTTTATTAATAGAAAAAAAGATATTGTTTTTAGTAGGTTACCCGGAACTCAACTATTTAGATTAGGTTAATTTCGTCTTGAAACAAAATGGGTAGGTTAGGTTAGGTTAAAACTGTGACCTCCTACTAGATTAGGTTAATTTCGTCTTTAAAGAAAATGGGTAGGTTAGGTTAGGTTAAAACTGTGACCTCCTACGCACGAGCCGAGCGAGCGGTGCCACGGCAGCGGCCGGCGAGTGCCAGAAACGACTTGCATAAATAGAAAAACCGGCCAAGAGCGTGTCGGGCCACGCTCACTGTAGGGTTCCGTAGCTTCCCAGACCATTAAAAATACCAACATTTTTCGTCAGCAAAAATAACTTTGTTTTTCATAGTATTTGTATGAAAAACAAAGTTATCATTTGCGTTTTTTTGAAAAAGTGCTATATAACTCAAAAACTATTCAACTCATCAAGTTGAAAATAATTTTCCTAGAAAGTTCATATAAAGGTCTACTTCTGTGATTTTTTTCATATTTTTTAAACTTATGGTTCAAAAGTTAGAGGGGGGGGGGGACACATTGTTTTTGACTTTCGGAGCGATTATTTCCTAAAATATTAATATTATCAAAAAATGATTTTAGAAAGCCCCTATTCATTTTTAAATACCTATCCAACAATATATCACACGTCAGGGTCAAAATTAAAAAAAAAATCGCTCCCCACTTTACGTCTGGGGGAGGTACCCTAATAAAAATGTTTTTTTAAATTTTTATTTTTGCACTTTGTCGGCATGATTGATATACATATTGGTACCAAATTTCAGCTTTCTGGTGCTAACGGTCACTGAGATTATCCGCGGACAGACAGACAGACAGACATGGCGAAACTATAAGGGTTCTGTTTTTTGCCATTTGGCTACGGAACCCTAAAAAGAGATTGTTTTTAGTAGGTTACCCGGAACTGAGCTATTTAGATTAGGATAATTTATTATTTTAAAATAATGGTTAGGTTAGGTTAAACCTGTGACCAGGAACGACTATATTATATAGAAAAAAAATGGCAAACTGACGATACAAAATATTTGGCTTATTTGATTTTGCGTAAAAACTCTTTTTCCAACTGAAATATTTGACTAAATAAAAAATGTTAAAAGTACTAGTTGGTAAACAAGTTATAGTTTAAACGCTAATTTCCCAAACATTAGGTTTGCGTTACAATTTTTGTGAAAAGATTTTTTGCTAAATAATAATTTGGCAAATGAAATTATGCGAAAAATTTTTTGGGAAGTGATAATTTGTCAAATTCCTTACGGTCAAACTAGGGAGACCCAGATAAAATGCATCAAAACTCGGGAGTGGGGGCTCGTGACGACAGAACTCGCTAAAAATTATACCAAAGCGTGACGTATTGAGAATTTGAAAAGCGTCGTATATTTGTCGATTTTGGTTCATGTAACAAAAGAAAAAATACTATTCAAATATTTGTTGATAATATCTAACTGACGGACTAATTATATTTTTTTGTCGTCTACTCTATTTGCTATTATCGTGGATAGAACCTGGATGAGGCTGGGCTCCAGGGCATGGGGAGAATGGTGGTACAAGTAAATATAATCAAATGCCTAGCAGTGCGAGAAGTCGCACTATTGATGAGGTTGTTGATGAAAATAATTAACATTTAAGTTTTTTGAATGATTACTTTGATTGTTAAACGACTTGTTACAGTAATGACTATGATATATCTTTACAGTTATTAATTTTTTACACAAAACTTTATGTATCAAGTTACCTTTCTCCAGGAAAAGTACGGTACAGCCTTAACACGTTATCAGTACCATGTTCCATCTGGAACACGACGTTGGCCATGTTGCCCAGCAGTGGGATGGGCGTGAACTGCTTGACACCATTTCGGCTGAAGGTCGAGTAATTCTGGCGGTAATATATCACCAGCGCCGCTATTACAACAGCCACCCAGATTAAGAGAATCATGATCTGAAACAACACATACTGAGTGTAAACCACCTCATCACGAAGCTGTCAAACAAGCATTCTGTACATCAAACTAAGTAAGTTCAAAAGCTTGTGCTGGGAAACGACTTTTTTTTTTTTGGGGTGCAAAATAATGTTTGAGGTACTCGTAGAACTCAATGTAACGCATTTAAAACATTGTGCTGGTGGATGGATTGAACGGTACGGTTTCGTAGAGGTGTTTAAAGTAAAAACGTTAAAAAAATCGTCGAAAAGTTGGAACTTTGACCCCTAATATCTCCGTTATTAGTTTACCAAGTTTCCAGGTATGGTGTACAACAAAAAAATGATCGCAATGGCGGGGAGAACAAGTGCTTTTCGGCTTCGTTATGTTGATTTCAATGGAACGAGTATATTACATAGGGCGACTGCCTATCGGACCTCAAAAATCCATAGCTAGCTGTAAGCCAGTACTACTAGATGTAATGTAATTTTTTTTTTCTTGTGAGGTCAGTCCTCACAAGAAAACGGAGATAACTTACGGAAAAAAGTAAGCCTAAGCTTAACTATGGAATTATGACAGGTCAACTTTTACTTTACTTTTTAGTAGAGTTAAGTGTGTTTCGGTGTTTCATACGAGTAATATTATTAGTCGGTTAAGAGTGAGAAGAAATACCAAGAGGTCCAAACACTGACTTTATTAAATCTAACCAATCTCTTGATGAGATCACGTGACCATTAGACGCGTCAGAGGTGGTATTTTTAAGAAAGACCGACACACAGACACAGACAGTTTTGAGTAATCTTCTTTGTGCCCCTGTCAGTGCAAAGAAATTGTCCAGCGACACGCTAAACAATACCAAAGAGTTTAAAAGAAATTATGTCAAAAAGAACTCACATTTTCGTCACCAAACTTGTTTACAAACACTAGCGAACAAAATACTGCTTATCTAAACAATTCCGTCGTGTTGCAAGACGCGAGAACAAAATGTATATGAATGTACAGATAACACCCTGACAATATATAAGGTTATGTTATCAGTAAATTACTTATCTATCTTTTGTTTAATATTTACAAAAATAAAGCTATTAGATAATTAAGATGGGATTATTGAGTTAGTACGATACGATTCTACATTTTGGATAGTGGCAATAATAGTAATCATGACATAACGTTTTTTTGCATCCTGGTCAAATTCAAGGAAGAATTCATGCTAATGATTCTCGACCCGAATCAATAATAGAATGGGTAGCAACACTGGTAGGGCAACACTGGCGACAGGTCGTGAAAAAACGGCCTAGTAGTTAATTTATTTTAAAATAATTGATTTATTGTGTTTAGTTTGTTTTAAATCTATTCTTTAAAGTAGAATCAATGTATAAAGTGACACACGTAGTGTTCGTGACCTGTTTATATTGTGATAACTCGCAACAATCGATAATTCGATAAATCAAGTACCGGCTGTCAAGTATTGGACTGTGGATTTGAATTCTTCGAACCGGGGGAGTATTCCGTTTTAATTTACCTATTATTGGTGTATTATTTACATACTAAACATCACTTAAACACTGCTCAGAGCTCTGAGCAACTTCCCGTACACACACCGGCTACGTTTATGTCTCATTTTGCTTGACAATTGTGGAAGCAAAATTGAGGACGAAAACACTTGCCCAGACAAAAACATCCACTTCAAACCTTACTTCACACATAATATATGTCCCTAATAAGTCCTTATAAGCATAATATGTTCGTTACAATTAAATTAATAGGTACTTAACTACTTTTAATAATGTTTAAAAAATCATAAGAGTTTAGTCTAAACAATCTACCCACGTTAGGAAAAAGTAAAATCATAAGATAGTAAACTTCTTATTAATGTAATTAAATTGATAATTCAGTCGACTAATATCAATCTTGTTAATGTAATACAGCAGCCTACCTCATTTCTTTTAGTAAAGCAAACTTTTTTTTTTATTTTTCCTGTTTTTCTCCCTTTCATCTCTAAATTTTCTTAATTGGTCTATCCTATTAGTTCTCACCGTTTCCTTATTTCCAATTTTCAGAAACCAATCCGGAAACCATGCCTGTGATGACCCGTAAGGCTACTGCTCAGGATATGGAGCTAAAATTGAGAACGGCCCTCCAAGAACTAAAGGACTCAAAACTCCAATGCCAACAGCTATTGCAGGAGAGAGAAGACAGTGAGGAGGAGGTCATTAATATTAACAGCAAAAACTCCAGCTTAAAAAGGGAGCTAGTAGACCTTCATCAGGATTACTTGAATGTTGTCAATGAGCGGGATCACCTAAGGGTGGTCACGGATGGGTTCCACAGCTGCAGCAACTTATATGAGGAGAAGAGAAACTCGAATTCGTAGATAAAACGGTTTTCCTGGGGCTTACGCTTGATTCAAGGCTACAATGGGGTTCTCATTTAACATCTCTTGCGGGGCGCTTAAGTTCAGCAGCATATGCCATTAGAAAAATCCGTCAATTCACTGATGTAGATACCGCTAGACTGGTCTATTTTAGTTACTTCCATAGTATAATGTCTTACGGTATTTTGCTATGGGGACGGGCTGCTGATATTGAGTCTATATTTATTCTGCAGAAAAGAGCCATCCGAGCCATATACAATCTTCGTAGGCGCGATTCTCTAAGGGAACTTTTTAAGGATATTGGCATCATGACGGTTCATTGCCAATACATCTACGAAAACATAATGTACGTTAGAAAAAATCTGCATCTTTTCGGTAAAAGAGGCGACAGACACAATTACAGTACTAGAAATAGGGACCAACTAGTTCAGCCAGGCTTTAGACTCGCTAAAGTAGACTCATCTTTCATGGGGTACTGTTTGAGATGCTATAATAAAATTCCACAAAGTATTCTTGAACTGAATGAGACTAAATTTAAAACATGCATTAAACGCACACTATGTAAGCAAGCATATTACAAGTTGAGCGATTATATCGCTGATAAAAATGCTTGGCTCAATGCTGGTCCTGCTCCACAAGGACAGGGGCTCAAAAATTGATAGCATTAAATGGTATTGTTGGAGCTGCTGAAGATTGTACAACTATCTTTGCATTGTATAGATTCAATCTATTTAGTATTATATAAACGCATAGCCCATATTGTGTGAGTACTATGTACTAGAAAGCTATCATTCACTGGAAACCTACTTTAGTTTTTGACTTGAATGTGCCCTGGCGGTTGAGAGTATGTCATGCTCACTCAAATGTCTCGCTGATCATGGCGCGTGTGTCGGACCATTTAGTTCCCTTCAAAATGGTTGAGCTGAATGGTGCTGATCCATGCGTCATGTGCGTGAACGGGCGCTGTCAGTTGTGACTGGTCATCTCTTAGTCGCCATGGTTTATTTGAATTAATTATTTTGTTTTTGTTTGGCTATGGACACTTTTAACGTGCACATCTTGCTACATTGTTCTCACATAATATACCATCTCAACATGAATGATGTAACCAAGATTTTGTAACAATATTTTGATTTAAAAGAGTGTCCATGGAGTTTCTTGCCCGTTCTTCTCCATAGAGATCTACGCTAGGGAATGGGCAACTACAGTACTTTCACAGTTTTTATGTCTTGTGACTGGGACTGTAGCTACATTTAATTTTCATCTTTGTTTCGACAATTCAAAAGTGCCTGTTATTGGCCTACTTGAAATAAATGCTTTGATTTGATTTGATTTGGTAGGTTTTTTTTCACACTTACGGATACCAGTAAGTGTAAACCACCCTTATTAAAACGCAGCCCGTCTGTAACTGGCCCTGTAACCGCACCTATACACACACAAATAAACGCACACAGAGACATGGAGCACGATGGGTGATTACTATTACTTTCGTGTTATTCTGAAATACTGTCAAAAATATTTAAACAATTTAAAGTAGCAGCTTTATTAATCATTTGACCAGGCCCCTTATTCACAACCATTCGATTCGAACCGTATTCGACTATCTCATTTCCGAACCGAAGAACTGTCAAATCGCTATTCACAGATCCGAACGGCTGTGCTTTTTTCTATCCGATTGAGATTGTGTTTATGGGGAACGCTACAAAATGGTAGTAAATGGATAATCGTGGTAGAAAGCTTAAGATAGTAATTAAAATTGGTTTATCTGAATGTTTCGTTCTGTTAATTAGGGAACATACAGCTAGTAACTTAATAGACAGCAACGATACAAAATTATGATATTATTTCCTAAAAAAATAAACTAAAAAAATAACTATTTTCGAATAAACTTGCTTTGTAAACAGCCGTCTGTGGAACTGGCAAAGCGGAAAAGTTGTTTTTTTTTGTTAACACTATAGTTTTCTTTTTATTAAATTACTAATAACTATTTGATATCAGTGTTATACAATTCTTACTTGTTAACTAAACTCTAGAACGAATATTACATTTCTGTAAACACATAAATTTTATGTAAATGCGGATACATCATTAAAATACGGTAAATACAATAATAAAACTTCATTTACTTCTTCAGGCAGTGTTTAAAAAGTTTAGTAATTTCGATTTTACTGAAATATGATGGAAATATGCTTTATTTCTTCCGATTAATTTTGTTCGATATGACTCCCGACAGCAAACAGCTGTCGGAAAGATTCGAGTCTTCTTAACGAATTGAACTGTCAAAATTATTCGGTTTCGGATTTGTGAATAGCGTTTGGAGGACATCTTCGATATCTTTGACGTTCGATTCGGTACGGAATCGAGTCGAATGGTTGGGAATAAGGGGCCAGGTATCGTAAGATCGTTAGATTGATTATTTATGTATTTTGTGAGAAGCTCCTTCATTTTGAATATATGATGCTAAACTACACCTTGTATATGCCAGCGTCACATTGTAAAAACAGTTAGATTGTAATATAACTAGAGAGATTGTAAAATCTCGAAAGATTGTCAAACGAACACACTGCTTACAATATCTATGAAATGTATGCGATGGAAGTCAACTCGCGCAGTGAGGAGGAGGGGATTGAAGGAGGAGTCCCCCTTGCAACATGGTACCACTGTGCACTGTCATCAAAAGATAATGTACCATTCCTGAGAAATACCGATTAATAAAACCTAACCTCAAAACACTTTATATTACACACCCCTAAAAAGCGTAGTCGACGGAGCCCCACTACGCGGGGCCTCTATTACTGTCTTGTTTAAAGGAACCTAACAAACCTAACGTGGGGGTGCCCCAAGTCACGATTATGGGGGCAGAGATCTTTCGTGGCATGCATTTTACAATATTACGGTTTCACTTCGATAGATTAAAATCTACCGAAAAATTATGCGTTATATTGAACGCAGTATGTTTATTTGAAAATATGAGAGTTTAAAATTTCGCTTGAGAGATTACAATCTAACGTGTTTGACAATTTTACGGTGACATATACAAGGGGGTAGTTTTTGTAAGTCTTGTAATTTTTCAATAAAATAAAATACTGCCTCTTTCGTTTTTATTTTTGTAGGACTATTATACGAATGAACAAGATACAATAAGTAAATGTAATCTAGGAATTTTATTGAAAATATTTGAATTTATTACGGAGTAATCCGTTATTTTGTATGATCAAAAATAACTAAGTGTTTTTTTTAATATTCTATGTTCCGAAAGGCATTATTGTGAAATAACAAGTTATGATTATAGTAACTTATGTAAATACTACTAGGAGATAAACCACTACCAGATAATAACGAAAAATACTACATTTTAAACGAAATATGTGTTGTACGTACGTTTTACATGTAAATGTTACTAACACTAGTTTATAAGTTTTTCATTGCTACTAACAAACATATTATATGTATATAAGTTAAATTGTTTACTTCCAAGTGATGATTATACTAACAATACTAACATAATATCTAAGCACCATTGTTACTAATACTTATTACTAACAAAATTAGGTACCTAGTTGTAAATAAACTTTAATCTATTTAGTGCATAAGTATTAGTGTTTAAAGACTCGCCGACCCCACAGTCAAACCATGACAATGGTTTTGTGGGGCTTAGTTTTTAACTATACTTACTTTGTTTTGATAAATAAATAAATAATAATGTATTTTTGGGTTAGATTGTACGTAACGTTGCACTGAGAAAAAAAAAAAGAGAAATAAGCCAAAAAATATGTTTTTATCGCAAATCGTTTATTTTCTTGATTCTATCGTAAAACACCTAAATATGAGGCTAAAAGTCTCTTGGTGTTTCTTGTCACCGACTAATCGTTACCTCGACCACAGGTTAGGTTAGGTTAGAAATGTGACCAACTATATACCTCGAAATTGGTCGCAGTAAAAAATAGTGCCCCGTTTGGTGTTCAGTTAGCCACTAACCTATTAAAAAATAGGTCAGTGGATACACACAACACAACACTCCGTAAAATCAAAGAAAAAAATTCAAATAGAGTTAAAAATTAACAAAGTGTTACATACATATTATATACATCAATATCCTGCTCATTATGTGCTGCTGTTATGTGTTCTTGATAAACTTAACACACACATTCTTGCGTTTTATTTGAAGTTTTCCTCTCCTAAATATTTCAGCAGCATCCGGTTAGACTGCAAGCCTACACCTGTTGATAATATATCGACAACCTATCTAAGCTAAAATAATCTTGTTCAGTACGTTGCCAGCCAATTAGTGTTTTGTGTGTGTGGGATCTTATTTTACATTCAGTCAAAAAAGTATCGGGAATGGATGATTAATTTGTTTATGGTACCAAATTCAATTTTTTTTTTTTTTGTTGTTGTTAGATTGGCACAACTGTTTTCCATTTTGGCGCGGAGTTTAAGTTGCATCTGTTATTTATATTAAATACAGTGCTGTTTTTAGTTATATTATATCTGGTGTGTATATCTAGCGAATTTCATTATGGTCAAAAACATCGAATGAGTTTGTCTTAAATTTCGCATCGCCAATGGAATTTCGTGTTCGGAGTCACTGAAAATGTTACAGAAGGCTTACGGTGAATCGACTTTATCAAAAACATGCGCTTATGAGTGGTACAAAGCGTTCAAAAGGGGTTGAGATGTGATGGAAGATTTGCCTCGCTCTGGTAGGCCATCGACGTCTTCAACTGAAGTTAACATCGCAAAAGTAAAGGAAACAGTGACTGAAAATCCTCATTCAACTTTGAGAGAGATAGCCGCTGAACTTTCTGTATATCACGAGTCGATCCGTACCATTTAAACTAATAATTTGTGAACGTCATAATGACGGGACCACGCCAGGTTTTGCGAATATCATGTGAATAGCATTTAGTACAATATTTCTACTATTTCATACTTTCATAGAAAAATTCTACCACCATAAAATTTGAAAATATTCCATACAGAAACTGGTCCCGCCATTTTGATATCAAAATGACGGGACCAATGTTAATTTGATGAAAAATACACGATTTGACCTTAAACTGGACATATAAAATTTTAATACGAAATAGTACGACTACGTTTGAATCGTTATTATACATTAATAACTGTAATTTCAATAAAAAAAAGGTATATAAAATTGACATCAGAGCGCCTGAACAAAAAGTATCATTTTATGCCATGAAGTATTTTTATGGCTCATAAAATTTATTAAGGCGTTTAAACGTTTCGACCGCATCCAATTGGTTTTAGAAATATTTCATACAATTTAATTACTTCTTGAACTTAACACTATTTTCATTCGGTTAATTTACAAGTTACAATTAAACACTACTAAATTCAATTGCAATTATTCTATTATATTATGGCAAAGCAAATTGTAATTATTAAGCGGCGTCCCTACTAGAGCCGCGCGGCTCGTGAGGCTGAGCCGCGTAACTCTAGTGAGGAAGCCGCTTTACATTAAACACAAGCTCAAGCTATTTTTCGTATTACCCTACAAATATTTATTTTTATCATAACAGCAGCAGGTAGGTTTAAAACAAAATATCAGACAAATAATTGCATAATGCTTCAGTACCAGAAAGTGCAATACAAATAATTTGTCTTATGTGTCGTGGTAGTGTTTATTAATAGCATTTCTAGTTATGTATAATATAAATTATTATAGTATATTATAATACAAGTGAGCTAAGTTGCTCATTATACAGGAGGAAACAAAAACAGGAGAAAACAATTTCTTTCATTGAATTGTACGGCAGTGCCGGGTGTGTTATGGGACTGCCGAAGTAGTTTTTTTATAGACAAAATCATTTTATAAGCTTTTTTAAATTTCTTGTTACATGTTTCTTATTTGCGCAGCGGTGCCTATTACTATGAATGCTGCTGAACCTAAAAAACGTACTTTTCTTCGTACATCTCAAAAGAAACACCCGCTTATATCTCTATATAGTCTGTGGCATCTGCGCAAGGCAGGCCGCGCGGCTTTTAATGTGGACACGTTGCAAAAAAGCACAACGAGCGCGCTCCTAGTGGGGACGCTCCTTAAGAATTGCAATTTGTTTGAAGAATAGAAAAATGAAAGGTTTTCTATATTGAGAATTAAGAAAAAACATCGTTTCCAAGAACTCGGTAGATGGCGTTGATGTGACTACGTTACCAGGTGTCAAAGCCAAAACGCTACATACAAAAACACGTCACATACGCTCGTTGATTGTCACTTTCGTTTGCATAAGCTTCCAAGTATAACCATTAGGTCCAAGTGAATTTATGTGGCGTTCTGTTCCTTGCAGTAAAATACCGACACCAGCTCCATCTATCCAGCGACTAGCGAAGGGTTTAAAAGAAAATCTCTCAGAGTTTTCGTGTTTCCCGTTCCATCGCAACGGACCACGCTATAACTCAAACCGAACCCGTACAAAGCTCTATATGCTTCCACTTATAAGCCTGTAGCACACCTCCGCTGCGAAACTCAAAGGGCGAAACCGCAATAGTTTCGCTGTGGGTTGTGAGTTCCTTGGCGGCGAAACAGGAGCGAAATTCCCTGCTCTAACGTACAAAACTGACTATGATGTTGTCCCTTTCTAACATGATTTCGCTCATTTGCTCAGGCGCCATCTACGTCTCCGCCCGTTGGCCGAAATTTTGGAGCGGTTCCGCTTGTGACTTGGTCGCGTCTGTAGCAATCGACTGTTTAGGAGAGCGAAATAGGAAAGATGTATTTGGAATTCACTGCAAAACTTATACAAGCAGTGAGGAATAGACCAGTTTTGTACTTACTAAATCACACCGACCACAAAAACAACACAAGAAAATTAAAAATTAAAATTGTTGCTATCATACGCCCAGGTACTACGCCTTTTTTAAAAAGTTGTTAACCACAGTAAGAGTAGTTCCTCCTCTGATTCCGAAAGCGACGACTATTTCTTTCGATTGTTATTTCTCAACTGTTCTAGTTTTAGGTTTCGCTAAGAGTTTCGCGTAAGTGAAGTACTGTTGCACAGCGAAACTCGCGCAGCGGTTTCGCAGTTGTTGTTTCGCAGCGGAGGTGTGCTACAGCCATTATTGTGCGTACCCGCCAGGCTGAGGATATATTGCAAATATTTGTACTTAGAAGTTTAATATTTCGTAAACGTAAAGTGGTATTAGAAACTCCGAAGTCATTTTATACGATACCCTACACGATGGGGTAAACAGTCTTTTCCCAACTATGCTGAGGTCAGCTTCCAGTCCAACGAGATGCAGCTGAATATCACAATGAAGTATACAATTTCTTCATTGTTAGGTTAGGTTAAATTTACAATAAAACATACTCATTCTTATTGTCATTCTTTATTTCACACAAAAAAACAACAAACATACATACGAGTAGGTATTAATTGCAATAATATAGCTTATGTACAAAGGCGAGCTTAACCCAGAGTTGGGTTTTCTCTTATCACAACAACATACTTACAACATCTAAGATTTTATTTAAGTATTCGGCAAATAAAATTTCGTGAGTAGCTTTCTATTTTGTTCTTCGAGTTTTCTGTGAAGTAAAATGTTACAAACAACAAAAGAGTGTCTTTTATGTTTTAAAAGAAACAAAATAATTGGAAATCTTAGGGAAACTTCGTCTTGCAGTAGATCTAAACACGCTGAAAATTAATAAAAAGTTGGGCTCGTCCGGGATTTGAACCCGGGACCTCTCGCACCCTAAGCGAAAATCATACCCCTAGACCAACGAGCCACCTGACAAAGGCGTTGAAATAGTATTACGGTTTGTCTAGTGTTGATAAACGAAACTAAAGCCAAGAACAGTACATTGTTACCCTCGGGGTGAAAGTAACTTATTTAGTACTAAGACGGGGTTTGGCTCCCGAACGTAGCGAGGGTTGCCATTAGTTCGAGCGACTAAATACGTCTTTAACCCGAGATAAACAAAATTGTAAGTGGCCACTTTCGCTCTCAGTCTGCAGGAGAAAAAATAAACTAAACGTTTCCTTCCATCGGCAAGTCATTTAATGATTACTATTATGCGTTAAACAATTATTTTTTATCTAATACACACACATCACTTGTTAAAACAAAACGTCTCATCAACCGCTCCATGTACCTATACTAGTAATAGTACTAGTGTTGTATATGTGTGTTGTTGTTTATTTTTATTTATAAGTGAGTTAGAGGTATGTGTGTATCTTGGTAGTAACATCGCATAGGCATTATAGCTGTTAAGGTGTTATTTACATAATTTTAAATAAATCTCATTACACTATCTGTAAGGTTACGTAGAACGTGAATTAAACAACAAGCTCGGGTAATGACTGCCGTATATTCGTGTTCCTTTCATCTCACACATGCATTATCAATGTACCCACATATGGATATATATCATCACATCTTCCTCCCTCAACAAAAAGTAAACAGAAAAAAAAAAAACATAAAAAAAAACACTTCTTTTTCTAATAATAAACATACTGCTACATTCCTTTATCAAGTAACAACTCTAATGATTACATTGGTAGGTATGTATTTTACCATAATAGTTTTACATGCATAATCATCTAGTAGCACTCTTTGTATACATAAGCTTAATATCGATTGATCTCAATGTTTACTGTAAACAGTGTCATGGTTTTTACTGTTGGTATCCTATACTTGAGTGCCGTATTATATATTTACTTAATCTAAGTATTTCAAATTTCACATTTGCTTAGTTTGAAAGAGATACATAGTTCCTATGCCATTTAATAATTAATTAATACAATAATAATAATTAATAATAATTTACAATTATTATTTCTTAACAATACATAATTATACATAAATTCATTTTGAATAGGTACTTATCAATATTGTGTGGCCGTTGATAATACGGTTTACGTTGCGTTTCACGAATATCCCCATCTATTCGGCGGTCGCACCGTCCTGCCGGAACGAGTAACATGATTATTATTTGTCGACGGCTCATGTTGTGTATTTCTGTGACACAATGAATTTTCGCATTCATAATCAAACTCATAGTCTCGAGGTGGGCTGTGTCTGTGCGAGCGGTCTGCTATCATGTGCCTTCTATTCCTTACAACTACTTTTCCATTAGGTAAACGCACTGCGTATGACCTATTTCTCAGAATTCGCTCAACTACGCCTGGTACCCAATAGTTTTTAATTGTATCATAATATCTTACGTTCTGATCAACTTGTAACGGAGTCAAGTTCTTACTACTTCTATCGTAATATCCTTTTTGTTTATTTTGCCGTTGTATTAATTTCTCTTTTATGTTATTATGTACCTTTGGTGTCAATAATTTTATAGGTGTCGGGACAATACTTCTTAATTTTCGACTTTGTAATATTTCTGCTGGTGATGCCAGATCGCTACCCAGCGGTGTATTCAAGCATTCTAACAATGCTAGACGATAATCCGTGTTGTCTTCTGTTGATTTTTTAATAATATTTTTTACTGTTTGAACTGTGCGTTCTATTTGCCCATTCGATTGGGGATGATAAGGTGATGACGTTATATGAGTAACATTCCAATCTAGTGCAAATTGTCTAAATTCGAAAGATGTAAATTGTGGACCACAGTCTGACATTATTGTATTAGGTATTCCTTGACGGCTAAATATATTTTTTAAATGATTAATAATGCTCCCAGAAGTTGTACTATGTAATTTAATTATCTCGAAATATTTACTATAATAATCAACTAACAACAAGTAGTCCGTGCCCTTATATTGAAATAGATCTACGCCAACCTTAGCCCATGGCCTGTCAGGAACCTCATGACAATTAAGCTCTTCTTTCTGATTATTTTTTCTATGCGTTAAACAAATATTACAACTTTTTACCATGTTTTCTATATCGTTGTTTATACCGGGCCAAAATATTATTTCTCTTGCTCGTAATTTACATTTTTCAATTCCCATATGTCCAATATGAATCTTTTTTAACAACTCTTTTCTCATTACTTTTGGTATAATTATTTTATCCGATTTCCAGACTATCCCATTAGCTATAGTTATATCCTCCCTAAATTTCCAGTATGGTTTTATGTTATCTTTTATCCTATCTTTATTTTCAGGCCATCCTTGCAAAACATGTTTGTATAATTCAATCATCTCTTCATCTGTTTCTAATTGTTTCTGTATGTTTATGAATTGAGCGTCCGTAAGATATTCGCATTTATTTTTCACAGTATCGGTCAATACACAAACCTCTTCCTTATCGCTACCTATACCGGTTTGTGACGTTCGTTCACACACCTGCGGTGTCGTTTCGTAAGCACGAGATAACGCGTCAGCAATGTACAAGTGTTTTCCCGGTCTGTAAACTAAAGTAAATGTATAGCGCTGTAATCTCAACAGCATCCTCTGTAAGCGAGACGGAGCATCTACAATTGTTTTTTTAATAATACTGATTAAAGGTTTATGATCCGTTTCTATCGTTATATCCGATCGTCCAAAAATGTATGCATAAAAGCGCTCACAGGCGAAGACGGATGCATACAATTCTTTTTCAATTTGTGCATACCTTTGTTCTGTAGTAGTTAAAGCCTTTGAAGCATAACAAACCGGAAGCCCATTTTGCATTAAGCAAGCACCTAACCCTGTGGAACTGGCATCCACGGATATGACTATTGGGCTTTCCAAACTGTAATATTGAAGAACTGGCCGTTTCATTAAACATGTTTTTAAATAAGCAAAACACTGCTCATGTCGGTCATCCCAATGCCATTCTATTTCTTTTTTAAGTAACTCTCTCAGTGGTAATGTTTTATCTGAAAGATTCGGAACAAACGAGCCTACGTACGTAATCAATCCTAAAAATCGTTCTACGTCTTTCCTATTCTTTGGTACTTGCATGTTTGTTATTGCCGACAAATGTGAATCGTCAGGGCTCAGTCCATCTTTTGTAATTCGATGGCCTAAATATTTTATGTCCTGTAACCCAAACTTACACTTATTTATATTTAATTTTAAATTTATTTTTTTTACATCTTTCTAGAACTTTCTTTAAAATTTCATCATGACTGTTTTGATCAGAGGCATATATTAATAAGTCATCTATGTACATGCATACACCTTCTATATCATCAAAATGTTCAAATATTTTCTTATGAAAGACCTCTGACGCCGAACTTATGCCATATGGCATTCGTAAAAATTTGAATCTTCCAAAAGGTGTATTAAATGTACAATATTTACTACTATCTCCTAACTTCACGTTCCAAAACCCTGAAGCAGCATCTAATGTGCTGAAATACCTAGCCCCTGCTAATTTTGACACAATTTCATCTATAGTTGGGAGCTTGAAATGTTCTCTTCTGATAGCCTGATTTAATTCTTTTGGATCTAGGCAAATTCTTAAGTCACCGTTCGATTTTTTGACCACAGTCATGCTGCTAACCCAATCTGATGGACCCTCAACTTTCGCTATTATACCTTGTGACTCCATTTCCAATAACTTTTTTTTTAACGTCCTCACTTATTGCAAATGGCAATTTACGAGGCGCATGGACTACGGGGACAGCGTCGTCCCTCAGTTGTATATTGTATTCTCCCGGTAGACAACCTATTCCTTCGAAAACGTCTTTATAATCTTTTTTTATCCTTGATTTGATATCTGACCGCTGCACAGACATAACCCTCTTAATTAAGTTCATTTCTACACATGCATGACGTCCCAATATAGGAGTGCTATTTACATCTGCAACTTTAAACTCCAATAAATACAACTTATTCTTATGATATACTTTTAAATGTGTTTTACCTAAGACAGCAATTAAATCACCTGAATAACCGCTTAATTTAGTATTAGTTTGCAATAGTTTGTCAACGGTTATCCCTAATCTAGACAAGAAATGCATTGGTAACACATTAACATCTGCGCCCGTATCTAGCTTGAAGTTAATGCTATGTTCATTTATTTTTAGATCTATAGTCCAATCACTCAAGTCTTTATTTAATGTAAATATTACCTTTTCATCTGAAGCCTCCACATAGTACACACCACACACTTTTGCAAAATGGTTCATTTTCGAGCAGCGTAGGCACCTCTTACCATACGCTGGACACGCATTCCTTCCGTGCATACCACCACATCTGCCACACTGGGGCGTCGTGCGCGGTCTGTTTGACGGCTGCTGCACCTGACGAGCGGCGTCTGCGGCGCCCCCGCGCCCGTCGCGCCACGCCGCGCCTCCTCGGTCGTGTCCACCGCGTGCTCGCATCTTATTGCCGTTCCATGTTCTTGTAGACGATGACACACCATATCCTGTTTTGTTATTACGCCGTACTGCCCATATCTCGTTTTTTTCTTCTTGAGTTTTACTTTCCTGTTTAATACTGTGAACTGCTTCATTCTCCTTCTTTATGTTCTCTGAATACATTCTTGATACTACCGCTGCTCGGCATATCTCCAAGGATCTTTTTAATGTTAGGTCACTTTCACGTAATAATCGTTCTCTTATTGCTGGGCTTGTCACTCCACACACTAGTCGGTCCTTTATGAGCTCATCATTTAAATTTCCAAACTCACAAGTCTTGGACAATTTACGCAAGTCAAACACATATTGATCGATTGACTCATTTTCCTGCTGTTCTCTTGTAAAGAACCTGTGCCGTTCCACCGTTAAGTTTTTCTTCGTTTTAAAATATTCATCTAGTTTTTTACACGCACCGTCCAAAGTAGTTTCCTTGCTTTGTTCTAATATTTCGCGGCATTGCTCGCCCACTATATGCAGAAATATGTTGAGTTGTATCCCTGGTGTTTTTGTCGACAACTCACACGCGTTAAAATATATCGTGAAGCCTTTCTTCCATCTTTCCCAACTATCACTTAGTTTACCTGATGCCACATCAATCGAGTTCTCATCAAATTTGAACGGTAATGGCGGAGTTAGCACTGTTTCCATTTTTGTTTTTTATTTATGCGTTTTATTTTATGGTTTTTTGTTTTTTTTTTTTACTTTATTTCCCTAACTGCTTATTAGATTATATTATATACTTTCTTCTACTGTAGGTACTAATATCCGGCTGCGCCATGTAAGGTTACGTAGAACGTGAATTAAACAACAAGCTCGGGTAATGACTGCCGTATATTCGTGTTCCTTTCATCTCACACATGCATTATCAATGTACCCACATATGGATATATATCATCACACTATCTATCTCATTACTCTGCCATGAAATCGATTTGAACGATTCTTATTAATTCTTTACTGTACACAATTACACAATGAATAGTAGGTATTCGTATAGTAATTGAGAAATGGTAGGTATATACAAAGGCGAACTTTATTCAAAATTGAGTTTTCACCCAGCAAATCTTTGAGTGATAGAAAGAAATGAAAAAGGGTAGGATCCCGTTGCTTTTTGTAAACACTATCTAGAACATAATATATAAAAACGGGTATTTATAGCGAATTTACCTCTAATGCCCGACGTTTCGACCGGATTGCACCAGCCGTGGTCGCGCGTGGTGATGTGTTCTGATCGTGAAAGTTTAAAAAAGACAACACTATCTAGAACTAAAAGAATTCGAAAAATAGAATATTTACGTGTTTATAGTGCTAAACTTATGGTAAAGGTACCCAAAAACTAGCACGTGGACGGCCGCGTCTTTGAATCGATTTGATTTTCCCATCACTAAATAGTGCTTGTGACGTCACAATAGGTAGTCAAAAAAATTTCATACAGATCGTGATACTTGCGCTATCTAGGTCTATCGTTATCTGTGGATATAACCATGAGATAACAGTAAATAATATGTGTTAATCTACAACCATTATACATACATATAATGAGCTGATAATATCGGTAATTCAGATTGATTGATTGTATTAATAATTGTAATAGTATTAGTAACAGGATCCGTGCAAGCGACCGTAAACAAACAAATAAATTGCTAAGTCATCCTGAGAACGTAAATAAATTGACACTATGAACGATAATCGTGATGGAAAAGCCAAAATACAACTGACTTGGCATAATTTTATCTCTATTATTACGATTTAAAGTATTCGGTAATTTATTTTGATTATTGCATCATTATGTAAATCAATCGCATTCCTAGAGCCGACAAAACAGGTAGAAAGGGATGGCAACTTCTATTGAATTCATCATTACAGTCGAATTCCTTCTTCTAAGTAAGTTCAAAAATATCTAGTCTAATACTAGTCATCAGTTCAGGACTTAATTCCCTAGAATCCATCACCATCTGCTTAGCCTTTTCCCAACTATGTTGAGGTCGACTTCCCGTCTAACCGGATGCAGCTGAATACCAGTATTTTACATGGAGCGACTGCCTATCTGACCTCCACAACCCAGTTAGTACTGGGTAATACGATACCCCTTGGTAAGACTGGTGTCAGACTTTTTGGGCCACTGACAACCTGTAACGACTACAAAGATCTACAAATGATCAACTGCTTAACGTGCTTTCCGAGGCACGGAGAAAACTCGGTATGTAAGGGTGGTCACCCATCCACAGATCAACGTAGGCAACCTAAAGATCGATCAGAGCGGCTGTTATTAAGCCACGAGCTCCTCTTAATTCCCTAACATCCATGATAACATAAATCTGGTCTCCGTCATCGTATCATGTCAAACGACAATAACGATGAAAGAATACAGGGTGTAAACCACCTCATCACAAAGCCGTTAACCAAGCATTCTGTACATCAAACTAAGTAACTTTACGCCAAAATTATTGCTGGGAAACAATTTCTTTTTTTGAGGTTATAAATCATGTTTTGTAGTAGAACTCAATGAAACGCACTTAAAACATTGTGCTGATAGATGGATTTAATGATACGAGGTTCGAGGCGACTACACGAGCTAAACGCGAGTTTTATAATTACTAAAAGTATATGATTCACTGCTATAAACAAGACCAGAAAAATATATGATATTCTTCAGGATATATGCTAGCATGATACTGTTTTGAAAACATAATACAATTAATTTGGATCGATAAAAAGAAATCACGAACTTACCTCTAAAAATATCTTTCAAACAATAGAAAACATACTAATATGCATGCGATCATTCTGATTTTTTGGCAAATAATTCTACAAGCAATTTATTAGCATGATACTGTTTTAGTTTTTTAATCCAATCAATAGTTTTTTTGTAAATCGATGGAAACCACTAATTTCGCGCTATTTGGCCCGCAGTGGCTGACGTAACAACCACTTTGTAGTGCAAGCTGATTAGAACTTTATTGTAACAGCATTTCAAACGAAGTTTGAACCACCACAAATAGAGTTGCTAATTTAGCTCGTATAGGCGCCTTAAAGTAAAAATCTTCCAACAAAAACCTGTATTTAAAAAAACTTGTCAAAAAGTTGTAACTTTGACCCCCAATATCTCCGTAACTAGAAGGCTCCCAGGTATGTTATAATGACGGGGAGAACAAGTGCCTTTAGGCTTCGTTAAATGGTGTTTTACACCCTTTACTTTGATGGTTTTCTATAAAATTATCATTGTGTCTCTTCAGTATATTGACGTATGTTAAAATATTTTCGTGAGTCAGGCTTTCCTAAATACTACCAATAAAAAACTAGGAATCGTGATATGTGACATAGATTTACAGACAACATTACAATTAACACGACTGAACGTTATTTTAATCTATGCACATTACATTAATATTATAAACCTGAAGAGTTTGTTGTTTTGGTTGAACGCACTAATCTCAGGAACTACTGGTTGGAAGTCTGAAATTTTTAAATCTTTTTTGATTTGGAAAATCCATTTATTGAGAAATATTTAACATAGAGGCTATATAACATCACTCTACGACCAATACGAGCGAATCACAAATGAAAACTGTTGCAAAAACGGGGAAAATGTATGCCTTTTGCGAGGTTTTCTCTCTTATGTGACGCAAACGAAGTTGCATGGGTCAGCTATTTATTTAAGGGGACTTCAAGAGCTAAATTAACAACCCTATTTTGGTGGCTCAACCTTCGCTTGAAAAACTGTTATAATAAAGCCAAAGTGGTTGTAACGTCAGTCACTGCGGGCCGAATAGTGCGAATTATGAGTGGTTTCGATCGATTAATCGATTAGATCGAAAATCTATAGGTTGTATTAAAAAAATCAAACACTATGATGCTAATAATTATGTTGCTTGTAGAATTATTTGCCAAAAAATCAGAATGCTCGCATGTATTTTAGTATGGTTTTACTCGTTAAAAGAAATTTTTAGAGATAAGTTCATGATGATAATCGTGATTTTTTTTGATCGAGTAAAATTAATTCTATTATGTTTTCAAAACACTATCACTAGCCTATATCCTGAAGAATATCATATATTTTTCTGGTTTTGTTTATTGCAGTGAATCATATACTTTTAGGCATTATAAAACCCGCGTTCAGCTCCTGAGTCTCCTTAAAGGCGAATTGAATAGAAAATACTGTCTCGTTGGTCCAACGGTCCCTAGTGCAACTGCTGTCCAATGGGGTTCGATACCGGGTCGGTTAAAATGTTATTGGGTTTTTTCCATTGGAAAGTTCTCAGTAGTAGCTGTTGAGTTCTGAATCTGAGGCGCGCCCTTTATAACAAGGGACTTCATTTTTACTTTGGTAAGCTGTGCATGTATCTTAGGTATACTTGTGCCTAACCTTTTGGGTTTATAGAGCGTGATGTTACATTATGATATTATGTATAATAGATTCATTTTTTCAGTGAATATAAATAACACGGGAGTTGTACCTAACAAAATTAAGTTTGGTACCAGAACATTCTACCGTTTTTCATTGAAATCTTCTTATTTTTGGTTTTATATACAAGAGCATTAGGTAATATTTGCTGATGTTAGTGTGCCCTTTGAGACATTTTATTTCGATTCGGTTTTCACCAGCACTTATTCCGAAAGATGTATTATTTGGTTATTGTTGCACCCGTGCAAAGCAGGACTCACTGCGGCAGCTGGTCACTCGTTTCGTAGACGTAAACAAGTAATTTAGATATTGTTTTCTGGAGCGTTTTATCGGCTTTATACCAATCTGGTATATCAACAAACCAAATTAGCATTATCATCATTAGCCTGCATTTTAGCGTCCATCAGTTTAAGCACACACATCAGGACCGTGTCCGGAACGTGACCGTGCCGTGTCTGTCGACACACGTCAGTTAGGCACGTGAGCGTGCCGTGAACGGGTTCACAGTTTTTTTTAATTGCTTTTGGACTTAGTCTTACCTGAAATAAATGCGCAGAACGTTTTTAACGACTTTTTAAACGCTATACAGGCGCACCGTCCCTTTTCCCCTTTTTGTTAACTGCTTATCAACATAATTTTGAGGAAAAAATTACCTTCGCACGTTCTGGCGCGATATCTGCCAGGGCCGGGATATGTCCACCTCCCAGGCACGTCCCTGATAATTATATGTGGATAGACCTTCACTGTCCACATTACCCAGTCGAATGCAAATGCGAAGCTACCAAGAAATATTTCATGCTGCCACGTAGGTACTTTCATTCATATTCAATACTAGCTGACCCACGCAACTTCGTCTGCGTCACATAAAAGAGAAAAAGCCCACAAAAGGAATAAATATTCCCAACAATTTTCATTTATGCTCCGCTCCTATTGATTGTAGCGTGATGTTAATTATAACCTTCCTCGATAAACGAACTATCCAACACAAAAAGATTTTTTCAATTTCAATCAGTAGTGCCTGAGATTAGTGAGTTCAAACAAACAAAGAAACAAACTCTTCAGCTTTATAATAATATTACTAGCTGACCCAGGCAGACGAAGTCCCACAAAAGGAATAAATATTCCCAACACTTTTCGTTTATAAATGCTGCGCTCCTATTGATTGTAGCGTGATGTTAATTATAACCATCCTCGATAAACGGACTATCCAACACAAAAAGATTTTTTTCAATTTCAATCAGTAGTGCCTGAGATAAGCGCGTTCAAACAAACAAAAAAACAAACTCTTCAGCTTTATAATATTATTACTAGCTGACCCACGCAACTTCGTCTGCGTCACATAAAAGAGAGAACTCTTATATGTGACGCAGACGAAGTTGCGTCTAAACTAAAGGATCGGGTCTAAAATAAAGGAAAAATCCCCCGTTTTAGCAACATTTTTCATTCATGCTCCGCTCCTAATGGTCGTAGCGTAAAACTAAATAGCCTTCTTCAATAAATGGACTATATTCAACATAAACAGAATTTTTCAAGTCGTACCAATAGTTCCTGAGATTAAAGCGTTCAAACAAACAAACCAACAAACAAACTCTTCAGCTTTGTAATACCTATTATAAGCTTGTATGGATATACATTAAATATTATATTATATATAGTATATATAAGGTGTTAAAAAATTAACTGCAAGAATTTCGTGTACGTACTCGTACGTGATGGGAAAAGTTACAATCAGCTGTCTACGTTTGCGCTGTCGCAGGGGTGAACGACCACGCGTGCGGCGCCTGCACGGCGAAGTCACAGAACAGTCAAGTGGGCATATTCAATAATTTTGTGGGCAGTGAAAATATTGCATATCTTTGAAACGGATCGTTACTTTTACAAAATTTTTTCGTGATTATTTTTTATTTGTGATTCCAAGCAACTCCTCAAGTTTCGTGCAGTTAATTTTTTAACACCTTATATATAATAGTATACATATATTATAAAAGTATAGAAAGTATAGATATTCTCTTTGGTCATAGAAATCAGCTATCCCAAGACCAACTATGGCCATGATGAACTGTCCCATCTTCTAGAGATGCCATTTGGCAAAATGATACCTTAACTATTAAATCTATCATAATTATGGTAGTTAATTGCTAAAATTGATTAACCCTAACCAATCCCAACTAGTTGGCTGTGTAAGTAGATTATGGTGTTGTTCGCTATTTGTCGTCTATCTTATCGTAAAATGTGTTATTTGTGTGCGTTAGGAAGGTACTTATGTGCCGGGGCTGCGGGACTGTTCGAAAAAGATACCGTGGCCCCGGAACATAAAGGGCGAGGAAGGAACATGGATGGGTTTTAGTCAGTAAAAGTCTGACACTCCCTCCCGCTCCGCCCAAAGTGGGAGAAGTCATTTGATGACTTCGCACCCGAAAAAAAAAAAACAGAAAAAAAAGGTTGGTACTTATTTAGCCAAATTACGAGTATTATAACTTTCTATTCAAATGTCTTGTCGTTCCATGTAAAATACTCGTACTCAAGGTACTCAGAGTGAGGCTGCGGGACTGTTCGAAAGAGATACCGCGGCCCTGGAACACAAAGGGCTTAAAAAGTAACATGGATGGGTTTTAGTCAGTAAAAGTCTGACACTCCCTTCCGCTCCGCCCAGAGTGGGAGAAGTTATTTGATCATTTCTCATACGAAAAAAAAAATATATAAAAAAGGGGTGAAAGTGACTTATTTAGTCCTGAGAAGCCTCCCAACATAATTATGTAGTTGGGAAAAGGAAAGGCGGATGGCCTTTTCCACATGAACCGTCAGAACGTGTAGATTCACGTCCTGGCACGATGCGGCTATGGTACCTACGTTTAAAAATATATTTACTACCAATGTAAGTACAATTGATAGTGGGCAATAAACCGGTTACTCAGTCACGCCAAACAGGCGCGGGCGCCAGCTGTATCAGGCAACAGCTTCACGTCAGTTTGGTTTGTGAATTTTTGCAGGTATGTTGTTTTAACTTACGTGTACAGTACCACAGAATACTTAGAAATAACTTGAAATCACAGATAAAAAGCGGGACACAAACTTAGCTACTCATTTATTATTTTAAAAACTGCCTTACCACGAGTGTTAGGTAACAGTTCAGAAACCCTACAAGTGATCATATTGTTATCTATCGAGTTTAATTTTGTTTTGTTTTGAAATGTTATCGCAATAATTATTAAATACACTTGATCCCTTATCGTTGTATGTATTATTGACGTGCTTGTTTTTAAACTTCTGATTCAGACAATATTAAAATAATAACTTTGGATATTATCAGTTCTATCTTTCTTTAACTTTATCGATCAGCTGAATCCGAGGCCATTTTCACCAACACTGAAGCAATACCTGAACGAATCTGTATATGACAGCGCTCTGTATATTTATTTGTTGTTTGTGGTAATAACAAGCATTGTCTACCAGCCAACCTTGGGAATAAATAGGTCAACACGGTATAGGTGTACGCTGAACGTACAATTTTAATGGATTAAAAAAATGGTGTAAAAACCTCTTAACGAAGCCGAAAGGCACTGGTTTTCCTTGTCATTGCTATATTTTTTTTGATCTACACCATACCTGAAAACCTTCTACTTTCCGAGGAGTTGGGGGTCTAAGTTTCAACTTTTTAACAAGTTTTTTTTTTAATACAAGTTTTTATTGAAATATTTTTACCTTGAACACCTCCACGACCCCCGCGGCCCCGTACTGTACAAAGCACCCATTGCAAAAAAGTAGTTTCCCAGCAATAATTTTTGCGTAAAGTATTTTAGGTCCACGATAACCAAAAAGATGACGCTCTGATTATCTAAAAACAGCTGTTTAAAACACATTTTTGTATGGCAAAATGTCACAGTGACAGCTGTTTTTAGATAATCAGACTGTTATCCTTTCGGTGAACATGGACCTTAGTTTGATGTACAGAACGCTTGGTTAACGGCTTCGTGATGATGCAATGGTTGTTTACACCTTGTATTTATAGCTGAGGTTGGTACAAGAGCGTGGAGTTTTGCATAAACAAAGAGAGTCCTATATCCAGCAGTCACCCACGTCGGACTGATTATGATGATGATGATGAAGAAAAAAAAATAGAGCTCAGTTCAGACGCCTTTTTTTTTTTTTTTTTTTTTAGGATGGGAAATCATCAAATGACTTCTCCCACTCTGGGCGGAGCGGGAGGGAGTGTCAGACTCTTACTGACTAAAACCCATCCATGTTCCTTCCTCGCCCTTTACTTTCCGGGGCCACGGTATCTCTTTCGAACAGTCCCGCAACCCCGGCAGGCTTCGGCCCTTGCGGGCCCCTCTCTTATGCTGACATCTCTTTGAGGCGCGCGTGGAACACGAACGCGCCGTCGACACGGCCTGTCGTCGTTAGACGGACGGACGGCTAGCTAGCCCATAGCCAACCGTCCACAGGCCCGCATCTACGGTGGCCGGTAGCCACCACGTGGCCCCCGACGCCCGGTGCGTCTCCCGCGGCGGCCGGGAAGTGAGGATCTCTCCCTCTCTCGTTCCGCCACCTCCTTCGCTAGCATGACTGCTTCGCAGAAGGAGGTGACGGCTTCCCATTCCGTCTCGCTCCGGACCATGGATTGAACCAGGGCCGGACGCGAGAGGTCGCCGCCGCCGATCGCCGCTTCGAGGACACGGCGGTGCTCCGCCCACGCGGGGCAGACCTCCACCGTGTGCTCCACCGTGTCCTCCGGTCGATCGTCGCAGTGAAGACACCCGGGCGTTTCCTCCCGCCCGATTCGGTGCAGGTACCTCCCGAAACATCCGTGTCCGGTGAGGACCTGCGTCAGGCGGAAGGTGAGGACGCCGTGGCGCCTCTCTAGCCACTCCTCAAAGAGGGGACTTACCGCCACTATCGTGGCGTGCCCTGCACGGGGTTGCGACAGTCGCTCTCTCCATGTCGCCATGAGATCGCGCCGGAGGTCAGTCCGCTGAGCGGCAATTTGCCGCGGCAGCGGAGTTTCCCCCCGGCGTAGTACCTCCGCGCGCCATTCGTGTAGGCGCGCGAGGACTATCGCCTCCAGATCCCATGGCGGCAATCCGGCAAGCAGGCCCGCCGCCTCGCGGGAGATCGTGCGGTACCCACGGACCATCCTTACGGCCACCACTTTTTGGGGCGCGTTCAGATAATGAGCGGCACGCCGCTTCAAGGAACGCGCCCACACTGGGGCCCCGTAGAGGGCCATGGACCGCACGACCCCCGCATAGAGCCTGCGGCAGGAGGCGTTTGGCCCCCCAAGGTTGGGCAGGAGCCGCCTGAAGGCAGCCCCGGTCCGTTCCAGCCTGGGGGCCAAACGTCGGAAATGCTCCACGAAGTTCCACCGGCTGTCGAGGACGAGTCCTAGGTACTTCAACGTCGACTCGACGCCGATGGATACCCCTCCTACCGTCAGTGTGGATCCCGACGGTGGCGCGTTCCGAGGCCCATGAAAGCACATGGCCTCGGACTTGTGCAATGCCACCTCGAGACCCAGTTGCCGGATCCTCTCAACGACTATCGCAACCCCGCGTGTCATCACTTCGGCCGCCGCCTCGTGCGACCTCCCCTGTGCCAGCACCAGGGTGTCGTCTGCGTAGCAAACGACGCTGACACCACTAGGGAGGTCGGCGCGCAGCACCCAGTCGTAACCGATGTTCCACAGGGGCGGTCCCAGAACCGATCCCTGTGGGACACCGCACGACATCTCTCGCCGGTTCCAATCTCCGCAGCGACTGGGGTAGATGACGGCCCTGTCCGTCAGGTAGTCCCCGATCACACGACGGAGGTAGGTCGGCACCCGGTGATACCGGAGTGCCTCCCTGATGCAGCTCCAGGGCAGGGAGTTGAAGGCGTTGGCGATGTCGAGAGACACCGCCAAGACAACCCCACCCCGGGATATCGCATCCCCCGTCGTGAGGGCTCTCACGCGCATGATTGCGTCCACGGTAGAGCGCCCCTTGCGGAAACCAAACTGGTTCTCCGCAAGATTCGGCCCCATCCCCTCAAGGTGCTCGGCGAGGCGGTTTGCAATCACTCTCTCAAAGAGCTTGCCCACCTCGTCGAGCAGCACAATGGGCCGAAATGCGGACGGAGAGTCCGCAGGGCGCCCCGGCTTTTGGATGAGGACCAGTTTCCCCGTCTTCCAACGAAGCGGGAACTGGCCTCTCTCCAAGCATGCGCTTAAGAGCCCCTTCAGTCGGGGCCCGAGAGCCTCCGCATCCGAGGCCAGGACCCAGGCTTTGCCAGGCAAGCCATCGGGTCCCGGGGCGGTATTTTTAGCCTTAAGCCTACCTACCGCCACTCTCAGGTCTACCCCAGTCACTTCCGGAGTGTCATCGTCGTCGCTTGGGTCCTCTTCTGGCACCGCAGGTGGCGGAGCCATAGGCGGGGGCGGATGTTCCCCCCGCGAGGGGAACAGAGCGCTCACCACGTCCTCCACGAGCTCTGGCCGGAGACTCTGCGTCAGCGGGGGGGCCCAGGTGCGGAGTTTATTCCGCACCATCTTGTAGGGGCGCCCCCACGGATCTCTGTCGAGAGTGTCCAGCATCTCCAAGCGGGCCAGTTCCCTGGCCCGCAGGATAGCCTCCCGGAGGGCGGTCTTCGCCGCTCTGTATCCCTCGTAAAGCTCCGCCTCAATGGCTGCCGCATCCGGCGGGCGAATGCGGAGCCTGCGATGCCTGGCGTACGGGCGCCGCGCAGCAACACACGCCTCACGAAGAGACGTTATTTCGCGCGACCACCAGTACACCTGGCGTCGGGCGCTTCCTGGCCGGACTCGGGGCATTGCCACGTCACAAATGTCGGACATGGCCTCCCGGAACCACTCTGCCTCACTATTAACGTCGGCAGGCCTGTCCGGTGATGTCACCCAGGCCTGCACGATCGAGGCTTCCAGGAGGAGCTCCCGGTCCAGCTGCTTCAGCGCCCAACGCGGACCACTCGGGGCCTGTTGGACTGGCGCGCTTGAGGACTGGGCGGAGACGTCAAACCGGATGTACCGGTGGTCGGAATATGTCTCCACCCCCTCCACGACACGCCAGTCAACGACACGCGGCGACAGAACGGGGCTAGCGAACGAAATGTCCACCACCGACTCGCCCCGCATCCGCACACACGTGGGAACAGAACCCCGATTAAGGACGTCCAGACCCTTCTCCAGGGCCCAGTCCTCCACCATCCTTCCCCGCACATCTGTGCGACGAGAACCCCAAGCCAAGTTCTTGGCATTGAAGTCCCCGAGGACAAGCACGGGGAGGGAATGGTTTCCGACGACGACACTCAACTCTGCGAGAGAGTTGTGGAACTCGGCGAGAGTTCGGTTCGGGGAGAAGTAGACTCCCACCACGACAATCTCCCCGAACCGGGCTGCTACGCACCCCCGACCCCTCCTGACATTTTCAAGGGTCGGAGTACCGGCGGCGGCCGATGACACTATGGTCACTGAGCCGTCAAGGTCCGCCACCCAGTCTTCCCTGGGCAGGACAAAGTACGGCTCAGCGACCACAGCGATGTGTACCGACCACTGCGCCATGCTCTGGAGCAACAGATCCTGAGCACAGGCGCAGTGGTTGATGTTCGCCTGGAGGAAGCGTAATGGCGCCGTTATTGGCATTCCATTAACGCCTCCTCCCCCCGGGCCCCCTGTGAGGGCCCCTCCGCAGGCGAACTAGACGTGCTGGGCGCGGCGGCGGCGGCGACAGCGGCAGCGGCTGTGGCGGTCGCGGCAGCGGCAGCGGCGGTCGAGACAGTGACGTTGGCGGAGGCGGAGGCAGCGGAGGGCGTTCCTCTGCCTCTGGCTCTGGGCCTGGCGGGTGCAGCGCAGGCCTTGCTCCCGGCGCAGTGATCGGCCGGCTTGTGAGCCGCCGCACATGCAGGACAGTGCGGCGCAGCGCTGCAGGTCGCCGACACGTGGCCGGGCTGACCGCAGCGGAAGCAGAGACCGCTGCGGTCAACCTCCGAGGCGCACTGCACTGACACGTGGTGTCCCACGTGGCAGCGATAGCACCTCAGAGGTCTGGGCTCAAGCAGTTTAACCTGCGCTGAAACCCAACCCACCAGAAGCCTTCGGCCCTCCACAATAGTTTTAGCCGCCGTCACGGGGCAGCTCACCGTTACGGTTCGCATGCCCGTGGGGTCCGGACGTAGGGTGCCCGCCTTGACCTGCTCGGCAGAGCACCCCCCGGACCTAGCGACGGCGGCCAACACCTCCTCCTCGGTGACTGAGTCGTCCAGACCTATGATGCGCAGGTCTGCGCACCTGATGGGTCTGGACACTCGGGCCTCGTCCGCGTTTAGGGACGCTCTCAGCTTTTCAGCCAGAGCGTCAGCGGACGAGCCGCTGGTTTCACCGGGGATCTCCAGCATCCGCGCTCCCGTCGCGGTGACTTTAAGCCGGAGGCCCCCGGTGATCCCGAGCTCACCGAGATTCACCGTCTCTTTTGCCTTCGCCAGCAGGTCGCGGTAGGACACGCCCCTCTTCTCCGCCTCCGGCTGTAGCGTTATCACTACAGCTGCGGTCTTTGGGGCGCGAAGCCTAGCCGCGGCCCTTTTTGCCCTGTTCTGGCGCTGCCGCTCCTGCTTACGGGCCTTTTTGGCCGCCTTTCGCCCCCTCTGCTTTTCCCCAACCAGCTGCCATCCGGCTTCAGCCGTGGCAGGTGTAGGGGGCTGGAGAGGCGATGGTGGCGGCGGCGGCTGACGCGCCGCAGGCGCTGGCGCCGGCCCACTCGCCGTTGGCACTGGCAGCGGCACAGTTGCAACCTGTGCCGCTGCCTTGCCCTTGCCCTTCTTCCGGCCCGCCTTCTTCTTCTTAGCCGGCGCCGCCACCTGTTTGGCCGGCGCCCCCGCCTGTTTGGTCGGCTTCCCGGAGGATGATGGGGGGGGCAACGCAGCCCCGCCGGAGGGCTGGCTGGTCGGTCCCGGTCCGGATGCAGCAGCAGCAGCCGCCGCATACGAGACCGTACTCGGCCCCGCGACCGCCTTGTTCGCGCCCAGGGGAGGACGCAGAACAATTCCCTCCAGGACGGAGAACCGTGCATGGAAGGAGGCCAGCTCCTTTCGGACCAGGTCCAGGACCTGGTTCTCCACCGGCATTGGCTGTTTTTGGGCCTGGGCCTGGGCCTCCCCATTTTTAGGCGCCGCGCGAGCGCTAGTCTCTCGGAGGCTGGCCAGATCCGCCTGGAGCTTCGCGTTCTCCTTTTGGAGAAGCTCCATGGCGGCCGTCAGACGGGCCACATCCGCGCGCAGCTTGGTCACTTCGTCCCCCTGTGAGGAGGGAGGTGGAGGCCCCGAGAAATTCGCCTCCGCTGCCGCCAAGATGGAGGCGGAAGCCGCGGGTATGGCCCTGAGTTTCGAGGAAACCTTCACCTTCAAGGCCACACTTCTTAAGGCGGCTTCCACCTCCTTTACGAATTTGGACTTACGCTCCGCCTCGGAGCCGCCTGGTGCACTCGCCTCACTGGGTGCACTTACCTCACTGCCAGACCCCGGGGCAGTCATGCCCGGGTGGCGCCCCTCTTCGGCCAGTCGTGCCGACCTTTCTGGGGCAGAGAGCCCCCCTCTCTTGCCTCGGATCCCCCCGCGCTTGCTGGTGGGGATCTTGCGAGCAGAGGCCATCTGCTCCTCCTCTGAGGACGACAAGCGGTCGCCATCCTTCCGGGACCGCTTGCGGAAGAACTTACTGTTCTCCACAGCAGCCCCGGCACCCTCGCGGCGGGAGCTCCCTGAGCCTCCCGCAACACTCACTTCACTCAATGCGGCGTCGGACTCCGACACCGCATTCCTCCTCTCCTCTTCTTTGCCGTTACCGGCGATGTTGTTTTGTTTTTTTGACTTTTCCATAATTGAACCCACGAGTATGGGGGAAATATACTCCTAACTAGGCAGAGACCCCTGTACCTAGAAGGGCAGCTTTTTAGTTTTTATTACTCGCCAGGGGGTCTGCAGGTACCCCAGCGAGGATAAGCAGTAGCGACTGATTCGTCCAATAGGCACACCCGTCAGCCATACGTCCCCTCGCGCTGCGTCGCCGCTTGGGATTCGGGGTAACTTTTTATAGAGGTTTTCTACCTCGCAGTCCAGGCGGTTAAGCCAAGACCCTCGGTCCCTGTCCAAAGGACTCGGAGTCGCGAGACGTGATCCACTGCACTCCGATACGGGATTACGATATCAACGGTGACAGAGAAGGACGCATCCTTCTCTGTCTGCTCGGCGGCAGGGTAAGTGCACACTGAGCCCGCCGTAACACACTCCTCCGCTGTGCCCTCTGCTTAACAGAGGGCATGCCGAGGAACCCACCGATGGTCCATATTGGACCCCGCTCGTGATGCCAGACTCATTGGCCGCGGCAGTGCCAATCCCAAGGGATGAGAATTTCTTCTCATTCCAAGAAGAAGGACACTGCCGCGCCCGGGGTGCACCGGCCCAGCGGCTGCTGTTTCCTCCAGACGTATCGAGAGGAACCAGCAGCTGCCGGGCACACGTGGAGGACTTCTGGCATCGCACCCCTCAGTTCAGACGCCTAAAGTTGAAATTAACCTGGAAAGACCCAACAACACTGACCAATCTAAGAAACAAACGCAATTTATATTTTAGCTATGATCCTGACATACACGTGGCTTGCCGTGGCCTTTACGGCGCTTCTGCTGTACCTGCGACAAGTGTACTCGAAGTTGTCTCGTGATGGGGTCCACCACCTGCCCCTGGTTCCGTTCTTCGGGAACCTTTTCTGGGTGTTCATGAAGAAAGAGCATATGATTGACTGCTTGATGAGAACTATGACAACGTTTCCTGATGATAGGTAAGTATCCACTATGTTTTTTATTGTGTCTGATTCGTTAGCTTTTAACGAAGCACTAACAATATATTTTTAAATTGACTTCGATAAAAAATCACGCATGTTTACCAAAAATAACACGCGCCTAGAATGCCTAGATATTATATTTGGCAGTTTGTTTTATTATTATCAAATGATGTTTGATTTGCGGCATTTTAAAGAGATTTATTTTTTTCTTTACTGGGAGGTAACCAGGTTGTGGGGTTCGGATAAACAGTTCGGTCTAATGTAATACGATAGAATTGAATACTAGTATTTTAAATGGAGTAACTGCCTGTCTGATCTCCAAAATCAATGTACTGGGTAACAAGTGACATCTTCACCATCGGGCTTTTGACTCCTAACGAATATCAAAAAATGGCAAACGATCTTTTTTGAGGCACTGATCGGTCTCATTAATTTATTAACTCGCACCCATCCAAAAACTGACCTCTGGATCGACCAGTGCGTCTGTTATTATTTAGCGACGAGTCCGTCATGATGGTTTACCCTGTCTTGTCTCCAGGATAGTAGGGCACTACGACTTCGTGACTCCGGTGTACTTAGTGCGCGACGTGGAGGCGCTGAAGAGGATCACCATCAAAGACTTCGAGCACTTCGTGGACCGGCGCCAGTTCACCAGCGATTTCGACCCTCTGTTCGGGAGGGGACTGCTGCTATTGCATGGTATGCTTGCCTGCTTTTCTTTTTAGAACAGTCCTCATATCAGACTGCAGCTTTTGCTAGTACCTTCGCCCATGTTTTATGGAAAATATCCTATTTGAACGCACTATTGGGGTAAAAAAGTATAATATGTCCTAACCTAGGGTAAGATGTGTCGCAAATATTTTAAAATGTTGACATCAGGCAATTACATCCGTGTGGAGTGGACTAATAAGTGTCTAGACCAAGAGTAGCTCATCGCTCTGCTTGCCTTCGCTTTGGTGGTAATCTAACCTCCGAAGAAAGTAAAACTGGCTAGAAATGGAATAACTCAAGTTATGACGAATAATAGAGAAGTAGAAGTATGTAAGAAGAAGACAGGCTACGCCAACCCTAAATAAGTTGGAGACGAGAATGATGGTACCGAAGAAAACTCGTCAACTAAAGTAGAATGTAATAACAACTCGCTCTAACAACGCACTCCACAACAATACCGTATATTTATAAACGTGCCTATGATAAAATGGCAATTACTCATTATCTCTAGTACTTAGGTATATAGCAGTGATAACACGACAAACAATGTGTGATTGCTTGTGATCTGTTTATGTGGTTGACCAGTAAGTATACAGGGTGTTAAAGAATAAATGCAAAAACTCTCGTATGATGACTGTGACTCAGACCTCAGACCATGAACCTTGCGGGCCTGTGGACGGTTAGCTATGGGCTAGCTAGCCGTCCGTCCGTCTAATGACGACAGGCCGTGTCGACGGCGCGTTCGTGTTCCACGCGCGCCTCAAAGAGATGTCAGCATAAGGGGAGGGGCCCGCAAGGTCCGAAGCCTGCCGGGGTTGCGGGCCTGTTCGAAAGAGATACCGCGGCCCCGGAACATAAAGGGCGAGGAAGGAACATGGATGGGTTTTAGTCAGTAAAAGTCTGACACTCCCTCCCGCTCTGCCCAGAGTGGGAGAAGTCATTTGATGATTTCCCATCCGAAAAAAAAAAAAGACCACGAACCTGGAACACTTTTGATTGGAAATTCGTAACTTTTTTTACCTTTCCCATACTTTATCAGGTCAAACATTATTGCGTCAATTCCTGTAGAAAGCCCTTTTTAACCGACTTCTAAAAAAGGAGGAGGTTCTCAATTCGGATGTTTCTATTTTTTTTTTATGTTTGTTCGCGCATAACCTCGTCGCTTGCTAACCGATTTGAAGCCAAGAGTCACGGAACTCCACAATGAGACAATGTAGGTGACAAAAAAATTAAATCAATCAAACAAAGGTCACCGACTTCAGAAGCTAAAGTTATTTTTCATTTTTTGGTTTTTTTTTTTTTAAGTCGGTTTTTTTTTTTTTACTTTTTTGTTTTTTTTTTGAAGTCGGTTTTATTTTTTCAAAAAAGTTTTTATTTTTCACTTTTTAGTGGTTCACATGTGCTTGATACACATGGAAAGTGCATACCGTTACAATTGCAACAAGCCCAAACACGACTAGGATACATTGTCTAATTATGGAGTTCCATGACTCTTGGCTTCATCATCAGATCTGATGGTAGAATGGTTATGAAATGCAAATGCTTCTCTTGTTGTAGAAAATACCAAAATCGCTGTACGTTATCCTATAAAATTTGAAGAGTTCTCTCGATTTCGCCAAGATTCCATCATCAGATCCCGACGTGGTGGCTATGGGACCATTTGGAAAGTATACCCTTTCCAACAATAAAATAATTTTTCAAATCGGTTGGCAAGCGAAGGAGTTATGCGCGAACAAACATAAAAAAAAAATAGAAACATCCGAATTGAGAACCTCCTCCTTTTTTAGAAGTCGGTTAAAAATAACTTTAGCTTCTGAAGTCGGTGACAAATAAAAATAATAAATCAAACAAAAGTCACCGACTCCAGAAGCTAAAGTTATTTTTAACTTTTTTGTTTTTTTGCAAATTTCAAGAAGTCGTAGAACAATATTGTTCAGTATCATGGTCCAAGACACCATGCGAGAAGTTTTGCGTTTATTATGATATAGGTACCTTCTATTAGTGACTGTTTACTTTAGTGTCTGATAAAGATTGTTTTAAGCTTTCACGGTTTAAAACTAAACTTATATTGTCACTTACGGGATATCTTCCGTGATTATTTCAAAAAAACAAATAATCACGGAAGATATCCCGTAAGTGACAATATAAGTTCTGATAAAGATGATGAGGGATAGTACCTAATGATGCGTTGTGGTGACGTGTTGCATTGGGATGGTAATGATGCGTTGTGGTGACGTATTTGCTTTGGGATGGTAATGATGCGTTGCGGTGTCGTAGTAGGTGACACTGACATTTTAGAAAACGATTTTCTGTTAATCGTTTGAAAAGCAGTTTCAGTTCACTATGAAATCACAGTATTGATGCGTTGCATATAGTTATATTACTTTCCTGTTCATCGTTTGCAAAGCAATTTCCGATAACTACATTCTAAAAAGATTTTCAAACGACCTTAATTCTGTTTCCACTTTGTGAACCTTTGAAGAATCAAATATCTTTTAAATATTTGACATGCGTATTGAAGTTCAATAACATTTTCTACGTTTTAGGTGACGAATGGAAAGCAATGCGATCTACGATGAGTCCAGCTTTCACCAGTTCCAAGATCCGTCTGATGGTGCCTTTAATGGAGGAGGTCGGCAAGGAGATGATCAAAGTGCTCAAGGAGAAGATCAAGGATTCTGGAAGTAAGCAGTACCTTTGTGCTCTACTATGTTAATATATTGTCCTTTTAAGTATTTTGTGTGTACATAAATAAATAAATATTGTTAATATTCCTTGAAATGTAGTGTCGTTAATGACAATGTCTTGCTGAGCATGTGGTCCTGGATTATTCCCAGGTCGGGCAACGTTATTAGGGTTTTCTTTTAAGAATTTCTTTGTAGCACGGAGTGTGGATTTGTGCCCAGTTGATGACAATAGGCTCGCCATTTTTTACAGGGAATATATCATAACTGGCGAATACTAGGGAGCTACCGAGGCATCCTTTTGACTAACCCTTCTGGGGGTCACAGGTGCGATAATTATATTTTAAGTATCATCCCACAGACCCATATATTGACGTGGAGACCAAAGACACGATGCGCAGGTTCGCTAACGACGTCATAGCATCTTGCGCCTTTGGCCTCAAGGTGAACTCGCAGAAGGAAGACCACGAGTTCTATCTGCGCATCAAAGAAATCACCGAATTTACCTTCGGACGGGTCCTGAAGATTTTTTTTTAGAAGTTTACCCAGCATTGCTCAGGTTAGGAAGTTTTTATATTACAAATGAATTTTTATACCTACTTGGTACTTATGTTCGCTAAAATATGGATGTTTAATAGATGTCAATCTAAAAAAAGCGGCCAAAAGCGAGTCTGACTCGCCCATGAAGGGTAGCAGCAAGTAACAAAGTATAAAAGTTCTTGTAGAAAGTACTTACGGGGTTATACTCGTATCCGTGATTTTCTGTTGTTTTTCGAACTCCCGATATTTCAACGCTGTTGCAAGCATCATGTCATCATGTTCTTGTAGTTTGTTGTAACTTTGATCGATGTTTTAATAATAGTGTAATTTTTTTTAAATTGTGTTATTGAGAAGTTAAAATTATAATTAGGTACCTAAATGATGGGATTTAGATCTTACTATATGCGAGCCCATATAGGCTTGTGATAGCTAAAATTTTTATATTTGAGTTGATTGAATGAAAAGTAAATTGCGGTTTGCGGACGAGATCTAGTAAGTAGTATTAAAAAAAAACTACTTGCTAGATCTCGTTCAAACTAATTTTCGGTGGAAGTTTACAAGGTAAATGTACATCGTATATTTTTCTAGTTTTATCATTCTCTTATTTTGGAAGTTACAGGCCCACCCTCTAACTTCCAAAATAAGAGAATGATAAAACTAAAAAAATATAAGATGTACATTACCATGTAAACTTCCACATTTTACCACTTTGGAAGTGTCTCTCGCACAAACTATTCAGTTTAGAAAAAAATGATATTTGAAATCTCAATACCTATCATTTTTGAAGACCTATCCATAGACCAAACCCATACGTGTGGGGTATCCACACGTATAGGTTTGATGAAAAAATAATATATGTTGTTTTTTCTATTTTTGTGTGAAAATCTTAATGCGGTTTACAGAATATATCTACTTACCAAGTTTCAACAGCATAGTTCTGATAGTTTCGGAAAAGTGGATGTGACATACGGACGGAAAGACAGACAGAGAAGACGAATCCATAAGGGTTCCGTGTTTTGCCATTTGGCTACGGAACCCTAAAAAGAACAAGAAGAGAAAAGGTTGCAGGCGCTACTGCTGAACAGGACGTCCAAGGTTTGATTCCTAGGACGGGTAGAGTTCTTGGGGTTTTCCGTCAGTAATTTCTTAGTTTTTATTATTTTTATTATATCTCTTAAAAAACAAGTCATTATTTCACAGTTTTTTTACTCGCCAAACTTTACAGCTTGATAGTGAGAAGGGTTCGTTCACCACATAATACTTAATTTAAAATTATAAACTTAACTTAAAATCGAATACAAAACTTACAAATTAACTTTAATCGAATATAAATACATAGCTACATCTGAAACTAAAACTGAAACACACACACACGCACACACTGAAACCGTCTTATATTAAGATCTACCTACTCAGAAATAAATAAATCCTATCTTACGTGAATTCATTTCTCGACAACGGCAGACCGACACCAACATACAGATAATGAATTCCAAACCAGAGTGACCAACTGAAGCTAGCCATTTAGTAGCTCACTGGATTCTAGACATTTGATAGGAATAGGCCTACTGCCCTTATTTAAAAAAAAACTGCCAAGATGTGAGTTTACAGTGCCTAAACCTCTACCCAACCCTTCGCAAAATACAGACAATGATAAAATAAATAATTTTCAATACTGCCCAGATGATGAAACTATCAATCGTGTCACGCACGGCATCAGACTACTTCACAAATGTGGTCCTCGGCACAATGAGGGACAGAGAGAAGAACCACATCATAAGGAATGACTTGATCAACATTCTAACCGAAGTGAAGAGAGGTGAGTTTTAGTTTGATAACCAGTCCTACCAAGGGGTATCGTATCACTCAGTACTTACTGGATTGTGAAGGTCAGATAGACAGTCGTTCCAAGTAAAATACTGGAATTTAGATGCGTCTGGTTTGACTGGAAGCCGAAGGAAACAAAAGCTAGACAGATGATGTTCACTGGACTGGACTGTACCAACACTTTTTCATGCAATCGAAACTTCACTGCCAGTAAATGTGTACAGAGGTGTAGTTCCCCACAATGGCTGTGTGATTAATTTGCTTGCCAGGTTCGCATCCATTCACAGCATGGCCTATGTCAGTAGACAATACCACTTACAATTTCGTACAGAGCGAAGCTTGCTCTCGTAGTCTGCAGTTAGGTGAGACTTTTTGGGTTATTGTTTCATTACCTTTTTAACGTGAACCTTTAATTTTTAACTGCAAAGCTCCTAGTACCAACAAGTATACAACACACAGGCGTTACTGCCGTTGACGGTCATGAAACTAATTCTATTGTATTAACAGGTCAACTCACTCACGAGAAAGATGGTGAGGATACGGATGCAGGTTTCGCAACAGTTGCAGAATCACACATTGGCAAGAAACAACATAATTATGGTAAGTACACTATGATCACTTACCAAGCTGTAGTCGCTTTATGTCGTATCCTCGTTGGGGCGATCGGCGGCGGCGACCTCTCGCGTCCGGTCCTGGTTCAATCAATGGTCCGGAACGAGACGGAATGGGAAGCTGTCACCTCCTTCTGCGAAGGAGCAATCATGCTGGCGAAGGAGATGGTGGAACGCGAGAGGCAGAGAACCTCTCGCCCCAGCCGCCGCAGGAGACGCACCGGGCGTCCACCGTAGGCGCGGGCCTGTGGACGGTGAGCTAAGGGCTAGCTCGCCGTCCATCCGTCTTATGACGACAGGCCGTGTCGACGGCGCATTTGTGTTCCACGCGCGCCTCAAAGAGATGTCAGCACATTGAGGGGCCCGCAAGGGCTGAAGCCTGCCTGGGCTGTGGGACTGTTCGAAAGAGATACCGCGGCCCCGGAACTTAAAGGGCGAGGAAGGAACATGGATGGGTTTTAGTCAGTAAAAGTCTGACACTCCCTCCCGCTCCGCCCAGAGTGGGAGAAGTTTTTGATGATTTCCCATACGAAAAAAAAATATATAAAAAAAAGGGGTGAAAGTGACTTATTTAGTCCTGAGACGGGCTTTGGCTCCCGAACGCAGCGAGGGTTGTCAATAATTCGAGGGACTAAATAAGTCTTTAACCCGAGGTAAACAATGAGCTTTTCATTACGAATACGGAATAGAATAATTATACACATACAGGTTCCTAAAAATAAAGAGAAGATAAATTCAAATTGAATGTCTTCTATGGGAACGGGGCACATCTATGAAAAAAATGAAGAAAAAAGATAAAAGGGATCATAATTAAGCCTATTTATCTTTCCGCAGTTGCCCTTTCACATACAGTGGCAGTTTAAAAATTAAGCACAAAACCGCATCCTACGCCTTATGCATGCATTTAGAGGTAGCCACCCTTTTAAGGGCGTATATTGATCCAGCCGGATCTGGTTGGTCAATTTGACAATTTGGAAAACTGTTTTCCAGAATGGTCTGATGCGGATCTAGTAGCCCAAGCAGCGTTGTTCCTGTTCGCGGGCTTCGACACAGCTTCCACATCCATGTCCTTCCTGCTGTACGAGCTGGCTGTGAACCCTGACGTACAGGAGCGGCTGGTGCAGGAGATCAGGGAGCATGACAAGAGGAACGACGAGAAGATCGATTACAACACCATACAGAACATGACGTACTTGGATATGGTTGTTTCAGGTAAAATACTGAGTTGGGGAATTAGGTAAGCCCTTCAAAGGCTTCCTGTAGCAAAAAAAAATTAGTTCATATCACAAAGAATAGAATATTAGTACTCGTATCTGGTGACTACTGCTAAAGGCAGTATTGGCAGCACTTAAGCCAAGCTGAGCTCGCGTTACGCGCGGCAAACATTTAAGTAACTTTGATTGAGTACGTATTTTTGTAAGCAGCTTCTTTGGATGAAGATGATGTTATAACTACTAGTTACAATGCACAAAGATTTTTGTTAGATAACAATAATTGTTACGGAATTTTTAACGTTATTACTGCTTCTGAAAACGTTAATTATAAACGTTTTCAGAAGCACTACGGCTGTGGCCTCCTGCTGCAGTTATGGACAGACGGTGTGTAAAAGATTACAACTTTGGTCGACCCAACACTCAAGCAACCAACGATTTGATTGTGAGTATCTGTTACTGTTACCCTACATCAATAGTTCCCAACCTATCTTGGACTAGGGACCACTTTGGTGTCTTTATTGTTAGCATGGGACCATGAGCTTCTAGACAAACTTGGACACCGACCTATACTAGATATAATCCTGTCGGTGTCCATGTTTGTCTATGATGTTCATGTTCATGTTTGTGGATGAATCTTTAACTCACACAATTCAAAAATTGTAAAATATAGTATACCTACTTCGATCGCTTTTTTATTTTTAATATAGATAAAAAAGCGATCGAAGTGAGCTCGAAAAATGTTACAATAATTCATACGGAAATAGGAATAAGTTGTTAGATTCTTAAAAAAATTTAGAACCTCGCCTCTGGTAGGTTCAATTAGGTTGAGTTTGCATCTTCTGTGCAAGTTAAAAAGTACGACTAACAGTTTAACCTTTCGCGGACCATATTCGAGGCTCCCAGACAACAGGTTGAGAACCACTACCCTTCATCGTCCCATGGCTGGGCAAAAGCATGTATAGATAACAAGGAGAGAGAGAGAAGATATTTATCATCATGACTTTCAGTTCGTTCGTTACATTGCTATTCTGATGATGGTGATAAATATCTTCGCTTCATCTTACATGGGACTTAAACTTAAGTGGCAGTATTTAGACCTGTACAGTCAGTTTCCAGCGTTACCTGACCCCTGTCTCCCTCTTTTACTTTGTATGAAAGGTCGTATAGAACAGGGCCCGACTGTATTTCAGGTAGGTACAACTCGCACAAAAATATTGAAAAAATAAAGACTTCACAGTACGTTACGAATGCAGACGATTTTTTTTTTGGGACGAGCCCGCCACACTATTCCCAAACCACTGTAACTCCTGAAAGCCAGAATCAACAGTCGCAACCACCAGAAAAGCGCCGAGACAATGAATGAAGCAACAGCGAATGGATTGAACTGTCCCGCAACAAAATTAATCAGAAAAGTATAGGTGGATTAGGAAAAAACTGTAATTTCCACGATTGTACATTTACTAACTACCATTCATTTTAGTCGACTTTTATTGAATTCAACAGATTCGCGAAGGCGAAACAGTAGTTCTGGCGCCCTGGGCGTTCCACAGAAACCCGAAGTACTTTCCCGATCCTACTAAGTTTGACCCCGACAGGTTTTCACCTGAAAACAAGGACAAAATTGTACCTTTTACTTATTTTCCTTTCGGAATGGGGCCTAGGAACTGCATTGGTGAGTATGAGTCTTCTGTACTTGCATCATTCGGTCGTCATTAGATGTAAAATTGAAAAAGCAATTGCTTTCCTATATTAAACTAAATGTTAGGTGAAGTGAACCTTTTACGTTGTTGTAAATTAAAATTGACTGTCAGTACACAGAATAATTATGTCAACGTCTTTCCAAACTCAGGAAAACATTTTAGAAATTCTTATAAATGTCACCGTAAAATTGTCAAATACGTTATATTGTAATATCTCTAGCGATATTGTAAAATCTCGAAATATTGTCAAATGAACATGCGGAAGTATCTCTGCCCCCTTAATCGGGACTTGGGGCACCCCCCCCGTTAGGTTAGTTAGGTTCCTTTAAACCCTGCACCCGGAAATAGGGGCCCCGCGAAGCGGGGCTCCGTCGACTACGCTTTTTAGGGGAATATAAAGTGTTTTAAGGTTAGGTTATAATAATCGGTATTTCTCAGGAATGGTACAATATCTTTTCATGAGAGTTGTACCACTGGGCAAGGGGGACCCCTCCTTTGCTCCACACCGCGTGAGTTGACTACCATCGCATGCATTTCACGAAAAATAATGCGTTTTGTTGTAAGCAGTATGTTCATTTGACAATATTTCGAGATTTTACAATATCGCTAGAGATATTACAATATAACGTATTTGACAATTTTACGGTGACATAAACATTTCACACGTCACACAACCTTTTACAGTCACGTTGAAGTTGTTATAGAACGTCATCATCTGCCTAGCCTTTTCCCAACTATGTTGAGGTCGGCTTCCAGTCTAACTGGATGCAGCTGAATACCAGCATTTTACAAGGAGCGACTGCCTATCTGACCTCCACAATCCGTTACTGGTTAATACAATACCAGTTGGTAAGACTGGTTGTCGGACTTTTTGGGCCACTGACTACCTGTAACGACTGTCAAAGATAGACAAATGACAGCCGGGACCAACAGCTTAACGTGCTTTCCGAGGCACGGAGGAAACTTGGTATGTAAGGGTGTTCCACAGACCAACCTAGGCAAGCACGGCTTAACCTAAAGATTGACCCGAGCGGCTGTTATTATTATTTAAGCCACGAAAAGCCTCCTAAAGTTGTTAAAGAACGTATGAAAGTAAATTTAATTAGTGTAAGAGACAGTAAAATAATTATTTTGTTAATGGGTACTCATAATTGATTCCGACCAATAGATGGCGTTAAATTAATTTCTAACTTTTCCAGGTTCTCGCTTCGCGTTGTGCGAGGTGAAGGTGATGGTTTACCTCCTCCTCCGGGAGATGGAGTTGTACCCGTGTGAGCAAACATGTTTCCCTGCCGAGTTGACTAAGGATGGGTTTAAATTGGCGTTAAAAGGAGGTGCCTGGGTTAGGATCAGAGTTCGTCCTCAAAAATAAATCGTGAAAAACTGTTTATTTTAATTTTAGATAGGTACGTTAGTAAACTAAATACTTACCAATTACCAATAGTGCCCCGTTGTTATGACATAACAATAATAAGAAGGTGGTCGACATGTGAACTGTGAGCTCAGCTATTCAGCTATCATTCGGCCGATTATCGTAACAGCTAATGGCCTGACGAGTAAAAGCCTCAGTGAGCATCTCTCAAGGTTTATAGATAGGAGATTGGATCAAGGCCCTGATTAAAAAGGCAGTACCTACTTCTTGACACGGCATTGTAAGGAGATTACCTACTAAGTACCTACCTCTGAAGTTCTAATAACAGGTAGTAGGACCCTGCTCCCGAAACTGGCGAAAAGCTCCTTTTTTATTTGTTTATCTGTGTTTATCTGTAAAGTATAAGAATATTTAAATAAAATGTGTGTTAATTCATTACTAATTTAATTATGTCCTAGACCTAAAGCACCAAAACGAACGCCCTCTGTGGATATAATAACGAACTACATTATTACTGTAGTAGCGCCGTCTATTATCGAATAGTAACATTTCATCATTCACGTGAATAACGTTAATGCTGCTATTAACCGTTAGATGGCGCTATAGCAAAGTTTTAACACCATAAAGTAGGTACAGTAACATACTTCAAAGTAATTCTTTAACTACTAAGGACTGACGTGTTAAGTTATAACTTAATATTAGTCAGTAATCGACAGAAACAGAAATTATCTCATCGATGTTATAAAATTTGTGGGAATGTATAGGTATATACACTCCCACATTTGAACTACCTTCTGTGCCTTCGCCTTTTGCGGGAAAGAATTCGTTCGGAAATAGTCAATTTTCCTGGAGAGGTTGATGAAAGCTACTAATAAGGGCATCAAGCAGACCAATCACAAGCGAGGGGTTTGTATAGTGTGGGTTTGACCTTCGACACACAATAAGAAACAGTCGGTAAGTAGCTACATGATCTGATCTATAGAAACAGGGTAGGTCTAGGTACCTACTATAGGTAGGTATAATCAATGTAAGTTCCTTCTGCATACACTAGCATGATTTGTGGAATTATAAGCTATTACACTAGTCAACAAAAAAAAGAACTTTTGCATGTAACATGAAAAGTTTATCCTTGTTATGTTTAGGACAAGGATAAGGATACTAGAAATAAAATTAAAATGCTTTAAATACGACAAGCTTTTTTGTAATACCATTTTAGAAATTTTGAATTTTATCAACTAAAAGAAGTTATTTCGATTTATTGCAACATTAATATGAATTTACTTTTATGATTTTCGTCTGTATTTTGCTTCAGGAACGTCTCGTTTTAATGTCCAACAGTAATCAGCTAACATACGTGGGCTCCACTTGCCCTGATATCGCGTTTTTCTATGGTAGAATTAATGTCTTATTGATAGAATCTTTCACCGTGTTCATCGCTGACGGCTCCCAAATTTTCAGGAACGAAGTCTTAATGTGAATGAAGAATATTTATAGTACATATTACAGCCCAAAGTCTTATAAGTAGATAAAAGCTCCGTGATAATACATTTATAGTCACTTGATCGGTGATTTCCTAGAAAATTGGAAGTTACTTTCATGAAAGATTCCCAAGCTGAGTTTTCTAAATTACCAAGCTTTTCTTTAAATGGCAGGTCAGGATACGTAATTTTACTTTTTGTTTTAATTGTGGTACCTTTTGTACCAGAAAGACAAAAATAACAATCAGATGAGTGGTTCGTTGGTTCCGTCCATATCATAGAGATTGCAAATCCAGTGAGAAGAGGGTACACATGTAACACAACAGATGTGTGGAACACACGCTTTGGCAAAGCCAAAATACTGTTCATATAACTTAGTTACTAATGGTGTCAAATTCCTTCGCTAAGTTTTGAAAGTGATGTTACCACAAATGTAACAAACTTGTCAGGATCATTTTTACACTTTTTTTAACTTAATTATCAGAATAAAACACTACGCTCTTCAAATAAACAAATTCTCAGAATGCGAAAGTGAAACAATTCGGTTAATTTTTAATTTTGTGGGGAGTAGCTGTAACACGAAAACTAGACCTGATGGAATAAAAAATAGATGGTAATAAAATGAGGGTAGGTAGGTAATTGAAAATTAGCAAGCACCTTTCTTGTTGTAAAATTTTGCTAAGCAGTGTTATTATTAGTACAAATACTCATATCACTGGGTATTTAACACAGCACATATGGCTTGTACAGTAAGTAGCCTATCAATTCGCTGTACAAAGCCATTCCTCCTACAAGGAAGAAATGAACAAAGTCGCGTACCTACACAAAGTAATGACGTCCGTACGTATCACTGCGGTTACAGAAATCCCGAAAACATGCAATTAATATATGTATATATACAGTATTATTTATGTATTAATTAAACACCTACGGGTTTTTAGTTACAGCAATAATGAATCCAATTAAAATATATGTGGCTTACTGCTGGATAAGAACCACAATACAATAATATTCCTTATGCAAAACTACAAGGAAATTTTGTTGTATGTAGGGAGACCTTAAATTAACTTATTCATCAGCTGGTTAATTTAATTTTCAGGACCACTAGCTATTTTTGAGGTTTTTTTAACCCTCGACGCTGAAAGAGGGTCGTTATTATTCTCAGGGGTTCGAAAAATGTGAGGCTGGTGAACTTGGCAAAATTGTGTTTTGTTAGCGTTTGAAAAAAAATGATTTTCAGCGTGTAATGAAACTGTTAGCCGCCCCCATAGTAATAAGGAAAGAATAGTTTGATTTTGACACTAAACCAATAGCGTTATATAAAATGATCACTAAGTTTGTAGGTACTCTAGACGTAGTTGTAGGCATTGACTTTTTGAATTATATTTCTTCAGGCTTTTTACTTTGTAAGTATGTGATAAGCAGAGGGATTTTATTAAAACAATAGATTAATTCACATTCATAAATCGTATATTTCTCTTCTTATTTTCACATAATTCTTACGAAATAATACATAAAATCTGTCTTTTTCATCAATTGCACAATAATTAAATCATACAACTACTACATTCTTAAAACTAAAGAAAAAATATCTTAAAATCAATGAACATAATACGAAACAAAATGTTTAACACCTATAAATACTTAATAACGGGAATTATGCACCTTTTGTAGCTCACAAACTGTTAATATTGGATTTACTTTGTGAAATTAAAACAAAATATAGTCAGAAATAGTTTCTGGTTTTCAAACTTTCCAAAAATTTAAGCTGTTTTACTATGATGCTTGATATTAATAAATCGAGTGAAAAATCATCATTGTGCATAAAAATGTTTTCTTGTAGGCTTTTTTAGAGGTTTTTTTTTAAAGATGCAGTTAAAAGTAGAAATGAACATAGTATATATGTAAGCTATTTGCCAAAGTAAATCCACATTTAAATGTTACGTAAAATATCAAGTTTCGATACAATCGACTAGCCATAACTTAGATCATAATAAATTCAAATGAATCGACTATTTTACAATAAAGAGAGTTAAAATCGTTGTTCTATTAAGACACAGGCTTTGTACTGTCACTTCATATAAAGATACATAAATAAAATATCATAAAATCAATCTTATATTAATAATAATTATCTGTACTTCAATAAATATATTAGTTTTTGTGGAAGAATGAAAGTTAATATATTAATTCAGATTTTTGTATACATATTAAAATATGTGGCTATCTACATAGTTTCTGGGAGTTGTTAGTGATGACTGAGAGGAACTATTTACAGAAAAACAATGTTTAATTTTATCTTACATCACAGCGTATGCCTGAGAGTTGAAAACTTAAATACTAGAAAATATTAAAATTAAATTGTCAAAAACATGTATTTTATTTACTCTTTAAATCTTAAATTAAAAACTCTTTTTCATCAAACTAATCTTTGGCCTGCAGATCTTTTTGTCATTTTATTTTTATTTGCGAGAACGCGCATTTTTTAAATCTTAAGATTTTAATTTTAAACTAACACTGAGACGGGAATTTTAAATAACAGTATAAAATTTATTTAAATTACAATTAGAGATGAATCCTATTATAAAATATTAGAGCTCGAGAAATGACATGAATTTAAAGTAACTATGAAATTAAGTACATTATCGTTTTACGTATACAATACATATGGCAACTCGAAAAATGCTTAACATTATTATAAAATAACTGGACACTAAACAACTTAAAACTAGATTTTATAAATTAATTGGAATGTTCGCATTATCATAACACTCTACGTATTACACACACGTATCATACGGTAACAACAATTAAAAATACTTTATCAAAAATTCGTAATGTTTCTACGTAAACAACCATCAAAATTTTTGTTCGACAGTACAATCGTACATCGAGAATAAAATACTAATAAAATTACTTAAAAAAATAATATGGACATACCAACGAGTCGGTACGAGTTAATTGACGGGACAAACCAACCAATCGGTGTCCAACAGATCGGCCTCCGACCAACTATGCATACCCAACAAGTAATTGATCCAACATCCACCAGAACAACCATTGAAACTATTTCGATTCAAACATTGAGCCTATCTTAGCTAATTACATTCATATAACTTTTCCAAAACACCTAACTTTGAGACCACCTCCATTTGCAAATCGCAGTCAAATTTACTATATATTTGGACTGTAGTTATTCTAGAATATTTTAATAAATTAGTATCATAAGAAAAAAGAATATAATATTAAGTACAAAGAAGGTTGTATTAGACTACTAATCATTACAGCCCTTAAAACATTCATACAAATAAGTAGGAATTACTAGTAACATCAAAAATGTTTATAATTATCTTATTCGAAGTGCCAAAGCTTTTCATAAAGATGCTCATCACAATGGTGGTCGTGACACAAACATCTAACAAGACCTGACCAAAGCTTGGAGGTGATCCCATATCTTTTCAAATAACCTGATTATAACTATTCATTTCGTTCAATAATGTCCTTGGATGTTACGATTTTTTCGAAAAATCAAATTGACATTCTCATCCCGATAGACAATTACTCAACTTTCTTCATAACATTAACAATCCTTTCTCCAGATTCTTCTATTGTGGTTCAATTATTAAGGGCTTACTTACTATTACTGTATTTTCGAACATCTCCTCAACGCAATCTCTCCAAGGACAGGATCCTACCACACTCGTACGTAACATCGACATATCACTGTTTATCTTACTCTGAGCATCGACTTCCAACAAATTTTAGCCTAATTCTATCTTAAGTTAAACTAGGAGTAGGACAAATCGCTGAGGTTTTCTGATTTGACTTTAACGAAGTTGGGGTTGTCGGTCTTAAAGTCGGGTCCCTTGTGACCGAACTGATAGACGAGACGCGCCGTGGGCACGGATACCAGCACCGCCTGCCTGTAGTGATACCTCATGGCGCGGCTGAACTTCTCGAAGGTCATGTTCTCGTTCTGCTTCATGTGGCCCCATAGCTTCGCTACCTCGTCTGGCTTCACGAACCTGCAATGAAAAATGTTTTGTTAGTCTACTTCTATTTTAACTAAATGCGCCGTGAATTATGCAGCTGACAACGTTGTCACAAGACACGTGCTCTGTGTTATTGTGTGGGATCTATTTATTTGAATACAAAACCGACTGGAAAACGATAAAGCACAAGTACTTTTATGTTCTAAATCTTGTTCTGAAGGTTTACGGTGCTTTTATGGTTTGTGCATCGATTCATTTTCATCTATAAGGTCGCCCATCGTAGGCTGCGTCAGTTTATTCCTTGGAAATGCAATTACTAAATACAATATTATCTTCAGTGTCGGTTGCTGTGATTCATTGCTGAACTTGTAAAGACTTAAATATGTTTAATTGTTAGCCAGAGCACGACACCCTCTTTGTAGTGAGTGTGTGTCCTCGGAAGGACCGTGGCCTGGAGACAAGCAACCTTTGTCTGTACGTGACCCCCATTCAAGAAACCAAAGGATAATAAATATTTGACACTCGGCATCAAGGTCTAAACTGCAACCTTAATATCACTGAGATTTTTGTTTCCACCCAACAAGTGCAGATGTAGTTGTTTAATTGAAAACTTAAATATTTTATGGGACCACCAACTACTACTTGTATAACATCGATGAATAAACAATTATAATCAAGTCAAGTTCAACTGGAACCGATAATAACACAGCTCGTCATATAATTTAATGCTCATTAAATGAATTCTCAGCCTTTATTGGTTAGACTTATATAGTTGTTGTGGTATAAAAGTATGTGTATAAGCAACCGTGTCAAGTTCTGATGCAAAGTGTCCAGATAATTGTGTGCAGAGTCAAGGATATCTTGTTGCAGTCATTACCGGCATAGTTAGCGAACGTGACGAGGAGACCGACAAGCGAGCGGACAATACAGATGGCGATGTGAGATCTAATATAAATATACTCAGTTTTAGAATGATCTGTTGAGACGCAGCATCGCGCCGCGGTGATGCGCTCGCCGAACAATGCGTCGTGACAAATGATTAACTGCTTAATGTGGCCTACTATTTACTTTAATAATTATATTCATTGGCTTTAGCTATTACAGCATTAACTTCTGCTCCTGCTTTATGACCTTTATTTTTTATGTTTTGTTATTTGCTCATTACTATAGCTGTTAAAATTGTCTTTTCAGTAGATACTAAAATCTGCTTTGGCAGTCAATTTGTCAGAACACACAAATAAATTGGTAAGTGCCTGTAGTTCATCGACTCCCAACTGAGTATTGGATCAGCAAAAAAAGTTCTATTTATACCTTTCCTTTTGCGTTGAACAGCATTTAACATTGAGAGTCTAGGTCGAATGCAAATTATTGAACGATTCGATATCGCAAAGGGAATTACGTGTTAGCGTCTATTTTATAGCTCTCTATAAAACTGTTGGAAGACAGCCGTGGCATTGGCGTGGCGTGTCCGAACCGTTTTTTCTTCGACTCATCTGTTATAATTGCGTTTTTTCTCTTGTTCTGTGGTCTGTCATTGGGTCACAATGCCACATCCTGATCGATTGCCACACCGAACCTTAGCTGATAATAATTACTGATCACTTGTTTCGCTTCCGACATCGTTGTTTAAAGTTTATGGGCTAATTTATTATTATTTGTTTATTATTTATTTATTTATTTATTATATATCGTCGGTTCGCCCCTTTAGTACTTATTGTTTGTCTGGATATAGATAGGGTTAATAAATTTGTATCATTTGTGAAGCAAATAATTTATCATCGACATTTTTCTTTCATAGATTCCGAATTCTGATCTTGTAGTTTGATGTGAACGCGTTTGGCTTGCTCCTAGTTGTGACAGGAAATGCAGCTGCGTAATTATTATGAACACTTAATCGTATCAATTTGTCAGACATGTTGCCGTGTTAAATAACAATCATTACGTTTTAGAAACAGTTGCTACTTAGAATAATTATACTATCATCATCGTTACTAGGGACATGAATTTGTATATCATGAACAATTTGGAAAGGTGAAGTGATTCTTGAATATTGTGAGCCATTTTCTTCTTTGATTTCAAACAATGGGATATTGTCATTTCGAAAAACCAACAAGTGTATTATATCATTAACCTTGTGTACTCGTGGTATGAACTATAAAAAATGTGATTCATACGAATTTGGATGCTCGTTGCGTACGAACGAGGCCGGCTGGCGGCCTTGTGTTGTATCGCTGCATCAGTTGGGCCAAGGATCGACTGTGACCCTACGTGACACGCATGGATACCACATGTACGGTGAAAATACTGCGAGGAGGATTGGAATGGTGATATTGACGAAAATATTGAGACAAGAGACAATAGCGAGTGTATCTCGACAAAAGCAGCATCTGAATATGAAGGAGGACTAACAAAGTCATAAAAATATTTATCGAGGAGCTACATTCAAAACAAATTAAAATGCCGATTTTAAGTGTCCATAATGCATTTCGAAGTATCGGTCGCAGCAAAATCATTTCGCAGAATTCATTTAATACCAAAACAGGAACCCAAAATTTGGTCAATTTAAGAGTCATTTGGACGTGAATGACGCACAATAGCACATACATAGCATGTATGTATATGTACATGTAAACAGTAACCTGTTTGACCCCCCTCTCGGATATACCCCCCGCGTACAAGTAAACTTGCAAAACGTGACTCTGACTTTCGTAAACAAGTTTCGGAGACCTCCTTTGGTTTTTTTTTATTTTTACCAAAACTTATCTGATGGTGCTCGTCCTTTGTTGCTGTGTATGCAAATCAGGGGTTTGTGTTTGATGTGTGGGTATCTGTGTATACGCGAGTACTTCTTATTATTGCGTTACAGTTGTTTTTTTTATTCATATAGGTACCTCATTGTGGAATGTTTACCTAGTGAAAGTACCTAAATGGTTAATTCACGGTTTTGATGCCTATAACCACGTAGTAACTACCGCCAAGTGTCAAAAAGTTTAATATCCACACAAATATGTAACAACAGTTGGCAGGCTAATCTTACAAACCTATCAAATACTTTATCCGTTCCGCGGAAGACAGAAGCCGTGCCTTCAGACTGCAATCATTACAACACATCTCATCTTTCGTCAGGATTCCTGGCGACATATGCAAGCTTTCTCTTCATTCTCCTTGGCCTAATGAACCGACCCTTTTGCAGAAATTACTAATTTCTTTCCTAGAACTATAAGATCCTTACGACCAAGATGTAGAACAAGCCTTAAAAAGTCTGTCGACTTACGTCATACCCTATACCTTTTATCATATCATATCGGTGCATTGACAGATTAGCCTTGGCAGAGTTTGCCTTGGCAAACGGTGCGTTTAAAATGCAAATATATGCGTGCACATAGAGTGAATTACCTGTGAATTTGTCTTTTTGTTTCACAGGTGTTACTGGTCGTAGGGACATTCCCCGCGGGGACGAACCGATCTCAATGATGTGGAGATTAATTTGCACACTGTACACGATTCTTAGTACACATTTTTATTGTGTGAATAGGCGTAATTGGCACATTTGTGTGTGGTTTTTGTAAAAGATACAGCATCCAAACGTCTTTTGATGTGTCATAAAAACATGCATTGTGTTTGGCAATGTTTTTCTCATAAACTTTATTTAATTTGTGAGTACACTTATCGCGGTCATTTGCTATCCAATGCGACTGATGCTGCTTCATGCAGACTGAGAAAAGGTCGCTCAAATAGCAATTAGCATGCTGGCCTCCCCAGCAACATTGTATTCATTATTTTTTTCAAAATCATAAACTGTACCTGTTTTGCGAACCGGTTTTCATTTTGGTTCATAAGCTTGCAAATAAAATATTCCAAAACAACTTTGAATTTAGGTGCTTGGATTTTTATTTTATAATTATTAATGTTTATCGTCTTTTTAAATTCATTTAGAGAAATTGATCACGTGATTTATTACCTACCATGCAAATTATGATGCTTAATTCTGATTCAAAATGTTTTTTTTTTAAATGCCTAAGGTGTTAGTAAAGGTAGACAATGATGATAGTCAAACTGTCGTCAATGCTACTGAGGGGAATGTACCCTTGTGTAATGTACTACGTGGTGTAGGCAACCTATTAATAATTCGCAATAAAATTTTATTATTGTAGAGTGATCATGAAACCCAACACGTCAATGCGCCTTGTGGCTTTGAGTAATGTTGACGCATTCAGATGCCCGACACATTAAGTCACAATTATTCGAAAATTCGTTCCTGAATTATAAACAAAGTAAAGATTATTTTTTCTATTTTAACTTATGGAATATTAAAAAGAATCGGAGAATTTGTTGCCAACTTACAATGAAATGAATCGTTAAAAAAGCAGCAATTTCTTCCTCATTTTTTTTCTTTCACTGTTAGACGAGCTCGTTTTCCATAAAATCTTCAGCTCCGTTCTCAGCTACGATTGGCGGAATTTACGGAGTACAATCTAGGGCTGGTTCATTAATAGTATGAACCCATATCATAGGGTCGGCAACTTGTAGATAGCTGATAGCAGCAGCCTTATCAGCATGTTAACGACTTGAATCATTAGGGTTATCGAATATATCTCGGAGTTTGGTGAACGTGACATCCAAATAAAATTTAGCTCTATACATGTTTAGTATTCAAATCTGTCTCTGTAACACATTCATTTGTGTTCTATTTTGCGATATTTTCAAAATTCAAATTAGCATCCAGTAGTTCTTCTGTCGTTTTGTTATTTTAATGTAAGATGCAAATATTTCGTTTTGTTGTTACAATTTGTTCTACTGATACTGTGTTATCTACATTAGCTTGGCTGCATGCAAGAATTGTTATTACTTCGACCATTTTCTGGGGGATTCTTTTTGCTTGCCCCTTGAGTAGTAGATTATAAGAACTAGTATAACCCCCTGTTTGATATCACTCATCCGCTTGCATTGCGATATCTTATCACTTCATAGAAGCAATGCTGTAATCTATTCCTTTTGCGTCTTTAGTATTACTCAATATATTATCGACTTCCATATTAGAAGAGTTAAGTTTATCCATATTAGCAGCTACAACATTTATGTATCAAATCCAAAATCTTTAGGTTTTTAAGCAATTAATTGTGTAGACATTGAATTAACTTTCTGTTATTTTAAGTCTTATTAATAACTTTTTTAGGAGTTTAAATTGAGAAATACTTCGACGGTTTTAGAAATTTTTGCGAAACTTGATAGGTTTTTTAGGCGACCATATTTTTAAACCTTGATTTGAATTTGTTTATTGTATTTAATGAATCATCTTGCACATGTTGTAAAAGTAACACATATGGTAGATCTTCAGTTATGTTATTTGGTTATTCAAAACTTTGTTCTTGGTTACTTGTAAGATTTTGATTGATATTCAAGATTATATTGCTTGTCTCACCAAAATTTGTTTCCATATGAGTTCTGTCTTTAAATTCTACTTATTTGGCAGGTAGACTATCCAGAATGTCTTTATTTGTTAACCAAAGTGTAGTAAAAGCTGTTTCATTGCAACATTCAGAAGACATTAGTTAAAAGTTGTGGTGGAAATTTTTGGCAAGGAGCTCCACACACCTACGCTTGTTTCATCTACACAACTTTTGGCTTTGTTGCGATCATTTTAAAGTTCAGTTTCCTCTGCAGTAATGTACCGTACGCTTGTTTTAAATTCTGAACATGTCTGAATTAATGCGTTCCAGGTATTGTGTGTAGTTGCGTACGTAAACAAGAGATACTCGCGAACAGTTCGATTTCTTTTTTTGGGGTTATTTTGTTTTAAATGGCTTCTGTTGACCGCAAGGTTTGCATTGCACTCGATGATTAGAATAATGACTTCACTTTGTCCATAAACTTCGTAATCCAAAAACGTATTTATTGTTCAGAAAGGAGTGTCGATTATGTTAATAATAGTATATTGTAATCTGTGCTTCTTCAATTAAATTATAATCACATGGCAACTGAAAACCTGTCATGATGTGTCGGTTTGTTAAGGTACAGTCACCGACAGATGATGTTTAACAGAAATAAGTTTTCTTTGGATAATAACTTTGATCTGTGACAGCAGCGTCCTGCAGGTATCAATTAATAATATTATTTTTTTCTCAAAATCAGAAACGAATTAATAATGCATCAGTTCTACGATCCCAAACATTTCTGCTGAAATCCGTTTTAAACTAGTTTAGGTACGTCACATCAACACCAAAATCGAAAAACTAAACCAACCAGTTCTCGGAAAAACAGAAAGAAGGATTAACTCACATTCAAAATTCAAAAACGTTTAGGTGTATAATAAATCGTGGTATGAATTTGTAATATTAGCATATTAATTAACATATTGTAATACAATAGTCGAACGATACGGATGCTTCGAAGTGGTCATTTGGACGACTTCCGAGAAAATGCAAATCAGTTGGTCAAACAGCTGTATGTATATGTATAACAAGAACTAATTCACACATAGAAACAGACTATGTACATACAAAATTACTATTACATTGTAAGCGTGTTTATACCTGCTATATTCTTCGTTCATTACTATCTCTGTCGCAGTAGTAATGCATTTCAGACAATTTCAGTCATATCACCAGTTGTCGTGGTACCATTTTCAACTGTTTAAAATTCGAACAGCGCGCCACACGTGTTGCCATTTTTTACAAACACCTTGAATCCGCTATTGCATCATCGTGCGTTCTGTTTTTACACCTTGAAAACACTTTTTGAGTTGAGTTAGTTTGCTAATTACCTTCCGTCAATAATGATGACCCTAAGGTTGGAAAACCTCTGTTAAGTTTACTGATAAGATTGATAGAAAATTGGGGTCACAAAAATCTCGTCACTGTGAAAACAGGTCGAAATTGAAGTGACGTCGCCGCATAATCTCTGATCGTCCGATTGCAAAGCATTCTGATAGCGATGATACCGATATCGTTGTGTTTACTATTTTATTTCACGTTTTCCTCAAGCTGTCTCGCTCTGGCGCGCCGGTGCGCGGTGGACAGACACTGCCACTTTAATTGCTATAGTGAACGGTATTTATATCGTGACCCGTATTTTTGCAATAAAGTCGCGTCATAACGTGTTAAACATCGCATTTTTTCAGTACACAGACAGCTGGGTTTATGAATTGAGGCTGTGTTGATTTGCGGTTGAATTAAACAGAAATATTGCAATGAGCATTGTCAATATTGCACTTACGCACTTGACACAAAGTGCAATGCTTCAATGGGCAGGTATGACAGGAGAGTACATACCTACATCTATAAGAGTGTTGACGTTTACATTTATTATCGTCATACATACAAAATATTGTTTTGATTTGATTTTTAGAACAAGTTTTACACCAATTTACGATGTGTGAGTTTAAAAACCCGTTTATTGATAAAATCTTGTTTTAATAATCTTGTTAGTCTAACAAAAGCTTGTCAACTTCACAAAGAGATATATGTAAGTGCTAATCATGTAGTTGCGCATGATTCATATTATTGACAGAGATAACCCAGTTATCAGCCATGTTTGTAAGAAAAAGACTACTAAATGATGTAATCTTAGACCAAATTCGCATTGTTTTTTTATTTAAAAGTCGTAAACACTGGGTAGCGGTCACTTTGAGTCCCGAAAAAATACAAATAAATACTCAAATGTGAGCGTCACTTTGTGTCCGTTCAGTTCGGCGCAATCGGCGCGCGGCGCACGCGACGCCGAGGTGGCGTCCCACTACGTTGCGGATAAAACATGAAACATGAGTTTCAGGAAAGATAGAATGTTTCCCACCATTTTGCCGTTACAAAATTGTATCGTAAAAAGCAATGAACCACGACTCAACATACCAGGAAGAACAGTTACGTTACGCTTCACTCCACACCGAAAATAATGAGAAATTTATGTAACGAAAATAGCTAGACAAATCATACCTCAACTTAGATAAAATAAGATAAAATCGTTTATCCTTTATCTGTGATGTCTTTATCATAGTAATCTGTTTTAATGAGCTCACTTATCAACGCAAAACGTGGTCTTGTTTTTTTTTCACATCGTTGTGATATTTCTCGGTAGCTTTAATGTGCAACAACAAACAAGCATAATGAATTAATAACATAACTTGATTTATATATACATGCATATACACATACAGGTATTTGCACAGAACAATTTAATTGCATCAATTCATTTATAGTTTCACGTTCAATCGAAATGACTCATATGTATATTTTTTGCTTGTAAAAAAAATCTTAAACTATTTTCCTCATTAGAAGGATAGAATTTCAAATAATCTTATCACATACCTATTTGGTGTTTTGTAATTTATGTTTATGATACCGTTACAAAAAACTAGTCATTATTAATGAAGTTGATTTGTATGAAGTGACTCTGGCACACGTCAGCGCGTGCGAACTACACGCCACACGTGCGTGTGTGTGCGGCAGGTACGTGTGTGTGGGAAATCAGCCGCGGGGGAATCCCGACGTGCAAAATACTTGTTTCTACGATTATGTTTTAAGAAAACGTGGGTGAGAGTGTATCTGTGTTTTTAAATAGTTGTCAAAGTGTTATCGTGCACTGATTCTGAGGCGTCAATATTGTATATAAAATAATTATCTTTGTAATTAATACTGTATTTGGTAAAATCCAGCTTCTTATCACATTTTTTTAAATACACATTTTTATTTTATGATAATAGCATACCAAGACAATTAGTTTCCAATTCTGTGCAATAACTAAGTACCTATAACATGTAAAAAAAAAACTCAAGTCTACAACTACACCTATTTATTGTTTTATCTTTCACTCGGAAACGTCAACATGTACTTAAAGCTCAAGTGCCTACATATAAACTTTCACTTTGTTACCTAAGAGTGTGCGTCTTAGGATAGGCTGCAGAAACGGATGTTGTGCTGCCAATCGGTATTATTTTCAGACAAATAGACTTCATCGACTAAACTGAGAGTAGGAATATGTAGACAGATATCTTGCGTCCATCAAAAATTAGTACGAAACCGTTTGTATTGCATATCTTATTTTTTGCATATTTGATTTTCACTATTTCTCAACACCTGCTCTGCCCATCCTATCTCAAGAACTGTAAAACTGTGAACTGCATCGTAACTTTTCAGGCAACTTTCACATTGCTTCAAAAGTCATCGGAGTTCACTTTATAGAGCCTTTGTCGATTGAACTTAAGCCTTTTTTTTTCTCTTAAGAATTACCTAATTTTCCGGCACTTTTCTGGCTAAGTAGTTTCCCAAGAAACCCTCTACTAATTATGTTAAAAGGAACAACAAAACCCTTTCTACTTGAGCTCAAGTAAATACTCATTTACTACCAAAACAGTAGCGTAAAAACAAAGACATAGCTGAAGAAAAAAAATCTTTTGCAAAAGACACTGCCCTCCCCGGAAGAGGGGAGACTTACTAATCAATATAATAGAGCCACTATGAGAAAAAATACATATATACGCACCAAGACGACTGGTACATGGGAAATGGCGCCCTCTGTATATACAGTTAAGGTACATAATGCTGGAAGTAGGTAGCACGAGGCTGCCCTAGTTATAAATAGATTTTCACGAAAAAGAAATGTTACAGGGAATTTGGTGCAAACCGGGCACAGAGTAATGAATGAGCCAGAAGGTGCTTGGTGCAACATTATTTTGTACTGTTTTTCATTTTAATTTTTTTTGGGTTTCTTTTGTTTATTTTTCCTTATCATTTTGTAGTCATAGCACCAATAAACATTTAAAAAATATTTAGAATTAAATAGGCCAGAATATTATCTTATGTTTTGTGCAAAACAAACAGTGGTTCAGTTTTATCCGTAAATATAGGTTTTAATTGAATATTGTGTTATGGACACAATGGATATCGGGTTTATTGAAAGGAAAAGTTCATGATTATTATTCTAAATACATTTTCCAGATTATTAAATTTAGAATTGATACCACCTTTATCCTATTATGTCATTATTATTTAAACGGTTTATCAGTATTTATAATGATTTGGGTTTCAAACTATATTTAGTTGCTAATTGCCCACATCATTTAATATGAGTATTTATCATATTTATACTTGTTTATATGGGAATATAGGTATATAAATATATATTGGAATATTACCTATATAATATTAATTAGTAGTGTGAACACAATAATATTGTACACTAATTGGCTTGTAACTCCGACGTGTAAACAATGCTTAGTTTAGTAACAAGGTCAAAAGATTAGCCTTATCTTACACATATGGGTCGCAGCCTTTACGACCTCTCGTTATAATTTTTATTGTTAAAAAAACTAATTTAATTGTGCTCCTTGATAAAGTACAATTTTACTTTTAAGTGATAAAGTTTGTAATTAAAAGGGTTTATCAGTAAACGCCAAATTTGGTGTTGATGATTTAATTATAAAAAGAACTTAGTTTTTTTACTGATATAAAAGTTAACTAGTTTTTTTTTCTTTTGTTGATTAACTGGCCCCGATAACCAGTTTTATCCATTGTAAAATTGGCATCATTTGTTGGATTATTTTTCAATACAATTTTTTAATGTAGGTACCTAAACTTACGTTAAAATGATATGGAAATATTGAAACTATGTTCATATTATAATGATATCATTACAATGGAATGGAATGGAATGCCAGAACAGATCTATATTTTCCTTAAACTTCTCAGTTCAAAACAAAATACTTAAAATCAAATGAACAGAAAAAAAACCTCTTCTCTTTATCACAACATTAATTATTTCACCAAACACCCACACGACAAAAAGCAAAATAAAAGAAAAAAATATTTATTTTCCAAAAGAGGAATTCTCTGAAACATCGCTACTCGCGCTCTAATTTTTCTGGACCACACTCACAGACGCAATTAAGTCGCGTACACGAGCTGTCGGGGGGAGAGGGGGGTGCACGAGTACCCCTCCCCCGGGAGGAGGGGGCGGGAGAAAAAATGCGCGTGGAACGGGAGAAAAAGAAAAACGCGAAAAGCGGAAACAAGTTCCCGCGACACGTGACTGTAGGCTTCCCGGGAACGTTGCCATGGCAACGGGCAGGGCTGCTGCGTAAATACGCCACTCTTTGTCGAATAGCACTGCATTTACTTCGCGTTTTTTTTTCTTGCGTAATCTCGTTGTGTTTTGTTTCTTGTAACTTTGGTGGTGGTGGCTTAGTTTTTTGGATTTTTGTGATTTCCATACACTATATGAGAGTATAAAGTCATTTTAAGTGAATGTATTTGATTATGCTGGACAAAAAGTAGTTTTGTCTGGTAACAAATAAGGTTCAAAATAGTTTGTTAACTATGTTTTTAAATGTATGATCTCAGAAGTGATAGTTTCAGCAAGTTTGAACTAGTGAACTTAATTGAACTAGTGCGTTTCATTTAGAATACTAAACACAACTTTTTAGTTCAATTTTAAGTAATTGAACTTTTGATAAATATTTCGAAGATTGATAAAGTTTCTGAATATGGCTTTATAACTCATAAACTAATACATACAGTATTAATTACAAGGAAACGTTCAGAAAACCCTCTCATAGAGAGGAGGCCTGTGTCCCAGCAGTGGGAACATTAAGTAACGTTATTTTATGTATGGGCCTTAGTTGCCTGATAATAAAATGATTACTATTATTAATCGGCTGATGTTGATGACGATGTTCAGAAAACAAAGTTATTTAAAACAAAAACAACAAAAAAATATAAAATTACAACATCCCCTCAGACCTCTAAATTAATAACTACCCTCAGGAAAGTAAGCAAAACATTTTTCTTCGTATTTCACCGATAAAAATAGGCGAAGCGTCCACGTGTATCCCAGCAAAGTAACCGGAAGCTCGCACCGGCCTTGGCGGTGCGTAGCAACCCCGGAAGAAAAAGAAAAAATCTATAATAGTACTACGGTGCAGGGGGGGGCGCCCTAGTTGCGGCCCGGCTACCCTTCGACGAACTGTATGTACCAGTCTCAGCCCTCCCAGCCCGAGCCAGTACGAGCTCCAGTTTTAGTTAATCAGATAGACCAAAGTTTTGATCAAACAATTTGAGTATTGAAGTTCTGGGAGAAGTTGGCCGTTCTGTGTGGACTGCACTTTTGTTTGATTAAGTTTTCACTAGAGTTTTGGCCCAAACAACGTAATTATACCTCAAGAAATAGCTGTCAACGTTTGTTTAGGTACCTTGTACACTCTGAACTTTAAAAAAAACTTCTTTGCCAATAAATAAACTATCAATATTTTGTATAATTAATTAAGCCATTACACGTTCCGTTATAATCTGTGTACTTGAAGGGTCAACGAATTTCCGGTACCTTAGCAGTATTTCTGATTATTAGAAGCAAATTCCGGGAAATGCCGAGGAAAATGCGTGGGAAAGCGCTGTTCCCTGAGTTCGTTCCATTATAAGTGGGTAGGTACATTTTTGTGATACTTATCAAAGCGGCACGAGTAAAACTTTCATGTAATATTGAAAGGGCGTAAGTGATGGTGTTTCGGGGAAGAAAGACGAAATACGAATTTTCATTTAATGGAAATAGAGCTTATTATACATTGTTACTGATAACTTGGATGAAATTGTAAATGATATAGATTTGATTACAAAACAGACTTAAATGCAGACACATTAGAGCTTGCATTAAATGTTTCTGAATCGTTTCCTAACGCTTTAACCAGTCTTTAGTCATAAAAACCACGAGGTCAGGACAAGAGAGACAAAAACTCACAATCGTAAAATAACACAATAACAAAGACGAAAAAACTGAAGCTCTGAGAACGAATAAACATATACTTGGAGTGTATTGATATGATTACTTGAATTTGCCATTCTATGACCTTTTATAGACAGTTCATTATTATTTTCATGCGTTTTTTAGGACTTAGTAAATATTTTTTAGACCAGTTAGTTTTTGTACATTATAAATTCACGTTTGATTGTAACATCGTGAGCTGTTTTAATTAACGATGTAGTTAGTTCATTATGCTTCTGAATTTATGATAAAAACAAATTGGACTCGACTACGCTAATTTCAATAATTTCATTGCGGTTACAAATCATTACGTCAATCTATACTTAATGGACCTTCCATTAAGAAATAGATGTCATCTAGATGACGAGGAATAGAATCTATGAGTATTCCTGCGTTGGTGGGTATCTTTTTCAATTTCGGAGCTACAGACTAATACAATTTATCAACACACATGATAAGCGTTGGTACTATCTCAATATTTATGTCCTAGTGACTCAGGCACTTAATTTAAACAGAGTACAAAGACTGCCAATTTGGAAGAGCTTTGTATTTCATATCAAGCTATATCAATGGCCATCTCGTTAGCATACTGCGTCTGGGAATACCCCAGCACATGTAGCGTGTTATCTGTAGGCTATCCAGACGTAGGTTGATCTTTGACATGCTCGTGTTTATCAAATATTGACTCTGACTTCTGTATCGATAAGGTGCGTTATTGGATGCTAGATTTCAATAGTAAGTAATTCATTGATCATTGCACGGTTTAAAGTACCAACGGGATACTAAAGAAAGTGTTAAATTTTTTTATCGTTTTGGAATGTATCTTATTACCTAGTTCAAAAATTTTTGAACTAATTAGATATGTGATTCGTAGTTTTGTGTGCAAAAAAGAATAAAAATAAGATTTTGTGTTCCATGCGCCTTGTCGTCTATAATTTCCATTATCATCAATGTTCTTAACTATGTTAACTTTTTTCTTAGTAATTTCTTCGTTAGTAATTTTATGATGAGAATCAAAGTCGTGCATACACGATATTTGATTAGTAAACATGAAGTCAGCGTTAAATATCGTAAAGTAAACTCGCATAAAATTCTAAGGCGGGGAATGCACTGTTGTGGCGACAGCGGCGCTGATATAATAGATACCTTGTTGTGGTATATTACGCTACATTACTTGTTCCATTAAGAATAAATTGTTTCCGCTTAAAGCTGTCCATTAATATACTACAACATTCTTGCATTAACAACAAAACATTTTCGCAACATTTTCAATGGCATTCAATACATGTCTGACATTGTTCTGCTGAATCGCTTCCGCCTGACTTCTGTGGTCTCATCCTAAATCTAGTTGAAACTAACATAGACCGTAGAAACCGGTTGTAAGATCTTCAGGCCACCTCGGAAGAGCAATAAAAACTGCATACAGTCATACTTAATGATAATACTAGTGTATATTACTGTGATGACCTTTGTGAATATAATTAAGAAAATGTTTAGCTGAAAATGATGAATCCTTAAGTGGTTACCACGCTGATATGTGAAGGAAATTAAAGCAGATCATTTTCAGTTTAGTTAGAGATTAAAGAGAGTTCATAATGCGATACGACTTTCTAGTTTAGTTAGACATTTGTGGCTATCTAGAAATAATTCTACCTAAGCCGTTTGTGTGCAAAGTTATTAAGATTTATGCAAAAATTGATGACACTATAGTTCATAGTATTGTAATTAAGCAATAAAGCGAAACGTTTCCACTAAAACGAGAATTGCACTGGGGCTGCCATACAAATAATAATCCTAATGCCTGTTACAATAAGCACCATAATGAAACACAAGATCCATACGTTGATAAATGAAGTTGAAAATATTTGACAAGAACCGATAAGATAATTTAGACCTAAACGTGGTGCTAATAAGATCTAATTTTTATGGTTGGAGTTGTTTCATCAACACGTGAACCATTGAGCGAGGCCAGCGTCGAACCGGCACGGCAAGGTTGAGGCGACAGATAAAAACAACAAACAAAACCACAGAATAAGTTATTGTGAGGGCTTCAGAATATTTGCTAAACCGATGATTTATTTGGATGATCCTCTACAAGGCGTTGGGTCAGTGAATATGAAAGCCAACGAACTTGGAACACAACCCGGCTGGACAGGTTTGGATGAATTTAGGATGACTGAGCAGAATACTAACGATAAAGTGGTTATTGCTGTTGAAAAAATCGCATAAATCAAATACGTAAAAAGTACACTTGTTGATAAAAAATCTTTTATTCAAGTTCTAAACGATGATAACACAAGTTTTGTTGTCGAATCATAATCTTTCTGAGTTGCATACTGCTCCTGCGAGGAATGAGGTGAGTGGCCCTATAAAACAGTCGTTAAATGGCTATAAAAGCTACTGATCTTGACATTAGAATCTTGCAAACTTTCTTCACTTAAACGAACAACAAAGAAAGGGTACTTTAACAAACAAAACTTGATAATTTTCAAATATATCTTAACAATTGTATCGTTTGTAGACCAATTAGATGTAAAGATTTAATTGTAGATTAATTGGCAGCAATCGCGTGTCAAATGATTCTTAATAATGACCTCTGTGTAGATAAGCAAGGCCACTAGCAGTTGTTATAGAAAAGGGCTAAAGTGATGGCATTGAGGCCTTACAATGATCTCCTTTTTGTAAGAAGATTATTTTTCAAAGTTATTTAAAATGATGATTGAAAAACTTTAATGTTATGTTTGGCATTTCGAATACTTAGAAGTGATAATGAATACATTATTATAATAATATAATAAATGTAATAACTAAGGTATGATAAATGCGACGAAATAAATCTAGGAAGTCAGCGATACAAATAATATAAATTGGTTAATCGATTCCTGTTAACCTGTTTACCAGGAGATTATGAACTCAACTAATTTTGGAATCTTGTAAATATCTCAAAGATTGCGTTCCGCTCAGACGCGGTGGGCGAAAAGTATTCATCTTCGAAACTTTCTTCTAAGAATAGTTTTTCTTCTCAATGCGTTTTGCTTACACAGAAAAAACATGATTATAAATATCAAATCTAAGTGTACATCACATCATTGAGTTCAGGATTGATGAAAGGTCGAAGGGAATAAAGAAATGATTATATGCGTTATGCAGGTTAGTAATCATCTGCATATAGAACAGGACGACCCTGCATGTGAAATTACGTCGTACCTTGATCACTCGCCACAAATGAAGACTGATCGACCGTTATGCCAATGAATAATTGCATGTTAGCTATACTTCTGTACAATCAAGGAGTTCTGGCGGTCAGCTTACCATTATGGTAATTTAAAGGATGATTAGATTATATGGCAAACTTGTAACTTCAAGAAACTTAACTTATAAGAAAGATAAAATAGTTTGATGTTACAGTCCAAACACAATATAGGTACTTGACACGGTTGCAAACATTAACTAGCTAAGACAATTCGCGCCACACATACACGTCGTGTAGGAAACTAATGAACTATAAGCATCCACTGAGCACATTGCAACTTCAATAGTTTAGCTGTAAAATGGTTTATTGTTGTCCAGTGCAACACCACGTGCCTCGGACGTGATACATAATGTATGAGTGGAACAGCGAGATGTGCCCACCGTAAACAAATCTCCAAGTCACGACAACTTACTTTTTGCTACTCCCTCGTAACTTGTCATGCGCAAAAAAAATACAAATGTTTGCTAAACTTACCTAAACTTGCCCTGAGAGTGGTCCTCCCATTTGATGATGGATGGGCAGTACTTGGAGTCCAGCAGGAGATTCCTCAAGAACTCTGGCACGGAGACGCTCCTCGGGCGCTTGAATGTCTTCCTGCCGCTGCCTTTCGGCCTTCCTGGCGGTCTTTTGAATATTTTCCTCTTGTCGTCTTCGTCTCCAGATTTGCTTCCATCACTGCCGTACGAGCACTCGGGGGAAGCGGTCTCTGACGAGCGGAACACGTCCTCGGCGTCGTCGCTCGAGTCAGTTTGATGCAGGAGGGTGCTGTCGTTAGGAGTGTAGTCGGAGGTGTACAGTCTGGTTTTGTGATCTAGGGAGTCCAAGTCAAGCATCGTGTTGGCAGACTCATGGCTGTGATAAGGATCCACATCTGCGTACCTGATGATGGAGGAGTGACGCTGTATCTCCTCGCTGAGACGATTGTGCAACTTCTCAAACACACTGTCTGCAATCCGTCTAGAGGTGACCTGGTCGATGCTCGGGTGAACCATCCTGTGAAGCACATCCTCTCTCTTCATGGCTCTCAGCTCGAATCCCTTAACTCTGAAGTTGTAGAACGGTATTTCATTTTCATTTAGTCCCATGCACTGGACTGTGTCTATCATCCAGGACACGGTATCGTCCTCGTTCCAGGCGTCCACGACTTTGTACTTCCAGTCATCCCGTATGTCCCGCGGGTACTCGCGGCAGCTGACGAGGTTGTGGTACACGTTCATGGCGCTGTCGATCTCGGGCTCTGCGTACGCGTCGTAGGAAGCGTTGGAGTAGTAGTTCCCGTAGATGTGAGAGGCAGTTCCCTTCTTGAAAACTTGGAAGTCATCAAGTCGCGCGGGCGCGGGCGAAGTGGAAGGGAAGTACAGTTCGCAAGGCATGTTTTGGTCGTACAGGGGGCGCGCGTAATCGATCATTGTCGCGACGTACGTGCGGCGTTGCCGGCGGTTCGCGGCGGAATGGGCGGTAGGCGGCGAGCGCGCCTTATGACTATCCAGTATCCACGCTACGGGCGCGTACTGTTTTGTTTACAAGATGCGTTTGGTGCTGAGTTCGTCAGTTTGCCGCGCGACGAGTCCAGCGAGCGGTGGGGTGTGGGCAGAGAGCCGTCAATCAAGATCACTGTGTGATAGCGAAGTGCAATTTTTTCGCGATTTATTAGGCCATGTCGCTTTGCATATATAATGTTTATGTTTGTCCATGCAAACAGTAGAACTTGTCGTCAAGGCAAACTGCGACGGAGATGATTAAATGTGTTAATGCTTATCTCGAGATGGTTATGACTTTAAACTTATTATGTGGATGGTCAACAACATGACAAATTTAATAATTTTATTTATCATTTTCTACGTATGAGCTTAACCATTTTAAATTTGGCCTACGCAATTTAATTCTGTTATCAGTACAAATCTAAATATAGTAATGCTAATTGTTTTGATAGCGTCACTACAAAAGATAAATACAATATGAGATAAGCAAATATTTTCGAACATTTTAGAAATCGTTAACAAATTCATATTAAATTAAGGGAAAATATATTATTATTATGATATTTAATTAACCACAACTGAAATATAATCATAATAATATGAATCGTTGTTACAACATATAGATAATCACGTAGGTACATAGAAACAAAGTAAACTTTGAATATAATTCAAAGCCATTTGTAACAGTCAGACGGGTTTCTCGGCCCATTTTGAAAAACCCACAAGACAGTAAGAGCTGGTCTTAAATTACCTGAGATGAAAGCCTCCACAGACACGGCTAGGATTGTTTTGAAAAAAAATATTAAATATTCATATTAGAGTCATAATTTTTAAAGAAGTCGTCTATATTAATTTGTTACCAACCACAAAATCAATAATTATTTTTTCAAAATTATTATGCGTATACATGTTTCTTTAAACCTCTAAAAAGGTTACAATCATAATTATCTAAATATGGTCCCTTTGAGATTAATTTAAGTATAATATTTTTAATCCAGCGTCTCGTTGCGTCGGAAGATTGCTAAAATTTTATATTTTCTACTTTACAATATACTTGGTGTTTTTTTATGACAGCGATTTCTTTACATTTTCCTGTTTAAACTTATATTATTATTTATATTGGTAGACACGCTAACCTCGAATCCACCAAAAAAACCTGTTAAGTAGCCCAAACACAGAGAAGACACCGTACACTGTTGAGCAGGTCTTCTGGCGGGTTGTGTATCTTGCATGAACCTCTGGTGATGCCTGCACATCAGGTCAAGGTTACCATAATTTTGTAATTGTCATTGAAAAGTGACCCGATTTCTAATCGATCACACCTGGGAAAGTTGTTTATATCTCTTCATCAACCAGAAAAAAGGTAATGGGTCTTCAAACGGCTGAATAGATTGTCTTGACACACCTTTCAAGAAAGGCAGAAAAACACAATCAAAATCGGTTCATCATAATGACGCAGACCGACACACAAATACACACTTTAAACTTATTACACCCCTTATTTTGGCCCAGGGTTAAAAACAAAGTTCATGTTAAAGAATGTAGGTACTTAACCAAATATTTGTGACGTTACGCGTAGACAAGTGCTACGAAAAAGTTTTCGTAGCACGTAGCATGACTTGAAGAGCTACGACTTTCTCGCAGCTTACCAATATTGGTAATATGACACATTACTGTTAAAACATTTAAGGATATTTAGGATTTCATAATTATTAACTACTTTATAAATAATGATTGCTACGGAAAAGCGTAGCAAGTGCTACGAGTCTACCACGAATGTGAATTGGTGATACAAGAAGGTATATATTGATTAATGCAATTAATATTACAATTCTATTCACACCCTTCGAACTTTACGAATTCCTAGAATAAAACTACATCTAGGTAGCCGCGCGCTTTGCAGAAGTAACTAGCAACCCATACAACATATATGTATTGAGCACAGCAAGTTCTAAAAGTGATTTTCTCATGTTGTTACGAACTTAAAAGGTGTTAATAAACTTAACAAAGCCGAAGTGCACTTGTTCTCTTCGCTATTAAGATATTTTTTTTTGTTCTGGACCATATCTGGGAACCAAATAGTAACGGAGTCATAAATCTTGGCGAGGGGGGCCAGGAGTCCATAGCACAGAGTGTCCTAGTTTGAACTCCTGACTCCCACAAATCTTTGTACCTCCAATATTTGTAACACCTTATATTGTATCTGTACTTTGTGGGAGCAAAATTAATTTTATTATTATATTATTATTATTAACGGAGATATTGGTCGAAGTTCTAACTTTTTCAGCAGTTTTTTTTTCAATACTAGTTTTTAAGGTCATAACTTTAAATACTTCCATAACTCGTTTACTATTAAACGTTACTTGTCTACTAGGGCAATGTTTTGAATGTGTTACCAATGTAACAATTTGATTGTGAAATGTGATTTTTCACCCCAAAAAAGTTTCCCAGCAATAATTATTAAGCGTAGCGTGCGAGCTTGGTCGATAGCTTCGTGAAGGTCTGCTCACAGCCAGCAGTATCTAAGACTTGCATTTGCTACTCCACAGGAGAATCGCATGTGATTGTAGCTAAGACAATTTCTTAAGTTGATAAAATCAACTAACAACTAAACTATTAATATCCTTGACCCTTATAAATGGCTAGGTATGTATTTTGGCGTGAAGATCATATTATAAGATGTTTTTCTCCTACAGGAAAGGTTTGAACATTGATCAGTTCACTCGATGCTGCATGACCGCGGTTCCAGAACAATCCTTCGCGGTGTTTTAATTCAGTCGGTCGTCTTTAAGATTAACTCAAAAATCATTATGAAATTGAAAAAGTCACGTGCACGCTTGGCAGGTTTCCAACACTCGTGTTTGAAAAGTCCTCAAAGTTATAGCAACTCACACTTGACAGTTTTCAATGTGCTACTGTAAATCGTTAGAGAATGTCTGCTGTACCAACTTTAATATTATGAAACGAGCGAAAATTTAAAATATATCTGCTATGGTCGTGAGTTCTGGGGCCTAATTCTGCTATTTTAATACATTCGTCACTCCAACACGATTCCATTCTCATCCCATTGTCATTTTGCTTAAAGTTCGTTATCTGCTAAATTCACAATGGTCAATCATTGGTCGGTCGATGGTCTCGTAATAAAATTGTGTTATAATGGCATTTTCGTATTGCCATTCTTATAAAACCATTAGTACAAATGGTTTTCGAAATCTACTACTAAATGCGAACATTTATTCTTGCCAGATTTCATGTACGAGATTAATATTCTATGACATTTCTTTCAATGGAGTGTCAGTGGTTGTTCATTGAGAAGTCATAATGACGCCATTATATTAGTAGATTACCAAACTTGTCAATACTTGACAGAACTTGATCATTGTGACTTCAATGATCGCCTATTCTGACACTATCGTAATAGCAGAATCGAGGCCCTGGAGTAATGATCACGGGTTAAGTTCCCGGTCCGGGGAATGTTCCATCGGGTTTACAACTAAAAAGTTCAAGTACCGACCAAAGTTACGCTGCTGCCGTTAACTTCGAACAATCAATCAATAGTCTTTATTTGTAAATACAGGTAACAGCAGTGTGCAAGATAGTACATTAAATACATATTAAACTCTATGTTTTGCCATATGGCGTACAAATATACATTTATAAGAGGGTTTTGCCAATCAAGTAAATTAATCTATAGGTATTAGTATTATAAATAGGAAAAAACCGGCCAAGAGCGTGTCGGGCCACGCTCACTGTAGGGTTCCGTAGCTTCCCAGACCATTAAAAATACCAACATTTTTCGTCAGCAAAAATAACTTTGTTTTTCATAGTATTTGTATGAAAAACAAAGTTATCATTTGCGTTTTTTTGAAAATGTGCTATATAACTCAAAAACTATTCAACTCATCAAGTTGAAAATAATTTTCCTAGAAAGTTCATATAAAGGTCTACTTCTGTGATTTTTTTCATATTTTTTAAACTTATGGTTCAAAAGTTAGAGGGGGGGGGACACATTGTTTTTGACTTTCGGAGCGATTATTTCCTAAAATATTAATATTATCAAAAAATGATTTTAGAAAACCCCTATTCATTTTTAAATACCTATCCAACAATATATCACACGTCAGGGTCAAAATTAAAAAAAAAATCGCTCCCCACTTTACGTCTGGGGGAGGTACCCTAATAAAAATGTTTTTTTAAATTTTTATTTTTGCACTTTGTCGGCATGATTGATATACATATTGGTACCAAATTTCAGCTTTCTGGTGCTAACGGTCACTGAGATTATCCGCGGACAGACAGACAGACAGACATGGCGAAACTATAAGGGTTCCGTTTTTTGCCATTTGGCTACGGAACCCTAAAAAGTGTATTTAGCATAATCAATATTAATTTTAATAAAATGCATTCGGTAATGTCAATTTTCAATTCAATACAATAATGTAAAAAATTAAAAATAAATTATGATGTCAATAAATTACTGTTAAGAAACTTGCCGCGCATGCAGCAGTAGTGTTTGTGACTCAAATTTTTCGAATTCATGTGCGTATGGTTTAATTATCACTTGCTTCGGTGAAGGCAAACATCGTGAGGATACAAGCATGCCTGAGAGATATTTCTCGACAGGGCGAGTAAAGCAATATCATTCTTCTCACTTAGCTTTACTCGCCCTGCCGAGAAATATCTCTGAGATGACTGCTGCTCTAAGCACAAATAAATTGGAATAAGGGCAAGAGAATGATGATGATGGTGTGTAAAACTAAGTCAGAACTTCAGAAGCCCATGAGTGACATAAAGTTCTGATACTAGCAGTGCAAGTACCTACGTAAGATTCGATAGGACTCGATTAGATAAATTTGACAGTTATTCTCGATAACATGAGTTTTATGGAGTGTAAAACTCATTTTATCGAGAATAACTGTCAAATTTATCTAATCGAGTCCTACCGAATCCTACGTACACACACAAACCACAGGTTAAAGGGAGAAAATTTAGTGGTCACACAAATCTAAAAAGCGGCCAAGCGCTAGTCGGACTCGCCCATGAAGGGTTCCGTAGCAGCAAGTAATGTAAAAAGATGACGTATTAAAAAAATACTACTTACTAGATCTCAATCAAACCAATTTTCGGTAGAAGTTTACATGGTAATTATTTATTTAATTTTAGCATACTCTTATTTTAGAAGTTACAGGGGGGGATACATATTTTACCAATTTGGAAGTGTCTCTCGCGCAAGCTATTAGGTTTAGAAAAAAATGATATTTAAATATATTTTTTTATAGACCTATCCATAGATACCCCACACATATGATAATTTTGTTTTTTTTTAATTTCAGTTCTAAGTATGGGGAACCCCCGACATTTAGTGTTTTTTTTTTTCTATTTTTGTGTAAAAATCTTAACGCGATTCACAGAATACATCTACTTACCAAGTTTCAACAGCATAGTTCTTATAGTTCTGGAAAAAACAGACAGACAGACAGACAGACATGACGAATCCATAAGGGTTCCGTTTTTTGCCATTTGAATACGGAACCCTAAAAAGCAGGAGAAATTACGTCACAATATTTTGCAAGTAAATAAATGTTGTCTAACTCAGTGAACACTTGCATAACTCAAAGGAAAACGATACTGAATGGATTGATGAATCAAAGATGCGTCGTCTGTGACGTCACAGTGCAGTGGCTTACTACACGTAGACGAGCGGTCAGGTTAGGTAGGAAAAGTAGTAACAAGTCCATTTCTTTGTGAATGAGTTCGGTTGGGGAATCACCGTAGTACCTGTTTTTACCACCATGTAGTGGAGCAGCGTCATTCCGGTTTGTTGAATGGGTATTATGTGGAAAGGCTGCAAATTAGACACAGAATAGGTAGTCAGAAGGTTCAATTTCTCCTGTCTCAGCACAGGTGGAATTATAATGGAAACCTCTGTATATTGAAAGCTTTCCGACTGTATCACTTCAATAAACGTATCAAGCAGAGTAGTAAAGACATAGTATTAACATAATTAACATAATCAACGCGTTACCCCAGCACAGGATGTCATGTCTTTGAATATTTGAAGGAACGCTACACATCTACTTCTTCAATTATAATAATATCTAAACAAAACGCCTTAAACCTCACAACAGCTGGAGCCGATTCTTTGAATTAAACCACAGCGCACAGATAAGCAAACACATGCACGACCTTATTATTAAAAATATATAAATTAATAACATAGTTAGCTTTTATTACTACAATTAATGACATTCTAGTACAATACCTACAACTCATAAAGCATAACAAACAAAGTTTAAAAGTGCCTACTGTAAAACCGCATAGACGTAAGTAATAGAATATTTCGAGTGAATCAGTTCATTCCCGGTAGGTACCACTATTTTCAACTTTATTGCATAGTGCATAAGGGTAGAATGTTGCAGACTGTTAGTGAACTTAATAGTACCTAACTGCTAGACTTGGTGGCTACATGTTATGAATCATTTTCGCTTTGTAGCTAGTGGCAGGCTTTGACAGCGACTGTCAAACTTTTCATCCGAGCAGTAAATTTTTCATTCAGTCACTTAGCAGCAAAGAATAAAGAGCACCGTCATCGTGACAGTCATGTAAAATTGGGGATCAAAATGGTCTGTTTAAGAACTAGTTCGGGCCTGCCCCTCTGTAAATATTTGGTCAGAATATCCGGACGCGTCCTTTGTTCCGTGGTGCAACAAAAAGTTCAGGTTCGCCAAACAAGTTGCGACGTCACTCGATGCAAAAGTTTCAAGGCAGCCTATCGCAGTCCACAACGGAATATAGGCCTCTCCTAAACTTCTGAATCCAATGGTACCCAGCCACCTTTCAAAGCCCGTTGATGTCTCGGGGCGACCCTCACTACGCTGACAGAAACGTCGTCGTCTCCACTCTGACTCACTTGCTCCACCGACCAACCGATAATCAGTTATTTTCGGGAATATTTTATTTCGGAAGTTATCCTTCAAAGAAACTCCTAGAATAGTACTTACTTCATAAAAAGATCCAATATGAAGCTAAAAAATTAAAACAAAGCTTTTTTTTAACAGGCATTTCTATTAAAACCTACGAATAAGCGACTAACTAAACATTTTCACAGATAACCTTACCTTCGCCTTTATTTCACTGTCAAAATCAGTGATTTTTGTACCAGTAGCGATAAGGTTAAGATTATGTTGCTATTACTGAGTACCGAGTACACTACGTAGCTACTTAATATTTGTGCTTCTGTCAGAAAAGCAAACATGTTGAGTAACGCTGGTCTGTGGTAATGACAGCGATAACTGTAATATTGTACTTACAGTATTTAATGCTCGGCTAATTGCTCGACGGAGACAATACTACCTTTGTTATACGTTTTACTGCAACTTCCTTGTAGGAAAGTGCAGTACGATCGGTAGTGATCCCTTTCAAATAGCTGAGAAGAATAATGGCATAATTAAACTGTAATACCGGAAAAGGAATAGTCCAACTAACCGTTTTCAGTCACGGCAGCACATGTTTAGCAGAGATTTGCCATCCGCACTGGAGATAATTATTATAGTGCACCGTGGGCACGTGGGACAACTTGCTGAATTACTCGCACAAGTGTGTGAGCAACCACTGATGCACTCTCTGTTACTTTACTCTTATAGTCCGATGGGACGGCAATTCGACACGACCGAACAGAGATCAGAGGCCCTACTCTCTAACGCTTCGTCCGTATATTCGGATCCATCCGTCTCTCTCACTCGCACTCATCTGCAGATGTGCGCGATAGAGACAGATAGATCCGAATAAACGGACGAAACGTTAGGGACTAGAGCCTCAGGCGCAGGACCAACGCTTTAACGTGCTTTACGAGGAACGGGGTATCTACGTGCTATGGGCAACTATGTCTGGGTCGGCTTTCAGTATTTTACATGGAGCGACTGACTATTTGACCTCCACAACCCAGTTAGTACTGGGTGATACGATACATCTTGGTAAGACTGGTAGTCAGACTTTTTGCGCCACTGACTACCTGTAACGACTGTCAACGATCTACAAATGACAGCCGGGACCACAACTTAATTTGCTTTCCGAGGCACGGAGGAAACCTGGCATGTAAGGGTGGTCACCCATCCACATACCTTAGTAGGCAAGAACGGCTTAACCTAATGATTAATCAGAGCGGCTGTTATTATTTAGACACGAGCTCCCCGCACAGGGTATCATACCGCCAACTTCAGCACTCCGGGCTACCCTAGCACTACATTACAATAGCACTTTTATACTTTCTGTTTTTTAGGGTTCCGTAGCCAAATGGCAAAAAACGGAACCCTTATAGTTTCGCCATGTCTGTCTGTCTGTCTGTCTGTCTGTCTGTCTGTCTGTCCGCGGATAATCTCAGTGACCGTTAGCACCAGAAAGCTGAAATTTGGTACCAATATGTATATCAATCATGCCGACAAAGTGCAAAAATAAAAATTTAAAAAAACATTTTTATTAGGGTACCTCCCCCAGACGTAAAGTGGGGAGCGATTTTTTTTTTAATTTTGACCCTGACGTGTGATATATTGTTGGATAGGTATTTAAAAATGAATAGGGGTTTTCTAAAATCATTTTTTGATAATATTAATATTTTAGGAAATAATCGCTCCGAAAGTCAAAAACAATGTGTCCCCCCCCCCTCTAACTTTTGAACCATAAGTTTAAAAAATATGAAAAAAATCACAGAAGTAGACCTTTATATGAACTTTCTAGGAAAATTATTTTCAACTTGATGAGTTGAATAGTTTTTGAGTTATATAGCACTTTTTCAAAAAAACGCAAATGATAACTTTGTTTTTCATACAAATACTATGAAAAACAAAGTTATTTTTGCTGACGAAAAATGTTGGTATTTTTAATGGTCTGGGAAGCTACGGAACCCTACAGTGAGCGTGGCCCGACACGCTCTTGGCCGGTTTTTTACTTAATATATTTTATACCTCTAATTGCAGTGGGGTCAACGGGAACATTTTTTTTATGGTTGGGTGGTTTTTGAGATTAGTTTGCAACATAATGACCCGGTTTTTGGTTTAATTAAGATGTAGTACTTGAAGCAGGAATTTAAAGCTCTTTAATCATATTCATAGTCCAAGTAACATATGTATATGTCAGCATCACATTGTAAAAACCGTTCGATTGTAATCTATCGTCGACTACGCTTTTTAGGTCCATGTTCACCAAAAAGTTGACACTCTGATTATCTAAAACAGCTGTTTTTAGATAATCAGACTGTTATCTTTTCGGTGAACATGAACCTTAGGCGAGTATAAAGTGTTTTGAGGGTAAGTTGCATTAATCGATTTTTGTCAGGAATGGTGCATTATCTTTACATGAGAGTAGTGCCAGGGGGTAAGCACACACAGCGCGTGAGGTGAGTTACGTCGCATCCATTTCACAATTTCACGGTTTCATTTCGACAGATTACAATCTACCGAAAAATAATGCGTCATATTGTAGTATGTCCATCAGTTGACGTCATATCGACAGTTTACAATTTCGCTAGACAGATTATAATCTAACGGTTTTCACAATTTTACGGTGGCTTATTAAATACAAATTATATGCATGTCATATATATCTATAACATCAGTCATTAAGATCAGTCCAACGATACAGCGCATTTTCCTCATACTACTTACGTCCATTAAGAACCCATGGATTGACCCGCGTGTGTTTGGACTCCTCACATAAACAAACGTTTTCCTTTTATATTATAAACTTGTTAGTTTATATTCATATGCATCAGTAATTGCATTTAATGTTCTGTTACTATATGTGTGTAGTAATTGTGATTGATCATGATGTAGCATACTGTGACTGGTTTTATTAGATGACTGCTTTTTTTTATTTTTTGCGTCTCTTGTATTTAGTGGCTAACTTACCTTACTGAATATACGTAGTTTTTTATTATTCGTATAGTAAATCGAAGGAGCTCGTGGCTAAATTATAAAAGCCGCTCGGGTCGATCTTTAGGTTAAGCCGTGCTTGCCTAGGTTGGTCTGTGGAGGGGTGACCACCCTGTCACACCGAGTTTCCTCCGTGCCTCGGAAAGACGGAAACCAAGTTAAGCTGTTGGTCTCGGCTGTCATTTGTCTATCTTTGACAGTCGTTACAGGTAGTCAGTGGCCCAAAAAGTCTGACAACCAGTCCTACCAAGTGGTATAGTATTACCCAGTATTAACTGGGTTGTGGAGGTCAGATAGGCAGTCGCTCCATGTAAAATACTGGTATTCAGCTGCATCCGGTTAGACTGGAAGCCGACCCCAACATAGTTGAGAAAAGGCTAGGCAGATGATGATTAATCGTATCGTATCTTTCAGATTTTACAAAGAGTTTATTGAAGTCATAATCAAAAATCATTTATTTTAATTGGGCTGCGAATCTTTGGGTTTATTGCGTAACACACTCTCAACATCTCTCAACATTAATATGTAGTATTGACGAGTGAAAATATTCTTGAAACAAATTATCAATCAATGGATTAAGAATTGCAAGCATATTGTGATAGAAAGAGTTACGCAATACAATGAAGGTGCTGGGATTTTTGAACGTCAAAATCTACTGATGAATGAACTTGGAGGAAGAAATCGTGCTCCAAACTTATCCCAGTAAATTGTTGGATCGGGCCTCCCCATGAGCACTAAAGTAAATTAACAAATAGATTGGTTATCCCGATTAATAGTTGTTAGCAGTAATTGGTGTTCAAGAGATACTTTTTCGTTACCTAAGACTGAACATGCAATGGTAATACTTAGAAACAAGAATCATTATCATCATCATCAGCTTATTAATTGTTCCCACTGCTGGGACACAGGCCTCTATGAAAGGGGAATGGGCTATAATTCACCACACGGGCCCAGTGCGGATTGGTAGATGTCACATACATTCGAATTTTTTGGTTCTAGGACATGCCGGTTTCCTCACGATGTTTTCCTTCACCGTTTTGAGAGCAGTGGTGATGAAATAAATAACACAAAGTAATGCATGCGCCTGTCTGGGTTCGAACCCACAACTTACTTACTTGCCGTACACCGCTGCTCTCCAAAACAAGAATTAAATGCTTTGAAACTATGAGCGCGGTGCATAGCTCCCATGAGATGTGAGAAAGTAATCTTGTCTCAAGTATCATGCAGGCGTGAATAAACTTTAATCGTTCACCCTTTTTGTTATTCTGTTCTTATGTACTTTGTGCAATTTCATCAAAAAAGGAATTGAAGGAAATGACTGACTGCATATGTTGTAGATCTTTGACAGTTGTTACGAGTAGTCAGAAGCCCGGTAGTCTGAACACCAGTCTAACCAAGAGGTTTCGTGTTACCTCGTAACTTGGTTCTGGGAGTCAGCGGCAGTCGGTTCATGTAAAATACTGATATTCAGCTGAATTCGGTTAGATTGAATTTCTATTCAAGCTAACCGTATTAAAAAAGTACGAATTTGGTTCTATTCGATTTCATTGCATCAGAATCTGATATTCTTATCTGATGCAATGAAATCTTTTCCCTCCAAAGTCCAAACTAATAAAAAAAATCGCAAAGTCAGAGTACTTTTTGGGGCAAAAACTATTACAAGGAGCCCTACTACTTTGCTATGTATAATAATTATAATTAAATTCAAAAGAATACGTCGTATTAACCAATTCATTAAAATGCAAAGTCGAAAAAAAAACCCAAACACAAAACATTAAACAATTCAAAACTCAAAAACTTGATTTCACGTTTCGATTTAATCACGACACCACCGCCATCTTTTATTATTTGCATCATTTTATAATCACGTTTATTGATTGTATCTGTTTTATTTAAATTATTATATGCTGATTGTATGACGTCAGAAAGTTGGCACGCCTACGTATCGGCCCTCAGCATAGAATTAAGATAACTACGTCACGAAGGCAATGGCATGCTGGTGTCTGACGTAACTAAAACCTTATTCGGCGTCACAGAAATAAGAACGGATTCACAGAGTAAAAAAAGTGAAATCAAACCAGTTCTTCAAACGCAAGACTTGGTCTTAAAACTACGTCAATAGTTTCTATTATTAAGGCATTTGCGCAAGAGGAGAATATAAGAATAGAAAGATGATTAAACCTACCAAAAACTGAGAGCCAAAAAAACAATTCAAACAGATCACTTCTGTGTCATCTTTTACAACTTCTATAACAAGTCCTTTATTCATATTTGACATAGTTAGTATGAATTAGTATCAGTAGGTTTTGCACTTCAAAAGTTACATGAGACATGTCCCCCAAATCGCCAGCTTTGCACCACTTCCAAATGTAAATTCACCCTGAGTAAAACTCGGAACATGGGCATTTTTTTTTTCTAGATCTGGCTTGCGAGGTTGTCGACATGTGAGTACAGCAGTCATTGGGCCAATAGTCGTGTAGGCCAATTGCTTAATAGCCAAGAGCCTCGACCAACATCTTAGGTGGCTCTTTCTTTGCCGCTGGATCAAGGGATTGCTTCAGAAAGCAGTACTTTGTACATTGGCCGGTGGAAAACCGATAAATACCTCATAATAATAATATCCGTTGCTGGATCTATAAACTCCTGACAAATACCTATGGCGGTAACTAGTTATGGTGGGCAATAAAGTGATTTATCTCATATTTTATGATAATTCACACTATGGTGCCAATACCACTTAGGTATGAATAACTTATTCTTCATCGCCATTAAACATTTTGTTGTGGTTTATGTTGAGATTCTTGGATCATGCACTTCACGAATACAGATAACCAGTTTCGTAGTCATCATGAGACCATCAAGCTATCAATCTAACATCAATTTCGAAGACTAACGTCAAACCTGTAAGCCTCGACAGGCTTACAGGTTTGACGCACACGGATCAACTCGGAAAGGGATCGTTACCGTATCAACTCGAGCCGTACAGTATTATTTGGATGAAACTCCCTACTGCAACGCACACTAATCGGAATCGTAACGTAGTCGCATCGCCTCGGGACATGCTCACGAACCGCGGTGCGCGGTGGTCGACTTGCAGTTCCCGCGCTTACGGTTCTCCGTACCCTAGCTTATGGGTCTCCGTATTACCCTAGCTTACGGCTCTCCGTACCCTAGCATACGGCTCTCCGTACCCTAGCTTACGGCTCTCCGTACCCTAGCTTACGGCTCTCCGTACCCTAGCTTACGGCTCTCCCTACCCTAGCTTACGGCTCTTCGTCCACGCCAGGTTTAAAATGATTGAACTGGTGCCGCCTAGCCGTCAACCAGCGGTTGGCGAGCCGTAGGCACGGCGTCGCCTAGCTCTAGCCGAGTCAACGTGCCGGAGCTTCTGATCCGCTTACGTTACGTGGTTACCGTTATGTGGACGCCTGTTTGACGCCAAGGGGAAAGGCGAGGCGGTAACGATCCCTTTCCGAGTTATTAAGTGTGCTACGACCCTTAGGCGAAGGGGTACCCTACAGTACACCCACATTTCGCTGTTATATTTAAGTCAAGCCATTCCATTCAACCAGGTTGAAGGTCAGACTTCTGGCTAATACTGAGAAATTCCTGGTTCAAAAACCAATAGCACATTGCCTGACCCGGGAATGGGACCCAGGACTTCATGCCGAGCAGTGGCGCTTACGACCACTTGACCATGAGTATTTCTGGTATCATCCAAAGCGTGCATGTAGCTTAGATTGGTTGCTTGGCGCTTGTGGTTCAATTTATATTAAGTGTTCATTCTTAATTCTAAGTTGCATCATGTAAAAGAAATTGCACATTATCTACATTTAAAACACATTATAACTTGGAACTTCGCCCAGTCAGTATTTAGCACTGAAAGTTTGCTAGAGAAACCAAAGTAAAAGTTAATTTAGGGAGCGACGCCGCGCGCCGAGGGAATCGTAAGTGGCATTGTCACCTGCCTGGATGGACACGGATGGATGGCAAAACATGTGTTTTAATGATTATGTAGTTACCTATCTAAGAGACACTTAGTATAATTTAAATAAGATTAGATTTCTTCGTTATAATCGTCCCGCTTACTCCCAAAATACACACTGTGATGTGAACAAAAATGCAATGAAACCGCAGTCCGACACAGACATACAAGACAGGAGATCAGTTGCAGCACCAACGGCTTATCGTGCTTTTCAAGTTACGGGTATCTACTATTAGTAATTAAAAGAGTTTTTATAAACAAAGTTTTACAAACTAAAATACCTACAGTGGAAACACTTTTGCCGCGAAATCGTACAAATGTCAAGAGAGAAAAATTAGTGATGTTCCACATAGCGTCCTCATGTACTGCTGTGCTGTATCGATTGAGTAGGTTTTCGGTTTTCTTCCGTCTAACACTACAGAGTTTGAAATGGAAACTACTAACAACTTGATGGACTCCACAAACAGCAGTCGCGCTTCCTTCAGTGAAACCGTTGGGGATATTTGGATAAGTATTCTTGCTTCTACCTCGTTACCCAACTTAGGAGAAGTCGGAAGCCGAAAAATGTGATGGTATATTTCAAACAGACAGCCCTGAGGGCAACAGGGGTTACAAACCATCCGTATTTTTACAACACTAAGTATTTAATAGTATTGATCTTCCAGAATTTCTCGGTATAGTCAGTTCCAAACTCAACGTTAAAGACTTTTCTTCGTAATCGTCGAATAGAAATTCGCTTCATCCATTTACTACGTGACAGTTAGCATCATCATCTGTCCAGGCTCTTACCCAACTATGTCGGGGCTGAATACCAGTATTTTACATGGAGCGACTACCTATCTAACCTCCACAAACCAGTAAATACTGGACTTACGATACTCCTTGGTAAGACTGGTTGTCAGACTATCGACCTGATACGGCTGTCAAAGATCAACAAAGGACAGCTGGGACCAACGGCTTAGCGTGCTATCAAATCATTACCAACCTAGGCTAGCTGGGTAGGCTGGCTTAAGCTTAAAATCGACCTGAGTGACATTTATTATTTAGCCTCGAGCTACGTGACAGTAAGCACTAAAACAAATATCTGACTCGTTGCTTACTTTTTGGGGATTTTACTCTTTTTGCTACTAATTGTTATGTCCAACAGTGTGTGTAGACAATTAGTTAGTAGGCGTGTCTCTACAACTGTCTGAGGAAAATCGGTCATTTATGACGAATAATTTTCGTTCAAGTGTTTTCCCGGTTCGAGTGTAAAATGTAAAAGATGACGTGTTCTACGTAAGACTAATAACCACTATTGTTCTCCTCCAGCTGAAGAAGCCTACGCAACATTATTGCGATTTGTGGTTTTAATGTCAATACGGATTGTTTAACCGTACCGTCATAGATTTTAATTACCTACTTACCAATTTTTAAGAGTCGATGCTCGTAAAATAATGTTAACCTAACGCGTTAACGTTACTTTTCAGAATCATCTTTCAATCAATCATGGCCATAAAATACTGTACCATACTTTCTGTACTAAATAAACGTCCGCACGCAATTTAACTCAAAATTCCAGACTTAGTAAACAATGCGAGCCCGCTTAAAACAAAACAATCCTAGGCTGAAGTACTTCATACCACATACACACGTACTCGTACGCACTGATAGTAGGCATAAGTACTTGGCTCAACTGCAAGTGATATCAGTGCATATCTGGGGTCAACGGCCGCTTGCATCACGTCGCTTCGTTCGCGTCGCGGGTGCGTTGCGCTCACCCGCGATGCTCACGCGCCGCCGCGGAGGAAAACCCGAGCGCACGGGATTACCACGGGCGAGGTGCGCTAGTATGACGCTGTGGAATGTGGGGGCTTGAGTTTATTTTTTCTAGTAATAGTACAAAGTTACATTATAGAAAAACATAGGGATTGTAGGGTTTTGGAGAATTGTTAAAAATTAGAAAAGTAAAAATGCCTATTTATAGGTACTTACTTTATTTTCCCAAGTAAAAAATAAACAAATAGAAATGCGATTGACAAACCTGGTGCTTGATAAAAGAAGAAGAAAATAGACTAGCAAGATGCCAAAGGAAAGTGGAAAGTATGTTAGGAATAAAACAAAAAACACAGACTTTACAACAATAAAACAATAGACTTGTCCATATTATTATTTAAACAATTTAACAACAGTCATTAAACACAAGTAGAAAGAATGTAGAATAAAAGGGTTTTATTTTCACTTCACAAATTACAAAAGCTTAGGTCCTTTGCGAATTACGAAAACAAAATTTCGCAAAAGCTCAATTTTGCGAGGATGACCTTCAATACTCCGACGTATAATTTCAAACTGTATTTAATTCGAATATTAATGTCTACTAATGATATAATAACACAAATTATAATAACAGATTAATGCGATATAAAAAATAAAACTTGTCAGAAACCAGTTTGAGTACACATCACGAAACTTGAAATTAATTATTCAAAAAAGATGAAATATAATGAGCGTAAACAAAACAGGTTTTTCTTTTATCACCCATTTCGTACGATTACGAGCACATTGATGGAAAAAAACTAATACCAAAAACAGAAACTGATAACTCACACGAATAGTAAATAAATAAGAACGCAATTGCAGGTTGTTTTGTACCACCGGGGCTGCGGGACTGTTCGAAAGAGATACCGTGGCCCCGGAACATAAAGGGCGAGGAAGGAACATGGATTGGTTTTAGTCAGTAAAAGTCTGACACTCCCTCCCGCTCCGCCCAGAGTGGGAGAAGTCATTTGATGATTTCCCAACCGAAAAAAAAAGGCTGTTTTGTACCATTTTAAGGTGATATTATAAGGTGCCATTTTAGCGGCCCATGCGCGAGCGCACCTTACATTCGCGCACGCGACCGTTCACGTTTGGCAGACCCACTTACAAATGGACTTATTAAAACTTAGTCAGCGAATGACATGCGTATGCTAATTTCATTGTTTATAACATCCAATTATGATACGAATTGTTTATTATAATAATAATAATAGTAGTTATCTATGATAATAACATTACTTTCGTCAAAGCGGTGATGACCTACAAAATATAACATCCGCTCGGGTCGATCTTTAAGTTAAGCCGTGCTTGGTCTGTGGATGGGTGACCACCCTTACATACCGAGTTTCCTCCGTGCCTCGGAAAGCACGTTAAGCTGTTGGTCCCGGCTGTCATTTGTAGATCTTTAACAGTCGTTACAGGTAGTCAGTGGCCCAAAAAGTGAGACAACCAGTTCCAAGGGGTATCGTATTACCCAGTAGGTTGAGGAGGTTAAATAGGCAGTCGCTCCATGTAAATTGCCTCCAGTTAGACTGGAAGCTGACCCCAACATAGTTGGGAAAACGTTACACAGATGATGATAATGATGACTCTAGACAACCAAGCGGAGAAGTTTTTTCATGCTGGGGGGATCTAAAATAATTTACTGTACTCCTGGTTACAGTTTGCGCGTCAATGACCCTTAATTACACCATGTAAAACTTCTTCGAACCGTACCTGTGTTAACAAGTCTTTCGGATTACCCAATTTATACTGGGTTGTGGAGGCTAGGTGGACATACGCTTCATGTATTCACCTGTAGACGGTTTTACTGGAAGCCATCTCTAACATTTTTGGGAACACGATATACATATCGTGTTCCCAATAATGTTAGAGATGGACACATGTGAATTCATTATCTACAGATAATGAATTCACATGTGTTGGTACTGTCGATAATAAAGGGTGTAAAACACCTCTCCACGAAGCCCAAAGCCACTTGTTCTCCTCATCATTGTCATGTTCATCATTAAAATGTTATAGGTATTTTAATGCCAAATAAACACAATTTTCTTTCTTTCTTCTTTCTTCTTTCTTCTTTCTTCTTTCTTCTTTCTTCTTTCTTCTTTCTTCTTTCTTCTTTCTTCTTTCTTCTTTCTTCTTTCTTCTTTCTTCTTTCTTTCATTGCGATCATTTTTTTTTGTTCTACACCATACCTGGGAACCTTCTAGTTACGGAGATATGGGGGGTGAAAGTTGCAACTTTTTGACAAGTTTTTTTTAAATACAAGTTTTTTTTGTAAGATTTTGACTTTTAACACCTCCACGACCCCCGTACTATTCAATCCATCCATCAGCACAATGTTTTAAGTGCGTTACATTGAGTTCTACCACAAAACATGATTTATAACCTCAAAAAAAAAGTTGTTTCCCAGCAATAATTTTTGCATAAAGTTACTTAGTTTGATGTACAGAATGGTTGGTTAACGGCTTTGTGATGAGGTGGTTTACACCCTGTATAAGAATTGCAATAGGTTAAGTCCCATTCAATTAAAAAAAACTACAGTTTTATGGATGACTTTAGTCTCTTGAGCGCTCCTTGGACTGGTGCCAGAGGATTTTGGGATCACCTGGCCTGGCTTACTAAGCTCACGGTATTTCTCATGTAGGTAGGTTAGGTATACACTACAAAGTCTACCTACTGCGACCTTTACTATACCTACTCATACACAACATCTATGTTCATACATTATCTAGTCATATACGTACACCGCGCCGGTTGCGAGTACTATGTACATGACCTTTCTTTTCCTTTTTTTCTTTCTTTCCATCTATAAAAGAGAATTTAGAAAGTATTTATAATTTAGAGGAAGTTTTTCTAAGGGCTTTCGCAGACTAGAGACAAGACTGTCATAAGACAGACAATTGCTAAGGGGAATAAATAGTCTGTCTCGCTCGCACTAGTAGAAAAGTATTCTGTCTTAGCACCACAGTCTTGTCTCTAGTCTGCGAAAGCCTTAAGCTGTTTTGATTGCCCGTTCATTGGAGTGACCGCCACAATAGTATATTTTATAACGAGGGACTAAACGAAGCCGAGGTGGTTTGACTCCCGAGCTTGCGAGGGAGCCATTAAAAAGCGAGGGTATATTAAGTTGGCGTTTAGTCTCGAGGTGCAAACTGTACTTTTCACTTCGAGTGCGAGAAAAATAGTCATTTAAAACCGAACAAATTTACGCTCGACAAAAATTCTGAACTGAGCGGTCAGTTTTTTCTTCTATCAGGTCAGTCACAGATTAACAATTTAAAACACAACACAAACTCTCAACATTGTCGCAATGAGGATGATCCACACTCCACAGATAATTAGTACCTACATTACTGCAGCGGCTAGCAACAGAGGCATTGCACATACTTTTCAAAATCAACGATGCACACAAACAACAATATTTTTTCTCGCGTTGAAGAGTTCATTTGTTTTTTTTTTTTTCAATAAACCGCTTTCTATTTGCAAGCCAATTCGAAATTTAAATAATACCTTTGATCCATTAAAAAAAAACAAAAAAAAAGTTACTGTTTTGTGACCATGTTTCAGAGTAAAAGATCGTTCCATTTTTAAATTACTTTTTACTCCCTAGGGAATAAACGGTCACTTTAATCCCGCTTCGTAGGGCTATAATAGCGTACTTTTAAAGCATGAGAAGTGAAAAGTCTTTTAGCGGTCAAACTGCATCAATATTATAAATGGTGGGAAGCTCTAGACAGATGAAGATGGACTTTCCTGCCCCTTAACAAGTGCTTAGGAAAAGAAGCACTCGTGACCAGAGGTCAAGATTGCCTAGTTCAGTTGCATTGACCTCGTCCGCGTCCTAGGCAGCCTCATCTCCCTTGGGAAAGGTTTAGGCTACCCCCGAAGTTGATGTTTTTCATAAGTACACGTCATAAATTATTAATATACCCATGCATCACGCTTTTTGCCCACGTGAGTAAGTATAAACCACAGAATGCCATCTGTAACGATCCTTACCTACTTCTTTAGCTTTCAAGTTCTTTTTGTTTTTCATAGGAGAAGCGATTTTAGTTTATGTTGTTACTAATATTGTATGAAGACAAATAATCTAAGACCAGTCAATAATAAAAATAGAATATCGTCTTTCTCTTAGTTACGGTCCTCGTGGCCAACATACACGTGAATCAGATTAACTCAATTTGAAGTTACGCATGCCGGTGACCCCGGTGGTGACCTATTTAATTCCTTCAAACACATTCGTTGTAGATAAGGTCTCGTATTCAGCCTAGGCTCAAAAGAAATGTGATCATTTCTCCTCACTTTGATGTCAACAAGTTAGAAATAAATAAAATAGGTTCACTTGCCGCCGGGCGAAAGATTGTCATATTGTTTTTATCATTTATCTACATATTTAGTTGAATATTTTTTAAAACATTCAGGGGTATAATGGTATATTGATAGAATGAAACACGTGTAGGTACTATTTGTGTTAGGTACAGTAGAGTAAGGAATCGACAAATGTGGAGGGAACTTGAGGAAGCCTTTGTCGCATGAGTCTGACCTCGTAGCTGATAAGACGAACCAATAAAAGAAAATATGTACCTGTTACCATTTATGTTAATTTAAGTTTAGTTTCTGTTACAATTTAAGTTATAGATATTTAAAAAAAAACAAGTGCGAGTCAGACTCGCGCACCGAGGGTTCCGTACAAACCTGTAGGTATATAAGTAAAAGTTATGGTAATTTAAGATTTTCGGAATTTTTCCTATATGTGTACTTTATAACGTTGCTTCATGCCAAATTTCAAGATTCCAGGTCGTCTGGAAGTATCCTTTAGGTTTTGATTCCCTTGCGAGTAGTTGCGAGTTTCAAAATATGCGGCTTTAATTGCTGTATCTTTTGATTGCGTTGACGTAGAAGTTTGATTTTGTTACAGCTTAAAGATATTATAGACTTGAGTATTTGTTAAGAATTTCAATATAATACCACTACGCGTTCATGAGTAAAGGGGTAATAAGTTTAAAATTATTAAAAATATTTTTATTATATGATGTAACTAAAAATTTATGCTTTTCGCAATTTTTCCTTTATCTGTGTTATAAGACGTTGCTTCGTACCAAATTTCAAGATTCTGAGTTCACGGGAAGTACCCTGTAGGTTTTGATTCCCTTGCGAGTGTCGAAAATTTGCGGCATAAACGGGAGTATCTTTTGATCGCGTTGACTTAGAAGTTTGATTTTTTCACAGCTCCAAGAGACCATAGACTTGAGTATTTGATATGAATTTCAGCTTGATACCTCCACGCGTTCCTGAGAAAAAAGGTCTTGACAGACAGACAGACAGACAGACAGACAGACGGACAACAAAGTGATCCTATAAGGGTTCCGTTTTTACCTTTTGAGGTACGGAACCCTAAAAACAAAATATAAGTGAAGCTCCTATTTTTTCATTCTTTTTACAAATGACTTAATATTGTGAATAGGAAGGTCAGAGTAAATAAAGGCTGTTAGGCTAACTGCAAACTAGGTGGATGGACTGTAGCACCAAAATCGACAAATGATTAATTGTACCTAAGTAGTAAACCGCAAAGTTGCATTGCTCAGCTAAGAATGTACACAACAATTTGCACCGACCGATAACATACAGTGCACTGCGAAGTAAACTGCAGTTTTCATTGGCATTTAAATTAAATTCAACAATATAATTTGTTAAACATCTTAAAATTTTTCGTCAACCTTGGCAAGAACCAGAAATATTAGACGCTAGACAGTTGAAAAACGCTAGACGAAGTCGTTTAAAAAAATCTCGGTTATACGAACCAGACAAAATAAAGAAGTCAGCCAGAAAACACATAATAAGTCCAAGTAGGTAGGCATCAATCACTGTTTAAAACTTGTCCATGAAATCCCCCACACGGTAAAGGACATCAGTAGTAAATGTATTTGTTTTAAAAAACTTTTAAAAACACCTTACAAGTGAAACTCTACTAAGTAGAACACCAAAAAACAGTGTGAGCAATAAAAAACAGTCTTTGGACACTGCCGATAGAAGTGATAACTAAGTAATCTATATCTGCTACGGGGTGTGTCCAACGCACGTCTAGTGGTGCTACGCCGTAGCGGATCGGCTACGAGTTCTACGAAGACAGTCATGCGAGTTCCATGATTTTTGTTTACCCAAAAAGTGCTCACGCGCATAAGGAAGTTTTCACTTAAAAAACTTGATCATTTTAATTCAACTATTGCAATAACATGATACGTCTAGGTACAATTTGCGTGAAGTTCATGAACGAAACGAATGGTGCAAACATCTCTTCAAAACATCGTCACTGTTTGGTACAGTCAACATAACGTCAAGAATAATGCAAAGTTTGAAGGTTGCATGGCTTGAAAGCTTCGAAGCCAGAATTAACTGTTGAGGCGCTCCCTCACCGGAGCATTCGCCTTTAATTGTAACAGTTCAGATTCAAACAAAAGTTAGTGAGAAAAACGTAACGTTACAATAGGTAACAATAACTTGTTTCTGTATAACATTGGATCTTGGATTGTTACATTATACAGGTGAATGCTCCGATGAAAAAGCGCCTTTACAATTATTTGAGGTTGACTGAACCATACGAAAAAGAAACCCAAAAAAGCTAAATGCATAAATCAAAAAAGCTTGTTCCATCATTTTCATTCTGCCTAACCTTTTCCCAACTATGTTGGAGTCAGCTTCCAGTCTAACCAGATGCAGCTGAATCGAGCCTATCTGACCTCCACAACCCACTCAATACTGTGTAATACGATACCACTTGGTAAAACTGCTTGTCTCACTTTTTGGGTGTAACGACTGTCAAAGCTGGATAAATGACAGCCAACGGCTAACCGTGCTTTCCGAGGCGCGGAGGAAACTCGGTATGTAAGGGCGGTCACCCATCCACAGACCAACCTAGGCAAGCACGGCTAAAGATCGACCCGAGCGGCTTTCATTATACTTTTCTGATTGTACTCGTATGTAGTAAAAGCTTCACTGTATTATAAAAATATAATTATGTATTCAGCAGATGGCTGCATGATGATGCTCTATGGTGTATTTAGTTATAATATCTTATTATATTCTCAGGTATTTCAACAGTTTAAACTGCAGGGCCCTTTGGCTACTAAAAACAAAACACACGACGATAGTGCAATATCTCCTTTGACCGATCTCAGCGGACATCTAGAGGTCCGCCTTAATCAGCAGACCTGTACTAGCTCACACAATGAAACAATGTTTTTGAACCTCTCGCGGGAAAAACCAGCCGTGAAGGTCACATTACGTAATATAATAATTCCACGCTAGGTCTAGAGATAAACAAACACGCTCCTTGTACCTCATTATTGCAAAAAACTAGAAAATCTAGTCTTACCGGTTGAGTCTAGTTCAGGATGAATACTGGTGTCGATCACTCATTAGATTCCGCTGTTTCTATGTGTGATTATCGCGTTAATTAGATTTGCAGAAGATAAAGGTTCGATGTAACCTTCTCACATGAATGATGTTGTTTTACTCCGATAGCTTTAATTTGCAATACTTCACAGTTTGCAAATGTTGCACCTATAATGGAGTTTTTTTTAAAACACGTTATTTCACGTTAGGATTTTTTCTATATCTTGTACGTTCATAAACACAAACAGCCAGACCCAGAAAAACTACCTGTAAGCCATACAAATATTTGTTCCATGTGGGAATCGAACCCACGATACGAAGTGCAGCACCCAAATCGTTTAGCCACTGCAAAAAGCTGTCGCAATTCCTGAATTTATTGACGTATTTGGCGCCACACTTTGTGAAACTAAGGGTCTTTAAGTACTATAGACCTGGTGTAGCTATAAACTCTATAGCCACATTTATCAATCCAGCTTAAAAAATCTTTATTGGATATAGGGTTCTTCCAATCTGCTGTCTTTCGAGCACCGCCTTCTGCATTCAGTCTATGTAAATGTCCCAGTCACCTTATTAAGGTCATTGGTCCACCAACAACGCTTGCCGATTCAATCCAGGACTCCTCTCCTTAACTGGTTATCGATCTTTCGACAAACATGGCTGGCCCGCTGCCTCTTCAACTTGCTAACCCTGCAAACTTAAATCGAAAAATCGACCAAGTAATATTTAATATTTGTTATGCGTGGGCGCAGAACCTTCCAAAGCTACTGCGCAAAAGCCACTTGAACCGTTAAAATAATAAAACTGAAAAGGTGTTAAGGATAAATGTTCATATTAGCTTAGCACCCAATCACCATGAAATGCTTTGTGCAGAATCTAACGCAGCCTCCCACACTTTTCCTCATATCAGCAACATAAAGATGGTGAATGAATTCCCAGCGCACGCTGGTGACGTCAGAAGGTGCGCTTACGGTGCGCAGGGCACTTACTGCTGACGTCAGTCTAATACGATACGCAGGCGGAGGAACGTGGTGCACCTGTTTGACGTGAATGGTGGTGAAATGGTGGCGTCACCAAAAGCTGTGTGTAGGCATGTCAAAGAAAAAGAAAAAAGTAATAATCTGATGAAAATTTCTCTCTGTGAGCAGTCTTCAATCAGCATTTTCTTAATGAGGCTATTGAAAAGAATGGATGTACTGAGATAACGGTAAACAATCTGAAAGAGAACAACTTTCTTAATCTTGGTGGTAGCCTTGTTGTTTGTTTTCACAGGCTAAGATGCAAGTTAGCGCCAATCATACTGCAACTAAGCATATTTCTTATTCTATAACTTAACAGTAAAACTAGGGCACTTTGAACAGGTTTACTTAAGAGAAAGGAAGCCTATAAAACTTAACAGTAGATAAATAACGAGCTGAACGATGATTGTGATATCGCGTGATCGATACGGGCCTCTTTTTACAAACGCCATGACATAACTAATCTATTTGTGTATGTACAAGGATCATTTTATCAGGGAATCGTAATGAGCCGCACTACAACACGTTGAAACTGACAATAACAAGCCTATTGCTCAATGCGGCAAAGTTGACGAAAAAATCATCGCTCATTTAGAAAATGATTTAATATACTTCTTAAATGCTCAGTTTCGTTCTCGGAACTCAAGAGCAAAGCTTTTAAATGCTACAAGACCCAGAAGATCAGGCTGTTCTTTGTCTGGCAGCTGTAAGAAAAACGCCGGACGAAGTAACTAATGCTGTGGCGCCTGACAGAGAAGAATGTAAGAAGAATGGGACGAGGACAGGAAGATGATAATGATGATGATGACATAAATACTAGAATAAGTCACTTGCGTCATCACCCATCCTTAATTTCTCTTAGAAAGATCATCCGATATTTAAATCGCTACCTAAGATCAAGATCTGCGTAATAGGTGATATTTCCTTGTATATTTACATGAATTTCCAAGTAACATAATTACTTACTCAACACTTTTTATACATAATGTGTTTGAGTCACTGTCGGACGTAACATAACGGTAGTTGGACCTTGAAACGATATTCACTGCCAAGGTTGAGGAAAAGACGTCGTCGATGAGGTTTCCTGTGGTTTTGCCTTATTTAATATCTACCTAATCAGATAGACCGTGAGAGAAGAACGGTATTCATAACCGCAATTGAAGAGTCATCGACTAATTTAGAAAAGAACAGTGGTTTCAGGGTCCTTTGTTCTTGAAAGTGATCAGTAAAGCCTAGAAATGTTAACCGTGACAGAAGCATGTTGATCTAGGTAAGGTAATCAAAGTTAGTGAAAGATTGGCACTACGCTTCTGGAATCTTTCAGGATTACTGTTCACTCAAATCTGCACACAGCACCAGAAGTACAATGCAGCTAACTGTAAATACCTATTGGTCTTCAGCAATCTGACGTTTTCAAAGTCATTGAAGTGAAGATTACTTGCTGACTGATGCAATTTCATTTACAGTTTTTTTTTTTACAGTACCTATTTGATACGATTACTTAAGTAGCTTAGGTACGAATTTACGTTTCCAACACCTTACAAGAAGAGCTTTACTCGTTCTTTTAGTAAAGAAAACATCATGGGCTACCAAGGTACAGGCAAATTCATTAGGTCGACTGATCCCGCGGTATCCGTTGCCCGTTGCCTCGTTTGGATACTTCTAATTATGCACTTATTTAACATTTTTTTCATTGTTAGCATTTTTCCTATTATTAAACTTGCGTGTGTCAATAAATTGATTTATTTCTGTATCATCAATTAGCTAAATAATACAGGTTTTATTAACGCACCTCGTTAAATGGATTTCCTCTCTAGTAAAACTAGACATGGTTAGAAAATAAAAAAGAACACTTTTTTTTTCAAAAAATTTGCATGATGCTATACATAAATTAACGGAAAATAATGGAATTCCCACAGCGGTACATACGTTAATATACTAGTTTTTTTTTGGACATTAATAATAGAGGACGTGGCATTAGCGTCAGCTCGCTGACCCATAAGGCGATTTTGACTCGTGTAAGATTTTTTACTGGGAAAGGCCACAATGAAAACATACAAGTTATTGTATGAGCATTACAAAGTCGATAGCATGATTGATAATTCAGTGGTCATGTTTATAACACTGGTTTTTTGCAGACTTTGCCTACTCTAGTGGTCGTTGGTAAACATCAGTAGTTTTGCCACCTAAAACCAGGCAAAGGCGCAGACTCCAGAACTACAGTTTTTTATTGTTTTGGTAGCATAACTTAAAAACAAAACACGTGGATAAATAATAATAGCCGCTCGGGTCGATCTTAAAGTTAAGCAGGTGGCCACCCATCACATACCGACTTTCCTCCGAGCCTCGGAAAGCTTGTTAAACCGTTGATAGCGTCTGTCATTAGAAGATCTTTGACAGTCATTACAGGTAGTCGCACGAAAGTCTGGCAACCAGTCTTACCAAATGATATCGTATTACCCAATACTAACTGGGCCATAGAGGTCAGATAGTCGCTTCATGTAAAATGTATTCCGGAAGCTGACCCCACATAGCTGGGAAATTATATGTTGTTACCCTATGGTGAATGCTGCGTATACTTACCTATAATAGACATACAAAGCAGCATTTCATATATTATACTTATTGTTTCACATTCATTATTATTATTATTATTATGTATTGCTGTTGGTGTCCCAAATCTATACTTAATATCGATACCTTTAGACTCAAAAGGCGTAAACGCCAAAATGCCACTTTTCAGGAAAAGCAAAAAACAAAAAAAAAATAAAGAAAAAAATCATAACTTTTTTGTTTCTAGACTGAGTAAGTTCATTTTTGGCCCAAATTCATACATTTTAAATATAAACAGTGTGGTTATATAATATTTAGAATAAATTAATAAATAAAGAAAATAGGATTGTTATACACCCCAAAAAAATTAAAAAAATGTTGTTTACAACCCTAAATTTTACATTGTCTGTAGAATGCCTAGGGTGTATAGGTCACTAAAAGCGTCCTTTCTTGCTGGAAAGGGGTGTATATGAGTCAACGGAGAAGTATGTACTTAATATGCATACTATTTTAATAAACATTTAGGGTTTAAACGTCACTACAACCCTAAATTTCTGTCAAGAAGGGGTGTATAATACAGTCACCGGGAGATGTATTTAGCTAATATTCACAATGCTTTTCACTTCTCGATTGTTATTTTTAAATCAAAGTCATTTCCTTGTTATTATTTATATTCATAAAAACTTCTACTAAAAAAGTTGGCCATTTTAATCTCAAACTTTTTGCTTAGGGTTACGTAAAATACTAGTTGTCATTCAAAAAAATATGGCTTAGATTTACTTGAACTAAAACCCAGATAAAAGCTCGATAAGGAATCAGAACAACAAAAACAAATAATTAATCATCTCAAAGTCTTTATTATCATTATGACATTAATTAGAGTTACGGGCACTAAGTGTAGTCTCTTTTTCCCTACCTTACTTTAATTATAAATTTTCTTTGGAATCGTTACAACATTCTTAGTCATCACAACAAAAATCACTACTCAATTAAATTATGGTAAAAGACTATAAGCCAAAATGCTTTAACTAACAAAAAAAATACTTTTCAAAAAGCTTACTTAGGTTACAATAAATGTGCCTATAATCTACGAAAATCAAAAGATTGATCTGTTGACCATAGGTAATTGTGGGATCATTGGGTTTACACATTTCAGTAGAAAAAAAAGAAAATATGTTGGTTATTAAATGAGCGCAGAAAAAAAGATATTAATTTTTAAGGAAATCAATTATAAAAAAAGAATTGAAAGTGTTGAAACCCTAATCTTCATTAATTTCTTGGTTTTCTTCGTAATCACTATGAGGAAAATACTCACAAACGGTTTCTTCACAAGGAAGTCGACGATACTCATCATGATAAGTCTTTGGAATGGTTCCATTATCACAAAGTCTCATCAGATCTTTATATTTGGCCTTGGATATAGGTAATCTGGCAGTGTAGGCAGGCTTTATTATAGGGCCAGGAATGTCTTGTCTGGAGTCATCAACAGCTTCAACAGTATCTAGTGTGTTCTCTGTACTTGCCGTTGACTTCCCCTTTCCTTTACCCTTACCCTTCAACTTACTCTTGGCTTTTTCTGTTCCTTTCCCTTTTCCTTTTACAGTCTTTGTTTTTAGATCACCTTCATGCAATGTTACTCGAATTTCCTCTGCGTCTTCAATCATTGAATATTTTAGTCTTACTTCATCGGGATACTTTTTCTTAAAAGTTGCTGTTCTTATTTGTTGGATGCGCACTTTTTTAAAAACTGAGGGTGTGAATGTTTTTTCAGAAAGCTCTTCAAAATTAAGAAAGTCTGTGTGATCGAGGACTTCTACTCGGTAGGGTCTTGGGTTCTTCCGGGCGGACTGGAAATATGTGGGCCATTGAGACGGGCTCCATACTATTAGTTTTTTAACTTCCCTTTCTATTACTGCGTGAACCGAATCAACCGGCATGTAAGTATGTCCCGGTAACAAAAAGTTTATTTGTATAACTTCTAAATTATTAGACGTCTTCAAAAACAAATTAAGTGCAGCTAATACGGTTTTGTTTTTGTTTTGGCCGGTACAAGAATCACAATATAAAAGGAGGTTTTTTACACCTCTACTATCTATGTGTTTTAGGTATTTTAATAAACAAGTAGCAACTTCGTTACTACCACGATGCCCATCACTTTCACCCCAGGTGAAGCAAAATGCATCCTGCGTCCCACTTTCATAGAAAGTAAAATTGTAGACTGCGTATTTACGCGAATAATAAAGCAGCATACTTTCGCCATAGGGGGTGTTTAGAACTTTCTGTAAATCGAAAGATGCTGTGATGGTATCATTCGATAACTTTATATTTTGATGAGATTGAAACCTCCGGTATGTGGCCTTTTTTTCTTCAAGATGTGCTTGAAGTTTTTCGTCATTGGCGGGTGCGTTGTTGCAGTCCTTGGTTGTTTCTTTATTATTCTCAAACTGAGTACAAATCTTGCATTTATCTTTTTTTGGTACATGAATACTGATATTGTATTCATTGAATATCTGTCTGAAAATAGATTCACTAACAGGTTGGTATCCATTTATTTTGCAGTCTTTTAAGTACATACGATAAATGTGCATTGTGCTTTTATACTCCTGGGGTAGATACATTCGGTCAGTTTTTAGTCGACTGTAATGTGAAGGCAATACAGGTAATTTTTCAATGAATTCCACAACGTATCTTTTATTTGCCTCAGAATACTTTTGCGGCACATTTGGTTTTCTCATATCTTGCTTGGCCATATTTTCTTCAGAGTTCTGAATTGTATATGTTAGATATTTTTGAGTTATATCCAAAGTGTGTATAAGAAATTTTTGGCAAATTTTTCTATGATCTTCGCCGTCATTAATAAAGTACTCATACGTGGCAGTTCGACGACTCTCTGGTGTATTAGTTCTTTTCCTCTTAATAGGAACTCTTTGAACACATCTAAGAATCCAATCTCGTCTTCGCTGAGTGTCCAAACTCCAAAAATGGTTAAATATTGATAGTCTTCTCTCCTCCGTAACTTCAAAACAACGTTTTACACATTTGTTTTCGATGCATGGGTTTACTTTGATATTTTTTTCTTCTACAGTAACGCCTGTCTTAGTTTCATAAGCTTTACCTTCATCCTTGTTCTTTTTTCGTAATTTATTGATATTACAGCGTTTTTCTTTTTTCTTGATCAAAGTGGCAGCTTCCTTGTCTTTAACTTTCTCGTCAGTAACCTTTAGTTTCTTTGTTTTCTTCTTTCTCTTTTTCTTTTTCATGTCGTCGCTTGAAATATCTGATTCGTTATTTGACCACAAATCGGAGCTGCTTGCTGAAAAGTCCTTTTGTTCATCGTCTGATAAAAAGTCGACATGTGCTTTATTTATTGTTTGTCTAAAATACCGTTTTCTGCCTTCAGTTGTATCGTTTACTCTATTACAGTTTCTACTTTCAGCTGAAGGTCCGGGTTTAGATTCATACATGTCAATATGATCATTGATATGTGGAGACAATGCAACAGGTTGTTGATTTGGTATGCTGACCTCATGCGTGACGGGTGGTGAGTTTATTTGATCATCGATGTCAGTGTTTGTTTGCAGACTTGCAGCTGCATTCTGGGAATCAGGCGAGGTGTTGTTTGGAGCAATATTATCAGCCGTAGGAGACGTCTTAGTGGGTTCTTTAATAGAATGTATTGTTATTTCAGAACAGGAGTATATATTTACATCAGTCTTTGTACTTGGTATTATTAATGCAGAATTTTGCCTTTTATATTCAAGCTCAGCTCCTAGGATGCCTTCAGGTGATACATGCGTAACAACATTTGAAGCTGACGCTAAGGAAATAGCGTTGAGATTGGTATCTTGAGATGTTGCTTCGATCACACTTTTTTCAGTCTTAGGTTTAGGTTGCAGGTGCTGAGCTGCCTGAGGAATCTCGATTTCAGATTTAGTAATCAAATTGAGCATTGTTGGTGATCGAAATATTGGCGCATTGTTTGGCATATCATCATCATTGGTAGCGACGGGTGGTACTATAGTTACATCGGAAATTATTTGAATTTTAGGTTCAGGTTTGGTCGATTGTACGCTCGCACTGTTATCGAGCTTTTGTGGACTTTGAAAAAACGGATGTACCAGTGGTAAACTAAACGTTGAAGTATTACAACTGTCGTTACTGTTGCCGCTAGAATCGACCACTAGGTTCGTATCAATATTTTCACGGTAGTCATTTTCTATATCGCTGTCCTCTATTATGTCACTGCTGTTGCTATTAAAAGATAAAACTTGCTTGGCATTTGCATTTATCCGTTTTGCTGTCTTTTCCTCGTCATACTTTAAAGGCGTAGATGAGCTAAAAATAAAAATAAATCATCACTTTCATACATAAATAGCGGGCAGATCTTATAACTACTAACTGAAATCATTAGAGGAGGGAAGACTATTTTAACTTTTTAATGGAGTCTTAAGCGTCTATGCTAAAATAGTTGTATTGGCGTACACGAGTAGTAAATTGAGTATTTAAAGCATTAAAAGCAAGAGTTTCAAATCATTTGGGTCGTATACGCCACAGTTATAGTGTCTTATGCAATCTGTGCGTCGTAAACGCCAGAAAGAAGCTGTATTTACTTAAAATAAATTATTATTGGATTGAGAATTATATTTACTACGTGTGACAAAAAACAGCATTAAAGTGTACGTTTTATTTATTTAATTAACACTGTCTTACCCGTACTATATTGTTTAGGTACGTGCCTGAGCGTACCTGGCCTTTCATGCTTGCGATAAACGCCAGTAGGTATGCGTACAGGAATTTACTAATTCGTTTCTATATTAAACCTTCACAAAAACGTTCATAAAGATGACACTACAAATTTTAATTAGTTTTTTACAATAACATCTTGCTAAACACGCACTAAAATTTAATCTAACTATAATAGATAATGATTGTACCTAATTCAAACTTACCTCAGAATATTTAAACGACGACGGGCAGCCAAAGAAGCTAGCAGTTCACGTCGACGTTTAAGCGCATCCAGTTTATTTTTATCATCCATTTTCACGTAATTTCAACACCAATTACACAAAATAATGATCCACAGAATAAAGTCAAGTTGCTTCTTCACTTGTTTAATAACAACTGAAGCCGGCCGGCGCGGCGGCGGCGGCGCGTGGTACGATAATTATGTATGAAAGATGGGTGCTGTCGTCGCTTGTGTGCTATCTTGCTTGCACACAATGGCGTTATTGGCGGGCGTGCAAGAGACAACTATCAAATACTAGTTCAGGTTGTTAAGAGCCCTGGCCGGCGTGAGAGTCGTATTTCAATCTACTAACATAACTTTCGCTTTTATGACCATTGCATAGTGTAATTCAATATTAGAATTATCGGTCGTAAACGGTAAAACGTTAAAAATACATTATGTTACAGTAACTAGTAGAGTACTCGTTTAAGACACAGTTGATTTTTTAGAGATAATCTCAGGGAGTATGAGTCATCTTTAATTTTATAGCGCAATAATAGGGGTGTATGCATCATATTTGGCTTAAGAGCGATAGGGCGTATGAGTCATCTTTAATTTTATAGCGGAATAATATGGGCGTATGTACCATACTTGGATTAAGAGCGATAAGGCGTATGCGTCGTTTTAATTTTATAGCGAAATAATAGGGGCTTATGCACCATTTTTGGTTTAAGAGCGATAATATGACCTAAATTTAGCGGCATCAACGTTACGTCGTATGAGTCAACTTTATTTTTATACGAGAAAAAGAAGCGTATGTTCTAGTTTTGATTAACGACTTTATTATACGACCTTTAAGTTTTTTTAATAATTGTGCATGTTACCAAAATAACCAATAAAATAAAAAATTATATCAAATACGCCTCATGTCTTAAAAAAATCTCCTAAAATCACGTGGGTCGTATTTGCCTTAATTTTGCAAATTTCGCAGTTTTAACTACACAGATCGATAGAGAAAAAAAAACTGAACATAACTGCATCAAAAAGTCATTTTGGCCAAAATGGCGTTTACGCCCTTTGAGTCTAAAGGTATCGATATTATCAAGCTGAAGAGTTTGTTTATTTGTTTGTTTGAACGCGCTAATCTCTGGAACTATACTGATTGAAAATTTAGAGATTTTATCGAGGAAGGTTATAGGTTATATAACATCACGCTACAACTAATAGTAGCGGAGCATAAATGAAAATTGTTGCGAAAACGAGGAATATTTATTCCTTTTGTGGGCTTTTTCTCTTGTATGTGACGCAGACGAAGTTGCGTGGGTCAGCTAGTAAATAAATCTAGGCTAGGCATCGTCCAATAGCATGGTGGGTTTCAATATCATTTAGTTCGCGGATAACTAAACTAGGACCGAGAAGTTATTTGATTTTTAGTTTATGTCCTCTTATGCTATCTCCACTATAAAGCTCTGGAACGCGCTACCCAAATTGACTTTCAAAAGAGCGACTTTAAATAAAACTTCCGAACTGCAGTTTTATTTAAAGTCGGTCTAAATTATTTACCATCTAGTCATTATTAGAGTCGTAGTAATTATTATAAGGTTTCTGAATCTTGATTAGTTTTTTTTTGTATGCTTATGTATGTATTAGTATGTAGGTACCCATTTATGTGTTTTATTTTATGCTTTCAAAATGGTATGTTTCTTTTTTTTTATTGTATTCTATCACAATGCTGTCCTATTTGACCCAATGGTTAACTGGTAGAGAATGCCTTGTGGCATGAAGATCCATGTTCACCGAAAAGATAACGGTCTGTTTATCTAAAAACAGCTGTCACTGTGACATGTTCCCCTACAAAAAATTGTTTTAAACAGCTGTTTTTAGATAATCAGACCGTCATCTTATTGGTGAACATGGACCTAAGTCCGCCTATGTACCACTCTTGTACATGAAGTTTAAATAAATAAGTGTGGCAAAAGAAAGGAGAGGCCTATATAAATGCTTTTATTTTGATTTTGACTGGTGAACATCAGGTCCTGGTTTGAAATCCCAAGTCGGAGAAACCGTTATTTTGTTTTTTCATCAGTATTTCTCAGTAGCGACCATGAAGTCTGAATTGGTGCGCGGTTAATGCCTATAGGCTCGCCGTTATTAAGTGAGCCTTAAGTATATGTAACTGATGAAGAAATAAGTATGGGTGTACTATTAGCTGCACCTCTAGCCAACCCTTCAGAGTTTACAGGCGTGATGTTATGGTTTAAAATAACTGGAAATTAAAAATGTACCTCCACGTCTCAGTTTTCAACCGACTTCCAAAAAGAGGAGGTTATCAATTCGTCTGTATGTTTTTTTTTTTTTTTTTTTTTTTTTTTTTTTGTGTTTGTTACCTCATAACTTTCGACTGCGTGAACCGATTTTGATGATTCTTTTTTTATTTGAAAGCTGGTGCTTCCCATGTGGTCCCATTTTAATTTGCTGAAGATCTGATGCTGGTCTTCGGAGATATACAATGGAACTCTTCAAAAATGTACGGCAAATCTGCAGTGATTGCTATTATCGCTTGTAGGTTTATTGTTTATACAACATCATGACGTAATATCACGCCTGTATGCTCTGAGGGGGTACGCAGATGTGTACAATATTCTCAGATTTCGACAGTGTTTGTTACCTCAGTACTTTCGACTGGGTGAACCGATTTTGATGATTCTTTTTTAATTTGAAAGCTGGTGCTTCCCGTGTGGTTATATTTTAATTTGCTGAAGATCTGATCCGGATCTTCGGAGATATACAATGGAACTCTTCAAATATACACGGCAAATCTGCAGTAACTGCTGCAATCGCTTGAATGTTTATTGTTTATACAACATCATGACGTAACATCACGCCTGTATGCTCTGAGGGGGTACGCAGATGTGTACAATATTCCCAGATTTCGACGCTTAGGTGTATTAAGTTCCATTTATTGGGGATAAGTTTTTTTTTATTTTATTGGCAAGGGCACTTCAAGGGTAGCTTGATGAGAATTTGGTTAGGTTCTGATTATGGGATCCATGACAAAGGAACGGAACTCTTCAATTCTTAGAAGCAAATTACCGATTCTCGGCCAAATCTTTTAAAGGCTATCCGGATATTTGAGTCACGTACCATAACGTCGTTATTAACCGACTTCAAAAAGGAGGAGGTTCTCAATTCAATGTTCCCCGATTACTCGCAGATGACTGGACCGAATTTGTTTTTAATTGTAAGGGTATACTTCCCAGAAGGTCCCATAATCATCAGGAGAAATAGAGAGAACTCTTCAAATTTTATAGGCACACCAGAAGCGATTTGGGTAGTTTTTGAAAGAGTAGTTTCTCGGAGTGATCCCATTTAAATTTGGTAAAGATCTGATGAAGAACTTCGGAGAAAGGCAACGGAACTCCTCATTAAATGTAGCAAATGTGTGTCTCTTACTGGGATTGCTGAAATCTCATGTCTGTCTATTGTTTACACCAGTTCATAACAAAAAATCACGCTGGAATGCTGTGAAAGGGTATGCACATATTGTGAACCACTAAAAAGTGAAAAATAAAAACTTTTTTGCAAAAAATAAAACCGACTTCACACAAAAAAGTGAAAAATAACTTTAGCTTCTGAAGTCGGTGACAAAAAAATTAAATCAATCAAACAAAGGTCACCGACTTCAGAAGCTAAAGTTATTTTTCACTTTTTTGTGTGAAGTCGGTTTTATTTTTTGCAAAAAAGTTTTTTTACTTACGTATACTGAAACCGCAAGGAGGAAAACTCGTACTAGTTGTAATGGCCTAAATACGTATTATCACTGATTAGCAAAACCGGTTTTCGAGCACAAAATCAGGGGATTACCCTGACAATATCATGTTTTAAGTTTAACTTCTTACATGCATACCAACGTAGCAACTTAACTGGAGTAAGCGACGCATAGGTTTTATCATAATCTGCTGATGTTTGCTGAAAACCGTTACAATAAAGCTCGTACTTTGGCTGAGCGCTATTCTTCTCACTGTCATCTAACTGCCAAACTTCAATTGCAATGAGCATGTGTTAAAAGCACGTGCATTGGACATACATCCCGGCCTGTTTATCTCGAATATTGGGATACGGCATCCAACTTATGGCTGGGCTTGTATCCCAGTAGTGGGAACTTGATGGGCTGATTGCCTATCTCATCATCATCATCAGCCTATTAATGTACGTACCCACTGCTGGGACACAGGCCTCCTCTCTATGAGAGGGAAAGGGCTATAATCCACCACGCGGGCCCTGTGCGGATTGGTAGATGTAACATGTCTTCGAATTTTTTGGTTCTAGGACATGTCGGTTACCTCACGATGTTTTGAGAGCTGTGGTGATTAAATAAATTACACAAAGTAATGCCTGCCTGGGTTCAAACTTAGTTCCAACTTACTGTTCGTAAGTCGAGGCCGCCACCACTGGGCCACCGCTGCTCTCATTCCTTATCTAATCTAAATAAATCTGTGGATTTTGTAATAAATAAATAAAGAGGCAGAGAATTTGTATGTTTCTACGCAGAGGATAATCTTCAAAACAACTAATCCGACGACAAACATGCGTTCATAAATTGGAACCTACGTTATTCCGGAACATCACAGGGTACTAGATACTACGTACTAGAATACGTATTTAGAATTTACCGATTACCGGGAAAATAATCAACCATAAGAAGCCGCAGGTAAGGTCTAGTTCAACATAAAGCATGTCATCCATTGGCTTACAGCCCCGCCAAGCCCACAGAAGTCAGCAATTATACATAATAGCGACACCTGCTACAGATACTTGGTTCTTCCGGAGCGCGTTATAAAACCCGTGGCGACCGGCGCGTGCGCACCACGTGCAGCTCTTACGCAAAAACAACATAATAGAGCATTTATTAGGTTTTCCTGGTTAACTATTTTACATTAAAATCGATTTATTGTGTAGATGTTTTGTTTTTCCTCGTTGTTTGAGCTTAGGATCGTTACATGTGAGGCGGGGTCATAGTCATTTTGTTTCAGAGCTTTTATTGCCTCATAAGTAGTAGTAGCCAACATAGTAGTAGCCAACGCGGCTACCGATCATAGCGTCCAGGGTTCGGTTACTGGGTCGAGCTGTGTGATTCGTAATTAGAATTAGGAATATCCTCTACTCTATCCTTATTAGGATTTTGGATTTTTGCACAGTTTATGGTAACGATCGCGCATACTGTAATATGGACTTTATACGGAGAATCGTGAGTGATCGGTTAGCTTTTATCCTTTTTGGTATAACAGGTATGATACATAATGTATAATAGTAATTACGTTGAACGTCATTCGTCAACTGGCCAATTTAATGATTCATGGGAAAGTAATGTCGTATTATGACGATACAACTGTCAAACACTTCTACTGCTGACATAATGGTGGTGAGTAACGCCTTCTACTGCACGTCGCGCGTCGCACAGGATATTGGATGATTTGGGATGATTTGATGATGACTACACTGGTGTTTAAGTAAACGCTTTCGTAGCAGGCACGTTAATTAGTCAATGACAATATTTTCTCAACCGAAGTTTATCAACATTTTCTAGGTATGTAGTATCTAGGTATACACAAAATAGCGTAAAGTACTCACAATTTGTTTGACGGTACTGTTGGCGCAGTGGCTGAGCGATTGGTTGCTGCTTGTCGCGGGTTCGAATCCCGCACAGAACATATATTTGTACGGCCTACAGTTAGTTGTTTCAGGCCTTCGTTCGTGTAAGGGCAGATTCTGTTTAAGGCTGATTATGTCCATCTGAGAATTCCTAAAAAACCCAGGAACCAACCCTAATGATGATCACCCTCACACTCAGCAATCGACTAATCAACCAAGCCAACCACGACACCAAAACAGGCAAGCATCATGCTGGTTATGAAACCGCCCATAAAACCACCATTAGCTCTCAACGATGTATAACTAGGAAACCACAATAATTATACTAGGCCACCCGTACAATTCAATTTAAATATGCAATAAAACCTATACACCTAGGTATTCACTGCCACGTGTAGGCATTAATGTCATGGCAACTAAACAGGATACAAATGAATAAATGGGACTTCTATTATTGGCCAGAGATACCCTCTCGACACGTATTTCTTCAACCAGTTTCGGTATGCTGTCAAACCATTTATTTATATAATCAAATAAATGCCATCCGTATTTATCCGTGGTGCTAGGCAACTGGGCCTATCCCAGTGGATAGGCTCTTTGTGCCTTGACCTTGTTTCGTTCTGTCTCCTGCTGATATGGAGGGAAGTGGAAATTACGGTTTTATTTTTCCTACTCCTCCGCTATACTTCTGATTAATTTCGTTGCGGGATCCAAGACAGTTAAACTCATTCTCTGGGACTTCGTCGAGCTTCATTGTCTCGGCGCTTTTCTGGTGGTCGCCACTGTTGATTCTGGCTTTCGGCTTTCAGGAGTTACAGCGGTTTGGAGGTGTGTGGCGGGCTTGTCCCAAAAAAAAAATCAAATAAATAAACTCTGCCCCATTGCTCCCAAGTGGATGCAAAACCAAAGTCAAAAAGTGGCTCTTGACATTAACTTATAACTTCGATCGCTTAAGAAGTTCTCGAAGTCGGCGTGACCAACACAGACTTGTGCTGGACGTGCTGCCTCGATCAGCGAAATATAATAAAAACTCTCTGGCTATGTGTGTGTGTGTGTGTGTGTGTGATTACCAAAAATGTTTAAAACATTAAATTGTAAATTATTTATAATCGAATTATATAAATGGCTTAATAATAATAATTTTTAAAGCATTAATGATTTTTTTAATACGAATTCATAATGTATCTTTAGTAAGTAAGTTTGCATGCTTTAGCATTAAGCAAAACATGTCCGATCTACTACTTTTCTTTGGAATAACACCTTGTTTACCATGTTTTATGCAAATAAAAATATCTTATCTTATCTTATATTTATCTATTCCTGACACACATATACACCCATCCATAGTTACATAAATAGGCCACATCTTAGTTGCAATAATAAGTAATTTATAGTATTATAGTTAAATGATGATATACTGTGCTCGTCTTACAACTACTGTCACATGTTTATAGTATAGGCGATGACGCTGGCACCCTAAACACAAGTTAAATCTTACATTGGGTGCCAGAGCTCATCGAAAACACTCTTTTCCTTAGTTGTAACGCTGCATAGTACGCTGCATGTCCAGCAGTGGACGTCTTTCGGCTGAAATGATGATGATGATGTAGAAGAGCCTGCTTTGGTTCGCATCCACGACTTATGTAAACCACACGCATGCTAGCAAACTGCTTGGTACTGCTACTGAAAGTTTCAGGTGAACACGCTCTACAGTCGTGCTTGGAAACAAAGCGATCACAAATAACACTAAACTATAATAAATCGTAGGTATCATGACAAAAAACAACGTTTTACAAACAAGTGTTTCATTATCAAAACCTATTGTGCCCGTACAATAGAACGAGTAATTAGGTATTACCTAGTTTTGTTTGCATTGTAAGTGGTGAAATACATTGAAACCACGGATCGTGACGTCTTTCGCGGTACCATATGAGTCGCAGGGAATTTTAGTATAAATGTTATTGCCCAATCTTAAAACTGGGAAACTACATAGTTTCCCAGTTTCACACATTGTGAGGGCTTTGATAAATAAACGCATTTATTTAAGCTAAGCTACACATCGAAGCCTCCTTCTTAAAAATGAAAACCAACGTATTTCCAAAACGAATTCATTAAATCAATGCCAAGATAAAAGCGGTACCCATGGATATCACTTTTTCATATGGATATATTTAAAACTTTTACTTGGGACTATTTCCGACCATAAGGCCCGGTTTCCTCCAAAGCGAGACGAGCGGACCGGAGAGAAGATGTTCAAGATTCGACCAATCACAGGAGAGAAGAAAAGCGCGATGTAGATTTCAACGAATGTGATTGGTCGGATTTCACACTTCTCCAAAGAAGTGAAACGGGGGCTAACGCGAGTGAAGCCGTGGGCACAAACTAGAATACATAACATACGCCTGTTATCCCTGAAGAGGGTGAGGTGTACCCTCATTTCATCAGTAATAGATGATCCTATTTCCATCAACCGGCCACTAATCCACACTAGTGTCTGTCACTGAGAGATCTCTGCTAAATATTACTTTTCCCAACTTGGAGATCCAACCCAGGACCTCTTCGCGCTTGCAACCAATAGACCGACGAAACAACGAGACAAAAAAAAGCTAATTTAATGCTGCTAAAGATCGCGAAATGTGGAAGGAGGAAGGGGCGACCTTTGCCCTGCAGTGGGACAATATAGGCATATAATAACATACTTAGAATTGACTGATATATTCGAATTTCAACGTGACGAAGCTTATTTAGGCCATCTTTTCAAGTCAATGTACCAATACGTAGTTGCTATCAGGACTCTCGATGCTATACATAACTGCGACATAACGACAGCGATAAGGATATGACTATCATTATCCTTCAGGAAGTAGATTTAATTAATCATGAGTTTAGCTTGCAACCAAATTAACATTTAAAATAAAGGAAAACCATCACCAAAAGGCTACGTGCTGATAGTCGCGCAGATATTGAAAATAACTACTGAAATAATTAATTAATCATAGTTAGAATAATGTACGCATTACTTGGAAGCTTAACTCAAAAACCACGAAGCCTGTTACATTTGTCATAGTAACCACTTGGTCACGACCCACACCTAAGCGACAGACACTGCTGAGAAAACAGACGATTAGCTTAAAGCATTCTACGACTCACCGCAACGCGATTTGTATTCGCGCGAAGGAAACTAGTGACATACGAGCGGTCCCTTCGATGAAGTCGCAAGTAGCATCGCCTAGTGTCGTGAGCGGGCGCGTAACATTTGACGGTGACAAACAGTTTGATGACGACCGCAGTTGGTTTTGACAATAGCAGCATGTTCCAGCCCTTAACTATAAACAGTTAAGCTATTCACAGACTTGATCTATCTTTAACGATCGATTTATTAGTCGATATATGCGATGACATCTGCCATCTGTTTGTGTAACGCACCCACGATCAGACAGAGGGTTGGTAAAAAAAACAAATAAAAATGTCGTGTTAATGATCGATAGGAAAAAAAACCTTGTTGATTTAACGATCGAGCTAATACGTTGACTAGCAGCGATGCAACAAAAAATGCTAGGTACCTATGTTAATCATCCAGTGATTATACATTTACTAGATGTTTTGTTTAAACAACACGTGTCGGCCGTAAATTGGGCAAATCTGTAAGTACTTTTTGTTGACTGATTGACATTGACGATGCCGTAATTTATTATTCTTTTAGATTATTGAAGCCACAGGGTTCCTAAAGAAAGTAAGCTTAACCACACATTGCCAGAAAATGCACAGAATTAAAATTAAACAATATTGGTCTAAGTATCATCTGTTCTAAGTATCATCTGTTTTAAGTATAGTCTGCAAGCAGGCATATGATAATGAAATCACTTGAAATACTTTATACTTAATTCCAGCCTTTTTAGTGTTTTCAGTGTAGATGAAGCCTATTAAGCATGAACAGGTTCGATATGTAAAACAGTTTTCGGACTTTAATTAAGTTTTTACACAAAACGATAAGATCCGATAATGCCACACATCCGTTTTCCTTCCCTGAGTCGCGTTACTTCGGATCTAAGCTATATTGCTGACGATTGACATTTTAGATTTAAATAATTAACTGACGAAGCTTTTACGAGCGTCATCAGTTCACCATTGACGTTATACGGCTTCGAGGAAACTATTTTGAACATTATTGTCTAATATTAATAAAATATTTGATACCGAAATATTTTTATGCAGCTTTATCAAATAAACTGGAATATAGGTAAACCAACAACTCAGTTATATCAATGTCACCCTGGAGGGAAGCATGAGTAGGTAAACCTGCGGAGTAATGGCGTCACAGACATACATAATGCCTTTCATTTTGAGAATATACTTTACCGACAACGATTTTTTAAAAAAAAGCGGCCAAGTACCAGTTGGACTCGCCCATGAAGGGTTCCGTAACAGCAAGTAACATACTATAAAAGTTCTTACAGTTCGTTGTAAATGAAAGATAAATTGCGGTTTACGATTTATGACGTATTAAATAAACCTACTTACTAGATCCCGTTCAAACCATTTTTCGGTGGTACGAGTAGCTTACATGGTAATGTACATCATTTATTTTTTTTAGTTTTATCATTCTCTTGTTTTAGAAGTTACAGGGGGGGGGGGGGCACACATTTTACCACTTTGGAAGTGTCTCTCGCGCAAACTATTTAGTTTAGGTTCAGAAACCTCAATATCATTTTTAAAGACCTATCCATAGATACCCCACCCGTATGGGATTGATGAAAAAAAAAACAATTGTGTTTCAGTTCTATGTATGGGGAACCCCCTAAATTTATTGTTTTTTTTTTCTATTTTCTGTAAAATTAAAATGCGGTTCACCGAATAAATCTACTTACCAAGTTTCAACAGCATAGTTCTAATAGTTTCGGAAAAAAGTGGCTGTGACAAACGGACGGACAGACAGACAGACAGACATGACGAATCTATAAGGGTTCCGTTTTTTGCCATTTGGCAACGGAACCCTAAAACATATGAAACAATAGTTACTGGTATTCAGTTTTATACGGTTTGACAGCAAGCCGATCCCAACAAAGCTGGAAATTGGTTAATGAAGCAAGAGAGGTGTGTATGTAACTATTGTACAGAACACATCATCTAACACCTAGTCAGCTATCATCTCAATAGTCACACCCTGTCTACTCATATCTTTCTCACAACCCACCCACCGGAAAACTTTGTCTCATAATCCAAAATGGCTGACGTGCCTATTGTTCAACGCTCTTTCTTTTACTCGTGCCTAAAGACTATCATGTTGATGTCAAATTATGATATTTATTGTTTACGTTAGAAGGAAAGACTGGAAAATTTCCTTTTACACACCTTTTATTTTTGTGACGTTAGCTAAAATCCGAGAAGGTTTGACGCACATGCAGATGCATAGCAGGAAAGAGGTGGACTACAAGGTATTGGAACTACTACCTACTACTTCTATTGACGTAGAGAGGGATCTAACTGCAGAATGCCTAACGGATTAATTATCTGGAGAGGTAGCCCGATGCGGTTAAAATGATGCCAGATGAGGTCAGTGGATGTGCTATGCTATCCCTTCGCGGTTACGTGTGCGATGTTATGTCACATCTCAATCCCACAATAGTTTATAAATGCTGTTAGTTATAATGATCATTCTTCATTCATCTTCTGCGTCTTCTGCACAACTTTGATTATATCAGACACGCATAAAACATAAATCAATCTATAGCTGGCATCAGTGTCTTATGCGTGGCCGTTGCTCTAAGAAAGATCAAAATGGCGGAAAAAAGTCCGGCCATGCTTCATACAAAAATGTTCTAAGCCCTTTTCACAGAATGTGTAGGTATTTCAGTTGGCGCTATAACAACAAGTAATAAAATCCCTGACACAGCTAGACGGGGTCGCAGCAGACCGAGGTGAAGATGGCGGGACGTCTTGGATGGCTTCCTCGCGAATTGGCGAGAGGAAGCACAGCATCGTCAGAAGTAGATGGATTGGGGGGGGGGGCTTTGCTCAGGAATGGGACAATACAGGCTAACAAAAGCAAATAAAAAAGGAGCTCCCCTGTACGGAACCCTTCATGCGCAAGTCCGGTTTGCATTTGCCCGGTTTTTTTTATTTTGGCATTCGATGAATGTTTCAAGTGCTAGCCCGTACCACCACCTTCTAAAGACGTATTACTTTAATGTCACTTCTTTGTGGATTCTGTGTGAGGTTGGGATAAGTTGTAAGTCGTGAATTGTAGTTTCGTGTCAAGTTATGAATAATTAATTGTTACCAAATTAGAATGTTTTTAATATAATTTACTAACAGTAGACATAGGTCAAATTCATATTTTTTTCTTGTGATATTGAATTATTATTATTATATTAGTTATAGCTAGCCTATACTTTCCCACTGCGGGGAAAATCCTCTCTCCATTCCTACCAACGGTCACGATACTGTGACACCTTTTCCCAATCTCAAGGGAAAAAAAAACACCAAATAATCCAGTTCGTCCCGCCATCTCCTTCGTGGTTTGCCGCGACCCCGAGTCACTGTTTCAGGGCACCATTCCTGAGCCTTACGGGCCCACAGCTCGTTCGGCATGCGACAGACATGTCCTGCCCAGTCCCATTTAAGTTGGGCAGCCTTTTGAGCCACGTCTACGATTTCCGTTTTGGAGCGCAGTGTAGTGTTTCGAATACGATCTTTTAATTTTACACCTAAGATACTGCGCTCCATAGCACGTTGGCAAACCTTGAGTTTCAACTTATAAATGGTCTCTATAATGATCATTTATCATTTATTATCTAAAAGTTCCGTACCTTATTTTGTTCTGATGTTCGACATGTCATACTTTTAAACTCATCTCCTTCCCACATTCAAGATTAAAACGTCACGGCTGTAGATAATCTGCTACACCAGTTTCAAATAGTTTCAACAAATACTTCGTACTCGTATAATACATCAACATGAATACAACATAATAAATTAAACAGGCCTTATGCGATGGAAATGCAAAATATAATAAAAGACCGGTTTGTCGCGAATCGTAATTTGGCTTTTGGGTTTTTGCCACGAGCAATTTTTTACTGTTTTTGTTCAAGACGACCTTCAAAGTGGACTCGCGAGTTATAATGGAGCTTTTTTGGATTTTTGATTGCGTTTTGGTTCTGGACAAATTCCTGATGGAAATAAGACTGCCCGACCTGGGAATCGAACCCGGGACCTCATGCTCAGCAGTTGCGCGCAACCACTAGAACAAACAACGAAGCAATCATAAAATATTTTCTTATAAAAACTTTAATGAATTATGCAATTTTGATCGAGTAAATTTTCCAGAGAGCAGTGGTGGCCCAGTGGTGGCGGCCCCGACTTCCGAACAGTAAGTCGTGGGTTCGAACCCAGGCAGGCGCGCGTTACTTTGTGTATTTTATTTCATCACCAGTACTGCAATCACTCGTTACCCGTGGTCCCGATGGGATATGATATGCTGTTATATGCTTTTGTAGGAAACAATCGCCTAGTGCCATGGAACCACGGGTAACTCAAATTACCCATGGATCCGGTAATGGGTCGACCCACCGGGACCACGGGTAACGACTCCTCTCAATACGGTGAAGGAAAACATCGTGAGGAAACCGGCACGTCCTAGAACCAAAAAATCGAAGACATTGACGTCTACCAATCCGCACTGGGCCCGCGTGGTGGATTTTAGCCCATTACCTCTCATACGGAGGAGGCCTGTGTCCCAGCAGTGGGAACATTAATAGACTGATGATGATGATGATGAAGTTTTCTAGATCGAAACTGTTGATTTTTTCAATTAAGTTCACTTTGTTCACATAAGATTTTATCCACAGGCCATTACATAGGCACGTGTTACAAACATTAGGTACTGATATCATAAATTATAAATTATGTTTATTTAGCAAAGTAGGTTTTTACGAACACTTTTACACGTCATGGTGCCGGTGTTTTGTAAATGACTATTCTGAGAAGAAACAGCCGAAACAAACTCAGAGGTCATATAGTCTTTTGAAGTCCAGACATAACCTTGCTCAAATCACATGAGGACTATGCAGATTAGAGTCTGAGATGACGTTCTTTTGAAGGAAGAACCATACAGATTTGAGTGGACCTGTCCAGTCAGTGCAGGCATCAGTTATCGTGTAGCTCGACTTATAACTCAAGGAGCTCAACGACACAACGAACAATACCAAAGAAAGGACATTTGGGTAGGTCGCTTATAGTACTCAAACTGCCAGACAGTTGTGGAAAAAACACATTCACTAATCAAATATAATTAATAATACTTTTAAATATGAATGTCAATAAACTAACAGGGCAGTTACACCGTCTAGGTACCTATATAGGGGGTTACCAGTCACCCTATATAATTCTTTTGCTCCAAAGCTCCAAAACAAAATCTGTAACACGTGTTTCTTTCCATTCAAATGAACAAAACAACATAATAATGTACGCAACATTTTTTAACAAAGTAAACAAGGTGAAAAAACTTCGTATGTATATAATAATACCAGCCTGATCACGTCCCATTGTAGGGTACGGGTCTTTTAACATATAGAGAAGGCAGGAGCATTGATCAGCGGGCCTGCGGACGGTGAGCTATGGGCTAACTTGCCGTCCGTCCGTCTTATGACGACAGGCCGTGTCGACGGCGCGCCAGTTTTCCACGCGCGCCTCAAAGAGATGTCAGATGTCTCTTCTCCCTTGGGCACACAATGCTGAGTGGAAGTCTCTTCCAAATCTCTCCATTTTTTATTTTGGCGGTTTTGTGTCATGGCTATCCAGTTTCTTCTGGCCACTTTAAGTGACAAGATGCAATAGAAAACTAAGAAACTAAAAAATACAAATTAACCGAAAGGTCTCATTTTTTACTTGACCAGTTTTGAACCCAAAGTCTCCGATATGAGAGGCGGACGTCTTAAACACCGGACCATCATGACGAGAGAAAAACAAATGTGTAATGTGTTGCAGTGATTCATGGTGACTTGTACGTCAGTGGTAAAAGTGATGGTTTGTGAGTCGGTCATAATTGATGGTGACGAAGAGCTTATTTGAGTGGCGACACAATGCAAAATGATGATGAAATTGCAGTTGTGATGATTTGTATGCACTCTGCTTGTAATTTAAAGCAGCGGTCGGCAACCTTTTGGCAGGCAAGGGCCACAAGGTGGCAAAATAAAATAAAGGCGGGCCGCACTTGTGATAGAAGTCCATTATGACCTTTGATACGTAGGTTCAAAAATGAAAAGCGCGTTCTTAAGGTTGCACTAGTCTCGGGTCACCAGGGCTGTCTTAACCAATTGGGGGCCGTGGGCACTTGAGAATAACGGTCCCTTTGCAGTATGCAATGAGCGAGCGAAGCGACCTCGAATTTTTCTGCAACCCGCCTCGTAAAAGTAACGTTTTCTTGACAAAAATAACGGGTGTTTTTTTAGCGGCGGAGAGCCATAATGTGAAATTAAATGCCTAAAAACATGTTTTATGATATATGTATGGATATGGTTTTAGTGATGTGACCACATAGCCAAATCTGAAAGCTATATTTCGGCTATAATGTGTTGAATGTTAGCTTCCAAGTGCTCATTGTATATAATTTCGTCAAAGGTTCAAAAACGATGATGGTCAGAACTTACAGTCAACAGCAAGCACTACAAGGATATGATAACTAACTATTCGTGTGACAATTGCAAGGCATTAATGTTTCAGACTTGTGGTTTTAAACGTTTAAGTCTTAGATGGGTCAAAATGGTATTAATGCAATGCATTTTTATCCGCCCGAGTGCCAAAGGAAGGTTTTATAATCACTTTTAAGTATATTAAACAAACAATAATGGCATAAAATGATCGGTAAAATAAAGCCAAAGACAAGGATATAATTTAAAAACCTTTTTTCTGTTTTGTTTCAATATAAAGTTCTCCAACTCTAAAAAACATCCTACAAATATTAACTAACTCGCGAGCGGAGTGAGCTCGAAAATTTTAGTATCCAGCGGTCCTGCCTGAGATACGTTAACTTTTGAGACTCTAGCTTAGACAGTTACAGGAACTTTGGGGCACTGTACGGTCGTTAAAATGTAAACCAAATAGCTTGTTCGACCGTACAGTGTCAAACAGTAGTAATTCCTTCCCGAAATTTCTATGGAAAAAATGTTGAATAGTGTCACGCTAAGGTTGGATCCACACTATACGGTCGATAGCGGTTCGTTCATGCATTAATTTTGATATTTATAACTTATTTTCAAAACGTTCGCGGGCCGCAAGTAAGACGTCCGCGGGCCGCGTGTTGCCGACCGCTGATTTAAAGTATTATGTGAAAAGTTTGCCTCCTAATAAACTGTCAACACAATCATATTAGTAAAGTTGTCGCTAAATATATCGCTGTTTATAAGTGAGACCTTGCCCCCCACTTTACCGTTTTACCGTGGCTTGATTTACATATCTATAGCGTAATCAGCCTGAAACGTCTCCATTCGCCAATGTACCGCGCCGGCTGAGTGCAACAAAACTTTGCAACATCGTCTAATGCTACGAGTATCAAATCACTTCAATTTTTAACATTCTCCAAAAAGCCTAGCCTTGGATTCTTCAAGTTCTGTACGTTTTTTTTACAAAACGATAAATCAATCATTAAACCCACCACTATCCACCCACCACACCCAATCACTATACAGGGTGTAAAAAAACCTCTTATCGAAGTCGAAATCACTTGTTCTCCCCGTCATTGGGATAATTTTTTTGTTCTTTACCAGCGGTCGGCAACCTTTTGGCAGGCAAGGGCCACAAGGTGACAAAATAAAGTAAAGGCGGGCCGCATTTGTGATACTAACCCAAGAAGCCCAATATACGTATAATTGGTCATATCCAATAGAAAAAAATGAAAAGCGCGTTCTTAAGGTTGCACTAGTCGTAGGCTCGATCTCACTGGTGGGCGTGGCTAAAAAGCCATGGCGATAATTCATAGTAAAAGTCGCGCGTAAAAAAATACGAAAAGGTCTTTGGAAAATAGTTTTATTGAAAAAACTACTGCATAAATCTAAAATTTATTGAATTCTTCAATAATTGTGCTTTGTCGGTACCAACTTTGTATTGGAAATTTGACACTTCTTTTATTACTAATTTACCCCCAAGATTAGGGATTAGGTCCCGTGTGACTCGCATCCAACAGATTCCCGCAACCTTCACCAGGTCATCGGTCTACCTAGTGGGAGGTCTTCCAACGCATCGTCTTACGGTTCGCGGTCGCAACTCTAGAACTTTTCCGCCCCATCGGCCATTCGTTCTGCGAGCAATGTGCCCTGCCCACTGCCACTTATTTAAGTTTAGCAATTCTTCTTTTTTTTATATTTTTAACATAATTATGTATTTACAAAACATTCACGGGCCGCAAATAAGACGTCCGCGGGCCGCGTGTTGCCAACCGCTGTTCTACACTATACATGGGAACCTTCTAGTTACGGAGATATTGGGGGTCAAAGTTCCAACTTTTTGACAATTTTTTTTTTTTAATCTAGAATACCAGTTTTTAATGTAGGATTTTTACTTCAAACATTCCACTACCCCCGTACCAGTGCCCGTACTATTCAATCTATCCATCAGCACAATGTTGTGGTGCCTTACATTGAATTATACCACAAAATATTTTTCACCTAAAAAAAAAGTCGTTTCCCAGCAATATATTTTGCGTAAAGTTACTTAGTTTAATGTGCTTGATTGACGGCTTCGTGTTAAGTTTGTTTGCACTCTGTATTAAGCAAACACCGATTATCTAAACTCAAAACTCCAAGTCACAAACAAGGCTCTTGTTTTCAAAATCTTAAAGGTCAACACAAGATGTGGCATATCATTGATATACATATGCAAAGTTTATGACGTTAGGTACTGGCAGGCCGGTCGGACCTGACCAACTGGTCGGCCCTGAGTTTGTTGCACTGCGCTTTGGATCCTAATCTCATCAATTTCGATCTTGTCATTAGTTTCCCTTTCTTGCTGTGTTTATATTATTATTATACTCGTACAAGCCTTGTGATGGAATTTCCCTTTGCAAGTTTTCAACATCCCCAGGAGACGAATTTTTAAAAACGATCATACCAATGTATTGTTGCTAACTTTAAAAATGATGTGTTTATTTAAAACGTGACATGTTTTGGGTCTAATTTTCAAAAATATTGTGCAGTATTGTATACTATACTTCTATATCTTGGTCTACAAGCGTTTTAGACGTGATCATTCTGTGTTTTCTTACTTGAGTTTGTTGTTGCTCTGATTAATTCCAGATTTTAGTCTTACTGTATTTTTTCGGTAGGCACCAATACCTTGATATTTATCATTTTCTCAATTTGCATTTAATTAATTCGACGATCGGTAGTGCATTGACTTCGTAGACCAGTTTTTTGACTTAATTACCTTTCAAAGGCACACATTAGTTTCAATCCCGTAAGTACTAACCTAACCAGATTTATTTTGTGCATATCTAAGCATTTATTTATTTTATATAAAAAGGAGCTTTACGGCTTACAGTCACTAAACATAAATTGTTATTTAACAGTACCAATCAACGATTCTTGATTAAATTAACGGCTGATTTAACCGTTCCATGCATTTCATTATTTAACACAACATTGGGAGATTTATCGAAAATGGCAACAATTGCTTTAAATAAATAAAATAAATAAATATCGCTCGACATTACACACAGCGCCTTCTTCACCCATCCATTGATCACGACCACTTACCCACGCAGAATAATCTGGCTACTACTTAGTTATGAGCCCACGTAGGTTCATAACCAAGACATGTTTTTTTTAATTTCTAAGAAATCTGAAGTTACTGGATTATGTAACTTTTACAGTTAATTTTAGAGCATACTAAATTCAAAATAAAGCAACAATCATTAATGTACATGAATTTTTAGACGCTAGGCAGAGTGCCCTAAGTAAATTGGCCATCTCCTTTTCCAATCAACATTGAACCTAATCATGCTTCAGCGATAGAGTTGAAAATCTATTAAGGCTCCAGGGTAGCCCACGAAATTCAAATTTTCTTACGTTTTTTTTTCAATTTGCAGACCAGTGATAGGTTTTATGTTGATTAAAATATTTTTTATTGATACTTACTCATCAAAATCATCAATACAACCCATCAAGTTCATAAAGGTCGAGGAAGTGCTTTTTCAAGGTCAAAATCGTCACTAGACCGTAAAACCGTAAGAAAATTTGAATTTCGCTGGTTTACCTGACGTTTTCATCTTAAATAAAGACTGATTGTAGAAGTTTCGTGTGTGATTAACCGTATTCAACTTTTGTGAAAATGGTGGACATTACCTTCATCCATTAGTTGACTAAGCAGGAACATGTACCTATACTAAGTAGATCTAGGTGTATATATCCTTCCTAATTTCCGTGTCGACAGGGAAGGCGAGCAGCAACATCAATTATCTTAAAAGAACACGCATATACAGGGTGATTCACTTAAAACCGCCGCCGTGAAGGTCACACTTTGAAAATTCTACAATTCATTCACTTACAAAAAGTGGTTTAAGTTAAGGTGTGGTCACTGGTCTAAAATACTCTATCTATAATATGATTTTTGAAGTTTATAACATAATTATAAATAAGTACAAGACAATACTTTATTAAGGAAAAATTGGCCGAGTGTGAGTTGGACTCACGGACCCGGGGTTCCGTATAAACTTGTATTGTACTAATTTTTTTTCTTTACATGTTCTGATCTGATTACTAATCATGACATTCGGCAAGAAGCAGTGTCTTATTGCTTCAGAATTTCATGATTCTAGATCAGCGGATCAGCGGCTTTTGATCGCGTTGACTAACATTTTAAGTTTGATTTTTTCAGTGCTCCAAGGCGTATCAGATTTAAGTATTTGATATTAATTTCAGTTTGACATCTTTTTGTATTCCTGAGAAAAAGGGTTTTGACAGAAAGACAACATAGTACTAAATTTGGTTTCTGCGTTTTTTTGTTTGAGTGATGTACTGATAAGTATACGTCCTCCGCCAAACTCTTCGGTAATATAATGTTTATTACAATTTACAGTACATTAATGCGGAAAAAGTGAAGCAACAGGACAATACGTTACAACATCATGCAGTTGACACGAACACAAATTATCGCTAAAATAGTGATAATTATCACTTGGAACTTTTTTTATACATTACATACATTATTACCTATATAAATATTTGCGTCAAAAGACCCTTGTAGCATTGCATTGAAGATTTTTACGCTAGAAACTTTTGTTATGGTGCGTCTGTAGAATCAATGTCCGAGTGTTGCTTTACAAAACAAAAGAAAGTAGAAGAAGTACCAACAGGTACACACGCTAGCAACTCAAACTAGGTACTCAAAACAGACAAATCTCAATCTGACTTTGAACCTAATGCTATAGCGAAAAAGTTGAAAATCTGATAAAAAGGTTTGATAGGTTGTAGTTGCTTGATGTGTTAGCGTCTGTCTTACCCTTTTTTAAGGTTCCGTACATAAAGAGTAAAAACGGGACCCTAACTGAGACTCCACTGTCCGTCCGTCTGTCTGTCACCAGGCTGTTTCTCATGAACCGTGATAGCTAGACAGGTGTAATATTCACAGATGATGTATTTCTATTGCCGCTATAACAACAAATACTAAAAACAGAATAAAATTAAGGGAAAAGAACACTTTTATTGTATGGGGGCCCATACAACAAAAGTGTTCTTTTGCTGTTTTGTGTAATCTTGTATAGATAATAGTACGGAACCCTTCGTGTATGAGTCCGACTCGCACTTGACCAGTTTTCTTTAATTCATTATACAAACATTAGTTTGTGTCCCTTCCTTTATTATATCCTAAACATCACGAACAACGCACAAGGGTAACTTACTTGCTTCAACCTCCTTGCCTTGACCGACAGAATGGTCAAGAAAATTCTGGCATATTCCTCATTCAAAATTTAATGGCATCTCTCGCACTAGATCGAGGTCAGTCAGGTACATTTTTGTAAAGGTCTTTCAACTAGCCTAAGTTAGGCTAAAATAATGAAATCAGACACTAATGGCCTACGCAGACCGGGACGGCCTGACAAGGGAATTATTTTTCTGCCAATGGTCATTTTTAAACGTATTGACATATAAATAAGACCGTGGCGTGTCATTCAATACAAATCCCTTTCGATGCCATGGCATGCCACGGAGTCATTTTTAAGCATAGCAATTTATGTCGTATTTCGATGTCAATACGTTTGAATGTGCATTGGTAAAAAATAAATCCCTTGCCAGCCCAGTCTGCATTGGCCTTATTTGTAAACTTATAAGGTCTAAAAACCGCTTTCGCTTGCACTATACGATACGATAAGACGTCAATTGTTTTTCAGCGCTTGGTGCTGAATTCCCAAAAGTACGTTGTTTTTTTTTTCATTAATTTTTATTATATTATGGAGTTGCCTGAAACCCATCTAACGGCTCCTTAGAGTCCAGGGACTCCACTACTATTTCTAACCCTCTGATATCTCAGAATTCACTTCAAGTTCAGAGTCATATTATCTTTCACGAATTACCCTGTTTCCATTTCTCTTTACTTCGTTTTTACAGCTATTTACATCATCACCGGCTACATTGTTACGTCGAAAAATATGTTTTCCTCCTTGAAGCAGCTGTTCTACGTAATGATGAGGGAAATGAGTACTTGTCGAAAGGCAGCACGTGCCAGGTATTTATAAATAGTCCCCATTGAATGTTCCAGACTAGAGCGCTCCAGTAACGCGGAAAACCTCTTCTTTTAACTTCATCACATTTTATATCCGAAGCAGGAAAAGTATTACAACACAGATAATGTAAATGTCACAAAATTTGAAATTAGGAACAGTTTTAACCTTTACCTAATATTAATTCGGTTAATAAAACAAAACAGGATGTTTAAGCTAAAAGGTAGTTTGGTAACTACCTAAAATGAAAAACAACAACAGAATACAGAATCCTCAGTAGGCACCTACGACAGAACAGAGCCTGAGGCAAATTAACTAACCATTATATTCAGTAACAATTAGGTTAATTATTGGATCAGTTTCAGCGCTTCCACTACAGAACCAAAGAAAATTCATCACAGAATACTGAGATACTGCAAGAATGTAGTCTCTCGAATGAACTAGAATACTAGGTGTCCCGTTGATGGCAATAGGCTTGCTCCTATTAGATGGAGCTTAAACATGACTGGCGAAATGTTGGTGTAGGTACTATTTAGTTAGGCAGGCCCCTCTAGAGATTACAAGCGTGATTTTATAGTTGTAAGAAAACACAAATCATTCTAAAGAGGGCTAACACAACGATAAAACTCGTGTGAAAAATGTGATCAATGATGATAAGAGCTGTTCAAATAATCGTGATCATCACGTTAACGCTATAACGTTATGTCAATTTGAACGTTTTTTGAAATGGAATTTATCGTTTCGTTTATACTCGTATTATTGATTTACTTTGAAGATCTTATTCATGTCTATGGGTGACATTTATAAATTGTGCTTGTTGCTCACACCATACTGTATGATAGCTTTTCTTCGATCTATGAATTGTTCGAATTTACGATACGTTTTCTGCAAGCCGTCACGTTAGGCGGAGGAGAGAAAAAAATACAAAACAGGCATTTAATCCTTTACATTATTGATGACGACCCGAATGGCGTAGCGGTAGTGAGGCTGCCTTACGTTCTTAGGGTCCTGGGTTCGAATCCCGGTAGGAGCAAATGGTTGTGTGATGAGCATGGACATTTGTTTCCGAGTCATGGATGTTTATAAGTAGGGGAAGCCGGGGCATTATGGGCCCCCGGGGTAAGACGGGCACCCCCTCTTCCCCGCAGGATATTAAACTGAGACGCTCGGAACTAGTCATATCGCGTTCCAGTTGACCTCGCGCTTGCGAAAAAAGTGGTTGCGTGCGTGTAGATGCGCATCGTACGTCGACAGAACGAAATTACGTAAGTTGATACATTTCATATAATTTTTTGGGTTTAAGTCTGTGTTATAGCTAACTCGTGTTTGTGTTAAATGCCCAGTTATTAAGTAAATTGCTACGTTCAAATATGTGTCTAAATAACTAGAAAGAGTTGTGAACGAACCACCATATATTCGTTTGATTTGGATATCATTTGTTTTATTTGACCATGGGGGCATTTTGGGCGGGGCAAAATGGACAGGGTGCCCGTTTTGCCTCGGGTAATCCTATTCAGTTGATCTTTTTTCTGCAGATACAATTAAAGTTCGCCACTACAGCTATGTGCAACTGCACCGCCTGGAGCATCTTTCCATGTCATGTCGCCTGAAGATATCATGCCAAAACCCAAAGCACATGTCCAAAAACGAGTCACTTAGGAAACGCGGAAAACGGCATTAATAACCAGTTTATCTTATGAGAAGGAAATAGAAGAAGCCCAGACACGGAAACCAGTGGCTAATGAGAAGAAAGGAAGGAAGAAAAAGACGACGAAAAATGAAAAAAAGTAAAGAAAACTAATCGAAGGAAGAAGATGTAGAATGTTTGTACTGTGGGTATTTATACTCAGAATCTACTGGGCGTTGGGTCACGTGCCGTGCATGTCAGAGATGGGCACACTGTTCTTGCGCCGGTGAAGAGGATAATGATGACGAATCCCGTCACATTTGTACTATTTGTGCTCGTTTCAAACGTACATGCCTATTATGCCCCGCATATGACCATTTTACCCCAGACACGGGGCAAAACAGGCAGCTTATTTTTTTTTTTTAAGTTCTGTTAGCACCAAAGACTGGCTGCCTAAAATATTTTTTAAAGATTTATGATAATAAGGAATAATGAGACTAATAAACGGCAGTTGATTTTTTTTATTATCTTGTTTTTCTCAGATTTTATTCATGATTTCCCTTAAGGGGCCCACATTGCCCCGGGTTCCCCTATAATAAGTAAGTATTATTAACAAACAAAAAAGTATGTCAGTAGTATATTAACTATCTGGCGTCTACGATACAAGCCTTGCTTAGTGTGGCACTAGATGGCGCTGTGTGTTAATGTCCAGAGATATTTATTAAATAAAAAAAATATGTTCCAAGAAAACCTAAGATTATTAACATTTTTACTGAATTGATATCTTGAATACATTCACTGACACAACGCACAGCTAAGTTCTGAGGCTGTTCCTTTTAAAACAAATACGAAAGGTACCTGAAAATTCATCTTTGTAGTGAGGGGTACATATAGGGTGTATGCAAGTTTGTCGTTTATGCCGTCGATGAGAAATCTCAGGGGGCATTACATCAGTTGTTGTCACAACATTATTTTCTTTACGGTAAGTACTACTTTTTACATAGTCACATAGAAGTGACAGCTTTGTGGACAAGTCTTTATTACTATTAACTGTCTAGCACTTTGTACACCAGCTAGAGCGAGTAGTAAACTGCTCGGGTTTTTGAGTTTTTGCTGGACAAGTTTTGATAATTTAATGTATGCAAGAGCAAACAAATCTTAAAATCCGATGACGTTGCTTTACAGAATTTAAAAAAATATGACGAAGTCACGATAAGCTATTATTCTTTTTTAGCACATGAACAAATACAAATGAGTTTAAATAACTTGTTTAGTGATTCCCCGCAAAGAATTAAATCACAAGCCACGTCTTCCTTTAAGTCGAATTTTATCATATTATGTGTGTAATCTTTCCCAAACTATGCTGAGGCTGGCTTCCAGTCTAACTGGGTACACCTGCCAATCTGACTGCAGAACTCAGTTCGAATCTCTCGCCAAACAGATATCTTATCCCGACATACAACTTTTGCTCAAATTATGTCAAGGACCAGTTAATAGCTTTATAATATTCCGATCACCTTTGACTGAGGTTTATCACCGGTACCAGTTCCAGCCTTCGCACGTTCTTCCCCGCGTCCACAGGCGTTAGCATGGCGATCACGTCGCGGTGTCACGATTACATCGCTCGCCAAGGCCAGGGACGAAACTGACGGTCCAGATGACCAGCCTTACATGCATCACGAAGTTGACTGGTGGTTGCAGAAGGTATACGGGTCTGAAGAAACGGGATGGAGTAGATAAATCTTGGGGGTTGTTGGTCTATTGACCGGGAACTCATTCAAAACACCCACCGATTTACACCTCCTCGTAGCAATATTACTTGATGTTATTAACAGGAATACTAATATACCTAAAGCTTCCCGACACTTTTGATTAAAACAACGAAAACCTAAACCTGGATCGGAGATTTATCTGATATATTGAAAAGAAAATTTTGTTACATTTCATGAAAAAAAAAATTCTTGTAAAAGTTTCTGTTGCGATCACTCCATGAGTAAAGTTCTGCAACGACCATTGATTAGATGGATCTATATAATATACTGTAAGGATTAGTTTCGACGAGAGAACTGCTTTGGCCAGCTAAAAAGAGTCTTTTTCTACTCGGTGGCAAATATTTTTAGGAGTTTACCTTCTGCAGTTTAGTTTGTGATACACATAATATCATTTATATGTAAATAAATTCGGACATTTACATAATTTCTGCAGTAACGCCGCTTTGATGCGTCTTAAATGTCACAAACTACTTCTAAAGCATTTTCGCATTGACTTTATGAACCCAATCTTGTTATTCGAGGTTTCATTCATTACTATGTTGGCTAATTTGTCTCGGAAGTAATTCAAAATATCTTGATGTATGCTTTATATTTTATACAGGATACGCTAATTTATTTTCCATAGAGGGGTTAGGTTACACCTGCATCATATGGTCAGTATTTTTTTTATTCTTTGTTAGGGGGTTTGTTCACATAGCGAACATGTAAAACTTACAATTTCCTAAATTTCAATTTAGATTTATTATTCTAGCAGTTTTAGATGCTGGAAAGGCTACAATCATAATTATTGCATGCTCCTAATTCCTGAATATTTATATTAAATTGGTTTTGAACTTCCAGCCTCATTCCGATCATATTAACAGTTGATTTCATGATCACAAGCGCAATTCCTGCGCTTTAGTTTCTGGGTTATTACCCAGAGCTACCCGATATTATCCCATATGTAACACAAACAGTTAGAAAGCGCTTCCATTTCCTTGCTTGAAATAATTCTTATGACTACTTAATTTGACTAAATCATCTCCAAAAACTACAGTCAAGGCAATGATTTAGTAAACAAACAATAGTTTATCTCAATCTCGGGGCCAAACGCACCCATTACGAAGCGCAATGTGTTCCTAAATACAAGTAAACATGTACATTACATAAAACGTAATGCCGCTACGTGACACCAGGTGGCGCTGCCAAGGAAACTATTTATTTTTATGAACTACGACGATATACGGAACTTGCTACAAATGTGTGTTACAGGTATACGATATACCTTTGTGTATGTTGTCTTACATGAATGTACTTTTTAAGTTAATGATATGTACATGGCACAGACGGTGTCGATTCTGTTGTGCACAAACTAAACTTAATTTAGGCTATTGCTATCTTTTTCTCTGTAATAAAACGAGAAAGAGGGACGTTATTTAGAGCTGTCAAATTTAATCGGAACTAATATTCCCATACAAATGAAGGGTGCACGTAAAAACATGTCGACTAAAACACGGTGAAGCGCAAGGCATAAACTAGTTTGACATCTTTAACTTAGTTCATAGCTATAGCCGTCCTTTTCTCGCACTGACTTTTAGTAAAAGATAGCAATAGCCTAAATTAAGTTTTGTTTGTGCACAACAGAATCGTCAAGTCTTTTAAAGAAGCATCCCGTGTTAGACAATAGCTGATTTGTGAAATACAGGGTGTAAACCACCTCATCACGAAGCCGTCAAGCAAGCATTCTGTACCTCAAACTATGTAACTTTACGCAAAAAATATTGCTGGGAAACATGGGAATCGACTTTTTTTTGGGGTGAAAAATCATGTTTTGTGGTAGAACTTAATGTAACGCACTTAAAACATTGTGCTAATGGATGGATTGAATAGAATTTGGTTCGTGGAGGTATCTAAGTAAAAATCTTACAGTAAAAACTTGGATTTTAAAAAAAACCTTGTCACTAGAAGGGTCCCAGGTATGGTAAAGAACTTGGATTTAAAAAAAAAATATCGGAATGACGAGGAGAACAAGTGCCTAGTTTCCGCTTCGTTAAGAGGTGTTTTACACCCTCTGACTTGTCAAACTGTATTAGTTACCTAAACGTAAACCTTAAGTAGTGTCCAACTAGTTCTCTTTTGAAATACTTTTCGGAATCTGGCAGTAAGTAAGATAAAGTAATTTATTGCGCAAAACATGGTGTACATGGCTTGGCTATTTTGTTTTTAAGCGAATCATGTGTGAACATGATTCGCTTAAAAATTAAAGCATGCAAACTTCAACGAGTAAACAAAAAAGTTACAAACATATTTAAAATAAAAAAAAACCTTATTATTATATTTTGAATAACCTGCAATATAATATTTTTAACACATTTGGTAATTTATTATAAATACGTACACACAGCCAGACATCTTTTAGTATATTTTGTTAACATATGGAGTTCATCTAGTACAAGTCTGTATTGATCACGATGTCTTCGAGAACTTATATTAGGAAAGTATTTTTTAATTAACTTTTGGCACGCTCGCTCAAGTAGGACGTCAATAGTACATTATGGTACAAGTGTGTAATGTTGGTGATTACAGCCGAGGCGCCATTGAGACCCGAGCCGTTAGGCGAGGTTCTTAAGAGAGCCGAGGACGGTAATTATCAACACACACGTGTATCATACGACGTTTTTCAACACACTTGAGAATAAAATAATACTAAAAATAACTATAATTTCAACAGTGAAAACGAGTTGTGAATTTTTTTGGCAATGGCGGGAATAATTAATCAGTTTTCCTATGCGCGCGCATCTAACAATGGCGATCGGCCATAGACTAAAAGAATGAGGTTTCTTTTTTTTTTGCTTTTCGCGGGTTGCGTTTTACCCACGTACAAAATGGGGAATTCAAAGTTTTATTTAATACAGAGAAAAAAAAAGTTAAATTTGAGTGAAATTTTTATTTATTAAAAACTTATAAGTTTAAATTATCTATGTAGATACGAAGTTGCATGAAATCAGAAAGAAATAGGTATATTAATTTATTTGTACTATTGAACACGATCTTTTTTCTATAGAAACTTTTTTAAGAACATTGCAATTCAACCAATAAAATAAAAAAAAACCCTATAACTCACTTGTGAATAAAAGCAATGAAAAAGTCACAGTTTGATTACAGGTGTCATTATGTGCCTAATTGCGGTGAAATTAGAGCCACTTTATGAGCAAGTGTGTTGAAAAATATATTTACTTACGTAAAACAATTCCCCAGTTCCAATTGTACGAATTTAAAAAATAAACATCATGAAACAGGTGTGTTTTGAAAAGGGGTGAAAAAGTTGTTCACGAGTTTTACTGGCTTTTATAGCCCCAGCATTGAGACTGGCTTCTTATAGAAAAGTTGTTGGTCCCCCTTGCGCAACTTGTTACAAATTGTTTCGTACTCACAAAATCACGTGATTTTTTCTGGAACAGTTATTATGTAGCTGTTGTAAAACGTGACCACGAGGTGTTACGAGAATAATATTGCCGGTAGCTGTCTGTAACCGATGTGCGAATTTGTTTGTCAACAATCTTGGCGTTTTTTATTTTAGAACGAGAGTGATAGTCCAGATGGCAAAAAAAAATTATGTAAAAATTAGGCGCCTTAAGGTGGACGCACACTTATCCGCGCCGAACGAATCGAAGTCAAGGAGGCCTCGCACACAATATTTCCGCGCCGAACGCGCCGAAAGAAACAATATTTTTTTTTAAACAATGAAGAAGTAGAGTTTGGCCAGCGAAAGCTGTCGAAGAAAAAAGGCGGGAATTAAAAAAAATCAAGAGCTGTTAACAAAGCCGGCTATACACTGCTTATTAAACGGTGTTGATAGGTACTATTTATTATTCAGGAAGTATTTTTTATAATAATGTTTTATGAGCTGTAATTTTCGAGTGTATTATTGTGCGCGACGAGACCCTGTCTCCACACCAGGGTGCAAGTAGTGGCCATACATAGAGTATAACGTGAGTCGATCAGTTAAATTAGTATTTTGAAAACTTGTGCTATTAACTTAGATAATTATAATAAAGTGATTTTTTTTATATAATCGCACTAGAACCTTTTTGGCTTTATGGTAACTTGGCATCATCATAATATTATAGTCCATTATGAAGGAAAAACGTAGATTAAAGTTTTTGTATAATTACGTAACTCATAATGATGATTTTTTTATTTGTTGAGATATAACGTATATATTAGTGTCAAAACGCTGGACTTGGCTTAAAACCATTTTCCACGCAAGAGTCATATAAATCGGTCAAGTAGTTTAGGCAATATATGGCAAAATAAATAGTAAACATTGTGTACATCGTACATTTCACACTTATTCTGATTCAAATCATTTTTTATGCCTTTATTTGTCAACCATAGTAAATAGAAGCTTCCCCGTCTAACTTCTGATTGTTTTCGGGATTATTTAAAACAAAACCAATGTAAATGTGATACACGTAAACAAAAGATCAAGGTGATTCAAGTACAAAACGTGTCAATTTTGAGTCTTAAATTATTGCCTACAGCTTTCGTTGGCCAAACTCTAGTATTCTAACGTTGCGCTGGCATCGGTCGAATCGATATATTTAGCACCAATGTTTAAAGAACACGGGCCACAGCGGGAACAAATTTTGATTGTATTTTTTTTTTTGCGTTTGCCCATGAAAAATATATAAAAGTATAGAGTTTGAATTCCTGAACAGTTTGTCGTGGACTCTCTGACTATTAAAAGTACAGCTTAGCCAAAAGTCATGAAGACAAACCAGAAAGAAAAAAAAACAAGCCTTGATTATTATTTATTATAATCATAATAGGCTTGTGTCCTAAAAAAATCTATTTAGTCCGTCAGTTAGATTATCAAAAAAAAAATGACACGTATTTTTTCTTTTGTTACATAAACCAAAATTGATGAAGATACGACGCTTTTAAAATTCGCAATTCGTCACGCCGTGCTATAGTTTTTAGTGCGTTGTGACGTCACGAGCCCCCACTCCCGAGTTTTGATACGTTTTATCTTTGTCAGTATTCATTGATTTACAAAAACAAAAAATACGTGTCCATTATTTTCAAATACTCTAACTGACGGACTAGTTTCCATTATCGATAAATTACCAATCTAAATAGATTGGTAATTTATCGATAATGGAAACTAGCCTATTCTAGTCAATTGAGCTTTTAATTATGACGAGTTTTTTTCCAGACTTCGATAGACCTCAAGCATGTTTTGGTAAATCAATCTTAGTAAATTATTTCGTTGACATCTATCACGGTGACATACCTAGACGCTTGATAATTTCATCAGCAATTCGGTATGTAAAGTATTTTTCAGGTATTTTTTTTACATTTTTATTTCGTAAAACATTTAATTTTAAGCAACTAATTTTAAGCTTTTTTTTTTCCAAGTTACAGTTTCTTTTTTATTATTTTTTAAAGTATTATTCGTGATGACGTCATTTCATAGCCTGAATAGCTTTAAGTCTTTGCCACGTTTTCAGTACATACAAAAAACACTAAATAACTTCAAAGTTGACATTGATGACAGTTGACGCTTGACAGATACGTGTTTTTATTTTGTTGTGAAATGTGAATGCTGTGATCGTGACTGTGATGTGAATTTTTTGTTTGAGTTTCTTTTCCTACGATTTTTAGCAAATTTTAATTTCTATCCATTATCCGTGCTGCGTATCCGTGCAATGAATCTGTCATCGACAACTAGTGCTAAATGCTTCGTACCGTCATGTAAAAACACTACAACAAATAGCCGACACAAATTGTTTGTAAATGTGAAAGAAACGCTAAAAAGAAGTGGTGCAAGGAAGTAAATATGGAATACAAGCCTGGGCGTCGTATTTTTTGTTGCGAAGATCATTTGAACGCGAAATTATCAGCGCGCGATGCATTCAAATAAATAACACAGTAACTAGCATTGACAGTTTTGATTTGACACTGACGGTATGACAAACAAAAGTATTTTTTTTTTAATTTATCTTGAAAAGCACGAAGGAAGTAGTCTATTCAGGCTACGTTATGACGTAATTTAGAGGTCAAATGAAAGTCAAATGATTACAAGTATTATTGTGAAAATAAACACAATCTTGTGATATAGAAAGCTAAAAATAGAAAAATAAGGCATAAGACCCTAAAATCTCCAAATGGTTTTGGAATCAGCGTAGGTTAATTTTTACTTTACATACCGAATTGCCTCGCCGGTGTTCTTTCTCAAAACGAAAAAAAAGATTATCTATTCAAAATAATACTATGCAAGTGCACAACATGGTGCAGTACGAGGGTTTACAGCTGCAAAAATACAGGACTCCGGTGTTTGATGATGTGCAACCACTGTACCGGCACAGCTTGTATTCGACTGAGGCTGACTTCAATGAAGATTATACAGGCGAAGAATTTGAGGACCAGACCCTACTTGACGAAATTAGTGCCCCGGAGGAAAGGAACAATGGCGACCGCAATGTAAATTTGCCATTTGCTACAAAAAGATCAGCAGGCGGAGAACTTTTCATCAGCATCTGCCTAGCCTTTTCCCAACTATGTTAGGGGCTTCCAGTCTGAACTGATGTTGCTGAATACCAGTATTTACATGGATCGACTGCCTATCTTACCTCCACAACCCAGTTAGTACTGGGTTGTGTTGGCTGGGTTCTAGGTTGTTGTGGTAGGTGGTGGAGACTTTATAAGTTTCTTAAATACATAACTAATGCAACTGCTGTATCTCTGCTACAAATAATGTGATGGGTGGCGGAGCATCATTTCAAGACTCATAGTATCTGTAATATGACAAAAGATGCTAGCTGTACCCCACAGGGGGTGTATCGCTTAGTTAACAACCTAACACCTTGGATCGAGGCCTGCCACACCGACCACCAGTTTCATGAAGGTTGACCTGCGAGATCCCAGTCCAAAAAATAACAGGGTCTGTTTGCTTGTATGCGGCGGGGATACCCCTATAGATTAATTTTCATTCTTCAATAACAATGGCTCACGAATCCTTTTAGTATGTATTGTTTTAACTTCTATTTAGGCAACTTATTAGCAGTCAAGATTGACTCTGCCACATAAAAGCACCGACGCGACGCGACGCATGCACAAGGGAATCTACCTCTGAATGCTAGTGTGACAAGCACACGCTGAAAAGGCATTTTCCTGCTCTTGCAGATGTCCATAGGCTCTCTATCTATTTTCGCCTTTGGCTTACTATTATAGGTGGGTCTACGATTTTTTTGCTTACTTTTTCAGACAACGTCTTACATTTCCTGGCGCATTTCTCTTAAATACACTTAATGCTCGTCTCAAGATCTCTTGTGACTCATATTTAGCACCCGGAGATAATTAGTAGCCATAATACAAGGTGGATAAAGTAAACGAGGCAGAAAGGAAGTACCTTAACAGTTGCAGTTTCACGAAAATGGTCTTACAAGACTATCCATAATTTTGCGTCCGGATCGATTACAATGAAAAATTTTTTTATTTGGTTAAGTCTTTCAGACAAAATGTATGGGATTTTGTTAGTACTCCAACCTGGGTTGGTTTAGTATAACTTTTTGATCTGTATTAAAAAACAGGATCGGTTGGCACAAAAAAAAATGTTTTGTGTAAAATGGCCATTATAAGATACTTCTCCTTACTGCCCCGTTTACCGTATCCACCCTGTATAATATCACGCCTGAATTTGGGGTTTGGCGTGTATCTAATCCTTTGGAGATTATCTATAGTACAGTAGTGTAGTACACCCCTCCAGCTTAAGTCCGATATAATAAGGAAAGAGTTCATTCCCATCAAAAGGGACATGCATTGTCACCTTGCCCGAGAATCGAACCTCACCGTCACAGTGGGTAGTGTACCACCGACACAAGTAAATTAATAGACATGCATAGTGTAAACCAGCTGGACATTAATTAATGTGGACACTGCTGGCGGAGTCGTTGCATATGTATTATGATTATGGCCCTTCCATATAAAGCGATTCATTAAACATCTACCTTCACGAGATCAAAGGCAGCAGCATCAGCAGTCAGTACAGTCGGCCTTTTTATTGCTTTACCACCCTAAGGAAAAATGCCATTGACACGTCAAAACAACTTGAAATGCTATGGATGATTTTTGGTATCACCTTCAACCCAAAAACATTGTCAGCTGCATTGAAGTGAGAAAAGTGAATCTCTTTCGAAGTATTTTGTATTCCCGTTTGTCTTTTCTTGTATTGCCATTTTATCCAGACCCTATATAAGGTGTAAGCAGCGTCTTCACGAAGCCGCAAACCTAGCATTCACACTCTACATAAAACTATGTCATCACCATCATCTGCCTAGCCTTTTCCCAACTATCTTGGGGTCGGCTTCCAGTCTAACCGAATGCAGCTGAATACCAGTATTTTACATGAAGCGACTGCCTATCTGACCTCCACAACCCAGTTAATACTGGGAAATACGATACCACTTGGTAAGACTGGTTGTTAGACTTTTTGGCACACTGACTACCTGTAACGACTGCCAAAGATGAACAAATGACAGCCGGGAACAACAGCTTAACGTGCTTTCCGAGGCACGGAGGAAACTCGGTATGTAAGGGTGGTCACCCATCCACAGACCAACCTAGGCAAGCACAACTGAACCTAAAGGTCTACCTGAGCGGCTGTTATTATTCAGCCACGAGCTCCTCTACATAAAACTAAATGACTCTACGCAAAAACTCTTTATTTTGGGGTGAAAAATTACGTTTTACTACGAGACTCACAGTAACGCACTCAAAACTTTGTGCTTTTGTATACATTGAGTAGTACAGGGGTCGTGTAGGTATTTAAAGTGTAATACTAAAAACTTGTAATTTTAAAATACTTGTGAAAAAGTGTAATTTCGACCACCAATATCTATCTTCCCGAACTAGAACGTTTCCAGGTATGATCTAGATCTAGAACAAACAAAATATCGCAATGCCGGGGTGAACAAGAGCCTACCGGCTTTGTTAGAGTTATTTTTACAGCCATTATACAAAGTGGTCATTAGGCTGATGTTGATGATACAAGGTGGAAGGAACAGCGAGGCACAAGTGGTTATAATATATTAATAACTAACTAGTAAATAATCAACATATAGAAATTTTTCATCGGTAATAAAAAAAAAACTGCCACTCCATACATTTTGACTGTGTAGGTATTGCTTTTATGAAATAGCATATTTTTCAAAACCGTTTGTTCGTCGATGACCCGTCTATAACTAAGTACCTATTTACTAGCAAATTTTTCAAGTGATTACTTTATAGCCTATCAAAAACCTACTACTAGGTACTCGTACTTGGCTAAAACTGGTCAATACCGAGTCGACAAAATGACCATGACAACTAAATTTTCCTGTTAATTTTACATCAAAACAGTTACACATACGTACATATTATAGGTATTAAGGCCATTGAATCCAAATATAAAATAATTTAAATTATTTCTTTTGTACCGATCGGTCAGTGCTAAATTATATGTTTTTCCTCCATCATGTGAAACCCAGCTATAAATATGTAACAGATCAGGTATTCAACAATTTAATAAATGTGTGTATGTGCTGAGGTGCACGGGTCTTATGTAACAATATTAATGACTTGGCTTATCTTACGGATTGAGCATCTTTGAATAGTTATGTACTACTCTACAACACTATAGTATGGTAATTATCTGACACAATAATTTATTATCGTGTCTACAGAAACAAAAGTTCATTACTGCGTACTAAAAAGTTCTCAAACATTTATTTATTTATAATAAGCACACAAACAACACAATCACTTACAATTCAAATATTAATATACATAACAACGAAAATTGACATTTCAGTAACCATGCAAATAACAGGTATGCACGACATTTATACATGAGCATTAGAGACAAAGGGAAATAATAAAAAAGTGTTCCTAAATCCAGATCACTACAAAACAAACCAATTTGATCTACTTAGACATGAACCCATCACATTGTTTAAATACGGATCGTCTGTATGAAGCGAAACTCATGGAGAAAATATCAATGGGGTAATCTAGATCGTTTAGATCGTTCATTATATTGCCGTGCCATTCGTGTTAGGGGGCTATTAAATTTGGTATTTAATGTGGATGTGTGCTGTTTGTGTGGATTCAGTAATACTGGTAATACTTGAGCTTTAGCTCACCAGTAACGACATACGGGTTCGAACCCAAGAAGGCCATTTTCTTTGTAAGCCGGTGAAGGGATACATCTTGAGGTACTTGGCATATCATAGGCCCAAACACATCAGAGACATGTGACATAGGGTGTGTAAACAAACCCTTCACGACTTACTAAGACTTACTAACTAACTCTACGCAACAATTATTGCTGGATAACGACTTTTTGTAGTGAAAAATCAAGTTTTACGATATAAGGGCTACCGTAACTCAAAACATTGTGCGGTTGGATGTGTCACCGTAAAATTATCAAACACGATACACGAACACGAAACACGAGATTGTAATATAACTAGAGAGATTGTTAACTTTCGAAATATTGTCAACTGAACATACTGCTTACAATATAACGCATTATTTTTCGGTAGATTGTAATATATCGAAGTGAAACCGTATGTGAAATGTATGCGATGGAAGTCAATTCGCGCTGTGTGCAGGAGCGGGAGGGAAGGAGGGGTCCCCCTTGCCCCATGGTATCATTCTCATGTAAAGATAATGTACCATTCCTGAGAAATACCGATTTATATAACCTAATCTCAAAACACTTTATATTCCCCTAAAAAGCCTGTCTGCAGGGTTTGAAAGAACCTAACTAACCTAACGTGGGAGTGTCCCAGGTCCCGATTACGGGGGCAGAGTTACTTCCGTCCCATGCATTTCACAATATTACGGTATCACATCGATAGATTACAATCTACCGAAAAATAATGCATTATATTGTAAGCAGTATGTTCAGTTGACAATATTTCGATAGCTTACAATCTCGCTAGAGAGATTACATTCTAACGTGTTTGACAAGTTTACGGTGACAGATGCATTGAATAGTAGGTACAGGGGTCGTGGACGTATTTACAGTAAAATTGTAAAAAAGTGGAAACATTAAAAACTTGTATTAAAAAACTTGTGAAAAAGTTGGCTTTGTTCCTTACATTCATTGCATTTTTTGTGAAGGTTTTTTTTTCAACTAAGTATAAATTATCGTCCCCGGTAGAGATGACTAATATGGAAATATTTAAATAAAACCGTTATCTTTTCTGTATGACGTAAATTATAATAAGGAAAATTGTTATCGAAACTTTTTGTAGAACTAATGTCTAAGTTTGACTTAAGTTTATTATATGCTTATGACGCACCGAGCACATGAATTTATATACTACAAATTATCTTCTAAAACCTTCCTCAAAAACCATTCTATCCATTGATGAAAACAGCATGGAAATGTGTGCAGTACACTGTTTTAAGCTATCACGGTTCACAAGTAAACTTAAAATGTCAGTACTTACATGATTGTTATTTGTTTATCGGAAGCTCAATACAAATAACAATCACGGAAGATAACCCGTAAGTTACATTTTAAGTTTATGGGTGCAGTAGTTTTTAGGGTTCCGTAGCCAAATGGCAAAAAACGGAACCCTTATAGTTTCGCCATGTCTGTCTGTCTGTCTGTCTGTCTGTCTGTCTGTCTGTCTGTCTGTCTGTCTGTCTGTCTGTCCGCGGATAATCTCAGTGACCGTTAGCACCAGAAAGCTGAAATTTGGTACCAATATGTATATCAAACATGCCGACAAAGTGCAAAAATAAAAATTTAAAAAAACATTTTTATTAGGGTACCTCCCCCAGACGTAAAGTGGGGAGCGATTTTTTTTTTAATTTTGACCCTGACGTGTGATATATTGTTGGATAGGTATTTAAAAATGAATAGGGGTTTTCTAAAATCATTTTTTGATAATATTAATATTTTAGGAAATAATCGCTCCGAAAGTCAAAAACAATGTGTCCCCCCCCCCTCTAACTTTTGAACCATAAGTTTAAAAAATATGAAAAAAATCACAGAAGTAGACCTTTATATGAACTTTCTAGGAAAATTATTTTCAACTTGATGAGTTGAATAGTTTTTGAGTTATATAGCACTTTTTCAAAAAAACGCAAATGATAACTTTGTTTTTCATACAAATACTATGAAAAACAAAGTTATTTTTGCTGACGAAAAATGTTGGTATTTTTAATGGTCTGGGAAGCTACGGAACCCTACAGTGAGCGTGGCCCGACACGCTCTTGGCCGGTTTTTGAGTTTATCGCGAACAGGCAGACAGGCGCGGCGGAGGACTTTGTTATTATGATATAAAAATATAAATTTGTTTAGAAGTCGGTTTTATTTTTTGCAAAAAAGTATTTATTTTTCACTTTTTAGTGGTCCACGTGCGCTTACTCCTTCACAGCGTACTAGCGTGATGTTATATTATGAACTGGTGTAAACAATAGACAGATATGAGATTTCAGCAATCCCAGTCCATTTGCTATCATTTATTGAGGAGTTCTGTTGCCTATCTCCGAAGTTCTTCATCAGATCTTCACCTAATTGAAGTGGGACCACTCCGAGAAAGTACTCTTCCGAAAACTACCCAAATCGCTTCATGTGTTCCTATAAAATTTGAAGAGTTCTCTCTATTTCTTCAGGACTCCATCATCAAATCCTGACTCGATGATTATGGGACCATTTGTGAAGTATACCCAATCAAACAAAATAAAAATAATCCTAATCAGTCCAGCCATCTTCGAGTAATCGGAGAACATACATAAAAAATAAATAAAAAAGGTTCCGACGAATTGAGAACCTCCTCCTTTTGGAAGTCGGTCAAAAATCAATTCACATAAAGATTCACCAAAAGTTCATTGACAAATTTTCATTTTACAACCAACGTTTCGTATACGTTTTTGTAAATCAATGAATATTGACCAAGATAAAACGCATCAAAACTCGGGAGTAGGGGCTCGTGACGTCAGAAGTCACTAAAATTTATACCATGGCGTGACGTATTGACAATTTTAAAAGTGTCGTATCTCCGTCGATTTTGGTTTATGTAACAAAATAAAAATACGGGTCAATTATTAGTTGGTAATCTAAGTGACGGACTAATTCGATTTTTTTTTTGGTCGTCTGTACTATTCGCTGCAGAGCCTGTAAATACGAGTATATGTATAAGATTTCCCAAAATGAATCCGCACTCTGCTCATCCCTGGACTAGAATACATAGCTATTAGTGATATACATACATATACCTGACACGTGTAAGTACCTACCTCTATTACTGTACTATAATAGTAGCACTAGCTACCAGCGCCCACATATCTGACATGTCGTTAGATTATGCAATGCCAGTGGTTGCATAATGTTTGTGCACACTGCACAACAACTATACTAGTTTTATTATGGCAACAGATACTTCTCATTTTTATAAAGAAACCTTAAGGTATACAAAAAACATACACAACAAAGACAACATCATCATCATCTGCATGTTCTTTTTTTTACATGGAGCGACTGAGTATCTGACCTCCACAACCCAATTAGTACTGGGTAATACGATACCACTTGGTAAGACTGTTGTCAGACTTTTTGGGCCACTGAATACCTGTAACGACTGTCGAAGATCTACAAATGACAGCCGGGACCAACGGCTTAACGTGCTCCGCGGCACGGAGGAAACTCGGTATGTAAGGGTAGTCACCCATCCACAGACCAACCTAGGCAAGCACGGCTTAACCACGGTCGACCCGAGCGGCTGTTATTATTTAGGCACGAGCTCCTCAAACAAAATTCAACATGACATATAAAACATTTATTTATCCACCTACATAGATTGTTTCTAATACTGTTCAATATTAAAATAAAGGAAGGACCTGGCCTCTGCCCAACAGTGGGACAGCAAGGGCTAACGAATGAAACTACATAAAGTTTATAATAAGGTTTTAATCTCTGATAGTAGTAAATTAATGGTAAAATTATCTTTTGGCAAAACAATTAAAAGTTATTTTTAAAATGACCAATCACTTGGGGTTGTGACGTCACGAGTTTTAACTTTGTCAATATTCATTGATTCACAAAAACAAAAATACACGTATTTTTGTTTTATTACATTATTTTCCAATGCTCTAACTAACGGACTAAATAGATTTGCAATCTATTGATGGGGGAAACTGGTCTAATCGTGTGGTTCACATGGAACTGTGTCATTAAAATGCATTACAAGCGATCTCTACGGTGCCTCCGACAAGTATAAGTCTGGTTATGGCGTATCATAATTATGATTATCTGCCAACAATACCAACCTTTATTACTTACGATTTCCTTTAACATCATCATCCGATGATCCCAATACTACCTACATACCATTTCCCTTAAAAATTGTAATAAAAACGTGACATAAATAAACAATCTTACTTTGGGCAACAAAAACACCGGACCATTTTGTTCACATAAGCTAAGTACATACCTTGCCAGCCTGACGTGCTAAAATGCGCGGCTACCTGTCCACACGCCAAAAGGTAAAAAACGTTGATACCTAAACAAGTTAGCCTCGTACCTATACCGGTAAGACCTGTACCTGTACTCGACTGACGACTCCAAGGTCACGGTCACTCCAACTGCAACACATTCACCCATATTTGGGTACACTTTAGGCACTTTTATTGGACTTGCATACGTGTGAGTGAAGGTGTAATTAAAAGGGTTGGTCAGCGGAGTAGGGTTGACAAAAGAGTTCGGGGAAGACAAAACACGGAATTAGCTGAACATCAGCACTTGAACAAAGTTTACTAGAGCCACGTTACTCCTTCAAATAGATCGCCCTGGGAAGAAAACGTGACGTAACAACCTCCCCAGCAACACGCCTAGTTAGAAAAACCTGATTTTTTACAATAGTGTGTAATATAAACCAAAAAATAATTAAGTAAATTAAATTATTGACACATATTCAGCTCAGCTAGCACACCAATTCATCATCATCTACCTAGCCTTTTCCCAACTATGTTGGGGTCGGCTTCCAGTCTAATATGATACCCCCTTGATAAGACTGGTTGTCAGACTATTTGGGCCACTGACTACCTGTAACGACTGCCAAAGATGGACAAATGACAGCCGGGACCAACAGCTCAACGTGCTTTCCGAGGCACGGAGGAAACTCAGCTAGCACAACTAGCCAATTAACCAAGATAAATAATAGAGAAGGACCTAACTGAAAATATACTCAAGTATAAACAAAGCCTCCAGACATAAAGGGCGTGCCCGCTTACACGTGCTATGTTGGATTATACGAGTACCTACTTCTAAAGTATCTCGAAGTCTCAAATATAACTAGAACCATCGAACAAAGAAAAACAAACTAAAAAAACTCGTGTCATTGCTGAGACTGCTTGGGTAACGTTGGGGTGGCTTTTGAAACATATCTTTTTCATTTTAAAGATGTGGATAACTTCGCTTGAATAAGATGCCAATGAATTGCATTTATATTCGAATACACAAAAAAACAGAATTACTGCAATCTACGAGTATTTACTTAATTCTTTCTTTTTTTCTGGCAGTACAGTCGAGTTCCACACAAAAAACCAGTTTTGAAAACAAAGACGAAATAATTTGAGATGCATTAAATATTTTATTATACCTGCCTAACGTAAAGCTTTTCGAAGAATTTAATCAAATATCGCATTACAAATTATAATTCAAATTATTACTAAGAATGAAATATTTTTTTTTTTGGTCTGTTTACGTAAGACTATTATTTCGACTCACCTAAATACTGACTAGGAATAAGAACACGTACAGGTAATCCTTAAGGTAAGCGTCCACGTGTTCGCATCGTAAGCATCAGACGCATCGCATCAAATAGACGTAGTATTATTGAACACATTCGAGCAATCCGTACGGTGCAGATCAGTGGACGCTCTTGTGTGACTTTCTATACAAAGAATACTGCAATCCGTTTGATGCGATGCGTCCGATGCGTACGATACTGACATATAGACGGTTACTTTTATTCCCAAAGAACTATCTTCTTGAGAAAAGATAAAAAATACACAGTTTCTTTTCCAGAATATAAACGTCCTCTTTTGAGCGAGAGCTGTCTTCTTTAAGAATTCGAACAAAACTTCATCCTCCTCATCTCGTGTCTTCTTCTTCATCTTCTACCTCAGTACACGCTACACTTCAACCTCGGTACACGCTACACTTCTACCTCGGTACACGCTACACTTCTACCTCGGTACACACTACAATTCTACCTCGGTACACGCTACACTTCTACTTCGGTACACGCTACACTTCTACCTCGGTACACGCTACACTTCTACCTCGGTACACTCTACATTTCTACCTCGGTACACGCTACACTTCTACCTCGGTACACGCTACACTTCTACCTCGGTACACGCTACACTTCTACCTCGGTACACGCTAAACTTCTACCTCGGTACACGCTACACTTCTACCTCGGTACACTCTACATTTCTACCTCGGTACACGCTACACTTCTACCTCGGTACACGCTACACTTCTACCTCAGTACACGCTACACTTCTCCGGGTCCTCTCAGCACAATTCTAGATATGCTGAGCGGCAACTCGAACATAATTGATGTATTCGATTTTGCCATCTGATCATGTCTACCCAAACAAGTAGGTACCTATGTAGTAGGTACGTCTAAGATGTTTTCGAGCAAATAGTGGCATTGTATTGTACAACGGGCTGGTGTCCGCAACTCCACGTCAAAGCGCGTATTTTGCGTATGGGCTATATCCACCACGCGGGCCCAGTGCGGTTTGGTAGATGTCACATGTCTTCGAATTTTTGGTTCTAGGACATGCCGGTTTCCTCACAATGTTTTCCTTCACCGTTTGTGAGAGCAGTGGTGATGAAATAAATTACACAAAGTAATGCGCCTACCTGGGTTCGAACCCTCGACTTACTGGTTCGTAAGTCGGGGCCGCCACCACTGCTCTCAAAAAATAGTGGCATAAACAGAACACAGGAAATCCGAAAACTTAATTTACATTAACCGAATTTCTAAGAATCTAGCTACTACTTGACATTCATAGCTGCTATCAATACCAAGGTATGAACAATGATTGCATGCTATTTAAATTCACGTCGTAAATCAATGCGCACGCGCCGAAGCCGCAGCTTGTTCGATGGCTTCATCTTAACAGCTGAATCATACAGTTTCCGATAAATGTCTGACCGAGCTCTCACCTTCGAATGACATGAAGGAACACCTTGAGCTACCTTACGTAGAAATAGGGCTATTGATTGGAAACTTAATGAGTTTCTGAACTCCCTTTCAAAATGAGTTGTGAATTCTTAATTCATGTACTAATCTAAGGTAATCCATAAGGATTTACCAGGTGAAATGTACTCTTAATTCTTCTGAAAGGCATCCATTGCCTATCCCTGCGAAAACGCCACATTTCTGCCAAAACAAGACATTTTCTACCAAAAAATCGGTGGTAACACACGGAAAGACTGACAAGAGAGTGACCTTATAAGGCATCCTTTTTTTTTACCTTTTGAGGTATGAAACCCTAAACCTAACGAACTAGCATCATTGCAGGAATGTTCTGATTCTCATGGTGACTGTTATTATGTTTATCATTCTAATCATTTAACCCATCTTAATTACGCAATATTCATAGGAACTCAGTTCATGTATGTGCACCCACATTGCCAGTGAACATTTTTAATAAACATTGGTTTACTGATAAATCTCGTTGCAATTTACATACTGCACTGACTGGTATTATAGTTCAACTTCATAACAATTATCCCCTGAGGTACACCATGCGTACCTATAGTATAGCTAGTGTACTGGACACGTTACTCATGTAGATACAATCAAAGGTAAAAATATGGATGCTGCACCTAAAGCGAGTTTCTCGTAGACAACTATTTAAATTTTTGTTCACAAAAGTTTGTCTGCGAATATGGCGCACACAGTGTCATTATACCAAGCAATGCTTTTTGAGGAATTTTTTTTTAAATTCCCTAGCTGCTCATCTTAAGACAATCCACTGCAGGTCATTGATAACAGATCCAGCCTCCATTTTTAAGGTCTTTGGTCCATTTATGTAGGGGCACACACCCTACACTTACCATTAAGTCGTCTTCACTTCAGGCCTCCTTAATTTCTTCGGCCATTGGTTCGTTGACAAAGATGGCCGGCCCACTGCCATTTGAGCTTGCTTACCCTGCATGCTTTGTAGAATTTGAGCTTGCTTACCCTGCATGATTTGTAGAATTTGAGCTTGCTTAAGCTGCATGCTTTGTAGAATTTGAGCTTGCTTACCCTGCATGCTTTGTAGAATTTGAGCTTGCTTACCCTGCATGCTTTGTAGAATTTGAGCTTGCTTACCCTGCATGCTTTGTAGAATTTGAGCTTGCTTACCCTGCATGCTTTGTAGAATTTGAGCTTGCTTACCCTGCATGCTTTGTAGAATTTGAGCTTGCTTACCCTGCATGCTTTGTAGAATTTGAGCTTGCTTACCCTGCATGCTTTGTAGAATTTGAGCTTGCTTACCCTGCATGCTTTGTAGAATTTCCGCGACACATACATATTTTGGCCCTTGGAGGAGCTCGTGGCTAAATAATAACAGCCGCTCGGGTCGATCTTTAGGCTAAGCCGTGCTTGCCTAGGGTGATCTGGGGATGGGTGACCACCCATAACATACCAAGTTTCCTCAGTGCCTCAGAAAGCACGTTAAGCAGTTGGTCCCTGCTGTCACATGTAGATCTTTGATAGTAGTTACAGGTAAACTGTGGCCCAAGTCTGACAACCATTCTTACCAAGGGTTTCGTACCCTAATACTGACTGGGTTGTGGAGGTCAGATAGACAGTCGCTCCATGTAAAATACTGGTATTCAGCTGCATCTGGTTATACTGGAAGCCGACACCAACATAGATCGGAAAAGGCTAGGAAGATGATACATATTTTGGCCCTGGACTGTACGATAATCCAGCTAGATTCTGCGGTAATTAAAAAGGCTACCTTACGAAGTGTTTCCAGCTCGTGGCTATTATTATGTGTTATTAAGATGATCTATTATACATATATACATATATGTATTATGTGCTATATAAACACATCATGTTATATACCTACATGCAGTTTTGTTATGTAAGTTTAATGGGGATCATGGACTTATGGTTTGTTGTTTATGTTTTGTAAGAATAACAAAGGTTAAGGTGCAGGTCGATTTTTTAGATGACTGGGTTGCCAACACGGTAAGAATCGCGGAAGAGTGTGGAACAATCTTTTAACAGTGTACATACTTGGCACTACAAAAAGTATGACAGCGCCATCTATCCCACAAAGGATAAACTAACATCACATTCTAAGTCGCGCTAAAGTTATAGGAAAACCCGACAACAACTGTGGGCAGTGTAGCCTACCACACAACACCCTTCTGATCGAAAGATCCTCGTTTTTGCATGAGGGTGAAGATCTTCACACCGTGTTCTTCATGCTGCTATACACTTAAACGTAAATGGGGCAGCATCTTGTAAGCGTAAATAACACTGTAGTGCATTGAATTCTAGGCCAGCCCAACAGCGGAACAAAGGATTTTAGTAATTTTTGTTACCACATTTAAATAAAGGGTGGAAACAACCTCTTAACGAAGCGTAAACATACTTGTTCTCTCCGTTATTGCAATCATTGTTTTGTTCTACACCATACCTAGTTAAGTTTTTTTTCAAATACTTTTATATATAGTTTTAGACAACCCCCAAGACCCCTGTACTATTCAATCCATCCATCAGCACAATGTTTTAAGTGCGTTACATTGAGTTTTACCACAAAATATGAAACAAAAAAAAGTCGCTTCCCAGTAATAAATTTCATGAGGTGGTTTTCACCCTGTATAATACCACGCTAAATGACTAACTATAATATGATCAATACTCGTACTACAACCCTTTGTTACAAAAAAACCAAGAACGCGTAGTTTCTTCAATGCATGGTAAGACGTGTCCTTTAGCCTCGTTGCTCACCCCAAAGAATGACGATTGAACACGATATCAAACGATGTGTAACATAATGCTATCTCTACTCTCCCATGTTTTTCCAAAGCCCCAGCCAATCACAGCACAGCAACGTGGAGCCTCCACGTGGTCCACTCAGTTCGGACGAGATTGCGCAACATTCTCGCAGCATGCGCGGGCGCCGGCTAGTGGGAAATCCTTTCCGAACATATAACTGTCTTCGCTTCGTAGAACCTACATTATCCTTGTACATCACAAGGTCGACCAGATCACTCAGCAGTTCAAAAACTACTTTTTTAGAGTCCCGTCATAACGGGAGAAATCTTGTAAATATATTTAGTTACCCTCTTAATTATTGCAGTAATAATTGGTGCTGTGAAACTTTATATCAGTACATTCCTGACTTTTCAAGAAAACGTAGTATTTATCTGAGTAAAAAAATAATCACGGTAATTTTCACGCTCAAACCAATTTTTATTCCGACTGGTTTCCACTGCTCTGTTACTGCGAAGTCTTGCTATATCGATGACAGACAATAAGGTGTAAAATTACAGAGTTATAAAATAATTTACAGCCATAAAAAAGAATGATTTTCATTAATTTTCCAAACAGAAAAAAAAACTTTGAAGCTTCTAAGGAATCAATCATTTGGTCCGAGGCTGCACAGGAAAAGAGCACATGGAAGGAATTGGGGGAGGCCTTTGCCCAGCAGTGGGAAAGTACAGGCTAAATAAAAAAATAAAATAAAAAAGGAATCAACGACGGAACCTATGCTCTTGATATCGCAAGATGCACCTCCATGTTCGTATTTTTTTACTGCAAAAACAGAACCAGCAGCTTTCATAGACGGGGATAGCCCGAGTCTTGTATGACCATGCAGCCTTGAATAATAATCGTCTTTCTTTTGTCACGGAAAACCCCAGAGGTGTGAGATAGTCAATGAAGTAGTATAACTAGGTATGGCGTTGTGTGGTCGCGTGTGGAAACCAATTTGGTTACTGAGAATAAAGTTAAATGTAGGGCATCAATTGATGGTATGCAGCTGTTACAGTGCATTAGTTTTGTGGGAAAAACGGTGTAGTTTTGGAACTTTCTGCAACGAAACAATAAGAATTAAAATCATTATTATAAGTATCCGCAGTCTCAACAATAACGTACTCTAATGAAAATTGTGTACAAAACGAATTACAAAAACACAAGACATTCAAGAAGTTTATTAACTGAACTATAAACAAATCTTAAGAAGAAAAAACACGTAGATTTTCAACTTTATCGCTTCATCATTAGGTTCAAGGTTGATTGGGTGAATTTGTCAGTTTCGGGAAAATTAATGTGCAATAATCATAAAACCTTAAACATCTCGAAGAGGTTGGTCGACTCTTCACTTGACCCGAGGGGCTGTCCTATATGGTCAAAGAAACAGCAATGCTTTGCTCGTAGCAATTTTGCCAGGACACTTTTGCTGTTTGTGGCAATGCAGTTCAATAACTAACTCAAATTAGCTATTGTTGGTAATACAGACGCTGGAACCCCTTTTTTTACGGATGGGAAATCATCAAATAACTTCTCCCACTCTGGTTGGAGCGGGAGGGAGTGACAGATTTTTATTGACTAAAACCATCCATGTTCCTTCCTCGCCCTTTATGTTCCGTGGCTGCTGTATCTCTTTCGAATAGTCCCGCCCCGGCAGGCACGCTGGAACCCCTGATGATTCTGATCGGAAGGCGTGCCCATGTCGTCACAGCACAGGGTTATCCTTGACCTATGTCTATATTAGCCTAACCCATAAGTCTTATTCCTTCCTTCCCTCTGCGACGTCACAGAGGTATTAGCCTCAAGTTTTCCCTCCCTGTTCAGTTTGTTGAACTTTGCACATGTCGTCAGGAGCCACAAGTCTTATCCTCCTGATTATCCTGTTAGGTAATAACATAGTTAATCATATAAGGTAGTTAGGTGAATATGACACACTATCACTTCCCCCGCGAAAATAGTGATAGCTCAGCTAGTTTGCATCATGTCAATATAATTTATTATTATGTTACTCGGAAAAGATGTAGCTTTCTAATGGTGAAAGGTTTTTTTTTAAATCGGTTGATTATTTCTTGAATTAAATCGTATAACAAACAAATCTTGATCTTTCTCCAAAATATTTTTAAACGGCTTCCAAACAGGAAGAGGTACTGTGTTCGTTATTTGAGTGACTTTCAGTCGGTAGAGGAGGCCAGTAGTTTATAGTTTATTCTTCTATGCCTGTGTTGAAAACTTGAGGATATCATAATAAATTAAATACCAACATTTTGCCAGTTATATTTTAGTCCTTTAGAATAGGGGGTGAATCTTCATCTTCAATACTTCACGAATAGCGATAGTATTCCTTATAAACCTTTCAATAGTCGTTTTATTTTTCAATCGAATAACACGCCATCTTCATAAAGCATACGTGACTGAACGTACAGGAACGTTTTGAGAAAAACCTAAAAGCGCGCGTCGGCGATATGATAACAAAATTAAATATACCCTGTAACTACGTGCTCCGCTTCAAATATTTCCGTTAATTACATTTGTTACCTTATACACTGAAGTTATCAGTTCTTTGAATATAACCTTTGTGTCATAATTAATTACAGACTGACTGAACCTGCTTGTACCTCTACGAGCATTCTGCAATGCGATTATCCTTGTTTTTTTTCATAGGCAAGCTTGCTGAACCCATCTGAAGTCCTACCGCCTCATCATCATCATCATCATCATTTCAGCCGAGAGACGTCCACTGCTGGACATAGGTCTCTCCCAAGTGTCGTCATATTGACCGGTCCCTTGCGACTCGCATCCAGGGGATCCCCGCAACCTTCACCAGGTCAGTCATCGGTCCACCTAGTGGGAGGTCTTCCAACGCATCGTCTTCCGGTTCGCGGTCGCCACTCCAGAACTTTTCGGCCCCATCAGCCATCCGTTCTGCGAGCAATGTGCCCTGCCCACTGCCACTTAAGTTTGGCAATTCTCCGGGCTACGTCGTCGGTGACCTGGGTCCAACACTCCAGAACTGGATCACAAACTGCGAATCAGTAGCGGACACCGACCAGACAAATCAAATAGACCGCTAGTATTGAGCTCTCCGTGTCCAGAATATGCTCCTATTTGGGAATGTCGTTCATAAGCAGGAACATTTCCGTACGAAAACCGCCTTTCTCTCTGCGACACAAAGATGCTGTCGATGTCGAATTGCTACCACTGTAAAGTGGTTGACGGTGCATTAAAGAAATATTTCTATGTGAAAACCTAACATTGGTTTGTCGACAAAGTGAAATAGTAATAAATAGTTTTCGATTCTTAGCTCTTTTCTAAAAGACATGTTAGGAATGTTGATAGGGTGCTGTTGACAAATGTAACAAGTGTTTCCAGAAACCATGCTCAGTAAAATCAAAATGGCGTCGTGAGTAACGTCACGTTCAGTTTTACTCATCCGTAGTCATTACAAACGTGTTGCGCGGCGGCTGCAAGTCTGTGTGTTAGCTCAGCCTATAAACTATGTATTTATAGAAAAAGGTTGCTAATATACTAATGTTTTTAGAAACATTTGGATAAATATGCAAGTACACTCACGAGCACCAATATATTTATAAACGTTTAACAGCTTTTAAAAGTATTTTTCTCTTATTGTTCTGATTAAAATTTCATAGTGCTACGAACATATTATTCTGAAACTCAATTTTTTATGAAAACGATCATATCTCCAAGTTGTAATCGTTATTTCTCGCAAAAATTGCTTTTAAACTTAGGAACGTGTATACAACTTGTTGCTGGACGAGTTGAAGTTCCATGCCCATCAGTAGACTGCCACCACAAGAATTAGATCATTTACCCCTTGATTTCTAACAATAGAGTATTGTTTATACATTTATTTATTTCAAAGCATAAATCTACACCTAACAAAAATAACCCACATATATTTTTAAACAGCCGATAAGAAGTATCAGCAGAACCGCACTGACAGTTACCTGTTAACACCTAACAATGTCATTTAACTGCAGTTTAGTATTACCATGTATAACAATAGTTATTTTATCACGTGTTGCGTCACTCGTCAGAAGCAGAGCCCATGGACGATTGTGTTAATTAGTGTTGCGGTCGAATAATCATGGTGGACGCTTTTAGCTGGACCTCGTTATTGTGTATTATTATTATAATATGTATTATATGTTCACGCTTTGGCTGAAATATATTGAGTAATTTGATATGATGGATGGTCAGCTCCAGGTTTGGGCCTAGCCAAGCAGCAAGCAATTAGCTAGGTACTTAGGATTTCCTTGCTTTCTTATATCGCTATTACTACACACATATATAATCTCACGATTTTTAGGTAGGTACTAAGGATTCCCTTGCTTTCTTATATCGCTATTACTACACACATATATAATCTCACGCTTTTTCCCATAACGATAGGCAGAAACGAAACATATATCATGACATTAAATCCGCTTTGTACAGGTTTTTACTTGTGCGTGAGAAAAATCCAAGAGCAGCAACCACACTTCTGCTAACCCCATTTAAAAACAGTCACTTAAGCTTGAACCATATAAACAATTCACCACAAAAACACTACATTATTGTCAGTTATTTATGTAAAACCAACCAATTTCCATTCTGGTCATACGTCCCATTCGTAATGAAATTATTAAATCTAGGTGCTGGACTTCTGCCAAGCGCCTATGTTGACGGACTAACCAGCATGCTATCTTATTTCAGTTTAAAATACCAGCTTTCTGCACTTGACTCGGTAAAACGCAGAGCTAAAAGGCTTATAGGCGACGAGACGTTGGTAGCTTCGCTTCACAGCCCTCATCGGCGTAATGTTGCCTGCCTGTCGGTCTTCTATAGACGGTACTTCGTAAAGTGTGCGCCCGAGCTCCACGACCTGATCCCACCATTACCCTTTTACCACCGGACTAGCAGACGTACTGCGGCGTACCATCCGCACTTGGTAGATATCCAATGAGTCGTACCAAACACATGCCGTCTAGGTATAAAGTTCTTGACTCTGAGGTACTTATATCTGTGTTTCCACAGTTACAAATAACATAATGGAGTAGGTACGGGTTTCCCAGCGAGTAGCGTGATATCGGTTGCTATACTACGCTTTATTATTAAATTATTATTATACAATATAATATATCACAGTATTTTCCTGTCTTTATTATTAAACTAATGGCCCATGAGATTCGGCTGAAAATTGTGACGACTGACGATCACGGGGTGACTGTGCGGCTGTCTGTTGTTTTTCCGTGAAAGTTGGTTTTGTTAAAGGATACTTTGTGTGCTTTCCACGCCACTGACGGTCGATGACGGCAACTCTCTGCGGTTTGGTAGTCAGGTGCTTAGTAGCGCACGTGACCAGGTCCAGGTACTGTGTAGTTTACCTGAAACGTCATTGTTTAAGTACACTTGCACATGAGCTTGTGCTTGTTAGAGTATAACATCCGACTTTACCCTGTTTGTGTTGTTGGGTTTCATGATATTACGTGTTATTAACGATCAACATGTTGACAACGCGTGACTAATTGACGTTGTTGGATCCCAGACGACGAAGCACCCATAATGCATGAAATCATTAGGTAGATACAAAAGACTTCGCTTCGTGTTGTTATGAGCCTATGCAATCAACATGATGATCATTACTATGATGATCTCTAGTTTATGAAAGTCGTAGGTCTACGGACCCTTGGAGCTTAGGTACCTGAACCCAGCGCTAGTTCGATGCGGTAAAGTCTGGACTAGACTTGATCGCATCGCATTAGCGCTGGGGTGTACTTATTAAAATGATATGATTAATTCATAGTACGGTAGATCCTTCCGATTAAGATCCTTCCAACATACAGTGTGACTGCGGTGCTCCCGACCAGACGATGCCCCCCTTGCTGGACTGTCCGAAGTGTCCGAACACCTGCACTTTAGTAGACCTAAAAGACGACACACAAAATATACAGGGCCTAAGAAATGAAGAAGAATAGTATCGTACATGATCTAAATGAGAATAAAGTTCTACTGGAGAATCTAAGGTCATCATCCCGAACCCTATGAAAACGTCCATGTCCGAGACATTGCTTCCAGCAAAGACATCCTTGAAAGACTTTTTCTACTGAGGTTATAGTTCATTTACTTCTTCCAATCGTCAATGAATAAATACGAAAACATTAACACAAAGTGCAAATACTGCTATTGTGTCTCACAAAAGAATGAATGGGCCCATCCATACGGCTACATGCAGCCATATATCTTGAGTCATTGGAACTTTGAATGGAGCCATATCTTGAGTCACTCATATCGGTAGTATGCGGTGTGTCAGTGAATCATTTGAGGGTTTCCAATCGTCATGTAGACTTTGCATTAAATGGATGATATCGGTCGACAACCTACAGGTCCCACTAGATCTGTGGCTAGGCAGGGACAAAGTATAATGTGGTCTGCAATGGAGTGGGTAGGTTCCTATTGGATGTGAATTGTTGCCCGTATTTAGGAACTTTTGTAATGTATTTAATCGTGATACAGCTAGCACAGGACGGGCGGCTCTTATTCTGTTTAAATTGTTTAAGGCACGATCAGACAAAACTGTAAATTTCTTATTTTACAATCTCACCACCATTGCCATGCAGTCAGCTTAGTATGCTATACATAGTCGGGTCCATTACGGAGCTGCCTTGTGGCGACCCCTGCAGCCAGGGTCGTCGGTTGGCACTGACCGACGACGTTTAAACCATGCGTGTGCGCATCGTAACGCAAGCGCAGCGTGCGCAGGGTTGACAAACAGAGTTAAGCTAGTTATGTATTAAAAAATATGAAAGAGGGGGTCGCCTTACCTTACCTTATTTGCTTAAAAAGGAGGCCCCTTTACGGCTTGTTTTTTTTACTTATTGCAAAAAAAAATATATAGAAACTAATTCTCGTTTAATACGTTTATACCTAGGTATGTTACATGGCTTCTAAAATACCTTCGAAATCGTTCAATTAGTTGCATTGAATTTTAAAATATCGGCCAGCTACCCTGACAAGACAGTAGGACGGTTCTGAACAACATTACGCCAGGTTATAAGTGTAGGTACCCTTTCATACAAAATGTATTGACCACACGATTTATTTTTGATCGGATTGCCTAACCGAACTTAACTGGCAAGTTTAGGTTGGGTAGGTTTATTTGCACAAAAACAACCTACAATATTGACTGCATGTATGTGTGTGTGAAAATACCTATGACAGCTGTATCCAAATAAACGGTTTAAGAGGCCCGCGGAGCATGCGTTGTTCATACAAACGCAATACCAAAATAATTTGTAAATCAAATACATATAGTCTTAAGGAGATAGTGTTTATTATAGAAACAACTCAGAATTACATACATTGCACACACATAATATATATAAAAATACATTGCACACACATATATAAAAACACATGTAGGTAATTCTGTTTTACGAGATCAAGCTGTCACTAAAGTATTCCTGCTCCATCTTCACATTGAAAGGCCCTGACATGTTTTCGCGTGCCTCTTACTCTCATTGAAACTGCTGACTGCTTTGTATTTTCACTTTCAACCAGTACACTATTTGAGAATAAGCGTTTCCCCATTTCTCATTAAGCTTTGATGCGGTTTTTTTTTTTTTAAATAAGTTTTCTATAGAAAATTTAAATTCCTCATGTCTCGTCTTTATATCATTGTCCTTTCAAAATATATATTTGCAAACATAGATATTCTGTAATCCAATCGAAATAAATAGCACTACGTTAAGAATATGTTTGATTTACAAATTATGTTGGTATTACGTTTGAATGAACTACGCATGATCCGCCGGCCTCTTAATTCTAAAACATAACTGACTGACCGCTAGTTCCTACGCAGAGCAAAACCCGGTATCAAATAACAGGAACATATCAAATATTTTATTTATTTTCTGATTATGCTACTTATTATTAGTATTATTACTACTACTAAGATTGAAGGACTAGCTGTTAAATAATGTTGATTTCCATAAACTTTTTAATACCAACGTAAGTAAGTATACTTAACTCCATGAAAAAGTAGTGAACAATACGCTGAGACAATAGATAAACTGCGCAATTACAAAATCTGACAATATTTTCAAGACAAGGAAGGGGTATTCGATTGGTATGAAAAATAAAACCGACTCCAAAAAACACAAAAAATTAAAAATTAACTTTAGCTTCAGAAGTCGGTCACCTTTGCTTGATTGATTTACTTAGTTTTTTGTCACCGACTTCTGAAGCTGATGCGGAGTGATGTTATGTTATGAACTGGTGTAAACAAATAGATAGACATGAAATTTCAGCCATTTTGTCCATTTGCTATCATTAACCGACTTCAAAGAGAGTTTCTTATTTATTAAGGAGTTCCGTTGCCTATCTCCGAAGTTCTTCATCAGATCTTCACCAAATTGAAATGGGATCACTTTAAAAAAATACTCTTTCAAAAACTACCCAAATCACATCAAGTGTGCCTATATTTGAAGAGTTCTCTCGAGTTCCATGACTCTTGGCTTCATCATCAGATCTGATGGTAGAATGGTTCTTATCCAACGCAAATGCTTCACTTGTTGTAGAAAATACCAAAATCGCTGTACGTTATCCTATAAAATTTGAAGAGTTCCCTCGATTTCGCCAAGATTCCATCATCAGATCCCGACTTGGTGGATAAGGGACCATTTGGAAAGTATACCCTTTCCAACAAAAAAATAATTTTTCAAATCGGTTGGCAAGCGACGGAGTTATGCGCGAACAAACATAAAAAAAAAAAAAAAAAAAAAATAGAAACATCCGAATTGAGAACCTCCTCCTTTTTTAGAAGTCGGTTAAAAAGGTTCCGACGAATTGAGAACCTCCTCCTTTTTGAAGTCGGTTAAAAAGGTTCCGACGAATTGAGAACCTCCTCCTTTTTGAAGTCGGTTAAAAGGCTAGTAAAAACACTTTATACCCATCTTCTAAGGGCATCTATACTAATAATATTATAAAGCAGAAGAGTTTGTTTGGTTGAACGCGCTAATGTCAGGAACTACTGATTGGAATTGAAAAATTCTTTTTGTCTTGGATAGTCAATTTATCGAGGAAGATTATAAGCTGGGTCAGCTAGTTAAACTAATAAAGAACTTTATTGAAGCGTTGCCGAAAGACGTCTGCGTCAGCCGATCTAGATCTTCCCACATCTAACTGCGGTTAATGAGAAGGCCAGCGCACACCGCGGGCGCGGGCAGGACGGCACACCATCTTATCTTTACCCAACTTAAATTCATACCTAGCTAGTGGCAACATGAAACACCTTCCAATGTTTAGAGATCAAAGGAGACTATTCCTTTTGCGGCATTTAATATTGGAATATATAATTAAGGGTTTCAAAGTCCTGCCGGGGCTGCGGGACTGTTCGAAAGAGATTCTGCTTTGGCTGCGGGACTGTCTAAAAGAGATACCGTGGTCCCGGAACATAAAGGGCGATGAAGGAACATGGATGGATTTTAGTCAGAAAAAATCTGACCCTCCCGCTCCTCCCAGAGCGGGAGGAGTCATTTGATGATTTACCATCAGAAATAAAAAGGGTCTCGAAATCGGAGTGGTGGGCGAAAGGACCAGAGGTCGTTGCATTACTGCATATTTCAAATCATTTATTACCTTGCAAACATGGGTAATAAGTACATAGATGTTGTAGTATAAAAAGGTTCTCCACATTTTGCCGTCACATATGGGCATGCAAATAGTTGGTTTGTTGTTTGTTTGTTGGTTGGTCATGAATAATATGTAACGTGTTATCAGCCAGCCCTAGCGTAAAGTAATTAGTATGTTCGTCGCGACCGGACCAAGGGGAGCTCAGGGCTTGTGATGTCATGAACTTGGCTGTAAGGATAACCGCCGACCTGCGCGGGCGCAGAGTACGTTACGTAAGGACGCATCGTGCGAGCGTCGCCGTCGCCGTCGCCGTTGTTGCTCTAGTCATCTAGTGCGAGCAAGTGCGACTGCTGGGCGTAAGTCCTGCGTTCGATTCCCAGGTCGGACAAAGCAACACTGGGTTGCACTCTTTCAGGGACTTAGTAACTGGCGTAACGTTAGTATAGGTACACGCATCTGCTCAACCTTTTGGGAAATACTGGCGTGATGTTATGCCAAAATACTGGCGTGATGTTATGCCAAAATACTGGCGTGATGTTATGCCAAAAGCTCATCGCGGGCGCGTCTGACAGAAGGCGGCAAACCTCAAGTACTGGTACCGAGCACCTCTGAAAATGGAAGTGGAGGAAACTTACCAACAAGAGAAAACTGGCAATTATGTTTTTTTGCCTACTCCTCCGCTACTTTTCTGATTAATTTCGTTGCGGGATCCAAGACAGTCAGATTGTTTCTCTAGGACTTCGTCGAGCTTCATTGTCTCGGCGCTTTGTTAATTCTGGCTTTCAGGAGTTACAGTGGTTTATTAAGACTAGTCTGGCGGCCTTGTCCCAAAAAAAAAAGAAACAACGCGCAGAGCACGACAGAGAAAACAGCAGAAAATATCAACATAAAGTACACAAAAACATCGTTTCGTAGTCCCCTGATTACTTCTCCAAATTTGACCGTTATAACTACTTTTTTATTAAAAATTTGAGAAAGGTTTTGGCCGTATTCCTATGTTGTTCTATTTTTATATACCTAATCTAGTTAAATTTGTTTACTGGATGTTTGAACACAGCAGAAAATCTGGCCAATTTTTAGGTTTGTGAAGGTACTCGTATCTGTATTTCTTGTTATCTTCTCTCTTTTATTAAAAGAGATTGTCATGAATCTCTTTTAATAAATTAATATTTTTTTGAAACAAAGAAATATACTTACATGCGAATAGTGGTCATAGATTTTTTGGAAAAGAGAAAATTAAACAGGGGACTACGTTTTTATGGAAAAACGGCCGTTTTGTGTATTCTTTAGGCACAAATCTGACCGGACACTTTTTTGTCAGAATAAAGAAAGTCATTAGGTAAGTGTTTTTGTAAACCTTACATTCCTTGTAGAGACAGATTTCTATAATTGTAGTTTACAAGCAATTCGACCTCACTTACCCCGCGAAACATCTTACAATTAATTATTCTGTGTAAAATCATACAAAATAATATAATTTTCAGAATTTAATACATAAAATAAGAAGTTAAAATCATTTTTTTTTCTTTCTCGCTCCTTCTTCGCTTTTATGATTCCGCACCCAAATTAAAGGTGTTTTAACATAATATGTTCACGGGACCCTACATTTGCAGTGGCTATGTCAGCGTTACATTGCATTGTAAAAACCGTTAGATTGTAATATAACTAGAGATATTGTAAACTCTCGAAATATTGTCAACTGAACATACTGCTTACACAATATTACGGTTTCACTTCGTTAGATTACAATCTACCGAAAAATAATGCGTCATATTGTAAGCAGTATGTTCGTTTGACAATCTTTCGAGAGTTACCGCTAGATAGATTACAAACTAACAAGTTTTACAATTTTACGGTGACAGATACACCACTTGAAAATAAAAGCAAAATTACGACAACGTAATGCCACCTCACGATAAATATATGAACTATATAACAGTAAGCATGCTATAATCAAAGTAGTTTTGCTACTCAACACTAGATGGCAGTGTTGCAATAGGTTTTAGAGTATTTTCATAGGTGGCGCTATTATCAACTATGGGGATTTTAAAAATCATTAACTGGTTCATGAATTATATTTTCTGTTAATTTAATAAGTCTTGTGTTGAGTATACAATAAAATAATTTCAGCTTAATTGGGCGAATTAGCGATTTATAATATTATAATGATTATAATTATCCTTTATCTTTCAGACCATGATCCTAAAAATCCAATAGGAGGTTGTTCTGCATGCCAAAATGCAATACTAATTTAAGACAGCATTGCTCGTTGTCTCGAATGTATACTGTTTACAAAAAATACGATGATGATATTGACTTATTTCACACATCTGTGCCTACCCTGAAGAGAATCATAAATTCTGATTCAAATTCCAATTGAGTTCGTCCTATGTATTATTATTTAATTGTAGATATTATGTTTTTGAGTTGTAGTGTGTAATTATTTTTTTGTACTTTTAAACCTAAGTGTCAGTAAGTTATTTTTTATTGTTATTTTTAATGTAATTTTTTTTTCCTCTTTTTCTGATTGTTTCTTTTTTGGTGTGTACGCAAAAATATAGTGCATTTGGTGCTCTTCTTTAAGTGATGGGGCACTTAGACTTAAGGTTGTACTGTATGCAAAAATGTAATAGTGTACTCATTGTTGAAGAGCCAAATAAAATAAATAAATAAAAATAAACTTGTTACTAATACCTATGTAATTTAGTAATATCATCGTAATAAAACAATCAAAATACAATCCGTCCAATAAAATATTTAAATAAATAACAAATACTTAATCAATCTCCCGTTGCACTGGAGCCACCGCTGTGAAAGTGGGTCTACTATCCCAAGATAGGGCAGTCTGGCTTGTCCGCAATAACGCTTTGGATACTGGTCATCAGGGATGCAATTCTCTTCCGCATTATTGCCAGAAAACTATAAATTTTTGCTTCTGCGAACATCCCTGATTCGCTACAGAAACGTGAGAGCACCAACAGTATCCTGAAAGCATTATTGTACTGGACCCGGAGAACGCTACAAGCCCTCTGCGTATGTCTAACCCACGCACGCAAGGCGTATTGCCAGACCTTCTACACGGCTGCACGTGTAGAAGGTCTGGCAATACGCCTTGAAAAGTGTAATGTTCACTTCTCTCGTACACCGCGCAAACCTGCGGGCCAGCATATTGCATCGGACTGAACTGACAACACCATCCGTTTCCTGTCAATGTCATCGTCATCGTGCAGATCCTCGTTTAAGATAGAAAGAAAGAAAGAAAAAGCATTTATTAGCCCGTACAGGACAAAACACATGAAAATTAACATTATTTACAACTATTGAAAACTAAACATAGATAAAAAATAAAATAAAAACAAACGAAAGGTCCTGAATGAGGCCAAAAGGCCCCTATCTCAACATGGTGCTGTAACATTAAAAACGTCACAGCGCTGGTATTCTGATACATGAACCTAGATGAAGATGAAGATGTGACATAGATTCTTAAACTTTGCCACTCTCTTTAGTGGCACATCGGAGGAACTTTCCTTGGCTTTTTGGTACCCACACGGAACACCATGAACTCACTCTTCCCCACATTCTACAGGAGGCCATTCTTCACACACTACCAAGCAACCGTCTGAGTCCGTCAATTGAAGGGCTCCATAGCACCATGTCATCAGCGTAACTTATGCTATTTATCATTTTCCCATCAATGGAACATCCGACACCTGCACTGCTGAACTCCTTAATCAACTGAACGACGTATAGGCTGAAGAGGGACGGGGAGTTCCAACCTCCTTGCCTGACCCCACACTCCAGACCACGCCCCGGACAATACACTCGACCATCTGACCTGGTTAATTTGGTTGTCATACCAGTACTGCAGAAAGTCAACTAACTCATCAGCTAACCCCTGCTCGTGCAACTTTGATCACAGGATGTTATAATTAACCGGATCAAATGCCTTCGATAGATCCAAGAAAGCAGCGTACACCGGCGTGTCAGTGCAGTCCCTAACGATGTGATGTGACTGAGCGCCAGAATAGCAGTCCCCGTGGAAAGCTCAGCACAAAAACTCAAGAACGGCTGAACTGATTTGGCTGAAAATGGTGATTGGTGGGGAGGTAGCTTAGAACCAGGAGAAGGGCATAGGATATTTCTTTTACGTTTTAGTAGGTAGGTACTGGTAGTAAATAAAGGAATTAATTAATCACAAACAAGCGAAGTCCGAAATTTCGACATTCACAGATTTCATTGGAGCAGCTTAATCCCAAGCCTTTTTAACTTCGAAATAGTGATTAACATGATAGAAGGCTTTCAGGCATAGCTTCCGTTTTATAAACGATTTGAATATATTTAAACTAAGTGCTTGAATATGGCTCGTAAGTTTATTGTGAAAGCGTATACTTACATTGGCATTTGATCCCCTATTTTCTTGAGCCTCGTTGCAGGAATTACAAATGTGCGTTTGTTTCTCGTATTTATGTTGTGGATATCACTGTATTTTTTAAACAAATTAATATCCAAAATAGTAACCAAAACATTATGAGTCATTTTTAGGGTTCCATAGCCAAATGCCAAAAAACGGAACCCTTATGGATTCGTCAGGTCTATCTGTCCGTCCATATGTCACAGCCACAGCTTTTTTCCAAAACTATAAGAACTATGCTGTTGAAACTTGGGAAGTAAATGTATTCTGTAAACCGCATTAAGATTTTCACACAAAAATAGAAAACAAACAATACATTTTGGGGGTCCCCATACTTAGAACTGAAACTCTATTTTTTTTTCCATCAAACTCATACGTTTGGGGTATATATGGATAGGTTTTCAAAAAACATATTGAGGTTTTTATTATAATTTTTTTCTGAACTGAATAGTTTGGGCGAGTGACACTTCCAAAGTGGTAAAATGTGTCCTCCCCCCCCCCCCCCCCTGTAACTTCTAAAATAAGACAATGACAAAACTAAAAAAATATGTGATGTAAATATATTACCATGTAAACTGGTTTGAACGAGATCTAGTAAGTAGTTTTTATTTTATTACATAAATCGAAACGGAACCCTTCATGGGCGAGTCCGACTCGCACTTGGCCGCTTTTTAATACTTCGAGCACACAATACACAATCAAATAACAAGACAAGATTTTATCTTGATGTTTTTCCTTCACTATCATCATCATCTCTGCTGCCGTTTCCCAACTATGTTGGGATCGGCTTCTAGTCTAACCGGATGCAGCTGAATACCTGTATTTTACATGGAGCGATTGCCTATCTGACCTCCTCAACCCAGTTAATACTGGGTGATACGATACCCCTTGGTAAGACTAGTTGTCAGACTTTTTAGGCCACAGACTACCAGTTTTTCCTTCACCATTATGACAAAAATAAACTTCAATAGCACTTATAAGACGAAAAAGACATAGTATGATATTACATGACCGGTATCGAACCCGCAAATTCGAATCCTCTAAGTCGATCGAGTGATCGAGTTTAGAGAGACCCAAATACACACATCAACAGAATCTAGGGATACCTCCTAAATTATTTACGAATTTTTGGTTTAAAATCTTTTTAGTTTTCATAAAAAGTTTGTATACAGATTGAAACCTCATTTATTCTATTTTCAAAATTTAAAAAATAAATATAAAAAAAAGAAAAAAACAAAATACGGCGGCAAAATTGTTAGTGATTCGTTACGTTAAGGAAAATTAAAATTGTTTTATTAATATTAATTAATGAAAAGGGATTAGATTGTTATTCTTTTTTAATTTAACGTACCGTGTGAGCTTTAGGAGTCATGTCACGACGTCATTTGAGTCGAGATGAAATGTTACGAGCCGTGGGCATGTTAGAAAATGGTGCTATTCAACACGTCGTTGCTGAGGCCCTACACACCAGCCAAAACGTGATATCAAGGTTGTGGTCACGTTATCGCAGTATTGGGGATGTAGCTGAGCGGTACACGGGTAGATATCGCGTTACTACGCAGAGACAGGATCGATTTCTCCAAATGACCGCTAGAAGACAACCCAATATCACAGCGATGCAACTAAAGGCTCCAGGAGGACCACCAGCTGCTCGTAAGCGACCAAACCGTGCGTAGGAGGTTGCATGAAGTTGGTCTTCATGGTCGAAGACCGCTACGTGTTCCAGCATTGCGACGTGGCAATCGCGGTCGGCGGCTTTCGTGGGCTCGGGAGCATTTACCATGGAGTGACGAACAATGGTCTTGGTGCTGTTCACCGACGAGTCCCGGTTTGGGTTTCATCCGGATTCACGAAGAACACGCGTTTGTAGAACTCCAGGGAGAGTTCTCCAAACGCCAGCGAGAGTTAGCCGTCTACGGCACCCTCAGGAGGTCCACTCATACCAAGGCGGGACAATCATGGTGTGTGCAGGAATTCGTCTTGGCGGACGAACCCAGCTCATTTGGATCCAAGGTAGCATGACTGCACAAAAATACCACGAGGAGGTAGTAGAGCCTGTTATTGTCCCACACAGAATCCAAATGGGCCAGGAATTTCTACTCATGCACGATAATGCTCCTTCCCATACGGCGCGGCTGGTGTCGGCCGCTCTCCGAGACCACGATATTCAAGTTTTGGATTGGCCTGCACAGTCGCCCGACTTAAATCCTATCGAGCATGCCTGGGACATGTTACATCGAAAAGCTTTGAGAGATTTCCCGCCAAATTTGACGACAGAACAACAACTTTACGAACACTTGCAAAGAACATGGGACCTCATACCGCAGCAAGACATTGACAATCTAATTGTAATGGACGACGAGCCCTTGATAAAAATGTAATTTTAGTTTAAGTAGTTTTTGTGTAAACAATGGGGACCTATATGTCTGTCCACCCCCAAACTATTATATACTAAAAGCCTTAAGCATTGCACCATGGCTCGAAATGTTGCATCAGCCATTCGTGAGAGGGGATACGGTCAGGTTTGAACCTGTCCGACGTGGAATATTCCATAATAAAGAGTATTATTGCATCAGCAATTGGGAAAGTCCATTTTTACGGGCTGTAGTTGGATAAAGTTCCCTCAAGGACGCTCAGGTGCTCCCACGACTTGCAATGACGTGATTATTTATGTAAGGGGGACCGATTAAATTGGTGATAATCGAGTCAAATAGTAGTAAATAGAAACATGTAACTAAGTCATTCCATCAGATAATCAAGGAGAAATCTTCAAGAAGTCAAGGAAGAGCTCCATATCAGACAGATTGTCATGAGAAGTTAAAGTAGAATCATAGTTCTAGTGAGTCCCACGCCCCAAGTGTTAAATTCCTTATATACAGTCTTATGTAAAGTCTTGTGCCCCGCTATGTAAACCTATAACTATATAATAAAAAGTGTTAAAAGTAATCGCGTTTAATTCATTAGACGTATAGAGGAACCACCCCACCTAGTTTGGCCATATAAGCCGGGTAAGCAGCTGAGTCCCAGCATTGGGATCATATGGGCTGGGTCAGCAGCCGAGTCCCAGCAACTGGTCTACGAGAACCGGGGTGCGAAGAACAATAATAATACAGTCCACAAAAAGTATTTGGCCTCCCTACGAGCCGAATACATAACAATTTGGTCCTTGCAATCCGGATAAGCAGAAGTGCCGGTATAATACATAGCGCGTAAATAAGTGATATAAGCGGGCACATAAACTGTAAGTACTGAACAAAATTAACTTTATATATGTCGTGAGTGAATAAAGTGCCGCGATAGGAAAAGTGATATTCTGTGTACCAAAAATCGCGATCATAGCGCGCGTTAAAAAAGGGGTAAGCAGAATAGTGGGAATCTTATGAAAATTAAAAAGTAAATTGACTCGATTCGCGCCGTGAATAAAATACTAACGGATGTATTATCGTTATAAAACGTAATAAATGACCACGTTGTGAATACATAGTTACGCGTCATATATAAGCGCGCGTTATAGAACATAGTGCGCGCCGCATGGAACATTATTGTCGCCGTAACTATATAGTGCCGTCAGGTACATAGGGCCGTCGTAAGCACATAGTGCCGTAAGGTACATAGTGCCGTAAGTACATAGTGCCGTAACAAGTACATAAGTGCCGTCGCGGTAAATAAATGTCCAGTCGTGATATAATAACAGTATTGAAGTGCGAGTAAGTGAAACGTCGTAGTGGACGAATCTGGAGAAGTCCAAAACCAGGTTAGGTTAGTTTGGATTGTCGCGCTCCTTGCTCCCCGTTTAAAGTCAACCTGCAGCGTACCAAAGAACGATGGTGGTCACCCGAAGCCAGGGTGATGCTGCAGAAGCTGAGGACCAGAGGCGGGCCCTGCAGAAGAGGGCAGACGAGCATAGAGAGGCAGTTCTACGCCAGGAAGCGGAACGGATTCGAAGAGAGAGACTACGGAGGATTTCAATGGACCCGCCCTTGTCACCGGCAGTAACAGGTGAGCAAAATATTATAGCTGCACGACTGATTACCGCGCCCCTTACGACAGCAGACACGACCTTAGCAGGACCATCGTCAGGACTTCTCCTGAGCGAGGAGCACGAGCAAAGGACGAGGTCGCCCACCAGATCGGTGAGGTCACATAGGTCACAGAGGTCACAGAGGTCAACCAACAGTATTTCAACGCGCTTAAGACTGGCGGAATTGGAGGCTGCAGAAAAGCTGGCAGCCATCCAGAAGAAGTCTCTCGACCTGGACGCAGACCTGGTCAAGAGAAGATTAGCCGCCGAAGTATCTGTTCTGCAAGATGAGCAGGACAGCCTGCGGGATGAGCCCCTCATCACCCAGGAGGAAGGCCACCACAGTAGAGTGGACGAATGGCTTCAAACGAACCCCCTCAGATCACGGGGGGAGGGGGACCAAGGACCCCCCCGGGAGGACCCAAGACATATTAAATTCGAATTGCCACGGGAGAGGTCACCGACGCCAACGAAGCACGGGAACAGCATCGACAACCTGGCAGCGACCTTAGAAAGGATGGCAAGACCCCGATTACGGCATACGGATTTACCGGTGTTCTCCGGTGGTGTGAACGAGTGGTTGCCGTTTAAGGCGGCCGTAAACGACACCACCAACATGTACAACATATCGCCAGCTGAGAACATACAGCGATTGAGGAGCTGTCTCAAGGGAGAGGCAAGAGAGGCGGTGTCCGCCCTCCTACATACTGCCACCAATCCAGAAGTCATCATGAAGACACTCGAACAATGTTTCGGACGACCGGAAGTACTCATCGACCGCGCCATCGAGGAGCTGAAGAAGATGACGAAGCCCACGGCATCAGCCGCCGACTTAAATAACTTCGCCATCAAAGTACAAAACACCGTAAACGTAATTAAATCGGTCGACCGAAGGAGATACTTATATAACCCGTTATTAACTCGTGAAGTGCTAGAAAAGTTAAGCCCCCATATAAGGTCAAGATGGTGCGACTTTGCCTGTGACAACGACGACACAACGGAGCCGGAGATAGTAATGCTGTCCCATTTCCTGATGCGGGAAGCGGATAGGGCGTTGCGATACTCGTACGCCCCTCCCACCAGCGCCGCAACCACCAGCCAGAAAAGGGAAACCAGACAACCGGTGACAGCAAAGAAGAAGGCCAGCCCCGTCTACACAGCCGTCGACAGCCAGGAGGAAAAAGGTCGGTGTCTTAACTGTAAACAAGATCACGTGCTAACAAAGTGTCCCAAATATAAGGAAATGAGTGTCAAGAAGCGGTGGGAGTATATCAAGGCCAACGGCATATGCTTTAGATGTGCCGAGAGGAAACACTGGCGATATAGGTGTAAGGCGAAGCCGTGCGGCGTAGGCCAATGCCGCCGGCCTCATCACGCCTCCCTCCACGAGGAGAAGGAAGGCGCCAAGGAAGAAGCGACGACCGCGAAGGCTACAGCAGAGCCCAGCAAGGAAGAAGCGGTACTGTCGGTAGCGACCAAGCTCGCCGCCGACCAGAAGAAGGTACTGCTGAAGATGTGCCCCATCATAGTCACCGGGTCACGGGGGGAGGTTATGACGTATGCGTTGTTCGATGAAGGAGCAACCGTCACCCTCATTGATGAAGACCTGGCGACCAAAGTAGGAGCTGAAGGGACTTCACGCCCGCTACGTCTATGCGGCGTGAACATGTCTTCGAAGGAGCAGGACAGCAAAGCGGTAAGGGTGCGGGTCAGAAGCATCCGGAAAGACGGTCAGTCGCACGAGCTTCGAGCAAGGACCATCAAGGACTTGAGGCTCCACCAACAATCCATCCCAGAAACCCTGCTGGAATACAAGCACCTGCGAGACCTGCCAAGAGAGGAAGTATGTTACGAGCAAGCTCGTCCAGGACTCTTGGTAGGCACAGACCATTGGGAGTGCATAGTGACCAGGGAACTGCGAGTCGGTGGCTCAGATCAGCCACCCGCATCACGAACGAAGCTGGGATGGGTGGTGCACGGAACAGCACCACGAAGCGTCATCACGCAAAAGGAAGACGTGCTGCACGTCATCGAGACCGGGAGAGGAGACGAGCAACTACACGATCTAGTCGAAGCACACTTCAAGATCGAAGCCTTGGGCGTCGCCAAGAAACCCCGCGTGAACGAAGCGGACCAGAGGGCGGCGACCATCGTAAAGAGGACGATCAAGAAGATCGACGAAGGCTACGAGGTGGGGCTGCCGTGGCGGACCGATCACGTGGTCATGCCCTCAAGCTACGGAGCAGCGCTGAGACGACTCAAGAAGATCGAAGAGAAGATGGATGCGTCACCGGACTTTGCCGTGCAGTACACCACGCAGGTCAAGAACCTACTAGACAAAGGATACGCAGTACCATGCGACGGAACCGAGAAGGAGAGTAACGTCTGCTGGTATCTGCCTCACTTCGCCGTGCAGAATCCGAACAAACCTGGGAAGCAGCGACTAGTCTTTGACGCGGCGGCGACGAGCTACGGAAAATGTCTCAACGACGAGCTGCTGGAAGGTCCAGATCTACTGCAGTCCCTGCCGGGAATAGTATTCCGGTTCCGAGAGCGGGCAGTGGCAGTCACCGCGGACATACAGGAGATGTTCCTGCGGGTGAGAATAAGACAGGAGGACCAACCGGCACAGCAATTCCTGTGGAGAGAACAAGACAGGACGTCAGCCCCGCGCCACTACAAGATGAGAAGCATGATCTTCGGAGCAGCCAGTTCCCCATACATGGCTCATTACGTCCGAGATTACAACGCGGAGCTTCATGGCGGAGACTATCCCAGGGCCTTGGAGGCCATAACCAAGAACCACTACATGGACGACCTGGTGGCAAGTTACAGCGATCCAGAGGAGGCGTGGAAGGCAGTCGAAGAGACAAGAAAGGTACATGCAACCGCCGGCTTCACACTGCGAGGTTGGAGCTCCAGCGAGGCGACGGTTCTGCGCGATGTACCCCAGACGCTACACACCACCGCCCCAACGCAGTTAGGAGGGGAGCAGCCTGAGAGCAAGATACTCGGGCTGTACTGGAACGCGGAACGAGACGAACTCGGATTTAACACATCCATGAACCGAGTGCCGTCCGAAGTAAGAGACCGAACCCGTGCGCCCACCAAAAGGGAGGCACTTAGCGCAGTAATGTCCATCTACGACCCGCTGGGGCTATTGAGTCACTTCACAGTGCGAGCGAAGATAGTACTCCAGAGCCTGTGGCGCCTACAAACAACGTGGGACACGCCTATTCCGGAGGAAGAGAACGAGCTCTTCGCGGCCTGGCTAGGTCAGCTAGAGGAAGTAAGCAGACTGCGGCTACCCAGATGCTACCTCAGCCCGGCTAGCATGGGCAGGGGATAAAAATTTTATCCACCGGTTATTTCCACTTTTGTTTGAATTTTGTCCCTTGTCAGTGGAAATAACCGGTGGATAAAATTTTATCCCCTGCCCATGCTAGCCGGGCAGAAAGAAAACACAGCGCATCGAACTACATGTGCTGTGCGACGCAAGCGAACAAGCGTACGCGACTGTAGCATACTGGAGGGCGACGTACGAAGATGGAAGCACAGATGTCGTGCTGGTCGCGGCCAAGGCAAAAGTAGCACCGCGGCGAGCCCAGACAATACCACGTCTGGAGCTGCAGGCAGCGATGATAGGAGCCCGACTCGCCGAAACCATCAAGAAAGAACACCGCATCGAGATCGACAGTACGACCTACTGGTCGGACTCCTCTACGGTGATCCACTGGATCCATCACGACATGAAGAGATACACGCCGTTCGTCGCGCACAGACTCGGGGAAATCGCCGAGCTCACCAGCAAGGAGGAATGGCGCTGGGTGCCGACGGAGCACAACGTGGCGGATGACGCCACTCGACTCACCGACGCGCCGATCTGCGCGACCGACCGCTGGTTCCGCGGGCCGAGTTTCCTCCGCCTGCCGGAAGGGGACTGGCCCGGGACGCCGGCGTCGGAAGACACCGAAGAGGAGGTCCTGCACATTGTGCCGGGCCCTGAACGAGACAGCTGGCTGCCTGATCCCGCCCGCTTCTCAAAGTATGAGACGCTGGTGCGCGCTGCCGCGCGCGTGCTCGCATTTATTGATGCGTGCCGCCGCGTCTCGCCTCGACTGGAGCATCGGCACATAGAACGCGCCGAGAAGGAGCTCCTGCTGAAAGCCCAGCAGGACAGCTTCACCGAAGAGATGGAGAGAATCCGGTCTGCACGCCCCGTCCCCAGGACGAGTCGGCTGTACAGACTGGACCCCGTAATCGAAGACGGCCTATTGCGCGTGCGAGGACGAATTGAAGCCTCTAACGTGCCCGTGGAGGCCAAGCGACCCATCATTTTGGATGGTCGCCACCGAATAAGTAGGTTAATTGTGATGCGCGAGCATTGCGCCGCTGGGCATGCCAACAGGGAACGAGTTACAAACGACCTACGGCAGCGCTATTGGATCATCCACTTGCGACCCACGGTGCGAGCCATTGAAAAGGCCTGCACGTACTGCCGGAGACTACGAGCAACGCCACAGCCGCCGGCCACGGGAGACCTGCCTCGCGCCCGCCTGGACCCCTTCCACCGCCTGTTCACCAACTGTGGTGTGGACTATTTCGGGCCTATGATGGTGTGAAGGTGGGCCGGCGTCGAGAGAAGCGATGGGAGGAGCTGATCAAGAACTGCGAGCGGCTTATGAAGAGTGGGCACCGGCACTGCAGGAAGAAGGACTACTGCACAGGATGGAGTGGCGGTTCATCCCTCCTGGCGCACCCAATCAGGGAGGTGCGTGGGAACGGCTGGTGCGCTCCGTGAAGACTGCCCTCGCTGCGACTCTGCGCGAAAGGGCGCCTGCCGAAGAAGTATTACTAACTCTACTTACAGAAGCGGAATTCGCCATCAACGCACGCCCCTTGACTCATGTCAGCGTGAGCTCCACTGATCCGGAGGCCCTCACCCCCAACCATTTCCTGTTGGGGTCCTCTATGGGTCTACCCTCAACTGGGCCTTGTGACGAGGCCGATCGACGTGCTTGGCGGGCCAGCCAGGCCCTAGCCGATCACTTTTGGCGACGCTGGCTGCGGGAGTACCTCCCTACGCTGGTACCCCGCGGCGAGCCGCAGAGCAAACGCCAACCACCGGAGGTCGGTGACGTCGTCATCATCGCCGACAGCACACTGCCACGGAACGTGTGGCCGATGGGAGTCGTCGAGAACGTCTACCCGGGACCTGACGGCGGCATCAGAGTAGTCGACGTGCGAACGTCTTCAAGCGTCCGGTTAGCAAGCTCGTCGTGCTGCAAAAGGAAGAGAAGGCTGCGCAGGCTACGCCGGGGGGAGAGATGTAATGGACGACGAGCGCTTGATAAAAATGTAATTTTAGTTTAAGTAGTTTTTGTGTAAACAATGGGGACCTATATGTCTGTCCACCCCCAAACTATTATATACTAAAAGCCTTAAGCATTGCACCATGGCTCGAAATGTTGCATCAGCCATTCGTGAGAGGGGATACGGTCAGGTTTGAACCTGTCCGACGTGGAATATTCCATAATAAAGAGTATTATTGCATCAGCAATTGGGAAAGTCCATTTTTACGGGCTGTAGTTGGATAAAGTTCCCTCAAGGACGCTCAGGTGCTCCCACGACTTGCAATGACGTGATTATTTATGTAAGGGGGACCGATTAAATTGGTGATAATCGAGTCAAATAGTAGTAAATAGAAACATGTAACTAAGTCATTCCATCAGATAATCAAGGAGAAGTCTTCAAGAAGTCAAGGAAGAGCTCCATATCAGACAGATTGTCATGAGAAGTTAAAGTAGAATCATAGTTCTAGTGAGTCCCACGCCCCAAGTGTTAAATTCCTTATATACAGTCTTATGTAAAGTCTTGTGCCCCGCTATGTAAACCTATAACTATATAATAAAAAGTGTTAAAAGTAATCGCGTTTAATTCATTAGACGTATAGAGGAACCACCCCACCTAGTTTGGCCATATAAGCCGGGTAAGCAGCTGAGTCCCAGCATTGGGATCATATGGGCTGGGTCAGCAGCCGAGTCCCAGCAACTGGTCTACGAGAACCGGGGTGCGAAGAACAATAATAATACAGTCCACAAAAAGTATTTGGCCTCCCTACGAGCCGAATACATAACACTAATTTTAAGCATGAACAATCGATGTCGATGTGTAATTAATGTAAGAGGTGGCAACACTGATTATTAATAATTAGATTTTATAAGATTTTTTAAATTTTCATTAAAATTAATAGCTTTATAAGAAGAAGTGAAGTTTTTTACCATGTTAATTTGCTACGGCGATTAAAAAAATAAACATTTTTATTTAAAACAAAAAAATCACGAAATGTTTTTTTATTATTTACTATTAACCTTAAAATAACCTATCATTCTCCATTTACTATATCAGAAAATTCTTCATAGATTTTTAGATATTTGATGAAATATAAAATATCCCTAGATTCTGTTGATGTGTGTAAATGAAAACTTGTAAGTTTTTGTTTTTTTTTGCTTTTTATCAAAAGCGCTCAGCAATGTCGGAAATGGCACAAGGACATAGTGATAAGATTATTTATATACCTAATGATGTCATACTAATCAAATTGTATGACATCATAATATTTAATATTGAACCATTCTGCACAACATCAGTCGCGATTGGACATCGTATGTGGTTACCGCTACAAACGCTCTGTGTTAGATAACAGTGAAGAACAGTAGTTTACTGAGACTCTGGCCACGTTCAATATTTTTTCCTACCCAACACCTTTTACTCATAACTTCTAAAAATCAAAACGAACATGGCACAAAATAGTGAAAATGGCGCACGTCTTGCTAAGAAGCCAAAACTTGAAACAGACGCGGACTCAGCGCAAGAAGAAGTGGACCGGGACGTAGAACTTGTGAGGATGTTCTGTGTAGACCTATTGCCTCGTTACTTATTTGAAGGAAATGGCTTCCAAGAATTTATTAGAAACATATCAAGTTACACCATCCCTAAAAGGATGTCTCTTGATATAATTCGGAGAGAATACAGAAGAACTAAATCATTGTTGATGGAAAACTTGGCGTCGGTTTATCACGTGGCGATCTCGATAGACACCTGGAAGCTGGGCGTGATGGGCCAACGTACTGGACGGACCATGCGGACTGCCACTATACATTTTATTTATCAAGGTAAACCCATTTCCCAGATATTATTCACAAAAGAGGCAAACTTGCGAAAAGACTGCAACATAGCCAAAGTAATAAAGGACGAATTAAACAAATTCAAAGTCTTCCCAAAAGTGGTGTGTTTTACAATATCTAGTCCCGGAAATAATAATTGTCTACTACAAGCGGTACATAGTTTGCAAAAACCAAGCGTACTTTGTGTAGCTTCTCAATTATCCACAGTTATGAAAGAAGCTTTCACTTTTATGAGTGAACATTCAGGTTTGCAGAAGAACGTGAAAGACGAGCAGTTCATTTGGCACTACCAGTATTCAGAATTAAAACAAATTATTCGAGGCAACAGTGGCGACTTCGTTCAGCATGAGAGAAAAGCACTTGGTGAATGCCTTCAAATTTTGCAACCATTCAAAGAATTTAATGACACTCTGTCTAGGGAGCAATACCTTACCTTATCTTTTATAATCCCTCTCATTGTCGGATTAAAATTACAAATAAATAAATGCTCACCGTCGACTGATCTGGCAAAGCAGCTCTTGGACAAAGTCAAGGAGTGGGTTGCTCAATATTTGGGACCCTACGAAAACGAATTAATTGCAGAGAAGGCGACATTCATGGATCCCAGATTTGATAACAAAACTGTTTTTATTACACAAGAAAAAGTAGATTCCGTTAAGCAAGTTGTTATAAACGAAGTAATGCAAGGTGAGAATCCAAGCCTGCAACAGAGTCCAGTTGCTTCAGCTTCCTACAATCCCTCAGGAGAGAGAGGAAATCTGCTCTGCTATCTGGATAATAATGTAAAGACTGAGCATAACGTCACGAGTTCTCGTGCACTGACTGCAGTGGAGCACTACGTCGGCATACCCGTCTCCAACTCTGACGACGACCCTTATCAATTCTGGGAAGAGTTTAATCGTGTATCCAGGTGCAGTGATTTCTACAACTTGTCTCAGAAGTACTTGTGTATTCCCGCTACTGCAACACCTGTCGAGTCTACTTCTGGAGACTTTCTGTGGCAGCAAAATGATTCCAATAATATTAATTTTAATGAACGCAGAAATTTATTGGAGCTTGAAAGTATCAATGAAATATTATTTTTGCATAGTTATTATTCCAGAAATAATTGAATATCTAGTAATCAACTCAGTTTTAATATTTACTTTAATCTTTTCTAATTATTTTTTTTCCTTTTTTTAAGACTAGTTTTTGCGGGCGACTTCGTCCGCGTAGATATTAAAGTTACCCATAAGTAATCCAACAGTAATCGCAGTTCCATAGTAAATGCCAGCCCCTTTTCACCCTCTTATGGGTTGATTTCCGTGATATTCCAAAGAAAGAAAACTAACACTAGTAGGTCTAGGTCACATTCACTGTAGCCTGAGTATTTAACTTAGGCTACAGTGAATGTGACCTAGAACCTATAAAAAGTAACAAACATCCATACATACAGACATCCATACATCCTAACAAACTTATGCATTTGTAATATTCGTAGAATTAATTTATTGTTTTTTAAATTTAAGTTTTGAAATGTTTAGTATCCTTATTTTTTTTTTCTTAGGATCATTTATTTGATACTCATAAATATCTAGAAACTTTAATGTTAATTTTACAAGTAGAATTGTTCTCCTATAATGTACAAACCCACTTAAAAATCGCCCATTTACCGATACTTCGGTAAATGGCTAAAAATCACCCATTTACCGAAGTACCGGTAAAAACATTAATACGAGATGGCGGTGTGTGTAATGTCCAGCGAATATATTTTATATTTTTATTTTATAGGTATATGAAGTTACTTTTTAAATTTCTTGAATATTGTGGTAAGTATACTATTCTATTTGTAGTACATAATTATGTACCAAGGCAAAAAAACAAAACATATTAATGTTAGGTTAAATTGCTTAATTTAGATAAAATTTCGTTTTGATTAACTGTAAAGTAAGTACTTACAGGAAATAATTAAATAAATAACATGAAGGCGGTACTTTATTGTTGCTGCACCCGATACATACCATAAGTATCTTCGAATTCTCTTTTTCAACCGACTTCCAAAAAAGAGTCGCTGACAAAATAGTACATTGTTATCCAAGGGGTGAAAGTAACTTATTTAGTCCCGAGACGGGGTTTGGCGCCCAAGCGTAGCGCGGGCGCTAATAGCTCGAGGGACTAAAGAAGTCTTTAACCCGAGGTAAACACTGTGCTTTTCATTACGAATACAAGGAAAATAAAAACAAAAACACGAAACCACCCGAAAAAAAAATGAAGATCGGACTGCCGCTTTCCCGCCTATTTTGTTTTTTTTTTCAGTGGCCGGCTATTCAGCCTTTATTTTCACTATCGTCACTGAAAAAATAGTAAATATTTTGCCCAAATTTTTGTTATTTTAAAGAAATATTTGTAACTAAATTATAACTAAGTTATTTAAAATAATTATACCCTTTAATTAATACTGAATTTTATGTTATTTCAATTTTACATGGCGCTGTAATTTACAGGCTGTATAGAAGTCGGAACATGGTTCAATTGAAATGTGAAAATAGAACTAGATTTTTTTTAAATAATGTGACAGCTGTCAGTTGAAAGTGATTCTCCCTAGGGCTGAAAAGTATTACTTTCAGGCCGCTCCTCAGGCAACTTTAGACCTACTTTCCGAGTATGAGTAATGAAAAAACTTAATCAATCAAACAAAGGTCACCGACTTCTCCGAGAGAAAACAAAAAAGTGAAAAATAACTTTAGCTTCTAAAGTTATTTTTCACTTTTTTGGGTCGATTTTTGATTTTTATGAAAAATCCCAGAATAAATCATTTAAAGCCAATTTAAAAACGATTTACGGCGCGAATGTACTACAATTTAAGTTATTATCATAGCTGATGACGCAGCAGACTCTTTTTAATAATTATAAGTTCAAAAATTTCTAAACCTTTAGCATAAATCATTAATGAAACACTTTTTTTTTGCCATTCCTTCCTAAAAAGATGTTGTATAAGTAGTGAAAAAAAAGATACTATGCCAGATGTTAAAATTAGTAGAAAAATATCTTTGTCTTATTAGCTATTTTAAATGGTACAAAACTAATTGAAAAGTCATGGACTACATTATGAAAATCGTTTTTGATTTAGTACAGAAAAGCGTTCATCTCATAAAAAGTATTTGGGAAATCAAACTAAACTTTCGTGAACACTATTTTATTTTTAATCAATATCAATCACACCGGCAAAGCTGTGGGTAACTTTGTGAGCAAACAAGAGCCCATATCCAAAATGTTTGCCTCAACGTTTCACGATCAAATCCGTAAAAATAGTACATTGGTTATTGTATAGACTACTCCAAAAACTTGTTCGAGTTTGAAGCAAGCGATACTTCTACAGTAAGCCGGCGCCGACGTTTACTAACAGTTTATGTAATCGAGTACTTCTGTTTTACGACAAATATTGCGCTTCTGTCGACGAGGCGTTATTAGTGGATATAGTAATACGGAGTAATGAGCGTAGCAGCGGGGAACCGTGCGTCAACGACGCGGACCAGCCGTCTTCAATATATTATTATACTTATCCTCTGGCCCGCGCCTACCGCGCTACCGGGACTTGGAGGACCGCGCCGACCGCGTCAGGGTCACGAGTGATTTCGTGTAATTTGACACTTTTAGATAAAAACACTGACGATCGCAAACTTAGACCAAAATAATTAAAATAAATTTACAGTGAATAGCTGAATAGTTAAGGAATCTATTTAACCAAAAACCAAGAAATATAATATTAATTTAATACTCTAAAAACAATGCAAAAAAAAAAACAGGATGATCGGTTCAGTGGTTTAGACGTGCAAAGGTAACAGACAAACAAACTTACTTTCGCATTGATAATGTTAGGATTTTATTATATTTAATAACAGCGAGCCCGCGTAGTGGACGATCTGTAAATGGTTCACAATTTTCGCACAATTAGAATTGGAGATCCCTCGTGTCTCCAACAGCATTTACACCTTCGCTCCGGTTGTCATTCAATAAGGTTGTCTAGTTGTTGCTTATATCCAATAGTTTGGTGTCTAACTTCTCAAAGATGAGATTTACTGACTCAAATAGCTAAGACATTACTTACAGGACCAAAGCATCATCAACATTCTCTTGCCCTATAATACAATTTATTTTAAACCGGCTGCGCAGCATGTTTTCTCCTTTCATTCTGGATTAGTCGTCATCTCACGAAAGACCCCCGTTGTAATCTCTTTCATACAGTCGAGTAATTTTTTCTTTGGTTACTCGTATAGATATCATTAAAACTTAAAATGATCCCCATGACGTGGCACCATCCAATGCCTGACTGCGTTTGAATAGTGAGCACAGCGCGCAACGCAACGCCAGTGGTGAGCTATTGCGTGGGAGTACAGCACAGACAACGAATTATACAGAGCAACTAAGCTATGCCTGAAAGCCTACAATCAAAGGCTTGGGATTAAGCTGCTCCAACGAAAATTGCTCTGTTTGGGATTAAGCTGCTCCAATGAAATTTGCTCTGTGAATGTCGAAATTTAGGATTTTGTTTATAATTGATTCCTTTCTTTTACACACTGTGACATTGAATGATTTAACATGAATACTTAGTTCAGTATTTTTTATATATTTTCTTTTTATTTTATGTGTGTGTATTTGACATGAATATTTACTTGTGACTTTGACATTTAATGACTTGACATGAATACTTAGTTCAGTATTTTATTATTTTTTACTTTTTAGTTATTTTTTTATTGTTTTGTGTGTTTAATTGACATATCGTATTTTTATTGACATTCATTTTGTCAATTTTTTATTAATTTTATTTAATTTTTGGAAATGTGAAGACCATGCGGGCCACTTTTTTTCCCCCACTGTTAACGCTGTGAGCTTTTCGGAAAACTTTTGAACGTTAACATGGAATTTACCATGAAATGGAAGAACTGTCTAAACAGCTCTTTCCCTTGAGCGGTGATTCAAAGCCTTGCTACGAGAATCGACGGTTTTGTGGACTATAATAAACTTTATGTGGCGGCATACGTTTATTTTGAAGAAGGCAATTTTATGGTATGGAGAAACAGGAACAATAGAGGGACACGGGATGCAGCGCCTTACCTTTTTGAAGAAGTCTGGCTGTGACTCCTGCTGTATGGGACTTCCACGTCCTCGACGTACAGGTTAACCACGCGGCGGCTAGCGTGGTTCCACAGATTAAAGATTCCTTTCCTTTTGCAGCACTTCAAATCAATATTTTGTCTGTACTTCAAAAAAGACTATGACCTCTGAGTTTGTTTCGGCTGTTTCAGAGTAGTCAGGTACGAAACACCGGCCCCATCTAGTTTTCAACCGACTTCTAAAAAGAGGAGGTTCTCAATTCGTCTGTATTTTTTTTTTTTTTTTTAAATACTTACATGTAAAAGTGTTTGTGAAAACCTATTAACAAAATAAACATCATTAAAATTTGTCATTTAACTTCCCGAGCTCTATAACCCTTTGATAACAGTATACTGTGTCAGCAGGGTTACGTTGCATCGCGTGCCAGCAAGCCACAGGTCACGACGGGTACGTAAGTACGTAAGATTCAATAGGACTCGATTAGATAAATATGACGGTTATTCTCGATATAGTGAGTTTCTGACTCCATAAAAACTCATTTTATCGAGAATAACTGCCAAATTTATCTAATCGAGTCCTATCGAATCCTACATACTTGTACTGCTTGTTCGATAACTCTTTCAACATATTTCAATTCTAGGTATAATGATTATTCTTAGCTCCCATATTGCATTTTAATTGGCAATGAATCTAGAGCACGGTTAGCTACTTAGACAGGACTTAATTAACTTATCAACAGAGACTTAACACTGCTTAATACAATTGTTTTTCTTTAAACATTGGACAGCCGTGACGTGATTAGGTACAAGCAAGAACAAGAGCAGCTCTGTAAAATACATAAAATTGAATGCAACCTATTTAATTTGCAATACTAATTAGATTGAATTTTCCGAAATAGGAAACTCATAAACTTTCCAATTATCGATGTAGTTGCAATGAAACTTGTATGAAATCCTTAATTTTGTTAATAATTTATGTACCTAAACTTCCCGTGTCGGACAGATTGCCCAAACGAGCCAACAAAAGCACCCAAACGCCGGCCATGTTGTCGTCACGGCGCACACGCCGCTCCGCGACATTTCACGGATAATTCGGCGGGAAACGCGGAAACGTAGCTGTGAGGCTGCGACCTCGCGTCTTCCGCGCTTCACACAAAAACACAGCCACCATACTAGCCTACGAGTCATGGATAATTGACAATAGATGGGTAATTGGGTGCCTCGCTGACTAAATATAACCGCACCCAGTCATGGAGCGTTCACCTGGCACTGGGAACTGATTCTAACACAACGGTGGGAGGATCTCTTGAGCGGTTTGGGGTTTTTATAGGAACTGTTATTTTTAGAATATTGCTACCACACCACCACGGCATTACACGCAGGTATTAGCGACCTGCAGTTACAGTTCTACAGGTCCTCTAGTATATTTGTAAGAATAGATCTGGGTATAATTCCTTTGCAGTTGATGATTCCCAATTATTTACGATTAAAAAACACAAGGTTGTAACAACAAGCAAAAAAAATACACTAGAATTATGCCAGGTGTGTAGGAGTAATAGTTTTGTAGGTTAGACGATATTATTATAATACCCTTTTACCTGGTATTGAAAAAAGTGAAGTATCCGTATGAGATTTTAGAGACATTTCACATCAAAATTCAAACATTAGTGAAGTCACCATAGATAACAGACATTACACCACCAATCAAATCGAATGCAGCACATAATGATCATATTATAAGGAAATCCGTAAGTCGGGTAAGTGAAGAAGAAACCCATTTCCTAGGTCCCAACCGGAAGGTCAGGCCCAGACCATCAAGGCTGCCGGAGATGCAACTCTTTTAATACTTACCAGAAGTAAGTACTACATGATGACTGGCATAAGAAGTCACTAGACGAATACTGTGTCAAGGTTCTATAGTGTTCAATCCTTTTGTGATGGTTTTAATTATTTCGTAAATTAACCTCTACTCAGCTTTTATTTGTGTATTCAATTCAATTCATTTATTCTCTCTTCACAATATTGGTTCTTAAAGATAAACAATGTTTTTTATAAGGTTATATTCCACCATTGGAAGAGACTGGTGCCTGAAGTAGGCTTTCGAAGAAGCCTGTGTTACAGGTCACCAGGCCCCCCCCACAGCAAAACAATATCGTAATAGATTTAAAGACGATCATAGTGAAACATCATTCATGGTACCAAAAAGAGCACAAAGAGACAATCAGTATAAAAAGGTTAAAAATACTAACAGATAGTAAACAAAGGCAAAATAAAAAATAAAAAAAATAAAAAAATAAAAAAAAAATAAAAAAAAATGGAGAACTACTGGTTTGCACGAGAGTGTAGTGTCGTGTATGAGTATGAATGTATATTGAAGTGTGTGAATGTATGTTGCAGTGTATGAATGTATGTTGGAGTGAACAGGAGCGAGTATGAGATGTAAAACAGCCACGGGAGAAAGAAGGATAGACTTTATAAAAGGGGGGAAGAAAATCTACTTGGGTATTGTCAAAAGGTTCTCAGTGTTTTGGTAGTCAAGCGTTTTAAGAAAATTTTTAACTGTTTTTTGACAATAAAAGGTGGTTTTAGGATATAGATTAAGAGTGACATTTAGTTTGTTGTACAAAAATTGACCAAGAAAGCAAAAAAATTTCTGAGGGAGTGAAGATTTGAACTGCAATGAGGGACAGATTCTTCCCTTTCGTCGTTGGTTATTAATTAATTTGGAGTCAAACTGTAGCTGGGAATGCTTTTTAGTTACTGTAAGCAAGATAAAAGTTTGTCTGACCGTAAGGATGTCCCATTCTTTGTACAACTCATTAGTTGGAAAGCGGAAGGGAAGACCAGCACCCACCTTGAGTATAGCACGCTGCGCCCTCTCTACCTGGATGAGATGGGTTTTGGCTGCGCCGCCCCAAGTTGTGATGCAGTACTCAATTAACGACTGACATAAGGCAAAGTAAACCATTTTAATGATCTTTCGATCAGCAGAGTGTCTTAATGACTTAAAAATATATATCAGTTTGCGGATCCTCGGAACAAGCATTTCAAAATGAGATTTAAAAGAAAGGTGTGAGTCAATAATGATACCTAGATATTTTATATTAACAGTCCTTTCGAGGGTGGGACAAGTACACTCGGGATTTGGAGAACAACACGTGTGCACCGAAATAGAAAGGGTTGACGGAGGAAGGAGGTTAGCTCTATGTGCAAAGGTTACATATTTAGTTTTAGAAACGTTTAGTGTCAGTAAGTTGTTTTGTAACCATTCGCTGACTGTGTTAACGCCCAGTTGAGCAGTATCAAAGACCTCGTCCCAGCTACCACCACTGAAGAACAGTGCGGTGTCATCTGCAAAAGTGACGATTTTGCCTTTTAGTAGAGGGAGCTGACAGAGGTCATTGATGTAAACTAAAAAGAGCGTTGGTCCGATTATACTACCTTGTGGTACACCAAAATTGACAGTCAGCTCATCACTAAACCTATCATTTATTTTGACTCTTTGTTTCCTTCCAGTAAGATAATCCTCCAGTAATTTAAGAGGAGTTCCTCTTACGCCTAGCCGATCTAACTTTTTTAGAAGATTAGGGATTGAGACTGTGTCAAACGCCTTTGCAAGGTCGAGGAACACCGTTAAGCATTTCATCCTATCATCCAGACTACCAACGATTGAGTTAACCAGCTCATGGACAGCATCGTTGGTACTCTTACCAGTTCTGAAGCCGAATTGTGAAGGAGAGAGCAGATTATTGGTCTCCAGAAACATGATTAGACGCTTATTAATTAAGCGCTCCAGGATTTTGGAAAGTGCTGGAAGAATGGAAATGGGTCGGTAGTTATTCACAGAGTGTTTTTCACCAGCCTTGTAGACAGGTTTGATCAGAGCTATTTTAAAAAGCTCTGGGAATACCCCTGTAGCGATTGACAGGTTACAAATGTGAGTCATGAGAGACGTAAGAAGGTTTACGTATCGCTTGACTATTTTACCACTAATGAGATCGATACCCACAGCGCATTTATCCTTTAGCCCATTGATTAGTGTGAAGATCTCTTGCTCGTCAGTGGGCAGAATGACCATTGAATTTGGGGGGGTGTTCGGTAAGTGATCGTTGCAGTAGGAGGATTGAGCTGGTTTACTGTTGGAGATCTTGTTCGCTAGGTTTGCACCTACGTTTGCAAAGAAGTAGTTAACATTGTTTATGTCAGAATCGGGATTGTTTGATGACAAGAGAGACGATGAATGGTCTATCAGAACCGCTTATTCTTTTGATCACATCCCAAAGCTGCTTTTTGTTGCCCTTAGCATTATCAATCTCGTTTTTGTCGTATCTCTTTTTTGCTTTTTTTAGTAAGCTGTTGCAATAGTTACGGTAACGTTTGTATGTAGTTTTAATAGTATCGTCATCAGGATTCCGCTTTAGTTTTTTATGCAAATTGTCCCGGTTTCTCATGCAACGTAATAACCCTTTAGTAATCCACGGTTTCGTAATTAATTCTTTTCTGTTTGTTTTCACTATCCGGGTATTGTTTTTGATTGCTGCAGACAAGCGAGTAACAAGAAGCTCAGTTGAGACATTTGCGTCCTGCGATTCAATGATAGGTTGGAAGTTAATAGTTATCATATCTTTATCGAGACTCTCGTAGTTCACCGAGCTATACGTTTCGTTGATGTAATGGGGGCGCAATTTGGGTTTACAGCTAATGGCTACACTTTCGTGATCAGTAATGGAGGTTTCAAAAACAAAACAAGATACGTCCATGTTTGTCTTCAACATCATGTGGTCTAGACATGTTAGTCCATGCGTTGGTAAAGTGTGACCTGGGAGCATACCATGAGAAGCCAATAAGTTTAGATATTCGTGGGATCTTTTATCTGCGCTATTTGGTACTATGTTAATATTTATGTCACCACAAAGGAAAATGTTTTTAAAGGTTTTCAGGTTAGTGAGAAGTAGGTTTAGGGAATCAATAAATTTTGTAATGTTATTTTGACTTGGTGGGCGATATATTCCTAATATGCAAACATCTCGATTTAATTTTAAAAGTAGACAGTTAGCGTCGATAACTGAAGGTTCTTCGACAGAGGCTTGAAAGCGATTATTGTAATAAATTACAACACCTTCGTTTTGGGTTTTGTTTGAGGTGGTCGCTACATGGTTATAGTTGTCGAGGGAAGGAATGTATTTTGCAGATGGAAGCCAGCATTCAGAGAGGACCAATATGTCCCACGATATCTTAGACCTTTGGAGAAGAGTGACAAAATTGGGCATATTGCGGTTGATGCTCCGTACATTTTGAGACAGGATATTGATAGTGTGCTTGTGATTGGTAATGTGATTTTTTGCATTATCTATGTCGCATGTGATGGTCCTAGCCACCCGAAATGTGTCCAGATCTAAGTTTATTTCAATATTTTGCATGAGGGTTGCTGTATTCTATTGGGATAAAAATATTATAAAGGTCACGTGTGATACGTGACGCTATCGCTACAAGAACGATTTTATTTAAACTTATATCCGGAACACTGGTTTCTGTGACCATCAAAAAACGACAAAATGCAAAAGTTTTTAAATATTGATCGGATGTGGTGAGTGTTGGTGAGTAATTGTAAGTGTAGTGAATGAATGAAATATTTACACATGTAGTTCTGCGAAAACAATGAGAACGTAAAAATGGGACGTAAAACATATTATAATAGAAGCTTAATATTAATACTAACGACACAGAAGAGCATGCTAAAGTAATTGAATATTGAGAACAGTCAGTGATTAAGGCCAGTCACAATAACACTTTCTGAAGATCAGATTCGTCATCAATACGGACTGGAGTTGCATTCTCATCTGTCTTGATATAGATCTTCCCATATGAAGTCCAAGCCGCATGAAGCTCTTTATTCTTCACATTTAAGCGAGCAAGGTAGAAAAGTCGTCTTGCTTTAGAAGTTAGATACTCTGAGATATACAGAGTGCAAGGAGTGCCCGGTAGGTTAATGAGCTGCGAGTTCAACGGTGTTTGCTTATTTCCGCGCCTAGTTTTGTTGAATGATTTATAATTAGACACTAAAGACTCCTTCCTCAAGGTAGTTGTGAAGTCCACCGTATTAGTTACCTATGGTCTTAACTTGTACTTGTTTTTTATTAATCTAAAGAAATAATCTAAGAATAGGAATGGAAACCTGGGTCGCAGCTCTGGGCTAATACCATTTACACACACACTAAGACACACTAAGATAAAGGCGTCAGGAATTATGTTAGTTACATCACTTACATCACGAATCATGACAGTCAAAGATGGTAGGTATACATACCTTGATATAAATAAAAGTAAAAGGTTGGAAGAAACCTTTTTCGTCCCAAGTCCACGCTAGCCAGTCGTGATTGCTTGTTAGCTCGGTAAAAAACTAGTGAGTATTTTAGTGCTGCTATCTAATGATGACGTTACCATCTTACCTGTTTCGACCACAGTCACTGCATTCGATGGCATTTTGTTGTGGTTGAGAGCTTCGGAGTGGTTCTCTTTCCTGAGCTCTCACGTGTCTACCACATGCAACTTTAGTCGAGAACTTCAAGTACCACACTACCCAAAGCTAGCGAGCCCCTGAAGCCCCTGAGCTGTGAATCTTCGAATCATAGCTCCTCCTTGCAAACAACCGACTAAATGATGATGTGAGGTCTTCAATCAAGAGATGTTATGGAGGTTTTTTTAGTACTTTCACCCTTTGATTAGTGGTGTTCATCTAGTACACTTTCCATGAATTTCTCCAGTCTAAGCTTCGCTTGTCTCCGCGTGGTTGCAACAAAACTGTAGTCGAAGGTGCGCGCGCGCATTCCCGCACAGTCGCACGGTCGCAGTCGCACAACAACCAGTCGCGGTTGCTCGCCACTCGGAACGTGAAGTCGGAACGGTGATCGAGTTGCTAATGTTGCTATAGTGCTCTATATTGTTCTGTGTCAATTAGTTCAAGTTGGTAAGTGAACGTGTTCGATTCGGTTATCTGCGGTTGAAAAAAGACATCTTTAGAAACCATAAGGTAACATACATAATATATCCTATTCAAACAGTAACCTTTGAGAAAACAATCCTTCATGAATGCACACCCTTATCAGAACGTTGCACCACAATTTAAGGTTCAAAAAAGTAAAAATGTAAACCTTTATTGATATCGATGTACGAGTACGTACTACGCCAGATACTGACTTAATAATTTCCATTTCATACTCGTAATAATACTGGACAGTGCCAATCACTGTGTCCACAACCCAGTCACTATGTGGTGAAACCAGGACGTTTGGCGGATGATAACAAAACTGCAGAGTACTGCAGTCGAGACTGATAGTGGGGCACGTAGGTTCTGCCAGAAGTACAGATATACTTGCACAATGAATGAGGAAGCTTTTTGAAATATAGGGAGCTCTATCCAGCACCTTCTAGGGTTAGATGTAGGATGTTTGGGGAAACTACATGCAAGATTGCCTAGACTTGTCCCAAGTTGGCTTGCAGTCTAACCGGACGCAGCAGAACAACAGTATTTAACATGGAGCGACTACTGGACGATTACTGGATAACACGATACCCCTTGGTAAGACTGTGGTCAGACTTTCGGGCCCTGATGGTGAGGGATATTGACTTTTACTGTTTGCTTATGACACAACATTTTCTTGTAGGTTTATATGATACCAAACGAGAATGATCGGAAAACCACCTGGATTATAAAGATATACAAATTACTACGTGATATGTATTCCTAGGAGGAGCCAAAAGGCTGGACAATAACAGACGCTCAAATTTAAAATATTGATATTCAGCTGAGCTAAACATAGTTGAGAAAAGGCTAGGCAAATAATGAATGAATAAAAATTACGATGAAACGCGTTATACACCATCTGAAAGTCGGTACCTATTATGAATAAAAAAGAATAGGTATTACTAATCCGCAATTCCGCCATTTATCCTTAAATAAACAGAATATTCCAATAACAATACAGTTCTTAAAATAAAGCGACAACTACTATTTTAAAAGCCGTGTTTAATAAAAGAATGTGGAAAGAAATGCCAAGTACAGTGAGTGCGCTACAGAGCGACCCAGCCGGCAGCAGTACGGTGCCAAGTTGAACCGGCCACAGATCAATAATATAAATTACTGTGCACTTGTTTCTAGGTTTTACAATTCAATCGCGCTGTGTATGGAGCTTCATGGTCCTTCCGCCACACTCGTGATCCCTGGCCAGGGATGTGACGGGTAGGCTTATTCGGAAAGATCTGCTTTATTATAAGATGAAACATGGTTTTCTTTTTTTCTTTCATCAGTGTTGCATAACTCTCTGGACTGAGAAAGTTGACCTTCTTTCTTTTACTAAAGCTTTTCTTTATTTATTTATTTATTCGATCTCCAACAGAAACTACGCATTTACTTGCCACATACATAGAATAGGGACAAATACAACTGTGTGCTTCCAATTATAGGAGACCATATCATTCAATCTAGGTAGGTATGCACATGCAGTAAAGGGCTTAGAACATTTTTGTATAAAGCGTGGTTAGTTTTTTTCCGCCATTCCGATTCCCAGTTAAAGTAGAAAATATTTGAAGTCTTGTGAGACAATTAGTTTTAATAGCATAATTTATTATATCTGATTCTGTACCGTAGTTATATTACTGATAAGCACCAATGACATATTTCTCAGCACTTCATTTAACTCTATCTTAAATGCAACCTGACTAGTTTAACTTAAGGTCTTAAGAACCTGACCTTACTACATAGTCTAGATCTTCAAGATGTAAAGGACGTAAGCACGGTTTCGAAACCGGCGCCAATTAATTAAATTATCTAATTAGTGTTAGACTAGTTTTTGTAGCACCCACTGCTCGTCAGATCTTGCTGCAAGGTCGGGGGGCAGGGCTGCCAGGTAGTAATGATATGTCTTTAGCATGATATGCACGAGAAGTTTTTCTACAGAATTTTGATAAACTAGTTAATAACCAACAATCAACAGGAAACCATGTAAAGATAGCTCGTCATACTTGGACTGCGTTTCAAGAAAAAACAAGTCAGTGATGTACGGTCGGACAAGCTTGGTTTTGGTTTACAGTTTAACCCACAAATTACATTGTATTTAAACCAAATAGGTTTTGCTTGTTCGGTCAACGTACAAGCAAAACCATGGTATCAGCTTGAAAGTAAAAATAATACTTACACACCTGTACAAATAAATAGAGTTGAAGCGCCTTTTTTTAATTTATAAAAAAAAAAACAGATTTTTACTGAATGCATATGAAAGTATAGGTATACAGTATTTTTTGTTTGTATGTCTGTCCGTCCGTTTGTTCCGGCTAATCTCTGCACCTGTTTTACTGGCAGAAGCTGATATGTTATATTATGAAGGAGGATTAAGGTTCCGTGCAACAAAACTTAAACCCTTTCACAAGAAATAAAGGTTGCGGGCAAGAGCTTGTAATCCATAAAATTACGAATAATGATGTCCGATAGATACTTCCAAAAAAATATAGAAACACAAAATAATTTATTGCTTCATATGTTTACATAAAAGTTAAAACGTAATATCACTCATTAATGCAACTATTATCGTATACATAGCGCTCAATTTATTTACAAAGGTGGATAACATACGTTATTTATTTAGTAGGTCGAGCCATGACAGCCTTGTCGGTCATCGAACGCAGACACCGACTTATGAGACAGACTCGCATTAACCGCATAGCTTGGCTAAAAGCCGCTCACTACAAACTAATACGACCTGCCGTCGAAGTCGAACAGGCCGCTGGTCCGCTAAACTGATGGCCGAAACCGTTCGTCGTCAATGCCGACAACAGTTCGGACCTGCCGTCGACACATGAGGCTGCCTTTCCACTATATGTGCGAGGTAGTCAGGCGGTAAGCGAGGTAAAGGCGAGAGATGGATACGAGATGCGAGACATATGATACGAGAGCTGCGAGGGAGGACTGACGTGCGCACAGCTGAAGAGTCCACCTCACGTCCTCGCTCCGCCTAGCTGCCTGGCATATAGCCTAATAGCGGCACCAACAATGAAACAAACTGTGACAGTGTCGCTGTTATACGAGAGATTGTTCAAAAGCCAAAACATCTTACTTTGGAACGATTTACAAGATAACCTAATTCAAAAAGTTTGACGCTACTCTGAAGAACTATTCGAATTCGGTTTCCTGTTGTTCAACATTGGTTCGGTTAGGTATTTATAATAACTCACGACTCAGCAAATAATGTAGTTTTTGCACCAGGGTGTATCACGTCGGTAGATAATTGTGACTGGTGAAGCTGCGAGTGACCCGACCCACCAGAAAGTTACGTGCGTATCGTGACCCCCCACTTTTACCTATATACTTATTTTTTTCCTTAAGATTCCTTCATTAGGAAATTTAGACTACCTTCCATTATAGCCCGCACTCCTTCTCACCGAGATTATGATATGCTGCTGTACCGTCATTCACACATCATCTCTTTTATAATGGCATCTGACAAATCAATATATGAAGCTAACTTCTGCTGAACTCCGGGTATATGTAGTACAACACCATCATGTAGAAGTCTCTACATATTTAAAGTAAAGCGTTCATGTCCATATTGTGTAGCCAGCTTGTAGCCACTGACCACGTGACTCCGTGTGATCAGGTAATCTCTCAAATTATTGTGATTTCAGTAATAGAGTTTTTTAGCCAAATTGAGGCAAATAATAGAGCCACAATTAAACATAATTTGTTACAAAATGTTGGGGCATGTTAGGGAAGCGATTTACACACGTTTCGGCAATTGCTGTACCCGCCGAAATCGTCAGTCGTGCAGGATTTGACAGTAATTACGTACAAATTGGACTATTTTTGCGACAATTATTTCCGTCCGTGCAGGAAATTGTGAGAAAATTATCAAATGATGTTTGAAACGAAAATTCTGCCTGAAATCATGAATACTAATTCCCTGACTAAGCATAGTGTTATTGGGTCATTCCTTTAGTATTGATGGCAATAGTTTCAACATTAACAAAATCTGGATGCTCTTTAAATTATACACCTATGACCTATACCTTACCTTATGGCAAATATAAGTGTAATCGGTGACTGCGAGAATTACAACATCACTCCAGAACAAGAGTTTGGCAATGCCAAGCTTTATACATTAACTAGAGTTATTTCAGTAGTGATATCATGGAACCTGACCAGGGTCATTTCTGTTGATGTTGTTTACAAACTTCACGCCCGTTTTGTGTCACGGCAAGAGCAGAACCAGCAACGTGGTGCGATAACTCAGAGCTGACTTTAAGTAAATTCTTATGTTTTATTGTTTCAAGACATTGTCTTGATGGAAAATGTTTAATGTTTTTATCATATATTTGAAAAGCAGTGTTTGTTACAAACAATATGCAATCTTATATTTAATTACCGTCCAAATGGGCTTACTTATATTACTTATTCAAGTGGAATATATTTAAATATATTTGTAGAACAATATACTTTCAGCGTATTTCACCGAATTTCACGTTCTTAAACTAATTTAGTTCCTTGTAAATTCTTACAGATTTTGAACAAATAACAGCACTGTCTTCAAAATCTCACCAACTACCGACTTTTCCAAATCTTTTTCTGTCGAGTGTCGATGTATATCGTTTTTAAATTTACTTTACTGGCTAATACAAATTAAAATAAAAGTACTGGCGAAAAGTGAGTATAGGTTCACCTCTGCCTCACCCTTCTAGGATTTAAGGCGTGATAATATGATGTTACGTGAAATAAAGCAGTGGCTCCTCTAGCTGCTACATCAGTAATCCATATTCTAGAACTTTGTTCCACAATAGGTATCTACGTAAACTTAACTTGATGTAACTGAACTGCTTCCAAGGAAGCGGTCAATTGTTCCCCGACCTAGCTAGAATGATTATCGTATTCTGGCTAGCAGACGGGAAAACTTGTGGGTGTAAATCTGGAAGGATCTGGAACTTTTCTGTTTTACGCCGATGTATTTAAACCTCTACAAAATCAAAATTTTGACGGTGTTCTACTCGTATGTACCCCTTATTCAATCCAGGACCTTTGGCAGATTGTTATCCTAAGTACTGGTAGAAAATTCCCAAGTCTACCATGTAGGTAGGTACCTATTACACTCTTGTTTATTTGTCGTCCAAAACTTAGAGCCAAATAATTTATGTGAATATACTTATCTATTTAAAATATAAAAATGAATCGCAAAATGTGTTGGTAAGCGCATAACTCAACAACGCCTGGACCGATTTCACTAATTCTTTTTTTGTTGTGTTTGTTATTGTCAGAAAAAAAAATGTAGTAGTATGTAGGTAGTAGTAGGTAGTAGTAGGTAGGTAGTAGTAGGTAGGTAACGTAGTAGTAGGTAGCTTTTTCCCTCTGACGCAGACGAAGTTGCGTGGGTCAGCTAGTAATATTATAAAGCTGGAGAGTTTATTTGTTTGAACGCGCTAATCTCAAGAACTACTGATTGAACTTCAAAAAATCATTTTGTGTTGGATTGTCCATTTATCGAGGAAGGTTATAGGCTATATAACATCACGCTACTACCAATAGGAGCGGAACATACATGAAAATTGTTGCAAAATCGAGGAATGTTAATTCCTTTTGTGGGCTTTTTCTCTTTTAAGTTGCGTGGGTCAGCTAGTTTAATGATATATGGCTAAAACTAATTCATTGAACGCGTTCAGGTGGCGTACCATGACGTCTTATAGCATGATTGTTTTAATCTTATTCCAGAGTGAGAAAGAGATGGCGCTAGACGTTCTCTGTAGCTCCGTCTCTTTTCCACACTGGAATGACGTTAAAACAATCCTGCTGTAAGACGTCATGGTTACCCCGCAGTTTTAGAATTTATTGACATACCTATCAATAACCCTTTGTGTCGCAAATTCGCTTTCAACTCTTTTGTTTTAGTTTCCGTGCAGTGTATTCATTTCCTCAAAGTAATTAATTGTTCCAATTATAAGTGATTAGTGTCCGACACATGAGACAAACGATAATACAATTAACTATGGGATTCATGTCGCTGTTTTCCCGGAAAGTAACTTTTCTGTGGGGTCACATAAGAGGTTAGTCGGAGAAGGTCCACTCACGAAATCGACATGTCGAGCCGAGCACACAAAGTAGAATTTAAATACCTAAACACATATCATTAAACATATTTTAATGTATTTCCTTCGGGTTAGGCAAAGATGTTCGTATAATAGTAACACCCACATTTTACTTGTTATGTTAGAGTCCCATGTGATAGGGGGGCGAGCCTATTGACATCATTTGAGCTCAACACAAGCTCAGTATTATGCTACCGAGATAAAAACAAGTCCTCATGGTCAGCCTTAGCACTTTCGAACACTAGCCCAATAAACAGGTGGTCCAAATAGAAACATCATTAAAAAAACTAGATTCAGGGGTATCCGAAACCACTGTTAGGATGTCGATCCTCACTCGGAGGACACGGTCTCACACACGGTCTCGGTTTGCCCCTGGTGGGCGGAGCACCGCCGTGTCCTCGTAGCGGCTCACGGCGCGGCGGCGGCGCGCGGCGGCGACCTGGTTCAATCCATGGTCCGGAGCGACACTGCGGGCCTGTGGACGGTTAGCTATGGGTTAGCTCGCCGTCAGTCCGTCTTATGACGACAGGCCGTGTCGACGGCGCGATCGTGTTCCACGCGCACCGAGCAAGAGATTTCAGCAGAAACAAAGGGGTCTGCAAGGGCCGATGCCTGCCGGGGCTGCGGGACTGTTCGAAAGAGATACCGTGGCTCCGGAACATAAAGGCCGAGGAAGGATAACATGGATGGGTTTTAGTCAGTACAAGTCTGTGTCTTAGTTTAACATCTCTTGCGGGGCGGCTAAGTTCAGCAGCATATGCCATTAGAAAAATCCGTCAATTTACTGATGTAGATACCGCTAGACTGGTCTATTTTAGTTACTTCCATAGTATAATGTCTTACGTATTTTTGCTATGGGGACGGGCTGCAGATATTGAGTCTATATTTATTCTGCAGAAAAGAGCCATCAGAGCTATATATAATCTTCGTAGGCGCGATTCTCTAAGGGAACTGTTTAAGAATATTGGCATTATGACGGTACATTGTCAATACTTTTACGAAAACATAATGTACGTTAGAAAAAATTTGCATGTTTTTGGTAAAAGAGGTGACAGACATAATTACAGTACTAGAAATAGGGACCAATTAGTTCAGCCAGGATTTAGACTCGCTAAAGTAGACTCATCTTTCATGGGGTACTGTTTGAGATGCTATAATAAAATTCCACAAAGTATTCTTGAACTGAATGAGACGAAATTTAAAACATGCATTAAACGCACACTATGTAAAAAAGCATATTACAAGTTGAGCGAATATATCGCTGATAAAAATGCTTGGCTCAATGCTGGTCCTGCTCCACATGGACAGGGGCGCAAAAATTGATAGCATTAAATGGTATAGTTGGAGCTGCTGAAGATTATACTTATCTATCTTTGCATTGTATAGATTCAATGTTTGTATTATATAATCGCATAGCCCATAATGTGTGAGTACTATGTACTAGTAAGCTATCATTCACTGGAAACCTACGGCAGTTCTTGACTTGAATGTGCCCTGGCGGTTGAGAGTATGTCATGCTCACTCAAATGTCTCGCTGATGGTGGCGCGTGTGTCGGACCATTTAGTTCGCTTCAAAATGGTTGAGCTGAATTGTATTTTGTTTTGGTTTTGCTATGGACACTTAACGTGCACATCTTGCTACATTGTTCTCACATAATATACCATCTCAATATGAATGATGTATCCAAGATTTTGTAACAATATTTTGATTTAAAAGAGTGTCCATGGAGTTTCTTGCCCGTTCTTCTCCATAGAGATCTACGCTAGGGAATGGGCAACAACAGTACTTTCACAGTTTTTATGTCTTGTGACTGGGACTGTAGCTACATTTAATTTTCATCTTTGTTTCGACAATTCAAAAGTGCCTGTTATTGGCCTACTTGAAATAAATGCTTTGATTTTGATTTTGATTTCTGACACTCCTTCCCGCTCCGCCCAGAGCAGGAAGAGTCATTTAAAGAGTTCCCATAAAAAAAGGATTGTGTGGTTTCATGAAACCACGGTAAAAGTGAAACTCTTTTTCACATCATAGACGTTTAACTAAAAAATTTTGGAATAATATTCCATTAAGAGTATAAAAATCGCTTTCTCAATCCTAATTTTATACTTGGAAAATTGGAATGATAATGGGAAATAATAATAGTAGACTAAGTCTCCAACTATTATTACGAACTATAGGCGCCGCCATATTGGCCTTGGCTGCTCTGACGAGCGCCTTTCACTTTATCCCTACTCCGCGGCCGACCGTCACGCGACATGCAACACACAGACGAAAAAGTTTGAGACGATGTAATAAAAGTTTCACTTTAAAAACGGGGTTTTCGAAAATACCCCATAAATGTTCCGCGATTCTTCATAGTTCTTGAGTTATCGGTTTTTGATAGTTGAATGGGAACTCTGGTAAAATAATTTTTATATTTTTTTTTCCTTGTATCGACAGCCACTCGAAACTAGTGCGCGGTCGGATAATGTACAAATTATACAATAGACCTTCTGTCTTGCACCACCATAGTGTCTTGATGACGTCACTGACACGCACGTGGCGCACGCGCACCTCCGCGCCCGCACGTGACTCCCGCGCCGAATGGACATGCTGCTACAGGACTATGTCCACGAGTGCGTGTTGAACTACCGTTATAAACGTCACTATGCCTGCGGCTATAGAATTCGTAATCGCGGTCAGTGAGGCGATCGTAATCGTGGATGTCATTATGAATTGTGTTAGATTTTTTAGGTTCTAGGACTCGGACAGAGGAATAAACTGCACAAATGGGTTTGAATTCGGAGCTGTCACTAATTGGTGACCACTGTGCTTGTTTGGTCAATATAGTACGAGTATGTAAATAAATATTACCTACATCATGAACAACAACAAACGAATCGCAACATAAATACATTCCTAATTGGTCACATTACATTAAAGTAGGGTTCCGCCGATGGAAACAATGTAATGCAATTGCCAAGAGATTAGAGTGGGATGTCAATCAATGTAATTGCGATAATTATATAAATACCTGATAGGACACATTGCATTTAGTTATATTAAATCAAGGTGGGAATCCCACAATTATACTGTGAGAATTGTAGGGATGCCAGTTGTACAAAATTCTTGAGGAGCAGCTCAACTCCAATAAAAATAGAAGTAAGATAATAATGCTATCTTCTGTCGTACGTTGGCCCAAACGTAGGTAGGTCTAGGTACTAGCCAGGCACTAAAATTATTCTCTGAGCTCAAACAATTTTCATCCCAAAACTATTGCAAACGCCCGTCCCCATAGCGAAAACTATTGCAAAAGAAATAATAAAGCTTAAAAAATAATAAAGCTAAAAATGCAAGAACGAGAGAAGCGAGTTAGGCAGTTGGGGCACCCGCAACTGATGGGAAAATATAACTTCAGCAAATGCTGTATTGATTTTCGGAATTATCAATATTTTTTTCGGACGCCTCTATGTCCTGTCGGTGGTCGTAGGGTATGTTGGTATTTAAAGCAGTACATATGCTCATGTTTTATTTTTTTAGAGTAGGTACCCACACAAAATTTCGTCAACCCTAAGAATAATAGTACATTTGCATCCACTCACATATGGGCACTTAGTAACGTATAGTAAATTCCATAATGTGTTGATGGCATTATCAAATCAACGTAATGTAATATAATATAATAATAATATAATATAATGTAATATTATTATTACGTATATCATTATTGGAGTGAGCCATGCAATGTCACTTAACATCTTTAATTCAGCAATTTTGAGAAAACTACAAGATTGTCATGTAATTGTATGTCAATTTACTTCTTCATTATAAGTATCACATGAAGTCTAAGAAACCAATGTATATAATAATTTGTACGTAATCGTACATAAATTACCTACCTACTCACAAAACATACATGAAGTCTTCCTGGAATTATTTAAATAGATGGCAGCTATATCACGATGGCATCACTAACTATTGTCAAAGAGTTAGTTAACTTAGAAATTCGTTCTTCTTTGAAGAGACCTTGCAAGCGTGGTCGAAAATACTAACAAGAGTCTAATACCAGACAACCACTATTTGGCGCTCAAATACCAACTCAACGGCTAAAAAGCAGGCACAGCAAAGCTTCCTAAAATCCGCTGCGTCCCTAACTGTACCGAAATACCTGTCCCTCCTCCCACACACTATCTACCACCTAGTGAGCATCTTCCTGCAAGTTCCAACCTCCATTGGTCCACAAGGAAGTCTGCTGAACCTGCTCCAACCTCGTTAAGTGGGGCTACCTCAACGGAACAGCATCAGGGTGTGGGAGTGGAGCTGTGTCGCAAACTATGCTCCGTCTCCTATCCGGTCCACTGACCCCTCAAACATGTAACCGGGGCAACGACTGAGCTGTCAGGACTGCCACCGATGATGCAGTGGAAGTGGCGAAGTTTTGGGCTGATGAAATATAAGGTGAGGGCATGGAAAGGTTTCTTCTTCCGTCTCCTGTGTTCAAGCTCTCACATTACCTTTAACTGGATTGTCAATCTACTCTCCACTCCCACTTCATTACATCCCTGTCTCTTAGCGCATCACCAGTCGCCACCTGCGGCCTGTCAGACATCCCATCGTTCCACTTGTTAGCTGGTAGGTTTCTGATAATTTTTAATAGCCCTTCTATCCAGGCAGGTCTCCCAGCTTGTCACAAATTAAAGCAATTCCTATATTCAAAGCTCTGATGAAACAAACAACCATTATTGCATCGTGTTAGCAACAACGATAATTAATTATTGTTGCAATAACTCATTAATTCACCTTGTACAAGTAGGTATAAGGTATCTCGAAGTTACCTAGAACTATCCTAAGACTCTCTCTTTTAAGGCTGGTTGTCAGTCTTGCCAAGGGTTATTGTACTACCCAGTAACGGGGTGGTGGAAGCCAGATAGGCAGTCGCTCTATATGAAGTCGACGTCAACCTCCACACATGTATCTACGTGAAGTGAGGAAAACCAATACACGGTGTACCAAAACCGGAAACCTGAAAAGGGGTCATGTATAGTGCTCTTCATCCGTCAAAACTACGTACTAGTAAGGAAAAGACGGAATAACATCTTCCTAAAAACGTTAAGAGCAACTTGAAGGTTCCACTTTAGATAATAGAAGAAGAAGCTCCACAGCACGATATACAATGTCACAATAATGTGACGGGTCTAAACCCAGGTGAGGTGTGTCACGAGTTCACGACAGTGATTGTTATTCCTAACAACCCTGTGACCTTCTGTTTCTAGGAAATACAATACTTAGAAGTTTATTAAAGTTGTAATAAGTTCTTGGATTTTTTTGAATTGCTAATTTTATGTCGTGGTTCGTGACTAGATGTTAATGTAGTTGAAAAAAAATTAATCAAACATTAGGTAGGTACCTACTAGGTACAGTGATTAGGAATACTTACTTATATTTTACATATAGTCAGATAGTTATTTTTTATGATGGGGTTTGGAATGGGGTTCCCCAGCTGTAAGTAAGTAGGTACCTTGGTAGGTACCTATTAAGTATACCATTTACTAACGTGTAATGGGTAGATACTTACTAACAGATAGGCAGTCGCTTTATGTAAAATACTGGTATTCAGCTGCATCCGGTTAGACTGGAAGCCGACCCTAATATAGTTGGGAAAAGGCTTGGCAGATGATGATAGGTAGGTACTTAAAAAGGACAAGTAAGATTTTTACCTGCCTAGCCTAACACCCGTCCATTTATTTTATTTTCAAAATACGTCACGCATACACCCTGTAAATGTGTATGTCACCGTAAAATTGTCAAACACGTTAAATTACAATATAACGTGTGTCTCTCTAGCGATATTGTAAAGTCTCGAATTATTGTAAACTGAGTATACGGAAGTATCTCTGCCCCCATATTTGGGACTTGGGGCACCCCCACGTTAGGTTAGTTAGGTTCCTTTAAACCCTGCACTCGGAAATAGCGCTACTACGCTTTTTAGGGGAATATAAAGTGTTTTAAGGTTAGGTTATATTAATCGATATTACTCAGGAATGGTACAGTATCTTTTCATGAGAGTGGTACCACTGGGCAAGGGCGACCCCTCCTCCCCTTCACACCGCGTGGAGTACCACCGCATGCATTTCACGAAAAACAATGCGTTTTATTGAAAGCAGTATGTTCGTTTGACAATAATTCGAGAGTTTACAATATCGCTAGAGATATTACAATATAACGTTTTTGACAATTTTACGGTGACATGTACGTACCTTAGTACGTATTGTGGGACAAAATATATGAAATCGTCACGTTTCTGAGATATGAGCAATCGAAATTACAATCTTCGCCAGCAGTACAACCGTTTATTTATTTATATATTTAGGGAAAACAAACAATTGTACAATAATATATCTTACAGTAACTATTACAACGTATTAGATTAATGTACAATCCACGACGTTTCCACATATTACTTAGATAGGAGATACATACATACAGTGTAGAGTAACACAGTTTCTTAAATAACAATAACGTTAACACAAATACAAAAAACAGAAACAAGTGTACTTATGATAGTAAAATAACGGCAAGAATATATATGTATTAAAACCGAATGTTACATTACTTAGCTTAGTTAATGATTGAAGGTATAAACAAATAAAAAGTAAAATTAACAATATAAATAAAGAAAGAGCAACATTACTAATTAAGCAATTTCAGACTATTGACTTAAAGTTTTTTAAATTTATGGTGGTCTAATGCAAATATATCTAAATTAACAAAATGTTCGTTATAGGTTTTCACTAACCGTTCTCACTTGTAGACTTTAGTTTTAATTAAAGTTACCCTAATTTTATTCTAAAGTATTCGTTACAATTTTAGAAAAAAGCCCGTCTTTGACTCATCTACCTGAGACCTATATACCATCTGTTGACACAGGCCCACGTGTGCTTGTGTCCCCTGGAGTGTAGGTCGTGGCCTTGACAGGAGGACTGTTGGCCTCGGGTGGTCGTTGGCCTTGAGTGACGACCGCTGTGCAAAGTTATGGCGATAGGCGATGGTACACGGCCAACGTCGTAAAATGTTATGCCTATTTATTGTTTGATCAAGCTACTCGTAAAATAGAGATATTTGATTAACAGTTATTTAGGTAGGTTTTTGGCAGTAAAGAACTTCTTATCTATGTCGTGTAAGAAAGTAACTTGTAGCTTTTTGTCTGGAATTTAGTTCTTGCTTCGATTGAAACTGCTATTGACAAAAAATATCATCTTCGATCTGATTTATAATGACATAAATAAGTTCGTTTTACATAAAAGTAACTCATCTAGAATCCATTCATAACAGCAGACAGTAACTGGATAGGCATTCATCATCATCATCATCGGCCTATTAATGTTCCCACTGCTGGGACAGGCCTCCACTCTATGAGAGGGAATAAGCATTAGGTAGGTACATTCCCAGGAAAATCGTCATTTTAAAGTGGCTTTGAAATAGTATCATTTTTTACGGTTAACGTGTACACTTAACTGATTTATTAGTTCAATATTCACGCATGTGTTAATTTAATTTATTATTCATCGCATAAAACCTTCGATCAATAATTGATCGAAACAAAACAATAAAAAAATATGACGTAATTTGGTTGACTTTGACGTAAGTTTAGATAGCGATACTATATTTCAGCAAAGCGTGCAGAGCCCGGATAGCTCAGTCGGTAGAGCATTGGACTTTTAATCCAAGGGTCCAGGGTTCAAGTCCCTGTTCGGGCGGTTCTTTTTGTTGATGTTTGTTACGTTTTATCACTACGGTGGTTAATTTTTATTTACACATTTTTATTAATAGGTGTTTCCCACGCGTTAATAGGTAATTTAATATTTTAAACATAGTTATACCGGAATTTTATCAATAGGCTTGTTTCCACCATCAATAAATTGCAAATCTATTTAGTCCGTCAGTTGAGAGTATTAGAAAATAATGGACACGTATTTTTTGTTTTTGTAAATCAACGAATATTGACAAAGATAAAACGCATCAAAACTCGGGAGTGGGGGCTCGTGACGTCAGTACTCACTAAGAATGATACCGAACAGTGACGAATTGGGAATTTTAAAAGCGTCGTATCTTCGTCAATTTTGGTTTACTTATGTGAAAAGAAAAAATACGGGTCAAATATTTTTTGATAATCTAAGTGACGGACTAATTACATTTTTTCAGTTAACAAGCCTATTGTACAAAATAATAAATTCAAATATTTTATAGTGTTCATTATCATTCCTCGAATTAAGGTTTTAAAATTAGTAGAATAAAGACCTGCCTACACTGTGTTATATTTTTACAACGCAAATAGTAGGTATAAGCGCTTCTACTTTTGTCTTTAGTGTGCAATTAATTGTCTTTGTATGCTTATATTGACGGGTTCAATTCAGTTTTGTCCTCACCCTTCTGATTAGGTGTAGATAAGTAGGTTACTTACTTAATCTTATTTTTTTGGATCCTCCATTGTGTCCCACTGCTGGGCAAAGGCCTCCCGTTTCTCCCTCCAAACCTCTCTGTTCTGTGCAATTTCTGGCCACGTTTGCCCTGTGAATACGATCAGATCGTCACATTACCTTCGCCGTGGTCAACCTCGTCGGCGATGACCACTTAATACTTTCACTTAAAAAAAAAACTTCTTCTTTCAAATAAAAAAATGATGTGTTACTCATCATCATCATTAACTGGGTTGTGAAGGTCAGATAGGGAGTCGCTCCATGTAAAATACTGGTATTCAGCTGCATCCGGTTAGACTGGAAGCCGACCCCAACATAGTTGGGAAATGGCTAGGCAGATGAGGCAGATTTAACAAATCATTCAAACATATGCCAACAAAATATTACATGTAGGAAGCCTCCAATTAAGTATATAATCGTAGTAAATATGTACATAAAGCACACTATTAAATGCTACATCATGTACAGGAATTAGATACTATTATTTTTTTATGCACAACACAGGAAATTGTAGATTGTGACAAAATGACAATACATTAATAATAAAAACATGCAAAAAGTGGTGAGAGGAAAAAATGGTACGTTTTGGAACGGTCGCTATTATTGTGTCGTGTAGGTACCACTGATTTTTGGCTAACGGGACTTGTAACGTAATTGGAGGAAGGTACAACCTTACCTCTCCTGCCAACCATTTCGCGCATACAGGCGCGATGTTATTTTATTTTAAAACCTAGGCTTTAAGTACTTAGCTAGGTACTCTTTGTCCCCTTTCAAATACATCTCATTGTTTTTCAAGATATATCGGCAATGTTAATTTTGTCCGCAATTGTGATTCTATCTCAGCGTAAAAACGTAGGTATTCATTCATTTATTTTTACAAACGATAGATAATGAACGTGATAATGTACCTAATAGGCATGATAACAGTCAATTACCATAATGTGTTTGTAAGAAGACTTCAAGTTATTTATGAATAAAAAAACCGTTTGGATGGTGTCGAAAATAATTGTAAAACTTATTATACGGTTCTGATTTCCTCAATTAAAAAACTTTATATTATATTAGGATACCTAACGAAGCACGAATGGCCATAAGTGTAACGCCTTAGGAAAAGTACCCGCAGTGAGATCCTCGCAGTGCCCTCCGACAGCTTGCATACAAAGCATTGGAAAGTTCTGCGTGACGTCACACGGCTCGCCACGATCAGCGACTCCCTGCGGTGTCCTTGTATCGGCGTGAACTGTGAACTTACAATGGCAATGCAAGTCTTAAGTGCGAAGTACCGCTAGCCGCTAGCCCCGCAGCCCACACCTGTCTAACTACAAGGTCCAATGAAACTTGTTCAAGTTCTATGCTAACGACAACCCCTTTTTTCAGCCGTCGCCGGGCGTCGGCGTCGCAGTCGCTGCTGATTTCGCGCCAATTCACCGCGGCTCCCGCCATTCGCTCGCCACACTCGGCATAGCACGGCGGCCGGCACTCGCACACACAAACTAAATAAATACGAGTAGTCGAGTCCCCGCAACGTTCATAATATACAACGATAAAAGAAAACAACCGCGACAACAACAACATTGTGACAAACTAACATTCCTACGCCATCTGTGATAATAATGAACACAAAATTAATTTAATTTACCAGTGTTGTGATTACTATTAGTAAATAAATTCAAATGCGACCGTCGAAATAAAATGTCTCGGGCCTCGGCATTCAAGACCGTATTTTAATTTGGTTTGACACAAGACTGAAAGATGACGAAGTATAAGTTGAACAATACAGTGCGGTCGGCGTCCGAGGTGACGCTGACGTCGTACATGACAGGCAGCACGGACAGCAGCAACAAGAAGGACGACCGGTGCCTGGTGCCGGACGTCGACACCAACCAGAATGACAATATGAACTCGGAGTCGAACAGGAACTTGGAAGCGAAGCGCTGCCACGTGTGTCCGCACTCGTGCGACTTCCTGAAGGAGTCTGACAAGCTAGCAGCGTCGCTGGTGAAGCAGGAGTGCGACAAGTTCGGGCTGAATGAGCTGCGCGTGGACGGGCTGGACAAGAACGTGTGCTTGTGCGAGAAGTACAACGGCGGCTGCAAGCTGTGCCCGCGGCCCAGCCTCGCGCCCACGCTCACACTCAGCCTGGACGGCAAGGAGGCCTGCCTAGCCTGCCACCGGTCCACCTGCGCCACCATATATACCAGTGAGTACCTCTCATTCTAAGTAGTTTAGTACTAGCCGCCTCACTGAGATCCTCAAACTGATTACATCATACATCCCCAAAAATTATACTTTAATCACCAATGACGGTAAATACTGTATTTATTCTCAATCAGACTAGAGAACAGTTTGACACATTATATTGTATCGGCAGAACGAATCCATTTCCCTGCAATTTAATCTGAACGGGTCTTTTACAAAACATTATTATTTGAGGTGTAGAATACTGTCGTTGTGAGCAAAGCGGATATACATTTTTGAACAGCTTGTCGGCAAAAAAATGAAAACATACTAATTGTCTATGTTTATAGAACCTCAATAGTTCGGTCCTTTGATTATGCTAATCAAATGTAACGGTAAGCTGACTTTGACACGAATTTCAAACATAACGTTACTCTTACATAACATAATTTATTATGTGCTGACGAAACTTGTAACATATTCGATATCGCAAAACCAAACAATTTGTAATAAATTCTAAAAGAATGTTAACTGTGAGCCGTCGATAAGTTGCACTTATTTTCTAACACTCTCGTTACGAAATTGTTGCTGAAATTATTCTCTTGTGAAACGTTTCCAGCTAGCTATCAGAGGTTCAAATAATTCAGTAACTATATTTCGAAATTCTCTATTTTTCACTATATGGCTTTCATCAATTATAATTATGTTTATTGTGTTTTTTCTTGGTATAATATTTTGAGAAAATTGTTTTTAAAATAATATACTTAACCCCAGATTGTTGTCTCACTTGTAGTCACATATATTATTATGGTCTAGTTCTAACATTTTATTTATGTCATCATTATATCGAAACGTGTAAAATAAAGGTTTAAAATGACGGTTTAGAATAGGAAATGGGATATTGTGACATCATTGGTTTGGAATAGAAATTGTGACATTTCCAAACCAATAAAACTGTTCATCAGTTACCGCATACTAAACGTGATACAACACATCGTTATTTATTAGTAAACTGATGCCGTTTTACTAAATAAACTATGGCCACTCACGGTCGCGCTATTCCTTGACTCACTCACGTTGACAATATTTATGTACACAAATATTAAGACCAAGACCACATATCTCGCGAAATGTGTAGGTCATACAAACAGTACTGCTCCTGAGGCAGGAACTGAATTCGTCGACCGGCACGGAAGGCGGAAACTTCGCTAGGTATATTGCGCCATTCGGTCAATATTTGTGAAGCAAACAAGTCAAAACACTGAGCTATTCAAATTTATGAGCTCTCAATTACTAAGTGCTAGAGGTACCACTATACAGTCAAAACATTTATTAAAATATTATGAACATCAAACTTTACAAGGAACTAGAATTGATACTAGCTGTAGTTGCCCCTGTATGAAGCATTACTTTCCCGGGCTGTACCCAATACCCAATATCCATTATCTGTGTACCCAATATATCTCGCATGCAGAAGCTTGCTAATCATATAATATATTCAAATAGGTACTCTTATTTAATTTCTGTAACTTATAGCAACCTAAAACAGCATAATTACGAGTTTGCCTAATCAAGTAAAAATACATATATAAATATATTTTAAACTGATTAAATAAACGTGGAGTAAGTGATGTTGATGTAACAATGACCAAATAATGCCGTTTATCATAACATCTTCAGTTATTCAACCAGGACACCAATTGTTTTAATTTGTTCAAAAATAATTGTTATTCATGTGAACCGCTGTTACTGTTCAATAAGTTTAACAATTTGACTTTCCCGTTTTTCTCCAAAAGAGTTAGGAAATGGGCAAACACAGTACTTTCGCAGTTTTTAGGTCGCATGACTGGGACTGTAGCTACATTTCATTTTTATCTGTGTTTCGACAATTCAAAAGTGCCTATAACGGGCCTACATGAAATAAATGCTTTGATTTTGAGAAACCCGACTTATTCCCAGACACGTTTTTTACAAAGAAAACCTGTTGATATTGAAATCAGGATTAATGTAACGACTCCTATAAATGGCTGTGATGACTTTTCACGGAAAAATCTTACTGCACGGAAACTTACTGCTAATCTCTAGCAAGAATTGTACCCACTTGCTTTCAGCAAGCGAACTTCCAAATCTATCGCATGAGCATCCAGGCATCAAACTTTGGCAATGAAAATGTTTTCTTAGAAAAGTCATAAGTAGTCCAGAGTAGGGCAAAGTTTTTCCTACTTTTTAAACTCTCTATCTACTCGTATCTTCAACCAGTCTTTACGAGAAAAGTCTGTAGGTGCACTGAATTTATAAGTTTATTTATTTCTCCTTAAAAATATAACATGTTGAGCGGTGTTTAGATGCAGATAGAATTAAGCACAACTAAATAATTTTAAGCAACTGCGCCTGCGGTTTGGACCGAGTGGTGGCCAAAATTTGGCCAAAAACACAAGGGCCGTCCTAAAGCTCGTTGGGTTGACGACATTGTCAGGGTCGCGGGGAACACCTGGATCAGGGAGGCACAGAACTGAGAAGTGTGGCGGATGAAAGGAGAGGCTACCCAGCAGTGGGTGATTCCGGGCTGATCTGATGATGATGAACTGCGCCTGAGCTAGACTGAGACTGTATTTCAGGTCACAGTTCTCTTCCCAGAGTTCTGAGCGGTATTAACAATGGTTGGACTTGGGCATTTGAAGATGCGCTTCCCTGGTGCGCAGGATGTGAGGCAGTACCAACAGTATCCTAAACATGATTGCCAGTCGCCTGAACTGTGTTTTTTATGTGGGTCGCTGTTGTGCTCTTGGTTTGTCGCAGCAGTGATCCACCGTTATGTCTTGTGTTGTTTGCTTTTATCAATGCTTGCTTACTACTGCTTACTAACATAGTCGGGTTTTACTAACAGGTTTTGTGAGACATGGATACTCCAATTAAGAAAAAATGTATTTCTATTACTTACAGAAATAATAAAAAAACTATTTCCAAAAAGTTGATTTGATGTGTTTTGTGTTATGTGTGTGTGTTTTGTTGTGAGGTAATTGAGAGTATGTGTTGTGGATGTAGTATTCCGCCTTGTTTAACTAGATGTAAATGCCGTAACATATTCTTAGTCTTTATTATTATTAGTCTTTAAGAAGAAGCTGTACCTTTCTACATCAGATGTAAATGAGCTAAATGACAGAAATAGAATACGAGACTATTAACAAAGATTACAAACTTACCATAGATATATTACACCCATTAGTGAGCGGAATTAACATAAACTTATTAGAAGAATTGCTACAATGAATGTAATTTATTCACTTTAAAGTTTCCCAACGATGTCTTGTATTAAAATAGGTAATTAGATGATTCTAGAAATACAGAAGACGTTCGATAATCTGATTAACGGGTTTATACTAAGTTAAAAATCTCAGAATTGAACACAAAAATAAAGAATCGTATGCAGTATTTTATAAATACTTTGGTACTATTACTTTATGACTGATATGGTTATATTCCATTGCAATATTCGTCATAATTCGACCGCTTGAAGTTCACCCTCTGTTATTGAATAAGAACGAGATTCGCTACCTACTCGTAACTGGAGCACAACAGATTAGCCAGCCCCTCCTGTTCAAACAACTCTCATTCATAAGTAATCTTTTTATTCTTTACCCATCTTTACCTTGAGTTTTATCAATTCAATAGAGTTGCTATAGTCATCGTTTGTCCATTGAAAGTTCCCCTTCAGCTGCTCTTCTGATATTTTTATTCTACTGACAGCTTTCATTTGATTTTCACTAATGAGATATTTAGCATTTAAAACGTGTGTCTCTTCTAAAAATAAAACCAACCAGTATAGTAAGTTTTAGTAAATGTCAGGTTCAGAGATATTAATAAAAAGTAAACCTGTTCATAATGTAAACTACGGAAAACTATTCATCTTAGAATAAAAATAGTTTTCATTGGATTTGGCAGTATTTGTTTAAGTATACTCGTATAACCGACCTGCAGTAATAACTACACATTTACCTACGGCGTATAATTGTTTCACTCAACTCGTGCCGATCAGCAGACTCCGTTCGGTATTTACTATCCCTGTGTCATGTGTGGGTCGGCTCGGCACAGATCGGGCTGCCAAACATACATTACATACGATTTGATTTTACCGGTCGATTGTGCCGAATTGTGCTCCCCGGAAAGTTATTTTGTGTGATAAGCGAGAAAAGAATAGAGCCAGCCACTTAACACGAGTTGTTTGTAAGACAGAGTTTCACGAGTTTCAAACTCTGTCTTACAAAGACAGAGTTTCACCTACGATGTGCTACTATAACTATTTCCTATTTGAAGTCCAAAGTTGATGATTCGATTTTTTTATACCGAACACGGTGTGTCGATAATTCAGTTGTACGATGTTTTGTTCCATCGATGCTTTAATGGTGCGATGTTACGTTTGTGCGAAAAATCTTGTTGCGAAAAACCCTACAGTGATTGCTCATTAGTTCGGTAATTTTAATGGGTGTTTTTTTAGAAAACATTCGATAGCTAGTGGCTTTCTCGTCAGCGACGGCAAAAGTTTCTTAGGGGTGATAAAGACAGGGCAGGCACAGGCGTCACGTCATCACGTGCTAGCTCTCGTAGACCGCTCAATGTCGGGAGCGAACGGGCTGCAAGATTGACAAGCCACGTGAGAGGCAGCAGTAGTGCCACTGTTCATGACAGCTAGCGTAGGTGGAACCATTGTGTTCGAAATGTTCCAATGAGGTGACCTATAATTATTTGAAGCAGTCTGGTATCTACATATTTATTGCATTGTAATAACATGAATACTTGTTTTTTAAAGTAGCACAATTCAAATTAAAAAAGGTTTGAGTGTAGCATTTTAATAATAACCTTTATGAATGTCATTTACTAACTAAATACTAACCTATCTACCTCGTTGGTGTAGTGACCGCAAGCACTACAGCTGAGTTCGAAGCTCTGGGTTCGATTGCCAAGTCGGGCAACCTATTATTGGGCTTTTCCATTAGGAATTTCTCAGTAGAAGCCGCGCCCCCTATAACATAGTACTTTTACAAACCCCAATAGCACCGTTATATGTATAAAAAACAGTTGGTTATAGTGCTATTACCTCCAGTATTTTCTCACGCCACATCAAACGGACAGAGCTATCAGTAGATCTAAGAGCTGAGTATTTCCGTTCAACAGCGGACACGACAGGCTTCCTATAGGTACCAACTACCAAGATATGTACAGCCAAACAAAGACACAGGTTGGCACAGAGATTCATTGTTTTTTTTTCTTTTAAATAACAATGTTGAAGTGTACTGCAAGCTCTTGGGGTCTCAAGCAGGTTTGCATGAATTTCATAAAGACACCTTCGCCAGGAGCATGTTCTGTTTTGAGCAACTTAAGCAGCTTAATGCCAAAAACTCTTTAATTGTTACTAATTGTCACTTGATGGTTGGTTAGTGATGATGTGGTCAACGATGGATCACGCCTAAAAGCAGGTTATCTATTCACTTTTCAAAAACACTCATGGGCCAAGAAACATCCATATTAAATAAATGTTCGAATGTAGACCTAAGTCTCTTGTTGACTGTACACCACACAATCATACACCACTTAGATCTGATGGTATCGGTAGTACCAGCATACTGTTGCATCAACTTCGTATTGTTCATAATAATTAAGTGACAGCCAGCTAATTACATTTGCATTCTGATAAGATCATGATTTATAATTGTCGATTAAACTGCATTTATAAGAGCTTCACATTACCAAGGTTTTTGATTTAACCATCTTACGGTTTTGGTCTTTGCTGCTATGCTTTCTCAAGGTTACGTTGACCCATCACCACCCACCACCTACCACTTATTATGTGTGATACAGACAGGCACGTACACAGAGTGGGATAGCGAAATCTCACTGAAAATAAACGGGATCATAACCACTGCGAAGTACGTAAATTTTTACACAGTTCCATGGGCGCTGGCAGTAGGGCGCATAGGTAACGGAAATGAAAAATACATCGAAAAACAAACAATCCGAGCCAGAAAGCAATTTTTTTCTGACAGACAGACATTCTATCCCACTCATAAACAGAATCTCAACCGTGATCACGGTCCAATTTTTTGTAAAACCATGAATCTTTTGACTTGTGCTTAAAAATCTATACATATTTGCTGTAGTTTTATACACCTTATACACGTAGAGCAGTTCACACAAATGTCTCATATCATAATAATTTGCACTGCGGTTATGTGCAGTCACTGAACAGCAAATGTGCAGATGATGCGCAGTGGGTACATTTCTCCAGAAAATGTTGGTTACTTCTATAATGACTTACATTATAAGGAATACATTTTTCCCGTTTTCTGTTGTGCTTCTGCATTAAACCTGCACATTTCCTGACGCGGGCGCACCTTGTCGTCGGCGCATTAAGCACTTGCTCCAATGTATTACTTCCCGGGACTGTATGACGTTTATGTCATACAATTCATACATTGCACGATTATTGAGAGGACTGTGCTCAATCAACACTCATCATTTTATCTTCATAAGAGAGTGAGTGGGTGTTCTGCTTTCACGGCTGATCGTCATAATCCTTGGACACATCCTTCAATGTACCGAGTCGATGGCTTCTTCAATTTCAACAACCTTGATACCGTAGTATAAATAAACCAAGAAGAAATAAAAAAACATTCACGATAAATATACCAGCTTGTGTAATGTTGTCGATGGTTGTAATCACTATAAAATAACTACATTCGCGGAACAAATTGTAAGTAAAGTTTGCCAGCTCGATGAAAAGCAACGAGTTACGTGTTTTCATTAAATATTTGCGCTATCACCTTGATATAAACTACTTTAAACATTTTCTTTTTAAACTGTGTTATTGTTAGTTGCTTCACACTCATTTGCTTAAACAATAAATATCTTAAGAGAAGACAGTTTGTATTCTTTTAGGTTTTAGTTTGAATAACAACTGAAAATAATTCTTATGTGAAGCTTTTCTTAAATTAATTAGCTGTTAGATTAATATTTAACTCTTGCTCTAAATATTTAAAAGCTTCTAATGCTTGTTTATTTCCTTCGTCCATCTGTTGTTGTGTTACCTTTTTTCCGGCTTAATTTCTCAGGAAATATAAATTTTGCAGAAGTCTGTACAGTCAGAGCTACCAACATAACGACGGGAACTATCAATCTCACGGCTTCAAAGAATCAAATGTACTAGTTGATCAATTACCTGTACACATACAGCATCACGATGTTATCTGTTCAAGTTTTATCTGTTTTCCTTCGATTGCTTAGACATGCACACACTTTTAATCAATGCCTACCAGCATTGATACTTTTAGCTAGCAGTGTTCAAAATTGAGTAATTCTAGGTAGATTTAAGTTATTACATATTTCGATTCCTTCATTTGAATTCGACGAGCATTGTGTTCGGCGGGTGTACCACTCACTCGCAGATATTTATCCGTCTAGTCTACTGATGACAATGGCTGTTTATTCTGTTGTTTTTGCGACCTTCTCCAATGCTAACCAGGTGCATGGCGCGAGCTTCAAACTAATATATAATAACAGAACAGTTGTTCCTTCAATAGTTGTCGTTTTTCATAGTCCAATACAATTTCAAAGCGTTGCGACTATACTATGTATGTCTATGGTTGAATTTGAGCTTTCCCTATTGTAAACAAACATAACCGACGTCTGCGAGTCTTAGCTCACTCAACATATTACACTGCAGAAAGAATCTTCGCGAAGTAGACTCTTCCAAGTCAACAACAAAATATTCTTCTTAATAAACACAATGATATAAATCATGTATCACTACGAGTATGTTCGTACACGCCAATCTCCGATTGGTTACAGCTTGAGAGATAGGATAGTTATAGTCCAGATTGGCCAGATAGGCTACTTTGTGAAGCAGATGCGGGCGGGCAGCTTGTAGATTTACAAACATTAGTTGTCCCTGATCGAGTGAGGAGGATGCAACAAGAATAAGGTCGATTTTTGTTAGCGATTGTACACATTCATTGATCGCGGTCTAGTTGCACTAATGTTGTGCCACGGAAAGATGTCACTCAGACTCCAACAGCAAGAAAATTCATAGAAAGCTACATAATTATATATGGAAGTCAAAATTTACCTTATTCTACGAACACGTGCTTCAACCAAACACTTATATTAAAAGGGATACTTAAATGCTAAACAATAGCCAAGAGACATCATTTGACAGCACATTCCCTGATACACAAACAGAGCCTGGAGTCATAACATGCATCAATTCCAGCGCTTCTGAGAAAACGGCCGTAAACAACAATCAGTATGAAACGCGTCCGCACGTGTCTACACCGCCTCCCTCACACCCACAATCAACTAATTAGCCACTTATTAGCAGTATACATGGTAATAACACCCAACTCAACTAAACAGGGTGTTGCGGCGAAGAGTGGGGAGTGGAAACGGTGATTTAGGGCGATGTTTAAATCATGGTGATAATTGATTAATTAGTAGCTTGGCGTATTATTAGCGGGCGGCATTTAAAAAAGGCAGATTTATCTTAAATCGTGTTAGAATTACAATAGTATTTAAAAGCCTTCTAATTTTAATTGAATTTATAAGAAAAGCTTTCTGACCAGAGTTCATGTAGCGTCCATCTCTCTGCAGAACATGAGAGATAACCGCGCAGTTATTAAAGTTGACCACTTAACAAAAAGCTGTCGACAACGTTTGAATAAATCTAATTATAAGATAAGAAGACCTTTAGTTTAAGAATTGCGGAACCGAATCTGCCGGCACAGGGCATGAGGTCAGGGCTCAATGAAAGGCGTCAACCCTGGACGAGTCGAAAGAGCTGACCTCGACCGTGCCTGCTGGGCAGCTGGTAACCCTAGCATATAACACGTAATGTAACATATGGTTACGATGAGCGATGAGTAGTTGGACCTGGGCGATAGGGTTCGACCATGATCTTTTTAACCTGTTGTAGGTAGGGTTGCCAACCGTACTATAATATATAGTATTGTACTATATTTCGGCTCTGCGTACTATAAACTGTTGAAGAAATATATAATACGCAAAAATACTATACTTTCAACACCGACATCTAATAAACAAATCCTTCATAAAAAAATTACAAACGTGCAAAAGAACATTAACTTTATCTTTTGACTGATGCATCATCATTCATCAACAAACATCTGCCAAAAGTAAAAGATGGTAATGGGTTTTCTGACAAAAGTACATGCCAAAAATGGCGACATATTAAAAAAAAAATATCGAAAACAACTTGCCAAAAAAGTAATTTCAGTCCTGCTCTTTTCCCGCCACTTCGGCATTCACAGAAAGGACATTTTCGGTCCTGAATTCAAATGGCAAGAAGAAAGAAACAGAAGTAGTAGGTTTCTGATTAATATAAAAAAAACGTCAAAAAAATATTTTTTTGGTTTAATTAAATGTACTTAATAAAGCGTAAAAGACACTTTTTTTTAAATGCAAGTTGTGCACCAAAATGTTTTATTATGAAAAAAAAAATATCAAGAACAAATAAATCTTTGTCTATTTTTGGCTTTTTCCATAAAATACTTTATTTTTGGGGTGTACTATATTTTTTGTAGCTTATTTTGAAAAATACTATATTTTGCTGAGGAAATGTTAGCAACTCTAGTTGTAAGGCCAAAGTCCTTGTTAGATCCCAAATTTTGTAGAATCTTAGATACTAAACCGAATGAAAAAGAACGCAGTTAGAAGTTTATGTAATCTTTTAAAGCGATAAGGGGTCAAAGAACTTAATGTTTGCAATCTAGACACTTGACTTTGACCGCCATATGTAAACACCATAGTAAGTAACTAGAACCTTTTGGGGGTCAAAACGCGCTGGAAGGTGGGCGAGTGATAAACATTTGCATTTTTTGTGAAGAATATGCAAAAAACAAGTTCATATTCGTTCTTATTTTGATCACGCGCCAGCAGCGCCAGCTATAGGTACATCATATCTTGAACCATCACAGCTGTTTCCGAAATCAATATATATGCACCAAACCATCGCAAAGCAATAAGTTTTTATATGTCAAGTCAATTTCCTGAGATTGGAGAGTGTAATTAAGTTTTTCATCTAATTGGTGTGTCAAGGCAGGCAGTGGAGTGCGGCTTCCTTTTACACGTTCGCGGTGTTTTTGCGAGCGTTTTTGTATAGGCAGACCGGAGAAGTACTGAAACTAAGTTAGTCTGTAAAATATGACAGCATTTTGCGGGCTCATAGTGTTTAGAAACTCCCTTTCTGTAAACAGACAACTAAAATCCCAAGAAAAAAAATCGAGTATCAAGTAAAATAGGTTTTGCATTATATGGACGTTTGCAAATATAAAAGTCTAAAGAATGAGAACGCTTAAAAACCCTCCAACATCCCCATCTGCCATCGAACGTTTCGAGTACCATGATCACGGATAAAAATTATAAGTGTCAGTGACCGAGCCAGTTCAAAAACTTATATGGTTTTTAAGCGTTCCTAATTCTTGCTTTACTAAGGAAACAGTACAATATTACCCTCACCGTTGTATTCTATCATCTTGAATGAAGATCAGTGTTCACTATAGTTAGACCGACTATAGCAAAGACTGGTCGCGTGGCAGCGTGACGTAAGTGGGTGCTACACGTGACGGGCGGTGTGCACCGGTAGCAACGACTCTTGCGCAGTCGGAACCCTGTCGCGTCTGTTAGCTGACAGATTAGTTCCCTAGGGTACGAACAGGGGGGCGCGAGCGCCGCGCTCCAAAAGTGATCTTCCTACTATACACATAGATATTTGTGCACGATGTAGGTAATTGAGGTAGCAGTACACTGTAGCGATGAAGTGATAGGAATCTTGACGTTCAATGGACATTCCGTCTTTACTATATAATTTGTCTGCTTGTAAGAAGAAAGATAGCTATAGAATTTATCGAAATATCCATCGATTTATATGTATACTGCATTTTTGTCAATCATCAATAAGCGTAGTCTGATAGACAGTAGATAAAACCTATACAATGACATACTCTTTTATAATCCTTGCAATCGCAAGACACATCGTACAAAATATTCAACTTACAGTAAATCCGGTTCAAAATTAATCAGCATTCGACCAATGAATATTCTACGCCACATGTGACGGTCCAAACCACGCAACCAATTCACGGTTTTCAGAAATCTAGAATGATCTACAGAAGACATCGAATTCAAGGAAGACTTCCAGATATTGCGAATGAAAAACTTTTCTGCAAACAGATCCGTATTCTTCCGCTTATAATAAATTCTCGTTGCTTAGTAAGTTCAGCATCAGCGTCGTCAACGTCAGCGGAAGAATGCATAGGTATCAGTTTCACGAAAAACAATAGTCAGTAGCTTTGGTCGGGTTTCAGCCGCGTGCATTGTGCGGCTCAGTGTGTTATTGTAACCGAAGCCGCGTGTTTGCTGACAGACGCGTCCAGCTGTACACGGAACTGTCGCCCGCTTCTGCTTCATATACTGCGCTCCTATGATCGTCCCCAGTTGACATTATACCCAGATGATAGCGGAAGGAAAATGTAGGGAAGTTGACAACCGTTTTAGACAATTATAGTCTTTATTCAAAAGTTTTATAACATATTTTCAATAGCAGAATCTTCTCAGTAGGCCGTCCGTGGTTGCTGGATGATTTCCAAAACCTAGTGTTTCCTACATAGGGTCAATTTGAATTAGCTGGTGGAACTGTAATGTCGTGATGGTATAAAGACCGTCGCCTCTCAACGCGTAGTCACTCGAAATTGTGAGTTCAGAAGATCTGTACGCTGTTTTTGTTTTATCGTCATCATTAGACATCGATAGCCGTCACGTTTGCCAAGTTCCGCTGCCGCTAGCTAAAATTATTCGACGCTGTTTAAAGAAAAGTCTTTCCCGAGCCTCAACTATCGGCACAGATTTACCTGTTAGTTACAAAATCTCTTAATACTTAAATCTTGTATTCTGTTTAATTAGTATTTATCAGATGCAATACAACCCAGACGATAATCTGGCTGTGGGTGGATAGTAGACTCACATCGCAAATCGCAGCTACCTGCAATATATACAGGATTTGCAGAAGCGATACAAAACTCTTAGAATTTATCAATTTATGCGAAACCTCAATAATGTTCTACGGATAATTGAACAGCAACTTGGGAAATGAGCGGATACATTGAGAGTATTTGTTTTGAATTGAAATATTAACTAGAATGAAACAAAAATATTCTTCTCCAAAAAACTAAAGGATTGCATAGTTATTAATGAAATAATATGCATAGATAGCAGTCAAAAAATGGACCTAAATACTCGTAAACAGCGATATTATTCCTATTCATTATGTATTTTTTTTTTCAAAATATTAACAAATCAGTAACTAATTAAATGTCATCACATTTTGACATTGATGCTGGCTGAACTACATTTTTATTATTATGGACAATCTTGGGATAATCTTTCGATTTTTATTTTATAAAGCACTGGAAAATAAATGGTGCCCTATTAATGGGCTAAATTAACAAACAATGAAGTAAGATAGGTCAAATGTTTAAGATCAGAAAGTCTAATTGTTATGTAAAGTAACTTCAGCTATGATTATTTAAATGTTTACAACGCATATTTTGCCCCCTACTTATTATTTTTCAATAACTTTCCTCGAAAACAGGTTCTATTCGCACTACGATTAGGTTCAAAATGCAGTGTATTTCACACACGTGCGGTTTTTGTCATTTTTTCCACACGTGTGTGGAAAGTAAAATTGCCACAGATAACTACCTATACCTATACTTAGTCCAAATTGGTTCAATGCCTAAAGTCAGAGGTGAATGTTTTTTTGTTTCAGCAAAGCATTATGCGTCTTTACAAAGGAGACTTCAAAAAGGAGGAGGTTCTCAATTCGTCGGAACCTTTTTTTTTGAACATTCAAATAGTGTTTTTATATTCAATATCATAGATAAACATGATTGTTTAAAAGTAATATTTACTTTTTTAAACAAATTAAAATTTATTAGTGTTCTAAATTCAAAAATAAATAAAAAGAAATATTTTTAAATTAGCCTGTATAACGGCTTCATACCTTTGCCTCTCCTTCAACCTGGCGAAAGGAAAGCGCGGGAATAAAAAAGAAACATAGTCTCAAAAGTGTATTGAAAAACGGCGTTTGATACACGTGGACATTTGTTATTGCAGTTCTCGGCGCAAAAACACCCTCGCCCTCGGCTCGTGTTATTTCCGTCTCGATATCTATTACAATAACAAACTTTCTCCACTTGTATCAAAATGTACTATTTCTTTAAACGTGTTATGTTAAGTCAAATTAATCTATTTTCTTTGTTTTAAAAGATGATTGTTTCTGTCTGCTCGAATTAGGTAACAATTTAGTGTGATGTCAATAATACTTTTGCTTCCATGCTATGTGCTTTATCTTGTATCGTCTCAAGTAAAGCCATAATGCTACGCAAGGAGCATGCAAAGGTACGCATCAGTTTGAAAATCGAGTCAAGATTACGAGTATCTACGTCTCCAGTGAGATAAAAATACCACGGAAACGAAGCTCGGGATCGTTTCCCTATTGCACCCTAGTGGTACAGTTTATTGAAATCAGGCTCTATTCATGCAACACTAGATATCGATCCATCGGCATCTCAATTATATTGTTGATAGCAAAATTTGGACTTCCACAGCGCAGGCAGCACTGGTTCATCAGAAAGTAATGTCCCTTATCGCAATCAGAGAAATATTGACAACCTTAGTTGTTTCTCAATGATTCGCACAAATATACATCGTGTGTATCATTCATATCACAATAATAATTGATCCATGAAAGATGGCGTTCATTACGTAGTGTCATGACGTCCGGCCCTGACATGAGCCGACACGGATCTGATCTGGGGTGCGCTGGACAACTCGGCTGAACTGGTAATGATCGATGTACACGTACAATAGGTTATAGGTACCTACAATCTAAAACATTTTGCAAACAAATGAACCGCGCCGCGTAGCTAACGTGGTAGACCTGTCGCAGACATGTGTAAGCTTTGATATTGTTTCATGTTCATATTAGAGACTATTTTAAGAGTTCAAGTACAATCTATGCAAAATAGGTTTGTAAAAAAACATTTTCGTTACATGACAAATTGCTTTGAATATGCGTTGTCATTAGCGACCTTTTCATATTTTCAAGGCAAGTGAAGCAAAACTTAAAAAAAAACAAATACTTATTCTTTCAGATTTCCGAACCACGAAACGTTTAAACTGCTATTAACAGTTCTACGATTGCGGTGTTTATATCGTTTTTGAAAGACGGGTTATTTTAAGAAGCCAGAAATAAAAGTGAGTTTTCACATCGATGATAATTATCGTTGATTAAACGAAACTGCACATTATACAATCATTTAACATAATTATATTGTTCTGATTGTAATCTAAAACAATTCTACTTGATTTATAATGAGTTACTTACAAGACAATTTTTTTTCGTCAGATCGAATATCAAACGTTCAAAGACGTTGACGTCAAAACAAAATGAAGATCCAATGTATAAAAGGCTTCAATTACAGAATACAGGTACCTAATCACATGTGACCTGTGCAGTGTGCAGTCAGCGGTGCATGCTCTGACGTCACAGCATCCACTCTGCTTACCGTCTGTTTACTTGTGTGACAGTTTGACAACAAGCTTATTAAAGTATAATGATGTTGATCTCTATGATGCTGAACATGATGGTTCGATTCCCCGGTAACATGTTATTGGGTTTTTCCAACAGAGATTTTTCATTAGTAGCAACGAAGTCAGGATTTGTGCCCAATTGATGGTAATAGAGTCGGCCCCTATTTCATGAGATTTTTAACATAACTTGCGAAATGTGAGTGTTAATTAGGTAGACCTCTGCCTAGCCCTCCTTGAATTATAGGCTTGATTTATACGCAATTGAAGAACAGGTAAAGTGCCAAGTTGTAATAGAAATTCGTAGAACAATCGGAGGAAAGGCAATGCTAATGGCATTCAAAGGCAAAACGAAAGGCGCGAAGGTTTAAGCTTGATTACTAATCAGGTCGGACGTTATGATGGCATTCACCTCAATAATCTTAACCGATGCTATTGAGAAAAACATGTTTAAATAACACTTATTAGCGCCACCTAAACGTGATGTTAGAGTAAAAGTGCACTTTCGGGTTCAACATTTGGCTATAACAATTTTATGGAGCCTATGGTCTGATTAAAAAAATAATTGAATACTTAGTACAAGACTTATATTTAGTGTGTGTTGCCTATCGGAATCGAACTTCTACGAGTAGGTATTTGCATATAGGCACCTAATGGTCTGAATTAAATAAATAAATAAAATTAAATTATATGGATATGTGACTCTTCACTGATATAAAGAGCAACATTTTCTTCGAAACTTTTCACCATAAAACTGTTTAAAAGATCGGTTATCAACTAGACAAGGTTGTGTAATGCTCAAGCAATAATTAATGCTCGTCATGTCAAATAAGCTCTGTGCTCACGTGACGCGCTCCCTTCTCGCGACGCTTTGCATAGAAAGCCGCCATTTTGGTGTGCTGCCGTTTGGCGCGAATTTCTCCGCGCGAATTTCTATGCGTTCTAGCTTCTCCTCTATCTGACGTAAACAGTAAACACCTTGTTGTGCTGTGTCGCAAGACTCGAGCGGAAGCGATTTTAATTATGTCAATCACACATTAACCCCGTTTGCACCAATCATTAAATCACTACATATAATCAGCCTGAATAAAATTACTTAATGTAAAACGCATTTAGTAGTTTGCATTGCAAGTGCCTTTCAAAATACTGATGCTGCGCTGTGTAGTAATTAGGAACCCGTTGAAAAAGTCCCTATAATTATAAAAGAGTAGGTATTTCTAATTTAGGCCTGATTTATTGTTATAAATATATAATATAAATACTAGCGGACGTCCCGCGGTTTCACCCGCATAGTTCCCGTTCCCGTGGGAGTACGGGGATAAAATATATCCTATGTTACTCGTGGATAATGTAGCTTTCGAATGGTGAAAGAATTTTTAAAAACGGTCCAGTAGTTTTTAAGCCTATTCATTACAACCAAACAAACAAACAAACAAAGTTTTCCTCTTTATAATATTAGTGTAGAAGTGTAGATAGTGTAGATAAATAGTTCGTTAGTTTTGTAATACGTAGTGTTAACGTGTATTAATTTACATATTATTATTGTGATAAATGATAAATGATGTTTATTTTGTAAGTAGGTTTTCACAAACATTTTTACACGTCATTTTTTTTTAAACTAGATGGGGCCGGTGTTTCGTACCTGATTACTCTGAGAAGAAACAGCCGAAACAAACTCAGATGTCATAGTCTCTTTTGAAGTCCAGACATAATCTATTAGACATATTATAACAAACATAACATAACATTATGTTGTGTATTGTTTAAATGGGCAATCAATACCTGTAATAAAAGTGATTGAAGATAAATTCGCTGTCGCTTGTCCACTGCACGGCAAACTTCAAGGAAAACTTTCGTTATGTTAAAAGAGTGTAGGTCAGGTTAGTGTACTGCCCACTGCAGCACTGCCCACGAGCACTGCACACGCTGCGCACTGCGCACTGCCCATCGCTTGACGCGCAGTAATTAGTAGAAAACTTCGAAAGCACGATCTAATGCTTTCTATGAACGCTGTTTGTTTTTATTAAGCTTATTGGAATGTAAGCAGCGTATACAGATGGGAAACACGCTTCGTATAATTAATTACTTTCTTTACAATGTTTGTTTTTGGATAGATAATTCGTTGCTAATTCATGCATTAGTATTTAAAATCAGTGAAATTAGCTTTATTTCATAAATATCTATTCTGAATTGAAAACAAATGCTTTTCGGCCACGTGATTTTATAAAAACGCAACCGGAATGGCCTACCTGGATCACAGTGAATCTTCTTCCCAGGTTTAATAGAACGAGTCAGAAAAGTAAATATTAGTTAAACTTAAACCCTGCTGAAATCAAACATGTTCTATTTATAGTAACGCAGAGGTCAAACACAACAAGTGTTTTAAGTAAGAATGCCAATAAGGCGCGTCTCTTGCTGTCTGCTCCGACTTTCGATAACTCGATTCACTCATGCAAAGTGATGGCGAAATAGATCGTAGTGTAAAGCACATAATTAACACCGGATGGTTAAAATGATCACGGGAACAATCTGCGGCTCCCGCATACCCCTTATATATGCTTAAGGCGATTACACGAGCTAAACGCGAGTTTTATAATTACTAAAAGTACATATGATTCACTGCTATAAACAAGACCAGAAAAATATATGATATTCTTCAGGATATATGCTAGCATGATACTGTTTTGAAAACATAATACAATTAATTTGGCTCTATAAAAAGAAATCACGAATTTACCTCTAAAAATATCTTTCAAACAATAAAAAACATAGTAATATGCATGCGATCATTCTGATTTTTTGGCAAATAATTTTACAAGCAATATATTAGCATGATACTGTTTTAGTTTTTTAATTCAATCAATAGTTTTTTTGTAAATCGATCGAAACCACTCATTTCGCGCTATTTGGCCCGCAGTGGCTGACGTAACAAACACTTTGTAGTGCAAGCTGATTAGAACTTTATTCTAACAGCAGTTCAAACGAAGTTTGAACCACCACAAATAGAGTTGCTAATTTAGCTCGTCTAAGCGCCTTAAGGGAAAGATTGATAAAACAATAGTTAGACCTGCTGTCTTGTATGGAATAGAATGTTGGCCCACAAAAGGGATGAATGAAAGGTATTTGCATGTCGCGGAGATGGGAATGCTAAGGGGGATGTGTGGAGTTACGCGAATGGATAAAGTGAGGAATGAGTAAGTATAAATAAGAGGAAGTCTGAAAGTAGCGCAAAGTGGTAATCAGTTGTCGTGGTATAAGTATGCGATGCGGAGGAATGAGGAAAATATCGTCACGTCAGGAAAGTTTTGAGAATGAATGTGGATGGGTATACTAGTAGAAGAAGAGCAAAGAAACGATGAATAGACTGTGTTATGATGAATACCCGTTTTTATATGTTTTATGATGTAGCAAGAAAATAAGTAAAGTGGTGAAAAGATGACGAGTACCAGAGAAGTTTGGAAGAAGAAGATATGCTGGCGCAGCATGTCTTCTCCTCAAATGAATTGGGAAATGGGCAAGAGAATGATGATGATGAAAAAGCCTAATAAAGTAAATCAAGTATTATTAATTAGCAAATCCAGATGCAACAAATTAATAGCGCTTTGATTAATCCGTCGTTCGAAACATGGCGCTGTACGGATCTTATATTTCTGAATCGCGCTATCATTATGTTTTGATGTGACTAAACTTTTTTGCACGGATGAATTCTTTTTCATGGATTTAAGAGGTTTCTTGGTTGTGTTTCCCGCGTCATTTTGTTGTTGTTAACATTTTTGTTCGAATTAGCTAGATTTGAACGAAAATAATTGAAAATGAAATGCATAGGAAAGGGACAAAAAGGACACCTGAAATGTGTATATGCGATCGAGAAACGGAAAAGTATTAAATAAAATAAAGTTAAAATGACTATAACCCAACTTCGGAAATAAAGGGGCCTTAAAAGGACGAATCAAGATAATAATTCAAACAGAAATCCAGAAATGCATAGGTACAAACATAGTCAAGTAGAGCCGTAGTCGCACCCACTACGATATAATACGATAATTGTTTTGTGTAACGGGCCGCCCGGCCGCCCGGTCTCCGAAACTCCACGTCAAAGCGCGTATTTTGCGTATGGCAGGTACCTATAATAAGGTAGGTTGATAATACTTCGCTTATAATGCAGTCAAATGTAGCGATTTAATTATGAAGAAAGCGCTGCGTGTAACTTTGTGTCGATAATCTGTCTTCCGTAAAGTGCATCAGGCTCTCGAGAGACAAGGAAGTTTATAATGGAAACTCAATTACTTTAATTCCACTGACTTGATGTGAGCAGGGAAATAGGTCGCAGGCTATTACGAGTATAACAATATGGGTCTTAGACTTCTTGATTTTCACAAGTGGTGTGGGTGGAAACCAATGATACAGTAAAAAAAAATAGAGTTTTACTGCTCAGATGTTGTATTATTTAGCAGGTGCAACTTTTGCGTTGTGCTTGTGACCCAGTCACAACATCTGATCTGAACTAAGAACTGCATCAGCTTGTTAAGTTTATTCAGTACAAAATCCCCGTGCAGAACATACAATAAACGTCGCGATTTTTTTAGAAGAACCCAAACTGGAGCTGCTTACAAAAGAGGCACCCTTCCGTTCCCTTTCCAACGTTTACGCAAACGCAATCACTTCCTAAGGTGTATTGTGTTCGGAACAAAGCGTTGTTGACAATAGTCTGTACATCCGGCTGCGCTCGCGCTTGTCGCACCGCGCCGATCGTGCGTGAACACGAAGAAAATCGGGGATTAGTTAACAACGAAATTCGCATTTTTTTTTTCAAATTAAAATACCAATTAAAATTAATTTTTAACCTATTTAAAAACTATTCTTTTGGACACTTCAAGATAGTAAACCTAGTAAGATTATTAAACTTTTAACAAGTTAACTTTTTGAACAACCTACAATTAGGTGCCTAGGCCCTAATGTGCCTGCCGTGTCGACGGCGCGTTCGTGTTCCACGCGCGCCTCAAAGAGATGTCAGCAGCAGAGAGGGGCCCGCAAGGGCCGAAGCCTGCCGGGGTTGCGGGACTGTTCGAAAGAGATACCGCGGCCCCGGAACGTAAAGGGCGAGGAAGGAACATGGATGGGTTTTAGTCAGTAAGAGTCTGACACTCCCTCCCGCTCCGCCCAGAGTGGGAGAAGTCATTTGATGATTTCCCATCCTAAAAAAAAAAAAAAAAAAAAAAAAAAGGCCCCTAATGTGCCTATATACCTAACCTTGCACGATTAGCAGAGCTCAATAGGAGCGTTATAGTTAAGGAAAATAACTGATCTGCGCGTTGACAATTTTTTGTCAGCATTTTTTTCCTTATCTGAAACAAAATGATGTAAACATTCATTTAGTCATGTATTGACCACGCGGTGGGTCATGACCCGTACATGTGCTGCGTAAATTAATTGAAATTCATTTCAGTTAACCATGTTGTTTTATAACAACTAAAAACTCACAGTAGTTAAATAATAACAGTAGCTAATGTTTTACATCGCCAAGAACCAGCAGCAATTTATAACAGCTACATAATGCGATCAGTAAATCGCTCGTCGCTTATCCCGCACCACACTTAATTTCTTGCGAAGTCTATCGTCGAACCTGCAAACATAATTTGCGACACATGACACAACAACTGAGTAAGAAGGTGCTAGGTAACACTATTCTTATACAGACAGACTTTTATAAAAGGTAAGCATTGTTCCGACAAAAAAACGAATGGCCTGTCTTTACTAACAAAAGACAGTCGAGTTTGACTTAAACAGGTTGATCACGATTCCCGCACAGTTCGTGATGAGCGTGATAAGATGATTGCTATCAGGGATCCATTATTAATAGATTTTTATTTTGATTTATACGCCACCAAACGGTATCTTAATTAGCTTTCGAAGAGTTAAAGAAGAAACTTACGATTCTTCTAAAAAATTTGGGGTGTATCACAAGAAAATAAAAGACACGAACAGTTCTCGTCAACTTTTGAGGTGATTACCTACTTGCTCTAAGAAATACATTCAATTAAAATGAAGAACAGCAATTCCGATGATTATGTTCATCATTCAAATAAAAAAAAGTCTTTTTCTAAGTTGAAGTTAAAAATGCCAAGATTGTAGTTACAGACCTAAAGTCATAATGGCAGTGTTACTGTGTAATTGTTATATTATATTGTGCTTCAATCACCATGTTATATTATAATATCATCATTAATGTACGGTACGTACCATCATTGATGAGTTGGCAATCACTATTAGTGAATAACAATGCCCACAGTATTACCTCAAACTGGTTGAATCTGAAACAGAACAGCGCATCGAATGCTACAACTGAACACTGCTCTTTTGTACTCACACAATAACGTGACATTGACGTTGTATGGAAACATCCACGAGCCACAGTACTTAGGTACCTACATCCATCAGTGTATGACATTAGATGCCAACACATGTCAATTTTATATGAATCCCTGAGTAACGTCAAACTCAGGGAGTGATATGGCGTGCGTCGAAATAACGTCCTTCGAAATTTCATATCATTCCCATAGTACCAGTAGTAGTACCTATAGTAGTTAGGTAAGTACTTATATACACGGTGCCGGCGCCGCGGCGGTGTGGCTGGTAACATGCCCCAGTAAAATGCATTTTCTTTGAAAAAACGCGACGCCCATTGTGCATCGCCTACGCACATTTACTGAACTGGTTGCCAAAATCACTTTAACTCAGAAATTCGGCTATAATTGCTGAAAAACTAACCGTACCTATCAGCGCAAGCTTACGCGGAAAAATGATCTATCATGCGCGACTGATTTCATAGAAACATAATAAATTGTATGTTTTAACCATTACAAAATCTCAAAGAACTGATCACTTGGTAACAGGCCGATAAAGTTTTTGTATATTTTACAATTTACACCATACGCGACTTTTCTAACAAAACTTAATTAATTACATCATAAGATGTTGAATGATGATGTTGACGATGTTGTGATGTTTGCGGTAACAATCTACGGGCAGGTTGTTTATAATATCACGACAGATGTTCCGGCTCGTGTCACCAACACATCCACATCATAATACTTACCGGAACATTCCAACAAGCGTCTCGTGCGTGTTCAACCGTCAAGTAAGACATCATATCATTACATCACGCTTATTATTCCAGAAGGGTTAGGCAGAAGTCTACCTAATTGCAAACCCTCATTTCGGCTGTTTTGTTTAAGTTATAATAATCATTGAGTCCCATGCTCGCTGAGGAGCTCATGGCTAAATAATAACAGCCGCTCGGGTCGATCTTTAGGTTAAGCCGTGCTTGCCTAGGCTGGTCTGTGGATGGGTGACCACCCGCTACATACCGAGTTCCCTCCGTGCCTGGGAAAGCTTGTTAAGCAGTTGGTCCCGGCTTTTTTTTTTTTTTTTGGGACAAGCCCGCCACACACGCCCAAACTACTGTAACTCCTGAAAGTCAGAATCAACAGTGGCGACCACCAGAAAAGCGCCGAGACAATGAAGCTCGACGAAGTCCCAGAGAATGAATTTAACTGTCTTGGATCCCACAACGAAATTTATCAGAAAGTATAGCGGAGGAGTAGGAAAAAAAACTGTAATTTCCACTTCCCTCCATATCAGCAGGAGACAGAACGAAACAAGGCCAATAGGCACAAAGGGACGTTTACAACTGGGATAGGCCCAGTTGCCTAGCACCACGGATAAATATTAACGTTAATGGGTCCTAAGTTGAGAGCTGTTATATTTGATTCCAATAATAGGTATGTCATTTGTTCATCTTTGACAGTCGTTAGTAGTTCGAGCAGGTAGTCAGTGGCCCAAAAAGTCTGGCACCAGTCTCACCAAGTGGTATCGTATTTCCCAGTATTCAGTAGCAGTGCAGTCGCTCCATATAAAATACTGGTATTCAGCTGTATCCGGTTAGACTGGAAGCCGATCCCAAGATAGTTGGGAAATGGCTAGGCAGATGATGAATCATTGAGTCCCATGTACCTTTTTTTTTCGAATGGGAAATCATCAAATTACTCCTCCCGCTCTGGACGGAGCGGCAGGGAGTGTCAGACTTTTACTGAGTAAAACCCGTCCAAATTCCTTCTTAGCCCTTTGTGTTCCAGGGCCACGGTACCTATCTCTTTCGAACAGTCCCGCAGCCCCGGCAGGCATCGGCCCTTGCATGGACCCCTTCCTTTGCTGACATCTCTTTGAGGCGCGCGTAGAAAACTCGCGCGCGCCGTCGACACGGTCTGTCGTCATAAGACGGAGGGACGGCAAGCTAGCCCACAGCTCACCGTCCACAGGCCTGTTCCCATGTACCCAGGGGCTAGGTCGTCAACCGGGCACAGATCCGCGGCTGCCACTAAGATATTCCCCATTGAATACAATAACACTTTGCCTGACCTGGGAATCGAGCTCAGACCCTCATGCTCACAAGTGTCGCTTGGCATTTGGTAGTCGTTTTCATGCTTGTGATGGCGTCAGTGTGCTACGTAGGTACATCCAAGCATGGCGAACACTGAACTTGTCGGCTATTGCGTTTGGTTTAACATCTTTGAGGTTCCAGATAGACTATTCGCTCTGGTAATATTCCAGAAACGATAAGCTCTCTTCGTTCGACCAGCCACTCATTTTAAACAAAGAACTAAATATGCACTCGTCGCGAGATCATAATGGCTTCTGTAAACGCGCACCAACGTGTGACTGTGTCGTAAAAGCTTGCCGCAAGCGCCCTTTGATCTGTGTTCAAAAACCGACACTAGACCCGGAGACAAGCGTCCACAAGCTCACGCAAGCCAAGCCAGGCGCCCTCCGCCCTCTTTACACGCGTGTACTTGTGGACGGTTACCTAGCCTTGGCAAGCATGGAAAGACACCATTACAGTTTACGTTCTATCTATAAACGTTCTTAGGCAAGAAACCGTACTTACAGGTGAAAGGTCTTGTTTCGTGTCTGAGGTATGAAATATTTTGAGCATTTATTGAGTGATCAAGCACTACGTACTGTAATTATTAAAACTACTGTTTCAAATGTCGCAATATTGATGAGTTTGAGCTGTCGGAACAGCTGTTTTTATATTTATGTCAGCGTCACATTATAAAAAACTGTTAGATTGGAATCTATCTATCGAGATTGTAAACTGTCGAAATATTGTCAACTAAACATACTGCTTACGATATGACTCATTCTTTTTCGGCATATTGTAATCTTTCCAAGCAAAACCGTAAAATTGTGAAAGGTATGCGACGGAACTCTCCACGCGCGCTTTGGAAGGAGCGGGAAATCCCCTTGCCCCCTGGTACCACTGCCATGAAAAGATAATGCACCATTTCTGAGAAAAACCGATTATTGTACCTAACCTCAAAACACAATATATTCGCCTAAAAAGCTTAGTCGACGGAGCCAAGCTATGCGGGGCTCCTATTTCTGTCTGCAGGGTTTAAAGGAACCTAACTGACCTAACGTCCTGGTGCCCCAAGTCCCGATTATGGAGACAGAGATAATTTGATCGCAAACATTTGCTTTGAATTTTTTTTCGGCATATTACTAACTACCGAAAAATAATGCGTCATACTGTAAGCCGATATTTTGACAGTATACAATCTCGCTAGACAGATTACAATATAACGGATTTTACAATTTTACGGTGACATGTTTATGTTTATAGTAATTTAAAATACGAGTATGTTTGAAAATAAACCTACGAAGGCATAATTATACCATTGGCTATCTTTAAACGACCATCTGTAAGACTGAATTCTCCGTAGACTCCCTACACAAATGTAATTAAGTACCTACCGTATTTGCAATACCTACTCACCTGCACTATACGCATTAAAATTCCTAACCGAAAAATATGTACTTACTAGGTGATGCCTCGAAAACAGGCAAGACAGAGAAATTGACCGTCGAGTCGAGAACGCCTGGAAGAGCTAGGTACTGGTCCATGAAGTCGCTGATGAAGGGTGACCTACCTTTGTCCCTGAAGCGCAAACTCATCGACATGTGCATTCTGCCCATCCTAACCACGGTGCTCAAACTTGGTCCCTGACTGAGTCACAAAAGTCCAAACTCAAGGTTTGCCAAAGGGCGATGGAGCGTAGTGTATTGGGTATCAAGCTCAGTGACCGAATTCGCAATACCACAATACGCTCAAAAACGGGAATCGCTGATGTGGGCAGTAGGACTGCTGGGTTGAAGTGGGATTGGGCGGGCCATGTCTGTAGAATGCATCAGGACCGATGGGCCAAAGTCTATATAGTATATAGTAGATATTTTATACCCGTGCGAAGCCGGAGCGGGCCGCTGTGTTTTTATATACAACGTTCACAGTTTTTCTGTAGTGTATTTAGTATCAGCATTGTACCCGTGCGAAGCCGGGGCGGGTCGCTAGTTTGTAGATATTTGACAGTCGTTACAGGTAGTCAGTAGCCCGAAAGTCTGGCAACCGGTCTTACCAATGGGGTATAGTATTACCCAGTACTGAGTTGTGGAGGTCAGATAGGCAGTCGCTCCATGTAAAATACCGGTATTCAGCTGAATCCGGTTAGACTGGAAGCCGACTCAACTAGTTGGGAAAAGGCAGGCAGATGATAGTAACAAATCCTAACTGTACATAAACATAAAACATAGTATCACACCTGCGATTTCCGAAGTGTTAGGTAGAGGTGTATCTAATAGTACCTACACCCACATTTCACTAGTTATGTATGGGTCCCATGTAATATTTCACTAGTTATGTATGGGTCCCATGTAATACTGCTTCCACTTGCCATCAACCAGCCACAAATCCAGACTACGTTGTTCCAATTCTAATAATATGTAGGTATAAAGCCGCGTTTCCACTAGGCAACATTTGGCGCGCGACACGTGACGCTCAACATGTTCGGCAGCGTTGCACAACATCGCACGATTTTGTCAGCTGGCGCGCAGCATGACAAAACAAAACAAAAGTTGCTAAACAAAAGTTCCGCGCTGACTTTAAACATGTTGGGCAACATGTTGTGCAACATTTTGCGCGTCAATTGTTGCCTAGTGGAAACGAGGCTTAATTTGAATAAATAATTAAAGTTCTCAGAAAAAAATTACAAATAGGTATTAGAAATAGAAATAATAATAAATAGTATTAATTTTTTTTTTCATTTCATGACATACATAGGGTTTTTTTATGGAAGCTACATAATTGCTTCCTTGTTAAAAAAAATTGTTACTAAAATAAAATTATTTATTTTTATTTCGTTACGATCGTGAACATATTTTTAAACCTGATCATTATCACGTTTTATATTGATCACTGACAGCTACAAATTGCGAAAATCAATTTTGTCACATCCTTTTTAACTACTTTAACTATAAGTTCTCATAACAAACTTTTGTCAATCACAGTAATGTCATCATCAAATTCGATAGTGACTGTCTAACAGCCCTGTGTTGCCCCATTTCCTCGCGCCACAGTATCGCTATAGTCAGTAGCGCAAGGTCAAGTTCAATCTCAGTGTTCGTAAGACTGTTAGATAACAATAATTATTCGAATAGTTTTGGCTTCCGTTGTTTGTTAGCGCGTCCGTGACCCTCGGTCTAGTTAACTGTTGCGCTCGTTCGCTTATCTAAGCTATCAGCTCAATTTCGACTCGTGTGCTAACTCGTGTGTTACTCGTGTACTGAGCTGATTCTCGCTGTGCCATCAGGCAGGACTGTTGAACTTGGGACCGACGAAGACTTTTGTGAATGTACCTTTCTGAAATTTAATTATTTACTAAAAAACCGGCCAAGTGAGTTCCGTACAATGACAAAGTCAAAACTTCAAAGTGAACATATTAAATTGAGATAACACTTAATTTTCAATTGACAGAATTCTTATGTACTTAATCCTGTAAGAAGCAATGAACTATAATTTTTTTTTTAGGCTCAGTTGTTTTGGAGGTCGGGGGGGGATGGTCAATTTTCGTCTTCTTTCATGAACAAAAACAAAGCTATTTATTTTACAATAATAACAAAAATATATTTGAGATCCTCAGAACGAGCCCTTTAATTTGATCTAAGACAGTAAGGTTTGCAAAACTTTTTTTCCCTTGTTTGTCCCCCGAAAATGACCGTAATTTAAAAAAAAGATTTATTTAATTTGGGTCCCCATCTGTGTTTGTGTCATAGGATTACACCATCCTACCAAGTTTCACCTGATTTGGTCCAGTACATTCAAAGCAAATTGGCTGTGACGCCTGTGACAGATGGACGGACAGACAGACAGACGCCCAAGTGATCCTATCAAGGTTCCCGTTTTTTTTAGTTTTTACGGAGCCCTAAAAATTTTGTAAATTACCAAGTATTTAGTAATTTACCAAAAAAAAATGGTTTTTTAAAAAAGAATGATGCTCATTCGGTGGGAAATCAGCACGAATTACCCAGTAACTGAATTATGGTGGTCCGATAGGCAGTCGCCTCAAGTAAACTACCTACTGACATTCAGGTACATTCTCTTAGACTGAAAGCCGACGTAGGTAGGTAGTAAGGAAGAGGTTCGGCAGCAGTTCAGGTGAAGCGTCCATTTCTCTGTTGCGATGGTATCGCCAGCTAATGAACATAGATTCATACGTTACCGAAGAATAATAGCTAATAGGTACTGCGCTTCGATGATACATCAGATCAAATGTCGGTGATTTAATAATAATATTAATATAAATCATTTAATTCAGGTAACAAAAGACCCATATCATATTATACCTTACAGACTAACATACATATTTATAAAAACCACAAAAACATAAACTATTGCACACGAAGAGACGGCGTCCATGTTGCGCTGCGTGGTGTCGCGTAGCCTTCCGCGGAATCGCCGCCGCCGACACACGACACCGTTCGGCCAAAACTCTTCCTTGAGAAAGGTCTCAATATGATGAGTCGGAACTCGCACCACGAACGATTTATAATTCGTGTTATGGCGCGACTCCAACTTCTCGACCCTCACGGTCCAGATGCTCAGACATACTCCACGATCTCCTCAACCTTCGTGGTGTGATGTAGCCGGGACACATTGAGTTGCGTCGTTGGTATCGCCGGACACAGCATATTGGGTCCTTCCAGCGCGGTCCCGCACTGGTTCCGACTAGGAGGCTTATTCCTCTTCTTCCTCTCCACCTTCACGAAGCCATCTTTGTCACACGTGGCCGTTGCTGGGCCTTGAACCCCTGTTTACAGGTTCACAGCAGCTCTTATTTTCCCCCTTCTTCATCTGCGATTCAGGTTTGGGCGTGAGGACAATAGCACCGTAGGCACGTTTAGAGGGGACGCATCGGACGCATTGCATCGAACGGATCGGAGAACAGATTAGAGCGGTCCATACGATGCGGATCAGTGATTTCTGTACAAAGAATACTACGATACGTTTTTTATGCGGTGCGTCCAATACGTACGATGCGGACCGGAGGACGTTTACCTTTACATGATGTATGACAGCATGAGCCGTTGTCCAGTAACATAACACCATGTATCATATCGTGCGCGCGGGGAGACGGCCGTACCGTGTGCCATCGTAACGCGGCTATATTCCTATGACATGAAACTAATCTGATACGTAGCTTAAGACGCCTGCGGAGCATGCGTATTTCATACAAACGTAATACCAAAATAATTTGTAAATTAAACATATTCATAAGGTAGTGTGTGTTTGTTTCGATTAGATTATAGAAGATATAGGTTCCCAAATACAAATTTTGAATGTAAACTGATTTAAACAAGAGTTATGAGAAAAATAAATTTTCTATAGAAATTTTAAATTCCTCATATCTCGTATTTATATCATTCTCCTTTCAAAATGTTTATTTGGGAACATAGATATTCTGTAATCCAATCGAAATATAAACACACCACCTTAAGAATATGTTTGATTTTCATATTATTTTGGTATTACGTTTGTATGAAAAACGCATGCTCCGCCGGCCCCTTAATGCAGCAGCGAATTTATTTTTATTTACACTTTTAATTTGAACTTATTATTTATGTTATAATAAAATAGGTAGGGAAGCCTATAAGAGACGCCGTATACCGTTTCGTATCGTAGAAACCGCCGACGTGGTAACCTTGGTAGGTAGGTAAACTTCCTTCCTCTTAGATAATCTGACACTTGTGAAGTTTTAAACATTACCTACATGATTATAATTGCCTACTATTGATGAATCATAAATAGGTAACTGTAATGACACCTGCTCAAACAAACGGCTGAAACATTAGGTCACTCGTGCAGAAATAATACTTAATATGTCATCAACTGCTTCCCCCAGCTCTAACACTTGTGTAGTTTTTTGCTTTCTATAAGTGCTGTTTCTCGACATAATTTCAATTAATGACGTTTAATTTGGATTAGAATAACGAAAACCGTATTTCTTCCCCTGGATGAAGTTAATCTTTGAAATGAAACATCCAAACATTCGGTAATACCTATTTACTGTACTGTTCCTTTGTGTTTGCAGACACAAACGGCACGTACAACGGGGAGCTCCCCCACAAGGAGGGCGGCGAGGGAGGCGCGGCGCGCGGCTGGCGGCGGGGCGCGGCGCGGCGCGCGCGCGCCTGCTGCTCCACCAAGACGCTGCTGCGGCGCCTGCCCATCTTGGAGTGGCTACCCAAGTACACCCCCCGGAACGGCCTCGCCGATGTCATTGCTGGTGAGTCTATCTGATAATATTCAATAGGAACATGGCGCCTAGAAAGAGAGTCAAATTAACTCGCAGATAATTACCGTTTTTAACTAGTAATAATAGGTTTAAACGTTAATTGAAATAACCGACAATCTAAAAAGGTTCACAGTAAGCTTCCCGAAAAATAAACTACTTCTAAGTATGGGTCCAACCCTGGTAAGTCCCGTACTGCCATTTCGTCGTATAGGTACCTAAGTTGTGTATTATATCCGCGTGAAGTAACTGCTACTATTCGATAGGTGCTGCATATTATAACTTGGACTGGCAAATATTTTGAAATGAAAAACTCTTGAAGAACTGTAAAGTATGTAGGTAAGGCGATGCGCTCGAGCGGCGATTTAATTATGCGCGTTGTACGGCCGTGTGAAATTGTGTTAACTCGGAAACGCTGCCATTATCATACTTTGTACAACTATATGTTAGCCACCGGGCACCGGGCGATATGGACTGCGATAAGACTCATTTTTATATAGAAAATTACCAATGTCCTCACCTGAATATAAGTTTTATCGCCATCGCCTTTGTCACAGTCTTGTCAAGATTTAGAGAAGTGGCAGGACTTTAATATTTCAAACTCATTTGACTCTTGTTAATTAGTGAACACACTATACATATACTTAGCTATAAACCTAATTCGATAACAGAGTAGCATTATTTTATTTAAGTTCATTGTTACAAACTGATAACAATATTAAGTAGAAATAAACGAAGATTCCACATAAAAATTTCAGCAAAAATGTTACCATTTCATTAGTACCTACCTAGGTAAACGTTAGCTTGGCATAGTAATAGGGATCCTTGGCAATACAGGCATTGCCATAGTAACTGCTGCGCATCTAGTGCTTACGACTTCTGTAGAGTGTAAACCTGGCTACTGACTACTGGCTAGCTAGGCCATAGTTACAGTAACAGTGCGTTGTCGACTGTTGATTTGAAACACTCTTGCTACATTCTGCGTGAGCAGGTTTACAGCGCAATTTGTCTTTCGAACTGTGGTAAAATTGGTAAATCGTTTTCACGACATGTTATTTTTGTAGTTCACCATGTCGCGATACACAAATAGCTTACAGAGACATTTGACCCAAAGTGCTATTGATGCTGTTACCAAGATTACTTGCTAATAGTCATTTTTACAAAAACCTTAAACTGCATTACAATCGTATTGTTCAACAAGTTACTGATCCGTTTCGTATCAATTCTGAAGGCACCCGCCCACTAGAGCGTTGAACGTTGTCGCCGCGTCATAGAGATTTCTCGCTCGTGTAACCCAGAGCGTCTCGACGTTGCATCAACAGAATGATGATGTCACGCCACAGTGGACAGGACGCCTAACATTCTCGCGACATGTCGCAAATTGTCAACAATATTTAGTAGGTACAAGGAAAAATAATGTAACGTGTAATGAAGTGCAGGTATGGTGAGGTGAGGAAATCATTGTAATTAAATAAAATAGCAACATGTATTGTATATTGACACGTATCATAAAACTGTTAAGAGTTTATTATGCACATTGCACGTGGATGGTACATTTAAATATAGAATTCTTTATTATGAGGAAAATGTCGCGGCGTCGCTAGAAATACAAACAACGGATAATCGAACCGAGTAGGTACATTGACCTCAATTATATTATTTAAAAATCGCACTATTATCGCAGGAATGCATTGCAATATGGTAAAAAACAAGGGACTATGAACTCTACGTCCTTGTGATAACGTGTAAAAAGTGTTTCGAGAGCAATGTATTCAGGTTCGGTGGAGCGTGTAATGGCACGGGCGCGTGTCGTCCCAGGCTTTATGCAGCGCTGCAGTGTGTCGCAACCATTACTGCTACAATGAACGATTTATTTTAATTAAATCTAGACTAGTTTCGTAAATCGGGCACTATCTACGTTTCAATACATTTTTTGGTGTTATCAGTTAGGTTTGTTTATCAGCACCTGGAAAGAGGTTGGTATGCAATTATTGAAGAGCGGCGTGCAATGCTAAAATATTCAGTTCAAACAATCCTGGAAGACAAACTCAATAAGTAGCGTTTATAGCTTCTACCCCCACCCCCTCGACCTCCACAATTATTTTTTGGTCAAAATGTACGGAACAGCAGATTTTTTTAAATTGGCCGATGAAATACTCCTATGTGGGGTCGGAATAATGTATAGTCCGGGAGGCAAATAAAAAAGTCATAGTAAGCCGGCTGATATTGTCATCGAAGGCTGATCTTATATTAACAGTAAGTAAACCAACCGTCAGCTGCTCAAATGTGTAGGATTGTGAGGTTCCTGAAGTTGTGAAAATAAATAAAAAATAAAGTCATAGTACGCTGGCTGATTTTTTTTTTAATAAATAGTTTACATCATAGACGTCAGCTGCAGAGAGTGTGTGATAGATTGCTTTTATTAAAAACTAAAAGCTATCTATGACACACTCTCTACTTGGTTGTGGATTGCTTTTAGTATTTTATCAGGCGTGCATCATTTACAAGTTCATGCGAGCAGCTGACGCATAGTCCGGGGCACCACTATGCACCTGACGATTTTTTGTTAAGCTCTGTATGTGGAACAAGTTTCTGCCGGCGTACTAAAACTTAACCTTATTTTTTTTCTAATCTAACCTAACCTTCCAATCCTAAACCCACCGCGGGTGTGTCAGCTGACGCTGGGTTTACTTATCAGTCATTCGAAATCTATTGAACAAGATGTCAACCGATCGGCGTAAAAACACTACCTAAAATGCAACGGTACCTCTCGGACTGGTACTAAAATGGTGTTAACCATGGTTAACACCATTTTAGTACTCAAATGGTGGTGGTTTCTAGTACTAAAATGGTGTTAACCATGGTTAACACCATTTTAGTACTAGTCCGAGAGGTGTTAACCATTTGTGCGTCGCGGTGTCTCTTACGCTCTGTATATTTTTGACAGAGTATCAATGTCACTCGTCCACGCCCCCCTTGTTTATCCCAAACAACGTACATATCAATGATGTGCATATCAAACAACGTACATAGCAATACAATTGATTATTGTAACTGCAACAAAAGGCCACCCAGACTTAATGACGACCATCAATGCTTTCTAATTTTTAAATCCTGTCTTTACCAAAACTGTGTGGGCACTTCACAACTCGGGAATAATGGCCTACAGTCACAGCTATCAGTAAATCGTGGCCCAGATCACGATACTCAGACACCTCGTTACTTATTGTTAAGCAAAGACACGCAGACAAAGGATCTTGAATCATAAAAAGTATATAAATATTAGAGTTCTCATTGAGTAGGTATTCTTTCTTATGCAATTCGAATTATAATTGCATATTATGAAAAATTGACAAGAATAATTGAAATTATATTATAGTTGACCTTCATTGCTTCATTGGTTAGGTACCTTACTTAATTAATCCTGGTAGGAGCAAATGTTTGTGTGGTGAGCACGGACATTTGTTTCCGAGTCATGGATGTTCATATTATGTATAATAAGTATGTATTTACAAACAAAAAGTATCTATGTAGTATAATATCAACTATCTGGTGTCCACGACACAAGCCTTGTTGCTTAGTGTGGCACTAGCGATGCCGCTGTGTGTTAACTGTCCAGCTATATTTATTTATTAATCGTTTAATCATTATAAAAAAGACAGTATAGATTCGGCTCTCGGTGTTTCAATATCTCCTCGAGATCCCGCCTTATAATATTTTCTAATATGTCTGCTGTTTTACCCTTCTGTCTCCACCGTCATCGGAATCCCTTCACCAGCGAACCTTGATTTATAATTGATTTAGTGAACACTTCTCCTCAGGTCAATGTTGTTGTGACGCGACAATTACCCACTTTCGTCGACATTGCGATTGTTCATTTATCATAAAAACTGCAGCGATCTAATTTGTCTGTGACAACGCCTTGCTTCAGAAAAACGCAAATAAATTAAATGTCACGCGCCAGGGAATCAGACGTGCTTCATAGAAACTGAAACGTTTTTCGTAATATTGATTCTATTCTTTAAAGAAATGGGCGTTGGATCAATTAGTAGATGATATTAGACAAAAAATACTAGCATTATTTCGTCTCAAGAGATTTTGATCTAACAAAATAGTGTCAGTCCAGCTTAACCTTTCAGTGGGGCAACAGCAATTAACTAAAATTACTGCAAATATTTACAAAAACCTCCAAAATGCGACGATAAATAACCATTCGCCGTAGGCTCGTAGCCGTAGCAGCGGCGTAGCAGTACCGTAGCGGCGTAGCAGTGGCGTAGCAGTACCGTAGCGGCGTAGCAGTGGCGTAGCGGCCTACGACAAGTACGAGCCCAGTGTCGTTAGCACTTCACACAAACAAGATACGACAAATAAACACTAGTAGCTGTGCCAAAAGATCTGTGTTCCAACCGTCTCAATGTGCATGCGAAACCGTTTGCATGCTAACACGAGTTATTTACACAAAGATGTACTTATTTCTGTTAGCGGATTTCAGAATAATCTCTCACGATTTTTCATTTTAAGATTCTGAACGACACGAGGTTAAAAAAAAACCTTTTTCCGCGATCACACTAAGCAAAGCAACAGAATGAATGTTGCCCAGCCATAACGCAGAGTTTCTCACACGTCTCACCTATCAATAGCACGCAAAAATGCTCATCAATCAGCGAGGATCATGTGATGCTGATCATATGATCATCGATCAGCCAGGTTCATGTGATGCTGATCATATATCAGCGAGGATCATGTGATGCTGATCATATGATCATCGATCAGCGAGGTTCATGTGATGCTGATCATATGATCATCGATCAGCGAGGTTCATGTGATGCTGATCATATGATCATCGATCAGCGAGGATCATGTGATGCTGATCATATGATACTCGAGCATTTTTAGGGTTCCGTACCAAAAGTGTAAAAACGGGACCCTATTACTAAGACTTCACTGACCGTATGTCTGTCACCAGGCTGTATCTCATGAATCGTGATAGCTAGACAGTCGAAATTTTCACAGGTATGTTGTTCTGTTGCCGCTATAACAACAAAAACTAAAAAATATATAAGGAGGGCTTCCAAACAAAAAAAGTGGTTTTTTGCTCGATATTAATAATGGCATCAGATAGACGCTTGTAATATTCACAGAATATATTTTAGTTGTGTAATCACTTTAAGCTGTTGGTCCCGGCTGTCATTAGTCCATCTTTGGCAGTCGTTACAGGTAGTCAGTGGCCCAAAAAGTCTGACACCCAGTCTTACCAAGTGATTTCGTATTACCCAGTATTAACTGGGTTGTGGAGGTCAGATAGGCAGTCGTTCCATGTAAAATACTGGTATTCAGCTGCATCCGGTTAGACAGGTAGCCGACCCCAACATCGTTGGATCAAGGCTAGGCAGTTGATTATGATGAATCACTTTAAAAATAAAAAAAATAAATTATAATAAAATAAATATTTTAGGGGGGCACCCGTACAACAAGCGTGATTGTTTTGCTGTTTTATCTAATGTTGTATAAAAATAAAGTACGGAACCCTTCATACGCGAGTCCGATTCGGACTTGGCCGGTTTTTTATACATATTTAAACGCTTCGTGTCTTACGTCTCGTTCACATACAGCCAGAACAAGAATTTCGAATAGATGAGCTGAGTTGAACTAAGCTTCGGCATTAAATCTGAAGGTCAGGCAGAGAGTTTGAGTATTTAATAAAGAATTGTGTAGTATATAACAGCCCGGATAGCCGCAGCAGTAGTCCGGTTGTTGGCATCATGGCCATCATTATCCTCTAGCCCAGCTTCCTATTTATTAGGGGACTGCGCAGACTGCATTCTTCTTTCATGCTTCTCTATTAATACCTATAGCTATCCAGAGTATGTCAATTTTTTTAAGCTTCCACGGTTTAAAACTAAACTTATATTGTCACTTACGGGATATTTCATAATTACCCCGCGATCATGGCGCTTGAAGCGCCGAAATATCGACAGCTCAAAATTATGAATAATCACGGAACATATCCCGTAAGTGACACTATAAGTTTATGTCAAATGTGTTCTAATAGAAGTCCTTGTCTTGCTCGCCAGGTATTACAGTGGGCCTGACCGTGATCCCGCAGGCGATAGCGTACGCGGGCGTAGCGGGTCTGCCGCCGCAGTACGGGCTGTACTCCTCGTTCATGGCCTGTTTCGTGTACACGGTGTTCGGCAGCGTAAAGGACTCCGCCATCGGGCCCACGGCCATCGCTGCCATTCTTACGAGGGAGAACCTGCACGGCCTGGGGCCCGAGTTTGCCGTGCTACTCGCCTTCCTGTCAGGATGTGTTGAACTGCTCATGGGGATCCTGCAGCTTGGTGAGCTCTTAACATCGCACGTAGTCTTGAAATCAGAAGGCATCTTTGATGCTAACTTTCGACTGTACCACCATCCCTAACACTTAGCATTAGCTACATTATTTAATCTTATTTACTTTATTTAGTGTGGTTGATCGTGGTAGGCGGGTATTCCCCTGTTCGTATTAACAGTAGGTACAGTAAGTATTGTATTGTATTTGAAGTAATAAATTCACTGAGATCCTCATGGAAATCTCAATCCCCGGATATTCAATCGTAGATGATGTCCGTGACGTGCGACAGTGACACTCGGGTGACGTCACAGAAACAAACGATACCAACCGATACTAGTATGTTGTAGTCGGAACAATTGAGCACAGTTCTACAATCACAGTGATCACCGTTGAAAAGCTTTTCGGTACTAGCTCGAAACATGCTTAATTTCACCGCTACAAGATTGTCAGTGTTTTCTGTAATGTCAGATTTGTGTAACATGTCACAATAAAGAAAACGCGCACATGACATGTTACGTCCGTGAGTCAGCATTAAACTCAACAAAGACAAGACACGGAATTAATATTTACTTAATCATATTAATAAACAATCACGATGTAAATATTACCCTGTCTCCTCGTGTACATGTTTTTATTTTCTCAACGAGTCTGTCTTTCTCGAGCTCGGGTCATTGACGTCTCATAGATAATCTCTCCCGTTAGCACAACTAATGCGGCAACCGGCATACAACAATGAGATACCTACATCTTGCGAATAAGCTAATGTGTACGCACAGCGCTGATGCATGCCTCTCTTGCCGCTTAAATGACATTGTAACTATTGTAAGGTAAACTGTCTGTGGAAGTGGTATTGAAAAAACAAGCTGAGGGCGTTAGTTCCGACGACTGGGCGACTGGGCGACTGGGCGACTGGGCAGAGCCCACTAGACTAGGCAACGACCGACGCGCCAAAAGAACCACCCAACAACCACCCAACTAACGAAGCTTTACGATTAATACTCCAAGTTGTACGTAATCTGTGGTTGTACTTCGTGAGGTGATTGAAATGGAATGACAACAACGTGTGTTGAGCACTTCAGACGCGCTGCAGCGGGTGACGCCGGCGGCATACTTGGCATGCCGTGATGCCGCTCTATGTTATGTTTATAATGTTATGTGCAATTATTTATATGCGTTTCTTATCACATTATTACGCCTTTAGTCATGCACTCAAACATAATTCTAGGCTACCTACTTGAAAAGAGTTAAAGTTATTTTTATTTTATTTTATGCTGTTTGGGAAACTCACAGCTAATGTAAATAGTTATAATTATAACTACACTTGCTAAGAGAAGACAACGTGCTTAAAAATTGTAACCCATGATAGGTATATTATTTTCATTGAGGCTTATAAGTTTTCAAAAATGAATGCAAAAATCCTAGGATTATCGTAATGTAACGATTTTTCCCAAAAATCCTGCGAGAACAACAAGGGTACATTATTCTTAACAAAACAGAGTAGGTACTTAGGTCTATTAAAATAAAATAAAAATATGGCGACTTAAAAAATAAAATTAAAAAGTTTATTGGCACATAAACCTTTGACTACAATACCAATACATTCCACATGGGTACCATTGAACATTATGAAAAGGCCGTACAAATAGTTAAAACCATGCCTCCCAACCCCTGTGACCTTGGAGGAGAAGTAACAATAGAACACTGGCTCCTGTCAGTGTTCTACTGTAACTTCGTGTACAAAATTAACATTTATGTGGGTGATAAGAAACCTATAATGACCTGGTTCAAAAGGGTTTAGTTTTCGAAGAAGAGGTCTATCAGGTCTTCCTTACCGTAAGAGTAACACGACACGACACACGACACACGACGTTGACACAACGTACAAATGTCAGTACAATTTAATCTAAGACACCCTGTTAGGTACTACCATCATCATTCTCTTGCCCTTATCACAATGCATTTGTGGTCGGCGCAGCGTGTCTTGGTCTTCCATACTCCTCTATTTCTCGTTATCTCATCAAACACTTCTTTTCCTGCCATATCATTCATAACACAGCCTATCCATCGTTTCTTTGGTCTTCCTCTACTCATATATCCAACCACATTCATACTCAAAACTTTCCTCACGACATTCTCCTCATTCCTCCGCATCACATGCCCATACCACGACAACCGAATATCACACACCCTGTTCGGTACTAACTTGTACTAATAATGATTACCAGCTGCATCATGTTATTACACTGTATCGAAGTAGTACCTAAACAATCCTTCTTACTTTGATCCATTAAATACACGGCACTAATAAGAGTGGTGGTTTGTGCGCGTGCGCAGGATTCCTGATCGACTTCATCAGCGGCCCGGTGTCTGTCGGCTTCACATCGGCCGCCGCCATCATCATCGCCACCACGCAGGTCAAGGATATCCTGGGCCTCAGCTTCCCGGGAGGCAAGTTCTTACAGGTAACGAGCATTTGTGAAAAGCCACCTAAACAACTAAATTAACGGCGTAATTTGTTCCCTAGGCCGTCACGGTTTAAAGAGCTCCATAAAACGTCCTTTACAAAATGAGGATGTGTTTCTGGTAAAAAAAAATGTCGAAATTACTGATATACATTTTTGCAACCGGTTTAAAGCCATCATAATAATAATACTGTTCTCAACGCTGGAGCACAACCCTCCTCAGGAAAGAGGCTGTGATCCACCAGACCGCGCCGCGCTGGCTCAGTGCGGGTTGGTAGACGTTTCGAATTTTTGTTTCTACGATATGCCTCATGTTTTTCCCACATTTCCTTCACCGTTATAAGAGCACCAGTGGTGCTATGCAAAACACAAACTAATGTTGCTGCCTGTGTTCGAAACTAGGACCTTGCAACTCGTACCTAGGTCCGGTCCGGTACCACTGTACTGGGCATTAGCAGTAGCAGCTATTGTACTGGCTAGGTTTTACGACTACGGTACGAACGGGTCCATTTTTTTCATTAGCTCTGTAATCAAAATTTTAATGGAATCGCTTTTATGTACTAAACAAGTTCTACATCCTGTATGTTTGTTAGAAAGTGCCATGTAATGTAATGACAATGTCGTAGAACGTGTGCCAGTAAGATTGTCAGCTTGATCAAACGTATTTAATGAAAAAAAAAGTGTTTATAAAGAGGCTGGTAAGTTTTTGTGCTGTTAGTAAATAATTAGGAGCACTTTTTGTTCACATAATTTGAAACTTTTTGCGTGTCTCGATTTGCCAGCGCTTTCTATCGACCTTCGCTTCAACGTGCCTTCGATATTTGTTTGTTCTAAGGCACACTTAATACTTGATCTGGGACTCTTTCATCTTCTTTACGTTATGATGAAATCGTCCTCTTACCAGTATGTTTGCGAAAACATTACCCAAAGTTGTCCTGTCATGTTTAGTAAACATTAGCATATAGGTATCTTCTGATTTTCCGGTGTTAACATCTATTTAGGTACCTACTTATCTTACTTGGTATACAACTTTTGTTTTGATTGTTCGCTGTGAGTTCGTAGGTATAACAGCGCGGCTGTTGTTCCAGGTGTGGACAGGGCTGTACGAGCACATCGGCGAGACGCGCCTGTGGGACTCCGTGCTCGGCATCTCCTGCATCATCGTGCTGCTGCTGCTCAGGGTACGTACACCATACGGCCCCTACCAACCAATCAACTTCAGTTGCACAAAAACCACCATCCTGCTTCTAAATTCTCGCAGTTACAATTAATATTCACACTGTGTTCAACGACTGCTTTCATCGTATCTTATCTCAAAGGGTGTGGATTCATTAAAGACCAATCTTCGGCTGTGCATCAGATGTGGATCAGTCGCTACATGTAAGGCTGTTAGTTCATTTGATTAGACTGGAACCTGACTCCAACAGTTGGGAGTGGACTACACAGATGATGTATCTATTTTCAGTGGCATATTACTAATGATGTGCTGTGTTACTTCCAGAAAGTAAAAGACATAAAAGTGAACCCGAAGTCAGACCCCGAGTCAGCGGGCGGGGCGGGCGGGGCGGGGTCGCGGCTGCGTCGCGGCGCGGCGCACGCGCTGTGGTTCCTGTCCACCACGCGCAACATCCTCGTGGTGCTGGTTTGCGCGGCGCTCGCCTATTACTTCGACACGCAAAGGAAAGCGCCCTTCGTGCTCACAGGTGACTACTACATGAATACATTATGATAGTCTGTGACCCTCATTACCTCAAACACTCAATTCTGTCTGATTGAGATTCAACTTTTTAAACTAGGCTACAAACTTAGCAGTTATCATACGTCTGTCAATTCCGAAACAACGCGGCAACGCCTCAATCCCCCGAAAGTTTCGTATTAAACAGCGTCTTTCTTCCATCGTCCAATGTCGTATTCTCACTTTCTTTGGACATATCACAATTCACACGTCAAGAAGACACATCTGTGGTGCGCCTTGTAGTACAGGGAAAAGTTGAAGGTACAAGAGTGCGCAGCAATTCACCAATGCGTTGGACCGACGCAGTCAAAACTGCACTCAATGGTCCACCTGACGAATATACAAGAAAAGCTACAGTACGGGAAGAATAGCGACGGATTGTCAAGCTTGCCACCACCCCTGATGTGACGACCAAGACCACTCTGCCAAGAGTGTGACGACGAAAACGACGAACTTGGCGCCTTCCGTAGCGTGCATCAGTTCCTGTTAATGATCCAACAATGGGCCACAATGCACCACTGGAATACCTTGAATGAGTCCACCATGCATACCATGCAGGTTTGTATTGTATTGTACTGTATAACAGGCTAGTGTCCGCAACTCCACGTCCAAAGCGCGTATTTTGCGTGCGGTTTACTTACAAAAAAACTGTTTATTCTAGGCGAGGTGAAACCCGGGCTGCCGGAGCTGTCAGCACCGCCATTCTCGGCGACAGTCGGCAACCACACCTACACCTTCTCCGAGATGGCGTCCACGCTCGGCTCCGCCATCTTCGTGGTGCCGCTGCTCTCCATCCTCGAGAACATCGCGCTCGCCAAAGTGTTCTGTGAGTAGAGTATCACACTTTTTGGCTTCCTAATTAATGGAAGTTCAAAACGTGAGATGAATGAAGTAGCTAACCTACCTAGTAGATAAGTAGACCAGTGACCATAAAAATCACTATGCTCTTAAAACAGTAAAGATAAGTAAAATATAATTGAAAAGGACAATGCGCATGGATATATATGGAATCCCGTACCAAGCTGCATCAAAACCAAACTTAGTTTTTTATAATCTGTACTTATCATATTAACTCCTACAAAAGTTTTTTTTTTAAACAAAACTGAGGTTTCGGAGTAATTTTATTAAATCGAAAATAACCTCAAAACCAGACAAGTAATATTTTATTGACACGTCATATACGAACAAACATTATTGCCCTTAAAATAGAGTAATCCGCTTATTTAGTGAGAATTTCGAGTTATAGCGACGTATAGTCGCGACATGGTGCGGGACTGGATTCGGTGAAATTTCGGACATTTTAACCTACTGCTAATACTATGAGCGAATAACGTATCTAAGGGTACCATAAGAGTATGTAGGGGTATTTATTATTGGACGCTACCGTGATCACACTATCACACCAATACCAATAAAACATTACCATAATAAAACATTACCATAATAAAACATTACCTTGCTTAATACCGCGTAGTGTAATATGCCCTTTAAGATTACAGATGGTTCAGTCAGTAAAAGATTAGTCAGGAAATAAAAGGTGCCTTCTTACGACAATCTTATATACTTACCTATTCAAAGAGTAAATCAAGACCTGCTTACCTGAGTAGGAGCTATCCACGATTGTAACAAGTTAATCATTGGAGCAGACACTTGTTCTAAAGAATGTGTACATTGGTTTCTGGGCTCAGATCAAATAAAAAAAATAGATACCGCACTTAGAACAAGAAAGTGTCGCCATTTTTTCAACTATGTGTGAGTAAATGAAGTATTGCCACGTTTTGAAAAAAAAAAACCCTTAAAATTGCGTAAAATAGGTAATATGCCAATGGGAAAATAAAGTCCCGAAAAAAAAAAATACAACAAGGTTATGTAAAGAGTGTTTATTAAAAATAAATAACATAAAACAAAAAAAGACGGAATCATTTCGACTCTGTCGAATAGCAGCTACCCATTCATCTCTTATTAAAATATTTGCTGGCAACCTAAAACCAATAATATTTGATAGTAAAAAATAGAAGGTAAGTACTCGAGAATGTAGAAAGAAACGAGTAAAAAAAAAACTATTTACATAAAATGAAGTGATTATAAAATAAAACAATAATTATGTCCACTCTGTGCCTAATTATTTTGCTATGACTTTGCCTACAACTTACTTACCCACAATTTTGGGTATTACAAATACGAACTCCTGGCAACACTCTCTCGATACGTCATTTCGGGACATTGACGTTATTTATGTGGAATAACCTCAAAACTGTGTTTGAATAATTTAAAAAAAGATAGTCTTGTGAGTACTTACGTGTGAAACGATATTCCTACAGACATTTTGTTTACTTTCGAGTTGTTTTTACACCATTTCATAACACACGACGGCATTTTTAAGGCAAACTTACTGCACGGCGACCCGTAGGATAATAACAAAAATGAGCATAGTTTGGTGCCATGTGTGCAGCAGAGTTTTGTGGCTTCACTATTGGCAAAGGCCGTGCGGTATCTACTTTTTTTATTTGATCTGAGTTTCTGGGCAACAAAAATGAACAATTGATACATCTGTTTTGCCGGGTGATCCCACGACACGACATATTCGCACAATCAAATGCACAGAAAAAAGTTCACAAAATATAAAGAAATTATGCTTCTCAACACGCAATACGAAAATAATGATTAAACGATAGTGATTATCATTAAAATTCGCATGAGCTAGATCAAATCGATTTGGTCTAGGTACCGCTTTTACTTAATTGTTAATGTTATTCAACCAAAACAAAGCAAATGTAATACGAATAATTCGTAAAATGTTTTTAAATCAAACGTTACATGTATTTACAATAAAAAAATAACGGTTGGAATGACAGGTTAGTCGATTTATCAAAACAGTTTTTTTTTACATTCTACCTCCTATGACCGGTTGTGTAAACGTCATGTAAAGGGAGTAAAATAATATTAATACTTCTATACTTTCAATTAAATTCCCTGTTTAAAACTCAATTCCCAGACGCGTCATGTCGTAAAAAAATATGGAAAAAATTACTACAACATTATAATCTTGATGCATGAGACTTTTTGGTACTTCTTTTGCCCATCTCCTTTAAAACAGCCGACACAATGTAGGTACTAAAAGTTAAGTTAAGATTCGCCATTTTGTGGTGGCGGCCATATTGGATTTTTAATTTATCATGGTGTAGTAAGTATTCTACTAGTCAAGCCCTTTCATTTGATACTAATTGATACCCATATATGCCCATATTGAGGGAGTTGATGAATAAAAATGTAATTCGCCAATTTGTGGCGGCGCGCGGCGGTCATCTTGGATTGTTTTTTTATCTAACATAGCTAAGACACTCCCGACTAATACACCTTTCAAGCAAAACAAACAAAATCAAAATCGGTTCATCCGTTCGGGCGCTACGATGCCACAGACACACACACACTGACACGTCAAACTTATAACACCCCGTCGTTTTTCGGGGGATAAAAATTATTGTGATTAAACCGTTCTAGAAATAAAAAAATCGAAGATCAGCGTGACATCTACCAATCCGCACTCATCAGATCCCAACTCTTTAGATTAATTAATTATGGCTAATCACAAGATTAAATTAAACGAATTAATTATGCTTTGCGTAGCGGAGGGCAAGTACGTTGACGCGACACAGGAGATGGTGGCGCTGGGCGTGTGCAACATGGCGTCCGCGCTGGTGCACTCCATGCCGGTGTCGGGCGCGCTGTCCCGCGGAGCCGTCAACCACGCCAGCGGCGTCGCCACCACCGCAGGCGGGCTGTACACCGGCGCACTCGTGCTGCTGTCCTTGCAGGTGACACACACACACACACACACACACACAGCTACACTACAACACGTCGCCACCACCGCAGGCGGGCTGTACACCGGCGCACTCGTGCTGCTGTCCTTGCAGGTGACACACACACACACACACACAGCTACACTACAACACGTCGCCACCACCGCAGGCGGGCTGTACACCGGCGCACTCGTGCTGCTGTCCTTGCAGGTGACACACACACACACACACACAGCTACACTACAACACGTCGCCACCACCGCAGGCGGGCTGTACACCGGCGCACTCGTGCTGCTGTCCTTGCAGGTGACACACACACACACACACACAGCTACACTACAACACATCGCCACCACCGCAGGCGGGCTGTACACCGGCGCACTCGTGCTGCTGTCCTTGCAGGTGACACACACACACACACACACAGCTACACAACAACACGTCGCCACCACCGCAGGCGGGCTGTACACCGGCGCACTCGTGCTGCTGTCCTTGCAGGTGACACACACACACACACACACAGCTACACTACAACACGTCGCCACCACCGCAGGCGGGCTGTACACCGGCGCACTCGTGCTGCTGTCCTTGCAGGTGACACACACACACACACACACAGCTACACTACAACACGTCGCCACCACCGCAGGCGGGCTGTACACCGGCGCACTCGTGCTGCTGTCCTTGCAGGTGACACACACACACACACACACACACAGCTACACTACAACACGTCGCCACCACCGCAGGCGGGCTGTACACCGGCGCACTCGTGCTGCTGTCCTTGCAGGTGACACACACACACGCACACACACAGCTACACTACAACACGTCGCCACCACCGCAGGCGGGCTGTACACCGGCGCACTCGTGCTGCTGTCCTTGCAGGTGACACACACACACACACACACAGCTACACTACAACACGTCGCCACCACCGCAGGCGGGCTGTACACCGGCGCACTCGTGCTGCTGTCCTTGCAGGTGACACACACACACACACACACACACACAGCTACACTACAACACGTCGCCACCACCGCAGGCGGGCTGTACACCGGCGCACTCGTGCTGCTGTCCTTGCAGGTGACACACACACACACACACACACAGCTACACTACAACACGTCGCCACCACCGCAGGCGGGCTGTACACCGGCGCACTCGTGCTGCTGTCCTTGCAGGTGACACACACACACACACACACACAGCTACACTACAACACGTCGCCACCACCGCCGGCGGGCTGTACACCGGCGCACTCGTGCTGCTGTCCTTGCAGGTGACACACACACACACACACACACACACAGCTACACTACAACACGTCGCCACCACCGCAGGCGGGCTGTACACCGGCGCACTCGTGCTGCTGTCCTTGCAGGTGACACACACACACACACACACACAGCTACACTACAACACGTCGCCACCACCGCAGGCGGGCTGTACACCGGCGCACTCGTGCTGCTGTCCTTGCAGGTGACACACACACACACACACAGCTACACTACAACACGTCGCCACCACCGCAGGCGGGCTGTACACCGGCGCACTCGTGCTGCTGTCCTTGCAGGTGACACACACACACACACACACAGCTACACTACAACACGTCGCCACCACCGCAGGCGGGCTGTACACCGGCGCACTCGTGCTGCTGTCCTTGCAGGTGACACACACACACACACACACAGCTACACTACAACACGTCGCCACCACCGCAGGCGGGCTGTACACCGGCGCACTCGTGCTGCTGTCCTTGCAGGTGACACACACACACACACACACAGCTACACTACAACACGTCGCCACCACCGCAGGCGGGCTGTACACCGGCGCACTCGTGCTGCTGTCCTTGCAGGTGACACACACACACACACACAGCTACACTACAACACGTCGCCACCACCGCAGGCGGGCTGTACACCGGCGCACTCGTGCTGCTGTCCTTGCAGGTGACACACACACACACACACACAGCTACACTACAACACGTCGCCACCACCGCAGGCGGGCTGTACACCGGCGCACTCGTGCTGCTGTCCTTGCAGGTGACACACACACACACACACACACAGCTACACTACAACACGTCGCCACCACCGCAGGCGGGCTGTACACCGGCGCACTCGTGCTGCTGTCCTTGCAGGTGACACACACACACACACACACAGCTACACTACAACACGTCGCCACCACCGCAGGCGGGCTGTACACCGGCGCACTCGTGCTGCTGTCCTTGCAGGTGACACACACACACACACACACAGCTACACTACAACACGTCGCCACCACCGCAGGCGGGCTGTACACCGGCGCACTCGTGCTGCTGTCCTTGCAGGTGACACACACACACAGCTACACTACAACACGTCGCCACCACCGCAGGCGGGCTGTACACCGGCGCACTCGTGCTGCTCTCCTTGCAGGTGACACACACACACACACACACAGCTACACTACAACACGTCGCCACCACCGCAGGCGGGCTGTACACCGGCGCACTCGTGCTGCTCTCCTTGCAGGTGACACACACACACACACACACAGCTACACTACAACACGTCGCCACCACCGCAGGCGGGCTGTACACCGGCGCACTCGTGCTGCTGTCCTTGCAGGTGACACACACACACACACACACAGCTACACTACAACACGTCGCCACCACCGCAGGCGGGCTGTACACCGGCGCACTCGTGCTGCTGTCCTTGCAGGTGACACACACACACACACACACAGCTACACTACAACACGTCGCCACCACCGCAGGCGGGCTGTACACCGGCGCACTCGTGCTGCTGTCCTTGCAGGTGACACACACACACACAGCTACACTACAACACGTCGCCACCACCGCAGGCGGGCTGTACACCGGCGCACTCGTGCTGCTGTCCTTGCAGGTGACACACACACACGCACACACACAGCTACACTACAACACGTCGCCACCACCGCAGGCGGGCTGTACACCGGCGCACTCGTGCTGCTGTCCTTGCAGGTGACACACACACACACACACACACAGCTACACTACAACACGTCGCCACCACCGCAGGCGGGCTGTACACCGGCGCACTCGTGCTGCTCTCCTTGCAGGTGACACACACACACACACACACAGCTACACTACAACACGTCGCCACCACCGCAGGCGGGCTGTACACCGGCGCACTCGTGCTGCTGTCCTTGCAGGTGACACACACACACACACACACAGCTACACAACAACACGTCGCCACCACCGCAGGCGGGCTGTACACCGGAGCACTCGTGCTGCTGTCCTTGCAGGTGACACACACACACACACACACAGCTACACTACAACACGTCGCCACCACCGCAGGCGGGCTGTACACCGGCGCACTCGTGCTGCTCTCCTTGCAGGTGACACACACACACACACACACACAGCTACACTACAACACGTCGCCACCACCGCAGGCGGGCTGTACACCGGCGCACTCGTGCTGCTGTCCTTGCAGGTGACACACACACACACAGCTACACTACAACACGTCGCCACCACCGCAGGCGGGCTGTACACCGGCGCACTCGTGCTGCTCTCCTTGCAGGTGACACACACACACACACACACAGCTACACTACAACACGTCGCCACCACCGCAGGCGGGCTGTACACCGGCGCACTCGTGCTGCTGTCCTTGCAGGTGACACACACACACACACACACAGCTACACTACAACACGTCGCCACCACCGCAGGCGGGCTGTACACCGGCGCACTCGTGCTGCTCTCCTTGCAGGTGACACACACACACACACACACACAGCTACACTACAACACGTCGCCACCACCGCAGGCGGGCTGTACACCGGCGCACTCGTGCTGCTGTCCTTGCAGGTGAGACACACACACACACACACATACACACACACACACACACTGCTACACTACAACACGTCACCACCACCGCCGGCGGACTGTATACTGGCAGGCACCGAGCCTTGCGAATCATTCACAGTAAACACTTAATCTTGACACCGGCGAACAATGCCAGCTAAAAATCCTGCGGATAGTGTTCAAGTAGAAAATATGTGAATCAACGTCATGGTTGTTCTTGTTGCAGTACTTCACGCCGTACTTCTACTACATCCCGAAGGCGTCGCTGGCGGCCGTCATCATCGCCGCCGTAGTCTTCATGATGGAACTGCACGTCTTCAAGCCTATCTGGAGGACTAAAAGTTAGTTATGTAACTATTTAACAAGTTCGTCGACGATGTTATGATCGCGTCATAAAACCCAAGCTCAAAGCATTTTATTACAACAGGCCCTTTTGAGTGTCGTAAAAAAAGGGAAGATGAGGACTGAAAGAATTAGGATCTTTCAGACCTGACGAACCATTCCACAAAGGGATCTATGTATTCCACTTCACGAAATCGTCAGAGATATTCCATCAGTGTAGTGATTTATCAAGTGAAGGTGTCGGTGAGGTAATTCATCTAGTTAGGGGAATCAGAAAATTAAAGTTGGCATCCAAACACATGCCCTCGCTTTAGGTTTCCGTTGCCCTCCAGACTTGTTACTGAGAGTTTCTACAGCTCTTGGAAAATTATATCGAGGTACCTTAAATACTTTTTCTAAGCCAATTTTTGAAGTAGGACGAAAATTCTAAATAAATTATTTGTACATATAACGTTCAAAATTGTTTGATTGTTTTAAAATTGGTACTTATTCATGGCATGTAATTAACGATCCACCAGATTTAACAAAATGGAACGGCAAAAAAATCACTTTTGATTGCTAAAATTAGTAAATGATCACCAAAAATTGTTCCCCATTTTATCATGAAATTAGAACCAAAAAATTATTTTTTTAGTTAATGACCACCAGGAATTGAACTGATATGCTCTTGCATCCGAGTCGAGGGAGAACTGGTCGACGGAGCCCCGCTTCGCGGGGCTCCTACTTCTGAATGGTTTAAAAAAAAATAACCACGAAGGGTATGGCGGGGTCTATTCGCTCGCTTCGCTCGCTCATTCGACCCCGCCATACCCTTCTAACCTGATCTATCCGTGTCGGGGTGCCCCAAGTCGGCCTAGGCAAAACTAGTTTGTCATCAAACACCTCATTATAATTTGGTGCTCAATTTACTAAATTTGGTGATCAATTGATATTTTAGGTGATAGATGTTAGTGGTCACAAAGTAATTTTTGGTGGTCATTATATTTTCCCCCCTTATTCATTACTCATTTGTATGTTGTTAGAATTGGACCTGATCCCGGCGGTGGTGACGTTCGTAACGTGCCTGATGCTGCGGCTGGAGCTCGGCATCGTCATTGGCATCGCTGTCAACCTCGTGTTCCTGCTGTACGCAAGCGCCAGGCCCTCCGTCAAGGTCACCACAGCCGTGGTGAGTACTCCCACACATTCAGTTCTTCACACCAAGGAGTTGTAGGGTCGTAGGGATGGAAACTGTGGAACTAGTCGCGCGAGCAAAGCTAGTGTAATTCTTCGTCATTGGTTGACAATTTGTTATGGTATTTTCATATTTCGAAAAAGCTTGACCTTTTTAGTCATAATTATTGAGACTCTGCTATGGTCACGCCATCTTTAATGCTTGATTGATGATTCGTTTCTCCATTGATGGAGTTTGAATGCAATGTAAAGGGTGGGTCTGTTATACACGGAAAATTCTGGACGTTTGGTAATCTTAATTTATTGTGAGGCTCCGGGTTAAAAAGCACAGTTCAGTCCAAAAATGGACGCGGGTCTGTGGACGGTGTGCTATGAGCTAGCTCGCCGTCCGTCCGTCTTATGACGACAGGTCGTGTCGACGGCGCCAGAGTGTTCCACGCGCGACGAGAAAGAGATGTCAGCAAACTGAACAGGTCCGCAAGGGCCGAAGCCTACCGGGGCTGCGGGACTGGTCGAAAGAGATACCGTGGCCCCGGAACATAAAGGGCAAGGAAGGAACATGGATGGGTTTTAGTCAGTAAAAGTTTGACACTCCCTCCCGCTCCGCTCAGAGTGGGAGAAGTCATTTGATGATTTCCCATCAGAAAAAAAAGGTCAAAAATGGAAAGAGACCACAACATTCCATGTGCAACTGTACTTAACAAAAACATGTGCAGTTTAGTATTTAGCTCGTGTGTAGTTGGCACGTCATAGTTATGACATGTGTGGTGTTGGCACTTGGCAGTCGAGCGACGGCATCGCGCACCTGGTGGCGGTGGTGGACCGGTCGCTGTCGTTCCCGTCGGCGGAGTTCGTGCGGCGCGCGCTGCGCAAGGCGGCCGAGCGACACCGCACCGACACGCCGCTCGTACTCGACGCCACGCACGTGCAGGCCGCTGACTTCACCGCCGCTAAGGTAAGCCGCCTCCTACACTAATTGTGATCCGACCTACAAGATCGCATAGGTACCCCCAATTTCCCTAACCTAGACGGAATGCTCCGAGCTTTTTCGACATAAAAATTGATAGCAAAACATGTTCAATTTGCAGGGCATAAAGGCATTAATAGACGACTTCCACGCCCGCGGGCAGACGATCATCTTCTACAACGTGAAGCCTTCGATCGCGGAGGTGTTCCGCGGCGTGCGGCCGCGCGAGTTCCTGCACTGCTCGTGTCGCGCCGAGCTCGACCGGCTGCTGCGCGGCGCCGTACGCGACCACGCCGCGCGACCCGCCCTCTGTTAGTATACACTACACGAACACACCAACACACCAACACACCAACACACGACACACGAGCGAACCACGCCATCACTTCTAGAGCGCGCCTTTAAAAAGCTGTCAAATATTTACCTATTTTAATTAATTTCGCAATAAACGACATAATATAACTCTAGAATATTAATACTGAATCAACACACTGAGTTTGATATTGTAACCGTCTTAGGCAAATAAAGGCATTGGAAAGTTTCCAAATACTTTTTTTACATCTAAAACTGAGTATTCAGTGTTACGATATTAAATTATTAATTACTTAGGTATTGCATTTCATAATTAATATTTTAATTCTCTTGTTAGCCATATTTCTTACTTTCATACAGTAATATTTCCAAATTAACCAAAACAGCGAAATATTTGAGAGTTATTTGCGACGTTGCCCACTTTCTGTATAAACGCTTTTAACACAAGTACCTACGGTCGAACAGTTTAACCCACAAATTATAGGTATTGTAAAATGTAAACCGAACAGCTTGTTCCACCGTACATATTGTGACTTCATTATAAAACGTATTGGTATTTAATTAGGTATCTTTGTCAATAAAACGTATTGGTATTTTTTTAAATATTATTTAAAACTAAAAAAAAGCAAACAACACTATATATTATCAAAAACTCCAGATGCTGATACACTATTGCGTTATACATTAACATTATGTAAGTACACAATATTAACAAAATAAAACATCTAAATCAGGACATTTGCAAACAACATGGAATAAAAAGCGGTTATTCTAGGCCAAATTAAATGAACCGACGAAATGTCATAAACCTGATGAGCACCTAGCACCTAGGTACATATCGATATGTAATGACATTATTGACAATACCTAGAACCTATACATTTAAGATACAACTTAAACTTTTTGCAAGCAATCCTGTTACATTGTTACAACGTTAACTTAACAAAAATAAAGATCGGTATTTCGATAGTGTTTTGTTGAAAATATGACATTAAAAAATGTGCTTTTGTAGTCATGATTAGATACGTCTGTGAAGTTTGGCCAGTTCATCTACGCGACCTCTTATGCCCCGTTCCCACTATGTCGTGACAACAGATAATCGTGTAGTATTAAGTATCGTGGCACGTGTATTTAAATGGAGGTGTTCACTTATAGGACGACAAGATTACTGTCGTCCACGAGTTTTGCCAGCTAAAAACCAACGATAAATTCATCGTCACGAGATAGTGGGAACAGGGTCTTAGCGCGACTTTTTGATTATCATGATGTTCCGTAGGTACCTATCACCTCTCGGTAGCTAGACTGTTTCCACTGTCGTGGCCTGGCCGCCTGCTCATGCACTGTTACCTATTCCTGTTTCTAGGATGAAAACAAACGGTGGCCTCCGTGGATTTCTCCGCTGTAGCGCGTCTCGTTGCAGCTGCAGTAGTCGCCGCAGTACTCGTCGCAGTATTTGTCGCAGACATGACGTGACCTGACACGACACAGTATTCATTAGTTATACTATGTATTAATTTATACTAGCCTAGTTAGTGCTAAGTAGCCTAAGTGTTGGACTGTTGGCAGCCGGCCCAGCCCAGTGGGCCCGTTGGTCACGCGCAGTCAAATAAACGTGTTGGTTATTTTAACACTTTGTTTTCTTTGAATCAACTTATTATTTAAACTTCATGTTTAATACAAAACATTCCTTACCAAACAACCTTTTGGGTTCAATAATGGGTAATAGGTACGACACGTACCCCTTGGCAAGACTGGTTGTCATATTTTTGGGCCACTGACTACCTGTAACGACTGTCATATAAATGACAACCGGGACCAACGACCAGCGTGCTTCCCGAGACACAGAGGAAACTACGTACACACGCGGCTTAACCTGAAGACCTGAAGATATACTAGAGCGGCTGTTATCACTTAGCCTAAAGATATACTAGAGCGGCTGTTATCACTTAGCCTGAAGATATACTAGAGCGGCTGTTATCACTTAGCCTGAAGATATACTAGAGCGGCTGTTATCACTTAGCCTGAAGATATACTTGAGCGGCTGTTATCACTTAGCCTGAAGATATACTAGAGCGGCTGTTATCACTTAGCCTGAAGATATACCTACTAGAGCGGCTGTTATCACTTAGCCTGAAGATATACTAGAGCGGCTGTTACCACTTAGCCTGAAGATACACTAGAGCGGCTGTTATCACTTAGCCTGAAGATATACTAGAGCGGCTGTTATCACTTAACCTGAAGATATACTAGAGTGGCTGTTATCACTTAGCGACAAAGCGTCAGGGAAGCCCGCGATGTTCAAATTTTGTTACGTTTCTGTAATTTGCAGGCCAGTGATAGGTTGTACGTTGATGAAAATATTGTTCACGGCTGTAGGTCGTATGTAGTTACAGATTTATAATCATCAAAATAGGGAATATGCAAGAAATACAACTCTTTTTATTTATTAAAAATGCCTTCTAGTGGCGCTTATAAACATTACGGTGCGCTTGTTTAAGTTTCTAATACATCACTTATTTTACAATTTATTGTTTTAGCATGTTTTTGGTGAAACGGAACGCACTCTCAAAACACGGCGGTAGTGACATCAAAATTCATATGTCAAAATAGTATATTTTGTAAGGAGGGACTAAACGAAGCCATTATATACCCGAGGTGGTTTGACTCCCGAGCTTGCGAGGGAGGCAATGAAAGCGAGGGTATATTAAATTGGCGTTTAGTCTCGAGGTGCAAACTGTACTTTTCACTTCGAGTGCGAGAAAAATAGTCATTTAAAACCGAACAAATTTACACTCGACAAAAATTCTGAACTGGGCGGTCAGTTTTTTCTTCCATCAGGTCAGTCACAGATTAACAATTTAAAACACAACACAAACTCTCAACATTTTCGCAATGAAGATGATCCACACTCCACAGATAATTAGTACATACATTACTGCAGCAGCGGCTAGCAACAGAGGCATTGCACATACTTTTCAAAATCAACGATGCACACAAACAACCATAAATTTTTCTCGCGTTGAAGAGTTCATTTGTTTTTTTTTTTAATAAACCTCTTTCTATTTGCAAGCCAATTCGAAATTTAAATTAAACCTTTGATAAGTTAATCTTTCACAAACCGTGCGAAGCCATTAAAAAAAAAAAGTTACTCTTTTGTGCCCATGTTTCAGAGTAAAAGATCGTTCCATTTTTAATAGTACATTGTTATCCAAGGGGTGAAAGTAACTTATTTAGTCCCGAGACGGGGTTTGGCGCCCAAGCGTAGCGCGGGCGCTAATAGCTCGAGGGACTAAATAAGTCTTTAACCCGAGGTAAACACTGTGCTTTTCATTACGAATACAAGGAAAATAAAAACAAAAACACGAAACCACTCGAAAAAAAAATGAAGATGGGATTGCCGCTTTCCCGCCTATTTTGTTTTTTTTTCTGTGGCCGGCTATTCAGCCTTTATTTTCACTATCATCACTGAAAAAATAGTAAATATTTTGCCCAAATTTTTGTTATTTTAAAGAAATATTTGTAACTAAATTACTTATAACTAAGTTATTTAAAATAATTATATTCTTAAATTAATACTGAATTTTATGTTATTTCAATTTTACATCGCGCTGTAATTTACAGGCTGTATAGAAGTCGGAACATGGTTCAATAGAAATGTGAAAATAGAACTAGATTTTTTTTTAATAATGTGACAGCTGTCAGTTGAAAGTGATTCTCCCTAGGGCTGAAAAGTATTACTTTCAGCCCGCTCCTCAGGCAACTTCAGACCTACTTTCCGAGTATGAGTAATGAAAATAACTTTTTCACTTCTCATGCTCTAAAAGAACGCCATTATAGCCCTACGAAGCGGGATTAAAGTGACCGTTTATTCCCTAGGGAGTAAAAAGTAATTTAAAAATGGAACGATCTTTTACTCTGAAACATGGTCACAAAACAGTAACTTTTTTTTTTTTTAATGGATCAAAGGTATTATTTAAATTTCGAATTGGCTTGCAGATAGAAAGCGGTTTATTGAAAAAAAAAAAAATCAAATGAACTCTTCAACGCGAGTTGTTGTTTGTGTGCATCGTTGTAAAAGTAAAGAAGAAAATAAAGAAAAGTATGTGCAATGCCTCTGTTGCTAGCCGCTGCAGTAATGTGGGTACTAATTATCTGTGGAGTGTGGATCATCTTCATTGCGACAATGTCGAGAGTTTGTGTTGTGTTTTAAATTGTTAATCTGTGACTGACCTGATAGAAAAAAAAACTGACCGCTCAGTTCAGAATTTTTGTCGAGTGTAAAGTTTGTTCGGTTTTAAATGACTATTTTTCTCGCACTCGAAGTGAAAAGTACAGTTTGCACCTCGAGACTAAACGCCAACATAATATACCCTCGCTTTTTAATGACTCCCTCGCAAGCTCGGGAGTCAAACCACCTCGGGTATATAATGGCTTCGTTTAGTCCCTCGTTATAAAATATACTATTTCATCCCCCCATCTCGGAAAGAGTATTTTTGCTCTTCGATATCTGAGTGCAAAAGCCGTTTTTATCGTCTTGAGGGTAAAGTAAATTTGAATTTAGAACATCTTGTGCACTAAGCATGTGAATTCAAAACATCATTAAACCTATTTACTTCTACCTCTATGGTGCTGAATTTATCATACAATTTTTTTTTAATTTGTTGAAAACTCAGACTCGGAACCTTCTTGGTGTATTTTTTTTAATATGTTTTGCGTGCGCCATTTTCTTTTCACGTCACATTGTTAACACCTTAGGTTAAAAACAAGGAATCCAACTTGAAAACAAGTGAAAAACCTAAAATGACCACTCATTATCTAGCGACGAGGAAGTTTATTTGACGCCAACTGAATTAACCGAATTTGTTAATAATGCACATTTTTTTTTTGCGTTTATTCATTTCCTCGCTGAGGTGGGATGAAAAGTTACGTGTTGCACTCGAGTGCAACAACAACTTTGCACTCTTGTATAACAAATAACTTTTATTTGAAATGTAGGTAAAGTAGCACTTCGATTTTATTATAATATCGTTATCGCAATTTTTGCTTGAATAAAGCACATACAATTAGTAAAATTACTTTATTAAGGCCAAAAAAATAGATGTAGGTAAACAAGGTAGATTTTGATAAATGACGTCAAAGTATGGTCGCGACAATCACGGACGTTTGAACTGTCATAGAAAATTGCAGGAGTTTAGTATTATTTTTAAGCGAGTAGTTGAAATTATCTTTTAATACTTTTCTTGGGTTGATAATAGTGTAATTAATTGATTTAAGTGAAGAAAAAAATACATGCATATTCCCTATTATCAATGCAACCCTCCAAGTTCACAAAGATCGAGGAACGATTTTACCTTGAAAAAGTAGTTCCTCGACTTTATGAAGTTGGACTGACTAGCAGACAATAGTATAGGTACATTTGATTCACAATTAGTTGGAGATTAGTAACTTACCACTTTGTCGATATCACAACATTTATGATAGTTGACATTCTTTTGCCGATGTGGAAGGTTTGTGTGTGTGTGGGGGGGGGGGGGGGGGGTGATTCAATAAAAACAGCGCGTAAGAGATAATTAAATGTTGTTTAATTTACAATCGTCGTTACAGTCCGCGATGCGGATCGCACAGCCAGCGCGCACTGCGACACTGCGACACTGCGGCAGTGCGACAGTGCTACAGCGCGACAGTGCCGCAGAGCGGCGCGCTCTTACAAAACCTTTCTTTTTGGTTACATTACTACTCGTTTAAAGATTACATTGGAATTACGTTAATCGTAGCCTAACTTAACATTCACTAAGACTATCCAGTACGTCGCGACTCTTCAATAAATCAATACAGAATGTCTAAGTGGTGGTGTCAGCACTGTCAGCACTGTCAGCACTGTCAGCGAGCGCCGCGCCGGCACCAACACTCGACACAACTTTGAGCAGCGGCACATCATAACATAAAACTAGTACATTTTCACAAGTTGTTTCCAAAAGGAATTTCTCTACGGTAAAGTGAGCAGGAAAGGTTAACGTATAAAATAATGTTCCCATTTATTTGACACATCCTGGGGTAGGACAGGGTACACCTGCCTCGCCCGGAGTGTTGCAGTGAGTGAGAACTCCGGCCGAGACAGACTACAACCCACACAACACATATTTGGTATCACACTCACACTCGCACATACTATAATCGGCACTAACTAACGATATGACACAATCAATTTAAATAATCAAATACAGATCAATGAATGTTACAGATAAAGTAAATGTCGAATAATACCTAAATTATACTAAATAGGATAATATGCTAACTTACGAACAATGTGTGTACGGTAAGTAACGCCCGGCAGTTTTATAAAATGCCTAAGCTTAGAATGTAGATAGAAAAGTAATGTTCGTAAATATGAACTAGCACGAAATTATGTAAAATAATAATAAAAGTTGACTTATTATTAGAGATCGGATATTTGGATGCTAAAGATTGAGTGTTGACTAGTATGGAGCGCGCGTCAGAACGGGAATAGTCACAGTTTATTTAAATAAATAGTAATGTTTTAATTTTATTGTTATAATTCAATTAATTTATGCTCAATTATATTTTTCATTTCCTTTTCGATATTTCAGCAGCAAAATTAAAATTAAATAAGAGAAAACGTGCATTCGGTAAATATTCATCCGGATATCCGATCCCTACCTATTATACGCAAATATTAGATTGTTCTATAAAATATAATGTGCGCGTACAGTGGCCGGTGTGAACGTACCCTCGAAATATTAGATCAGTATCGTAGTACGGGGACGTGCACGCCGGCCTGCTGCATGTCGCGTACAGTGCGTACAGTGCGTACAGCGCGTACAGCGCGTACAGCGCGTACAGCGCGTACAGCGCGTACCTAACGTACTAACTCGTATAGTTTGGCATGTAACGTGTCGCATGTCGCACGACGCTAGTGCACATTGTACGACTCGATAATACTTAGGATATCAAATATAAATGCATTACAATCTCGCGGCGTGATGTGTACGAGTACCACTCGGTGAGCTCGCGGACACACGCGGCGCGTCTGTGGCGTCACCGACTATTCTCTGTCGACTTGTAAATAAACTTAGCTAACTATACATATAATATAAGAATACATAACTTCTAACTTAAAAAGTGAATCTCTTAGATTTCCAACTGAAACACATTTTGTGCGGTCTTGGTGACCCGCGTACAACAACACATATCAAGTATCATTGAGTACATCATTTAAAGCCAACCCGACCCTGAGATCGCTATCAACCTATTCTACTATATGTTGAGCCGACGTGATCACGTGATACGCACTGCGGCAGTGCGGCAGTGCGGCAGTGCGTCAGTGCGGCAGTGCGGCAGTGCGTCAGTGCGGCAGTGCGGCAGTGCGGCAGTGCGGCAGTGCGGCAGTGCGGCCGCTCTCCGACACGGTCACAGTCCGACGTATGGCACTCACTGTGGCCGATACTCGCACTCGTATACACTTATATGATAAATTAACACTGTTACGTTACAATAGTACTTGGATTACAACTAGGCGAATTACTACAGTTGTTGATCACAAGCAGTACTGCACTCTAACGAACAGGTGAGTACACAGGCGACTAGTCTTACAACTATGAATGAGTGTCTTCCACTAAACAAGTTTGTACACAAACACATCATTAATATGAATATTGGCAGTATGCAGGCTATGGTGGGAAGATGAATACTTGTGCCTGTACACCCAATAGTTCCGTTGAGCGAGTACGACTGACAATATAGACCACTAACCACCACTGAGACTATAGACCACTGAGGTTGCACCTAAGGTAGCACTATAAAATGGACAATTTAGTATTTAAAATATACTATTAGACTGCAACATGTAATATTTGTGTAGGACTATATCTGTAATGTGCGAACGAGCGCGGGACATCCACACGACTGTGTTGTAGTCATCGTTGTGACGAGTCACGAGAGTGTCGAGATCAATGGAGAGTATTCAGATCTGTGTGTGAGCGAGCGCGGGGAGGTGCGGGGGAGGGGGAGGGGGTCGCCTCAGTACTTGAGCAGATCTTCATCGAGTTCCGTGAGCGCCAGTTTACTGTCTATCACTGAAATAGGAAAGAGCATTATGTTAAAAGAATCCATCGAAAGAAGGGTTTCAAATTGTCAAGTACATGGAATACAGTTGTAAATATGATCAAAAGCCACAGCCGGCGTCGCAGCGCAATGATAAAACTCAGTGACTGTGAGTGTATTTTACGGTGACTTTAGTAGTGCGCCTAGCTGAAGACTAAGAAAGAAGATAGACAGAATTGTCTGCTCCTAAGAATTTATTCACCATCATTTTATAACACAGATGATATTTAAAAAATATACACAGAAATGTGTTTACAATATAAATAATGGAAATAATATTGAGTGTCCTTCGTTTTTAAAGATTAAAGAAAGTTAAATTTTTTGAAGTCTATAGTTTTTCTGTTCAAAGTTGGTTTTGATAATTTATCAAAAAAAAAAAACGAAAGCCGAATATTGAGTATACGCGGCATCTCTACTAAATAGTCATGATTCAAGTAATTCATAATTGATTGAAAAAAGAGTAATTTGCCAACCCTGCAACAAAATACCGTGTACATTCGCGCGCCGCCGCGCCCTCACTGTTGCTAACCCCTGCAGGTAGCGGTGCCCACACATACACACTACTCACTAGCTATGACGTGCATGACACGACTACGTCATCAGTCATCACACACAACCTCCGGCACCACACACTACACACTACACACTACACACTACAGCTAACAGTGCCGAACTGCCGACACAGCTGCACAGTGCACAGTGCACAGTGCACAGGCGCGCCGCGCGAGGCGGCAGAGCGATGATGTTCGAACGAGGAACACATCAGTGAGCCGCCGCCGCCGCCGCGTCGGTTCATACCGCCAAACAGATATAAATATAGCTTTTGTTGGAACAAAATCAAAATTATTTATTTCAACTTTATTCCAATAAAGGCTATATTTTTTAGCTTGCATTAGTCCGAGAGTGCATCAAAGCGGGCAGAGATCTGAGGAGGTTGGTATTTGTTGGCAGTGAGAACCGCACTACACTGCTCTTCGCCAGGTGTGCAATTGTGCGGCCTACGTCACACTAGCACACATAGTGTTTAGCGCAATGAGACCTGGTGCGATGTACGTTCACATGAGAGGGCAGCACACAGCACACAGCACACAGCACACTGCCTAGCGGATACCTATCGTCACAGTAGCGCGTCCAGCTCCAGCCGGTCAGCTCGCTCGGCTGCTCGCGAACAGCTTTCAAAACACTAAACCGGACTGCGCTACGGATACAAATATTGTTATGTGAATGATCCAGATCCAACGTCACTGCACTAAGTATCATTTGTGTATCGGACACATTTGGCTGGATTCTAGAGGAGACCTCTTCTCTTTTAGAATCAATGTTTCTCACAGTTGTGTGAGAACTGAGGACAGACTTCTGTCTCTTAAGGACACTGAATATGTAGTTTAAGTAGCGTGTCGTCTCAACTAACACGATCGAGTGGGTCTAACATTGAGTAACTTGTCGAGATATATGACGTCCAATCGAACGATCATTCGAATTATGTTGTCGAGCAAACCCTAGGTAGTCGTGTGCTACTGGCACGGCGTGATGGTGTGGTGTGATACTCACTGTGGTCCGGGATAGTAGTAGGGTGGGGGTCGCTCGTACTCAGTAGAGCCGAGGTAGCGGGGGGGTCCTTCTTCCCAGTGCCTGCAACAGACGTCACCGTCACCACATGCGTGCAGCGCGCAGCGTGCAGACCACTGCCGCCAGTGATGCACACTCGACTGCTCTCACCGACTCATCTCATACATGGCGACCGGCAATGGTTTTAGAGCAGACAGGTACGGTCCACCGCACGACACAACTAACACTTTGACCATAAAACCGCGCTTTAAAGACGCTTACATAATCATATTGACAGCGTGCGGTGACTGTACCTACTTATTCTATACATAAGAACAATATTTTTAAGTACCTAATTACAAAAGGCGATTTCAAGTGCGGGCTAAGGTACAGGAGGAGGGCGGTCGGCGGGATGCCCGGATGGGATAATGGAACAGGAAGTAAGCTCACCACCACGTTACTGCTGCTCAGTTCTTGAGACGCTTGACTTTCGACGATATTTTCCACGACGCGCTCACTTCACTTTCAGTTAAGCACGTTTGCGGTCACTTTATTAAAAAGCTTACTTTATTAAGGACGACAATAACAAGTAGAATAAGTTCTTTATTATAAGAGTTTTCGTAGAATCCGCGATACAAGTATGTTTTGGCGTCAGTTTACGCGACGCTATCTTCTGTGTTGGATCACTGGGTTAGGAAGGAACGGGAAGCATTTCAACAACTGACGATGCTCATCTTTATATTCTACACAAACGAAGTGCCTGAACTTGAAATAAAGTCAACAGGGTCCTTATAATAGTAGGTAATCTCGACATCACGCAAATGCATTTCGAATAGCGAACGAATGAATAAATTTTAATTACCTAATTTATTGCCTTTATTATTGTTACGATATTTTGCACAGAATAAGCTTGTGTCGTTTCCAAAACCATTCAACTTCAACAATAATAGTGCTCTAATGTAACTATTTTCTCAAGAAAGAGCGTGACCCTGGCGATTTGCCAGCGTGTGTCCAGCGAGCGAGCTACGACTACGCCACGACTTCTCCGCGACTCCACACTATTGTGGAAACTTCTCTTGTACAGTGGTACACTCACGCAAATCGTTCTCGTCACACAAACGCAGCGAGTGCGTCACACGCTGGGAACACGCTTATAAATCGCCAGTGTGATAAAGCAAGTGACGACACAAGAGCGGACACACAAAGTGTTTCAACCGTAGTATGAATGCCCGCAGCCCGCAGCGACTGTACGGGCGGCTCTTCATTAACACTGACGTGATCAACTTATATTATTTACTAAGGTACAAAACCTTAACATAATACTTTACTATAATACTTTACACTGTTGGAGTATAAACTGACGATGGAACAAGGTTCTCGTCATAAGGATATTATATTATAATTTAAATAATTTACGCCCCTGGTTGTGCACGGACTGGTGATTGTCCCATGGGATCATATAACCAAGGTAAAAAGAATCCTATATGTTAATCCAGGTTATAAACTATGTGAGTACCAAATTTCATCCAAATCCGGTGAGTAGATTTTGGGTGAAAGTGTAACAACGTCCAGACATCCATACATCCTCACAAAGTTTCGCGTTTATAATATGAATGCGATTACACTAATTACGAGTACAATGTGGACGGCTGGACGGCTGGACGTTTAGCTAAGTGATCAGAGGGCAAGCGGTAAGTTAGAAGGTGTGTACTTACTTTGGCGCCATATCATTATATCTGCGCGCGTGGTATGTGTCGACAGCCGGCGCCACGGCGGCGTCGCCCGGCGCGCCGGCCGAGCTGTGCGCGCCCGCGCCGCTCTCACCCGCGCCGCCCCGCCGCGCCCGCGCCCCGCCCCGCCCCGTCCGCCCGCCGCGCTTCTCGGCCTTGTAGGCGCTGCAACACCCACACTGTCACACGACGACACGAGCGCGGCAGGCGCTACACCTGCCCGTGCTCGTGCGCCACCATGCCACACAATAAATAGCGACATTCAAAAAAACTACTCTCAAAGTTAACTTTTGAGTAAATAATGTTAATCGAGTTCCTCTTGTGATTTTAATAAACTTTAATAATGGAAAGTTACCACATGAAAATCAGTTAAAATAATCAATTCATTGAATAAAATCAAAGAAATGTTTTATTATAGTCCGGGAGGTACTGTTGCAAACAAAAAAGTCATAGTAAGCCGGCTGATATTGTCATCGAAGGTTGATCTTATATTACCAATAAGTAAACCAACCGTCAGCTGCTCCAGTAGCGGTGGGTGTAGGATTGGAACTTGGGAGGTTCATGAAGTGGTGAAAATAAATAAGAAATTAATTCATAGTACGCCGGCTAAAACTTGTTTCAGCTAAAAACTAACACTTAGGTACTAACCACGTCAGACGGGTGATGAAAAACGAATAGCAATGTGTGAGAGATTTCTTTTAGTTTTTATCAAGCGTTTCATTTTAAAAGTTCATGCGAGTGACTGACGCATAATCCCCTCTCCACCACACAACAGCTGACGACTTTTTAAAGCTTAGTATGATGTAAACTATTTATGAAACAAGTTTCAGCCGGCGAACTATGACTTATATTTTTATTTTTTTCACAACTTACATAACGTTCCAATCCTAAACCCACCGCGGGTGTGTCAGCTGACGCTGGGTTCACTTATCAGTCATTCGAGATCTATTGAACAAGATGTCAACCGATCGGATCAAAAAACACTGCCTAAAATGCAACGGTACCTCTCGGACTAGAGGGTAGACGATTAAAAAAAACTAATTAGTCCGTCAGGTAGATTATTAAAAAATATTTGACCCGTATTTTTTCTTTTGTTACATAAATCAAAATTGACGAAGATACGACGCTTTTAAAATTCCCAATACGTCACGCCTAGGTATAATTTTTAGCTAGTTCTGACGTCACGAACCCCCACTCCCGAGTTTTGATGCGTTTTATCTTTGTCATTATTCATTGATTTACAAAAACAAAAATTACGTGTCCATTATTTTTCAATAATCTAACTGACGGACTAAATAGATTTGTATTTTTTTAACGGAAAAATCCTCGCGCACTTATTTGATGCCACCGACGCGACTGTGTATTGCCCTTAGTATAAAATGGGGCGCCCCACGGGTGGGCTGAAAATCGGCTTTCATAGACTTAGGGATTTCAATTTGCAAGACCCGGTTTTTTTGCCGGATATAGGTTCTATTAGTCATGACTATACACAAAAAAAAAACACCCGAGTTAATTCTGCTCAAAAACGAAGGAATTAAGTATATTTTTTTACGAAAAATTTGTATGAAGCTAGTATGAAAAATCGAATTATCTCTTAAACGGAGAGTTAAACACAAATAATCCTCACAGATGATTATAGTGCTAATTATTTATGATTTTTTGGTTGCCGATTTTCCGAAACATTTAATGCTGATTTTTTTTTTAAATCATCAAAATATTTTTATTTATTTTTACATATGAAACGGTTCCTTTTAGTGTTCAAGTAAAAAAAATCGATATATTATTAACCCAAATATTAAGAATACTTATAACAAGAAAAATAATATTTTTTTGACGTAAGTATAATTTAAATTGAACAGCCGGTTTTTTTGCCGGATATGGGTTCTATTAGTCATCACTATACACAAAAAAGACACTCGAGTTAATTCTGCTCAAAAACGAAGGAATTAAGTATATTTTTTTTACGAAAAATTTGTATGAAACTTCATACAAATTTTAAGAGATAATTCAATTTTTCGTACTAGCTTCATACAAATTTTTCGTAAAAAAAATATACTTAATTCCTTCGTTTTTGAGCAGAATTAACTCGAGTGTCTTTTTTGTGTATAGTGATGACTAATAGAACCCATATCCGGCAAAAAAACCGGGACTTGCAAATTGAAATCCCTAAGTCTATGAAAGCCGATTTTCAGCCCACCGTGCGCCCGCGCAACTTCGAATACACGCGAGGCAATTTAAAGGCAATACCGATGTGTCAGTCTTTTATTCAGTGACATCAAAAAAGTGCGCGAGGTTTTATCTACTTGGTGGAAACGGACTCTCAGAGGTACACAATTACAAACCAAATCATTAGTAAATTGTCAAACAAGCGAAGCACGGACAAGGATTCATGCACCAATTAACAGCATAACAGAAACGGCCACATAATTTCCATTTAAAAATAAATAAGTAGTTAGGAACAGCCAAATTAAAATTAGGAAATGTTAATATGCAAATCGTTAATAATTAAACCAGTTATCATAGACATAATAAGCATATAAGCGTACCAACATTTTCTGAAGCTTGTTTACGAAAAATTTACCGAATCACTTCGTCAGTGTATATTGCACGCACGACGGCACGACTGACGTGACAGGGGAGAATCGAAGAAACAAAAAAACTTACGTGATATTTGCCAAGACTCAACTCTTTCCCACGAGAAAATGGGTGAGATTCGGATTAAATGTCTCACACAATGAATAGATGACACCCCAAGAAGGATCATTCGTCACATTCACTATTCTGATCGTATTCCCAACACTACGGACATCGCATTACACATCTCACAAAGATGCAACAGTTTTGGTACGTTTATATACTTTTATTAAATAAGATTCAAGCCAGCAAAACAATACGAAATAGCGTCGTAACATGAAGAAATCAATTGTTTCACATTATTACTGCGTTACTTCAAAGGAGCAAACACAAGGTGAGACCTGGCCAAGGAAGTAGCAACACACAAAATCAAACTGAAAAGTATAGCACCAAATATAAAGCGAACTCAGTAAATTGGGTTAGAGTGGCGAATGTTACCGCTGAGGTTGCGGCCGCGTCCCACGAGTCCGAGTAACGTCAGGCGCGCACCGCAACTGTCGCTACTTGTTGCTGTATCACCACATGTTACACGGCGTATCACTACATGTTACATGTTACACGCTACACGGTACACGGCATACAACCAAATGTCGCACAACATTCTACGACACGGTTAACCTAACAATTATTACCTTACAATGTAGGTATAAATGTAAAAACATGGATATGTTGTGAAATGACTACAATCTTCACTAACTTATGATATAACATGCCATTACGCACATATTCAATTATTAATATCTTGATAATCATAGTTATATAGATTATGATTATTTAAACAGCTGGTGGCACGACGCTGACATCACAATGAACGTTGTTTTTGATATAAATATGAGAGCAAAAATAGTTTTCAATGTTCTCACGGCAGGATTGACATGCGACAGTCGGTAAAAAAACGTCAGCTCAGCAGAACGTCAGCGCCGCGCGCCCCTGGCTATGTGTACTGTTTCTTACAATGTAGCTACGTCAATTCACTGCAGTGCGCTACCGATTACGATATAATTATAATCATATTATTAGTATTTTGATTGTGATTAGATCCCGATAAGTATGCAGATCCCGTTGCCAATACTAATAATATATAAATAGAAACAGGTGAAAAATCTACGATAACAATGTTTTGTAGAAATGTACTAACCTATCAGCTAAATATTTTATTTTATCAAAAATTTTAAATGCATAAAAATGGAAATAAATACTAGCAAAATTCAAAGAAGTATTCGATTTTATAATCATTCTTTTATAAAAGTTGCCTTTTTGAAAAGCATTTTAGTCATTTTAATTTGTTTACTTTGCCTAAACGTTGTATAGTACAATACATTCCTAGCTAGTGCGCACACGAGGCGCACTCGTGAGCAGGTGGGCACATGACCGTGCACTACCTAAAGCTAAACAATAAACATAATCATAGAGGAATAAGCTCTAGAGTTGGCATGGCTGGACATCGCCTTTGTCAAATTAAACAGTTATATAACTAGTTAATTTTCCGAGAGACGCCATTACGCATAGTTTCATATTAAAAAAAAATGCATAACCGTGGTGATTCGTAACATAGGTAAGCACTAAATATGCACTCACATGAGGTATTATTTAAGAAAAAATTGGAAATACTTTTTAAGCCGTTAAGATAGAAAGTGCCCCGGTGATTTAAAAGTTGTGTGGCAATCGGTTATCGTATTATGGACATGTGAAGCGGAGAAATCAGGAAAACGTCGTGAGTAAAATGTTGTTTTTCTTCGTGTGTAGCGTTTGAAGCTTGGTTGCATAAACGTGTGTGTGATTGACAATTACCATAGTGTACTGTATTGTGTTTACCTCACCTCCCGGAAAAAGTGGCGGATAATTTTGTTCGGCGATTTGCACCTTTCTGCCTCCATAGCTTATTACTCTATGATAAACGTACGAATTCGACATCAAGTTAAAGCACAGACTGCCTACTTACTTATCTAACATAGTGCAGTGAGAGCGCTCTCTGCTAACGTACAGTATGATCGTATCAAAACTATGTGTCGCGCTGCTCACGCCCTCTCGCCTAGAACATTACCAGTTACGAGTTACGACACTACAGTACGACGATATATAAAATAGAGAGATCAATATTACTTGTACCAGCGTTGCAATATAGTATACGTATAGGGTTCAAATGTTTGGACAAATATTGGCTGATGTCATTCAATATGCGGCCACTTACGAGTGCAATTCGGCTGGAAAACCAAGTTTTCAGTACTAGAAGTTGCAGGCACGAGCAACCCTCGGGCTTCGTAATGTGCTGCCAACGTTTATCACAAACAGCAGGCGAGGCAGAAGCGGTTGTATATGTAGCGAATGGACGTTCTCGTTCGAAACGATCAAGCGAAGCCTAGCTAAGCTAAATTATGTCGTGTTTTACATTTATTTATACTTTATTATACTTACATGTGGAGATATTAACGATTGATATGAATGACTCATTAAAATGGACAGTTAAACACGTTTTGGCTAAATTCTACAAGTCCTTAAACACTTTGATTTATCAAAAGTATTTTTATCAAAACGTACAAACTAAAGTACAAAAATGACATCTGAAAGTTGAACAATAAAACTATTATATAACTGCTAACGACGGAAGACAAATCCACTTTTATACAACTACAAAAAATTGGTCGACTTACATGAGTGTTGGCTAAAATCAACCCTGCGGGATCCTTCAAACAAACTTACATAATTTGAATTGTAACGCGGTTGTCATGTGACTACATACAATTATATTGTAGCCCATGTTTCAAACAACTTGGGGTTATTGATGACAACACATGCCCTAGGGATTAGATAAACATCGTCCTGCAGACGCGACGCTACGTACTGTACAACGTACAGTGAGGGAGTATGGTGTACACTGTACAGTCGCGAGCACACGATTGATCATCGCGTCTCAATGTTACAATTCAAGACTTACGAGGGCGGTCCGCGAAGTACCCGACCTCACGTATAAATGGCGGCTATTGTTCGCAAATAATGTCTTTGGCAAGGAGTACTTACCAACCTTATGAAACTAAAATATAGAGTTTTAAATCGCCATATTATTTGTTATGAACACTGTTACTGAAATTTTGAAAATGGAGGAAATGGTCACCGTTACGTGAAACATGACTTTCAGTTGAAAAGCTTCTGTACGACCGATATCAAAGCCGAACCAGATTCTACTCCGGAAGAGAAGAGTCTGCTACTTGATGTACGACAGTCAAATATTGAGTGCTTGAATTTAAATGAGGCCATAAGAGCTGCATGAAGAAGAACATAGCATTGTTCGACCAAATGAGGTGACTGCACCAGAAATGTTGCAAAATTCAAAAACATTAATTGGATGACTGTCGATTGAAGATGTGCGATCTAGCAGATAAGGTAGGGATTTCAGAAACTGCTGTACATTGTAAATTTGGACATGAATAAGCTATAAGTACCCAAAAAAGTAGTCGCAATTCCTTAAAATAAAACCAATTAGAGCAATGAAGATGTTTCAGTCAAGTGTGAGGAAAAAATTCAAGACAATTATGGCGTGTTTTTTAAAATGTACATCGAGCTAGAAGAGGACCAAGTAGTTTTTTTGTGTTTTCTTAGGCCGGGTACTTCTGGGCCCGCCCGTATATATGATCAGTGACATAACAGTTCAGTTGAAGTGCGCTCGCTCTCCTGCGGTTACTCGGACTCGTGTATGCCGGACTCGTTGTCCTCGTCCTTCTGGTCGAGGCGCGTCTTCAGGTCGTCCAGCAGCGCGGCCGGCGGCAGCAGCTGGCACACCACGTCGTCGCCCGCCAGCAGCAGGCGCGTGGGGGCGGGGGCGGGGGCGGGGGCGGGGGCGGCGCCGGGCGGGGAGGGCGGGGGCGGCGCGGAGGGGGCGCTGCGCGTGCGCCACTCCTGTATCTTGCCCTCGATGTCGAGCGTGCTGCGCTTGGAGCCGCTGAGCCACCATAATGTTAGTGTCCCCGACGAGGACCTCCGACAGTTCGTTTACCGGTACATAAACTGACTCGTTTGAGGAAACAAAATCGCACCGAGCAAATTGACCTCGTCTAATACGCATCCTCAATAAGATCAATTTGCGAGTTTTGTACGAGTTTATTTACCGATAAACTGCGCGCTCGGTGTCGAGACGTCGCGACCGTATCGTGTGATCCTAACCGACCGTCGATAAAATTACATGAACATAATGAAATAAACTGAAAAACTGAACTGAATGCTAACAGAGTCTGTGTAACATGAGCATGCGGCACGTGTGCTGGTTACGATAACATGCCACTTCTACACCATGCTGTACAACTAATCCTACATGTTTGTACAATCTTAAGTAAACTAACGTTATAACTAGGTTACTAGTTCATTCATCGCTCTATCGTTTTTACATAATATGAGGTTTTTACAAGCGGCACATATACATACATACAAATAAGTTGAAACTAGAACCAAAAATAAATAGCAGTAGTATCATGCAAGCGAGCGTGCACTGGGAGCACAGGGAGGGACAGGCACAGACGGCACAGGCACGGGGAGGGACAGGCACAGACGGCACAGGCACGGGGAGGGACAGGCACAGACGGCACAGGCACGGGGAGGGACAGGCACAGACGGCACAGGCACGGGGAGGGACAGGCACAGACGGCACAGGCACGGGGAGGGACAGGCACAGACGGCACAGGCACGGGGAGGGACAGGCACAGACGGCATAGGCACGGGGAGGGACAGGCACAGACGGCACAGGCACGGGGGGGTACAGGCACAGAAGGCACGGGGCACTTACTTGGCAAGGGGTACGTTATCGCGGTCCGCGTACGCGTCATACAAATATTCGCTGCAACAGACAACAGACAGTCAGTCAGCGGACGACATGACGACACACTAGCACACACTAGCACGACGCGACAACAAGGGAGCGGGCCACCGGGTGATGATGTTAGCTTGGGGAACTAGCTCACTACTCGAACTATGAAACGTTGAGAGAGCGTAATACTGTGCTAGTCCCTAATACTTCTTTTAAAATATTGCTTAAATTAGAGCTCATCGGAATTCGATACTTGAAATATGTATTAAGAATACCTACTATCTAAGTTAGCACTACAAATTAGTCTCTACGTAAAATTTCTAAATGATATGAAGGATGTGACCGAATGATACAACACAAACAATAAAAGTAAAAGAACCGAAACTAACGAACACAAACAAAAATGTGACAGTGTTCAGATCACAGCCGCGTAGAAGGTCAGTTGTTACGTTGTGCGCGTACTCATCAATGTTGCAACAAGATCTAGCTTTAAGCTTGTGGTTAGACCTTATCTTGTATTGTTGACGATCACCCGCTGGTTGCTATATTTCATGTGCCTGCCTCAAAATTGACTGTTCATCAATAATACTTCAAATGTCAAACCGAGGGAGTGTATTGCAGCGGAACGACACATAAACAACAAATCATTATAATATGCAAATAAAAATGAACTTCTACACGTTTCCATTACACTGCGGGTTACATTCAAGCGACACATCGACGTAACCCGCGACCGCAAGCAACGTATGCGATAGCGATGCATGCCTACCTCGGACTAACACAATCATACAGATTCCTGCTCAGTGCTCATAGCCATACAACAATGATACGACGACGGTACAGAGGAACTGCACTGTTCATTACATTTATGCATGGCAACACTTTTTATAAATTTACATAAATTTAAAAAACTTTTTCTACAATTTGGAATTAGTATCGATTTGAAGTGGTGCAGCTTATCGTCCAAGGAACAGTGCAGCCTCGTGGATGGTACGGGAGCCTCCCGCTCGGCCGCTCGCGCTGCAGTGCCACTCGCTGTACACAGTACACACACAACGCGCACTTCACTACCGCACACCGAGACCGACACGTACCGACACGTACCGACGCGTACCGACACGTACCGACACGTACCGACACGTACCGACACGTACCGACACGTACCGACACGTACCGACACGTACCGACAACACCGCAACACCGCACCACCACCCGACCTCGGAAACTCATTTTTTTATAAACGAAGAATCAATTTTGGGAGTATCTCGGAACTGTAATGGCCGAGCTCAGTAAGCCAATTAGTTGAAGTGACACTGTCTTAGACCAGGAACTTGTGACAGCAACACTCGTTACTGATACACCTTCGATGTTACGCTGGATGGCGGTGAAGTGAATAAACCAACACAAAATCATAATAATAATATAAAAAACTACTTATACAGGGCTGGAAGGGTCACCGACACGAAAACGTAAGTAAACCACGTATTTAGAACATCATTCTGAGGCTGAGTTCCCACATTGAAATTTTTCATCGGTTATTGGAAAAACAAACAGTTGTTTCCTACAAGAGTGCAATACCTAAACGGTCAAAATATACGGAACAGCTTAATAACCGATGAAATATTTCAATGGTTATTAAGCTGTACGTTTTCGCGTGGCTGCCCCTCCCACCCCTTGTATTTACGTTCGTAATGTCGGAAGGAAAACCTGAAGGTGTTTCATACGCCATTGTGTTTATTTATATTGTTGGTATTTGTTATATAATAGTTAAAGAGTTAGTCACTCGAGATCCTGCAGCCGCACTTTGTTTATGACGCAGTGATAGCTCTCCAACCTCAGTACCTACTAATTAGTAACATCACCAAACTTGATCTATATTCTGTTGTGCACACGAAATTATTTAACTTTATGAAATCTGTGCTTCCGAAAGAAATAAGAACCACTTTTGCTTGGCGACAGAAAAATAAGAAATTAAACCAGATTGTGTTAATGCCATAATCAAAATTGGACCGTGATGAACAGATGAAAGAGCGTTGGTATATTTTAACATCCATACCAACTTGTGTTTAACTCAGCATATGAGAAAAACATCTTTCAGATTTCATTTTCGCAAGAAATGGAGAATAATAATATTGTGTGTTAAAATATATCGAATTCACTGATCCAATGTCAATTATACGAGAACATAAAGTTGGGTAAAGTGAAGGTTCCAACTAAAATGCGTTGTTGTGGTTGCGCCGCGCCGGTGCGGGCACGAGCGGAGCGAGCGGCACGAGCGGAGCGGGGAGCTGAGTGCACAACCAACACAAACATAACTGACAGACACACCGACAAACTCATTCTAAGTCATAAAATCAATGTTAACACAGCTCTCAAACAAAACAAACCAAACCAACAAACTCAACGTTGAAAATTAGTCGAACTCAAACAGAAACGAAAAAAACAAATGAAAGGTCGCGGAGAGTGGGCCGCAGCCGCTAGCTGTCGCGCGGGCAGGCGGCCGGCTGCGAGCGGCTGCGAGCGGCTGCGAGCGGCTCCGGACACATGGTCGATGAATGATCTCTTAGCGGTACACATCACATTGAAATCACAATACAGAAAAAAAAATTCTTTTAATTAATTATCCTATTATGATTGTGTTAAAGCGGCCTTTTTAGGCCGAGAGGACCCAGATCCAACTCGTCACCACACCGATAACGACTCAACAACAACAACAACATTAAAGATTGTGATTACAATGTGCAACAGAAACATAAATATCGGTATGTAATCATAATAAGTAATAGCAGCCATCCGAATGATTGAAGCTGCACGAGTACACGAGTACACGCGTCCACAGTCCACACAAGTGTTGGTAGGACAGGTGCGACCGGCAGATCCAACCATACTCTTAGTCCGGGAGGTACCGTTGCAAATAAAAAGTCATAGTATAGTACTGATATTGTCATCGAAGGTTGATCTTATTTTGAGGTTACGTAAGTGGTGAAAATAAATAAAAAAATAAGTCCGTAGTAAGTACGCAGATGACGCATAATCCCCTCTCCACTATGCAGCTGACGATCATTTTTAAGCTCAGTATGATGTAAACTGTTTATGAAACAAGTTTCAGCCCCCTGCATACTATGACTTAATTTTTATTTTTTTTCATCACTTCTATATCCTTCCAACCCTACACTCACCGCGAGTTCACTTATCAATCACTTGAGATCTATTAAACAAGATGGCAAACGATCGGCGTAAAAACACTACCTAAAATGTAACGGTACCTCCCGGACTATCAATGACAGATATGTCGTGTATGCTCGACCACGTAACTGCTTTATCACTCTGGGGATGAATACCTGTGTCTTGTGACAGTTAGATAGTTGCAACCTGTGAATGTTTCAATTAGTGAAAATCGTTGTCGGTGCATAAGCAATTACAAGATCGACTATACGAAACTAAGCAAACAAGGCAAGCACATTACAATAACGCGATGTGATTACCTCAGTTGCATACTTTTCAATCTTGATGTGTTTCAAGTGTTAGCAAACATTAGTACGTTCTTTAATACGCAGCGTGAACCAGAAAGGTATATTATCGAGAACGATGTTGGTTCCAAGAAGATAGTTGTTCAATGTGATGCTCTGTGCCACAGCCACACTCCTTCATATGAACACATCTTTCTGGTACACGATGTGGTGTACTATCAATGAACTGATTTGATATTAAATACGTTTGCTCTCAAAATTTCGGATATGTAAAGAAGAAAAGAAAATCAACGGAATCTTGAACGTACTATACAGGGTTACTGGTTAAGTCGAGCTGGATCCGTTTAAGGGTTGAAGTGTGCATCATTTCTGACTGATTTGACTATCAAACATCATACCCCAAACGTTTTTTAGAAAAGAAGTTTAAAGTTTTTTCATAAATTGACAATTTTTTTTTGTCTATTGTCCAATTATTTTGTAATTTGTGCCTCTAATTTATTTGATTTATCAATTTTTGTGAAGTAGGTAAGTTGTTTCATTATTCTCAACACGAAAATCGCAAGTAGCTTAACAAACTGGGTCGTACTCGTAGATTGAAAAGGATTCAATTCGTAAAAAGTATTTTATTCTTTCAGGAATATTATAAAAAAGTGTACCGCAGGTATGCTGCAGATGTGCTTGTAAATATCTACGTTTCTCAGCTATCCGACAAGGTATAACATTTATGGGTATCATTATAATTAATAGACAAAAAACCTTCGATCAATAATAGTACCTACTAAAAGGATCAGGAACAAAAATACGTCGCTCAAGTGGCCACGTTTGCACACACACAAACGTCTACATTTCACAGCAAATAGTTTAATAATATTAACAACCTACAGTTTAATATAAACCTTAATGCATAACAGTAAAGTTTAATAACCATTGCAAAATATATTGATTTAAGTCCTTTCATCGAAGAAAGGATTAAAAGAACATATTATTTAAAATGTTGCTTGAAAATAAAAAGTCATCAGTACAAAAATATTTAAGTACTTATTCTAAAAAACTTTTTTGCAAAAAAAAAACCGACTTCAAAAAAAAAAACCAAAAAAGTGAAAAATAACTTTAGCTTCTGAAGTCGGTGACGTTTGTATGATTGATTTAATTTTTTCGTCACCGACTTCAGAAGCTAAAGTTATTTTTCACTTTTTTGGTTTTTTTTTTTTGAATTCGGTTTTATTTTTTGCAAAAAAGAGTAAGCATTGAAAGACGTTGAGTTGCAGAATATATTTATTTTGTTTCGTATGTATGGTAGCAAATATTTTTGACCGATTCAAAAAAGGGTAAAAATACTATTTTACCTTGCCACTATTACAACGAATAGGTAATAAAAAATAAAAATAAAAGTTAAAAAAATAAAGGGAATCAAGAAACGTGTTTTCGGCGTATTCTTTATACAAAAGTATCTGAAATAGTAATCTAGGTAGTTAAATAATAACATTATAAGGCATCGTTCACACCAATGCGTATAATCAGCCGCCGACTGTGAGTATCCAGTACAAAATGTATGAAGATTTATTTCAGCCGCCGACTGATTCGAGTCGGCGGCTGAAATAAATCTTTCATACATTTTGTACTGGATACTCACAGTCGGCGGCTGATTATACGCATTGGTGTGAACGATGCAAAAACTGTGTAAATAACCACCAAGGTTTTGGAAGAAATATTTTTTTTCCGGTAAGTTGTCATTACTTAAGTATTTTTCATAAAATAAAAACAATAAATAGTAAATCAATTCAATTCAAATTGTTAATAATATAAGGCATCGTTCACACCAATGCGTATAATCAGCCGCCGACTGTGAGTATCCAGTACAAAATGTATGAAGATTTATTTCAGCCGCCGACTGATTCGAGTCGGCGGCTGAAATAAATCTTTCATATGTTCAATGCGCTGCGGCATTTTGACGTCTTAATGTTGGCTATGCTTGGACCATACTAATTTGAAATAAGACCACAAAAGTATTTGTGGCTTATTTTTCGGGCCGTTTTTGAAGCGCTGATCGGGAATCTAGTACTATTATTGATCGAAGCAAAAACTTGATAAAAGGCTCCCAGGTAACAAATAAGGATGCTTCGTAAGGCTTTTTGTTGCGTCTATTTTCCTTCGTAAGAATACGGTTCGTGCAAGCGGGATATCATACGATGTACTTAAGGTGTGAGCGAGACAAAAAAAATCCTCTTAAACGCCCTTATTTTTGTTTTTAATTTAGTTGGCCCGGTTACCACCATGTCATGACGACGGATAATCGTGTAGTTTTGAGTGTCGTGGCTTTTGTATTTCAATGGAGGTGTTCACATATAGGACGACACGATTAACTGTTGTCTACGACTTTTTTCAAGTGAGCCGAGTGAAAGCGCGAGGGGCGCGTGGGCGCGAGTTGAAATGATAGTCGTGGCCACGACAGACAGTCGCCACAACGACACATGATTTGCCGTCACGATTTAGTCGTGACCAATTTTTATCGATTTAAGACTGTCGTGCTAGTCGTTCCCACTGTCATGCATGGGGTGCGTGCCATTTGATATAATAACAGAAAGTCTGACGTTCATGTGACCTAATTTCATTTAACATACTTTTTGTTTAGTATAACGATGAAATGATATAGTGAATTATTGATATAATTTCAGTTTATCTAATTTTATATGGCTTAATTAACATTTCCTATAATGCACTTTTAAACTAGTATTAATTTAGTATAATATTAAGTTGGTATAATATTTAGTTAGTATAATATTCAAAATCTATAATAACGTTAGTTATAATTTTGAATATTTTTCGATTGGACTATAAACGCCTGCTACTTTCGTGTTCCCCCCCGACTCTCTCGAGTGTTAGATCCCCTCTATTGTTGTAGAATCATCTGGGTTAGGTTAGGTTAGAACAGTGACCATTAGCGCGCGAAGGCGAGCGAGCGGAACGAGCGTGCCACGGCAGCGGCCGCCGAGTGCCATATCCCCTCTATTGTTGGTTAATCTTTTGGGTCAGGTTAGGTTAGAACGGTGACCATTAGCGCGCATTACTTATTCATTACAGAATTTTGGCCAAAAATGAGTACTTAAAGATGAAAATTCGGTCAAATGAAAGTTAGGTCAACTAAACGCTATATTAAAACAGCATTATACAAATTGAAAATTATTTGAAATGAACGTTATACTAAATGATATTAGAGTAAAAGAAGTTTACATTACATGTAACATTAGATCACATGAAATTAGGTTATTTGTTTTGTATAGCATATGAAAATTATATGATGTGAACGTTATTTCAAGTGAAAATATACTATCTGTTATTATAGCATATATTACACACCCGTCATGCATGAGTCTGTAGTCGCCGCAAAAAAAGTCGTAGACGACAGTTAATCGTGTCGTCCTATGTGAACACCTCCATTAAACACAAAAGACACGACACTCAAAACTACACGATTATCTGTCGTCACGACATTTATTTTGTTTTATTTATTTGGGACATGGTGGTAAAAACAAAAATAATGGCGTTTAAGCAGTTTATTTTGTCTCGCTCACACTTTAAGTACATCGTATGATATCCCGCTTGGACGAACCGTATTTATTCCTACGAAGGAAAATAGCCGCAACAAAAAGCCTAACGAAGAATCGTTATTTGTTACCTGGGAGCCTTTTATCAACTCTTTTGTCTATTAATTATAATAATACCCATTAGTACCATTACCTTGTCGGATAGCTGAAGAAACGTTAATATTTACAAGCACATCTGCAGCATACCTGCGGTACTTACACTTTTTTTAAACATTCCTGAATAAAATACTTTTTACGAATTGAATCCTTGTTCTAACCTTCAATCTACGAGTACGACCCAGTTTGTTAAGTTACTTGTGATTTTCGTGTTGAGAATAATGAAACAACTTACTTACTTCACAAAAGTTGATAAATCAAATAAATTAGAGGCACAAATTACAAAATAATTGGACAATAGACAAAAAAAATGACAATTTATGAAAAACTTCTTTTTTAAAAAACGGTTTAGTTTGGGGTATGATGTTTGCTAGTCAAATCAGTCAGAAATGATGCACACTTCAACCCCTTAACGGATCTAGCTCGACTTAACCAGTAACCCTGTATAATTAGTTGAACACAAGTAAGATCAACTGGTCTCCGTTGCAAATATCACCGTAAAATAGTAAATACCGTTAGATTGTAATCTATCTAGCGAGATTGTTATCTATCTAGCGAGATTGTAAACTCTCGAAAGATTGTCCATCGGAAGTACTGCTTACAACTTACCGCATTATTTTTCGGTAGATTATATTCTATCGAAGTGAAACCGTAAAATTGTGACATGTATGCAACGGAACTAACCGCACATGCTGACTGATTGAACGGCAAATGTATGTATTTTTTTCTTTCCTCGACGCTACCTTGGATTTTAATTTTGACCTCATTTTCGTTATCAGCGACCCCGAAAACCACGAAAACGACATGGAAAATCGAAAATTTTCCTAGTTGCTACCTGGTTTTTCATTTTAACCTCATTTCCGTTATCGGCGATGGCAAAAACCATGAAAAAACGGAAAATCACATTGCTCGCAGAACGGATGGCCGATGGGGCCGAAAAGTTCTGGAGTGGCGACCACGAACCGGAAGACGATGCGTTGGAAGACCTCCCACTAGGTGGACCGATGACCTGGTGAAGGTTGCGGGAATCCGTTGGATGCGAGTCGCAAGGGACCGGTCAATGTGGCAACACTTGGGGGAGGCCGATGTCCAGCAGTGGACGTCTTTCGGCTGAAATGATGATGATGAACGGAAAAGCGAAAAAATTTCCTCGTCGCCATTCTGGATTTTAATTTTGACCTCATTTTCGTTATCAGCGATCCCGAAAACCATGAAAACGACATCCATGACGGAAAATCCAAAAAAAATTCTCGTCGCCATCCTAAATTTTAATTTTGAACAACGCGAAAAATTTATGTAATTGTTTTGTTTTTTCACGACGCTCGCTTGGGTTCTAACTTTGACATACATTTTCCAAAAAATAATACATTACGTTAAATTTTAAGCAATATGTGCGGTTGACAATCTTTCGAGAGTTTACAATCTCGCTAGATAGATTACAATTTAACGGTATTTACAATTTTAAGGTGGCCTATACTTAATAAGTGTAGTTTACAACAATCAAGTTTGAAAGGTACATTTTTGGTCAGAACGGAATATTGAAAATGTTCACACGTTCTTTCGTTTCCTAATCATATTATTGTATTCATGTCGTTAAAAATATCTTTATGATCGTTTTCATAGTCAATAGCGGCGGAACCGAACGTGTGTACAGTCACGAGCACTAATATATGAACACGTAACCAAATTGTCAAAAGCGATTTCAATTCTGAGAGAAGACTTATTTCATAATAGTAGACCTTGCAAAATACTATGTTAACACAGCAAAAAAATTAATGAAATCATTAGAAGAAAATCACTTTAAAAGTGGGTTCGTGTACACATACATAGACGTGGTCGGTGCGGCTGCACGTGTGGTTTGTGTATTGTTGTGTGTACTCACGCGTCCACTAGCGGGCCCGGGTAGGGCTCCGCGCGCCGGTACAGCCGCGCCAGCCGCCCCGACACCAGCAGCAGCGGCAGCAGCAGCAGCACGCACCAGCTCAGCGACAGCCAGTAGCCGTGCTGCAACACACAACGTCCTACATCGCGCCAGCCGCAGAGACACAGACCAGGCAAACACCGGTCGGCCGGTAGCCTACTATACGCCACACCCGTCCTGAGAAAGATCCTCCATTTTTAAAGGAGGATGAGGAATTTCACACCCTGTTCTTCCCTTGCCTTTAAACGATTATTATGGACAAAAAATCGACGCTGTAGTTTCTAAACAGCCGTATTCTGGAAACCGTAAAAATCCATGAGGATGGAGGAGTATGCACACTCACCACGGGCAGCAGCACCTTAAGACAGAAGGCGTCTCGCGACACGTTGAAGGAGTTGGACAGCGGGCCGCAGTACACGCCCCTGTCCAGGAACGAACTCTCGAGGTTCGCCAGGTACGAGTCCAGCGTTTTATACAAGTTATCCTTGAAAAACTTCGCAACCTAGAAGCACACCACACGATAATTACTTGAGGACTGACATGCAACTACGTTACAACAATGTTGTGCTTGTGAAATGTAGTTTGACTACTTAGCACAAGCCCGATATTGTTTTTTAACCTCTTCCGCAGCCTCTCCTATGTTAATGTTTTTTCGAAAACCGGTTTTAGTACCGATATTATAATAATATCGCTGGACATTAACACACAGCGTGTGACACACACACACCTAGTGCCACACTAAGCAAAGCTTGTATGGAGGACACTAGATAATAGCCTAATCAAAACGTATTTAACTGGAAGAAAACAAATTACGGCTTTATCTAGAATTTGTCCCAACTCTAAGAGAGAAGTTGCTCACAAGTCATCCATTAGGTAGACAACTTGCGGAGTACCCCAAGGGAGTGACCTTGGGCCCTTGCTGTTTCTCATTTTTATAAATTACTAGCTGACCCGGCAAACACTGTTTTGCCATATAAATTATTTCTAGTTAAAAAAAAATGTTAGGGGTGGATAACCCTTATCACTTAGGGGTATGAAAAATAGATAGTAGCCGATTCTCAGACCTACTGAATATGCATATAAAATTTCATAAAAATCGGTCAAGCCGTTTCAGAGCAGTATGGTAACTAACACTGTGACACGAAAATTTTATATATAAATCTTCTAAATCTTCTAGATTTGCCGAAATGTACCGACTATCAAACCGTCCTGTTTCCCGATGATAGTACAATCATTACACGTGCAAAATATTAGAATCTTATGAAAATGATATAAATAATGCCATAATAATGTCAACCTAAAATAAATTTAGAAAAAACTAAATTTAAATATAAAATACACAGACCATGAAATACCGGAAACTGCTAGCTAGTGTCGTCCTTAATTGGAAATGTCATGAAGAAACTGTGTGTAAAAACTAAACCAGTACTCGTATGCGCTTTACAATCTTACGAATATTTCAGATGAGTCTGTAGTTTTGATAGCATACAAAGCGTACGTCTTATCAACGCTACGTTTTGGTAGAACGTGTTGGGGAAATTCCATTGAAAAAAACATTAGGTACGTCCAAAGCTCAAAAGAAGTGTGTGCGTGCTGTGTTTAAGCTGAAAAAGACTGATAGTTGTAAGTAATTATTTAAACTATACAAACTCCTCACTTTGCCCTGTATGTACATTTACGAGACAGCAGTATTCGCTTAATCAAACTTGAATTTATATCAAACACGCAATAGAGAGATACGCATACAATACTGTGCTCTACTCAAAAAGCTTTTTAGGAATGGCACCAAAGTTACATAATAAGTTTTCCATTTGTATCTTGACAGCTTACACCATTTCAAAAATGCTCTTCTTAATTTACTAAAAAGCTAATATAACTGTAACTTAATGTAATTTTATTTATTTCAATTTAATTGTAAACAACTTAAATGTTTTGTTTAATCTATTTAATTTTTAACCGACTTCCAAAAGGAGGAGGTTCTCAATTCGTCGGAATCTTTTTTTTTTTATATGTTCCCCGATTACTCGAAGATGGCTGGACCGATTTGGATTATTTTTATTTTGTTTGAAAGGGCATGCTTCACAGGTGGTCCCATAATCATCATGTCAGGATCAGATGATGGGATCCTTGAGAAATAGAGAGAACTCTTCAAACTTTATAGGCACACATGAAGCGATTTGGATAGTTTTCGGAAGAGTACTTTCTCGGAGTGGTCTCCCTTCAATTTGGTGAAGATTTGATGAAGAACTTCGGAGATAGGTAACGGAACTCCTCAATAAATAATAGCAAATGTACTAGGATTGCTGAAATCTCATATCTGTCAAAAAATCAAAATCAAAGCATTTATTTCAAGTAGGCCAATAACAGGCACTTTTAAATTGTCGAAACAAAGATGAAAATTAAATGTAGCTACAGTCCCAGTCACAAGACATAAAAACTGTGAAAGTACTGTAGTTGCCCATTCCCTAGCGTAGATCTCTATGGAGAAGAACGGGCAAGAAACTCCATGGACACTCTTTTAAATCAAAATATTGTTACAAAATCTTGGTTACATCATTCATGTTGAGATGGTAAATTATGTGAGAACAATGTAGCAAGATGTGCACGTTAAAATAAGCCATGACGATTAAGAGATGACCAGTCACAACTGACAGCGCCCGTTCACGCACATGACGCATGGATCAGCACCATTCAGCTCAACTATTTTGAAGGGAACTAAATGGTCCGACACACGCGCCACCATCAGCGAGACATTTGAGTGAGTATGACATACTCTCAACCGCCAGGGCACATTCAAGTCAAAAACAGGTTTAAAGTAGGTTTCCAGTGAATGATTACTTTATTTTATTAGATGTTGATCCATTGTATAATTTTGACAGCTATCCTAAAGAATTAAAATATCGACTACAAAAAGCTCATGCAGATGCAAAAGAAAATTTATTTAAAAGTACGAGTAAATTAATTAGAAAAAGACTGTTCGACCAAAAAATACACACTATTAGTTACAAACCCGGTGATTTAATTTTAGTAAAAAATCAAACCGGTACCAAGTTAGATAACATTTATAATGGACCATACAAGGTAATCGTGGATAATCCACCAAATGTAACAATAATCAAGAATAATAAAGAATACACTATTCATAAAAATCTAACAAAATTATTTTATGTTAGGTATTGATTAATATAATGATGTAATCGTATTGTATTATAGGTACGTTGTTTATTATTATATGTACGTTGTTCATATATATAAAAACTATTAATATAGGTACATTGCATTGCATTCAAATACTTTTGTGTATTGATAGAAATAAAAAAAAAACTAATTGTACCGTGACTTATTATTGTACCATTTTTTTTCTCCCTAACGGGGGAAGGGGTAGTCGATACTTTTCGGGGGAGGTGTAAGGACATGCCTTTGCCGATCCCCATTAAGACAGTCGTCGGTCCAATAACAGGTCACGTTTAGCAAGCTAAGCGTTCATATTCTAGTAAGTAAGTAATTTAGTCGTTGTTGAGTAATAAAAGGAACTTCGCAATGAACAGTCGTTTCCATCATCCATCTATCCTTCATGGATATACTTCAATACATAGTACTCACACAATATGGGCCATGCGTTTACACATATAATACTAAATAGATTGAATCTATACAATGCAAAGATAGTTGTACAATCTTCAGCAGCTCCAACAATACCATTTACTTAATGCTATCAATTTTTGCGCCCCTGTCCTTGTGGAGCAGGACCAGCATTGAGCCAAGCATTTTTGTCAGCGATATAATCGCTCAACTTGTAATATGCTTGCTTACATAGTGTGCGTTTAATGCATGTTTTAAATTTAGTCTCATTCAGTTCAAGAATACTTTGTGGAATTTTATTATAGCATCTCAAACAGCACCTCATGAAAGATGAGTGTACTTTAGCGAGTCTAAAGCCTGGCTGAACTAGTTGGTCCCTATTTCTAGTATGTAATTGTGTCTGTCGCCTCTTTTACCGAACAGATGCAGATTTTTTCTAACGTACATTATGTTTTCGTAGATGTATTGGCAATGAACCGTCATGATGCCAATATCCTTAAATAGTTCCCTTAGAGAATTGTCTATTGTTCACACCAGTTCATGACATAACATCACGCCAGTACGCTGTAAAGGTGTAAGCGCATGTGAAACACCAAAAAGTGAAAAATAAAAACTTTTTTGCAAAAAATAAAACCAACTTCTAAAAAAACAGAAAAAAGTAAAAAATTACTTTAGCTTCAGTCGGCGGAAAAAAATAAACCAATCAAACAAAGGTCAATGACTTCTGAAGCTAAAGTTATTTTTCACTTTTTTTGTGTTTTTAGAAGTCGGTTTTTTTTAAGTTTTTTGACTTAACGAATTCCTTTTGTTTTGTTATCCGGTAAAATAAATTGTTATTTTATATAATTAATTGTTTTTTTTTTTGTTTTGGATTTTTATAATTGAGTTTCATTATTAATTTTGATTGTTTCTATTATTACTCATATTTAATTTTAATTACTCATAAGAAATATAATCCACCACGCGGGCCCAGTGCGGATTGGTAGATGCCATAAAATATAACTGGAAAAATAATTTTGTTAACTTAATAGAAAGCACGGTGACAGGTCGCAGAAGTTTCCTTAACTGTCCGCATAGTGTCTCTTTTGCCGATTTAGTGCTGCCACCTATAATAGTTCCTGCACGTCCCCTATACTTAGACGAAGTTCAAATCGGTTCATATAGTCGGCGGTGGATCTAATAGTGCATCCACAGCGCAGTTTTATTTTTCGACCAAAGTTTAATTTTTTTTTATCAATCCTGCTTTTGACATTTCGCAAAAAAAACATGAATAGTCTCCTAAGACCATTTTCGTGTAGCTGCAACAGTAATAGTAGTTCCCCTTACTGCCACGTTGAACGTATTAACCCTGTTTATAGAACATGGTACTAATCCCTATAAGCGTTGAATTGGCATTAACAAACCCCAATCTTTTTTCCTCTTTTGTCCCAGCGGACAAATTCAAAGTAAGGGTTGGGACATGCTTTTTATAGAATTTAAGGGCAAAAGAAATTTTGTCAAGTAAATGAGGGAATACTCACATTATTAACGTCAGGTAAGAATCTGCGGGTCATGTCGTTGAGAAAGTCCTCGCCTTCGTTGGTCTCGTGCACCAAGTACGTGATGGCTTCCTTCAGCGACGAGTGGTTGAAGCGAAGCTCGTCGCGGAGCTCACGCGCCGTCGTCTGCAACAATCAGGGCATACAGGCCGACTGTCTGTGCAGTGTAGTTGTGAACAGTGGCTGTGCAGTGTGTGCGTGTGCGTGTACTCACGTTGAGCTGCGCGGAGATGTGCATCATAGGCCGCAGCACATCTCGCTGCAGGTCGGACAGCGCGGCGGATGCGAGGCGCAGGCTGGCGGCCTCGGCGGAGAACAGTGGCTGCTGTAGCGAGCGCGCTGTACTGTTCAGCTGCGCAGCCAGAGGGTCCAGGGCTAGTGACGTCATGTTGGTCTCCAGCTGCAACACAAACATATTTATTCGCACTGAACATGTCGCACAGAGAAACAAGACACACGAGCTTTTAGTTTTAGTTTTTGACATGAATGTGCCCTGGCGGTTGAGAGTATGTCATGCTCACTCAAATGTCTCGCTGATGGTGGCGCGTGTGTCGGACCATTTAGTTCCCTTCAAAATGGTTGAGCTGAATGGTGCTGATCCATGCGTCATGTGCGTGAACGGGCGCTGTCAGTTGTGACTGGTCATCTCTTAGTCGTCATGGTTTATTTGAATTAATTATTTTGTTTTTGAGTTGTATTTTGTTTTTGTTTGGCTATGGACACTTTTAACGTGCACATCTTGCTACATTGTTCTCACATAATATAACATCTCAACATGAATGATGTAACCAAGATTTTGTAACAATATTTTGATTTAAAAGAGTGTCCATGGAGTTTCTTGCCCGTTCTTCTCCATAGAGATCTACGCTAGGGAATGGGCAACTACAGTACTTTCACAGTTTTTATGTCTTGTGACTGGGACTGTAGCTACATTTAATTTTCATCTTTGTTTCGACAATTCAAAAGTGCCTGTTATTGGCCTACTTGAAATAAATGCTTTGATTTTGATTTTGAGCTGGTGCAGTTTGTCCCGGGCCGGTGCGCGCAGGATGGTAAGGTGGGCTAGTACTGACCGCGGAGAGGATCCTGTCGAAGTCGAAGTCGGAGAGGCCGATGTCGGCGAGCTGGCGCAGCTTGTCCCGGGCCGGCGCGCGCAGGATGGTGAGGGTCTCCCTGGCGGGTGGGGGGGGCGGCTCCAGCTCGGCGGAGTGCTTGGCCAGCTCGTCGCGCAGTCCGTCGCGCAGCTTCTTGATGCCGAGCATGCGCCACAGGTGCAGCGTCTGCGATACCACAACCGGTCAACTTTTGTTCCACATCTAACACCGTCATCATGAACGTATTTCAGACAATCGTTTAATAAAGTAACAAATTAACATGCAATGATGCTTTGAATGAGTGAAGTGCTTAATGAATGAATGTAGTTATTGGAAGTGTTGTAATTGTCTTATTACCGTAGTCTATACTATAATTCATAATTACAAATAAAAGCCTTTCTTTTTACTGACACAATTAGCAATTCAACATAAATTCCGTCACTGGAGCTCATTGTAGACCTGCGCACTTTTGGCTTTACTTGCAGTCGACTGGCAAAATGGTGGCTGAAGCATGCTGCTATTTCCTGCCGGGGCTGCGGGACTGTTCGAAAGAGATACCGTGGCCCGGAACATAAAAGGCGAGGAAGGAACATGGGTTTTAGTCAGTAAAGGTCTGACACTCCCTCCCGCTCCGCCCAGAGTGGGAGAAGTCATTTGATGATTTCCAATCCGTAAAAAAAAAAACATGCTACAACTGTAAGCGTCGTCATCAGCACGTCGGCGGTACTCATGGACACGCGCGCGTCGGCGGTACGTTGGCAAAGTGCCGCTCGACTGTAAGAACCCTAAACTGAGCAAGACGATTGGTAACTACGAACCGGACTGCTGCAGGAGGACGGTATTCATCATCATCTGCCTGCCTTTCCCAACCATGTCGGGGTCGGCTTTCAGTCTAACCGGATGCAGCTGAATACTAGTATTTTACATGGGGGGTGCGGGTTACACGATACCACTTGGTAAGACTGGTTGTCAGTTTTTGGGCCACAGACTACCTGTAATGACTTTCAAAGATCTACGAATGATAGTCCGGACCGACAGCTTAACGTGCTTTCCGAGGCATGGACGAAACCCAGTATGTAAGGGTGGTGACCCATCCACAGACCAACCTAGGCGAGCACGGCTTAACCTAAAGGTCGACCAGAGCGGCTGTTATTATGGTATTGCTTATGCTTAAATTGGGAGATCACCCATATTGAGCTATTTTCAAAAGTAAACAAATTATTTGGATAGAGCATATCATAATAAAAATGTTTTACTATTACACCTAAGTCGTAAGTCAATTCACCGAGAAGTTATTCAACCAGGAAATATCTGAGATCACCCAGATTAAGGTTTTTATTACCGGCCAACTAAAATACCCAAATGCAATAATTACGAGTAAATAGAGCTTATACTCGTAGATATAAACCCAAATTCTTTGATGTGTTTTTCCTGCCCGTCCTAAACAACGGAGCTCAGACCTAGTCACCAACTCATTGCAAAGTTTCCGCCTTGGGGTCTACCAAAGAGCGACAGCGCGCAGCATTCTGGGTGTACAGATAACAGATAAAATACGGAACACAATGGTGCGCTCAAAAACAGGAATTAAAAACGCTGACAGGTTCAAATTATGGGATCGTCACGTGAGCTGCATGCATAAAGACCGCTGGGTAAAGAAAGAATGAAGTAGAAAGTGAAGCTTCGCCGCAAAGTATGCAATATGATTCGACCGTCGAACTTTGAGAAACGGCTACGATGACGCACTTCGCGAGTCAGCTGATCAAGTCGCTCGCGTCCGCGCCCGGTGACACTGTCCCCCACCCCGCATGTACTGTGCCACTACGGTGGTACTGGAGGTCCGAATGGCGAAGTGGCCATTTAGACGGTGGTACAGGAGGTCTGAATGGCGAGGTGGCCATTCAAACAGTGGTCTAAAATGCTCGAAGAGGCCATTTAAGGTGGTACAAGCCAATCATTCTTCCATACAAACGTAGTCTGGTGATTACTCCTCTGTTTGATGGTGTAGGTTCAAAATTAAAAATTGTATCAACTGGTCTTGTCATTATCTAGCCCTGTATGGAAGCAGAATTGGAAAAAAAGTATTGGTTTGGAAGTTATGAGCGTCGAAACTTTCATATTTTGACACTAATTTTAGCTCATCTTTGGGCGTAAATATGTAACGTATATAGTGTGAAAAGGAAAAAAGCAAAACCATACAAGGATAGATTAGTTATTCAAAATTTCAAATAATTTTAGTTTGAACAGATACATTGAAAAGATTTTTCATAATATCTAGACTACCAAAGGTCTGCATAGAAATTTTCGCGCGCCCGTTTTAGTTGTAAATCGCATTGCATTTCGCTGCAAGTTGCCTCTCCGGTCAGCGGGGACGGGAGGCACGCAGCGCGTGTGTGTGCGTAGTGTGTGGGTGCACACATGCTTGGTTTTGGCGCCCGCGCGTACTGTGCATGAAACTGGTATTGTTTGCTATCGTAGGTACTAGTATGGCTTGAACTATGGATTCCGATATTTCTTTATTGATAGTTCGTGTTGAATTTAGAATTTGTCCCTGATTTTACTGACCCTGGCTTTGGACTTTGGATTCCGATTTGATATTGATTTACGGGCGGCGTTTGAATTTGGACTTGTTGCGTCAGTGAAGTGATCTTCAGCAATTCAAGAATTGATTGAAGAATTGATTGGGTGAGTGGAATTTTTAAAATGTGCGTTAACACTTTTGTGTAGGACAAAAGTTTGTTGAAGCATGTTTAGATAAAATTTAAAGCAGGTAGTATAACTTCTTACTTTTTAAGCAATAACATTATGAAAATTATACATATTATAGTGACCAACTGTTTCGCTGAGAATGATATTTTCAGTCTCGAGTAAATTTAATTCTGTGATAACTTCTGAACTATTCATCCAAATGATTTGCTGTCAAAGACAATTTTTAACTAAATTGAATTATCAAGATAATGAACATACTTATTTGGATAAGGATTAATACTGAATAGGGGAAAACGGCTTAGCAAATTAGGTCATATTTTAAATTTTGAAATTAATAATGGTTAGGTACTTAGAGTTTACCTCAGGAGATAAACATACTTATTAAGTTATTACGAACTTTTTTCTCGCTTTTTATGAGTCTTTATAACATAACTAGCACTTCACCCGCGACTTCGTCCGCAAAAATTGTGATAGGTCGGCTAATTTTCATGATTTCAATTTAATTTATAGCCTGTGTTTTTTGGTAAAGATGCAAATCTGTAATGGTGAAAGAAATTAAAAAAAACAGTTGAAAGTTTAATCGTAACAAATAAACTAAAACTCAAATGTTTATAATTATGTGGTGTAGATGTAGATTAAAACATTGGCATTCAGCTGCATCCAATTAGACTAAAAGCCGATTCCAACATAAATATAGTCCGCGCCACGAGACACTATATTTTTTGTAAACAAAAAATTTCTACCAGTATACGTAGCAACAATTCAATCAACAACAAATACGAGTACTCTCAAATTCAATTAACTCATTTATACATGTAATACGAAACTAACGAGCAATTTCACTTGGTAGGGTTATATTTTAGCGATATAAAACGCGCTGCCATCTAATGTTTTGTGGTACTGGAACGCATCTGACATCATGGAACGTAAACATTTGGGCCACCATTTTAAGGCGATTACACGAGCTAAACGCGAGTTTTAGAATTACTAATATAAACAAGACCAGAAAAATATATGATATTCTTCAGGATATATGCTAGCATGATACTGTTTTGAAAACATAATACAATTAATTTGGCTCGATAAAAAGAAATCACGAACTTGCCTCTAAAAATATCTTTCAAACAATAAAAAACATACTAATATGCATGCGATCATTCTGATTTTTTGGCAAATAATTCTGCAAGCAATATATTAGCATGATACTGTTTTAGTTTTTTAATCCAATCAATAGCTTTTTTGTAAATCGATCGAAACCACTCATTTCGCGCTATTTGGCCCGCAGTGGCTGACGTAACAACCACTTTGTAGTGCAAGCTGATTAGAACTTTATTCTAACAGCATTTCAAACGAAGTTTGAACCACCACAAATAGAGTTGCTAATTTAGCTCGTCTAAGCGCCTTAAAGTTAGTTCACGCTGACGCTGTCATTTTTAAATTTGATCCAAAGGTTGCGAACCCGAATGTGTGTTTATAGCTTCTCGTGGCGGGGACTATAGTTGAAAAACCGCTAGGCAGAGAGAGCATCATCATATTTCTATCCTTATCCGACTTTATTTGAGACTAGCTTCTGCCCGCGACTTCGTCCGCGTAAATTTATTGCTTATTGCTGCTCCGCTCCTATTGGTCATAGCGTGATGCTATATAGCCTATAGCCTTCCTCGATAAATGGACTATCCAACGCAAAAAGAATTTTTCAATTCGAGCCGGTTCAATTCCTGAGATTAGCGCGTTCAACCAAACAAACAAACAAACTCTTCAGCTTTATAATATTAGTATAGATTTTGTTTAATCAAACAAGGGTTAGCATGTGTGTGTAAACACCTTCCTCGTGAATCACTCTGACTATTGGTAAAAACCGCATGAAAATCCGTGCCGCAGTTTTTGAGTTAGTCACGGACAGACAGACAGACAGAAAGACAGATGCGACGGAGACTTTGTTTTATAAAACGCAATAGTGGTTCTGGGGGTCTAACATGGCCGCTTTAGCAGAATCGTTTATGGTAATTGTTACAAAGACCATTTTAAGAATTTTATTTTTTTACGTGATTCATTTACGATTCTACTAAAGCGGCCATTTTAGACCCCCTGTAATAGTGATCATTTCTAAATCGGCGTTTTCTATTATGAATGAATAAAAATGTTTTGGTAATATTTGCGATAGACTCGCTCCCGACTCTCACAAGCTCGGCGGCCGGGCCGAGCCTAGAGGTATCTAGGTAAGTATTACTACTAAATTAAATAGTAGTTAGTAGTTTTGCTATGGCATTATAGTATATTTTAGATAGATTTGATTTCTTACAGAATAATATGAACTACATAGATAGAAACAACCATACAGAATAATCTTTTGTGTTACAGAGGCAAATAAGGATAAACGTATGGGCAGAAAGACCAGCCTACGGCCAAATGTCGCTCGCAAAAAGAGGTGCAGTGTAAAAGGGAGATTTTTAAAAGCAAATAAAGAAAATATTCCTGCAACAATGACTTTTTCTGAATCGTAAGTTCTTTTTCGTGTATACCTAATTATACGACGACACGAATGGCGTAGCGGTAGTGAGACTGCCTTACGTTCTTAGAGTCCCGGGTTCGAATCCCGGTAGGAGCAAATGTTTGTGTGATGAGCATGGACATTATTTTGTTTCCGAGTCATGGATGTTATTATATGATAAGTGTGTATTTACAAACAAAAAGTATCTATGTAGTATATCAACTATCTGGTGTCCACAACACAAGCCTTGTTACTCAGCGTGGCACTAGATGGTGCTGTGTGTAATGTCCAGCAATATTTTTACTTACTTATTTTCATACCAATCTATACTAAAATCATAAAGCAGAAGAGTTTGTTTGTTTGGTTGAACGCGCTAATCTCAGGAACAACCGTCTCGAATTGAAAAAATATTTTTGCGTTGGATAGTCCATTCATCGAGGAAGGCTATATTACCGTGACATGTAGTTTTATTTTATTTTATTGGAAAGGGTGACCTAACCAAACACTCTTCAATGATAGTTAGATGAGTGTTGGTTTGGTTCTGATTATGGCATCCATGACAAAGTAACGGAACTGTTCAATTCTTAGCAGCAAATTTACGATACTCGACCAAATCTTTTATAGGCTACCCGGATATTTGAGTAACCTACCATAACGTCGTTATTAACAGACTTCAAAAAGGAGGAAGTTCTCAATTCCATGTTCCCCGATTACTCGAAGATGGCTGGACCGATTTTGTTTTTTTTTTTATTGTTTGTAAGGATATATCCTTCCTACGTGGTTCCATAATCATCAAGTCATGATACTGATGATGGGATCCTGGAGGGGAGAGAAAATAGAGGGAACTCTTCAAATTTTATAGGCACACAAGAAACGATTTGGGTAGTTTTAGGAAGAGTACTTTCTCGGAGTGATCTCGTTTCGATTTGGTACAGATGTGATGAAGAACTTCAGAGATAGGCAACGAAACTCCTCAATAAATGATAGCAAATGTACTGGGATTGTTGAAATCTCATGTCTGTCTTTTGTTTACACCAGTTCATAACAAAAACGTTGTGAAAGGGTAAGTGAAACATTTGAACCACTAAAAAGTGAAAAATAACTTTAACTTCAGAAGTCGGTGATAAAAACTAAATCAATCAAATCTCTTTTATGGGACGCAGACGAAGTTGCGTGGTCAGCTAGTATTATAATAAAAAAAAATATCTTTTTACCGATCACAATTTATAATCTCTCAAGTTATGGATATAGATACCTACAATTTTACATCGAGTATAATCTCTCAGGTGCTCTGCGGATATATCAATACGTACTTACTGCAAATATGGAAAATGCCCAAGGTAAAAGTTTAAATAAATAAATGTCGCCAAGAACCTACGTGAAGCAAATATTGTGGCGAGTCTTTCGCCTAGTCTCTGTGGTTACACAATGCCTATTGTTGATAACTGTATAAGTACTAAAGATTATTGTAAACGCTTATTGTACTATTGACCGCTATTATAAATAAACAGCCAATAAACAATTTACAAAATAACACATTTTTTTATTTGATGAACCAACAACAAGCCTCACAGTCACATCAAAGAAAAAAATCTAATCCATGAAATTATTTGTTGATAATAACGATAACTACCTACATTATTCAACTTATAATAATGTTCACACTTTAGCAAGAGAACTCATTGTCACGTGGGCAAAGTCGCAGGTAAGTATTATGTAGGAGCTTGACCATTCATAATAACAACTAGGTAAATTGGGTGCATATTATTACGTTTCACACAGTGATATTTGTTTGGGTTCATGTCGTCTTTCAAACATGAATCGCCTACACAATACACACGCCGTCCGCGGTCGTCCACTCTATTCAAAGAAGTCGCGCAAGCGCATGTATGCGTCACTTAGCGTCAGGAGTGCATTTGTGTACGCGCACTAGCTCCTTACTGCTCATCACAGCGTCTATCCCTTTCGCTCGTGATTTCGGATGAGATAGCATGCATTTTAACCCCGCCCACCAACTAGTTCGTGCCGTTGGGTTGTTTGCTCTCAAGACGGTGGTGAGGTGGTCTTAATGTGCGAGGAGGCCATTTAGACGGAGATATGGGTGGTATGAAGAGCGAGGAGGCTCTTTAGACACCTGTGACTGTAACTGAAGGCATCTGAAGAGCGAGGTGGCTCTTTTGATACTGTGACTCTATACTGTGACAATTTTCAGAGAATTCATGTTCCATGAGTAATTTAAAGTAATAACCCCGTTGCAATAGAGGTTGTGTACGGATTCTGTTATGTGTGAGGACGTGTGAAAGGTCAGAATGACCGTGTTCTTGTTCGTGAGTTGATTGCTGGTTGCGTGCGATCAATTGATTGCTAATTTAAAATCACTTGTTAGAGGATCTCATGACAAAACCAAACATTCGATACGCTTTGTTAACAATATTATCAATATGAAGATTAAAGTGTAATTTTGAGTCCATTACAATCCCAAGATATCGAATGTGGTCAACTCTTTGTAGACGGAAACTATGAAGACAATAATCAAATACTAAAATGTTTTTGTTTTTTGTGAAAGTGATTGCATTGCACTTAGGTAAGCTAAGATGAAGTTTGTTGGATGAACAATATCGAGAAAGTCTATCAAGGTCCTCCTGTAGAAGTAGGCAGTCTTGTGTGTTTTTACACGACTTATAAATCTTTATGTCGTCTGCATACATTAGAAATTGGGAATGAATGAAGCATTTCTTAATGTCATTGATAAACAGAGTAAAGAGCAGGGGCCCCATGATAGAGCCCTGGGGCACCCCAGAGGTCACAATAATTGAGCTTGATTGGAAACCATTAATTACTATCTTTTGCGATCTGTTAAATATATAAGCTATAAACCAACGCAGTAAACTGCCACGGATGCCGTTGTCATGCAATTTTATCTAGAAGCAGTTTGTGGTCCACCTTATCAAATGCTTTCCGAAAATCTGTGTACACAGCGTGTACTTGAACCCCTTCATCCATATTTTTGAATAGGAAGTCAGTGAACAACATGAGATTAGTATTTGTCGATCATCGTTTGACAAATCCATGCTGCTCACCAGCAATGAGGTTGTGAATGTGAGAGTACACCTCGCCATGTACAAGACTCTCGAAGAGCTTCGACAAGGTGTACAGTATAGAGATAGGGCGATAATTTTCTATATTGTTTACGTCATCACTCTTAAACACTGGTGTTATATGTGCCCGTTTCCAAATCGGGAAAAGTGCCTTCTCTTAAACATTGATTAAATCTATACTAATATTATAAAGCAGAAGAGTTTGTTTGTTTGGTTGAACGCGCTAATCTCAGGTACTGAACGACAAGTACTGGTTCAAATTGAAAAATTCTTTTTGTGTTGGATAGCACATTTATCGAGGAAGGCTTTAGGCTATATAACATCACGCTACGACAATAAGGAGCGGAGCAGGAATGAAAAATGTTGCAAAAACGGGGGTTTTTTTTTCTTTCGTTTCTCTCTCTTATTTATGTGACGCAGACAAAGTTGCGTTGGTCAGCTATAAGCTATAATTTATCTTGGAAACTTGAACACCTGATGCAGAACCGCAACAGACCAGCTAAACTATAAGAGATACAAATATGACACCATAGCAAAAATTGTTCCACGTGATGAGGATTTTCTGCTGAGAGAATAAATTTAAAGATCTGGAACACCTGATGTGGAACTCCAAGAGCCCAGCTACACCATAACACCTAAGGAATGACGTCTTGGCAAAAGTTGTTCAATCTGATGAGCACTCTCTGTTGACTTATAAAAATCGAAGATCTGGGACACCTGTTGTGGAACTCCAATAGCCCAGCTACACCATAACACATATAGGAATGACGTCTTAGCAAAAGTTGTTCAATCTGATGAGCACTCTCTGTTGACTTATAAAAATCGAAGATCTGGGACACCTGTTGTGGAACTCCAATAGCCCAGCTACACCATAACACATATAGGAATGACGTCTTAGCAAAAGTTGTTCAATCTGATGAGCACTCTCTGTTGACTCATAAAAATCGAAGATCTGGGACACCTGTTGTGGAACTCCAATAGCCCAGCTACACCATAACACATATAGGAATGACGTCTTAGCAAAAGTTGTTCGGTCTGATGGGCATTTCCTGTTGAATTAGAAAAAATCGAAGGTCAGAAACATTTGATGTGAAAATTATTGCAAAGCTATCACTAATTTTACTGTATAAAATAACATAAACTGGGAGTACCTCCACGCGGTGAAGGCTGTAACAGTTTAGGACTGATTTTCGATGACGATTGTATATCAATGAAAATTTGACTCGACTGGCCAAAACTCCCATTTATTATTTTATTTTATCAAATAAATATGTCTTAGGGTTTATGTTATTTGAGTGTTGAATTTCCTTTTCCATTTATCTTCGTGACTCGGTAGCCTACCCGGTAACGCAGGGGAGCAGTCAATTAGATTTTAATTGAATAGATATCTTCACAACAAAACTATAACCATGCCTAGAAAGAGGTCAAATCTTTTCTAAATGTTCCAAAGGAGCTACAAGATTGAGGATCATAAGATCCCAAGAATCTACCGAAGAGCGTCAGGAGAGACTTGATGCTGTTCGAGAACACCAGGCTGCAACTTGCTCCGTGGAAACCTCTTCGGATCGCGAAGCACGCCTGCGTTCTTAGCGTATTTACGCATCTACATCCAGATCTCTAGAGACCAGTGAAGAATAGATGCGCGACTGGCTGATCGTGAACGTCATGCATTGTCTCGCGAGTCGGAAACGTTTACCGATATAGAATCACGCTTGAGTTCTCAGTGTATTCGCACATCTACTAACAGGTCTTTTGAAACGAGTGATGAACGTGATGCGCGACTAACTGCTGCTCGAGATTATCATACATTGCCCCGAACACGCACACAACAAAATTTTCATAATCAGTTAGAAAGTGAGAGAGAAAGAATTGCTGGAGTACGGCATGAAGAGACAGAAGAAGAGCGCAACGAACGTTTGAATTCTGATCGAATTCGACATTGTCTGAACAGAATGTCGATATCATCTGAAGAATCGGATGTGTCTCAAGATATAGCCGTAGGGCATGGCGACCTTCCTTGGGTTGATAAGGAACGGAGTGCATTTACGTATATACTCCTATGATTGAATACGCCACATATTATGGTTCAAAATTGTACTTTTTGTGAAGCTGTTAAATGGCGAAAAGAAACAAACGGTATGTGTTGCTCAGATGGGAAAGATCCGCTTTTCCCTTCCCCGGGCTCTTAGAATTCGACATCAGACGTTTCAGATCTTCGCTTTTGACGACCCCGTTGTCGCTGGCATAAGCAACAGGATCCGCGTACGAAGTCGCGGGCAGAAGCTAGTATAATATAAAGTGGTAGGACAATATTTTCTGGTGGTATATATGTTTATATTATATGTAACCTATCTATAACCACAGGTTTATGAAAGCACTTGTAACACCAGTATATAAAAGTGGGAATAGAGACCTAGTAAATAACTACAGGCCCATTTCGGTTCTAACGTCAATGTCTAAAATTTTAAAACGCGTCCTAAATACTTGCTTATTAAGTTATTTAGATAAAACAAAAACTATCTCGGCAAACCAATTCGGCTTTAGGAAAGGTCTATCAACGGGGGATGCTGTAGCAAACTTATATAACAATGTGATTAGCAGGCTGGATAAGAAGCAGAAATGCTAAGGTATCTTTCTAGATTTGTCTAAAGCTTTCGACACGGTCTCTATTCCCACACTTATTACTAAAACTAGCTTCTGCCCGCGACTTCGTACGCGGATCCTGTTGCTTTTGCCAGCGACACCGGGTTCGTCAAAATCGAAGATCTGAATGAAACGTCTAATTCTAAGAGCCCGGGGACGGGAAAATAACGGATCTTTCTCACCTGAGCAACACATACCGTTTGTTTCAGCAACAGCTTCACAAAAAGTAAAATTATGAACCATACCTCCGATGGCGGAATATGTGGCGTATTCAATCATAGGAGTATACGTAAATGAACTCCGTTTCTTATCAACCCAAAGAAGGTCGTCATGCCCTACGGCTTTAACTTGAGACACCCGATTCTTCAGATGTTATCGACATTCTGTTCAGAGAATGTCGAAGTCTTCGCGCTCTTCTTCTGTCTCTTCATGCCGTACTCCAGCAATTCTTTCTCTCTCACTTTCTAACAGAACATTTTGTTGTGTGCGTGTTCGGCGCTCTTCTTCTGTCTCTTCATGCCAAAAACACTCAAATAACATAAGCTCGAAGACATATTTATTCGATAAAATAAAATAATAAATGGGAGTTTTGGCCAGTAGAGTCAAATTTTCAATGATATACCATCGTCATCGAAAATCAGTCCTAAACTGTTACCGCCTTAACCGAGTGGAGGTACTCCCAGTTTTTGTTATTTTATAATTATACAGTGAAATTAGTGATAGCTTTGCAATAATTTTCACATCAGATATTCTACTCGTAATCTTCGATTTTTTATAAGTCAACAGGAAATGCCCATCAGACCGAACAACTTTTGCTAAGCCGTCATCATTCCTATATGTGTTATGGTGTAGCTGGGCTCTTGGAGTTCCACGACAGGTGTCCCAGATCTTCAAATCTTTTTTCTCAGCAGAAAATGCTCATCACGTGGAACAATTTTTGCTATGGTGTCATATTTGTATCTCTTATAGTTTAGCTGTTCTATTGCGGTTCTACATCAGGTGTTCAGTTTTCCAAGATAAATTATAGCCTATATGTTGCCCAGACATAATATCTATACAACAAAAAAAAAACAATCAAATCCGTCCAGTACTTCCGAAGATTAGCGTGTACAAACAGACACTTTTTTTTTGGATTCGTGCTCTATTACTGTTTCTAAACCCCCTTCAATTATTATTTTTTAAATATATTCAATGTACAGACACAGCTTTTTTACTCTTTTATTATATGTATATAGATATAGATGTACCTATAGTGAAAATGACAAAATTAAGGAAGCAGAGGATACCAAATTTTTGATTGTGTAAAAAATTGAGTTCATCCGCATGTGTTATATAGATTATGCTCCATAGTAGATGTCAAAACACTTCTTACGGCTTACTACGGAATAGTTGAATCCCAGTTGCGCTACGGTATTATTTTCTGGGGGAACTCAACTGATCGAGATGTAGCTTTCAAGGCCCAGAAAAGATGTCTCCGATCATTTTTAAAACTTAAATCGACTGACAGTTGCGCGCCCTACTTTAAGTTACATAAAATCCCGACACTTCCCTGTTTGTACATCTTCGAAATAGCTATGTTTGTCAAGCAAAATCCATCTCGTTTTGAGCGCCTGGCTGTTGTATTCCCAAGGAATAGGCGTGACAATAGCAAATTATGTCAAGTGTCATGTCGAACCACTTTAATGCGTAGGAGCGTTACTTGCATGGCCCCAATTATTTACAATAAATTACCGAGTAGTTGGAAAGCTTTAAATACAGCACAATTTAAGAGTAGATTACGGATTTTTTTGTTAGATAAAACATACGACTACTACAGTGTATGTAACTGAGTTCTTATCGGAGACTAATATTTGTTATTTGTGACATCTTGAATTTTGATATTTTGTTGTTTGACATTTTGTACTTTGACATATTTTCTATTTTTGACATTTTGATTCTTTTGACATTTTTGATTCTTTGACATTTTATTTTGGTTTTGACATTGTAATTGTAATAATAATGATATTTGTAATAGTAATGACATGTTAAATAATGTAATGATAATAGTATGATATTTGTAATAGTAATGACACGAGCAATTTAATGATTCTAATTTATATTTCCCTTTTGATACTAACATATTATGTTTTTAATTAAGTTTATGATTTAAAAATATTATAATAGTAAATTTTGAAATGGATCAAAATAAGTGTAATAATAATGATATTAATAATTTCAAATATTTGCATGCCGATTGGTAAAATGTGGCTGAGCTAAATGTAATCTTAAGAACTATTATGTATTACCCATATTTGCAAAATAAAATTCTATTCTATTCTATAGATATAGATGAAACGTATCGGTATACGTGGTCAAGTCTTAAACACTTTCAAAGACTATCTGACAAATCGAACGCAATCCGTTAGGATCGGCACTGTAGTGAGCGATGAAGAACAAATTGATTACGGCGTTCCTCAGGGGAGTATACTGGGTCTAACGTTGTTTTTAATATACACAAATGACTTGTGTAGTCTCAAAATATCAAATTGTGATATAACTACCTACTTATGCAGATGGATACCGTTTTACTAACACATGGAGCAGACAGATTGAGTACTCAACTATTATAGTTATTATTTCAAGCAAGTTCGAACCTAAGTAGAATATCAAACAACAGCAAGTGCAGTTCATCTAATTGAGTTATGAGCGTTGGCCTTGAATTTATTTCTCTCACACTCGCTTTTTTGGGCCTCATAAACCGCTACGGGAACTAGCATACCTACCCTACATATTATACTTAAGTAAGTAAGTGTCTAATACGAATATAGGTAGGTAAGCAGCAAAACTGGCAATACGATGGATCTCGTCAACTATCAAAGGAGCTCTGCGGGCCTAAAATGGCCGCTTTAGCAGAACATAATATGAACAAACATTTAAAAAAAATCTAAAAATGGACTTTATAGTCATAAACAAAGTATATTTTAAGAATTTTAAAGTTTTAACGTGATTCATATTATGTTCTGCTAAAGCGGCCATTTTAGACCCCATGGTATTCCGTAATCAATGCTAGTAGGTAGGTAACTATAACATGGTATAACCATACAAAAATTGTCAATCCATTCTGTTCCAAGTTATTTTCGCTTTTCACTGTTTGAACCTACTTAGTCTACCTACCTTACTTCTTGTTATTAACGTTTACTGCACTGAACTATGAGTTTCTTTTAAATTGCTAATTTTTACCTAAATAATTAAATAAAACTTTAAATAACTTACCTTTCACAATCAGCTGGTAAATAAAAAAAGAACATTTTGTTTCTACATTTATTATATGTATTTAAGCATCCATACACGAAACAGTTTATCCGGCTTGTCATTTTTACTAAGAATGATTAATGATCAATAAATGAGTCAGTAAACTAACACGAAGCACAAGTAGGTCGCGACGCCAGCGACCAGTCGAAAGAGCGAGAATAATGAACGCGACGTACGCACGTACGCACGTACGTACGTACGCATGTACGCACGGCACCAGCGCGACACCCGACACCTAGCTACCTACCTAGTTATCTCATGCTTACACAGTACCACTTAGTTTAGGAGTTAGAGAACTTTAATATTCTATGTGACAGCGTACTACCTCTTAAGTAAGTTTTAAATAGGGGTTGCTGAAAAAAATATAAAATGTATACAAAACAAATGCCTAACCCGTCTTGATGATTAGCCTAAGGATGGACGGCGCCGACAAGGCCGGCCAGAAAGAGCTGGCTCGGTCCGGATGCTGCGCTACGTTTGTCTCGGCAGACCACAACGTGACACTTTTGAACTCCGTTACATACGAGTAGCACGGGCAGGACAAACACATCGATGAGTTTGGGCTTCAAGGAGATCGGCCGGTTTTTCTTTTTAGGATGGGAAATCATCAAATAACTCCTCCCACTCTGGGCGGAGCGGGAGGGAGTGTCAGACTCTTACTGACTAAAACCCATCCATGTTCCTTCCTCGCCCTTTACGTTCCGGGGCCGCGGTATCTCTTTCGAACAGTCCCGCAACCCCGGCAGGCTTCGACCCTTGCGGGCCCCTCTCTTCTGCTGACATCTCTTTGAGGCGCGCGTGGAACACGAACGCGCCGTCGACACGGCCTGTCGTCGTTAGATGGACGGACGGCTAGCTAGCCCATAGCCAACCGTCCATAGGCCCGCATCTACGGTGGCCGGTAGCCACCACGTGGCCCCCGACGCCCGGTGCGTCTCCCGCGGCGGCCGGGAAGAGAGGATCTCTCCCTCTCTCGTTCCGCCACCTCCTTCGCTAGCATGACTGCTTCGCAGAAGGAGGTGACGGCTTCCCATTCCGTCTCGCTCCGGACCATGGACTGAACCAGGGCCGGACGCGAGAGGTCGCCGCCGCCGATCGCCGCTACGAAGACACGGCGGTGCTCCGCCCACGCAGGGCAGACTTCCACCGTGTGCTCCACCGTGTCCTCCGGTCGATCCTCACAGTGGAGACACCCGGGCGTTTCCTCCCGCCCGATTCGGTGCAGGTACCTCCCGAAACATCCGTGTCCGGTGAGGACCTGCGTCAGGCGGAAGGTGAGGACGCCGTGGCGCCTCTCCAGCCACTTCTCAAAGAGGGGACTTACCGCCACTATCGTGGCGTGCCCTGCACGGGGTTGCGACAGTCGCTCTCTCCATGTCGCCATGAGATCGCGCCGAAGGTCTGTCCGCTGATCGGCAGGTCTCCCTTGATTTGCGTTTTCATCGACTAGTAGCATTTAAAGTAGAGTACTAATAATTATTATTTATTTAAAACTTATAGAACTAGGGTGGCTAATTAAAAATGATTATTTTGTCATGCTCTATCCAAGTAATAAGTTTATTGTGGTTTTTAAAATAGCCCAAAAATTTATGAGGCTGGGTGATCTCCTTTAAAAATGAAAGTGAAATGAAATAAGTTACCCTGTAGATGGAACTGTTGGCGTGGCAGGCCACGAGGACTGAGGTGAGGTTGAAGTTAGGGTCCCTGTGCTCCTTGAAGAGGATCATCTCCAGGTCCACCATCTGCCCCATGTCCTGCATCACGCGGCTGCCGCGCGGCTCCCTGCACACACACACACATTCATACAGCTAGCACCATCAGCTGTACTGTACTGTACTGTACTGTACTGTACTGCACTGTACTGTACTGCAGTGTGTACTCACGAGAGCGGGTCGCACACGAAGCGCGAGGCGACCACACCGAACACGAAGGTCACCAGCATCACCAGCGTCACCAGGCTGCCCAGCACGAAGATCAAGCCGATGCCGCTGTAACAACACACTACATACATTTGTATACTCATTCGAGAAACTCTGGCATGTAATGTAGTCAAAAAACAACCAAAGTCGCTGGCGCCGTACACATCGGGCCTGTACTGTACTGTAATGTACTGTAACGTACGCACCACAGCAGGCAGGAGGACCCGGTGCCCTTGTTGCAGCAGTCGCTGGCGCCGTACACGTCGAGCCTGTACTGTACTATACTGTAACGTACGCACCACAGCAGGCAGGAGGACCCGGTGCCCTTGTTGCAGCAGTCGCTGGCGCCGTACACGTCGAGCCTGTACTGTACTATACTGTAACGTACGCACCACAGCAAGCAGGAGGACCCGGTGCCCTTGTTGCAGCAGTCGCTGGCGCCGTACACGTCGAGCCTGTACTGTACTATACTGTAACGTACGCACCACAGCAGGCAGGAGGACCCGGTGCCCTTGTTGCAGCAGTCGCTGGCGCCGTACACGTCGAGCCTGTACTGTACTATACTGTAACGTACGCACCACAGCAGGCAGGAGGACCCGGTGCCCTTGTTGCAGCAGTCGCTGGCGCCGTACACGTCGAGCCTGTACTGTACTATACTGTAACGTACGCACCACAGCAGGCAGGAGGACCCGGTGCCCTTGTTGCAGCAGTCGCTGGCACCGTACACGTCGAGCCTGTACTGTACTATACTGTAACGTACGCACCACAGCAGGCAGGAGGACCCGGTGCCCTTGTTGCAGCAGTCGCTGGCGCCGTACACGTCGAGCCTGTACTGTACTATACTGTAACGTACGCACCACAGCAGGCAGGAGGACCCGGTGCCCTTGTTGCAGCAGTCGCTGGCACCGTACACGTCGAGCCTGTACTGTACTATACTGTAACGTACGCACCACAGCAGGCAGGAGGACCCGGTGCCCTTGTTGCAGCAGTCGCTGGCGCCGTACACGTCGAGCCTGTACTGTACTATACTGTAACGTACGCACCACAGCAGGCAGGAGGACCCGGTGCCCTTGTTGCAGCAGTCGCTGGCACCGTACACGTCGAGCCTGTACTGTACTATACTGTAACGTACGCACCACAGCAGGCAGGAGGACCCGGTGCCCTTGTTGCAGCAGTCGCTGGCGCCGTACACATCGGGCCGCTTGCCGCACACGCCACACAACAGGCCCATCGTCAGCAAGCCCGTGATCTGTAACCCACACATACACAGCTATTTAACTCTGAGGGCTGCAACCCTACAGCGACCTAAACCTAATTGTGACGAGAATAAACACGGTATTACGAGTATCACTTGATTGCCTCGTTAGTTAACAACAACTAAACCTAGTTCGATTGCTGAACATAACGTCCACGGTTCGAGTTTTGAATGTTGAGTGCCAAGGCCCTTATTAATAAAGTAAGTCTTGATCAAATCAACAAATCAAGTGAATTTGTTCCCGGTCGCAGCTTGGCTACTACATAAACCGTTGAATATACATAATCAACATCATCCTCATTTCAGCCGAAAGACGTCCACAGCTGGATATAGGCCTCCCCCAAGTGTCGCAACATAGCGCGATACCGAGCGACTCGCATCCAGCTGACCGCCGCAACCTTCACCAGGTCAGTGTTCCACCTGGTGTGAGACCTTCCAACGCAACATCTTCCAGTCCGCGGTCGCCACTCCAGAACTTCCTGGCCTCGTTGGCCATTCGTTCTGCGAGCAATGTGTACCAATTCTTCGAGCTACGTCGGTTCCCTGGGTTCTTATGCGACGAAAAAATACACAACTGACAAAATGTGGAAGCACCTGCTTCACCTTTCGGGGAGTACAGGCGTGAATGAGATGTGTGACGTGTTTGAGGTGAGTCAGGTGAGTGAGGTGAGTGAGGTGAGTGAGTTGTGTGAGGTGAGTGAGGTGAGTGAAGTGAGTGAGGCGAGTGAGGTGAGTGAGGTGCGTGAGGTGAGTGAGGTGAGTAAGGTGAGTGAGGTAAGTGAGGCGAGTGAGGTGACATACCAGCAACAGAGCGCAGGAGGCGACGAGGGCGCCGTAACGGCGGTAGGGCCCGTACTTCATGTACATCTCCTCGTATTGGTCGATGAACTTTTCATATAGGCCCAACTTGTCGTCCGCGTTGATTATTACCTTCGCAAGCTCATTCGACAGTGTCTTCAGTTGTTCACCTGCAACAACATATTGAATTCATCACTGGTTTGGAGGAGAGTCACCGCAGCTCAACCACTAATAGTTGAGTACTGAAGGCTCCATACGACGGGCAAAAGCGCTATAGTAGTTCTATGTGCGTACGTTTGACATAGTTTGAGATCGTCGAAGTAACAAGCTTGTTTATGTACGACGGGGTCGTCGATGGGTCGCGGTGCGGCCGCTGCCTCGGCTGGAGCGGCTACAAACACCGTCTCTTGAGGTGGCACGTGGAAGCATCAGGATAACCCGCAATTCAAACTTTCTCACGTTTTCAATTATTATTTTTGATCAGATTAGGTTGTACTTATGTAGATCAAAGTATAATTCGTGACTGTAACAAACTTTGATTCACAGAATTACCATAATTTCATGAAACGGTCATTCAATAGTTTATTGTAAGTTGGTGAGTTGATGATTTGAATGAGTAAGTGTGGTATAGCTAGATGGCTAGGTGGTTAGGTGGTTACGTACGGATCTTGCCGAGCGCGCCGGAGCCGATGTTGTTCTGTCGCAGGTCGAGGGAGCGCTGCACAGTGCGCTGCACGTCGTCGAAGGCGCGCTGCGCCTCCGCCAGGTCCTCCTTGATGCCGCTCTCCAGCAGCGCCGTCACGTTGTGCAGCAGCTCCGACACGTCCGGCATCTGGCGACGTCGAAACACTCCACGTCAGACGTCATCTAAGCAAAGCTACCAGTGCGGGTCGAATCTAACGATTTAGTATAACTACACAAGATCGGGTCAAAAAGAAGAAGAAGGAAGTGGAAGAGAGGGTTTAGGGTTATAGGGGAGGTTTTTTTGACCTATCACTACTTGGTAATGATCCAATTAAAAATCTAACTATTTCACTGGGAGATGGCTTCATAAAGCCGGAAAAACACTCACGTGGTGTGCCGTGTCGCGCCATAACCCCACCACTACTCTGGCCAATCGCTGGTGAGCAGTCAGCGCCACGCCAGAACGCGCCACGACACGACACGACACGACCTACAAATATGTCTCTAACCAAACTAAATGTATGAAACCAATATGCTTCTGGCGCGCCACGACACGCCACGCCACGTGTGTTTCCGGCATTATTCGTAGTGTCTATAATGTAGAATGCATAGTAGTTGAGCCATCACAATTTTTGCGAGCGAAACCGCGGGCAATGTAGAGAGCGAGGTGTTACTGGTGCTAGCAATTAATAAATAACTGGTAACAACAGTTCAACATCATTTTGGTAGAAATCTTTATACTTACGGTGGGGAAATATTTGTCCAGCATCTATCCATGAGTTAGCGTGAAACATTTGTAACGGAACGTTACTCAAATTATCATTCAATTGCACAGATAACAAATAATGTCTAGTTCTGTCATGTACGACTTTGGATGTGCGGGGGCCATGTGCGGGCGCGGGACGAGGGCAGTGAACGAACTAGTTCGCCCCGTCGCGCGTCGTCTCGCAGAGCGCGCCACCAGTCGGGCGGTCTTTAGGCTGTTCAGAGAGAATACATTTATCGCTTTTTCCTGTCTAGCGCATTAGCAGACACGACCGTTAATTTGAAATCTCTCTGAAATTTTCCACCCGACTGGATAATTGCCGGTTGCTTAATTTAAACTTAAACTCAGTGAATAATCCCGATTCAGGGTTTCACGCACCGAGTTTCACGCACCGAGTTTTATGCACCGGGTTTTTAATTAACCGACTTCTAAAAAAGGAGGAGGTTCTCAATTCGGATGTTTCTATTTTATATTTTATTTTTTTCTTTATCTATTTTATTTTTTTTCGCGCATAACTCCGTCGCTTGCCAACCGATTTGAAAAATTATTTTTTTGTTGGAAAGGGTATACTTTCCAAATGGTCCCATGGCCACCAAGTCGTGATCTGATGATGGAATCTTGGCGAAATCGAGGGAACTCTTCAAATTTTATAGGATAACGTACAGCGATTTTGGTATTTTCTACAACAAGTGAAGCATTTGCGTTTGATAAGAACCATTCTACCATCAGATCTGATGATGGAGCCAAGAGTCATGGAACTCCATAATGAGACAATGTATCCTAGTCGTGTTTGGGCTTGTTGCAATTGTAACGGTATGAACTTTCCATGTGTATCAAGCACATGTGAACCACTAAAAAGTGAAAAATAAAAACTTTTTTGCAAAAAATAAAACCGACTTCAAAAAAAAACAAAACAGTGAAAAATAACTTTAGCTTCTGAAGTCGGTGACAAAAAAATTAAATCAATCAAACAATGGTCATCGACTTCAGAAGCTAAAGTTATTTCTCACTTTTTTGTTTTTTTTTGAAGTCGGTTTTATTTTTTTTCGCACCGAGTTTTACACTCGCAAGTATTACGCCCCGGGCCTACGCTACGGGTTGGATAATTCTCCTAGCAACCACGCTCGTAGGGAATGCAAATCCGTTCAGTTTCAAAATCCCGATTTTAAGGAACAGATTTTTGGTCTAATCCGGTTGGTCCGGATTTTATGGATTTTTCATGAAAATAAACAAATCTGCCCATATTCTTTTATTAATACTTACGATGTTTCTTATTTTAGTGTGAATGGGTTAAAATATAAACTCAGGAAAATTAATTCATATGATTTTTTTAACTTTTGTCATTTGAAATACGAGGGCGGGTCAATAAGTCCGTGACTTTTGGAATAAAACACAGATTTTTTGATAAATAAATCATTTTATTTTTCAACGTAGTCTCCCTTGAGCTCTATACACTTTGTCCAACGCTTCTCCAATTTTTTTATCACTTCCAAAAAATATGATTTGTCGAGGTCCTCAAAATAGGCCTTTGTTTGCGAGATGACTTCATCATTGGAGTGAAATCATTTTCCACCAAGCCATTTCTTCAGGTTTGGGAACAACAAGTTGTCACTCGGAGCCAAATCTGGAGAATAGGGCGGATGAGGGAGCAATTCATAGCCCAATTCATGGATTTTTGCCATGGCAACTGCACATGTGTGCACCCTTGCATTGGCTTGGTGGAAAAGAACTTTTTTCTTGGCCAAATGAGGTCGGTTTTTTTTTTCAAGTCGTCATTGAATCGGTCCAATAAGTTGGCATAATATTCCCCATTGATTGTTCTTCCCTTTTGAAGGTAGTCAATGTGGATTATCCCGCGTGCATCCCAAAAAACCGTCGCCATAACTTTATTGGCTGACAAACCCACCTTGGCCTTCTTTGGCGCCGATTCACCCTTAGAAACCCACTGTTTTGACTGTTGTACTTTGGTCTCTGGTGTGTTGTGATGGATCCATGTTTCGTCCACGGTTACAAAACGGCGCAAAAACTCCTCCATATTGCGATTTAACAACGCCAAACCTTCCTGTGAAGTTGTTACACGATTGCGTTTGTGGTCGACTGTGAGCAAACGCGGCACCCATCTTGCGGAAAGCTTTCTCATGCCCAAGTGATCATTCAAAATTGAAACCACTGAGCCATGCGAGATCCCTACGGCTTCCACAATCTCTTGCACTTTCAATCTTCGGTCGGCCAACACCATCGTGAATTTTTTCGATTGTTTCGGGTGAAGAGACCTCAACTGGGCGTCCAGGACGTTCGGCATCTTCAGTGCTTGTACGGCCACAAAGAAATTCAGTAAACCACTTTTTACCATTGAAATCGATGGTGTAGAGTCCCCATAGTATTTATCAAGCTTAGCCTTGGTCTCGGTAGTGTTTTTTTTTCGCATAAAATAATGCTTAATAAGCACACGAAATTCACTTTTTGCATTTTTTCCTCAAATTACTGGGTAGTCTGATAACGATAGCTGTCAAACACAAACTAACTGACGCAGCAAGTTCAAATTTTGACAGGAGTCAACTGACAGATGCCTGTTGAGAGGAGTAGTGTTGCTTTTTCAGTAAAGAGGTCAGAAATTCAATTCAATTCAATTCAATTTATTTATTTCAGGCTACAATGACCCATAGATATATAACTTATAAACTAACATATAAATTAAATACAAAACCTGTGTTAATAAATAATACTTAAAACTATGTTAGTAACACTTCACTTAGACACACTTCACTTGTGTTGGCTGTCCAGTGGTACTTGTCCGCGGAAGCGACGGAACACCACGTCCTGCGGCCAAAAGTCTTCCACCATCACCATGGGCAGGTAACAATTCGGTACTCGCACCACGAACGCCTTGAAGTTGACGTCGCGACTCCAGTAACTGCACCCTCGGTGTGTATCTCGTCTTTTGGCGCACGTACTCCACGATATCCTCCGCTTTAGTGGGTGTAATGCAAGCGGGAAATGTGCACCGGTGTATTTGGCTTT